>CM077002.1:80170193-83081082 GCA_039090855.1 Macrothele yani
TGAAAAGTTGGCAGCTCTGATATTTGTTCTTACTATAACACAATGGAAAAGTTCCTCATTAGAAAGAGGAAGCGTTCTACTGACGATTCTGCAAGTTCGGCATTGAATGCTACGATTTTAAACAGTGAAATATTTTGATTTTGAAAAGTTGGCAGCTCTGATATTTGTTCTTACTATAACACAATGGAAAAGTTCCTCATTAGAAAGAGGAAGCGTTCTACTGACGATTCTGCAAGTTCGGCATTGAATGCTACGATTTTAAACAGTGAAATATTTTGATTTTGAAAAGTTGGCAGCTCTGATATTTGTTCTTACTATAACACAATGGAAAAGTTCCTCATTAGAAAGAGGAAGCGTTCTACTGACGATTCTGCAAGTTCGGCATTGAATGCTACGATTTTAAACAGTGAAATATTTTGATTTTGAAAAGTTGGCAGCTCTGATATTTGTTCTTACTATAACACAATGGAAAAGTTCCTCATTAGAAAGAGGAAGCGTTCTACTGACGATTCTGCAAGTTCGGCATCGAGTGCTACGATTTTAAACAGTGAAATATTTTGATTTTGAAAAGTTGGCAGCTCTGATATTTGTTCTTACTATAACACAATGGAAAAGTTCCTCATTAGAAAGAGGAAGCGTTCTACTGACGATTCTGCAAGTTCGGCATTGAATGCTACGATTTTAAACAGTGAAATATTTTGATTTTTGAAAAGTTGGCAGCTCTGATATTTGTTCTTACTATAACACAATGGAAAAGTTCCTCATTAGAAAGAGGAAGCGTTCTACTGACGATTCTGCAAGTTCGGCATTGAATGCTACGATTTTAAACAGTGAAATATTTTGATTTTGAAAAGTTGGCAGCTCTGATATTTGTTCTTACTATAACACAATGGAAAAGTTCCTCATTAGAAAGAGGAAGCGTTCTACTGACGATTCTGCAAGTTCGGCATCGAGTGCTACGATTTTAAACAGTGAAATATTTTGATTTTGAAAAGTTGGCAGCTCTGATATTTGTTCTTACTATAACACAATGGAAAAGTTCCTCATTAGAAAGAGGAAGCGTTCTACTGACGTATTCTGCAAGTTCGGCATTGAATGCTACGATTTTAAACAGTGAAATATTTTGATTTTGAAAAGTTGGCAGCTCTGATATTTGTTCTTACTATAACACAATGGAAAAGTTCCTCATTAGAAAGAGGAAGCGTTCTACTGACGATTCTGCAAGTTCGGCATTGAATGCTACGATTTTAAACAGTGAAATATTTTGATTTTGAAAAGTTGGCAGCTCTGATATTTGTTCTTACTATAACACAATGGAAAAGTTCCTCATTAGAAAGAGGAAGCGTTCTACTGACGATTCTGCAAGTTCGGCATCGAGTGCTACGATTTTAAACAGTGAAATATTTTGATTTTGAAAAGTTGGCAGCTCTGATATTTGTTCTTACTATAACACAATGGAAAAGTTCCTCATTAGAAAGAGGAAGCGTTCTACTGACGATTCTGCAAGTTCGGCATTGAATGCTACGATTTTAAACAGTGAAATATTTTGATTTTGAAAAGTTGGCAGCTCTGATATTTGTTCTTACTATAACACAATGGAAAAAGTTCCTCATTAGAAAGAGGAAGCGTTCTACTGACGATTCTGCAAGTTCGGCATTGAATGCTACGATTTTAAACAGTGAAATATTTTGATTTTGAAAAGTTGGCAGCTCTGATATTTGTTCTTACTATAACACAATGGAAAAGTTCCTCATTAGAAAGAGGAAGCGTTCTACTGACGATTCTGCAAGTTCGGCATTGAATGCTACGATTTTAAACAGTGAAATATTTTTATTTTGAAAAGTTGGCAGCTCTGATATTTGTTCTTACTATAACACAATGGAAAAGTTCCTCATTAGAAAGAGGAAGCGTTCTACTGACGATTCTGCAAGTTCGGCATTGAATGCTACGATTTTAAACAGTGAAATATTTTGATTTTGAAAAGTTGGCAGCTCTGATATTTGTTCTTACTATAACACAATGGAAAAGTTCCTCATTAGAAAGAGGAAGCGTTCTACTGACGATTCTGCAAGTTCGGCATTGAATGCTACGATTTTAAACAGTGAAATATTTTGATTTTGAAAAGTTGGCAGCTCTGATATTTGTTCTTACTATAACACAATGGAAAAGTTCCTCATTAGAAAGAGGAAGCGTTCTACTGACGATTCTGCAAGTTCGGCATTGAATGCTACGATTTTAAACAGTGAAATATTTTGATTTTGAAAAGTTGGCAGCTCTGATATTTGTTCTTACTATAACACAATGGAAAAGTTCCTCATTAGAAAGAGGAAGCGTTCTACTGACGATTCTGCAAGTTCGGCATTGAATGCTACGATTTTAAACAGTGAAATATTTTGATTTTGAAAAGTTGGCAGCTCTGATATTTGTTCTTACTATAACACAATGGAAAAGTTCCTCATTAGAAAGAGGAAGCGTTCTACTGACGATTCTGCAAGTTCGGCATTGAATGCTACGATTTTAAACAGTGAAATATTTTGATTTTGAAAAGTTGGCAGCTCTGATATTTGTTCTTACTATAACACAATGGAAAAGTTCCTCATTAGAAAGAGGAAGCGTTCTACTGACGATTCTGCAAGTTCGGCATTGAATGCTACGATTTTAAACAGTGAAATATTTTGATTTTGAAAAGTTGGCAGCTCTGATATTTGTTCTTACTATAACACAATGGAAAAGTTCCTCATTAGAAAGAGGAAGCGTTCTACTGACGATTCTGCAAGTTCGGCATCGAATGCTACGATTTTAAACAGTGAAATATTTTGATTTTGAAAAGTTGGCAGCTCTGATATTTGTTCTTACTATAACACAATGGAAAAGTTCCTCATTAGAAAGAGGAAGCGTTCTACTGACGATTCTGCAAGTTCGGCATTGAATGCTACGATTTTAAACAGTGAAATATTTTGATTTTGAAAAGTTGGCAGCTCTGATATTTGTTCTTACTATAACACAATGGAAAAGTTCCTCATTAGAAAGAGGAAGCGTTCTACTGACGATTCTGCAAGTTCGGCATTGAATGCTACGATTTTAAACAGTGAAATATTTTGATTTTGAAAAGTTGGCAGCTCTGATATTTGTTCTTACTATAACACAATGGAAAAGTTCCTCATTAGAAAGAGGAAGCGTTCTACTGACGATTCTGCAAGTTCGGCATTGAATGCTACGATTTTAAACAGTGAAATATTTTGATTTTGAAAAGTTGGCAGCTCTGATATTTGTTCTTACTATAACACAATGGAAAAGTTCCTCATTAGAAAGAGGAAGCGTTCTACTGACGATTCTGCAAGTTCGGCATTGAATGCTACGATTTTAAACAGTGAAATATTTTGATTTTGAAAAGTTGGCAGCTCTGATATTTGTTCTTACTATAACACAATGGAAAAGTTCCTCATTAGAAAGAGGAAGCGTTCTACTGACGATTCTGCAAGTTCGGCATTGAATGCTACGATTTTAAACAGTGAAATATTTTGATTTTGAAAAGTTGGCAGCTCTGATATTTGTTCTTACTATAACACAATGGAAAAGTTCCTCATTAGAAAGAGGAAGCGTTCTACTGACGATTCTGCAAGTTCGGCATTGAATGCTACGATTTTAAACAGTGAAATATTTTGATTTTGAAAAGTTGGCAGCTCTGATATTTGTTCTTACTATAACACAATGGAAAAGTTCCTCATTAGAAAGAGGAAGCGTTCTACTGACGATTCTGCAAGTTCGGCATCGAATGCTACGATTTTAAACAGTGAAATATTTTGATTTTGAAAAGTTGGCAGCTCTGATATTTGTTCTTACTATAACACAATGGAAAAGTTCCTCATTAGAAAGAGGAAGCGTTCTACTGACGATTCTGCAAGTTCGGCATTGAATGCTACGATTTTAAACAGTGAAATATTTTGATTTTGAAAAGTTGGCAGCTCTGATATTTGTTCTTACTATAACACAATGGAAAAGTTCCTCATTAGAAAGAGGAAGCGTTCTACTGACGATTCTGCAAGTTCGGCATTGAATGCTACGATTTTAAACAGTGAAATATTTTGATTTTGAAAAGTTGGCAGCTCTGATATTTGTTCTTACTATAACACAATGGAAAAGTTCCTCATTAGAAAGAGGAAGCGTTCTACTGACGATTCTGCAAGTTCGGCATTGAATGCTACGATTTTAAACAGTGAAATATTTTGATTTTGAAAAGTTGGCAGCTCTGATATTTGTTCTTACTATAACACAATGGAAAAGTTCCTCATTAGAAAGAGGAAGCGTTCTACTGACGATTCTGCAAGTTCGGCATTGAATGCTACGATTTTAAACAGTGAAATATTTTGATTTTGAAAAGTTGGCAGCTCTGATATTTGTTCTTACTATAACACAATGGAAAAGTTCCTCATTAGAAAGAGGAAGCGTTCTACTGACGATTCTGCAAGTTCGGCATCGAGTGCTACGATTTTAAACAGTGAAATATTTTGATTTTGAAAAGTTGGCAGCTCTGATATTTGTTCTTACTATAACACAATGGAAAAGTTCCTCATTAGAAAGAGGAAGCGTTCTACTGACGATTCTGCAAGTTCGGCATTGAATGCTACGATTTTAAACAGTGAAATATTTTGATTTTGAAAAGTTGGCAGCTCTGATATTTGTTCTTACTATAACACAATGGAAAAGTTCCTCATTAGAAAGAGGAAGCGTTCTACTGACGATTCTGCAAGTTCGGCATCGAGTGCTACGATTTTAAACAGTGAAATATTTTGATTTTGAAAAGTTGGCAGCTCTGATATTTGTTCTTACTATAACACAATGGAAAAGTTCCTCATTAGAAAGAGGAAGCGTTCTACTGACGATTCTGCAAGTTCGGCATCGAGTGCTACGATTTTAAACAGTGAAATATTTTGATTTTGAAAAGTTGGCAGCTCTGATATTTGTTCTTACTATAACACAATGGAAAAGTTCCTCATTAGAAAGAGGAAGCGTTCTACTGACGATTCTGCAAGTTCGGCATTGAATGCTACGATTTTAAACAGTGAAATATTTTGATTTTGAAAAGTTGGCAGCTCTGATATTTGTTCTTACTATAACACAATGGAAAAGTTCCTCATTAGAAAGAGGAAGCGTTCTACTGACGATTCTGCAAGTTCGGCATTGAATGCTACGATTTTAAACAGTGAAATATTTTGATTTTGAAAAGTTGGCAGCTCTGATATTTGTTCTTACTATAACACAATGGAAAAGTTCCTCATTAGAAAGAGGAAGCGTTCTACTGACGATTCTGCAAGTTCGGCATCGAATGCTACGATTTTAAACAGTGAAATATTTTGATTTTGAAAAGTTGGCAGCTCTGATATTTGTTCTTACTATAACACAATGGAAAAGTTCCTCATTAGAAAGAGGAAGCGTTCTACTGACGATTCTGCAAGTTCGGCATTGAATGCTACGATTTTAAACAGTGAAATATTTTGATTTTGAAAAGTTGGCAGCTCTGATATTTGTTCTTACTATAACACAATGGAAAAGTTCCTCATTAGAAAGAGGAAGCGTTCTACTGACGATTCTGCAAGTTCGGCATTGAATGCTACGATTTTAAACAGTGAAATATTTTGATTTTGAAAAGTTGGCAGCTCTGATATTTGTTCTTACTATAACACAATGGAAAAGTTCCTCATTAGAAAGAGGAAGCGTTCTACTGACGATTCTGCAAGTTCGGCATCGAATGCTACGATTTTAAACAGTGAAATATTTTGATTTTGAAAAGTTGGCAGCTCTGATATTTGTTCTTACTATAACACAATGGAAAAGTTCCTCATTAGAAAGAGGAAGCGTTCTACTGACGATTCTGCAAGTTCGGCATCGAGTGCTACGATTTTAAACAGTGAAATATTTTGATTTTGAAAAGTTGGCAGCTCTGATATTTGTTCTTACTATAACACAATGGAAAAGTTCCTCATTAGAAAGAGGAAGCGTTCTACTGACGATTCTGCAAGTTCGGCATCGAGTGCTACGATTTTAAACAGTGAAATATTTTGATTTTGAAAAGTTGGCAGCTCTGATATTTGTTCTTACTATAACACAATGGAAAAGTTCCTCATTAGAAAGAGGAAGCGTTCTACTGACGATTCTGCAAGTTCGGCATCGAGTGCTACGATTTTAAACAGTGAAATATTTTGATTTTGAAAAGTTGGCAGCTCTGATATTTGTTCTTACTATAACACAATGGAAAAGTTCCTCATTAGAAAGAGGAAGCGTTCTACTCACGATTCTGCAAGTTCGGCATTGAATGCTACGATTTTAAACAGTGAAATATTTTGATTTTGAAAAGTTGGCAGCTCTGATATTTGTTCTTACTATAACACAATGGAAAAGTTCCTCATTAGAAAGAGGAAGCGTTCTACTGACGATTCTGCAAGTTCGGCATTGAATGCTACGATTTTAAACAGTGAAATATTTTGATTTTGAAAAGTTGGCAGCTCTGATATTTGTTCTTACTATAACACAATGGAAAAGTTCCTCATTAGAAAGAGGAAGCATTCTACTGACGATTCTGCAAGTTTGGCATCGAGTGCTACGACTTTAAACAGTAAAATATTGCCTGAGAAATGTAGTGAGGCTGTTCCTGCTGTACCTCCAACTAAATAAAAAAAAATCTTAACTTTCGAGAGAAATGGCGCAAAATGTACGACTGGCTTGAAGTCAAAACCGACGAAAATAAAACAATTTTGATGTTTTGTTCATTTTGCAAGGCGTCATCAAAACCAGCGTTATTTGCAAAAGGTAAGTTAATGCCATTCATTATTTTATCAATATATAAATGGTCTGTTTTTTCTCATCTGAAGAACTCTTTTCTAAAATTTGGCTCATGCTTGTATTGACACTGAGAATTTTTTTCTTTTTATCCTGTCTTAATTTTTGGGCTAAAAGCAACGGCTCAAACAGTGTTAAAGTGATTTTTTGTTTTCGATGTTGTAAAGGTCCCTATGTTTATTTTATTATTCATTGTTGTGAAAGGAGCCAATTCGCTCAAACGCTTTGGGGATGGGAAGTAAATATCCTCATCGGTGTCATGCAAATTTGTTTTGAAGTTGTTAGACCACTTCAAAGATTTTGAAGATTTGAAATGCCTGTTGAGTGAATATCTATATATATTTATTCTGCTAAAAATAGCTATGATAGTTTTAAATTTGCAGATGTTGCAGAACTTTTCATCTGCAGGTATAAAGATGTGTATCCAAGCACAGTGTTGTTATCTGAAATTGCTTTGGTTGTGCCAATAAGTTCTGCATCAGTAGAGCGTTCTTTTAGCACACAAAATCAAATAAAAGATAAATTTCGCAACGGACTGAAAAAATAAATTTTAAAAAATTTGATTCGAATATCAGCAGCAAATGTAACACTAGAAAGGTTTCCATTTCACAAAGCTGCTGAAATATTTAATAACAAAATTAGAAGATATGTATAAAATATTTATATTATTTTTGTGTTTGTTCATTCCCCCCATAAATGTAGTATTTTTCTCTAAGTTTACGATTGTTTAAAATTCACCCCTGATTTTTCAAAATCACCCCCAGAAAAAAAGCCTGGGGGACATTTTTGCCCCTGATTCTGGAACCCTGGCGAGAACCCTGATTTTACATCGTTGGTGATACAAAGTACGTAGTTGGAGGATATCAAAGAGGTTCAATTGGTTGTGAATTGTATTATTGTACATACATTTTTAAAGTTGAATTCGTCAGATATTAATGCATTTTGGAGCTGAGGATAGTAAAAGGTGGGACTGCAAGTTATTTCAGCTTAATATTGCTGTATAAGAATTATAATGAAGCATCTATCCTCTCGTCCAGCAAGAAGACAAAGAAAATTCTACATGCCTGAAATGTAAAGTAAGAAGTTGAACAATGGGCTGTGTTACCTACGTAAGCAGTGTCATTTTTTTAATGTATTTAACTATATTGAGCATGTTGCTATCAAAGTATTTGCATGAGTTTTCAAACTTTGTAAACTTTGAACAAGGTGTGTAGAAGCAGATGGGCCGATCATTCAATGTCCTACACAACTCTCACAGTGCAAAACAAAAGCTTCCTGTAAAGTGTAGAGACACTAAAGGGAAGGACAATCCAACCACTTGACAGTAGGATTCTTATGGGAATAAATACTGCTAATATGATAAATGAAAAACTTAATCCGTTTCAAATTGAGACCATTAAATTTCTTACTTCCAAACATGGAATAGAATACCTCATTACTTCCCGTATGCAACCGCATAACATCATCATTCAAACTGGATACGCAGTGAGTCAGACACCACGTAAATCATTTAGCTGTTGGGGTGGGCCACAGCCAATCAAGCATCTCTCTCTAGTTTTCATGGTAAGTGTGGGCGTGCACATTTTCCACACTGTGCTGGCGAAAACCATTCACGCTATCAAACAGCAAATACACAATACTTTACAAAAGGTGGTAATACTTGAAATAAAGGTTGACTTGGCTTCGTTACTTCTTGAGTGAAAAAACTGTTGGATGCAATTTCACCAGAAATGGTTATAAAGTCTCTTTAAAATGCTGCATAAGTAATGCAATGGAAGTTACTGAAGTTATTTGGAGACTCTGATAATGAATCATACATCAAAAGTATTTACAGAAGATACTCTAAGAAATTTTCATACTTCATTTCAATAAATATATTTTCCAAACTCTTGAAATTTAACATCGACTTATATGTGGGTCAAGGTTTTTCACAAATTTTTTGCTCTTGAAGTAGAGGGTCGATTTATATGTGAGTATGTATGGTAGTTTTATGAAAAACTTTCACAAAAATACCATGATTAAGAGATCCAGCTCAGGTGCAAATGCATGAATAATAGATGAGGAAAAATATGTAATTAATTAAGGAACCAGAAAATTCAACTTAAATGAGGTATTATGTAAGCATATGTCAATGGGAACATGTTCTTGAAAGTGATTGGAAAGCTACATTTTAAAAGTAGCTAGCTACTGTTACAACTACATTCTTGAAAATGAAGGTTGCTATAGCTACTACTACTCTTTTTGAACGGTAGCCAGCTACACTACTTTTTCTGAAAAGTAGCTATTTTTTTTATATTTGGGTTTCAGTTAAAGATACCAATTCTAAGAATGATCTTTATGTGCACATTCTTACACATGGCATTGGGAGCTACTAAGTGCCAATACAAATTACACAAACAATTTAACTTTGCATTTTCCTCTTAGCCCTGATCATCATGTGTAACATATTTTGGTATGTTAATTCCAAAACTGCAGATTTCTGAAGTTTAAACTATAAAACTACTGATAGAAAATTCTAAATTTTGATTATTGGATGCTTAATTATCCATTGCCCCAATGGGGTAGCTTATCCATCACCTGGTTTCTATTGTTTCATCTACATAAACATGCATTCTTTTCAACTAAGCATCCACCGTTATGAAGTGATCTGAGGTGTGGACTTCAGGTCAGTCGTTCCAAATGGGACCAGGTTCGAGTTTTGGATGAGGCATGCATTGGTGTCATGTTTGTCTGATGGCACTATATATCTCCCTTCCCTGGAGCCAGCGGCCCTAGATACGGACAGGCGACTGCTTACAGCCCTTAGCTCCTTAAACCTCAACACAGAAGAAAAACTCTTGGCTACAGACAGAAATGCTGCCTTGCTCAGTGGATTTTTAGAAGGATGTTGAACTTCCAACAGCAATATGTATTAGAAATGTATTGCTAGACTAAATGGAAAAGGGGATTATAATCATTTCTTCTTGTTCCTGCAAACAGTATAATAAAATATTAGCTCATACTGATGCTTTATTTTATATTTAATGTGGGTCAAGGTTTTTATTTTATATTTAAATATAAAATAAAGCATACTGATGCTTTATTTTATATTTAAATATAAAATAAAGCATCAGTATGCTTTATTTTATATTTAAATATTAGCTCATACTAATATTTAGCTCATCCTGTTCCTGCAAACAGTATAATAAAATATTAGCTCATACTAATATTTAGCTCATCCTGTTCCTGCAAACAGTATAATAAAATATTAGCTCATACTAATATTTAGCTCATCCTGTTCCTGCAAACAGTATAATAAAATATTAGCTCATACTGATGCTTTATTGCACTGCTTGAAGGTGGAAGAAAAATTTCTTCCACATTTAGTGAGAAGAAAAATTTGTGTCTACATTTCCACAAATGTGATTCTAGACAAGGTTTCAACATTTTTGTTGTGTGATCTTTCTAAATAGTACATATATACTGAGCGATCACTAAATTAAGACCACCCCTATCAAAAGTGGATGTGGTGCATTGACCTTGTGTGATGTAGCATATATAAGGTGCGTGGAGCAGTAGATAGTAAAATTTAGAGCGTGATGGGCAAATGGAAGGATTTATTGGACTTCCAGAAAGGACAGTTTGTGGGCACTCAGAGAGTGGGTGCCTCGATTTCCGAAACAGCTGAACCGGTGGGTTGTTCACAAGCCACCATATTTAAAGTGTATCAGGACTGGCGTGAAAATGGTCAAACAACAACCCAAAGGCAAAACTACAAAGAACAGTGAAAGGTTGATGTGAGAGGTGAATGTTGGGTCCAAGAACTCATACAGGCTAACAGTTGACTACCCAATACAACAGAGGTCAATCCGAAACAGTATCTGTCATGACCATGCGTCACACGCTCACATGTATTGGCTATAACAGCAGACAACCCTGATGACATCGTCTCCTAACCACAGTTCATCGGCGAAAAAACTTGCCTGGTGTCAAGATCGCGCACGTTGGACCGTTCGATGACTAGAAAAAGTGTGTTGGTCTGATGAGTTTGTTTTTTGCTCCACTCTGTGGATGATCGTGTACACATTTGGCGCAAACAATATGAGGTACTCAATGCAACTTGCATGGTCTCCACGATGCAGGCTGGTAGAGGTAGCTGTATGGTGTGGGGCATGTTTACCTTGCAAGAACTTGGAACCCTGATGCATGTGGAACAACATATGACTAATGAATACTATCGTGAATTGCTTGCTGACTCTGTACATCCAGCAATGTTGCACTTTTTCCTGAATGGCAACAGTGTCTTCCAAGATGACAATAAGCCGAGCCACAGGTCCAATGTTGTGCAGGAATGGTTTGAGGAATACAGTTCAGACTTCCAGCATATAGAGTGGCCTCCTAACTCCCCCAACAGCAATCCCACAGTGCACTTGTGGAGCAGTATGGAATGGCATGTTAGGCATCTGGAAACACCAATCACCTCCTTACCTGCATTGAAGGCTGCATTACACATACCTTGGTTGGCCATTTCTCCCAACTGTTTTTGGCATCATACTGAATTGATGCCATGTCGGATAGGTGATGTATCGAGGGCGAAAGGATGACCTATGAAGTATTAGGTAGGTGGTAATAATTCATTGATCACTCAGTGTGTGTATATGCTCAGCAGTTAAAAGAGTATAAAATAAAAAAATATATTATTGGTTTGGCTGGCTTTCAAAATGTAAATCTAGTCAGGTACATGATTTTAAAAAAAGCACACTCAACTCCTGTTCCATCCAATAATGCTGGACGAAATCTGGAAATGTCACACGAAATTTTTTCTTACTCTTTTTTCAAAGTAGCATGATTTGTAGCATAATTTTTCACTGCAAGCTACTTTATTTTGTAGCATGTTTGTGCTGCAACTACAATTTTTCTATTTGTGGCAATGCTATGTACAATGCTACTGCCAAAGTAACATTGCTACTTCCAATCACTGGTCCTAGATGGCATGAAACACCATGATTTACTCCAGTCTACTGAAGGATCGAACAACAGCTGGTGTAACATTAGTCTTTGATTGTACTACAGCTTCCAGCTCAGTTATGTCAAAGCTTATACAGGAGAAGCACACTGGTGAAGTGCTTTCTAGCTGGTCAGCATTGACTTGAAAGTTGTGATAGTCTATAAATCAGCACAATGTTTTGCACAAAAATAGGGTCATCAAATCCAGGAAAAGAGAAAAGATAGTTGTTCTCAATGATTCAGACATAAGAACTGGCACTGACAACCAGGAATTTGAATATCTGATGGGTGAATTTGAAAACTATGAATAGAAAAAAATCACAGACTTTCTTTAGGCAATGAACTCTTTAGTACTGTCTTTAAGCACAAATTTACTTGGTGGATGGAGGTCAGACATAGAAAATGCAATTGATTACATCACAGAGTAAATGTCTCTAAAATAAAATAAGTTTTTAGAGGTTCTAAAATAAATGGAGGTCATTTTTTAATCAAATCCACTCTTAAGAGTCAATTCGCTGATATTCATGAAACCAACAACAATGTTAAAAGGTATCAGGCTTGATAGGATAAATAATGCAGATGGGTTGATTTCCAGAAGTAAATTGCTAAGGTTTATAGCAAAAACTAAACCTCGCTCACTGAAAGCATTGAGAATGAGAGGATCAGGTACAAAAGCTAGTTATAAGGTTGCAAGAAAAGCATGTGGTGCAGTATTATGTAGGGATGGAAAAGTTAGAACCCTTGGTGGACAGTGGAAGTTCAGAAAGCTTTTAAG
This sequence comes from Macrothele yani, assembly GCA_039090855.1. NCBI lineage: Eukaryota > Metazoa > Arthropoda > Arachnida > Araneae > Macrothelidae > Macrothele > Macrothele yani. Next base: position 80,182,792 of record CM077002.1, read on the forward strand.
GAAAAGAAAATGCAAACGTAAAGAATTTATGCTGTTTGTCATTGGTTAGCCAGGAAAATTATGAAAGGGATTGTGAAAGGTGAAGTGATTTGCTTGGGATGCACAAAGAAAGGCATGTGTTGATTTGGGAAATTATTTGAGAAAAAGAAAAATTCAAACTGTTGAAAAGGTATTTTGGAGTCTGGTTTTATATATGTCTTTGTTTCCTTTTTTCAATGTCACGCATGTGAATGATGATAAGTTTGATAATGTTCAGTATTTCATTTTAGAAAATAGAAAAATAGAAATTCAAAACACAAGTTTCGTATCCATTGCTATTATAACGACATCTTGAAAATTAAAAACATATACTTACTAGTTGTGACATTTGCAGTCATGGGCCAGCTTGCAACATTTCCACTGACAGTTTTGACCACTACCTCATAGGTGAGACCTGGTTCCAGATCTTCATCAAAAGTCACCACACGTTCCTCATCCTTGTTAATTAGGTACCTGACAGTGTTCCGGATTCCCAAAGCAACTTGATATCGATCAAATTCAGACAAAGATGTGGGTGGATCCCATCTAACATCAAAAGCATAAGAAGCCAGCCGATTCTTATCATAAGTAACATTTGTTGGAGGCAGAGGAACTGTAAAACATTCAAAAAGTTATTAATGAATTTGCATAACATCTTTAAAATAAAAAAAAATTGAATATAAATAATTGTGTTTTTGGATGTATCACATTTATAGTGAGCATGGTTTTATGAAAAACATAAAAACATGTAATCAGTAGTATTGTAGCTAATTCTAGTTCTGTAAACTGGCTAGTAATAGCTAATTCTAGTTCTGTGGCCAAGAAAAAATGAAAAAGCACTAAACTATACAAAAACATTTTACTGTACACTACTACATTTGTCTCTTGAGTAACTTTAAGTTAAGAAATAAGAATAAGATTTTTCAATGTGAAGATATGCCTTGTAGATCAAAAGGAAGACAGAAACCATGTTTAAAATTTTATTCTCATAATTCAAGTGACACAAAAGGATCACATGAGATTTATCCATCTAGTGCTTTGTGTAGTAAAAATAATTAAAACTGAAAGAAATCATTCCTAAGACAATTTAAAACTGACAAAATAAATAAATAAACAAAAACCCAATAAAATATTTTTGGTTGAAGATGCTAAAACCAGACAAAATTAGTGATGCAATGTGAAACCCATATCAACGAAGATAGGACCAGATGTACAAGAGTAGAAAAACAACTGGTAAAAGAATCATAGAGCACATATAATTTAAAACTCAAAAGTAGATATCATGCTGTTAAAAATATGTAAAAATGGCTAAAATATTCTACAAGATAATACTTGTTAAAAATTCGTATGTATGGAACATGATAAATTAATGGCGTGCTGTCTCCGTACGATGTCATCAAACCACCATCCCTAATTGCACAATAAAAAAACTTAATTTTCAATAAAAGATATGATTTAAAAAAAATATTTAAAAGGGCAAGATCTTTCGGGGCTACAATAGCACACGTCCTCAGGCCACCCAAACAGTGCCACAGAACACTCGGAAGCGCCGTAATATATAGTCTCCTTGAGGGACTGGTTATATACACTGCTGGACAATTGCTAAGGACGAATCATAAATGGCTATATAGCGCATAAAAAAGTAAAAGTGGTTGGATGCCAAATGAGATAAAATAATGTCAGAATGCCAGGACATTACTAGAAAGACAATTTATTGTGCTCTGAAATCCAGAAAGCTTTGGAACGTGTTCAAGGGACAAACAGGCCATTTTGTGCAGAATACGTAAACGTGAAAAAAATGCAATTACCATCCGCAGGCGTTCTGGCGTAAGATGTCAATACGGAATATGGCCACCATGGAGGGCAATGCAAGATTCCACACGTCGTGTCATGCTTTGCACAACATTATCAAGCATCTGTTGGGGTAATTTATCCCATTCCTCTGTCAGTGCACGGATGAGGGTGTCCTTGTTTATTGGAGGGCATTGGCGTCCAGCAAGACTCCTCCCCACAGCATCCCACACATTTTCAATGGGATTCAGATCTGGAGAACGTGCTGGCCATACGAGGCATTTAATACCCTCGCTCTCAAGACACTCCTGGACAGCGACTGTTCGATGACATGTTGTGTTGTCGTCCATGAAAATGAATCTATCACCGACAGCACCACGGAACATGCGAACATGAGGTAGCAGAACATCCTTAATGTATCGTTGGCCAGTCATTGTCCCAGTTGGAAGCACATAGAGGGACGTACGGCCATTGATCATGATGCCAGCCCATACCATGACACTAAATGTCGGATATCGGTCCCTTTCCTGTATGTTTGCTGGACAATATGCAGTACCACTATCACGCCAGATCAGTTGTCGTCGACAATCAGACGATAGACTGTATCTACTCTCATCTTACAAGAGGACAGCAGACCAGTCGTTATCAGTCCAATTGCGATGTTGATGGCACCATTGCAAGCGGGCGGTACGGTGACGTCTGGACAATGGGATGCACACAACAGGACGGCGGGCGTATAGTCCTCCTTCATGCAAACGTCTAGCGACAGTTTTTTGGGAGATCCGCTTGCCAATAGCAGCCATAAACTGATTTGCTACCTCACTAGCTGTGCTGCGCCGGTGTCTTTTTGTTGATAGCACTATGTACCGATCTTCTGCAAGTGTCGTACTGCGAACATGACCTCCCCGTGACGTTTGCTACACTCTCCATTTGTTTGAAATGATTTCCAAAGCCTTGAAACAATACTGTGGCTGATGTCGAACTCCCTGGCAACATCTGTTATTTTTCGCCTTTCTTCAATCTTGCCAATAATATGGCTACGCGTAAAATCATCAAGGTGATGTCGGGAAGACATACTGAAATTTGCAAGTTCGTCAATTGATTCTTTCCCTTTCAACTTTGCGTTTGAACAACAACGGTCAATACGCGTCAGATCCTTTATATCTCTTATCAGCGCTATGACGTCACGAACAAGTTCAGCAATCCAAAATTTGCATACGCACAACACGTCTTACTGTTTCCCGCACTTATGCTAATTTCCACATTTTCCTGCCTTCCATTTTATGGTTGCTATCGTTGCTATTGTCATCCGTCCTTAGCAATTGTTCGGCAGTGTATTACGACGCTTCCGAGTGCTCTGTGGCACTGTTTGGGTGGCCTGAGAACGGGTGCTATTGTAGCCCCGAAAGATCTTGCCCTTTTAAATATTTTTTTTAAATCATATCTTTTATTGTAAATAAAGTTTGTTTTTATTATGCAATTAGGGATGGTGGTTTGATGACATCGTACGGAGACAGCACACCATTAATTTATCATGTTCTATACGTACGAATTTTTAACAAGTATTACTCTTTTTAGCTGCAAATCTTGTGATACTACGTGTGAGGGATTCTGGTAGAATCTGTAGCACTTCAAAGCGCATGAGCATGGAAGCTGCAACTAAGACCTTCTGTAACATCCGACGGAAACTAGCCCGCAATGAGACTCACCTTAGTTTTTTACTCAACTGCCGTTCACTCGGTGTGGTGCCCAAGTTTCTGCGAATACGAACGTTTGCCATATCTCAACAGGATGCACATGTAATAGCTAATGCTCAACAAAACGACTAACCAAAGAAATAAGAAGGAAAAGAAGTTACCTGGACTTGCTAAACCTTAAATCCTACAAAGCTTATACTCAACTATCCAGGCTCTCCCATCCTATTTTGTTAGGTAAGACTTTGTTGGTTTTCTTTACCACTATACAGACTTTAGTGACCTCCATGAACCAAGGACACACTCGTAAATTATGCAATCTGGTTTCTACCCATCCCCAACTGTTCCAACCCACGAACTTCAGCCATAGAACTACTAATCGTGATTTACCAGATTCTTTCATCAACTATAGCTCTATAGTGTTATCTGATATTCAACGTTCGGCCCTCAATCGTGGTTTCAAGTTCAGCTATCAAGTTATGCCCTTTTGACCTTTCCAATCTTTGCCTCAAATGGAGAATGTCATTGGAGCCTTGCCGGAAAAGGAACAAGATATCACTCGTTATGCCTTAGCTGACTCCCTTTCAAATTATGATAAAACCTCTTCATTTTTAAAATATGAACGCAACCAATTATTACAACTTTCTCGAAACCCGGATTTCTCAATCATCAGTGCTGACAAGTCCCAGCAAATTATCTTATTAGATCGCAAAGATTACAACAATAAGACGTACCAAGCTATAGCTTTGATTCCACATCGAGTACTCCGCTCTGACCCGACAAATGCGACTGTCGCTGAGTTAAGCAAACTCAGGAACTAAGGTCTCTTGCCTGCGTCCATTTCTACCAAAATGAAACCTCCTGTTGGTACAAGAGTCCCTGAGTTGTTTGGGAAAATCAAAACCCACAAACCTGACCACTCAATCAGACTGTTGATTTTGGGGTATGCCAGCCCCACACGTATGTTGGAGAGAGCTTTAGCAACTTACCTAAAACCACTTACTACAAATTCATCAGTATCCATTAACAGTTCTACCCAGGCACTAACACGAATAAAATCTTTTGATCACAAGGGAAACTCATTTGTTATGGCTTCCTTTGATGTGGTGTCTCTGTTTCCAAGTGTTCCACTTGAGGTAGTCCACTCGATTATTGAAAGGAAATTACTTGCTGATTACTCAATCTCCCCATTGGAGGTCGATGCAATCATTTCTGCTTTGAAATTGGTTGCAAAACGATCTTATTTCAAATTTGATGGCAAATTCCACCAACAAATGGAGGGGGCACAAATGGGGTCTCCTCTCTCCCCTGTTCTGGCGGAAATTTTACTGCAGTCATTGGAGGAAAAAGTACTGAACCAATTCACGTACCAACCAGCACTCCTCTTAAGACACGTGGATGATATGTTGGTCTTCTGGCCTCACTCCATGTTACTTCTGAACGAATTTACCACCTGTCTTTCCAACCAATATCCTACTATCACCTTCACTATGGAACTTGAACAAAATGGTATATTACCCTTCCTGGACATCTTATTGACTTGTGACTTGACATCTAATCTTATCAAATTATCTGTCTATAGATAACCGACCTTCATACCTTGTCTTATACCTTTTGTATCTTTCCACCCCCTGGAACATGAAGCTTCAGCCTTACGTTTTTTAATTAAACGTGCGTTTACTCATTCCTCAACCCGTCAGATTCGTCAGGACAAACTAGCTTTCATACAGAACTTGGCCATATCATTTGGATATTCCGCCTGCTTCTTTTGGGAACTTCTACAGAAATTTCAAAGACTAAGATTTACGACGTTGTCAACGGAGGTCGTATCTCCTATATACGTTGGTAAAGTAGACTTCATCCCTCAAGTGGTTTCCATATTGCGGAAAGTATGTCATAAATACAATATTAAATTTGGAATTTGCACCAAAAACATTTTTTCAATCATACGTAACGACCGAGATCCTGTCGCAACTTTGAATAAAGCAGGAATATATCGTATCCCATTGCTTCCCACGGCCTCTAACGATGATATTAAATACTACATAGGTTCTACCCTTAGAAATCTGAACATTAGATTGTCAGAACACAAATATGCACTTCGAACTGACTCCATTTCTACATCATTTACTACAGTTGTTCGCCAGGGAGGTTATTCTCCCGATTGGCCTAATACAACAGTACTTTCCTCTATTGTTAACAAACAAACCGTCTTTTTTACAGAGAGTCTGTATATTATTTCTTATGGTACTACCTGTTGTAACTTGGACTTACCTGTTTTTGTTCCTAGACAATGGAGGAAAATAATTACTTCTTCCCTTCAACCTACTGAAGAAGAGGACCTTACTTAATTAATCAACTGTATTATTTGTATTACTGTCTGTTTTACTGTTTTCCTCAATTGGCATCAACCGTGTTTTGAACAAATGCATTGTGGGTCTCCTTGAGGGACTGGTTATATATTACGGCGCTTCCGAGTGCTCTGTGGCACTGTTTGGGTGGCCTGAGGACGGGTGCTATTGTAGCCCCAAAAGATCTTGCCCTTTTAAATATTTTTAAATCATATCTTTTATTGTAAATAAAGTTGTTTTTTTATTGTGCAATTAGGGATGACATCGTACGGAGACAGCACGCCATTAATTTATCATACTCTACAAGATGAAATGTATCTTTGCTATTTTAAATGTGCACAACAAGATGAGATTATTAGCACCATGAGGAGACCACACTGTACTTCAAAGAAGTGGTCAGCTATCATCTACAAGCATTTGTAAGAGAAATGTGCACTTGGTGTCAGAATTATCATGATATGTTCTGGTTTAAAAAACAACCAATCATACATAGATGATATGGCATTAGCCTTTGACAATACATTTGCTACCATGCCAGTCACATGAATACCTGTACAGGAATGATTTGTATGGACTGTTTACAAAGTAAACAGCATGAACTTGAAAGTTGTGGGACCCTACAGATATAACAGAAGGGTAGGGGGTTCTAGTGTTCTAGTTCTGAAGAATTGGATTTCACTTTTAAGGATTCAGCCATATGGTAGTGAAAACCGGTGAAAGGGAAAAAGGTTATTGTTCTTTAGAATATCAATGGACGATTAGAAAATGATAAATAACATGTGTTTGTGAAGAAACGCATTGATTGACAAAATGAAAAATGCAGAAAAATACATGATATTTTAAGTCTAGAATCAACTGAGCAAATTAGTATTCTTCACAGTGAGTTGTGGACACTTTGAACCACAGGAAGACATCAACAGAAAAAAGCTTCACTGTTCTATCATAATCAATTAAGCTCATCACAAAAGTATTGGGAACCGTGTATAATACGCATGAACCAAGTTCTATCATTATGGGGCATAATTCTTTCTTACACCAGTAATCTAACTCTTGAAGACTAATATTATTGTTTAAGTCATCACTTTCCATTATTATCAATTTTGCTGGGAACAGTTCTAACAGAAGATATTACAATAAAAAGCGAAACAGCTTCAGCAAGTCCAGAAAACGTACTTTCAAGTAAGGAGTAATGACATCACTCTTAGCAAAATAATAATATTGTATGTGCATGTTGATCTATTTCTCACTTAATATATTTCTTATTTCATCCACATTAAGACGTAGAAGCAACCTAAAGCATTTACATCCATGAATAGTTAATGATGTATGTAGGTATGGGCAAAGTCCATGTGCCAATGTGTGTGTGTGTGTGTGTGACATCTTATGCTCTTGTAGTGAAAATCCTTTGCAACTTCATTGTTCATTACAGGACTTTAACAGTATACAGACTTTGCTGTTTTGCAGTCCAGATTGCTTCAGCACCAACAATCTTATCTATTTGGCTTTTGCTCCACTGGGAACATTTAGCTGTACACCTCCTACACTTACTACAAACAGATTTTATTTTGAACATTGCTCTTGAGTTTTGCATGTGTTTCCTCCTAAATAGATGCCAAGTTAATGCTGTTCTTTCAAGGTTAAGACACTGAAAACACCTTATTCAGGGCTTGAAAAATATCTGAAAAGTTACATGCCCAGCTGGGCATGTGCATAAATTATTTTACCTGCCCAGGTAGTAAAAGATGGATGCCCAGGAAAATTTACCTCTTAAGATAAAAAAAAAAAAAAAAAAAAAAAAAAAAAAATGAGGGTTCTGATTTGTTAAGTTAAAAAATATGATGAACTTTTTTTACATGTTTTGCATTTCTGTTTTTAGGGTTGGTATTCAAAATGTTCAATGCACAAATGCGTGTATCTCAAGTTTTAAGATGCTGAAGCTGAAATTGGTGTGAAATTGTATGATGATGAAATTAATATTTTAGAAATTCAGTGATTCTGTCATGTTCCTTTCGTTGAAGTTTTCACTCTTTGCACTAAACACAGGAGGTTAGTTCCATCAGAGGCATGCATCTCATCGCTGATTATAAACAGTATTTGGAACAAAACTACAAATGGTTCCAATTTCTGGACCTAGAGAATAGCACAATTAAAGAAGCAATATTCCTCTGTCCATAGCACTCGGTACAATAATACAATGCTTTCAGTGATTAGAAGTAAAATGAAACACAACATGCTATAACTGTCTTTTTTACGCTTTCAAACCGTAGGTTGAAGAAGCGTATATGTTCCAGCTTTGTCTGTCCGCATGATAACTGGCGTAAAAATGGTTCGATTTCGATGAAATTTTAGTATGTGGTAGGGGACCACCGGGGGACGAACCCTATTGAAAATGGGACAAATGGGGTCAAAGGTCACGACATAGGAATGGGATCCTTCCATTGCCTTTATGCGTCATAACTTGCGTAAATATCGTTCGATTTCAATAAAATTTTACTATGTGGTAGGGAACTGCATGGGGACAAATCTTGTTCAAAATGGGTGAAGTGGGGTCAAAGGTCAGGAGATAAGAGATGGATGCATTCCATTGCCCTTATGCGTCATAACGTGCGTAAAAATGGTTCGACTTCGATGGAATTACAGTATGTGGTAGGGGACCACCTGGGGACGAACCCTATTTAATGTGGACGAAATGGGGTCAAAGGTCAGGACATAGGATTGCGATCCATTCCATCGCTCTTATCCCATATTATTAAGGTGGACGTCAAGTAATTTTGCTTCCTATACTTCCAATGGAAAAACTTTTGTACACATTTCCTTCACAATTAATGTGTTCCCAAGGATGAAAATTTGAACATCGATTAAAATAACTTTATTATAACTTGGAATACTTAATATTTTCTAAAACATAACCATAATTATATTAAAAATCAATAACTTTTTCTTTGGTGGTGTTGAAACCAGAAAAAAGCATGGTGCGACCTGTACTTTGATGACGTCAGTAGACAAACAAATGTTGGATTACATAATTATGGTTATGTTTTAGAAAATATTAAATATTCCAAGTTATAAAATGAAGCTATTTTAATCGATGTTCAAATTTTCATCCTTGTGAACGCATTAATTGTCCAGAAAAAAGATGGCGTGACCTGTATTTTCATGACGTCAGCAGACAAAAAAATGTTGGATTGCATAATTATGGTTATGTTTTAGAAAATATTAAGTATTCCAAGTTATAAAATGAAGATATTTTAATCGATGTTCAAATTTTCATCCTTGTGAACGCATTAATTGTCCAGAAAAAGATGGTGTGACCTGTATTTTCATGACGTCAGCAGACAAAAAAATGTTGGATTGCATAATTATGGTTATGTTTTAGAAAATATTAAGCATTCCAAGTTATAAAATGAAGATATTTTAATCAATGTTCAAATTTTCATCCTTGGGAACGCATTAATTGGAAAGAAAATGTATACAGAAATGTTTCCATTCGAATTACAGTCAACAAAATTACTTGATGTTCACCTTGAAGGAGCAATTCTTGTATGTATGTAAATTTTATTTTGAAAACGGCTCTAAGGATTTTCATGAAAGTCGTTAACCTACCATTTTCTGGTACTAGAAATCGATTTAGCTTGATTTCGAATTTAAGAAAATTTGTTTAGTGGGTTAATAACCATCCCAAATTACCAAGTTTGTAGTGTGGTGTCATGGCGTTGCCCCATTAGATGTTGGCGCGCGATCATGCCATCTATCTCATTACGTCACGCGTTGTTTGTGGATCCTATTAAAGTTTTATGACATCACACCTTGCTAGCAGATGGTCGCGATTCCCATCCGTCTCATTATGTAACACGTTGTGTGCGTATGTTCATCCGCACGATAACTTGCGTAAAAATCGTTCGATTTCGATGAAATTTTGGTATGTGGTAGGGGAACACCTGGGAAGGAAACCTATTGAAAGTGAACGAAATGGGGTCAAAGGTCAGGACATAAGAGCGGGATCCATTCCACTGCTCTTATGCGTCATAACTAACGTAAAAAAGGTTCGATTTCGATTAAATTTTAGTATGTGGTAGGAGACCACCTGGGGACAAACCCTATTGAAAATTGGCGAAATGGGGGTCAAAGGTCAGGACATAGGAGCGGAATCACTTCCATCGCCGTTATGAGTAATAACTTACGTAAAAATGTTTCGATTTGGATGAAATGTTGGTATGTTGTAGAAACCTGTCTGGGGACGAATCCTATTGAAAATGGGCGAAATGGGGTGAAAGGTTAGGACACAGGAGCGGGATCTATTCCATAGCGCTTATGCCTCATAACTTACATAAAATTGCTTCGATTGCGACAAAACTTTATCATGTTATTTTGGAGATATACTGAACCAGTTCTGTTGAATATCATCCAAATGGATCAAAGGTCAGGGCACAGGGGTGAGATTTATTCCACAGCCATTTTCTAATAACTTGAGTAATAGCTTGAGTAATGATTTCTAGTATATTGGAAAGTGTATCATAATCAATGCATTGCATGATTTTACTAACTTGTTTTCTTTTTTAGCAGGAAATCCAATTCCAAACTTCATTTTAAAATTTAGTTGCCCGAACTGGGCAACTCGATTTTTTTTTTTACCTGCCCAAGCCAATAATTTACGTGCCCCAAGCATCTCAGGCATAGTATTTTTCAAGCCCTGTTATTACATCACACACATCTGGGTAAAACAGCTGTTTTTCTTCTAGGTATGAGTGCCTAATTACACTGCCATTACCAACAATTTCATCCAGACAATTCAGAAAAAGTGAGATGTACCACCAAACATTTTTTTTTAATTCATCAAAAACACAGCTATAATAATATTATCAAGCTCATCGTCTGTCAAAAGGAAAGAAATACTTAATCAGAAATGCACTACCCTAGATCAAGTATTCTAAAATATTAATGTGCCACAATATCATTTTAAGAAATATCGTAAACAACCATAATGCCATTCTATACCACACATAAATATAACTGAGCTGTGAAAGATTATGAAGATACAACAAATACCAATTATAAGATAAATCACTTTTGAGGGGAAAAGTAATTTATTTTGTAATTCTGTCATTTCCTTCATAATAATTTCTCAGAAAATTAGTTTCTTGTAGTAACAGCATTAGTAATTAAGAACTGTTTTTTCATCATGAGTACTTTAACTAAGACTATACAAAATATGTCCACAAGTGTAGAATATATATTGAAGTGTTTAGAAACTATATCTTTTAAAATCTATGAAATATAAAAACTTAAGGAGCTGGAACAGTTATTGACAACTAAATGTTTGAACAACCAAAGATTAAGCCTTTTAAAGGTGCATTTTCAGTTATTAATGATATATCATATGTTAAGTACCTTATGTTAAGGTAGAAAGAAAAATTATCATGTAATGAATACAAAAAATTATGAATATAAATTCATCATAAACAGTCTAAAATGTTTCATTTTTCTGTTTGGTAATGCAATGAAAACAAATTCTTTGTAAACAACAGTTTTTTGATCCAGTAATTTTTTTGTCTTTTTTGATAAAAGAAGACAAAAAAATTACTGGATCAAAAAACTGTTGTATGATGAGCATAACTGTTGTATGATGAGTATCATGCACCTGTGTTGTGTGTGTATGTTTATTTGTTTTATTTTTGGAGCCACCTGTTTCAAAAGTAGTGTTTCCTTGATGACGGGAGAGCCAAGCCAACCTTATAACCTTGTCATGTATTTTTCTACATCACTTCAAATATCAGAACTTCTCACAATCCAAGCTTTTGACCTATTGAACCTATTCTCACTTTGTATTGCCAAAAGTCCCATTCTGATTCTGAGTAACAAGGACCTGTAGACATCTTCATGGCTGTTTCATCTGGAAATCCAGAAATCGGGTGTCTCACTATGACCAAAGACATTTTTTATGTTTTCTTTTTTTTTTTTTTTTTTGCTTTCTCTGTACCTCCCTAAACATTCTGCTCCAGCAATCCATCTGCCTTTACTTTGCTGACTGAGGGGCATTTTAAAAAGGGGTAACTTCCACTTTAGTCACTCACAGCAACTGACCTCTTAGCTCATTAGCACCTAATGCATCTTTTAATTACTTACTGTACTGGTGGCATTCCCACCTTTTTGGCTAATTTAAATAATCACAGCAGAACTTGCAATGATATATTTTTAAATACTTAATTGAGTTCTTTAAAAATCTGATTCTTTACACCTAAAAGCTGTCTTAAGATTATAGCAAAATTTTGTCAAATTAGAACCACTCTTTAATGATATTTTAGTTTAAATTATTTACCTGAGAAGTATAACTGACTCACCTGATGGGTCATCATCATCATCATCATCATTGTCAACCATTATCAATCCACTGCTGGACGAAGGTCTCCCCAAGTTTCCTCCACAACGGTCTGTCTTGTGCCAGTCTCCTCCATGTCACTCCCGCTTACTTTCGAATTTCATCCACCCATCTTGCATGTGGACTTCTTCTGGGTCTTTTCCTGTCCCTTGGAATCCAATCTAAAATTTGGCTGTCCATCGATGGTCTGTTCTTCTGGCAGTATGTCCAGCCCATTGCCATTTCAGGGATTTAACTCTGATCCTGATGTCTTCCACTCTTGTCATTTTCGGATCCACGTGTTCCTCTTCTTATCTCTCCTGGTTACACCAAGCATGCACCTCTCCATGCTTCTTTGAGTTGTCTGCAGCCTTTGTATGTCTCTTTTAGCTAAGGTCCACGTCTCTGCACCATACGTAAGCACTGGAAGGATGCATTGATCAAACACTTTTCTTTTAAGACATAATGGCATATTGCTCTTGAAAATTATGCTGTTTCTTCCAAAAGCTCTCCAGGCAAGTTTTGTACACCGATTAATTTCTTCACCAATGTGACCCTCACTTGATATCTGCTGTCCAAGATAAACGTACGTGTCTGTTATCTCCAGCTTTTCTCCATCAATCGATAAATCTTCATTTCTTGTAAAAGCATTGTACATCACTTTTGTCTTCTGAAAGTTCATTTTTAATCCCACTTCTTTACTCTTGTCAGCAAGTTCCTGGATCATACTCTGTAGCTCTGATGGGGTAGTTGCAAAAATGACTATGTCATCAGCAAAACGAAGGTGGGTTAGATAATCTCCATTAATATTTATCCCTTTGTTTTCCCAGTTCAGTGATTGAAAGACATTTTCCAATGTGGCATTAAAGAGCTTCGGAGATATGGTGTCACCTTGTCTCACTCCTTTTCAATTTTTATGTGTGTTGTATTTTCAAACAGCCGAATCTTTGCACTTGCATTTTCATAGATGTTATTAATAATATTAATGTATGCATCTTCAATACCGCAGGATTTCAGAGCCATTGCAACTGCTGATGGTTTCACCGAATCAAAGGCTTTTTCATAATCGATAAAAGCCATGCACAATGGAAGTTCATATTCCCTCGCTCTTTCAATTAGTTCTCTCAGTACGTGGATATGATCTATTGTGCTGTAGCCACTCCTGAATCCAGCTTGTTCTCTCGGTTGAGCCATGTCCAGTGTCACCTTCAAGCGGCGTGAAAGAACTTTAGTGAAGATTTTATAAACCACTGATAGGAGGCTGATAGGTCTGTAGTTCCTGAGATCCTGAATGTCACCTTTTTTATGTAGCAGGATCATTGTAGCATTGTTCCAATCCTCAGGAATCTTCCCTTCATTAAGGCATCGAGTGAAAATTTGGGCGAGTACTGTTTCGATTTCTCCACTTGCTTCTTGTATGATGTCTACAGTAATTCCATCTTCTCCTGGAGCTTTTCCCCGCTTCATGTTCTTGATTGCATGTGCAACTTCTGCTGGAAGGACTGGAAGAACTCTGGTACTGGTACCTTTCATGATGTCTGGAGTACATGTATCATCCCTTTCATATAATTTGGAGTAGAAATCTTTCACTATTGTCATAATTTCGCCTCTATTTCTTGTTACAGAACCATCTTCTTTTCTCAGTGCCATAATCTGTTTTTTCCCCTTACTGAGATGTCCCTTTGCTATCTTTAGGCTTTGGTTGTTTTCAATTGCGTTCCTTACTAGTTCACAGTTGAATTTCCTTACGTCTTCAGTGATACTTTTTCGTACTGTCTTGCATAGCTCTATATATTCCACTTTGGAAGTCACATCTTCTTTAGTTGTCCTCATCACTCTTCTTTTTTGCATCAACATTTTGGTTTTTCCTGATAATTTGTTCACATGCAATTTGTTCTTAGACCCAGCTAATTTTGTTGCCGTTTCCACAAGAGCTTTGGTTACTTTTCTGTTAACTTCAGAAATATCACTTCTTCCGATGTTACACCTTCTAAAGCAGAGAATCTGTTCTTCAGTTCCAATTTGAAGGCATTATGGTGTTTTTTAAGGTTGGTTATGTCAATACATTTTGTTTGTCTTATAAACTTGCTACGTTCGAGTTTAGTGTTGAGGTGCATCTTACATCTCACCAATCTATGGTCACTGCCTGTGTTGAACTTGTTTAGCACACTGCAGTCTTCTATGACAGAATTTTTTGTTACACATAATAAAATCAATTTCACTTGTCGTCCCATTTGGATGTCTTCATGTCCATTTCCTGTGTGGCTTTTTCTTGAAAAAGGAGTTCAAGATGAAAAACCCTTCTGCCTCTGCAAACTCTACGAGAGTATTTCCACGCTGGTTTCTGTTGCTGTGACCGAATTTACCTACTGAAGTTTCATTCTGTTGCCGTTGCCCTATTTTTGCATTGAAATCTCCCATAATTATCTTCAAGTGCTGCTTACCTTTATTATTTAGATGACGAATTTCCTCATAAAATTCTTCAATTTCTTCTTCAGCATGACTTGTGGTCGGTGCATAAGTTTGAATAATCTGAGCCTGGTATCTTCTCGAGAGTTGGATAACGAGTCGTGCAGCTCTGTCAGAGGAACTTTCAACTTCTACAACTTTATCCTTCAGTTTCTTGTTTATTATAAATCCAACACCACTAGTTCTGCCAGTATCTGTCCCACGATAGTAGAAGAGATGTCCACTTTTCAGTTCAATGAGATCTTCTCCTTTTCTCCTTACCTCACTTAGCCCAACGATGTCCCACTTGATCCTTTGTAGTTCCTCTTCCAATTCAAGAAGCCTTGAATCAGAAGATAGGGAGCGTCCGTTATACGTCGCCAAGGTCAGCATCAGATGGCAGCCTAGTCCGGTCCTCCGGGGATTCTTAGCACCCTCTGCCTTCATGTCGCACTGGCCGCTGCCTTGGCCAGGTACATTCCAGCTGCCGGAGACTGAGGGCCAAGATTTAAGTTGTGGAGTCATTTTGGAGGGGTTTGGCCATAACTCACCACGCTGGCCAAGCGGGTTGGTGAGTGTGGGATAGCATTTCCTCTAATCCCGATGGTATAGTTATACCGCTATTGGCGGTCGTCAGAGCCCCTTTAGTGGGAACAGGATGTACCACGAGAAGGCGGGGTTGATATTTGTCAAGGAGAGGCTGTGATGTTATGCATCACCTGAGCTGTTTAAATCTTTAGCAAACCATGAAAGAAATCATGAAAGAAACACGGGATTACGCCATATAATACAAATTTTGGAGATGACAATCCGATTTTTGGCGTAAATGTGACAAGGATGGTAAGTCAGATAATATCCGAAAACTTGAAAATTTTCATCATCCTGGGGTGGGACTCTAAATCGCATCTCCCAGAAAACGTCCAGGTATGCTAACCTTTAGCAAACATTTGGTGTGCCACAGAGAGATTATACTCAAATTTAAACGATTTATTAAAATGATTACAATGTAGACAGTGTGTGAAAAATAATCTGAATGAATTCTGACCTTTTCTGATGAAATTAAAACTACACAGAATGCTGAAATTTCATTTCTTTTGACTTACTGCATAAATGCATTAAATTAACATCAGATAAAGGCAAGAAAAATGTATTGCACAAATAATGCCATATTATGCACAAGTATATATGCATCAGAAAAGAATTTTACACATGAAGTGCAAATACATGGATACAAGAATGCAAATAAATATATCATTTCAAACTTAAAAAATTCATGGCACAGCAGTTAGAAAGAAAGAAAAAAACTCAAAAGTGAACATAAGTTACATTTTACCTGTTCGATACTGAGCTTTGGTGGGCTCACTGATTTGAGTTTGACTAAGAGTTTGAACAGAAATATTGTAATTTCTTCCTGGAACCAAACCATAAAAGGCTGCTTGAGCAGGACCTGGTGGATCTCGGCCTTTGTCCACATGGAGAACTGATTGAACTGCATCATGTGGTGCAATACTAACTCGATATCTATCAAAAATTCCTGAGGGGTATGGAGGCTGCCACAACACTAAGAGAGTAGTTTCATTTCTGAACCACACAATAAAGCGACCTGGTGTATTTGGTCCTGCAAATAAAATAATTTACATTAAAAAAAAGTAACAGTTGCTAAGTGTATTTTAGCATATTATATAATTAACACAACAATGCATGCACAAGTGAAAGAAATAATTATGTGTGATTAAAACTGTCAAAAAATGTGCATCCCTAGTGAAACACGGCAGTTTTAAGATATTAATGTGAGTGTGTGCTGTACAGTTAATTCACTGACATGTGGAGTAATCTAAATATATCAGAAAAAAAAAAAAACATTTTGTAATAAAGCATTTTAACATCTGTTTTCTTTTTCACATGGAGCTTGTTTTCTGTATACTCTTGTGTATGTTCACTGAAGAAATCTGATAATGAGAATGATTACCACCATAAGTGGAATACATTAATAAAGGCAGGAAATATAACTATAACATGGAATTGTTTTGCAAACGTATGGAAGTCATACAAGTATCTGGAATTGATTTGCAATCTTAGGAAAATTTATGCTAAAACTGTTGTTGCTGAATAAGCAAATGAAACATTTCATATTACAAAGGTGAACTGTGTGGCAGAAGTGTCAAAAACAAAAGCTGGAAACATTAATTAGCTATTCAATTCTAATTTATAAAATAGAGTGTTACTACAGCTATGAAGGCAGGATTTTCAAAGTATTAGGTGTATCCTTTCGTCACAGTTGCTGGTGAGTTTGTTTACAAAGACCGCAATTCTCCATGCGTGGAAAGCCTGTGTCACAGGGGATGGGGAGGGGCTACGGATAATAACTGGCTTATATCATTATTCTGCTCTAAAGACATCACAGAGAAATGCCATTCCTTACATCAGCCAATGGAGTATGTGCACCACAGGAGACACTGATTTCATACCAGAAGAAGACTATGATTTCGGAAATTTTTCACATTCCATTTTACATATTTTACTTATGTTTCGATGTGAAAGTTTCATTGAAATATATATATGTGTACGTGTGTATTCTTAAAATTGTACCCTGTTTTGCATTTTATTGTGGAACTATTTATAGTGCATGGTGGCGGTACATGGAGAGCCACAATATCAAATGTAAACAAACCTAGAAGGATACACAGGACTCTTTGGAAGTACTTCTGCTATGAACAAATAATTTGTGCATTACTTCTTTTGATACTTTCAATCCTGATTTTACAAGGAAGGTCAAAACCAGTTCACATTGATACATAAAGGAGACTACTCAAGATAAAAATTTACATCTCTAAGAAGATTTTGCATAAATATTTTAATAGTTTTTTTTTTTTTTGTGATTGGAGGTTTAACGAACATTGTGAGCAACTCGGTGAGCTATAAGCAGTCACCCGTCCCTTAATTTTAAGGTCACTGGTTCCAGGGAAGGGAGAGAGCCAATGCTATAAGACAGACACAACATCCATGCCTCACTGGGATTCAAACCCAGACCCCTTTCGGACGAATGATCAGAGGCCATCGCTTAGACCACTGCGCCAACGGGGCAGCTAATAGGTGCTTATTCATTAGGAAATTATGCAGAATCAAGACTTTATATTTTCAATGAATTTTTCTAGTGAAATTAAAGCTTTTCAATTCTTTCAATTTCCACTTGCTAAACCAATCAACAAGGCCGACACTTTTTCCTTTGTTCAACATACTGACCTTCATTTAGGTATATCGCACCTGTATACCAACACTATAATAAAGCATTTTGTTAGCATACCCACATTTAAAAACAACAATAATCCTGATTTAATTACAAATTTAATTACAAATCAGTGAACAGTCCTAGTAAAGAGTGAATGGTCAATACGAATCCCTTCTGAAATGGTAACAAATGTTTTGTTTTACCTAACTTCATATTTTGGCCACATGCATGAAGCTATGTCAAGATTTTTTCCTAAATTTCACAATGTATTCCAAATCCACAAGCTAGTGGTTTGTCCGCATTAGGCTTTCTTGAGTATAAGATGACAAATGAGTCATTCAAAAGCTGAAAAAATGTAGCGGTGTGTTTCTCATTTCGCCTTAACGTATGGCTTGTGTTGTATGGTTTCAGTAAAGTTGTGTTGCCAAATACACATGCTGGTGCTCACAACCCTTTATGGTAAGATGATGAAGTGAAGGATAAATCTTTATCTCCCCACAATCCCAATCAGTAGCTGTTCAATAGCATCTCTTGTGACTTTCATGTCAGAAAGTGTGAATCCATCATCAAGAAAGTGATTCCTAAATAGCTTGCATAGGTGGGGTACATCTACAAAAACCCAAACACATTTCATTGGAACTTAAGGGTTAGGAAAGCATGTATTCTTGTATGTAGCCTGTTATTCTTGCCACACAGCACAATTTTTCCCTCAAAGATCTGCCACAACATTGTACTGCGCATCTTCAAGCTGTGATATCTCTTTTAGTAATGAAGCTATCATCTGGACCAGAGTCGTAGAATATAGACGTACACGCGTACGCCATACGTGGATAGTTTCCAAATTATTAGCAGATTTTGCAGATAGTTTTGGCTTGTAGATTAAAAAAATAAAAATGTTATTTACAGCAATTAAAACACTTACTCAAGGCTTTACTCAGATTAATATATTTAATTCTATCTTAATGTGAGAATGTTCAATTATTTTATGTTATTACAGCAATTAAAACACTTACTCAAGGCTTTACTCAGATTAATATATTTAATTCTATCTTAATGTGAGAATGTTCAATTATTTTTCACAACTTCCAATAGTGAGTTCTTTTGTTTTTACAGACGTTTCTGGCTCTTGATTTTATCAAGGCCTGTTCTCAATATATAGGAACTGTAACAATAGTTCCGTTTACACAGAAAGAATTTAAATTTTATTGCCAGGTTTCTCTTGCAGTTGTCAGTTACAAAATTTAAATATTTTCCCTTTGTGTTTTATAAGTCTACTATTTTTGAATTAAGTTGTTGAAAATGCTATTTATAATTTTTGAAGGTTCATTAACAGAACTGCTTTTCTAGATATAAAAACTTTCTTTAATTAGTATTTTGTTTTTTTGAGGTTCATAGTTCAGTATTTTAAACTTTTGGCCTTAAGGTTTATTTTACACACATTTCTACGCATTCAGTCGTAATGTACTTTTGTCCTCTCTGGAATCTGTAATGTTCTAATTATTTATTGTTATATTAATTTTTCTTTAAATTATCTTATTCTATTGTTATCGTGATTCGCGGGTTTGCAGCAAGTTTTCTGTTTTAATGGTTGTGTATGCAGATACATTTTATTTTTATACAACTCTGATCTGGACATCAAAATATATTGGTTGCTTACAGCTTGCAAAGAGACCCCTTACCAGCAGTTGCTCTGGCTTTTCTAAAGTTTTTGCCAAGTTCATTTTTTTTTCTTCGATTTTTGCCAAATGTAATCTTTAGTATTGCCAATATTTTTGCCAAAACATTTTATCCATCACCAAAATGATTTTTTCCGCAAATTGCAATCTGTAGCGTGACCCTTGCCTCTCACATAGTCATTGCATGCCAAATCAACTAAAAAATTTCAATATTGAACCTGACCATCTCAGATTTCAATGAAACCTTCAGG
This sequence comes from Macrothele yani, assembly GCA_039090855.1. Lineage (NCBI taxonomy): Eukaryota > Metazoa > Arthropoda > Arachnida > Araneae > Macrothelidae > Macrothele > Macrothele yani. The sequence goes on from CM077002.1 coordinate 80,202,605, forward strand.
GATCATTCTCCCCAATGATATAAATGAGAATATATTTTAAATTTTTTTTTATCTTATTGGGTTTTCATGTAATTAATTTTTTAAAATTTTGGAAAATTGTCGTTTTTTAGCTTGCATAAACTTTTTTAATCTTGAATTTCTCAAGTTCTATAAGGCCCAGAGAGTTGTTTGACCCCTCATTTTAAAGATAATTTCATGAGTTTTAATTTGATATGCAACTTGACTATGCTTGGTGAAAATAAAAAAAAAAATTAAAAAAAATTATTTTAAGAATGTTTTTTAAAAATTTTGAAAAAAAAATATGTTTTTTGTAATTTTATAAGCTTTTAAATCCTGAAACTTTTAGAGTGGGATCTCAATGGAATCAGGAGCTATGGCAAAAACTTAAAGTTACTGTACAGATAAATAATGGATTATAATTCTTGTTTTAGTGTGTTTACATGATAACAGACACCGAGTTCTAAAATCTACAAAATACATCATACTAATACATAGTCAAACATAAAACAAGGGAAGGATAGTCCCAATAGGCTAAAAGTTTTACCTGGTAAAATTAATAAAAGTTTTTTTAAGTTAGCACTCAGAGTTGTAGTTACGCCAAAATAGCGACCTCTTAGTTCTTCTTTAATTTAACAAATAATTTCTTGTTTGCGTTTTTGGTTTCTGAGTCTGTAAGTCGATAAACGATTCCTGTAGCTGTTGTAGGATCAACTTTTGTTAAAACCTCACTTTTATGCACAACTAGTATGTCAGTAAATTGTGGGTATTTTAAAGATGGAGAAAGGCCATGTGGTTCCAAAAAACTTATTTTTACTTCATCTCCTTCTATTCCTAACACACAACCTAACCACCACTTGTCTGAATATTGGCATGTAACAAAGCCAACAATGTCATTAATGTCCAGATCGTCATCAGCTGAAACTATTTCTACACTTGATTCCTCTGAAAATGAGTAGCTTTTCACTAAAACTCTAGTCTCATTCACAGGACTGTAACTGTGAAATTACTGAGTACCCTTTATTGTTGTTGCTGTTTCAAACTTACTCTTCAAGGTCTTTTCCTCTGCCTTGTTTTCGTCTGTAGTGGAATATAAAAAACTGATGTTGACAATATTGTCTTTAGCTCAATCATAAATTTGACCATTGTAGAACATTCACAGACTGGCCACTGGCACTAATCGTTTAACAGTTTCTTCGACACCATCACATGAATTTTTTCCATGTGACGACGCAAAGAAGTTTCATTCCGCCTTGATACCAAAATCTTTCTCATGATGGCAGAGATTGAGAAAGTTTGATTTGTTTTTGTACTGTGATGATGCTCCATCTGAAAAGTAATTCAGCTTTTCGAGTTTATGGGGCAGATTCTGTTTAAGAAAGTCAATCATGAGGCGTTGAAACAAATGAACAGCAACTGTATCATGCACGATACAATCAGAAAGAATAACTAAGCTCAGGTGCACCAACTTTTTGGTTTCCTCATCAACGTAGTATATAACAAACGGATGTATTGTTGCTTTAGCATTGTTCCAATAAAAGCTTTGTGCAGAATCTTGAAGCACAAATGCGTAATTTTCAGCAAAATCACAAAGTACAATGCATTGGTTTTGAGGTAGATTTTCTTTCAAGTGTCGCAAATAGGAAGACTGTTGAGTAGCAATGAAAGAGTCTTAAGAGTCCTCCATACCCCGCATTGTTTCAATGCGAAATTGAAACAAATATAGCATCATGCAGATGGAAAAATCAATATATCATATCATTCGTATGAGTTCCGCAATTTTTATATTTCGAGAGAAAATATCAAACTATTTTTCTGCTTTTTAACCTAGTAGATATCAAAATTAGAACTTTTTAAAAATAATTGTCAATCTGTCCATTATTTTACACTTTTGGGATAATAATTAAAATAGTAATCCGAAAAGTAACGCTAATATAGAAACGCAGAAAAATGGCTCAGTGTTTATTCTACATGTTAAAAAAAGCCGGATTTCTAAATTGATTTTTTATATATGTAATTTCGTTCTGCAAATGTGTGTTTTGAGCTATTTTTCACGAGGTATGGAGGACCCTTAAACGTTTTGGCATACTCTGAAACAAATAATCCAAAAACTCTTCTGTCAGTTTTATAATAGTTTCTAGGACACACTTGTTATCAATCTGCATCCATTGCTTGAAACTCACATTTTTAATGCTATTAAGCTCAAAAGCATCTTCAAACCAAGCCTTCAAATCACCACTTCCTGGGCAATTAACAAAATTTGCAAAGTAACATTTAGATGTTGGCGTTTTGCAAATTATATTGCTTGTTACATATTTCTATGTTTTAATCGGGAGTTCACCATTTGTCAATTCAGGTATTTTACACTGAGCCATCATTAATTTGGCATTCTGATGTATTGTGCAAATGCACACAGAATGTGTCCCACTGGACCCAGGAAGAACACAATGCTTGGGACAAAGCTCACAAAATTTAGAAATTCCAATTCTCTGATCAGAGTAACGCTCCTTAAATAGTACATATGATTCTTTTAATGTACTTAGAATTAAATACTTTTGAACATGTACACGTTTGCCATCATTTTTGACTGAAACAAAGTCTTTTTTACCAGGTATTTGATGACTAACCTCATCATTTTGATAGAATTCTTTGACTAGGACTACTATTGCAGGGTCCAATGTTCTTCCAGGCTTTGGGTCAGGGGATGACATTATACCTTTTTCATTGAGCACTGTTTTTTCCTTTCTAGCAGTAAAATTAGACACTCCAAATTCAGTTTCAATTTTATTTTTAGAGTATAGCTTTTGGGAAGTGCAGTTAGAACCTGCATTCTAACACTTTTGTCTGTAGTATCATTGAACTTTTCTTTCAATTAATTAATAATTTCATTGTCATAATTTTTTTCCAGTGTCAGATTCAGTGGTACCTGAATTTAAATTAAGCACTTTTTTAATCTTTGCTTCTAGGCATTTTTTCAATCAAACGTTTTCTTTTAATAGGTGCTTCTTTGATAGCAGTCCGACTTTTGTTCAAAGCTTCAATTGCTTCTTTTTTCTTTGGAGTTGACAATCTATTTTGAACTCGTACTTCAGGAACATTCAAATGGTCTTGTGATTCTGAGCTATCTAAATGCAAGCCTTCTTGCTCAGTTAAAATCTCTGGAAGCTTTAGTAAAGCTTTACGACACCCATCACATATCTTGTCACCTTCATGTAAACTGGCATTATGTCTCAAAATATTTTCATTTACAGATCTCAATTGTTTCTTATAATAACTATGACCAGGTTTCTTAAATGGGTTACAACAATATACCAAAAAATGCTTTGATGCACTGGGTTCACTCATATTGTCACAGAGTCTTAATAATAGAGTAGAGTTAAAATTATAAATAATAGTACAAGTCAAATTGTCTGAAACAATAAAAAAAATGTTTTATATAATAATAGGCTTTTAAGACTAAATAAAACTGACTGTACTTTTGAACTGGAGAGAGGCCTAGTTGTTTCAAACAAAGATGTCAAAAATGGTTAAACTTATTACTTAACAAACACATAACACTTATTTCACTTCCACTGAAAAAAAAACTATTAACTTATAAAAATCATATTTTTATGCCTGTGATTAGCAGACTATTTACTCACATGTTATCCCTAACTTGTCTGTAGGTTTAGAAAATCATTATCTGTAATAGACCCAAATGTAAATTGGTTACCTTATAGCCAATGCATTTTTTTTTTACCTTACAAAAGTTAAAGGTAGCAATGTAGCTCTAACTGGTATTTAAAACAATACCATTGGTACCATAACTCCTGATCCCATTGAGATCCCACTCTAAAAGTTTCAGCATTTAAAGCTTATAATATTACAAAAAACATCTATGTTTTTCAAAATTTAAAAAAAACACTATCTTAAATTTTTTTAATTTATTTTAATTTTTGTTCACCAAACATAGTTAGGTTGCATATCAAATTAAAACTTATGAAATTATCTTTAAAATGAGTGGTCAAACAACTCTCTAGGCCTTATAAAACTTGAGAAATTCAAGATTGAAAAAGTTTATGCAAGCCAAAAAACGACAATTTTTCAAAATTTTAAAAATTAAGATCATGAAAACCCAATGAGATAAAAAAATTTTAAAAATATATTCTCATTTATATCACTAGGGAGAATGAAGATCATGAAAACCCAATGAGATAAAAAATTTTAAAATATATTCTCATTTATATCACTAGGGAGAATGATCCCTGAAGGTTTCATTGAAATCTGAAATGGTCAGGTTGAGTGACTGGTTGATTTGGCATGGAATCATCCCCCATAACAACTTGATCATTACTATGTGGGCCCACAATCCTGTCCTCTCCTGGATCATATGAAATTCTGCTATCATTTCATCGAAGGAAATTACATTTACATGATCCATATGGGTAAGTTTCTCTGCCTGAGTCTTCATTATGCTCAGAGCATTGTGCAACACACCTAGACAACAACAAAATGATAGAGCAGTCCATTTTTTTATGGTTGAAGTTTCAGGTAATACAAATCCCATACTGTTTCTTAAAAGCATGCAACATTTCCTAGAGGGGTACCGTAATGTTATGGCCTAGCAGATGTCCTCTCGCTCAATTTCTTACCTTTTAACAAGCAGTCAATCTGGTTCTTAGTAAATAAACAATTTGCTTAAAACACTAGCTTTGTTTTGTAACAGACTATTAGTTCTTTCTACATTTACACAAATGTTGTCGTATTGAGTAGACTATTTATATATTTGTTTCCCATTTGAAGCTGTGTACATATTGCACTTAGCCTTTGGCTTTCCTGCTTTAGCGTCTTTATTTGTTTGACCATGTTGTTCCCAATCACTTGATATGTAGGTACTGTGTCGACTGATCACTTATAGTAGGGTCAAATGCTCTTTTTTTAGGCAATATAGTTGCAATGGTCTCCAATGCATGCTTCTGAACACCACAGGTAAAACACCTGTCTCTGCTGTGTACTGCAGACCTCAATGCCATATTTTCAGGCATAGAAATGTTCAGTGGAGTGTCACTTGGAGAAGCAGCATCTGAAGAAGCAGCATTTCCAGGTCTAATATTGCTGTGATCTAAATTTATGTAAATTTTTGTACAATACTACTAGCCCTTACATCATTATCATTGTGATAAGGGAGGTTTAGTATAGGTACAGCATCTGGTTGCAATACTTTTTTTGGTAGGCAGCCCCAGTAATTCTGATCACGAATATATACAATCTTTTTTTTTTTTGGTTGAAGGTTTAACGACCACCATGAGCAACTCAATGGGCTATAAGCAGTCGGCCGTCCCTAATTTAGGGTGACTGGTTCCAGGGAAGGGAGAGAGCCAGCACCGTAAGACAAACACAACATGCATGCCTCACCAGGATTCGAACCCGGACCCATCGCTTAGAGCACTGAGCCACCGGGGCGGCGAATGTAATCTTCGGCAGTGAAATGTTGGGAGCACACTCTTGAATTCCAAATATTAAAATGATCTTTTCTCCTACATTTCAATACCCAAATCTTTTGTAAATTTGGGTCCTTTGGGAATCTATGAAACATAACAGCAGAACAGCACATCTCAGCATCGTTGTTGACTAGTGCAGTACAATTTACGGATTTTCTGTACTTTTTACGCATTGAATAAAGAGACACAATACAGTACCAGACTTACCGGATTTAAAACACTTATTTTCTATTAAAACTATATAAAGAAATTACATAACAATATTAAAGAAAGGAGTAACATACACCGTAAACAAACCAAAGCCTAAGATCTGGAGATCACTTGCGCTCTAGAGACTAGAGGTGACGGTAGTATCGATGCACTATGAATAGTTTTGTCCAACTCAGTACATCGATAGTTTTTCCTAACTATCGATTGTTTTACGTTTTTTAAGGCCATGGTGTTCAATGCTGTGTCATGGTAAATGTAAATTACGACGGTGTAAACTATTCAGCTTCCACCGATGGCTTGAAAGCTCATTTTCACCTCATTTCTACCGGCGTCGAAAACATTGAGCGCAACCATACTGACACGTAAACTAAAGTTAACTGTAATCAAAAGAGTAAACGGTGAGTTTATGCGATTTTTTGCACTCCCTTGTTCTTCACGTAAAGTCAAGCCCAAAGCGAAAGTGTACGTTGTTCTTGTTGTTTGAACTTCAGTCAGTTAAAGACGAAATCAAAAGCGTTGTTCTTGTTGTTTGAACTGGAAGTTTAAAGGTGTGTCAGGTGCTGAAACAGTTATTTGTTGAGAGTAAGTAATCAGTAATAATGGGTAAACGTAAGATATAGTATGTGCAACTTTATTTTTCTTTTGGTAAAGACAAGGTCATGCAAAATGTAGCCTTTGCGGAAAGAACTACAAAACATCGGGCAATACGTCAAATCTTAGGGATAATATAAAACGTCAGCATCCAGCTGCTGTCGTTTTAAATGATCCCAGAAAAAAACAAAAACAATTGAGGAATAGCCCCTCTCAAAACTTTATTTATTCAATTTCTCACGAATTATTACCACGATTTTGCTAAACAATATAGAAAAAGTTATTTTTGCATACAAAACTGCAGAATTACCTTCTTAAGCTTTTGTGAACAGAAACATAAAAAAAACCATACAGTACAAACAGAAAATGAGAATAAAAGACCCACGAATTAGCTCGTTCTTCAAGCAAATAAGCATTCTAGTCGCGTAGTGGTCTAAGCGCTGGCTGGCTTCTGCTCGTTCGTTCGAGGTGGAGGAATAGATGTGGTCCCGTGAGGAATATATGTTGTGGTTGTGTGTTTGTCTTACAGCACTGGCCCCTTCTCCCTTCCCTGAAGCCAGTGACCCTAAATCAGGGATATGAACGAATGCTTACAGCCTATCCAGGTGCTCACAGTGGTCGTTAAACACCAAACCAAAAAAAAAAGGTTAGTTTCAAAGTTTATCGAAGTTTGTTCAGTTGCTGCTTACCATCTTTGGTGAATCCCCAGCATTGTGCGGGGCTCCAAGAAACAACCTGCCAATAGGTTTGGGCAGTTAGTCGTATGTTAGTCTGGGAACTCGAGGCCACTGTGGTGCAGTGGTAGCATGTCCGGCGCGTAACTGGAAGACCCTAGGCTCGATTCCCAGTGGCGGCTGATGAAAATTTTTCCGTGACTCACTTATAAACGTGGAAAAAGCGATGGCTTCTGTTTGATGGAGCTTAGCTCTTTTTGACAATGTGGAAAAGTAAGAAAAATTCTTGTCAGAAATAATTTTTCATCCCGGAAAACAAATTTTCTCCCTAGAAACTTTGCCAACACACTATCGATAGCTATCGATTGTCATTTTTTGACTATCGAAAACTATCGATAGTTCACCTCTATTGCGCTCCCGTTCCGGTCGGCGTGGGCAGAGCACGTTACCTCCCCCCCCCCCCACCTGGTTATGACCAAGGTCAGTTTGACTGCCATTTTAGGAAACAGATTTCAGAAAAAAATGCCCCCCCCCAATAAAAAAGCACTCAGTGAAAACATACTGGGTTGAATCTTAATTTCAGCTGGTTAAATCCAATCACGTTGTTGCTGATGTTGAAACAAACTCAGCTTATTTGTTTCTTTTTCTTTTTTAAACTGGCTTTCCTTTTTCTTGGTTCAAGTAAATAATAAACCAACTTACTTGTTGTAAAGTTTGCAGTAATAAACACCGACGAATCCTGCCCGTAGAAGACTGAGTAGAGTTGAACTTCGTACGATGCTCCTGGGGTGAGATCTCTTAGTAAGAAGGGTGTCACCTGACTAATGTAGTTGTTTCTTACTGTGTTGTCATCTTTTTCAGATAAAGGGACTAAGGAAAGTTTGAAGCCAGTATATCCTCCTTTGCTTGGAGGTTCCCAAGTAGCTTCCGCAACCTTTCCACTCAAGACATTCACTGTAAGATTTGTTGGAGGATCCGGAACTAGAACAAAACAGAACAACGATTTAAAACACTTACGTTCTAGGAGAAGAAACTTACTGTAGAAAATCTAGAGAAACGAAATAAATCTTAAGAGCAAAACGCTTTTTCATCTACTAACAAGCACAGAAAATAATACTACAAAACAAAAAGAATTAATACCGACACTTAATGAAGGTTATGTCCTATATTGCATAAATCAATATGAATTACCACAAATACTACTTGCCTTAAATTAACAAATTCGTTCACCAGTTGTATGAACTTGACCTACATTATTATTGTGCCTTGTTCTAATGTTCAGCTAAAAGGTGTGTTAAACATTAAACAGTCGCGCATACAAAATGTAGTGTATTATAAAGCATGCTTCAGCTTTTCTCAGTTAGTTTTTTTTCAACCTTTTTCTTTCTTTTTTCGTCTTTCTTCTTCTGGTACTAGTTAGCTGAAAAATAATTACTTAATTGTCCGTGTATCTCACGTCAGTTCGTACACAAATCGAAAAACGGAGCAGAGAGGAAATTGTTAATGACTGTAAATGACATCACATCTATGTTATTTTCATCCAGATAACAATATAATGGGACTGATGTGCATATATAATGTTTTTAGCATCGTGTCTAGAAACAATACTAAATGTTTAACACAACACCCACACGACAACTAACGTTCTCGGGGATAGATATAGCAAGGAATGGAACTTACAACGGCTTGTTTCTTCTGTTCCTGCTTGTTGACTAACAGCAACAATCAAGGGCCCCTATATTAGGGGCTTGATTGTTGCTGTCCCTCTAGCCGTTGGTATAGCCAAATTTTTGATAAATTTAAAACACTAAAATTGACGAAGCCTTTTTTTAAAGCATTTTTAAAAATAATAAGATATTAATGATTGATTGTATCAATTATTTTTGTTGTATTTTAGTATCTTGTACATTTACTAAAATGCTTGACATCCTTGAAGGAGGTAAGGATTTTTCTTAGCCTCCTTCCTAGAAGTACTCATATGGCGCCACTGGCAACAATCATAGATTCTCTTTGAACAACTATGAGAGTTTCGTTGACTTTATCACAATAACAATCTCGTAGATAAAACTTATTATAGGCTATCAAAATAGAATGTGGGCAAAATTTAATCAGTAAATCATCTTTCGTTGTACCACCACACCACTTACACTCTGCTTAACTTTTTATTTACCTTCGACTCACTGTTAGTTGTTGCCAAAAAGTAAAAAAAAAAAAAAATTAGGAAGTGATGTACTTTTCAGTAAGAAAATTTAACGAAGTAACATAATTTACATCAGAACAGAAACTCAAAAAGAAAAGTTGAATTAAAAGTATAGATCACAAATGCCTTTAGAAAACTTTGAGTTCTAAGCAACAAAAATGATTACCGTTATTGAAACGTGTTTTAATCAGCAGCCATACAAAATAATGCTAACCAATACGACTAGAATGTCTTCTAATCTACCACAAGTGACATACACACACCGGCCACTGACTTAGAAACCTTTATGCAAGTGTGCGTGAACGCGAATTACGAAGCGTATATGTAAAGTACGTGGTCACGTTCGTCTCCACGTGATCTAGGCACCTTTCAATACTACTACTCGTCAGTAGTGTTGATCACACTGGGAAAAACAAAGGATCTTTAGGAGTTCGATGAAGAGCTTATTATGGGTGCCCGTCTGGCTGGAGCGACGATTTTGAAAACAGCAGAGCTGACTGGTTTCTCAAAAGGTGAGATATTCCGGGTCTTTAATCAGCGGGAAAAAAACACATTGCTTGTTCAAAAGACGTAACTGGAGCAACGACAATCTGCCAGGAAGGAGGTCGCCGTCGTCTGAGAAAGCTGGTACGGAAAAACAGGATATTCTGTGTGCAGCAATTGGCCGAAGCATTCATCGAAGTCTGTTCTTGACCCATATCTCAGAGAACTATGCTCAGGGTATTGAAAAGGATCGGTATTGGCAGAGGCATGCCTATGCGGAAACCACTGATTTCAGTGCATAATTGGAAAATTTGTCTACAGTAGTGTCAGGAACACCATGACTGAACACTGGAAGACTGAAAAAAAGTCGTGTGGTCCGACGAGTTACGGTACAACTTGTTCTGTACCGACGGAAGGCAGAAAGTTTGACGGGAGCCCCATGAAATAATGGATCGAGCTTGCCTTGTAAACACAACTCAAGGTTCTTACAGGTGATATCATGGTCTGGAGAACGTTCTGTTGGTACGGAATGCGTCCTCTGATATTGATGGAATGTTGCTATCCGCCAAGAATTATCTGAATATTGTTGCCGATTAAGTCCATCCTGCAATGTTGACTTTTTACCTAGCAAGGGACGATTGTTTCATTGATGACAGTTCTACTATTCATCACACAAGATATGTTCAGCAGTGGTCCAGGGAGCACGATAGCGACTTCCACCATTTTGCTGGCCACCACAAAGCCCGAATCTGAACTCCATTGAGAATGTATGGGACGTATTAGACAAACAGATTCGGGAGCAACGTCCTCTTCTGTCAAATCTAAGTCAGTTAAAGGACTTTTAGTGAACGCCTGGCATGCTGTAGACGTAGATGCACTCCAACACCTTATGGAGTCTATGCCAAACCGCATACGTGCTGTGATTCAGGCTAAAGGAGGTCCAACTAGGTATTGAATAGAAGTTTCCAATTCATTGGTCGGTATGTGTAGTTGAACACATCTTTCTCAGATTTCGATTCGGAGAAGCATGTTCACAGTCCGTTACAGCTGTCAGTCATTCTGACATATTTCGAGCATTAGGTAGACACTGGCTAACATAATGACAGGCACAAGTTTGTCATAACCCTCTTGTGATTTAAGGGGATATCATAGCTCATTAAGTGTACATGTATATTAAGTGTACATATACACAGTTTTATCAGTATAATATGACCACCCCGGAATCAGGTGCACCCACTCCAGTGCGTAACAGAGTGCACGTAACAAGGTCGAACACACGGAGATATAAACGGCCTGCCAGAACAGATGAGGCATAGTACGTAACGTGAGCACAACGGGCAGAGGTAATGATTTGACGGACGTTAAAAAAGGAATTATCATCGGCTACCGCATCGAGGTTGGAAGCATCTCAGAAGCAACAGACTTCGTGGGCTGTTCGCAAGGTGCTGTAGTATGGGTGTACCAAGAAGAGACCGCTGGCACACCGAATACCTCACGACGTCATAACTGTGGAGCCCCAAAGGCCGTCACCTCCGTCGACTCGTAAAGGGCAATCTCCGCAACAGTGCAGCAATTGACTACGCAAATGAACATTGGGGCACCCAGGTAAGCGTCCCCGATAACAGTAGAGTGAATCCTGTTTCACATGGGTCTCCGGAGTCGAAGCTGGGTCAAGGCACCCATGTTAGCCCAGATCCATTGGAAACGACGCCTGCAATTCGCATGAGACTACCGTCATTGGACAGTGGAATAGTGAAAAAAAAAGGTTGCCTTCTCCGACGAATCGAGGTTTTTAGTCCACAAAAGTGACGGGTGGTGGCGGATGCGGCGTCAGACACACGAGAACCAACACCCTGACATGCTTTTTGGTCGAGTACAGGACGGCGGTGGCAGTGCGCATGTCTGAAAGATGTTTTCCTGGTATGACCTGGGACAGCTGGTACCACAGGATGGGTTCATGAACGACAATGTCTTACCTGTCCATCCTCGCTGACTACATACATCCATTCATGTTGGGCGTTTATCCTGGAGGTGATGGTGTCTACCAAAAGGACGAATGCGCCGTGTCATGTCGCTAAGGGTGTGCGTGACTGGTTCCAGGAACACGACAGCGATGTCTCCGTTCTTCCTTGGCCGGCGAAATCGCCCGACCTCAATCCCATAGAGCACATGTGGGACAACAGGTTCGACGTGCCGACTCACAACCACGTCATCTTCAGGACCTCCGTGATATGCTGCCGTCTGAATGGGCACGTATGCCTCGGGCAACCTTCCAGAATTTCATTGCGTCCATGCCACGCCGTCCCGCCGCTGTCATCCGGGCCAAGGGTGGTTATTCCCATTATTAGGTAGGTGGTAATATTATTCCGATACGACCGTGTATGTTCCATGTCGCTTATCTCGATTCATTATAATACGTAGTAAGGATATATTTTTTATCCATCGACTGCTCTTTCTCATTCCCTTTCCCGTGTCAAAATTTGTGGTTAAGCATTGTTCTTAACAACCGTCAGGAGCTCCAATCTTGTGGAGCTATGTTTTAGGTAGGCGTTCACTGCTTAATGGGTGCGGCTGGCTTAGTGGAGAAATCGTGTAGATACCGAAAACGTGTTTCAGTGAAAGGTGTGATTGAAATATTTCATAATGTATGAGCAGAAAGAATGTTTCCTTGTCTCGTTTTACTTCCTTTTAAACATGGTATGCGACGAAAATAGTTTCGGCGTCTGGGAGTCACTTCCGGTTTTACGTTCATTTTGCTTTTGCAGTACGATCATGCTGCAGAAACTGAACCATCCTATCTTTAACATCATCACTTGTTTATTAAAAAGAAAGTTTAGCGGTATAGGAAATCAGCTGGAACCTTCATAGATAACTTCCTCCGTTTTATCATTAAAGAAAGAGCACGTTTACTGAGTGCATGAATTCACTCGGTTTTTAAGCAGCCGTGCGTGATGGTGTGTTTTCCAGATGCGGTTTTTAACTCAAATCAAGAAAAAAAAAAAAGTATTTTGTTTGAGAGGCTGATTGAACATGATGCTCTCTTTGTTACAAGGGAAAGTATGTAATTTAGATGTGATAATTATATTCATTGTTTTATATGGAGATTCTAACATGCTGTCATTTTCAATAAATGAAGCTTACTTGAAGAAATAAATATTAATTTCTGGAAATAAGTATTATTAAAAGGTTATTCAGTTTATCAAGAACGTTTTCTAAGAAAAACAATGTACATAAATAATTTCTCTTTCTTCCTAAAATTTCGGAAATGTTTTTGTCAAATTTAGTTTTTCTGTCAAACCGAGCTTTTCTTCAGTGCAATGGCAAAAGGTATTTTCTGAGTTTGTAACTCTTATCAACGTTTTCCCGCTTACGAGATCATGAAGATTCCAAAAATGTCTGTTGGTAAAGAGCCAAAATTGTCTGATGTTACAGACAGATTGATGATGTAGCAAACAAATCATTAGTATATTGATAGGTCTGTAACCCCCTCCTTGCGGAACAGGATGCGGTCGGGGTCACCGTGGCAAAGAAAGTTTGGCAGAAAATCTTTTGATGTTACCATAGGCGTAACCACCGGGAAGGGGAAGACCCTCCCCTGATTTTCAGAGTCGGGGATCCGCAATGTAAAGGACCCCCACCCAAAAAAATTTTTTTTCGGGAATATAATGACATAATGCACACTTTTTTATGATGTAAACTAACAAAATTTAATAAGATTGTAATTTTTCGTAGAATGCAAACACGTGTATAATGTGTACTTAATAAAACAACGATATCGGTTCCTAATAAGCAAAGTCAGTTCTACAATTTTGTAATATACATTTCTGCCCTATCTATCATAGTTTTACAACTGTGTTCGCTAAGTTCCACAATTCGCCAACAGAGGCACCCATGTCGTGCCCGTCAGATCGCGACTCAGCAACTGCATTGCTCCTGCGTGTGTGTGTAGAGGAGCAGGTCCCAAACTCTATCTTATACAGTATGTATATAATATTGTATCTGAAGAAGAAATTGAAGAATTTTATGAGGAAATTTGTCATCTAAATAATAAAGGTAAGCAGCACTTGAAAATAATTATGGGAGATTTCAATGCAAAAATAGGGCAACGGCAACAGAATGAAACTTCAGTAGGTAAATTCGGTCACGGCAACAGAAACCAGCGTGGAAATACTCTCGTTGAGTTTGCAGAGGCAGAAGGGTTTTTCATCTTGAACTCCTTCTTCAAGAAAAAGCCACACAGGAAATGGACATGGAGACATCCAAATGGGACGACAAGTGAAATTGATTTTATTATGTGTAACAAAAAATTCGTCATAGAAGACTGCAGTGTGCTAAACAAGTTCAACACAGGTAGTGACCATAGATTGGTGAGATGTAAGATGCACCTCAACACCAAACTTGAACGTGGCAAGCTCATAAGACAAACAAAATCTATTGACATAACCAACCTTAAAAAACACGATAATACCTTCAAGTTGGAACTGAAGAACAGGTTCTCTGCTTTAGAAGGCCTAACATCGGAAGAAGTGGACATCTCTGAAGTTAACAGAAAAGTAACCAAAGCTCTTATGGAAACAGCAACAAAATTAGCTGGGTCTAAGAACAAGTTGCATGTAAACAAATTATCAGGAAAAACGAAAATGTTGATGCAAAAAAGAAGAGAGATGAGGACAACTAAAGAAGATGTGACTTCCAAAGTGGAATATATAGAGCTATGCAAGACAGTAAGAAAAAGTATCACTGAAGACGTAAGAAAATTCAACTGTGAACTAGTGAGGAAAGCAATTGAAAACAACCAAAGCCTAAAGATAGCAAAGGGACATCTCAGTAAGGGAAGAAAACAGATTATGGCACTGAGAAAAGAAGATGGTTCTGTAACAAGAAATAGAGGCGAAATTTTGACAAGAGTGAAAGATTTCTACTCCAAATTATATGAAAGGGATGATACATGCACTCCAGACATCATGAAAGATACCAGTACCAGAGTTCCTCCAGTCCTTCCAGCAGAAGTTGCACATGCAATCAAGAACATGAAGCGGGGAAAAGCTCCAGGAGAAGATGGAATTACTGTAGACATCATACAAGAAGCAAGTGGAGAAATTGAAACAGTACTCGCCCAAATTTTCACTCGATGCCTTAATGAAGGAAAGATTCCTGAGGATTGGAACACCGCTACAATGATCCTGCTACATAAGAAAGGTGACATTGAGGATCTCGGAAACTACAGACCTATCAGCCTCCTATCAGTAGTTTATAAAATCTTCACTAAAGTTCTTTCACACCGCTTGAAGGTAACAGTGGACATGGCTCAACCGAGAGAACAAGCTGGATTCAGGAGTGGCTACAGCACAATAGATCATATCCACGTACTGAGAGAACTAATTGAAAGAGCGAGGGAATATGAACTTCCATTGTGCATGGCTTTTATCGATTATGAAAAAGCCTTTGATTCGGTGAAACCATCAGCAGTTACAATGGCTCTGAAAACCTGCGGTATTGAAGATGCATACATTAATATTATTAATAATATCTATGAAAATGCAAGTGCAAAGATTAGGCTGTTTGAAAATACAACACACATAAAAATTGGAAAGGGAGTGAGACAAGGTGACACCATATCTCCGAAGCTCTTTAATGCCACATTGGAGGGTGTTTTTCAGTCGCTGAGCTGGGAAAACAAAGGGATAAAGGTTAATGGAGATTATCTAACCCACCTTCGTTTTGCTGATGACGTAGTCATTTTTGCAACTACCCCATCAGAGCTGCAGAGTATGATCCAGGAACTTGCTGACAAGAGTAAAAAGTGGGATTAAAAATGAACTTTCAGAAGACAAAAGTGATGTTCAATGCTTTTACAAGAAATGAAGATTTATTGATTGATGGAGAAAAGCTGGAGATAACAGACACATACGTTTATCTTGGACAGCAGATATCAAGTGAGGGTCACATTGATGAAGAAATTAATCGGCGTACAAAACTTGCCTGGAGAGCTTTTGGAAGAAACAGCATAATTTTCAAGAGCAATATGCCATTATGTCTTAAAAGAAAAGTGTTTGATCAATGCATCCTTCCAGTGCTTACGTATGGTGCAGAGACGTGGACCTTAACTAAAAGAGACATACAAAGACTGCAGACAACTCAAAGAAGCATGGAGAGGTGCATGCTTCGTGTAACCAGGAGAGATAAGAAGAGGAACTCGTGGATCCGAAAAATGACAAGAGTGGAAGACATCATGATCAGAGTTAAATCCCTGAAATGGCAATGGGCTGGACATACTGCCAGAAGGACAGATCATCGATGGACAGCCGAAATTTTAGATTGGATTCCAAGGGACAGGAAAAGACCCAGAAGAAGACCACATGGGAGATGGGTGGATGAAATTCGAAAGTATGCAGGGGTGACATGGAGGAGACTGGCACAAGACAGACCGTTGTGGAGGAAACTTGGGGAGACCTTCGTCCAGCAGTGGATTGATAATGGTTGACAATGATGATGATGATGATACATATAATGTGTGTATGTGTGATCGGACCATCCCCCCCGATTTTTGAAACATGGTTACGCCACTTTATGTTACATTATAAAACAAAAATTGTTGTGTCAAGTGATTTTAACAGGAAATAAAAAGTAAACTCTTAAAATTGAATGTATGATTTTATGTGGCGAAAATCCTCTGGCTTCAGATATTTTTAAAGTGATGTACAATGAAATTCTTTGCTTCCTGAAACCAAATGATTAACTCTTTGAAACATGGTGAAAATATTAGGAAGATCCGTTTCAAAAATATCGCCTGCGTGCTAAACTTTCTGATCTGTAAGTTATTGAGTGATGAAACAGTGCTCTTAAATGGAGGTAAACCTGAATTTGAGGTTGAACACAAATGTTGCATTTCAAACTTACTGTTTTCATGATAACACTAGTAACGTTCGAAGTCAAAAGGAAGTACGTTGGAAGGAAGAAGAAGAAATTGAAACATACGGTTGTTATACTGTATATCATTGATTTGGAAAGTGTAAGGATGCCTTTTGCTTTTGCTTTCAAAAACAGAATACGTTTTAACAAAATGAAAATAGAATAAGTTTTTGAAGTTCTTTAATTCTGGGAGATGGTAAATTTACTTTTTATGAGAGTTACGTCATTATTAGCTCCTCACACATATTTTTAACTGTTTTCTGCAAGCCGACATTGAATCCGCGAAGTTTAAGTTTCAAATTTCACGAAAAGGCAAAAATAAAAGGAAATGAACGAAATTTCACGAAACCAAATGAACAAAAGTAACGTAAATGTCTACAAGGAGAGGATCCCGGTTCCTCGATGCAGTTTATCTGCATCCACACGTCGAAGTCACGGTGACAAAAGAAACTTCACCCAGTGAGTTTATATGTTGTTTTAATTCAGAGCAGCGCAACCAGTTACGTACAATTCAGAAAATCGGATTAAAAATGCTGAAGCGCATGTTTTAGGAACAAGTGCCAAAAATGTGTAAATCAAGAGCTGTTTTTTTTTTTCGTTTAAAAGGTTGTAACGATATCATACGAATTTCTACGACATCGTATGACAATTACTGGTTTACAGGAGCATAAAACTGTCATTTAATCAAATGGTATGAGCTTTTCGGAGAACTTTCCTATTCCTATTTCCATGTACCATTCTGACCAGATCGTGAAATGGCTTCAGTTTATAGAATTTACATTGCTTGCGTGTTCTTGTATAACTTTTGACGTAGGATTACGTCTAACTCCGCAGATAGTATCAGGCGACTTACGGCCGACCGGCTTTGACAAAAATAGGTCCCCATTGAAATCCTTATAGCGTTAGAAATACGTGCCGCACACTAAACGTGTTAGCATATTCATAACCAGCTGAACAGCATGGAATGGAGTCTAATTCGCGTTCTGCGCAATACATCGTGAGCGCGATGCTCCCCTCGCTCCATACGCGCTGCGAAGATGATGCAATATTTCTGGGGGTGCCTCAGTTTATCTCGTCAAACGTGAGCGCAACACAGCTGTGCGTGGTATTCTTTTCAAGCGCTCGACGAGATCTATTCAAATATACAAAGAACATTTCCCAGTGGTTTGAACTGAACATTTAAAAAAATTGTTTTTTTGTGAATCGGTGAACACTTTTGACAATATCGCGGTTTATCTGGACAACTGTGAGTGCAAAACGACTGTGCGTGGTATCGTTTTAAAGCTCTGACGAGATCTATTAAAATATATAGAGAACATATTGCAGTGGTTTAAACTAAAATTTCTAAAAAAATTTCGTATGAACGGGTTAACATTTTCGGCAATGCCGCAGAATTCACAGAATGAACGCAAGCAAAAGTGGAGAAAATCAAAACGAGAAGCAAGAGCAAGTGATGAGGAATGTAAGAAGTCCAAGAAGACCTTGTTGGGTAATTCGTGTATCGTGTGTTCGCAAGGTATCCAGCATTATTTGTAAAAGTTATGTAAGCTACTTTTCATATCATAGACCTGTGTTGGCTATAAAAAATTAAATAAACGCTTTGAAACCATACTCGACTAGCTCATTTCAACTCTCCGTTCTGCAAGTCGTAGTCCTACTTTCCAAACTGATTGCTCAATCAGAACTGAGCCTACTTGTAGCTTTTTTTTTTTTTTTTTGAGTGAAATATCCACCTAAGTATTTATGATCATTCTGTTCATCATCTCAATAACAGCATTTTATATTTTTGCTCCTGAACCTGACACAGCAGGAAAGCACAAAAAACCTAGAAGTAGTTCTTCTAACTACTTTTTGAATATCTGAAAGCGATTCTGGGTATAAACTTATCAGACACAAGTTCCAGATTTTTAGGATACATGCGACATGAAGTCAAAATTATTTTCTGCCATAAATGTGAAACTGTTTCACCTCTACAAAAAAAAAAAAAAAAAAAAAAAAGAAAGAAATAGGTAAAAAAAAAAAAAAAAAAAGAGTAGGAATGAGTCTACGTTTTAATCTTTTTTTTTAATTAGTCTTTTTACAAAAGAATCACCGCCTTTTGAGTAGGCAGTACTTTCATGTGTTTGTTGACCTGTAATCCTACTTGAATTTTTCTTTGAGCATGAACCTGACATTTCAGCTGTGGGCCCGATCACCAGGATACACTACAATGTTGTCCGCAGCTTAGCCGACGATTCCCAGGTATTATTACTTGTGCATCAGCGTCAGTTCTGTACGAAAATTGTCTCAGCTAGGTCTCAGACCAGTACTTCATTTTGCCGCAGTCGTTAATTCACTGGTACAAATCGGAGCACGGCAGCTTCTTGCAGTTATTAAGAAACTCACAGGAATCGCTGACTTCCGTGCAAGTTAAGCAGTTAGGCAAGGTAAAATCATCCATTCCAGGCTTAGCATGAGATGAAGATGAACGAAATGTTAGTAGGCAATAAAAGCAGCATGTAAAGCACTCCAAAAGAGTGAATCTTATTTACGTGAAAGAGATACACATCGCATGTGCAGTAGGGTAAAATACCATATACGCAGCACTTGCTTAAAAGCAAGTATGCCGCAAGCCCATATGTTACTTAATATAAGGGAAAAAAATGTTCACTATTTTTTTCAAGGATGTGCTGTATATGTTTTCAAAAATCTACGTGTTTGAAAACCGCAATTTTGGGCAGATCGATTAAAAATGAATGTCTCTGAACAGGATCATGGGTTTGAAATGTCAACCCAAAACTGTGCTTTTACGTCCTCAAATCGCATCCATTATCCGCACAAAATTTTTGTCACTCGCATCTGGAGAGAAAAGCCCGAAGATCACAGTGCACATGATTTTTTTAAAATTATTGGATGTTTGATAATTATGTGTCATATGAAAAATAGAATCTTTATCTATCTACACTTTAACGTTGAAGCCTTTCCCGAAGCAAGTAGCGCACCGCTCAATGGCAGACTTATAACTTCGGAAAAGAAGAACTAATGCATGCATGAACGAAACTCACCTTGAATAACTGTATCCTGAGTTGAAGAAAAGACGAACTATTTAATAAAATGACGTAATAGAAGCACTACACACAGAACTAACAGGATCACTTATTACAGCTTATGAGTTCTGTCTTCACTTAGTGTGTGTGAGTTCACGTGATGAACCACGCGCTCGATGCAACGAGAATTTCAAAATAATTCTTTCTCCTCCTTTAACCATTCGACTACTGCGAAGCGCGTCATACCTTTCCTTGTATTTCCAACAGTAAGGCACCAGGAGCAGGCGGTTACTGAGAGCATCCCAGTGCTGCACAGCAAAACACCACCAATGCCTCTTCCGGGACTCGAAGCCGGTGCCACTCGGACAAGCACTCAGAAGTCAGCAACAAATTAATATTATGGGTTGTAATAAGTATACTTTTGAAACACTTAGAATTCTATTTGAGATGTACGTGTATGTGAATAAATGTATTGATGAGACTTTTGCCCCATTATTTTTTGGTATAATGGACGTTGATTAATTGTCTAATTGATTCGCGAGCGCTGGTTGGGTTTCCAAGAAGAAAAAACGGTTCTCAAAGTAAGAGGAAGGGTTACACTGGCGTTGAGTATTTTGTTGTTGTGTAGGGTCCCTAATGCGACAAAACTGTCTTAATTCAATAGTGGTTGTGACAGGCGGTAAACAAAACAAGAACTCCAAGGCACCGTTGCAGGGAAAATGTATGGAGAATGAGGTCAGCAAAGGCCAGGCATTCTCATAAATCGGCGGTGCTGAGTGTCAACTGCTCCTAGTACGATTCCGATGTGGTCAAATGAGAAGAATCCTTCGTAGACAGCAGTTCTGTAGGAACAATAAGCGTACAAGACCTACTTCAGATGGTTTGGCTCAGTCCTGGATTGTGCAGAGAAACCAAAGTCTGGTGAGCAACTGATGGTCTGCGCTGAGGACCTTATCTAACGGCAAACGACGAAGGGTTTGAGGTGATTCTTCTGATATGCGAAATATTGGTAACAGCCGAAGAGCAGGTGTGGACCTGCTCTGCTTGCCCCTTCCCCCTTCCCCCCGCCGATCGTGGTGGTGAAGAAGGAACCAGTGCATCTTCGTGTGTGGTACGTATCCAGCCATCTGCCCGAAATCGCAGTACGGAGGAGAAAAAACGATCGTTTGGGAAAAATGATTACCGAATAAAAGACGTCCCAATGCATCATTTATTTTGTGTTGTGCTCCTGTGAATTAAAGTGTTACAGAAATATCAGCCAGCGAAATCAAGGAATGATTAATGGTGAGCTGGCTAGGTAGCCGAGCGCTATGTGTGGTTATTGGCGTGCATGCTTTTGCAGTGTTCTGAGATTACCTATACAACAAGAACAGTAAGTAACATGTTATTTTGTTTATGTTCGCTGCTTGAAGTGATCCAACCGATGGCTATACTTACCTGTGACTGGACGTGCTAATAACTGCTACTGAATTAATTGATTTGAATTAATTGATTGACAGTGCAATCCGTTAAAAATTGCCAAGTTGGTCGTAGTGACCTATCTAAAGCCATAGTGCAGAATCATAAATTTTGCAAATAGGTGTTTTCAAATAAATGTGCATTTCAGGTGTCGGCAATCCTCGCAGTTAATTGGTGGATGCTCTAGTGACGGTAAAATTTAGTTTAAGTGGACGCACTTTCTCAGTATACAGGTATTCGAGGTTAGAGCCCCGCCTACTTTGATTGATTTAAAAATTCACTTATGTTGTTTGTGGAGCTCTGGGGCCAGAAACATACATGAATTGGGCTCTGGAGTCCATTTGTGCTACCGTTTAATTTGAATGAAAACGCCCCTGGGGCATCCTCATGAATCCGCCTGATTTGCTATGAAGCACGTCTCATTTTTTTCATTCAGATACACTGGTGTTCAAAATTAAAGTTCGGAAGGCAATGATATGTGAATAATTCAAAGCGCTCAATGAAATGGTACGATGTTCACATGACATAGAAATAGACACAAGAAGCAAATGATCACAAAGAAATTTTCATATCAGTGAGCAAAAATGCTATCAAATATGTAAATTGAGCAGTGACATTTCTCGTTGGCAGTGTGTGTAAGAAGCGTTTTGGTGGCTGCAAATGCTTTCCTTATGTCTCATACATGTGTATCCGACGCTGTACATTGAGCGAGCGATAGAGCCACTAGAAGCAGGTCAGTCTCAGGCCAAGGCCGTCTAGAAAACACAAGGCCATGACATTAGAGAGATGAGTTCACTCTTTTAGTGACATTAGGAGGAAACCAAAGCTTCCAATTGGTTTCCAAATCTGTCGTGTATGACGTCAACCTACACCGACGTATCAGGCCGTGTAACATGAGAATGATGTCACAAACGAAGAGAACTAATCTCTCTAATGTCATGGCCTTGTGCTTTCTAGAAGGTCTTGCTTAGGCCTAGGTAGTAAGGGACTTGAATATCCACCTACAGTGGCTTCACGGTTATGGCAGCAATCCAACAATACCTGTTGGGAGTCCCAAGGTCTAGCCAAGGTGCTCCAAGGCGTAAGACACATAACGAGCACTGTTATGTTGCTTCAACCGCACAGCGTCATAGGTCCTATGCATAGCGAGAATTGTTTTCGAAGCTCTCTGGTAAGACTGGAATTACGGTATTAAGGGAAACGATATATCGAAGACTTAATGCAATTGGCTTTTTTGCCAGGAGACCCATGGGTTGTATGCCACTAATCGTATCTCACAGGGGACTCACTTGAACTGGTGCAGGCAACATCGTTCCTGGAGCCCAGACGAGTGGACCGGTGCTCTGTTTACAGATGAGTGGGTCGCTGTTCTGTTTACAGGCGAGTCGTGATGCAGTCTACAAATCGATTCTCGTTGGCATTTCATCTGGAGGGAACACAAATCCCGTAGGGATCCTGCAAACATTAGCGAACGAGATTCCTTCGGGGGCGGTGGTCTACTCGTGTGAGGTGGTGGCATTATGTTCAACGGCCACTCACAATTCCACTTGTTTGCAGGAAGCAATGTGAGTGCTGAGCACTATAGGGACAAGATTCTAGAGCCCCGTGTCAGACCTTTTTCGGGGAGCTGTTGATTCTTCGTCAGAATTGGAAACGAGTCAAACATTTTGAACCCTGACCCGACCCGGATCCGGACGTCACATAATTGGGCACGACCCGGATCCGGACGTCACATAATTGGGCACGACCCGGATCCGGACGTCACATAATTGGGCACGACCCGGATCCGGACGTCACATAATTGGACCCAACCCGGATTTATAACTGACCCGGACTCGACCCGGAAAAGTCTGCTTTGAATTCTAATATCTATATGCATACAGGGAGTACACAAAGTGTCACCACAGGGGGTATCTTACGTAGGTTATACGGAAATCAAACAAGCATATTTTCGGAACGTATTATTTACTAACTTGCAGGAAGTATTGACACTGTAGTCCTTTATTTGCAAAACGTAACTAATTGCTTTACACGTGTTTTCAAATAAATCTGCAGGCGACAAAAAGTCCATAAACAGTAATATTAAGGCTGTCCCACCTAATTTTTATGGCGCCACAGTCAAAAATTTTGAATTACGTAATTTGTTGTATGTTTCATTTTAATTTTTGTTGTTTTCTTGACAACATATCAAGCTCCAGAATGTGTTTCACAGCAACACCAATTTTGAAAATCTTATGATGAGCTGAAAGTTTCCAAAATGTGAATGTTGTTTTCATCATTCCCTCTGAGAAGGAAAGGCACTCTTCCTTCTGAGAACAGTCTTCCTTTAATTTGCATGACAAATAATTTTTCAGTCATCGGGCACCAGTATCGAGCACAAAATTCCACAGTGCGCAATTTTCTTTGAAAAACCTTTTTTTTTTTTTTCTTTTTTTTGCTTTCCAAAAATATAACGGAACTAAACAGGGTCGAAATCGGGTCGGGAACACCTTGACCCGACTCGTTTGACACGCAAGAAATTGTCGAACCGTTGGCCCGTGACCCGTTTCCATCTATGTTCCTTTTAATGGAGGACAACGTTTGCTCACACAGGGCTCATCTTATCGATGATTTCTTGCAGAGCAAGGAAATTCGCCGTATGGACAGACCAGTGGTGTCCTCGGACCTGAACCCTATAGAGCATGCTTAGGGTGCTTTGGGACGACACTGAGCAGCCGTCAGCCCCCTTCCTAGAACCCTTACGGCGCTACACACCGCCCTGATTGAGAAATATAATTATTTGGCTCCACAGTTCATCAACAACGTGGTGATGAGTACATATCGTCGTTGTGAGAGTTGTCTGTCCGTACGAGCTGATCACTTTCCTTATTAAGACATTTTTAGGTTATATTCTTACATCTAAGCCTGGTGACATTTGCGGATACGCAAAATGTACACATATTTGTCCGTTGTTGTAAAAAATGTTTATTACCCTTATGATTGTGCCTCTTTACACGACAAACGTCTCTACCTGCTGTTACGTGTTTTACTTCTTATCCGTACGATTGTCTTCCGGACTTTAATTTTGGACACCATGCATTGATATCTGCAGTTCGATGATGTTTTAGTAATGCCTTGAAAGCGTCAGCAAGGTCAGAAATCTGGGAACCACTGCTGTGAAAGATTGAAAGAGATAAACAGTGCGAGACTGTGTGAAAGGTACTTAACACCGCTGTTAAGCAGACGTAGTTTTGTTGTGTGCCCAGAATCAACTAATTTCAGGGCTGATTCTGAAACGCCATCTTAAAAGTGAGAACAATATCCTAGAGCTCAGATTGTTTTGTGTTAAAGAGCTGTTCAGAAGAATGTATGTTACGCAACGGAAGCAGTATGGTGGACATAACATTACATGAAAATGTGCGTTTTCCTCTGGGAAAAAAAAGTAACTTAATAGTGAATAAAATTCAGAAATGAAAGCACACACGATCTTTCTCATTCTCTCTTTACCTCATGTATTAGATTATTTGCCATAAAATTCCGTGAGGCTTTACAGGAAATTAAAATCAACGAATTTGTCCTTACTTGAACCTCGAGAAGAGTTTAACGAAGTAAAATTTCTGCGCAATAGCTAATGCTCGTGACAAAAATGTGAATAACCCTTGCGTAATGCAAAATTTGAAAACGCGTATCTCTTTGTTTGTACGTAGGTCTTGCAGAAAAATAAAATTTATGTTAGTGCCCAACTTATTTCACAATTCCACGAGCAGGTGAACTAAAGTGTTCCACAGAGATATCTTAAGAGTGCAATATATCAAAATAAGAGCTTCGTGGTCGCACTGCTGTCGTCTGCACGGCTTTCTTATGGATAAAGTCTCTGAAAGATGCTCAAGGGCAAGCAAGGTATCCGAGGCACGGAGAGAGAAACGCGCTCAGCCTTTCAAAACATGCAGGCGATTCACGTGAGATAGACATGTCAGTTAACTGAACTCGCAAATCAGAACAAAGTGCGGGTTAGAGAAAGGTGCCTTTGAAGATAAGAATCGTCTTATGTCGTTCAGTGAGAGAGCTCTCATTCTTCTGACTTAAAACGCTGAGAAAAAAAAAAAAAAGCTTACGAATACTAAGTCACTATTTTTTACATTTCTTCTAAATAAATCATTGTCAACAAAGTTCGTTGTACAAGATCAAGTGTTTTTGGACATTAGGATATTACCATAAAACTACGCTTTAGAAATGCGCTTAACTTAGCGAAAATTGTGCTGGTGTGACAGTTTTCATGTTTGTCATCTTTCAGTAAGAACTAGTGCTATTTTCCAAATTAGGAATATAAAACACGCGTAAAGTACACAACTTTTTATGTGGTCAATGACTGTTCTTAACACACTCCACTCTCAATTGAAATGGCAGCTCATGATCGACGAGCCAGTATGATTTTTACCGCACGTCGCACTCGTCTTACGTATTAGAGTAAGCCATTTATATGACGAGGGCAGGTGTACCTAATAAATTTGCATCTCAGTGTATATGCTATCATCTCTAGACCATGACCTTTTCGTCTGCTTTGTTTGCTCAGACTGTTTTTTTTTTTTTTTTTTTTTGATTGGAGGTTTAACGACCACCGTGAGCAACTCAATGGGCTATAAGCAGTCGCCCGTCCCTAATTTAGGGTCACTGGTTCCAGGGAAGGGAGAGAGCCAGCGCCGTAAGACAAACACAACATCCATGCCCGACCGGGATTCGAACCCGGACCCCTTACGGACGAATGATCAGAGGCCAGCGCCTTAGACCACTGCGCCACCGGGGCGGCACTCAGACTGTATTAAGTTGTTTTTATCAGATAACATTACAATAGAATGCAACTGATATTTCAAACACTGAAGAAACTACTCGCAATTTGCAGCCCCGGTGGCGCAAGCTTCTGGCCATTCGTCCGAGATGGAACTGGGTTCGAATCCCTGTGAGGCACGTATGTTGTGCTTGTCTTATGACACAGGCTCTCTCCCTTCCCTGGAACCAGTGGCCCTGAATTAGGAACGGGTGGCTGTTTATAGCCAATAGAGTTGCTCAGAGTGGTTATTAAACCCCAAATAAAAACAACAACTGCAACAGAGAACAAAATATACATTTGTAGTTTCCGGTGTATACGGAAGGTGTATTTCCGGTTCGTTGGTTATGAATGAGTCAGCAACAATGAATTTCACGGCGCAATTACGAAGGTTGTACCGAAAGTAATGCAAAAGTGGGCATAACGTTTTTATTAATTGACAGAGGTCGTTCAACTTGCACATGTTGGTACAGTAACTCTTCCTCTATAGTAACCCTTCTTCTTCATTGCAGGTAAATAATGGATTCCAAGCAGAAGCAACGTGCCGTCATCATTGAGTTCATGACGATGGAAGTTTGCAGGCTGTCCGACATCCACAGAAGGCTACAGAATGTTTACGGAAATGACACCATTGACAAGAGCGATCTGAACAGATAGATGAAGCTTAAAGAAGGGGAAACCAGCATTGAAGACAAACCACGTAGTGGGAGACCATCATCTGCGACCACTGATACGAATCGTCAGCGAGTGGATGAATTGATTCGCACAGAGAGACGAGTCACAGTCCGTGAGCTTGTTGCGTAACTGGACTATGGTGACAATGCCATACAGAAGGTGATGGAAGATTTAGGGTATCTGAAAATGTGTGCAAAATAGGTACCTCGGCAGTTGACACCCGATTTGAAGGAGAGAAGGGTGGAAGTCTGCTCTGATCTGCTGGAAGCGTTTGAAGCGAATGAAGACACGTTATTTTTCGATCTGGTGAGAGGAGATGAAACGTGGACGCACATTTACGATTCGGAAAGGAAGAATCAATCCAAGGAATAGCGTCATACCTCTTCCTCTTCACCAAGGCCTAAGAAGTTCAAGAGGCAGCCATCAGCACAGAAAGTCATGGTGACTGTTTTTTGACTAACGAGCGATGCATTGAGACACTCAAGAAGCTTAGAGAAGCCATAAGGAGGTAGAGACCAAACAAGAATCTGAAAAGGATCTACATTCATTATGACAATGCGAGACCACACACATCTTCGGCAACAAATCAGGCGATCAGCGAATTAGGCTGGTGGGTGGTCTCCCATCCACCGTGTAGCCCAGATCTGGCGCCCTCCAACTTCGACCTGTTCGGTACACTGAAGGACAGTGTCCAAGGACAATGGGTTGATAACACAGACGTGGTGAAAGTGGCCGTGAAGAAGCCCACATCTGAATATTTTCAAAGAGGATTCGAGAGTTGAGTTCAACAATGGCGCAAATGCATCGCTTGTGAAACAGTGTATCTTTGAGTAGTACCTTCGTATAGAGAAAAAGTTACTCTACCAACATGTGCAATTTGAACGACCTCTGTCAGTTAACAAAAAGGTTATGCCCACTTTTGCATTACTTTCGGTACAAACCTCGTAAATACATTCGCATACTGTAAAATACACTGAAGTAGCAAATTATTAAGAACACTTAGTAGCAATCAGGCACCTGCCATCCGCTCTTACGTATCCAAACTAGGATGTTACGATGGCTTCGTAAACAGCTATCTGAAAAAGATTCTGACGCGTACGAAGCTGCGCTATAGGAAATACTCGTGATTTAAAACGACTTTAAAAGAGACATGATGTTGGGTACTGGGAGAGCTGGCGCAAGCATCCCCAAAACGGCAAATCTTCTTGGCTATGCAAGAACAACTGTATCAACGGTGTACAATGAGTATGGCACAAATAACAAAGCAAGCAGTGAACGGTCCTCTTGCGGGTGGAAATGACTGGTCGATGCTCAAGGACAAAGGCAGCTACAGGGGATCGTACGAGGTAACAGGCGAGTTCGATTGCGCCATGGAACAACACAGCACAACAACAGTACCGAGAGGAGAATCTGAGTATGCTGAAATACAATGGAACCAAGAGGAGAATTTCAGCATACACAGCCAGTGCAACAGACGTCCCCTTTATGTTCTTCTTGTTTCTCCCGAAAACTAATAAATTCGACGCAGTGGGCACGAAAGCACCAAAACTGGACCTTTGAGGATTGGCAAAAGGTCGTGTAATCCGGTGAATACTATTTTTAGTTAATATACGCCGATGGACGAGCCAAATTTAAGCATCAACAGATCGATTTCAGCTGTCTAGCATTAGCTGTACAAGCTGGTCGAGGTGGTTTTGGCGAGGTGGAATGTGACCCGCGTCTAAAAGTTAGTTTGAGAGGTCAGTTTGGAAAAAGACACGGGTGAGGCGCCATGTTGAATAACGTGGAGCAAGGAATCTCTCTTGTTGTTGTTGTTATTGTTATTGATTGGGGTTTAACGACCACCGTGAACAAGTCAGTGGGCTATAAGCAATCGCCCGTCTCTAATTTAGGGTCACTGACTCCAGGGAAGGGAGAAAGATAGTGCTGTAAGACAAACACAACATCCATGCCTCACCGAGAGTCGAACCCAGACCCATCTCGGACGAATGATCAGAAGCCACCGCTCAGACCACTGCGCTACCTGGGCGGCAAGAAATATCTTTCGGGAGGCAGGAGAGAGGAAGAGAGGCGTGTCTGCGAAGCATCCAGCTTGCCAGGCAACGGGACATTCCGAAAGGAGTGACCGTTTTGGTGAGTTATGAGGCCACTCGAGTATGCAGCCTGTAGAAATGCACCGACGGGATTGGCTGATGGCGAGGTAGCTGGGTGAAATAGCGCTTTGGACGATGGGCCCGGAAATTTGGCGGACACTCTCTTGGTTTTGCTACAAACGCAAGGATGCTGAAGAATTTTCCCTAATGGCTGCGGTCGTCAGGCTAGTGGGATTTTAGAATGGCCGAGGTCATTCATAAAATATCCTCGTACATAGTAGAAATCACCTTGTACTGCGGTACAGATAATACAAATTGATACTGTGGAGTCGATTCAACAAAGGCATCTGGCACATTAATGCTCTAAATCTTGCGTGAGAGGAAACGTCACTACTTTCTGTGAACTCGCTGAAGAACTTTGCATCTGATGGAATCTCGAATTTACTCACTGGGATATGTTGATTTAAAGGCAGAGTCAGGGTGAAACGACACCAACGTGGATTTGTATTTGTAAATAGTCTGCACCCCTCTGCAGTTAGGGGATATAAAAAAATCTGTAAATAAAACCAACGAGTCTGTTTTCGTGGATCTTACTTAAACACCAAGAAAGTGCATGTAGAGGATAAGTATTGTCATACCTATAAAGAGAAGGTTTGGCTGGTGGCAGCAACTACTAGAGTGACCGAAATCTGAAATTCTAGTAACTTCTTGATTGCAAACTATGCACCAAGGCTATATCAAAAAAATAATAACACCACCACAATGGTGTAATGGTCTGCAATCTGTTTTCATAGCGAACATTGAATTTTTTAATACCTCTGGAACAACATTTGGATGCCACGAGGTATCTTAACATCATTGTGCGCAAGGCACAGTCGTACATGTGAATGGTGTTTCCTAATGGAGAAAGCTACTTCCAGCAGGATGATACGCCATGCCAGAAGGCTCCGATAATCACACAGCCATTTCAGTTGCCAGACTCTGACCTCAAAGCTGTAAAATGATCTCCACAGTTCCCAGATCTTAACCCAATTGAACATCCGCGGAATGAAATTGAGAGAACCATTCGTAACAGAGATCCTCCTCCAGCGAACATTCGGCAATTGACTGACGCCACCACGCATTCGCTTGGCTGAACACACCTGCAAAAGAATATCAGCACGTCATTGAATCCATGCCACACCGAATCGAAGCTATTTTGAAGACCGAGGACGGCCTAACAAGTTACAGGTAGGTGTCCTAATAATTTGCTACTTCTGTGTACGTTATTTAAAGGTATCAGAAGAGCTTCTGTAAAACTGGATATATTGAAAAGCTATACAAAGGGACAGATTTCCCATTCAGTTTTTAAAAGTTTACATAGTTTGGAATTATCTAAACTAGTAAGAATAAAAAGTAAGATGAGCATCTTGAGAGATTGGCTTTAAGATTTTTATATCTCTCCGCGTTTCATTATGAGCAAGATTTAGAGCTTCTGACGAAATTAGAACATTGGACCCGTGTCATTCATCAACAAAATCTATAGGGCAAATATCTGTGAATCAAAATAATAATGAAGAACAATTTCATGTGGTCATCTGTTTCAGCCCAAAGACAATTTAAGAAGCTTATATGAAAAATGTGTGCTCTGAGAAAGTGTGCTTAACAGATGTGGGATTTCCTCTGGTATTAATATTTTTCTGTTCGCAAACCTTCTTTTCTGTTTTTTTTTTTTTTTTTTTTTGTGCGTGTGTGTGTGTGTGTGTGTGTGTGTGTGTGTGTGTGTGTGTGTGTTCGAAAAAGGAGAATCAGTAACCAGCTTGAAGAAAAAAGAGAATCAGTAACCAGCTTGAAGAAAAAGGAGAATCAGTAACCAGCTTGAAGATGTAAATTGAATATGTGATTTAGTTTTCTTAGCAGATAAGTGTCAAAATTTGAATAAGCCGAATTACAACCTTCGAAGGGAATGCCAGCTCAGAACAGAGCTTCACAAATATGCATCAGCAATCCAAATGTCACAGATTTTAAACAACTATACACCACACCGAACTGCTAAAATTTTTATAAAATAAGAAATACCAACAATAGGTATGTTAATCACACTAAAGTTCTGGCTGTGGGCGTTATTTGAAAAAAAGACAAAAAAGAAAGAAAATGGAATTTTGTACGTCGAGAGGAACAAAGTACCGAGTAGGCTCACATGAGTTTTTTTGTTATAAATTTGACATTTAGTAACTGGAATAGAATGCTGCAGAAATAGGATTTTTTAAATGAAGTTCTACGTGTATGGATAAAAAAAACCTTTTTGGGGTTTCCTCTGAAACTGATTTAAATGTGAAAAGTTGAATGAATGACTGTAGTATAAGAAAAAGCCCAGTGTAGCATGACTTACGGGAATAAAGTCTGAGGAATAAACGCTAGAAAAAATCTGAAACAAATATGCAAAAACGATCTTTGAGACATTTTAGCATTTCAGACAAATATTTTAGAGAACTCTACGTAAATCTTTGCAGAATATTCTAGACGACTACAACTCTCCCGTGTAGTTGTTCACTAGATCTTATTACCTAGTGAACAGATACCCGATTATATGTCAAATCAAGTGTCCTTGACTGGACTCTGTCAATGGAACGTGTACTCTGAGAAAGCTTGGCATCCGGACCACAATGCAAAACCTCTCTATTTTGTTGTGTATGTCCTAAAATGAATTACTGAAGACGAATCATTCTTTGCAACAGTTTTCCTACTGAGAGCATCATGCAGCCCAACTACATAAATATTCTAATACACAGCAACGAACCAACTCACGAGTATCGGTAGATGCAGGGCAAAGTTCATATTTGGCGCCGCACAGCATCGTAGTTATGCCATTTTACTTTGCAAGATCCTGAGAAAAGGAAGGGAATTTTCCCAGTGTTCTAGTGAACTATACATTTTTCTAGTTAGATGGGTTATATTCAAATGATCGAACTTCTGCAATATGTTAGAAATTTTCTCAATAAGACTTTCTAAAGACGAAATAGCAAAACAGTGTTTCGAGAAATATGCTTGAACGTCAGCGGTGGCTTGGATAGAATTGAGAGCTTTGGTTTTCGTTAGCAGATATCACCCTCTTGATTGATTTTTATAGGATTTTTACGACCATCGTCAATCATTTGCTTTTCTCACAGCTCGAAGAAAATTAATAGGTCTTTCGATACACTTCCACGTAACCGTACAGTTGCGTACATTGAGTGAAGGTAGTACCAGATTCAAACACCAATGAGACATATAGAAGAAGTCTAATCTAACGGATTTGAATATACACTGCTGGCCACCCTAAATACAACACTAAGAAGGAAGCATCCGATTGGCCTGAAATTCTCAGCATGCGTCGCCCGCGAGAGGACATGCAAACGATTAGCATTGAAGGACATATGCAAATCATGTACGACCGGCACGCCACCGAGAAGCACTATAAGAAGGGTACACAGAAGGCGGGGTGTAAGTAGTGGAAGTGTGTTGTGCTGCCGGACCTGTGCGTGGGAAGCTCCCTGATGCCTCGTCGCAGAATACGGCTGTCATTCCAGCACGTTTCGGAGTTCGACAGAGGACGAATAGTGGCTTATCGCGACAGCGGTTTATCGTACCGAGACATCGGCGCCCGTGTGGGACGACATCCAGCCACAGTGATGCGAGTATGAATACGGTGGGTGCAGGAGGGACGGCGGACGGACCGACGTGAGCGATTGCCGCAGCCGCGGCACACCACCGAACGAGATGACCGGCATGTTGTGCGGCGGGCATTGACGGCTCGCACCGCTACATCACGAACGTTAGCGCAGGAATTAGGGTGTGTTGCGCTACAACCTGTGTCAGCACGTACCGTTCGACGTAGTCTGCAGGAGCGGGGACTTGTCGCACGGCGCCCATTGCTCCGATTACCACTGTCGTTACACCACCGGCGAGTGCGGCGGCAGTGGGCCGTTGAACGCCGTACCTGGACTACGGAATGGCATGACATTGTCTTCTCCGACGAATCCCGCTTCTGCCAGCAACACCACGATGGTCGGGTCCGCGTGTGGCTGCACCGCGGCGAAAAACTGTATGACGCCTGCTTATGCATCGCCATACCGGTCTGTCGCCTGGTGCAATGGTTTGGGGCGCAATTGGATATGACACCCGCATCCCTCTGGTACGCATCGCCGGTACACTCAACAGCCACCGCTACATCTCCTACGTTTTGGAGCCTGTAGTCCTCCCTTACCTGCCGGACCTGCCAGCTGCCACGTTTCAACAGGACAATGCGCACCCGCACGTGGCACGCACCGTGCAACAATTCTTCACGGCCCACCAGGTACCACTGGTGCCGTGGCCTGCCTGTTCTCCCGACATGTCGCCCATCGAACACGTCTGGTCGCTGCTCGGCAACCGAGTGGCCCGGCAAGCAGCTCCCGCAGCTACGCCTGATGAACTGTGGCAACGTGTGGAAGCAGCCTGGGCCGACATACCCCAAGCCCACATCCAAAGCCTGTTTCGTTCGATGCCGAGACGTGTAGCGGCCGTTATTTCCAGCCATGGGGGCCACACGAACTATTGATGTCTGCGTGTTCCGCAAGTCGCACGGGCCTGTAAGCTCAATCGTTTCATCTTTGTATCTGTTGTTATGTGTCCAGTAAATCTGGCTTTGCTATCTAGTGTCCTTCTTGGCGTTGCATTTTGGGTGGCCAGCAGTGTAGTTTAATTGTTCTTGATCTAACAGATTTGAATATAGTTTAATTGTTCTACTTCCACACCAGGGGTTTCAGTGAAGAGAATTCATGGAGTTTATTCAGAAATCTATGGGCACAGTCGTACAGGTGTATTCTTCGGGGTAATAAGTACGGAAAGCATCAGCATAGCATGGTAAACGAAGCAACTACCACAGAAAAGGAATAGGTAAAAATTGGCCGTTGTCGTGAAGCAGAATAAAGCCATTACAATTCACCAGCTGGTACACAGAACTGCCACATCTGATGCGCTCACGTCAACAGGAACCATGTTCCGAGAATTATACCGCACGCAGTTTGAAAACCGTGACATAACTATGAAGCCTTTCGTCTTTTTGCATTGCGCAACTGAGTAGAGTGACTCCAGTAATGCAAATAACAGAAAGAATCGAACACCTGATGGAGATAGGCGCGATTTATTACTGTCGTGTGTTTAAGTTTGAAGCCAATGAAGCTATGAACTCATGGCATATCTCTTCTAGTGTTCAAGCTGCCAAAACGGTGAGCTTGTTCATGCCTTTACATTGTATGAAATAGATTCTCGAGCGCCTCTTTTCAAACACGTCACTTCTCGAAAGTTTCAGGACGACAACGCTACTTATCATAATTTGCCTATGCCTTACTCAGTTGAACACGAAGCAGACTATTGATATCTTCCCTGGACTTCTTAGTTTCCGGATCTCAATATGATCGAAAACCCATGAGAAGAGATGAAACCTTCGATCGGAATCAATGCACTCTTGCCATCTCCATTGAGTGAACTGAAAGAATTGATGGGTTGAATGGAATCTCGGCGTGTGCTGACGATTTCCAGAAAGCCAGCCAGGCAGTAGCGGATTTAACCGCAACTTGCGTAGACTTAGTGAAGTACTGTTGAGGCGTTTAGAATTACTAGCCAAGCGGTATACTAACAGATATTTTGCAACCATTTCATTTGGTTTTTCCAGCGTTTTTTGACACTTGTTATTTCTGTTATCTGAAATATTTTTTGTTTCTGCTTTTGTTTAGCTTTGTTCGTTTTATAACGCCTTCTGTAGTAATCCAGATTTAATGAATCTCTTGCATTTTCAAACATTTTTTCTTTTTCTATCTTAATCTTCACATATTTTAGATTTTACTTCTAAGGCTTTAAACTTTTCCATCCCTAAGACGAAAGATGTTTCAATGGAACTTGGTTTGAAAAGGTCTCTCATTTCTTAGCCTTCCAATATTCCGCTGTAATACATAACAAAAGAAATAATTTGACTTTCTTTCAGAAAGTCAAATTATTAGCCCCACACCTTGCGATCGTCTTCCCGCCTGAAGAAAATTTAGATAATGCAAGTAATGATTATTAGCCGTAATGAAAATTTCCCTTTCCCTGGAAAAATTGTTCTGGAGTCAAACCTGGGAAAAATATTTGTAATGTTTTGAACTCGGTTAATTTGTGATTTCTGCAAGCAAGAATTTGCGCGTTTGTGTATTTGTGTGTGTGTGTGTGTGCAACAGAGCAGTTGATACATGGTGATTTCAAAATACACTGCTCCACATAAAAAATGTCACAACATGAAGAAATAAGACGAAACTTACCACGCATATGAACAAGCAGTTGGGGAAAAAGTGATTTAATTTTTGAAGGATTACATGAATGCGAGGAGCGAAGAGCCAGTATTATATGGTTTGAGTCAGTATGTCGTATGGCCGCCATGCTGGGCTACACATTCAGCAACATGGAGTGGCATTGTGTGGAAAAGTCCCCGGATGGTGTTCTGAGGTATCATTGACCTGAGTCAACAATTCATCGACACTGTAAGAAGGTCGTACAGAGGCTTTAAGTTGTCTGTCAATAACGTTCCACACGTTATCCATTGGGAAGAAGTCTGGGTATCGCGTTGGGCAGGGCATTATCTGGACATCTTGTAGGCATTGTCTACTGATGTTGGCAGTGTGTGGGCGGACGTTATCTTGTTAGAACTGTGCATAAGGGATTCCACGGAGATGTGATAACAAAACTAGCTGCATCATTTCATTAACGTATCGTCGTGATGTCAATGTATCCACTTTGCGCACTAGCGCCGAACGGCTGTCGACACTGGCGGTGCCCGAAAATATGACATCGGGCTGATAAGCCGATGACGTTCACGGTTAGGAGCAAGATCATCCTGATGACCACGTCGTGTCTAGATTCTCAATCAGAGGTTGTCGTCGCTGCGACAGAAGCGAGACTTGTGGCTGAATACGTCAGCGTTTCATTCGTACCGCCACACGTGTCTCGTACGGCACTGCTGCAACCTTCAGTTATAATGTACTGTTGTGAGTGAAAGTCGTCGTCGTAATGACTGGCGAGAGCGTAAACTTGTCTCAGCCGATCTGTAATTCACAATCTGTGTCGACGGGGATTTCCACAGATGTCTGTACACCTCGTAGAATGTCGTCAGCTGTGTATTGTGGTGCTGCTACGGCTTGCCGTCGAATACGATTGAGGCGTCCGGACGTTTGCCTACGTGCACCAGTCCCGCTACGGCGACGTACGTTATCTTCCTCCTCCGCAACAACTGATACCACATTCTGTCAACAGTTTTTGTATCCCGATGCGTTTCCGCCGCGATGCAAATCAGGGACTAACCAGCCCTATGATGAAGCCTTTGGTAAAGATGTTCATGTTATGGTAGGATTCCCGATGACATTGTCTAAGAATTTTCATTCCTTGCGCATGCTTTTTCCACCGATATTGCCTTGGTCCACACGCCCAGGTGAGGACGAACAAACTCAGCCTAACCGCTTTATCTTTTTATCTCTCTCACCTACCACGTGATTGGGTCGCAACTGCAGTTATTTACATAATCCAACTGTCGATTCATATTCACTAATTTGCATGGCCCTCCGACGAACACTACCTGGCGTAGCATTTTCTATGTCGACCAGTGTAGGTGCGTCACAGAAAACCTGACCGAACGGAATATGAAAACTGTGTCGCGAAGGGAAACATGTAACTTCAATCTTATGTCTCGTTTTTAGAATGAATAACACTGTATATCACATCCACTCGATGGGTGAACATTTAGGTTCTACGAGAAAAAAATTCTTCAACAATCAGCATTATTACAACAAATTCGTGAGCACGCTAACTACCATCTGGAATGGTGTTTACTATAAAGAACGCAGTTCAGGTATTTTTACATTTTTTAGTGATGTGTTCGCATACTAGAAGATAAATACTAACTCACTTAACATGGCACTGTTAAATACTAACTCACTTAATATGATACTGTTAAATACTAACCCACCTAATATGATACTGTTAAATACTAACTCACTTAATATGGTACTGTTAAATACTAACTCACTTAATATGGTTCTGTTAAATACTAACTCACTTAATATGGTACTGTTAAATACTAACTCACTTACCATGCCACCTGTAAATACTAACTCACTTACCATGCCACCTGTAAATACTAACTCAGTCGGAAAGCGGGAAAGATAGCAAGTTGTAGAATGACGAGGCATAGAATGTAACGCCGGAAGGGTGAATTATTATAGTTTGATCGTAGTTAAACGATTTCTGTGGGCATTTCATTCAGGAGAAATCAGGCATCCGTTTCTAAGTTTGTACTGCTGGAATGGTGAACAGTCAAAATGTAGATTTATGTACGTTCTGACCTAGACACATATATCTGACGTAAGAAAAGATCGATTCCCGTGTCCTCGATGCCAGAAATCTATATCCCCCAACCTTACCTTAATTTTCCTCTAACACTCACCCACAACATATCTCAATACTCCTCCGTTTTGAGGTGTGCGTGAAGAAAAATTATGAAATAATTTTCTTTTGTTAATTTAAAGTCCTTGTATATACACTGCTGGCCACCCAAAATGCAACACCAAGAAGGAAGCATCCGCTGAAATTCGCAGCATGCCTCACCCACGAGAGGACATGCAAACGATTAGCATTGCAGGGCATATGCACATTATTTGCGCCCGACACGCCACCGAGAAGCACTATAAGAAGGGTGCACAGAAGGCGGGGTGTAAGTAGTGGAAGTGTGTTGAGCTGCCCGACCTGTACGTGGGACGCTTCCTAGTGCCTCGTCGCAGAATACGACAGTCATCCTAGCACGTTTCGGAGTTCGACAGAGGATGAATAGTGGCTTATCGCGACAGCGGTTTATCGTACCAAGACATCGGCGCCCGTGTGAGACGACATCCAGCCACAGTGAGGCGAGTATGGATTCGGTGGGGGCAGGAGGGACGAACGGACCGACGTGAGTGACTGCCGCAGCCGCGGCACACCACTGAACGAGAGGACCGGCATGTTGTGCGGCGGGAATTGACGGCTTGCACCGCCGCGGGAATTAGGGTGTGTTGCGCAACAACCTGTGTCAGCACGTACCGTTCGACATCGTCTGCAGGAGCGGGGACTTGTCGCACGGCGCCCATTGCTCCGATTACCATTGACGTTACACCACCGGCGAGTGCGGCAGCAGTGGGCCGTTGATCGCCGCACCTGGACTACGGAATGGCACGACATTGTCTTCTCCGACGAATCCCGCTTCTGCCAGCAACACCACGATGGTCGAATCCGCGTGTGGTGGCACCGCGGCGAGAGACTGATATGACGCCTGCATTATGCATCGCCATACCGGTCTTCGCCTGGCGTTATGGTTTCGGGAGCAATTGGATATGACACCCGCACCCCTCTGAAACGCATCGCCGGTACACTCAACTGCCACCGCTACAACTCCGACGTTTTGGAGCCTGTAGTCCTCCCTTACCTGCAGGACATGCCAGCGGCCACGTTTCAACAGGACAATGCGCGCCCACATGTGGCACGCATCGTGCAACAATTCTTCGCGGCCCACCAGGTGCCACTGGTGCCGTGGCCTGCCTGTTCTCCCGACATGTCGCCCATCGAACACGTCTGGTCGCTGATCGGCAACCGAGTGGCCCGGCAAGCACCCCCACGGCTACGCCTGATCAACTGTGGCAACGTGTGGAAGCAGCCTGGACCGTCATACCCCAAGCCCACATCCAAAGCCTCTTTCGTTCGATGCCGCGGCGTGTTGCGGCCGTTATTGCCAGCTATGAGGGACACACGTGCTATTGATGTCTGCTTGTTGCGCAAGTTGCACGGTCCTGTAAGCAAGCCTCATCTTTGTATCTGTTGTTATGCGTCCAGTAAATCTGGCTTTGCTATCTCGTGTCCTTCTTGGTTTTGCATTTTGGGTGGCCAGCAGTGTAGTATGTTACAGTTTTTGCAGGTATACTTCTGAATTATTTCAGCAGGAACATGATTTATGGAAGTATCAATACCTACTATTTCAGCAGCCCATTTTAATATTTCTTTGCTTTAGTCTTGTGGAAGCATTTAGACTCGAGAGATAGGAACTGAAACAGCACAAAAACGAAATAACCGTGCAAATATATACAGTGTATATTGTTTGAAGGTTTAACGCTGACCATGAGCAACTCAATGGGCTATAAGCAGTCGCCCGTCCCTAATTTAGGGCCAGTGTTTCCAGGGAAGGGAGAGGACCAGCGCCGTAAGACAAATACAACATTCATGCCTCACCGGGATTCGAACCCGGACCCAACTCAGACGAATTGTCATAAGCCAGCGCTTAGACCACTGCGCCACAGCGGCGGCATAACCGTGTATAGTTTTGGAAAAGATTCCTGGTTTTAACCATTTTTAACTATAAAATATTAAAGAGTTTCCCATTTTATCAAGTTTTTTCCATTTTTACTTCTAGGTTTAAAGCCTTGTATTTCACTGCAAACATTTTTAGCCTACGAAGCATTTGCTTTTATTCAACCCAATACCCCCATTTCTTCGAAATCAGAGAAAAAGAAAAAGGAAACTTTTCTAGCTCCCTCCAATTTTAAATTCCTGGAAAAATCGCTGCTCGATGCGACACTAGATTTTCCTGTTGACTCGTGCATCACATGGCAAGGTCAAGTTTAGCTCATTTGCAGTAACAAGGCCGTCAGCAACAGGAGCGGTTTGGTTGTTGTCAGGCTCTCTTTACGAAAGAAAAGAGAAAGAAGGAGCTCCTACTGAGAAATCGTGGCATTTTTCCATCTGTGAACGCAAAACTGTTCTTTTCAAGCATGCAATATACCAAACTAGTGGCGCACCCAGGATTTTTTTATGCGGATGGCTCAAAATACTGAAGATACAAATAAAAATACCCCGCAGAAAAACATCCCTCAAGATATTGGAAGGGATAAAAATATTTCCACCACATTAAAGTGCGTTTCCAATTATTCATAAAATGCATTAAAATATATACATACATGTTTGAAAATAAGCGTTTAGTAACAAAAAACGAAGGACCAAGTGATACCTCATGGGAAGGGCCCGGGCACCCTAGGTCGCCTCCACTGAGTGCGGCACTCTACCGAGCAAATTTAAGCTATTCCTCTAGTAAAAATTATGGGCGATTTCCTAACAAAGTGAAATTCATTTTGACTGAGCAGTACTGACATAATCTAGTTTTTAAATTCCAAACGTCGCGATCTAAGAAAGAGAATAAAAAAATATATTATTACAATCAGGAAGGACAGTATGCCGTCAGTTGGTAATCTCATAAAGCAAATACACAGATTTCCATTATAGTTCTGTATGGGGAAAGTGCGTCGACGTACGACACGTAGACAGAATTACGTTTTGCTCTTCAGCTTTAAGCCTCTTACAGCTAAAAGCAGCTTTTGCAAGGCTTACGTTTCGTACATATTGTTCTTGACACGTTCCCAAAGGGGAAAATCCAAGGGAGAAAGATTCAAGAATCAAAGCAGCCACACTGCGTGGGCAGTGCACACAAAACAACAGCAATAAAATGATAGTATTAAAAAAAAGAGAAAGACAGAACGACCAGAGAAATTAGGCGGCGAAGCATTCAGAGCTTTGTGCTTTGATACTTTCGAAGATGTGAAGCTAATGCTACATCTCTTCACAATACAGGGCACATTCCACCGAATTCATGCTGTGACACATTTCCTTCCTTCGCTTACAACGATATTATCCTGTTTATACTTTCGTTGAACGTCCTACACTAGGGTACTAGCGTTTCTTTTGCATACTTCTAACAACGAAGAATTTAAGGTCAAGACTTTTTTGTCAATTAATTAATCTGACAGAAAATTGCTAAACATTTGTAATTCAAGTTCGCAGGCCATGTAATTTTAAGCAGCCCTGTAGACCTTGGGTACAATCACACATAAAACCGGCAATTAGAGTTTTTCGTTTCGGAATTTTCCTATAGCCGGCTTATCTACAGTTATAAGCAGTCGTCCGTCCCAAATTTGGGGTCACTGGCTCGGATTAAAGTACAGAACCAGCGCCGCAGGATAAATACAGTGTTCGTGCAACACATGGTTTCGAGCCCTCACCCACCTAAGCGATTAAGGCAACGGCCACTGATCATCTTGCCACGAGGCCAGCCAACTCGAGCTCTAAACATTAATGCAGTTGAATACCACGAGATAATTTAACGAAAAATATCGTGCTTGCTGCACACTTTAAGTTAAAGTTAAATCGCACTTTTATGATATTTGTATTTGTGCGAAACCTTTAATTCAAAATCCTCATAAATTTTTCCCTAAAATTAATATTTTAAATGCACTAATTCGCAGTGCCAGAGAAAATGAAAGCCTACGGAATTTTCCATGTGTTTATGCTGGTTTATAGCTCGTGCAAAGTTTACTTCTTGTGAAATCATCAGCGAGTATAAACACAAGATATTTTTTAACAATGACTGCAGCTTTGTTGCAACATTAGTCCAATGCGGTCAGGACACTGGTTTATCGAGTTCTTGCACATTAACCATTGCTCGTTTCGCTTACTATGTTAGAGGTTAATGGCTTTGATTAATGCTTTCCATGCACTTAAAACAACGTTTTTTTGGGTTTTTTTCCCTTTTGTTTTTGATTTCGGAGTTAAATGACCATCATGATGAATGCTCACATAGCAGCCCGTCGCTAATCAGGGGCAGCCGATGGTTCCAGGGAGGGCAAAAAGCCAGCAAAAGCACACCTTCATTCCCCATTGAGCTGCCAGGGAGGCAAATCAGTACTTTCTGTGTTACATTAATGAAAGCCACTAATTGCTAACATAACACGCGAAATGAGCTGGGGCCACTCCTGTAGCGCATTGGTCTGTTGTCCAATGGGATGTTGTCATTTGTCAGAGATGGGTCCGGGTTTGCAGTCCGGTGGATGTTGTGTTTGTCTTACCGCACTGGCTCTCTCCCTCGCCTCAAATCAGTGGCTCTAAATCAGGGATGGGCGACTGCTTATAGCGCATCAAATTGCTGATGGAGGCTGCTAAACCGCAAATAAAAAAAGAATCATGCTAGGAAGGCTAGGGCAAGAACTCGATATACTATTATCTTGATGAAGCTAGGACAAAATTTTAGCAAAAGTATGGTAGACATAAAACCTTTTATAAATCGTGAAAAGTTAGTTTCCTTTTATCTTCACCTTTTATAAATCGTGAAAAGTTAGTTTCCAATTCATAAATCTATTAAAACGAAGCCTTAATTTCTCAGGTCCAATCTGTTACACCACGAAATCGAGGAGATTAATATGCATGAATCATTTCAACACTACCAGTCATACCACAGCTCACAATTGTAAACATATTTCTTTAAAGCTGTCACCTTTAATTCCATTTAAAGGGTTCTTATTATGGAGTTGCTCTTAGTCGATGCATGAACTAAATATTTTTAACTACTTTAATTTTTAACCCGGAATCAAGATCACGGAAATATTTTTAAAAAATTGTAGTAGCAAAAACTAATTACAGCAAATGAAGCATGAAATGGAAAAGTTCAAAACACAGAAGTTGTTACAGCATGTACAAAGGATACATAAAATTAATTTATGTACTAAAAATATTGGCCTAAAAGAGGGAAAACACTGAACGATGGTACGTTTATCGGACTTGAAATGAAAATTATTAAAAGTCAAAGTCAAAGATGAGGAAGGTTTGATCGACTGAAAGTACTTGACAAGAAATTCAGAATCTTAGTTCTCAGCAAAACTTATTTCACTGGAAAGATCCCCCCCGTTTCGGAATTTTAATGATCTCTATAAGCAACTGACGATATAACTAGTAGCCCGTCCCTAATTCAGGTCCACTGCTTTAAGGAACTGCACAGTGATAAAACGCACCATCCATACCTCAAGTCCGATAAACGCACCATCCATACCTCAAGTCCGATAAACGTACCATCCATACCTCAAGTCCGATAAACGCACCATCCATACCTCAAGTCCGATAAACGTACCATCTATACCTCAAGTCCGATAAACGCACCATCCATACCTCAAGTCCGATAAACGCACCATCCATACCTCAAGTCCGATAAACGCACCGTCCATACCTCAAGTCCGATAAACGTACCATCCATACCTCAAGTCCGATAAACGTACCATCCATTCCTCAAGTCCGATAAACGTACCATCCATACCTCAAGTCCGATAAACGCACAATCCATACCTCAAGTCCGATAAACGCACCATCCATACCTCAAGTCCGATAAACGCACCATCCATACCTCAAGTCCGATAAACGTACCATCCATACCTCAAGTCCGATAAACGCACCATCCATACCTCAAGTCCGATAAACGTACCATCGATACCTCAAGTCCGATAAACGTACCATCCATACCTCAAGTCCGATAAACACACCATCCATACCTCAAGTCCGATAAACGCACCATCCATACCTCAAGTCCGATAAACGCACCATCCATACCTCAAGTCCGATAAACGCACCATCCATACCTCAAGTCCGATAAACGTACCATCCATACCTCAAGTCCGATAAACGTACCATCGATACCTCAAGTCCGATAAACGTACCATCCATACCTCAAGTCCGATAAACACACCATCCATACCTCAAGTCCGATAAACGCACCATCCATACCTCAAGTCCGATAAACGCACCATCCATACCTCAAGTCCGATAAACGCACCATCCATACCTCAAGTCCGATAAACGTACCATCCATACCTCAAGTCCGATAAACGTACCATCCATACCTCAAGTCTGATAAACGCACCACCCATACCTCAAGTCTGATAAACGCACCATCCGTACCTCAAGTCCGGGTGACTGACCAGAAGCACCCGCCTCGGATTACTGAGCAACAGGGCCGGCAAAAAAGGAACTGAATGGACGATTTCAATAATTGCATG
The DNA here is from genome assembly GCA_039090855.1 of Macrothele yani. Classification (NCBI taxonomy): domain Eukaryota; kingdom Metazoa; phylum Arthropoda; class Arachnida; order Araneae; family Macrothelidae; genus Macrothele; species Macrothele yani. Next base: position 80,246,123 of record CM077002.1, read on the forward strand.
AAACCGAATTTCTTTCCTTTTTTTTTCGTTCATGCAAAGTGATTTTTGTTTCGAAGACTTTGTAATTCTGCAAGTGTGCAAACCAATATACATGATAACGCTAGTCTTTGCGCCTGTTTGTGTGATAACTGAAATTTTTAAATATTTCAGCAGAAATGAAAAAAAATAAATTTCTACATATTCCTTTACCGTAAACAGTTTCAGCAAATGTCATTGATATTACAGTCGAACCACGCTAAAACGAACATCTCAGGAACCCAAAACTGTAATTCGTCCACATTCAATGCAGGAGGTACCAGAGACATATCCATCCAGTCAGTGCAGCGTAGTTAAACGTTCATCGGGTATGAAAGCGGAATACCCACCAGAATGTCTTTGTTAACATCACGACATCGGACACAGAGCCTCACGTGGGCTCGTGAAGAGAGTAATTGGACCATGGTAGACTGGCAACATGTGGAGTGGTCCAATGAGTCACGCTACCAGTTGTTACGGGCTCATGGTAGGGTTCGGATGTGGTGCAGACTTCATGAGACCATGGACCCAAGTTGTCAACAAGGCACAGTGCAAGTTGGTGGTGGTTCCATACATGTGTGGGATGTCTTTACGTGGCACGGTTTGGGTCTTCTGGTCCTCGTAAACACGTCATTAACCGGCAATCACTTTGTTGTTCTGCTGGGTGATCGGTTACAGCCTTTCATGGACTTCATGTACCCCAACAACAATAGGATTTTTCAGGCGGACAATGCACCATGTCATCGGGCCTAAGTTGTCCAAAATTGGTTCGAGGAGCATTCTGAACAGTTCTGACGGATAGTGTGGCGACCACGTTCGTCCGACACGAACCAAATAGAGCACGAATGACATCTCTCCAAAAGTCTTCCGGCCACTTGTGGAATCCATGCTACGTCGAGTTGCTGCACTTCGCCGGGCTAGGGGACGTCCTATACGATACTAGGTATGTATTTCATGACCTTTGGCACTTTAGTGTAGAATATTATGGCATTAGATTTTAGGTTAAGATTACAAAACCTTTTGCAACAACTGAAAAATGTAAAAATACATTGTTGTGTTGCACCCTAACTTTATGGAATAAATGTCTAGAGATTATGAAAAAGGTTAATAATTTCACGATCTTCAAGAGATCCCTTAGAAATTGGCTCTTATCTTGAATATAATGGTTGGTACATCAAATTTTGCTACTGTAGTGTGGGTTGAAATGTTAATATACATGACTCATGAAGTTTTTAACGGGGTTCCTTTTTTAATGCATGTTTGGAGTTTTGTACTAGTCAACATGTCTTTTTTCCAAGGCTCCAAGTTCACTGTATATAAGCTATGGTAAGATATAGTGTGCATGAAATGAGAAAGAGAGAGAGAGAGAGAAGTGTGATACGTACAAACATACAAAAGAACATACAAAGCATGGGCGTACTGATAGCGTCCGCAAATCCCGCAGTACGGGAGGCCCCACGACTAACGGAAGCCTCTAGCCTCAGAAGAAGGATTTTTCAAAAAAATTGGGGAAACTTCATATGCAACTGGTTAAAGAAGTAGATAGGAATTTTTGACGGCAGTTTTGTATTAAGTATTTAAAAGAAAAGCAATTTTGTTTCAGTAAATAAGCAAAATCTTCAAGAAATCATCTTTGCTTTAGTTTATAAATATTAAATTGTTATAATTATATAATAAATATTAATAGTTTATAAATTTAAATTGGTGACGGAAAAACAGCATTCCAGAGGACTTGAGGCCCCTTTTCACAGCCATAGCAATAGTTCCTATAAATCCATATTAACATGAGAGTGTGAATAAAATATTAGTTAAATAAATGAGGATAAGAAGTTATATATAACCCTTGTTTGCACATAACTACGTATCCTTCAGAATATAATGAGTTAAAAGGTGTTCTTCGCGGGAACGATAAAACAGAGACCTGTGTCATTTTTGTATAACAGAGTAAAAATAAAAGACTTTGTGACAAAACATTGTGACATTAGCTTAAGTGTTTTTTTTTATATTCAAGAGTAAACAATTTAAGTACTTTTACTCTTTTTGTTCCACAATTCTTGTTACTTCATTATGTGCTTACTAATATTCTGTATTCTCGTATAAATCGGAAAAGGTCATTAGACACTGGCATAGTTAGATATTTTGCATGTGTGATCGTGAGACACTTCCAAGAAGCTGGCGTTACTTCTCTAAAAGAATAAAATTTGCATGATGTTATTAACTTTGGTGTAAGTGTTTTGCTATACCTTGTATTGGTATGAAACTAGGGCAGTCATTTCAATTACAACATGTACATTTGTGTTACACGCAATAAAGTGTAACAATTTTGGTTTTACTAAAATTAGCTACAATTTGAATGATTAAAACGCACGTAAATCCTATATAGTTAATAATATGGAATTTAAAAACTTCAGCAACTGAAAGCAAATAGATTTTCTAAAAGGGCCTCGAAGATATTTTTCTAAGGGCGGGGGAGGGGGGTCTTAGGTACGCCACTGATACAAAGAGCTGTCTATGAAGAACATAGTCATGGGGTATTTTTAAGATTCGAGTGTACCTGTGTCATGGGGGAATACCGCAAGAGTTTAGAGTTTAGACATTTACATAACAAAAAAGTTTACATGAAAAATATAACTTACGATTTGGCATTCTAAGTACAAATTATAAGCTTCACATAAAATTCACAACAATGATTTATACAAACATTTTAGCACTATTCTTTCATTAAGAATTTATTTTTATGTAACCACACTGCATTTAAATAGCTTTTTCTTCTCCCCCTCTGGCCCTGTTGGCGCATCTCTTCAATAACCCTTCATGCAAAAATCTATACGGAACCTGCGCTTCGTTATAAACTTTTAATCCACTTGTACAGAAACAGTACGAAATTTGATTTGTACGGAAATTGCACGAGTGGATCTAGCACATAATAAGGTCGTGTCATACTTAAATTAGTGTGGCTACGATTGTCGTTATTAAGACCAGAGAAATGTGGTTTAGGACACTGCAATGCAAGTCTTTATCAGGCTAATCATCTATCTAAAGGTCTTACTTTTTTTCTTTTTCGGACTAAAGTAAATTTTTTTACTGGTTGCAAAAGAATCAGCAAAAGTTCTATTTTGTTTTTATTGCTCTTCATTGTTCTGTATTTGACTTTGCTGTTGCATTTTACTCACTTACATCTGAAGTCCAAATGAAAGGAAATTAGTTCAAGTTTTGATTGTGTTGTTTCTTATCCCGAAGCAAAACAGATGCAATCACCTAATTACACACACCAACAGAAGTAACTGAATTATATTGTCAGATAAAAAAAATTACGTTTTAATCAATGTTATTACGTAGTTGCTTGGAGATAATGGTCAACAAGATGACCTATGGCATTATTCCGATCTGTAAAGTATTTCAGCAGAAATATTTAATGAATTGCTTGCCGAGTCTCGAATTCAGGTTAAAAATTAAATACACCATATAGAAGAGTTTTACTGACAATCAGGTAACAAGAAGTCTCCGAAAACTTGTGTCCGAGGAGAAACTACATCACGGAGGGTCCATAAAAATTATGGAATAAAACTTTGTTCATTTCTGAGCAGCAACAATTGGAATAATGAAAAAAATTGACGTATGAATCACGGTAATTAAAAATCCTTGTAAAATGAAACTCTTTTCATATGGTCTTACTTGTGGGAAGAGTTGATGTCCAAACCAGCTGATTAATGGCAGATGAATTCGAAAAATACAAACTAAATGCATATTGCGTTCCCGGCAAAACGTCGGATATTATTATAAGATCTGTGATTCTGGAGGGCTGTATGGTGAAATTCGGAGCCGGAGTACCTTGAGACGGCTGATAAACGAGGTAAAAAGTTCCTCCTCCATCACTCGAACCAGCAGTGATTTCTGGAGGAATTCGCAGCTTGAGATCCACACCATAACAAGTCTGAAACAAAGAAACATATGCATTAAACATTTTTAGCAAACAACTATCGACATCACGAAACAATTTTCTTATTAATTATGTTATTCAGAAAATTAGTTTTATTGAATGATATAAATAATCTTAGTATCTGTACGGTGCCTTTGGACAGGGCATATGGCTTGCAAGTTAAATTGCTAATGAATTTACGCTGTAATACACTGGTGCTGAAAATAAAAGCAACCATCACAAAAATTAAATCACCACTGAGGAGGTGTAAAGAAATCACGTCTAATACTGTCAGTTATGTAAAAAAATGCATTGGCCAATGAACGAAGATATTGTTACCTACCCAGAAGGGACTAATGTGCTTTTTACTGACGTGTCAAGAAGATTCTGCTAGCAAACTGATTCTCGGCAGACCTTCATATGCAGAGAACGTGGAACAAAGTTTCGTCCCATCCTCCTTTGGGAATGAGATGAATATCGAGGCTGTGGAGAGACGGTTTGGGCCACATTTCATCCAGTTGTTAAAGTATATGACGTGTGTCTGGGTGTATGTACATCTTCCCTTTGTGTCCTAGGATGTGACATAGTACATCATCTAGCTTGCACCACTTTCAACTCATTTTGTAAATTGGTGGGAATTTTTCTTCATTTCTTATGTTCGTTGCTTTAATTTTGAGAACCACTTTACGCATATGGACTTGCTGATTTTCTATGTACCAGAACATTTATCTATTTGTCTATCCTTTCAATGTTACACGACAGTGCTGCAAGGCTTCGCTCCTTGTACATTTCCTTCAAAGATTACTTTATACTGTTTGTGACATTCTGAAAGTTATAGAGTCCCTCTTTTAGACCCAAGATCTTACTATGTTGAAAATCACAAGGGGAAAAATCCACTTAGGAATTTTCACTACTCTGTAAGCATCCATATTTTCCGGCAAAAAGGAATAAAAACTGAGGAATTTGCCTTTTGAAGTATTCTACTGGCGCGAACATTGTAACTGTAATTCGAAAGCAATGCAGTAAAAGAGCTACCTGAAAGTATGTAGTAACATAGCTTATAAAACCCATAAAACCACGAGCTAAAAGCTATAAAAAACCACTATCTAAGAGCTATGAGCAGTCGCCCGTCCTTAATTTTGGGTCACTGGCTCCAGGAAAAGGAGAGAGCCAGAAACACACGCCTCTGTCCTCTCGACTATTGAGGCTGCTTACCCTCGCACTGCTTTGTGTTTCAGTAGCATATTAACAATTATAGAGTTATTCAATTGAAAAAGTATGCAGTACTTCCGGTTATAACACTCAAATCTTAAAATGAGAGAGAGAGAGAGAAACGCTGGGTGGTGAAACTTACTGATTTTAAAGGCAATTTGATTATCAATTTGTGAAGCACATTTAAAACAAGCCTGGACATAGTAGTGGGCGGGGCAATGGGCCCAAATGCCCCAAAACCTTTTTAAACGAATGGATTTTTTTCATAGTTCAAAAATTATTTCAAGCAGAAAAACTATGTCGATGTATAGGAAATAAATAATCAAAGACCGCATTTTTAACGCAGATTTTCACCATGCCATATGCCAACGCATGTTTACAATTATGATTTTTAAGCTGTTACTCCGTTCAGAAATGAAAATGAAGTATGACCGCAGGTATGAAGTTTAATATTAATATATACTTCATACTAAAAATCGCACAAATGATTAAAAACCATTTTCGTTTTAATTAAATGAAAATCAGTTTGTTCTAAAATAAAGGTTTAAGCACGTAAAACCTTTATAGCATGAAAAAATATATTTTGTTTAAAACCCTCAGCATGAAAAAAATTATTTTATTTCACAAAGAAAAATCTCGTTCGCTAGCGAATTTGTAAGTGCACTAAGAATACGCATGAGTTCAAATCGAACGTAGCGTGTATTATAGCATTCATTAATTCATTCACACGTGTAATTTCATTCTCATACGAAAATAACTGAAAACCAAATGACATAAAAATGAAAGCGTTCACAGCCTGAAAATTGAAGTCGATCGAAATTGTAAAAGTGTGCTTTTCGGTACCTGTGCAAAACATTTGTCTATGAAGAACGGGATTATGCGTTTTCCAAAAAATAAAAATAATATACATATATAAAGAGAGAGAGAGAGAGAGAGAGAGATAGTTCCGAAACCTTTGTCATTAGCTGTCCCAAAATCGCATTTATAAAAGCTTTATTTAATAAGCAACTTTTATAAATGCAATTAACTTTGTAAATGATTAAAGTAGATTAACTTTATAAATGATTTTTTTATAATATTAGCTTTTATAAATGATTAACCTTTATAAATGCGATTAACTTTTAAATTAAAAGAAAAAAAGTTCTAATAAACCTGATTTCTTTCGTTTTCAAAATAAATAAATAATGTACACACACACGCACACACACACATATAGCAGAAAAAAATATATATAACAGAAAAGATGGTTGTTCCATCTATTTTAGAAATAAAATGCATATGCGTCATTTTTTGGTAATGACCTTTGCTTGACTTCTTTGTATTTTTTGTGTGTGTCTTAGGCTTTTCTCTTGCTTCTTTGACGTTTGCACCTCGGTTCAATGGTTTTTTCCCCTTGGTCGCTGGTTGTCCTTATAGATTAGCTAAAGGGCTTCCATGTCTCCTATTACAATGGTGTTTTAATTCTCATGCTCTTTTGGCTTGTGAGTTCTTTCAAGTATTTGTTTTTCAAAATTTCAAAATTGTTTGAACAAATGCTTTTAAATAAATAAACCTTTTCTGTGGGCAATGCTCTTCACATTTTCATCAGTTATAGATTTTCTCTCTTACTTTGTGTTGTAGTGGGTGTTCGTCTTCGTTTGAAATGTAGTTTCCATGAATTCTTTTGAACTGGTCATTGGTTAAGTATGCGTCGGGCAATAATTATTTGGTTTGCTAGTAGTGGGTCCCTTGTCTCTTTCAAATTTGTTGAATTTACCCTTAACTTTAATTTAAACCTTGGTAGCAGACCAAATAAGCAGAATCCCATACTTTTCCGGTCTTTGTAGATATATGAGACATTATCTTCATGCTTGCCCCTAACGAAGCCATGAGAGACATTGCCATATAATCTGCAGTCCCTGTGTTCTTCTTGTTTATTAATTTTTTTTAATTATTCGTTTGCTCCGATGCTCATTTGGTTTGGAAGTTTGGCATTTTTTATTTTTTCTCTATTTTTAATATTGTTTAATTTTTTCTTTTAATTTACTTTTGGTTTGATTTTAGCATTATATCCGTATATCATCATCATCATCATCATTGTCAACCATTATCAATCCACTGCTGGACAAAGGTCTCCCCAAGTTTTCTCCACAACGGTCTGTCTTGTGCCAGTTTCCTCCATGTCACTCCCGCATACTTTCGAATTTCATCCACCCATCTTCCATGTGGTCTTCTTCTGGGTCTTTTCCTGTCCCTTGGAGTCCAATCGAAAATTTAGGCTGTCCATCGATGGTCTGTTCTTCTGGCAGTATGTCCAGCCCATTGCCATTTCAGGGATTTAACTCTGATCATGATGTCTTCCACTCTTGGCATTTTACGGATCCACGTGTCCCTCTTCTTATCTCTCCTGGTTACACCAAGCATGCACCTCTCCATGCTAATTTGAGTTGTCTGCAGCCTTTGTATGTCTCTTTTAGCTAAGCTCCACGTCTCTGCACCATACGTAAGCACTGGAAGGATGCATTGATCAAACACTTTTCTTTTAAGACATAATGGCATACTGCTTTTGAAAATTATGCTGTTTCTTCCAAAAGCTCTCCAGGCAAGTTTTGTACGCCAATTAGTTTCTTCACCAATGTGACCCTCACTTGATATCTGCTGTCCAAGATAAACGTATGTGTCTGTTATCTCCAGCTTTTCTCCATCAATCGATAAATCTTCATTTCTTGTAAAAGCATTGAACATCACTTTTGTCTTCTGAAAGTTCATTTTTAATCCCACTTCTTTACTCTTGTCAGCAAGTTCCTGGTACATACTCTGTAGCTCTGATGGGGTAGTTGCAAAAATGACTATGTCATCAGCAAAGCGAAGGTGGGTTAGATAATCTCCATTAATCTTTATCCCTTTGTTTTCCCAGTTCAGTGATTGAAAGACATTTTCCAATGTGGCATTAAAGAGCTTCGGAGATATGGCGTCACCTTGTCTCACTCCTTTTCCAATTTTTATGTGTGTTGTATTTTCAAACAGCCGAATCTTTGCACTTGCATTTTCATAGATGTTACTAATAATATTAATGTATGCATCTTCAATACCGCAGGATTTCAGAGCCATTGCAACTGCTGATGGTTTCACCGAATCAAAGGCTTTTTCATAATCGATAAAAGCCATGCACAATGGAAGTTCATATTCCCTCGCTCTTTCAATTAGTTCTCTCAGTACGTGGATATGATCTATTGTGCTGTAGCCACTCCTGAATCCAGCTTGTTCTCTCGGTTGAGCCATGTCCAGTGTCACCTTTAAACGGTGTGGAAGAACTTTAATGAAGATTTTATAAACCACTGATAGGAGGCAGATAGGTCTGTAGTTCCTGAGATCCTCAATGTCACCTTTTTTATGTAGCAAGATCATTGTAGCGTTGTTCCAATCCTCAGGAATTTTCCCTTCATTAAGGCATCGAGTGAAAATTTGGGCGAGTACTGTTTCGATTTCTCCACTTGCTTCTTGTATGATGTCTACAGTAATTCCATCTTCTCCTGGAGCTTTTCCCCGCTTCATGTTCTTGATTGCATGTGCAACTTCTGCTGGGAGGACTGGAAGAACTCTGGTACTGGTACCTTTCATGATGTCTGGAGTACATGTATCACACCGTTCATATAATTTGAAGTAGAAATCTTTCACTCTTGTCAAAATTTCGCCTCTATTTTTTGTTACAGAACCATCTTCTTTTCTTAGTGCCATAATCTGTTTTCTTCCCTTACTGAGATATCCCTTTGCTATCTTTAGGCTTTGGTTGTTTTCAATTGCCTTCCTTACTAGTTCACAGTTGAATTTCCTTACGTCTTCAGTGATAATTTTTGGTACTGTCTTGCATAGCTCTATATATTCCACTTTGGAAGTCACATATTCTTTAGTTGTCCTCATCTCTCTTCATTTTTGCATCAACATTTTGGTTTTTCCTGATAATTTGTTCACATACAATTTGTTCTTAGACCCAGCTAATTTTGTTGCTGTTTCAATAAGAGCTTTGGTTACTTTTCTGTTAACTTCAGAAATATCCACTTCTTCCGATGTTAGGCCTTCTAAAGCAGAGAATCTGTTCTTCAGTTCCAATTTGAAGGTATTATTGTGTTTTTTAAGGTTGGTTATGTCAATACATTTTGTTTGTCTTATGAGCTTGCTACGTTCGAGTTTATTGTTGAGGTGCATCTTACATCTCACCAATCTATGGTCACTGCCTGTGTTGAACTTGTTTAGCACACTGCAGTCTTCTATGACGAATTTTTTGTTACACATAATAAAATCAATTTCACTTGTCATCCCATTTGGATGTCTCCATGTCCATTTCCTGTGTGGCTTTTTCTTGAAAAAGGAGTTCAAGATGAAAAACCCTTCTGCCTCTGCAAACTCTACGAGAGTATTTCCACGCTGGTTGCTGTTGCCGTGACCGAATTTACCTACTGAAGTTTCATTCTGTTGCCGTTGCCCTATTTTTGCATTGAAATCTCCCATAATTATGTTCAAGTGCTGCTTACCTTTATTATTTAGATCACGAATTTCCTCATAAAATTCTTCAGTTTCTTCTTCAGCATGACTTGTGGTGGGTGCATAAGTTTGAATAATCTGAGCCTGGTATCTTCTCGAGAGTTGGATAACGAGTCGTGCAGCTCTGTCAGAGGAACTTTCAACTTCTACAACTTTATCCTTCAGTTTCTTGTTTATTATAAATCCAACACCACTAGCTCTGCCAGTATCTGTCCCACGATAGTAGAAGAGATGTCCACTTTTCAGTTCAATGAGATCTTCTCCTTTTCTCCTTACCTCACTTAGCCCAACGATGTCCCACTTGATCCTTTGTAGTTCCTCTTCCAATTCAAGAAGCCTTGAATCAGAAGATAGGGAGCGTCCGTTGTACGTAGCCTAGGTCAGCATCAGATGGCAGCCTAGTCCGGTCCTCCGGGGATTCTTAGCACCCTCTGCCTTAATGTCGCACTGGCCGCTGCCTTGGCCAGGTACATTCCAGCTACCGGAGACTGAGAGCCAAGAGTTAAGTTGTGGAGTCATTTTGGAGGGGTTTGGCCATAACTCACCACGCTGGCCATGCGGGTTGGTGAGTGTGGGATAGCATTTCCTTATATATATATATATATATATATATATATATAGAGAGAGAGAGAGAGAGAGAGAGAGAGAGAATATATATATATGACAAACATTTTGGAACTCTTTCTCCCTCTCTGTATATCATCATCATCATCATCATTGTCAACCATTATCAATCCACTGCTGGACGAAGGTCTCCCCAAGTTTCCTCCACAACGGTCTGTCTTGTGCCAGTCTCCTCCATGTCACTCCCGCATACTTACGAATTTCATCCACCCATCTCCCATGTGGTCTTTTTCTGGGTCTTTTCCTGTCCCTTGGAATCCAATCTAAAATTTCGGCTGTCCATCTATGGTCTGTCCTTCTGGCAGTATGTCCAGCCCATTGCCATTTCAGGGATTTAACTCTGATCATGATGTCTTCCACTCTCGTCATTTTCGGATCCACGAGTTCCTCTTCTTATCTCTCCTGGTTATACCAAGCATGCACTTCTCCATGCTTCTTTGAGTTGTCTGCAGCTTTTGTATGTCTCTTTTAGTTAAGGTCCACGTCTCTGCACCATACGTAAGCACTGGAAGGATGCATTGATCAAACACTTTTCTTTTAAGACATAATGGCATATTGCTCTTGAAAATTATGCTGTTTCTTCCAAAAGCTCTAAAGGCAAGTTTTGTACGCCGATTAATTTCTTCATCAATGTGACCCTCACTTGATATCTGCTGTCCAAGATAAACATACGTATCTGTTATCTCCAGTTTTTCTCCATCAATCGATAAATCTTCATTTCTTGTAAAAGCATTGAACATCACTTTTGTCTTCTGAAAGTTCATTTTTAATCCCACTTCTTTACTCTTGTCAGCAAGTTCCTGGATCATACTCTGCAGCTCTGATGGGGTAGTTGCAAAAATGACTACGTCATCAGCAAAACGAAGGTGGGTTAGATAATCTCCATTAATCTTTCTCCCCTTGTTTTCCCAGTTCAGTGATTGAAAGACATTTTTCAATGTGGCATTAAAGAGCTTCGGAGATATGGTGTCACCTTGTCTCACTCCCTTTCCAATTTTTATGTGTGTTGTATTTTCAAACAGCCGAATATTTTGAGGATTCTGTGGTATTGAAGATGCATACATTAATATTACTAATAACATCTATGAAAATGCAAGTACAAAGATTCGGCTGTTTGAGAATACAGCACACATAAAAATTGGAAAGGGAGTGAGATAAAGTGACACCATATCTCCCAAGCTCTTTAATGCCACATTGGAAAATGTCTTTCAATCACTGAACTGGGAAAACAAAGGTATAAAGATTAATGGAGATTATCTAACTCACCTTTGTTTTGCTGATGACGTAGTCATTTTTGCAACTACCCCATCAAAGCTGCAGAGTATGTACCAGGAACTTGCTGACAAGAGTAAAGAAGTGGGATTAAAAATGAACTTTCAGAAGACAAAAGTGATATTCAATGTTTTTGCAAGAAATTAAGATCTATCGATTGATGGAGAAAAGCTGGAGATTACAGATACTTACGTTTATCTTGGACAGCAGATATCAAGTGAGGGTCACATTGATGAAGAAATTAATCGGCGTACAAAACTTGCCTGGAGAGCTTTTGGAAGCAACAGCATAATTTTCAAGAGCAATATGCCATTATGTCTTAAAAGAAAAGTGTTTGATCAATGCATCCTTCCAGTGCTTACGTATGGTCCAGAGGCGTGGACCTTAACTAAAAGAGACATACAAAGGCTGCAGGCAACTCAAATTTAGCATGGAGAGGTGCATGCTTGGTGTAACCAGGAGAGATAAGAAGAGGAACACGTGGATCCGAAAAATGACAAGAGTGGAAGACATCATGATCAGAGTTAAATCCCTGAAATGGCAATGGGCTGGACATACTGCCAGAAGGACAGACCATCGATGGACAGCTGAAATTTTAGATTGGATTCCAAGGGACAGGAAAAGACCCAGAAGAAGACCACATGGGAGATGGGTGGATTAAATTCGAAAGTATGCGGGAGTAACATGGAGGAGACCGGCACAAGACAGACCGTTGTGGAAGAAACTTGGGGAGACCTTCATCCAGCAGTGGATTGATAATGGTTGACAATGATGATGACGATGATATATATTTATATATATATATAGAGAGAGAGGATTATATATATATATATATATATATATATATATATATATGACAAACATTTCGGAACTCTCTCTCTATATATACTGTATATATATGTATAATTTGAGGATTATATATATATAGAGAATGAAAATATTACAGAACAAAAATACAAAATTTCAAAACAAGTGAAAAACTGGAACAGGTTGCCGTCATCAGGAGAGCATCAACCTGTGGGAGTGGCCTTTCTAGTACCAACAAAACGACAAGGCAAGCCAAAATTGTCTGTTGGTCATGCTCCCTAGGCCACAAAACCAGAATTCTAATAAGCACAAAAATTACAAAAATCAAATTTAAAAAGAAGAATTAAAAACTTACCGGCAGAACAAAAACCGCCATGACAAAGAGTCAAACAAGACTGAACAGAACACCCACAAGAACTCAAATATATACACTGATAAGAAAGGTGGTTACGGTTAAACAACTAAATGGTAAGCCAAAAAATGTGTGAGTTGACAAGATGCAAAACTGTGTATGTAGATAAGATCTTCAGCTATTAGGGACCCACTAAATAGCACTTTATGTTACCTATATATTTAAAATTGTTAGGTCCTAGGTTAATAAAGCATGTCAATGTGTAATTTGAAACTTTTGGACACCGAATTAAAGTTCAAAATTAAATGGTTAAAATGATGCCTTAAGAAATTTTTAGGAAAATTGTTAGATTGCAATTTAGAAAGAAGAGCTTTCAGATTTTTTGCAAGTAAGAGCTGTGTAGAGCAAATTTTAGCCATTCTATGAAACTGGGAGATGAGTAGATTGCGATGTATAACTTTTGAAATATTGGATGACCAGTGAGTGTAGTGAATGATATCAAACTCAAAAGAGTTTCTTTTATCAAATAAATTCACCACACCTCTTTCCTCATCGTCCACCTGAACCACTAAATCAAGGTAACAAACACAAGTAGACGATCTGTTGGTTTTTTCTAGGGTAAGGTCGTCAGAATACATGCCAGTGGCGCAACGCAAAAAGTCCGGAATGTTAATGACAATAATGTCATCAACATATCTTAGAGCAATCCCAGGTAAAGGATGATTGGCAACATATCTATCCTCAAAAAATGTAGATAGAGATTAGCCAAACTGCTAGAAAAGCGACTGCCCATCGGGATACCACGAGTTTGGAGGTAGAGCCCATAGTCCACGGTAACAAAATTTGTTATTGATACAGAAATCCAGTAGGAAATGCCAATACTGTTCTGTAGTCCCGGGCTCAAACTTCGTATGTATATTTAGGGCTACCTGCCACAGACTCTTCAATGAAATTGAGGTGAAGAGGTTTTTAAAATCGTAAGTATCCACAGATGTGACAGTCACCGAGCCAAGTGTCTCCAAGACTCTGTCATTGCTCCCAATAATCCAGGTCGAACCCAACCTGCGAAGAGCCACGGACAAGTATCTCTGAAGCAACCCACCCGCTTTGCTGTTATAACAGTTGCGTCCACTAGTAATAAAACGGAAGGAAACAGGTTCCTTATGAAACTTTGGGATGGCATAAATAAAAGGAAAGTTTAAGTTGGACACATTAAGCCTTATCCTTTTATGCAGAGCGATTATTTTCTTAACAATGTATTTATGATTTTGAGAAACCGGAGTGGAGTGTAAGTATCTGTGGTATTCATCTCCTGTATCAGGAGATCCTGATAGAATTGTTTGCAAAAAAAGGCAAAGTTATTACCAGCCTTATCCACTGGAGAAATAGTGAATAAGTTTTGAAGTTCACGAATTTGTGAATTAATCAAAGCAAAATTATATGGCTGCCGGGTACAAACACCAGAGCTCTTGAACTTGTCTAGCTCATGACGAATGTCACATAATACAGAATCCAGCCATTCGTTAAAGGCTTCGAGGGGCAAACCAAAGTCATACGAAAGTTTTAGTGAGCATTGTTAAAAATTAATGCGTAGAATAGAGACACATTTTTTAGTTTTGAATCCAGGTGGCAACCATGTATTTTGTGCCCAGAGACATAAGTGTGCGTAATTCTCGAAAAGGCACTATGTCCAGGTCACCGGTAACGATATGACCGTGGTAAGGGTTGACAAATTTACTGAATTTGTCAAGATGACAGTAACAGGTGTCATCCTCATTGCCGCTTATAGACTTTAAATCAGCAACGGTTTGCCTGTAGTTAAAAATACGGCGACCAAGCGGTTTATCATAGCGGAAACAAGTCAACACCCCAAACTCAGATGAATGCTCCTCTAACCATAATGTGGTGTCCCGACACTTGTGTGGAGGTGCACTGTCATGTTGGAACAGGCCCAACCCGTCAGCATGAATGCAGGACATGAACTGGTGGACCTCATCAGAAAAGATGTGCACGTAGCGTTGGCCGGTCACAGATATTTGCAGACGTACCAGGGGTCCCAGTGAACTCCAGCTAAACACACCTCATACCATTACACACACCTCACCAGCCGGTACAGTTCCCTGTTGACGGTGGGATCCATGGCTTCATGGGGTTTGCGCCACACACGAATCCTTCCATCTGCCCGATACAGTTGGAAACGCGACTCGTCAGACCAGGCTACATGTTTCCAGTCATCAAGTGTCTAGTGGCGGTGTTGCCGTGCACAAGGGAGGCGCATAGCTCTGTGTCGTGCAACCATCAAGGGGACTCGAGTTGGGCGTCGGCTCTCAAAGCACATATCGTGCAGGGTACGTTGCACAGTCCGGACGCTGATGCTTGTTGAGGCTCCAGCATTGAATTCTGATGATACCTGCGAGAGTGTTGCACGCCTATCGCGTGAAACGATTCTTGACAGCCGACGATGGTCACGTTCACCCAATGTATTTTTACGGCCACACTGGTAACGTAGGCTGGAGGTTTTGCCGGAATTCTTGTAGTCACGGTACACCCTTGCAATGGTCGTCCGTGAAAATCCGAACTTCGTTTCTACCTCCGAAATACTATGGCCCATGTCACGAGCGCCAACTATGACATCGCGTTGAGAATCGCTTAAATCGTTATTAATTGTCATTCTCACGCCGAAAACTACTCTGACAGCTGGCAAGGATGTCTTATATACGCACTGGCGGACGCACCCAGTACGCGCATAGGTGACGTTGCTATGTATTTTGCATAAGCACGTCTGTACCAGATTTTCTGGCACTTCAGTGTATATATACAGAGAGAGAGAGAGAGTTCCGAAATGTTTGTCATTAACTGTCCCAGAATCACATTTATAAAAGCTCCGTTTATCAGCACGTGTTATGTTAACTTTTAAATTAAAAGAAAAAACAAAGTTCTAATAAGCCGAATTTTTGTTATTTTTGAGGATTATGTAAACTTAGTGTTAGCGATGCCTTATTTTATGTACGACTACGCAGAATTCTACATGGGTGGGTGGATGAGTGTTACTCTCCTGTCAAGCTAAGAAACCGAACTGCATTTAAAAAAATGATGAAGGACACTTCAACGACGAAATGCCGTCATAGCAGAACAAAACCTCATTTAGGTGTTGGCAAAATTATTGCTTTCCAATGAGTTAGACGGGAAGCGGTTTCTTCATTTTCAGGTTTTAAACATTTTGCGATTCATCGTCACTGCAGCGAAGATTGCATTTCTCCGTCCTAGTCATTGTTTTAACACTTAACAAGTATTTCATTTTGTCTTAGAGATTTAATGACCTTCCCCCCCCCTTTTCTTGATAGTTGCCATTTAATTCATTATGAGTAGATGTAACAATCCCGTGTTAGTAAAAAATACTGTGGAGAGCTGAGTGTTTTAAGAATCAGGAGTGGGAAAAAAAATGTAAATTTTTTTTTATCGCTTTCTAGATGCACCTTTCTGTTGAACGTGAAATGCGCATGAAATTAATTTACAATAAGCAGGAACATATCAAGAGGTAAGATAGATGAAACAGTGATTAGGGGATTTATGGTGTAAACGGGAAATCACAAAGATCTGTCAAAACAATAAGGCATACATTAACTGCAGCTAGAACGAGAGTGTATTGTGAATGAACGAAACATAAAAGCGTCAACTTCCATTTCATCAAAATATGGCAGCTCGCATCGATAAATTTAGGCTACTGCCATAGGCGCCAACCTGTGTGAATCTCTGAGAGAAGGGGTAGGGTAGACTCAGGTATCTAATTTAGTTTATTCTTTTTATGAAGTGAAAATACATAAGTGGACAGTAATTTAAGAACGAAAATATGAGAAAGGAAGATTTATTAAGGATGATTATTTTTTGTTGCAGAAACAGTTTTACATTTTTATGAAATGAGTAATTATTTTTTACACTTTGTTCTAAATATGAAAGTGCCCATAACAAAAAATAAAGTCAGTTATGAAAAATTTTAAAATCGAATTCTTGAGTGTTCCAAATTCATATCTCTTTTCTTGGTGAATATTTTTCTTTTTAATTTCCGTTTAAACACAAACGTTTCCCAACTCGTTTTCTATTTCATCTAGGTCTAGTCTAAGTCTAGTGAGATCTTGAGAATTCACTGCAAAGTCAATGTTTTAATGGAATTAGCACCGCTTTGGCTCATTGTTGACCTCATGTGTGATTAAGACTCCTAAGAATGGAGAAAGATCTATGAACAGCTCATGTTGACACCACGATGGCCAGTAATAAAATCGAGCAAAAATCACCATTTCGAGAAGCATTTTTTTTGGAAGCTCGAACAGAGGCTAAACTTTTAAAACTGTCACATCTGTGCCATATGTTCTTTATATTTTTCATCGCATCTCTGTACATGATTAGTCTTTTATCATCCTTATATGTGTAACAATTTCTTCTATGTCATTGGTTGCATCAATAATAAACTGTTCAACCTTAGTAAGAAAAATGGAAAGCTCTATTTTAAATCTCGAAGTCAAACACTGAACAGACGTGTCAGCCACTTCGAATAAAACGCTTCGGTGCATGTCTTTTGAACGACTGAAATGATGAGGATCAGTCATGCCTTCATCAATGCATTCTAGAATGCATTGCTTACGAAGTAACTGCAGTTTCGGAAAGCCCAGTCATTTTCGTTAGATTATTCATTAAGTGTTCACCAAATCGGAGAGTCCGTTCCCCACTGAAAATTATTCTAGAATGTTCGCCTATAGCTTCTGCAACACGAAAAATGCATACGTTCATGTCTACTCCAAGCAGTTGCTTTGATATCTTTTCGAGAAACTACGAAATGCTCTTGTTCTGCGAAACAACTCTCTTTTTCCGAGTTAGAGATGCCAGCTAGAAATATCACAAACGAAAAAGATGGTGCCAAGGGTAAATAGTATCTCTTTTTACAAAACTCAAACTAGGACAGGGGATGCCTTTATAGGTGAGCAAGACGGCTGCCTAGGGCCGCCGATTTCAATCACATGATGATTTTTTACCATCTTCAGTTTGCAATCTGTATTTTAATTTAATTTTTTTTTTTTATAAATTCACTAAAAAGATATACAGCAGAAGCATACGACGCCTTTTCGCTGTTCCTTCTCAAACTATTCTTTCTTTTTCTTTTTTTTTTTCAGGATTCGTAAAGTGAAACTATGAAACTGCTTTTCCCCTTCTTTCAACCTTGCAGTGAAGGTTGATATCTTCTTTATAAAAAACAAACAAACAAAAGAAAAAAAAAGATAATAACATAGAAAGGATGTTAGTCAATAAACAAAGCGGAAGACAAAAGTTTCCTGGGTTGATTGAAAAACAGAAATTCTCAAATTTGTTAATTTAACAGGACTACAATTTCTACACTTTTGACTACACGCCACAGCAGATCATTTCATATATTCAGCAATTGCATGCATTTCCTTTTTTAATAGCAGTTTCCTATCATTGAGGGAAAAGGCGAGTATCTACACTCAGTCTGATTGAAAATCTTGTATGCTACTCAAATCTGATTAAAAATCGATATTTTAAACAAATATGTTTTTCAGTTAAAAATGCGATTTGGGACCACGAAGTCAATCTTTGCCTAAAGCCGCCGATTTACTTTGGTTGGAGCTGTAGAATGCTAGAAGTGTTATACGTTACTTTAAAAGGCGTAACAAGTAGCCTAGTGTAATCAATCAATAGTTATCTAGCGGGAAATTTGAACAACGGAGAGAGCTTGCAAACCATGCTAAATATTACCGATGGGTCGGGTGCTGATTGGGATAAAGAAGAATATTTCTAATGTGACTCCTACAAGAGTTAAGAATCACTAATTTAAGTATGTTACTCCACCTAGTGCGAAAATTGAACTTGATGATAAACTGGAAAATATGTAGTTAATCTTTGCCATGGTGTTAGCTTCCTGCAAAATTGCGCCATCTATTGAGAAATAGTGCATCTGCAAGAAAGAAAAAGAAGTTTCGTAATGCGACTGAAATTGCTGGAATGAACGGAAATTTGTGGCCACAGCAGTCGGATCCAGAAAGAAGTTTTCAAAATTGATCTAGCCGCCCCTGTGGCGCACTGGTCTAAGCGCTGGCTTTTGACCATTCTTCCGAGTCGGGTCCGGGTTCGAATCCTGGTGCAGCATGGATGTTTTGTTTGTCTTACGGCACTAGTTCTCTCCCTTCCCTGATGTCAGTGGACCTAAATTAGGGACGGGGGACTGCTTACAGCTCACTGAGTAGCTCACGGTGGTTGTTAAACCTCCAATAGAAAAAATTGAAATATGAATTCCCAGATGTAGTGCCAATATCAGATATACTTTTACTCCCACCTAGAGAAAAAAAGTCATTATGACAGGCAGTCTCTGTTGAAAGAATTTTCAGTTCGACCTGGGGAAGATGATGTATCATCGAACTGAAAATAATTAATACTATATGTCATCATCAACCATTCTCAATCCACTGGTGGATGAAGGTTTCTCCCCGTCTTTCCGGCAACTCTTTGTACTGAGCAGAGGCGTATATTCGAGGCTAGCTAGGCCAGCTGCGTAACCCAGAGAATGCACAAATAAAAGTCAATTAAATATACACAAATAAAAGTCAATTATCAACGGTATTAAGATATGTCGATGTTTTCGGTGCGAAAAAAACACACGAGCAGATTCGCTTCTTTCGATTATAAAAATCAGTCTGGCGAGCAGTCCAACGGCATAAAGCAAGCAGGTCTTCCAGAGTCTTCGCTGTTCTGATGCGAAGAACTTCAATACGATCGCCTGCTAGCGTTTCCATGGCAACATGAATGAGCGTATGGAGGTGACTGGACCATTGCTTTGCGCAATTGTTCGCTCAGAAAAGAGAAGACTTCGGATTACCTCAGTCCCTCAATGCTTCCGCCTTTAACAGCGCGTGTTTCGCGAGAGTTGTTTCAGTTTGTGTGAAGTATCAATGAATTAAAGTCAGTGATGTTATATCTTAAATTCGTGGCTTTGTTGGATTCGAACTGTTTTCATAAATGTCGTGAAAGCTTCCCTGAACATCTACTATCAGAGCTTAAATAACTCTATGCTTCAAATTTTGATACAGCTGGATTGAAAAATGAACTGAAGGTGTTTTATTCCCTTGATGAATACAAAACAAATCAGTAAGAGTTATTACTTGTTACATAAAGTTGAATAATTGGACATAGTGTTTATTGAGATGTACAAATTAGCAGATCTATTATTAAAGTTTCCATCAGCAACTGCAACTACCGAAAGAAGTTTTTCCGTATTAAAAAGAATCAAGATATATCTTAGAGCCACACAAGGACATGTACATTCGAGCAACTTGTCTGGTTTGTTAACAGATAAAAACATTATTTTTAAATACGAAAAAGCACCCGGAAGAAACATTTTTGTGAAAACGTAACAGTCAAGTTCACACAAAAGGAAAGAAGAATGGTGTTCATGTACAAATAAGTGTTCAAATCCTAATCCTCATAATTATTTGGTATCATGTGAGCAACAGCGTGTACCTAAAATTTAGAAAAAAATGTTACTTCTATTACTTAACAATTAAAAAATAAACTTCGCAATTAAAAAAAACAGTACTGTGGAGGGGGGGGGGGCGTAGGTGGGTGAGAGCCCAGGTCTCGGATCCAAGATACGCCACTAGTATTGAGCAATTCTTTTCCGTCACTTCGGCATGTTGTCGAATGTTCATTGCCGCCGCCGGAGACAATGCCAAGTTTTGGGTTGTGAAGTCATTTGGGCCGCCCCGGTGGCGCAGTGGTCTAAGCGATGGCCTCTGATCATTCGTCCGAACGGGGTCCGGGTTCGAATCCCGGTGAGGCATGGATGTTGTGTTTGTCTTACGGCACTGGCTCTCTCCCTTCCCTGGAACCAGTGACCCTAAATTAGGGACGGGCGACTGCTTATAGCCCATTGAGTTGCTCACGGTGGTCGTTAAACCTCCAATCAAAAAAAAAAAAAAAAAAAAGTCATTTGGAGGAGTGGAGTAAATGTGAGATTGCATCCTTGTATTTACTTGTATTATGTAGTAGGGTCGTTGCTAAATCAAGAATGGGAGGAGGGGGACTGCGTAGGGCTTAATCTTTTCAATACATCGTACGCAATAGTAATAATTTAATCCATTCGCAATAGTAATAGTTTAATTGAGTTTGAAATTGAAAATAGCCGCCCTGGTGGCGCAGTGGTATAAGGCGTTGGCCCCTGATCATTCGTCCATAAGGGGTCCGGGTTCGAATCTCGGTCAGGCATGGATGTTGTGTTTGTCTTACGGCACTGGCTCTCTCCCTTCCCTGGAACCAGTGACCCTAAATTAGGGACGGGCGACTGCTTATAGCCCATTGAGTTGCTCACGGTGGTCGTTAAACCTCCAATAAAAAAAAAAAATTGAAAATAATAAAATTAATTGATTAATTTAATTTCGCTTACAACCAATGTAACCCCAAGATCTTTCGTTTTAGTATAATAATTGTAGCACATGGTTAATATTATTTAAATGTTTATCTTTTCTCCAGCTTCGGCGGATATTTGAGAACATGGAGATGGTCCCCAGTTTCTTTGCTGCGGTGAGGAGTATTGAGTAGTGCTTTTGTTTAACAAGAGTTTTATTTGTGGCCATTGTTAGGACAGGCAACAGATTTCGCATGACGACAGTATGGAAGCCAAACTTTTAGTATTTAGCTTTGTAGCTCCCGCAATTTAAGCAAGGGACAGAGTGAATAGTGGACCCTATGTCTTCTCTGCAAGCTAGCTGGGTTATCTGGTTTATTAGGCTGGCGACGCCACGAGATGCCAGGCTTCTGAGACATAGAGCATCCTAAGTTAAGCGCAATTATAGAACAATAGAGAGAGAGAGAGAGATACCGCAGGCAAGAAAACTAGCCTTTAACACCAAATTCAGCATACCAACCCCAAAATCTCTGAGGGTTCAACTGCTGTCCACACCTACCAGTGGCAGTGACTGTTGCCAACTCTTAAACAGAACTTATGGCTAAAAAGGTGAACCGTATTACACACACAACGATCCTCAGGGCTTTTCCTTAACAAGCGAAGAGCAGTTTTTTGCGGGTTCTTCGGTAGCGTATAACGGTCAACTATAAATTTGTAATTAACTGTTTTGCTTTCTTTGTTTATTAATTTCTGATGACTGATCATTGATTTAAAATTTAAACGCAAGGCCGTTTCTTAATACAATCGGCCAGCACCACCCACTAGAGCGATTTTCATGATTTTTTTTAAATGAAAGCTACTGACCCACAGATTTGTCATCGCTAATCTTTACTGTCATACATTTTTTTATGTTACCATGGCATTTTCTTTGTGCAATCCGCTGTTCGTTATTGTGGTGCTTGTTCTCGCTTCAGTACTTGCAGCGCCATCTGCTTTTCTTCGGTGGTCGGACTTGGAACTAAATGTAGAGATGTCCCGAGTGCGATCGTTCGACTATCTGAAAGTTCAAATATAGTGTCAAAAAGCCATACTATGAATGTAGTATTTAAGGAGGTGCTTTGACATGGGAGTATATTTTCAAGATATTGAAGCAGGAAACCTCTTTTGACACGTTTACCCTATCTATTAGTAGTGAATTGTTAAAACCAAACTGGCAAAATAAAACACATTTTTAACCCCATTGTGTAGTTATATAGACACGATATCATTTCGGATCACTGAAAGAATTGCTCAATGCTCCACATCAACGACGCGCAAGCACATGTTTATACAATAATGAGGAACCTCATCGTTAAATTCGTATACGAGTAGTTGGAAAAATTTATTACAAAAATTTGTTGTTGGTGACCCATCTTATACACTGCCCATTAATAATTCAACCGTTTATTATAGTTATGCATTTTATTACGATTCGTGTTATATGACAAGTACAAATTTAAGTCACAGCTTTTTCAATCGTGCACGGCACGGGTTACGAACTAGTAAATAATAATAACAATAATCTCTGCAACTGGTACAATTTCTCAGATTCTTATAACTCAACTTGATGCTTTAGAACTACAACACCTGAGGCCCAAAATCCTAGAGTTTCTCGATATATGTCACATTGTACGACGATTTCGAAACCATCAGTGACTATGTCTTTCCTTGACTGTCCGTACTGACAAGTGGACCATGCTATACACTGAAGAGCAATTGAATTAGAGATACCTGTCTAGTAACGTGTAGCACTACCTTTTGCCCCGATGACGGCGGCGATTCGTCTCAGCATGAACTCGACCAGACACCGGAAGCGTTGGGAAACCATACGGATCCACGACCCCTGAACAAGCTCCCACAGTTCACGAAGATTTGATGGAGGGTCAGAGCCTCGAACATCTCTCTCTCGATGGCATCCCAGATGTGCTCGATGGGATTGAGGTCAAGTCGCCTAGCTGGCCAAGGAAGCGAGGTCAGCTAGGCGACTTGACCTCAAGTCGCCTAGCTGGAGTGTTCATCCAACCATTCGGTGGAGTGTTCATCCAACCATTCGGATAAAATTCGGGGACGATGGCACGGTGCATTGTCTTGTTGCAGGAAGAGGTCCCCAGTGGGATGTTGAAGACGCACAAACGGTAGCAAATGGCCGTCCAGGATATCCCGGTAACGTTGGCCTGTGAGGGACAATGTCACACGTACCAGGGGTCCCATTTCAGTCCACGTTATCTGTCCCAAGACGAGAATGCTACCCCCACCAGCTTGAAGATTACCCTGCTGGCAAGAAGAATCCATAGCTTCATGTGGTTTGCGCCGCACTCGTACCCTGCTATCCGCATGTACCAACGTGAATCTCGACTCATCAGTCCAGGCAACATTTTTCCATATGTCTAGTGTCCAGTGGCGATGTTCCCGTGCCCATGCTAATCTTTGCACCCTGTGATGTGCGGTCAGCAGCGGTACCCTCGCGGGACGATGGCTTCTGTACCCCATAGCGAGGAGATGGTTCTAGATGGTGTGGCTGCTTACACGTTTTTGTGCACCAGCGTTAAATTGCCGAGTGATTTCTTGCACTGTGGCCCATATATCCGCTGTTACAATGCAAGCTAGCCGACGATGACCCCGCTCATCCACAAGCTGTTGTCCACGGCAATTGGCTCTTGCAGGGATGGTTTTACCGGATTCGATGTGCTCACGGTGTACCCGTGACACAGTGGCTCGTGAAAATCCCAGTGACTGCACGAGTTCGAAGATGGAGTGACCCATTCGCCGGGCCCCGACAGTTTTCCCACGATCAAATGCGCTTAGATCCTTCGTCTTACCCATACTGCGTCCGACTCTTACTAATTCCCGTCGCATCACTGCTTATATTGTCGGATCGCTGCATACGTCATGTCGTTTCCGTTTACAAGGCCGCCTACAGCGCGACATTTGCATAACGCCAGCTGTCTCTAATTCAATTGCTCTTCAGTGTAAATGCCATTGCTATAGATGAGAAAAGCAAATAAAATGTAATAATAATATTCCTAACTTAGTAAAAGTTTAGAAATGTATTTTTTTTTTACTTAAACTAAAAACTTACTTCGTGTTTATCTCCCCACACCTGAAATAGTCTAGTGACGCCCCTCATGAGTGATTGCTTTAGCTTTCCTAGCGCCCGGTGCGATAATATTAGTGGCCGCCGCCATATTTTTTATTTGTGCTGAATTGTACAGTTTTTTAGCCGCTTACGAAAGACATCCAATATTAATTAAAAGTCTTGCGCGTTGATCCCAAGATCAAACCAAAAAGCAATGATCCTTTCTGTTCCCTTGTGGTGATTTGGATTGTACCAGTGACAGCCAGACCACTCAAGTCATCATCGGTTCGAATTGCAGTTTCGCAGTGTATTTTAATCCATTTTTCTGTATGCTCTACCATCTCACAATAATAATAAAAAAAAAAAGTTCAGCTCGCCCACCCCCGAACTTGGCGTCCGGTGCTGAGGCATCGATCGCACCGTCGTAAACCCGGTTATGCCCCTGAAGATTACATCTAGATATGCTCTTGTTATCACTACTTTCTTGGCATTGGATACAAGAAGAATGGGTAAGAAAAATGAATAGCTAGTGGCATGGAAAGGCAGATTTTGAATGTTCACAACCGGTATGCTACTGTGAGTCACCGTAACCAGATGGCAGCACATGACGGATGGATCTCACCTGAGCAAAGGTACAAACTACGCTTTGCAGTTCTAGTAATTAAAAAAATTGGAGCCAGTTCTTCTGATTTATAGCCCAGATAATAATGTCGAGTGTGGAACTTCTCTGCATCTACTACATCAGAATTTGTAGCAGATAGGACATCTCTCATATTTTCTACGAAAGATGGTATTTTTAAATTTCAAAGAAAGATTGAGGGTGTCCTCCAGACAGGGGTGGTATGCCAAATAAATGGATAACATCAATCGGTTTGAAGGTTTAGTAACGAGAAGGATAATGGTGTGACAGAACAGGCGACATTTACCAAACGAAATTAGTTGCCGTTCCTAAAGTATTACACGTTTTGCCATAAAGTGATTTTTTGTTTTTTTGAAATTTAGTATCAGCTCCAGACAGAGACCAAGTCTTGTGGCCCCATGTTTAGGAGCCCCAAAATTTCTTTAAAGTGCACTGTGTCGAACAAAAACATATTATGTGATTCCATAAAATGTAAGGGGTCCCGATGTGTAGGTTAGTAGGTAGGTAGGTCCTGGGGCTCCTCATGTCTAACTCGGTTTTTAGACATTAAAAGGTAGTTAAAAGAAGATCCATTTAATATAGGAATAGATTTTATTTTTTTGAATAATTTGTGACGTTCAGTATTTTAATCTATAAAGTTAAACACATAGATAATCTCATAGCCGCAAACAATAGAAAATACATCCACACAAACAGTGAAATAAACTTTAATCTCTGAAAAAAATGATGGGTGGGAGAGGGAGCCGTATCTCATGAACTGTTCCTTGCACAGCGCACGAATCAGATTAATCTTGTATAAAACGCACATATTCTATAACGTAAGTATTCAATAAAATTTTCATCAGGTGCGACAACAGAGTTAGCTCCCCATCATTATGCGCTTAGCCCCAGATTTGAACGCAGCGTCACCATTGGATTTCTGTGTTATAATGCATTTAATGTTTCCCCCATTCTAACACTGAGTCGACAGCAGCCCATGATCAGGGCTGCTGTCGGAGCAGGGGGCGGTAGGACGTCTCCCTGGTATTTTTTTCTGTAGGTGGGACGCCGCCCCAGTACTTTTCCTGAGTGCAGAGTGTGTCTCATTTCTGCTGCGTTCTCTTTTCCTCTCGCAATCTTTTTGTACAAAACTCAAAGCATGTCATATCCGAAGATGCAAAAGACCTTTGAAAATTGCTACAAATCAAATGACAGAGTAGTAAATCTTCTCGGGATTACTTATCTGTGTATTTGACAGCGAAATTGTTTTCTTAAAATATCCGCCGTTGACTGGAATCTACCGAAAAATGCTAGTGGGTGGGGGTCTTTCATGGGAAAAGAAGCCCTTGCTGCCCAACTTTTCAGAAGATTCCGATGTCATTTGCTCGCAGCTGTATTAACTAGTAATGTATACTGTGATGGCTACCATGATTCTAAAAGGCGAATCTTCAGTTTTGGGGGAACTGAAGGGGTTGGGGTGGGGGCTTCACAGCTTTGGGCATACACACTGAGATGCAAGTTTGTTAAGTACACTTGTCCTCATCACGTAAATGGCCCACTC
The DNA here is from genome assembly GCA_039090855.1 of Macrothele yani. Classification (NCBI taxonomy): domain Eukaryota; kingdom Metazoa; phylum Arthropoda; class Arachnida; order Araneae; family Macrothelidae; genus Macrothele; species Macrothele yani. The sequence goes on from CM077002.1 coordinate 80,272,547, forward strand.
CAACAAGTAAGATGACACGTGAGCACGATGTCCGGTATAAATCACATAGTAAGTTTGCCGAACATCAGTTAGCATTCAATTGAGGATCGGAATGGACAAAACGAGTAATCTGAGTGACTTCGTACAAGGCATGACTGTTGGCGTTAGGTGTTCCAGTTGAAGCATCTCCCCAACCGCCGTCCTCCCGAACTTTTCACTCACAGTTGTATGAAGGGTGCACCGTGAATGGTGCGACACGTTGAAAACTTCCAGTAGACAAATATCCTGTTGACGAAAATAGCTGGTCGATCAGGGAGATCAAAGAAGATTGGCGACATGGTGGTCGATTGTTGTTTCACATTCGCGACAAGGTGGTCGATTGTTGTTTCACATTCGCGACAAGGTGCGATTTGGCATGCGTTCGCAGATGGTCTTCGGCACACCAATGTTGAATTCTGCAGTGGTATGCCAGGTTATGGCTTCGTCTGTTCACTTGCACAATTCTCGGAGATTCCTGTTATCTGTCAGTTGTTTCCGACCACAGGATGGCCTTCTGCCTGGCGCCAACTATCGCGCAAATTTCAAATTCACTCAGATTAATCGTTTCCCCCATTCTAACTCTCAGTCGAACTTTAACTGACGCTCGACGAGTGGACTGCCTGATTTGTATCGCACTCCCTTGTCGTCTTACGTTTCGGAATGAGCCATTTATGTGACGAGGAAAGGTGTTGAAAAGATCATGCTTATGTTATCGGTTTGTCCGTCCGTCTGTACCCACGATATCTCGGGAACTATTAGTCCGATTTGAAAAATTCTCTTTGCATTGGGAAGCTTGAAATATGAGAAGGATGATCCTTTATTTCGTTTTTTACGATGTACAATTTCGCCGCTAGACGGCGTAAATGTAGATGATGTCGAATTCAAAAATATGTTTTATTCCACATATTTGCTTCTAAACATCCGATTAAAAAAATTATTTTATCTTTCGATTCCATTTATGTCGAAGAGTATTTTAGATGCAGTTACTTTTTCAAATTACGCATAGATTTTCCGCTACGGGGCGTAAAAGTAAAATTACATTTTTTCCGATAACTCTTTTTCTAAAACTTCGATTTGAAAAATGTTTTCTTCAGCGGATACACCTCCTGATGGAAAATATTTTACATGTAATTTCTAATTTTTGGTAATAAATACTTTGGCCACCAGGGAGCGCAAGTGTTAATTTTTGCTTCTGATGTATTTTCCATAAAATCTGAGCTTCTAAAATACCGATTGAAAAAATTATTTCGTGGACTGATGACAGTGACATCGATAAACCTTTTCGGAATATTTTCTTCCTAAATATTCCACTTTCCGTTAGGGGGCGTAGAGGTAAATTGGGCGTCCCCCTATATCTCTGCTTCTAAATCTCCGATTTGAAAAATTCTTTCTGCACAGGATACAGCTACAAATGGGAAATTGTTTGCACATAATTTCTATTTTTTTGTAAAAAAATGCTTTGGCCACCAGGGGGAGTAAACCTTAATATCGGCTTCTGATGTATTTGCAGCAAAATATGAGCTTCTAAATTCTCGATTGAAAAAAACGTCGTTTGTTGAACGATACTACTCCTGTCGACAAACCTTTAAAAACATTTTCTTCTTAAAATAATGCATGGTTTCTACGCCAGGGGCGTAGATGCATATCTTATTTTTGTCAATATCTCTACTTTTAAGAGTCCGATTTGAAAAATTCCTTCTTTGTTGGATAGTGTTTCTAGTGTGACATGTTTTTCCTATAAATTCAAAATTTTCAAGTAATTCATAGACTTTCCGCTAGGGGGCGTAAAGGTAAATTTTTTCCCATGTATCTCTGTTTCTAAATCTCCGATTTGAAAAATTCTGTTTGCACCGTACACAGCTCCTGATGGGAAATCCTTTGCACATAATTTCTAATTTTTGAAAAAATGGTTTGGCCACCAGGTGGCGTAAGCCTTAATTTCCGCTTCTGATGTATTTGCAGCAAAATATGAGCTTTTAAAATCTCGATTGAAAAAATTCTTTCGTGGACTGATGCCACTGACATCGATAAACCTTTTCGGAATATTTTCTTCTTAAAATATTCCACAGTTTCTCCGCCAGGGGCGTAAATGTATGTCTTATTTTTGTCAATATCTCTACTTCTAGGAGTCCGATTTGAAAAATTCCTTCTTTGTTGGATAGTGTTTCCAGTGTGACATGTTTTTCATATAATTTCAAAATTTTCAAGTAGTTCATAAACTTTCCGCTAGGGGCGTAGAGGTAAATCGCTTTTCCCATATATCTCTGTTTCTAAATCTCCGATTTGAAAAATTATTTCTGCACCGGATACAGCTCCTGATGGGAAATCCTTTGCACATAATTTCTAATTTTTGTAAAAAATGGTTTGGCCACCAGGTGGCGTAAAGCTCAATTTCCGCTTCTGATGTATTTGCAGCAAAATATGAGCTTCTAAAATCTCGATTGAAAAAAAAGTAGTTTATTGATCGATACTACTCATGTCGACAAACATTTTAGGAACATTTTCTTCTTGAAATAATGCATGGTTTCTACGCCATGAGGCGTAGATATATATTTTATTTTTGTCAATATCTCTACTTCTAAGAGTCCGATTTCAAAAATTCCTTCTTTGTTGGATAGTGTTTCCGATGCGAAATGTTTTCCCTATAAATTCAAAATTTTCAAGTAAATCATAGACTTTCCGCTAGGGGCACAAAGGTAAATTGCGTTTTCTGCGTTATTTCTGCTCCTAAAACTCCGATTTGAGAAATTCTTCCTGTATCGCATACAAGACATGATGGAAAATATTTTTCACATAATTTCTAATGTTTGGTAAAGAATGGTTTGGCCACCAGGGGGCATAAGTGTTAATATCTGCTTCTGATGTATTTCTAGCAAAATCTGGGTTCCTGAAAACTCGACTAAATTTTTTTTTTCTTGGATCGATACTGCTCATATGGATAAACCTTTTGAGAATACTTTCTTCCTAAAATAATGCATGGTTTTTTCACCAGGGGACGTAAAGTCACATCTTATTTTTGTCGATATCTCTGTTTTTAAGAGTCCGATTTAAAAAATTCTTTCTGTGTTGGAGAGCGTTTCCGGTGCGAAATGTTTATCATATAAATTCATGTTTTTCTTAAAGCACAAGTCTGCAACCAGAGGGCGTAAGCTCACGATTCCGTTTACAGCAATATCTGAGGGATTAAAAACCCGATTGAAATAATTCTTTTTTCCGTCAGATACTATTGTTTTCCATACCAGTTCCATTGACTTTGAAGAGCTTTGATTGATTGAAGTTTAATTTGCGTCAGAACGGATTCAAAAGACGTGCTAATTACACCCGAAAATTCGGTGTCATATTTCTTGTTCGTTTTCTAATCAATTTTTAACTACCACGAAAATCCAAAGTTAAGAATGGCTCACCCTTAAAGCAGAAGAAAAAAAAAGCCTTACCCTTAAACTTAAATAATATTTGTTACCCAGGAATCGAATGAGACCTTTGGAGAGAAAATGAATCACCTCGGCCATAAGGATACGTTCCTGTATTAGGATGGGAAATAATTTTGTAGGTAACGTCAAAAGCGAAAAATATTTCTTTAGCCGTGGTGATAAAAAATGCGCAGGTATTGCAGGTGAAAAAAAAGCCTTAAGGGTGCAATAGCTGAAAATAAAGACAAAACACATCGTTCAAAAGCAGTTTATGGCACTGAAAAACAGTTAATTTGTTGTTTCCGACATTTACAAGTGACCGAGCACGACCGTTGTGTTCCTAGTAAGAACGGGTTTCAATGCGTTTAGCCACAGAATACACAATGGGTGTAGCTGGCATAAGTTTTGATCCGGAAGAACTGTGGCGTTAGATTTTTTTCTAAATTTTTGATTTATTCTGTTGAATGATTGCCACCGACTTTCCAAACTGTTGCGAGACGAAATTGAGATGGACTTTTAAAAATTCTTGAATCGCATATGAGGGTCGTTCAAAAAGTAACAAGACTGATTTTACATGGATCAGAAGTGTAATGCAGTAAACATACTTACATACTTTCGAAGTATTCTCTCTCTACCTGAATGCACCGGTCCCACCTTTCTATCCATTTCCAGAAGGTGTGTTTGAAGCCCTTCCTTGACATGTGGTTCAAGATGACCATCACAACATTGTTCAGTTCAGTATTTGATGCAAACCGATACCGTCGAAGTTATTTTTTCACTTCAGGGAATAGGTGGAAGTCACATGGCGCCAGATCCGGTAAATATGGAGGGTGCGCCATCATTTCGATGCCTAGATCTTGGATAACCTGCTTGGTAAGCAAAGCACGGTGTGCATGGACATTATTATTTTGATGCAAAATTCAACCAGTTTGTGCATATTCTGGGCATTTCGGGGAAATTTGTTCTTTAGAGGACCTTTGAGAACTTCAGAATAATAGACACCGGGAACAGTTCTTCCTTGTGGAACAACATGGCCATACACAATTCCCTTTTAATCAAAGAAAACCAAGTGCATGACCTTTCATACATTTTCTTGAGCCTTTGTTTTCTTGGATCGGGAACTCTGTGGGTTTTCCATTGGGTGCTCTGTTGTTTTGTTTCTGGATCTAAATGGTGAAAAAATGTTTCATTACATGTGACGACTCGATCCAAAACGTGTGGCTCACGTCGTAGCCGGCACTTCTCTTGGCGACAAGTGATAACACGATTTGCCTTGTGTTCATCTGTGAGCAAGAGAAGAATCCACTTTGCGAGCGACTTTTCGGTACCCCAACTGGTTTATTACAATGTCAGCGGAACCAACGGACATCTGCATCGCATTAACAACCTCCTCAATGGTCATTTGGTGGTCTTTACGCAGGAGTGTCTCGATGGTATTGACATTAACCTTCGTAGTTGATGTCGAAGGCCTACCGGAGGGTGACACATCTTCCAGACACTCTTCACCACTCACAAATTTCTTGTGCCACTCAAAAACTCTTGCAGGAAATAAAGCATCGTCCTTATAGGCCGTTTTAATCATTTCGTGCTGTTCTGTGACGGCTTTATTCAAACCCACGCCGAATTTCATAGCTGATCTTTGCTCCAGTTTTAAATCCATGTTGGGTTACAGAAAGAAGGCTGAACTCTACGCCGTCTACTACAAGAATGAACTACCGGAACGCTGTAACGGTCGTCACATAACTGACCTTGCAGGTTTTCCGACATAGGCAACTGCATTTTCCTGCGTGGGTTTGTTTTGGAACTCTGACGTCAGTCTCGTTACTTTTTGAACGACCTACGTATATAGGTCATACACTGAAGAGCAATTGAATTAGAGATACCTGTCTAGTAACGTGTAGCGCCACCTTTCGCCCTGATGACGGCGGCGATTCGTCTCGCCATGGACTCGACAAGACACCGGAAGCGTTGGGAAGCCATACGGATCAACGACCCCTGAACAAGCTCCCACAGTTCACGAAGATTTGATGGAGGGGAGTCAGAGTTCAGAACATCTCTCTCGATGGCATCCCAAATGTGCTCGATGGGACTGAGGTCAGGTGACTTAGCTGGCCAAGGAAGCGAGGTCACGTCGGTGGAGTGTTCATCCAACCATTCGGATACAATTCGGGAGCGATGGCACGGTGCATTGTTTTGTTGCAGGATGATTTCCCCAGTAAGATGTTGAAGACGCACAAACGGGAGCAAATGGCCGTCCAGGATATCCCGGTAACGTTGACCTGTGAGGGACGATGTCACATGTACTAGGGGTCCCATTTCAGTATACGTGAACAGTCCCCAGACGAGAATGCCACACCCACCAGCTTGAAGAGAACCTTGTTGGCAAGAAAGATCCATCGCTTCATGTGGTTTGCGCCGCACGCGTATTCTGCCATCCGCATGTACCAACGTGAATCTCAACTCATCAGTCCAGGCAACATTTTTCCACATGTCTAGGGTCCAGTGGCGATGTTCCAGCGCCCATGCTAATCTTTACACCCTGTGATGTGCGGTCAGCAGCGGTACCTTCGTGGGACGATGTCTTCTGTACCCCATAGCGAGGAGATGGTTCTGGATGGTGTGGCTGCTTACACGATTTTGTGCACCAGCGTTAAATTGCCGAGTGATTTCTTGCACTATGGCCCGTCTATCCGCTGTTACAATGCGAGCTAGCTGACGATGACCCCGCTCATCCACACGCTGTTGTCCACGGCAGTTGGCTCTTGCAGGGATGGTTTTACCGGATTCGATGTACTCACGGTGTACCCGTGACACAGTGGCTCGTGAAAATCCCAGTGCCTGCACAACTTCCGAGATGGAGTGACCCATTCGTCGGGCCCCGACAATTTGCCCATGTTCAAATCGCTTGGATCCTTCGTCTTACCTATACTGCGCCCGACTCTTACTGATTCCCGTCGCATCACTCTTTATATTGTCGGATCGCTGCATATGTCATGTCGTTTTCGTTCACAGGACCGCCCACAGCGCCACATTTGCATAACGCCTGCTGTCTCTAATTCAATTGCTCTTCAGTGTATATTAATAATATGTACCAAGCTTTTTCTGAAAATCGTTAAAATTTCTTTTACGTAAATGTTATTCTTCCGTTTTCATTTATTTGAAAGAGAAATATTGAGGGGGGGGGGGGGGATTTTTGCTAATATTTCTGGTTAAACGACATCCTATAGAGATATAGGGAGGAGGAGGCTGTCGACGTGGTGACACCCTTGCGCGGCCAATGCCTAATGCGGCGATCCGGCCCTACACCGGCGATTGGTCAGAGGCCCAACGGAGTGAGAGAAAAGGGATAATTTAATACCTTTTTTATGAAACAGAAAGATTTTTTTTTTCATATAACCTGATTTTTTACTTTCTAAGGATTTGTCATCCTTTCCTTGGGTTACACAAAATCACCTCACTGACTTTTCAGGGAATGGCGTTTACAAGCCAGCCAGCGTACACATACCTGGGTGGATGGCCGTAGTTCGTGAAAATGCTACAAGACAAGTATGTTATTCATGCCAGATACGGGATGCGAACTCAGGCCCTCTTATACATGGAATCAGAAATTCAATATCCTAGATTCCTTGATCATTAGGGGAATATTTCAATATATTTTTAATATTTCACCTTACATGTTGCTGTATGATGCCTTAAGTTAGAATTTTTAAGTATTTTCTTCAGAATGAGAATATTAAAGAAGACGATTCAACTGAAATTTTCTGTGCTAACGAACAAATCCGATTGAGTATGAGAGGAGCTTAAGAAAAAAAAATTAAGACAAAGTTTAAAAATTTAAGGTGACCCATTTGAAGGGTCATTATTGCATCTCAAGGTAGGGCGAGAGTTGGCGTCAACTGAGAGATTGTGTAAAAATAATCTTCATTACAATGCGCCGAATCTTTTGGCTTACAAAAGCAACTGCTGTACCTACTACAAAGAACGTGTTTGACTTGAAAATAAAAGATGATTTTTAAAACGTTTGAAATAGAGGCTATTCTTCAAAACCTTACTTAACTGTAAGTTTTGTGAACTAAATTGTGGAGCTTTGTCGTTTACACAGTTTCTTGAACTAGTTTTGGCGAAAGGCTTTCTTTTAGCAGACTGTTTTTGTTCAGTCATGAAAATAAAAACATGTAAATTTTCTCTGAAATCATCGAATTCCCTATTATTAGCAAATATTTCTTTTGAGGTGATTAGTTTCTTGAAAGTTTTAGAACAATTCATAATCATCTGGTCGCTTACATTGTTTCAGCTTTCACAGCAACTCCAACTTCAGTGTTCACTACTTCACTACAATTTTTTTTTCTCGTTTTTACTTTCGAAATTTCATGTGTCTTGTAGAAAGAATAAAAATAGAAAACAAGAAAGATGACACCGAATTTTCAGGTGTGATGAGCACGTCTTTTGAATACGTTCCTACGCAAATAAGAATTTTTTAAATTGGATTTTAAAAGAAAGAAAGAAAATTACGAAAAAGCATGCATTCTCGCCATCTAGTGGAATAAGTGCACATTGAATAAAGTTCACAATGGTCGTATTGTTCTTCACAGTTAATGGAACCAGCTGCAAAAATAATTTTTTTCAACCGGATTTCTGCAATCGGTAAAGCATTTGAAAAAAAAATCTCAATGTGAGACGAGCAACGGCAAAAAGGCAAGTTTCGAAAAATCACGAATTGTACGCAAAATCTTCCACATACCGGAAGATACGCGAAGCAAAAAGGATTTTTCAAATCGAATTATTCGAAGCAACAACCATAGAGGAAAAGCTGCATTATTTCAAAATGAGCGCAAAGTGTTCTTCATAGTAAATGGCATTTTACTTTTTTTTTCCATCGGATTTTTTAGCAACGGAGATGCTCTTGCAAATGGAAATATACACAAACACACCCTAGTCAAGACTGCAAGTTATGAAAAAGCAGAAAATATGTGCAAAACATTCTTCATAGCTGGAACAATATAATAGAAAAATAATTTTTCAAATGCACCTTTTAGAAGATGAGATAGCAAGAAAATAATTTATGAATATACCCTTTAGCAGAAAAACTTGGCAGAATTTGAAGTGGATAATGTTCACAGTTCTTACCATAGCAGACGGCATACATACAGAAATAATTTTTTCAATCCCAATTTTAGGAGCGGAAATACAGTTGTAAATAGAAATGATTCCTTGTGCGAATTAGTGGTCCAACTGTGCATTGTGGAAAATGAAAAATGTATAAAAGATGTTTTACGAGATGAAACGCACATTATGCAAAACGAATTTCTCAAATCGGATGTTTAGAATCAGAAATAATAGTGAACAAGGCAATATACGTGTACGCTCCATAGTGGAAAAATTGTGCATTAATTTGAGCAAGAAACTTGACTGAAGTTTATACCGTAGTAAGAGGTATTTGCCTAATATATTTTTTCTAGTCAGGTTCTTTATGCGCGTAGGTAAGGCTAAAAAAATTAAACAGAAATATGCACTTACGTCCTAGGGGGAAAATTGTGCTTTATAAAAAATTAGAAATTTCATGCAAAATGTTCTTCACCGTGAACGATCGCTATCCGTCTAAGAAAGAATTGATTTAAATCGGACTCTCAGAAGCTAAGATATCTGGGAAAGTATAAAACATACATTTACGTTCCTAGCGGAAAATCTGTGCAATATTTGAAAAGAAAATATGCGCACAATGTTTTCTGTAGTGAGTGCCGTGTTACTAAAGAACGCATTCCCTTGATTGGCCTTTTAAGCGTAGATACTGCTGCAATTATGTTCAAATATGCACTTACTCCGATCCTTGTGGCAGAATTTTGCGTTATGAAGAACTATAAATCATACTGCATGTAAAGACTCTTCACCATGAACGCTATTCATTGCTAAATAATTTTTTAGAATCGGAAGTTTGGATGCAGAGATATCGGCAAAAATATACGTTCTCTGGAAAGAAAACTACTTTATTTGAAGAAGGAATTGTATGCAAATTATTCTTCGTGGTAAAAGGTATCGACGGAGAAAGAATTGCTTCAATCGTGTTCTTGGAAGCAATGATATGGAACAAAATATATTTTCATTTTGATAGCATCTGCGTTTGTCGCCGCTAGGGGAAAATTATGCATCGGAAAAGGTCAAAATGCAAGGACAATTATTCTCACAGTTCGAGCTTCCTAACGTAAAAAGAGTTTTACAAATCAGACTAATAAGTGTTGAGATATTATATCCACAGAACAACGAACGGACATAGGATAACATAAACGTCCTTTAATTACTATTTTTTTCAAAAGACTTGCTAAAAAGGAGACGCCTGTTTAATCCTGCCCCTAGCCGTTGGACATGCTGGAGAGAATAAATATTGAAGGAAAACTTGAGTAATAGCTGCGAAGAAAAGATTTTTTGTTCCTGCACTTATTTAAATACAAAGCAATGACAGTTGGTGAAAGTGTATGTTCACTAAATCTCAATGAAAATAACTGATGGGAACGTGAAGACAGTGATTCAAATTACAAAAATTAAATTGGTGACTGAACGAAACTTCGCGAACAAATGACTCACAAAAGTGAAGCTTAAGACCAATGGATATTTTTATGGAGTAATAATTTATTATGTTACTATCTGTAAAGCTCGTTGAGATAAGACTACAACGGGTTCTAGAAATCACGTATTGCTACTCAAGCGTTTATTATTATCCAAATTCTGAAGATGATTCTGGGAGATGCGGATTCGAGTCCCGCTCCAGTACGATGAAATTTTCAAGTTTTTGGAAATTATCTGACTTACCATCCTCGTCACATTTACACCAAAAATGGGATTGTCATCTTCAGAATTTGTATTATATGGTATAACCCGTATTTCTTTCATGGTTTATTATTATCTTTTGCGGAGTCATTGTAAATAATGAGTGTGCATTGAAACATACCCTTGATGTGCTTCATTATTCATGCATAAAAATACAAAATACGGAAGCATTTGCCGGATGATAATCCTCCCTTTGTAAGGGACGTGGACTCCCTTTCGAGTGCTACCCCACGTTTTTTTTTTTTTTTTTTTTTTTTGTATTACTTGTTTTTTGTGATTTTTTTAAAGCATTTATCAATTAAGTCAACGACGTTGGAATATATCTTTGTATACGATATTTTTTGTAAATATATTTTCGTAATCTGGAAGATAAATGTTCGTCTTCTTCTGTTATACAGCATACTTAGTTGTTTGTTTATGGTTAAAAAGTGATCCACGTCACGTTGAAAGAGGTAATTTTCTTTTTTGACGCGGCATAGGCGAGGTTTAAAACAACAGTCAAGTTCGCGAAGTACAGTTACGTTTGTCATTGTCTTACTCAGCGCCAGTAAAAGTAAAACATCTTACAACCTACAACTGTCTGCTTCCACTTCCATCGCACTCGAAAAAAACCACTCTAACTTCGAAAGAAAAAAAAGATGTAAACAAAACATTAAACAGGAACGGTTACAGATAACATGGTGTGAACATCGGAATATAAATGTTCGTCTACTTCAGTTCAACTGCGTACGTAGTTGTTTGCTTATGGTTAAAAGTGATCCACGTCGTCGCAAGTCTTGCCCTTTTTATATAGTAAGATTCACCAAGCTATAAAAAAGTAAATGACAACTTGTTCACAGTTCTAAATGTAGCTTCTCCAAGATGTTCAGAAGCAATGGGAACACTTACAAATCAAGTGTAGATAAAAAACAACTGACTGCTGTTAATGTTCAGTATGCGCAAAATTTGAAAAACATTTTGCCCCCTCCGTGGATGAGCGCTTAGAGGCGTAGGCTTCTGGTGGCAAGTCATCACATGGGTTCGAATCCGGGATGCGGCGCGAGTGGGTGGGACTCTTGTCTTTAAGTACTGGTTCTGTCTCTTCCATAGAATTAGCTACCCCAAATTTGGCACGGGTGATTTCTTATGATTTTAGGTGCTCACTGGATTAGTTGAAGCCCAAATTAGAAAAAAAAAAAAACTTGGTAAAGTAATGTGACGATTCGGTTGGAATAAAATACGATATTTGGAAAAGTAGAAGGAGTGGAGTGAAACGCGGAATGAAATTTTACCAGCGAAGAAAATAACCACATGTGTTTGACTTTAAATGTTTTTCAAATTCATAAATAACAGACGATATATTTTTGACCGATATCACCGATATCTGTAGCTTTTATGCAAATAAATCATGACAAATGCTCGTTGACTTTGAAGATGCATTTCTCACAGGCAACACTAGGATGGTCTTAATAAAATGTCTCGTGAGGTATTAAATTGCAACATGGATTGCGTGTTTTGAGTCCCGGATTACTTCCCTAAGCTCCAATTTGCCCCACTGACTACGAAAGCCGTGGCGTAAAGCAAAGCATGTGGAGACGATCGCTTGCATCTCGGTTGACATGTCACTGGTCACTGACATAACCGCGCATTTTGTAGTTCGTGTTCCAGATCACAAAAAAACACATGGATACCTTTCACACTCCTAAAGAATAGAATGAAGTTAATCCCGCACACAGCTTTCCTTCATTAAACGACATTAAGGTTTAACAGCGGATGTTTGTCTTCAATGTCTTGCTCAGCAGTCATGCTCTGAAAGCACTGAACAATGCATCGTCTTTAGTCTTACGTCTTTCATTGTGTCATGGGTTTAAATGATGATTGCCAATTATAGTCGTGTCTGTTACTTCATCTTCGAAAGAGACAGACAGCATCAGTAAATGATCTGAACTAACCCTTCAGAGCAGGTGGCATTTCTTATCGACAATCAAATCTTTATGAAGAACTGTCTGATCACTGTGCAATTCTACAGAAGTGGGAGGGTTGTTCAACTTACCGGTCGAGCAGCCCAGGCAATATGAAGAACCAATTATTTTATGAGCTAATGACCGGTTAAGGGAACGCTGGAAGCGCACAATTTCACTTCTTTGCACACAGAAGAAAGTAATGTGGTCGTTTTATTTCAGCGAATGAAACCTTTTTATGAAGAGAAAACAGTCTTTGTTGTCAAAGTACTTAAATGAGCTTTGTTTGCTGTTAAGCTTCTGTAAGCATTCGCAGATCGTACCTGCGGCACTCTTACACACAGAAAGCATTAAAGTGAGACCTTTTAAAAATGCTCCCCTTCGCTTTAAAAGACCAGTTCTCTTTAGATGAAACGTAGGATTCGTTTTGTGTAAATTACATAAACAACCACTATACGGTTTCTTTCCCTTCAATCTGCAGAACTTAGCTTTACATTATTGCACAAGCTTCCTGTATGTGTCTCTGTTTCGCGTTACTTCCATCCCTTCAACTACTGTAATAAGACTCACATCTTGGACAGATTTTCTTAATAATTATTTTCCCTGAGGAGCAGAATTTAAAAAATTCAGTGGAAGTGCGATTTGCAGAAGCAATATACATATAATACTGTACACTTCATTAATTTTACATTTTCCCTTTAAATTTTAATGTGTTCGTTTCTCGCCCCTTCGCCCCAAAACAACACCAACAACACACGATTGAATTGGAACATTTATTTCTTTGTAGCTACATATATGCAGCACTTTTTTTTTTAATTGACATGCAACAGTAATTTTCCATTTTTTCTGTGTGTTTATTACTTTTATATTTTTCTAAATTACTCAGAATTTCACTCGAAACAGAAATTAGAAACGCGCATAGTTCACTTCATGTTTCAACTAACGACGTCGAGAACTTTATTTTCTCCTTTTCTTTGTCGTTAATAACTTCAACTCCTTGGGTAGTGTAATCTTTACATTAAATATTATTTTATCACTGAAACAGAAATTCAACCGCTTGAATACCCTGAAGTAACTTTTGCGTGAAATGTGGTGTACTGTGGAAGCTAACTAACTTCTCATTATTCTTCACTTCGATTTCTGCAATTCGCGATGAACATTCTATATAAGATCCTTATTTTCTAGCCACTGGTAACACTCCTGGCATGCATTTTTTCTTCATATGTGTGCATACATATCCAGTATTAATTTAAAAAAAATTCAGTGGAAAATTGGTTATGAACGACAAAGATTACAGTGTACATTGCTACCATGAGTTTTCTTCTTCCATTTCTTAAAATACGGAATAGCTCAAAAACAGTTTCACATAAACCAATGGAAAACAGTAGAAAATACGGCATACATGTGCAGCCAACAGTAAAAACAATTCCTGTGCTTGATTTAAATGATGAGAGATTACATTGAGCAAGTAAGGGATTCTAATGTAGCAGAAACGCAAAAATTGTGAAGATATTCCTGGAGATAAAATGGATTAGAGGCAGGGGGCTGTGTTTAACGGAATCCGACAGGAAAATTTTAAACTTGTGGAAGTCTGACAGGGCTAAGAACTCTTGAGATCAATATTAATGATAGCAGTTGTAAAATATCTCCTGTGGTGCCATTGCTTTCTTGTGGAAAGGAGACTGATGGGTATTACTAAATGCTGGGATTTTAGCTCATCAAATCGTCTTTTCGTTAAGCATTGGAAAAATTAGGGTTGATTTGCATGTTGTATCCAAAATGTGAGAATAACATTCCAGATTTTGGCGAATTTGCATCTTCTGCAGTGTTAAAAATTGCCGGAAAAGTATTTTATTTGAAGAAAATTAACCAATAGAAGAAATGCGGTTAAGTCCACGCAAGGAACATACACAAAAGTACTGGTCAAAAGTTGTCTGACATACAAACAGCAGATCTTTCATTTCCTTTTGCTTACAACAAAAAACTGTGTTTTTCAACACGTACACTTGACAAAAGTTTCCTCGCCTCTCCGGTGGCTAACTGATCAGAGACATAGGTTTGTGACTAGGCGTTTGAGATAGGCCCGGGTTCTAGTCTTAGACGAGGCACTGGTGGTGTACTTGTTTCCCGGCATTAGTTATCTCTCTTTCCTGGAACGAGTTGCTTCAAATTAGGGACGTACTACTGTTACAGCCCTTACAGCTGCTCACAGTGGTCTTTAAACCTCGAAAAAAATTTCTTCAATGCTTTAGCCTCAATATTGCTAGTCGAGAAACTGTTAATAATGTGGAACTATTGACGAGATATTCATTACTAAAATGAGAACCTGATATTAATTACATTGTTTTTCGAAGGATCAAACACTGGTAAATTCAGATTAGGTCAATATACAATGTCAGTTTGCTGGTATCAAATTACATTAGTCATATAATTAATATGTGCTGAGTTTGTCAAATTAAGAAGAGGGACGCGCGATGGTAGTAAGGGTAGGTTTATAGCGCGTTCTTAGTTTTTCTGCGGTGACAACACTTCTGGTCGCGTGGTAAGAAGACATCGACATTATCTGGAAAGTGACGTCGTGCGACGCGTACATGTGGTGTCTTTTTACTACGTAATCAGAAATGTTGCCACCGCAGAAAAAGTAAGAGTGCGCCATGAGCCTGCTCTTACTAGTGGGACCAGTCTCAGGTTGGTAATAGAACTAGAGATGTCTTCGATAAAGTTTCCCATAGAAGGTGTCAAGGAAATAAATACTTGAAGCAGGTCCTCACCGGACATGGACACTTTCCCGATTGTTTTAGCCGCTTCTCGATTAAATCTTGCGTTTGTGCCTGCGGGTCCCAGAGAGGAGATGTCAACCATGTTTTGTTCCATTGTCCTATAACGACAGATGTTCGTCGGAAACTTATCCCCAGAGGTGGAACAATGCCGCTTAGAGAGATATTAAAGAATGAAACTTACACAAGAAACCTACGAGTAATTGAATTTGTGAAGATGTTGGAGACCGAGAGACGCTAAACTGTGTTTAGAGCAGCACAAGCTCTCTTTGGACCAAAGCACTTCTTCGGAATCAGATTGATGGGTTGTGTAATTTCGCAGTTTGATGAAATTTGATAAATTCAGAAATGTATTTAAGTGTTTGTTTAAATGTTTTTAAGCAAATTTAGATGAATTTAGCAATGATTTTAGAAAGTTTTTGTTTTGTACAAGATTTGACATAATGCAATGTAAAGTGATTTCTTCAAATTAACTAATGAAATGTTTTTAGATCGTCGTGGATTTCCACGCTTTGAAACTATTTTCTATTCCCTAGCAAGTTATCTAGGGAGTTTTGTTCATATTCTCACACCTGTTTTGAAAAATTTTAGAGTGTAACATTATATATATTTTAAACCTGTAATTGATATATTTTGGAAATGAAATAAAGGCTCTTTACCCTGAAAAACAAAAAACAAAACAAAAAAGAAAAACGGAAAATGGATTGTCCGCGTGAGGAAGAACAAACTCCCAGGCAGAGTTCAAAATTTCTTCCCCGCTTCACTCCACTTGTCCGGGTTCTGGTGGATGGGATTATTATCGTAGCGTCCTTTCAGACGCGCCGCCCTAGTCAGTTCCATGAATCCCGGCTATGCCTTCTTGGCTGTGCGGGTAATGATATTCAATCTTACTATGTCGAATCATCAGATCTCTTGCTTGTCGAATGGTCATGGCATTGACATTTCCCGCTAAAAATCTGGATATGGGTGGGACTGATGAATAGAAAAACAGCATCGTGTTTGTTCTTTGGTACGGGTTCTGTTGTCTTTCTGGAGCCAGTTCCCAAAATTCAAGATGAAAGGCTCCCCCGGCTTTAGATAATCATGGGTGTCGGGGAAATTAAATAAATAAATAAACATATGAATGATTAAAATCCTTTTGTAAAGGGATCTGGGTTCGAATCTCGGTAAGGCATGGGTGTTGTGTTTGGCTTACGGCACTGGCTCTCTCCCTTCCCTGGAACCAGTGACCCTAAATTAGGGACGAGCGACTGCTTATAGCCCATTCAGTTGCTCACGGTGGTCGTTAAACCTCCAATAAAAAAATCCCTTTGTTGTTCTTTCACGATTGATCAGCACATTCGCACCCAAAAATAAAAGCGCGCAAATAAGTACATTCAGTTTCTTTTCGTAGTTTTGGCTGCCGAAGATTTGGACACAATGGGGAAATCTCAGGAACAGAAATGCAAGTTGTAGACGAGGGACAATAACGCTTTAAAGAAGTTTATAAGGTTGCATCCAATCTCAGCTATTTAGAAATTGTTACAATATTTTAATGTAACTCAAGGGGTGTCCATATCGATTTTCAAGGAGCTTGAAATCGGAAGGCAACAGATTACTTAGTTTTCATGAAGCCACTCAATCACACAAAAGTCTAATAATTTCTGTGCTAACTGCGGAGACATCAATAGCAAATGAACAAATGATATAGCCATTTTATTTGTTCGCATGTTCAAAGAAATCGTAATTTGACCATTTTGAATATCTCATCGTTCCAGTCTTCTGCCCTCTGGATATAGGGGCTATCGATTTTATTATAATGTCGGGGATACCAGGAATACATATATCAAAGGAATATGTTGATATACACAATATTGACAAAAGTCACCGGACACCTAGAAGAGAAACTCAACATGGCATTTATTAACATACATTAGTACGGTGTCGGTCCACCTTTGGCCTTAATGCACTGACTCTTCGAGACATTCTTTCGATAAGGTTTTGGAACACAGCGATAGGTATGCGCTTCCATTCAGTACATAATGCTGCCGCTACCTGTTGCTTAGTAGTAGGCCTTGGCTCCAAAATTCTTATGCGGCGCTCTAATTCATACCACTGGTGCTCTTTGGGATTTATATCAGGGCTCAGGGTTGGCCAGTCCACACACGATACGGAATTATCGTCAAATCATGCCGTAACAGTCCTTGCATTATGGCTCGGTGCATTATCCTGCCGGTACCAACAAGGCTCGGGTCCATAGTATTGCCACAGAGTTATTAAGGCATAATTGCCCAAAATATCGAGGTAGACGTGCTGGTTAACAGGTTTGTCCACGATAACCAATGGGCCGGGATCATACCACGAAATAGCCATCCACACGAGTACACTGCCAGCTCCAAACTTGACCGTAGGAACAGAACAGTACACTGTGATAAATAGTATTCCCCTGGCTGTCGCCATACCCACACACAGCCATCAGACTGATGGATTGTGTATCTGGATTCATCCATTAATAGGACCCGTTCCCATTGATCTACGGTCCACTATAAATGTTCTTTACACCATACTAAACGACGAGTAGCATTCCGAGTGGAGATGAAAGGCTTATAAGCAGTCGAACGACCACGGTGACCCATGGAATGAAGTTCTCTGTGAATGGTACGTGTACATACCGAGATTTCAGAATTTTTACTCATATGTACACTGAGGTCTTGTGCAGTACTCCGTCGATAAGCTGTAACGACTCTCCTGAGGCTTCGATGTCCTGTATCACTGATTTTCTTTGGTCTGCCGGTGTAATCTAAAACAGTTGACTTGGGTATGTTTAACCCTTTAACTGGCTAGAACAAATTAACTCGGGGTTAGGAAAATGGTTTGAAATCCGCTCGAACGAATATGTATATTTGTTGTCTGACAAGTGGACCGAACTCGACAGGGATGAATGAACCTGCACATCAGAAAGCGTTGCTTTTCACTTAGGTTTGTCATTTAAAGTGGTCATTTGCGGGGAATGATTTTTTTAACCCTTCCTATTATATTACCTTTTCTTCCAAAAATACTACAAAAATGGCGAAGAACCTAAGAAAAGAGAGAAAATATATTTGTGTAACTTGGCTCTACCCATCACGATGTCCGTGTAAGGGGGCTAGCCCTTACCAATCATTCCTTGGGTCACGGAGCAGAGAATAAATTACTACAGGGGAATTAGGCTATAAAACTAAGAACCATATGGGAGTGCTTACTAACAGCGACACATATATAGTCGATTCTGTTGAGATGAGAGAGGGAAAGGAATAGTTTTGCCATAGCTTTCGTATAACCCGGCTACTATGTCAACAGTTCTGTTTGACGAGGGCAGAAAATTTTGGTCACCATTTTTTCAGACACATTGGCCGCTTAAAGGGTTAAAAGCCTCTCGGTTTCTGTTATGGACAACCAACTAATATAACACCCAACAATCTTTCCTTTCTCAGTCAGTTCTTTCCTGCCGCAACATTTTCACTCGACATCACAGTGCGATATGGATCACGGTCAGCTGCAAGCTTGTTTTTATACCGTTTGCAGCTGTACCACACATCATCTCAACAACGCAGCGGACCCATTCATTTGCTTTTGAAGGGGTGTACGGTGACTTTTGCCAATATAGTGTATTTTGTGCCGCATTCTGTCAAATCTCGTTTTTCAGCTTTTGCACTCTTCATCTGAACCAGCCCAGTGATAAACTTTCATTTCCTTCTTATCTGACTGCATCCGCAATCCCCCCCCCCGCAAAAAAAATAATGATAATAATGTGTACAACATCAGCAAACGGTCAAATATGACTTTTTGCATTTTGAACTTGCAAACGGTGAAAATGGCTTTTCCACTTGTTTGCAATGTGGCTCATCTCGTGCTTGTGATTAAGGGAACAACTTCCATATACTTTTTACTCTCGACTTATTGTCATCAATTTAGCGTCGCCTCTGTCTATCGTCAAAATTCGAACAATCGAATAAGTCCTTATTAATCAATATCCATCTTTAAAAATCATTTGGCGACTTATAAATTGGTGAAGAATTTTATTTTCCGTAATTTTTAAAGAACACACACGAGAATACAGCACATCAAAACAAAACCTAATAGATTGTATGTTTTTGAATCATCCCTTTTATTTAGAATCTCAACCTTATTTTTTAACCCATCGCCAGAAATAAAAAAAAATCATTAAAACATTTTATTCTAGGGAAATTGTGAGCTATCTAAGTTACGTTTCTTAGGACTGAAACTTTACATACAAACTTCCAAAAAATATGTGTCGGCTGAGAGACATCTAAATAGCATTGAAATATAATACCGCCTATCTTCTTAAATAGTACATATAACTATACTAGTGATCCGAAATTTCTTGGCGTAGAATACAAATAAAAGTTTCCAAGCTTTCGCACATCAACCAGATGGCTTTCTCAAGGAAGGTAGACAGCTAACTGCTAATTGAATAACAGAACAGTTCAACAATTTGAACACGTTCAAATTGTTTGATCAATAATAGAACAGTTCAACAATTTGAACACGTTCAAATTGTTGAACCGTTCTATTATTCAGTTTGCAGTTAGCTGTCTACCTTCCTTGAGAAAGCCATCTGGTTGATGTGCGAAATCTTGGAAACTTTTATTTCTATTCTACGCCAATAAATTTTGGATCACTAGTACAGTTATACTATTTAAGTACAATTGATGCACTGTTCCTTGTTATTAATTACCACCTATCTTCTTTTTCTTTAAGGTTTTATATACTACCATGAGTAACTCTAAGAGCTGTAAGCAGCAGCCCATCCTCAATTTGGGGCAACTGATTCTGGGGAATGGCGAGAGCTAGCGCTCTGGGACAAGCACACCAATCATGCCTCATCCCACTGGGGCGTCCCCCTTCTCTTATTAATACTATAATAATTCTTTTCAACTATGCAAATCACACTAAAAGTAGAGGAACTGATTTACATGAGGATAACAAAATGTTAAGGAAAATGATAATTCAAATGTTATTGAAACGTGAAACCTAAGAAGAGCTGTGAACTTAGGTGAGCCAACGTAATTACTTTTGCCCAAGCGATCAAACATTGGAAAGCTTTCATACTGATGTATTATAGGTGAAAGTGGACATACTGCGTGGCAATCTCAGTCAAAAGTAAAAGCCCACGTAAGATAATTATTTTCTGGAAATAAACGAGCAAATTAACCAGGGATATCAATGTATCATAAATAAAATCGATGGTTGGATTGATGACTATGTTTTTCGCCTTTTCCTTTAAACAGATTTTTTTTTCAGAGAATAACAGCAAAGATAAATTTATGTAATGCCTTTCTTCTCAGAAAACAAAAGAAAAAAATATATTTGAAAAGCGCATTTCATCTGTGACACCCATTAGTTTGCGAATAAATTCAGGGTCAAGTTAAAGCATCTGGAAAATCAGGTGATGTCCGGTTGCGACGTATATTCCCAACGGCTACAAAAAGAAAAAAGTCCTTGGAAGTTACGAAAAGATATGCGACGGAAATTTCCGACGTGATAAAGAATACAGAAAGTGATTTAAATGATTTTTTGACGTATCGTTAGACCTGAACCTGTTTCCTGCTGTCGTATAAAGAAGAGTCTGGGAAACGGCCAAATCATCACTCGAGATAAAACACTTTTCAGCACTCGTCTAGTAACTTCCAAGAAAATAGAATTCGGTCGCACTGCAAATCAGTACATTTTATTTTCTAAATGACAAAATGATTAAATAAAAGTTTGCATTTGAGAAAATTCTGTTCGTTTAGCAAATCTGTAAGTTCGCAGCATCAGGTATTACATTGATGAAACACGGCATGCCAAAATCAGAGAAGGTTCTGCTCCCGTGCCTTCCCTGGACTTGGCTGCGCCTTCTGCCTCTGCCTCGGTGCCCTCCCAGAGTACTGCTGCGTCTACTGCCTTGCCTTGTGCCTCTGTTCCTCTACCCTCACTGCCACCTGTGACAGCTGGTTCCGCATAGACTTCTCTTCCGAGGTTGTCATTTGCCTTTACAGTGCAGCGAGGCGTTGCTTCTACGTCAGCTTCTTCTGAAATTGATGGTCTCTTGCTATCGACATCTATTATTCCGGTTTCTAACCACAAAGTGAAGGTCACAATTGATGAAAATTCGCAAATTGGCCATGATTTCTATGCTCTCCTGGATAGAGGTGTGACCTTTCATGCCTTGCCAAATACTCCTTTGCCACGCTATATGGAGGCCCTCTCAGGTCATGTGTCGTCCGCGTCTATTGCTGGAATTTCTCGATTGGAACAAATCATTTCTTCCCTTTGCCTCTTTTCCTAGCGTCCGGTGAACATCCTCTTTCCAAGCGTCCGGTGAACATCATGTTAATTGGTGACTCTCCGAAATGAAAAATTCCACAGGAAGTGTCTGATACTGCGCTTCCTCTCCTTGTCAATCATGTTTGTAAAATTGTTGGCCAGGTCCGTCGCTTTTCTGATTCTACACGCGGAACTCGATTTACACATGCTACAGGACCTCACCGTCAGTTATTGGTCGTCTTTCCCCCTGAGAAAACCTTGGCGGATTGCTCGACAGAGGCTACTGTTGAAACTGGTTCACGCACTTAGAATTTCAAGGTTTTCACCACTCAATATTGTACTCACTGTCTTACACAGGATCACACCACTGCCTCCTGTGTGCGCATACGCCGCGGGCTTTCTTTCCACTCGCATCACAACGCCGATCACATTGGTTCTACTAACATCCCCTCCATCAGTGCTTTGCCTGAGGCGACTTCTCCTTCTCTCCGTCAGCCGCACCTTCCAGTCAAGGACAATGATTCTTTTCCTTCGCTTCCTCACCGTAAGATAGTGCATCCTCCTGTTTGGTTAGCAGAGATGTCTTCCACTCCTGATGTGTCTCCAACGGAGTGTTCCAACTCGGATATGTCGAGTGGTACTTCGGCACTCCGGCACTCCGGCCGACTGGCTCTCCTCCGTGTCTCTCGCATATCGGATCTCCAGTTACGTCCCTGTCTCCTTTTCCCCTGTTGCCTCGGCTGATGTTCCTGTGTTTACCGATGCTAATCGGGTACCTACTGATTCATCGGTGCAACTTGTGTTCCCGCCTCCCGTTTCGGGAGATTTTCTAAATCCACCAATGGATTCACCTACCTCAATCAACTTTGTCTTTGAAACGGACTGAAACTTCGAAAGGCTATGTGAAACTGAAAAACGCAAAACATCTTTTTGTTACTCCTTCTGTGGCCGCATCTAGTGTTCCCAATGTTTCCTGTTGAGATGTTTCTCCACCTGATGACTCTTCGAACAGTATGCATCTCCGATCTGGTCCTGCCAATCCTCTCTCAGATAATGAGGTTATGCAGGCCATAGATAAGTTTCCTCTAGTTCCTGGACCACTGTCCAGAAAGCAACTCTTACACCTCTTCCAATCTGCTCGTACGGTTGTCTGTACTGAAGAATTTCTCCACTCACCTGATCTTGATCTGTGTGCAGCGGTAATGCAATTTGAAGCTTATGTGTCGTGTTTCAAATCTCTGAATAGCACAGATCCTAGGTACCAGGTTTTCATGAGACGATACACTCGCCATCTGTTCTTCTTGAAAGACCTCGCTGAGAAACAATTTTGTGACACCTTACTTCCTCAAGCAGAGGCCTCTGCTTGAGGAAGGAGCGCTAATGTTCCGGAACATTAGCGCTCCTTCCCAACCCACCACTTTTAGTTCTCTCTGGCGATGTTTTCCACCTTGTGGTCGCCTGGAATTTTCTGGTTTCGCACTTCACCTACTGTTTCGTTAATTGTGTGCTATTACCTTCATGTTATCACTCTCGCATTGCAATGCTTTTTCTTGTTTTTGTTATTGTTACTTGTGCTTTTCTTTTGCTCTCATTGTTTGTCCTTGATGTTCTAGGGTCGTGGTTTGTATTCGTGCTACACTTGTTAACTTTGTTCTCATAATGTAGTTGGTATATTCCTGTACTGTGCCTTGTATTTTGCCCGTTGTTATGTTCTACTCGGTTGGTGTTTTATCATACTCTTGTACATATGCTCATGATGTTGAACTTGCGTCACTTCGTGTCGCGTTATGCTATTCCTTATTTGTGTGCATCATATTTTTACTATGCGAGTGAGGCAATGCTGGCAAAACATCAATGATGTTATATGGTTAATTGTTTATCTTTCATGCTGAGCTGTTCTCTAGCGTTGGTGTTATCCAATTGATTCCATCTCTGTTGATGACGATGCAACTGCGCCATGGTAATGTGCTCCTTATGTTTGCTCTCCAGTTTGTGTTGCATTGCGGATATACCTGTATTTTCCTCTTTATATTTTCTGTACTGCAATATTCAGTGATATATCCTATGTTTGTAATCCCATAATAGCAATAAACTGGGTATCGCTTTGGTACCCACAGTTACCAAAACCATTGCCATTTGAGGGGGTCTTTATTTTTATAATGAGTCATCCACTCTTGTCGTTTTCCTGATCCATGTGTTCTTTTTCCCTGTCTTTCTTGATTACACCAAGCATGCATTTCTCCATGCTTTTCTGAGTTACACACTCTTGTCATTTTCCTGTTCCATGTGTTCCTTTTCTTATCTTTCTTGGTTACACAAAGTAGCCATTTTTCCATGCTCCTCTGAGTGGTCCGCACCCTCAGCGTGTCCTTTGTAGTTAAGTCCATGACTCTGATCCATAAGTAAGTACTGGGAGAATGCATTGACTAAACGTCACCCCTGTGGCGCAGTGGTCTAACCGCTGGCTTATGATCATTCGTCCGAGTTGGACCTAGGTTCGAATACCGGTGAGACATGGATGTTATGTTTGTCTCACAGCACTGGTTTTCTCCCTTCCCTGGAACCAGTGGCCTTAAATTAGAGACGAGCGACTGTTTATAGCCCAATGAGTTGCTTACGGTGGTTGTTAAATCCCCAATAAAAAATTGATTAAACACTTTCTGTGCTAACAGCAGATTGTTTTTGAAAATTATACAGCTTCTTCCAAATGCACTCCAGATAAGTCTTATACAGCTATTAATTTCTTCTTTGGTCTGGTCCTTGCTTTATATCTGTTGTCCAAGGTAAATGTAGGCATCAGTTACTTCTAAGCTGTCTTCACGAATCTCCTATTCTACAGTTGGGAAAGCATTGTGCATCAATTTAGTTTTGTGCAAGTTCATCTCTGATCCCACATCCTTATACTTATTAGTCATACTCTGTGAGTCTGATGGGGTATTTCAAAAAATGGCTATGTCATCAGAAAACCGAGGGTGAGTTAAACAATCTTTATTAATCTGGTCAGTAAAAACTACATAAACATTAATATCATTAGGCCGTTAACACCCTAGAACTTTACATTAGGGGCAGCTATTTTATTTCTTGCTTCTGCGTTCACCATGGAATACTGATGACGTTCTGAAGGCTGGTTCCAACAGAAACACTCTTTTTTTGGATGTCTACACGGTTCAGTTGGAATTCCGAGTATTATTCCTCCTATAATCTGTTCAGTTGGAGTTTCACATGTGAAATGCAAATTAGAAATTTGAAAATTCAACATTTCAAATTTAATAACGAAAGGAAAGAAAGCACTTTAAGTGCTCATCAAGTCGAAATAACGACATTCGAATGAGAGAGCAATATTTCAGGAAATCGTTTAAAATGATCGGTCCCCAATGGCTGATATCTAAACTTTTCAAATTTTGTGCTAAGCGCTAGAAAGCGGAAAAAGTAATAGCAATTAAAACAGGAGAAGAACACGAAAGAAGAATTAGCAGTTCGAGATGTGATTTACAGCGAAATTGCCTACTAGGTTTTTAACGCTTTAAAATCATAAGTTATAAGTCCAGGCACTTAGTAGTTAATAATTCGAAGCAAAAAGTATTTGCACATCAGCAAGAGATGCTGCACAATCTTCCGAAAATAACACATCGCCCTATTAACAAGCTAACATCTCGTGTTGTACAATGGAGTTGCAAGTTATTAGGAACGCCTACACGGGTTGGACACAATAATGAGAACACCACTCTCAGAGACGTGCCTTTTAATGCAGCTGCGTACGTCGCAATACGCAAAGCTATCCACCACTTTTTGGTTGTAATAGCTTTATTTAGAACCTCAATGTCCAGTTTAAGTGTATTTAAAGTGTTTTGTTACAAAATTTCTTTCAGGGTGACGACGAAATGAGCGACCCAACGGACTTCGAAAGAGGAATAATAGTTGGTGGCCGGCTAGTTGGTGCCTCTGTGACAACAGTCGCCAGGGTAGTGGGAGTATCGAAAGCTACTGTGTCTAGAGTCATGACAGCATACCGTGTTCGTGGCAAAACCTCGTCTGCGAAACACAAGAGCGCCCGGAAAACGATCCTGACTGATAGAGACAGAAGAGCATTAAAGAGGATTGTTACCCGTAATAAGAAGACCACGGCACTGAAAATTAGTGCGGAGCTCAATCTGCATCTGTAGACCCTAGTATCAACGAAAACAGTGTGCAGGGAACTGCATAAACAAGATATTAATGGCAGATCTGCGATTACAAAACCTCTGGTGACCCGGATGAATGCACAACGGTGACAGCAGTGGTGTCAGGAGCCTAGAATGTGGACTGCCGATGCATGGAAACGTGTAATGTGGTCGGATGAATGCACATTCACACTATTCCCCAACGCAGGACGTGTTTACGTGTGGAGAACATCGTCAGAAGCGTACAACTCAGACACCCAGACTGTCTGCTCCCAACGGTGCAGCATAGTGTCGGTTCTGTCATTATCTGCGTGGTCATATCGTGGTGTAGGAGGTTCCCTGATCACCTTGAAAGGACGGATGACTGGCAGGGCGTATGAAACCATTTTGACAGACCAAGTCCATTCAATGGCTCAGGCATGTATATAATAATATGTTCCATGCTGGGGGGATGCCATCCATCAAGATGATAACGCCCCAATTCACAGAGTTCGTAATGTCCCATCATGATTTGAGGAACATAAGGACGAACTTTCACATCTTCCTTGGCCTACCCAATCACCAGACTTAAGCATCATCGAGCCATTGTGGCCTGTGTTGGAAAACAGAGTAAGATCCCGTTATCCTCCTTTTGCATCTCTCAAGGACCTGGAGCAGTTTTTGCATGAAGAATAGTGTAACATCCCACTACCCACCATCCAGGATTTGTATGCACCCATTCCAAGGAGCATTCAGGCAGTTTTGAAGGCCAAAGTTGGTCCCACACCCTATTAAGTACGTAAATCTTCTTTTCCTAGGTGTTCACATTATTCTCTCCAACCCCTGTATATAATAGCGTATTGGGCCGCCCTTCGCTTTTAAAACAGTCTCAATTTTATGCGGCATGGATCAAACGAAAAGTTTATATCATTCTGAAGGTATGTTCGGCCAAGTGTATGTGATGACTTGCTGAATGTTTTCTGGAGGAGGATGACAGTTACGAATAGCTCTCTCAATGTTATCCCACGGGTATTTAGTTGGGTTAAAATCTGAGAAACGTTGTGTAATGTCGAAGGCACTGTTGTGCTCCATTTAGTGACGATCCGAGCCTTGTGGCATGGCACATGATTTTTCTGGAAGTAGTTCACTCCATCAGGAAACACCATGAACATGTACTGCCGCGCCTGGTCCGCAATGGTGTTAAGATACCACATGGCATCCAAACGCTGTCCCAGAGATATTAAAAGCTTATTGTTCGCCACGAAAATGGACTCCAAACCATTACATCACCTCCACCAGCTTGCACAGTGAATGCTGGGCTGCTGGATCCATGGATCCCCTGATCACCTTGACGCCATATTACGGAAAGTTCATCAGTGTGTATTAACTGAAAACGTTATTCATTAGTCCAGGCAAGCTTTTTCCAATCCTCAAAGCTTCAGTATTGTAACTCCTGGGCCGGTACAGACGAATTTGTGGATTTTATGCAGAGATGAGTGATGCACGAAGGGGAATTTTGCTGTTAGAGCTCATTTGCACCAATGAGCGGCTGGCTGTGTATGCGGAAGTTCTTCTTTCGATACCGCTGTTGTACTGCGCGGTTACCTGACGCAATGAAGCTCGTCTGTTACCTCTTATAATCCTCATAAGCAGCCGTTGCGCTCGAACATCGACCAATCATTTCCGCCCATAGGAAGATCACTGATTGCTTGTGCTGTTATTTGTGCCCCACTCGTTGTACACCGTTGATACAGTTGTTCTTGCATAGCCGAGAAGATTTATTGTCTTGAGATGCTTGAATCTACCCTCCAAGCACCCATATTATCACGCCTCTTTCAAAATCGCTTAAATCACGAGTCCTTTCCATATTGCCGCTATCAACGCTTCTACCATGCCGGAATCCTTCACAGTGAGCTGTTTAATCAGCCATCTCAACATAGTAATTGTATACGTAAGTGAGGCTGTTAGTGTGTGTTTGCTATTGGGTGCTCCTAATAATTTGCTACTTCAATGTCTAAGTTGAGTGGCCGGGTAATACCCGGCTATTAAATTTGTTCTTCAGGTCAAATCCCCTCACCTACCTAGAAACATTTAACCAAAATTAGGAATTGGTGACTTTCCGAAATGAAAGTCGAAACGCCTCAATAAATAAATAACTTTATTAATCAACCAACAAGGAGTGAGGGAGAGATAGTTAACAATTTTGTTTCATGTTTTCATGCGAGTTTAATATAGAGATCACTTTACTCCTGCGATGAAGATGAGTTAAAATCCCAGATAATAAAATTTCAGATACAAGAAGCTTGTATCTGAAATTTTATTATACAAGAAGCTTGTATCTGAAAATTCATCGCCGGAAAGCATTTTCGCGCATATCGAACTCCAGCAATTATGCCAAAGTTATCACAAGTACAAAATTAGAAATGCGAATGCTGGGCCGCGGGTGGCCTAGTAGGCAACGTTCGTGACTGCCACGGAAAAAACCTCAGGTTCAATCCCAGGCAGGTACGAACGCTCGATCCACTAAATATCCGCCGTGCGTCGTATGGGCACGTAAAGCCGTCGAACCCCGGGTACTGGCTCCCCGGTAATAAATAAGGGCGTCTTCCCCCCCCTTTCTGTTTCGCTTCCGTGTCACTTTCCTATTGGGCACTCTAGCCAAATCTCCTAGCGTCCTATTTCTAAGGATTGTTTAAGACCTAGGGTCAGACACTCCCTTCCTAAAATCCTCTACATATGAAAAAAACAAAACAAAAAACGAATGCTATTATGAGCGACCCTGTAAACGGCCACTGCAGGGCCGCGGGTGGCCTAGTGGACAGCGTTCGAGACTGCCACGGAAAGGACCCCAGGTTCGATCCCAGGCAGGTACGAACGCTCGATCCACTAAATATCTGCCGTGCGTCGGATGGGTACGTTAAGCCATCGGGCCCCCGGTAATAAATAAGGGCGTCTTCCTTCCTCTTTCTGCTTCGCTTCCGTGTCACTTTACTATTGGGCACTCTAGCTCAAAATCTCCTAGCTTCCTATTTTTAAGGGTTGTTTAAAACCTGGGGTCAGACACTCCCTTCCTAAAATCCTCTACATATGATCTGATCTGATCTGATCTGAACGGCCACTGCATAAAATACATCAACATTGATCGAAATGATCTAATGACGTTTTAAAAATTTAAAATTATCTAGTTTTCGGGGATTTTTTCAACTACAGTTCCGCCTCAAAGGTCATTTCGTTGCCAAACAATCAAGTGGTATCTGGCTGTCACACAGTCACTATATGTCACCAAATATGACAGTTAAACAGACACCATCTTATCATGAGAACCAGGACCGTAGCCAGGAAGAGGTTTTGAGGGTTTAAATCCTCCCCGAAATGTCGTACTTAAATAAAGAGCAGGCAGATGGATCCGTATACTTGTGTTAGTACGTAGTATATAGCATATAAGTCAGTATTTGAAAAATGGGGAGTATTAAATAGAAAAATTTCGTGTGCAAATAAAATGTGACACAGAAAAAACTCAAAGTTTATAAATGTACGCTGAAAATTAATTTTCAATTTCAGAACCTTCCCCGAAACTTCCTTCTGGCTACGGCCCTGGTGGGAACGATACTGATCTGGAAATATTTTTCTTGCACAGAGGCACGATGACAGATATGAAGAATATGGGGCACAGCTGTGAAAGTCTTAAAAGTTTAACCTCCATTCTCGAGCTTCTAAAAAAATTACATTTACATGAAAATGGTGAATTCTGTTCGTGTTACTGACCATTACAGTGTCAACGTGCAATGCTAAAAATCTTTTTCCAGCCTTAGGAATCACACAGGAGATCAAGATTGGATCAAAGCTACCTTATTTCTATTATTATTTTGTACTCTCATGGAACTCTCACTTTTCACTACACGTAGATGAAAGAGCAAACGAATTTATATCAAGGGCGGCGATACGTCGGGTAACATTTGTATAAAACTGAAATAAAAGAAATATCTTCACGAAAAGAAAAGTTGTAAATATAAGACACTAAAAAAATCGATTTAAAAAGTTTTCCATGATTGACTTAAATCTTTTGCTATGGATAATTTCATATTTTGCAATACAACACAAAAACAATTTCATTATTAATTTTATAAATGCATAAAACTGATTTAGAAATACAAATAATTATTAAAAAATCTTCATTCTTTGTTAAAGATAATTAGTTTTTTTCATACTTTTGCTCTTAAATTTTGGTCCACCTCACTCCGTAAGAGGGAGGGGCCAAACTAGGGATTTATGTTGGGCTTCCCAATAATTTGCACAAACCATGCACTGAGTACAGGGAGGTAAGTAAATACGAATTGTGTGTTTCTCCTGGAAAAATCTGCTGTTGCGCAAGAACATGTTCAAGAAGCTCTTAAACATTTTTTTAATTCTTTAAAATACAATTATGGGCAACACATAATAACAATTTTAAACATAGCTCTAGTCGAGCCAGATTTAGCAACAGATCTAATCGCAGTCCTCCCGTTCTGCCGGATCTAGCCATATTTGATTCTGGGCTCAGTACTGATATTTTCTTTTTATTGATTGGGTTTTGTAATCCTTCATGTACTCATTCAGTCCTGAATTGTTTTTAGATATTGCTGCCTTATTCGGTTAGAGTATTCTATCACAAAAACATAATGCCTTTTACCTGAAACGATACTATCTAGATTTTCTGCGACCCAGAATTTCTTTTCTCTTACCGAGGCTATCCATGTGCCTTGATTTTTTTTTCTTGTCTTATTTTCTCCTAACACAATACAAACAGTTCTGCACTGCTTGACGTAGGAGATGTCACACCAGGATGTGTTTGTCGGAGCATCAGGAAAATCGATGGATACGTGTCGACAGTTGGGTTGTGTAAATAATTGCAGTTGCGAACCAATCACGTGATAGGCGAGGGAAATAAACGGGCAGAATAGCTCAGCGTAACTAAGCTTGGGTGTCCACTCCTCGGCCTGTGGGTCACTGCATAGGAATGAACGCGGCTGCCAAAACACGTGTAAGTAGTGAGAATGCTAGGGAAACATCATCCTACCGTATCACGGAAACCTTTACCAGAGGCTTAACCATAAGGCTACGTACGGATGGTTGGACCCTGAGTGACATTGCAGTGGAAACACATCGGCAGGTACCAACTGTCGGCCAAATGCGGCGATAGCAATCAGAGAAGGTCAACATGCGTCACCGTAGTGGGACTGCAGCTGGAGACATTCGACTGCAAACCGTAGCAGCCCTACAATCCATAGACGACGACATTTGACAATGTGTAAGGCAGCTATGGATACTGACATGAACAGCCATACTGACACGAACTTTGAATGCAGATTGGCTAAGGCAGGTCTGCGCTCTCACCAGTAGTTGGGATGACTGGCACCCACCGCAGCACATAGTTGCCCAAAGTCGCAGTGGTGCTGTGCAAGACATGCGTGGCGGGCCGAATGGAACGATGTCGTATTCATCGACGAGTGTTACTTATGTCTTAGGCCTGAATTTCACCGATTGCAAATCTGGGGATGACTTGGTGACGTGGTCGCAGGGCTGATCTTGTTGCCATCCGTAAACGTCATACTGCTTCTTAGCCAGGTGTCTAGTTCTGGGGTGCTATCAGTTTCAACAGCCGTTCCACAATACGTACGCATGGTGGGTACAACGACAGCACGACGATACATCGATGAGGTGGTGCAGCCCATATTTGTTACTATATCTCCCCAGTATCCCTGATTCACAGTTTCAACAAGATAACTCCCGCGCGCGCACACTGCCGACACCAGCAGATAATGCACACAAGGTGTCCAGGTGCTTCCCTGGCCAGCAAAATCCCCAAACTTCTCTACAACAGAGGACGTATGGGACGTCATTGGCAAACGAATTAACGCCTCTGCACGACCACCTCGCAGTGTCGATGAATGTGGACACGTGTCAACGAAGCATGGTCACTGATATCTCAAGACACCATCCGAGACTTTTCCACTTAATGCACGTCGTGTTGCCGAATGTATAGTCCAGCAGAACGGTCATGCAACCTATTAACTCAGTCCATATCGTATTGTCTTCCCGCCCATCGCATTCATATAATCCCTCAGAAATTAAATCACTTCTAACTGGTCTTCTTGCACGGTAAGTTTTATTTCATTTCGTGCGTTTCTTTCATGGTGTGGCATTTTCTGTATTGAGTAGTGTATTTGATTAATGATCATGCCCTAGTCCTTTTTCACAGAAAGGAAAATAGCAATATATGGTTACTGACATGGTCTGTCCCTGATAAGGCATGTTTATATTTGCTTATTTATGCGGTTCCGGCCCCTAGACTGAAAAAGAATGATTAACTATCTGCAATTAGTTAGATCCGATTTACTATAAGAGTTAACTACAGGTGCTTGTTCATTAGCCATAGTTAGTTACAGCGAGTTCATTAGCCATAGTATAACGATGTGAATTTCTCCGTCATTTCTATCCGCGCCAGGATTCGAACCCGGGTCCACTCATTCCGGAATAAGTCACTCTACCAGTTGAGCTACGCGGACATTTTATTCTGATTCCTCCTTTATGTCGTGTGCGTCCTTCTGGCAGGTACGTCACATCTCCTGGTACGTTACATCATCTCCCCCTTATTTTTTATTGAAGTGCTGCTCTTATTTTTCCTATCTCGCGGTGTGGAAATAACATCACACCATTGCGAGATTGTGAACGGTCAGGTCATCCGGATAGTTCGGGCGCCATTATAACGAAGGGAATTTCTCCGTCATTTCTATCCGCGCCAGGATTCGAACCCGGGTCCACTCATTCCGGAATAAGTCACTCTACCAGTTGAGCTACGCGGACATTTTATTCTGATTCCTCCTTTATGTCGTGTGCGTCCTTCTGGCAGGTACGTCACATCTCCTGGTACGTTACAATAGTTAGATACAGTTTATTTCACTAGTAGAGTTAGCTAGCGAACAAGTTCTGGTGCTTTACTGGACATTATTTATCTTTGCATCAGCGTTTAGTTCAGTTTCTCCAACTTAATGTTAATACTGTTTGGATGCTGGTTGAAATGGCGAGTTTCGGAAGGGCTGTGTGTCCTAGGTCATTTTTGTAAGGGTGCTACTTCTTTCTATTCATACGGCAGATAAAGAAAAAGGAAACAAAAGTCATGGTGTGTCTACAGTCTAGAGATGTGCATCATCATTCATCCGCCCTGGCGATGTGCTATTATCAAAAAGCAAATTGTTTAACATTTGTACTTTGAAAAGACTGCCGAACTGTGCAATTTTTTGTTCTGAACAACATCTTTGTAAAAAAAAATGAAAATTCTCGACAAGTCGCTGAACTTTGAGCTGTTTCTCACCCTGTTTAAATATTTTTCGCGAGATACACAAGGAACGTTCAATATACTTCCGAACCGAGAGCAGGGCGAGAAGCCTTCCAAGGTAAAAGAAATGTGGCGGAAGTGCAAGTCGTCGTCACAGAATAACTTGCTAAACCACAGAGCCAGTCTCAAAAAAGGTCATCAGAGTTCGATGAAACAGCGACACATAACACTAGTAGGTGGAGATTGATCTGCTAAAAATTCGCCGTGCTTGAATATGGAGAGGACTCGCACCTACATCATCTGACAACACCCAAGGACAACGACCTTACAGCTACAAGTAAGCAAATGAGGAATGTTGCTTAATACCTTTCTCATATTATGGACACAAACGTGGTTGGTTATACAAGTTTCAAAATTAGAAGTCTATTCAAATCTCATAATAAATAATATCTTACAAAATTACCATTATCATAAACTCTGGTTTAACGAGGCTGAGTTTATTTCTCATTTGAGCAACACTTATAATTTGGTCTGCTATGCAATACACTGCATATACGTATAACATTTGTATATAACGCATTGAAATAATGTTATAGAAGCAGATTTTGGCATTACACAATAACTTTTGAAATAAAGGTTACACGTTCTTATGACCTGCGGACGTTTTATATAGATGTAATGAAGCTCAATTTGTATAAATATTTCGGTTGTTTTAAGGGAAACTGTTCTTTCATTTTGAATACACGACAGTTTTATTCACACTTACTGCCGAGTGAGGAAACTCTTTTTTTTTGAAGAATTACGTCAAAAAGCTGGTTTGAAATGAAAAAACTAAAAATAAAAAAGACTAAAAACTTCAGGGGGCTGGACAGCGCTTAATTGTTTTTACTACCTTATATTCACCTTTTCCGTAACGAAAAAAAATGAAACCGCAGAATTTTAAATTTGTTAGTTGTCTCTTTTAATTTAATTGCATTTCAAATTTAAAATAACTAAATTAATTAGTTTAATTTTTAATTTCACTTTTAGTCAATATGCGACACCGAGATCTGCAGTTTTAGAATAATAATTTTAGTACAGCATTAATATTGTTCAATAACATTAATACTATTTATATATTAGTATTATATGAAAAAAAGTCGATCATTTCCCCGTCCTCAGTGGGTTTTTGGTGAATTACAGACACACACGCGCGCACACACACGCACACACACTTTGGAGGAATATGTAGCAGTGCTGTAGAGGACTAACCTTTTTTCTGTTTAGGAGGATTTTTACATGCGGCCCTTCTTAGGTCGAGCAACAGATTCTATAAGTAGACAGTATGGAAGCCAAACTTTTAGTTTGATAGCCCCTCCCCCCAAGCAAAGGACAGAGTGAATAGTGGATCCTATATGTTCTGTGCGTGCTGGCTCGGTGGTCTGGTTTATTGGGATGACGACGCCGAGAGTTCAGGCATTGGAGACAGAGCATTCTATAGGTTAAGGCCATATGAGCAGTAAAGCCCACAGCAAGAAAATCCACCCTCTAACAGTACTATATGAACATGCATGATAATAACATGCTAATAAGTCTGCTTGAACTTTTTTCTCGCCGTTATCAAGTTGCATCCGTGTGAAAATGCAAAGTATTTTCCTGTCTTTAGTATGCACCGTTCTAACAACACACAGGTTTCTCAGATCGAAGTTTATGAGCCTCCAGAGAAAAGAGAAATAAGGAATGTAATCTTTCTTTTTCAACACGTAATAACAAGTTTTCAAATAAGCTTGTCAAAACTTGTTGTTACGTGTTATAAGAGAAAGACTGCATCCTCATTTCTCTTTTTACTTCCCTTAATGTATCTATCTATCGCACCATAATCAGCAGCAGCCATCATCACTCCACTGCTGGATGAAGGTCTCTTGAAATTTCTGCCGCAATTTTCTATCTTGAACCAGTTTGTTCCATGTAACTCCAACATGCTTTCGAATTCCATTTACAAATCTCCCACGTGGTATCCTTCTGAGTCTTTTCCCGTTCCTTGGTATCCAGTCAAGTAATTCAGTTGGCGCACGGTGTCAGTTCTTCTAGCAATACGTCCAACCCATTGTCACTTTAGTGTTTTTACTTTGACTATATTTTTCACCCTTGTCATTTTCCTGATCCACGAGTTTCTCTTCCTATCTTTCCTGGTTATACCAAGTATGCACCTTTTCATGCTTCTTCCAGCTGCTTGCAGCCTCTTAATGTCTTTTTTGGTTTAGGTTCATATCCTGTTCATTAAGTAAGAACTGGGAAAGATACATTGATTGAACAACTTCCTTTAAGACATTGTAAATTGGTCTTGAAATTTGAACTGTTTCTTCCTAAAGCTCTGCAACAAAATTTTATGCGCTAGTTTATTTCTTCTTCGTTGTGGACCTTGCTTAATATCTGTTGTCCAAGGTAAATGTAAACATTGGTTACTTCTAGAACTTGCCCCATCAACTTCCAAATCTTCAATTCTTATAAAACATTGTACATCAACTTTGTTTTCTGTGAGTTCATTTTTAAATCCACTTCTTTACTCTCGTGAACAAGTTCCAGGATCATACTTTGCAGCTCTGAGAGGGCGCGTTCAAATTGATTATGTCGTAGAAAATCGAAGATAGGTTAAATAATCTCCACTTATCTTTATTTCTTTGTCTCTGTTCAATGATTGAAAGGCATTTAATGCCACCTACTTCAATGTGGCATTGCAGAGATTTAGAGACATAGTGCCCCCCTTGTTTCACTTCCTTTCCAATTTTTATAAGTCCTCGAATAATCAGACCTTTGCTCATGCATTTTCATAGAGTTCCCCTCCCTCTTAAAAATCTTGGGTCCGTTACTAGTTAGAACTATCCGCCTCAGGAAAAATGTTGATAATTCGCCTTTCAGATACTGAAAATACCATGTCTGTCAGAAGGATGAACCGACAAAGAGAAGTTAAATATGGACATAGTGGTATTAAAAGCTGGCATATTTTCTCAAAAGACATGGTAAACAAATGCATCGAGCAGGGTGGCTTGCGGTGAATATGTCAACGGTTGTTTCAGTCTAGGATGCAATCATCGCCTACGTTTATAGGCATAGTTGATATCATACTCAGCACATACTCAAAGAAACTGAGAACTTCTGATTTCTGAGAGGCCGAGTTCTACGAACAATGAAATCTAGTTGAGAAGTTTACTTGACCTTCCATTCTGAGTGTTTAAACAGAACAGCAAGCAGTAATTTCAAGCACGAAAACCATCCGGGTTTCAAGAGAAGGGTGGGGAAACCGTGTACAAAACCGAACAGTTTGAAGGTCACTATAGGAATTAAAACCATTTTTCTTCTCTGTTATCATTTCCCGCGGCTGTGGAAAATAAGAATGATTAATTGGGAGGGGGGACGGCCCTGAAACAATGAATTGTTAACTCTAGAATACGATAGTATAAGAAGTGCCCAGAAGGAGACAGCTTAGCTTCTGGTTTAATTGCTTTCAGTGTGGATAATAACAATAGCCTGGGCACCCGCGGCTACTTTTAGTTTGAAGAAAATCCTTTCGCAGCTACGTATATATACATACCACATCTTGTTTTTCTTTATTCAATGGATCGCTCTTTTTGTATTGAGGTTAAAATGGGTGTGTGTGTGTTTGAGGGTGGAGTGTGGTTCCTAAACAAGCAGGGAATTCTGATTTAAGAAAAACGTGAGCAGGAAAGACTTCGTAAATGAATTTCGTATTCGTAATGGGGGTTAAAATGGCACAAACTTGAGAATAAGTTTATTTTTATCTACTGAGGGTCTGTCTTGCAAAACTGATCTCAAGATTACACCGGCATAGATGAAAAATTAAAAGCTCGGAAGGCAAAAATAAGAAACATCTAATACAAAAGCTTTTATCGAAATAAAATTCGATAACGTCATCCATCTATCTTAGCAAAATCAAAAGTTTAGAGTTAAGAAAATAAATTAGCGGCCATACAGTTTTATAGAAATCACCTGTCTAATAGCAGTATTTAGCTCTAAAACTTACTTTGACAGCTAGACAACTGATATATGAAGCACTCCGTAAAATATGACATACCAACAAACAAATTATTTTCACTGCATCTGTTCTGATTCTTCGTTGGAAACCGCATATACTTTTCAAAATGCTATAGGAAGGTTGCTAAAAATTTATGTTCATAACTGGTGCATTTGCTTTGATGAAATAAATATAAAAGAGTACCGGTAATTTTGTTTCGAAAATTCAAAAAGCAGTGTTCATAGTAACGACTTTTTCTAAACCAACCGTATAAATATTTTCATAAATAGATTTTTCTTGCACATGAAAGTACTTGTACTAAGAAGTATAGTATTTCAACTACAGGATTTTGTTAGTGAAATGTATATGCTAAAATTATCGTCTGCGACGATAATTTTCGTGTTTACATTTTATTACGTGAAAATTATCCTG
This sequence comes from Macrothele yani, assembly GCA_039090855.1. NCBI lineage: Eukaryota > Metazoa > Arthropoda > Arachnida > Araneae > Macrothelidae > Macrothele > Macrothele yani. The sequence continues at coordinate 80,309,700 of CM077002.1, forward strand.
AAAGATGGCAATAGCCAATTTTGATGATCAAATACTTCTTTAACTTACCTTGTACTCCTATAGTATAGAGGGCTTCCCTCTAATTTTAATACAAAATAAACTGAGTTATTTCTGATAGTATCATTACGAATCGAACAATGAAGGATTTTCTAAGCCTTGATGATTCCTTTTCACTATTTCATAGGCTATGAATTCACTATCTAAGAAAGGATGTATCAAAGGAATTGCACATTTTCATAAAACCACCAAAAACAGTGATTGGAAAGCTACTTTTTAAAAGTAGTTGTGCTACAACTACATTCTTGAAAAAGTAGCTTGCTATAGCTACAACATTTTTTCTGAAAAGATAATAACTACACTACTTCTTTTCTGAATAGCAGCGACTTTCGCTACTTTTCAGCTACTTTTTTATGCTTAGACTTAAACTGAAAGTGCAAATTATGAAGGAAATCTTTACGTCTTCTTATACAGTGTATACGGTATTCAGAACTAAACATCAAAATAAATATTACACAATTAATTAATTTTTGCATTTATATCTGCCCGGTATGTAACACATTTTACATATTCAGTTTCGTATATTCTAAGCTAGATAGTCTAGCTCAGAAATCCAGGAAATTAAATGAAAAACCATATCAAGAAATGTCTGGGAATTCATTTTCTTTGACTAAAAGAATCGAATCTCGCCATCAATGATCTTCAATAAAACCCCTAGCGCGATGGCTCGTACGCGCTGTAGGCTAATAGAAATTATTCAGTTAACAGTTTGGCTAGCGTCCATAATGTACGCCAAGTCAGGTGCAATATTGTAGGCAGGGCACAGTCAGACCTCGTGTTTCAGCCAATTACGTTTCAGGAAATCTGAAATTGTCACGTGATTTGAAGAATACTTTTTTATCATTTTTTTAAGTAGAACGATTCGTAGCGTGATTTTCCGCTACAATGTGTTTTATTTTGTAGCATGCTACTAATACAACTACATTTTTCTAACTGTACCGGTGCTACATTTCACCCGACTTTAAAAACAGCGTGCTACTTCCGATCATTGCGAAAAAATTACTTTTTCGAACTCTTACTGTTTTATTTTCAACTTGATATTCCATTTCCTGCATTAGGAGGATGCCAAATGAGTAGTGGAAAGAAAAATAGCGAGATTCTAAGCACTTTTCAAAATATTTCATTCAAGGAGTTTCGCACTTTATGATTTGTTCATACTTTTAATATAATTTGTTCAATTTTCAAGGATCGGCCTACCTTTATCATGATCAAAATGTGAAGACTCTTTGGATCTAGGAAATTCAGGATTGTTTCTCCTATCAGACAATTTTGCTGTCACACTGAGATACATGTATTCTGAATAGGATAAATGCATGAAATAGAAATTACGAAGAGGAACGTATCGGTAAACCATATTTTAACAACAGCGGTCGTTCCATTTAGTACTTCCATCGTCTCGCGATAAGAAAATCATTTGGTAACAATGCTGCAGGTTCGAGGTTATACACTTCACAGTGGTGTAATGTGATGTGCTGAGACTTAAAGTACTAATCAAATTTTTATTTTGGTGGTTTAACGACAATCGTGAGAAACTCAATTGGCTGCAAACAGTCGCCTGTCCCCAATTTTAGGCCACACTGATGGGGACAAGAGATTATTAATTTTTGCTTCGTTCAATCAGACTAGAAAAAAAAAGAAGAAAGAAAATGGAAGTATATGTGTAGTAAAATATATAGTAGTATTAGGTGTACAAATAAGTTTTAAAGCGTTTTTTGTGTGACGTATACAGCTAATTTACATATTCAATATTCCTCCGCGTTGTTGTCATGTGACCGTAACTGGTCCAGAGTATAAAATGTGACACAGAAGTTTTCCCAAGAGTCAAACGCACTTGCACATCGGCAGGTGAAAGATGGCAAGCGATACTGCATTTATTCGACACTCCATTCGTTTCTAATTTCAGCAAAGAAAAAGTGCTGCGAAAGCATGTGCATCGATCTATTCAGTTCTGAGGGAGAATATTGTATCGAAAAGCACGTGTGAGTTTTGGTTTAGACGGTTTAAAGCAGGTGAGTTTGATGTTAGCGGTCGAGAACGTAGCTGCGCCCCGCAGAAGATTGCACATGAGGAACAGCAAGCATTACTGGATGAAGATTCGTCTCAAACGCAAAAAAAAAAAACTAGCTGAACAACTGGGGGTAACACAACAAACCATTTCCAATCGTTTACGCGCAATGGGAAAGATTCAGAAGGGGAAAAAATGGGTGCCACATGACCTGAGCCAGAGGAACAAGGATGAGCGTGCCATGAAGTGTTTGAATCTGTTGAATAAACAACACAGAAAGTCTTTCCTGTGAAAAATCTTTACGGGTGATGAAAAGTGGATATGGTACGACAATCCCAAACGCAAAAAAACCCTGGGTAGATCCCGGTGAAGCAACGACTTCGACACCGAAACGCAATATTCATTCCAAGAAAGTTCTGCTGTGCATCTGGTGGGATATGGAGGGTGTGCTCTATTATGAACTATTGAAACAGGGTCAAACTGTTACTGCTGATCGCTACAAGCAACAATTGCTGCGATTGAACCAGAAAATCTGTCGGAAATGTCCATTCACAGGCAAAGGATTGCGTCCCGTGAAATTACTGCATGACAACACTAGGCCGCATGTCGCAAAATCAGTCAAGGAAACGTTATTGACGCTTGGCTGGGAAGTTTTGGAGCACCCGGCGAATAGTCCCGACATATTTCCTTCAGACTGTCATTTGTTCCGATCGATGCAACATGGTTTGTCTGTTGTACGGTTCCGGACATGTGACGAAGTGCAAAAATGGGTTGACGACTTCATCGCGTCACACGACGAAGTATTCTTCATAGTGGAATCCGTCAGGTACCCGATCGATGGCGGAAGATGATAGATAATGATGGCGTATATTTTGATTCGTAAAGGTATTGTTGTTTTCTCTCAAATTACATGTTGCGCTGTCTTAAAGTACTTTAAAACTTATTTGTACACCTAATATAATAAAGTATGAAGAAGTTGTTTGTTCTTGCACATGAAACCTAATACGCTTCTTTCGACGTGTTGTGGTGTCAGCATTAGTCGACGACAGCTGATCAGAGACTTTTAATGATGTTTCAGTTGATGGTAATCCGGAGCAAGTCGATGCTTGTTGAATGTCTTTTCCCGCTTCAATTGTTTTTCGAAAAATTCGAACGAGCTCAACATTGTTCGGACCTTTGTATTGAAAATTTAGTTGTTCTTGAGTTTTGTATCGAATCGGTTTAAAATCCAAAGGCGATTCGGATAAAATCGCATTCGTTCAGCAGTAGATTTAAGCATATTTAATGATTCCTATCTTTTTTCTGAAAAATATGTTTATTTATTTTTACAATTATGTTTCAAATATTCTAAGACAATAGTGTTTGAATTAAATTTTATTATCCTCTGAATTTCCGTAGTAGACTGCATCAAGGAAGTCTATGATCGAGTCGTTCATTATGCCGAATATTACTGCGTGAGGAAACAGAGGTAAGTGAGCGCAACAACACTTATAGTGGCAGGATAAGTGGTAAAGCAACTTATTCTGCGATGGGTCCAGATTTGGCTTACATTTCCATTGTTTGCGACTTCACGTCTGGAGAATCTCAGGAACGAGCTGCAACCTGTGCACCCGTTCCGGGACGGCTCAGTAATGGCGTGGGAAGGATGTGCTTTAATAGCCGCACAGATCTCTGTATTTGTCGACGTCAAACGAACGCCGGGAAGATATAATCAGCATTAGTGTGACACATTTCCACGATGCGATAGGCCATGATTTCCGTTCTTCTTCTTATTATTATTTTGTTTCGGGGTTTAACGTCCACCATAAGCAAATCTGAGGGTTATAAGTGGATACCCGACTCTAATTTAGAACCACTTGTTCCAGAGAAGGGACAGAGCCAACGCCATTGGACAAGTACACCACTCCTGCTTCATCCGGGACTTGAATCCGGATTCATCTCTGACGAATGGTCAGAAACCGGCGCCCCACACCACTACGCCAATGCGCAGCCATGATTTCATCTTCGTTGATGATAACGCACGATTTCATAGAGCTTACATTGTGGTTTGCTAACTTGAAGATCGCGGTATTCTACGTTTGCTTCTACCGCAAAGAGGTCCCCTCAGCATAATCTCGTTCGGCACATGTGGGATGTGGTCTGGTATTTGCCTGTGGGTTGGACAACTCAAAAGCTAGATGAATCATCTCATCTAGATGAATCATCTCATCCACTTAGATTCCAGGTGGTTGTGTAAAGCTGAGAAAGTGTCCCAACGCACTGACCGGCCAAGGTAAACGTCGTATGCTTCTCATTCCTTCTCAGTCAATGAGGTGCTTTTTTAGCCAAAGGTTCCACGCTACATCTTTTATATGTCCATTTCTTGAGAGTTTTGTGTTCTGTATCCTATGTTACAGGAAATAAAACGCATACGGTTGACCACAGACTGTGAATGGCTCCAAGCAGCCACGAAAACTTCAGAACCCCGTCCAAGCAAACATTTGTTTTGCACACTTTTGGTGAGTTCGAATTGACTGTGACAACTTTTAATCACACACACAGGAAGTGGGTGTTAATGTGTAGAAAGCGCACATTTTTTATTCAGTGTTCTATAAAAATCTGAGACTGGGAGTGTAAGACAGTCACGACAGGAAAACGTCCGAAGAAGTAATGGTTAAGAGAAAGAGAGATTGATTGTTGAAGCAGAATTTCGTAAAACTTCCCTACATTCCGTTGTCGGCAACCGAGAAAAGATAATTACCCCAACACAATTAAAAAACAATGGGCTTTGGTGTAGCTCTCCGTTCGCTGGGCCTGTGACCGGATCAGTCCTCTAGGAAAGCAGTGAAAGCACGAATTAAGAGAAGTGTAGCGATAACATGCTCCTCCCCTATCTGTGGTTTAAGCAAAAAAACGCGGATAGTCTGGCCAGTTTTGCGCAATGAAAATCTAATGAGAAATTTATTTATGGAGCTGCTTTTAGCAAACAGGATTTTTTTCCGGATTATAACGTTAACTTTTAGAGTTATGCAATGATTAAAGGAAGTATATCTTTAAATTTTCAACGAATGTTGAGAAACGTTTTATTTTCAGGAATCTCAAGGCCCCGGTCCGGCGGGGACTACGGAGGCCTACGCTACGCCTACTGGCCAGAAGTCTTCACTTCCTTACCTGTAGCATAGGATAGTGCTAAATGATTGTGTGCCACCAAGATACTTGCAGGCTATATTTGATACGCCATTTTCAAACGTGATTTAAACGTGAAAACATTTAATGTCCTGCATCTGATTCAGCAAGCAAAGCTCGGACGGTCGAACATCACTAAAATATATTATCTCTCTATATATAAGAAATCCGGTGATCAACCGAGGGATTTTTTATATTTTTGAAACTGAATTAGTGTTATTATTCCTCGATTTGAAGTAACTAGCACTTTGATGTAGTGATTTACCGTAAAATAACAAGGAAGGAAAGAGTTGTACCCATACTCAGTTCTGCCAATACGGCAAAGCAGGTCACGGGCACAACGAGTTAAATACGCTTTCCATCATCAGATAGGAAATAACACGCACGAACATTTTCAGGCATAAGTAACATTTCGTGTCCCATTTACGTAGAGGCATAAGACTAGGAAAACTTCTCGAATAACATATGAAAGAAATACTTCAGTGAAAAGAATTACTGAAGTTGATACGTGTAATATCTTATGCGTAAAATATTAGCAATACCAGTAACACCACTTATTCATCAATTCACGGAAATACTGGTACTAAAATAACTGGACATTCTTGCACCTAGAAACTTTAATATTCTAGTACCATGAAAAATATTTAGCAAATTTAAATGCCTTCACCAAAATTCCCATTAAGCGTTAAAACTTTAACTTAGTTTCTTACATTTTATTCAAAACATGAAAATAAACTGCTCAAAAAAAACAAAAGTTAGAGAAACTGTTAAAGAAAAAAGGAGATCGACGGCACGTAACGAAACCGTATGCATTTAATTTTTTAATAACACAGGATGCCGAACGCAGAACAGGCAAAAAATGGTCATAAAACAAAAAAAAAGATGTAGCATGGTGCTTTCGGAGTTCAAGCGAGAAACCACATCATTTACTCAAAAGGAATGAGAAGCATATCAGGTTACCTTGGCCAGCAGTGTTTCTTTCAGGACTTTTTGGCCGGGAGGGGGGGCAAATGGAACCTTAGAGGAGGCAAGTTTTCCATTTGCAATATATGGAAAACTTGCCCCCTCTAAGGTTCCTTCTATATATATATAAATATAGTGGTTAAAATATATATATAATTTTAACTACTATATTTATAGAAATAATTACTATATATATAGCACAGGGGCGCATTTAGAGGAGGCCTCGCTCCCGGAAAATGCTTCATTTTTTTGTTTTTGGTTAAAATGCGACTTACATTAAAAAAAATACCTTAATTTAATAAAAATGTATCAACTTACATTAGAAAAAAAATGCTTTAATTTTTCTTCAGTTTTTCATTAACTTTAATTTTGTTCCAGATGGTGAATTTCAAAAACTTCCTTCTTTGTACCCCCCACCCCCCCACCCCGAAGAAAAATTCTATATACATACCTGATATAGTAATTACTTCTTCAAACATTTCAGGAATAACAAACTGTTTTCAGCTAAAGAAGGGAAGGGGAGGTTCCGCAGGCTTGAAATTTTTATCTATTAAAACGCATTCAACGCACTCTTGTTCCTGAATCACGATTCCCAGACAATTAGGTATGATTAGTCTACTATTATATTTTTAAGAATACCATGCATCGTAATACACTTTTTAATAAAATAAACTATAACTAGTACCCTTTGAACAAATATTAAAAAAAATAAAATTGAAGAAATATTTGTATCATAAAAAGAAACGAAACTTCCTTTTTCATCATAACTTGAATTTATTAAAATTTGGCTCAGTAACCTATAATGTCTCGAAGGGGAGGGGGGGGGATGGTCGTTTCCGGGCCAAGTCAGTACGTAGTGGCATCTCCTCGGCATTTCACAACTATCTGAAATTTAAGTGGCATACCGTAGATGAGATTATTCCGCTAAGTTGTGGGTGTCCTTCCCACAGCTAGCTGAATCAAAGTAGTTGGCTGTGGGCCAATTCATCCCAGACTGCTCAGTGGGACAATGCTCGAGGGACTTTGGCTTTAGAAACAAACGTAGAATACCGCGATCTTCGAGCTAGCAAATCACAATGTGAGCTCGATGAAATCGTGCATTATCATCGACGAAGATGAAATTATAGCTGCGTGAAGTACCGGTATCTGACCATAGTAGTGGTCAGATACCGGCACTAATAGTGTGAAGTACCGGTATCTGACCATTCATCTGAGATGAACCCAGTTTCAAGTCCTGTATGAGGTATGAGTGGTATTCTTGTCCGATGGCGCTAGCTCTGTCCCTTCTCTGGAACAAATGATTATAATTAGGGTCGGGCATCTCCTTATAAACGAAAGAGGTCCTCATGGTGGACGTTAAACCCCGAAACAAAAACAAAAAAAGAAAAACAAAAAGGGAATTATAGCCTATCGCATCGTGGAAAAGTGTCATAATAATGCCGTCCCGGTTCTTCACGCTAGCGCTTGTGTGACGTCAATAAAGATAAATATTTGTGCAGTTATTAAAGCACATCCTTCCCTACGTCATGACAGAGCCGTCGCAGAACCGATGAACAGATTGCAGCGAGTTCCTGTGATTCTCTAGACGCGAAGTCGCCAATAATTGAAATGTAAGCCAAACCTGGAGTCACCGCAGAATAAAACGCTTTGCCACGCTTCCAGCAAGTATAGGTGTTGTTGCACCCACTTGTTGCTCACACAGTGAGCAACAAGTAATGGACATCTCGACCTTTGACCTTCCTGATACAATCGATAACCGAAATTCAGAGGATAACTGAAATAATTTCAAACGCTACTGTCTTAGAATATTTGGAATAGAATTGTAAAATTAAATAGGCATATTTTCCAAAACATAAAGCCAAAAATTTAGGAATCATTAGATATGCCAAAATCTACTGCTGAATGAATGCGATTGTACTGAGCTCCCTTTTTGGATTCTGAACTGATTAGATCCCAAAAACCAAGTACAACTAAATGATCAACACAAAGGTTTCAACAATATGGAGGTCTTTTGAGATGAACGAAAAATATTGAAGACGGAGAAGACATTTAACAATCATCGACTGTTGATATAATCAATTACACCAACACTAAACATTTCTGATCAAGTGCTGTCGACTAAATCTGACTCCACAATGCGTCAAAATCAGCTTATTGATTTACATGTACAAGGAGAAACTACTTTGTCATGTATAAACAATTATGTGATAAGAATGCGCATTGTGAATTCGAGCGAAGGTCCTTGAAAAATGAGCTTGGGCCTAAATGAGCTTGGGCCCTAGGTTTGGTGAAAGATAAAAATATTTTACACATTTACTCGTTTTAACCAAGCGTCTTATAGGAGTGACCGTCACCCCCATTTTCGTCTTAATTTTTAACTGCTTCTTTAGCACATGTATTCAGGACCTGATTATCGGAGGGGCATGCGGGGCACGTGCCCAGTACCCCCAGTTTGAAGGGGCCCCAAATTTGCAATTTTTATAATAATGTTATGTTATAAATTTCTTTTTCTTGAAAGTTCCATTTTGATTGGACAAACTATCAAGAGGACTAATAAATTTTCCAAGGCACTCATCTTAACTAACTCAATAATGTATTTTAAACATTTCAGATAGTGAACTCCAACTTCTATATATTGCTACCACGCAGTGGCGGCTCGTGGTAGGAAAAATAGGTGAAGAGCTACAAGAGCAATATGAAAATATATCTACTGTCTTCAATGAAAATCAGTCAATGAAAATTTACCTATTTTTTTATATATTAGATCAATTCTTCTTCCCTTTAAAGCTGGAAATTTGTCGATTATGTCGTCATAAAAAGGCTGTTTCTTCGTGATATCAAGAAAATGTCTTTCTGAATAGAAATCTTTGCCAAAGAAGCAAGTTTATCTGGAGAAATAGTGTTTCTTGAGTAAGTTTGTATTGTTTTAAGGCAAGAAAAACTTCTTTCCACTGAAACACTTGCAGATGCAATTGTTAAAATCGGGGAAACCAATATATAAGCTTCTGTAAAAATGTCTTTATCTCCATGTAGCACTCGGAGTTAATGAGTCGATAATTTCCTTAATTTTTCATCAGCATATACAAGACTCAGTTCATTTTTAAGGCTCTGGTGTTAAGTAAATATTTTTCCGTAAAAATGTTGTAGATTTTCAAATGCGTGAGAGGGAAAGCAACAATTAAATTGGTCGAATTTGGTTGTGTCAGCAAGACAGGCAAATTGAAGTTTAAGTTTCTCACTGTCTTGAAATCTTATATCCATTTCCATAAGAATGTGATACAAAATTTCCAAATACAATTCTTTATAATTTTGAAAAATTGTTTCTTGGGTAAGAGCAGCATATTCCCGTTTAGATCTGCTTATTTCTGTAATTTTTGCTAGCTTTTCCAAACAGTGTTTCAAATACCTCATCGTTCCTTTAATGGCTCAAAATTTCATAAGTTTTTTTTTAATTTGAGTAACACAGTAGTTTATGTCTAGTGATTTTTTCTGCAAAATTTCGAATAATAGATCGGTGAAGCCAAATATTTCATCAAATACTATTGCCAAAAATGTAAATTCAAAAGTGTTCATATCATATTAAATCCCTTGGGCAAGTTGAGTTGATTTTTTGTCTGATTAGTCACTATTTGTGAAAAATTCGAATACTTCCTTTAATTTATCTCAATCTTCAACTATTACACTTACTAACTTGGAAGTGGGGGACCATCGAGTTTCTGTTATGGTTGGCATGCATCTTGCGGTTGTTGATGGGAATGTATTGTTTTTTCACCACTCAGCAAAGCGATCGCTTCGCTGAGTGGTGAAAAAACAAAGGAATTACACTGAGGCTTGCAAAAAATATTCTACACTTAGAAATTTTAGAAAAACTCTGTTGTAATACAAGGTTCAAACGATGTACTAAGCGATAACAAAAACAGCTTGAGAAGCTTTATGCTTCATTTTTTTCTATAACCGAGTCAAGTGTCCAGACATTACGCTTGCCCCATCGAAACAATGTCCTATTGACTTGTGTTGATAATCAAACTGCTCCAAAATTTTGTCTAGCATTTTGTCTAGCATTTTGTATAAAGCTTCTGACGTTCTATCTTCACTCATATCATGGAAACCCAAAAATCGCTCAACCAATGCACCTTCCGAATCAACAGATCTTATTAAAGAGCACTCGGAAGTCTGGTTATGTTTTCGCATCTACTTGAATAGAAAAGCATTGAACTTCATTTATTTCATTTTTGACGTGGTCGTTTATATATTCAGAAATACATCATCATCATCATTGTCAACCATTATCAATCCACTGCTGGACGAAGGTCTCCCCAAGTTTCCTCCACAACGGTCTGTCTTGTGCCAGTCTCCTCCATGTCACCCCTGCATACTTTCGAATTTCATCCACCCATCTCCCATGTGGTCTTCTTCTGGGTCTTTTCCTGTCCCTTGGAATCCAATCTAAAATTTCGGCTGTCCATCGATGATCTGTCCTTCTGGCAGTATGTCCAGCCCATTGCCATTTCAGGGATTTAACTCTGATCATGATGTCTTCCACTCTCGTCATTTTTCGGATCCACGAGTTCCTCTTCTTATCTCTCCTGGTTACACCAAGCATGCACCTCTCCATGCTGCTTTGAGTTGTCTGCAGCCTTTGTATGTCTCTTTTAGTTAAGGTCCACGTCTCTGCACCATACGTAAGCACTGGAAGGATGCATTGATCAAACACTTTTCTTTTAAGACATAATGGCATATTGCTCTTGAAAATTATGCTGTTTCTTCCAAAAGCTCTCCAGGCAAGTTTTGTACGCCGATTAATTTCTTCATCAATGTGACCCTCACTTGATATCTGCTGTCCAAGATAAACGTACGTGTCTGTTATCTCCAGCTTTTCTCCATCAATCGATAAATCTTCATTTCTTGTAAAAGCATTGAACATCACTTTTGTCTTCTGAAAGTTCATTTTTAATCCCACTTCTTTACTCTTGTCAGCAAGTTCCTGGATCATACTCTGCAGCTCTGATGGGGTAGTTGCAAAAATGACTACGTCATCAGCAAAACGAAGGTGGGTTAGATAATCTCCATTAATCTTTATCCCTTTGTTTTCCCAGCTCAGCGACTGAAAAACACCCTCCAATGTGGCATTAAAGAGCTTCGGAGATATGGTGTCACCTTGTCTCACTCCCTTTCCAATTTTTATGTGTGTTGTATTTTCAAACAGCCGAATCTTTGCACTTGCATTTTCATAGATGTTATTAATAATATTAATGTATGCATCTTCAATACCGCAGGTTTTCAGAGCCATTGTAACTGCTGATGGTTTCACCGAATCAAAGGCTTTTTCATAATCGATAAAAGCCATGCACAATGGAAGTTCATATTCCCTCGCTCTTTCAATTAGTTCTCTCAGTAAGTGGATATGATCTATTGTGCTGTAGCCACTCCTGAATCCAGCTTGTTCTCTCGGTTGAGCCATGTCCAGTGTTACCTTCAAGCGGTGTGAAAGAACTTTAGTGAAGATTTTATAAACTACTGATAGGAGGCTGATAGGTCTGTAGTTTCCGAGATCCTCAATGTCACCTTTCTTATGTAGCAGGATCATTGTAGCGGTGTTCCAATCCTCAGGAATCTTTCCTTCATTAAGGCATCGAGTGAAAATTTGGGCGAGTACTGTTTCGATTTCTCCACTTGCTTCTTGTATGATGTCTACAGTAATTCCATCTTCTCCTGGAGCTTTTCCCCGCTTCATGTTCTTGATTGCATGTGCAACTTCTGCTGGAAGGACTGGAGGAACTCTGGTACTGGTATCTTTTATGATGTCTGGAGTGCATGTATCTTCCCTTTCATATAATTTGGAGTAGAAATCTTTCACTCTTGTCAAAATTTCGCCTCTATTTCTTGTTACAGAACCATCTTCTTTTCTCAGTGCCATAATCTGTTTTCTTCCCTTACTGAGTTTTGAATAGTTTATGAGTCATCTGTGAAGACATTTTTTCATCGTTTCGTATTGATTTTGAATTTTTAAAGGACTTCTTGATATCAACAGTGAAAGCAATTACCTTGAATTTCTACGATTTATCGAGTCAATGCCTTCGTCATGGTCACGGAATGCTAGTTCTTGTATACTCAAATACAGTACTGCATCAATCATTGTGTGCAGGAAAAGTTTATTTAAACGAACGCTTTTGTTGAAATGCATTTTCAAAAGCCTAGCATTCTCCCTCAGGGCATCGGCAATGGTATTCTGATTCTTTTCAAAATTATTTAACATTAATTCGCAGTTCAAGTGTTCGCTAGAATCACCACGTTTGTGAAGTGACCGTTTTATATTTAATTGTCTTTATTCCACGCCGAATTTTATTACTAAAAAATAAGCAGGGCCAACAAAATAATTTTTGTAACACAGAAGGGCTAAAGGCCATTTATATTTAGTAAACCAACATTTTTTTAAATTAATATTGTAAGATTTGCCGCTCTTCTGGATTTCTTTCTTGGTGACAATTGTCAGTGAATCCGTCGGTCGTCCTTGAAGTAAAATGTCTCTTTTATTTTCATCTTTCCACCGATTGAACGGAGTATGCAATAAATTATAGACAATGTCGTTCACAGGATACGTACTGAAAACTAAAACTATCACTATCAGTTAAACTGTACACGAAAATAAAGTAACTAATGAAGTTTTAAAAAAAACAATCACAAAACACGAAAAAACAAATGTCTTTCGGAAAGTATGTACCAAAATCACCGCAAGGAAAAAGCCCTAGTGAATTGCAAAGACCCTTGGAAATCCGTCCCGTTCCACTGCGATCTCTTCGGATGTCACGACTGCAGGTGCAGAGCTTTGGCGTCTCAAGCTAAAACACTTCACTTGCCCGGCAGATAGGGGAGGGTGACGTCACAGTTACCATGGCAACTCGGACGAAAACTGCAGACTTCAAAGCATTCTCATTTCAGCTCTTCACTTGAACTGTTTTGCGTATAAGGACTTGTTTTCCGTATTGAACGCGCATTGTGAATTGATATCTAATCAAAATTTTGGGTATTTTGGCACTCAATAAAAGCAAAAAAAGAATATATTATACGAAATTATTAAATACAACCTTCTTTCAAATGAAGGTGAAGAGGCACTTCACCTACTTCACCTGAAAAGCCGCCACTGCTACCACGTCCACTATCGTAAAATGCGACAAATTGATTGGCGCAGTATCCTAAAGTCCGTCTGTTTCAGTCTGCAGCTGCACGGATGAAAATATTTGCCGACAAAAATGGCAACACATTCATAAAGCAAACACTTGTTTATAGTAGTATATGGTCCTACCATGAAGCTTCTCGACAAGTTTGCAGCAAAGCTCTCAATTTTACGTTTTTGTTAAGAGTTAGCATGTGGTAATAGTTAGAAGTGAGACGATAATTTTAAACATTTTGTAGTTTTTATTAGAATTTTAACTGATATCGTATTTGTTTAAAGTGTAATACCATACTTTTTAGCACGTCTTTTGTAAAATAAGATCGTGCTTCTGTTATCGGTTTGTCTGTCCGTCCGTCCGTCTGTACCCACGATATTTCAGCAACTATTAGTCCGATTTAAAAAATTCTTTTTGCATTGGGAAGCTTGAAATATGCAAATGATGATTCCTTATTTCGTTTTTTTTTACGATGTACAATTTCGCCGGTAGAGGGCGTAAATGCAGATGATGTTGAATTCAAAAATACGTTTTATTCCACATATTTGCTTCTAAACATCCGATTGAAAAAAAAATGTATATCTTTCGATTCCATTTATGTCGAAAAATATTTTAGATATAGTAACTTTTTCAAATTACGCATAGATTTTCCGCTAGGAGGCGTAAAAGTAAATTACATTTTCCCAGATAACTCTTCTTCTAAAACTCCGATTTGAAAAAAAATTCTTCAGCGGATACATCTCATGATGGAAAATCTTTTGCATATAATTTCAAATTTTTCGTAAAGAATACTTTGGCCACCAGGCGGCGTAAGTGTTAATCTTTGCTTCTGATGTATTTGCCGTAAAATCGTGGCTTTTAAAATATCGATTAAAAAATCCTTTCGTGGACTGATGCCACTCACATCGATAAACCTTTCCGGAATATTTTCTTCTTAAAATATTCCACAGTTTCTCCGCTAGGGGGCGTAGATGTACATCTTATTTTTGTCACTATCTCTACTTCTGGGAGTCCGATTTGAAAAATTCCTTCTTTGTTGGATAGTGTTTTCCGTGTGACATGTTTTTCATATAATTTCAAAATTTTCAAGTAACTCATAGACTTTTCACTAGGGGGTGTAGCAGTAAATTGCGTTTCCCTTTATATCACTGCTTTTAAATCTCCGATTTGAAAAATTCTTTCTGCACCGGATACAGCTCCAAGTGGGAAATCGTTTGCACATAATTTCAATTTTTTGTAAAAATATAGTTTGGCCACCAGGGGCGTAAATCTTAATTTCCGCCTCTGTTGTATTTGAAGCAAAATATGAGCTTCTAAATTCTCGATTGAAAAAAAACGTCGTTTGTTGAACGATACTACTCATGTCGACAAACCTTTTAGAAACATTTTCTTCTTAAAATAGTGCATGGTTTCTACGCCAGCGGGAGTAGATGTACATCTTATTTTTGTCAATAGCTCTACTTCTAGGTGTCCGATTTGAAAAATTCCTTCTTTGGTGGATAGTGTTTTCTGTGTGACATGTTTTTCATATAATTTCAAAATTTTCAAGTAATTCATAGACTTTCCGCTAGGGGGCGTAGCGGTAAATTGCGTTTCCCCCTATATCTCTGCTTCTAAATCTCCGATTTTAAACATTCTTTCTGCACCGGATACAGCTCCTGGTGGGAAATCGTTTGCCAATAATTTCTAATTTTTGTAAAAAAATAGTTTGGCCACTAGGGGGCGTAAATCTTAATTTCCGCTTCTGTTGTATTTGCAGTAAAATATGAGCTTCTAAATTCCCGATTGAAAAAAACGTCGTTTGTTGACCGATACTACTCATGTCGACAAACCTTTTAGGAAATGGAAAATTTTCTTCTTGAAAAAATGCATGGTTTCTACGCCAGAGGCCGTAGATGTATATCTTATTTTTGTCAATATCTCTACTTCAAAGATTACGATTTGAAAAATTCCTTCTTTGTTGGATAGTGTTTCCGATGCGAAATGTTTTTCCTATAAATTCAAAATTTTCAAGTAAATCATACACTTTCCGCTAGGGGGCACAAAGGTAAATTACGTTTTCTGCGTTATTTCTGCTCCTAAAGCTCTGATTTGAAAAATTCTTCCTGTATCGCATACAAGACCTGACGGAAAATATTTTTCACATAATTTCTAATGTTTGGTAAAGAATGGTTTAGTCACCAGGGGTCATAAGTGTTAATTTCTGCTTCTGAAGTATTTGTTGCAAAATCTGGGCTCCTGAAAACTCGACTAATTTTTTTTTTCTTCGACCGATACCACTCATACGGATAAACCTTTTGAGAAAACTTTCTTCCTAAAATAATGCATGGTTTTCCCACCAAAGGGACGTAAAGCCACATCTTATTTTTGTCGATATCTCTGTTTCTAAGAGTTCGTAAGCTCACGATTCCGTTTACAGCAATATCTGAGGGATTAAATACCCGATTGAAAATCTTCTTTCTTTGGTCAGATTTATTGTTTTCCATACCAGTTTCATTGATTTTGAATAGGTTTGATAAATTTAATTTGCGTCAGAACGGATTCAAAAGACGTGCTTATTACACCCGAAAATTAGGTGTCAACTTTCTTGTTAAGTGATGTCTCGACGAACGTATCTGTCCGGTTCTGCTAAAAGTAAATTAAAGACTGAAAAAGAAGAATCTACCAAAAAACTTGCAGGAACGCTGTTAAAGTATTCTGTTACGGTTAGTCAAAAACCGGATATTTCTGAGAATAAAATGATTATTTCTTGAACACCAAGTAATGAACATTGTAAAGATTTCGATGCATCAGCGAAGGAATCCGAAGACTCTGATCCATTTTTGAACGCTTTTTGTTTTGTTTTTTCAAGAAAAGGGGATTTTGCCATTAAATATGAATCGTGAGAACAATCACCAAATAAAACTGTATTTTAATGATGGTATTAGATAGGGATGCAACATATCTTCATGTCGCAGCAGAAGAAGTTTTCGTAGCGGAACATGGTTTGAGAACTGTCAATTGCATTTAATAAAATAACCCAGAAAATGTGATTTGTGAACCATATTTGGCGATTTATCACTTGCGCCCGGCTAACAGAAAAGTAGCGTTTATTTTTAATAAATACTATTATGCATATTAAAAAGTAAATCTGTATTTTTAATTCATTATACCTAGTATATTGTTATTTAAAACTGTCTCACTTTTGTTTGCATATGGCTTTGAAACATTACCTTTAAAGTTTCATACATATGCGTGTCTTTCTGTGACAGAGTAAAAATATGATGCGAGGAGGGGCCCCATGTAGACTTCTGCCCAGGGCCCCGAGTTATCATGATCAGGCCCTGCATGTATTTCTAATAACACTATATTTTCTAAAAACGAGTAATAGTAGAAAAGAAGCTACTTTGCTTAGGAACTTTTGTTTTAAGTGAAAAGTTTCATCGCCTATCTTTTTCCTCTTCGTCGTCAAATTCTTCGTCTCTTCTTTAATTTTTGTGATTAAAAAAACAGATATCATGTTAAAGATTTTCCTAAAATAAAGCTCAGTTAGAAATCTCATTTAACAGCACTTATTTTTATTAACAGGAGGGTTCCTCTGTGATCGAACCTGCTCAGCAAAATGCATACAAATTGGCCCGTCACTTGGCTTCTCATTCCACGATTCTTCAACAGAAGAAAGCGTTTTGTTCTTTACAGCGTCTCACGGTAAGTTTTTGATCTTTAACTTGATGACGGTATGTCTTTTCCTATGCGCCTCCTGCCTCAGCCGTGAAACAGTAACAAAGATGCTCATGTTGGAAATATCGATTTCATTGTTTCTGCTAGTTTTAAAAGTTCCGATCCTCCTCTAGATGAACTTGAGGAGTGTGAATGGGTACACAAGGATACTGGGCTTATTGAAGAAAATGAAAGTTCCCCCTGACACTGACATCATACTACTGGGTAAAAGCAAGTGGATGAAACATCTTTTCTCTTTTTTAGTTCGTCGTCATTGTTATAGAGACCTTTCAGCACGTAATCAGTCAGAATGAATTAGTGTCAGTCATGAACTTTAGTTATCGCTTTGTACGCATTTAACAAAGCTGAGGGGAAAACAACCCTTTTTGATGCGCAAGTTCACTATTCCAGCTGCGTTTGGCCCACTGGTCACGGTTGGCCCATTTTGTAACTCCGAGTTAATTCGTTCCAGACGGTTAAAATATTAAAATGGAAAACCGTTCGTGTCCTTTGAGGGAAATAAATTTCGCACATAATTGGTGTACATCAATTACACATTGTCCGTTTCTCTTTAAATGTAAAAAAAAGTAGGGTTTCTTTTTTTTTCTTTTTTGAATTATGTGTTTTGAGATAAAGACACGTTCTGTGGACTCTCTCTGAAAGCTGACATTCTGCTCACATATCTGGACTTTCCAACTGAAGTGATATGGAGCCAACCGAAACAACAGTGTAATCCGTGCAGTTTCATAGTTCTTTGGTGCTGTTAGAAGATGAGATTGCGGGTTTGAAAGCATCTACCACTCCAATGTTCTTTTTAGAGAGTTCTAATAATATATTAACGTAGGTACGACCGTGAGTTGCGACTGAAGTTTCGCTTCCGTTCAACAGAATGTTTGTAGTTAATCATATATCCTGTATATGTTCGATTTCAACATTGCCTGTTCTACGTGTCCACCCGAGAGTGGACTTCATACCAAAGTATTCCTTCTGTCGAAGAGCTTAAAAATATTTTTTTTTTTTTTGATTGAAGGTTTAACGACCACCGTGAGCAACTCAATTGGCTATAAGCAGTCGCCCGTCCCTAATTTAGGGTCACTGGTTCCAGGGAGGGGAGAGAGCCAGTGCCGTAAGACAAACTCAGAGGCCATCGCTTAGACCACTGCGCCACCGGGGCGGCCTTAAAAATACGCGTAATAGCAATTGGTTTTTGCAGAAGACAAACTGTTTCATAACTATACACTGTGACGTGCCTGCCAGCAGGACGCACTCGACATAAAGGCAGATAGCAATCAGAACGAACGTCCGCGTAGCTCAATTGGTAGAGCGACTTATTCCGGAATGAGGGGACCCGGGTTCGAGCCCGGCGTGGACAAAAATGACGGAGAAATTTACTTCGTTATAATGGCGCCCGAACTTTCCGGATGACCCGGCCGTTCAAAATCTCGCAATGGTGTGATGTTCTTTCCACACCGCGAGAGAGGAAAAATAAGAGAATCCCTTCTCCAGCGATTCAAAAAAAAAAAAAAAAAAAAAATGTGTGTGACGTTGCATTCCACACACCAGATTGAATGGGAGTTCTCAGGTGCACGTTCTACAGCGGATGGCTGCCTGCAAAGATTCATGGTCACGGTTGGCCCGTGGGCCATGCCCCCGGCCCTCTTTCGGGGGGAAGGAGATGTGACGTGCCTACCAGCAAGACGCACACGACATAAATGCAGATAGCAGTCAGAACGAACGTTCGCGTAGCTCAATTGGTAGAGCGACTTATTCCGGAATGAGGGGACCCGGGTTCAAGCCCCGGCATGGACAAAAATGACGGAGAAATTTACTTCGTTATAACGCCTTAAGTGAAATGTTTTAAATATATCAAAAAACTTAAATGAACAAACATATCTTTTGTCCAAATAAGGTCATCCCAATGAAGCCGTACGAAGTACAGAGAGATTCTCTCATAACTGGAATAAGAACATGTCTTCTTTCACATCCAAAACTTTAACGGTTGTAACGACATTTCTATGGTCGTTTCACTTCACAAAATGATGTAAATTAAGGTTTTGGCCTCTGTAACTAAGAGACGAATAGTCGGCATTTTTTTTCGCTGTTTAACAACCATCATGAGTAAATTTAAAGGTGGTAAGCAAAGAGACAGAACCAGCACTTTCAAACAGTCGCTCCCCCCATGTCTCATCCAAGCCTTGGACCCCAGGGTTCATGCCGGATCATAGTGCCCGAAGCCAGCTCCTCGGAGCATTCGGCCACCGGAGCTGCTAGTAGGGAAGTTCCTACAGTGACACTATCACATCTCATTTTCCAAAAGTGGTCTTGAATACCTCCCTTTTTTCTAAAAGGAGTAACCACCATTGGAAACATTTTTAAGTTTCTGTTTGAAACATAACTTAGAAGGAAGTAATTATTATTAAAGATAGGACATTTTGAGTACTTTGGTTTCCAATTTTTGATTTTGTGCAACATGTGAGAGCGATGTGTAAACCCTTTTAAAACTAAAGCATTACTATTGAAATTGAACAAAATTTTAAACTACCTTTTTTGGATATACTTATATGACGATCACCACTTAATAATAATTTTATTTCATTTTCTGTCTACAGAAAACCAACAGCTGTACCAACTATGATTCCTTATGACTCAGCCCATCCGCCTAATCAAAAACTTGTCTCCTTACGTTATCTTCTGAGAAGAGCCTATACTCACTCCTCTGACCGTCCAACTCGTATTGAGGAGATCCATTGGATAATTGGGCTTGCTAAAACATTTGGATACCCTACATACTTGATCAACAGAACTCACTCACGTGTCAGGACCACTTTGGGCTCTTTGCTACAACGTATTGATGATCACTCTAAAAGATATGTGGGTATAATAGATTACATTCCATCTCTCACTAAACCTCTCAGAAACATTTGTCACCGTTTCTCTTTGGATTTCGGCACCAAATCTCCCAATATGCTAACCATGATCCGAAAGGATCGAGAAAGAACCCAGGAAGAGCAAAAATTGGGGTATCTATAGCATTTCCTTACTTGATGAAACAGACCAGTCTTCTTCTTGTTATATCGGATCTACAGCTCGTAGTCTTGCCTGCAGAGTACGAGAACACAAATACAACATCAAGCCAGAGCTTCAAAATACTGCCTTATCACGAACTGTCAACGATGGAACTTTCTACCCGGATTGGGACCATGCAAGAATCCTAATAACGCCAAGATCCCATTCAATGCTATTATTGACTGAAAGTCTATTTATTTGTAAAGCCCGTAACAAATGTTGTAATGATTATGTACCATGGGATTTACCACCTGTGTGGAAAAATCTATTATACTCGTATAATCACCCTAAGGAGACTGGACAAAACGGTGGAGCTCCACCTTAAACATCGCTGACGTAACACATACACACACATACTCTGTTTACCCATGCTGCACTGGTCTCTATAAATTGCAGCACGGTTCAAATGTTCATCTCACATCGGAAGATGGGATCACAGGGGCCCGAAAGTACTGATGTGTATTTTCGAATAAAGTTTCTTGATTTTATTATTCAATTCTTCGTACAGAGACGGTGTCGCTTATACTTATTTATTAAGAATGTACGAGTTAGTGGTTTTATATTGTGGTTTTATATTCTAAAGCATTACTGCGAACCGTTCGAAAGAGTCACATTGAATATGGATGGTCGTATAATTTTGTTAGATTGTAAAGCGTATTTTCAAGCTGTTTTGTTCCATTTTTCTGTTGTCAAATTCTGTATGGAATGACTCTTTGATTTTGAAAAAAAAATTGTCGGTAAATGCCATTCTCTACTTCAAATAAAAATAGTAATTATTGTTTTTATTATACTAATCCTTAAATATAAAACCCGAAACGCTTAATTAGCGAAAAATGGACTTCACTGCAAATCGTGGCAGTACTGCTATTCTTCAGGAAAGCTTCATAAAAGAAAAATGAATGACATAACAGATTTCGCTTTAGCAGTTAAAGCAACAACTTCTTAGACAGATAAAAATGCTAAACGTAATGAAGGAAATACTTAAAATGCAATTTCGGGATTTCGCCTTTTCATAATCATCTAGACCCAGGAAGTTTATGAAGAATGCTGAGGCGACCTGAACCAGTGACTTCTCTCGCAGAGGTCAAACACTCGCTGCGCAGACTTGGGCACGCCCTTAGTAAGGCTGGGATAACAATAATAATGGCACAGCGGATAGTTTAATAGCATGATGCTGCAACAACTGGCTTATAATGCGACAATGCTAATGAACTGCATTCTCCTTTGTGAAACAAACAATAGCCTGATATGGAAATACCGCTGACATCTTGGTAAATGGATAAGAGCTCGTCCTCCCACTCCAGTGGGGAATACATTAAGAACATAATTCCTACGGAATGTAGGCGAAGCACTTTCCTACGCTCATTCGCCATCCTCCCTTCGGCTGAGGTCGCTGCCGCTTTCTCAGAACGTTGCTTTCTATTCATTGCAAAATCCCGCATACTATGTTTACCGATCATGCATCTCCTGTTCTAAATAAAACGAAGCTCATTTTTCGTGGATCCGATTACAACGATTTCATCATTCTGCTGCTTGAATAATTGAAACTCTGCTGCACTCTGAAATGACTTCAGCCAACTAGGTCTATGTCACGCACTAATTATTTAAGTCTGTGACTAGGAAATTTTATTCTGATAAAGTATTTTTTGAAATCGTTTTCTTTCAGAAATTTTCTAAAATTTAAAGCGGCATATATAATTAGTACTTCGGCGTAAGGCGGCATGAATTCGCTCCAACTGCTACGCATTAATGCCTCGGCTATCTAGAACCAATTCTCAAAGAATGGAGCCCTCAAAGTTACACCTTACGCATAGCATAACTTTGTGCTCAAATCATCCCATTTTTGGGACTGGTTCTGGTGACTATTTGGGATCAAATCACGATTTTCTCATATCAGGATTCCTGAAAAATACCCACTTTTCATCACATGTCACAATTTGCCTAAAGAAACGGTCGTCCAGGGGATTTTTCGGCAGTTGGCGACACACATCCACACGTCGCTGAGTTTCAGCAGCAGTCAGTTCGTGGGGTATTTGTCGACAGCCTCTGTGCGTACTGCTGAGTTTATGTAGTTCACGAACAATTGTGTGCTGAGGTATTCCCAGCTCATTTGACAGTTGTCTAGTACTTGTGTACGAATTTGACTCCACGGCTTGGCGTACAGCTTCAGAAACCAAAAACTTGCAGTTCTTTCAGACCCTGCTCCTTCATCTTCCACAGCACAAATTTCCCTCGGTGCAGCGGCTAACGTTTTTTAAAAGAAAACCCGTAACAGTACTCGGATCTTGTACTTCTCGTCCATAGCTTTTGACAGAAGAAAATTTTCGAATAAATCACGGCAGTGTGTGTTCCTATTTATACCAAATAGACGATATCGGCCTTTCTGTCATGCGTTGTTCTTATCGCATTACACATGCGCACCGAGTAATTGCCTGACACGGGGCAACTCTTCAAAACGGCAATGACTTTTGAATCACCCTAAGATATATCATCAACTATTCTTAATCCATTCCTGGATGGACGTTGCCCCAAGTCGCTCTTACAACCTTACAACTCTCTGTTTTAAGCAATTCTCTTCCATGTCACTCTGGCAAGCCTTCGAATTTCATCCACCCATCTTCCCAGTGGTCTTCTGGGTCTTTTATTGTCTCTTGGTATCCAGCCTGGTAATTCAGTTGTCCAATGGTGGTCAGTTCTTCTAGCAATATAACCAGCCCATTGTATCTTCTGAGTCGTTACTTTGATCATGATGTCCACTCTTGTCATTTTTCTGATTCATGAGTTCCGATTCTTCCTAATATATACAAATTGTGTATACGAAATATTTTATGCAACTCACTTCTTCCAACTGCATCAGACCGGCGAACCACGTGAAAAAGACTGACGGTACCATGACAAAATGATATACTGGCGGGCGGTAATATGGAATAGGACTGGCGGTATCATGACAAATGATATACTGGCTACATGGTAATATGGAATAGGACTTGCTGGCCACACGGAGAAGAAGAGCAAAATGGGATTTTTAAATTGTGAATATCGTTTCTTTCAGAGAGCTTTTTAATTCTCAAACTTAACTTTAGGATAAAAAAGCAATGTACATAGTTAACATGATACCTATGCTACAAAGAAGCCCGACGTAGGTACCTGATGTGCCTACATTTTGAGCACTCTAAAAATTTCATATATATTATTTATTCCTACATAGTTCACTGAAGATTTAACAATTTAAAGTCCATGGATTTAAGGTACCTCGTGAAATAACTGTCTTTAAAAGTTGAACAGTTATATAAAATAAGTAATCTTAAACCTGGGGCATACAGGTGAAGTAATATAGAAACATACGATTTATTAGTCAAAGTGCAATAGAAATTAATGTAAAACAAAAAAAAAACCTACAAGGAAATGAATAAAAATAACTTTTTTTATTAATCTTTTTTATACTTCTTCTCTATTTTTAGCATTATTTATGTAGAAGAGGTCACGCGAGCCACTTAAAGGAGCTCCAAGAGCCAGTAGTGGCCCGCGGGACATGTGTTGAAGACCTCTGGGATGAAAGATTATCTGGAAGATATCCTTCTCGTAATAGTATATAGGATCTATCTGACCATTTTATTAATGATATAAATTTTCATTCTGTTTTATTAATGATATAAATTTTCATTTAAGTTTTATATCGTCCATACGAATCTTAGTAATCATTTCATTAGCTTTCCTTAATATCTTTCCCTCGGACCTTTCATTCTTTGTTTCCTTTATGCATTTTTGTACAACAGTGTTTTTCAGCACGTCTTTTTTAAAAAACGATCGTGCTTATGATACCGGTTTGTCCGTCCGTCCGTCTGTACCCACGATATCTCTGCAACTATCAGTCCTATTTGAAATTTTTTTTTTTGCATTGGAAAGCTTGAAATATGTGAATAATGATCCTTTATTTCGTTTTTTTATTTTTACAATGTACAATTTCGCCGCTAGAGGGCGTAAATGCAGATGCTGTCGAATTAAAATTTCCTTTTATTCTACACATTTGCTTCAACACATCCGATGGAAAAAAAATCTTTTATCTTTCGATTCCATTTATGTCGAAGAGTATTTTAGATATAACTACCTTTTGTAATTACGCATAAATTTTCAACAAGGGGGCGTAAAAGTAAATTACATTTTTCCCAATAACTCTTCCTCTAAAATTCCGATTTGAAACATTTTTCTTCAGCGGATACACCTCCTGATGGAAAATCTTTTGCATATAATTCCAGATTTTTGTTAAAGAATATTTTGGCCACCAGGGGGCGTAAGTGTTCATTTTTGCTTCTGATGTATTTGCCATAAAATCTGAGCTCCTAAAATATCGATTCAAAAATTATTTCGTGGACTGATGCCACTCACATCGATAAACATTTTCGGAATATTTTCTTCTTAAAATATTTGATAGTTTCTCCGCCAGGGGGCGTAGATGTATATCTCATTTTTGTCAATATTCTCTACTTCTAGGAGTCCGATTTTAAAAATTCATTCTTTGTTGGATAGTGTTTTCAGTGTGACATGTTTTTCATATAATTTCAAAATTTTCAAGTAGTTCATAGACTTTCCGCTAAGGGGCGTTAAGGTAAATTGCTTTTCCCCTATATCTCTGCTTCTAAATCTCCGATTAGAAAAATTCTTTCTGCGCCAGATAAAGCTCCTGATGGGAAATCCTTTGCACGTAATTTCTAATTTATGTAACAAATGGTTTGGCCGCCAGGGGGCATAAGTGTTTATTTCCGCTTCTGATGTATTTGCAACAAAATATGAGCTTCTAAAATCTCGTTTGCAAAAGTCGTTTGTCGACCGAGACTACTCATGTCGACAAACCTTTTAGGAACTTTTTCTTCTTGAAATAATGCATGGTTTCTACGCCAGGGGGCGTAGATGTATATCTTATTTTTGTCAATATCTCTACTTCTAGTAGTCCGATTTGAAAAATTCCTTCTTTGTTGGATAGTCTTTCCGATGCAAGATGTTTTTGCTATAAATTCAAAATTTTCAAGTAAATTATAGACTTTCCGCTAGGGGCCACAAAGGTAAATTGCGTTTTCTGCTTTATTTCTGCTTCTAAAACTCCGATTTGAAAAAAATCCTGTACCGCATGCAAGACCTCATGGAAAATATTTTTCACATAATTTCTAATGTTTAGTAAAGAATGGTTTGACCACCAGGGGGCGTAAGTGTTAATTTCTGCTTCTGATGTATTTGTAGCAAAATCTGAGCTCCTGAAAACTCGACTAAATTTTTTTTTTCTTGGACCGATGCCGCTCATGTGGAAAAACCTTTTGAGAATACTTTCTTCCTAAAATAATGCATGGTTTTTCCACCAGGGGACGTAAAGTCACATCTTATTTTTGTCGATATCTCTGTTTCTAAGAGTTCGATTTGAAAAAAATATTTCGGTGTTGGAGAGCGTTTCCAGTGCGAAATGTTTCTCATATAATTTCATGTTTTCCTTAACGCACAAGTCTGAAACCAGAGGCGTAAGCTCACGATTCCGTTTACAGCAATATCTGAGGGATTAAAAATTGATTGAAAAAGTTCTCTCTTCCGTCAGATACTATTGTTTTCCATACCGGTTCCATTGACTTTGAATAGCTTTGATAAATTTAATTTTCGTCAGAACGGATTCAAAAAACGTGCTTATTACACCCGAAAATTCGGTGTCATCTTTCTTGTTTATTAATTTGAAACACAATCTAGCAATCGCAGAATGGAATAAAAAACGAATGTTCACAATGCCTAGATAAATAGCGGGGCGGGCAATTCAGTTCCTTCTGTATTATCATCAAGAAAATCTATTTATAAACAGCTGTTGTAAATATCCTGTACTATATGACTCAGAGACTTGGGCAGTGCAATTAGTATTATTTGATATTTCAGACACGACATCTTCATTGTCGTGTGACATGTCATCCAGAAGTCTATTAATAGGATTATTGGAAACAGGAAAAGTTTCAATTTTATTTTCAGCCTCATTGCATATCATAACTTTGCCTATAATGTATTTTACACGCTGGCATTATTATGCTTTCAGTAATAGTGGGAATTTTCATATTTGGTG
Organism: Macrothele yani; assembly: GCA_039090855.1. Lineage (NCBI taxonomy): Eukaryota > Metazoa > Arthropoda > Arachnida > Araneae > Macrothelidae > Macrothele > Macrothele yani. Next base: position 80,335,912 of record CM077002.1, read on the forward strand.
CAACTAAATAACTCGTTTCCTGAGCCTTGTCTCACTGATAGTTACACACTTTCTTCTCAAAAGCTTTATATTGTTTGTCTTGTGAATCTCAAATTTGGTAAAAATAATCCATTGTTTTATTTGAGGAAAAGCCGTAATTAATAGTGAAGATTTAACTTGTAGGAAAAATGGGTTCGTAAGTTTTAAAAGAAAACTGCCCAGTGGAACGGATCAATTTCCGTATCCAGTCCATTTTACACTTTTAAAATTATCCGAGTAACTGTCATTTCGTGTAAAAACAAAAAAAAAATGATATCAATCACATCTCTTCTTGCTTTATTTGCACTACACTCTGACAATTTTGAATCATTTTCACTGACGCGCCTTCTATTTACACACTTTTGCCAAAACAACAACAAAAAAAGAAACAAAAAAAAACAAAAAAACGAAGCACCCGAGAGGAATCATCAAATCGATACAAAACATGTATAGGAAAGGAAATGATTGGGCCATTTATTCGGATGTAACAGCTACACGAGTGAAAGAAGTCAGCACGTTCTAGCGTCACCTCCGGCTCGGACATAAGCGGTTACCCGGGATGGCATAGACTCATATAGTTCACGGATACTGTCCTAAGGTATAGCATACCAGATAGTGTTCAAATTGCTGGCCAGTTCACCGACATTCCGGGATGGGCGTAGGTAGCTTCCTAACATGTCCCAAACATGTTCGATCGGTGAGATGTCGGGCGACCGAGGCTGGCCATGGAAGGGTGTCGATATTACGGAGGCAGGCGTGCGAGAGCCATGCCGTGTGTGGCCAGGCATTATCCTGTTAAAAAATTGCCCGGTAATGGTGATACAGGAATGGCAACACAACAGGTCGTAATGTCATCGACGTTTCCGTTGAGCTGTGCGGTTGATATGGAGGACTACCAAGGGTGACCGGCTATCCTAGGAAATGGCTCCCCAGACAGTCACTCCCTGTGTGCGAGTGGTGTGCTGTTCCACGGTAAAGGCAAAATCTGTATGCTGGCCAGCTCGTCTCCAGACGCGTATACGCAGGTCATCGGCCCCCAGTTCAAACAGTGACTCATCACTGAAGACAACGCGACGCCACTGGACCCTCTTCCATGTTGGTTGAGCTCGACACCACTGCAAGCGGTGCCGACGATGATCGCTGGTCAGTGGTAGGGTGAGGAGTGACCTCGTAGAATGTAGTCCCCCTGCCACAAGTCGTCTGGCAACGGTCCGGACGGCTACTTCCGTACCTGTAGACGACGGAACATGGCCACGGATAATTGAGAGCGACGAATTCGGTTCAGTTCGTGCGGCTCTTACAGTCGCTCGATCCTCGCGTTCTGTCGTTGCCCTTGGCCATCCATTGCCCGCGTGCCGCTGAATTATGATCTTCTAGACCTATTGACACCAACATCGTCCGATTGCAGCGTCGCTCCGATCCAAATACCTGGCGATGCGGCGGCTTGACCAACTGGCCTCTCTCAGCCCAATTATACGTCCTCTCTCAAACTCACTCAACTGCTCGTATTGTGCACGGATCGGACGGCGAGGTCACTTTACACTCTGTGAAGGTTAATGCAACCGCAATCGGCTGTCACAATTGTCCCTGCATGTGAGCTTTGTTCTGATATTGCCTCTCCGATGCGCGGTTTTCATGCGCTGTGGCGTGCTACTATTTCGTCACTGGTCGTTATTTTTTAATCATTTGCATATTCGGCCCTGAGGTACTTGCATGCGGAATTTTATCAGGATCGAAAGACTTTCTCGGGGTGCTTCGTTTTTGTAGGCAAAAAGTATATATTTCAACAGTTCTCAATTTCGTACATCCGTATAAAAATATACTGTTGTGTGGGTGGGATTTTAGGTACATAAAACCAAAACAGCTTTGGCACTGACGCCAATTTTGATTACTCCAATATTGCCATTTTGTAGACAAATATTTTTATTAAATTTTGAAGTATTATTTGAGTTTTTTGCGGTGTTTCTAAAATTTTATCTATTTAATCTACGACTTTTTGAGTAACTCCTGACGATGTTCTTAAGCAGAAAAAACCAAAGAGTATTTCAGCTTTTAATTTTTATGATATTTATCCAACTTTCTATGTGGATACAATGCATTTCCATATTAATTAATAACAATTTTATTCAGCAAAAGTGAAAAGAGAGGACATTCCGAATTTGTAGCTTAAAGAAGTGAGGTTGAAAATTGTTTTTCACCAGTATCGCCGTTTAAGATAAATAATCCTGTCCAAGAACTTTATCTTTTTTTACGCTTTCCAACCGTAGGTTGAAGAAGCGCATATGCTCCAGCTTTGTCCGTCCGTCCGTCTGTCCGCACGATAACGGGCTTAGAAATGGTTCAATTTTGATGAAATTTTAGTATGTGGTAGGAGACCACCCGGGGACGAATCCTATTGAAAATGGGACAAATTGGGTCACAGGTCACGACGTAGGAGCAAGATACATTCCATTGCACTTATACGTCATAACTTGCGTAAATATGGTTCGATTTGAATGAACTTTGACTATGTGGTAAGGGACCGACTGAAGACGAACCCTATTCAAAGTGGGTGAATTGGGGTCAAAGGTCAGGACATAAGAGCGGGATGCATTCCATTGCCTTTATGCATCATAACGTGTGTAAAAATGGTTCGATTTCGATGAAATTTCAGTATGCGGTAGGGGACCACCTGGGGACGAACCCTATTGAAAATGGACAAAATGGGGTCAAAGGTCAGGACATAGAATTGTGATCCATTCCATCGCCCTTATCCCATATTATTAAAGTGGACGTCAAGTAATTTTGCTTCCTATACTTCCAATAGAAAAACTTTCGTACACATTTCCTTCACTATTAATGTGTCTCCAAAGATGAAAATTTGAACATCGACTAAAATAACTTCTTATTATCACTTGGAATACTTAATATTTTCTAAAACATAACCATAATTATATTAAAAATCAATAACTTTTCCTTTGGTGGTGTTGAACCCCCCCCCCCCAAAAAAAAAAAAAAAAGATGGCGCGACCTGTACTTTGATGACGTCAGTAGACAAACAAATGTTGGGTTGCATAATAATGGTTATGTTTTAGAAAAAATTAGGTATTCCAAGTTATAAAATGAAGCTATTTTAAACGATGTTCAAATTTTCATCGTTGTGAACGCATTAATTTTCCAGAAAAAAGATGGCGCGACCTGTATTTTCATGACGTCAGTAGACAAACAAATGTTGGATTGCATAATTATGGTTATGTTTTAGAAAATATTAAGTATTGCAAGTTATGAAATGAAGATATTTTAATCGATGTTCAAATTTTCATCCTTGGGAACGCATTAATTGGGAAGAAAATGTGCACAGAAATTTTTCCATTCGAAGTACAGGAAGCAAAATTACTTGACGTTCACCTTAAAGGAGCAATTCTTATATGTGTGTAAATTTTATTTTGGAAACGGCTCTAAGGATTTTGATGAAAGTCGTTAACCTACCGTTTTCTGGTAATAGAAATCGATTTAGCTTGATCTCGATTTTAGAAAACTTCTTTTAGTGGGTTTATAACCACCCCGAATTACCACGTTTTTAGTGTAATGTCATGGCGTCCTCCGATTAGATGTTGGCGCGCGGTCACGCCATCTGTCTCATTACGTCACGCGTTGTGTGCGGATCCTTTTATGACGTATCAGTCTTGCCAGCAGATGGTCGCGATTCCCATCTGCTTCATTACGTCACGCGTTGTGTGCGTATGTTCGTCCGCACGATAACTCGTGTAAAAATCGCTCGATTTCGATGAAATTTTAATATGTGATAGGAGAACACCTGGGAAAGAACCCTATTGGAAGTGAACGAAATGGGGTCAAAGGTCAGGACATAGGAGCGGGATCCATTCCACTGCTCGTATGCGTCATAACTTATATAAAATTGCTTCGATTGCGACAAAACTTTATCATGTTATTTCGGAGGTATACTGAACCAGTTCTGTTGAATATCATCGAAATGGGATCAAAGATCAGGGCACAGGAGTGAGATTTATTCCACAGACATTTTCCTCATAACTTGAGTAATAACTTGAGTAATGATTTCTAGTATGTTGGAAAGCGTATCATAATCAATGCATTGCATGATTTTACTAACTTGTTTTATTTGTACTTCTGTCTCAGTATGGGTCTATAATCCCAGAAGGACTTGTTAATTTTCATGGTAATTACATGGTGTTTGTGAAAAGATTATGAAAATATAGGGAAAACAATTTCAACCCTGAGTGTAGAATAGCAGCCAGCAGTGCAATTGGTATGTTTCTCGCACATCTGTCTAATATAGTAGCCATATATTTTTTAGAATAAATCTATGTATGTAACCTTCATTAAGTTTTGCAACGCAATATCGGAACTAAAAGGCTAAAGAGAGCTTGACTAAAAATCAAAGTTATTTTGGTTAAAAACAAAGCACACATATTAGTAACTGGTATATCAATAGATGCTCTTTTAAATTAAAGTTCATCAAATAGATATTTCAGTGGTAGAGAGTTTCGTTGCTCAAAATTCTTACTTTAAGAAAACAGAAAATATGGCAAGTAAAATGCTCACATGATTGATTCGATTTTGAACCAAAAATAGCTTCACAGATTTTATTTGAAATCGAGAAGCCTCTTATCGTTTTGTAGTTAACTCTAGGTACTAATTAAGTTAAAAATTTCTTGTTGAAGCTCACTCAGGCCTCCTCCTTCAGTTTTCACACACTAAATCTTCTTCAATGACCTTACTTCACAAATTTGTACCGCTCATTACGACATCTTGTGCCACGTTATCTTGTGTAAACAATTACCTCAGATGATATTTCCTTTTAAACAAGTGTCTTTCGCTACATATCTAATGCAATATATACAGTATAATGTAGCATGCTGATGATTTGCTTTTTTTTGTCACTTGGAAATCCAATGCAGCGTGAGATGTTTTGTTTGAATTCACTAGCTCGAACAACGCTACCTCACATGCGATAAATCCCATTACAGTAATAATAAAAACAAGAAAGATGACACCGAATTTTCGAGTGTAATAAGCACGTCTTTTGAATTCGTTCTGACGCAAATTAAATTTATCAAAGCTATTCAAAGTCAATGGAACCGGTATGGAAAACAATAATATCTGACGGAAGAAAGAAGTTTTTCAATCGGGTTTTTAATCCCTCAGATATTGCTGTAAACGGAATGGTTGCAGACTTGTGTGTTAAAAAAAATATGAATTTATATGAGAAACATTTCGCATCAGAAACACTCTCCAACACAGAAAGAATTTTTCAAGTCGGACTCTTTGAAACAGGTATATAAACAAAAATTAGATGTGGTTTTACGACCCCAGGTGGAAAAACCATGAATTATTTTAGGAAGAAAGTATTTTCAAAAGGTTTTTCAATATGAGCGGTATCGGTCCGAGAAAAAAAAAACATTTAGTTGATTTTTCAGGAGCCCAGATATTGCTACAAATACATCAGAAGCAGAAATTTACATTTATGCCCCCTGGTGGCCAAACCATTCTTTACCAAACATTAAAAATTATGTGAAAAATATTTTCCATCAGGTCTTGTATGCGATACAGGAAGAATTTTTCAAATCGGAGATTTAGAAGCAGAAATAACACAGAATACGCAATTTACCTTTGTGCCCCCTAGGAAAAAGTCTATGATTCACTTGAAAATTTAGAATTTATGGGAAAAACATTTTCGGTGAACAACCCCTTTTTTTTCAATCGAGATTTTAGAAGCTCATATTTTGCTCCAAGTACATCAGAAGAGGAAATTAAGACTTAGGCCACCTGGTGGCCAAACCATTTTTTACAGAAATTAGAAATTACGTGCAAAGGATTTCCTATCAAGAGTTGTATCCGGTGCAGAAAGAATTTTTAAGTCGAAGATTTAGAAGCAGAGATACAAGGGAAAATCAATTTACCTTTACGCCCATTAGCGGAAAGTCTAGGAATTACTTGAAAATTTTGAAATTATATGAAAAACATGTCACACTGGAAACACTATCCAACAAAGAAGGCATTTTTCAAATCGGACGCCTAGAAGTAGAGATATTGACAAAAATAAGATATACATCTACGCCCCCTGGAGTAGAAACCATGCATTGTTTTAAGAAGAAAAGGTCTCTAGAAGGTTTGTCGACATGAGTAGTATCGGTCTACAAACGACGTTTTTTTCAATCGAGAATTTAGAAACCCATATTTTGCTGCAAATTCATCAGAAGCAGAAATTAAGATTTACGGCCCCTGGTGGCCAAACCATTTTTTTTTTATAAAAATTAGAATTTATGTGCAAACGATTTCTCATCAGGAGCATTATCCGGTGCAGAAAGAATTTTTCAAATCGGATATTTAGAAACAGAGATGGAGGGGGAAACGCAATTTACCTCTACGCCCCCTAGCGGAAAGTCTATGAATTACTTGAAAATTTTGAAATTATATGAAAAACATGTCACACTGAAAACACTATTCAACAAAGAATTATTTTTTCAAATCGGACTCCTACAGGTAGATATATTGATAAAAATAAGATATACATCTACGCCGCCTGGCGGAGAAACTGTGAAATATTTTAAGAGGAAAATATTCTGAAAAAGTTTATCGATGTGAGTGGCATCAGGCCACAAAACAATTTTTTCAATCGATATTTTAGAAGCTCAGAATTTATGGCAAATACATCTGAAGCAAAAATTAACACTTACGCCGCCTGGGGACCAAAGTATTCTTTTCCAAAAATTTGAAATTATATTCAAAACATTTTCCATCAGGAGCTGTATTCTCTAAAGATAACGTTTTTCAAATCGGAGTTTTAGAAGAAGAGTTATCGGGAAAAATGTAATTTACTTTTAGGCCCTCTTGCGGAAAATCTATGCGTAATTTGAAAAAGTAACTATATCTAAAATATTCTTCGCCATAAATGGAATCGAAAGATAGAAGATTTTTTTCAATCGGATGTTTAGAAGCAAATATGTGGAATAAAACGTACTTTTGAATTTGACATTATCTGCGTTTACGCTCTCTAGCGGCGAAATTGTACATGGTAAAAAAAACGAAATAAAGGATCATCATTCGCATATTTCAAGCTTCGCAATTCAAAAAGAATTTTTCAAATCTGACTAATAGTTGGAGAGATATCATGGGTACAGACGGACGGACGGACAAACCGGTAACATAAGCACGATCTTTTTTTACAAAAGACGTGCTGAAAAGAAGCTAACAAATCTAGTTTTCACACCACTGGGTGAATAAAAAGATTCTTCTGTTGAGCAAGTTTGGCTAATATACACTGACGGGAAAAAAATCCCAACACTACGAAAAAATAGTTGTAGAGGAATGAAATGGCGGCAATACATTTGTATAGGTAACATATTTAATCGATTAAGGTTTCAAGATCACAGCTTATTGCAAGCGCGAGAAGCGCCATTTTAAATGTGAAATGCTGGTACATTAATAACCGGTGTAACCGCCAGAATGTTGAATGCAAGCACGCAAACGTTCATGCATTGTGTCGTACAGGTGCTGGATGTCAGTTTGTGGGATGGAGTTCCATGCCTGTTGCACTTGGTCGGTCAATACAGGGACGGTTAATGCTGGTTGGGGGTGACGCTGGAGTTGTCGTCCAATGATGTCCCATACGTGCTCGATTGGTGAAAGATCTGGTGATCTAGCAGGCCACGGCAACATGTCGACACTCTGTAGAGCATGTTGGGTTACAACAGTGGTATGCAGGCGAGTGTTATTCTGTTGGAAAACACCCTCTGGAATGCTGTTCATGAATGGCAGCACAACAGGTTGAATCACCAGACCAACGTACAACTGTGCCGTCAGGGTGCGTGGGATAACCACGAGAGTGCTCCTGCTGTCATAGGAAATTGCTCCCCAGACCATAACTCCAGGTGTAGGTCCAGTGTGTCTCGGCCGCAGACAGGTTGGTTGCAGGCGCTCACCTGGCCTTCTTCTAACCAACTCACGGACATCACTGGCACCAAGGCAGAAGCGGCTTTCATCAGAAAACACAACAGATCTCCACTCCGTCCTCCAATGAGCTCTAGCTTGACACCACTGACGTTGCAAACGGCAGTGGTTTGGAGTAAGTGGAATGCACGCTACAGGGCGTCTGGCTCGGAGCTGTCCTTCAATTAAATGTTTTGTAACAGTTCGTTGTGTCACTGTGGTGGCAACTGTAGCTCGAATCGCTGCCGCAGACGCGGTACGATGCACCACGGTCATACGCCGTACACGGCGGTCTTCCCTCTCAGTAGTGCCACGTGGCCGGCCGGAACCCGGTCTTCTTGAAGCAGCACCTTCCCTTGACCACCGCTGCCAACAATCATGCACAGTGGCTACATTCCTGCCAAGTCGTTCTGCAATATTGCGGAAAGAAAACCCACCTTCTCGTAGCCCTATTACACGACCTCGTTCAAACTCCGTGAGCTGTTGATAATGGCTTCTTCGTCTTCTTAAAGGCATTCTTGACTAACATCAACACACTACGTCGAATCTCAACGATAACTATCGCTCACGAACGTTACAGGGCGTATTTACAGCAAACCTGCTTTGCATGTTCCGAGGGGCGCTACTAGCGCCACACGTATGCGCTGAGCGCGAAATTTGCATAGACGTCATCTCACAGATATACTCTCACGGCCTACCAACTGTCGTTTATCTAACACAACCCCTTCTTGGTGTTGGGATTTTTTTTTCGTCAGTGTAGATATTTATTAAAAAAGGAAAAGGCAGCCCCACAATATCGCTGTGAAATCTTAAAATAATTAAGAACGATATTCCATATGTTAGTATTTAGAGCTTTTCAGGTATTTTGGTTTCCCAGTGAGCAAACCTATTATTTAAGGTTGGTAGGTCTTCAAGGAAAACGTCTAGTAGATTTTCATTACAGAGTTTTGAAACCGGCAATACTGGGAGTTTTGATACTGCTCATGTTGTATCTCCGAGATTTCACATTCTCCTTAAAACATGAGTTTGTTTTCTAAATCTGTATTTCTTTGCCTTGCGTGAATTCCTCCTTGTGTACAGATATCGCAAACGTCCCTTTCCCAAAGTAAAAATTGGTACATGGTAAATTAATAACGAGGATCTGTACTCCAACTATACACAAAATAGTAAAACTACACTAGTAATCAGATTTATTGGCGTAAAAATGAAAATATAAAAATATAGGTTTCCAAGCTTTCGCACATCAACCTAATGGCTTTTTCAAGGAAGGTAGATAAAAAAACTACAATCTGAATAATAGAACGTTTCAACAATGTTGAAGAGGATATTTCAGATAATTTTTTTTTATATGTTGCGGAATAATGGTTTCGTCCTCACAAAAATTACACAGTTCTCCGAATGCTCTCTTACCAACAATTTATAGCAATTAAAACAGTCCAACAATTTCTCGTAGATTTTGCGCCCACGGGGTGAGCGGTGCAGGAGCGGCGGGTGCAGCTGTCTATGTTCTACGGGATTTTGCACGACATACCGGATCCCGGGCTGCTCTAGATTGCACCTGAGAGCCAGGATGCAGCAGGAAAGTTGCATGTCTTTGCGGTTTGGGTTGCCGGGCTGTGGGGTCGCTGATAGCGCTTCTCGGGGAGGAGGAACTATGGCCTTGTTTATGACCGGAATCCAGTGCCCCGGTGCCAGCAGCTTGGTGTGCCCGGCCGGGTGCAGCGGGTTTTTAGTGGGTCAGGGTCATCTCAGTTTGTCTGGGTCGACCCCGCAACCAACTGCTCGGAGGCGGTTGCTCAAGCAACTGGGCCACTCGTGGCCCCATATTTAAAACAAATATTTTTGTCTTGATGCGCTTTGTATGTAATAAATATACACTCTGTAGAAAAAAATACGAGCCGAAGGATTAGAGCAGTAGCAGTAACAACCCTTATGCAATGATTTCATGAAATGTGGAGTAGCCCGAAGATCCGGGGCTAATTATTTTACTAGTAGGGTATTTTGCAGCTAACACGTGTCCATTTATCAACAAGGAATGATAACAGACAACTCATTCCGATGTGTCAATAAATATTCTCAGCAAGAGTCAGGTCTAGAGGGGAAGGGGACCCATGGAAAGTGTGCGAAGTTCTTTCGTTTCGCATTAAGCCAGTCACACATAACGGATAACGGAGAAGAGGTGGATGGTGCTCGCGATCAATCACTATAAGATGCAGCGCTCAAGGACACAGAGCCTTTCAAAAAACCTGTGAGATCTGAACTTGGTATGACCCATCCCGTGTCATGTGAATGTGCGCCATACGAGAACACTGCCACCAACGGTCTGAAGGTGCGTTCAGACATATGGATTCCATCTATGATACGTTACACAAAAAAAGAGCAGCTTACCTGCCTCAACGTTTTTGAACACATTATGCACGAAATTCGAACAAATTTTCCATACGTGTTTTAAGATGTCTGAAACGTGTCAGGCTAATTTTGTGGAACGTTCCACAATAAACCCGGATAATTTTTGAAAAGTGGTAAGGAAAGTGCTCGTGAACCTCCCACCGAAGAAATTTACAAGAAATTTGAAAGATCATATAGGGAAATTCCGAAACATTGCACGAATCTACAGAAAACTTTCGCATGTCCCTCAGTGAAAGAAACTGATATTGTCAAAATTCAGTCACAATGAACTGTGAAAACGTCTCCAGTGGCAGAGTAGCACGCGATGCTTGCTAGCTTCTAAACATTCGTCCGAGATGTATCAGAGTTTGAATCCGGCGTGAGGCATTGCTGATGTGTTTGTCTTACGGCACTGGCTCTCCCTCCTCCCTGGAACCAGTGGTCCTAAAATAGCGACTTTCGGGTGCTAATTGTGGAGACACAAATTGCGGGTGGCGGTTCTCAAATCCTCATCCTTCTGCTCTGGAGCTGAATGCTTTCCCAATAAAAATACACTGACGAATGCTCATCACTACTACTTGCCGTCTTGACATGTACGTCACCTCTGTAGTACGTCACACATACCCCCCCTTGAGAAAGGGCTGGGACGCAATCGTAGGTTTCCGGGTCAGCCGGCAAACCATGCCTGAAGTAGGTTACTGTAGAATAAGGATTTCTAACTAACTTCAGACGATGTGTGGAAGAAGCATCACTCATGTTTTTGAAGTGAAGGAGGAATTCTGATTAATTTGAAATGTTGTGTGCAAGGAACACCACACATTTTTCGAAGAATCTAACGGCCAGTAGATTCATTCTTACGTTCGGGTGCCAATGTAAAAACACAAATTTGCCGATGCCGATATTGAAACCGCTTCCTTCTGCTCTGGAGCAGAATGCTTTCCCGACTGAGCTACACCGACAAGGGAATGTCACTGCTACTTGTCGTCTTTACGTGTGCGTCACCTGCGTAGTTAAAATTTGTTCTTGACTGAATTCATGTTAGAAGGCATATTTCAACAGTTCTTTCTCATCCAGGATCTAACAGAATATTTTTCATGAGGGAATCTATGAGGTGTTCCCCTGTAGGTGCGGTGCATGTGTTTAGATAGCGTATCTCAAGACAAAAATTTCCAGCCTGATTTGATCGCCCCAGTCCTCCTCTATAAGTTTGGGTTTCTGTTTTGTCGTACCACCAAGAGCCGTCATAGAGAAAGCAACAACATGTAAATTTGGCATACTTCAAACAACATGTTCTCATTAATCGGTAAGTAATCTCATTAACAATAATTTGACTGGTTTCTCTTATTTCTGACAGGATAATTTTATCCACGTAAAAGAAATAGCACTATTCAAAGATTTTGCATCCTTGTGAACTGGTGTATCTTTATTTCTTTTTTTTTCAAACTTGTGATAGCATTCCTCAGATATTTTCAATTGAGTCAAAGTGAGAGATATCTAGTGGCTTCTCCTTGCCAAGAGTATCTTTTCTAAGAACTATCTATGTGTTCTAAAGCTGTTTTCTGAATAGATCGTTGTCCTTGTAAAATGTTGAAGGAAGTCTCCAAAGACTCGACCAAGAGTAATGAGGCTGCGCTCGCTTAGTTACATTCATAAATACACTCACGAACAATGAAATTTGCGCACCAAGGAGGAAGCATCGGATTGAACTGACATTTTATGGACGTAATTATACAGATGAATGATACACATAATGGCAAAAACAGAGCTGCCGGACAATTACAGAAGGATCTGTGGCACACAGTCTGGTCATCTTCAATAGCGCGTCGCACCACCTCGTGTGGCGATACATGCTGCAATACGGTCCCGCATGGAGGCGAACAGGCGCCTGATGTTGTCCTGCAGCAGACTAGCCCACACGTGTAGGACGGTGCGCTCCAAATCTCTGATAGCGCGGCACGGCGGCATCTGGCGTTTCAACTGGTCCCACACATGCTCGATAGGGGTCATGTCCGGGGATTGGGCAGGTCATGGAAGTGTCTGAACATGCCGTAGGCAGTTCTGGGCAACTCGAGTCGTGTGTGGGCGGTCATTATCCTGCTGGTATAGTGCACCTTGAATCCCGGTCAGGAATGGGTGCATCTGGGGCCGTAGGATCTCATGCACATACCGCTGGCTCGTCAATGATCCACGTAACACTACTAGAGCTGATAGGCTATCGTAGGCAATGGCTCTCCAGACCATAATGCCTGCAGTGGGGGAGGTGTGGAATTCGATAGCGAGGTTGGAATTGTGCCGTTGACTCGGTGACCTCCACACCCGGACACGATGATCATCTGTCCTTAAAACGAAGCGGCACTCATCGCTAAATACCACACGTCGCCAGTCTGTGGCGTTCCAAGTCGCTCTGACCTGGCACCACTGCACACGGAGCCGGCGATGTTGCGGTGTTAATGGCAGAACACGTAAGGGGCGCTGGAATCGCAGATTCGCTTCTGCGAGGCTTCGGGAAGTGGTTCGTGGGCACACAGGAGCCGCTACATCTGCCTGTGAAGTGGACCGGGTCCCCGTGGGATCCGTTCATGCCTGGCGCACGATCCGTCGATCCTCATTACCGGTGGTCCTCCTGGTCCGTCCGGAGCCGCTTCGCCGCGTGGAAGTGCTGTCACGTGTCCACTGCTCCCACCACAGTCGGTCGGTATGGTCCGAACGATCCACATGGTGGGCTATACGGCGCGCCGACCGCCCTGCGGTTTTCAGCCCGATGATCAAAGCCTCTGTCAAAGTCCGTAAGTTGCGTAAATCGACGTCTCTGGCGTCTACCCGTCATTCTTGTCACTCTGTACTCTTGCTTGCGTCGGCCGGTGCTTTTCGCTTTCATGGGGTATCGACTACACGCCGGTTTATAAGGCTGCCGGTTCGTGCTTGCAGCGCCACCACAGGGTGTGCTGCCATGAGCACTCGCACCAAACGTGGATCGTTTGCATACCAGTACGCACTCTAGTTATTTGCAAAGTTTCGCGGTTGTGGCATCTTTTCGTCTAGGTGCACAAATTTTATTATCTGTGAGTGTATCTACACAAATGCGAAGATATTCTTCAGCAGCTGTTGATCGCTTACTAAACGATCATAGTTCTTCATTCTGTAGAGGTTAAAATTTTTTTTATTGCCACACCGTACGATCTGCTACTATTTCTGTACTCGTCACATGTAGCAGTGATCCACCGCATTTTATTCTACATATTTTTAAGATATAATTTAAATTTTTCTTAGTCTGCTGATGGCCATGGAATCATATTATTCTATAAACCTACATTTGGAAAACCCATTTGGAAAGAATTAGTATGAAGCTACTCATTCATCGAAGACACACAACATAGACAATGCACTTTGCCAACTTAGTTCATAATAGTTTCTCACTTGTACTCTGTCGTATTTCGTAATTGGCGAGACAACCCTGAAGTTTAGGGAAAAGGCTGAACCCCGAAATTGTTTTAAATACGCGATCATTTTTCCTGCGCATTTTGTTTATTTGCGATATGTGCAAAATATGTACTATTTGTCACGTGTTATTTTTCCTGCAGAGAATGACATTCTGACAAACACGCCACCTTTGATATTTAGCCGTTTATTTTAAGTCACATTTGATTCTAGAGCAAAGACCATGGGGTACTTAACTACTTATACGTCACCTAGCTTTAGAGAGTGATGTATGTGTTGCCAAATGATAAACCTGATGCTAATGGATTCTACTCAGTACAAGGACTTTATTGTGATGCTACTACATCGTTCATTGCACTGAATGTGTTTTCAGTGCTTTCAGAATTAAAATTCCGACTGAGTGGCAAAACAGCAGCTATCTCAAGCTGCTCAGGCATGACGCGAAGCATTCATAACCTTTATTCGCTGATGTTGATCTCTAAATTAGATTGGGCATCACACAATGATGAATGTTTGTCAGGAATGAATAAAACAATCACAAGTGTTAAATCAGGCGAATCCTTCTTCAAGTCTCATCGACATGAAGTTTAATAATCAATGGAACAATAACCTCAGGTCTAAAGTATTGTTAACATTCGTTTCCATAAAAGTTAGAAGACTAACCAAGTATTTCAAGGGCTTAATAAAGACAGCTGTTACCATTAAGTTAATAAAGTTTTTCAATCCGCCGCGTTTTGCAAGATCTGGAGTTTTCTGTGTTAGACACCGCTGGGTTTATTTGTACTCATCTCATCAATACTGATCACATAAAATATTTAGAAGAGCAGCAGCGGTAAAAACGGGGTCATTTGTCAAAGGAAATAACAGAGGCAGGTATTCGGAAAAATAATTTTCGTGCCGGTGTTCATTCATGTGATTATAGGATAGTTTTTGAATAAAATTCTACTTTTTTACGAGAAGTCTGTATCTGGAACATGAACTACTGATAAATAGCCTTAAACGTTTTCTGCTTCTCACTTTTGCGAGCACAAAGCCAAAAACAATGCAAGTCGGAATCATTCCGGAAAAACATGCGAAATAAATCTTAACGAGATCTTCGTTTATATCATGATGTCGTTTGTTAGAACTAATTTCCAAAAAACGAAATGAGTAATTTTTGCTACATGAATTATTTTTTTACATACTAATCACCAAAAACAGGATAACGGTACGACAGTTTAATGAATACTACTCTCAGTATATACTGTACAAGCACTAGACACTATAATGAATTTTTTAACTAAACTTTTTCTTTTGAAAAACTAGAAAGTGCGTAAATCTAAAACACCAAGTGTATCTTGTATTGTATCGAAATTCACAGACACAGATAGAAGCGAGTGAAGTTAATCTCCATTGGTAATATGAGCTAAAGACAGACAAAAATTTTCGTTTAATATCTTACGTGCTTTAGGGACACGAAATTATTTAAAATATTTTAAGGAAGTAAATGTTTCAAATGAAAATCAATAGTGCTGTGTTTTCTGATATTATTTTTCACTCAGATAAATTTGCTTTGTTCACATCAATTTTTCCTTTGATTAATATGTCATAATTCCGATTGTTGTTCAAAATATCAGGCATTTAAAAAAGACTGCATTGCACACTTTTTTACTTTGGTTTCAGGAAAAGAAAATTCCACTTTCCTCTCGAGATATCAAAATCTTGAACCCCTCTGAGCTTAATTTTGAGAAAGGAAAAAAATTAAAACTTTCTTTGATAATTTAGAAATTTGGGAATTAAATTATTTCTTCATTCAATACACCAGGATTCTAAAGGCGAAAGATTTTCTGAGTTGTAAAAAGACAGTAATCACTTGGATTCACAAATTCTCCCCCTCCCCCATTTAGTTAGAAATATACAACACGTAACAAAAATGAAACCAAGTTATCTGTTAGTCAGAAAATCATACAAATGATGATAATATTCTAGTAAGTCACACAATAAAAATGATCTTACGCTAAGCAAGTACAAGTTCATATTTTTCCTTTTCCTGAATTTTATTCTGCCTTTGGAACTGAAATGTTACCAATGGCGTTGTGGATCAACTAGTAAAGACGTATAACATGATCAGACACTAACACTTTTTCTCTGATCGAATCAACTTCAATAGAATGTTTTGTTATGTAGGTTTCACACTAGATTTAGTGACTGGCACTGCAGTGGCAAAACTGCTGTCTCACCCTGAAGCTGATGTGAAAGAGACTGATCTGTTTTTAGGCCTTTGTTTACTTCACTTCGAATCAGTTTCTAGCGATTAATAAAAATAAACAGAAGTACCAGATGATTGGAAGATGCCACCTGTTTTCAAATAAACAGATACTTACTAGGCTGTACACCTAACCTTTGATTTCATTGCTTTTCAGATTAACTTCCCGAAGAGTTTTTGAATTCCAGCCTGTTTTGGAACTATGAAACAGAGACTAAGATTTAATGTGATTGAGTACATTTCTTTTGTGCCCACCATTTAAATAGCTCAGACAGCACATTTACTATACCCAGGAACGTACTGATACTCCCCGCATTGCGGGAGGGCGTCACGGCTGAGAAAGTCTCTAGCCTTAGCAAAAAGATTTCACAAAAAGTTTTATATGAAGGATGAAAGTGGTTAAAGAAATAGCAAGTAATATTTTGACGGCTGATTTGAGTGAAGATTAAAAAGAAAAGCAATTTTTGGCTTTTTTTAAATAAATAAGTTAAATATACAGGGGAAAACATCCAGTTCTTTTTCCAGAGAACTAGAGGGCCCTTTTCGAAGACATATTAACAAGAGAATGTGAAAAAAATATAAGTTCAATGAATGAAATTTTTGTATCAATGAGGATAGGGTGTTATGTATTACAGCTGTTTGCATCTTCGCGAGGACGAAGAAACAGAGACTTATGTCATTTTTTTATAGTCAAGAGAAAAAGTTTCACTTTGTGCAAAACATTGTAGCATTAAGTGCGTTTTTTATATTCAACAGTAAATAATTTAAGTAGTTTTGCTGTTTTAGTGCCACAATTCTTAATTGTTACTTATTTATTTGCTTAATTATATTCTGTATTTTCGTATAAATCGGAATCAGACGCTACCACACGGCAGTTTCGTGCTTTGTGTGTGACATTGTGAGGCCATTATACAGATGCTCGTCTTAGTTCTCTAAAAGAAAAAAAATCCATAATATAATTGACTTTGGCGGAAATGTTTTCTAGTACTTTGTATTGGTATGAAACTGAAGCAATCATTTTAACTACAACGTGCAATAAAGTGCAACTAATTTGGTTTTACGAAAAATACCTACAGGTTACAAAGAATTTGCATTATTAAAACGCCGATAAAACCTAGTTAATAACATGGAATTAAAACAAATCAATAATTGAAATCTAATAGATTTTCGCAAAAGGGCCTCGAAGATGTATTTGACTGTACGAATCATATATTACTGATGGGGAAGGGAGATTAAAAATGTATCTGAAGACCATGTATATTCCTGGGAAAATGCGTTTTATTTCTCATTGAAGACCACAAATTGTGACGTATTACGAAGGTGAAAGCATGAGTCAAGACGACAAATATGCAGCGAGACATTATTTTCGCGTAGCTCAGTTGGGAGAGCGACTACCTCCGGAGTGAGGGAACACGGATTCAATGTCCGTCGCAGACAAACCTGTGTTTTCACAAACCGAGGTTTCAAGTATTTGTAAGAGAAACGCAACTTACGGACATTACTGCACTTGAATGCACTATAAGCAGCAAAAATTAAGAAATTTTTAGTCTTGCAGTGTAAATATGTAATGAATTATAGAAACATGAAAAATATCGCTGAAGGTTGAAGCCCTGTCAGGAAAGTTGAACGCAGTTCAGAGTACATGAAAGCGAACGAAGTCGAACTTTTTAAATAAAAGTTTATGATGATCGCACGTGAAATTTCGGAACGGTGATTCCAAAAAACAATTATACTAAATTTTCTTTTGGAAAAATCTCAGGAAAAGAAAAACATGAACGAAAATATTGAATTAATTGTTCGTAATTTGTACGGAATTATTTCTACGAAAATAACGAAAGAGTAATAACACATATACATCAAAAGAAGTCATCCATGAAGCAGAAAAATGTACAATTAGATATCGATAAAGCAAGCACAACTTTCACTCTAGGAAGGAAGTTGTTTTCTTTGACAAATAAAAACATTTATTAATGACCTAACCTGCGGTGACTATTTCTGGATGCAAATCTGTTAATGAATATTGGAGCGAATAAATTTCTGTTTAAACTTTATAACCGTATTGGAAAAGAAAAAGAAGTATCGGTACCTAGGACATACAAATGAAGTAACAAAGCGAACAAGAACTTATCTTTAAAAACAACAACAACAACAACAACAAAAAACATGTCGAAATTTTCACGCTAGTGACGACACAGACCATACTAGAAAAAACAAACAAACAAAAAAACAGGTTTCTGCGGCAAGTTTCCACTGGTAGCAGATGGGTATTTGTTTCCTTTTTACGTGTTTCAGAACTCCATATACTCACCATTGAGGGGGGAAAAAATTACTTATAGAAACGCTCTTCATCCGACTAGGCGTTCAAGGATTTTCAATTGTACGCAAAATACTGTCAACAGCAACTGATATTTAGAGTGTGTTTCTTGAAACTCACTTCGTCTCTCTCTCACTCTCTCTTTTCTGTTGAAATATCAAAATCCCTCTTGGTTCCGTGTCAAATTAAACAGGCGGCGTCTTTCGAGTTCATCTTGGAAACTTGCCATCTTTTTTCTTTTCTTTTTTCCTCACTTGCCCTATTTTGCAGCTCACCCGTTATCATAATATGAATCGGGCCACGCTTTGAGAACTTACTACGAAGTTACTGCGCATCTTCAATGCATAGCTACAGCAAAAGGAATATTTATAATAATACTGAAGGCCAATTTTTTATAGTATTAAAACAGTGAGTTGTAATATTGTTACAAATTACTTTTTTCTCATCTTTTTCTCTGACAAAAATCTTGGCAGTACGAATTAACAGGAGTCGTGCCTAAGAAACTTTATTTTTACCAATTTTGATTGTTCCAAAACTGTACATTTTCTTTTTCACATTTAACCGCATATTTGAAATGCAAATAAAATGATTTCAAATGAACAAAGTGGAAACCTTGTTCATTTTCAAACCAGAGATTTCATATTTACGCAGAGTTACTTTTGTGTATTTAGGGGCTTTTGCGTCACTGCTAGGAGTATACAACAGTTAAATTTACCGACACTTAAATTTTTCCTTATCGGATTTTATATGTCAATATTTCATATAACTCATTGTGCTGTATTACACTGAATTCGCGTTACGTCAATTCTGCTGCGAAATCCTCATTTTTAATTTGTAAAAATGCGTTCCGCAGGGATACTTCCTTTTCTCAAAGTTTTAACATCACTGAAATAACTTTAAGATACAATTTAAAACACATAAATTTAAGTCTGAAACATGGAGCATTAAAAACATTAAATTCCTTATAAATTCATCTAACTGGGCATATTGACACTCTGAAATTTATAATATTTTTATCTTTCATAAAAGAAAGTAATAATATTGTGTTGAGGGGACATTACGATATTCGTGAAAATTGGTAGGTTAAAAGAACTTCTGATTCTTGAAGAATTTCGACATTCTTCAAGCATCTTGTAGCTGATCCAAATGAATGATTTCCATTAGTCATTTTTAGACTAGAATTGCCGAGAGAAGAACAGTTGCATTAAATATTTTGAAAGTAGGTACATACAGAATATTTCTAGATGCACAACCTGAGCACAAGCCGTGCAGCAAATCATTAAGATCTGGAAGCAAGTTGCCCATTCCGTTTCAAGGAAATTCACTGAACATGTTTTCTGTGGCTCTCCGGTTTGATATTTTGAATTGTGATTTCTCCATTAGAATATGTGAAATGATCATCTGGGACATTATTAGCTAACAATTTGACCCCCCCCATCCCTCTTTGTACTACCATAGGCAAACTTCTGCCTCTCCAGTGGCCGAGTAGTCACAGGTGCAGGTTTCTGGCCGTTCACTCTAGCCCCGGATGTGGGGTGTAGTTATTCCACAGTTCTGGTACTGTACTTTCCCTGAAGCCAGTGGTTAAAAATTTCAGATGGTAGACTCTTATCAGCCATAGATGCTTATGGAATCTTTAAACTTCAAAGTAATGAGGGAGAAAAAACAAAAAGGTTGACTTCTGACTTTTTCGTCTTTATTATTTTTTTTTTCATTGTGTGCCCACATTTTCTTCCATTTTGCGTGTAACTCACTATGCTTCCGAATGATGCAAGCTTTCAGTCATTCCGATGGATAAACTTCTCACAACTTTAAACGGAGTACCAAGATCTTTTCCTTTCACTTCAGTATGGTTAACGCAGTGAGGAGTTTGGCGAATCCACCAGCCACGGACCGATATGACGACTTGAAAGTTTTGCCTCGGTAAAAGGAGTGGAAACTTCTCCAATGACCTCAACTTCAGTAACTGAACGATGAACTCGCGACTTCCGCTGTGAGTCACTTGCCATTCTGTTCATGGCTCTATGAAGAATCTAACTGAGACTCCTATTTCAAAGGACAAAGATGAATCACACCTTTAGATCAGGGACAAGCAGGGAAATGAGAAATAGTTGTGTCCAGGATCGATTTTACCAGTGAAATATTGCGCCCAGAAGCAAATCTTGTAGAAAAAAGTGTTGACATCTGAAAAAGGCATAGATTATAAGAGGAAAGAATTACTGAAAACTCCATATTTAATGCAAAATCAATGGTAAGCCTTTGTCTTTTGATATGTAACGTACCAGGAGATGTGACGTACCTGCCAGAAGGACGCACACGACATAAAGGCAGATAGGAATCAGAATAAAACGTCCGCGTAGCTCAATTGGTAGAGCAACTTATTCCGGAATGAGGGGACCCGGGTTCGAATCCTGGCGCGGATAAAAATGACGGAGAAATTTACTTCGTTATAATGGCGCCCGAACTATCCGGATGACCCGACCGTTCAAAAATCTCGCATTGGTGTGATGTTATTTCCACACCGCGAGATAGGTAAAATTAGAGAATCCCCTCTCCTGCACTTCGACAAAAAAAAAAAAATAAATAAATAAATAAATAAAAAATAAGGGGGAGATGATGTAACGTACCAGGAGATGTGACGTACCTGCCAGAAGGACGCACACGACATAAAGGCAGATAGGAATCAGAATAAAACGTCCGCGTAGCTCAATTGGTAGAGCAACTTATTCCGGAATGAGGGGACCCGGGTTCGAATCCTGGCGCGGATAAAAATGACTGAGAAATTTACTTCGTTATAATGGCGCCCGAACTATCCGGATGACCCGACCGTTCAAAATCTCGCATTGGTGTGATGTTATTTCCACACCGCGAGATAGGTAAAATTAGAGAATCCCCTCTCCTGCACTTCGACAAAAAAAAAAAAAAAAAATAAATAAATAAATAAAAAATAAGGGGGAGATGATATAACGTACCAGGAGATGTGACGTACCTGCCAGAAGGACGCACACGACATAAAGGCAGATAGGAATCAGAATAAAACGTCCGCGTAGCTCAATTGGTAGAGCAACTTATTCCGGAATGAGGGGACCCGGGTTCGAATCCTGGCGCGGATAGAAATGACGGAGAAATTTACTTCGTTATAGATACACATGCGCATTTGTTCCTGTACTACCAGTATGTTCAACTTCTAGTGAGCTTTTCGTGTGAATACACCATTGACACCAGACCACGTGATAAAATCACCAATCTTCTAGCCATTCATTCTAGTAAGTAAGTGCATTGGTATACAAGTTTCTATCATGTAATATTCTGATGCATGGATACCATTTGCTCATGAAATTATTAGATAATGCAATCTCTCACAGGTTAGCACTTTCAAACATCTGTAATATGCTGCTTTAGTTGAACTATATTAATTGTAGTGCTTCGTCCATTGATTTGTGTAATCATGAATATCTCTACTGGTATTTTAATTTTTTGATTACTAATGTCATCGAAGATGACATGACCGGTTGAACGAAACCGAAACATTTATAAAGTTTCTTTGAAATTCGGTGATTTTTTGTCTTTGAAATTATATGAATTCCACAGCCGTTTAAAATTCTTAGGAGTGGGGGTTACCCAAATTTGAAAACGGAAGGGTGCACCTTATTACACCACCACTATCAATTTGATCGAATAAAAAAGGCGACCTCAAGAGTTACTTGGATCATTTTACGTACAAGCATAATAGTAAAAAAGCGAATGTGTATTTTAAGTCAGCGTAACAACTCAGAAAATTCTGAATGTATCACGTATTCCTGGGCCCATCCTTCCGCTGCAACCAACCTTAATTTTACGCAACGATATTGGGCATATCTGAAAAGACCTACTTCTTTCCTTAAAAATATTTTAATTGTGTAATGGCATTTGAAACTAAATTATCAATCCTGCACATTTGTGGAATTAAATAGTTCGGAAAAAAACTTTTTTAGCTTTTGCGGTTGACAGGAGACAAGTAAATAATCTGAAATTTTGTTGAAACATGACATGCTGAGCAAACATTTGACAGATGGGGCTTTAGAGTATTTACCGGGCGTGTACTACCCATGAGCATTGCTTTTGGCACTTTCAGCTGTAATTACGAAATCGTTCTTGGGTTCACGGATACAGTTAAAGTGCTGGGTCAAAAGTTAAAATGCTCTTCTGAAATGCACTCATTTCACAGTCAAGTAGTATGTACAAATCTCTTTCTTATGCAGCTTGCATGTTATTCTCAAATTATGAACTTCGCTGGGCTGTGGCGTGTTGCATAAACTTACATATGTCTTTCACCCTCATAACTTTCAATTCATTTTCCTTCTATTTACATTAATTGCCTCCTCTCGGTCTGTAAGGAACTTTCACACCAACGGAACTCGTTAACCCACATTTATCTTTCTTCTTTGCTTCCCAAACAGCGCGACGAATATTTATTTTAAATATAAAGTCTGAATGCAACCTCCGTAACGACGGTTTTTAACATTTTCCCCAGATTTGATCGAGAAATACCCAACTCTGCTGCGAATTGAATTGTTTTAGGATTACCATGTCTGCGAAATCAAACATTTGTTACGAGCCATTCAACTGTTGGCATAATAAGGAAACCAGGCTTCCTAGTTCAGGCGTTGGCGAAAAACTCTGGGGAAAGCATAAGGCTCCTTTACTCAGATGAAGAAGTGGTAGTTCATGAGCAGCAGTGAAACAATTTTTAATGATTCCAAAGGTAATAATGAGAAAGAAATTTCGCAAATGGAATACATAAACCCAATACAGCAGCTCCCCTGACCTCTTGAACAGAAGAATTTCCGTTTAGATAAGCGGCTGAGGTACTGTAAAACATCCGACATGAGAAATGTGGTTAATCACAACTGTGTACAATAATAAATAGAAATCTGTTTTGCAAAGAGATTTAAATATCGCATCAGAGGATATTCAGTGTCGTTACTCGCACCACGACGGTTTAGTGAAATACTAAATAAGTCCTTACAAAAAGACCTTTCGGCGCTCGTCTGTTCAAACATAAATGCGTTATCCCGTAGACTAAAAGGATCTTTTTTTTTTTTTTTGCATCTGGGTTTAACGACCACCATGACCAACTCCAAGCTGTCGTCCGTCTCTAATTTAGGGCTCATGGTTCCAGGGAAGGGAACAGCCAGAGCCATCAGACAAGCACACTACCCATGCCTCATCCGGAGTTCGAATCCAGTCCATCTCGTACAAATAGTCACAAGCCCACGCCTCCGACCAGGGCCGACCGAAGAGGGCTTCAGGTTCTTATCATACACAGCCTGTTTTTCTCAAAATGTCAAACCATTACGGGATGAGATAAAACAAATTAATTTACGCCTTACACGCCGGAAATGGACACTCTTTTCATAGAGACCTTCGGAATATTTTCAGCCAGTTTTTGTGAAAAATAGAAAAACAAAGGTGCCGGAACTTTAAAGAAAAAAAAAAAACGAGTACTCATTCCTTGCTATCAAAAGTTGATGGTAGAAGACCTTCCATCATGCACCTGATTCATCACCGTCAAAAAAAGGATCAGCATGCCCTACCGTATCTTACCGTCACCAAAAGAAGTGCTATTTTGAGCCATGAAATTATGAAATGAAGAGATATGTACAGAATTCAAGTTTATCTGCATAAATTATTACCGTTGAGCAAATATAAGATTAATTTACTTCGTGCCTTTCTTGATTATTTTTTCTAGCGTTATGAACGTACTTTTTTGATACAGTTTATTACTGCAAGCCATGGGCCGCACCATATTCTAATATATGCATGTATAAACATACTGATTTAAAACATTGCCAGTCTGTCGTGCAGTTGGGATCACGCTAGTCTTATTCTAAAAGAAATTGCTGGAGTGTTTTGTTTGAATATAATTTCTGACATCAAAAAAGGTTTTTGGATGTAATTAGAAATTTTGTCTGATATAGTAAACTTGAACTGTACATCTGATCTTATTTGAAGTAAGCAAATGCAGTTGCATGGTATTATTCGTAAAGGAGAGAATTTCACCAAATTAACTCCCATCTTCTTGATCTATAACATTATTCCTTGTCACGAGTTAACAAATACTTATGAGTTGGATTGACAATATTTTTTAAGCTGAGCAAGTTTAATGAGTAGTATTCGGATCTCGGTGACCTAATATACTTTTAAAATCACCTTAAAAATTGGAGAAAAGCCCTCTGAGAAAAAAAAACTGAAGAAGAAAACCTGGCTATAATAGCTTTATCCCAATTCTTGTCAAAAATTACATTACATTACTTTTAAGAAATTGATAAATAATGTTTCTAGTCTTCAAGATAAAAATTAAGTGAACAAATGCAGAAATGACTTCAGAAGAAGAAAAAAGAAAGAAAGAAAGGGCACATGCCTGTCCCACATGAATTTTTTTGCTTGCAGACTAAAATTTCATTTTTTATAAGTACATAAGAATTGCTCTGAATTATTAGATGCATCTTAATGTTTTCTAATGTGAACGAACGTCTTTTGTCTGAAAGTTTTTATACCTCGAGAAGCTGCTCTCGACATGTGAGGATGTAACAGGGACATGCTTTAAAAAATAGATCGCTCATAAAAAAGATTCTTCGATTTCAAATGTGTCAGTTTCTCCTGTCAAGGAAATTGCAAGAGATTTTCCCTCACAAAGTCCGTAACCTAATGTTTTTACAAACCAGTGTTTAATTTGGTAACGATAGAGTGTTCAACCTCAACTTTGGTTCCTTTAAGAACTTGGCATCTTTCTCATTGCTAGAGTGTTCAACCTTAACTTTGGTTTCTTTAAGAACTTGGCATCTTTCTCATTGCTAGTGTGTTCAACCTTAATTTTGGTTCCTTTAAGAACTTGGCATCTTTCTCATTGCTAGAGTGTTCAACCTTAACTTTGGTTCCTTTAAGAACTTGGCATCTTTCTCATTGCTTGAGTGTTCAACCTTAACTTTGGTTCCTTTAAGAACTTGGCATCTTTCTCATTGCAACTAATCGCATCGTTGCTAGTGAGTTCTCTTTTACCCAAGGCGGAAGAAACAAGGCATTGTAAAAAAAAGCATTCTCTGATCTTCCTATTTCATAGAAAAAAGACACCTTTGAGTATTGGAAAATGCGCCCTCAAAAAGATGCAAGTAACTTTTTAAAGCATGATCAAGCTATGGAAATGTATTTAAATTATACATAAAGAGCGAAAGAACTGAAAACCACCATAAAGAAGGAATTTCCTCCCAAAATTTAAACAAAAATGCCACAAAATCTTAAGAAATGCCCTTACGAAACACACAAAAATAGGCCTAAGCGGGAAAGGTCCCCCAAAATGCAAAAAATATGAAGAAAACAACGCAAAAGTAATCGAAAGTCCGGGAACCTTACTCATGAGCTTTTATAAATTAACAACAGGGACCTGAACTTAATAAAAGCGGTTAAAAGTTATATAACTGGGGTTCAGTTGTATGCAAGCGTAAAGAAAAGCATGAGGTCTGCACCTCATGAATTATTCCCCTAGATTTCGTCAGAACTGAAAAGGATTCAGTATTTCTTATGTGCATCAATACTCAAGAGAAAACATTCGAGTTTTTTAAATATCCCCAAGCTACAGAACAGAGAGATCTTTTTGATGGACAAAATTCACATTGTTTAATATTTGATATTGCTAGTATGATTGAAAAAAGAAATAACACTTTGTTTCATAAAGGTTTTACCCACTTGATCTTTTTTCCAGTTATCTCTAAAAACTGTTATTTCAAATTTTGCAGCTCCTCTATGAATACATTTTCCTAAAAAAAGAAAAAAAAAAAGGACGACATAACCAGTTTCCATCCACCTCAGCTCACTTTCTTTGCCTCACAGCAGTCATAAAGGACTTAGATTGGATGGAAGTAACAACAGGTGCTGCTACGAATACCCACCTAAGGTAGCAAGCATATTCTTATTGACGTTTAATTTCACTATAAACCCTGTAAATATATGAATGACAGCCACATAATCGGGGATGCCAGCATACGACATTGCTGACTATCCCGAGGTTAGACCTCATCCTACGTCCAGAATTTTATTTTATCGATAATGAATTTCAGCCTTTTCTTTTCCCCCATTATTCTTTTCTGCTACCTAGAATCATACGTGTGAACACCCGTCTGGAATCAGGCAATACTTATCCCACATTATTGGCTCCGTTGAGGAAGTGTACCAGAACCTAGGAACAAGAGCAATCATATGTCTTCTGAGCCTCAGAGCGAGAAATCAGTGCCATAAAAACTCATCCATTTCTTCGCAACTTGACAAAATCCAGAATCTTAACACATGATTATCAAGAAGACTCAGTTCTGGAGAAAATGGGAGGTAGTCTTAGATTTTATGAAAACTTCTTTACGTGAAAACATATATCCAGAGTAGGCTTAATGTTATGAGACAAAATGTTATACAAATTAACAAAAGCACCACAGAAATGCAGGTCCTAACTTGGTCAAGTGTTAGGACAAGTGTTCAACGTAAACATTTTGTACTAAGTTTCTCCTCTTTTAGGGGATAACAAGAAATCATAACTTTTTCAAATATCCTCATGCATCTTCTCTATTTTAAAAAATCTAAATTTGTGGAATGTGGTCTTTTTGTGATGGATACTCTTAAGTATCCATCACAAAAAGACCACATTCCACAGTTAAGTATTCATCCAATCATTCAGAAATTTGCTGACAACAAGGTCAGGTTTTCAGTACTTTTCTTCATAACAGATTTTAATCAATGTCATCTTAAATGTCGTTGTGCGTTTTTAAAAATTTTACATACGCCCAAAAGCCCAGATTGTCTTCAGAAGAACCCCAAAACATACGAAGCACGTAAAATAAAAGAACATCTTACGCGCGTTCTTTCTTTTCTTTCTTTCTTACTTTTTTTTTTTTTTATTTTGATTGGAGGTTTAACGACTATCAGTAGCAACTCAGTGGGTTATAAGCAGTCGCTAGTCCCTAATTTAGAGCCACTGGTTCCAGGTTCCAGGAATGGGAGAGAGAACCAGCGCCGTAAGACAAACACAACAACCATGCTTCATCAGGATTCGAACCCGGACACATCGCTTAGACCACTGCACCACCAGGACGGCACCTTACGGTTCCAATTTTATTTCTTTAAAGAGAGAAAGCTGCAGTAAATGAAAATAACAAGTAGTAAAATCGCGATACATTTTATGTTACTGTTTTTTTTTAATTTCGCATTTTTGCCTTCAGTTGTTTCTAGTGGCATCTATGTTTTATAAGAAAGAGTCTATTTATGGTCATTTTTTAAATATCTTTTTTCACGTAGTTTCAATTCCAAGTGATACAAGGGCGCTGAGCCAGGAGCATTTCTTCAGGAGCTAGAAACTGATAAAGGCTGTTCGTTCTGTACTCAGATCCTACTAGAAACTGCTGAACTACCATTTTTTTAGAAAGTACAGCTCATTGTTTTTTCAAGGTACTGAGATTTACCTCAGAATGTCCGGCATTGATTTTAACGGAAACCACAAGAATTTAATTTTGTGAGGGAGGGGTCCAACGGAGTTCGCAAGAATGTTACATCACACTGAGACCTACAATGATATTAATTGAAACTGCTCATTATTAATGGTCTGCCACAAAAGGAGGTTATAGATAAAATCTAGCGTATTAAGACAAACAAAGAATGGAAGATGAATACTGAATTTTAAGTTTCATTGCTGAAAGAGTGCATTAAAAGATATGCATATTGCATAAGCTCACGAACAGACACTGGAAGAAAATACGAATAATATAAACAGCCATCAAAAAACAGTTTTGATTCCTGTAGAGACAAATAAATTCCAGCCGAAATTTGTTTTAAATATGACTTCATTCTTGCAATGTTCAAGTCTTGATAACGGTAACGTCTTTTGCGGTTAATGACGTTGTGTGGGTTGTGATGGTGTAAATTCAATTTCTGTGCAAATTTGTAGAAACTGAGTCAGTTATTTTGTTTTTAGTTATGATACACGCAGAGTGAACCGACGAGTTGAACTTTGTCATTAACCTTAAGAACGAGGGAAGTTTCAGACTCGGGCCACTTTCTCTTCTAAAGGCGGAAAAACAGGCTGCTTATAATTTAACCTTGAACAAGCCATCAAACCCAACCCACGAAAAGTAGGACAGGTATTGCCAGTTACAGACAGACCTTGGTGTAACAGTTCTCGAAACAACCCATGTCCTGCGCACTTCTGTTCTTATTATAATCATTTCGTCGCTTGATCGTACGCTCTCCTTTTCTGTCTCGAACAATATAGCGGGATTTAAAGTGAAAGAGAGGGAAAGTTCATACAAGCGCAAGAAATAGACCGTAAACAGCTTGATGCTATCAAAAATATTCCCAAATCCGCTTAGTAGACATCACAGTAGCTGGAATTTCCAGACCTCATGTTGATGGCCCATTTTTACTGAAGCCGCATTTTTGTGATATGGATTTCATGTCGGTTTTCAAAATATATATATAAAAAAAACCCCAGCAAAAACATGATTTTAGTTGAACTCATTTACCCAGCAACTCTAGAAATTCACGTTTCTGATATTTCTTTTCGAAAAGCCCAGATAAATGCAAATCTACTAATTTATGTATTTTACAACAGTTGTTGAAAAACCCTAGACTTTTTCATAAATTAGGTATCAACAGCAGAATAAAAAACAAGTAAAGACAATAGAATGCAAAATAAAAATCCGTCTATTTTACTTGAGCAAAACTTACACGAATAATTCCAAATGTATTCATAAAAAAATTTAGTGAATACAATAATC
This sequence comes from Macrothele yani, assembly GCA_039090855.1. Taxonomy (NCBI): domain Eukaryota; kingdom Metazoa; phylum Arthropoda; class Arachnida; order Araneae; family Macrothelidae; genus Macrothele; species Macrothele yani. The sequence goes on from CM077002.1 coordinate 80,365,061, forward strand.
ACTACAAATAATAAAAAAAAAATTTGTTATTTCAGAAGAGGGTGGTCTCAGCTTAAGCAAGATCTTTTGTTAAACAAATCGTGTTATGCTTATGAAAGTTGAGTTAGACTCTTACGTTCCGATTTATCCATTTCTACATAATAGGAAGGTATTTAGTTTTTCTGTAAAGATTAGTAATTTCCTTTAAACATTTTACTCAACAAACGGTGTAATTTTTTAAAATATTTTTATGATTAACATTTTCTATCTTGAAAATCAAAAATTATCTGAAAAGAGTTTATTTTTAAACTTTTTCTTAAAACTTTCAACCAGGAACATAATTGAAAATGAACTGCGTGGAATGCAATAGCAATAATTAAATTAGCACGAACTATTATTTCTTTTTTCTATGAAATATTATTTCGAATTCAGTAAAAATATCTGAATATTCAGCGAAAGATAATACCAGGAAAAAAGTAAGTAATTTTGGGAAGGTGTTTGGTATAAAAACTTTATATGTTTAAAAAGAGTTTTTGACGAGCAACTAGTGGGAGCGTTGTCGCATTCTTAATCTTGCCATATAAGTTTTTTTTTTCTGGCCAACTACTCTGAAATTCGGGAAAGCATGGTTTTGGCGATTAAGCAAGAGCTTGTTATTCTCGACTTCTGTTAAGTGACAGTATTTTTGTGAAAATATTTTTCGAAAGTAGCAAAAGTTTAGTACAAAACATAGTGTAGAACCGCGGAAGTATTTCTTCATTGATGGACGAAAGAAATCCCTCAACAAAGGGATATTTTTTTAAAATAAAGTATTGTTGAGAGATATAGACCATACAGCTATCTATAATTGGTGCAGTGCAGAGGTGAGGCCATGCTGCTGTTCCTTGCCGGTAGTGAGATCGAAAAAAATCTTCTAATTTGCTCAAAATGTTTGCCAAAAAATATCCTTGAACAGGGATTTCGTGAAATGTGGCAATCGCACGCACTTCGATGAGGAATTCCGTGGATCGGCAACACCTCAAAAAAGGTTAAGGTCGGAAGTCTCTGGAGTGTAGGAAGAAGAAAAATTGTTACGCTTTGCTTGTTTTCCACATTATATCATACACAGCAATTAGGAAATCATCATTATTCTGGTTGGTCAGTATAGATACCTGAAACACTGAAAATGCTCTTATCTCTTAGCATGTTAAAAGAGCACGTCCTCGTTTTTCATTAGTGAAATACCGGAATGGTTGATGCTCTAACAATAGCATGGATCGTGTTAGATTGTTTGTAGTTTAACGAAGCAATACGAGACAGGTTTGTCAAAATATTCAGGAATTAGCAATTCCGGATTTGAAAATCGGGTGTCACGGTGAATCTTACATTCAAGTTAATTAATTGCCTAGACATAGGACGGAGCAAGGTAAAAAAAAAAAAAAAAAACTTTGTATTTAGATTACCGAAAATTCTTCATAATTAGGATAGGCCAAAATTGTGTTTTGTTTTCCGGAAATTATATGATTCACAGAAAATTTTTTCAAAGAGCCACTGGATATGTTTGTCAGAAATAGAAATGCTTTCGAATTACGAAATGCATTCTAAGTCTTAAATAACCAATGAGGAGAGCGAAAGTAAAACAGTTTCTGTATAAAAAAAATAATATAAACTTTCCCAAGTTTTTTTATTTTATTTTTATTCCAGAATTTTCAGTTCCTCTATCATTAGATTTTGCACTCTTTATCGACAGCTTCGGCCCAAGGTAGCATTTTTTATTATGCATAGGGAATGAATGCTAAACACTCATTTCTTCCGATCATTCGCGCCACATGCAACTATCAAAGCTGAACTTCTTTAAACTTCCCATGACTGTATAAGTATTACAAACATCAGTTTTAAAATGAAATTGGTTGAGTGCTGAAAATTTACTTTTAACTATCATTGATTTGGCGAGTCAAGTAAAGATAGAACCCCCACCCCCACCCCCACCCCCCAAAAAAGATAAAGAATCCAAAGCCTACCATTCCCTTGTGGCTTGTTACGTGCACCATCGTTGCTGTGAGGCCTTCCTTTCTGTGAATTAGCTATAAAATTGTGATGATTGTTCAGACCATAAATTAACTGGGTAGCCTAAAAGCCTTTAAAATGCTTTCTGTCACTGGGAAGTAACCACGGCAACGGCCCCTTTTCCGGGAGTTAGAAGCTGTAGTTCACAGATGTTTAGAAACAGAAAGGAAACATTGCTCTTGTTAAATCGTACCTAACACTTTTGTAGGGCAGATGACTACGATTCATTCCGAAGTTTCCGTAAATGTTACATCTAGAAGAGTAGCCGATCAGATGACAATTCATTTGAAACCATCCTTTTCCCGATCAACACCAATTTTTATAATATCATAATCTCTGCTGCCTCGATCACCGTTATGAGATCAACTACGAATTTCAGTGCGTTGCTACATCAACTTTTAATGGTTAACATCACATCAGCTCGAGAACCTGAAAATGCCTCGAGAAGCGCATGCTTTATGAAAAACTCGTCCACGTAGGCTCGACAGGTGGTCCTCTGGTGGTCAGGAGAAAAAAGGACCGTAAAATATTCAACACATCCTCAGTATTGGAAATCGAGCTCTTTCAAGGAGGAACTAATGTCTCAGTCTCTTGAACACTCAGCAACCTCCAATCTATTGACAAAGATATCCTGGTAGTTTTACCAACATCCCCGATGCTAAATTTAAGCACTTCAAAATATTTCTGATTTTACAATTTTCATTTAGGGAAATTGTTTTGTGCCTTTTCCATAAATGTACTATGAAGACTATATTTTAAATTTCACGCACCCACCAGTAAATTTAATAACAAAACAAAGGACTAAAGCCACCCTAGACGCTGAGTGTTCTGAGGTGTTGGCTTCTGACCAATCGTTCGAGCTAGGCCCGGGTTCGAGTCTCGGACGAGGCATAGTTGATGTGATTGTCTCACAGCGCTGCCTCTCTTCATTTCCGGTAACCAGTGACCTCAAATTAGCAACGGGTGACAGTCTAAAGCCCTTGAAAGTTCTCATGGCAATTATCCAATCTCTCCACCCCCACCCCAAGAAAAATGATTAAGTGCTGATATAGCATAAGCCAGCTAAATTCGAGAACTCTCGAAAGTTTTTAGAAGTCGGCGCCTAAGAGTACTATTGTAGAAAATTATATGTGCCCCTGCTTTTTGAGCTGAATTTTTCTACAGCTATTTTTGTGCGTTACATACATTAACACAATTTAAGTATTGATTTAACTTTTAAGCATCTTCAAATCCAAATTTTTGCACTGACATTTGGAAACTGTGAAACTTTGCTCTGCTTTTACTTACGTATAGAAACATTTTAGTGATTCATGAAAAAAAAAAGCGTTAGTTTTAAATTTTGTTTTCTCATGATTTTCATCGGCTTTAAAACTTGAACACTGAAACACACCTTATACTGAGAACTATGGAGAAACAAATATCTGAGTAAAATGTCAATGTAAATTTATTTATTTTATAAAATTGGGTTTGCTACGAGTTAAACCTCCACAGAAGGATTCGCTTTTAAATTTTTGGACTTAATGGTGAAACGTTTGACATAAGTTTATGAAGTCTAATTGAGGCAATAGCTTACTTCGGCCACAAAGATCGCCTTTATTCTATTATTCAAAGAGGAACTTGATAAGCATTTCATGCTATGCGTATAGAAGTTTCGAGAGATTATTTATAATCAGCAACTTTTGATTCAAAAGCTTTTTTTTCAGTGAAAAAATGCTTTGCGGATTAGTTGGAACATTGATAGTTTGCGAAATATTTGTAAAATTAAGTCTTTTTCCTATGTCGAGGATATGGAACCTTAAAATTACTGGATAAGTTTTCTCTGCCCCAGATAATATCCTCAAATTTCTTTAAAACAGCGTTTTCATAATGACGAATCTGCTCACCCTTCAAGCGCCATGTCCGACTTCTAGATAGAGAGAGAGTAGATGTGTAACATCACAGACACTCGATCACAACACAAAACATTTATTACTTTACACAAAAACATAAACTGGAATACACTCCGCGTTACAAACTGAACTTGTTGTCTTAGCCAAAGCTCGCCATGTCCTCCTCCTTCGATATCTCTCTCGCAACTCTCCTCATCACTCACCACACGCTCAAGTCATTAAATGTCAATGTATCCTTCCGCACTTTTGTGCGTGGAAGTCGTATGTGCCTCCAATTCTATCTTTCGTAGTTCGAATCTCACAGGTGCCTCCACTTCCTGTCTTTCGTAGTTCGAATCTCACAGGTGCCTCCAATTCTATCTTTTGTAGTTCGAATCTCACAGGTGCCTCCACTTCCTGTCTTTCGTAGTTCGAATCTCACAGGTGCCTCCAATTCTATTTACGCTTCCTGAGTTCTGTGATTTTAGCTTAGGACACTGAGGTCGAATGTGATCATAAGATGCACACTCGTAACATTGAATCTTCCCTCTGCGATCATACTTTTCTTCATTCTGAGATACATTCCGTTTTGACCACCCTTGTCCTACATCTGACTTAACATAATTTTTGTTATAAAATCCATTTTTCATAAAATTTCCCCGATCATAAATACATCGGCTGAAAAGTATCATTGTCCGCATATAGGTAGATGCCGTACATTTTATTGTTTCTCACGCAGCCATCCTTCAGAAAACTTGAAAATTACATTACCCTGGAACGCATCTACAGTGGAACCTGTTATATGTTTTGCGGTTACACGTTTTTCACTTTTATACGTAATTCTTCTCTAGTCCCGATATTTACTGTAGTTTCTATTGCTTTCTTAGTTCGGTTATACGTAATTAATTTCGAATTTCAGATTATCAACAATATATGCTTCTTGGATTCTTTTATACGCAACGTGGTAACTTTGCGAGAATTAAAACATCGTTTTTTTTTACGCCGGCATGAAATAGCTGATGCAACTACAAATTTATTAAATAACGTTCACAGACCTCTTTTCTTCTCCGATTTCAAGAAATTTGAGACAGGCAAAGTTTAATGAATGTTTTACTACTAGTAATGAATGCTAAATCTACTAGTAAACAAACTACTTTGAAGAGAGCGATGCTCTTTAGGAAAAATGCGTAACAGGGGTAGGGAATATAAAAAAAAAAAAAAAAAGAAATCGTATTCCGTTATACTATCAAATGCTTTAAAGTAAGGCTTTGCTTTTCATGTATTGAAAATATGAAATTGTGCAGGATTTATTAACCTAGTTTTTATAATGAAAATAGGATAAAAAATTAATACAACATTCAAAATACACATAGGCTTAAGGTAGCAAATAAAGTGTGTATGTATATTTTGCATAATAAATTTGCGTAATATAAAATTACGAGTTTTACCCTCTTTTATACGCTTTCCAACCGTAGGTTGAAGAAGTGTATACGCTCCAGCTATGTCCGTCTGTCTGTCTGTCAGACCGTCCTAACGATAACTCGCGTAAAAATGGTTCGATTTCAATGAAATTTTAGTATGTGGTAAAGGAACAGCTAGGGAAGAACCCTATTGAAATTGGGCCAAATGGGGTCAAAGGTCATGACATAGGAGCGGGATCCATTATATTGCCCTTATGCGTTACAACTTACTTTGAAATACTTCGATTACGACAAAACTTTGCCATGCTGTTCCGAAGATAAGCTGAACTAGTTCTGCTAAATATCATCGAAATGGGGTCAAAGGTCAGGGCACAGGAACGAGATTTATTCCACAGCCATTATCCTCATAACTTGACTAAAAATGCTTTTATTGCGACAAAACTTTAGTATGTTGTTCCGGAGGTATACTGAACTGGTTCTGTTGAATATAATCGAAATGGGGTCAAAGGTCAGGGCACAGGAGCGAGATTTATTGCGCAGCCATTATCCTCATAACTTGAGTAATGATTTCTGGTATGTGTATCATAATCAATGCATTGCATGATTTTACGAACTTGTTTTTTCTTTTAGAAAACATTCAAATTTTTACAATATTTTAACATTTTGAAACTTCTTTTCTTACGTTTTTTTTTAAATTTGTACATTTTTTAAGGGCACATCATCGAAAAACGTATAACCGAGGTTTGGCGTAACATGAAATATTTTAATTTTTTACTACCAGAACAATTCATGGTTCAAGAATGTTACGCAGCCATCTAAAACTACATTCAGGAAGGAATCTTGTAGATGGTCGGAGTTGACAGTCCGTGTTGTTTCATCAACATGAAATGTTTGCAATAGTTTTTCTTGACCTAGAAGATTCCAGTTGAAAAAACAATGTCTCAGTCCAGTAACTAATGCTGTTAGGTCATTCTTATGAGCAGACGAATGCGATCGCTATAGGATGCAAGAGCAAACAATATTACAAAAATTTCGCACTAATGATGTCTTCCTGACGATAGCGCTGTGAATGCGCGCAAAGAGAACTGCCTGTGAATGCTATTTCTTTGTGCGCGCGTGTGACACTAGTGTGAAAAAACAGTCCTTATTGAGAACAATTGCTTTGCTTTACACTGCGAGAATGAGGAAAAAAGGAAAATGAGAAGAGCTGCACGTCATCATTTTCGTTCTGTGCTCCATCACTCTAAGGAAAACTGGTCTAAGAAAACAAATAATTTGGAAATGTTTTGTGTTCCGGCATGATTCAGATTTCTTGTTCTTTTTTGTTTCTGGTTTCCCTTTTCACTGACACCCGGCAACAGCAAAGGAAACTGGCTTCATGTCCAAAGAATGCCCTCATAGCCTTGCACTGCGTCATCTACTTCCGCTCGAATAAGTATTTTCGCACTTCACGAAAATTCGGAATAATGGTTTTGTTTGAGTTTCTTTCTTCCTTTCTTTCTTTCTTCTTCGTCTCTTCCTTTATTCTCTTACATTTTTGGCGCCAAATAATGCTGTTAATTTTAATGAGTATTATGAAAAGTGTTTCAGTTTAAGGAAGCAATGATTTGTGTATCGTCTCTTCTTAAACTAAGGTACTTCACAAAGAAAAACAAGGTTCATTAGTTTATGCCTCAGTATACCAAATTCATTTTCAATCAGAATTTCTGATTTCGGAATGAGTTTTTTTAACACTAGAACATTCCTTTGAAAAGGGAATTTTCTTGCATTGCGTCAAGAAACGAAACCTGCCGAAAAATTAGCCATCAATTGAAGATAATACACTTCACAAATGTCAGGGAATATTGCGGTACTAACCATGCGCGGAAAGACACGTGATAGATTGATATCGAAAACATGAATGTGTGACAAGCGGAGCATAAAATATGATAAAACAGACAGCACACAAGTCATTTGAGAAAACTGACGGCAACATTGCAACAACACACAAGACGTTGCAGTAAAGTTACACTTACATAAGTAGAGAAAAACGGTGCTTACGAGCTGTAGCTGGGTGTGTGGTTACCAGCGACCACTAAATTATTGGCACATCGGTGAGGTGTCGGAAGGATGAGATTATCCAGTAATTTTGGGGATATTTTTCCACCATTAATTGTTCAGGGCAACTTCTGAAGCGTAATGGGACGGGGGAGGGGGAGGTGTACCACGCCGCCCACGACGTACTACGAGTGCTCAGTGGGTTGAGTTCATGAGAGCGCGAAGGCCAGACAGTACAGTCGGTACTTTCTTCCTAAAAAGCATGTTTTCCACAAACTGGGCTCGATGAGAGGATGTGTTATCATTCATGTGGGACGTACTACACAGGTGAATCACGTGTCAATACGACAAGTCTGCAGCGGTATATTCCGTCGGTGTAGCTTTGTCGGTTAGAGCAATTCGCTCCGGAGCGAGGAGACGCGGACAAATTTGTGTTTTCACATTAGCGTCCGAACGTAAAAATAGATCTACTTGCCGTTGGATTCTTTGAAAAATGTGTGATGTTTGTTCCACACATCGTCTGGAATCAATAAAAAATTCCTAATCCGTTTAAAAAAAAAATTAAGAGGGAGATGATGTGACGTACTACAGTGCGGCGGTACATTCCATTCGTGTAACTCTGTTGGGAGAGTAACTTACTCCGGAGTGAGGGGGCTCGAGTTCGATCTTCGTCAAGAACAAATTTGTGTTTTCACACATGAAGTTAAACATATCCCCAAACGAAGGGCAGGACTATAGGTAGCTGAATCTCCTCTCTATACCTGACCTGACCGCTGTCAGGGGTCCATTCCGAATGACTTAGGGAGGTATGTACAAACGAAAACGCTAATGACTTGCCTCACGAGGATTGAACCACCACCGAAGAAAACTTTTCCCTGCATGTAGGCTGGATTATTCTGTATTATTAGCTTACGTTAAAGAAGGACGAAATGATTATCGGCCTATACAATGAACCGCCACACGCCTGTGAAAAGAACGAAGTGCCACTGTTCACGTCTTAACTATACACTGGCGTGCAAAAATTAAGGACGAGACGGTTTTTCGAATACAACGTCGTGCAGAACTGCTCCACATCGACTCAAATCATACCATAAGTTCCCCAAGATGTAAGAATATGGGAGAACTGAGCAAAACCGTCCAAACAAGGAATCCAAAGGATACAAAGGCACTTTATTGAAAAGGTAGCTTCGAGCACAACTGGACAGAAGACAGAAACGTCCATGTGACAGGCGGCTGACAAAAAAATTCAGTCTTCAGTAGGGGATATGATCACCCATGACTGCGTTGCAGAATTTACAACGTCTGTCCATGCAGAGGACGAGGTTGTCAAGGAGCTGTTGAAGCATCGCAGCCCATTCCTCTTGTAGCGCCAATCGTAGCTGCGAAATCGTTGCTGGCGGCTGGTGACGTGCTGCCAAGCGTCTCCAGAGAATGTCCCACACGTGTTCGATTGGATTTAGGTCCAGAGACCTTGCGGGCCAATCCATGCGTTGAATATCTTCACTCCCCAACAGCTCTGCGACAGCCACTGTACGATGAGGTGTAGCGTTGTCGTCCATGAAGAGTATCTCAGGACCCACAGCACCTCTAAACAGACGCACGTGAGGCAGGAGAACCTCGGCACAATAGCGGACACCAGTGACTGAACTTCCTTGGAAAATGTGAAGATCAGTACGTCTACTAAGCATGATACTGCCCCAAACGAGAACTCCGCCACCTCCAAACCGGTCCCTTTCGATGATGTTGGAGGTGTGATTGCGTTTTCCCTGCTCTCTCCAGATGTTTATACGTCCAGAATCGCTCGTCAGACTAAATCGGCTCTCAACCGTAAAGAGAACTCGACCCCATTGCTGATGTGTCCAGTTCTTGTGTTCCTGGCACCACAGAAATCGCAGTCTCCGATTAGCAGGCGTTAATGGCACACACCGTACTGGTCGTCGTGCAAATAGACTACCTTTGTGCAGCCTCCTGGCCACGGTAAAATGCGATAACGGACGTTCAGTTGTCTGTTGCATGAGTCTTGCGATTTCTCCCGCTGTCTGCAGTTTGTCTGTTCTCGTCTGTAGGACATAATACCGGCCGTCCGTAGCCGTGGTTGCTCGTGTACGACCAATGCCAAACTCTCGGACAGCTGTTCCTGTCGTTTGAAATGCTTTCTAAGCTCGTGAAACGATGCTGTGAGCGATCCTGAACTCCTCGGCCACGCTAGTCACACTTCGACCTTCTTACAACTTCCCAATGATGCGACCTCGGATAAAGTCATCCAGATGTCGTCTACTGGATTGCCTGTTGGCCATATCACACGGTAGCAGCAACTCGACGTGGTTCAAACCGATGTACACCGTGCAATAGCTTTTACCGAATTGCTGAGCATACACCGCCCGTGTGCTTTATACCCTTCCGAACCCCCCCCCCCCCCCTCGACGTCATGCTGCATATATGCGCATGCCCTGCATTACCGGACCCAAGTCTATCTCCTGAGTGGTCTTTCGGTCCGTTCTGCTTGCTCGGACACGCACACCATCGATTGCTAGGTATGCAGTCCTCTTTGGTATAACCGAATGCATATGGTCAGTGTGGATACGCGTCGCCCTAGGGCTACAGTAAACAGGCATTACAGTTCAGTCGTATTTCGTCGGCGCTTCCTATGAGCCAGGAAACTCAAATGCCCGTGATAATGTTGGCTGACTCTACCCTGGTCATCTTCGTGCTTTTCGGTCTCTTGGAAATATGTTTACAGTCTAATGTTGACGCTTTGAGGCATTCCTATATCTTTCTATTCTGTCTTTCTATTGTTCCCCAAGCTATCGATTCTAGTAGATCGCGTTCTTGAGACATTGTTCAATTGAAACACCAGCTACTGTAACTTCGCACTAAATAAGAACGACTCAGCGAGCGCGATACTTACAGCCTTTTTGCTTTGCGCTTCGGTAAAGTGCACAAATGCATCAGTGGTGCTCATTTGCCATGTCCTAATCCCGCTCAGAAGTTGACCCTTCTCAGATTCTCAGCGGATCGATTTGTCCTTCATTTCATGCTGATATCGCCATATCACCTAATTTTTCTGAGCAGTGTATTTCCGAGGATGCTGCATAAGAAAAGAGTACATACCTGGGCGTAGACATTTATATGAGGTTTTGTTTTGCTTCTGCAAAGACAAGTCGACATGATATTTTAATATCAGTGGCATATGAAATGAACTTTTGATATACTGCCCTATTAATATTTGTGCTTAACCCTTTAACGACCACAACGCCCAAAACGCCCGTACATACAACCGGTCATAGACATCCGAAACGCCTGTCTAGAGTGAGTCAGATTTTCTATCTTTACCTGTTCTTCAAATTTTCTCGATCTATGAGGGATCAGCAGGGGTTACCCTCAGTCGCTATTGTTGTTATTAAACAAAGAAGTGAGCCAATAGACAAATATCGGGCGTTATGGTATTTAGACTCATAAAAGATTTTTGGGTCATGGTCGTTAATGGGTTAATATTGTCATGTCAAAAAATGTGCCATAGTTTTATTCAGTTTACAGAAAAATTAATTCGAATTCAATATACCTAGGCAACATAATATATTTGAGTAATTCTTCTTTGCTTTGTGGAACAAAAGTTCAGTAAGACGTCGTCGTTGGTTTTTCTTTTCATTCGACATCAAGCAACACCATACTTTTTAACTATAGTACCAGCACAGTAACGATTTGAAAGTTCCGTTTTTGGAATAAAGCGTGTTACAAATAAAGAAGCGAATTTTTGGATAGCGCGTTTAGGAGGAAAATTATTTTTTTGCTTTATTTTATTTCTGACAGCTATATCTAGTCCTACAGTCAAAAGCGTTACACTAGGGGAAAATATGGCATACTGCACATTTTGTAAGAAAGGAAATGCAAAGATCAACTTACACATTTCCTTTCTTTTCGTCTTCAGTAAAACGTTCATTCCCTCAAATATTCGAAATCTAATAGAAATCATATTGCATGCCGATTTATGTTCAGCAACTGAGTAGTCCAAACACGCTAGCAATTTATCCAGATAACTTAAGAAAGTTATGCGAAGCTTAATTTCACTGTATAACTTCCGCCGCTGTTTGTTTTCTCGATTTACAGCTTTCTCATTTTCTAGACATTTTTACAGTTAAATCACTCTTCTATTGCTTCAGAGAATTGACAACCTTAAGTTTCAGTGTTTTTGAGTTCGTGAAAGGAATTGCAAAACCAATTGCAATGTACACATGGTATCACTTTTCTTGAAACTTCGCATATCTGGGGTCAAAGTACAGTATTTTAGAATTGTATTCCCACACATAACGCGAAAAGTGGCAAATAACATTTTCGTTTTCTTCAACAAATCCTACTTACCCTCTGCTCCATTCTGTTCGGTATTTAGTGAGAACTTTAGAAGTAACTTTTCCTTTTTCTAATACCCTGTTTAAGTATAGTATGGCTACTCCGCGGTTGGTTACTACAGCTCTAATACAAACTTTTTTTTTCAGCTGTTATAAAAAAAACACTACATTAGTCGTGTATGAACCAAAGATACTTGCCAAAACTTTCCATCATCCTCAGCAGTGAGTGTAAAAAGGAAACAGACGACATATTCGATCACGTGTTTGAGATGTTTCTTCTCTGACTACATATTTTGTTTACCAAATGTGTTACTCAAAGCTGCGTATGTGCCCACTTTGATATCAGTTATGAGTTTTTTCTATCGACGTTTAACGACCACCATGAGAAACTCATAGGGCTATAAGCAAGGACGTAGCTTAGGAGCCGCCAGGGGAGACTCAGCCTCTCCTGAAAGGTTTTGAACCTTCCCTATGAAAGACCCCTCGAATGTAATAATAATTAGTACATGCCGTATTTGGAAAAAAATAAAGAAAAGAATTTCAATATCACACTTAAAAACTGACCACCGTTGAACAACTGAATTACTGAACTGGTTACCAAAGGACAAAAACAGCATGAGATATGTGTGGTATAGCGTTATATGTAGGCCTATACCAGTTTGACTGAGAAGAAAGCCTGCAAATCAGCTAACTCAAGAACATGTCCATACGAAAGCCTAAAAGCGTGTTCAATATAAGTTTCACAGATTAATTTGTGCCTCTATAAACTTTGCAATCGTATACGGTATACCAGTCCATTCCCTGTAGCCATTACTCGTTTCTGAAGCGCTTTGCATTCAGTGAAATCTGTTGGAAAAGTTTAGGCCCAAATAAAGATCGACTTTAAAAGGCAAGATTACGAATCAAAGGAACACAGGCATTGAAAACCAACTCAAACACTTCAAACTGCGTCACACTACGCATTGATAAGCCAATACATGAAATCTGTATACATAGTCATGGTATGAAAGGAAGAGAATCTACATGTCTCGAAAGTTTAGACACAACAGATACGTAATACAAAACATACGATTATTAGATATGTATTGTACTTGCAGAACCCTGTATCTGCTCGGAAACGCGTTTCTCCGTTGACTAAATTACATTCTGTAGAGTTTCCGGTTAATAAAACTTTGAATTAGTAGTTAATTAAATATTTATCGTATAAAAATTTATCACTGCACTATGTCATCTTTGGCCGTCCCATCTTCCTTTGGAGTTCTTAAAAGCATTTCGTCCGAATTTTTTTTTTTTAAATCTCCTAGCCTAGACGAAACGAACAAAGGTTTCACATTATATAAAGATACTTTTCTCCAATTTCAACCAAATCGACTTAATTTTTTTTTTAACAAAGCTTGGAAATATCAAATTTCATCTTTATCTGTTAAAGAGTTTTTGAGTCATTCCATTCTAAAAAAAACGGTATCCCGAAGGTGCCACCACCTTTGATGACATTAAGGACGTCACAAGAAGATGTATGCTATGGATATTATTTAATATATACATACACCGGAGCCATTCCATTATGACCACTCCCAGCCTAGAGAAATGTGCGCGACTGGAGACCGAACGGTGGCGCAGGTGAAGTTCACAGAGCAGTATATATACAACACGAGAACCGGCTTTCGGTTAGCAGAGTTTTCGGAGTCAGAATGGGAAAAGCTGCCGATTTATCGGAGTTTGATAAAGCACAAATTCTGATGACATGGCGCCTCCGAACTACGAATTCGAAAACGACGCTGCTTGTGGGTTGTTCACGTGCTGCAGTAGTGAGTACGTATCGAAATTGGTGCACAGGTTGCCAAACGACGAACCATCGTCCAGCCGTGTGTCGTCCGCAGCTCATTGATGCCAGAGGGGAGCGGAGACTGTCGCGCATTGTTCACAGCGACCGCAGAGCCACAGTGCGACAAATCACCCGCAGATACAACTGTGCTGAACAGGGCAAAATGTCACAGCACACAGTTCATCACAGCCTTCTGCGCATGGGCCTGCGTAACCAAAGACCCCGCCGTGTCCCCATGCTTATTGCACGTCATCCCCAACAACGCATTAAATGGGCCCAAGATCATCGAGATTGGACCGTCGATGATTGGAAGAAAGTGGCCTGGTCGAACGAATCAAGATTCCTGGTGCATCACATAAACGGCCAAGCGCGGATACGCCGATTACCAACGGAGGCTGTGGCACCTAGACGCAATGCTGGGCGGAAATAGACCAGCGGGGGCTGTGCTGTGAGCGATGTTTTCTTGGGACACTTTAGGCCCCATTATCCCAATAACACAATCCCTGACAGCTGTCGGGTATCTGAACATCGTTGCGGACCAAGTTCACCTATTCATGGCAACTGTGTTCCTTGCTAATGATGGCTATTACCAACAGAATAATGTGCCATGCCACACTGCCAGAATCGTCAAGGAGTGGTTCAACGATCGTGCTGGTGACTTCCTGTTAATGCCCTGGCTTCCAAATTCACCTGATATTATGAACCCAATCGAACATTTGTGGTTCGACTTGGAAAAGTGGGTTCGCACTAAATCACCACCACTCCGAAATGTACGGAAACTGGAGGATCTGCTGTTGACATTATGGTACCAGATACCTCACGATACCTATCACAACCTCATCGAATCCATGCATCGCCCAGTGGCCGCTGCTTTGCTGGGTAAAGGGGGTCATACAGCTTATTAGGTAGATGTTCATAATGTAATGGTTCATCGGAATACATACATACATACATACATACATATATACATACATACATACATATACACGGTCGAGTGACATTAATGTGACCACCAGCTAATATCCAGAGAAACCGCCGTGTGCAGCGCGGACAGCAGCTAGACGAGCTGAGAGTGACTCAATAAGGTGCTGGAATGTGTTCACAGGTATGTGGAGCCATGCTGACTGGAGTGAATCTGACAGCTCCTGGAGGGTGCGTGGTGGAGGATCCATAGAGCGAACAAAACGATCAAGGTGGTCCCACAGATGCTGAAATAGGTTTACGTCTAGGGAATTAGGAGGCCAGGGAAGTACTTTGAAGTTTTAACAGTGCTCTTCTAAACACTCTCGGACATTTCTAGCTGTGTGACACGTCGTACTATCGTGCTGGAAGATCCCATCTGCCCCAGGGAAGACAATCAGCATGTATTGTATGGGTGTACGTGGTCTGCAGGGTTGAATCCATAACGAATTCGGTGCATAGTGCCTTCCACCTGTATGCATGTATGAGTGGACCCAGGGAACGACACAAAAACATTCCCCAGACCATAACACTGCCCCCAGCAGCTTGTGCTCTTCCAGCAATGGTTGAAGAGTGGTTCTTCTCCGATGTTTCTCGCCTTATAAGCCAATGTCCATCCGTTCGATGAAAAGAAAACGTAACTCATCGGAGAAGGCAGTCCTTTGCCAATCAACGGAGGTCCAATTCCGATACTGCCGTGCATATGTAAGACTTTTCTGGCAATGCACATTCGTTAGCATAGGTGCAGTGACCATCCGTTTGCACCGGAGCATCATATGCAGCCGAGTTTGCTGAACTGTCGTTTTTGACACACTTCCGGTAGCCCCCTGGTTCATTCCGCCAGTGAGTTGCTTCACTGTATCGTGCCGATCGGCCCTCACGCACCTTCGCAGCCAACGTTAACTCCTCACATCAATGGCAAGTGGTGCTCCGCAGTTTCCACTTCGCTTATTCGCAATGGTTCCATTTCTCCAATCACGATACACTTTAACCACAGCAGCAAGCGAACAGTTCGCAGACTGCGCTGCCAGTATGGCCCGAAAGCCGATAATCATAACTTTTTGCAAATCTGATAAATTGCTCCTTTTATCCGTGACAGCAACGAGTGATATGTTTTCAGAATGCCTACAGCACACCTTATATATCCTATAAGACACGTGCCTTCTTTCCTTGGCTACGTGCTGTTGACGTCAAAAGTAGGAGGTGGTCACAATAATGTGACTTGACTATATATAGATATACATATACACTGAAGAGCAATTGAATTAGAGATACCTGTCTAGTAACGTGTAGCACCACCATTCGCCCTAAAGACGGCGGTGATTCGTCTCGGCATGGACTCGACAAGACACCGGAAGCGTTGGAAAGCCATGCGGATCCACGACCCCTGAACAAGCTCCCACAGTTCACGAAGATTTGATGGAGGACGGTCAGGTCTAGAACATCTCTCTCGATAGCATCCCAGATGTGCACGATGGGATTGAGGTCAGGTGACCTAGCTGGCCAAGGAAGCGAAGTCACGTCGGGGGAGTGTTCATCCAACCATTCGGATAAAATTCGGTAGCGATGGCACGGTGCATTGTCTTGTTGCAGGATGAGGTCCCCAGTGGGATGTTGAAGACGCACAAACGGGAGCAAATGGTCTTTCACGATATCCCGGTAACGTTGACCAGTGAGGGACGATGTTACACGTACCAGGGGTCCCATTTCTGTCCACGTAAACAGTCCCCAAACAAGAATGCCACCCCCACCAACTTGAAGAGTACTCTGTTGGCAAGAAGGATCCATCGCTTCATGTGGTTTGCGCCGCACTCGTATTCTGCCATCCGCATGTACCAACGTGAATATCGACTCATCAGTCCAGGCAACATTTTTCCACATGTCTAGGGTCCAGTGGCGATATTCCATCGCCCATGCTGATCTTTGCTTCCTGTGATGTGCGGTCAGCAGCGGTACCCTCGTGGGACGATGGCTTCTGTACCCCATAGTGAGGAGACGGTTCTGGATAGTGTGGCTGCTTACACGTTTTTGTGCACCAGCGTTAAATTGCCGAGTGATTTCTTGCACTGTGGCCCGTCTATCCGCTGTTACAATGCGAGCTAGCCGACGATGACCCCGCTCATCCACACGCTGTTGTCCACGGCAGTTGGCCCTTGCAGGGATGGTTTTACCGGATTCGATGAACTCACGGTGCACCCGTGACACAGTAGGTCGTGAAAATCCCAGTGCCTGCATGAGTTTCGAGTTGAAGTGACCCATTCGTCAGACCCCGAAATTTTTCCACGATCAAATGCGCTTAGATCCTTCGTCTTACCCATACTGCGTCCGACTCTTTCTGATTCCCGTCGCATCACTCCTTATATTGTCGGATCGTTGCATACGTCATGTCGTTTCCGTTTACAGGGCCGCCCACAGCGCCACATTTGCATAACGCCAGCTGTCTCTAATTCAATTGCTCTTCAGTGTATCAATCCTTGAAACAGTATTGCCATTCTTATGAATTTTTCTATAAATACTGATATAATATAATATTAAATGTAATATAATACATATAATATAGGTCAAAATTAATTTATGAAAGTATCTAAAATTTTTCTATCCTCCCCTAGAACTTATCACTAGCTACGGCCCTGGCTATAAGTAGTCGCAAATCACTAATTTATAGGGACACTGACTCCAGGGAAAGGAGAGCGCCAGCATATAAGACAAACATATGACCTATGCCTCACCTGGGTCTCGAGCCTGGGCTCAGCTCGCACGACTAACCACAATCTACTCCTCTGACAATTCGGCCGCTGGGGTGGATCAATTATGAGTTTTTGATTTCTGTAGCTCTGTTCAACAAAACTACATCGGAACGTACTGTATGTGGCACTGAAGGGCAAGAAGGACGTTTTCGAAAAAAAAAAAAAAAAAAAAAAAAAATAAAGGAAAAATGTGGAAGCGTTTTTTATTAAAAATCGAGAGAACTTGTGGGTATCTGACGAGAGAATGAGGGGCAATATTTTTCGGTCCTAAGTGTATTCTTTCTCTAAATCTTTTGGGAAGACCTAGCGAATGGACACATAAAAGCGGCTTTCTGCATTTTTTTACCATTATTACCACGTGCCTGGTAAGTTCGAGTAGCCTTTATCATACAGCAATCACAGAAATTTTAATCTTTTACAGTTGAATTTTGAAAAATTGTTTTTTTTTTTAAAGCGAGAGGAGGCAAAACAGTTTTTGTGCTCCTTCGTAAATTGCATACTTTAAATGCTGAATAATAATTTGGTAGATGCATTGGAGAACATAAGGCCTGGAGCTACTGCATTAGTGATGTGCCGTGTTCAATACGGCCCACATTTCTGCTCCTAGATTCTGGAATTATATCGTATTCCGTGTGGTTATTTTCAGAGTGCTTAGAACTTCTGAAACATGATTTAAATTTAAGATTGAGAATTCCGTTGCCTCTTTCCCATCGTGAAAACGCACTGCGCGCTTTTGGTGTGATTTACAAAGTAGAAAAAAAAAAGTCTCCAAGAATTTTGTAACTGGGTAATAATTTTCCTGGTAAAATGAACGTAGTCATGATGTACGTATGAATGAATAGTGAGGAACTCTGTGGTGTTCAGATTCCTTGCACACAGAATCACAGCTCCTAGTTTGAACAGAGCAGGTGCTCGACTTAATGGAGCACCATGCTAGTTTTCATTGCTCCACATCCGCAGGTGTATCGATGTTGCTGGGATCTTGTAGACAGCCTACCTCATTGAATGACTAATAGTCTGAATTCAGCACCTTTTTTTTTTACTTTGAATCTATTACTTTTGCCTATTTGAACGTTAGCAGCAGAGAGTTAGAAGGAAATGTTCTGACGTGAACAATAGTGAAGGAAAATTCATATGGAGTACGATACATAAGTCTGCTTTATGAGAACAAAATAAAATTCCAGTGGCGAGCATGTTACATGTAACTGCAATTTCCCTTGTTATTATAATCTAGCAGCGGAACAAAACGTCCATAATGGTTTGCTTCATTTTAGCATTTCACCCTATTTTTATTCAGAAAAGTTGAACAAAAAAGTAACGCTTTTATTTTATCATCATCAATATCCTCAACTTATACACAGATGAAACGATGTCTATATACTATATAATAGTGTACATGTAATAAACATTTCATATATGACATCGTCTTTCAGATGTTGCTTGTCTGTCAGACTTTCAGATGGTGAAGCATCTGAAAGTCTGACAGACAAGCAACATCTGAAAGTCTGACAGATAGTGATGGTGATCCATCACTCCAGAGAACGCGTTCCCACTGCGTCAGAGTCCATTGGTGCCGAGCTTTACACCGCTGTAATCGACGTTTGGCGCCGATCTTGCTGATGTTAGACTTGTGTACTTCTGGTCTGCCATGGAAGTCAATTTCTTTTAGCTCTCAATGAATCATTATGGTACTGATGTTGCTTCCACAGGCAGTTTGAAACTCGGTGGTGAGTGTTGCAACCGAGGACAGGCGATTTTGTCGCACCACACGCTTCAGCACTCGGCGGTCTCGCTCTGCCATTTTACGTGGCATGCCTGCTAGCGATTAGACTTTACTTCAACATAACATCATTTACAGTTGATAGGAGTAGTTACAGCAGGGCAGAAATTTCCCGAACTGACTCGTTGCTCAAATGGATCCTATGATCGGGCCATGTTGCAAGTCCCTGAGCTCTGCCGTACGACCCATTCTGCTCTTCATGGTTGCCTATGAACTTTCCCAGGCCACGCACCTCTTTTTATACCTGTATGAGCCATGACTCTTACGTAAATAGGGACATACACTTCTTAAAAGTGGTGTCCCGGTGCTTTGATCATTTAGTGTAATTGGTTTTGCATATGTAGCGTCGTACAGATCAAAAAGTCAGAAGATTTGTATATCAATATGAAAAAAGTTAATTTTTGGACAACAAAAAATGAAACAAATGAACAACATGACGGTAACAATAAGCGCAACTGCTAGGCTGCTATAATGCTCTATTTCATGAGATGTTGAAGGAACCCTGCATTTCGGCCGCAAGCAGTACCAAAACTAAAGCTCCAGCTAGGATATACCTTTGTTAGAACTGTAGAACTAAGCTTAGGAGTTCACTTATTCTGCGCGAGAGATATTGGAAAAATAAGTAAAAGACAGGATAAAAATAAAGAAATTTATTGCAGTTTTAAGAATTTTGACTCCGTAGTTTGAAAATCCGGCGTTTCCGAATAAACATTTTTCATGCATGTCATTCAAAAGCATTGGGAAGATCTGAGGCTAGTGTACTGCCCATTCATATTTACGCTTTTATGATATAACAAAATGTGGAACATCAAGAGCAGAACTGCTAATGGCTTGACAATGCTCTAGTTGATCCAAGACAACACGCCGAGATTGACAGAAATGTGCGAGGTAGGAAATAAACTGAGTATCAAGAAAGATTAAATGATGAAACAGGAGAACGTATTTGCGTGGAAACAAAAACAATTTCGTAGGTAGAAACGAAGTTCGGATTTTCACGGATGACCATTGCAAGGGTGTACCGTGACTGCAAAAATTCCGGCAAAACCTCCAACCTACGATACCAGTGTGGCCGTAAAGAGACATTGGGTGAACGTGACCATCGTCGGCTGTCAAGAATCGTTTCACGCGATAGGTGTGCAACGCTCTCGCAGGTATCATCGGAATTCAATGCTGGAGCCTCAACAAGCATCAGCGTCCGGACTGTTCAACGTACCCTGCACGATATGGGCTTTGAGAGCCGGCGCCCAACACGGTGCACTCGTGTTGGGCGCCGGTGCACGACGCAGAGCTATGCGCATCCCTTGCGCACGGCAACACCGCCACTAGACACTTGATGACTGGAAACATGTAGCCTGGTCTGACGAGTCGCGTTTCCAACTGTATCGTGCATATGGAAGGATTTGTGTGTGGCGCAAACCCCATGAAGCCGTGGAACCCGCCTGTCAACGGGGAACTATAACGGCTGGTGGGGGTCCGTAATGGTGTGGAGTGTATTTAGGTGGACTTCACTGGGACCCCTGGTACGTCTACAAACGTCTGTGACCGGCCAACGCTATGTGCGCATCCTTCCTGACGAGGTACACCCGTTCATGTCCTGCATTCATGCTGATGGGTTGGGTCTGTTCCAACTGGACAATGCACCTCCACACAAGTATCGGGACGCCACATTATGGTTAGAGGAGCATTCATCTGAGTTTGGGGTGTTGCCATCCCACCCAAGTCCCCAGATCTGAACGTGATAGAACACATTTGGGATGCAATGCAACGCGCTATCGAAGACAGGAACCCTAGACCTCGGAATATAACTGAATTGTGGAACGCTCTGCAGAAAGTATGGTGTGCATTGCCTGCAGCATATTTCCAGAAGCTATTGGAGTCCATACCCCGTCGTATTTCTGGAGTCCTGTGCTCCTGTAGGATATATATATATATATATATATATATATATATATATATATATATATATATATATATCCTACAGGATATATATACCAGTTTTTCTGGCACTTAAGTGTATATATATATATATATATATATATCATCATCATCATCATTGTCAACCATTATCAATCCACTGCTGGACGAAGGTCTCCCCAAGTTTCCTCCACAACGGTCTGTCTTGTGCCAGTCTCCTCCATGTCACTCCCGCATATTTACGAATTTCATCCACCCATCTCCCATGTGGTCTTTTTCTGGGTCTTTTCCTGTCCCTTGGAATCCAATCTAAAATTTCGGCTGTCCATCTATGGTCTGTCCTTCTGGCAGTATGTCCAGCCCATTGCCATTTCAGGGATTTAACTCTGATCATGATGTCTTCCACTCTCGTCATTTTTCGGATCCACGAGTTCCTCTTCTTATCTCTCCTGGTTATACCAAGCATGCACCTCTCCATGTTGCTTTGAGTTGTCTGCAGCCTTTGTATGTCTCTTTTAGTTAAGGTCCACGTCTCTGCACCATACGTAAGCACTGGAAGGATGCATTGATCAAACACTTTTCTTTTAAGACATAATGGCATATTGCTCTTGAAAATTATGCTGTTTCTTCCAAAAGCTCTCCAGGCAAGTTTTGTACGCCGATTAATTTCTTCATCAATGTGACCCTCACTTGATATCTGCTGTCCAAGATAAACATACGTATCTGTTATCTCCAGTTTTTCTCCATCAATCGATAAATCTTCATTTCTTGTAAAAGCATTGAACATCACTTTTGTCTTCTGAAAGTTCATTTTTAATCCCACTTCTTTACTCTTGTCAGCAAGTTCCTGGATCATACTCTGCAGCTCTGATGGGGTAGTTGCAAAAATGACTACGTCATCAGCAAAACGAAGGTGGGTTAGATAATCTCCATTAATCTTTATCCCTTTGTTTTCCCAGTTCAGTGATTGAAAGACATTTTCCAATGTGGCATTAAAGAGCTTCGGAGATATGGTGTCACCTTGTCTCACTCCCTTTCCAATTTTTATGGATGCTGTATTCTCAAATAGCCGAATCTTTGCACTTGCATTTTCATAGATGTTATTAATAATATTAATGTATGCATCTTCAATACCGCAGGATTTCAGAGCCGTGGTAACTGCTGATGGTTTCACCGAATCAAAGGCTTTTTCATAATCGATAAAAGCCATGCACAATGGAAGTTCATATTCCCTCGCTCTTTCAATTAGTTCTCTCAGTACGTGGATATGATCTATTGTGCTGTAGCCACTCCTGAATCCAGCTTGTTCTCTCGGTTGAGCCATGTCCAGTGTTACCTTCAAGCGGTGTGAAAGAACTTTAGTGAAGATTTTATAAACCACTGATAGGAGGCTGATAGGTCTGTAGTTCCTGAGATCCTCAATGTCACCTTTTTTATGTAGCAGGATCATTGTAGCATTGTTCCAATCCTCAGGAATCTTCCCTTCATTAAGGCATCGAGTGAAAATTTGGGCGAGCACTGTTTCAATTTCTCCACTTGCTTCTTGTATGATGTCTATAGTAATTCCATCTTCTCCTGGAGCTTTTCCCCCGCTTTATATATATTGTATACACGTATGTATATAATTAAATGCACTATATATAAAATAAGCACTTATATATATATATATCATCATTGCCATCATTGTCAACCATTGTCAATCCACTGCTGAACGAAGGTCTCCTCAAGTTTCTTCCACAACGGTCTGTCATGTGCCAGTCTCCTCCCTGTTACTCCCGCACACTTTCGAATTTCATCCACCCATCTCCCATGTGGTCTTCTTCTGGGTCTTTCCTGTCCCATGGAATCCAGTCTAAAATTTCGGCTGTCCATTGATGGTCTGTCCTTCTGGCAATATATCCAGCCCATTGCCATTTCAGGGATTTTACTCTGATCATGATGTCTTCCACTCTTGTCATTTTTCTGGTCCACGAGTTCCTCTTCTTATCTCTCCTGGTTACACCAAGCATGCATCTCTCCATGCTAATTTGAGTTGTCTGCAGTCTTTGTATATTTCTTTTAGTTAAGGTCTACGTCTCTGCACCATATGTAAGCACTGGGAGGATGCAATGATCAAACACTTTTCTTTTAAGACATAATGGTATATTGCTCTTGAAAATTATACTGTTTTTTCCGAAAGCTCTCCAGGCAAGTTTTATACGCCGATTAATTTCTTCATCAATGTGACCCTCACTTGATATCTGCTGCCTAAGATAAATGTAGGTATTGGTTATCTCCAGCTGTTCCCCATCAATCGATAAATCTTCATTTCTTGTAAAAGCATTGTGCATCACTTTTGTTTTCTGAAAGTTCATTTTTAATCCCAGTTCTTTACTCTTGTCAGCATGTTCCTCTGCAGCTCTGATGGGGTAGTTGCAAAAAATGACTACTTCGTCAGCAAAACGAAGGTGGGTTAGATAATCTCCATTAATGTTTATCTTTTTGTTTTCCCAATTCAGTGATTGAAATATATTTTCCAATGGGGCATTAAAGAGCTTGGGAGATATGGTGTCACCTTGTCTCACTCCCTTTCCAATTTTTATGGATGCTGTATTCTCAAATAGCCGAATCTTTGCACTTGCATTTTCATAGATGTTATTAATATTATTAATGTATGCATCTTCAATACCGCTGGATTTCAAAGCCATTGTAGCTGTTGTTGGTTTCACCGAATCAAAGGCCTTTTCATAATCAATAAAACCCATGCATAATGGAAGTTCATATTCCCTCGCTCTTTCAATTAGTTCTCCTAGTACGCGGATATGATCTTCAGTTACATATATATATATACAATGAAGTGCCAGAAAAACTGGTACACCGATCTAATACTTGGTAGGTCCCTCACGGGAGCGCAGGACTGTAGAAATACGACGGGGCATGGACTCCACTAGCTTCTGGAAATATGCTGTAAGCAATGCACACCATGCTTCCTGCAGAGCGTTCCACAATTCGGGTGTATTCCGAGGTCTCGGATTCCTGTGTTCGATAGCGCGTTGCATGGCGAGCGAAAATACTGGTCACGTGCCGCGGCCCCGCCTCCTACTTATGACTCTGAGGCGTTCACGCTATAGGGGCTTCTCACAGACACAAGGAAGCGTTTCTGTTTCTCTGAAACACTCCCTAACTCTAATCAGGCGAACAAACGAAGCCTTCCCCACTTTGTTATAAAATCTGTGATCCAGGAGGCGGATCGAAACAGCTGAAAGAACAGAATAATAATCACAACTAAGATATAAGGATCTCGAGAGGATTTATCAACATAACACAAACATTTATTAAGTAATCAGTTAGGTTCTGACGGTGGTGGATTAATCTTCCTCTAGCATCGGGTTTCACTAAGGCTTAGATCTGACAGTCGTGTAGACATGAAATCTAGGAGAATCACTTCCGAAGAAAAGTATCTAGTTCCTAGCTTTCGGCGTTGCCGTTCCAGAGAGAATCTACCTATTATTAGGTAGATCTGTATCTCTGAGAATACTATGATTAGCCTAACTCGTGCTTCCCTGTCATTACATATTAAATCTTAGACAGTACTATTAATTGCCTTGTAATTGAGGAATATCTATAACGCAAGCGGGATTTCCTGACCGGGACCTGTACCGCTGCAACCAAAAACCCTATCTCTCCAAAGATATTGAGCTGACTAATCTCATCCAGAGCCTCGGACCTCCGTAACTGGAGCGTCCGTCTGCTCACAAAAAAGGAAAAAGGCTTCGCGTCCGCTTTACCGGAGAACTACTCTCTCCGCTAGACGAAAGCAGACTAACTAACAGGTTCCTCCTAAGAGATGTGCTCTCCTCATCTCCTCCGCACTACGCATTCGCGAAGTCCCCGGCGCCGACACTGCCCTCTCGCCGACCTGCTGACGTGGCGCTCTTTTCCTGCCCCGCATTACTCCTTTGACGTCACGCGCCTGCTAATCCCTGGTGCCGGCGAGGCGTACTTCACTGATGGCGTTTTAATCCCCCCTTTCGTGTCCCTGCGGTCCGTCAGATATATCCATTAGGAAGTGTACCCTTTGAGAAAGTAATCCTACCGCCGAAGTACATTCTTACAATAACACAATATACATTGTTATATCTACACAAAGGTGAATGGATGGTGTTCCGGACTTTTAGGCGTCTGTGCAACGCCGACAATGTACAGCAAAAGTCGCGGTATAATTGAAGATGTTAATCAGTTCCTTGGAAAAGCCTCTATCTTTCTAAGGCGTGAGAAAATTGAAGTTCTTTGTTCGAGGCCATCGACATAAAAAAAATGTTCCCGAACCTTCTGTCGCCTTCTTGTGCTTTGTACTGTCTTACTTTTCTTTGTGAAAAAGTAGCATAATGTTCCATTCATTATATTTTAACATAATTAATATGTCCGTTCTTACACATGGCTTCCCAAATGTGTTCTATCACGTTAAGATCTGGGGACTTGGGTGGGAATGGCAATACCCCAAACTCAGATGAATGCTCCTCTAACCATAATGTGTTTGTGTGGAGGTGCATTGTCCAGTTGAAACAGGCCCAACCCATCAGCATGAATGCAAGACATGAACGGGTGTACCTCGACAGAAAGGATGCGCACATAGTGCTGGCCTGTCACCCAGATAAACACACCACATACCATTACGGACCCCCTGCCAGCCGGTAGAGTTCCCTGTTGACAGGCGGGATCCATCGCTTCATGGTGTTTGCGCCACACACGAATCCTTCCACCTGCCCGATGCAGTTGGAAACGCGACTCGTGAGACCAGGCTACTTGTTTCCAGTCATCAAATGTCCAGTGGCGTTGTTTCCGTGCCCAAACGAGGCGCATAGCTCTGTGTCGTGCACCCATCAAAGGGACTCGAGTTGGGCGTCGGCTCCCAAAGCCCATATCGTGCAGGGCACAGTCCGGACGTTGATGGTCGTTGAGGTTCCAGCATTGAATTCCGAATATACCTGCGAGATTGTTGCACGCCTATCGCGTGAAACGATTCTTGATAGCCGACGATGGTCACGTTCACCCTATGTCTTTTTACGGCCACACTGGTATAATAGGTTGGAGGTTTTGCCGGAATTCTTGTAGTCACGGTACACCCTCGCAATGGTCGTGAAAATCCGAACTTCGTTTCTACCTCCAAAATACTATGGCCCATCTCACGAGCGCCAACTATGACACCGTGTTGAAAATCGCTTAAATCGTTATTATTGTCATTCTCATGCCGAAAACAGCTCTGACAGCTGGCAAGGATGTCTATCGCTCCTTGCCAGCTGGCGGACGCAACCGAGTACGCGCATAGGTGACGATGCTATGCATTTTGCATAAGCTCGTCTGTACCAGTTTTTCTGGCACTTCAGTGTATATATATACAGTATATATATCTATATATTAGAGTGAAAAAAACCTTTGGGTACATAAATACTATTATACAAGTAAAGGAGTTCTTCTGAATGGTTAAATTCCTTGATAGCTGTTCCTTAAACATAACAGGTTCAGTCAGAGTTGTGTCATAGTGTAAAAGATATGATCAAGCCTATTCCGATAAAATCACTACTTTGTGCTTACCGATGCCTACAGAAAAATCAGGAAAACGTGAGCAACACAAACAGTCAGAAACGAGACCGAACACATCATCTTTTACAAAGCCTCATAGTCAGTTTGGTAAAAGAAAGAATCAGCATTGGTTATGCAATGTTACAGCTCTCTCTTTGAAGATCGGTAATTGAATCTAAGTAAAGCCATATGATTTTGTTGGGTTACTAAAGATTCCATAATCATGATGTATTTTATTCGGATTCCGATTACTTAGGATTGAAGTAATTCAATAACGTTTTAAGACTGTGATGCTCACGTTGAATGCTTTGACAAAAGGTAACTCAGTGTCCTTGATGTGAACGTTTCTTCTAACACATAATGGTTTAAATTATCAAGAGAGGAAGTTACCCTCTTTTGGTAACGCTCAAGAAAATAACTCTGACTCCCCGAAACAATAATTAACCAAGTATTAGCGTAGATAAATTGCATAAATCATAAAAAAAAAAAAAACATTACTTTTATACTTCGAATTATTTTGATACCTAACTATAGTAAGTATATCATCTCCATAACAATAAGGTATCCCTTAGCATTGGAGACGGTTCACTGTATTGAACAGATGACGGGTTAGTACGGTGAGTGAAAAAAACTTTTCCAGTCGATGACGTTCATTCCATAGCGATTCTTGAAAAAACGGATTTTTTATTCATCCAGTTTCTTTTTTAAATATCGCACAGCTTTCCCGCTAGGAGGCCTAAAGTGAAACGTATACCACCTTTTCATCAGCTTCTCTTTTCTA
The DNA here is from genome assembly GCA_039090855.1 of Macrothele yani. Taxonomy (NCBI): domain Eukaryota; kingdom Metazoa; phylum Arthropoda; class Arachnida; order Araneae; family Macrothelidae; genus Macrothele; species Macrothele yani. The sequence goes on from CM077002.1 coordinate 80,392,327, forward strand.
TTGATCTATTTCAAAAATTCCTTTTGTCCAGGATAACTTGCATTATGAGAAATATTTTGTGCAGAATTTTTGATTTTTTGTAGCACACATTTCAACCGATAATGAGCTTTAGAAGCTGTTTCTATCTGAGCATGTTTTTCAGATTGTAGAAATACGTCAATTATTTTTTGTGCTGGTTACATTCACTATGAAACACACTGTTCATGCTGCATATTTTATGTAATGCACAATATTCCCACTAGGAGGCAAAAACACATTCTTTTTTTCGCTGAATGTTCTGTTTTTTTTTAATGTCTACTCCAAAATGTTTTCTCATGTTAGAAAGTATTCAAAAGACGTGCTAATTACACCCTGGAATTCCACGTTATCTTCCTTGATTTCCTTATACCTGGTCTTCAGAAAACGTACTGATATTTGATGATCCCTTCGACATAACGGAATCTCGAAGAACAACGTTGTGTAGAGTGAATGAACACTTATCATCTGGGCGCATGATCTCCACAGCTGTAGCTAAGTTTTGGCTAAACCAGGCATGCACAAGGCAGTGCACGAGTTTCATGGGAACGGTAACTTTTCAAAGGCAAAGTCAACAGCGACTTTACAACAGGATATTTTTGATACGGGTAGTGTAAAGTGCTCATTTTTGAACTTGAAAAACATTAAAACGTTATCTTGAATTTAGCATGGCATTTTTCATTTAAATATATACCTATTATTAGATACAAAAAGAAAGAAAAAGGATCGCAAAGGAATGCAATTTAAAAGAATGCAAAGAATCATTATGATTAATGATCCGTCTTAAGATTATCTAACTGTTAGTGCTTAACAGAATTCATAATGTAACAGCGAAGCTGAAAGCATTAAGGGCTCTAAAACGTATGTTTGGCATCAAGGCCAGCAGATCTACATGACTGTATCGACCTAGGAGCAACAGTGTTACTGGTTTATAGTCTCTTCTTTCAAAATGGAACTCCTAAATACCAGTGTATGACTAAAAACACGCATTCTCATTTGCGTTGTTCGATCAGAACAGAAGCTTTTACGTTGCGAGACTGTAATCTTACAACAAGACGTTCAGCAGAAAGGAAAGATAAGAATTAATGAGACAGACGTCACATCCGCATGGAGCACCGCAATTAGTTTGACGAAATGGTGAACATGGGGAATTGCAAAAGGTACGTATGTTTGCATGTTATGGTGAAGAAGATAGCTTTTGTGACTATCTTCATCCTCCATAACACAAGAGCAGTACTTCAGTTGCTGATGGAAAAGACTGATTAATTATTTAGACGCATTTTACAAGAATGGATGAAGCCCTTCTTTTTTAATAAAGGATGTGCTTATGTTAAGGTGACCACATATTGGAACACTGATTTGAGGACAAAAGGGCGCGGTGTCCCCAAATTAGTAGATTATTCTAGAACACATACATGCTCCAAATAACTATGCAAAGCTTTTTGTCGCAAAACTGTATGGTTTCTATAAGTGTGATATTACATATGAAAATTTATGTATTAAAAGGATATATCTTGCAGAACGTTGGTAATTTGTACTGATAAAGCAGAGCTATGATGGCGAGAACATATTAGCAAAAGTAAAATGCTTTATCTTAGGAATGTGTGCTGAATTAAAATCAAGTATCACACTAACGAACGAATTGCATGGCGAATTTTTCATTTTGTGAAAGTTTTTGGAGGAACTGAGAACAAGTGCACAGTCGAAATTTGGCCGGCACAGTGGTGTAGTGCTGCTCTCAGTGCTGCCCACTGACCATTCATACAAGTTGGTACGGGTTCAAATTCCGAATGAGGCATGGGTGGTGTGTTTGTCTTACAGCACTTGTTCTCTCCTTTCCCTAGAACCAGTTTCCCCAAATTAGGGACAGGTGACTGCTAATGGTCTTTAGAGTTGCTCACAGTGGTCGTTAAGCATGGAAAAAGGGGGGGGGGCAGAATTTGTTTCCACAAGAAGCATGTTGGAAAATTAGTACAACGAAAAAACATAAAAATTTGAGGACAACTTGCGTCCCCAAATGCATCAGACGTTTTTGGGGGCAGTAAAATAAATTCGAAGACTGTCCTCAAGAATTCGGGACTTTGGGCCAGCTTAGCATTTGTACACTTATCAGTCCGTCCTACATTAGACAGCATATCTCTGCACCTATCAGTTAAATTTGAAAAAAATATTTTGGCATTGGAAAGCCTGAACTGTGAGAACGATGATCTTTGCTTTTTGGTTTTTCTCCGTTGCATAACTTCGCCGCTAGGTGGGACATACGCAGATGCTATTTCGATTTACGATGATATACCTGTTTCTGAAACTCAGACAGAAATTTAGAATTTTTGTGTGTGTTTGTGTGTGTGTGTGTGTGTGTGCATGTGTGTGTGCTTCTGATACATATCTTTATAAATAACATCTCACGTGAATTTTCTGTTATCGTAATTCAGCTTTCTGGTAGGGGCTCAAATGGATATTTCTATCTGCAAGCGCTTCTAAGAGATCGATATAAAAAATTCTTTTTGCATTGGACTGAATTCTCCATGACACTCGCATTGTTACTTAACACAACCCTTTAATTTAAAAACTGCCACATGCTAACACGTGTTTGATGACTATTTCGTTTTAAGTTATCACAGATTCTTTTGAATCAAAACACGTTCTAACTGCACTGGATAATTCGGGTGTCATGTTTCTATAGTTCTTAAACAATTAATGTGCCTTTGCCCAGATTTAAACCAAAATAGAATCTGCAGTTTTGGTTTCTACACCGTAAAAAAAAAAAAAGTAGGATTGAAGACGAAATATTTATAAAATACATGTACTTCTGCGTTGCGTGAAGAGAGATAGAGAGAGAACTTTGATTGAACCTTACTTACAAAATAATTTTATTTAAAAATAATATGATGGTTAATTTCTTCTTTTGATTAATAAAATATTGATTTAGATAAGAAATACTTCTGAAACGTTGATTTCTTGTGCAATAGACGACGGTAAGCATCCTGATTACAATAATTTTAGAGTCCGTATGAAAATCGCGCTTTTCGTTCTTGAGTGCACGATTATGAGAAGAAATGTACGAATCAGTGATTAATGAAACATGATTAAGAAGCAGAACGCGTAGATAGTTTTTTTTTTTTTTTTTTTTGGTGCTTTTGCTTTGCATAACGATAAAATCTACATATTTTGCCTGTCTACAGATAGAATTTGTCGAACGTTGATCTTCTCATATAATCACATGGTAGGACAGCATCAAATTATACGACAAAGGAAAAAATTATGGCAAGCTTTTTCTCGGGAAAAGTGTTTCACTTCCAGACTAATTTACTCTCTCATTTTTCTTTCCGTTTTTGCTACTACCCTTCATTTCGGCAGTTGAACGACAGCCGTACAGGTGCATGTGTGTTCGCTGGAAACTGTTGATTTCCAAGTAGTTTCGAAGGTCAGCTTTCGCTTCAGGGGCGTTGTTATTGCTTCTGTCAAATCACAAGCGATTTTAGGTCACGACTAAAAGAAAGAAATAACATGTAGCATAATTACCACTGCACAGCTCTTTGTTTAGCGCATGTTTTAAAAACCAACACGTGTTTACGTTATCGCTTTGTACGCTCGCTCGTCCAACAATAGGCACGATATTGTTTCATCGGAAATTGCTAAATTCGAGAAAAATAGCCGATAGAATTTTGAATTTCCCTGTTACACAATTTTATCGCTAGCTGAAGAAAAATCATGTTTGAATTTGGTACTTCTATTAGGTCATCCCATAAGTAATGTCATTTTTTGCAGGTGTGAGGAAAATAAACAAATACATACCTGGAACAGATCTTTTAATCATTATAATAAGTGCCCCCGGCACTTACAACCTTCTTACACCGTTCAACAGGTTTTTGAATCCCAACCTTGTAGAATTCCATAGGTTTCGATCCAAAAATCAGACAGGGTTCCGTGCACCTCCTTAACATTTCGAAGTGTTTTTCCAGCAAGAAAGTGTTGGAGGCTGCGAAGCAGATGGTAATCGGATAGCGCAATGTCAGGGGAACGTGCTGGACGGGAAAGTTTTTCCCATCCGAGCTCCTGCAACTTGGCACTAGTCGTTTTGGCCGTATGTTGTTTTGCGCTGTCCTGGTGGATAACCATGCCTTTACGATTAAGGAGTGCCGGACGTTTGTCCTGCAAGGTATTACGTAGACGCTGTAGATGCTGTCAGTAGATCTCCCCTGTAATGGTTTTATTCGATGGCAGAAGTTCGTAGTGGATTATGCCTTTCATATCCTACCAAATAGACAACAAAACCTTTTGTGGGAAACATCCCGGTTTGGCCACTATTGCAGGCACATTTTCTTTAGGAAGTCACTGACTTTTGCTCTTAATGTTGTGGTAAAGAATCCATTTTTCATCTCCCGTAACGATTTTGTACAAAAACGGCTCCCTCTTTTCACGAAAGAGCAAGGAAGTGCAAATTTCCACACGCTGTTTCAGATTTTGTGCAGTGAGCTCATGAGATAACCTCGAGAAAAACCCACTTACCCAGTTTTGACACACAACCAAAGTTAGATTATTTTGAACAGTTGAATGGACGATTGTGGCTAATTCGTTGATTTTTGCCTGTGGATTCCTCTCGACATCCGCTCTCAGCACATCATTATCCAGTTCAACAGGTCTTTCTTAGTGTTACACGTCCGTGAGGGTGCTGTTCCCCATTCGGAATTTCTGGAACCATCGTTTACACTTTCTGATATCCATGGTAGCCTGACCATATACAGTATTGATGTTTCGTGTCGCTACAGTCGCTGGTGCCTCTGGTTAAACTCATACAGCATAATGTGCCTGATGTGGTCTTCAGGAACCGCTATTTCTTATGCAGTTTAACGGCTCAACGGATGTACGTACAACTCTTGTTCTCTGTCTCAAATGACACGAAGGGTTTGCCGCGCGACACGTCATATCATGACCGTGGTCTATGTCACAGTCTGGTTGCCAGAAGGAGCAGTTCGCTTGGGCATGCGGAAAACGACATTACTTATGGGATTACCTGATAGAAGTCGGACAACAGATTTTTTTTTTCGTTTGCATTGGGTAGCTGAAACTACGATGAACGCTTCCGCAAAATCTCTGTCGAACTGTAGAAATTATTATTGCTTCGCATGGTTAGAGCAATAATCAATATTTTACACATAATTTTCGGTTTTTAAATCGTGTATTTATTCTGTGACCAAATTACAATTTCGACATATACTCCTTATTTAATCTCCTGGGTTTTTTTTTACTTCACCTTATGTGCATTTTGATTACCCCATGTAATGCTTTCTTTACTGTGCAACCCTGGGCTCCCCTGATTTCAGGAAAGTACATTTTAACAATCTTTTTTAATTTTTTTCGATTGAAGGTTTAACGACCACCGTGAGCAACTCAATGGGCTATAAGCAGTCGTCGGTCCCTAATTTAGGGTCACTGGTTCCAGGGAAGGGAGAGAGCCAGTGCCGTAAGACAAACACAACATCCATGCCTCACCGGGATTCAAACCCGGACCCCTTTCGGACGAATGATCAGAGTCCATCGCTTAGACCACTGCGCCACGGGGGCGGCATCTTTTTTAATGTCTTATAAGTTAAAATAGTTTCCCTTTTTCGTTAGTGCTTTTCTGGGAAAATTCGTGAACGGTCCTTTTTCACTAGTTTTCTGCCAGCTGTGTTAATTAGAGAAAAGGCAGAACACTCCCTTTCACTTCCGAACACTATTGATAGCCGGTATCTACGCAATCGGCTGTTCAAGGAGTTTCAATTTTTTGGTTTTATTGATTGTGAGTGAGTAAATTATCAATGATCCTATCGCTATGTAATGTGAAAATTTTCGCATGGTGCACATGGCCATTCTTTCATCTTTAGAGTTTAATGAGGGATTTTTCACGATGGGTCAAAGGGACATTAACGAGGGGTGCAAAACAGGGTCAAAGTGACAGTGGAGCTGACCGTACCTTCTGGCATTCGCCATACCGTTCAGACAATGAAGTTTGATGGTGGCAGCATGGTGGTATAGAGCTGTTTTCGGGTTTTTGCTTGGGCTTTCTAGTCGTTTTGGAAAAAGGCATGAATGATGAATTCTTCCCAGACGTCGTGGATAATCATCGACTACCAACGTTGTGGCAGCACTTTGGGTAAAGCCCATATCTCCGTCAGCAGAACAACGCTCCATGTCATATAGCTCGCATCGTCACAGATTAGTTTGAAGACATAAGCGTCGAACCTTTGGTCTGGTCAGCTTATAGTCCTGACCAGAATTCTATAAAGAATTGCTGAAACGAATTGAGTCGTGTAGTGTGTGGAAAGCAAATCACCTCACAAAAGGTGTGACGACGAATTATATTCTTGCAAAAGGAACGTCACCTGTTACTGTGTAAGGAATGAGTATAATCTGCTGTTTTTAAGTTACGACTGTGTTCAAGTTGTGTTATCTGACAAGTGGATTATAAAGCTAGAACAAAATAAAGAGCTGTAGTTTAAGTTTTGATATAAGATGGGTTTTTTTTCTCTGGAAGTAAGTGTTTTCTTCTAAGTTTTAGTATATAGAGATCAATCAGATTTTAACACTTTATAGACTAAAAATCTATAAAAAATCAGAAAATAATAGACTAAAATCTATATAAAAAATCAATAAAAAATCTAAAAAATTTTTTTGGTATTGAATGTTTTCTTCTAAGTGTTAGTGTATAGAGATCAGTAGCTGTTTAACAACAAGCGAATAGCAACAAATAATTTTAAAACGTTGTACACACCTTACCCCCATGAATTTAGTTTCAAATGTAGCAGTATATTTATCATTTCAATGAATTTGCATTCGTTTTTTATTAAACTTTTTTCATGGTTTATTGTAAATCGGGAATAAAACAGAACAAACAAACAAAAAAAAAAATGCAGAGGAAGATTAAATGAATTTTACGTATTTGATCTTCTATATTCTTGCAGATTTGACAGAATTTGTTGAATTTAAAATTGCTATTTAGTTTTACTTTCTAATTTTTGGAGTAAATGCTGCGATAAGCCTGCTTACTCATAAGCATAATGTCTCAGGATTTCTAAACATTTTTTCTTGTAATACATACAAAATTCGGATGCGACACATAGATGGATATTTTAAATAGTAGTAGTATGAGATAAAACCGCACATGATACCAGTATGTGATTTAACATTACACATATTGTAACGTATACTCTAGATTCACTTTCCTTTTGATTTTTACTATCTCTGGTTATTTTATTTTACTATGTAAATTATCTTTTTACTGAACGAGATGTTATTTCTCCCGCTGAATGAGATCTGGCAATGAGTATAAGTCATGACGTGGTGGTAGCCAGTATAAATAGGCGCGTTCAACGATACCAGAGAGAGCTTTTTGTTTCATGTGTAAAGAGATCTTCGTTATATGCGTAAGGAGAGCTTCGTTTATGTGAGTAGAGCTTCGTTCATGTGCAAGGAGCTACGTTTTATTGAGTAGCTGTGTGTCCGGTGAAGTGTATGTTGGATCATATCAAGAGTTTCCCTAATAAAAAGTTGTTCTAGTAAGTACGTTTTTCTCAGTTCATAGTTTTGTCAGATCTCTGCCTGGCTGTTAGGTTTGTTTCATTAGTTGTTATTATTAACAACCAGCATTAAGACTTTATTCATCTTAATTACTACTACAATATTACTAGCAGTTAAAAGCTTGTTCATTATTATTACTACACTACTAGCAGGAAAGTTATTCATGATATAATTAACAACACAAGAACCATTAGAAGAAGCTTAGAAAAAGCAATATTCATTATAATATATCTAGGGCTGTAGCTACCGGGGGAGGGGCTAGCGGGGAGGGCAGTTGCCTTCCCAGAATGGTCATTCCAGGGGCGTAAATTCATTTTCTCGGTGATGTAAAAATAGAAATTTTAACTAAAAAGAAAGTTCCAAAATTTCACCCTACAGTATTTTTCTTTTTAAAGCCTTTTGTTAGTCTTATACAGTATTTTATGCAGTTAACCAGGGTGCAGAGTAACATACACTATGAGATGCATATCCATGAAGGGAATTTTCCAAAACAGTGAATGGGTGCATAGAAAACATGATATGCCAAACCTCCATAACCTTTCCGAACATGTCTTTGGGATGAAGAGCTTAATCATTTGTGCTCTGTCGCAGAAAGTTCTTTGAGTGCTTACCTTTGAACGGAATTTTTCCAAGTCCTACCCCTAAAGCTTCTGCTTATTATTACGTTCACTAACCGATACTCATTCGTTCTGCATTTCTGTGGAGTGTTGTGCTGGGTCGGCGTTCACTTTACTTGGTATTTACATTCTGTGCCTATTGGTAGTTGCCTAGTTTTTTCATTTTTAATAAAATTATGTCAAAAACCTGAAGTACGATTTTTGAACAATACTTTCCTATAACGGTTTTGAACAATACTTTCGTATAACGGCAGTGTGTGAGAATGTAAAAACTACGTAATATTTGAGTGGAACTCGAAGAGTCGTAATTTTGAACTCGAAGTGGGAGTAATTTTGAACTCAAAGGGGGCATACTTTTGAACTCGAAGGGGAATAATTAGAAGTCCCCCCCCTCCGAATAAGAAAAGGTTGCTGCGGTCCTGCATATGTCAAAAGAAATGAAAAATTTCTACCAACTTAGCATGTCTACTTGGTTAGCATTTATTTTTTTATTAACGTCAAAAATACTAATATTCGTGCCTGGGATCTCAGTCGTTTGTTCGCACACTTTGTCAAATAAAATTGAAAAATGTGTTGAGATACCTTTACCCTGAAAATGTCATTTAACACTTTTGGTGTGCTTTGTATAAATAATGTAAAATTTAGTTCACATTCTTGAATGAAGGAAGATTAGTATTCAAGAGTAATAATGTGCTGCGAAGTTTACAAACAAGACGGAAGTGGGAGTATTTAACAGGAAGTGTTCGTCATAAACGCTTTTTTGTGATATCCAACATCTGACAGCCGAAAACTATCCACATGTAAGAACATTGCAGCATACTGTATAGTGTAATTTACAAGCGAAATGAGTTGTGTATACGCTGTGGTAGAAGAGTTAGTGAAGAATAATTTCTTAGCGCAAAATGAATTTGTTCATTTGCTGATTATTAAATACAAACAAATGTATAAAGAACATTTCGAAGTAATACGCTGGGGGATGTGTAAACATGGTGAATGGTGTGCGTGCAGGTCTTATTGATGAACGCTTTCGGCAACTGAAAACAATGCCACAGCTAATCTGCTGCCAGCTGCTTGTTGGAAAGCACCGATCAACAATAAAAAACAATGTGCAAAGAAATCTGCAAATGTGTTGCATGCGTGTATGCTTTTTCGTGAATGCTTCCCGCAGTTCAAACCTTAAACTTGGCAGCCAACAACTTTACATCGAGGGAGGCGCTGTAGTAAGCTGCAGGCAGAGAGAGTTTTCCAGCTTACGTTTGAGTCATATGTGGATAATGTTAAGTTCATGATTACGTTGGTTTCTTTAGTTGTCTTCCGTTCCGCGAAGCGATCTTTTAGAGAATCAGTCGATGATAGCAGGCTATATTTAGTGACAAGAGACGAACGCGCTTGTGGGGAGTAAGTACCACACGTGGCTCGCCGCCAGACACTCTCCCTTATACTAAGCACGTGAACTGCCATCTTTTTAGACTTCCTGAATCACTCATGAAGTGCTGAGTACTCTCACATCCGGCTCTTCTGTGTAGTAAAAAAATTTAAATCTCCCCTTCACGGCCCCCCATCGTTCTCTATGCGACCGCTTCTCATTTGAATCAAGGTTACAAAAAATGTATTTAACAACTCGTAATATGTGTGGTGAATTTGCAAACGGTTAAAAATACCATTAGAAGAGTCAAAAGCCAAAATTCGCGTTTGTGTTGCTGTAGAAAAAACTTTCGGTAATTTCATCTCCTATTATTGTGCTTTTCTATAAATATTTCATCTCGTAAAAGGGTTTGTTGCTTATACTGTCAAAGGAGAAAGCAGTGAATTGTGTTCAAGAGGCGCAGCATAATATTTATCTCTCTAACTTTGCCGAATGAAAAGTGCATTAAAATGGATACAAGAAGTTCACATGAAAGTTCTCCAATCCCATACAAAAGAGCAAGCACAAATAAAACTATCCAAGATTCTGATTATTTCCAAAAGTTCTAATTTTATCGAACAAGAAGAGAAAATAGGCAATTCTAAAATTTTCACTCAGTTTTAAATGCAGTTTTCCTTGAAGCCAAAAAAGTGGCTTTGATTTCTTGCGCTTCACACAGTGAATAAAACATTCATATGTATTCGATATCAGGAAAAATAAATAGTCTTGTAAATCGTTATCATGAATAATAGTCCACAAAAAAAATCCCGTTAAAATGACTTTAATACACCAGCAGCGCAAAATGTTCTTCAATCAAAACAAAATAAATATAAGACAATCAATTAATGCAAATATCTTTTAGTTAAGTGCACTAAAATAGCTCAAAAAAGAGTTCACTACATAACTTTTTGTATTGAAAACCTCACAAAGATTGATAGGTGCATCACCAAATGAAATAAATGAAGCAGCACATGCGCAATATACAGGGGTTGTTCAAAATAATGGAAACACCTCGCTGAAAACAGTGACTTTGGTATGTGCTGCTTTTTGAGTAAAACGAACATGTAGCTACAATGTTTTTTCTAAAAAAGTGTTACTTATGGTCTCAAGGGTCTGTGTGATTGCATTGTAAATCGGTGTTTGCATAATTTCGTTCCAGGTGAAGGCACAATGAGTGACCTGTCGGAGTTCCAAAGAGGGTAGATTGTAGGAGCCCGTCTGGTTGGTGCGTCGGTAACCACAGTGGAACAGGTATTGGGGGTATCAAGAGGTAGCGTGTCAAAGGTCATGACAGCATACAATGCTCACGGCACAACATCATCTGCGAGACACAACTGTGGAAGGACAGGAGGACAGAGACAGAAGGACATTAAAGAGGATTGTGATCTCAAGGAGGAAGACCACGGCGACGAAAGTGAGTGATGAACTTAATGCTCATCTCCAAAACCCAGTGTTGACCCATACCGTGCGAAGGGAATTGCACAAGCACAATATTTACGGCAGAGCTGCGATTGAAAAAAAACTGGTGTCACAGGTGAATATGAAACGGAAACTACAGGGATGCCACGAACATAAAACGCGGACTGCGGATCAATGGAAACATGTCTTGTTTTCCGATGAATCAAGTTTCTCACTATTCCCCACTACAGGACAGGTTTACGTGTGAAGAACCCCAGCAGAAGCCTGCAACCCAGCCTGTCTCCTACCTACAGTGAAGCATGGGGGGGGGGGGGTTCCGTAATGATTTGGACCATGATCTCGTGGTTTACAGCAGGTCCCATTATCACCTTAAACGGATGGATCACTAGCGGTGACTATGTCACCCTTTTGGACGACCATGTGCATTCAATGGCGCAGACTTTGTTTCCGTCAGGGAATTACACCTTTCAAGATGATAATGCCGGATTCACAGAAGTCGAACTGTTCAATCATGGTTTGAGGAACAGAAGATGAAGTTGCACACCTTCCCTGGCCTGCACAATCACTGGACTAACACATCATTGAGCCCCTGTGGTCTGTGTTGGAAAACAGTACGATCCCGTTATCCTCCTCCGGCGTCTCTCAAGGAATTGGAGCAGTTTCTGCAGAACGAATGGTACAACATACCACTTACCACCATCCGGGATTTGTATGCGTCCATTCCAAGGAGGATTCAAGCAGTTTTAAATGCCAAGGGTGCCCCTACACCATATTAAGTGCGTAACACCTATTGTTTCAGGGTGTTTCCATTATTTTGGACAACCCCTGTATCAAGAGCACGATTTAAACTTGCAGTAATTCGAATAGCAGTATCTGTCCTGAAGAATGGTGGAAAGAAATCTTCCACACACACACACGAACTTCTACAATAATTTTCCCTTAAAATCCTGAAGCAAATAACTAGGATCACGGCTTTGATTTTGCAGAAGCGAAGCCAAACGTTATCCGTGATTTAACTGCAGTGTCATACTAGTAAAAAGATGCCAAGAAACGCAGACGCAGAAATGTTAATCGTAAGATAAATCGTGTAACTCCTGATAGTTCTTATAGTTTGAGCAATTTAACCTTCCGTGGTAAAGTATGTTAAGTTGGAACTGTTAAGTCGAAAATAATGTAGGAATGAAAGTTGGTAATATAATGTAATGTTACGGGGGCGCCACTATGAGGACATGGCAGTGGCTACACCAGCAGCTTAGGACGACGGGTTGAGTATTGTATCGGGGGACAAAAATTTTGAAATGCTTGGCAGAAATTATGCCAAAAAAATTCGTTCATATAGATTTCACCCGGCGCTGATGATGTTATACCCAGTAAAAAGGTTTTCAGGTCCATATTATACGTGGTATTTATTCAGTGCATGTAATTCAGGGAGCCATATCTAAAAAGTTCGTTAACATTGTTTAACGAAGGACAGACGCCGAGAAGTCTGGCTGTCTGCACATCAGCATTGTATGTGGGCAGGAAAACGTATTGTGTTCATATATGCTTGCATCTTTTGAGGTAGGTTAAGCCAGTCTAAGAAACGCCGACGACGCGGTACGTCAAACGGTCTAGATATCCAGTGGAAAGAACAAACACCCGCGGAACGGGTAGGAACATCGACGCCGCCGAAGGCGGGGGAGTAGAAAACCCTCTGGCCACGATTACGTCGCTTGCCAACAGGGAGAGGAGCGGTATGCCCTCCGGCCAAGGAAGCGGCAGTGACGTACGCACAGTGAGAAGGCGAAAGAGGGGAGAGCGCGAAGCGAAAAGGGTAGTCCTTCAGTTGTTCGCGAAACGAGAGCAGTGGGGAGCAACTCCAAGAGACGTGACTCGAAAGTTTTTCGGGTGCGTGTGTACCCAGAGTAAGGGTACTAGGGGGTCCAGTCATACCATGTACGGTGACGGAACTATTATTTTCTAGGTTAAGGAAAATCGGCGAGACAGGTCTCCGGGACGGAGACTCTCACGATTTCTTCCGTTAGACGGAGAGAGTAACTTAGGCATCTTGGGATACAGGTTCCCAGGACGGGGACTCTCCCAGATTGCGTCGATCTTCGGATAGACAGGATATACAGAAAGAGACCCAGGTCTTACTCTTTATCCCGAAAGACTCTCTCTCAAGTTCAAAAATATCGGTAGATGATAGGCGCCAATTGGTAGGTTGGCCGATTACAAACTTTTCTCTTTCCACTGGAAAAAAGACTTTTGATTTATCACTACGGAGGGCGCTTTCTTTTTGTACGAACAAGCTTACCTGCAAAAGCCTCCTATATTATTCATTAAATGTTGTTACGTTTTCAATCAAATCTTTCGGCAATTACTTTGTAGTCATTGGTAGTTTTTATCTGTTGATTTTCGGCAGTCTCAATCTATCCTCCTGGTTCACAGATATTGTTTCATAGTAAAGTGGGGAGGAGCGTCCGTTCGCTCAATATTAATATTGGGGTAAGTTCTTAGGAACGAACCTGGTGCTTCTATTGACTGTGAGGGGGTCCTATAACGTGGACGACTGCGAAACATAATTTAGGGCGTTCGCCCCTACACTCATGTAGACATATAACATTTACAACGTGAATTCTTGATCTTTCGTCTAAAGCACTAAAGCATTTCTGTAATAGCTGCTGAGGGGCCAATGATCAACAGTGGCCATTTCAAACTACTGCTGTCTATAGATTTGAATTCCGCAGAAGAATTTTTTTGTCAAAAAGGTGTAACATATTTTGACTAATATTTGAAGTTTCAATCCGTTTGCATAAAATCAGTTACAACTACTAAAAATATTGGATTCATTCTCCTTCTTGTACATCGGTTTACATTTCAAGTAGGCTAAAATACCTAATTTCCAAGCTGTCAGGGCCGCAGGCTTCTTGCTAATAACCCACGTTAGGCCTAAGTTACAGCCTGAATAAGGTATGGGTGGTATACTTGTTTCATGACTCTGGTTCTTACTTCGGTTTAGGGATAGGCGATTCCCCTGTGGCCTGAGATGCACACAAGTCATTATACCTTGGGCAAAAGAACTGAATTCTAGCACCATTTTCTTTGCTTTTAATAGAGGATTTGCATGTTAAATCGAAACATTGCTGTTATTGGTAAACTGTATTAGTGAAAAGAATCATTTATCTGGAAATTCACTTACAAATTATTCTAAATATTCTCCTTAGGTTATGCTATAAATTTCGTAGTTACCAGAGATATGCATTTCTGTAATGCGTATTGTAAGCCTTAAGGTCATACCAAAGTCTTACGCATTGAAATTTTGTGCGGAATTACTGCTGACAAGATGAAAAAAAATGAAAAGAAAAGATAATTAATTCAAACACTCTACGTGGATCAGGAACACCAAACAGAAACCATCGCTCTTTCCACGTTAATAGGTGAGTCTAGGAAAAATTCTCATCGGCCGCCAACGGGATTCGAACCCAGGGTCTCCCTGTTGCGCGCCGGACATCAACCACTGTACCACAGCGGCTTCGAATTATCCGGACTCACATGTGATCCACTGCCAAACTACATGGCAGGTTGCTTCATCTTTGGCGAATCCCCGCACAATGCTGGGGATTCACCAAAGATGGAAGAAAGACCCGGGTTCAATTACCGGTGGCGGCCGATGAGAATTTTTCCGAGACTCACTTATTAACGTGGAAAGAGCGATGATTTCTGTCTGGTGTTGAAAAAAAGAGAAGAAAAAGCAGTTCCGCAATCACAAAAAGCTTTTGTTGACCTCAAAAACAAAGACAAAGAATACCTAAGTTTGAGAAGGAAAAAGAAATAGATACCTAAAATTTAAGAGATAACTATTTAGAGGAAGAACAAATTTTCTGAAGCCAGGAATCATTACCCCCTAATTATGTTGGTACAATCGAAACCAGTTGGCATGTAATGTTCTTGTATTTTGGAGAGATTTTTCCTCTTAAAAGGCGTGTGAACTTTTCATTCATCCAGTCTACTTGCATAACTGCAGACAAACTCTCACGAACTTAAGTGCAGAAATATGCTTCAATTTTAAGGCAATTTCCTCTAAGACAGCTAGTTTTGATATAGCGTGTGAAATGAGTCTCCATTCTTATTCGAAAAAAAAAAAAAAAAAGATAAGGAAGGAGTTTAGTGATACTCTTCCTGAGTGAAAGAAGTAATTTTTCATTATTTACTGTTTATGAAATTACTTGCGAATCCTTATGCAAAATATGAATTTTTTTTTAAATAAAAACATACTACAGATATGCCCGAGGATTAACCATTGTTCTAAGATGAATATTCAATTAATAAAATTCGAAAAATAGAAAAAAAAGCTTTTCACGTTAACACAAAACCGCAACTTTCCGCGAATACTTTTTCTGAAAACGGAAGTAATTCTAAACCGCAGCTATTTAAAATTCCAGGTGAGTTTCTTGGAAGTCACGTAACACCAGATATGAGAAAATCGGACATAATTTTGTCACGAAGTTCATAACAAAGCACGGAAATAAGATATCTTTTTATGGTTTTGTCTGTACCACCAGACATCACAATCCAGGTAAAAGAAAACTATTGTCTTACATTTGCGCTTCTTCCTTAAAATAGCGGAAATGTTTTTTGTCATGGTTTGCGAAACAAATCTCAGGAATTAGAGAAACAATATTATCCGTCCAATTACTTTGAAAATGCTCTAGAGGTGAAATTGTGATATCATTATAAAATAAGTGATATAAAACTCCATGGGATTTTCGCATGAGTTCACAAAATGGGAAAAAAGTTCTCTTGACATTTTGCTGATGTCGTTGCTTCGTTGGTTGACTTATGGCAATTTTGTATGAACGGATGTGTCACTAACCATTGAGACACTTCAACACCTCGCATGATAACTGATGTTGAAATTTTTACTGATATTTCAACCATGAATATTTACTTTCACCCAGTGCTTAAATTCTAACAAAATTTTAAAAATTTTTGAAGAAAGAGTCCTAAGTGCGGGATGTGACCAATATGCAGTACTACTGCAGCGAAGCCACAGTTATTAGAATCGCCAAATTTTGCCCATCACTATTTCATATTAAAGGTAGAATTATTGACTGAAATTGTGTGCACGTTGAAAGCCTTTAGCGAAAGAAGGGTTGATTTTGACGGTTCGTTTTTGTTCGTGCGTTCGGCGTGCAAAAGAAACGTGTATTTCGGAGCTCCGTTGGGGTCCGGTTAATATTGAAATATTTTCCAAAGAGGAAGAAGTACCGGAGAATCGCTTAGGTGAGTTGCGGTCCAAATTATCCCCAGCTTTCACCGAATACATGAGTTCTTACACTCGTAATGTTTTATTGAAATTCCGTTCCTTCTCTATTTTACAGAACATTAAAATGTTTCCTATTAAGAAATTCTAAAAGTTATATCGTTAAAATATCAGAGAAAAATAAATACGGAATCCGTTTTCGTGTGGCATGTGTGAAATATGCAAATTCCAAAATTTTAATATATAGCATTAAAACGGATTTCATATCTTTTTCTTCTTGTGAATCTTAAAAGATTCGTCGGTGCATGCCTTAAAATTCAGTTTAGTTTATTCAAGAATTACCTGTTTGTCTTAAATCTTGCTACGTACGATTAGCACTTTCCTAAATTTTGATGTGCTCTTCATTTTTCGGAAGTAGCATAACATTTAGGTTCATTTTATAATTTTGCAGTTCATATCGATCCTTCGCCTTTAGATACACTGGCGGACATTTTAGAAATGCGAAAATACCTGAGATGGGAAGTTTTAGATCATCTAGTCAAGATTTCTTTTTGGGTCAAACGGGTCTTGTAGAGAGTTTCCGAAAGATTTCGGATCCTATTTTTATAGATTTTTTTTTCAAATGAATTAAAGAGCTGTAAAAAAAAAACTGAAAATTCTCTTCATAATTTTTTGTACTCTACTACTATCCCATAATGTGTCTCCTGAGATTTGCTTGTAAAGTACATGCAAATAAATACGACTCAGTCCTTTTAACAATGTCCACATCGCTCTTTGTCGATGGCGTGTTTTCTGTTCTTGATCTTTGCTGCTTGTTTTCTGAGAAAGGCATTGTATTTACTACGTGTCAGGCTATATGACAGAATTTGTGGAGTTCGCCTTATTAATTCTCGGTTTTCACTCCTACAGCATGTTCATTCAGTGTTTTTCGTTAGTCTCTCACTAGTTCGAAAGTAGCAAGAACTTGCAAAAAAATTCACTGAAAGGGAAGACCAAATTACGATTTCTTCTCCGTAAATTTGTGGATACTTAGGAGACTCAGAAAAGTACTGAAGATAAAAGATGTGCCTATTGAAAATCGAAAACAGAAAAGTGAACGCTGGAAGTTGTTCCACATCATTGAGGAAATAGACACTGATTATCTTGCCTTTGGTATTATTTATCTTTAAAACTATAAGAAGCGTGAAGTTGTTCAGATTGCAATAAAAATTATTAAACAAATTATACCGTGAGTATGCGTATGAGCTTCCAACAAAACGTGCCAGCAAGCGATATTTCGTGTACCTATTTTCCCAGTTTCTACGCAGTTTCAATAAACAATGGTTTTCTATTCTCCTGAACAGTTCTCTACTGAACACTCTATATTCTTGTATTTGCCGTTTCATTCGGTATATTGTAACATTGTTTTTCCCCATTTCTGTTTTGTGATAAAATGAAACACATGTTTAAATTTTTTTTTTGCATTTAAATTAACATGAATTTAGTTAGCCAAATAGTCCAAGTAAATTTGCTAGATTTCCTAATTTATATCTGCACATCTTTATTAGCTGATAGCATCATAACAACAGTACATTCCATGAGCATATTAAATAATACAATAAAGTTTTTGCCTTTTGATGATTAATAAATTGTTTATATTAAATATAAATGACGCTGTTCAATGAGGATCATAAATGTATTCCGTTATTTCTTCGAACGAACCAATGTAACTAACTGCTTCAGTAAGTGTATGCCTATTACTTTAATGATCTCATACCTAGAATGGAAGCTGACTTAGTCTATATTTAAACAATATTTCAAATCATGCAGTTTACACAACTGAAGTCAACTGAAAATTGGATCAGCATAGTTGGCTAATTCAATTCACTCTTGGAATATATTCTCAATTTGATATACTGCAATGATATTTTAAAGCAGACCGCGTCAGATCAGGAAAAAGTTCACACAGTTCCTGGTTTGCGTCCTTCTCCCTAAAAAAAGTTTCTACCTGTTTCCACAACTGACGAAAACCTTTTTCTTTTTAAAGTATTTTACAGCGAATATTTGCATCACAAATTTAAACTTCCAATATTTTCCTACTATAATTTACGGGAAAATAAAATTACTCCATTGAACAAAATTATAGTACTAAATCAATTTCTTAAGTTAAAACCGCCATTGGTTCATTGACGAAGGCGAAATTTAAAAATCGCCTTGGAGCAACAGAAGAAATACTTACTTAATTTTCTCCCACTCCCACTTATCCATGTTTCAATGTGTTAAGTAAAGCAATGACAACGATCTAACTCGTGTTCAAAAATTTTAAATATGACTCCTAGATGGTTAACGGCATTTAATTTCATTGGTCTGTTTAATTACCAGTTTGGCTCACTGCAAAATCACACCTGATTTTAGTACTTCTTTGCCAAACTTCAGACACCCAGTTTTTCTTTTAGGTGGCGTAACAATTCATTTGCAGTGGTCACTTTATCTCCGCTTGCAGAAGTACGATTTACAAAACTCAGCATCGAATACCGAAATCGAAATTAAATATTTTTGACGTATTTCTTTATATCATTCATTTGCAAAATTTTCAATGTGGGTGGAGTATCAGTTCATCTGCGTTAGTCACTTTATCTCTTCTTTTAAAAGCCAGTTTATAAAATTCCTTTGAAACCAAATTGCTTTAATAAAAAACAATCACTCATTTTTCAGCTTTTCTGGTACAAAATGTTTGAGTTAGACGGAAGAAATTTTTAATTTGCGATGCTCTCTTTCCCTCTGCAGATGAGACAGGAAAAATCGAAAGAAACATTTAAGTATTTAAAACGTGATTTCAAAAAGTGTGGTTTTACAAACTGGTCTCCAAAATTAACGTGAAATTTGAGAATGTGTCCAAAACGAGACGACGATTTTAAAGATTCTTCAGAGACATGTGCAAGGGGCAACGATAAGTCGACATACTTAAGCAACATTGTGTTAGCTTCTATAGAAATGTTCAAATACGTCAATGTATATACGTCAATGAGCTGGCAGGTACGCGACCTTGATAAACGTTGTTATGAGCAGCGTGCGGCAGTTGAAGCTTGAGTGGATTGTTAGTGGAAGAATGGCTCCGCACCATCGCTTAGAATATCTTTGCAGTGGAGAGCGATCGCTAGATTGGAAGCAATCCAATCACAGGCTGAAACAGCGAGATGACTGAATGTGTCGAAACAAGTGGTCTCCAATCTCTGGAGACAGTTTCAGGAAACCGAAATAATAACCAAAAGGCCAGAACAAGGACGCCCACGAGCCACAACAAGTCAAGATGGCCGGTATTTGCTTCCAACAGCTCGCCGCCATAGAGAGTCGACAGCCAGGCAAATCTCGCAGGAGCTCTTCTCTGCTACAGGAAGCGTTATATCTAGGCAAACAGTTTACAGAAGACTCCACGAGAGAGGCCTGTTTGCAGGAAGGCCAATGATCTGTATCGCACTGACCGCATCGCAGAGAAGGCTCCATCTGAATTGGGCCTGACAACATTACCCCGGGTCAATGGGCCTGTATTCTCTTCAGTAACGAGTCGCGGTACAACCTGAACACGGATTCTCGTCGTGTGTACATTTGGTGAAGGGCGGGAAGCCGAAATCTACCTTCCAACATTAGGGAAAGTGACCACCGCGGTGATTGAGGATTCTTCGTTTGGGCTGGCATTATGCTGGATGGGCGCACGGCGCTGTACGTGCTTTCAGGAGGCACCCTGACTGCTGCACGATACAGGGAGGACATCCTACAGCCCTATGTAGGATTCTCAGGGAAGCTGTTGGCTTCCAGTTCTTTTTCATGGACGATAACGCCCATCCCCATAAGGTTTGGCTAGTCGACGAATACCTGGAGATTAAGGATATTCACAGGAGGGCCTGGCCGGCAAGATCTCCGGACGTAAACCCGATAGAGCATGTGTGGTATGTCCCGCGAAGAGCAATTGCAAGCCTGTAGCCACTTCCTTGAACCCTCCAGGGACTCTGATCCACAGTCTACCAAACTGCCCCCAAACCCTCATCCACAATCTTCTAAACAACATGACAGCTGCTTATGCGAACTGTATCGCTGTTCGGGGAAAACACACTTCGAAGGCGTCCCGCGAAATCCGCGCTGCTTGCTGTCCCCTTTTGACTGCCATGCAGTTATTTGCATGTTTTCTCTTCATGTAGTGGTGGCATTCCTTTTTCTGTTGTGTATTGCTGCGTTATCGATATACAGTTGGACAGAATAATGTGAACACCTAGGAATAGAAAGTTTTACGTACCTAGTAGGGTGTGGGACCACCTTTGGCATTCAAAACCTCCTGAATCCTTCTTGGAATGGACGCATACAAATTATGAATGGTGGTTAGTGGGATGTTACACCATTCTTAGCGCAGAAACTGCTCCAAATCCTCGAGAGATGCAGGAGGTGGATAGTGGGGTCCTACTCTGTTTTTCAACCCAGAATACAGTAGCTCGATGATGTTTAAGTCTGGTGACTGGGGAGGCCAAGGAAGGTGTGAAAGTTCGTCCTCGTGTTCCTCAAACCATGATTGGACATTCCGAGCTCTGTGAATTGGGGCGTTATCCTCTCGATAGAGGGCATCCCCAGCAGAAAGCAATGCCTGAACCATTGGATGGATTTGGTTGGCCGAAATGATTTCATACGCACTGCCAGTCATTCATCCTTTCAAAGTGATTAGAGGACCTGCTAAAAACCGCGATATGACCGCCCAGACCGTAACAGAACTACCATAGTGCTGCACTGTTGGGAGCAGACAGTTTGGGTTGTACACTTCTGACGGTGTTTTCCACGTCTCGCGGTGGGGAATATTGTGAATGTGGACTTATCCCATCACATTACACGCTTCCATGCATAGGCAGTTCATTTTGTATGCTGCTGGGACCACTGCCATCGCTGTTATGCATTCACTCAGGTCACCAGAGGTTTTGGTAATAGCAGCTCTGCCATGAATATCTTGTTCATGCAGTTTCCTGCGCACTGGTTTCGTTGATTCTGGTGTCCGGAGATGCAGATTGGCCTCCGCATTAATTTTCGGCGCCGTGGTCTTCTTATTAAGGGTAACAATCCTCTTTAATGCTCTCCTGTTTCTATCATTCAGGGTTAGGGCCGCGGGTGGCCTAGTAGGCAACGTTCGTGACTGCCACGGAAAGGGCCTCAGGTTCGATCCTAGGCAGGTACGAACGCACGATTCATTAAATATCCTCCGTACGTCCGATGGGTACATTAAGCCGTCGGACCCCGGGTACTGGCCCCCGGTAATAAATAAGTGCGTCTTCCTCCCCCTTTCTACTTCGCTTCCTTGTCACTTTCCTATCGTGCGCGCTAGCCCAAATCTCCTAGTTTCTTATTTCTAAGGGTTGTTTAAGACCTGGGGTCAGACACTCCCTTCCTAAAGTCCTCTACATATGATCATTTGATCATTTTGATAATTCAGGGTCGTTTTCTGCCCGATTTTTTGTTTCGCAGACGAGGTTTTGCCACGAACACGTTATGCTGTCATGACACTAGACACAGTAGCTTTCGATACCTGAACTACCCTGGCGACTGTTGTCACGGAGGCATCAACTAGCCAGCCACCAAAAATTTAGCCCTCTTTCGAAGTCCGTTAGGCAGCTCATTTTGTCGTCACTTTGAAAGACATTTTGCAACAAGACACTTTATGTGCACTTAAACAGAACCTTGAGGTTCTAAACAACCAAAAAGTAGTGGATACCTGTGTGTATTGCGACGTACGCAGCCGTATTAAAAGTCGTGTCTCTGAGTGGGGTGTTCACATTATTCTGTCCATCCCCTGTACTTATATCCGTACCAACTGTCATTAAACTCTGTCTCGTGGATTTGCGTTATTCATGATTTTGTGTTTATCACATTAATTTTGGACACCAGTGCAAGTACGGCTAGGGTTTGGGCCGTAAGCAAAACAACACACACTTTTTCAACAGAAAATAGATAATGGGGCCGGAAATCAAAGAGAGGAGGAGCCATTGGAAAGGCCGTCAAAAGTGGTTGTTGCAATATGATCGGCAATACTTATTTCAACATAGTCTCGATTGCCGGGGTAGATTTTAACTGAAAATTCTTTTGTAAATAAGAAATTAAATCTTTTATGGCAAGCCATTTTTTAAATTCTTTGCTTTGAACAGTGGCTAGCTGTAACCATAATGAATACTATCTATTTATTTTCCGATTTTCAAAATAGAAGAATTTCGCGCTAGGGAGCGCAATGCGTATTTTTTATGGAAAGCTATCTATTTCTAGTTAATCAGGATAAAAAAACCTATTTCTATAGCTGCAACCTTTGCTAAGAATTTTCACACATCTTTCACAATTTTAGCCCATAAATTTCCTATTGATCGTACATATCTATTTTGATTTATATCGGTTACAAATTAAAAAGATCCCTTTTCTCGTTGGACGGAAGGGAAAGCCTATTCTCCGAATGTCATCTTGGATATCTTCACGTTTCAGGTAAATAGCGGTTACCCACTTTAAAATACCCTAAAACTCCTGCAATTTAAAAATGTTCGTACTTTTTCAAAAGAACATTTTAAATACTCGGCAATTTAGTGGTATCCTTCTTTTTCAGTAATTAGAATAAATTGCTCTGATATGCACTGAACAAAATGTTTGCAACTCTAATTTCTGATAATCCAAGAATACTTTTCCTAATATTTTGTACAAGTATGAATTTTATTTCTGTAAAGAAGAACCATGTTTTTGGGAATAAAAATTATTTCTGCTCTAAATATTCAGAGAAATATGAAACATAATTTCTCTGTAAAGGTGATTTTCGTTTTCAGGAAAATAATCTGGTTCAATACATTGTGTCTACAGTATTTTAAAATACTCACCTGTGAATACAATAACATTTATGTAAAAATTGAGAGAATAACTGTTACGCAGCTGCGCCCCAGTGGCGCATGGGTCTAAGTGCTGGTCTCTGGCTATTCGTCCGAGATTAGTACGAGTTCGAATCCTGTTGAGGCATGGACGTCATTTTTGCCACTAAATTAGAGATGGGTGATTGCTTATAGCCCATCGTGATAGTCAAAGTGGTCGTTTAGCACCCCCCTCTCCCACACACACACACACACACCCCTAACCCCTGTGACGTACCTACCAGCAGGACGCACACGACATAAAGACAGATAGCAGTCAGAACGAACGTCCGCGTAGCTCAATTGGTAGAGTGACTTATTCCGGAATGAGGGGATCCGGGTTCGAGCCTCGGCGTGGACAAAAAAAGATGGAGAAATTTACTTCGAACTTTCCGGATGACCCAGCAGTTCAAAATCTCGCAATGGTGTGATGTTCTTTCCACACCACGAGATAGGAAAAATAAGAGAATCCCTTCTCCAGCGCTTCGAAAAAAAAAATTGACTGGGGGTTTTCAAGTGCACGTTCTACAGCGGATGGCTGCCTGAGACGATTCATGGTCACGGATGACCCGTGGGCCATGCCCCCGGCCCTTTTTCGGAGGGGGGATGTGACGTACCTGCCAGCAGGACGCACACGACATAAAGGCAGATAGCAGTCAGAACGAACGTCTGCGTAGCTCAACTGGTAGAGTGACTTATTCCGGAATGAGGGGATCCGGGTTCGAGTCCCGGCGTGGACTAAAAATGACGGAGAAATTTACTTCGTTATACCCCCCCCCCCCAAAAAAAAAAAAAAAGAAACGGTTGCGTCCATGGAATGCTGGTGACCTAATTCTACCCTGAACAGATGGCAGAAACCTAAAAAATTTTCGCCCTGGTGGATGAGTGGTACGGAACTCTGGCTTACCCCTCATTCATCCGATATGAGTCTTGGTTTGAATCACAGTGAGGCATAAATGATGAGTTTGTCTTATGGCACTGGCTCTTTTCCCTCCCTTTATCCAGTGGCCTCAAACTAGGGATGAACGCCTGCTTACAGGCCTACGAGTTGCTCACAACGGCCATTAACCTCCGAAACTCCTCTCCCCCAAAAAAACCTACATTTGCAGGTGTGAATGTACAGTATGTTAATTAGTTTAACGAAGTGCATACTGTATCCCATGATCTTTCCATCTTGTACGGGTTTATGGTCTTGTTTCAGAAGAATATCTCTCCCACTATTCCCCTCACACTTTCTGTACCAGACGTCCGTAGTGTGACTTCTGAACAACATTCCACTCCAAACAATAATGAGACAACAATTGCATTTTGAGTAGTCGGTTTGATCGCTTTAAGGCTTTGAAGTTGCTACATGTCTTACAAATGCATTAGCCGGATGGTTGGATGATGATGATATTCCTGGCACTGTACAAACACAGCATCAGAAAGAGGAAAGTTTCTGTGAGGGGGCACACTATATTATACCAAAACAACAATTCGTGGTACTCCTTGGCATACCCAAGATTTTATTAATGTAAACCCATGCATCTGCATATGTGAGTAACAGAGAATACACATAATTTAAGTGATGTTTAGGGGCTCTAAAAGAGAGTTTGAACAATAGTTTAATAGCAGATGAAATAAATTAGTAATGTTTTCACTCCTTTTGACATACATGTGTACGTAAAGAAATGTCATACGTGACAACTCTTCAACTGCCCAGTCTCTCATTTACGAATCGACCGTTTGCCAAACTGTGGACTTGATATTTCTACTACTAGAATAATTATTCTGTGTCAGACGAATTGAAGCAAAAGGAAGATTTTCAACACATTTTCACTGTTTCTCTGGTGCGAGGATATCAATTTATATAGTGTCGGGGTTTGACTTCCTCCGAGAGCATCTGATCCTATTAGGAGTCTCCACCATGCCTCTGACTATTCTGTCAACGGGCGGAGAATAGTGTTTAGAGCTGCGAATTTGTTTTTGTGTGCAGCATGTTTCATGCATTTTTCATTGTGTTAGCCTTCTAAAAGCGATAACATACTTTAGAAAAGTCAGAATCGTATTACTGCTGATTTAAATGTTGTCAAAATAAATCCTTTTTTTAAAAGCCAGATGGTTGTAAAGATAGACGAAAGGGCATAATCTAAGTATATTTGTACTTAGCTTGTGGTTGGAAAAGATTTCAAACGCGTCTCTTTAAGGAAGTGTACGTACCTCATTTCACATACTCAATAATTTTTTTAAATTAACAGTTTTCATATCTGTTCATCAATAGGCACGTCGTCATAATGTTTTGGCTCTTCGGTGCATAATTTGGCTTGAAGTGCTTTAGCGGAGTACCCAATTTGATGAAAAAGTTCTCATTTTTAATCCGTTTCATTTGATCTTTTCATCATTGCACAATGATCTGTATAATTTACTATTAAAATGAGGCTCCAACTCATGCTCCAACCTCCGGGCTCTACATCGGAAGTTCCGTCACTGCGTACTAACTCAATCTCTCTCCATTTTTATGTTTTATGCTGGTTATCAATAAAAAAACTTTTTAACTTTTTAGTTTTTGTGAGAAAGATAAGGTAAAAGGTAAAATACATACATGTAAAAATCTTTGTTGTAAGAGAGGCAAATCTTTCAAATAGAAACAGAACCAAAGATCGTGAAAGTGCGTCACCCCCATGAGAAAGAAAAGAGATTTCGTCATTACCGGTTTTTCTCGTAACTCTTAAAATATACATGTGCATACGTTAGAGAGAGAGAGAGAGAGAGAGAGAGAGAGAGAGAGAAGAGAGAGACACAGTGGCTGATTTCGCTAATCCCACTCCTTACGGACATTGAAGCATTATGAACTCGAAAACTGTTTTCTGTTTGTAGCTAAGCCATAATTTGCTGTTCAAATTTGTTTCTGTTGGTAACAATACGTGAAGAGCAGAGACAGGTGGGAAAGGAAAAGTATCCTATGAAATCGTATCGTCAACCAACCAAAAAATCCGGGATAAAAAGAAAATCGAAATAACCGCATACGTAATGAACACTTAACGCAGCAGCAAAAAGAAATACTGAAGCAAGCTTTAAATCACTCGTATCTCCTTGATTTCCTGCTACAACATTCTTTAAATCAGAACACTTACAATGCTGTTTCTTTGCCCCTGCTCTGTAGAAAAAAATTATCTGCTTACACTGCTATTTACTCGAAAAACTTTTACTTCTAAAGCTCTTTCTTCCTTCAAACTGTTGAAAAACATAAATCTCACTGAATGTTTTTGTGACAAAGATGGGCTGTATAGAGGTCTAACTTATCCAATACACTTTCACTGATAAATTATTTAAATTTAAAATGCATTGTGGATTAAATTTAGTTTTGTAGAATTACCTGTATATAGAAGGCACTGAAAAAATCGGATGAAGGCGATTAAAAATAATAATTCGGTAATGGGCAAAAATCCAGTATAAATGTCTAGCTTTCGACAAAAAGGCAACAAATAGTTACTACCTTGTTCCCCTTTATATGGTTGCCACAGAACGCTGGTTTACAGCGTTCTGTGGCAACTGTTCCAAATCGGCGCCACAATAAAAGATGCATTTTTAAAAAGAAATCAAATATTTATTGAGATTGCACTAAACAGAATAAACGAAAAGTTTTCCACTTTTCCCCAGATCGACTTCACACGCTCCTCAGATCTTAATAATCATTATTCGGGCTCTCAGAATTGTTTACACCGCTGCTCGAAGATGGAAACATTTCGAATGAGAAAAAGATTTGTGTATAGAAAACTAGCGGAATATTAATTCATTTTTCAGTCAGTAAAGCACACACATGCTCACTGGTATTGAAGGAAAAAAACTTATGGAATTTAATTCAGATTTAGGATTAAAATTATTTAATAACATAATTCAGTGCTACGGGCACAAAATTTTGTATATCTAGCTTTTCACGAAAAAGCATCAAAATACACTGCTGGCCACCCAAAATGCAACACCAAGAAGTACACGAGATAGCAAAGCCAGATTTACTGGACGCATAACAACAGATACAAAGATGAAACGATTGAGCTTACAGGCCCGTGCGACTTGCGGAACACGCAGATATCAATAGTTCGTGTGAACCCCATGACTGGCAATAACGGCCGCTACACGCCGTGGCATCGAACGAAAGAGGCTTTGGATGTGGGCTTGGGGTATGTCGGTCCAGGCTGATAACACATGTTCCCACAGTTCATCAGGCATAGCCGCGAGTGGTGCTTGCCTGACCACTCGGTTCACGATCAGCGACCAGACGTGTTCGATGGGCGACATATCGGGAGAACAGGCAGGCCACGGCAGCAGTGACATCTGTTGGGCCGTGAAGAATTGTTGCACGATACGTGCCACGTGCGGGCGCGCATTGTCCTGTTGAAACGTGGCCGCTGGCAGGCCCTGCAGGTAAGGGAGGACTACAGGCTCCAAAACGTTGGAGATGTAGCGGTTGCTGTTGAGTGTACCGGCGATGCGTACCAGAGGGTTACGGGTGTCATATACGATTGCGCCCCAAACCATAACGACAGGCGACGGACCGGTATGGCGATGCATAATGTAGGCGTCATACAGTCTCTCGCCACGGTGCCGCCACACGCTGACCCGACCATCGTGGTGTTTCAGGCACAAGCGGGATTCGTCGGAGAAAACAAAGTCGTGCCATTCCGTAGTCCAGGTGCGGCGTTCAACGGTCCACTGCCGCCGCACTTGCCGGTGGTGTAACATCAATGGTAATCGGAGCAATGAGCGCCGTGCGACAAGTCCTCGCTCCTGCAGACGACGTTGAATGGTACGTGCTGAGACGGGTTGTTGTGCAACACACCCTAATTCCTGCGCAAACGTTCGTGATGTGGCGGTGCGAGCCGGCAATGCCCGACGCACAACATGCCGGTCCTCTCGTTCGGTGGTATGCCGCGGCTGCGGCAATCGCTCACGTCGGTCCGTCCGTCTCTCCTGCACCCACCGAATCCATACTCGCCTCACTGTGGCTTGATGTCGTCCCAAACGGGCGCTGATGTCTCGGTACGATAAACCGCTGTCGCGATAAGCCACTATTCGTCCTCTGTCGAACTCCGAAACGTGCTGGAATGACTGCCGTATTCTGTGACGAGGCATCAGGAAGCTTCCCACGCACAGGTCCGGCAGCACAACACACTTCCACTACTTACACCCCGCCTTCTGTGCACCCTTCTTATAGTGCTTCTCGGTGGCGTGCCGGGCGCACATGATTTGCATATGTCCTGCAATGCTAATCGTTTGCATGTCCTCTCGCGGGCGACGCATGCTGCGAATCAGGCCAATCGGATGCTTCCTTCTTGGTGTTGCATTTTGGGTAGCCAGCGGTGTAGTAATTTCCTTGTTCCTCTTCATCCTTATTGTAAGGTTATGGTAATAACAAAAGCAAAACAGAAACTCTTTCACATCTCAGCATTTTCTAACTCGCAATCCTATTACGTCTTTGAATCCAAGCCAAGATCGAAGACTTAATGGATGACAAGAAACTACTAGAAAACTATGACTCTTTAGTTTCTTAACAAATCAGTGTTTCCTGACTATTTCCTCACTTTTAACTTTAAGCAAAATTACCCTGTCTTGATTTAAGTCGTAAACAAAAAAGACTAAAAGCAGAAACAGTTAAAGGAAAATACAGGGTTGTTTTGTTTAGAAACGATAAATATAGTCTAACCCATATATAACGAGCTCGCATAAAACGAAGTTGCGAATAAACAGAACTTTTTTTCACATCCTTTGAACTTCATAATATTCTTCCTTGTGATTTTATTTGTATATTACCAATAGTATTTTTTTTTTTGGAGAATTGTATATTTCTCGAATTTCGCCACGGTTACCAGCAAACAAAATAAATGACTTTCACCCAGTTTTTACCCCTTCCTCTTTTACTGGAAAATTAAGAATTACCTGCTGTTGACAACACACTTTGCAGACAGGCCCGTCCGCGTGAAGACACAATGTTCTAGCTATTTTTTTACTACCTCCCGCTACCCCACCTCACATCCACTTTTTTTTTCATCTTTTTCCCAGTCTCGTCTCCACTTTTCAATCACTGAAACTTTGTAATCGAAAGGCTTTTCAATCACAAAATAAATTTCCAGATGTAAATAAACTCTTAGAGTTTATTTTGCTTCTAGAAACTTGTTAACCACCGCGTCAATGGAATTTTGAAAACATTCAAAACAGCTGTCATGACCAACACAAAAAAACAAAAAAACAAAAAACTGACTCATGTTCCGACGAAACGTGCGAACAGCGAATCAATGGTAACAGTTGAAATGTCAAAATTTCGGCAGTTATTTCAATATTGCAATTGTTAAACATTTTGCTCATTGCAGATCTCACTTACATTTTTGCTAGCTACATTTATTAATTACCCTTTTATCAATTATCTTTGATTAATATACCAAACATAGTCCTTGTCCGGTTATAACGAAGATCGCGTCTGTTGAATGTTTTTAACTCTCCCTTCGACTTTATCATGTACGGGTTCGACTGCATGTTTCTGCATGTATGAAGGTAAAACGGTTCTTGATAATTCTGATAAGCGTTCTTGAATCAATTGTACTGTTTCGCAGTACAATTGATTCAAGAACGCTTTTTCTAGTGCCCAAGAGCTCTTTTGTAAACGACTATGCTTGGCATAAAACGAAAATTCATCACTAAACATCTTTTGACCAGAAGAAAATGAACGAATTTATAAACGAATTCGAACTGCTGTACAGTTTACAATAAACATTTCCTAGCTTATACGGGAGAGTTCACAAAAAATAATAAATAAAAGGCACACCAAAAGCCTGAAGTTTTTGTTTACAGGGAGGTTATAACAACTATTGAAATCGTAGCTGCATGGTCAAACTGCTCTAAAAAGAAGCTCAGCTGGATTAATAAAAAAATATGCTGGTTTATTCAAACTTGGCATCAGTATTTGTCAAGTTGTGAATATAGTAAGAGTTTTATTTTTTAATGAAAGAATATTGTTCCTACATTGCAATTTTTACCCGCAACACGCTGTTAAGCTCCCATTTTGCAGATCGCGCAATTTTTCTGTACAAATGCCGATCTTTATTACATAGTTTTAATGAACTTTACAGAAATAAATGTAAGACGGAGCACAATTATCTTTGATGAAGCACTCATGTCATTTTTTTTTCTTTTTTTTTCTTTTTGCAAATTTTAAGACCCCAAGAATTGGTACAAACTCAGTTAGAGTTCCAGACGTTTGCTTCCTTTTCCTCTTCTTAATGTTTAATGATCCCTCATGCGCATCTAAGTCTAAAGGGAGTCGCCCGACCCTTATCAACTTACAGTGTTTGAAAAAGATAGAGAGAACCAGTGCCACACATAAAAGAAAGAAACCATCAGTGTCTTATTTCAGATTCGAGTCGAGGCCCATCAGGACGTTAACATCCTAACAGCTCAAACATCAGGAGACGTACTTGGAAAAAAAAAATTACATTAAATTTTGACACTTTAATATAAATCTTTCCCTAAGTTGGATTTCCCCTATGTAATTTTCATCTCTTTCAAAATTAAACGAGTTTTTCATGAACTTTATTTACTTTGTTTGGATGTATCTTAGGCCATTGGAAAGGCAAAAAGCTTACCAATTTTTTAAATAACAGTTAAAAAAATACATTGAAGAAAAGATAAACTACAGTTTCCTCGCCTATATTCGAAAAAGCAGACAATCGTATTTTTAAAATTTTCCTAACCAGACACTGTAGTTTCAAGTCCGCAAAAAGTAGTGGGGTGAAAGTGGGTGGAATTACGGGAAAATGATGTTCACTTTCTAATCACCTTAACAAACTGATAAGAGGAATTTTAACATAGATGAATTGTTATCAGAAAGCAGCGCACGCTACTGTCCGCTCTTTGTATCCTATGTGCTTCCACATTAACGGTTAAACTGATAGAGTTTTTAAAAGCAAAACTTGTGTAACTCTACATTTTTGCCAGAAGCGTACAAGATATTCCATGTAAATTTATATATGTATATACAGTATATAGGGTCGTAACTAGCACTAAATTCTAGGGGAGGCTAGAAAATATTTAGGTACTTTCATAAATTGATTTTAACCTATATTATAGGATAAGATATCATATCATATCATACAAGGGTTGTCCCCAAACAACTGAGAATGTTTTTATGAAAAAAATGCGTACCTTAAATATCAAAGAAGTAGCCGTGTTTTTCGAAATACTGTCCATTGCGTGGAATGCAGGTATCACAACGTTCCTCTCACTTTTTGAATGTCTTTTGGAATTCGTTTTATGAAATGCTGTTAAAGCAGCTCTGAACAGTTGTAACAAGTTGTTGATCAGTCTCACATTGTCGCCCCCGTAATGTCTTTTTTTTTAATGGGGAACAACCAGAAG
The DNA here is from genome assembly GCA_039090855.1 of Macrothele yani. Lineage (NCBI taxonomy): Eukaryota > Metazoa > Arthropoda > Arachnida > Araneae > Macrothelidae > Macrothele > Macrothele yani. The sequence goes on from CM077002.1 coordinate 80,423,866, forward strand.
TCACATGGTGACAAGTCTGGACTATATATGTAGGTTGGGGCATCAACTTAACATTCATTTTCTCCAAATAAGAAACGACAGAACTGGACATGTGCGACCTTGCATTGGGCAGCACATGAAAAGAAATGGGGAACCCAAGTTGAACAAATTCATTTCATGCCCAAATGCTCGGTTAAAATTCTGTGAATCGACGGTTTTGAAAAGTGAACGATATTTTCGATATCTCTAGTCGATAGCTGCCTTTCTTCCTGTATAATAATACCTATTGCATTGATGTCTACCTCTGTAACACTTGTTGAAGGTTTTTCTCCATGCGCATTTAAAGTCGCTGACTCACGACCATCAATAAATTCTTTATGCCATCTGTAAATTGTTGATTCTCCTAGACCTTCATCTTGATAAGCCTCTTGCATAAGTCCGAAAGTCTCTTCGACAGATTTCTTAAGTCGACAGCAAAATTTAGTGGCGGATCTTTGTTCCTCTTTCACATCCATTTTTTTTTTAAATCACAGCGCGAAAACACTTGTTAGGGGTTCACGAAACAACGCTCATTAAACTGCGCACTACGGACGACGTATGCGTGAGAAACAGGTGTAGCCGGTTGCCATGGTTAGCACAAAGATTACTGCGCCAAGGTCAAACGCAGTGTTGAACATTTTTTATAAAAACATTCTTAGTTGTTTTGGGACAAGTTATATTATATTATATTATATTATATTATATTATATTATATTATATTATATTATATTATATTATATTATATTATATTATATTTATTGAATAATTAATAAGCACAGCAACACTGTTTCAAGGATATATATGTATATCTCGAGAGTACCTCCTCTTTTGATGCCCTTAATGGCACGAAAAGTAGAGACATCTTCAGGATATTTTTTCTTTTCCATTTTGTTTTTTAGTATCAAATGACTTAAAAACTGTTTAACAGGTAAAGACGAAATTTGATATTTCCAAGCTTTGTTACAAAAAATGTTTATAGTCGATTTGGTTAAAATTAGACAAAAAGTATCTTCTATATAATGCGAAACTGCTATTCGTTTCGTCTAGGCAATGCGATTAAAAAAGAAATCGGACGAAACGTTTTTAAGAACTCCAAAAGATATTTATTCAAGGACGGCCGGAGATAAACATAGTGATAATGTTTTATACAATGAAAAGTTAATCAACTACTAACTGAAAGCTGTATTAACCGAAAAATGTACAGAATGTATTTTATTCAATGGAGAAACGTGTTTTCGAGCTGATTCAGGAGTCGGCAAATATCGTGCATATCTATGTTTAGCATTACGTTTTTGTTGTGTCTAAATTTTTGATACATGTGATTCTCGTCCTTTCTCGCCACGACTATGAATAGCCATACTGATTGCATATATTGGTTTTTCATTGCGTAGTGTGAAGCAGTTTGAAGCGTTTGACTTGTTTTTCAATGTTTGTGTTCCTTTGATTCATATTTTTGCGTTTTAACGTCGATATTTACTTGGCCATAAACTTTTCCAGCGGAATGCAAAGCGTTTCAAAAATGAGTAATGGCAATAAATACGGGGAAGGGACTGGCATCCCGCATACGATTGCAACAGTTTATAAAGGCACAAAATGATTTGAAAATTGTAATGTTGTATAATACTTTACACAAGCTTATGTACAGACATGTTCTTGAATCAGCTGATTTACAGGCTTTCCGCGCAGTCTGATCGGCTAATAGCTCTATACCATCCATCTCTCATGGTTTTTTTTGTTCTTTGGTATCTAGTCTAGTAATTCATTTGTCCAACGGTAGTCAGTTTTTAAGTGTGATACTGAAATCCTTTTCGTTATTTTTGTTTTTTCCAAATACGACATGTGCTAATTATATTATTACATTCGAAGAGTCTTTCCTATGGGAGGCTAGACGGCCCCAAGCTACGGTTCTGACGGACCTAAGCTACGGTTCTTTGTATATATATACTGTACTAACCATGCTGGCCCTACTGATTGCAAAAGTTGATATGACCAAAGTAAAGACTCTGAAGTAACATTGGGCTGGACGTACTGTTAAAGGAACTGACCACTGTCGACAGCTGAAATAATTAGCTCGTTACCAAGGAACAGGAAAAGATGGTGATAAATACCCCGTGGGAGATGGGTGGATGAAATTTCAAAGTTCAAACAAAGGGAATAGTCAGAACATGGGCTGTGGAATACATTTGGAAAGACCTTCATCTAGTGGATTGAAAATGGTTGTTGATGATGATGATTATGATACGTAAATGCCAACACGTCTCCAAAATTATGCTCGCATCTTATACAATTTTGTTCCCGCCCCCCAAAGTTAAATCATTCGCTCACTTTTTTTATTGACAAAAAAAAAAAAAAAAAAAAAAAAAAAAAAAACAGCATCCCAAACTTTTAAACTTTTTTTTTCAAGTTTGCACGAAAAACAATTACAATATTGCAAAGTTTCATCGAACCTCAGAGAGACAGGTCACCAAATAATTAATAATTACTGTTTCACTAGTTTCCAGTTCTAGCAAAATTCACACACCTGAATATTGAAGCTAAAATCGATCTCCTTCTTTTAATTTTCTTAATTTTTGATATTTTGACATTTAATCTTAAATTTGTATGCTTTCGATAATTCAAGTAAAATTGTTCCTCAGTTCAAGTTCTTAAAACTCTTTATCTCCGAAGTCAAGAACCCCTGCATAGTTGAATTATTGCGTAAAGGCTGCGTATGATGCTTTTCTTCTGTGCCCAGTATAAAGACCGCACATTGTAGATTTGAAGGTAACAAAATCTGCTCGAACACTAAAATATCTTCATTTACGAAATCTATGAGATCTTAAGGATGTGAGCTTCTGATATGATCTTCTCTAACTTTCATAATTTGTTTAAAACTGTATGGGAAAAGATTAATATTGAGTCGATGAGTTTGTTCGATGCCGAGCACTAGTGCGTAACGATTGTCGATTTCAATAGACTTCGGAATGCGTATCATTGCACTAAATAAATAATCCGATATGCTTCAGTTTCAGTTTAATCTCATAAACATTTGACTAAAACTGGATATTTTACCTAGCTTTGTTCGGTTGAATTCAAAAACTCTCTTCAGATTAATTTTTGCTTCAGAATTTTTTTTTTTTTTTTTTTGCTTCTAGGCTTTATATCAGCCTAACGTCAGGGTATCTTATTTCTGTCTCCTATGTGTCAAGAAAGAGCTAAAACTGCATTCCCACTTCTTTTCTCTCAGCTGAAAATAATCTTATTTTGTAATTAAACTATTTAGTCACTGGACTCCAGAAAGAGCGTTTATTTAGTAAAATGACTCAGTTGAAAGAAATAAAGACTAGGATTTATTAAATATTTCAAGGAATTTGATACAAGCTCTAAATTCACATTGTTTCTCAGTCATGAAAATTATGTTCGCATTAAAAGTTTTGTGATGGGTATGTTTGGGGGATTCTGCTTTTTAAATAGCAAAATAAAAAATGATAATAATAAAATAATTGAATTTGAAAATTTATTGTTTTACTAGATTAATCTTTGTTTGTTTGTTTTATAGTAAACAGTTGTAATAAACCTTCTGTAAACATTTGTTGTTGAACCACACTATAGCAACTAATTGTTGTTGCTTCGATGGTTATTGGAATCTTCCGGTTGGTTTGTTGTAATTCAGCTGAAGAGTTGGCAAATATGTATTCTTGTTACCTGTGTAAACAATGTCTTACACTAAAAGCAAAAATAATAGCATACATTGGACTCGTTTCAAAATAAAGTGGCACGTAATGTTTGTATCTAGAATAAGACTGTTACTGAGTTTCGAAATTAACTATTTTTAACCAGGACTCTCATCCTATAAGCCACAGTTTAGAGCCGTGGGTGATGATAGTGTGACTCAGAATTTACGACACACATACTCATTTAAAACGACAAACTCAAAGGTATGTTTTTAAAGGCTGTTGCTTGATTTAATTGGATGCACAACAGGTGCTGTGTCTAAGTTTTTACTGTCCAAGTTACTGTGTCATCTGTACATTTCTTAATGGATAATCCAGATGGATATTAATTTGTTTAAAAATATTGTAAAAGTGCCAATTTTTTGAATTGATTATGTATGTCAACACTCGTTTTTTGACACGTCGTGATTGAAAATTTTATATGAAAATCTGATTGACATAGAACTGTTGTAGCGACTGTCTATAAACAATGCTGTTTACCTATTTAAATAAAATTTTAAATAATACAAGCATCATATAGTCAAATATTTTACGGTCAGTGCTTTTGCATGACTGTTTTCGCATTTGTTTTTCTAAAGCTTGTAAACTACCGACCTATATAATTAAATCTGATTTCTGAGCAATTTCGAATGGCAAAAATCGGAAAACATTTGTTAAATTACAGCAAGAATACTATCCTATTGAACACGATTCATATTGTTATTATGAAAACAACTTACCTCAAATATTGGAGAACAGAAGAAAAATACGATGTAGTAAAAGTTCCATTTAACCACAAAGGAACCGAAATTCAGGAAAAATCCATGTTTTCGTAAGATCATTTTTCGATTAACGGAACCAGCGATTTTCTTAATTCTAAGTTTTCTTTCTGCTTTTTATCAAAATGGATTCGAACTCTTTCCGCATTGAACGTTTGCTCTGAAAAATACTGTAGGGAAACTATCATGTCTCATTTTAAATCCGCTTTGCGTAAAATTGCTTTCTTTCTGGTCCTAAGTTGCATAAAAGACAGCTTCAGTGATTTAAACGGATTCCCTTCGCTCATAAGCTGTCTTTCATTCACTGTTGATAAACTGGCACATCACGATTTCTCACTGGATCTAAAAACGATTGTGAAATGCACGAACATGCAGAAGAACCAAATCATCCTCCTAGTTCTCGAGAGCTTCAAGTGACAGACCAACGTGCGCGCACATACACGCTCTATGAAGTTGTTTTCGGTCAACACTGGAGGATTTTTACCCTCAGAGCAGCCGAAGTCGCACGAGAGAAAATCAACTACCACTGCCAAAGTGAAAGGTAAAGCGTCTAAAAGTCCATTCGGCACCAAGCACCTGGAAACGGTTGATTCTTACGCGGATAAAATAGATGTCTCATTGTTCATGCTTCATAAATAAAGTAAAGAAAAACGTGTTGGAGCAGAAACTCGCTGCAACAGCTCTCGCGAAATCTGGCCTACATTCTGACTCGCGGCGTCGCATCAGGCAGTGACTGATCTACACGGCAGAGCAGACTTTCCAAGCCTGCGGGCGAAGCACGTTTAGCGGATTTCTTTTTATTTAGGTTTTCTTTTTCCCCTCCTTGCGGGCTGTTTACGTTGGCTAAAGCACGTGGACTACAGGTAGCACCATCTACCGGAGAAAAAAATATTAGAAACTTGACTTCGTCAAACTTATTGTAATTTTGAAGAGGAAGAATCCGGTATGCATAAAAATTTCTTTCGGTCATTATCAACGGTTACATACTGAAAGCTTTCCAAAGGTGAGGAAAGGGGTATGGGCAGTTTATAGTATAATGATAGTGTGTTTTTTGAGTTCAGTCTTCTCATGAAAGCAAAATTTTCGAATAAATGCAGAGTGACGATTCAAAAAGTTAACGCTTAGCGTTTTTAAAATTATTGTTGTTATTATCTGTTCTCTTCGCATCTAAGGACGTATAATATCTTTCTCTTTTTATCTAAGGATGTATAATCTCTTTCTCTTTGCATCTAAGGATCTAAGGACAATAATTTTACGTTATAAAATTATTGTTTTTATTATCTGTTCTCTTTGCGTCTAAGGACGTTGAAATAAAAAGTGCCAGTTTTTTTAACAATCGCTAATTTTTTTAATAATACGATTTATGGGAACTACAGAAGATTGAAAATGAAATCTACCGCGAAGTTACAAACATTAATTGAGAAAGAAGCAAAGATCTCGTGTAAAGTTAAAATATGAAAAAAAAAAAAAAATATTACAGTTCAGACCGTTTTCCTTGACCTCAATTTACTCTTTCTTAGTTTTTTTTTAAATATCTTGACCCCTTAGTTATTAATTTCTCTGCAAAATTCGCTTTAAGATGACGTTATACTGATCTGAACTTGCAACAAAAAATTGAAAATAATATCCCGTGCAACGCATAAGATTGCTGTAGTTTGTTTTCGATGTTTTCGTGGCAATTGTTTATGCTCTTCTTGATCACTTAGATATTCTAAAACTTTTTTTTTTTCGGAATTAAATGACTGCCTTGAGCAACTCTAATGGTTATAAGCAGTCGCCCCTTCCTAATTTAGGGACACTTGCATGAATGCCCACAACTTAGTTTTCAGGAGCGGGCAAACAGAAATTGTTGTGGCAACAAATAACACACACAAACACCATATGCACATATCTACTCTGACTTCTTGTTACCTAACCGTTATTACCACACACTACACTTAGCAACGTAGCTACCGAGAGAGAAAGGAGGGCGGTAGCCCTCCCAGAATGGTCATACTATAGGCATAATTTCGTGTTCCGACGGATGTAAAAATAGCAGCACTTTTCACATATATAATATGTGAAAAGTGCTGAAAATTTTAATTGGAAAAAAAAAATTATACACTTTCGTATTTTCTTTTTTAAAGACGTATGCGGTATTCTGTTTGCCGCATACAGTATTCTGCGCAGCTAAACAGGGCGCAGAGTAATCTGCTCTGTTAGATGTGGACCCATCATATGTACGAAAGGAATTTCCAAAACAGCGTAGAGAGGCATATAGTAGTAGGCTGGTACGACAATCTCCGTCTCCTTTCCAAATATGTTGCAGGAATGAAGAGCTAATTAGTCATTTGTGTTTCGTCGTAGAAAGCCCTCCGAGCGTTTAACTTTCAACGATGAACTGTTTCCAAGCCTGTACCCCCGATATCGCCTTTCTATTGTTACGTTCACTATTTGATGTTCATTCATTCTGTGCTGGTTTGTTTTTCATTCTGCACTTCTGCGGAGTGTTGTGCTGTTAGCGTTCACATAACTTACGTTCACTTGACTCTTGCGTATTTCTCCAGCTTTTTCATTTTTTAGTAAAATTGCATCAAACCGGAAGTGTGAATTTTGAACGGTCACGTTACAGAGATATGAAAAAGTAAAAACTGAGTACTATTTAAGTGGGAGTAGGGAACTTTTAAGCCTTAATTCAAAGTCTCGCCCTCCCAGATAAAAACAAAACACAAAAAAAGGAAGCTTGCTTCGTCCTTGCACACACTTGAAACATAAATTTTAACTGAAAACAAGAAGACCCAAAAAAAAAATCTGCATGAAAGAGACGGATAAAAGAAATTAGACAGCATGTTAGAACAATAAGCAAATTTCTTTGTCATTTTTTTATCCTTACGGCCACTTAGGTGTCGCTTGCAGTACAAAACTCCCGAAATTTCTCAGTTGGTCACCAATAATTAAAAAATACCCCCAAGATAAATTTCTGGGAAAAATTAAAGATCTTTGCCAACAGTAAATAGCTGTGCAGAAGATTATATATTTTTCATTGCTTCGCTTTTCATACTTTTTCACATTGTACCTCTGAACGCTATTCTCCAACATGCAATGGGAAATTTCATTATTAATTTCCATTTTAAATCTCCATTTTTCTCCGGAAATTTCAAACGGTTTTCCTGTTCTTACGGCATGCACAAGCATCTTGAAGTTCTACAGAAAAATTTGTTGTCAGATTTAGTATTATTGCGAAAACCTCTGTAGAACCTTTCAAGAACAGAAAGGACATGGTCCGATTTCCAGGGGGAGCGAATGCTCCCTCTTGCCCCCTCCCCTATATGGGCACTCATGGCCACTTCTTCCTGGGAGAAGCCAGTGCTGTTAGACTTTGGATCTCTCAACACACAGCCATGCCTCATCGAGAATTCAGGCCCTGGACCACTTGGACGAAAGTTTAGATGCCAGTTTAGAACACCACGCCAGCGGCGTGGGCTAACATGCTTTTATTAACAGATTATGGGATAAATTACTCCATTAATTCGTAAAATACGCAAACTATTCCTTTCTTTCGTTTTTTTATTTCCTTTTTCTGATAAAAAATATTTGATCACGTAACACCAAGGGTTTATCCAGCAATTTCGGAATTTCATATTGGGAAGTGTTTAAATAGGGGAAGATTGTGTGGGGAGGGAAAGTAGGACAAAAGCAGACTTTTTGAAGGCTGAAAATTTTTATAATGAAATATTCGTGCTTTAATCTTAGAATTAAAAATGGGACAAACTTCTAAAAAAGAACTGTTAAATTTTATTAGTTAAGAATGGTTAGGGCCAGAAACCTTTTTTCTAAAACTATACACGACTGTTTTGATTTTGTGCTGTTTTTTTTTTTTTGTTTTTTTTTACTCGTTTCTTATGCTTCGCAAACAAGGAAAACGCAACTAAGTTACATGGTTTTCTGAAACAGTAGATATTGATATTTCACAAATTTTGTGCATACTGAAATGGTTCAGAAGTACATCTGCAAAATTTGTACCAGACTAAAGTGAAGAAATGCGTATTTACGTTTTATTTTTGCCAAGACTAACCTTAAACGCATGCCGTAAACAAAGAAAACTGAAGAAAAAAACAATAAATTACTATATACATATACTTTAAAAAATATTGCATTACCGTTGAAGATAATTCAAAGTTCAGCAAGGAATTCATGTAAATGCTGAATGGTTATTGACAATTAACTATGGTACCTTATAATAACAAAGGACTAATATTTAAAATTTTGAAAGTACGTGTATATATAAACATCTCTGTGTGCGTTACACACCGTCAAATATAGATATGTTGAGAACTTTTATCGGGGTGTCTGAGAAAATTTGGGGGTTTTGGAGGGGTGTCAGGGGTCTGTGTATAAATCCCTGGGTGGCAATAAACAAATGCATTTTGGTGGCATTTCCTAAAGAATGTTTTTCCGAAAGCTAAGGATTCGTATATTTGTATTACTAGCATGTGACATATTTCCTCGATGAGCGTACTTTAAACACAAATGAGACACAGTCTTGAGGTGAGAAATACCTTCACGGCTTGAGGTGTTGTTATTGCTAGAAGTCACATCATAACTCTAAATGATATGGGTACGATAATTATGGATGTGCAGCATTGCACGGAATTATCCCTCATCCTCGCGGTAAATTGTTTTTCGATCATTTCAAGCGGAAATATTTCTTCATAAAAATAGAATCGACTGCAATCCAGTCATCCCTTCCGTTGAGAGGCATGCTCATTTACCTTTTCCTACACACTTCTCAGATCAACTGCGTGCAGAAAAAGAGGGTGACATTTTCTGCAATTGGAGGGAAAAAATAACCATTCTGGTGTCGGAAAATCGTGATAGTATATATAATTTTTCCTGTTAGATTAGTAACCATTACCTATATAAGGGTTGACCCAAAACGACTGAGAATGTTTTTATTAAAAAATATGCGTACCTTAATTACCAAGGAAGTGGACATCTTTTTCGAAATACTGTCCACATCAGGCATACTTCCACCACTGAGCTTAGGCAAACTTCCAACACTGAACTGCCGTGCATTGATTCGACTTCTGGGAGCTTAACGACTAGCTTCTCATTTGCAATGGAACTACATTTCATACTCTTCCATGCAATGAATCCTGTTGTGTGTGTTTTTTTATTATTATGGTGTTTAACAACCACCGTGATAAACTTAACGGGTTATAAGTAGCCACCTGTCCCTAATTTGAGGCCACTGGTTCCAGGGAGGAGAGAGAGCCAGTGCCGAAAGAAAAGCACACTACCCATACCTCATCTGGGACTTGAATCCGGGCTCATCTCGGACGAACGGTGATAATCCAGCACTTGGACAACGGCGCTAACCGAACGACCCTGTTGTGGATAGTCATGGCTCTCGGAAAGTAGAAGGCCATGACACTTAATTTGTGACGTCACACTTTTCGTCAGATCCATATGTCAATTTTCGTCAGATCATATCGTATTACATTTAAAGTTTCTTTTTCAAAGTAAAGAGGGGTTACTGTGAAACGCTTTAATCGATTATTCTTTGTTTCGAATCAAAATGCATTAGAGAGATAAAAATAACGCACATTTTGAAGATGATAATCTGCTTTTTGGTGTAAATGTAACAAGGATGGTAAGTCAGATAAAATCCTAAAACTTGAAAAATTCATCGTCCTGGAGCGGGAAAGAAAGAAATACGGGATTACACCATATAATGTGAATTATATGGTGTAATCCCGTATTTCTTTGATGATGAAAATAACATTTCGTTTTCTTCCTGATCCATTTTTACTTCAAAATAAAGAATAATCGAGCAAGATTAAAACATTTCACAGTAACCAGGCTTTATTTTGAAAAAGAATATTTAAATAGAATTGACTGAATTTGACAGAAAGTGTGTGACCGCTAATTTAGTTGTATGGCCTTCTACTTCACGAGAGCCATTGGTTAGCTTGAAGACTTAATCACGCATTTCATGCAAATCAGTTCAGTCAGAGGAACTGCCCTCTCGTGCGCGAATGAATGGATAATAAACTTGCGGTGGAATGATTGAAGCTAATAGATATTTTCTCCTGCAATGAAATGTTACTCTAGTTAGAATTTTTGATCCTTTGAATAAATTGCCTCTGCCGATGCCAAGTAGGGAAGCAAATTCAACTTTATTATTTAAACATGAGAAAGTGGAATTATATTGCCTAATTCTGCTGTATTTTAAAAATGAATTTATATTTTGATTTCTTCTTTTATATGGATTACACGAATTCAATCATACTTTCCACATTTTTCTTACGTTAGCAGGTAGTTCTTCATTTTCCCAATTGGATGAGACAATTATATGATTCTCATCGTAATTCATTTATTTTAGAGCAAGATTTAAACAATCAAGAAGGCTATGTCTTTCGCAGTTTAACAATTTCAGTTGCGAATTTAATGCTGATAGGTGGAACAATAGTTCCTGTCAGCGACCAGAAATATCTTTCGGCAGGAGTGCTCTTATTATGAGGCGGAGACTTTCATCCGAACACCTCTTAAACCACTTCTTGGATAATGCATGTTTGGATTTCGACTTGCAGTTTCTTATTCAGTTCACTGATTTTCTTATACTGTGTGTTGTACATGATAGTGAAATCAGTGAACTGAATAAGGAAAGTAATCTACGAACCGCGGATGCAGATGTTTAAACGGTTCCACTGTTCAACTGCCGGATAATAAGCAGCTCTAAAAATAAAGACAACGCATGAGAACTTCACAGCATCCGGCGGAGTGGTAATCCCTTGCCTTTGCTGGTCCAGGTCATGCCTGCACTGGAGTTCGGTGTTGGTATGCGGTTTGCAGTGCCAACCTGAATTATGATGTAGGAAAATTCCGTGCAACCTGTGAGCGTGTAAAATATGTTTCATTTTTGAAGAATTAAGCATTGGAATTAACTTAAGAGAAAACTTGAAGAAGGGTTTATTTAAATTACAAGACTGTGCTTAATATTTTCCTTTGAAAGACACAAACACACTCAAAAAGGAAATTTTGAACTATTTGCCAAAAATAAATCACTAGTAAGTTGGAGGAGAAAATGCTGATATCGATAAAACTGGAAGTATGTTTCAGGAAATTAGGTGATCAGAGATGCAGACTTATTGCTGCCCAGCTCAAATGAGTAGCATTTGAGTTGAGCCAGAAGATCAAGTTTCATATGATGCATGAGCAGAGCACTTGTTCTGCTTCTGAGCCTTCCCTGTAACCAGCGATCCTAAAAACAGATATATTGTAAGTAGCAAGGCAAAGAGATGAAACGATATGTTTTTTCATTGAAAGTTTAACAACCACCATGCGCAACTCAATGGGTTATAAGCAGTCTCTCGTCCCTAATTTAGGGCAATTGGTTCCACGAAAGGCCAGTGCCGTAAGACAAACACAACTGCCATGTCTCACCGGGATTCGAACCCGGACCCTTCTCGGATGATAGGTCATAAGCCACCGCTTAGACCACTGTACCACTTGGGCGGCAGTGAGTTGTTGCACGAAAGTCTTAAAGTTCTAAAGCAGGTATAACGAATGTATGTGCATGCCATTTTTTGCATCGTGATGGCAATATGAAATTAATAGCGCAATACAACAGCCCGTGGAACTTATCTCTTATGTGATATTTTTTCTCCTTGCTCTCATTTAAAGAGTCAAAGTGGTTATGTGGTGGACGAGACTCTGGCTACAAATCCCACCAGGCTCACCATCATCACTGATTCAAAAACAACGCATAGAGTTAGGGCCTGATTTACGGGTGGACACTCGGGGCACGCGCTCAGGGCCCCCGACCGTTGAGGGACCCCACAAAATATAATTATATATTACTTGCTTCGCATCAAACTGATTCGCAATGTTCATCCAATGAAAAAAGTTAAAATGGTAGTCTCATAATTGTTTTTTGAAACGCATGGAAATGACAATTATAATTTCTACAAATAAATAGAACGCCATATTATTGGCAAAATAATTAATGTCTGTCAATAATAATTATGTAACCTGTCCCTAGCATAGGAACGTAGGGTGCACCCAATCACTGTCGCTTTCTAATGGAAGGAGGGCCCTCTGAGAGCCTCTTACCCAGCGCCCCAAACTGTCAAAGTCGGTTCCTGCATAGAACTTGAAGTACTCTTTTAGTTATGTATGTACGTGTGTGTATATACAACCAACAAGTAATTGGACACCCCTGCAATCGACGATATCTTCGGTCCTGATACACGTCACGGCCGCCGCCGTTAAATATCGTGTGGGAAACAACAACGCAACCAGTCGCATGCAAGATGCCACGCAGTTCAGAGCTCTCTGATTTCGAGAAAGGTGTAATCGTCGGGTATCACAGAAATGGCCGATCCATACGTGACATATCCAGCGAGTTGAAGTACCAAAAATCGACAGTGGTCTACGTGATTGGCAAGTGGAAGATGAGAGGTGACTGTCGAAATGTGCCCCGACCCGGCAGACCCACAAAACTGGGAGTTAGAGACCGAAGGGTGCTGGCCAGAGAAATTCGGAAGAACCGCACCAAATCGATGGGCCACATCCGCGAGGAGTTTCAACAGGCATCCGGGAGTATTCTTTCAATGGATACCATCCGTAAGAAAGCCCATCTGTTCGGTTATCATGGACATGCTGCCGCCCACAAGCCTTTGATCACCAAGTCCAACAGAGCTGCTCGGCTAACGTGGTGCAAAGAACGTAGATAATGGACCGTTGAACAGTGGAAACAAGTTCTCTGGAGCGATGAATCAAGGTTCACCCTCTACCGTTCGGATGGAAAAGTCTGGGTTTGGCGTCTGCCTGGAGAACGCCTCCTACCGGAATGTATTGTGCCAACTGTGAAGTTCGGCGGCGGTGGAATAATGCTATAGTGGCGTTTCTCCTGGTATGACACGAGACTCTTGGTCACAATTCTTGGTAGACTCACCGCCGAGACCTACTGCACCATTTTGGATGACCATGCGCTTCCTACGTGGTGGCAGTTTTGCTGGGTGGACCCATGTTACTTTCAGGATGACAATGCCACCTGTCATGTTGCGAGGTCCACCATGGCTTGGTATGGTGACAATGGGGTTAATCGAATGGACTGGCCTGCGCAGAGCCCGGACCTTAACCCTATCGAGCACCTCTGGGACGAGTTGGAGCTTCGACTTAAGGGGTGCCCCCACCGTCCGAAATTGGTGAAGGAACTGACCTGTCTTCTCCAAGCCGAGTGGAAGAAAATATTGCTAGCCGTCGTACAACGCCTGGTTGAGAGTATGCTCCGCAGGGTCGCAGCTGTAATCGCCGTTCGTGGAGGCTCCACCAACTATCGAAGGTCAATAAACTTCGTTTTCCTTTGCTATTACAGGTGTCCAATTACTTGTTGGTAGATGGTGTATATAGATATATAAATACTTTTTCTACTGTATATAATCCTTTTAGATATACAGATAGATGTCTGTTCCTCTCTTCCTAATCCTCTTACTCTTTCTCTCTTTGCTTTCATTTCAACGAGTAACACTTGACCGATTTGTCGGAGAGGTCAATAATAGCCTATTTCTAAGTATATACCTTCTTCACTCATTATCTAACCATTCAAATACAATTATACAGGGTGATTCATTTGCTACTTTACCCCGCATGTTTGTAATAATTGTAAGAAGAATGAAGATATCGTAACGAAATTTGAACTGGGCTTACTTTTGGCGGTGAGAAAGCAAACGGAAGCGACGTGTAGTTGTGCCGGCGTCGTGTGAGTAGCCAGAGAGAAGTGGCGGCGCTAGTGTATTGCGACTCCTCGTCGCCTGCCGGACGAGTGGGCGTCTGTCAGTTTACTGAGTCTGCAGACACAGTACGGCCGTTGTTTTACCGCTCGTGGAACAGTGTGGTTGTGTGTGTGCGTTGTCGGAGAATAGAAAACGTTGAAATGAACCGGTATACTCTAGAGAGGAGCGAGTGTATCTTGTGCGGACGTACTGGCAGACTAAATCATTAAAGTCGTGTCAAAAAGAATTCGTAAGAGGTTTGGAGGTCGGAAACCACCATCAAAGCCCTGCATTTTGGCCATGTCACGGAAATTGGAAACAACGGGGTTTGTGTGACGCGCATGGAGGAGGTCGACGACAAATGCCGGAAGAAACAGTCAAGAATGTGAGGCAGCGGTTATTGCTGTCTCCCAAAAAGTCCCTACGACGTCTGTCACAGGAAACCGGCTTATCCACAAGCACTTGTTACAGAGCTGTGAAAAAAGAGAACCTTCACCCATATCTTGTAAGCGTTGTTCACGCATTGAAAACGCCAAACTACGTGAAAAGAGTGGCATATTGTCAGTGGTTTTACACATTCCTGCAGCAAATTCCTGTGGCACACTGGATTGCTGTTGGTTCACAGATGAGGCTTGGTTTCATCTTTCTGGATATGTCATTGCCCAAAATTCCAGTTTTTGGGCAACTGACAATCCCCACGCGACACACGAAGAACCCCTATATCCAGCAAAGATCGGTGTTTGGTGCGCGATGTCACAGCGGCTCATTATTGGGACGATCTTCTTCGAAACATCCATCTCGACCGCAGCTTACGTGGAAATTTTTCAGACTTTCGTGAATCAGTTGGACGATGAGGAATTATCCATTGCATATTTCCAGCAGGATGGAGCAACATGTCATACTTCCCTGGCAGAAATTGAGTCATTTTTCGAAAACAGAATAACTTCGAAGGGATTTTGGCCTCCGCGGTGGCCAGATTTGACCGCGCTCGATTACTTTCTCTGGGGCTATCTGAAAGGTAGAGTTTACGGCGATAATCCGCGATCTATCGCCGTATTGAAATCCAACATCATTCAAGAAATTCAGGCAATTCCTGGGGACATGCCCGAACCTTTAAAAATATCGAGCGTCGTATTCAGCTGTGCCTGGACGCAAATAGTGACCATTTCCAACACATGTTATGATACCATCTACTTTCTCACAGCCTAAGGTGTAAGAAGAATGAAGATATCGTAACGAGGACAGTAAAGTTTTCCAGGCCTGGGAAATATAGCTGGGTACTTCATCGTTGCAACAAGTGTCCACTCGGTGCAAAATGTGCAGACTCTCTGTAAAGAGCACTGTTTCCCTCGTAGTAGAGGTAGAAAGAATTGGATGGACGTCTCCATTCTTTCTACCTCTACTACGAGGGAAACGGTGCTCTTTACAGAGAGTCTGCACATTTTGCACCGAGTGGACACTTGTTGCAACGATGAAGTACCCAGCTATATTTCCCAGACCTGGAAAACTTTACTGTCCTCGATTCCTGTTTCTACCTCTTACATAGCAGACTCTGCCCATCAATAATAGAACTTTACAGGCCTCTATTTGCTCACATTACGTTAGAGCAAGTGAACTTTCTTGTATTTCTTTCCTCAGTGTGAACGATTGGCAACGGCACCGATACATAAATGTGTTTTCTGGAACTCCAACTTGTCTTTCATCTGATGATGTGCTCGTAGCGAGCACGAAAGTACTATGTCGTTTTAAACCATGTAAATAGATTTTAACTTGTGTGTGTGTTTTTAGCTATTAAAGTTTGTATAGAACTGGAACTATTCAGCAAGTTTGTACATCGTGCGTTAACAGCAAGTTTCTTACCCTGAGTGGCGTTTGTAGATTTCTTAATTTCACAACTGTAATAGAATCACTTTTGATAGTTTCCACTCTTCGCTATTTCCCGGGATGTAGAAGGGCCTTAGCGCGGCTTAGCGGGTCTAAGGCACTGTTCTTCTAGGCTTAGCGGAGCTAAGTTACTTTTCGCAGTTAGGTGGTTGCAGATGATGGGTAAACAAATTTCTTAGATGATCATGTATTCAAAAACAGCAACCATGTTGTTTTACATACCATCATAACCAAAATATTCGTATTGCAAGGATGATATTTAACCATCGGATCACACAGTAGGACATCTCACGGACCATAAAGGTGAAGAGAATGTTGTTTGTGTTTCTGTTTTAACTTTCACCGTGAGCTACTATAAGGGCTATACGCCGTTGACCGTCCCTGATTTAGGGCGGGAGAGACGCACTACCCATGCTTCATGCGGATTCAGACAACTACCCAGAAACCTACACCTCTGACCACTCGGTCACCGGGACGGCGCAAGGAGAATATAAAGTCCCTTGTCTAGACGCTAGACGGTAGTCCCCAAAATTATCTTATTGCTCACAGAAAAAACTGAAGAGAGAAATTATGCAGTCATTAAGTCTTGGTGATAAGAGTTTCATGCGTGCGAAGAATATTTTTCTAAGGTATACCCTTTCTCTTATTAATAACATAAACACCCAGATCTATCTACCTCTCTGGAACGCTTGACGTCACAGAAACGTCTGCATTGTTGCGCCATCACTTGTTGATCAATTCGTATGTGCGGTCGCAATGTCAAAACAATTGCCTGCTATACAGGGTGTTTCAGAAAATTTGATATCATTTGAGATGTGAATATCTGAGTAACTAAATAGTCTAGGCAAATAAAACTAAACAGCCTTAATGTTGAGCAAAATGAGATTTTTTTCATCAAAATTTGAATGGGAAATTCAAAATGTGGATTTCATGAACGATTTCGCAAGTTTTCTATATGGCTCTTCCTGTGACACAGCACACGTCAAGTCGGTAGTCCAGCTCCTGCCAAACACGATGCACCAAGTGCTCAAATGTGGCATGGGGATCGGCCCAAATACAAATATTATGCTTGTTGACTTTGCCATTCGTATGAAATGTGGCCTCATCACTGAAAACAAGACTATTTTCAAACTCGTCTTCTTCAAGTTTCTGTTGCATATCGACACAGAATTGCTTACGCTTTTTCTTGTCATCTGTCTTTAAGGCCTGAACGAGCTGTAGCTTGTAGGGTGTCATCCGCAAGCGTTTCCTTGCGACACGCCAAACTGTCGTTAGAGGAATCTGGGTTTCCAGACTTTCACTTCTCTTGGACTTCCTGGGACTTCACTGAAATGTTTCCGGAACCCGCTCGACCATCTCTTCCGCTACTGGTGGTCGTTCAGATCCTTTTGCCCTGCACAGACAGCCTTCCTCTTTGACTTTTTGTGCCATGTCCAAATCTGGATTGCAGTTCGTGCATTTGAGCACATTAGGGACATGCTGCATCGTGTTTGGCAGCAGCTGGACTACCGACTTGACGTGTGCCGTGTCACAGACGTTCGCATATTGAAAACTCGTGAAATCTTTTCTGAAGTCCACATACCTTTGAATTTCTCATTCAAATTTTGATGAATAAATCTTATTTTGCTCAACATTAGGCCTGACTATTGCCTAGACTATTTAGTTACTCAGATATTTACATCTCAAATGATATCAAATTTTCTGAAACACCCTGTATAAAGCACGCAATCATTTTTTGATGTCAGGGTGATCGCGTGCTAATTTAAAAACATCGGATTATCAATTACTCGAGTTCTATTTATCCTATATAAAAGATTCAAATTAAAATCTTAATGTCACGGCTAGTTCCGTTTGCATATTAATTTAATTTAGCGCAATTCGAATATGAATTTATACGCTTTAATTATTTTTTACTTTTTTAATTTAACTAACTTTCAGAGTTTAGTGCTGATTATATCATACATTTTGCAAAATATCGATCTATCTAAACGCTCTAACGTACAATAAAAACTTAAATCTTGAGATGTCAAAGTGAGCAAGATTGCATCTAAACGCAGATGTCGCCCCAACACATTGTCGAGAATTTACATAATTCCGATTTGTAATACCAGATGTCGAATTATTTTGTAGAAAAAGGTTCGGTGTGAAGTTTCAAATTAACCGTCGAATAGGACAGTCTAAAACAAGCCGTGAAGGGAATAACAAATGTGCCGGAGAAAAAGTAATTTAACGCGAAAAATAAAAGTAAAAGTTATTAAGGTATAAGTGTGCACGAAAACAACTTTCCGAGTTTAGTACTGTTTGATATTACACAATTTGCAAAATATAGATCTATCTAAACGCTCTAATCTACAATTGTTAAACAACAACAAATATTTTACACAGAATGTTATTTAGCGCGAGGTCTTTTGAAAAACGACGGAAATAAATAGCATATATTGGGTTGTCGGAAAAGTCATGACGATTTTGGCTCCCGATGGCGGTTGGGCGGTTGGAAGTACTAGAGGCATGCGCAGCTCTGTTATCGCTATGGCATTCAACAGGTGCCAGTTCTAGCTGCAGTCTAAAAGGAGTAATGAGCGATTTGGTTGATTTGCGGAGATTTGACATCAAGTTGAAGATGGAAGACCAAACTGTTCATTTTCGCCATATTTTACTGTTTTACTTCCGTAAAGGGAAGAACACGCGTCAAGCTTGTGAAAAGTTGCGTAAAGTGTACGGTGATAATGCTCTACAAGAACGTCAGTGCCAGCGGTGGTTCGCAAAATTCCGTGCTGGTGATTTTGACCTCAACGATGCACCTCTGTCCGGGAGGCCCACCGAATTTGATGGCGACCAAATCAAGGCATTGATCGAGTCAAACCCACGTTACACGACACGAGAGATTGCAGACACATTGCACATCCATCATTCAAGCGTTCACGACCACCTGAAGAAGCTGGGATACGTAAGCAAGCTCGATGTGTGGGTTCCTCGTGAACTCAAAGAAGCTCAATTGACGGCGCGCATAAACATTTGCGATATGCACATTAAACGTGAGGTAAACGATCCTTTTTTGAAGCGACTGATAACTGGTGACGAAAAGTGGATTGTGTACAACAATGTGCTGCACAAACGGTCATGGTCCCGCCGTGCTGCTTCGCTTCAAAAGACATCCAAAGCAGACATTCATCAGCAGAAGGTTCTGGTTTCAGTGAGGTGGGATTTTAAAGGTGTCGTGTTTTTCGAGCTCCTACCACGGAACCCAACAATCAATTGGAATGTGTACTGTTGGCAATTGGACAGTTTGAACGAATCCATCATCCAGAAACGTCCAGAGCTCGTTCATCGTAAAGGTGTTGTGTTCCATCACAGCAATGCGAGATCACACACAAGTTTGATCACCCGCCAAAAATTATTGGACTTGGGTGGGATGTGTTGCCACACCCAGCATACTCGCCTGACCTTGCGCCGTCAGACTTCTACTTGTTTCGCTCTCTTCAGCAGTATTTGCATGGTATAACGTTCAATTCAGATGAGGCTGTAAATCAGCACCTTGTACAGTTTTTCACCAAGAAAGACAGGTCCTTCTATGAACGAGGCATTCTGCAGCTCACTGAAAGATGGCAAAAGGTTATCGAACAAAACGCGCATTATATCATTGATTGATCTTTGTTCTTTATATCAATAAATAACATTTGCAAAACATGGCTAAAATACGTCATGACTTTTCCGACAACCCACTAAATCGTCCTATCTACATTGTGAAAACGGTAGAATTAAGATGAGTTTTTTTATGCAGACCTACCTCCAGACATGCTGCCAGTTCATCACATGAACGACACTATTTTTTCTTCGATCTCTTAGCTTCCAGAGATATAACTCTTGTTTACTGTACTAGCTCCATATATTAATACAGGAAAAAATCTATTAAAAAAGTAATTTTAAGACATTTCTCAACCCCGAAGAAAAAAAAAACAATAAATTTCTATCTCCGAGCTTCCAAATTCCATCTTCTTGCTTTCATTCCAATTTCCAGTGTTCCATCGTAATGATTGGCGAACGTCTAACACCACCTAGAAATTTCTACATAATATCGTACGATTTATCGTACTTTACACGTCCTTTCCAGCATGGCTTTGGTAAGTGTTTCCTCTCAACAATGTTATTAATACCACCATTTTTATTAATATTTGAAATAATATTTTGTTTTGCTTCTCCTCTGGCCCTCTTCTCCTTTGATCAGACAACGGACATTAAGGAACTTGCCGGATTTCTTACTATCGCCGGCTACAGAGATAATGACTCAATATAAGAGGAACTATTGTTTTGCAAGACCTAAAGACAGGAGCTTGCGAAGCAACAGTTATTCAGCGAGCATATTTTTAATTTGGTTTACTCTTATGCAAAAAAAGAAGGGACTTTCATGAGAGGAATGCGTTGATATCTGCACTGATGGTGCAAAGTCGGTGACTGGAAAACACTGTGGATTTATTGCACGTGTTCAAAGTATCGTGCCTCAAACTGAAAGTAGCCACTGCGTCAGCCATGGCTACTTTCAGTTGAAAAGTCGTCAGTGAAGCTCAGAAGCGTTTTTAGATCTTTTGGGGTCATAGGCGCTAAAAGATTCAGGGCCCTCCCCTTCTTCCTTCTGATCGCCTCAAAAATGTTCATCCGTCAGATTAAAAAAAAAAGTAAAGCCAAGAAAAACGTTTTTACACTTTTTAAAATGCCGTTCTCTCTTCTTATTTTTAGAACATTTTGTAAGAAACAGTACTAATGTAATCACCTTGTCTATCCGTGCATATCGATCTTTTTTGGTTTCAGAGATATTTCAGAAATTATTTTTGCGGTTTGGAAATCAAAGGATATTAAGTTTGACACTCTAAATATCCCATATACTCGCACTTCATGAATTCACTGTTAAGGGCTATTAAAATCGAAAAACCAAAAAAATTAAAGCTCTGTTGTGAAGAAACTATTCAACTTAGAGAACAAAAAAGCACTTTTGTGCCTCTCAGATAAAGCTTAACTGTTCCTTCTCGGATATTTAAATTTTCCAATTAGTTCGTTAGTGTCCTGCTAGAGGCGCTGAAGGCCAAAAGACTTGGCTTTCACAGATTTTTTAAAAATCTTTGCGAATGATAGGGCATGAAATTTCATTAAATTTTGCCCACTTTTAATTTCACTACTAGTTCATAAATTTCCTGGTTAAAGGGTATTAGAGCTGAGGAAGATCTCGATTACCCTACCCCAAAGGGAAAAGGCAATAAACAGCAAAATATCCCATCATCAGGGCAGTTTTTGCGGGCACTCCTCATTGCAATTCAGGGAGAAAGGTTCCAACACATGTTTCCCCTTGACTGGAAGAAGCATGAAAATAATGTATAGCACAGCAGACCAGTTAAGTGTTCACTTTAAACAATGAAAAGTGCGGGAAGCATGAATCCTTCCTTCAGCTACCCTAAAGGGAAGCTAAATTATTTTATAACAGTTCCTTTCAAAAGAAGTACATCGATAAGAACTCGAAAATGTGGAGTATCAGCAAGATAAAGAAAAAATATATCTGCTACTAGTATGAGAAAGTAAAATATCAATTGACAATACAATTAAAGTGGTCGCTTAAAGGATTAATTTGTTTCGGTCAGTGAAAATCAAAACAAAACTGGCAATCCAATTATAAGTTTTCAGGGCCCCTTAAACTCTGGGGGCTCTAGGCGGACCCCTAGTGCGCCTATTGGGAAATCCGCCCTTGGTTAAGCTGCACAAATAGTGAATTTTATAAAATCTAGGCTTATAAATTCTCGACTTTTAACTACTGTTTGTGAAGTACTAGAAGCGAATTCAAGAATCTGTTTTTATTTCAACCCATCATCCCGATTGTGATCTCGTGTGTCGTAACGTGTGTTACTCTGACTTTTGGGCCCAGTTTAGAGTGAATCTCGCTGATATCATTTCGGGTCTCAATGAACTGAACTTATCACTCCAGGGTACATCTATGGCAGTATTTTTAGTTTCAGACTAAAGTGAAGCTAAGTTGGAGAATCAAAAAAACTACTTTGGGAATCTTGTATGAAGAGAGGAATTATTGGGTGCTTTCTTATTTTCATGATTTTGTTTCTAAATCAGAAACTTCCCTTGCGTCACAAATTGCTTCAGAAGTAACAGAACATCTCGAAAAACCTACAAGTTTCAATCAGAGAACATGTTCCACCAAAAGAAGATATGAACCGTCTCCCAAATCCATTCTCAGCCGTAATAGAAATTTGGACTTACTATTAAGAGAAATTGAACAATTTATCGACATAGCGGCTGACAGGAACTTTAAACATACTTTCAAACCTGAATTTCGATCCCAGCTTAAACATACTTTCAAACCTGAATTTTGATCCCAGCTTTTACACAGCTTTACGGTGTCCTTCGAGATTTATGGATTGAATACCCATAAATCTCGAAGGACACCGTAAAGCAATTTTTGCGCTTTGCTTTAACATACCCCGTAGGTAGCATTTCAAAATACATTCTCATTGAGAAATGGACACGATCCCGAAGCAGATATGTGGCTCCAGTTATTCATCATAAACCGGACTTCAAATTACTTTTCTCTGAAAGGCAAGCATATCCATCTCATTAGTTTCATGCCCTGTTAACTGATTGGAGAGAAAATGAAAAGACAGTTTTAATTATAGTGCTTTTAAGTGTTATTCTTAAAAAAGTACTTTTCCATAATCATGATATGTGTCATTTTGTTTTTTAAAAATTTAATAATTATCTTAGATTTTTTACTTTCCAAAATGTCGATAAAAATGCCCAAACAATAATAATACATTATAAAGTAATGTGATTATTTTTGGAGGGTGGGTGGATGGTATATGGATAGGTAGGAGTTTCTCGGTAAGTTGTGTATTTCTTTTTCTGTTCCGTATACTAAAACATACAAAGAACCGTTGTTCTAACTCATGCTTCATCTCGGAAAAGAAAAAGAAAAAAAAACCGGCGAAAATGGCGTCACTTGATTTTAGATGAAGCATTGATGCTGAGAAGTCATTTACTGGCAAAGTGTCAACAATGTTTGTTTGTTATGCCAGCAGTCCAAGTTTGAATCTCAAGTTTAACGTAGGTGTTTTGTTTATTCTTCGGCTCTAGTTTGCTACCTTCTTTGGGGCCAGTTTTGCTAAACTGCACGCGTAATTACTCCAAGCCTTTGATCTCATGGAATTATTGAACCACTGTAAAAAAAAATACAGGTAGGCTCAGTTCTCATTGAGCCATCAGTTTGGAACGTTGAACTGCGACTTGCAGATCGAAGACTTGAAATGAGCTAGTCGAGTATGGTTTCAAAGCGTTTATTTAATTTGTTATAGCTAACACAAGTCTACGATATGAAAAGTAGCTTACATATTTTTTTCAAAGAATGCTGAATACATTACGAATACAAAGCAGATCGATACACGAATTACCCAGCGTGGTGCTCTGTCTTCTTGGGCTTCTTACATTCCTCATCACTTGCTCTTGCCTCTCGTTTTGCTTTTCTCCACTTTTGCTTGCGTTCATTCTGAGAATTCCGCAGCGTTGTCGAAAATGTTAACCCGTTCACACGAAAATAATTTTTAAAAACTTTAGTTTAAGCCTCTGCGATATGTTTTCTATATATTTGAATAGATCTCGTCGAGAGCTTTAAAACGATACCACGCACAGAAAGTCGTTTTGCACTCACGGTTGTCCAGATTAAACGCGATATTGTGCCGCTAGAAAAGAAAACAATTTTTTAAATGTTCAGTTCAAACCACTGCGAAATGTTCTTCGTATATTTGGATAAATCTCGCCGAGAGCATTAAAAAGATACCAAGCTCAGTTGTGTTGCGCTCACGGTTGCCGAGATAGACTGAGTCAAACGCGGCGGCACACCCGGAAATATTGCATCATCTCCCCCGCGCACACAATGTATTGCGCGCACGATGTATTGAGCAGAACGCGAATTGAACACCATGCTGTTTACGAATATGCTAACACGATTAGCATGTGGGATGTATTTTTAGCGCTATAATAATTTCAATTGGGATCTATTTTTGTCACAGGCGATCGGCCGTAGGTCGCCCCATATTATCCGTGGAGTTAGAAGTCGTCTTACGCCAAAAACAAAAACAACAAGAAAGATGACACCGAAATATCGGGTGCAATAAGCACGTCTTTTGAATCCGTTCTGACGCAAATTAAATTTATCAAAGCTATTCAAAGTCAATGGAACCGGTATGCAAAACAATAGTATCTGACGGAAGAAAGAAGTTTTTCAATCGGGTTTTTAATCCCTCAGATATTGCTGTAAACGGAATCGCGAGTTTACGCCCTTTGGTTGCAGATTTGTGCGTTAAGAAAAACATGAATTTATATGTGAAACATTTCGCACCGGAAACGCTCTCCAACATAGAAGGAATTTTTCAAATCGAACTCTTAGAAACAGAGATATCGACAAAAATAAGATGTGACTTTACGTCCCCTGGTGGGAAAACCATGCATTATTTTAGGAAGAAAGTATTCTCAAAAGGTTTTTTCCATATGAACACTATCGGTCCAAGAAAAAAAAATAGTCGAGTTTTCAGGAGCCCAGATTTTGCTACAAATACATCTGAAGCAGAAATTAACACTTATGCTCCCTGGTGGCCAAACCATTCTTTACCAAACATTAGAAATTATGTGAAAAATATTTTCCATCAGGTCTTGTATGCGATACAGGAAGAATTCTTCAAATCGGAGTTTAAGAAACAGAAATAACGCAGAAAACGCAATTTACCTTTGTGCCCCCTAGCGGAAAGTCTATGATTTACTAGAAAATTTTGAATTTACAGGAAAAACATTTCGCATCGGAAAGACTATCCAACAAAGAAGGAATTCTTCAAATCGGACTCCTAGAAGTACAGATATTGACAAGAATAAGATATACATCTACGCCCCCTGGCGTAAAAACCATGCATTATTTTAAGAAGAAAATGTTCCTAAAAGTTTTGCCGATATGAGTAGTATTCGTCAACAAACCACTGTTTTTTCAAGCGACATATAAAGCTCATATTTTGCTGCAAAAACATCAGAAACGGAAATTAAGATTTACGCCCCCTGGTGACCAAACAATTTTTTTACAAAAATTAGAAATTATGTGCAAATGATTTCCCATCAGGAGTTGTATCCGATGTAGAAATAATTTTTCAAATCGGAGATTCAGAAGCAGAGACATAGGGGGAAACGCAATTTACCTCAACGCCCGCTAGCGAAAAGTCTATGAATTACTTCAAAATTTTGAAATTATATGAAAAACAAATCAGACTGGAAACACTATACAACAAGGAAGGAATTTTTCAAATCGGACTCCTTGAACTAGAGGTATTGACAAAAATAAGATATACATCTACGCCTCCTGACCAGAAACTGTGGAATATTTTAAGAAGAAAATATTCCGAAAATGTTTAACGATGTGAGTTGCATCAGTCCACGAAAGAATTTTTTCAATCGATATTTTGGAAGCTCGGATTTTATGGCAAATAGATCAGAAGCAAAAATTAACACTTACCCCCCTGGTGGCTAAAGTATTCTTGACCAAAAATTTTAAATTATAGGCAAAAGATGTTCCATCAGGAGGTGGATCCGCTGAAGAAAAAAATTTTCAAATCGCAGTTTTAGAAGAGTTATCGAGAAAAATGTCATTTACTTTTACGCCCCCTAGCAGAAAATCTATACGTAATTTGAAAAAGTAACTATATCTAAAATACACTTCGACATAAATGGAATCAAAAGATAAAATAATTTTTGAATCGGTTGTTTAGAAGCAAATATCTGGAATAAAACGTATTTTTAAATTCGACATCATCTGCATTTACGCCCCCTAACGGCGAAATTGTACATCGTAAAAAAGAAACGAAATATAGGATCATCATTCGCATATTTCAAGCTTCCCAATGCAAAAATAATTTTTTAAATCGGACGAATAGTTGCAGAGATATCTTGGGTAAAGACGGACGGAAGGACGGACAAACCGGTAACATA
Source organism: Macrothele yani (assembly GCA_039090855.1). Classification (NCBI taxonomy): domain Eukaryota; kingdom Metazoa; phylum Arthropoda; class Arachnida; order Araneae; family Macrothelidae; genus Macrothele; species Macrothele yani. The sequence goes on from CM077002.1 coordinate 80,450,011, forward strand.
AGCACGATCTTTTTTCACAAAAGACGTGCTAAAACAAAACAAAAACAAAGAAATAAAAAACAGGGGGAGGGGATGCTCAGGAAACAAAGAACATGCTGAGACCACTGAGTGGCACGACAAATAGGATATTTATGAATTTAAATATCAGATAAGCTGGAATTAGATTTTAAATTCACAAATATTCTTGACTCTTGCTATAAGTCCGAAACTGAAATTCACACCGAATTCTTTCCGTCACAATAGATGCCAGATACAGGGAGTAAAATAAAAATGGCCTTCCCTTTTGCAGGAAATTTTTCTGGGTTTGCATATATGATGATTGTAAGAACGGACACATTAACGATGTTAATTCATTTCAATGATAAACATTATGTGGGTTTTTTTGACGAAAGAAACATCGCAAGTTCCAAAAATGGCGACAGAAAGTTCGCATATATACTTAATCTCTTTTTTTTGTGTGTGTGAAGTCGAGATGTATAACAAAAGACTTCAGGTTCTTACGCCTTAGAAACGGCGAGGCCTTTTTCTACGAACTGAGAGTATCATCAAGGGCACTGTGACTTTCACAGATACATTGTTCATTACGACCTGGCGCCTACAAGTCTGAAATGCAGACATACTCTTTTGTATCATTATAACAATGTGTATTGTATTGTTACCGATGTACTACCGCGGTAGGATTGCTTTCTTGGAAGGAGGCACTCACGAATGAATGGCCTGAGGATAAGCAAGAACGCGCAAGGTAGAATTAAAGGTCCAGTATCCAGACACCCAGAAAACGCCTAGGGGTGGGGCAGGTGAAGGGCGCCAGAGGTGACCCACGTGATCAGAGAGGAGAGCAGCATGACCGGTCAGTGGAGGTCAAGGTCAGTGCCATCGCCCTTGAAACAGGTGCAGCGTGAAGGGGGAGGGCACGAGCAGGTCACTCCGAGAGGATCTGTTCGTCAGTATGTCTTCGGAAAGCGGAGGGGATAGTTCTCCGATAGAAAGGAAGCGCGACGCGTTTGCCTTGATTGTGCGGTGGACTCCCGAAGTCCACGGGAAGCGAGCGAGCACCAGACCTGGAAGAGATAGGTAACCGCTACAGAAGGAATCAGCCCGTGTCAGGGATTCCGGTAAAGTAGTTGATGTTATACTACTGAATTACGGACTTAGTACAGTCTACTGAAACATCGATTAGAGAAGGATAGCTAGAATACTATTCCTTAAGTGTCGACGAGATATAGGTCTACCTAGTGTCAAGGAGACTCTAAGTTAGGACTTCAACGCAGAGTGAGATTTCTGAAAAATCCGACCATCTTAGCTTGCGCGTTCCACGATCCTTGCCAGGTCCAGTCATAATGAGGCCAAACGTTCAAGAGCGAGTAATCCGCCGCCATCAAAATTCTAATTGATGCCGAAATAAATGTTTTGTATGTGTTTTAACCAAGAGTTCTCTTCAAATTATCATTTCTGAAGGTGAATATATTTCCGTATGATCAGCTGTTGTCGCTCCGCCTCCCCGGTTTACAGATTTACATATTAAAGTGGGGGGAGGTTTCGTTTGTTCGCTCGAACACAGTGAGAGAGCGAGAGAGAGAGAGTGTGTTTCTGGGAAGCGCAAACAACTCTCTGTTTGTTGTGAGAGCCCACATAGCGCGGACACCTCGGATCCTTAAGTAGGAGGCGGCGCTTAGTCACATGACGACACGTTCGCTCTTACAATGATCTTACACTTATTATAAATCAGCATGCACACCTTTTATTACACTCGGTCATTTCACTGTTTGAAAATTTTTTAAGGCAGCACCATGATGTTCTCGAGTCTTTCGAGAGGGGAAAGAAACTATCGATATATATTAATATTCAGACTCATGACTTCAGCATTTGTTTCGTGTATTAATAGCAGCACATGATTTTTTGGCAGTTCTCACTTCCGAAAGCTCCTATACTAACCCTGGATGCATTTTGAATCTTTTTGTATTTTTATATGGAATTGAGTCCCTGTTTCACTGAAATTTTGAAATTACTCACTTAATCGTGCTGTGCTAAATATTTTCTCCTTTTTTTTTATTCCTGATCAAAGTTATTTTGGAAAATATGATCCATATTCAGTGGTCTGACGTATTATAACGTCATTTCTTCAAAGATGCTGCAAGTCATAAGTGACAATCATTAGCGCACCCACGGGGGTGGCTTTGGGGCTTATCCCCCCCCAAGGAGATTAAGAGCGACATAAGTCACAAATTAAACATTCAGAAATATTATTTTACTTGTTCAAAAAATGCATAGTGTCTTTTAGTTATATTCCAAAGCCACAAAGATAGATATTAAGAGAGACGTACATCATAAATTAAACATTCAAAAATATTATTTTACATATTCAAAAAATTACATAGCGTCAACACGTTATCTTTTCGGGCCTATATGTACGATTTTTTCTTCCTTTAAGGGCCCGAAAACTTTTCGCACATCCTACGTACATATCAACATCTATCTACCTAATTTATACACTATGCGCGTATACTATATACATGCACAAACTACGTAAGTACACTATACAGTATATATATGCACTAATGTGCGTGTACTCTTCATGCTTATTCACACGCTATGTACACATACGAGATACTGTATACACTATGTGCGTACACTGTATATATATATATATATATATATATATATATGGGAAGTAAGGTCAGGTGATGCGCAACATTACATCCTCTAGTTGATAAATGTCAATCCCGCCTTCTCGTGGTGCATCCTGTTCCCACTAAAGGGGCTCTGACGACCGCCAATAGCGGTATAACTGTACCATCGGGATTAGAGGAACTGCTATCCCACACTTACCAACCCGCTTGGCCAGCGTGGTGAGTTATGGCCAAACCCCTCCAAAATGACTCCACAACTTAAATCTTGGCCCTCAGTCTCCGGCAGCTGGAATGTACCTGGCCAAGGCAGCGGCCAGTGCGACATGAAGGCAGAGGGTGCTAAGAATCCCCGGAGGACCGGACTAGGCTGCCATCTGATGCTGACCTTGGCTACGTATAATGGACGCTCCATATCTTCTGATTCAAGGCTTCTTGAATTGGAAGAGGAAAGACAAAGGATCAAGTGGGACATCGTCGGGCTAAGTGAGGTAAGGAGAAAAGGAGAAGATCTCATTGAACTGAAAAGTGGACATCTCTTCTACTATCGTGGGACAGATACCGGCAGAACTAGGGGTGTTGGATTTATAATAAACAAGAAACTGAAGAATAAAGTTGTAGAAGTTGAAAGTTCCTCTGACAGAGCTGCACGACTCGTTATCCAACTCTCGAGAAGATACCAGGCTCAGATTATTAAAACTTATGCACCCACCACAAGTCATCCTGAAGAAGAAATTGAAGAATTTTATGAGGAAATTCGTCATCTAAATAATAAAGGTAAGCAGCACTTAAAGATAATTATGGGAGATTTCAATGCAAAAATAGGGCAACGGCAACACAATGAAACTTCAGTAGGTAAATTCCGTCACGGCAACAGAAACCAGCGTGGAAATACTCTCGTTGAGTTTACAGAGGCAGAAGGGTTTTTCACCATGAACTCCTTTTTCAAGAAAAAGCCACACAGGAAATGGACATGGAGACATCCAAATGGGACGACAAGTGAAATTGATTTTATTATGTGTAACAAAAAATTCGTCATAGAAGACTGTAGTGTGCTAAACAAATTCAACACAGGTAGTGACCATAGATTGGTGAGATGTAAGATGCACACCTCAACACTAAACTCGAACGTTAAAAGCTCATAAGACAAACAAAATGTATTGACATAACCAACCTTAAAAAACACCATAATACCTTCAAATTGGAACTGAAGAACAGATTCTCTGCTTTAGAAGGCCTAACATCGGAAGAAGTGGAAATTTCTGAAGTTAACAGAAAAGTAACCAAAGCTCTTATGGAAACAGCAACAAAATTAGCTGGGTCTAAGAACAAATTGCATGTGAATAAATTATCAGGAAAAACCAAAATGTTGATGCAAAAAAGAAGAGAGATGAGGACAACTAAAGAAGATGTGACTTCCAAAGTGGAATACATAGAGCTATGCAAGACAGTACGAAAAAGTATCACTGAAGACATAAGGAAATTCAACTGTGAACTAGTGAAGAAAGCAATTGAAAACAACCAAAGCCTAAAGATAGGAAAGGGACATCTCAGTAAGGGAAGAAAACAGATTATGGCACTGAGAAAAGAAGATGGTTCTGTAACAAGAAATAGAGGCGAAATTTGGACAAGAGTGAAAGATTTCTACTCCAAATTATTTGAAAGGGATGATGCATGTACTCCAGACATCATGGAAGGTACCAGTACCAGAGTTCTTCCAGTTATCCCAGCAGACGTTGCATATGCAATCAAGAACATGAAACGGGGAAAAGCTCCAGGAGAAGATGGAATTACTGTAGACATCATACAAGAAGCAAGTGGAGAAATCGAAACAGTATTCGGCCAAATTTTCACTCGATGCTTTAATGAAGGGAAGATTCCTGGGGATTGGAACAACGCTATTATGATCTTGCTACGTAAAAAAGGTGACATGGAGGATCTTCGGAACTACAGACCTATCAGCCTCCTATCAGTGGTTTATAAAATCTTCACTAAAGTTCTTTCACACCGTTTGAAGGTAACACTGGACATGGCTCAACCGAGAGAACAAGCTGGATTCACGAGTGTCTACAGCACAATAGATCATACCCACGTACTGAGAGAACTAATTGAAAGAGCGAGGGAATATGAACTTCCATTGTGCATGGCTTTTATCGATTATGAAAAAGCCTTTGATTCGGTGAAACCATCAGCAGTTACAATGGCTCTGAAATACTGCGGTATTGAAGATGCATACATTAATATTACTAATAACATCTGTGAAAATGCAAGTGCAAAGATTCGGCTATTTGAAAATACAACACACATAATAATTGGAAAGAGAGTGAGACAAGGTGACACCATATCTCCGAAGCTCTTTAACGCCACATTGGAAAATGTCTTTCAATCACTGAACTGGGAAAACAATGAGATAAAGATTAATAGAGAATATGTAACCCACCTCCGTTTTGGTGATGACATAGTCATTTTTGTAACTACCCCATCAGAGGTGCAGAGTATGATCCAAGAACTTGCTGACAAGAGTGAAGAAGTGGGATTAAAAATGAACTTTCAGAAGACAAAAGTGATGTTCAATGCTTTTACAAGAGATGAAGATTTATCGACTGATGGAGAAAAGCTGGAGATAACAGACACGTACGTTTATCTTGGACATCAGATATCAAATGAGGATCACATTGTTGAACAATATAATCAGCGTACAAAACTTGCCTGGAGAGCTTTTGGAAGAAACAGCATAATTTCCAAGAGCAATATGTCATTATGTCTTAAAAGAAAAGTGTTTGATTATGCATCCTTCCAGTGCTTACGTATGGTGCAGAGACGTGGACCTTAACTAAAAGAGACATACAAAGGCTGCAGACAACTCAAATAAGCATAGAGAGGTGCATGCTTGGTGTAACCAGGTGAGATAAGAAGAGGAACTCGTGGATCCGAAAAATGAGAAGTGTGGAAGATATCATGATCAGAAATAAATCCGTGAAATGGCAATGGGCTGGGCATACTGCCAGAAGGACAGACCATCGATGGACAGGTAAAATTTTAGATTGAATTCCAAGGGACAGGAAAATACCCAGAAGAAGACCACATGGGACATGGGTGGATGAAATTCGAAAGTATGAGGGAGTCGTCACATGGAGGAGACTGGCACAAGACCGACCGTTGTGGAGGAAACTTGGGGAGACCTTCGTCCAGCAGTGGATTGATAATGGTTGACAATGATGATGATAATAATGATATATATATAGCAATAGAAGACACCACAAGTAGTTTACATTCCCAATACAATAAATACCATCGAAATAACACCCAAAAGATCCTGAAAAGAGAATTAAAATAGTTAAATACAAAAAGATAGAAATTCGAAAAATCCATACCTTTTAAGGTTAATGCACACCAGAGCACCAGCTCATTCATCCCTGATCAGTGGGCTGGTGCTCCGATGTATTGGAAATGTAAATTATTTGTGGTTGTGGTTGTCTCTATGTGATTACATTTCAAACCTGCAGCTAGGCCCGGTTTTGCAGTGATCATGTTACATTTGTATGCTTCCTACTGATTTTTTTAAGTCTTGTGATATATATATATATCATCATCATCATTGTCAACCATTATCAATCCACTGCTGGACGAAGGTCTCCCCAAGTTTCCTCCTTCCTCCACAACGGTATGTCTTGTGCCAGACTCCTCCATGTCACTCCCTCATACTTTCGAATTTCATCCACCTATCTCCCATGTGGTATTCTTCTGGGTCTTTTCCTGTCCCTTGGAATCCAATCTAAAATTTCGGCTGTCCATCGACGGTCTGTCCATCTGGCAGTATGTTCAGCCCATTGCCATTTCAGGGATTTAACTCTGATCATGATGTCTTCCACTCTTGTCATTTTTCGTATCCACGAGTTCCTCTTCTTATCTCTCATAGTTACACCAAGCATGCACCTCTCCATGCTAATTTGAGTTGTCTGCAGCCTTTGTATGTCTCTTTTAGTTAAGTTCCATGTCTCTGCACCATACGTAAGCACTGGAAGGATGCATTGATCAAACACTTTTCTTTTAAGACATAATGACATATTGTTCTCTTGAAAATTATGCTGTTTCTTTCAAAAGCTCTCCAGGCAAGTTTTGTACGCCGATTAATTTCTTCATCAATGTGACCCTCATTTGATATCTGCTGTCCAAGATAAACGTACGTAGCTGTTATCTCCAGCTTTTCTCCATCAATCGATAAATCTTCATCTCTTGTAAAAGCATTGAACATCACTTTTGTCTTCTAAAAGTTCATTTTTAATCCCACTTCTTCACTCTTGTCAGCAAGTTCTTGGATCATACTCTGCAGCTCTGATGGGGTAGTTGCAAAAATGACTATGTCATCAGCAAGACGAAGGTGGATTAGATAATATCCATTCATCTTTACCCCATTGTTTTCCCAGTTCAGTGATTGAAAGACATTTTCCAATGTGGCGTTAAAGAGCTTCGAAGATATGGTATCACCTTGTTTCACTCTCTTTCCAATTTTTATGTGTGTTGTATTTTCAAATAGCCGAATCTTTGCACTTGCATTTTCGTAGATGTTATTAATAATATTAATGTATGCATCTTCAATACAGCAGGATTTCAGAGCCATTGTAACTGCCGATGGTTTCACCGAATCAAAGGCTTTTTCATAATCGATAAAAGCCATGCACAATGGAAGTTCATATTCCCTCGCTCTTTCAATTAGTTCTCTCAGTACGTGGATATGATCTATTGTGCTGTAGACACTCGTGAATCCAGCTTGTTCTCTCGGTTGAGCCATGTCCAGTGTTACCTTCAAACGATGTGAAAGAACTTTAGTGAAGATTTTATAAACCACTGATAGGAGGCTGATAGGTCTGTAGTTCCTGAGATCCTCCATGTCACCTTTTTTATGTAGCAGGATCATAATAGCGTTGTTCCAATCCTCAGGAATCTTCCCTTCATTAAGGCATCGAGTGAAAATTTGGCCGAATACTGTTTCGATTTCTCCACTTGCTTCTTGTATGATGTCTACAGTAATTCCATCTTCTCCTGGGGCTTTTCCCCGCTTCATGTTCTTGATTGCATGTGCAACGTCTGCTGAGATAACTGGAAGAACTCTGGTACTGGTACCTTCCATGATGTCTGGAGAACATCCATCATCCCTCCGTAAGAGCTTTGGTTATGTTTCCAAAAGAACTTTGGTTACTTTTCTGTTAACTTCAGAAATATCCACTTCTTCCGATGTTAGGCCTTCTAAAGCAGATAAACTGTTCTTCAGATCCAACTTGAAGGTATTATGGTGTTTTTTAAGGTTGGTTATGTCAATACATTTTGTTTGTTTTATGAGCTTGCCACGTTCGAGTTTAGTGTTGAGGTGTGCATCTTACATCTCACCAATCTATGGTCACTACCTGTGTTGAACTTGTTTAGCACACTACAGTCTTCTATGACAAATCTTTTGTTACACATAATAAAATCAATTTCACTTGTCGTCCCATTTGGATGTCTCCATATCCATTTCCTGTGCTGTTTTTTCTTGAAAAAGAAGTTCATGATGAAAAACCCTTCTGCCTCTGCAAACTCAACGAGAGTATTTCCACGCTGGTTTCTGTTGCCGTGACCGAATTTACCTACTGAAGTTTCATTGTGTTGCCGTTGCCCTATTTTTGCATTGAAATCTCCCATAATTATCTTTAAGTGCTGCTTACCTTTATTATTTAGATGACGAATTTCCTCATAAAATTCTTCAATTTCTTCTTCAGGATGACTTGTGGTGGGTGCATAAGTTTGAATAATCTGAGCCTGGTATCTTCTCGAGAGTTGGATAACGAGTCGTGCAGATCTGTCAGAGGAACTTTCAACTTCTACAACTTTATCCTTCAGTTTCTTGTTTATTATAAATCCAACACCACTAGTTTTGCCAGTATCTGTCCCACGATAGTAGAAGAGATATCCACTCTTCAGTTCAATGAGTTCTTCTCCTTTTCTCCTTACCTCACTTAGCCCGACGATGACCCACTTGATCCTTTGTCAATCCACTTCCAATTCAAGAAACCTTGAATCAGAAGATAGGAGAGCATTCATTATACGTAGCCAAGGTCAGCATCAGATGGCAGCCTAGTTCGTTCCTCCGGGGATTCTTAGCACCCTCTGCCTTCATGTCGCACTGGCCGCTGCCTTGGCCAGGTACATTCCAGCTGCCGGAGACTGAGAGCCAAGATTTAAATTGTGGAGTCATTTTGGAGGGGTTTGGCCATAACTCACCACGCTGCCAAGCGGGTTGGTGAGTGTGGGATAGCATTTCCTCTAATTCCGATGGTATAGTTATACCGCTATTAGCGGTCGTCAGAGCCCCTTTAGTGGGAGCAGGATGCACTACGAGAAGGCGGGGTTGACATTTGTCAAGGAGTGGCTGTGATGTTACGTATCACCTGACCTTACATCCCTATATATATATATATATATATATATATATATGGTTTTGCAGTGATCATGTTACCTTTTTGTGCCTCCTACTGATTTTTTAAGAAACATGTGTAGGACATAAATGTGGTGAAAATTCCCTATTCCGAGCTTAATAGAGCATAAAATCCAAACATGTGGAAAGTATATGATAAAACTCACCCCGGTGATGCGAGCAATATATAAATAACTTCAAGCAACACCTCTCCAACATGTGCATGACAGCAAATGAACTCCAGGCCACAGCAAAAGACATCCGGGAGTCCGCGGTATCAGAGTGGTATGGGCATTTATCAAAGGTAATATATATATATATATATATATATATATATATATATAGCATGGGATGTAAGGTCAGGTGATGCGTAACATCACAGCCTCTCCTTGACAAATGTCAACCCCGCCTTCTCGTGGTGCATCCTGTTCCCACTAAAGGGGCTCTGACGACCGCCCATAGCGGTATAACTATACCATCGGGATTAGAGGAAATTCTATCCCACACTCACCAACCCGCTTGGCCAGCGTGGTGAGTTATGGCCAAACCCCTCCAAAATGACTCCACAACTTAAATCTTGGCCCTCAGTCTCCGGCAGCTGGAATGTACCTGGCCAAGGCAGCGGCCAGTGCGACATGAAGGCAGAGGGTGCTAAGAATCCCCGGAGGACCGGACTAGGCTGCCATCTGATGCTGACCTTGGCAACGTACAATGGACGCTCCCTATCTTCTGATTCAAGGCTTCTTGAATTGGAAGAGGAACTACAAAGGATCAAGTGGGACATCGTGGGGCTAAGTGAGGTAAGGAGAAAAGGAGAAGATCTCATCGAACTGAAAAGTGGACATCTCTTCTACTATCGTGGGACAGATACCGGCAGAACTAGTGGTGTTGGATTTATAATAAACAAGAAACTGAAGGATAAAGTTGTAGAAGTTGAAAGTTCCTCTGACAGAGCTGCACGACTCGTTATCCAACTATCGAGAAGATACCCAGGCTCAGATTATTCAAACTTATGCACCCACCACAAGTCATCCTGAAGAAGAAATTGAAGAATTTTATGAGGAAATTTGTCATCTAAATAATAAAGGTAAGCAGCACTTGAAAATAATTATGGGAGATTTCAATGCAAAAATAGGGCAACGGCAACAGAATGAAACTTCAGTAGGTAAATTCGGTCACGGCAACAGAAACCAGCGTGGAAATACTCTCGTTGAGTTTGCAGAGGCAGAAGGGTTTTTCATCTTGAACTCCTTCTTCAAGAAAAAGCCACACAGGAAATGGACATGGAGACATCCAAATGGGACGACAAGTGAAATTGATTTTATTATGTGTAACAAAAAATTCGTCATAGAAGACTGCAGTGTGCTAAACAAGTTCAACACAGGTAGTGACCATAGATTGGTGAGATGTAAGATGCACCTCAACACTAAACTTGAACGTGGCAAGCTCATAAGACAAACAAAATCTATTGACATAACCAACCTTAAAAAACACCATAATACCTTCAAGTTGGAACTCAAGAACAGGTTCTCTGCTTTAGAAGGCCTAACATCGAAAGAAGTGGACATCTCTGAAGTTAACAGAAAAGTAACCAAAGCTCTTATGGAAACAGCAACAAAATTAGCTGGGTCTAAGAACAAGTTGCATGTAAATAAATTATCAGGAAAAACGAAAATGTTGATGCAAAAAAGGAGAGAGATGAGGACAACTAAAGAAGATGTGACTTCCAAAGTGGAATATATAGAGCTATGCAAGACAGTACGAAAAAGTATCACTGAAGACGTAAGAAAATTCAACTGTGAACTAGTGAGGAAAGCAATTGAAAACAACCAAAGCCTAAAGATAGCAAAGGGACATCTCAGTAAGGGAAGAAAACAGATTATGGCACTGAGAAAAGAAGATGGTTCTGTAACAAGAAATAGAGGTGAAATTTTGACAAGAGTGAAAGATTTCTACTCCAAATTATATGAAAGGGATGATACATGCACTCCAGACATCATGAAAGATACCAGTACCAGAGTTCCTCCAGTCCTTCCAGCAGAAGTTGCACATGCAATCAAGAACATGAAGCGGGGAAAAGCTCCAGGAGAAGATGGAATTACTGTAGACATCATACAAGAAGCAAGTGGAGAAATCGAAACAGTACTCGCCCAAATTTTCACTCGATGCCTTAATGAAGGAAAGATTCCTGAGGATTGGAACACCGCTACAATGATCCTGCTACATAAGAAAGGTGACATTGAGGATCTCGGAAACTACAGACCTATCAGCCTCCTATCAGTAGTTTATAAAATCTTCACTAAAGTTATTTCACACCGCTTGAAGGTAACACTGGACATGGCTCAACCGAGAGAACAAGCTGGATTCAGGAGTGGCTACAGCACAATAGATCATATCCATGTGCTGAGAGAACTAATTGAAAGAGCGAGGGAATATGAACTTCCATTGTGCATGGCTTTTATCGATTATGAAAAAGCCTTTGATTCGGTGAAACCATCAGCAGTTACAATGGCTCTGAAAACCTGCGGTATTGAAGATGCATACATTAATATTATTAATAACATCTATGAAAATGCAAGTGCAAAGATTAGGCTGTTTGAAAATACAACACACATAAAAATTGGAAAGGGAGTGAGACAAGGTGACACCATATCTCCGAAGCTCTTTAATGCCACATTGGAGGGTGTTTTTCAGTCACTGAGCTATGAAAACAAGAGGATAAAGATTAATGGAGATTATCTAACCCACCTTCGTTTTGCTGATGACGTAGTCATTTTTGCAACTAGCCCATCAGAGCTACAGAGTATGATCCAGGAACTTGCTGACAAGAGTAAAGAAGTGGGATTAAAAATGAACTTTCAGAAGACAAAAGTGATGTTCAATGCTTTTACAAGAAATGAAGATTTATCGATTGATGGAGAAAAGCTGGAGATAACAGACACGTACGTTTATCTTGGACAGCAGATATCAAGTGAGGGTCACATTGATGAAGAAATTAATCGGCGCACAAAACTTGCCTGGAGAGCTTTTGGAAGAAACAGCATAATTTTCAAGAGCAATATGCCATTATGTCTTAAAAGAAAAGTGTTTGATCAATGCATCCTTCCAGTGCTTACGTATGGTGCAGAGACGTGGACCTTAACTAAAAGAGACATACAAAGGCTGCAGACAACTCAAAGAAGCATGGAGAGGTGCATGCTTGGTATAACCAGGAGAGATAAGAAGAGGAACTCGTGGATCCGAAAAATGACAAGAGTGGAAGACATCATGATCAGAGTCAAATCCCTGAAATGGCAATGGGCTGGACATACTGCCAGAAGGACAGATCATCGATGGACAGCCGAAATTTTAGATTGGATTCCAAGGGACAGGAAAAGACCCAGAAGAAGACCACATGGGAGATGGGTGGATGAAATTCGAAAGTATGCAGGGGTGACATGGAGGAGACTGGCACAAGACAGACCGTTGTGGAGGAAACTTGGGGAGACCTTCGTCCAGCAGTGGATTGATAATGGTTGACAATGATGATGATGATGATATATAGCATAATATGTTTTTAGCATTATATCATTATACAGTACACTGAAGAGCAATTGAATTAGAGATACCTGTCTAGTAACGTGTAGCACCACCTTTCTCCCGGATGACGGCGGCGATTCGTCTCGGCATGAGCTCAACAAGACACCGGAAGCGTTGGGAACCCATACGGATCCACGACCCCTGAACAAGCTCCCACAGTTCACCAAGGTTTTATGGAGGGGTCAGAGTCTCGAGCATATCTCTTCTCGATGGCATCTTAGATGTGCTCAATGGGATTGAGGTCAGATGACCTAGCTGGCCAAGGAAGCGAGGTCGAGTCGGTGGAAAGTTCATCCAACCATTCGGATACCATTCGGGAGCGATGGCATGGTGCATTGTCTTGTTGCAGGATGAGGTCTACAGTGGGATGTTGAAGACGCACAAACGGGAGCAAATGGTCTTCCACGATATCCCGGTAACGTTGACCAGTGAGGGACGATGTTACACGTACCAGGGGTCCCATTTCTGTCCACGTAAACAGTCCCCAAACAAGAATGCCACCCCCACCAACTTGAAGAGTACCCTGCTGGCAAGAAGGATTCATCGCTTCATGTGGATTGCGCCGTATTCGTGTCCTGCCATCCGCATATACCAACGTAAATCTCGACTCATCAGTCCAGGCAACATTTTTCCACATGTCTAGGGTCCAGTGGCGATGTTCCAGCGCCCATGCTAATCTTTGCACCCTGTGATGTGCGGTCCGCAGCGGTACCCTCGTGGGACGATGGCTTCTGTACCCCAGAGCGAGGAGATGGTTCTGGATGGTGTGGCTGCTTACACGTTTTTGTGCACCAGCGTTAAATTGCCGAAAGATTTCTTGCACTGAGGCCCGTTTATCCGCAGTTACAATGCGAGCTAGCCGACGAAGACCCCGCTCTTCCACACGCTGTTGTCCACGGCAGTTGGCCCTTGCAGGGATGGTTTTACCGGATTTGATGTAATCACGGTGCGCCCGTGACACAGTGGTTCGTGAAAATCCCAGTGCCTGCACGACTTCCGAGATGGAGTGACCCATTCGTCGGGCCCCTACAATTTTCTTTACGATCAAATGCGCTTAGATCCTTCGTCTTACCCATACTGCGTCCGACTCTTACTGATTCCCGTCGCATCACTCCTTATATTGTCGGATCGCTGCATACGTCATGTCGTTTCCGTTTACAGGGCCGCCCACAGCGCCACATTTGCATAACGCCAACTGTCTCTAATTCAATTGCTCTTCAGTGTATATTATCATCATCATCATTGTCAACCATTATCGATCTACTGCTGGACGAAGGTTTCCCCAATTTTCCTCCACAACGGTCTGTCTTGTGCCAGTCTCCTCCATGTCACTCCCGCATACTTTCGAATTTCATCCACAAATCGCCCATGTGGTCTTCTTCTAGGTCTTTTCCTGTCCCTTGGAATCCAATATAAAATTTTACCTGTCCATCGATGGTCTGTCTTTCTGGCAGTATGCCCAGCCCATTGCCATTTCACGGATTTATTTCTGATCATGATATCTTCCACACTTCTCATTTTTCGGATCCACGAGTTCCTCTTCTTATCTCTCCTGGTTACACCAACATGCACCTCTCCATGCTTATTTGAGTTGTCTGCAGCCTTTGTATATCTCTTTTAGTTAAGGTCCACGTCTCTGCATCATACGTAAGCACTGGAAGGATGCATAGATTAAACACTTTTCTTTTAAGACATAATGGCATATTGATCTTGAAAATTATGCCGTTTCTTCCAAAAGCTCTCCAGGCAAGTTTTGTACGCTGATTAATTTCTTCATCAATGTGACCCTCGCTTGATATCTGCTGTCCAAGATGAACGTACCTTTCTGTTATCTCCAGTTTTTCTCCATCAATCGATAAATCTTCATTTCTTGTAAAAGTATTGAACATCACTTTTGTCTTCTGAAAGTTCATTTTTAATCCCACTTCTTTACTCTTGTCAACAAGTTCCTGGATCATACTCTGCAGCTCTGATGGGGTAGTTGCAAAAATGACTACGTCATCAGCAAAACGAAGGTGGGTTAGATAATCTCCATTAATTTGTATGCCTTTGTTTTCCCAGTTCAGTGATTGAAAGACATTTTTCAATGTGGCATTAAAGATCTTCGGAGATATGGTGTCACCTTGTCTCACTCCCTTTCCATTTTTTATGTATGTTGTATTTTCAAACAGCCGAATCTTTGCACTTGCATTTTCGTAGATGTTATTAATAATATTAATGTATGCATCTTCAATACCGCAGGATTTCAGAGCCATTGTAACTGCTGATGATTTGACCGAATTAAAGGCTTTTTCATAATCGATAAAAGCCATGCACAATGGAAGTTCATAATCCCTTGCTCTTTCAATGAGTTCTCTCAGTACGTGGATATGATCTATTGTGCGGTAGCCACTCCTGAATCCAGCTTGTTCTCTCGGTTGAGCCATGTCCAATGTTACCTTCAAGCGGTGTGAAAGAACTTTAGTGAAGATTTTAAAAACCACTGATAGGAGGCTGATAGGTCTGTTGTTCCTGAGATCCTCAATGTCACCTTTTTTATGTAGCAGGATCATTGTAGCGTTGTACCAATCCTCAGGAATCTTCCCTTCATTAAGGCATCGAGTGAAAATTTGGGCGAGTACTGTTTCGATTTCTCCACTTGCTTCTTGTATGATGTCTACAGTAATTCCATCTTCTCCTGGAGCATTCCCCGGCTTCATGTTCTTGATTGCTTGTGCAACTTCTGCTGGGAGGACTGGAAGAACCCTGGTACCTTTCATGATGTCTGTAGTACATGTATCATCCCTTTCATATAATTTGGAGTAGAAATCCTTCACTCTTGTCAAAATTTCGCCTCTATTTCTTGTTACAGAGCCATCTACTTTTCTCAATGCCATAATTTGTTTTCTTCCCTTACTGAGATGTCCCTTTGCTATCTTTAGGCTTTGGTTGTTTTCAATTGCTTTCCTCACTAGTTCACAGTTGAATTTCCTTACGTCTTCAGTGATACTTTTTCGTACTGTCTTGCATAGCTCTATATATTCCACTTTGGAAGTCACATCTTCTTTAGTTGTCCTCATCTCTCTTCTTTTTTGCATCAACATTTTGGTTTTTCCTGATAATTTGTTCACATGCAACTTGTTCTTTGACCCAGCTAATTTTGTTGCTGTTTCCATAAGAGCTTTGGTTACTTTTCTGTTAACTTCAGAAATATCCACTTCTTCCGATTTTAGGCCTTCTAAAGCAGAGAATCTGTTCTTCAGTTCCAATTTGAAGGTATTATGGTGTTTTTTAAGGTTGGTTAAGTCAATACATCTTGTTTGTCTTATGAGCTTGCCACGTTCGAGTTTAGTGTTGAGGTGCATCTTACATCTCACCAATCTATGTGGTTTTTTTTAGTGTATATATACAGTACTATATAATATACTGAAGCAATATATATATGCACACACACTATGTACGTATAGTATATATATGTACACTATGTGCGTATATAAATCTCTCTCTATGTATACATAGCTCCCTCCAACAGGAATTCCTGGGTGCACCACTGTGACAATGCATACCAACTGGAAGGTCTCTGGAGTGACGCTTCCTGCTTTTCAGCAGAGAAGCACAGTGAGAGCACAGAAAATCAGCTGCTGAAACGAGCTCAACCGTAGTGTTAGCATAAGCATACAGTATGCGCCTCGTAATGAAGCGGATAGTAGGAAGTGCCGTGAGGTAAAGTTCGGATTTATTACAATCGTGGAAATAATTTTTTGTTTGTTTGGGGGTTTAATGCAATGGGCTATAAGCAGTCGCCCGTCCCTAATTTAGAGACACTGATTCCATGGAAGGGAGAGAGCCAGTGCCCTAAGACAAACACATCATCCATGCCACGCCCGGATTCGAAACCAGACCCTCTTGGACTTACGGTCAGAATCCAGCACTTAGACCGTTACACCACCGAGGCGACATAGAAATAATTGGGAAAGAGATGGAATCAGTGAAGAATTAACAAAATTCAACCTAAATGCTGCCCGTACTTTCGAGACCAATAATATGTCAGAGGAATGCAACATTAACTACAGCTTCAGTGTGGTTTATTCCTTTGTCTGAAGAAATCAAGCACATGGCTTTAGACTTTGATAATACAATGGCTACCAAATTAGTTTACAGAAAACCTGTAGATGGATGAATTTTGTGGAAAGTTTTTTAATTTGATTTCATGGATTCAAATGTAGTTATGCTGAGAGGCAGAGGGTTCTGAACAGGAGGATTCCTTTCTTTAAGGATTTAGATGGGGAGGCTAAAACTAAAGAGAGAAGGAAACCTTTATTTTACTCGTTGATTTCAATGGTGGAGTTGAACTGATAACAAAGTTACTGGGGATTCAGTGGGTCAATTTGAAAGAAACTGCTTGACTATAACTAAATGACTTCGACTGAGTAATTAACTCATACAGTTAAATATTATTTTTTAAGCACTAAACCATCCTTAATTTTGATTTAGAGGGTAATAGCTGGTATTAGGAAAGTGCATTTAATTATACAGTTACTGCAAGGTCTTTGAGGCACATGATTAATAGTATTACGATTTTCAACAGTTTTTTTTATTGGGGGTTTAACGACCACCGTGAGCAACTCAATGGGCTGCAAGCAGTCGCCCGTCCCTGATTTAGGGCCACTGGTTCCACGGAAGAGAGATAGCCAGTGCCGTAAGACAAACATAACATCCATGCCTCACTGGGGATTCGAACCCGGACCCATCTCGCACGAATGATCATAAGCCAGCGCTTAGACCACTGCGCCACAGTTTTAAATTGGCAGTGATACTTTCTAATGTCCTCTGTGTCTTAAATCAGTTGCCAAGTCTTTGAGAAGCGATCAAAGACGAGCCTCACCAAAGTTGAGAACTTGAAAAACGTTAGTCATTAAGGAAAACGTTAGTCAAAAAGGTTATAAACTGAATTTCACACTAAACTACTCAAATGTTATGGAAGTTATATGTACAAAATATGCTGTCTATACATGCGATAAAAGCAAACCACGTCTTCAATAAGCAAATTAAAATTAATTTATTTACAAATTAAAAGCGGTTAAAAGCAGACTAGCGCTTTCGGGGATCTCCCGTCCCCATCTACTGGTCAATGCGCCACGGGATGCAACAGAGTCAACCCTTATATACTTGATAACACGACACATCATGCACCTCGTCACCAACAGACCATGATGTCACAGTATAAACCAAATTGTAAAATTTCAATTCCAAAATCAATATAACATAAATATAAGAATACAAAATATTTACAAAAATGTACTATTCCGATGTTTTAAAATTCCTCATGTGTCAGTCTCTTGTGGAGCAACCATTTTTCGCCAAGGTCTTGGTACAAATGTGGGGAGATCTAAATTACAACAGTTGTCTCCGTATGCAATAATATATAAACTTTCTGAAAAGAAAACAGTATTTTTGTTTTAAATAATACTGTTTTCTTTTCAGAAAGTTTATATATTATTGCATACGGAGACAACTGTTGTAATTTAGATCTCACCACATTTTTACCAAGACCTTGGCGAAAAATGGTTGCTTTACAAGAGACTTTGACACATGAGGAATTTTAAAACATCGGAATAGTACATTTTTGTAAATATTTTGTATTCTTATATTTATGTTATATTGATTTTGGAATTTAAATTTTACAATTTGGCTTATACTGTGACATCATGGTCTGTTAGTGACGTGGTGCATGATGGGTCGTGTTATCAAGTATATAAGGGTTGACTCTGTTGGATACCGTGCCGCATTGACCATTAGATGGGGACGGGAGATCCCCGAAAGCGGTAGTCTGCTTTTAACCGCTTTTAATTTGTAAATAAATTGATTTTAATTTGCTTATTGAAGACATGGTTTGCTTTTATCGCATGTATAGACAGCATATTTTGTACATATACCATTCCATGCGAAAATATTTCCTATTTCTGTTATGGAAGTTATTCAATAAAATCCCAGAAACGTAAATAAAGAGATTTAAGACACAAAGCTTGCTTTTCATGCCGATAATTTTCCTGGCTTAATTCAGATTGTCGCCCTGGTAACAGAGTGGTCAGGGGTGTAAATTTATGGCTGACTGGATGTTCTGGGCATAGACACTAATCTCGAATGAGGTACGGGTGGTATATCCTCTCCACGGCACTGGTCATCCCTTTCCTGAAATAAATGGCCCCAACTTATGATCGGGCGACACCTTATAGCTTTAGAATCTAGATGATCCTGAGGGTCATAAAACCCAACAGGAAGGGAAAAGGTTGGATTAAAACAAGAAAAAACAAAACAGTTCCCATAGAATTCGGGTAAATTAACTGATGGTTAAGAATAACACTTTTTTCTATCTTTCTGTCCTTTCATTTTCTTTTTTTTTTTTTTTTTTTTTTTTTAACGGAACAAAATTACGTTGGGAAAACTGATTTTAAGTAGAGAACAAAGGTCCATAACTTGGGAGGAAAGATTCTTGATTGTTTCGTTGTTAGAACAGTGGGCATTCAGTTAATTCAGAGCATTTTTAAATTGTCCAGCATTCGCACACTACTATTTCTTTAATATGCAAAACTGCTTTCTCTTAGTCATTAAGACAGCACCGATACTGAGTAAAGTCAGTGCCACCTTAAAAGTTGGAAATTCGGAGTAATACCATCTTCATTTTCTTACCCAGTACACGAAATTAACAGGCAGTTCTTACATTTTCCTGATTTCGGTTTTCATGTGTTTTACAAAGCCTCTGCTCGTTAGGAGGAGTTAGAAATCTGGGAGTCGGGACTTAACATATGGTTTAGGAAATTTTTAATTTAGCTGTGAGAACAAGTCCTGAAAAATATTAAAATTACTTGATTTAAATTGTGACTGCCGCCCCGTTTTTAAATACGTATATTCTGGCAAAGAAAGTTAATAGTTCGATTCTTAATGAATTGGTAAACCGAGTTTTAAATCTATACCTTAACCTTTTAGACGGCCCATGTACCAGAACCAAATGGTGCGCAAAAATTTCAACACTCCCCAAACAGAAATGTTCATATAGCGGTCGGGTTTTACGAAAGCTGCGGAGAAACGATTCGTTTCCTCCACATCAGAAGTGCCATTCATAACCTGTCACTTGCGATAAGCACTCCCTTCCAGCCCTCTATTCTTTGCTCAATGCACGATGCTAATCCTGGACATCATGCTACTGGACATGGATATCATGCCACTAGGCAGAATCAAGTGATTCAAACATAGCTCTCCTTTCTTACGTTCTCCACCATTGTTTTAGACCTTTCAGCTAGTAATTAGTGAGAAAGAATCAATGTCAATCATGCCCCTAAATTACCACTTTGAATAACAAAGCTAAAAGGAAATCAACGCTTTCTGATGGGCAGGAATACTCGTTCCAACAGCATTCGGCCCACTTCTTAGAGAACGAATATATTCATTTGAGCTGATTTCAGCCCATTTGATAACCACGAGTTAATTAGTTATTTCCAGTTAAAGAGTTAATCAAGAAAAGGAGCTTTTTCTTTTTCAATTTGCAACCCAAACCTCAAGAATGTACGATTTTTCTCCTGCTGATGCGAAAAGAAATCGAGCACAAGGATGTCACTAACTTTGTCGAATATTATTCTGTATAATATAATAATAAGTGGAATCCGTTAAATAATTAGCAATTTGTGAATGAGCGTTTTTCCCTGACGCTCCTTGAGCAAAATAAAAAGAGGAATTTATTAAATTTGATGCATCCGGAGGTTGAACACATTGGGCAATCTATATACATCAAAATTTAAAATGTCAATAAATCAATCAATCAATCAAGATTTCTTATAATAAAAGTTCACTATCGGAGTTATCTGAAACATGATTCTATCACATAAAAGCACATGCAGCATCAGTTAATAAAAATATCCTTTTAATATTTGGAAAACATGTATATTTACCTAAAGGTTCTAAAACTCCATGAAAACAGAAATGTGTCTGTCAAACCAGGTGATTCTTGAAAGGCGATTGTAAAACCCATTTTTCACTTCATAAAAATATTTTATTAAATGTCACCATACTTTTATAGAGATTACATCAAGTTAGAACACATGTCATTCGTGCAGCATTTCATTTGAAAATTGGCAAGTTTATCATGTGTTTTGAATTACGTGGGAAAATAAGCTATCTGTAAATAAGGTTTGTGACGGAGAACGGAAAGCATCCTCTGGAAGAATACATCTCGATTGATTTTTGAACATGCGACGGAGAAATGACTTAAAAATTAGTTAGATCTGTTTCTGTTCTGTTATCAGCGCACAGCGAATGCAATGTGCCATAAGAATAATAATGCCGTCAATTCTCCAGATGAAATGCGGTGGCAGAATGATAATAATTGAAATATTCCTAATGTCATGAAATATTTCCTAATGAAGTTCACCTTACCGTGATTATTTCAGGAAGTATTTTTTTAAAAAATGCGTGTGTATGTTTACATACACTTTTCACGGACTCGCTTTTATTTCTTAATTTGTTCCTTTTGCCAGTCTAAGTGTTCGGATTAAAAACACATTTGGATAATTAAAAAACAAAGTTCTAAAAACATGATAAATGTTCCACTTTTGCGTGTCATACGTGGCTGGGTACAGGAAGAACCGTACTTTAAGGAAAAAGAGAAGAGAAAAATTTGTATTTTGTACCATTAACAATAAACATTCCTCCTAAAAAATTGACGAAGCGCTTGACAGGAACGATGTAACCACCAAAGAATGGAATGCGTTCGTCAGAATGAATTTTCCCATTGGCAATATTTATGTTGCTGGTCAGGAAAACAGTTCATTCTGAGCTTATGTTTTTAACCGCTTTGGTGATTATGGCAACTAAGGGTACAAGATATGTTTACCTAATTTCTTTGGAGTTATTTGATGTGTGAGAGGAAGGCAATCAACCAAGAAAAAGGTTAACACTCCTTACAAAACCTAAATGCACGCCTGCCATTGAAGTTCTTACAGACGGAAAGGAAAAATTGATTTTTACCTCTCTCTCTCTCTATCTATCTCTCTCTGAAACAAGACCTATTGTACCGCCGAAAAAGTACACTTTGCACACTTTCAGTGAGAGATCATGTGCTTTCGTTTATTTAAATGACGAGTTTTATCTAAGAAGAGCGTTTCCTGGAAAGGTAGCTCTAGTTCCTGATTAATTCTCAAATACCTAGAAAAATTCACACACGTTACAATAGGTATTTACGAGACTTACTAAACCGCAAAAGATCAAATAAAATCTGAAAAACAGTGAAATTCAAATCTTTACCTCAGTTTCTCTGAAAGTTTTGCGTTTCTAGCGGGAAAATTCAATGAAGACTGAACTGCATATGTTTCCGAAGCTTAATGAAAAATGTTCCTGTCCTTGAAACAATCTGATTAAACGTAAGTCAAAGTTTTTTTTCAGTTCTTCAAACTCCGGGTTTAGTGACAATGAATTTATTATGAAATATCTTTTGTTGGTGCTAATAAAAATTGTTTCCTTTTGAATAAGCACTTAGAAATAAAAGGATCTCTTTCTCTTGTATGTTAGTAAGAATCTCTTTCTCTAGGATGTCACTTCATTCGCATTTTCTATGAATTTGACTGATTCTAGCGGAGCTGAAAAACCTGAAATCAAAACCAAGAATACTAAATTTATTACTATTATTACCAAGAAAAAGGTTAACACTCCATTACAAAACCTAAATGCACGCACATATCGTGAAATAAATCTATAAATAAAATGTTATTTTACAGATAGTCATTTCAGAATACCTGTTCAAATGTTTTGCAAAATCCTAAATATCAACAAGCAAATTTGCAGGCTGTTATTTGTTGTAGAAGAAATGTCGGAATATACAACTGGAAAACGAATTTCCTCGAAGAAATAATTCTTCATAAATACATGGTAGACATTGTAATGCTATTATTGGCATATTTTCACTGTATTGTATACATGGAATACGGTGAAAATATGCCAATAATAGCATTACAATGCCTATCATGTATTTATGAAGAATTATTTCTTCGGGGAAATTCGTTTCCCAGTTGTATGAGGTACTTTCATCACTAGAATTTCTGACCTACATCCGACCCTGGATGTGAAAAAAGTTGGTGAGAAGGTACGATGGGCCAGGAATAGCTTCGACTAGCGCAAATCTTAAGGTTCCCAATATCTAGTTCAGTTCTTGGACTTTCCTTGTCCTGGGTAGTGTAATGTCTAAGCATGCTCGACCGGAAATCGGATAGGTGCCGGTTCGTGTCCCTCTCCAGGACGATGAAAATTTTAAAGTTTTCTGAAGGAAGTGCTTACATGGAATACAGTGAAAATATGCCAACAATAGCATTGAAATGTCGGAATATTGTTGGAAATTTTAAGCGCACAAAATACGGTGCAAAATAAACTTTATTGATCAAAATAATCACCACCAGCATCAAAACACTTTTGCCAACAGATACAAGTTTCTGCATTCCGTCGGGAAAAAATGTCGAGCTTCATGGTACGACAAACTCATGGAATGTTACTTCAACTTCTGCTTGATGGAAAAACGGTTTACCCCGTAGAAAGATATCCAAGTTCTTGAAGAAGTTATTGTCCGTAGGGGACAGATCAGGTGAATAAAGCGGATGAGGTAAGGTTTCGCACCCCAACTGGTGTAGCTTTTAGATCATCTGACATGCAACGTGGGGTCTCGCGTTATCGTGGTTCCAGGGAAGGGAGAGAGAGCCAGTGTGGGCTCATGACGATTGAATAATGTAGGCTTTTTAGCGGACAGTTTTCTATGTATAAGGTAAAGTTCTAGACAAAACCTGTCCACCGTGAGGGTTTGACGTGGTCATAAGAAGGAGGAATGGATTACACCAGCACACCAGCTGTGGACCACCAAACACTGATAATCGTCTTCGTGGGACTAGGATACCAGCATTGGGGTGTATTTCGGGGCTTCACAGCGGTCGAGCCATTGCGCCGAACTTCAGAGATTGTCATACGACTTCCATTTCTCATACAGATGGATCGAAAATCACGTGTCCGTTACTGAATAATCACTGTCACTTTTATGACCAGTGATTAAAAGCAACAGTTCCGAAATCATTGTTAAGCTGTCACCGTTAGCCATGTCACTATCAACAATTTTGATTGGAGGACAAACAGGTCCCAAATCACTGTTACCATGTCACTGTTTCGGGCCAATTCGACCTTGGTGACTTCAACACGTTCTCAGATAAATTTCTGACCGCTGAAGATTATCTGAGCGAGATCTTTATTATCCAAATCCTATATAGACTGAAATGGTGGGACATGGATGAAAGTGGAGCCGCTAAACAACAACAACAACAACAACAAAAAACAAAAAAAGAAAGAAAGAAAGTATGCGGCAAACAAGAGCATTGCGTGTCACACAGTTTCTTTTTACGCTGTGTGCATGCTTCGTATCGTCGTATATCCAACACAGAGAGTAATTTTGTCACTGTTACAAGTAAGACGGTGACTGCCCGTGAACCATTTCGTAAACAGTGATTTTTTCACTGTTTAAAATTACCGTTACTGTCACGGAACTGTAACTGCTACATGAAAATCACTGTTAAGCCCACTTCTAATTTCTCGTGACATGAAACGAGGGGCCTCAACATGTCTTCCGTTTGGTTGCAAATAAGCAGAGAAGAGTAGATCTCCAATCGTTGTTTTTCGTGAACTAGTGTGGGATCAATTTATCTATGTTTTTCATTTGGCTTATGTCCGAAAAGTGTCAGAAAATGATTGCATAGCGTAGTCCAAATACCTCTCAAAGTTCTCATACCGTTTGACGTGGATCTGATTCAATCAAGGTTTCCAGCTTGGCATCATCGATTGCTCCTTCTGGTCTACAGAGTATCAAGGCTCATATCGCCGGACCAGAATTTAGAAAACCAAAATTGTGTCTTTCGTTAAATAAACGTGCCTTCCTCAAATACTGTATTGATGTATAATGCTGCTTACGATTCACGGTGCCCAATTTTAAACTCAGAAGAAAATCAACCGAATCTGGCTCTGATCCATCGCCCCCTTCAATGCTGCACAATCCTCTGAAACTGAAGCAACTCACAAAATGATTAGTGCTCTATAACCAGCAGCCTTAACGCTTTAAATTTACTGATCACAAGTCGCATCGCGCGATGTATTAATTCCTAAATCACCTGCCAACTGTACGAGTCTGCAAAGTCGGACATTTCACTTACAACAGCCTACTGCTAAGGAAATCTATGGATGATAAAATTAACTTTTAAGAAGTACCCGGTAACCGACTTGAACGTTGTTAGGTTTCGAAATTGCCAAGTTGGGAATATTAAGCCTCCCGGTGTCGCATTGGTTTAAGCGATGGCTTCCGATTACTCGTCCGTAGTTGGACCGGGTTCGAATCCCGGTGAGGCATGAAAGTTGTGTTTGTCTTACGGCACTGGCTCCTTCCCTTCCCTGGAACTAGTAGCCCCAAATTAAGGACGAGCGACTGTTTATAGCCCACTGAGTTGCTCACGGTGGTCGTTAAACTCCCAATAAAAAAAAAAAGTTATTTCAAAATTAATAACTTTTTTTTTTGATTGCAGGTTTTACGTCCACCGTGAGCAACTTAGTAGGCTATAAGCAGTCTCCCGTCCCTAATTTAGGGCCACTGGTTCCAGGAAAGCGAGAGAGCCAGCGCCGTGAGACAAACACAAAATTCATACCTCACCGGGGTTCGAACCCGGAACAACCTCGGAAGAATGATCAGAAGACATCGCTTCTGATCGGCATTAATCATTTTGGAAACAAAATCCATAAGAAGCATTTAGTTTCAAATTTTCTTACATCAAATAAATCCTGTTAAGCAGAACAAAAATATAATAGAATAAAAAATTTAGATGAAAAGAATTTCTGGGAAGGTTGGATTTATGGTGAATTTTACTGTTATTTGCCCGAAAGATACTTTTATGCACGCTTTTATAGAAAACAAACAGCTATGTGGCTGCACTCTCTGTTACTATATACACTCACGGACAATGAAATTTGCGCACCTAGAAGAAAACATGCTGTAACAATGAAACTTTTCAAATAGCTAGAGTGCGTGCTGGTATGCAAATGATCCACGTTTGGTGCGAGTACGGCATGACCGTACATCATGTGGTGGCGCTGCAAGCACGAATCGGCATGCGCCAGCCTCATAAACCGGCATGCAGTCGATGCCCCATGAAAACGAAAAGCATCGGCCGACGCAACCAAGAGTACAGAGTGACATGAATGCCGGGTAGACGAGAGAGACGTCGATTTACGCAACTTACGGACTCTGGGAGAGGCCTGATCATCGGGTTGAAAACCACGGGGTGGTCGGCGCGCCGTACACCCCCCAACTTGGATCGTTCTGACCATGTCGTCCGACTGTGTTCGGAGCAGTGACACGTGACGGTACTGCCACACGGCGGAGCGGCTCCGGATCGACCAAGAGGACCACCGGTAGAGAGGATCGACGGATCGTGCGCCAGGCACGAACGAGTCCCACGAAGATCCTGTCCAATATACAGGCAGATGTATACGCTCTTGTGTGCCCACGAACCATTTACCGACGTCTGAAAAAGCGAATCAGCGATCCCAGCGCCCCTTTCGTGTGCTGCCATTAACACCGGAACATCGCCGGCTCTGTGTGCAGTGGTGCTGGGCCAGAGCAACGTGGAACGCTACAGATTGGCGACGTGTGGTATTTAGCGATGAGTGCCGCTTCGTTTTGGGGAGAGATGATCATCGTGTCGGGGTGTAGAGGTCCCCGGGTTAATGGCACAATCCCGATCTCGCTATCAAGCGCCACACTTCCCCCACTTCAGACATTATGGTCTATGAAGCCATTGCCTACGATAGCCGATCAGCTCTAGTTGTGGTACGTGGATCATTGACGGGCCAGCGGTATCTAGATTTGATCATATGGCCCCATGTGCTCCCATTCCTGGCCGGGATTCCAGGTGCGCTATACCAGCAGGATAATGACCGCTTGCACACGGCTCGAGTTGACCAGGACTGCTTACGTCATGACCAGACTCTTCACTGGCTTGCTCGCTTCCCGGACGTGTCCCCTATCGAGCATGTGTGGGACCAGTTGAAACGCCGGCTGCCGCCTTGCCGCACTATCCGGGATTTGGAGCACACCGTCCAACACGTGTGGGCCAGCCTGCCGCAGGACAGCATCAGGCGTCTGTTCGCCTCCATGCCGGACCGTATTGCAGCATGTATCGCCGCACGAGGCAGTGCGACGCGCTATTGAAAATGATCGGACTGCGTGCCACAGATCCCTCTGTAATTTTCCTGCAGCTCTGTTTTTGCCATCATGTGTATCATTCATCTGTATCATTGCATCCATAACAATTCAGTTCAATCCGATGCTTCTTTCTTGGTGCGCAAATTTCATTGTCCGCGAGTGTGTGTTGGTTCGTCCCGCTGTCCGCGTACACCATATCTGTACAACTATTAGTCCGAATGGAAAAATTCCTCTTGCGTTCGAAAGTTCTGAGGCCTTCGATGCATAATCCTGTCGATAGTAGAAGTAAATGCAGATGCTATTTGAATTTATGTTGCCTATGGACAAGATCATGTGTCGAGGAAAAGAGGAGCTGCTTAATCTTTCTTTGATGCATAATCTTGACGCCAGGGAGCATAAACAGAGATGTTATTTATCACGATATATGTTTTATTTCCTATTTTTATTTTAAAATATCTGACTAAAAGAATTATTTTACTCGTGCTATATGCTTTATCACGAAGTTACACTTCTTTGCTTGAGCTAATGCGAACGAGGGGAGAAAATCTATATTCTATTCTCCTTGATATTCCTGCTCCTCAAAATCCTATTTGAAAAACTGTTTTTGCGTCCCATAGCTTTCATCATCAATGATATGTTTCTACGTTTTGTGCTTTTCCATGTTGAACAGTTTTACCACTAGGGCCGGAAGTTACTGTATTTATTTTCAACGGCACCTCCGCTTCTAAAAACTCAATCGAAAAGAATATTTTTGACCAAGTGCTACTCACAAGAGAATATTTGCGCGTTATTTGTGCTAAAAATAATGCACAACTTCTGCCCCTAGGAACCAAACTTATATGTTATCTTTTTAATTATCCTTATTTCTGAGCGCTAGATTTGAAAAACTCTTTCTGTGACAAATAATTCATTACGGGGAATATTTTACGTATATCATCGAATTACTCAGAATTCACAGTTTTTCCACTAGAAGGCATGAATACGTATTTCTCCTTCTAACTCTTTCTCTTTATCTAAAAATCGGACTGCAAAATATGCTCTTTCTCTTGTAAATCCTTCATAGTGAAATACATTTTACACATATTTACTTCTTCAAATAACGCTGTTTTTCCAATGCAAATAGTAAAGCCCCCCATTTCATGATTTCATTTCCCTTTCCAGAAATCCCTTTTGAAAAATATTTTTTGCATCGGACATCTTTCTGTGTAAGAAATTTATACTTAAGACACCAGTGGGCATAAGCGCATATTTCTACTTAAAAATGTATTTCAGCTTTCAAAAATCCTTGAAAAAAGCACCCCTTTTTGTAGCAGGTACCACAAACCATAACAAACACTATGCGCATTGTGTATTATAAATAATGTGCAGTTTTTCTTCCAGAAGCGTAAATTCACATTTTTCTCCCGATGATCTTCTCTCCAAAAAATTCGATTCTAAAATTATTTTTGTGCCGGAGTGTCTCTATTACGGGAAATATTTCATGTAATGTTTCCATAATGAAAAATTCTGCCAATAAGTTGTCTAAATGAAGGCTTGCATCGAAAATCATAGTTTTGATTCTAAATCATTGATTAACAGAACTTTTCCTGCATAGGATACCTATGGACATTTCCTGCTTCTAATGATTCACAATTTTTCTATTACAGGGCACATATGCTTACTTCTACTTTTTAGTATGTTCGTATTTTAAAGCATGACTGGAGAAAGACGTCTAACTTCCCATAAATTTGATTGCGATATCAGTTTGCTTCAATTTTCTACTAGGGACATCAAACAGAAGTCATCGCTCTTTCCACGTTTATAAGTGAGTCACGGAAAAATTATCGTCGGCCGCCACCGGGAATCGAACCCAGAGTCTTCCAGTTATGCGCCGGATGCGCTTCCACTGCATTTTCCCGTGACTCACTTATAAACGTGGAAAGAGCGATGACTTCTGTTTGATGTTCCTGGTCCACGTCAACTGTGTATTTATTATTCTACTATGGAATTCATTCCTCTTCATTTGGTCGTTTTTCTTCGAGCTAAAAATCATTACCTGTTTTCTGATTTGAAATCAGAAAACTTTCAGCAGAGAGAGATCCTAAAATCTTCCAGTTGAGATGCTAAGCTTTCCACTCTAAAGAGCCACTTTACATAACTCTCTCTTTTAACAGCCACCAGAGTAAAACATAACAATAAAAGAGCCAAGGTGGCATACGTTATCTTTCGGGATGCAATGTATTGTATCTAGAAATGCCAGAATTGTTCTTTGAGAAAACGATTGAGCAGGATGTCTTTAAACAATTATTTTTATAGAAGTTTCTATCAAAAATATAATCACGTTTAATGAGTTCACGAAAATATTAAATTCTTAAAAGTAAATGAATAAAATAGTAAAAAGTTGCTAACCAATCTTTAGTCCCTTCTGCGGAAACAGTGCTTTGTTGGTAATGCTTCTTGTGTTAGCAGACTGACCAAATTGATATTTTTCTCAATAAATGAAATCCACTTCTGCTGCTTTTAGTTGTTGAAATCTTCAAGTGAAGGAACTTGTTCGAAAAAGTGTTTCTAAATAAGTTTACTACTGGTTTGAGTATATCTTTTAAAACAAGTTACAATTATTTAGTAGTTCTATAATAAACTGTTTCCACTTCAACATGGCACTTAAGATTAATGAAATCGAGTTTTACAATAGAGATTCTATCGGAGATTCGAACAATTATCAAAGGTTCGAACAATTCTATATATAATCAGTGTACGACAATCTTTCCCTAAATAACTACTGAAGTTGTTCACCGTGACTTTATAACGATTACCGTTTTCTCTTACGTTGATGAAATATTTTATATCAATTCAGAAATTGACCTACTTCTAATGTGAATCGACAGAGACAGAAGAAATGCAGATAACTCGATTGATAAAGCTTGAATGACATTGCAAAATTCAATTACTTACAAGCTTTTCATTATTCAGTTCCTTGTAATGGCTGAATAATGAAACAATTTATATTTGTCAATTAAGAAGGCATAATATAAATTTTCGGGGTCAATTAATCATCACAAATGACAACTAAGAATGTGTTACTGATATTTATACCTTCTAATAAGAAGGCACAGTTTCGTGCCTAAATCAAATTTTCAACGATACTGAATTTTTTTCATATTCGTAATATAAATAGAACAATCACAATTTTCCCTCTGTAAACTCCTTTTCTTATACAATTCCGAAAGTATTTTTTTCAAATAGTTATTTTTTTCCTTGCTCTTTCTTTATTTCATGTGAAACTTTTTCTAGTCGCTTTCAGAGCCTGTCACTTACTATTCGTAAAATGACGATGATTTCTTTTACGTGAAACTAGTGCCCTCAAAGTCACTGGGCTCTGAATGTAGAGCTTACTCTATGCATAATAAGACGATGTTTTCTCTTTTTTTTTACATATGAAACTTATGCCTTACAAGTTTTGGGGCCCGAATGCGACTTACCGTAGTCATGATAATACGATATTAACAAATCATTGATAAATAGTGGAGTTTAAAGTATTCCACTCATCAATTTCTCCTTGTATTTTTAAGTTAGATAAGTTAAATTCCATTTATTAAAATATCAATGAACTGCACATTAACTAGCTTTAGTTCTCTATAGTTAATTCTACCTAATGGTGAACCATAGGAATAACGGTTCACCATTATTCTTATGGTTCACCATTAGGTAAAATAAACTATGAATATAATAATGGTTCACCTTTCGATTTTGTAACAATGTAAAACAAAAGCCGAAAGCACTGGAATATTTTCATTAATCATGTGACTTATTCGAATGTTTGGCTGCTTTTATCAAACAAGTCATATGAGTAAAGGAAAATTACCAACATTTTTGTCTTTACTTTCTTTCCCATTCTTTCAACAGTATTGCTCTATAATTTTTCACACTTATACTGTATATGTGAAGCAGACTATCATCTCAGCAGGTTTCTTATTAGAGAACGAGGAATCAAATCGAAATATTTTGCACTCTACACACTTTACATGAAATTCTGATTTCCCATGATCCATACACAAATGTTTTGATGAATGAGAAAACATTTCCGGTTAGTGTATGAAATCAAGAATGTAGGCACTAACAGAAATCAACAGAAAAATACTTTCACACTGAGATTTTCAAATCATTCACTGTACGAGTGGAAATATTTTAAAACCGAAGACAGCTTTATTACACTGCTGGCCACCCAAAATGCAACACCAAGAAGGACACGAGATAGCAAAGCCATATTTACTGGACACATAACAACAGATACAAAGATGAAACGATTGAGCTTACAGGCCCGTGCGACGTGCAGAACACGAAGACATCAATAGTTCGGGTGGCCTCCATAGCTGGCAATAACGGTCGCTACACGCCGCGGCATCGAACGAAGAAGGCTTTGGATGTGGGCTTGGGGTATGTCGGTCCAGGCTGCTTCCACACGTTGCCACAGTTCATAAGGCGTAGCCGCGGGTGGTGCTTGCCAGGCCACTCGATGGGTGGCATATCAGGAAAACAGGCGGGCCACGGCAGCAGTGACACCTGGTGGGCCGTCAAAAAATGTTGCACGATGCGTGGCACGTGCGGGCGCGCATTGTCCTGTTGAAACGTGGCCGCTGGCAGGTCCTGCAGGTAAAGGAGGACAACAGGCTCCAAAACGTCGGAGATGTAGCGGTGGCTGTTGAGTGTAGCGGCGATGTGTACCAGAGGGATGCGGACGTCACGGCCAATTGCGCCCCAAACCATGACGCCAGGCGACGGACCGGTATGGCGATGCATAATGCAGGCGTCATACAGTCTCGCGCCGCGGTGCGGCCACACGCGGATCCGACCATCGTGGTGTTGCAGGCAGAAGCGGGATTCGTCGGAGAAGACAATGTCGTGCCATTCCGTAGTCCAAGTGCGGCGTTCAACGGCCCACTGCCGCCGCACTCGCCGGTGGTGAAACGACAATGGTAATCGGAGCAATGGGCACCGTGCGACAAGTCCCCGCTCCTGAAGACGACGTTGAACGGTACGTGCTGACACAGGTTGTTGCGCAACACACCCTAATTCCTGCGCTAACGTTCGTGATGTGGCGTTGCGAGCCGTCAATGCTCGCCGCACAACATACCGGTCCTCTAGTTTGGTGGTGTGCCGCGGCCGCGGCAATCGCTCACGTCGGTCCGTCCGTCCCTCCTGCACCCACCGAATCCGTACTCGCCTCATTGTGGCTGGATGTCGTCCCACACGGGCGCCGATGTCTCGGTACGATAAACCGCTGTTACGATAAGCCCCTATCCGTCCTCTGTCGAACTCCGAAACGTGCTGGAGTGACTGCCATATTCTGCGACGAGGCATTAGGAAGCTTCCCACGCACAGGTCCGGCAGCACAACACACTTCCACTACTTACACCCCGCCTTCTGTGCACCCTTCTTATATTGCTTCTCGGTGGCGTGCCGGGCTGACATGATTTGCATATGCCCTGCAATGCTAATCGTTTTCATGTCTTCTCGCGGGCGACGCATGTTGCGAATTCCAGGCCAATCGGATGCTTCCTTCTTGGTGTTGCATTTTGGGTGGCCAGCAGTGCAGAAAGCGTGTTTTGTGAACTGTTCCGTATTTCGTCTACAGTGTCAAATCCAGATGTAATAAAAAACTGAACTAAAAAAGGGGGAAAATAAAAACCACGAAATATTATTTCTTGCATACAGTTCCGAAACCGTCAGGGCTAATGTAAAAAGTAATTATTTGGAAGAATGATTAAATTTTTAATGTTTACGATAATTTTCGACACTACTTCAGAAACAGTTTCCCGATATCGAAATTAATATCAGTTGTAATTCGCCTCATTCTTCAATTGTCTTTGATTCTGAGATGCTTCTTTCGAGGAGATGTTAAAAGACATCTTACAGTTTGTTATCCCAGATCAGTTCTACTTCAGCTCTCAATTAAGGGACCAACTAAGCAAATATCGCGTTTGAAGTTAAACATCTTGTAGTCATGTCATATTTGACTGAGGATAGATATAGTAATCATGAAGGACAAGAAAGAATTCCACGTTTTAAAAAAATACAATCTGGTAATGTTGGCGGTACATGAACAAGCGTTATGTTGCTCAGCAAATGTTGGCAGTACATGAACAAGTGTTATGTTGCTCAGCAAATGTTGGCAGTACATGAACAAGCGTTATGTTGCTCAGCATTGCATTAATCTTACTTTTCAAAGATGAGAGGATGGCTGTGGGACATTTTTACTGTAACAATGAGCTGCTATACTTCCCTCCACAAATACGAAGTTCTTTCGTTTTTGTTTTCTGTTATTGGGTTGGAAAGAAAGTAATGTCTGCAAATGCAAAGTAACAAGAAAGTGCTAATTACCGTATACTGTATACAAGTACAAATCAGTCCAAAATGTTGCCGCCATCGTTTGCCATGATCTGCTCCCCTCGTCGGGGCAGGTGTTGGACACCGTCTCTGTAGAAGTGTGGCGGCTTGGATGCGAAGAAGTGAGTAAGTGCACATTCGATATTGTCCAGGTTGGTGAACCATTGTCCGTCCAGGAATAACAGTAACGACCCGAAAAGGTAGTAGTCGCTTGGGGTAATGTCAGGGGAATAGGCTGGGTGCGTCAGAAGCTCCCAGCCCAGGTCCCCGATCTTGCGACAAGTCACCCGTGTTATGTGAAGTCTCACTCCATCCGGCTGCAGGAGGATGCCCTTGCGGTTCAGCAGTGTTTGTCGTTTCGACGTGAGCTATGCGTCCAGCGAGCTGACGGCAGTACATATCGGCGGTGATAGTGGTATTGTCCGGAAGCAGCTCAAAAAACACGAAACCCCACATATCTCACCAAACAGACAGCAGGACCTTACGCGGGTGCAAGCTGGCTTTGGGGCTCGTCATGGGCCTTACGTGGGTGCAAGCTGGCTTTGGGGCTCGTCATGGACCTTACGTGGGTGCAAGGTGGCTTTGGGGATCGTCATGGGTTTCTGTTTTGGGAACAACCACTGTTTCAGAGCTCTGATGTTGTCATACAGGACCCATTCCCCGTCACCTGTCACAATGCGGTCCAAGAACGATTCAACTTAGTCACGTGTAAGCAGGGAAGCGCATGCATTCATGCGATATGCCTTATCCTCAACTGTGAGTTGATGGAGCAACAAAACTCCCCTCTTGTGCACCTTCCCAGGTTGACGCAAGTGCGTGATAATACTCGTGTTGATATCCCCCAGCTGTTCCGTCAAATCCCGCGTGATCACACATAGTTCCGTCTCAACTAAGGTCTCCAGCATGTCCATATTCAATGCTGCGGGTCTTCCGGCCTTGAATTGGTCTGACAAGTCAGAATTTCCGTCTCGAAATGTTCGAACCAACTACAGCACTGATGATGTGACATGGCATTGGGATACACATTGCTAATGTTCCTTACAGCACTTGCGGTGGTGTTACAGCGACGGAATTCATACAGCATGGAACAGCGGATGTGCTCCTTGTCCATTTACATGATGGCTGACGCTTACACTCTTCGCTATCTAACGACCAACTTCCACTGACTTAAGTCACCTAAGTGCTGGTGTCATGCCGGTGAGCTGCGCAATCTCAGTGGCCAATGTGTGCCGTCGCCGGGATTTCGACTGCGGGTACCACGTCATTGGACATTACTTTCTTTCCAAGCCAATATATCCGATGGCTGCTAAATCCGTTACACAGAGAGTTCGTGACGTGTGCGTTTCTCTTATGCATTCCGCACTGTCTCTATTTTTTGGGCTTTTTCAGATCTTGTTTATTCATCACTGACAAGAAGGCAAGAGCAGCTCTCATTCCAAAACAATACCGATTGTGATTTAGCTGACAGTCGATCGCTACATGACATCACTTAAGACTTTCACAATGATGAGTTTAAGTGAAAGTAAACAGTTCAGCTGGACTCGAGATTTCAGCGTCTCCTCCAGCAAATGATTGCGAACTGTATGAGGAGTAATTTGGAGGCACTTCAACACTCCCTAGCTGTATAGAAACGGATGACCTATACGCTAAATTCATCCATGGGATACGTCTGCTCTACCTTTCCTTGCTACTTCGGGGAAGTTGTGCTCTGTTCTTGAAACTTTAATGTTCGTAATATGTCGGATATCAATTAATTATAGCCATTTTGCTACCATCTATTTCAATAATACTGTGGAAAGACACTCTCCACTCTTTTAAGAATACTAAGTTACATTTGGATAGCCTTGTCTCCGTGAGCGGGACATACGAAACACTTTGTCCTTTTCCGGATATTAGGCCATAAATTCAACAAATTTTAAGAATCATAAACTTTCGTGTAACGAAAGATTCATTTTAATCCCCGGATTTATTCATAGACAATTCGGCAAGCCTTCGAATTTCATTCACCCGTCTTCCATGTGGTCTTCATCTCGGCCTTTCCTGTCCCTTGGAATCCAATCTAAAATTCTGCTCTGTGGTTGATGGCCTTTGGGGCTGCACAGTTATGACGTCGGGAGGTACTCGGTGTGCCAGCGGTCCATTCTTGCACACCCTTACTACAGCACCTCGTGACCAGCCACCGAACTCTGCTGTTCCTGAGGTGCTTCCACCAATGGCGCTGTAGCTGATGATCATTCATTTTTGGACGTCCATCAAATCACTACCTCTGCCCATTGTGCTCATGTTACGCACTATGGCTTATCTGTCCGGGCCAACCGCTTATATACGCTTACGGTCAATGACATTTGCGCACCAAGGATGCATCGGATTAAACTGAAATTTTTATGGACGTAATGATACATATGAATGATACACATGATGGCCAAAACAGCGCTGCAGGACAGTTACAGAAGGATCTGTGGCACGCAGTCCGATCATTTTCAATAGCGCGTCGCACCGCCTCGTGCGACGATACATGCTGCAATACGACCCGGCATGGAGACGAACAGACGCCTGTTGTTGTCCTGCGGCAGACTGGCACACACGTGTTGGACGGTGTACTCCAAATCCCGGATAGCGCGGCACGGCGGCAGCCGGCGTTTCAACTGGTCCCACACATGCTCGATAGGGGACATGTCCGGAGAGCGGGCAGGCCATGGAAGTGTCTGTACATGACGTAGGGTGTCCTGGGCAACCCAAGCCGTGTGCGGGCGGTCATTATCCTCTTGCTATAGCGCACCTGGAATCCCGGCCAGGTATGGGAGCACATGGGACCGTAGGATCTCATCCACATACCGCTGGCCCGTCAATGATCCACGTACCACTACTAGAGCTGATCGGCTATCGTATGGAATGGCTCCACAGACCATAATGTCTGTAGTGGGGGAGGTGTGGCTCTTGATAGCTAGGTTGGAATTGTGCCGTTGACCCGGGGACCTCCACACCCGGACACGATGATCATCTCTCTGCAAAACGAAGCGGCAGTCATCGCTAAGCACCACACGTTGCCAATCTATGGCGTTCCACGTCACTGTGGCCTGGCAGCACTGTACACAGAGCCGGCGATGTTCCGGTGTTAATGGCAGCACACGTAAAGGGCACTGGGATCGCAGATTCGCTTCCGCGAAGCGTCGGAAAATGCCTGTATAGTGGACCGGGTCCTCATTGGATCCGTTGGTGCGTGGCGCACGATCCGTCGATCTTCTCTACCGGTGGTCCGTCCGGAGCTGCTCCGCCCTGTGGCAGTGCCGTCACGAGTCCACTGACCCCAACACACTCGGACAGAACGATCCACGTGGCGGGATCGTTCTGTCCGAGTGTGATATGGTCAGAACGATCCACGTGGCGCGCTATACGGCGCGCTTACCAACCTGCGGTTTTCAGCCCGATGATCAGGACTTTCTCAAGGTCCGTAAATTGAGTAAATCGTCGACGTCTCTGGCGTCTACCCGACATTCTTGTCACTCTGTACTCTTGCTTGCGACGGCCAGTGCTTTTTGCATTCATGAAGCATCGACTACACGCCGGTTTATAAGGCTGCCGATTTGTACTTGCAGCGGCACCACAGAGTGTGCGGTCATGTGCACTCGCACCAAACGTGGATCATTTGTATACCAACACGCACTTTTGTTAATTGCAAAGTTTCGTGGTTGTAGCATGCTTTCTTCTAGGTGCGCATATTTCATTGTCCGTAAGTGTATCTCCGTGCGGTCGACCTTGTCACGTGCATTCTGTGACGCGCCTAGGCAGGTACACTGAGATTCCGGGTGTGGTCATATTATTCTGATACGACTGTGTATGTCCAACTCATTATCACTTGAGGCTCTTTGATCACAATGGCAGCAACTTTTGTCATTTTCGTGATCTATGAGTTCCTTTTCCTTTATTCTTTAACTAGCCTGTTGTACCCGTCGTTGACGGACTAGTGATAGTATAAAGTAAAAGCTATATCGTCAATTAAATTAAGACTGGTAAATCAAGGTTTATACAACTCTGTAGTACAACTTCCCGTAATAGAATATTAGTACAAAAAATGTATTTGAATTATTTAGTAGTTGTCACGTCCAATGTAAATAATTCAAAAAGTTTGAAAGCAGAAGGCTTATGCAATGAAATTGATTGAGATGAAAAGTACCTTATTCTTGTAGCGAGGACTTCCTCATTCCCACATTCTGGTATGGCTTAAAGATAGGGTATACGTACAGAGAGTTGATGAACATGACCACCCAGAAATCAGGTCCAGTGATGCACTCGGTCGAGTGTATACTGTCCATCCAAATAATTCGGAATGCTCTGTCGGTCGGATTTCACATAGAATTAGGTGACCTAGAGCGACTAAATTTGTTATGAAGGTACATGTGCACCTCGAAACTCATTGTGGAAATACTATCTTGTTCCAGCCTTCTTTCTCGTTCTTCTGCTGTTTCTTGTTCTCCTCTCCTTCTCTGATTTTCTCTATCCATTCTTTGTGTTCTTCTTACACATTGTTTCTTTCTGGGAGGTTGAGGCATAGTATGATGACCTTCTGACGTATGACAGTTTTGAATTAATAACGGAGATTGAAAAACAACGTTCTATTTTCTTTTTTTCTTCTCCGCCCTCAAGGTCATAATACAGTTGGCAAACAACGCTTAACAAAAAACATGTGTCTTTCCGCTTTCTTTACCACTTCCTTTACATGCAACCTGATCACACCCAACGCGAAGGCGCGAAGATAAGTAGATAACGATAAATTTGAGCCATTTCTTTTTTAGAATTTCGTTAAAACAACGTTCTATTTTCTAGCTCACAACGTCGTCACAGTATGATGACCTTCTGACGTATGACACTTTTGAATTAATAACGCAGATTGAAAAACAACGTTCTATTTTCTTTTTTTTTCTTCTCCGCCCTCAAGGTCATAATACAATCGGCAAACAACGCTTACAAGAAAGGGCGTAATAAATGTATTTACGAATGAAAATAGTCGTAACGGAATTCTAAAAAAGAAACGCCTAATATTTATGGTGAACTACTTTTCTGCACGCCTTAACGTTCGGTGTGATCAGGTTGATGTCAACAAAGCGTAAAGACACACTCAGACTGGGTAGAAACGCGTAACATTA
This sequence comes from Macrothele yani, assembly GCA_039090855.1. NCBI lineage: Eukaryota > Metazoa > Arthropoda > Arachnida > Araneae > Macrothelidae > Macrothele > Macrothele yani. The sequence continues at coordinate 80,488,426 of CM077002.1, forward strand.
AATAACTAAAAATCAAATTCAAATTTAAAAACAAATCGCTTCTAGGTGCACCAGAAGATGTCTACAGGTACCTTCATAACAAAATTTTGTCGCTCTAGGTCGCCTAATTCTTTGTGAAATCCGACCGACAGACATATGCAGTCTGTTTTATATATAGAGAGACAAGAGATAGAGAAGATTACACCAAGGGTGCATCTCATCATGCTAATTCGAGTTGTCCGCAGCCTTTGGATATCTTTTTTATTTGAAAAGTTCATGTCTTTTATCCATAAATAAGAAATATTTTTGTTTTAAGACATAATAGCTAATTGTTCTTAAAAAATCGCACTGTTTCTGCCTAATGTTCTTCAAAAAAGTTTAAAACCCGACTAATTTCATCTTCGATGTCACCCTTGCTTGATATCTGCTGCGCAAGGTAAATGTAGGTATCGGTTACCTCTAAATTTCTCCCATCAATCACTAAATTTTCAGATCTTGTAAAAACATGGTACGTTAGTTTTGTTTTCTGAAGATTAATTTTAAGTCCTACTTCTTCGCTATTGTCAGCAAGTTTCTGGATCATAGTTTGCAGCTCTGAGGGGGTACTTGCAAAAATGACTATGTCATCAGCAAACCGAAGGTGTGTTAAATAATCTTCATTAATCTTCACCCTTGTATTCTCAGTTCAATGACTGAAAGAGATTCTGCAATGTGGCATTGAAGAGTTTGGGATATATGGTGTCACCTTGCCACACTTCCTGTCTAATTTTTATAGGAGCTGTGTCTTCGAACAGTCGAACTTTGCCCAGTATACACTCTTAAAATTCTTTGGGCATTTTTTTTATTTCGAGCAGTTAGCAGTTATCTGGGTGTCTGCCTGCTGTTTCTTGGGTAACCAAACATTTATTGAAAGAGGACAATATTTCGTGAAGTGGAAACCATGAATTCTTCGCTCAAGACATTTCAGTAGATTCTTCTAGCACAGATGTATCGAAAAGAGTGATTGAGAAGTTGCATGTTTTCACAGTAATTTATTTTGAATACCAAACAATATATACATGTACAGTAAAAGGGCAATTAATTTCATTAGAAGAATTACACTGGGCTGATTTTTGAAAAATATATTTTGCGCGTGGGTGATCCTTGTGTAATTTATTTTAATAATGGATGGTTTTCAAAAAGTTCATTTTCGATTAGTCATTTTTGGTAAACTCCTTTCTGATTAGGATTATTTTCAAAAAGTTGGTGATAGACCAGCGGTGGCTACCCTGATAAAGTGAGTTAAAATTAACCAGTTTTTCAGTTATAAGATGGATTTTTTTACACCTCAATAGCTTTAATAATAGAGTTCTTACGCTTCTGGAAGATAAAAATATTGGGTGTGTGCAAAAGTTCTACCCGTTTTTGTAATAAATGCAAATTGCGATCGGAGTAGTTACGTCGCAGATAACGCTGCGATGCCGAATTTTCGGGCAATAAAGTGTGGAGCAGTAGAGCATATACAGACACTAGGCTTGTCCGAGTAAGTCATTCGTAATGGAAATCAAGGACGATGTAACGTGGCATGCGATAAGGAGCACATTAGACATTGTTTACTGTATGAGTTCAATAAAGGCAGTACTGCCGCCGCGGCATACCGCAACATGGGAGGATGCAGTTGATGATAGCACATGTCGCTCTTGGTTTTGAAAATTCCGGGACGGAGACAGAAACTTTAAAGATCAACCACGTCCTGAACGTCCATCCGTGGTTTCTGACGAGGATGTGGACCAAGCCATAACAAATGACATTCATCCAACCGTTCAGGAATTAGCGGAAACGTTGTCGGTACACAGAACGACAGTCGAAAGACGGATGCATGCGCTTGGGTTCATCACCAAGTTCGATAATTGGGTTCCACACCAGCTTTTGGCATAGAAACGTGAGGAGAGAATCCGTACCTGTGTTTCTTTGCTTTCTCGTCATAGAAATGAATCGTTTTGGGGACGAATTGCAACGGGTAATGAGAAATGGATACTGTACCGTGATGTAAGGCGTCGACGGACTGTGTGCCAAGGTACGGAGCCTGCTCAATCGAGCTGAAAAGGTGGACTGTGTCCTGAAAAGGTTTTGTTGACTGTTTGGTGGGATGTTCAGGTAATAATCCACTGGGAGGTGTTGTTAGTGTAATGAGAAATGGGTACTGTACCGTAATGTAAAGCGTCGACGGACTGTGTGCCGAGGCGCGGAGTCTACTCCATCGACCTCAAAAGGAGGACTGCATCCCAAAAAGGTTTTGTTGAGTGTTTGGTGGGATGTCCAGGGAATAATCAATTGGGAAGTGTTGGCACCTAACCGAACGATAAATGCTGACCTCTACTGCCAACAGTTGGACAGATTGCGAGAACAACTGACATCGAAGCGGCCAGCACTCGTCAATCTCAAAAGCGTGATCCTTCATCATGGTAACGCCGGAGCTCATGCTGCTTTAATCATTCGCTAAAAATTACTGGATTTTGGTTGGGAAGTGTAACCTCACTCGGCGTATTCCCCTAACCTTGCAACTACGGACTACCACCTTTTTCGATCATTACAAAGCTTATTCGCTCTCCAAACCTTCGATGATGTGGACGATGTGAAAACGGCATTACATGACTTTTTTTATTCTAAAGCACAGGAATTTTTCCAGCGTGGGATTCACCTACTCATAGACAGATGGTAAGAGGTCATACAGAATGTTGGTAATTATGTGAAATCCTAGGTACGTTATTTGTTGTGTTCTCCTCCTTTTTTTGTAGCCTACAAAAACGATTAGAACTTATGCACACACCTAATAGTTAGAACACCGTTCAAAGTTATACAAATGCTTACGAACTGCTGTTGAAGTTATGGTATCAACCTTCTGGAATCGCTTCTTCCTAGGAGAAGGAAGTGCACAGACTTCGGAATGAAGACACTTCTGAAAAAGAAAGTTGCTATGGTAAACACTGACGTGAAATCGTTTAAACGAAGGTTATCTGGACAAAGCTGCAGTTGGTTCTATTAGTGCCATTTTGCCATGGCTATATTACCCTGTTTCGTCTTATGCCGATACTTCGCTGAATGCATAGCGTTCTTTCTTTTCCTCTTTTTAATGCGTTCTTCTATTAGTGCAGTATCTATGCTTTTGCGAAAAATGAATCAGGAAAAGAATTTCGTATACAATCTGTTAGGGTCCTATTTTTTCTTTGGAAAATTGAAGATAAAAGAAACTTACTCGTTTTTCAACCGCGCCACACCAACCGTGACGTATATTGCCTTTGTAACCTTCCGTTTTTTATTGACTTTCCATTTATATAAATTTCCGCTGTTTCTCGCTATGCATTCCATACCTTGTAACCTTCCGTTTTATACCTTGTAACCTTCCGTTTTATACCTTGTAACCTTTCGTTATGTCTGAATTCTCTCGAGTTTCCCTTCTCTGGGCTACGACTGACACTCAGTCAAGTTATGGTCATTTGTATAAATACAGAGACAATGCAATTTGAATGTGTATACTGATTACCGACTTACTTGGTCTATGAATGTGTACTATTATATGCTATGTATTCAGAGACAATGCTATGTATTCAGAGAAATACAGAGACAATGCAATTTGAATGTGTATACTGATTACCGACTTACTTGGTCTATGAATGTGTACTATTATATGCTATGTATTCGGTGATTCATCCTCTACTTTACTTAAGGAAGAAATTAATGATTCGGGAGATTTGGCTGCAAGTCACGTTATCTACTGAGTTTTCAGTGTACTTTCGAACTTGGAGTTATTATGCAATACTATCCGTGTCTATAAAAATGGTGAGCAATTCTTATAGGAAATTTGCCAACTGCTTTTTTAAAAATTTATGATAAAGGATTTATTTTCAAAAATTCTTTTGTTGACGTTGCTTTCTTTTCGGGGTTAAATTCTTTTCTGGGTTAAATATAAGTGTTTAAAATCATAGAGGCTTCGGTGGTTTTACAAATGTGACTCGCTATTGCATTAGCTTGGATTAGTTTGCGTCAGTACACGATTATTACAGAAATCATCCAGGCTTTGCATAATGAATTGCAAAGAAAATATTAAGTTAAAATTATTTTTGTGAGCATTATTATTCAAGCGACGTTATATTTAAGCAAACGGGAATTGCCACTCCATAGACGTGATAAAAGTAATTCTTCGGTAAATCGAGGAAAGTTTTAGAAATGGTTGATCACATTATTATCGATACGTTCGGCGGAAATAAAAAATCTCTACGAAAAGGTCAAGGAAGATTTTGCTACTGATTCAAATACCGTACAAAATGAAATTGTGGAATCGTCTCGGATGATATTTACGACTATATCAAAGAAGAAATTTGGCGTATGGATATTTTCTGTGTTGCAACCGATGAAACTACAGGCGTTCTTCAAACATCCCAATGTTTCCTAGATCAAAAGGTAAATCAGTGGAACGTTTTTTCAGTTTGCATGATGTTAGTTCCAATCGAAAGGTACAGGCATTATATCATCTCTTTTTTTAAATTCGCTCAATTTCAAAAGTAAACTCATAGTCCAATATTACGATGATCATTTCAGTGTATGTCGTTCTAGAGATGAACCATTCGTGAACGAATAACTCTTCACCGTAAATGGGGAAAGGTCGCTTTTACACCGTTTTCCGTCTTCTTTGTCGTAGTTTCTCAAGTAAAAATTTTCAGCGGTTTGCTGTGGGAATTCATACACACACCACAACAAACAGAATATAAAATGACAGCTGAGGCTGTAACTAGACAATTTAACAGCGTTCTGAGTAAAAGACAATGATTTCTTCATTTCTCAATTGCATCGAAGCCTCATATTTTTTCAAGTGCTGATCCCAAGATGCTGAAGCAACACTTTGCTATAAAGTTGCGAAACTTCGTTTGCAGTCTGTTCTGAAAGGGCATATTTCAATTGCGAACATTCATGCCTAAATAGAATGGAAAAACCATTGCGTCTTCCTTGAGAGTTTATTTAATTTAATTTTATGCATATCATATTTTGTGTCATGCATAATATGCTTATGCTTTTTATAGCAATGATTTAAATTCTGATAGTTTTTTCCCAATTTTAACCTTTGTTAAATCCCTTTAATCTCAAAATAGTATAACTGTACCAGTGATCCGAATTCATTGGCGTAGAATAGAAATTAAAGGAAACTTTTATTTCTATTCTACGCCAAAAAATTCGTATCACTATTTTACTATTTTGAGTATAGTTGGTGCACAGTTACTATTTATTAATCTCTTTAATCTGTAAAACTAATTTCCTTGTATGATACATATTCTCTATTTCCATAAGACCATACTTTTATTTTGGTAAATTTAATTTTCATTTTTTGACCTCCTCATGAGCATTTTCTTTGTGGTTATTAAAAACTATTGAAAAAATGAAAAGCATCCTACGAAGCTGAATCGAAGAAAGACAGACAGTCAGAACAAAGTAAGTCCGATGTCTAAACTCCCCATAAAAGTGCACGGTTTCAAGAAAGCTCGTGCTGCATTTGACATGCACGTTCAGTTCTTTCCATCCGTTGTCGGAGTTGGGTCAGGAACTTTTGTCACGAACCGCTTTCCAATCTGTTTGGAGGAAAATAATGCTATCAAAAAACAAAAGATGCAGTTGTGTAAGAGAACTAAGAAATATGAAAGTGCGTCATTGCTCAAACTCCTCATAACTCTATTATGAAATGCAAGGCTTGATACCAGAACACGCAGAATTTTTTCGAAAGGTTGATATGCAGTTTTCAGTACGTCTTTTTATCTTCCCGTTTTCCACTAGAAATAAACCGATATATTAATAAGTAAAGTAATAAAAGCGAACTGTGCAACTAAAAATTAGTATTTCATGGATTTCAGGGTTTTCTTTTTTATTTAAAGGGAATTAACCTAAAAAGTAACAAGGTAAGACCATCCCTTACTACAGGATCAGTTTCGAACCTTCTCCCGATAAAAACATAAACAAAATAAAACTATAATTGTTCGGCCTTTCTTATAAACACACCAGACCAAAAATTACGGAATGTAAACTTTATTCCTTCATATCAGTGATGTAGTTCTTAATAAAAAAAGTGCCGTAGCGATGAATGGACTAGGAAAAATTACCCTCGAAATTTAAAAAAATCTGATGTTTTTTATTTATTATTTTTTAATTTTCATTGCTAATTATCAATATAAATTGATATTAAAACTGCGCAATCTGAGCAATTTTAAATAACCGGAAGAATGTAACGTAAGAGACATATGGTAAGATTATAAAATTTTTATTTAAATACCACTCTGACGTTCTATACGATTTTCAATATTTGTGAATTAACAGAGTAATAACAATTCAATTTACTAATGCGCCGTTTTTACTAAGATTACATGGTGCATGTGAAGGATTTTGTGTTGTTCGTAAGGAGGCAGAGAATGAGCTCAGGGGATTACATTTATTTGAGCCGATACTAGTGGCAAGTTGTTTAATATAAGTGCTCATAAGTACCGTTTTCTGCGATCTTAACCTCACCAAGAAGCCATCTCCTACAAATTTATTTTGACTGCCGTCTAGACAAAGTGGTTCACATTCTCTTTGTGATAGAATCTTATGATTTGTGAGGCACCCTACTGAGTGATCCACCAGTGTAGATGAATCTTCACAGAATTGTTTTGTTTTTTTACTTCTGGGTTTAACAACTACCATGTGCAACTCGTATGGCTATAAGCAGTCGCCCGTCCCTAATTTCGGGTCACTTGTTCCAGGCAAGAGACAGATCCATCACCTTTGGCTATGCACACCACCTATGACTCATCTGGGCCTGGGACTGGGTCTTAGCTCGGAAGAATGGTTAGAAGCGTACACTTCAGACCCAGTGTACCACCAGATTTGAGTATGTTTGCATACAGGACTTTGAATACATGATCCTTTAAAGAAGTTCTTTTGCTGAAATTCTCTTGCCATGTAACTACGAAAATTGACTGACTGGCGCTAAGCCTAGAAAAATAGTGCCTTAGTGCCGCTTAGGAGCTCTAAGCCCCTTCTACATCACTGCTTCATATGGAGTTATATCGCTACTTGCTTTATTTACCACTTTAATATTGATTGGCATGCTATCAAAATGACTCAGTAGCGCATGCGTATCAAGTTTATTCCTCCACTCCATGCTCAAAAGATCCCTTAATTCCGTCCAATTTGCGGGGTGTTGTTTTATCTTCTTTCACGATCCTTTCAAACATGTCCTAGATTTTTCAGTCACATTTAGATCGGGCGAATTTGCAGGCCAATTGAGATGTGGAACGTTTCCCTCAAGCTGTTCAAATCAGTCCAGCATAGTTCTAGCTCAATGGACACAAGAGTTATCATCTTGAAGCACAGGATCCATTATGAGTCCTTCTGGTTACATAAACTGGACAAACGACAATAATGCATTACACTGGTCTGCATTTTGAAATAAGTTTTTTGATATTTTCAAAGTAATAGGTAATTAATTCTGAATCGTTTTTTCACCCTGATTTCAAAAATGTAAATCATTTTTTTGTATCACGTCAGAATTTTTCACAAACTGGGATAGAAGATATTTGCATTTTAACACATTTTCCAGTAATTTTAATCACTATTGCAAATGTTTTGGTGGAAAAAAAATAATTTAAATTTAATTTGTTTTGAGTATATTGAATTGGATTGATATTTATTAAAAGGCGTTATATTTATGCTGGTATTAAAATTTAAAATATGGAAATTATAGAAAATTTAAATTTGGGAGATGGGTGGATGCATTTCGAAACAAAAATATTTTCTAAGTACTAGAAAAGGCCATGAACATCCTAAACAAAAATGCATCTGAAAATTTACATTCCACAAGAAGTTATTGTAAAGTTTGCGTTGTTTGTGTTCAAGCAGAGTTGAGTCACCTGAAAGTGCAAAAATAAGTGAATATTGTTGCATGTGTATAAAAATGTGTCACTATAAGACATATGATAAAATGTACTCGTTCAACAACAACTTGTGGAGGCGGTGAAAGTCAATTTAAAAAGGTTAGGACAAAAATTGCAGTTATGAAATACCTTAGAAAACCAGGATTCGGATCGATAGCCTTAGTCAAGCTAAGGGGAGTACATGGGACCAAGTCATGGAAGACAACAACACACAAAAACTTTCCACACTGCACTCATTTTGAACTTTTTGAAAGGCTACTGCCTGTATTTATTATTTTTCTTTAAAAACTTAATGAGTTAATTTAGAGGACAAACAGATGGTATTTCCTTTTTTCTTGTTTGCTTAAACACAGCAGTATAAAACAGAATCTCAATTTACTTTCTATTTCTCTTTGGCCACTGGCCTTATGAACAACACAACTTTACATATGTCAACACAGTTAGTTTGAACACTAGGCTTTTAATTTATGCCTTCAAAATCATACTATGATTCGCATGGTTTACACAAGAAAAAGATACTGGATTATTTTTAATTCCACAAGGTGGACAAGTTCTGTTCTTTTGAAACGTACTCTCTTCTCTCTCACCCAGTTAGCTCAATGACCAATTTACAACTTTACACTTATTGATTTAAATTTAAACAATCTTAGCAAACTCCGCAATCTCCCAGACCAGATTCAAAGACTTCAATTAAATTTACAGTTATTTTAAGAGCCACAAATTATACTTTAACAAATCTACTATCAGCAAGTAAACAAACCAAGTAAATTATCCTCAAAACAGAATTTACACTGAGCACAAGCATTAATTAACATTACATAGCCTATAGAACTATCCTGAATGAACCTACTTCACTTATAAAGAAACCTCACTAACTAATCTTAAAAATTATCACTATTCATAACATCAACATAATTCAGAAATTCAAACAATCTTCTTGCACTAGCTTGCTCATAAAAATCACCTCACTCTGCACTTCACATAATAGCTCAGGATACTTAATAACTCTACACTGTAAACAAAAGCTCAAAATACCAATTAACTAAATTTCCAAACTAAATATCAAGTTCACTAACACCAACAACCAGAATTTAGAATTTACATCCCTAGCACTACAGCAAATCATAAACAAATAAATTTAGATACTTTAAATCACCAAACAAACTTAAATTTAACACCTGCAGTGAATTACTGAGGTAGCGGTGAGGCAAATACTCTCAGTTCAGACACTACCCTGGGTTTTGAGAACCAACACAGGAAGAAAATACCAAGTCAGGCTGAAGGCGTGAAATTGGGTCGTGAATCCACTTTCAGCCTATGCAAAGGGAAAGGAAAAAATCCTCAAGTGTGACACATCATCATCAGGCACAGAATTTCCTCTAACATGATCTCACCACATTTCTTGAAGCAACGCTCGACCGACCCTCGCTGGCAGTACATATTTCCGTGAGCAGCGAAACTACTGGGGGGTTTGAAGACAAGTTTTCCCCCAAAAACCACGTCTTCAAGGATCTCCCCTTTTCAGAACCAATGCATGATCTCACCTTGATCAACCACGCCTGCAAGAGCCTGTCGTACTTCAACCCTAAATACTCCAGGCACATCTGGCCCAGAACTAACACAACTATATCCCAGGAAAAATTCACTTATCTCTCTATATCCCAAGAAATCCTAAGTCACAATATCCACATATATCCCAGGAAAATTCACCTCTCTCTATATATCCCAAGAAATCCTAAATCACAATATCCACATGTATCCCAGGAAAAATCACTTATCTCTATATCCACATATGTCCCAGGAAAATTCACTTATCTCTATATCCACATATGTCCCAGGAAAATTCACTTATCTCTACATCCACATATGTCCCAGGAAAATTCACTTATCTCTATATCCACATATGTCCCAGGAAAATTCACTTATCTCTATATCCACATATGTCCCAGGAAAATTCACTTATCTCTATATCCACATATGTCCCAGGAAAATTCACTTATCTCTATATCCACATATGTCCCAGGAAAATTCACTTATCTCTATATCCACATATGTCCCAGGAAAATTCACTTATCTCTATATCCACATATATCCCAGGAAAAATCACTAGCAAGGAAATTCCTCTGCACCATGGCAATGCGCAGGTCCACTTCAGACAATAACACTGACCATTTACATAACCCACTAAATATTTTCACCTTATTGAAAATTAAAATTACATTTAGACTTTTAACCTTATAGTAGAAACAAGAAAATTTAGGCCAAAGAAAAGAACAATTAATACTGGAACTGGTGAGCAAAAGTGTGTCTTCTCAACCCATGATGTTCATTCTTTTTGTGAAAATACTAAACTTGAGAACCTAAATACCTCAACTTTTATTTTGCACATATCGCATTCTGGTGAAAATTCCCTACTCAGAGCCCTCTGCCCTAGGACAAGTTCCCTGCTTGCCCTAAGATCACCCCTTTCCAATGGGAGATTAACACTCATCTGGAGCATGTAAAATACTGGTCCTCAATTTACCTCCTACCATCTCAATTTCGACACTCAACACTCCAAGAATGTAAACAGCACTTTAGGTTTCCAATTTCATCACACTATAATATGTTCCCAAAAATTCCAATATAAATCATCCCATAATTTATCTTCACTCATAAAAAAAATATAACTCAGCTGTAAAAGACTAGAGAGAAATGTTTACAATTATTTTATCACCCACGACATCACAATAACACTGCTTTTTTTAAATATCACATGCCCAACTAAACTATTATCGATGCACCAAAATTTACTGTGCTCAAACAATAAACCAAATCCTTCCGATACATTAAAATTTACTGGCCTGGGAAGTTGCTAAACTACCAGACATGACAACACAAAAAAAAACATAAATGAAAGCATCTTCAACTCCCCTCTCTTTTTTGTCTTGCAATATATTTTTCCGACAGCCCCCAATTTTAAAATCAACTCGTTTTATAATTTTAAAGAAACCACAACATAATACAAAAAAAAGAAAATGCCGAGAGAAATTTACCTTTAGGACTGGGGGCAGCAACACTTCCTGCCACTCACACTAACCGTCGATAATAATAAAAAAAAGTTTCACAGCCCAATAATAGATATTCACTTCCAAGGTGTTTTTTTCTTTTTCTTTTTTTTCTTTTTCTTGAGGCAGCATGCTTGGCCAACGATACAGGAAACGGGCATTTTGGAACCCTGCTGGTGGACCCCTTGTTGTAATCAGTAGGGCCCAACTCGACGATTCGGCAGTTAAAGGCGGTATCTTCTACAAAGCTGTGCATGCCCCTTTTTTCTTTCGGAACTTCCAGTGTCTGGTTGAACTGGCTTGAAGAGTTCATTCCATATTGAACCGAGTAGTAACAGCATTCGGGTTGCGCTGGCAGAAAATTCTCCTGCGGAGATCAATTCCCAGTAGTTATTACTTTTCTTTTATTGCAGTTCACTCCTCCGTCGTCCACTAGGAGAGGAGGAGAGGTTGAATCTGCAAGCATTTCCTCTCCAGTAATGAGATCCTTGAAATTCAATTTTAACGGTTGTCCGTTTAGATTACAATACGAAATTTTCCTTCTTGCCGCCCCCTCCTCTGCCAAAAGGCGAGGAGAGACTCGGCCGTCCCCTCTTTCTCTCCGGTCAGCAAAAGTCAAGAGCCAAAGTCAAAGTGCCTCTCAACGGATAAAACTCAGGGGTGCTTGAAAACCGCTGACCCCTCTCATTGGTCGAAACTTCAGCCTAGCAACTCACGACTCTCCCAACGGAATCTTCACTCCCACGCCTCGAGTGACCTCTGACCTTCACACGTGCAGACCCTGGCACATCTCGACCCTGAGGTTCTAAAAATAGATTCCCTTGCTGAAATCCCTACCCCAAAAGACGAAAAGATGTTACACTTTTGGGCGACTTCTCGCTTGGAAACAGGAACGCAAAAAAAAAATGGCGAATTCTTGCTTTGCAGAAAATCACTAGTTTTAATTTTCTCTTTCTCTCGTTCCGTGATGTGAAAGTAAAAATTAATTTTGATTCTCTGAGCTGCACACCTACTCGCCTTTTCCTATCGCGATAAAAGAACAGATAAAATAATTATTTTCAAAACCCCAAAGTCAGTTAAATCAAATATTCTTCTTTTTTTTTTTTTTTTTTTTTTTCTTCTTTTCACCAACATGAAATTTTGTTTTCCTGGTAGTGATTAAGACAAGCGAATTTTGCGCATGAATTCCCCTGCCTTTCAACCAGGAATTTTCTTCTAACGTATGTCATGGAAGAAAATTTTTGCATTAATTAATCTCCGATAAACCAACAGAAAGATTGATCAGGTCTCTCTGAAATTCACCAGAGGTTAAAATTTTCGCCATGACACAAACAAATTAGGTTAAAATGGAATTGAAAATATGATATAGTGTGCATACTATACAAAAATGTAGCCATATAAAATGCCTTTTGGGTTAAATAATATGAATTTCCACATATGTATTGTGACGTATATTCTAGATTAACTTTCCTTTTTAGTTTCGTTCCCTATGTAAATCTTGCGTTTATTCTCAGTTGTACTTCACTCTCTTAACGTAATATCTTTTCTCTCAAATGAATACTGTTGGCAACATAATTGAGGTTGAATGAACGTGACGTATGCCTGATTTGATAAGAACGAGAGATGAAAACGACGACTAAACTGTTGCTTGGGGAGCGTTGTAAAGCGAGTGTTGTTAAAGAGAGCGTTCCTTGGAGAAGTGTTGCAAGTTGAGCGTTGTGTTGTTGAGCGTTGTGTTAAGAGTTGTGTGGTGTGTGGAGAGTTTTGTGCAATATGCTATGCTATGTTACGATGTGTTTGCTACATCCTGAATAAAGCATCTTTTCCGTAAGTTTGACTTCTGTTGTTTACATGTTTCGTCTGGCCGTTGAGGTTTAATTTAGGAACTATTTTATCTTATGGTTATGTTTTTTTAAAATAACGTAGAAGTACGAAAAGACTTCTTCGTCATAGTATATTCATTATGATATTAATAGATGAAATTTCCATTTCTTTCATAACCTTACACAGCTATTTTCGTTAGAGGGTACCTTTGTCTTCTCCATCCAACAGTAATTTGCTGTCATATTTACATATATAACATTGTTTCGGATATCGTTTTTCTATTTCCTTAGTGTCTTCATGGAATCTTTTTTCTTGCTCTTCTCTTACATTATATAAATTATCTAGGAAGCACTTTTCAGTGCAAATTCAAAGAATGAATGTTCAAATTCATGTTGCAACCAAGTTTTTCCGCGTGTCTTCAACAATAATTTTACAATTTGGATCTGTTTTGTTTCCCGAATAGTTTTCAATCACATTTTTGAAGCTTATCCATGTTTATTTTTCATGTGCATTCAACGTTTCTCTAACTGTCTACCCATTATCAGTTTCTGAATTTGAAGCCCAACAAAAAGTGCTCTCTTTAAGTTTTTCGTATATAATGAATGAAAATTTCTTGCAAATGAATTTAAACAGTCACTCTCTCCATCCAACGCTTCAATAAACTGCTTTTCAGGTGTGGAGAAGGGAGTAACAATTCGTGTGATCACAACCAATGGTTCATGTAATGTACATGTATTTTTAGAACCAGGCAGTAAACGCACATTGTAGTGTCATATTCCTTATTTTCTAGTGCTGGCTTTTCGCTTGGCTATCCAATTTGCATAAAAAAAGGAATTCTCGTGTAACCAACTTGTCGTCCAAGCAATAAAACAATCACTTTAAAATCTTCCCACAGAAGCTACCCATGTACCTCTAATTTCATCCAAATTAACAGAAGCTTAAGGCATTCACAGGATTCTTTTAAGTACGCAGAATGTGCCACTGGGATATAGATGCGCGTACATTTCCATTATGTAACAAAACACTTCTAAGCTTCTCTTAGAAGAGTCAATGAATAAATGCCACGCAGCAGGGGTATAAACAATATCAAAGTATTTCATTATTCTCGTTATATTATAATAATATACTCGACTCCTCAAAAGAATATTGAACTAACTTTCATCCATCATGCCTGTATCATGAAAACTCTGTGTTCCTAGTGATAAAATATTTTTGTTTCGTGTTGAGAAGCAAGGAGCTCAGAACTTTCTTAGGTAAGTTAAGATCTTGCACAAGATCATTAAATGTTGGCTGTGTAAACAATTTTGGAATGATATTACTAAGCTCAGGAAGTAGACTTCCAATTCTTCTGTTTACTTTTCTCTGCTGTTACATTCTCCAATCTAGTTGGTGGATAAGATCGTCTCCACGAGGTACTCGTCTAATTGCCTAGGTAAACGCAATATCTTTTTTCTATTTTTTCTGCACTGCAACCGGCGGCTTTGATCAAGAAAAATAACGGACATCTACATATGTAAGTTTTAGGGTCTCTCCGTGCCATGAGAATTGTAAATGGCATAACAATTTTTTCAAAGTCTTAAATTTTCAACACTAGTGCGCCATACTTTCTGAGGCGCCCATGGTATGTCTTGATCTCCTAATATAATTTTTAAATAGATAAGGTATGCTGTTTTCACAAAATCTGTACTATTGTGCATTTCCGTAACTACCACATAGCTTCCACATAATTAACAAAATACGTCAGGATTATTTAAACATCTATGAAGAGCCGTTTCTGCGCACATTCAGTCATTAAATGCTCATCATTTCAGTTGTTAACACAATGGCCTTGACAATGGAACTGAAAGGTTTACATAATGGTTTTTATAAAGTAACTGAGCTATGGAGTAACTATTAGGTGCTTGAATCAATTCCCGCTGTTGCCCAATACAGCGCAGCATTGATTGGTGCGCTGTGACCGGGGCCACACGTGACCTCCCTTGCACACGCACGTAACGTCCGTAGTCTGGGCGAAGCAGTGTGTGACACGCGATCGGAGGGCACAGAACACGAGTTTGTATCGCATTCACGATGTCGAGTTTCGCACCCAAAAGAAACATTTGCGCGAAGCATTACTCTTCTGCTTTCATCTCAAGAAATCTGCAGCGGAAAGTAATCATTTAATAGTGCAGGCCTATGGGGAACATGCCCCATCGGAAACAATATGCAGAGAGTGGTTCCAACACTTCAAAGCCAACGAATATGACGTGGAGGACAAAGAGCTCCCTGGGCAGCCGAAAAAGTTCGAAGATGGCGCATTGGAGGCCTTATTGTACGAGGATTCATGTCAGACGCTCCACGAGTTGTCTGAAACGCTACGGGTCGACGAGTCAACGGTTAGCAAACGTTTAAAGGCAATGGGAATGATCCGGAAGCTCGGAAACTCGATCCCACATGACAAAGCTATTCTTCTCCACGACAACGCTAGACCTCATGTCGCCAAATCCGTGAAGGAACTCTTGGAGGCACTTGGCTGGGACTTCTTACCCCACCCGCCTTATTCCCCGGACATTGCTCCCTCGGACTTCCATTTATTCCGGTCGTTACAACATGGCCTGTCAGAGCAGCACTTCCTTTCTGTCGCGGATTTCCAAAAATGGCTCGATGAATGGTTCGCCTCGAAAGAACTTGCATTTTTTCTACAGCGGAATCCATTTGTTACCCCAATGGTGGGAAAGGATCGTATCCTGTACCGTTCTGTGGCAACACACAGGTGTTTGTGTGGCAAAAAACAGCGGGAATTAATTCAAGCACCTAATAGAAGCAAAAGTCAAAGTTAACCGGTCATGTGCTAAACATGGTGTCATCTATTGTATACATTTGGAAATTATTACCAAACCATTATCTCTCTCATAAAAGCCTACTTGAAATACCACCCCAAAATATAACACTTCCACTCCCTTTTTGCACAGCTCTTTGGACACATTCTGGGTTAAATACTTCTCCTGCCATTCGCATGACCCTGAGCGACCGTCATTGGAATACAAGCAGAATCTGGATTCGACGGACCATATCATTCGTCGCCACTGTTAGTCAGTAACAGTGGCAAAACAGCAATGGTCCAGTGACAATGCTGTTTTGCCCAAGCAAAGCGATTTTTCTTCTGTACAGTTGTTAACTTCGGACGTATCCGTACAACAAGACTGAAAATGGCCAAACCACCATTTCTCTCTGTAGCGTTCGTTTTTAAACTGGTTAACTGGGCACAGCATTTTACTGTTAAAGCAGTTCTTGACAAGTCTGGAAATGGGCAGCAGTGGCTAATCGTCCAGAATGATTATGTTCTCGGTCAAACACAGTACCCCCCCCCCCACTCCTTTTGCCACTCAGTAATATTGATTTTACGACCCATAGTTGTACATGTAAAAGGAAATACAGAATGTTACAAATGCTTCAAACACACACACCACAGACATCCACAATCATAATTCTGCATTTTCACTCTCCATATTTATACAACTCGTTATGTTAATCAACTTTATAATTGTGTACATGTTTCAATCAGCATTCCGTAATTTTTTTTCCGCTGTGTTTATAATACCTACGCGAATTAGTTGATTGATATTTTTTTTATTTTCTCCCATCATGAATTTTCTTACTTATCTTGCATTAATGGAAGTTAAGGTTTGACTTCTGACAATAAATATTGCAAAAAAAAAAAAAAAAAAAAAAAAAAAAAATCACTTCTTATTTTCTTTTACAAAACGTCTGCACACAGACAAGAAATATCGTTTTTTTGAACCCTGTGTGTAAATCTTTTAAAATACACCAACAACGGGCAGTAGCGCACCCAGAAATTTCCCAATGGAGGGGGGGGCGCATGGTGCACAGAATCAAAGTAGTCAGACGCCATGAAAATTAAGAAGGAGGGTGACTTTTGTGCATTTGTTCTTATCCAGTTACCAGCAATGTTACAGTACAAGAAAGTTAAATGATTAGAAGGAGCAGTAGACGAAATTCTTTTTCTTGTTAGATTGTTCCAAATTTATTTAACAGAAATATATATATATATAGATCACGTATCGTGATTTATATATATATATATATGGAGAGGTGCATGCTTGGTATAACCAGGAGAGATAAGAAGAGGAACTCGTGGATCCGAAAAATGACGAGAGTGGAAGACATCATGATCAGAGTTAAATCCCTGAAATGGCAATGGGCTGGACATACTGCCAGAACAGACCATCGATGGACAGCCGAAATTTTAGATTGGATTCCAAGGGACAGGAAAAGACCCAGAAAAAGACCACATGGGAGATGGGTGGATGAAATTCGTAAATATGCGGGAGTGACATGGAGGAGACTGGCACAAGACAGACCGTTGTGGAGGAAACTTGGGGAGACCTTCGTCCAGCAGTGGATTGATAATGGTTGACAATGATGATGATGATGATGATATATATAGAGAGAGATCGCGTATCATGATTTATATATATATATATAGATCACGTATCGTAATTTATATATATATATATAGATCACGTATCGTGTTCTATAAAGAAGATACCTAAGCAAAAAAATACATATATAATTTTGACTCACACCTAATACAACATAGAAAAGGTTATGTATCTACCTGTGTGAGTAAAAGGAGAAAAGATAAAAAAATAAAATAAAACTGAATGTAGAAGGTGTCGAGAATACTGAGCCTTGGCTTTATCAAGGACCAGCAAAAACTCTGCATTTTCTCACTTCCACAAAGACCTAGTTGGAAATGGGTTTCTGCAAGGCCATAGATGCAAGTAACATTCCCACCTAAAATAGTTTAAAAAATATATATATAAGTCATGTCCTCCGTAGAGTAGCATGACCTAGCACTAGTTAACAATTTCGCTTGCATCCATTAACCTTCATGGCCTGACCCATGCTCTTCATCTGTTACTATTAAACAGAGAGAAGAAGATTAAAGAGAACTCAAGCTGTGAGAGTGACATAATAAATAGAAAATGATTTTCAGCTATAACGAAATTCCAAGTTCGTTTGAGAGAGAATTTAAACCTGAAAAACAATGCAAAAGAAATCCAAATTTTACATTGCAATTAAAAAGGAAATGTTAATTTATAACGAACAGATTTTTGAAAGAAAACTTGAGTCTAAAACCCCCTACTCTACAACTTATGACAGCACGAAAACGAGAATAAGTTAAAGATAATAATTAACTAAAGAAAACTTTGTGAAAGTTATATACCTTAAACAGTTAGTTGCAATATGTACAAAGTATTTCAGCAGTGCTTTAAGTGCATAATTAATTAGTTATTAAGAACTTTACTACTTTGAAAAAACAGCGCATAGACAGCGCATAGAAAAGGAACAAGCTTAGCCATCTTCTGTTCCTAGGTACCCCAAAAGACGCTCAAAGTTACAAAGAAAAGTAAGAGTTAAAACCCGCATAAATGTTAACAGACAAACCAATGCTTAAAAGCTGAAAAGCTAAAAAACGACAGAGAAAAGGTACATAAAGTACAAACATTGAACTTATAAAACCTAGAACCCAAAAACAAGGAAGAGAGCTTACCTCTTGTGTGACAAAAACTTTTCTCCTCACAAGAGGAGAACATGGCTGACCTCTTCCGCCACTCCCTAGACGCTGGGGGCAGTGAGGGTGGGGCTGATGGCCTCCTCATACAGCAAGAAACCAACGCGCGGAGATTTTAACCAGAGAAAAAAATATATAAACTTAAGACTGTGGATCTGTATGATCAGAATGAGCAGAATTAACTCTCCAGAATACATGAGAAATATTATAAAATACACGAGCAGTTTATTTAATAATCTTTGCATGTATTAAATCACCTTAGTGAGCTTCTATAGATTAATCAGAATCTTATTAATTTTAATGTTGGTTTTACTATTTTTAGTATAGCTATCCTAGTGATGAATAACTAGTTTTCTTTTTTATTTGTTTTTATTTTCTTTTATAAACAGATTTTTAAGCTTTTTTTGTGATTTTGTTTATATTATTTAATTTTTTGTTTTAATAGGACCGTCATATCCATAGCACTAAGGTTCCTTTAGGTAGTTAATAGGCATCCTCTAGCCAACTTCCTTACGGCTTTGATTGGTCAGAATCATATTATTAACTGTAGAAAATTAAAGCAGATCTGCCAACCTTACTCTATTATTCAGAATAATTTTTCTTAAAGTTCTTTTGATGAAAGAAGAAGGAATTTCGTTCTCTAGAAAACTTTCTAATAGTATATTAATGTGGTAATTGAAATCCAAATTGTTGCTGCAAATTCTTGAAATTCTTAGGACCTGAGAAATTAGTACATTCTCAATTACTTTGGTTGAAATGTTATTATTCCAGTGTAGATATTTAATTACTTTGAAAAGAAAATTAACTCTTTTATCAAAGAGGCTAATAGATGGGTTACCTCTGTTGAGCTTAATGCTTAAGTCTAGGAACTCAAGTTCCTGATTACTGTGGTTGGTTTTACATAAGTTAAGAGAGCTAGGATAGATATTATCAAAATCACTCTCTATAACTTCTGAATTATTGATACACAGCAGATCATCAATATATCTAAAAGTGTAAAGGTAGTTATCTGAGCAGGTGGGGTGATTTTTAATGAATTTATATTCCTTAAAGAACAGGAATAGATTAGCGATATTTGTGGACGTTGATGTTCCCATTGGAATACCGTTCACTTGCTTATAGAGAGTATTATTATATAAGATATGGTTATTTTTATGCAGCAATTGAGATAAGAGTTCCAAGTTCCTACATCAACAAATTGGTTAAGTTTAAATTCTGCATACAGCTCTTTAAAGGTAGTGATTATATCTGATAGAGGCAGATTAGTATATAGGTTTTCAAAATCATAACTATTAATATCTAGGGGACAAACTTTGAGTATAGTAGAAATTACTTCTGCATTATTATTAATTATCCAAAAATCTCTGTACATCAAGTTAGAACAGTTTCTAATGTGTTTCAAAACCTTCTTTAAGACATCTTCAAAAGCAAGATCTATTTTCTTTTTATGACTCCTTACTCCACTAGCTATGAACCTGAACTTCACAGGATCCTTATGAAACTTAACCGTTGCAAAAAGAAATGGAAATTCAGGCCCATATCTTCTAGTTTGTGGAATTTTAAGTTTCTTGAAGAATGCCTTAAACCGATATTCTAACTGCTTGGTAGAATAACTTACGGGCTCGTATGTTACTCTATTATTATATATATATATATATATATATATATATATATATATATATATATATATACGTACTGAGAGAACTAATTGAAAGAGCGAGGGAATATGAACTTCCGTTGTGCATGGCTTTTATCGATTATGAAAAAGCCTTTGATTCGGTGAAACCATCAGCAGTTGCAATGGCTCTGAAATCCTGCGGTATTGAAGATGCATACATTAATATTATTAATAACATCTATGAAAATGCAAGTGCAAAGATTCGGCTGTTTGAAAATACAACACACATAAAAATTGGAAAAGGAGTGAGACAAGGTGACACCATATCTCCGAAGCTCTTTAATGCCACATTGGAAAATGTCTTTCAATCACTGAACTGGGAAAACAAAGGGATAAAGATTAATGGAGATTATCTAACCCACCTTTGTTTTGCTGATGACATAGTCATTTTTGCAACTACCCCATCAGAGCTACAGGGTATGATCCAGGAACTTGCTGACAAGAGTAAAGACGTGGGATTAAAAATGAACTTTCAGAAGACAAAAGTGATGTACAATGCTTTTACAAGAAATGAAGATTTATCGATTGATGGAGAAAAGCTGGAGATAACAGACACGTACGTTTATCTTGGACAGCAGATATCAAGTGAGGGTCACATTGGTGAAGAAATTAATCGGCGTACAAAACTTGCCTGGAGAGCTTTTGGAAGAAACAGCATAATTTTCAAGAGCAATATGCCATTATGTCTTAAAAGAAAAGTGTTTGATCAATGCATCCTTCCAGTGCTTACGTATGGTGCAGAGACGTGGACCTTAGCTAAAAGAGACATACAAAGGCTGCAGACAACTCAAATTAGCATGGAGAGGTGCATGCTTGGTGTAACCAGGAGAGATAAGAAGAGGAACACGTGGATCCGAAAAATGACAAGAGTGGAAGACATCATGATCAGAGTTAAATCCCTGAAATGGCAATGGGCTGGACATACTGCCAGAAGAACAGACCATCGATGGACAGCCGAAATTTTAGATTGGATTCCAAGGGACAGGAAAAGACCCAGAAGAAGACCACATGGAAGATGGGTGGATGAAATTCGAAAGTATGCGGGAGTGACATGGAGGAGACTGGCACAAGACAGACCGTTGTGGAGGAAACTTGGGGAGACCTTCGTCCAGCAGTGGATTGATAATGGTTGACAATGATGATGATGATGATGTAGATCACGTATCGTGATTTTTTGTTTCAAACTTCGACGTAATAATTTCCCGCTCTATCAGCGAAGGGCGAGGGGGCATAGGCCCTCCCCGTGGGTGCGCCACTGGGAACGGGAAAGAATTACTGATAAAAAAAAACACACAAGTTATTTTTCAGTGGATGTGGGCATCAAATTTTTTTCAGTTACATTGATAAACGAAGCCAACAGGAAGCCATTATCTGTTGTCGTTTGACATCACAGGAACTAAACAAGTTCCTAAGAGCCAGTAGGTTGCTGATGTATTCTCTTTCCAACTAATTAATTATGTGGTATAACTGTCGAATGAGTGATTTACTCAAGCTAGCTGATACAAGTAATCAAAATATGTGAGTGATTCGAATGAATGTTTGGAGCACTTTTTTTTGTTTGTGTGTGAACTGGACGCCTAATGGCAGTTGAATCGCATATCCAAACAGTGTAGCCAACACGTTAGTTTGCGTTGAAAGCACACCGAGTCAATGCTTAAATTTTTTTTTTTACGAAGATCAAAGATACCGTTTTTGTCAACTGTATTTTACATTAGGTGGTTTCTTACAGGTTTCAAATTGTATTTCTTCTCTGACATTAGGTCAAAATAGAAAACTGATTCGTAAATTGTCCTTGCGTCTGGAATATAACATTTTTGCCTATCTTATCATTTTAAATTATATTTTTTCGTCTCTGGTGTTAGGCTAAAGATGTATCAGTGTGTGCGGACGCTTTATTATACCTCTTGCAAGGTGAGATAGAAATGATTATCTTCCCTTTTCCCACTTTCTTGAGGAATAACTTTCTAATACATATTGCACTTTGAAGTGCAACATCCATCTAAAAATCCCTTGAGCAAATGCAGCGTGTTCATGTTTGCAGACAAGATTTTTTTTTATTGTTATTATTTTTATTTCGGAGTTTAACGCATACCATGAGCAACTCTGAGGGGTCGGCCCCTATTTGGCCGTTGCTTCCGAAGGAAGTGGAGGGTAGTAATCACCATCAGACAAGCTTGGTGCCCATGAGTATCTCATTCGGGGACCAAATCCTGTCCCATCTCGGATGATTGATCCAAGACCCGGGAATCGGACCGCTCGGGCAGCAGGGCAGCGTTCTAGACAAGAATGCATGTGCATGTACAGAAAACTAGAAAACCAGGTGAAAGATTAGCCATCTCGGTGACGCGGTGGTCTTTCTTCTGACCCAAGGAGTTGATCATGGTCAGAGGCGTATACAGAACTTTTTTCGAGGGTACAGACCGAAAATCGAAGTTTTTGAAATTCATATGGACAAAATAAAAGTAAATGAAAAATAAAAGAAAAAAATTAAAGCATTATTTTCTATTGAAAATTGATGCATTTTTATTAAATCGAAGCATTTTTCTAATGCAAATCGCATTTTAACAAAGAAATGAAACACTTTCGGGGGGAGGCAATGCTCCCTTGACTCCCCTCTAAATACGCCCCTGATCACGGTGCTCATTAAGCCCCATCCAAAAAAGAATTGATAGTTAACTTAACATCTAATGGTCAAAAGATACTCTATCAGTATTTCCTAATATTTGGGAGATGCTTCTTCCGCGGTGTTTTCAATATTTGGGCCGCCTCCATGAAGAAATCCTAGTTGTGCCACTGCTCAGAAATCTGAAATTTTGGATTTAAAATGTTAAAATGTGGTACATATAATCTAAGTTCAGATGTAGATACAAAGATAAATTATATAATTTTCCTTGGTATTTAGTTAGCTCTCAGTGCTATACGAAAGACTGTACTTATAAAATGACCATCCTCAGAATTTGTGAATTTTGTACCTTTAACTTAAACCTAAACGAAAAAAAAATTGCCAGAGTATCTAATTTTAGAAGTTTCCTTCTAATTCCAGAAAAAGTAATTGTAGCAGTAGCTAGCTGTTTTAAAAAGTAACTTTCGAATCACTGATTATATGGGTTGCTTCGCAAAACTACCATTTTAAAATCTTCAAATAAATTCTATTTCTTGTCAACAGATGGCGGCATAATGCACAAATGGAATAAACATGGGTTACAGAACTCAATAATGATAAAAACGCTTTTCTCATTTCATGTGATATTTATTTACCCAGACGAAATGTCGATAATATTTCACTGTTATGGAGAGTAAGCGAACTGCTATCATGGTGAATAATAAAGGTGCTTCAGATTTTCATAAGTGAACAAATTAAGTATTTATTTCCTTAAGTTATCATCAAGAGATGGCGCCAAAAACATATTTCGATTTTGCTGATTAGATATAGAAAGCAAAGAAAAATGAAGAAAGGAGGAACAAGTTTCCCCGATCGTGTGAGTATGGAAGATCGAAAGTTGTTCAGTGAGCGTCAGTGTAGGATGAATAATTTTCAGGCAGGAATTTTTACTTGATATCGAGGTATAGGCTGAGTCAAAACAGCTACATATTTTTATATGTGCAATTTAGCTGTTTCTCCCCCCGAGACTGATTCAGAAATTTGTGATTAATGATTTCCCAGTACGTCATGAGTTGAACTCAGTGCCTTAACCAGATATTACTTACGAGGGGGGGGGGGGTAAAGGATTCGAGTCATCGATGGAAGCTTCTCGGGAAAAGTAGAGAAAACCAGTATAGCGATATTGGCAAGACTATCTATCTACTGGCCCTGTCTGTTTAAGCATTCTTTTTATAGAAAGTTAATTTTTAGATAAAAAGAAGAACATTGCTGAGAAAAAAATTTATATAGTGGTGCATGTTTCGCAAACATTATGCAATAAAACTCAAGCCTCTAGCGCGTGGAATGGGCGTCCATGACCATCGGCTTGGTTACCACACTGGTTCAACTACATGTTCATGCAAAGGGAACGGGCTTCCGCAATTTCGATTATCGCCGAGGATGTCAGCTGAAGTTCAGAGTGTACGGTTATTAGTTAGAGCTGCTTGTAGCTACCTGGAATAAATTTCAGGGTGCAGGAGCGGGAGTCGGTACTCGACACTAAATCCTAGTGCCAATGTCGTAGCATTGCTCTTACAATGCTTTAAAGAAAATTTTATCTCTATTCAAATGATTTTAATTAACTTCTTGAGCCGATCATACACGCCTACTTCTAACTTTTATTCCGGGAACAAAGCATTTAATATTCGAACACTTACATGACTTTTCATAAAAAACAAAACAAAAAATAACCGTCTGTTTCGATAAGGACCGAGATGTAAAAAATTAGACCCAATTTTGTGTACAAATCAAACACATGTTGATTTCATTTATCACTGACAGATTATTTTGTATTTTTAAAAAAAAAATTTCAGTTAAATAAAAATCCAGTGGGGTTGCAACAACGAAAAATTTAAGCAGAGATAAGTAATACGGTGTTTCACATTTATTCGTTACAAAGTTACTGTCACTTGATAACTGAAGATTATTACGCTCTCAATGATCATATTAACACTATATTTGCTAATGGAAACGTAACAGCAATGCACATACGATTACATTTACATACGATTACATTACATCTCTTGTTAAAAACCTTAGCACCTGCATTGCAGGATCTTGAAAGCGCTTCTGAATCGGCTTCGCCATTACCAATGAACGTAAAGACTTCTGCAGCAGAGATAAAAAAATAAAGGCACTTAAAAATGTGCGATAGTAGGGTTTTAAAATGATAACAAAAACCATGTACTTAGAAACTAACATCATAAAATTCAGGAATACGCTGCTGTCGACTTCTTTCAAAGTCTACAGAAACAGCGTAGACAAGAGATCAATTGTATTGGGTTCGAAAGAAAGTAATGTCTGCAAATGCAAGCCAACAGAAAAGTGCTAATTATTTTCATTTTTAGCACGCCTTTTGTAAAAAAAGATCGTGCTTATGTTACCGGTCTGTCCGTCCGTCCGTCCATCTGTACCCACGATATCTCTGCAACTATTAGTCCGATTTGAAAAATTATTTTTGCGTTGGGAAGCTTGAAATATGCGAATGATGATCCTTTATTTCGTTTTTTTTTTTTTTTTTTTTTTTTTTGCGATGTACAATTTCGCCGCTATAGGGCATAAATGCAGATGATGTCGAATTAAAAAATACGTTTTATTACACATATTTGCTTCTAAACATCCGATTGAAAAAATTCTTTTATCTTCTTTCGATTTCATTTATGTCGAAAAGTATTTTAGATATAGTTAGTTTTTTCAAATTACGCATAGACTTTCCGCTACGGGGGCGTAAAAGTAAATTACATGTTCCCCAATAACTCTTCTTCTAAAACTCCGATTTGAAAAAAATTCTTCAGCGGATACACCTCCTGATGAAAAATCGTTTGCATATAATTTCAAATTTCTGGTAAAGAATACTTTGGCCATCAGGGAGCGTAAGTGTTAATTTTTGCTTCTGATGCATTTGCCATAAAATCTGAGCTTCTAAAATATCGATTGAAAAAATTCTTTCGTGAACTGTTGCCACTCACATCGATAAACCTCTGCGGAATATATTTTTCTTAAAATATTCCACAGTTTCTCCGCCAGGGGGCATAGATGTATATCTTATTTTCATCAATATCTCTACTTCTAGGAGTCCGATTTGAAAAATTTCTTCTTTGTTAGATAATGTTTTCAGTGTGACATGTTTTTCATATAACTTCAAAATTTTCAAGTAATTCATAGAATTTCCGCTAGGGGGCGTAAAGGTAAATTGCGTTTCCTCCTATATCTCTGCTTCTAAATCTCCGATTTGAAAAATTCTTTCTGCACCGGATACAGCTCCTGATGGGAAATCGTTTGCACATAATTTCTAATTTTTGTAAAAATAAAATGGTTTGGCCACCAGGGGGAGTAAATCTCAATTTCTGCTTCTGATGTATTTGCAGCAAAATATGAGCTTCTAAATTCTCGATTGAAAAAAACGTCGTTTGTAGACCGATACTACTCATGTCGACAAATCTTTTAGAAAATTTTTGTTCCTAAAATAATGCATGGTTTCTACGCCAGGGGGCGTAGATGTATATCTTATTTTTGTCAATATCTCGACTTCTAGGAGTCCGATTTGAAAAATTCCTTCTTTGTTGGATAGTGTTTCCGATGCGAAATGTTTTCCCTATAGATTCAAAATTTTCAAGTAAATCATAAACTTTCCGCTAGGGGGCACAAACGTAAATTTCGTTTTCTGCGTTATTTTGCATCTAAAACTCCGATTTGAAAAAATTCTTCCTGTATCGCATACAAGACCTGATGGAAAATATTTTTCACATAATTTCTAATGTTTGGTAAATAATGGTTTGGCCGCCAGGGGGAATAAGTTGTAATTTCTGTTTCTGATGTATTTTTAGGAAAATCTGGGCTCCTGAAAACTCGACTAAATTTTTTTTTTCTTGGACCGATAGCGCTCATATGGAAAAACCTTTTGAGAATACTTTCTTCCTAAAATAATACATGGCTTTCCCACCAGGGGACGTAAATTCACATCTTATTTTTGTCGATATCTCTGTTTCTAAGAGTCCGATTTGAAAAATTCTTTCTGTGTTGGAGAGCGTTTCTGGTGCGAAATGCTTCTCTTATAAATTCATGTTTTTCTTAACGCACAAGTCTGCAACCAGAGGGCGTAAGCTCACGATTCAGTTTACAGCAATATCTGAGGGATTCAAAAGACGTGCTTATTACACCCGAAAATTCGGTGTCATCTTTCTTGTTGCTTTTTTTCGATTGGAGGTTTAACGACACCGTGAGCAACTCAACGGTCTATAAGCAGTCGCCTGTCCCTAATTTAGGGCCACTGACACCAGGGAAAGGAGAGAACCAGTGCCATAAGACAAATACTTCATCCATACCTCACGGGATTCGAACCCGGACCCTTCTCGGACGAATGATCATAAGCCAGCGCTTAGACCACAGCACCAGCGGACGGCAGTGCTAATTACGGTATATCAAAATTACAAATCAGTAAAAATGTTGTCGCCATTGTTTGCCACGACCTTCCCTCGTCGTCTGGGCAGCTGTTGTGTCCGTCCTTGTAGAAATATGGAGCCTTGGACGTGAAGAAGTGAATAAGTGTGCGTTCGACATCGCATCGTCCGGGTTGGTGAGCCGCTGTCCTGCCAGGAAATGTTGCAATGACCCGAAAGGGTGCTAGTCGCTTGGACAATGTCCGGGGAATAGGCTGAGTTCGGTAGCTACTCCTAGCTCAGGTTCCCGATCTTGTGACAGGTCACACGTACTGTGTGACGTCACGTTCCACACTCAGGAAAAAGGTTTGTTTGAAACAACAAAATAATTTTGTTGAGCTGTTTTGTCGATTTATTTTGTTGCTTTAGCAAAACTCCATCGGAATTGTTTTGTTGGCTATATTTTGTTAATTCAACTTATGGAGGTGCACTGAGAAAAAAGTTTGTTTGAAACAACAAAATAATTTTGTTGAGCTGTTTTGTCGATTTATTTTGTTGCTTTAGCAAAACTCCATCGGAATTGTTTTGTTGGCTATATTTTGTTAATTCAACTTATGGAGGTGCACTGAGAAAAAAGTTTGTTTGAAACAACAAAATAATTTTGTTGAGCTGTTTTGTCGATTTATTTTGTTGCTTTAGCAAAACTCCATCGGAATTGTTTTGTTGGCTATATTTTGTTAATTCAACTTATGGAGGTGCACTGAGAAAAAAGTTTGTTTGAAACAACAAAATAATTTTGTTGAGCTGTTTTGTCGATTTATTTTGTTGCTTTAGCAAAACTCCATCGGAATTGTTTTGTTGGCAACACAAAATTATTTCGTTGGCTAAATTTTGTTAATTCAACTGTATGGAGGTGGCATCCACCTTACGACAAAGCGCATGCGATTACTAGCCATTACATACGGGCACTACCAGACTACCACTGACCAGAAGAATCTCGTTTTGCCCTTAAGATTTCGCTTTGAATTATGGCTGACTACGAAGTGAGTGCATTGTTAGATGACTAGGAACTAACTGTCAACTCTGATAGAGACATTCAGAGGTAAGAATTTCTAATATATCTTAATAATTTCAACATATTTTTATGTTAGTGTTTATTGTGTGTTATTTTGGTTGGATTCAGTGAATTTTAGTGATAATTTGGCCTCGCTTTGCAGACTCATAATTACAATGAACACGATAGAATCCGCATCTTATTAGATGCACAGGGGCACGTATTAAATTTAAACCCAGATTTCTGATAAAGCAATAATACATTTCTTATAACAGCTTGCGGTTCCTGATCGCAAATGAAAATTTGCACATGAGGTAATGATAAGAGTTGTAATTTATGTATAGAGCTTGATTTCATGTATAGGCTATATATACAGGGTGTTTCAAAATTCGTGCGGCAACCAAAGATTGCATGGTGATAGTACCCTGGAACATATAGAACGTTAAAAAAAATATTACGATTTTTTTTTGTCTAGCCAAACATATCAATTCGTTTCATCAAAAACTAAGGAAAACATTGAAAAAGAAATCGGATTTCGGAACATGTTACACACGCACCAAAATAGTGTTATGTCAAGTACAAATCGCCCATGAACATTCCAGAAAGTAATAAACCGACCTTCAAATGCTGAATTCGCGGATCAGAATTTGCTTGCAAGAGCAGGCATAGCCAAGTGGATGGCACGTCTAGTTCCTAAACTAAAGGACTCGGGCTCGAATCCGCTCGGTGAGCGAATTTTCGCTGACTCCGAAAATATTTCCTTGTGACGTAACAATATCCAAATTCATTTAAACACCATTAGAAAGCAAATACGGCGATAGAAAAAAAGATGGCGGGAAAAAATGGCGGACACCCAGGGTCGAAGGTCACCGGCACCATGTTGCCATTGGAAAAAAAAGTTTAAGGACAAAGTGGCCCAGCTACATAACTAAATTTTGTTGGAGCAAGAAATTACTGTGTCGTGATAACAATATGTTTGGTTGCAGCAACAAAACGTTTTATCACGATAACAATACATATTGTTGGATCAAAGAAATTCCACAAAACGGGCAAAATTATTTTGTTAAATGAACAAAACGTTTTGTCATGATAATAATAAATTTTGTAGAATCAACAATAAATTTGTAAGTTCAACAAACATTTTTGTTAACTGCATATCGACAAAATTTTTTGGTTGATTCAACAATTTTTTTGCTGAATTAACAAAACGTTTTTCTCAGTGCACGCTGCCGTAGGAGGATGCCCTTGCACTTCGGCTCTGCTGGTTGTTTCGACGTGAGTGACTCGTGCAGATCGTGGAACTGATGGCAGTACACATCGGCGGTGTTTGTGGTGTTGTCCGTCAGCAGCTCAAACAACACGACACTCCGCATATCCCACCAAACAGACAGCAGGACCTTACGTACGTGTAAGCAGGCTTTGGGGGTCAGCACGGGCTTCTGTTTTGGGTCTAACCAGTGCTTCCTGGTGCTGACATTGTCATACAGGACCCCATTTATCGTCATCTGTCACAATGCGGTCCAAAAATGGTTTGCCGCCTCGGTGGCGCAGTGGTCTACGGCGTTGGCCTCTGATCATTCGTCGGAAGGGGTCCGGGTTCGAATCCCGGTGAGGCATGGATGTTGTGTTTGTCTTACGGCACTGGCTCTCTCCCTTCCCTGGAACCAGTGACTCTAAATTAGGGACGGGCGACTGCTTATAGCCCATTGAGTTGCTCACGGTGGTCGTTCAATCTCAAAAAAAAAAAAAAAAAAAAAAAAAAAAAATGGTTTAGCTTGGTCACGTGGAAAAATGGAAATGCATGCACTCATGCGATTTGCTTCCTGCTCAACTGTGAGTTGATAGGGTACCCCAACTCCCCTCTTGTGCACCTTTGCAGTTTGACGCAAGTGCCTGATAATGCTTGTGTGGGTAGTCCCGAACTGTTCGGCCAAATCCTGCGTGGTTACACGTGGGTATGTCTCGACTAAGGTCTTCAGCATGTCCATATCCACTATTGCTGGTCTTCCTACTTTGGGACGGTCTGACAGGTCAAAATTTCTCTCTCTAAACAGTTCAAACCAATGACAGCACTAACGATGTGATAGGACATTGGGGTACACACTGATAATGTCCCTTACAGAACTTGCGGGGGTGCTACCGCGACAAAACTCATACAGCATGCAATGGCGAAAGTGCCTCTTGTCCACTTTCATGTTAGCTGGCGCTTACACTCAGTCAGCCTTCTGACGGCTGACTGTCACTGACTTAAGCCACCTACCTGCTGATGTCATGCCGCTATGCTGCGCAATCTCAGTGGGCAATGTGCGCCTTGGCCGGGTCTTTGACTTCGGGTATCTCGTCATCGGATATTACTTTCTTTCCCAGCCAATAAATGAATAACTCTTCTAACGACAATGTCGGAATATATATGGATTTTTTTCAACGTTGACCATAACAAATTAGACCAAGAGTCCAAGACTCAGGGCCTGGATTCAATTTTATTTTTTCATTAATGAAAAGCGATGAATTTTTTGCCGGGGAACAGAAACAAAGGACAATTTCTACTTAGCACTCAAAACTGGAGCAGTATGTTCAAATACAAGAAACAAACTCCACTTACAATATTATCACGATTGGAAGACCCAAAGATTAGTACTCTATAAATAAAAACAAGAAAGACGACGTCGAATTTTCGGTTATAATGAGCACGTCTTTTGAATCCTTTCTGGTGCGAATTAAATTTATCAAAATTATTCAAAGTCAATAGAACCAGTTAGGAAGGAAAATCAACCGTAATAATCGACAACCAGAAATAGATGTATCTACTTATTTCCACCAGCGGCAAAAAGTATGTTCCGAAAATTAACAAATGGCACACAAAAAGTTTCTTAAAACAAAAGTATCAGAGACAAAGAGATTTTCAAATCGAACGGTTAAAAGCAGAAATATAGAAGGAAACGTGATATAACTCTACGATTCTAGCGGGAGATTTTTGCATAATGGAAAAGTTGAAAAAAGGCGAAACGTGTTCTTGGCAAAAGTTATGCTAATGAAAAAGAATTTTCAAATACGTCTCCCGGAAGCAGAGATTGCGAAAAAAAGGTTTTGACATTCACATTCACTAGCGGGAAAGCTGTGCATTATTTAAAGAGGATAATGCACATCTCTGTTGTAGCGAATAGAATGCAGTAAAAAAAAATAAAAAAAATTCTCAATTGGGTTTTTAGAAGCGGAGACACAGCTGCAAACAGAGGTACAAAAACACCACTTAGCGACAGAACTGTAAACCACAAAACTCCTCAAATACAAAACTAAAATGTTCCACAAGGTAAATGGTATCTGGTGTTAAAAGAATTTCTTAAATCGCGTATTTAGAAAACAGATTAAATATCTGCGACTTCTAGCGGTGATTTTATGCATCATTTTGGGGAGAAAATACACACAAAGAGTTTTCACAGTTAATAGTATCTGACCGCAAAATAATTTTTTTGGATCGGATTTTTTGTCCCTCGCAGATATTGCCGTCAAAGAAAACGTGAACTTGCGGGCTCTAGTGACGCACTTGGATTTAAAAAAAAAAAAGAAATATTATAAGAAACATTTTGCACTGGAAACGCGCTCCGACAAAGAAAGAATTTTTCAGATCGAACTCTTAGAAGCAGAGATATCCATAGAAGTAAGATATACATCTACGCCTCTGGCGAAAAAAACTATGCACTTTTTCAAGCTGGAGGTATTTTCAAAAGGATTTTTGAGGTGAGCGATATCGGTCCACGAAATAATTTTTTTTTTAATCGAGTTTTCAGCTCAGATTTTGCTGCAAATGCATCAGAAGCAGAAATAAATGCTTTCTTTCTATTTCCTTTTTTTTTTTTTTTTTTTGTGACCATTCTTCACCAATATAGCCTAGTCCGGTCCTCCGGGGATTCTTAGCACCCTCTGCCTTCATGTCGCATTGGCCGCTGCCTTGGCCAGGTACATTCCAGCTGCCGGAGACTGAGGGCCAAGATTTAAGTTGTGGAATCATTTTGGAGGTGTTTGGCCATAACTCACCACGCTGGCCAAGCGGGTTGGTGAGTGTGGGATGCCATTTCCTCTGATCCCGATGGTATAGTTATACCGCTATTTGTGGTCGTCAGAGCCCCTATCCCACACTCACCAACCCGCTTGGCCAGCGTGGTGAGTTATGGCCAAACACCTCCAAAATGACTCTACAACTTAAATCTTGGCCCTCAGTCTCCGGCAGCTGGAATGTACCTGGCCAAGGCAGCGGCCAGTGCGACATGAAGGCAGAGGGTGCTAAGAATCCCCGGAGGACCGGACTAGGCTGCCATTTGATGCTGACCTTGGCAACGTACAACGGACGCTCCCTATCTTCTGATTCAAGGCTTCTTGAATTGGAAGAGGAACTACAAAGGATCAAGTGGGACATCGTCGGGCTGAGTGAGGTAAGGAGAAAAGGAGAAGATCTCATTGAACTGAAAAGTGGACATCTCTTCTATTATCGTGGGACAGATACTGGCAGAACTAGTGGTGTTGGATTTATAATAAACAAGAAACTGAAGGATAAAGTTGTAGAAGTTGAAAGTTCCTCTGACAGAGCTGCACGACTCGTTATCCAACTCTCGAAAAGATACCAGGTTCAGATTATTCAAACTTATGCACCCACCACAAGTCATCCTGAAGAAGAAATTGAAGAATTTTATGAGGAAATTCGTCATCTAAATAATAAAGGTAAGCAGCACTTGAAGATAATTATGGGATATTTCAATGCAAAAATAGGGCAGCGGCAACAGAATGAAACTTCAGTAGGTAAATTCGGTCACGGCAACAGAAACCAGCGTGGAAATACTCTC
The DNA here is from genome assembly GCA_039090855.1 of Macrothele yani. Lineage (NCBI taxonomy): Eukaryota > Metazoa > Arthropoda > Arachnida > Araneae > Macrothelidae > Macrothele > Macrothele yani. Next base: position 80,521,378 of record CM077002.1, read on the forward strand.
GTTGAGTTTGCAGAGGCAGAAGGATTTTTCATCTTGAACTCCTTTTTCAAGAAAAAGCCACACAGGAAATGGACATGGAGACATCCAAATGGGACGACAAGTGAAATTGATTTTATTATGTGTAACAAAAAATTCGTCATAGAAGACTGCAGTGTGCTAAACAAGTTCAACACAGGTAGTGACCATAGATTGGTGAGATGTAAGATGCACCTCAACACTAAACTTGAACGTGGCAAGCTCATAAGACAAACAAAATCTATTGACATAACCAACCTTAAAAAACACCATAATACCTTCAAGTTGGAACTGAAGAACAGGTTCTCTGCTTTAGAAGGCCTAACATCGGAAGAAGTGGACATCTCTGAAGTTAACAGAAAAGTAACCAAAGCTCTTATGGAAACAGCAACAAAATTAGCTGGGTCTAAGAACAAGTTGCATGTAAACAAATTATCAGGAAAAACGAAAATGTTGATGCAAAAAAGAAGAGAGATGAGGACAACTAAAGAAGATGTGACTTCCAAAGTGGAATATATAGAGCTATGCAAGACAGTACGAAAAAGTATCACTGAAGACGTAAGAAAATTCAACTGTGAACTAGTGAGGAAAGCAATTGAAAACAACCAAAGCCTAAAGATAGCAAAGGAACATCTCAGTAAGGGAAGAAAACAGATTATGGCACTGAGAAAAGAAGATGGTTCTGTAACAAGAAATAGAGGCGAAATTTTGACAAGAGTGAAAGATTTCTACTCCAAATTATATGAAAGGGATGATACATGCACTCCAGACATCATGAAAGATACCAGTACCAGAGTTCCTCCAGTCCTTCCAGCAGAAGTTGCTCATGCAATCAAGAACATGAAGCGGGGAAAAGCTCCAGGAGAAGATGGAATTACTGTAGACATCATACAAGAAGCAAGTGGAGAAATCGAAACAGTACTCGCCCAAATTTTCACTCGATGCCTTAATGAAGGAAAGATTCCTGAGGATTGGAACAATGCTACAATGATCCTGCTACATAAGAAAGGTGACATTGAGGATCTCAGGAACTACAGACCTATCAGCCTCCTATCAGTAGTTTATAAAATCTTCACTAAAGTTCTTTCACACCGCTTGAAGGTAACACTGGACATGGCTCAACCGAGAGAACAAGCTGGATTCAGGAGTGGCTACAGCACAATAGATCATATCCATGTACTGAGAGAACTAATTGAAAGAGCGAGGGAATATGAACTTCCATTGTGCATGGCTTTTATCGATTATGAAAAAGCCTTTGATTCGGTGAAACCATCAGCAGTTACAATGGCTCTGAAAACCTGCGGTATTGAAGATGCATACATTAATATTATTAATAACATCTATGAAAATGCAAGTGCAAAGATTAGGCTGTTTGAAAATACAACACACATAAAAATTGGAAAGGGAGTGAGACAAGGTGACACCATATCTCCGAAGCTCTTTAATGCCACATTGGAGGGTGTCTTTCAGTCACTGAGCTGGGAAAACAAAGGGATAAAGATTAATGGAGATTATCTAACCCACCTTCGTTTTGCTGATGACGTAGTCATTTTTGCAACTACCCCATCAGAGCTGCAGAGTATGATCCAGGAACTTGCTGACAAGAGTAAAGAAGTGGGATTAAAAATGAACTTTCAGAAGACAAAAGTGATGTTCAATGCTTTTACAAGAAATGAAGATTTATCGATTGATGGAGAAAAGCTGGAGATAACAGATACGTACATTTATCTTGGACAGCAGATATCAAGTGAGGGTCACATTGATGAAGAAATTAATCGGCGCACAAAACTTGCCTGGAGAGCTTTTGGAAGAAACAGCATAATTTTCAAGAGCAATATGCCATTATGTCTTAAAAGAAAAGTGTTTGATCAATGCATCCTTCCAGTGCTTACGTATGGTGCAGAGACGTGGACCTTAACTAAAAGAGACATACAAAGGCTGCAGACAACTCAAAGCAGCATGGAGAGGTGCATACTTGGTGTAACCAGGAGAGATAAGAAGAGGAACTCGTGGATCCGAAAAATGACAAGAGTGGAAGACATCATGATCAGAGTCAAATCCCTGAAATGGCAATGGGCTGGACATACTGTCAGAAGGACAGATCATCGATGGACAGCCGAAATTTTAGATTGGATTCCAAGGGACAGGAAAAGACCCAGAAGAAGACCACATGGGAGATGGGTGGATGAAATTCGAAAATATGCAGGGGTGACATGGAGGAGACTGGCACAAGACAGACCGTTGTGGAGGAAACTTGGGGAGACCTTCGTCCAGCAGTGGATTGATAATGGTTGACAATGATGATGATGATGATGATATATAAGTAGTATATAGGGGGTACTATGGCACACCCCAAAATCACATAAAAACATCAAAATCAGGCATTTTTTGATTTTTCAGACCTCAATAATCACGAACATTTTAAGGCTTTTTATGATCAAAAACACCATATTTTCATTAAAAATCATTGATTTTTGGGCATAAAATAGTCAAAAACATCAGATTTTTGAAAATTGAAGTTTTTACTCTGTTTTTTCATAAAAACAGACATCATAAAAACACGCATTTTTGATGATATTTGACGACTTTTTTGAACAATTGCAATCATTTTGAGCTTTGAATAGCTTTGAAAGTGATGAAATGATGGATTTAGTGATCAATAGAAAAGTTGTAAAACAAACTACTTTGCAAAGTCCTTTTTAAAAATGCATTAAAAAAGGGGCACCCAAAATGGATACCCCTTATAGAAGATTAAAAATTTAGGAAGATAAAAAGTGTAGGAAGATTAAAGTTCTAATTCAAATGGAATTAAAAGTATGTTATTTTTTCAATTTCTAAGTAAGGTTTAAAAATGTTTAATTCTAAATAAGACATGACTTGTATGCTTAATTCATCATTCTTTTTCCTGATGCAAAGAGTATTAAAGGTTTATCTGTGTAGGCATCACTATTAAATAATATATTCTCCCCAAGTGTAATTAAAACTTCTGATTTCCCATTAGTATAATTAGGACGTAAATAAAATGTAATTTTCATATCCATATTTTCACTCAGTTTCATATTTCTGTCAAGGAGATTGCTACTAAATTTCATAAAAACGACTGTTTCCCAGTAACGCATAGCACCAAGAGTATTATATGCTTTTTTATCTTCTTGAATTGTTGCATAACATTTTTGATTATCCACGTAATTTTTATTAACTGCGTCATACATATCCTGAGGAGATGGAATATTCACTAGTCTTTTATTTTGAACATCAAACTTTTCATCTTTTAAAATTAAAACATTGTTTTCTAAATACCTCTTATTCACTGCATTCTTATCTGCTGTAGGATCAGCAACATTTCCTATTCTTTTACCTTTTGCATTAATTACATTCCCATCTTGAATATGTAAATATTTTTGATCCAAATTACTTAATTCACCTTTAAGTACAGCATCTAAATCTCTTATTCTTACAGCAGTTTCTTGAACAAAATCTGAAAAACTACCATTAATATTTTTTTCTATTTCACTTTTAACTTCCAGATTATTCTCTCTCATTTGTTTTAAAACATATTCTCTTGTAGTAACATCATGTTCATCTATAGGTTCTTTACAATTTTTTAAATTTTTTTCTTCCATATCATAATTACCATCATCTGTTAATTTAAATCCATTTCCAGGAGGTCCAGATGGTCCAATTCCAAATTCTTCATAAGACGAACCAAAAGGGTACCAATTCATTTATTTAATCTAAAGTTTTCAAAGTTTTAAATTCCTTATTAGCCATATTAAGTGATCCTCTTTTTGTTTCATTCACGATGAAATAAAATCTATATGGTTTACCTGGATTTGATCCTAATCTCCAGTTAAATTCTAGTCTTAAATTCGAAATATTAGTATACTCTGGATGATTAGATAAATTAAAATAAAAGATTGGATACAATCTCGCATAATTTACATAACTTATAAGACATCCACTTTCAGTATTATGAGTATTTAATCCAGCTGCTAATAATTCAGAATAACATCTATTATAATCTAACTGTCCATCTTTAAAATTCGTTTTATAAATTTCTTCTGGAACTTTTTTATTATTACATAATATCCAGCATTCAAGGAGATCTAAATTATCAAAAACCATATTGTTCTGATTTTGATTGTTTTCTTTTTCTACATACTGTGGAATGACAAGAACACTTAACACCTCATCAGATGTAGTTCTTATATGACATGCACCACTTGATGTTGTTTGCTGATTACTTTTCTCAATTGAAGCAGAACACCAAGTAATTTCAATAGGTGTAGAATTCAAAGCTATACTTTTAAATTCAGCCTCAATGGATGGGTACAACTCTACATAAGGTAACCATAATTGAAAATCAGATATAATAACTTTATAATTAGGATTTGCAACATCTGTGTATAACATATCATTATGACTATTTCTTTGAAATTCAAATGTAACTTTTATATCAGAAATTAATCTTCTAAAATCGTTGAGGAACCCAAACAGTTGTCTTAAAGGAATCCAAAATTTTATTACATTACTGTTTTTTGTTAAAAGCCATCTCTGTCTAAATCCTTTATTATAAGAGGCATTTTCTTTTAATTTGATATCTGATCCTTTCTTTACATCTTTATCAGGATCATCTATTACTATTTTATCTTTATCAGCTGATTCTGATGTATCAACATAATACATCATATTTGTAGCCTCTGAAGTGGAATAATCTTTTGTGAAATTTATAAGTCCATTAATTTGATGAATTAATGAAGCACATTCAATATTAGAATCAGTTTGTTCTTTTCCTATAGTTAATGAAGCGGATCTAAACAGATTCCCACCATTTACAAATGTAACATTATCAGTTCCTATAGTATCATTATTATTTTTTACTATTTTACTTTCTAAGCATATATAACCGTTACTATATAATATAGGTGAATTTGTATCTTTAATAGTAAACTTATATTGATCAGATTCTTTTACATTAGTACTATCTTCATTATGTTTTATATATTCATACTTAGCAATTTTATTACTATAATAATCTGGAATAGCTTTTAAGTCCCAAAGTTTTTCCATTTATTAGGATAAAAAACTCATTTATACCGTTTCAAACCAGATCCATCCTGAATTTTCGTTTTAGCTAATATATCATTAACAGTTACAGGAGGTTTAGATAATATATTTTCAAGTTTATTTTGAATAACTTTTTTAGCTTTATCTTCAATTGCTGTTTTACCTAAAACTTCTAATATTTTTTTCCAAAAGTTTTAATTCCTTCAGTGAAGATATTACCACCATATCGTTTTGCATATAATCTATGTTTGTTATAATTCATTTATTAAGCTAAAATTAATCTATATAAAACTCTCATATTATTCAAGTCTATCAGTTCATTATCTTGATTCGTGATATACATTCGAATTCTATGAATATAATTTCGTCTATTAATGGGTAAAAATAAAGGATTTATTTCATCAATTTTTATTAAACTACCAGGAGGATTAGATGGCGTAAAAGAATATAAAATATCTGAATTAATATTATTATATAGAGTCCCTGTAATTACATCACAATGAATGTGTATGTCATCAACTCCTCTAGAAATGTTTGCCATATATTTTCCTTCTTGATGATTATCTTCATATATTTCTGATTCAAATCCTAAAATTTCATGTAATTTACTCTCTCTAAGATCAATTTTATATTCATCTTTTAATTCAATTATAAAGCGCTGTGTAGCGAAATTAGCTTTAAATTTAATTGGTGGTTCATCTCCAAATCGTTTTATTAAAAAGTTATTTAATTCCCTTAATGTGTAATTTCCATTATCTAAAGTTATTTCATGCCATAAACTACCATCAAAATACTTAAATGTATTATTTTCTTCATCAATATTGTTCCATGAAACCCACATAGACATAGATTTTAAAGCTATTTTTGAATTTTCATTAACAGGAATAGGTGGGACATTTTCAATTGTAAAATCTTCTGATTTCTCAAAATTTTTTGAATCTAAAATTAACATTTATTAAGCACAAAATCTTCATTATAACCACTTGGTTCTTGGGTAAAAGAATATAAAACTTCAACAGGTGATTTACCTTTATTCCTTTGAGTTATGTATTTCATACAATAAAAACCACATTTAACAGATGTTGGTTCTTGTAAAAAACTCGAATTATATCTAATTCCTTTATTAGATGTTTCAAGATATTTTACAATATTTTTAGGTATGAAAATGTTATTCAATTTAATGTCTTTATATTTATATTCTCCAAATGGATCAAAATATTCCACAAAATTATATTTAGGATCATTATAATAACAGACCCAATGAGTCCCAGGTCCTGTAGATATATCTAAATTAATAATTCCACTTTCAAATTTCTTAATCTTTTTAGGTAATAAATCTGATGTAAATACACCTCTGAATCCTTTTACATCTTTCATATTTTGTTCTATCGTTTTATTGGATATACCTCGTAATTCTGAAGAACTCCCTTTCCAGAATGTTTTTTTAAGGTGTGAACCTTTCGGTTTACAACCTGATCCAGTTACTTTACTTAAAGCTTTATTCACACCAAAACTAGCAGCACCAGATAAAGCACCAGTACCAAGAGCTGCTAAGATAGGGATCAAAAAGGGTAAAATACCTCCGTTTTTCTTTAATTGTGTCTTACTTATAGTTATTCGTTTACCATTTTTAATTTGATTAATTTGAGTTTTTGTTAAATACATATCATGATTAGCACTTTTAGTTTTATCAATTTGCAATGTAATTTCTTCACCTTTCTTAACTGCTGATTTTAATTTGTTTTTCTGACCTTCACTCAAATAAATTCTTGATACAATATAATTACTCATTTATTAAGATAGAAACTTTGAATAATATTGTTTTACTTGCTCATTAGTCATTTTACCCTCTTTCAATAATAAATCTAGTATTTGAACTACTTGGTTATATACTTTCTTATTTTTAGTTCCCTTACATATTTTATCTGTTAATTTATCTAAAATATTAAGACCCTCACCCATATAGTAATTCCCCATTTTGAGAGCTTCTAATGCTCTAATATATTTTCGCACCTCAGCCATTTTATAATCGAAACGATCAATTTTTTTCTGTAATTTTTTCTTTTTTTCTTCATCTTTAGCATTATTAAGTGCTTTTACTTGAGGACCTTTTAGACGTCCGATTTCACTGATTTTTTCATTTGCTTGTTTTATTTTTTCATCAATCTCTTCATCAGACTTATTAACTAATTCTGAAGGTAAATCAAATCCTAACTTTTTTTAATAACTGATACATTCAAGTTTTTGTTTAAGTTAATTTTATGAATTCCTGCTTCTCTCTCATACATTTCTTTAGCATCTGAAATAGGTTCTTCAACATCTTCTAAGGCAGGAAATCTTGAAGATTCTGCAATTGGTTGAAATGAAAGTTCTTCAATTGCATCTTGAATAGCTTTTAAATTTTCTTTTCTAGATACATCTTCATATTCTAATTTTTCAACTATAGGTTTATAAAATTTTGTGATTGCCTCTTCATATCCTAAATCTTCTAATTGCTTTTCCTTATTTCGTTTTCTTAGTTCAGCATTTACTTTTGCTAAATTTAATAAATCTTGTATCACTTTACTCATTTATTTAACTGAAAATTTGCTTCCAAGCAATTTATTTTACTTCCAAGCAAATTATTTTACTTATATAAATGGAAGAACAAATTGAAGAATATTTATCTTTTGCTGAAATGGCATTATTTCTAGCTGAATGTTATTTATCTCAAGGAATACCAGCTGAAGACTTATTATTTGAAGCTGAAATGTTTATTGAAGATGCTGAATTTCTATTAAATAAATATGATTAAGCTTTGCAGCATTAAACTAAAAGATTATTCAGTACCAGAAGAATTTATAGATCCAAATCAAAATCCAATGTTACCTATTCATCCTTTTAAACTTTTAATAACAGGATCTTCAGGATGTGGAAAAACAAATTTACTATTAAATTTAATATATGATCATTTAAATTTTGATGCATTATTCATATGTGCAAAAGATATTAACGAACCTAAATACTCTAAATTAAAAGAAAATTACTCAATGTTTGATGATATAGAAGAGGAAGACATTTTAAAAATAAAGGGAAAGAATAAAAATAAGTTATTAAAATTATTTAAAAAGTTTAAGAAAGAAACATTATTTAGTTCAGACATAAATGAATTTATTACTGTAGATGACTTAGATCCTTCATTAAAAAATCTAGTTATTTTTGATGACTGTGTAAAAGAAAAAGATCAAAACGAAATTGAAAAATTTTTTATAAGAGGAAGGAAGAAAAATGCATCCATTATTTATTTATCACAGACCTATTATTCAACACCTATTGATATAAGAAAAAACTGTGATTACTTTATATTTTTTAAACTTCAGCACAGAGAAATTAAACAAATTATTAGAGAAATTGATGGTGATTTTAATATAGATCCTTATCAAAAAAGTATTAAAAAACCTTATGATTTCTTCATGTTAGATTTGAAAAATCCTCATATGAGATACAGACATAACTTTGATCCTATATAAATGGAAGAATATTTAGAAAAGAAAATGTATGTATACAGAAAAAGTTTTAATTACTATAATAAAATTAGTATATCACTATCAGTAGGCAAATTTATATTTAGTGCTTCAGGTTTATCAGCTTTTGCATTTATTCCTTTAGCAGCACTTTCTTTAGGAGCAGGAGTCATTGAAGTTGTTGATAAAACTCTAAATATTTCAGAAAGAAAAGAAGAATATAAACAAGCTTACAAATTTTATAAACAGATATTAAATTTAATAAACGCTAATTCAATTTCAGAACAGGATGCTTACATTAGAGAAGAAGATTTTATAAAAAATATTAAGTATTTTCCTTTAGAAAAATATGTAAAACAAACACTGCTAAATGGTTATAGATACGTAGTTAAAAAATAGATTTACAGATAAATAAATGATTCATATATTCAAAGAAATTAAAGGTACTGGTTATATAATAACAGGAGGTGATATAGTAGGATGGTTACAAGATAAATTAAATCCACCTGAAATGCATATACCAGGGTACCAGTATTGTGGCCCATTTACAAAATTAGAAAAGAGATTAAAAAGAGGTGATCCAGGAATTAACAGAGTTGATAAAGCTTGTAAAAAACATGACGTAGCTTATAGTAAAACTAAAGATACTAAACAGAGACATATTGCTGATCAAGAACTCTTAAACGATTTAGATTCAATTGAAAATACTACAAGTGGATTCTATCCATTAGGAGAGAAACAAGCTAGAACTGTTATAAAACCAATTATAAAAGCAAAGAAAACATTTGGTTTAGGAATTTCATCCTATATGTATTGCTTAAAATGCAAACAGAAAACTGAAACTAAAGATATTCAAGAAACAGTAGCTAAAAATGGAAGACGCATGGCAAAAGGAATATGTGCAGTCTGTGGATCTAAAAAGAGTGTTTTTTTAAAGACGTAGACCTTAAAAATATTTATTATACACCAGAAACTGGTTATTGTGGTATTAATGAATTACAAAGAAAAACTAAATTACCCAGGAAAGATATAGAAGAGTTTTTACATCAACAAGATGTATATACAAAACATAAACCACTTATTCATAGATTTAAAAGAAGAAGAATTTATGTTTCTCATGTCAATGACCAATTTCAAGCTGACCTTATAGATATGCAAGAATTTAAATCCTTTAATAATGACACAAATTATATTTTATCAGTGATTGATATATTCAGTAAATATGCTTGGACAATTCCGATTAAAAGAAAAACAGGTGAAGAGGTAACTAGAGCATTTAAAAAAATATTTAAAGAAAGAAAACCAGAAAAACTTCAAACAGATAAGGGTACAGAGTTTATAAATAAACAAACTCAAAAGTTATTCAAGGATGAAAATATTCACTGGTTTACAACTGAGAATATTGAGATTAAATGTGCTGTTATTGAAAGATTCAATAGAACTTTAAAGACTAAAATGTGGAAGTATTTCACAGCAAATAATACTAGAAAGTGGTTAAATGTACTAGATAAATTAATTAAGAATTATAATAATTCTTATCATAGATCCATTAAAATGACACCTATAGAAGCAAGTAAGGAAGAAAATGAATTAAAAGTTTATAATAATTTGTATAAAGAAAAAGAGAAAAATAAACCAAAATATCAAAAAGGAGATAAAATAAGAATTTCAAAATATAAAAGAGAATTTAAGAAAGGTTATCTTCCAACATTTACAGAAGAAATATTTATAATTTCCGATATATTGAACACAGATCCTCCGACATATAAAATAAAAGATTTAAATAATGAAGAAATTACAGGAACATTTTATGAAAAGGAACTGGTTAAATATGATAAGAAAGATGAGGTTTATAAGATTGAAAAAATTATTAGAAAGAAAGGAAATAAATACTTAGTTAAATGGTTGGGATATCCTGATGAATTTAACAGTTGGGTTGTAATTTGAAAAATTTTTGCAAAACGCCCTTTCAGTGGAGGGTCTATGCTTCATTTTTTTATTTATTTGTACCTGGCCAGCCAGGTGGGCGTTAACTCTTTCGACCCTCCACCGCACACACTCTCTACCATCAGATGTTATTCACGCACACGCTCTACCGTGAACCCAAACTCTGATTTCAAAGTTTAGGACAGGGAGCCATTCGACCGTACCGAGATTCGAACCTGAGACCTTTTGCATGCATGCCTGACTCGCTACCAATCGGCCAACACAGGCCGATAAATTCTTGCTTGAAACATATATTTACGGCAAGAGAAACTTGGCGATGATCCAAAGTTGTTACGTAACGAAGAACTGCTTCTTTCCGAGGACATAATCGCTCCGCGGAGAGTATTTTGGCAGCTGTTCAACTCTGGTTATGTAAACATTTTCGCTCGCAGCTTATCAGTAATGACTACATCTAAGCAAGAAAGAGATTTAATTGCTTGTGCTACCATCTATATGTGAAAGAAAAAACTGAAAATAATTAGAACAACTGAATACTGACGAATACGATATTAAAATAAAGTTTTTAATAAAATGATATCTAATAAATGAATTATTTTAATGAAGAAGCTAATTACCTTTCTTATTCATCTTCAGAAGAAGAACAAATTGAAATTCCTGAAAATTTTAAAAAAGTAATGAAACAAATAAAAAGAATGAAATATGATGAAGAGGAAGACTGTTATTATATAGATTATAATAAATATTTAAAAAGTAGATATGTTAGTAGAATAAGATATTTTAATCAGTTTAAAAGAAAAAATAACCTTAAATTTAATAAGGAAGCAGAAGATTTATTTTTAAAATTATTGGATTTTATGTACTATGAGAAAAATTTAAAATATGTATATTTTATTAAAAAAATTTGTGACTATTATAATATATCAAATGATATTAAAATTAATATAAATCCAAAAAATGAAAAGATCTGGGAAGACTTTAAAGCAGCAAGCTTAAAGCAAAGTACTTATAAAATTTGTTTCCTAATAAATGGAGAACAAAACATGCAAAAGTTGTAAACAAACAAAACCTATTGATGAATTTTACATTCATCGTCGTTATGGTAGAGTTGATCGTCAGCATATTTGCAAATATTGTCAAACTTATACTCTATATAGGAAACTGGTTTGTGATTGTGGAAGAGAATATACTTATGCTCATTATCAAAGACATTTAAGAAGTTCTTTACATAAACGTCTTTTAAAAATCTGTTTATAAAAATACCTGCCTATAAATAGTTACAAATTTTTTTCCTTATAAATGGAAAAGTCTTTGAAGCCTATTATTGTGCATCTTAAAAGTGCTCTGAATGCTATTAGTGTTCAGAAACTTAGAAATGCTTTAAAAAGATTAAATATCAGAAAACGAAATGTAAAAAAAGATGATTTAATTAAATCGTTGATAAAATATATTAGAAAGACAGGTGATTATAAGTCTGTTTTAGTAGATATCCTTGGATTAGATACATCAGAATATTTAGATAGAAAAAGAAAAATATTTATTAATCATCCAGAGAGAAGAAATAGAATTAAAAAATTATTTGATTCTTTTAATTTAAAATTCAAAGATAACAAATTGAAACCAAGAAAAGAAAAGAAAATTAAAACAGCTGTAAATCTTGAAAAATTATTTAAACCTGATTATGAAATTATTGAAACAAAAGGAAAATATATTAAAAAATATATGGTACATAGAAAGAATTATAGAGTAGCTGGAGTAAACATTAAACCTGAACAATATTTCAATATTTTACAACATATATTTAGAAAAGCAATTGGTAAAATTCAAGGTAAAGTAGATATAATTGTATATAATCCTAAACTGAATAAACCATTTCATGATAAAATGATGTATACTAAGGATGCCTATGAGCTATATATTTATAAATTATCTGATCAAATTGAATATAAGGAATTAGAAATAACTGATTGTATATTTGATTTTAATGTAATTGAATTACCTTCAGGAGGTAAACATATAAAGATAATTAATGATGAAACAATAGAAAATAAAAGAAGTATCTGTCAGATAAAAAATGATGATAACATATGTTTAGCTAGATCGATTGTAACTGCTCTATCTATTCAAAATCCTAAGCTATTATGTGATAAATTGAATCATAATGAATTATCAAAAAATGATATTAGATACATCAAAATGGGTAGAGTTTTACAAAAATCATTAGCTGTAAAATTACATGAACTATGCAATATTCCATTAGAAATATGTTGCTTAGAAGAGGTTAAAATATTTGAAGAATTCTTAGATATTCAGATAAATATATTTTGCAGAGAGAATTTTAATGAACGTATATATAGTGGTAAATATAAATCTACATGTATTTACATATTGAAAAATAGAAATCATTTCGATGTAATTACTTCTGTTAAAGGATTTTTAGGAAAAGAGAATTACTGTGATTATTGTCAAATAAGCTATAAAAGATCAGATCAGCACAGATGTCCTCTCAAATGTGATAGATGTTTTAAAACAGATAGTAACTGTAATGGTGAAGAGATATTTTGTAAAAAATGTAATCGATTATTTAAAGGTGAGGAGTGTTTTGATAACCACAAAAGAAAAAATAAGAAAGGTGGTAGTGTATGTAAATGTCTATGGAAATGTTTAAAATGTAAAAGAATTATTAATCGATATGAGAGAAAACCCAAAGAGCATGTATGTGGTGAAAAGAGATGTAAAAATTGTTGGAAATATGTATTACATGATCATAAATGCTATATGAAACGTAAAGATGCTAAAGGTGGTAAATGTGAAAATGATTGTCCTAAGTTAACAAGAAATCGAAAAGATTGGTGTGAAAAATGTAGATATGAATATACTGAGAAATATATATTCTTTGATGTTGAAACTAAACAAGAAACAGGAACTCATGAAGTTAATCTAGTTGTATGTCAAATGTATGATGGTAGTGAAAAGATATTTGAAAATGAAAATGATTTTTGTAATTGGTTATTTCAACAAAAACATTTTGGATATACTGTACTAGCTCATTATGGTAAAGGCTTTGATTTTCAATTCTTAGCTAAATACTGTTTTAAAAACAAAATAGAAGTGTTTACTATATATAATGGAAATAAACTCAATTATATGCAGGCATCTGGATATAATATAAGATTCATAGATTCAATCAATTTTACTATGATTCCATTAAGAGATTTTCCAAAAACATTTGGGTTAGAAGAGATGGCAAAAGGTTATTTTCCTCATTATTTTAATAAAGAATGTAATCAAAATTATATAGGTAAATACCCTGAAAAACATTACTATGGATGTGATTCTATGAAATCTGAAGAGAGAAATGAATTCTTAAAATGGTATGAAACTGTTAAAAACGATACGTTTGATTTTCAAAAAGAATTTGTTAAATACTGTAGATCAGATGTAGATATTTTAAGAAGAGGATGTTTAGAATTGAGAAGATTATTCTTAGAAATCGCAAATATCGATCCATTTAAATATGTAACTCTAGCAGGTGTATGCATGAGTATTTATAGAGATAAATTCTTAAAAAAAGGTACAATTGCCATAGATGATGATACAATTCAAAAAGACAAATATAGTAAAAAATCAATTGCTTGGTTAGATTATCTGTCTAAAAAGAATAATATCAATATTCAACATGCATTAAATGGTGGAGAGAAAAAATTAAAATTAGGTAAGAAAATTTATAAAGTAGATGGATTTTATGAAAACACAGTGTTTCAATTTCATGGATGTCACTGGCATGGATGTAATAGATGTTATAGAGAATCAACTATAAATGAACAGAATCAGATATGTATGAAAGACTTATATAAAAGAACTAAGAGGATTCAAAAGAAGATTTTAAAAGCTGGATATGAATTAATTGTTATATGGGAATGTGATTTTAATAATAATAAAGAAATTAAAAAATATATAAAAAATGAATGGAATAGAGATTTCGTGGAACCTTTAAATCCTAGAGACGCATTTTATGGGGGTAGGTGTGAGCCTACTAAATTGAAATATGAATTTAAAAATAATGAAAAAGGTAGATATATTGATGTATGTTCACTGTATCCAACTGTAAATTACTTTGATAATTATCCAATTGGTCATCCTGTTAAGATATTTAATCCTGAAAAATTTGATAAAGAATGGTATGGTTTCATCAAATGTAAGGTCTTACCACCTAGAAATTTATATCATCCAGTGTTGCCAATTAAAGATGAAAAATTGATGTTTGCTCTTTGTAAATCATGTTCTAAAACTATCAAATGTAATCACTTTAAAACTGTTGTAGATAAAAAGAAATGTAAAGAATGCTTTGAAATTAGAAATAAGGAGTGTAATCATAAAAGAGACGAAAGATGTTTCACTAGTACATGGACTACTGATGAAATGAATTTAGCAATTAAAAAAAGATATAAAATTTTAAGAATATATGAGGTTTGGAATTTTGAAAATAAAACTGATGAACTATTTAGAGATTACGTTAAAATGTTTTTGAAAATCAAATTAGAAACAGATGATAAATGGTCTGAAAATTTTAAAAGTGAAAAAGAATATAAGAAGACAGTTTACAAGAAATTAGATATAAAATTAGAAAAAATAGAAAAAAATCCAGGAATGAGATTTATAAGTAAGATATGTTTGAACTCATTATGGGGTAAGTTTGGACAGAGAAAAAATATGAAACAGACTAAATACGTAATGGATTTAGATGAATTTTATAAAATTATATTAGATGATAATCTCAAAGAATTAAATATGATATTTATGAATGATGACTGTGTAGAAATGACTTATAAAATGAAAGATGAATATGTTAAAAATAACTTCAATACTAACGTTTATATAGCAGCTTTCACCACTAGTTCTGCTAGAATTAGATTATATAAAATGCTTGATAAATTACGTGAAAAAGTGATTTATAAAGACACAGATAGTGTTGTGTATATAGATGATGGAACTAATAAAATCAAAACAGGATGCATGTTAGGAGAATGGACAGATGAATTGGGAGAGGACAAATATATGAAATCCTGGATAGCTGGTGCACCAAAAGACTATGGATACATACTAAATGATGGAACTGTAAAAGGTAAAGTTAAAGGATTTAAAATGAGCTATGAGAATGAAAATATTTTGAATTTCAATGATAGAATGAAAGTAATAACAGGTGAAACAGATTACTTAGAAATATCAAATAATCAGTTTAAGATACAAAAAGATAGAAATATAGCTGTAGATACACTGAACAAGAAATACATGTTTGGATTTGATAAAAGAAGAATTCTAGATGATTTGAATACTGTACCTTTTGGATATGTATTTAAAAAAAGTGAGTAAATATAAACAATGAATGATATAATTGTGATTATAAATATTCAAGGATTTGTGCTCCCAAATCGTAAGATAGCAAGAGAGATAAGTTGGGTACACTCAAAACTGAATATTGGTGAAACAATATCAGTGTTCACACCTGACTGCAAATTAGATGAACAAGAATTGAATATCGTACGTAAGTGTGTTTTAGATGTGCATGGACTGAGATTTAAAAGATATCCAAATAGCAAAGAACTATGGATTAATAATTGTGAGGTAAAGAACTATATTAAAAACCTGTACCATATTTACGGTGGTACATTTGCATATAAAGGAGGAGTAATGGAAAAAGAGATGCTTGAAGATATTCCATCTGTTGATTTAGATATACCTAAATGTCCAAGAGTTTTAGGCCCCGGATGCTCTATGTATAGATGTATGCATTATAAGAATTATATTTCAAAAAATGAAAACTTATAAATGGATTTAATGGGTGACCTTAGAGCTCTATACTGTTCTTCAGATAAAAAATATAGTAACGAAATATCTCAATTCGCTCATTTTTGTGATGACTTGATTCATATGTATAGAGATAATTACAAGTTTTCAGATATTCTAACTATAGTTTATAAATATTTAAAAAAGGTAAAAAGAATAATTGATAAAAAAGAAAAAAACGAGGAAATTAAAAACAAAGGATTAGAAATTTTAAATGAGTTTGTAAGTTATTGTAATTTACAGTTCTCATCACATGTATTCAAAAACCTTTAAAAAAATAAAATCTTATAAATGGATGAGTTCAATAGCATCAGATTATTTACAGAAACACAGAAATTAAAAGATTTGAATCCTGGAGATTATAAATTGATGTCACTGAAAAAAATCCAAACGAAATTCGGAGATGCAACTATTGCAAAAATAGAAGTCAATGATGAAGAAAGAGAATATTATCTTAGAAAATGTCACGGAAAACTATCTGACAGTGCAATTAAAAAAATTAATAAAGGTAATTATATATTCAGATTCAGAGGTAAAATTGATAATCTATATTATGATTATGAATTAGTAAAAACTTAAAAAAACGAATTCTATTAAAATGAAAGTTCACTTCGATCCTAATGTCATATATGTAGGAAATGAAAAGGTATATGGGAAACATATGCAGTTGATCGAGAGAGGTTCAAAAGAAGAATTACCGAAACAGAAAATAAAATAGGACATATCTTTAAAGAGAAACATAGAAATGAAGTACTACATAACAAAACTTTATATTATTGAATTCGTTTAAATCTTTGTAATATTTTTAATTAAATCTTGAATTTGTTTAATCTTCCTAAATTTTTAATCTTCTATAAGGGGTATCCATTTTGGGTGCCCCTTTTTTTAATGCATTTTTAAAAAGGACTTTGCAAAGTAGTTTGTTTTACAACTTTTCTATTGATCACTAAATCCATCATTTCATCACTTTCAAAGCTATTCAAAGCTCAAAATGATTGCAATTGTTCAAAAAAGTCGTCAAATATCATCAAAAATGCGTGTTTTTATGATGTCTGTTTTTATGAAAAAACAGAGTAAAAACTTCAATTTTCAAAAATCTGATGTTTTTGACTATTTTATGCCCAAAAATCAATGATTTTTAATGAAAATATGGTGTTTTTGATCATAAAAAGCCTTAAAATGTTCGTGATTATTGAGGTCTGAAAAATCAAAAAATGCCTGATTTTGATGTTTTTATGTGATTTTGGGGTGTGCCATAGTACCCCCTATATACTACTTATATATATATATATATATATATGGGATGTAAGGTCAGGTGATGCGTAACATCACAGCCTATCCTTGACAAATGTCAACCCCGCCTTCTCGTGGTACATCCTGTTCCCACTAAAGGGGCTCTGACGACCGCCAATAGCGGTATAACTATACCATCGGGATTAGAGGAAATGCTATCCCACACTCACCAACCCGCTTGGCCAGCGTGGTGAGTTATGGCCAAACCCCTCCAAAATGACTCCACAACTTAAATCTTGGCCCTCAGTCTCCGGCAGCTGGAATGTACCTGGCCAAGGCAGCGGCCAGTGCGACATGAAGGCAGAGGGTGCTAAGAATCCCCGGAGGACCGGACTAGGCTGCCATCTGATGCTGACCTTGGCTACGTATAACGGACGCTCCCTATCTTATGATTCAAGGCTTCTTGAATTGGAAGAGGAACTACAAAGGATCAAGTGGGACATCGTCGGGCTAAGTGAGGTAAGGAGAAAAGGAGAAGATCTCATTGAACTGAAAAGTGGACATCTCTTCTACTATCGTGGGACAGATACTGGCAGAACTAGTGGTGTTGGATTTATAATAAACAAGAAACTGAAGGATAAAGTTGTAGAAGTTGAAAGTTCCTCTGAAAGAGCTGCACGACTCGTTATCCAACTCTCGAGAAGATACCAGGCTCAGATTATTCAAACTTATGCACCCACCACAAGTCATCCTGAAGAAGAAATTGAAGAATTTTATGAGGAAATTCGTGATCTGAATAATAAAGGTAAGCAGCACTTGAAGATAATTATGGGATATTTCAATGCAAAAATAGGGCAACGGCAACACAATGAAACTTCAGTAGGTAAATTCGGTCACGGCAACACAAACCAGCGTGGAAATACTCTCGTTGAGTTTGCAGAGGCAGAAGGGTTTTTCATCTTGAACTCCTTTTTCAAGAAAAAGCCACATAGGAAATGGACATGGAGACATCCAAATGGGACGACAAGTGAAATTGATTTTATTATGTGTAACAAAAATTCGTCATAGAAGACTGCAGTGTGCTAAACAAGTGCAACACAGGCAGTGACCATAGATTGGTGAGATGTAAGATGCACACCTCAACACTAAACTCGAACGTGAAAAGCTCATAAGACAAACAAAATGTATTGACATAACCAACCTTAAAAAACACCATAATACCTTCAAATTGGAACTGAAGAACAGATTCTCTGCTTTAGAAGGCCTAACATCGGAAGAAGTGGATATTTCTGAAGTTAACAGAAAAGTAACCAAATCTCTTATGGAAACAGCAACAAAATTAGCTGGGTCTAAGAACAAATTGCATGTGAACAAATTATCAGGAAAAACCAAAATGTTGATGCAAAAAAGAAGAGTGATGAGGACAACTAAAGAAGATGTGACTTCCAAAGTGGAATATATAGAGCTATGCAAGACAGTACGAAAAAGTATCACTGAAGACGTAAGGAAATTCAACTGTGAACTAGTAAGGAAAGCAATTGAAAACAACCAAAGCCTAAAGATAGCAAAGGGACATCTCAGTAAGGGGAAAAAACAGATTATGGCACTGAGAAAAGAAGATGGTTCTGTAACAAGAAATAGAGGCGAAATTTTGACAAGAGTGAAAGATTTCTACTCCAAATTATATGAAAGGGATGATACATGTACTCCAGACATCATGAAAGGTACCAGTACCAGAGTTCTTCCAGTCCTTCCAACAGCAGTTGCACATGCAATCAAGAACATGAAGCGGGGAAAAGCTCCAGGAGAAGATGGAATTACTGTAGACATCATACAAGAAGCAAGTGGAGAAATCGAAACAGTACTCGCCCAAATTTTCACTCGATGCCTTAATGAAGGGAAAATTCCTGAGGATTGGAACAACGCTACAATGATCTTGCTACATAAAAAAGGTGACATTGAGGATCTCAGGAACTACAGATCTATCAGCCTCCTATCAGTGGTTTATAAAATCTTCACTAAAGTTCTTTCACACCGCTTGAAGGTGACACTGGACATGGCTCAACCGAGAGAACAAGCTGGATTCAGGAGTGGCTACAGCACAATAGATCATATCCACGTACTGAGAGAACTAATTGAAAGAGCGAGGGAATATGAACTTCCATTGTGCATGGCTTTTATCGATTATGAAAAAGCCTTTGATTCGGTGAAACCATCAGCAGTTGCAATGGCTCTGAAATTCTGCGGTATTGAAGATGCATACATTAATATTATTAATAACATCTATGAAAATGCAAGTGCAAAGATTCGGCTGTTTGAAAATACAACACACATAAAAATTGGAAAAGGAGTGAGACAAGGTGACACCATATCTC
Organism: Macrothele yani; assembly: GCA_039090855.1. Lineage (NCBI taxonomy): Eukaryota > Metazoa > Arthropoda > Arachnida > Araneae > Macrothelidae > Macrothele > Macrothele yani. The sequence goes on from CM077002.1 coordinate 80,541,362, forward strand.
CGAAGCTCTTTAATGCCACATTGGAAAATGTCTTTCAATCACTGAACTGGGAAAACAAAGGGATAAAGATTAATGGAGATTATCTAACCCACCTTCGTTTTGCTGATGACATAGTCATTTTTGCAACTACCCCATCAGAGCTACAGGGTATGATCCAGGAACTTGCTGACAAGAGTAAAGAAGTGGGATTAAAAATGAACTTTCAGAAGACAAAAGTGATGTACAATGCTTTTAGAAGTAATGAAGATTTATCGATTGACGGAGAAAAGCTGCAGATAACAGACACGTACGTTTATCTTGGACAGCAGATATCAAGTGAGGGTCACATTGGTGAAGAAATTAATCGGCGTACAAAACTTGCCTGGAGAGCTTTTGGAAGAAACAGCATAATTTTCAAGAGCAATACGCCATTATGTCTTAAAAGAAAAGTGTTTGATCAATGCATCCTTCCAGTGCTTACGTATGGTGCAGAGACTTGGACCTTAGCTAAAAGAGACATACAAAGGCTGCAGACAACTCAAAGCAGCATGGAGAGGTGCATGCTTGGTGTAACCAGGAGAGATAAGAAGAGGAACACGTGGATCCGAAAAATGACAAGAGTGGAAGACATCATGATCAGAGTTAAATCCCTGAAATGGCAATGGGCTGGACATACTGCCAGAAGAACAGACCATCGATGGACAGCCGAAATTTTAGATTGGATTCCAAGGGACAGGAAAAGACCCAGAAGAAGACCACATGGAAGATGGGTGGATGAAATTCGAAAGTATGCGGGAGTGACATGGAGGAGACTGGCACAAGACAGACCGTTGTGGAGGAAACTTGGGGAGACCTTCGTCCAGCAGTGGATTGATAATGGTTGACAATGATGATGATGATGATGATATATATATGCAAAACATTTCCGATAGGAAGCTGCATCCGATGCAGGAAAAAAATTTCAAATCGGACTTTTAGAAGCAGCATGGAAAACGTAGTTTTGCGTTTATTTCCCCTAGTAAAAACTCTACGCATTACTTGAAAAGCGGGCTGTGCTTTAAAATAGTCTTCGATATAAATGGCATCGGAAAGAAAAAGAATGTTTTTCAATCGGTTTTATTACAAGTAAATATATGTAATAAAATGTATTGTGAATTAGATATCATCTACATTTATGCCCTCTAGCGGCGAAGTTGTGCATCGAACACAAAAATGCAAGGACCATCATTCTCACATTTCAAGCTTTCCAATGCCAAAAGAATTTTAAAAAGGACTAATAGTTGCAGAGCTTTGATATCCATCGACAGAGGTACGGAGGAGAAAGTCATAACATAAGCATGATCTCTTCTTTACAAATGACGTGCTAAAATGATGCGAGGCAAATATTAAAAGAAATATAATCTAACCAATAACAGCAGTTGTAACGAGGAAATTATAAAAATGAAAAACATCATACATTTCATCTTAATCGAGCAGTTTTCAATTTTTAAAGAACGCACATCTTTAAAATTATACAAAGAAATTGATGAGGAGGAAGGATACATACAAGAAAAAATCGTAGCTGTTTTCTATCTCAGTATGACGTCATGCTTAAAACATAACTAACCATAGAATGAACGGCAGTTTGCCGATACAGAACTGTTACAATATCCCTATGCTGCAAACAAGAGAAGCACTTTTACTTCGGAAAGATTCAAGATTTCCCGATGCAGGTGCTAAGGTTTTCCGACCGGAGATGACTTAATGAAACTGTGTGTGACTTGCCGTTACGTTACCATAAGCAAATGTAGTGCTAATATGGTCACTGGAACAGTAATAATATTCAGTTATTTCATTCATTATGCTGTTCTTCATACCACTTACATTAGTGCTTAACTTGTTCTCTAATCAGGCAATATGATTAGCATTTCGTCGTCATAGGCGCATCGTACCACGTTTAGACAAATCAGATTGCGCAGACCGAAAACTTCCCAGACCGGAAACTGACCGTTTTCTGTTATAAGGGCCGTGACAATCAAATTCCCCAGACCGAAAATCGGCCGTTTTTCTGTTATAAGGGCCGTGTGGCTCGGTCGGTATGCCAGTGCTTGATCAGCTGTGGATAAGAATTCCTCGTCGTCGTGTAAGACTGTCTTGCAGTCACATCAGCGAATTCGACGGAGGTCGCATTTTTGCATGAGAGACTGCAATGCTTCCCTCCGGGAGATTGCCGGTCACGTGGGACTCAGTGTGTGTCCATCGTGGCAAGAGAGTGTGCAGGGAATGGTACGAAGAAGGGCGTAGGACGGGAAGAGAAGGTTCTGGACGTTGTACACAGACAGCGCCAAGGGACAACCGTCATCTCATGAGGAAGTCTTTGGGTAGCCGTTCTGCGTCATCAATGGCTTCGACGCAGCAGTGGTGAACTGTGACGCATTCTCCCATGTCAGTTGTAACAGTACGTCGCCGGTTACTTATTACAGTTCGGATTGCAGACTCGTCGTCCCCTTCTTGGGCTACCTTTGACTCTGCACCAACAAACTGCCGGACTTCAACGGTGAATCGGACGTGGGGAATGGCTTGATGAATGGCACACTACCGTGTTCTCGGACGAAACGCGCGTCCGTTTAGGAAAAAATGGTGGTCGCAACTGTGTCCGCGAACAACAGGAGGAGAGACGTCTGGAAAAGTGTATTCACACTAGACATACCGCACCGATACGAGGCATTATGACCTGGGGTACTATCGGGTGCGAAAGCAAGGTCGTAACTCGACTCCTTTCAGGTGTTCTGTTTTTTATGAACATGAGTGTATTTGATTTAGGTTTGTGTGTGTACGGAACTATTTTTTCAATATTCGTTCTTTTACAACTATACTATTTTTTCAATATTCGTTCTTTTAGAACTATACTATTTTTTCAATATTCGTTCTTTTACAACTATACTATGTTTTCAATATTCGTTCTTTTACACAATCATTCTTTAAAGAAACAAAAATTAATGAGATTTTGAAATTATAAAATGACACAGAAACTATAAAAAGGTATGTCTAACCCATTCCTGCATAAGCAGTCCGACCAATAGCAGTTTTAATAGTGAATGTTGTGTCGGCAGATTTGTATAGGGGAAAGGGAAGTTCCTGAATTTCACATATTGGCAGGTAAATTGAAATTTACGAAACACGATATTTTTTTCTATCGGATAGTTATAAGCAAATATATGTAATAAAATGTATTGTGAATTCCATACCATCTACATTTATGCCTTCTAGCGGCGTCCTAAGACGACCTGTATCATGTAATTTACATTTATTCTCTAGTAACCAAAAAAATTTGCTGTCATTCTCGTCACCAATCACCATTTTGACACTGGCTCCATCAGGAACCATAAACAAAGACGTGTAGCGAATCACTTAGACCTCACACAGTCAGTTGACCTAAAGTAACAGTCATGCAACACCTTGCAGACGCAGTCATCTAAAACCGTAGTAATGTAACACCTCAGATGCCTCTTTTATCGTGGTTGCGCGGTGGGACCGACTTTCAGTTTTGCTACAAGTAACAGAAACTTTTGGAAGATTACTGTGACGTCAAGTTTCGAAGGTACACTGCTGGACAATTGCTAAGGACGGATCATAAACGGCTATATAGCGCATAAAAAAGTAAGTGTGGTTGGATGCCAAGTGAAATAAAATAATGTCAGAATGCCAGGACATTACAAGAAAGACAATTTATTGTGCTCTGAAATCCAGAAGGCTTTGGAACGTGTTCAAGGGACAAACAGGCCATTTTGTGCAGAATACGTAAACGTGAAAAAAAATGCAATTACCATCCGCAGGCGTTCCGGCGTAAGATGTCAATACGGGATATGGCCACCATGGAGGGCAATGCAAGATTCCACACGTCGTGTCATGCTTTGCACAACATTATCAAGCAGCTGTTGTGGTAATTTATCCCATTCCTCTGTCAGTGCATGGATGAGGGTGTCCTTGTTTATTGGAGGGCATTGGCGACCAGCAAGACTCCTCGCTAAAGCATCCCACACATTTTCAATGGGATTCAGATCTGGAGAACGTGCTGGCCATACGAGGCGTTGAATATCCTCGCTCTCAAGACACTCCTGGACAGCGACTGTTCGATGACATGTTGCGTTGTCGTCCATGAAAATGAATCTATCACCGACAGCACCACGGAACATGCGAACATGAGGTACCAGAACATCATTAATGTATCGTTGGCCAGTCATAGTCCCAGTTGGAAGCACATAGAGGGACGTACGGCCATTGATCATGATGCCAGCCCATACCAAGACACTACATGTCGGATATCGGTCCCTTTCCTGTATGTTTGCTGGACAATATGCAGTACCACTATCACGCCAGATCAGTTGTCGTCGACAATCAGACGATAGACTGTATCTACTCTCATCTGAGAAGAGGACAGCAGACCAGTCGTTATCAGTCCAATTGCGATGTTGATGGCACCATTGCACACGGGCGGTACGGTGACGTCTGGACAATGGGATGCACACAACAGGACGGCGGGCGTATAGTCCTCATTCATGCAAACGTCTGGCGACAGTTTTTCGGGAGAACCGCTTGCCAGTAGCAGCCATAAACTGATTTGCTACCTCACTAGCTGTGCTGCGTCGGTGTCTTTTTGTTGATAGCACTATGTACCGATCTTCTGCAGGTGTCGTACTGCGAACACGACCTCCCCCGTGACGTTTGCTACACTCTGCATTTGTTTGAAATGATTTTCAAAGCCTTGAAACAACACTGTGGCTGACGTCGAACTCCCTGGCAACATCTGTTATTTTTCGCCCTTCTTCAATCGTGCCAATAATACGGCCACGCGTAAAATCATCTAGGTGATGTCGGGAAGACATACTGAAAATTGCAAGTTCGTCAATTGATTCTTTCCCTTTCAACTTTGCGTTTGAACAACAACGGTCAACACGCGTCAAATCCTTTATATCTTTTATCAGCGCTATGACGTCACGAACAAGTCCGGCAATCCAAAATTTGCATACGCACAACACGTCTTACTGTATCCCGCACTTATTCTAATTTCCACATTTTCCTGCCTTCCATTTTATGGTTGCTATCGTTGCTATTGTCCTCCGTCCTTAGCAATTGTCCGGCAGTGTATTACACCTATATACAGTATATGTACATGTATTTCCAAAGCCTTGAAACAACACTGTGGCTGACGTCGAACTCCCTGGCAACATCTGTTATTTTTCGCCCTTCTTCAATCGTGCCAATAATACGGCCACGCGTAAAATCATCTAGGTGATGTCGGGAAGACATACTGAAAATTGTAAGTTCGTCAATTGATTCTTTCCCTTTCAACTTTGCGTTTGAACAACAACGGTCAATACGCGTCAAATCCTTTATATCTCTTATCAGCGCTATGACGTCACGAACAAGTTCGGCAATCCAAAATTTGCATACGCACAATACGTCTTACTGTATCCCGCACTTATGCTAATTTCCACATTTCCTGCCTTCCATTTTATGGTTGCTATCGTTGCTATTGTCATCCGTCCTTAGCAATTGTCCGGCAGTGTAATTTCAAACAAATGGAGAGTGTAGCAAACGTCACGGGGGAGGTCGTGTTCGCAGTACGACACCTGCAGAAGATCGGTACATAGTGCTATCAACAAAAAGACACCGACGCAGCACAGCTAGTGAGGTAGCAAATCAGTTTATGGCTGCTACTGGCAAGCGGATCTCCCGAAAAACTGTCGCCTGACGTTTGCATGAAGGAGGACTATACGCCCGCCGTCCTGTTGTGTGCATCCCATTGTCCAGACGTCACCGTACCGCCCGTTTGCAATGGTGCCATCAACATCGCATTTGGACTGATAACGACTGGTCTGCTGTCCTCTTCTCAGATGAGAGTAGATACAGTCTATCGTCTGATTGTCGACGACAACTGATCTGGCGTGATAGTGGTACTGCATATTGTCCAGCAAACATACAGGAAAGGGACCGATATCCAACATGTAGTGTCATGGTATGGGCTGTCATCATGATCAATGGCCGTACGTCCCTCTATGTGCTTCCAACTGGGACTATGACTGGCCAACGATACATTAATGATGTTCTGGTACCTCATGTTCGCATGTTCCGTGGTGCTGTCGGTGATAGATTCATTTTCATGGACGACAACGCAACATTTCATCGAACAGTCGCTGTCCAGGAGTGTCTTGAGAGCGAGGATATTCAACGCCTCGTATGGCCAGCACGTTCTCCAGATCTGAATCCCATTGAAAATGTGTGGGATGCTTTAGCGAGGAGTCTTGCTGGTCGCCAATGCCCTCCAATAAACAAGGACACCCTCATCCATGCACTGACAGAGGAATGGGATAAATTACCACAACAGCTGCTTGATAATGTTGTGCAAAGCATGACACGACGTGTGGAATCTTGCATTGCCCTCCATGGTGGCCATATCTCGTATTGACATCTTACGCCGGAACGCCTGCGGATGGTAATTGCATTTTTTTTCACGTTTACGTATTCTGCACAAAATGGCCTGTTTGTCCCTTGAACACGTTCCAAAGCCTTCTGGATTTCAGAGCACAATAAATTGTCTTTCTTGTAATGTCCTGGCATTCTGACATTATTTTATTTCCCTTGGCATCCAACCACACTTACTTTTTTATGCGGTATATAGCCGTTTATGATCCGTCCTTAGCAATTGTCCAGCAGTGTATAAATGCATATTATATTTACTTAATAAATATTCATAAAATACTGTACGTTATTTTCTTTTGGTTTATCGATGAAAATCGATCTTTTGCAACATATTCTCTGCACTTTTGAATGCATATTGTGTCCCTAATATTTTACCTCAGAGCAAGGCTGGCTGTAGCAACCGGGAGGGCGGGGGGGAGTAGGTTACCCTCCCAGAACGGTCATACTAGGGGCATAAATTTGTTCTCTGAATGACACAAAAAGAGATATGCACAACGTGTGTATAAATATACTGTTAATTTTCACTAAAAATGGAAGTCATGCGCTTTTCATTTTTTAAAGACTTTAGTTAATCGAATCGTGAATTCTGCGCAGCTAATCAGGTTCTAGAGTAACCTTCTCTATTAGGTGTGAACCTCACATATTTACGAAACGAACTGTTCAAAACAGCGGAGCGAGACTTATAAAACGATATGCTGATATGCCTAACCTCCATATCCTTTCCGAATAGACTAAAGGGATGGAGAGCTAATTAGTCGTCTGTTCTCCGTTGTAGAGAGCCACTCTGAGAGCTTAGCCTTCAAGAGAATTTCTCCAAGCCCTTCTCCGAAATCGTCTTCTTATTGTTACGTTCATTGTCTGATATTCATTCGTTCTTCGGGTTCGTTTTCAATTCTGCATTTCTGCGAATGCTGTATTGTCGGCATTCACCAACTTTTACGTTTTACTTGGATATTTACCGAGTTTTAACATTTTTGGTAAAATTATGTCCAAAACCGGAAATGAGAGTTTTAACCCTTTTGCGACCACGATACTATAATGTTTTGTCACTCAAAATACCACAGCGCCCGAAAGTGCCTGCGGCTCGTTTTGGAATTTCATTACCCCGTCCTTTGTCAAGTTAGCAAAAGAAGGATTAGAGCTGGGTCACCACTCGAAACTTCTGTTGCTTGCTATGCGTTGACCTTTAACAGACGTTTCCCTGCGGCAATCTGTGCATTCTTCTACTGAGTGAGACCCTAAGACAGATGGGAGTGGTAACAGCTGCAAAATCTTCTTCAGTTTCCCCTTTTCTCTAGTACAAAATATAATCTCAATCGGTTTATTTCGATTGAGCAAATATGAAATAATTTTTTCGGCAAATTTCTGTCATAAACTCTGCTTTCAGGACAAAGGAAGATACCGCAGTTTATTGAAATTAAATATTAGTAGTTTATGCTGTCTTTGAGGCTGAAAATCACTATTTTTCTTCTAAATGAGCTTTTTTTTTCTCGTAGTACAAAAACATTTTATGACTCCCGAATTTCTCTTTTTTGTTGTAATATCTACAGAATATATGTGCGCACATTTTGTGTGTAGACGGTTAGAATCAGGCCCTCCAGGCAATTTAATGTAGGCCCAACACTGTGCCAACGGCTTCTATTACTAAACGACGGTGGCTCAGTGTTGGGCCTACGTTAGATTGCAAGGCTGTATGCTACTAGCGCCGTATTTCCGTCTACAAACTTAGGTGTCCAGAAAAATGTAATTTGTAAATTATTTTGTTCTACGAACCCTTAGTTGTCCAGAAAAATGTAATTTGTAAATTAATTTGTTCTACGAACCCTTAGGTGTCCAGGAAAATGTAATTTGTAAATTTCTTTGTTCCACGAACCCTCAGGTGTCCAGGAAAATGTAATTTGTAAATTTCTTTGTGCCACGAACCCTCAGGTGTCCAGAAAAATGTCACTTGTAAATTTCTTTGTTCCAACAACCCTTAGGTGTCCAGAAAAAGGTAATTTGTAAATTTATTTGATACACAAACTCTTATGTGTCCAGAAAAATGTTCCAAATAATTTTTCCAGTGCATGCAGTCGTACAATGTTTTTATATGCATTACTTTTACTAAGCACGTGTCAACACATATAACTTATTTTTACGAAGCACGTGTCAACACATATAACTTATTTCTACGAAGCACGTGTCAACATATATAACTTATTTTTACGAAGCACGTGTCAACAGAATAGCAGTTGTACTGAGCGATGTCAGAAGGCTGAATGATATTGACCCAGGACAAACAAACTCCTGATTCACTTCTTTGTTTAATGAAAGAAAGACGACTGGGGGTGACTTCTGATAATCCCCCATACGTCGTGAAAATTCAAAGAACCCGGAGGGGGGGGGGGTACGAAATCCTAGTCGAGTTATCGGGCGACCTGGGTGCTTTTGGTCGTCTGAATGGCCGGGCGTTGTGGTAGCGAAAGGGTTAAAGGATTGTAATCCTTTCCCATTAAAGAGGTAAAAACTGGGTACTATTTAAGTGGAAGCAGAAAACTTTTAAAATTAAGTGGAAGCAGAAAACTTTTAAAATTAAGTGGAAGCAGAAAACCTTTTTTCGTTGCCCACTGGGCCGCGGGTGGCCTAGTGGGCAACGTTCGTGACTGTCACGGAAAGGGCCTCAGGTTCGATTCCAGGCAGGTACGAACGCTCGATCCATTAAATATCCGCCGTGCGTCGGATGGGCACGTTAAGCCGTCGGACCCTGGGTACTGGCCCCCGGTAATAAATAAGGGCGTCTTCATCCTCCTTTCTACTCCGCTTCCGTGTCACTTTCCTATCGGGCGCTCAAGCCCAAATCTCCTAGTTTCCTATTTCTAAGGGTTGTTTAAGACCTGGGGTCAGACACTCCCTTTCTAAAATCCTCTATATATGATCATCATCATTTTAAACTTAAGGGGCGTAATTTCAAGTCTCGCCCTCACAGATGAATAAAGCTTGCTCCGGTCCTGCCTGAGAATACCTCATATTGGGCTGCGTATATCCTCCCAGTCCCTCGCTCGATGTGAATCATTCTCGTCGTCCGCCCACACGAATGTTTCATCATTTTCTAATAAGGAATCACATTCCGTGTATTCTTCCACATCAGTTTCAACAAAATCTTCGTTTTCTAATAACAGCTTAACATCTTGCAGCAAATTTTCGTCTTCTGCTTTGTTTTGCATATCGTCTTTTTCCTTGAATTTAATATCTGGTCAATGATTTATCTATGTGTTCAAAACACTTTGAGCTCAGAATTTCAGTCCACGCTTAATTTGCCATGTAAACTATGTCCTTCATGCCGATGATTTTTAAAGTTTCCAGCAGATTCAAATTTTCATGCTGCAGAATGAACGACAGCACATTCTTTATCCTCTCTTAAAAGATTTATTGACGTTCAGATCCACTGGTTGCACCAAAGAAGTCACACACGGCAGTAAAAACATCACTTTAATTTTTTCTTTCGGTAATACATCACAGTTCGGATGTGAGGGAACATTATACCTACTTCAGTGCCAAGTTTTCAGTTTTCAGATGCTTTTTGCTGAAGGAGAAACTGCTTCGAAAACCATTGCTGACACAGTTTTTATTCATCTACGCCGATTTCTGATTGCGGTAATAAAATCGCAAGGCATCACGATTCATATTTTTGAAGGCCAGAGGATTCCCAAATTTACTGAAGATGAAAAGGGGCAACTTGTGAATTCTCGCTGCATTACTTCCCAGCAATAACAGTCTTGCTGCGCCAGCACTGGGCCATTGCTGACAGCCAGCACTGCCAGCAATGGCCCAGCACTATGTTGCCGCTTCCGAACCGTGAATGCTGGCTTCTGATCATTCGTCCGTAAGGGGCCCGGGTTCGAATCCCGGTCAGGCATGGATGTTGTGTTTGTCTTACGGCACTGGCTCTCTCACTTCCCTGGAACCAGTGACCCTAAATTAGGGACGGGCGACTGCTTATAGCCCATTGAGTTGCTCACGGTGGTCGTTAAACCTCCAATCAAAAAAAAAAAAAAAAAACCGTGAATAAAATGTCCGGGCGGCCAACAGAAGGGCCAGCAGTTCAGGCCAACAACTGGCCTACAGTTGGCATCACATCAGTTGGCAAGCCACAATAGGGCCATCACTTGTCCATCACAGGCAGTAGCTGCCATAAGTGGCCCTTCAGCGGCCCTGCAAGCACGTGCCAGAAATGATGGCTAGCCTAATGTGGTCCGCTAGTTTGCCGGTAGTGGCAGCCAGAAACCACGTGACGTAACCGGTGGCTTGCCGAATCTTGGCCGCCAATTTCCTAGTAGTAGCGTTAAAAAAAAAAAAATCAAGGATAACCCGCAGTTTCCCAAAGCTACAACTTTTTTTTTCCCCTACCCTTACGAAACTTGTGAATTACAACACCGCGCTAGGGAAATTTTCTCAACAGACCGGAAAAACGGCCGTTTGGATCTGGGTGGATACGAACCTGGGCCGTTGTAGCTCAGCTCTCTACCGAACGGACTAATTTGCCACGCACGAGTGTGTGCTTGAAGCTGTTTGTTTCGTGCGGAATGTGTAAATGAATGGTTCTCGTTTTCATTTTACAATATTGCGAGGTATTTTTCATAAAAGTCAGTTTCATATAATCCATAAACTTATTTTTTCAACGTAACGATAGTTTTTTTGTTTGTTTTTTTACCTTAAGGGAACTTCACTCATTTTTAAGGAGTGTACATACTTAAACTCGCTTTCCAAAGTTTTATACTGTCTTCGTCGTCTTGAAAGGAGATTGTTGAATTAATATATATTTACCCGGGTTCATGTCATATTCTGTTACATTTTTAACGTTGTATCTTTCCTTTCTGTTGCCCGAAGCTACATTTGTTTTAAAGAGGAAAGATATTTTATTTTACTTCTCGTTATTTTTAGAAGCGAATTCCTCCCAGTCTTGTATATTCAACCCATGGATGAGTACATTATATCCACATAGCGTTGCCTTTTTTTTTCTTTCAAATAATTAATAAAACTTTGGTAAGCGTCAGAAGGACTAGCCCTTCCTCATAATGTCTTGGGTAATGAAGCGTAGAATAAAGGACTGGAAGAGAGTGCTTATTACCAGCGCCAGGTTTAGGTCAGTATTGCTGAGGTGAGAGTGGGAAAGGAATTGCTTTACCGTAGGTTTCGTAAAACCCGGCCGCTATGGGAACATTTGTTTTTAGGCACCATTTTGTTTAGGTTCATCTACCTCTTAAAGGGTTGAAACAAGAACTGTTACGATAATGTAGTTTGACTGAGAAATTGGATAACTTTTTTTAAAAGTGCACTTCAGAATTTATATTTAGCTTTTCCTCATTATCTGCTAAAAAGAAATTTGCAGTTCATTTTAAAACAGTTCCGAGAAACGCTCTCAAAAAAGCCCATAGAATTTTCCCTCGGAAGTAAGTTAATGAATTCAGCCTGATCCACTAAACGAATTCTATGGAAATTTAACGAATTCTGTGCAAATTAATCACACCACAGAATTATTTCTTTCTGATTTTTTGTGAAAAATAAGTGTTCGTAAATGTTCCATCATAGTTATGATTGATTTCCGAACGCGCATCACGCATTTAAAAGCAGAAACAGTTCTTTGTTAGCTTTCTCTCTTTGAATTATAACCACGGTAAGCGCATCTTCTTGAGTAATATATTTTATTAGAAACGGTGAATATGTAGAAACTTAACTTTACATATAACTTTAGAAACTATGCATTCTCACTAACACATGCCGGAAATAAATAAAACTGGCAAGAAATAAAATCGTTGCAAGAAAAACAACTTTAAAATACTGTTGTGGTGCTAGAGATGAACAAGATGTTTAGACAGGTCATAGGAGTGAAGGTTTAGAAAATAAATAGCAGAGCGTTGATCTCATTGAGATGCTAGCTGCAGAAAATGAAAATGTGAAAGAGTATGAGAGTTAAATGCAGGAGAGGCAGGAAAAACGTGCTTGATCGTGAAGCCGAAGGTGCTGGCAATTGCCAATTTGGCCCCTGAGAACTAATTGGCAGTTTGATCTCCGATAAAGAATAAGCATTTTAGAGGAAAGCGACAGGCACCGTCTGGGATGATGTATGAAATCATGGAAGGTAACATCGAGCTAATTTTACCCGTGTTTTTTGATTGGCGATAGGGGTGCTCAATAAGATAGTTTTAGGTTCTTTTTCTTATCGTTTTACTTTCTTTATTTTTTATCCGCCTTTCCTCTTTATACCTTTGAGCAAATTCTTGCGAGCTAGAGATCAATTCCATGTGTAAATTTATCTTACCTAATTGGGTGCATGCGACAAAGATTCCATGTTTTTTTGAGAGGGTCACTCATGCAGTGATGTGCAATTGATGTTAAAAAAACCGTCAGGAACTTAAAGAAGAAGAGGATTTTACGGCGGTTAAAACACTAGTGAGGCCAGGAAAGGGGTTTCTGGAAGTGACAAGGCGAAATTAGTCGGTGGGAGGGAGGAAGGATTGTAAGTGTTAGATCTTGAGGTTTCAAAGACGTGTAAGTTAATTTTGCTCATGAACAGCCTTGGTTTCGGATTACGGGTCTTTTTTATTTAATATCTACGAGTAGATTACTGAATAAAAGCAGCTTCAACTAGCTTTCATTTGATGAAATAGGTGTCCCCCATTTTCGATGACATATTATCGATTCAATGAATAATATGAGTAATATTTGAAAATAAATATCCTCTCCGGACTTGGAGATATCGAGTATTATTGCATTCATCTGATTTCCGCCCGTTTGGCTGCATATATTCTCAGCTGTGTGAATCCAACAGTAAAAATGTAAACGAACATAAGTAACAAACATGGCTTTGAACCTTTGAACGACTTCTAAGGGCAAAATACTTTTTTTTTCTTTTTCATTTGGTTTTTTACTTTAACGACCACTATGAGCAACTCTAAAGGCTATCAGCAGTGTCTCGTCCCTAACCTAAGGCCACTGACTTCAGGAAAGGGAATGAGTCAGATAGGTGGATCTTCCATGCCTCTTCCTTGGACTCGGGTTTGGATCCAGCTTGTGGACTAGGCAGAGAGCTACACTTCTGACCACTCGGTCACTGGGGCTGCGTAAAAAGACTGCCTTGGCAGAGGAACAGACACCTACCTCTACACTTCCAATTCATATCTGCCGGTCATGATACAGTTACAGTTTCAATGATTCGAAAGGATAATTGCTCCTTTCCGCTATGACATCGAGACAGTGGAATCTCTAATAACTCAGTGAGCGTATAAAACGGAAAAGCAAATTATCGCATTTCCTCACACGTTTTTTCCAGCGGGGAAAACCTTCGTCGACTGTTATTAACCCATTATTATCAAGGTATAATGGCTATTCATTAGTTTATCTATATTTGCTCCAAAATGCTCAAGAACAGAGTCATTACTACAGTTTCACTTTGAAAGACCTCTGAAACCGTCAAATTTCCTTAAACTTTTAAGTACATGAATCGAATTTTTCATATTTCTAAGTTTCTGTTAAAAAAAAAAAAAAAAGGAAGAAAGGAAATAATAATGTATATTTTGTGTTTTTCGGCCAAGCTGAAAAACTGACCTACTCTCTAGTAAACCCATATAACAGTTCCTAAAAAGAAGGTTTTCTTTTGAAGTCAAATTTTCAAACCAAATCATTCAAAATTAAAACTTATCTTGCACAATTTCGTTTGGTAGCGATGAAGGGACTGTAGAATTTTGTTGGTGAACAGACCTCAGGTCGGGAGAAGACAATGTGCGATGCAGTATAACCTGACTGTGGCTGTCTCTTGGACATAAGGTAACATCAAGATCCCCCCTTCCCCAGAAACTACATTGGAAAGAAATGGGTCTTGATTCGCCTGAAACATCCCCAACAGATCTGTGCACACTTCGACTCTTGGGTCTCGATTCATCATCATCATCATCATTGTCAACCATTATCAATCCACTGCTGGACGAAGGTCTCCCCAAGTTTCCTCCACAACGGTCTGTCTTGTGCCAGTCTCCTCCATGTCACCCCTGCATACTTTCGAATTTCATCCACCCATCTCCCATGTGGTCTTCTTCTGGGTCTTTTCCTGTCCCTTGGAATCCAATCTAAAATTTCGGCTGTCCATCGATGATCTGTCCTTCTGGCAGTATGTCCAGCCCATTGCCATTTCAGGGATTTAACTCTGATCATGATGTCTTCCACTCTTGTCATTTTTCGGATCCACGAGTTCCTCTTCTTATCTCTCCTTGTTACAGCAAGTATGCACCTCTCCATGCTGCTTTGAGTTGTCTGCAGCCTTTGTATGTCTCTTTTAGTTAAGGTCCACGTCTCTGCACCATACGTAAGCACTGGAAGGATGCATTGATTAAACACTTTTCTTTTAAGACATAATGGCATATTGCTCTTGAAAATTATGCTGTTTCTTCCAAAAGCTCTCCAGGCAAGTTTTGTACGCCGATTAATTTCTTCACCAATGTGACCCTCACTTGATATCTGCTGTCCAAGATAAACGTACGTGTCTGTTATCTCCAGCTTTTCTCCATCAATCGATAAATCTTCATTTCTTGTAAAAGCATTGAACATCACTTTTGTCTTCTGAAAGTTCATTTTTAATCCCACTTCTTTACTCTTGTCAGCAAGTTCCTGAATCATACTCTGCAGCTCTGATGGGGTAGTTGCAAAAATGACTATGTCATCAGCAAAATGAAGGTGGGTTAGATAATCTCCATTAATCTTTATCCCTTTGTTTTCCCAGTTCAGTGATTGAAAGACATTTTCCAATGTGGCATTAAAGAGCTTCGGAGATATGGTGTCACCTTGTCTTACTCCTTTTCCAATTTTTATGTGTGTTGTATTTTCAAACAGCCGAATCTTTGCACTTGCATTTTCATAGATGTTATTAATAATATTAATGTGTGCATCTTCAATACCGCAGGATTTCAGAGCCATTGTAACTGCTGATGGTTTCACCGAATCAAAGACTTTTTCATAATCGATAAAAGCCATGCACAATGGAAGTTCATATTCCCTCGCTCTTTCAATTAGTTCACTCAGTACGTGGATATGATCTATTGTGCTGTAGCCACTCCTGAATCCAGCTTGTTCTCTCGGTTGAGCCATGTCCAGTGTTACCTTCAAGCGGTGTGAAAGAACTTTAGTGAAGATTTTATAAATTACTGATAGGAGGCTGATAGGTCTGTAGTTTCCGAGATCCTCAATGTCACCTTTCTTATGTAGCAGGATCATTGTAGCGCTGTTCCAATCCTCAGGAATCTTTCCTTCATTAAGGCATCGAGTGAAAATTTGGGCGAGTACTGTTTTGATTTCTCCACTTGCTTCTTGTATGATGTCTACAGTAATTCCATCTTCTCCTGGAGCTTTTCCTCGCTTCATGTTCTTGATTGCATGTGCAACTTCTGCTGGAAGGACTGGAGGAACTCTGGTACTGGTATCTTTCATGATGTCTGGAGTGCATATATCATCGCTTTCATATAATTTGGAGTAGAAATGTTTCACTCTTGTCAAAATTTCGCCTCTATTTCTTGTTACAGAACCATCTTCTTTTCTCAGTGCCATAATCTGTTTTCTTCCCTTACTGAGATGTCCCTTTGCTATCTTTAGGCTTTGGTTGTTTTCAATTGCTTTCCTCACTAGTTCACAGTTGAATTTTCTTACGTCTTCAGTGATACTTTTTCTTACTGTCTTGCATAGCTCTATATATTCCACTTTGGAAGTCATATCTTCTTTAGTTGTCCTCATCTCTCTTCTTTTTGCATCAACATTTTGGTTTTTCCTGATAATTTGTTCATATGCAACTTGGTTCTTAGACCCAGCTAATTTTGTTGCTGTTTCCATAAGAGCTTTGGTTACTTTTCTGTTAACTTCAGAGATGTCCACTTCTTCCGATGTTAGGCCTTCTAAAGCAGAAAACCTGTTCTTCAGTTCTAACTTGAAGGTATTATGGTGTTTTTTAAGGTTGGTTATGTCAATAGATTTTGTTTGTCTTATGAGCTTGCCACGTTCAAGTTTAGTGTTGAGGTGCATCTTACATCTCACCAATCTATGGTCACTACCTGTGTTGAACTTGTTTAGCACACTGCAGTCTTCTATGACGAATTTTTTTACACATAATAAAATCAATTTCACTTGTCGTCCCATTTGGATGTCTCCATGTCCATTTCCTGTGTGGCTTTTTCTTGAAGAAGGAGTTCAAGATGAAAAACCCTTCTGCCTCTGCAAACTCAACGAGAGTATTTCCACGCTGGTTTCTGTTGCCGTGACCGAATTTACCTACTGAAGTTTCATTGTGTTGCCGTTGCCCTATTTTTGCATTGAAATCTCCCATAATTATCTTTAAGTGCTGCTTACCTTTATTATTTAGATGACAAATTTCCTCATAAAATTCTTCAATTTCTTCTTCAGGATGACTTGTGGTGGGTGCATAAGTTTGAATAATCTGAGCCTGGTATCTGTTCGAGAGTTGGATAACAAGTCGTGCAGCTCTGTCAGAGGAACTTTCAACTTCTACAACTTTATCCTTCAGTTTCTTGTTTATTATAAATCCAACACCACTAGTTCTGCCAGTATCTGTCCCACGATAGTAGAAGAGATGTCCACTTTTCAGTTCGATGAGATCTTCTCCTTTTCTCCTTACCTCACTTAGCCCCACGATGTCCCACTTGATCCTTTGTAGTTCCTCTTCCAATTCAAGAAGCCTTGAATCAGAAGATAGGGAGCGTCCATTGTAAGTAGCCAAGGTCAGCATCAGATGGCAGCCTAGTCCGGTCCTCCGGGGATTCTTAGCACCCTCTGCCTTCATGTCGCACTGGCCGCTGCCTTGGCCAGGTACATTCCAGCTGCCGGAGACTGAGGGCCAAGATTTAAGTTGTGGAATCATTTTGGGGGGGGGGGTTTGGCCATAACTCACCACGCTGGCCAAGCGGGTTGGTGAGTGTGGGATAGAATTTCCTCTGATCCCGATGGTATAGTTATACCGCTATGGGCGGTCGTCAGAGCCCCTTTAGTGGGAACAGGATGCACCACGAGAAGGCGGGGTTGACATTTGTCAAGGAGAGGCTGTGATGTTACGCATCACCTGACCTTACATCCCGGGTCTCGATTATCCTTGGTTAATTGGTGTGAAACCCACTCACTTTATACACACTTTTCAATATTCCAAATCATGAATCAATCCTTCCACAGCACTATGATCACAGTGCAGTGCATCACAGATCTCCCAAATGGTCACGTGTCGATCACTCCGAATGAGTTAATCAGCTTGTCATTGGCTCTCGTCGATGACTACAGTTGAAGGCATTTCGCTCCGTTGCTCCTCATGCAGTCTCTGAGGTACTCCTGCTTGAAATTTCGTTATCAATTTTCTGGTATTACTGATGTCGCTTGTTGCATTTTCATAAACATTTTTCAGTCCTATATAGATCTTTGTAGTTTTACAACTTTCCATTTCCCCAAACCCAATAACCGCTCTTTGCTTCCCAATCTTTTTCTTTGACCACTCTAAGCACAAAATGGTGCACGTTTGCTTCTTTTTTGGAGGGAAGGGGGAGGGGATTAGCAACCACTGTGAGCAACTAAATGGGCAGTCGCTCGTCCCTAATTTAGGGCCACTGGTTTTAGAGAAGGAAGAGAGCTAGTGCCTTACTACAAACACAACACCCATGGCTTACCGGGACTCAAACCCGGACCCATCTCGGACGAATGATAAAACCACTGCGCCCCCGGAGCGGCCGCGTTTGCTTCTACAAATTTTTGTGACAATATTTCTAAACTTACTGGAGTTATTGGCAAAAAAAAAAAAAAAAAAACGTTACTTTTAGGTCAGTCCTTGTATAAAAGAAAGAATTGTCAAAGCCAAAAAATGTAAGTATTGCATTTTGAATCTTTATTAGCATATATTTTTCTAATCCAGACTTTGAAGATTCAATATTTGCCAAGTTAAAATGACGAAGAACAAATCTCATAAACTCAATATATCCGGTTAAATCTGATTTCACGGCAGTCACTTTGTATCCTTTGGGAAAAATTAGTTGTAAAACAGCGTAATGTGCTAATATTTTTAAAATTGGTGCATCACTCAGTTGCAGTTGGTTTTAGGATACATAAAACATAAAAAAAATTGTGGTAACTATTAAATTTTTTTTATTTTTTAATGAAACGTACTCTCCGAGGTATGTAGGATAATCCCGAATTCTTGATTCCTACCCTGCCCCTTTGCTGTAGAAATTGCTGGTAATGTCATGCTTTGAAGAATAAATAGTCCTTGTGCCTCTTGGAATATCTTGGGTTAAAAGCACTATAAATTTCGTCCGATTCTTCTTTTTTTGTCCAAGGCAAGTTTCTCCATGGAAACATTTTTTTTAAAAAGCATTGTATTTAAAAATTTTGCCGTTGAAATATTCTTTCGAAAGATATGTAAGTTCAAAAACTTTAGAAAACATTCCACATTTTACACTCTGTATGAACTGCGCAATTTTCGAAAGAATTTTATTTGGATTTCATTATCATTTTTCTGTCAAACGCAACGTGTCTGAAATACCCAGAAAAGATGGTTCTGGTTTCTTCGTTCCATACATCCTTGTAAGCCACTGGAATTTTACAGGAGCTTTTTCCTCAATTTCATGATCTTCAACCCTCGCCAAAGGTTGCACAAGAAAATTGTGACCCATTAAGTTCCTGAGAGCACTCTTTAATATATAATCTTGCGGAAATCTCTTCATCGCCAGCATTTCACTTCAGTCAGAATTAAGACATTCAACATAGTGAACTTTGGCCTTTGCACCTGAGTCGTGGTACCAGAGCATGATTCGGCGTTCCTTTTGTTGAGAGAACCTCCTGAAAATGCCACGTGACGAGACTTAAAATTGACCCCACTGGGTCAGTTTTAATGCGTTGGGAAGATACGGTAAAGTCATAAGTGTCTGCTTCTTGTAAGAAGTCGTAGCTTCTTTTGCTGAATGGCTTCTTAAATTTCGGAGAAAGGCAAGAGGGTGTGAAAATTAGGGGCCCAATAAGAGGGTAGCACCTTTAATCGAGACGATGTTTTGACATGACGATCTTTAAGATCGGAATGGTGTCACGTGAATTGAATCTATTACAGCAGCTGGAAATTATCACCCACGCCACTTCACCTATTCGAGAAGAAAAAAAAAATCAAAAAACGATCGGTTTAGATCTTCTGTAACGTACCAGGAGATGTGACGTACCTGCCAGAAGGACGCACACGACATAAAGGCAGATAGGAATCAGAATAACCGTCCGCGTAGCTCAATTGGTAGAGTGGCTTATTCCGGAATGAGGGGATCCGGGTTCGAATCCCGGCGTAGACCAAAAATGACGGAGAAATTTACTTCGTTATACTTCCCCGTAATTTCTGTTCACAGTGATGCAAAACAAATTTTTACTTTGAAAATTACTCTTAAAAGCATAATCGCTAACTCTTTTCATACCCTGATATGCTTTCATAGCTTTTGTTCAGTCACGCAGTTAAAATATTTTACAGATCGCTGCGGGAACCATGTGGCGTAGGTTGCTTACCATTCGGCTTAGCTGAGTCTGGGTTCGCGTCCGGTTGAAGCATGAATACTCTGTTAGTCTTTTGGCACTGGCTCTTTCTCTCTCCCCCGGAACCAGTAGTCACAGATTGGAGACGGACGTTTGCCTCCTTGGTCGCTAACACCCCCTACCCCCCGCGGAAAGAAAAAACTTTGAAAGCACATTACACGCCATGTTTTTAGCCATTTACAGGTATTTGTTTGGCAAAACACATATTTGTAAACACACCGTCAAATTATGTCCTACCACGCTGTTTATAACAAGTAGTTTATTCGCCAGTGAGGGTGATTGCGCATTTTGATGAGTGATTACTTATTTTTGCACATGCGTTATACTTAACACTCTTGTTTTGTTCCTACGGCTATACCCAAAAGTATTAACTCTTGAAACAACGATATAATGACGGGAAGATTACACCAAGTAACAATTAGCCTTGATAAAATCTTCCGAAAGCACCTAAATTAACGTCCGTTATTCATTAAAGTAAAGCGATAAAAAATTTATAAAGGTGTGTGGCCTGGTTCAAAATTATGTCGCTTAACTTGGTTCAAACATGAAACAAACTGATCAAAAAGAACATATCCTTTGTTTTGAAGAACTTGTAAAAGGGTCAAAAGAGAAAGACTGGTATACTCTCATTCTTGTTTTCCTTGAAGTGGGTATTCAAAATCAGAAGATTCTGCTGCTATTTGCAATAATACTCGATTCCACACGTGAGAGCATACGTATTCTGGTAAATTAATAACTACATTTTTATGAATTTACGTACCTTCGATTCAGCTTGTCAAAGTCAATATTTTACCAGGGAAAAACGCTAAGTTTCAAAGTTTTCCCACGAAGCTATTATTTTGGAATTTATTTCACTTTGACAGTTCATTCCAATAAACATCACGTAAGATTCATATATAGAGGTCATTTATCTTTGGTAAGTGCTTTCTGACAATTTATCGCCCAAAAAGTATTACCGTGCTCTTTGTATAAAAATGTGTATTTATCGTATTTGCACAAAGAGATGATTTATTTAAAGATAAATTACCTGTATCCAAATGGCTGCATAAACGCTAGCAATATAAATGATCCTTTGCGTAAATATTAATACGTTCATGAACTCCCCCAATTTTTTTGTCCTTCTGCACGTTTTGGGGATAAGGGTAACAGTGGACTGCACCGAAACTTAAATCATGGATATCCATGGTTTATGTGTTGGTCAGGTTATACCGTGTCAGACAGACTCTTTCATGGAAACAATTTCACTTATGATTTTGTGATATCCGAGATGTTAATGAGATAAAAAACGACAAACAAACTAACATCATAGCTATGATTTCAGTACAACAGACGTTGTTGTGCCAGAGATTAGATGAGGCATGCAGCTCCAGAGGAAGCTTTTCTTCTCTGAGGGGTATTTAAAATTTCAAACCCTTCGACTACATATGTAACCGACTTTTACTCAAATAGTATACGCAGTTTTTACATTCTCATAGCATCATCATAGTAAAATATTATGATCACTAAAAATTCGCATCTATGGTTTTTGACATAATTTTAGTAAAAGTGTGAAGACTATAGGTAATACCCAAGAGTCAAGTAAAATGCAAAAGCTATGTGAAAGATTACAACACAGTATTCTGCAGAATAAAAAACAAACCAGCACAGAACGAATGAGTGTCAGATTATGAATGTAGTAATAAGACGCTTTCGTGGTGGGACTTAGAAAAATTCCGTTGAAAGTTAAACTCTCAGAGAGGCTTTCTGCGGAAGAGCACAGATGATTAATTAGCTCTTCATCCCTTCGGTGTATTTGCAAAGGTTACGGAGGTTAGGCATACAGACACACATGGTTCTATATGCCTTTCACCATTATTTCGGACAATTCCTTTCGTGCATATGAGGGGTCCACACCTCATGGGATAGGTTACTCTGTATCCTGGATAACTGCTCAGAATATCGTGTGCGGTTAACTAAAGTCTTAAAAGAAAGAAAATGCTGGTGTGACTTTCTTTCTGAATTGAAAATTTCAGTAAATTTATTCAAACGTTGTACATTTCTATTTTTGACGCCCCTGAAAGCATGAGTTTATGCACTTAGTATGACCATTCTGGTTGGGCAAGTGCCCTATGGTAGCTACGGCCTTAAAGGCAGGCATATTGAACTTAGGCCTGTGATGAAGGTGCTGCTTCTTAAATATTTTATTACTGTCTGAAAGAATATTCTGAGAAATTAGTTTCAAAATCAACTCTCTAATGTGTAATAACTAGTGACACGAACTCCTACCCTCACACGTATTTCACGAATTCGTATCCTCCAATTTCAGGACACGCAATTTCATTTGCAGAATTGTGGTTAAAAACTACAAAAACCAGCTTTGTTCAGCCAAAAATTCTTGAAAGCACTTAAACGCAAAAACTCCAAACATCTTCATACCTGATCTCTAGATTTAGCGTCAGATAACAAAAGTTGGTTGTGTTCTGCAATCCTCATCTTTCTAATGATTTTTCGAACGTAAGAGGCTAAGCCATGGGATTTGCATTATTTGTATCGATAAAGGTTTACGAGGAAATGTTTCTCCTGAACAATCTGAAACCGGGAAGAAAAAGGAGTTCGAAATCTTTCTAATATGAAGTAGTGCGATGTACTAATAAACTCGTTCAAATACTAATGAATATCAAATAAACGGAAATCATAGTAACTACTGATTCACGCTGTAACTCGGTAGTGCTTAGCAACATTGCTAATATGCGATACTGCAACGATGTTTTGCAGCATTACTAAAATACGATGTTTAAATAATCTGTTATGGGTAAACGTTATCGTAATCATTAAAATCCCTTGGCATTTATTTTTCTTAGAGTTTTATTAAATTTTCGGTTGGGATTGTACATGCCCTGCTTAAATGTTTAGCCTTCAGCGATTGTCTTCGTTTGTAATACCTTTTACAGAACAGTAGCTCATTCGATGAGTACAAACGATTCTGGATAAGTATGTTTAGTAAGTGCATGTGTACTAGCTGTATACTCCCGAAATGGCACTCGTCTGTCAGATGCACATTTCTTTGAAAGCATTAATGTGATTTGGAAATTATGGAAGAAGTGTTCTCAATTACGTTGAACAACTTGGACAGATGCCGGTTAGATTTCTGCTCTAGAGCGATGTAATATTCAAGTTTACTGTTGGACTAGTCATTCGAGGGAATTGGGCCATCGCCCAACCGGCTGCTTTAGCTCTCTGACCAACTATATAGTGAATGAGAAAAAGTGCACACTTATTTTATATTTACAATTTACTATTATACTAATACTATTATCAAAGCTATTACTTAAGTAAACATGTTGAATTTTTTTTTTTTGGTATATTGCAATAATTAAAACATGATGGAAAACAAAGAAGTGCCGCTATAGCCCAGATTGTTACACTGCTGCAAATATCGTACTTTGAAATTAATAACGAGAAAATATACACTAACTATGTAGAAAATAGTACAACTATAGTAGTAATCCGAATTCATTGGCGTCGGATGAAAATCAGTTTTCCGAGCTTTCACACATCAACCAGATGAGTTTTCAATTAAGACAGACAGAAACTGCTATCTTCCTTTAAAAAGCCATCTGGTTGATATGCGAAATCTCGGAAAACTGATCTTTATCCTCCGCCAATGAATTCGGATTACTGCTATAGTTATACTATTTTCTACATGGTACTTTGATCATAAGTATTTTTATCGGAGCTAAAAATCTGGCAGCAGCGACGGCTGAGTGGTCTGAGACCTTAGCTTTCGACCAATCATCCGAGGTGGGCTCGAATCCGAAATTCGAATGAGGCATGGATGGTGTGTTTCTCTTATAAATTTGGGACAGGCGACTGTTTATATCCCTTAGAGTGGATCACGATAATCGTTAAATTCCTTAACAAAAAAAAAGAAAAAAAAAAAAAAAAAGAAAAAGGAAGAGAAAAAAAAAAAGAAAAAAAAGAACAACGAAAATTTGCTTACACTGAATGGTAGCCTTAAACATACACGACCTACAAGTTCTTAGGGCAGAAGTTCATTTGTTATTCATTCTGTATTTTTTTCTCCTAGTTTACTTCGTGAAGTAGAACTGTATCTGTATTTTCGTCTAAGAATAGAAGAACAAAAACTAAACGTTTTATGTATCACTGCTTTATCCTGTAAGGGGCTTTTCCGAGGAATAAATTGCGTACAGCGATTATGAAATTCTTACCACAGAACACAGGCAATAAAAATTTTAAATTTCTTTTTTATGGATTTTCCTTTTCCTGAATAAACTCAAGACCGGTTCCCGACGATTCGTCCAATGACGATTGGTCTAATGCTGATTAGTACAATGGTGCCATTTAACCAACGGTCATTTTTTCTATTTTTGAGAAATTAATAATAAATTAAGTTACTCTCCTCTTCATAGTGTCTCCAGAAATGATTTCGATTCCCAGCATGACCAGATTTTAGGTTTACTATAAAAAATAAATCTAGTAAATATTCAAAGTTTGAAGTGTAATTAATTTAATACTTAAAATTTTCATTGCTTGAAATACATTGTAACTTATTGTAAAGTATTATTAAAACCTAGGTACAAGAAAACTTCTAGCGAATGCGAAAGAATGTAAAAATAGCTTGCAAAACAATTGAACATGAGCGCAGAACGCACAGTACCGCGGTTTACAGAGACCAAGCGACTACAGAAAGGTGGACTGTTTGCCCGACGACCAGTATTCTGTTTTCCACTAACAACTGCTCACCAGAGACAGTGTTTATAGTGGTCCAGAGAACCAAAAAGACTGGACAGCAAAACAGTGGGGTACGGCATTATTTACTAATGAGAGTAGATTTAGTTTCTCTAGCTATTTTGGACGTCAGCTAATCTGGCGTGAGGTACGCGCTCGGTACGACCCCATCATGCTTGCGTCACGTGCACGGCCGAGCTTGATACTTGAATCATTTCCATGTCTCACGATATCAAACCTACCCACCAAGTTTCATTACTGTCGATTGCTTCCTTCTGGGCACAACTATTTTTTCGCCGATGAGTCTATATCGTCCTCCAAAGAATTTCCAAATTCTTAGCGCATGTGCAGTATCTTGAAATTCTTCATTCATTTGAGCGTTCACTTGGACAGCAGACAAAGCTTTTATTTAACTAACCAAAATGTTCTTCAAGAAACAGCAAAATTGCCAACGACTACAATAAATGTTTTTTAACACTGTCAGCAGAAATATTTTGCCAAACTTCCGTTTTTTTACTTTGCATTAATAGGACACACAAAATTATTAAACTTAAAACGAATAAACTAAATAAAATTTAAAAAAGAAATAATACACTGGTGTGCAAAACTTAAGGACGAGCCAGGTTTTGACCAGTAGCGTCGCACAGGAGCGGCCTGGATATGTAAAAAGCAAATCATAGGAACTCCATTACTTACCGAAATGATGACGAAATCAACACCGACACAACTGCAGATACTAAAGGATATAGTGGAGCTTTATTCAAAATTGGCTGCATAGCACTGGGTGCCATGATACAGATGAATCCCTGCCAAAGACGGTACGAAGGGAGTAGGAGGTCCTCAGTAGGGGATATGATCCCCCTAATGTCAATGCATGATTTGCACCGTCTGTCCATACTTCGCACTAGGTTGTTGATGAGTTCTTGTGGAAACATCGCCCATTCTTCTGTCATCGCCGTCTCCAGCTGTTGGGGTGTGTATTGACGTGCCACAGTACGTCTCCACAGAGCGTCCCACACGTGTTCTGTGGGATTAAGGTCCAGGAACGTGCTGACCAATCCATTCGCTGAATGTCTTCACTTTCCAACAGCTCAGCAGCAGCCACCGTACGATGGGGTGGAGTCCATTAACCCAAACAATGGGCCAATGGAATCTCGGAACCGACGAACATGGGGAAGGATTACCTCATTACAATAGAAAGCACCGGTTACAGTATCTGGAATTCCGTACGTCCATCGATCAGAATGCCTTCCCATATGAGGCTATATAAGATCGTCCCGTTGCTCGTGCTACCATTCTGACTCGTGATGTTGTGTTCGTTGCATCTTTTGCAAGTGAAGTATGCCTCGGAGAAAAGTTCGGAAGGAATTCGAGCAGATGGAGGAGTTCTAGAGGGGGCCGCATCGTCGGGCTCAGGGAAGCGGGATGGTCTTATCGTCGTATTGCGCTCCATGCCGGTCGTGCAGATATCACCATAGCACGCTGTTGGTGGCAGTGGATAGAATAAGGCACGCAGCAGCAACAGGAAGGGTCTACGAGACCTACACGAACCACGGAGAGAGAGAGAGGACCGACGGGCTGTCCTACATGCACAGAGTGACCCAACAGCCACGATTGCGGATATTCAGCGAGTAGTGGTTCCCTCCATGCATCGTCCGATTAGTGCCAGTACCATTGGCAGACGACTGCACGACGTAGGACTACACGCACGCAGACCGTTAAGTCGACTGCTCTTAACACCATCGCATCGTCGCCAAAGACTGCAATAGTGTCTTGCCAGACTGTCACGGAGCCACTCAGAATGGCAGCTGGTGATCTTCAGTGACGAGTCCCGCTTTTCTTTTGGAGAAGACGGACGCACCGTGGTCAGCGCCAAGATGAACGGTTTGTTGTCGAGCGTCACACGTCCAGTAGGCCTGGTGTCATGGTGTAAGGTGCAATGCCAGATCACCTTTTGGTGTTCATTACAGGCACTTTGACAGCCCAACGTTACGTTAACGAGGTCCTGCAAGCAATGGCCCTACCTTTTCTGAACGCTCACTCCAGTGCGATTTTCCAACAGGACAACTCTCGCCCGCATACTGCTGCTGTCTCGAGAGCTTGCCTTCAAGGCACTGACACTGTGCCATGGCCTGCCGCATACCAGACCTATCGCCGATTGAAAATGTGTGGGATGCTATTGGACGCGCTATCCACACGCCACCATTACCGCACAATCTTCAGGAACTGCGAGAGAAGATTCAAGCTGCATACAATAGCTTATCGCAGGACATCATTAGGAACATGTACAACTCCATGCCGAGACATCTGGCATGCTGTGTGAGCAAACATTGCGGCCCGACCCCATATTGAGATACACTACGTTTTGTCGTGTAGCTCAATGAATATTGCGCATATCAGTCTCAATGTTTAATCATTAATTGCTCCTGGCAACCTTTACCTTCCTCCCGAATAACACTGCAATCTGACACGTTCTTCTGGGTGGAACTATTTTTTTTGACGATGAGTGTAATTTTCAAGTTTTCTGAAGGATGGCTACATGGCAAACAGTAAAAAAAATATGTATGACATCTATAAGCCGTCAAATCATACACCGTATATGCCTTTCATGTATTTGCAAAGAATTAATTCTTTGAGGGATTCTTTTCCCATTGATTTCTACGGAATTTCTTTGAACTGATTCATTTCAGCAAAAACAGTAGTTAACTAATTTGTCAACCATTTGTCGATCCTTCGGTAATACGATGCATTGCTTGATCGTTATTACTTGCTAATTTACCTGATGAATTATACCAAATAATAGTATTCGGAATTAATATGTTCTGCCTACCAAAGAAGGTTATGGAACGGTACGGCCGTTTGTTATCGACATTCAGTTCTTGTAACTTTTAGCAATCTTCTTTAATTTTGCTGTGATTCCATCCCCTTCTAGTTTTCTTCTGTGAAAAGGGTGCCAATCGTCTGTTTGAAGTTCTTGAAAGAAGGATGTGAGATTTTATTTTAGTATTTTTTTTAAATACCCGTCTTTCATGTAAGAAAGAAATGTAGCTTTCTTTTTACTTTTTTGTTTTTAGAAACTGACACCTTCCACAACTTATCCATATACGTTATCTTCGTCCTGGTTCAAAAATGTTTTCACTCCAAAATCTTTTGCAACTTATCTAGAAAGATTCCAGAAAGGCTGGGTTCAAAATTAACTTTACTTCTAATCCACCTTATTTCAACAATGTAATTTAGCTTAGACATTCTGTTTTTAAACCTCAGCACTTCAGAAACGTATCGTGGATCCGTTCCTCGTATGTATCACTTTCATTCTTAGAAATAAAACGGGTCACATTTCTGCTTTTTGAGCACGCGACTTCAGCATGTCGGGAGTTAGAAATGTGTTCCGATAAGGAATTCACCTCTTGTATCTCATTACTCTCGAGCATGAACACGAACACAATTCAGTTCTGTGGCCAGATTCTGGACGCTTTTCCGCTTCACGGTTAATATGCTACGTAACTTAGGCCTCCAGCTATTGTAACTCCTGAAGATAGGGAAGTGCAGCACGATTCTCCCCATTCGGCCTCACGTGGAGCAGTAACTCTGTTACAGTGCTTGTGACGCACACTAGAATTTAACTTTCCTTTTTAGTCTCTTTCTCTAAGTAAATTTGAGTTCGTTCTCCTTAGCATTTCTCAAACTTAACGTGATATCTTCTCCCTCGCACGATTATGGTTGGCAACACCTTGAAGTCGGAACGTATGACGTGTGGATGTCTGAGATGAGAACTGAACGATATAAATAATGTTTTGAGAAGCAGCAGAGGTGTGGGTGTATGTTGAGATTGATGGTGGAAATTCCTGCTAATTGTGGATACGATACTGTTTAATTGTCGTTCGAGTTATTTGAAGGCTGCGTGTTCTACTTTAATGTCAGTGTTGTGTATGTTAGTCACGTGTTATTATTGTTGATATTAACTCACGTTCGTCACCTTGTTGAAGTGTTAAAGGAGATTTTAGCTGAATAAAGAGTAACCGTAAGTAACCTTTTCTGATGTTATTTGAGTGACTCCCGATTCTCTTAAAAGTGAAGTTATCAAGAGGTGATTTGTGTACTGTTCCTACAGCGATATATTTCACGAACATTACATGCTTTCCGACCTACATTGTTAAAATACAGATCTGTAATTTATTAGGATTAATTTTTGTCTTTTTGGATCGGATCGAAATATTCCCCGAAGAGGTTGCTTTGGTTTGCATGGCCGATAGCAATCCCACAAGACAAACACTAAATTTCCCCCGTTAGCTTTTTTTTTATATATACTGGGATCCAAAATTGAAGTTCGGAAGGCATTTGCAGGGATAAAAAGGAAAACACGTAACAGCTGGTCGAAACGTTTGTCATATCAAGAGATACAATCATAAGGTTAATAAACATTTTATAACCACAGACAACTACTTATATGTACACATTTTGCGTATGCAAGGTCACATCCGCCTACGTCACCAAAGTGAGATGTAAAAATACCGAAAAATGTCTTAGTAAGGAATGTAGTCACCTCGCACAGACAGACAACTCTCACAACGACGGTACGTACTCATCACCAGATTGTTGATGGCCATCCAGGCCCTCCGGAAACCTAGATGGCCAGCCCATTCGCTCAATATCTTCGCTCTGCAGGATATCATCGACAAGCTGAACCCTGTGCATGGAAGCGCTATAGTCTATTAAAAGGAACTGACAGCTAACAGCTTTCCGAAAAGAAATCTAACATAAGCCCTCCTGCGAACACGTGGATTGTTGCGCGGCTGTTGAACATAATGTCACCCACACGAATAGGGCACTGCATCCGAAAGACTCTCGTTCACTGAAGTTTGCAGGATCATTACAGATTCTCTGTTCCTTCCAGATGAAATGCCGACCGGAATCTATTTGTAGACAGAATCACGACTCATCTGTAAAAAAGACCCCCACCCACTCGTCTGGGCTCTAGTATCGATACTGCTTCCGCCAGTTTAAACGAGCTCTCCTGTGAGATGCGATTAGCGGGACACAAACCATGGTCTCCTGGCAAAAGGGCCAATTGCACTGAGCCTTCGATATATCGCTTGCCTTGATACCCTAGTTCCATTGGCAGATGGAAGCTCTGAACACAATTGCCGAGCTATACAGAATCTATGACGTCGTGCTGTTAAAGCGACATACCGGTCCTTACGAGGTGTCGTGCGCCTTGGACGACCGTGACCAGAGGTTCGTGACACCCCACCGGTGTTGTTCAATTGCTCTCACAGCCGTGAAACCACTCTGTGGAGGATATTCAAGTCCTTTGCTATCTGGGCATGTGACTGACCTGCTTCTAGTCGTCCTATTGTTCGCCACCGTACAGCGTTGGATGCACGTGAATGAGATATAAGGAACGCATTTGTAGACACAGGAATGCTTCTTACACACGCTGTCAACGTAAAAACCCACTGCCATTCCTCATTGTATGTAACTCAATTTCGATATTGGACGGCATTTTGCTCACTGATGTGAACATTTCCCTGTGTGCATTTGTTTCTCGTGCCCTTTGCATATGTCCTCTGAACATAGCAACATTGCATCGCTATTGCCTTCAGGACTTCAATTTTCAACACCAGTGTTCAAATAAAGTTTCAAGTTCATAGAAATTGTTCAGTGTATTTATTACATATTCTAGATTAGTACTGTTCTTATTTTCCAAAGTTCCGAAATAATGTGTTTACGTGGCAAAGGTATGAATGGTTTATAAAATATAGTATTTCCAAGATGCCCTCTTATCAGCATGGCTGATGCCCAATTAAACGGTTTCTACATGCAAGTCAAAGTGACCAAATCACTGCTGTTTGCTAGAACTATTAAAAATGCAGCAAGCAGATGTCCGTGAAAATTTACGCTGGAAAAGTTTTGCGATTAAATTCAGAAACTCATTTTACCACCACAATTACACTCGGAAATAATGCATATAACGAAGTTAATTTCTCCTACACTTTTGTCCACGCCGGCACCGAACCCGGGTCCCCTCATTCCGGAATAAGTCGCTCTCCCAACTGAGCTACGCAGACATATGCTCTCACTGCTATCTGCCTTTATCTCATGTGCGTACTGCGGTGAAGGCACGTCACATCTCCCCCTCCCGAAAGAGGGCAAGGGGCATGGCCTACAGGTCATCCGGGACCATGTATCGCTGTAGGCAGTCATCCCCTGAAGAACGTACATTTGAGAAATCCCAATCAATTTGGTGTGTTGAACGTAACATCACACACATTTAATTTTCGAAGCACTGAAAAAGGAATTCTCTTATTCAGGACAGATGAGACATATTGCGTCACATGAGCACATGGGCAGAGGTAGTGATTTGACGGACATTCAAAAAGGAATGATGATCGGCTACCACGCCAAGGGTGGAAGCATGTCAGAAACAGCAAACTTCGTGGGCGGTTCGTGAGGTGCTGTAGTAAGGGTGTACCAAGAATGGACCGGTGGCACACCGAGTACCTCATGACGTCATAACTATGGAGCCCGAAAGGCCATCGACTCCAGAGGAGAACGTCGCCTCCATCGACTGGTAAAAGGCAATTGATAACGCAAATGAATTCTGGGGCACCCGGGTGCTAGGCCTCCCCCGATATCAGTAGATAGAATCCTGTTAAGCATGGATCTCTGGAGTGGATGCTGCGTCAAGGCGCCCATGTTAAGCATGGATCTCCGGAGTGGACGCTGCGTCAAGGCACATATGTTAAGCATGGATCTCCGGAGTGGACGCTGTGTCAAGGCGCCCATGTTAAGCATGGATATACGGAGTGGACGCTGCGTCAAGGCGCCCATGTTAACCCAGATCCATCGGCAACGTCGCCTGCAGTTCGAATGGGACTACCGTCATTGAACAGTGAAAGAATGTAAAAAGGTTGCCTTCTCTGACGAATCGAGGTTTCTACTCCACAGAAATGACGGGCTGTGGCGGATTCGGTTCCAGACACAGGAGAACCAATACCCGGACACGTTTGACGGTCAATAACAAGCCGGCGGTGGCAATGTACATGTTCGGGGGATGTGTTCTTGCTATGACCTGGGACCGCCGGTACCACTGGATGGGGCCCTGGACGCCAATGGCTACCTGTCCATCCTCGCTGACTACATGCATCCCTTCACGTTGGATGTTTTCCCTGGTGGTGATGGTGTCTACCAACAGGACGAATGCGCCGTGCCACTTCGCTAAGGGGGTGCGGCACTGGTTCCAGGAACACGACAGCGATGTCTTCGTTCTCCCTTGGCCTGCGAAGTCACCTGGCCTCAATCCCGTAGAACACTTGTGGGGCTATTTGGATCACCAGGTTCTACGTGCCGACCCACAATCACCTCCTCCGTGCTATGTTGCAGTCCGAACGGGCACGTGTGCCTCGGACAACCTTCCAGGGTCTCATTGCATCCATGCCACGCCATCTCGCTGCTTTTATTCGGGCCAAGAGTGGTTATTCCCATTATTAGGTAGGTAGTCATATTATTCTGATACGACTGCGTATATACTTTTAAAAATGACGAGTTTTCATCGACTTCTTCTGTAATCATGAAGTAAGTATTCTATGAGGCTTCTGATGATACCAGAGCGTTACTGAATGTATTTGATATGGAGTTTATAATTGCACCGCTCAAAAGAATCAAAATATTTTTTTTAATGTTTCCTAACTTTACAGAGATGCTTTCATACTCTTGAAACGTTTGTAAACCTTTGCAAAGACTTCACATTGCAAGTAAATATGGTAACCCATCCTTTTTTGTCTTGCCCAGGATCTTTTCATATGAACAGGCGGATGGTATCACACACAGACAAATGCTGAAGTCTTGCCAGTACGATAGTTGTATTAATGTCTGAACATTGTAGCGTATGAAGGAGATATTTAAGACAAACGTTGCAACAATAATAAGAACAGTAAAGATAGATGGATGGTTTTGTTATAGGGTTTCGACTGAATTGCCACCACCCGATCTGTCACGGCATCAGTACCGAAAGAAAGAAGGGCTAAGCTTGAAGTCTTGAGCAAGTAAATACTAGGATGATAAGGCAGAAAAATGAAAGATGGAAATTGCATTCAAGCTAAGCAGCACTGATAATGTCATCACGAGTTACAAATTTGCTCCAATATAAATCGTTATTTCACTATTTAAAACAAGCGTAATTAACATTTTAATATACAGATCAGGCAAACATTCTAGCGGAACCTTAGTACGGCTAGTGGCAAAATCTGGACGACTCGTACCAGATACGAGGTATGACAATATAATTCCACGGTCGCGTAGTGTCATCCTTGTGACGATGCGAGTAAAATCACGTGCATACGCATGTCTGGACATGTTTCAACTAGTCCATGCATTAACCGCAGACAAGTAAAGCTTTCTTGAGCGAAAGCAAAGCAAGTCTATGAGAAAATTTTGAAGTAAAAGTGAGTAATAGAAACTTAGAGCAGCGCATTAGCATCAGATTCTGTGTGAAGATTGGTAAAAGTGCTGCTGAAACGCTAGAGCTGTTGAAAGTTTTGTGACGTGCCTGCCCAGCAGGACGCACACGATATTAAGGCAGATAGCAGCGATTGCGAACGTCCGCGTAGCTCAATTGGTAGAGCGACTTACTCCGGAATGAGGGGACCCGGGTTCGAGCCCCGGCGCGGACAAAAATGACGGAGAAATTTACTTCGTTATAGTGGCGGATGGTGAGCATGCTATGAAAAGGTCAAATAACTTTGAGAGGCATAAGAGCCAAAAAAAGCACGCATATCACGTTCGCAGTTTAAGGTTATACTTGTGTGTTTTTCGACTACAAGGGTCATCACAAATTTATTGAACAGGGACAAACGGTCGTTCAACAATGCTATTTAGAGCTGTGGAAAATGTTACGGGATCCTATTTGAAGGAAAAGAGTTGAACTGTGGTCTGGCAATGTCCCAAGTCACGATGCGCTCAGCATTCGCGACTTCCTGGCTAAGAAACCAATTACCAAATTGGACAATCTATCCTATTTACCTGGCTTTGACCCTTCTCATTCTGACTCTTCCTAAACATAAAAATTGCCATAAAAGGACGAAGATTTTCAGACATTTCTGGCATTAACCATAACGTGACAAAAGAAATCAGGAGTATTCAAAAAACAGAGTTCTAGGTATGTTTCCAGCAATGGCAACGACGTCTAATTAAATGCATAGCTGCGGAAGGGAATTACTTCGAAGGTGACTAGTGCACAAGAGCGCACACATTTTTTCTGCAAGGGAATTCCAGGAACTAAACTGCCACACTTCGTAGGTTTTGTTTGTTTTATCTCTACGGCGAAAGGTAACAAAACCTAATGAAAAGTACGGTATGTTACCTTCTTATGCAAATTGTTTTAACATTCATGTCGAGTAGATTTCTCAGACTTATTTTAAACAACTTTTCCAGTTTTTCAGTGCAGCGTATTCTCCTGCATTCCTAAATTTAATTTAATTGTGAGGTATTTCGTCCACAAGTTCAAGTGCAGTCAGTCAACATTTAAGCTACATAAGCCACTTAAGCCACTTTTTATGTACACATTCGTATTATTCTCTGTAAATTGAACAAACGTTATTAACACTTCTTTTTGTAATTTAAAAGATAACTCTGTTAGGATTCAAACAAAGCGAGAACACAACAAATGGACACAATATTTTATTCATTATGAAAAACACATTTATTCCTTAGGAATTACATTCTAACTCGATGATGTGCAAATAAAAGTGTTCACAGGAACATTATATTTTCGTGAGTAAATTCATTTCAGTTAAGAAAAGTACTTGTTTTCTAAACAAGTGACCTAGAAGTTTTGTAATGGAGCACAAACAACTTTTATCATTAACAAGGATTTTTAATAAATTTATTTAAAATATATTTACAACCTGAGGTCTTTTTTTTTATTTCTGAGAGTTTTTGAACTAGAAGGGAAAATCCCGCTACTTCATGTACCAGATTCTGCTTTCGTTTTTCATATAAAAAAAACCAAACTGTTTCTTTTTTGTCAAGATATAGATCCTGCATTCGTACACAATCAGTACACATATAATACATAAGGAGCATGTCAAAAGGAACTCATCTCTTGGCCTTTAACTTCTTAGCTAATATATACAGAAATTACTTTGCTCTCAGACAACAGGCTTCTACGCTGTTGGTATGCTTGAACTCCTGCAAGAACAGTTTCACCATCTGCTTTGTTGCATAAAACTGCAACAAAATCAACAGCAGGTGAAGAGATATTTAAGTTCATAGTTCACAAGAGACTCCTTTTGCCTACAGTCCAGTTGAAGTGCAAACGGTTTTATAGGGCAAATACGTTAGAATGAATGCATTGCCCTCTAAAAACTTGAATTCAAAAGTGCGCAGGACTTTTGAGATGAATATACCTTTTTTTTAATCTCGAGATATATGGAACTTATTCCCCTCATTATCTTTAGATGGCGATTTTTTTTTATTTCGCATTTACCATTACTCATAAGATTTTAACAGGAGGACCACATAGTAGCTTTGTAGTTTCCGTTCTAGCAAGAATGGTTAATTTACCGAATTTGTCAATGAAATTTATAATTACACAACATCATTTTCGATATCTGAAAAAGTTATTTTCTTAATATGTTAAAAACATCTGCTGCATTTTTCTCATAATCTGCATTGTCTTTGACATTTCAAACACATATGGCGTTATGTTTGATGAAGAAGTCATCTGTTTAGTTACGGATCAGGTCCTTGATGGCATGTTACTACTTTCTGCATCAAACAAGGTGCTTAAAAAACGTAAGTTCACAGAAATATGTATGCGCACAACTTTGAAGATACATAGTAAATAAAATCGAAACTTTCATACACTTTCAAAGATCTTTGTGTTCTGTTTAGATGGAATTTTAATTTAGTTTCCGCATGTTGATTTAACTTTAAAGAAAGGTAATTCATTCCTCATATTGTAAACATGAGAATCTTATTATGCGCTGTTTTGGTTCATTTCCCCATAGAAAAATCTTTTCTTCCATGATGAAAAAACAAGTACCATAGGTTGAGCATTTAGCTTATTTTCACAACGCATACTAAAAAGTGTCACAAGGTAGTGATGAAATTCAAATGTCCTTTTATAGAGTTTGCTTTTTAAATGACTTTGACAAACTGAAGCGTAAATGCGAAAATGTTGAATGATCTTACTTTTTCTTGGTTATAACTTAAATCTTCCAAGCAGAGAAATTGCCGCTGCCAATTTTTGAAGTAAGCAATCTCTTTCACAGGGTTTTTAGTGTTTTACAACAAAAAGTTGCGTGTTGTTCAGAAATACTGACAATGTTCGTCCAGAAGTAAGGCAATTTCTCGTATTACTCCCAAATCAAATTTTCAAGAAGAAAGTAAGAACTATTGCATTTTAACAAAAGGTTTATGCTGTTGTCAGGAGGGAATCTAACCCAGTGATCAAACCTTGAAATCGTTTCTTCTCTCTCATTTTCTTGCAAAAAAGGTACAAGAATAATAAGATCCATCTCTAAATGTAGGAGCTCTGTGTCTGTTGCAAAAAACAGATTTCATGTTAAGCTGATGCAGCAGCTTATCATTGAGATTTAACCTGTTCGAAACAGAATTTGTCTTTTTCCAAAACCAGTTGCCAAACTCATGCAGATGTTCTGCATATCATACTGATGGGTCGAACCCTCGAGATGCGATGACGGCTTTGCTGTGTCAGCTCTGCAGATGTTCTGGAAAGTCATCGTAAAATGATATGCAGTTGTCATGGGTGTCGCTGTCCCAGTTCTGAGAAAAGAAAAAAGAAAGAAATGAACATTTTAGCGTGATCATGAAGAGAAAAACAAACATTACTGTGTGAGACAAAATACAGAAAAAGAACGTAAGAAAAATGTTTCACTTTACCACACATTTACTTAACAAATGATATCATACAAATTTTTCTCTAGAAGTATGACAGTGCTAAGAATCAGGGAAACAGAAATTCCCTCTATAGAGGATGAGCAAGTTAAATTCATTAAAAAATGGAGGAAATCCTAGTGCTCTCTTACTTGTAACGATGTCGGAACCATTCCAAATTCCCCAGTCATGAGGCACTCCTGAATGTACTCGTAGATTTTAGAGCGACTTCAGTAGTGTTAATATCATATTCAACAGTCTTTTCAATTTTCATAATTAATTTAAAATCATGAAAAAACAAGTAACAACTGCATATCTTATATAGGTTTAGCATTTAAAATTAGTCAGGAAGAAGCAGTTTTTTTTTAATTTCGCTGGATGTTCCAAATTTTTGCAAATGTACTCTAATAAGATTTCAGCCACTGCAAAATTTTACGTCTCACTAACAATAAAAGACTTATTTCCGAGAACTACTACTGAAAAGAAAATTTAAGAGGAAACATTCTGTAGAAATATTTGAGAAAACATTTACTTGCATTCACATTTCACAAACCATTCCTCAGTTCATAACATTTGCCCATCACTGAAATTACACGGGTATCATGTATCTAGAAAGCCAAATGCACGTTATGATCCAAAATGCTATTTTAAAATTTTTATATTACTTTGGCTAGCCCTGGGAGCCAAATGGTCTCAGTTCTGGCTCCTCACCATTCCTCTTAGATAGCCCCAGGTTCGAGTACCGGTTAAGCCATGAGTGGTATGCTTGTCTGATGGCGCTGTCCATTCCTTGGAACAAATGACCCTAAATTACGGACGAGCGACTGCTTTAGCCCTTAGAGTCGCTTATAGTGGTCGTTAAACCGCGAAACAAAACAAAAATTGAAACGGAATGAATAATAAAAAGAAACGAATAAATATGGACCCCTTGGTGTTTGAATGGTCTAGGGTGGGACCCCATAACTTCTAGTAGTTTGGAGCTGAATTCGTGTCACGGGTGAGATATAGACGTCATGCTTACACACTGGTCCTCTGCTTTATCTAGAATTTTATATTGATATGATAAAAATGCTTACACATTCACTCAAATACCCACCCTCATATGCTCTCACGCACTTATAGGAATTGATAAAATACTTTTAAAAAGTAACAATTCGGGCAAGAGGAATTTCGTAATACACTTTTTTGACAGGAGGAAAATGCATTTATATCCACTATCTGAATACTTTTTCGTCCTTTCTAGCGCTTTATGCCATGTAGAAAAATACAGCAATGCTATGAAAGAAACGGACATATGCACTCGTTTATGCCAGGGAAAAACAAAAACTGATATTTGAAGTTTTGGAGCGCTCCCATGTTGTGAGCTATGTGGAAAATTCTAAAAGTTCCAAATCAAATTAGATTTTTCTATAAACAGAAAATACCGTATGATTTTATTCTACATCTTGGAAGTCAATGCCACTAATAAGAAAACAATTGTAATAAAACAAAACCGATAAGTCTGGATCAAGGATCCTACCTTACCGCATCGCCTCAAACAGAAATTTTGTAATGCATAAACATAGTATCATGTAATACCAAAATGCACATTAAAAGTAAATTGTGACACAGAAAAATCTAGGAAATATATGAAAAATCTTAGGCAGAAATTTCCTTTACTAAATCTCAAAATAATATGTTCCCCTAAAGATCTCGTAAAGAAAGGTTGCAATGATAAAAGTTCTACAAATTTGCGACATCTAGAGGAAAAGTTATGCAGACGAAAAGTTGGAAAATAAACGAAAAATCTTGATTAGGGAAATGCTTATTTGATTCATAAAATGTTTTTTCAGTTTGACTTCTAAGGTCAGTGAAATAATAGCGCATGCATACATACAATTGCCTTCCTAACCAGAGAAAACTGAAAATGGGGAGGAACACTTGGATTTGGTCGTCTTAGTCCTATTAAGGAATTTTTCTGCTTGCATTTCTTGAAATAGTGATACCGTGGAAAATAAAAACACCTAACGCCGAAAATGTGAAATTTTTGAATTTTTGAAGAATCATGGATGGATGGGCTCAAGATAATGTTTTCGGCCGGAGTTGTGAACTTTCGATTCCTGCTCCAGGACGACGAAATTTTAAAGTTTTCGGATATAATCTGACTTACCAACCTTGTCCCATTTACACTAAAAATCGGATTGTCATCTTCAAAATTTGTATTATATGGTGTAATCCCGTATTTCATTCGTGATTTTCCTGTTTTATTAGAAACATGCAATGTTCAAACGTTCACTGTAAAGTTAAGGATGGTGATTATTGGCTGGTGTCAAAGCCGTCGTTGGCTATCACAAGAATTTCCTCAGTTCATTTCTTGCGTCACATCAATGGAAAGTGTGTT
This sequence comes from Macrothele yani, assembly GCA_039090855.1. NCBI lineage: Eukaryota > Metazoa > Arthropoda > Arachnida > Araneae > Macrothelidae > Macrothele > Macrothele yani. The sequence goes on from CM077002.1 coordinate 80,580,387, forward strand.
TTAAATACAAAAAAAAAAGTAAACTAATGCAGCTTCTGTTGTACCTGAAGTCTGTATCGTTTGACAAAGATATTTGGTGCTGTTTTAAAGAATTGATACCAGAATCGATGTATCTAGATTGACAGAACTTCGTACTCGTGTTGGAAGCATTTTCAAAAGTACGCAAAAAAGTGCCACCCAAAGAAAAAGACCCACGAGAAAGACAGTAGGCATATAAACGAAAATATATAAAACGGATTTGGATCCACTTTCAAGAGACTCGCATAATTTAACTTCATTATCATCAACCATCTCAGTCCACTGCTGGATGAAGTCTCTCCAGTGGACCATCTCAGTCCACTGCTGGTTTAATTCTTTGTCTTCAGCAATTCTCTTCCATGTTACTCTGGTATGCGTTCGAGTGCAATCCACTCAAATCGCACGTGTTCTTCTTCTGGGTATTTTCCTGTTCTTTGGTATACAGTCTAGTATTTCAGTTGTCCAACGATGGTCAGTTCTTCTGGAAATATGCCTATCCCATTGCCAATCACGGATCTTTATTTTGATCATCACGCCATCAACTGTCTTCATTTTCCTCATCTATCAGTTTCTCTTCCTATCTTTCCTCGTTACACAAAGTATGTATCTCAGAGTTTTCCGCAGCCTCTGTACTTCTCTTTTGTTAAGGTACATGTCTCTGATCTATAAGAGAGAACTGAAAGGATGTGTAACGTACCAGGAGATGTGACGTACCTGCCAGAAGGACGCACACGACATAAAGGCAGATAGGAATCAGAATAAAATGTCCGCGTAGCTCAACTGGTAGAGTGACTTATTCCGGAATGAGGGGATCCGGGTTCGAATCCTGGCGTGGACAGAAATGACGGAGAAATTTACTTCGTTATAATGGTGCCCGAACTGTCCGGATGACCCGACCGTTCAAAATCTCGCATTGGTGCGATGTTATTTCCACACCGCGAGATAGGAAAAATAAGAGCAGCACTTCGAAAGAAAAAAAAAAAAAAAGAAAAGAAAAATAAGGGGAGATGATGTAACGTACCAGGAGATGTGACGTACCTGCCAGAAGGACGCACACGACATAAAGGCAGATAGGAATCAGAATACATGTCCGCGTAGCTTAATTGGTAGAGCAACTTATTCCGGAATGAGTGGACCCGGGTTCGCATCCCGGCGTAGACCAAAAATGACGGAGAAATTCACTTCGTTATAGATGCATTCATTAAATACTTTTCTTTTGAGACATAGTAGTGAATTGCTCATGCAAATTTTATTGATCCTTCCAAGTGCACTTTAGCCAAGTTTAATACTCCTTTTAATTTTTCTTCGATATGGACCTAGCTTGATATCTATTGTCCAAGGCAGATATAGGCGTAAGTTACTTCTAAATTTGCCTCTCCAACCTATAAAGGTTCATTTCATGTAAAAGCATGCACATCAATTGCGTTTTGTGTAAGTTCATTTTAAGTTCCACTTTAACTTTTTTACTTTAAAAACGGCAGCATTCACAACTATCAAAACTCAGACATATGGTGAACCGGCTGTTAAAGTCCCATAATCAGGGCGGTTGGTGCTGAACGCCAAATTACTAGCTGCAGGTTGAGTCTTTTCTCCCCCCCAACCCCCCAGACAACATCTCTCTGTTGGAGAAAACTAATTTTGGAGATTTTTCAAAGTTCATGAAGATGAACATTCGAAAAATAGAGAAAGCGAGAAAAGGAAAAGCCCTAAAGAAACGAGAGAGTAAAGGTAGAGATCACTGATGCTCCGATGCCACACCCATAAGCAGGAAGTTGGGTTTTTACGTAGCTTTATTGGTAACTGAACTGGGAGAGCATTTCGTTTGGACCGGCTTATGGATCTCAGACCCTGAAGCACATGAATAAACTTATTTCTGAATAGAACTGTGTTGGATATTCCTGTGACGCAGCATCAAATTTATGACTCTGTCACAGCAATAAATGAATAATTAATTATTGCCGTGCAAAAGATGAGGGTGATTACGAATAGATATTCTGCAGTCCAAACTGAACATATGTACATAATTTTAATTGGTTAGCTTTAGCAGCATTTCGTCTGACAGGTTCTGAATGAGCCATGCAGAGTTGGAGGCCAGCAGCTATATTTTTATACGATGGTTGTACCGAAAGTAATGCAAACGTTGGCATAACTTTTTTATTAACTGACAGAGGTTGTTAAAATTGTACATGATGGTTCAGAAGTTGGTTCTTTCTCCATACAAAGGTGCTACTCAATAAAGTCTCCATCACAAGCGATGCATTTGCGTCATCGTTGAACCTAACTCTCGAATTCTCTCTGAAAAACTTCAGGTGTGGACTGCTGTACCCACTTCTTCACAGCCACTTTCATCTCGCCTGTGTCATCAAATCGTTGTCCCCAGAGCCTGTCCCTCATTGGACTGAAGAGATAGAAGTCGGAGGACGCCAGATCTAGGCTGTACGGTGGACGGGAGACCTCCCACCAACCTAATTTACTGATCGCCTGATTTGTTGGCAAAGATGTGTGTGACCTGGATCATTTTCAGATTCTTGTTCGGTGTCTTCCTCCTTATGCCTTCTCTAAACTCCTTGAGTGCCTCAATGTAACGCTCGCTGGCTATGGTACGGCCATGTTCCAGAAAATCAAGGAGAATGACATCCCTGTCATTCCAAAAAACAGTCACCATGAGTTTCTGTGCTGATCGCTGGCTCTTGAACATATTAAGCCTTGTTGAAGAGGTGTTATGCCATTCCATGGATTGATTCTTTGTTTCCGGATCGTAAAACACTGCACCTTTTCTTCGTCACGTTTCATACCCTGTCACCAGATCAGAAAAAATCGTGTCTTCATTGGCTTCAAACGCTTCCAGCAGATCAGAGCAGACTTCCACCCTTCTCTCCACCAAATTGGGAGTCAGCTGCCGAAGTACCCACTTTGCACACACTTCCTGATGCCCTAAGTCTTCCACCATCTTCTGTAGGGCATTGTGACCACAGTCCAGTTGCGCAACAAGCTCACGGATTGTGATTCGTCTCTCAGCGCGAATCAATTCATCCCCTCGCTCACTATTCATGTCAGTGGTCTCAGATGATGGTCTCTCACTGCTGCTTTGTCTTCAATGCTGGTTTCCCTTTCTCTAAACTGTTTCATCTATCTGTGCACATTGATCTTGTCAATGGTGTCACTTCCGTAAACATTCTGTAGCCTTCTGTGGATGTCTGACAGCCTATACCCTTCCTTTGTCAAGAACTCAATGATGACGAAAAAGTGTTACTATAGAGGAAGAGTTACTCTACCAACATGTGCAATTTAAACGACCTCTGCCAATTAATAAAAAAGCTATGCCCACTTTTAGATTACCTTCAGTACAATCCCCGTATAAGAACACACGCTCACGTACACATATACATGTACCAGTGATTTAGCGTAACATTCAGTATGTTTTCACTTGTTTTTATTTATTTAATTGGCATAGAAGTATTGCTATGTAATTCCGGTATACAGCTTGTGGGGTAAGGGGTGGACATAGACTGTCAAATCGATCTGGTTATTTTAAATTTTTACATGTCCTGGTGTTTTTTTTATCATAAACTAGATTGATGAGGAGGAAATAGAAAACAAGTAATGTCTTAATATAATTTTATTGTGCAAAATATCTGGTTATTTTGAATTTTTACCCGTCCTGGTGTTTTTTTTATCATAAACTAGATTGATGAGGAGGTAATACAGTAGAAAACAAATAATATCTTTATATAATTTTATTGTGAAAAATATTTATGAAAAAATAAGCATCGGTAACATATTTAAATCATAAACTAAAATAATTGTCTTTAGTCATGACAAATAATGTTGTTATGTTTTTTACGAAAACCAGTTTTAAAAAGGGAAATGGCTAAATTTATTGTTTAAAGAACCACGGAGTTATCCTTCCGACGCGAGTAGCACTTTGGTAAAGAGGAAAGAGACCAGTTCGGCTACTGTAAGTAATGCTCGTATATTCATGGGCTGTTAGTAACAATGTCGGCGTAATGTTTATTAATGTTCATTCACAGACATTCATGTTTGGCCATCTTTGGATATCACAGTGTTTTGTGTTTATGCTGAAATTTGTGCATTTCAGTTATTTAAGTTATGCATACTGTACTGACTTTCTAGTTAAATTACTAGTGCTTTCCGGCTCTTGATCTAGTGGTGGGGAATCGTTGAAGACCAAATTCAGATGTGTAATTAGGTTCAAATTATTCCTGAAGCGCATCATTTGCTGTCCGAAAAATATTTACGTGATGATTTGGTGTCAGCTGTGGGGCAGAGGTCTTTTTATAGGTTACTATATCTATCAATCCTATTTGTACCGTAAGACATGATTTTCATTTTCCATGCTCACTTGTATGAGCAATTTTACTAAACATACTATACCATACTAATGCTAATTTTATTTATTTACATAAATATTGATGAATCGGCTTTCAACTGGCCCGGTCATTCAGCACTCGATGGTTAATGGCCCGTCAGTCCTTGTACAACCTGCATTCATTGGAAGACACGGGACATTTAGAAATTACAAAATGACAATAAAACTGCTAATGATTGATAATAAATCACAACATGATACAATAAAGCAGCCAGTTATGCTTTGATACCCAGAAGAATGCAAACAAGCTTTAGAATCGGGCAGTTAGGTTGGTTGTAAGTTAGTGATGAAACAGAGAAGAAATACAGGTTGTTTTCTAACTAGGAAAGGCCATACTTTCTTCGCAAGGGAAGAACTTATTTTTTTTAATGCTTTTTGCTTTTCTCTTTGCAAGATTTATTTTGTTTTTGTTTTTGCTTCAGCTAAAACAGAATTGTTTGGTCTTATCCTTACTTCATTCGAAATAGATGATTTATATCGTGGGTAAATTCCCTTATTCCAGCTGGAATATACACTTATGATTTATTGTTCTTTGCTCTAGGTAAATTAGACGTATCCTGCGATTTTTGCTTGGCTCATTTGAAATGTATCTAACTGTCATCTATTTCTTTTTTCATACATTTACTACTGCACAATGTTTTAAGTTTCGCGCGCGCAAAAAAAAAAAAAAAAAAACGTTCTTCTTAAATTACAAGGATTTTTTCAAATTTTTATTCTTGTAATCCTACCTTCCACTAGACATGCTAAAAATTAAGAAGCTATTAAATATGGTATTAAAGACATTAAAATGCCTGAATCGATACTCTTCGAATTCTCATGAGGAAATTCAAAGTAATTTTGTTCTGCTTAATGCAGTTCTTCCAAAACGTTCTTTAAAACCTCGGTTTCTAAAAAATACGATCATCCGTTTTTTAAGAAAATAAAAAATTTAGATTTACTGAATTAACAACTCCGGGAGATCACCAGATGCAAATGTAATTTTTGCTCCACATAAATTAAGAAATCTGAAAAGTTCATTTAAATTTCTTATGGCAGCGAACATCTTCGTAGAAAATTTTATACAAGGCCGTTCCATAAAAACTGAGAGTAAAATCATGCACCAAATGAAGAAATATAGGTACAGCAAAGTATAAGTTTTTCTTTCTCAAAGTATCTTCCTTCGGATGATATGCAACAGTCGAATCGTTCGGTCCACTTTTCAAAGCATGTGACGAAAACTTTTGTGGAAGCTGCTTTAACGACCTCTGTACAGCTTGAACAGCGTCAGCATCTGTATTGAATGTTGCGCCATGAAACTTCTCCTTCATTGCTGGAAACAACCAGAAATTGCACGGGGCGAGGTCAGGACTGTAGGCAGGCTGTGGCATGATTTCAATACTGCATTTCGTAAGAAACTGTTGAACACAAGTAGCCACATGTTGGCGGGCGTTATCATGGTGTAGAGTCCGCTTGCCCACCAGTTCCAGTCGCTTTTGTCGCAGACGCTTCAAGACTGATATGTAATACTCAGCATTGACAGTAATTTGTGGAGGAACGCTGGTAGACTACACTATTATGATCAAAGAAAACTATCGTCATCACCTTCCCAGCTGATTTGGTTTGGCGGACTTTTTCGGAGGAGGCGAGCATGTGTGTTTCCAGACACTCGTTGCGCGCTTAGTGAGACGGTCGAAATAGTGGGCCCATGTTTCATCGGCAGTTTTTCTGTGTTTAGAAAGTTTGGATCCTTTGCAATCATTTGCTTCCTCTCATAAAACACCTGAACTCTGGCTAACAATTGCTCTCTCATCAGGTGATGAGGTACCCATCTGGAACACACACGATGCAGCAGTAATTTGTTGTGTAGAATGCGGAATGCCGATGTTTTTAAAATATTAGTTGACGCCGCTACGTCTTCACACGTCATTCGTCGATCTTCTTGTGGGATTGCCCAAACATTGTTAACAATACGCTCCGAAACAGCACTTTCAAGTCGACCAGACCTAGCAGCGAGTTCGGCCGACAAATGCCCTTTTTTGAAATCATGGTGCCATCTAAAAATCGTTGACTCACCCAAACATTTATCTTTGTAAGCTTTTTTAATTAAATCAACTGTTTCTGGAGCCGTATTACCCAAACGATAAAAAAATTATATCGCACAGCGTATTTCACTTCATAACTCGGAATCACTTACCTCCATAGGTGTACGGCGAAATGCAGACGTACTTTAAACAACTGCGCGATAACAAAACCTGAATAGTCTGTCGTGGCTAAACACTATTGCTATAGATAGTTCCCTAATTCAGTTAGTCGTCTGCGTGGTTATTTCCCCCTTTGCACTGTTGCCAACTAAGAAAAAAACACTTTCAGTTTTTATGGAACTACCTTTGCATTTAAAGAACAGACTTTTTTTAAATATTTTATAGTAATGCAACGTTCAATACCAAAAATTTAGAGATTAAATGAGAAACCTACAGTTATTCTCGCTTACATTTTCTTTTTCAAAAAAATTCGCATAGAGAAAAGAATTTCAAAAATATTTTAAAATAACGACGCGTATCACGTCAAACTTTAAACAAAGGATAAAAAGCAAATGGATTTAAAAATAATTCAAAAACTTTGTGAAGACTACTAAACATTCTGGCGATCACAAACTCCAATTTCGTGTCTCAGCTTCTTTTTCAAAAAAGAAAAGAAAAAAGGTGAAAAAATATCAGTGCAATGCTTTGTCACTGAGTAGAAAAACAGAGATAAAATAATAATTTCATGCATGATTACCATTCTTCACATTAAGGTTATCACTCTGTTAAATAAAGAAAATACTTCATGAAAGAAATACGGAATTACGCCATATAATACAAATTTTGAAGATGACAATCCGATTTTTGGCGTAAATGTGACAAGGATGGTAAGTCAGATAATATCCGAAAACTTGAAAATTTTTCTTCCTCCAAATAGTTATCTCTTAAATTTTAGGTATCTATTTCTCTTTCCTTCTCAAACTTAGGCATTCTTTGTTAGCATACCCGGTCGTTTTCTGGAAGACGCGGATTCGTGTCCGCTCCAGGACGATGAAAATTTTCAAGTTTTCGGATATTATCTGACTTACCATCCTTGTCACATTTACGCCAAAAATCGGATTGTCATCTTCAAAATTTGTAAGAAAATATTTCCTGAAATTTTGGAGGAATAAGTATTTTAGTTGATTGTTACTATGTCTTTTAAACAGGTGTCTGCATGATTTCGTAATTTTTTTTTCAATAAATTTGGATCATGGTTACATAACGATCAGAAATTATCCATAACAAAGGACGAAAAATAGTGTAAGATACGAAGGAAACAAAAAACGTTTTTCGAGTATCCTTTTGCAAAGCAGATTTTACAAGAAATAGCGAAATGGTCTCTATCTGAAGTTCGTACTATTTACGTTACAGGACTGTCATACCACCTCAATGTGTTATAAGTCATCACCTGTCCTTTATTTAAGAAAACTGGTTCCAGGAAAAGGGCAGGGCCAGCGCAGCAGGGTAAGCTCACCACCCATGCCTCTTCCAGTAAACGAACTCGGAACCCATCTTTGACGAACGGTCAGAAGCCAACGCGTCAGACCACCCTGCCACCGGGTGGCGAAATTTAAATTTTGATATTACGGGCGAACAATTTACTAACAATTGCTGCTTTCCAGCTTCAGTTAAGGTGAATGTGGGAAATTTCCAGAAACGGCTGAGTCATCTTTGCTTATCTGATATTTGTGAAAGAGTTTTGTTATTCTGCCCACCAAGTATTATTTAAATCTGGTAACCACTTATAGAAAATATTTTGCAAACAAGGCATACACACAGCGTGATGAAGAACCAAATAGGAAACCTCCAGCAGGATGCCTTTCAAACCGGTTCCTCTTTCATCCCGCCAAGCTGTGACCGTATCGGACAGATGCAAACAGCATCTTTCTAGTTTCACCTGGTGCCTGGCACGCGACTCTGGTTAAACTTTCAGGAAATGCGCTGCCGACAAGTTTTCAGATGAAATCACTTCTAATCGCTTTGAGATGTTTTCACTCCACTGATGTCCAAATTACCTCTGGGTGTGACTCTTTTAGCAACTGCATTTTTTTTAACTAACATTTGAGAGAACACCTTAGGTTATTACCATAATTCAAAAGTCATGTTAATTGGCCGTTTCTCCGTGAGCACGTATGTTGGCAGGAAAGGCACTTACCGGCTTTGATCTTGTTTGGCCACTAGGCAGTTTTTTTTTATTATTTCGTTTGCTACCTTTAGTCAAGGTCTAACAAGTTTAATCATCATTTCGACGAAAAAAATCACTGAGACGGGAAGAACTGAAATTCAGTAAAAAAATGGGAAGGTAATTTTTCACTATTTTTCCTTGATTTTTCACCAAAGAAACCAAAAGTATATCACGCAACCAAACTTTTCTCAAAGACAGTCAGTGCCCAAATTTCCCTTATTGCGCTGCACATTTTTGGTACAGTTGCTGGTTAAATGCAGCGTAAAACCGAAAACGAATAGAATACTGAATAGGAGTTTAAAACTTGGAGACAAGAACCAGTGTCGTTCTAGTCAATGAATGGTGGAGGTAATAATGACCAGTACACTCTCGTTTAGACAGAAGTGTTACCATATTGAAAACCGGAGACTTTTGAACACCACATTTTCTTTATTGAAAAGTATGCATTTTTTTCATTTATTGAAAAATGCTTAGAAATGGCATAGCATTTTGTTAAAAAAGATGTCCTGTATATGCATAGGAAATTCTATAGTGCGTGTGTGAGAAATATATTTACCCAACAATTCCGCATTTTGAAACCACATTATAGAACTTCTTTGTTTCGCATTTTTTATCTAAAGGATGACAATTGCTTTACATAAAGTTTTGAACAGAAAATCAAGTTTTTTTTCCGAGTTTTCAACACATGCATTTCTGAAGAACAGAGCAGATATGCTTCAATGATTTTCATTAACATCTTCAGTATCGATATGCACTGTATGATCCAAAAGTATCCCGACACCCTTTTTAAGCAGCAGATTCGCCCATATACGTAACAGCCACGGCACGTATATGTAGATATAAAAAGGTGAACGTTGCTTGGCAAACATGACAGACAACCATGAGCGGTACAATAAGCGGTATGACAGAGCTCAGTGACTTTCAAACTGGCACGATCATAAGATGTTATCTATCTTAGCAACGATCCAGTTCGGCAAATTTCTACCTTACTGCAGCTGCCCAGATCAACTGTGCGGGATGTTATTGTGAAAAGGAAACGCATAGGAGCAGCATCAGCTCAATCGCGACTAGGTAGGGTACGTAAAATGACAGAGCGGGACAGCAGAGTGCTGAAGCGGCTGGTGCGAAAAAGTCGCCTGACCTCGGTTGCATCCCTCAACAGCGAGTTCCCAAATGTCTCTGAGAGCAGCGCAAGCACCTTACCGGTTCATCGAGAGCTGAAGGGAATAAACTTCCATGGCCGAGAAACCGCACACAAGCCGAACATTAGCAAGATCAACGCCAAGCGTCAGTTGAAGTGGTGTAATACTCGGCAACAGTGAACTCCGGAGCAGTGGAAACGCGTTGTGTAGAATGAAGAATTACGCTTCACCACCTGACAGTCTGACGAGTGCGTATGAGTGCAGACGATGCCAGGAGGACGCTACATGTCCGACTGTGTTGTGCCAACTGTGAAATTTGATGGAGGAGTCATCATGCTCTGGAGCCGATTTTCATGCTTTGGGAAAGAGGTGGCCTCCAGTGCTCGAGAATCTATGCGATGTGACCTATAACGACATTCTCGACAATTCTGTGATCTCAACATTATGACAACAGTTAGGCAAAGACCCTTTTCTTTACCAACCGCACAATGCCCCGGTCAGCTAAGCGATGTCCGTGACGGAATGGTTTATTGAAATGGGTGATTTCACAGATTCCCGATCTCAACCCCACGGGACACTTTTGGGATGAACTGGAACGCTGACTGGCAACCAGGCCTAACCTCCCAAATTCAGTGACCGACCTCATTAAAGTTTTTGCAGCCGAATGGAATGTTATTTCCGCAACAAAAATATAACAGAAAGCCTTCCTAGAAGAGTGGAGGCTGAGAAGATAGCAGCCGAGGGTGGACGAACTCAATATTAATTCATTTCCTATTACAGGGAGTTTGTGAATACGCAAGTGTCAGGATACTTTTGATTTCATAATGTAGCTTTACAGTCATTAAAGTTCATAATTTTTGCTTTATATTTTAAAATTGTTTTCACTTAAAATTTTTATATCGTCCATAAAGCAATATTTCTCTGTGTTGAACCACAACTGCTAGAATTTGGGAACAGATGTTGGACACACAGGACAACTGGTACTAAGCAAATATCAACAAAACAAGATTTCTATCAGAGTGGATACAGTATGACACAATCAAAGAGTAAGTTATGTAATAGACTGGTTCTTTAGACCTGGATGTATATACACTGCTGGCCACCCAAAATGAAACACCAAGAAGGAGACGAGATAGCAAAGCCAGATTTACTGGACACATAACAACAAATACAAAGATGAAACGATTGAGCTTACAGGCCCGTGCGACTTGCAGAACACGCAGACATCAATAGTTCGTGTGGCCCCCATGGCTGGCAATAACGGCAGCTACACGCCGCGGCATCAAACGAAAGAGGTTTTGGATGAAGGCTTGGGGTATGTTTGTCCAGGCTGCTTCCACACGTTGCCACAGTTCATCAGGCGTAGCCGCGGGTGGTGCTTGCTGGGCCACTCGGTTGCCGATCAGCGACCAGACGTGTTCGATGGGCGACATATCGGGAGAACAGGCGGGCCACGGCAGCAGTGACCCCTGTTGGGCAGTGAAGAATTGTTGCATGATGCGTGCCACGTGCGAGCGCACATTGTCCTGTTAAAAGGTGACCGCTGGCAGGTCCTGCAGGTAAGGGAGAACTACAGGCTCCAAAAGGTCGGATATGTAGCGGTGACTATTGAGTGTACCGGCGATACGTACCAGAGGGGTGCGGGTGTCATATCCAATTGCGCCCCAAACAATAACGTCAGGCGACGGACCGGTATGGCGATGCATAATGCAGGCTTCATACAGTCTCTCGCCGTGGTGCCGCCACATGCGAATCCGACCATCGTGGTGTTGCAGGCAGAAGTGGGATTCGTCGGAGAAGACAATGTCGTGCTATTCCGTAGTCCAGGTGCGGCGTTCAACGGCCCACTGCCGCCGCACTCGCCGGTGGTGTAACGTCAATGGTAACCTGAGCAATGGGCGCCGTGCGACAAGTCCCTGCTCCTGCAGACGACGTCTAACGGTACGTGCTGACACAGGTTGTTGCGCAACACACCCTAATTCCTGCGCTAACGTTCGCGATGTGGCGGTGCGAGCCGTCAATGCCCGCCGCACAACATGCGGGTCCTCTCGTTCGGTGGTGTGCCGCGGCTGCGGCAATTGCTCACGTCGATCCGTTCGTCCCTCCTGCACCCAACGAATCTATACTCGCCTCACTGTGGCTGGATGCCGTCCCACGCGGGCGCCGATATCTCGGTACGATAAACCGCTTTCGCGATAAGCCACTATTCGTCCTCTGTCGAACTCCGAAACATGCTGGAATGACTGCCGCATTTTGCGACGAGGCATCAGGAAGCATCCCACGCACAGGTCCGGCAGCACAACACACTTCCACAACTTAAACCCCGCCTTCTGTGCACCCTTCTTATAGTGCTTCTCGGTGGCGTACTGAGCGCACATGATTTGCATATGCCCTGCAATGCTAATCATTTGCATGTCCTCTCGCGGGCGACGCATGCTGCGAATTTCAGGCCAATCGGATGCTGCCTTCTTGGTGTTGCATTTTAAGTGGCTAGCAGTGTATAATATTTCACCCAACGGGGGAAAAATCTCTATTTGTTTCGGTTTACTGTCATTAAAAGCTGCCGTGAAGATATCCTCCCATAATGCAAAAGCTTCATCGTCTTAAGAAAATGACGTCGAACTACAGCTCTCAAGAGCTTGAGTGAAGAGCTAGTAGAAACTGCATTACTTTAAAACTATATTAAGAGACGGTTCTATCTCAGCTTCATGAATCAGTCTCTGCGAAATTATTTTCTGACTCAAAGTGTTTTTCCAGAAGTATTCTAGGTAGATAATTTTGCTTTCCTTTTGAATAATGGGTCGAAATTATGCCTATTTTTCAGTGAAAGCGGGCAATAATAAGGTGCGACGCTAATGATTATCCTGTTCAGACAAGCTATTGCGAACAACAGCACTGCAGATCAGGTCATGGGATTTAAAGAGAGACATACTTTCGCAATCATTCTCTCTTTATGGTTCAGAAAAGGAATTCATCAGCTTAAACATCAAACAGGCAGTTACTAGTGCTTGCCCAAATCAAAAACATAAAAAGGAGAGTCCTTCTGGGATACTCTTTTAATGTTTCTCGTTTGCACTTCACTTGGGTGATGACGTGTGAAAGTCAGGTGAGGGCCAGAAAATCTGGACATGCGCATGAATATAGTTTCATCGAGATTAATACAATTTCGGAGAAGTTTTGCTTTGAGCATCAACGCTGAAAGATTGTTTCTATTCTCAGATAGAGAGGACGAAGAGAAGGGGGAGCAGCCATCATACAGCTTTCTGAATACCCCTGAAGGTGAAATCGGACACTCCTAGAGTCTAAGCTCTCAATCGGTTATTAATTTTAATAAGCTTAAAATCCTTCATTTAGCTGAAATTCAACACATATTAGGGAATTTGCAAGGAAACGCAAGTCTGTCGCATTACTCAGTCACAAAAGAGAATTTAGTCTTATGATTACTATCACTGCATTTCATATGGAAAAGCATATTCCTCCAAATTCTGAAGGACATTATTATAACGCGTATTTTATTTTATTTTCTGAAGGAAATGAAACTGTCACTCGCTAAATCTTTAAATTTTTCCTATCTTTATCATCAGGATAAGAGGCTTAAAGTACCGCGGTTTGAAGTACTGCCTATATTCATAGACACATTTGGATGGGGGGGATGGTTACTCACTAGTTCCAGGGAACGGAAAGAGCCGGTGCCGTAAGACAAACGCACCATCCATGCCTCATTCGGGACTCGAACCCAGGCCTACTCGGATGAACGAACAGGAGCCTGGGCCCACCGGGTCCCATTAAATTCATATACACTCGTGGAATAACGCCAAGCATGCATTTTGCAAAGATCTACACATACAACTTTCTCGAGAACTCAACGGACAACAAAACAACCGTTACGATAAGAAAGTTGAACTTTTGTATGTATTCTTTCGGAACATTTTTATTTCCTCTTGAATGACAAAAGAAAACCTAATTTAAAATTAGACGCACATATTTCTACTACTTCTATTGTTTCGTAATTTAACGAACCCGTGAGCATCTAAGGACATGATAAGATGACTGTAATTTTGCCTGCTGGCTTTGGAGAAAGGGAAGAGCCAAAGAAAGAATACACAGCATCTATGCCTGAACCGAACTAAAGTCTACTGACAGAGGAGACAGCTTCTCCTTCGTTACGTTCCTTCTTTATGTGATTTGGCAGAAGGAGAATGTGCATTTATAAAGGACAAAGGATCTTATTATTCAATGAAAATTCAAGTTTCAAAAAAAAATATTTTTTTTCAACTGAGCCTTTAAAAACGATAAGAAATCATCTTTAAAAAATAAACACGCCCACATATTCACGCGCTGGGGCGCGAACGCATTCTTCCCAAAAAATATTTAATCAAAGTCTCATTATTTTCAATTACTCCAATCTTCCCAATCTTTCGAGGGCGTGTTTGTTCGGCTGAGTGTATGAGTGAGAAAGTTCTTTTCGTCGTTGCCACATCTTGGTTTACAAGATAGTAAGAATTCACAATCTGTTCCGGTTTAAAGAATGAATGGAGATCAGAAAAGAATTTAAAACTTGCTATTTATCAACATAATTTTATTTTAACTTGGTAATGTTGAGCTTCAAATTCGCATATTCTTTTTTTGATTATACTAATTTGGAGCATCGCCGTCTCGGACGATATTTCAGGTAGTCAACGGTGATGGCGGATGAATATTGGACGGACGGAATAATGATAGTGACGCGATTGACATAACTATTTGTCCTGCGTAAGATAGACCCAGGCATCTCACGCCCGCTGAGAACCAACTGCTTTTAAATTTATCTCAGCGTATCAGCTACATACATGCATATGAGCTTGCCGTAGTCCTACAACTAGGATGTGGTATGCTATTATATCACGTGTAGGGCATAAACAGGATAGTGACCGAAGCTTGACATAAGCTTTCGTAATTTCCGTTCAAGTCCCAATCCTCCAATTTAATTTAATATAAAGATTCTTGATCATCAATGTTGAATCCTGGCATCGAATATGAATCCGTTGCCAGATTTTTCATAGTTATTATATGTGTCAAATCGGAATGCAGAAGATGCTGGAGAAGTCACTCAAACGTAAATAAATAAATAAATAATAATAAATAAAAAACAGGAACAAAAGTAGGAATTTATTTATTCCATTCGGAACATCATTTATTTTGTGCATTTGGATTTGAAAGTTTAATTACCTTTCACTGAAATAATCATCTTCAGTTTCTTTACAAGCTTTGTGATGTGAAAGCCTGGCCATTACACTTCATGCTTTTGAAATGCTTTGTGCATTTCTTCGATTTATCTTGAGGGCTGGTCGTTGTTTAGAAAGAGAATGGAGACCTAGTTTAATTGCTTAATAACATGACGAATAGTACTTACGTAATTTTGCACTAGTTGTGAAGACTGTAAATTGCGACCCCTCACCTTAAGTGGTGTATATTCACTCATGTCAGGTGCAGTGCGTAAGGAGTTTTGTATGGTATTGACGAGACCCTAAGAGGTGTTCCCATGATCTCTGACACAAGAGAATGCCTTCGGGGGAAGAAGCTGTTTCATCCATGTTAGCATTCAGAAGGCATCGTGTAATGTTACACATATGTTGTCTTTTCAAACTGACAAGGCTATTTGTCAAAAATCATCATTCCAAGCTCTGAATTTCTTATGATGCTTACATAGACTAAATGATTTCAAATATGTCATTTTGGGTTAAAGTGATCCGTTGGACATCAAGACAAATGCATGTGACAGACTACAATGTCTATTACATTTAGAAAATTTTTCTTTGTATTTATTTCTTTTTCTTTTTTTACTACTGGTTTTGTCAGCTACAAACTACGCTGTCTTACTGAGAAAACAAGACTAAAAAATAGTGACCGAAACTGAAGAATTCAACTGTCAAGTAAAAACGAAGCAGCTGCAAAATCATATCTGAAGAAAAATGGGCAATCATGATGCGCATATATTATTAAATGTTTTTAATGCATCGAGACAACAAGACTACTTTTTGTCGTTAGTTGATTAGTGTACATTCACATCGTATCGCAACTAACAGAATAGTTGAAAGAGAAACTGGCTATCTATATTCTGGTTCCGAAATTTCTTTGAATAATAACATTTTACATGTTGATGAGATGCGGCATCTTACCGATTGAACGTAAGTGCTCGACACAAACTACGGTAAATGCTGGTGTCCAAAAATGTTTCCTATAACATTAATTAGATAGGAAAGGCCGCCCCGGTGGCCTCTGATCATTCGACCGAAAGGGGTCCGGGTTCGAATCCCGGTGAGGCATGGATGTTGTGTTTATCTTACAGCACTAGCTCTCTCTCTTCCCTGGAATTAGGGACGGCAACTGCTTATAGCTCATTGAGTTGCTCACGGTGGTCGTTAAACCTCCAATCAATATATATATATATATATATGTATATAGGCAAGAACTTGATATTTTTTCTCGTGGGTGCAGCTATAATTTTCTAAAGAAATAAGACCTGGTTTTATGAGGTAAAAGTAGTTTTAATTTTACATATTACTGTTAAGCAATACATAAAAAATCGATCTGTGCTGCGTTGCAACCGGTTTTGTCGAAGAATGACTGCAGAGAAGAAAATATATCACTATCGAAACTAATCTTTCTTTGATCTGAAGCAATATTTACACCTTTTTTCTTCGTAAAATACTTAAAGGGATGTCTTTTCATCCGATAAAAAACTTTTAAAGCATGCACACGAATTATCGAACTCTCTAGGAAAATCTTATTTGTATTTTTAGACTATTTTGTATGTTGTATGTATTCATATTTTGTATATATTTGTATTTTTAAACTACTTCTGTATTTTAGACTATTTTGGCTATTTTTGTATTTTTTAGAGTTTTTTAGTTACCTACAGACAATTTGATATCTAATAGGTCTTCTCAAACACCTTTTCGCATTGCACGGATGTGGGTACTCGCTGAAGCATGAGTGTTGCGTTCCTTCGTATGGCACCTGTGCCTATCTTTAATTGAAGTAATATCTCTAATTTAGGGACAGGCCTCATAGAGGTCGTTAAACTCTGAAACAGAACGAGAGGATAAGAATAAAAATGTACATCTGTCTTAATACCTGTAAAGTTTTCCCAATTTTGCTGAAATATGATGAAAAATTGCGCGAAATGCTTTTTTTTTTTGTTATGCCAGTATCTTTACCAAACACCTTATATGTTAAATGAAAAGGTAATTCCTCTTTACTGTTTCATTCATCATGACAGAAAAGCAGGTTCATGCCTTTTCCTTTTTAGCAGTACACGAGTTTACCGCTCGAACACGTCCTTTTCGTTTTTCTTACCTGTTCTGAGCATCCCTTACATCACTTTTTTATGGTTTTGACTTTAATCAAGAACATTTACAAGGGAATGATAACCAAATTTGAATTCCTTGCAGATAGCGAAGTAATTAAAATGATTTGCCTTCGACCAACTTATAACGTTTTGGTATTAGTGAGGACTAATTTTTCCTCTACCTGTTTGTTAAATAAATGCAGTGATGAATAGATTTAAATTTTTAGGGTTGTTAGTTTACTAACCTTCGACTAACACTTGCTAGTTATCATCTAGGTAATAGTCAGAACCGTTTGAACTTTTTCTCTTTTGTTTTGAAATCAAGGGAGTGATGGTTAACTTCATACTCCTTAAAGATTACAAGTTTGGTAAAACCGCTGGCCTTAAATTATCTATTATCTTCTTTCGTTCATTATTTTACTTTTCAAAGTACTGTCAATATTATTGCTATCCAACTAGGTGTCAGTAGACCTAAAGCAGTTCTTCGATATCACAAGAGACAAAGCACACCGCTTACCTGGTTGGAAAAAAAAAGAAAGAATCGAGAATTAGAGGTCTGATGAAGATTCCAAAATCTAGTGTGTGTGTGTGTAACGCATGTATGAGCAAAATTGACTGCCAAAATCAGTGCTATATAACTTCTGAAGAGCTTCGGGACAAACTGTTGAAAAAAATTACATGGCGTATTACAAATTTTAATATATATAAGATGATGTAAATAAAAAGGTGTCCTGATTAAATTATTAAATATTTAAGCTCTTTGAATTAATGATAATACCGTTGAAACTTAAACTTTGAAAAAAAAATTTAATGAGTGCACTGTGGACGATAAAATATTGCTAAAGTTTCTTGCATGTCCACTTCGATGCTTATCATTGAAAGTCGAAGTAATTATTCTAGAGTAGAGTCATTCACACTGTTCCTGTATTTCCATACTGCCGCTCCGGTGGCGCAGTGGTCTAAGGCGTTGGCCTCTGATCATTCGTCCGTAAGGGGTCCGGGTTCGAATCCCGGTCAGGCATGGATGTTGTGTTTGTCTTACGGCACTGGTTCTCTCCTTCCCTGGAACCAGTGACCCTAAATTAAGGACGGGCGACTGCTTATAGCCCATTGAGTTGCTCACGGTGGTCGTTAAACCTCCAATCAAAAAAAAAAAAAAATTCCATACTCTATGTATTTCATGTCAGAAAATGTGCCCTCGCATATGTAAGTGCTTCCACACATTTAATTAATTTTTCATTCCAAGTTTCTGATGTTTGGTTATTTCACAGGCATTTCTGCTCCAGTCTCTGACCAAGCTCTGATAAACGCACCTGCTAGAAGTTCCCATAATTCCATTTGATAAATGTGCGCTCAATGCCAACATTCAATGGATTGCTTAACAGACGTATCCTTGGTTTGAGTTCATCAAATTCTTTATACCCACCTTCAAAAGTCTTAATAAAAGTCGAACTGAGTAACAAATACTTTAAAATCTTTAAAATAATTCACCAAGTATTGTCATTTTATCAAAAAGCTCCGAGCTAGATTCAAATGATTCAACTGTTTCTTCCTAGATTTAATAAACAATGACATCTTGTTAAGAAAACCAGCTGTATGACTATAAAGATTATAGATATTTTGGTCTTTCCCATTCAGAGCCATATTTAGCATATTCAGATCATATGTAGGGAATTTTAGGAAAGGAGTGTCTAACCCTAGGTCTTAACAACCCTTAGAAATAGGAAGCTAGGAGATTTGAGCTAGAGTGCCCGATAGGAAAGTGGCACGGAAGCGAGGTAGAAAACGGAAGGAAAACGCCCTTATTTATTACCGGGGGGGGGTGCAGTACCCGGGGTCCGATGGTTTAACGCGCCCATTCGACGCGCTGCGGATATTTACTGGATCGAACCTGAGGTTTATCCGTCGCAGTCACGAACGTTGACCACTAGGCAATTCGCGGTCTATATTTAGCGCATTCAAGTGCGGCATGATATAATCTAGGAAATCTAGTGAGCTCAGAAAGGCGACATAATTGAGACTTTAGTTATATCATTTTATTTCTTCCAATGTAAGGCGATAAAGTTCTCTCCGAAGTTTGAAAAATCTCATTAAATATTTTTCAGCACTCAACCAACAGATTGGATTGTATGCAAGCAAGTAACCATATTCGACATCAAGTTCACTTAAAAACGTTTTCAATTTTCTTTGTGTAAGAGCACGGCTTCCGCCACTATTTAAATTCCTTATTTTCACTATTTTGTCCATTGTATTGGATAGTCTCAACAAAGGCTTACATAATGATTGTTGGAGTACACTGCACCGTATTTTTTTATATGATCCCATCACTTTTCAGTCAGAAATGAAATGTGGTTTATTTTCCACTTGCGTTCAGCAAAATTTCATTCCGCTGGCAGCCAATTGGACATCACTGAACTAACTGATTAATACGAAGTCGCACACACTTTATTTTCCATAGGTTGCGCTGTGTGATGCAGTGCTGAGGGGTGAAGTTTTGAAATTAACGACACGACAAAGCGCCAATCACGAAACTAACTATAAATATCTGATTTCAGAGAAAAGTATTGAAAATTGCCAATGAACTGCTCACAGTTCCGATCTCAACACTATGTAAACCGAATTTGACTTTTCGGCTGCACTTTGACTGAATTTTCACAGCAACTTTAAAACAAAACTGGAACAAAATGCCAGCATGCTTCCAGTAGAAATAAAATGAGTGTTCGACGATGTATTGTAGAAGTAATCAAGTATACATTCATTTCTTTAGATACAAAGCGCATTTTGCTTCTCAGTGGAATATCTTATAATCTAAGGCAAGTGGATCAGTGCTTAACTCCTTCAAGACAACTTAATACTGTTTCCAACAGAGACCTCGAACCGAGGTTAAAACATGTTTTGCTGTCACCACTTGTGTGCCACTTTATTTAAGTTGCTGACATGTACAGTTAAAATTGTCGGTATATTGGGTTATAGCGGATAGGAAATTTCACAGGCTTCCATTGGAAAGGTTAATAATTAATCAATTAGTCTTCATATGTCTTACTGAGGAAAGAAGAAGTACGGCAAACATTTTAAGTTTCCAAACAAACTTTGGATTATTAAGCCCGGTTACGTGCGCATGCTCACACACACACATACACACATATGCATTCGCAGTTTTCAATCGGCGTCATCCTTAGTTCTCGAGTTGGTCGTAGAACGCGTATTAATTCAAAGTTAGGAATACTGGAATTCATTAAGCTATGCGCCAGAAACGCTCAGAAATTGCACGTTTTCCAGTTATTAACGATATTATTTGAAAACACATTCACTATGAATAAAATAAATTCTCCAAACTCAAATTAAGTAAAAGGATGTAATGTTTTACAGCTTGGATTTATAGTAATGCTGATTTTTTTTTTTTTTTGGAACTAAATTCAGATCCGCACCGACCCTGGTATCGTTAATAGGAATTAGTGATGACCTTTAAAAGTATGATTAACCGTTTTTCATCAGTTCTGTTGCCACTCAATGCCATTTCAGAGGCATTAAACTATTCCGTGCGTAATACTGAATACTTAGATTTCCGATATCGTGACTGACTGACAGAACTTTTTTTTCTTTCCCAAGGTCTTCAGCATTAGGAAAAGAAAAATACTGCTGAAAATAAAAATAAAAGCTATGACATTCTTCCTTAATTGTAAACTGCTGCAGGGGACCATTACACACCTGAAAAAAAAAGCTGAAAATCGAGGTGTGAGTTATCTTGCTAAGCAATAACTACATGCCATTTCCAATTCTTTTCACCCCTTCATTACAAACAGCTCCCAAAGTACAATGTTTCATTTTCTTCACGCTTCTTCTTAAACGGAGTGTGCGACTAATGTTTCAAAGCAGCAGACGACAAAGATGTTAATCTACATTAAATGACTTATCGCACAAAAAACAGATTTGGAAAAAAAAAGATTGGAAGCGGGGGGAGGGGGGTCAGAGTAGCTCTTAAAAATGGAAATACGTATCATAGGTAGGGAAAAAAGTGACAATTCCCCTTAACATGCACAGACATGTTTTTTTTACCCCTTTTATTTGTTTGTTTACATTTGTCCAAACTTAATAAATATCAACAAATTTTAGGCTCCATTTAATACGTGTAAATTTAAACCAGAGCATTGAAGGTTCGGCCTGACTGTCGGATAACCATCATTTATGATCCAGTTTGTGCTAGAACTCTGACAACAGGATTTCTTTATATCTGACTGGATTTTGGGTATTTCGCACAGTTGAGAGAAGTCGTGTTTACGGAAGAATTTGCGAAAACATGCCGCACCACTTCAACAGAAGGAAATCTTGCATTTGCAATGCATTACAGTTTAACTGCATTAGGCAACGTCTCACTGCAAAATAATTGTCCTCAGAAATTAAGCAAAGAAAACAGAGAAAAGTTCATAGAAAAAAAGAAAAACAGGAAAACATCTTAATTGTAAAAAAACCTGCGTATAAGCACATAATTAAACTTCGCATAGCTTCGTAATAGTCGTCTCATCCAAAAATGAATTTTAAGCAACCATATGTGCAATAATCATTACCGTAACTTAATCTTAACAGAGAAAAATTTAACTAAGCAGTACTTGCAATTTTGTGCAACCAATAAATATTGTCCAAAATATGCGCATTCGCATGAAGAGGATCGCAGAAGTCTCTATCTTTCTGGAACAAACCTTCCTGAACAAAGTGAGGTGATGTCGAATTACGATAACTGTAAAGAGCCCAGATCAACCAGACTGAAAGAGAATTACTGAAACTATGGCAGTTGGAAAGAAGAAAAATCAAAATCGTTGAAACACATGGATCTAGAAATAGCCAAATTAAAGCAGAAAGGGAGAAAATGCATAGCAGGAACCAATGAAATATGGGAATCGGATCGTAGAGCTCAAAGGTGACCAGGTTATCTTAGTAATTTGTACATAATCATTTCTTTCAACTCCTATAAAAATTGTTATTTACCATTATTATATTATGCCGGTACACCACACTCTATTGCGATATCAGAGATCACACAGCAAAAATAATCGTTAATACAGTAATTTAATCACAGCAAATAATTGTTATCGAGAGCACGAGAAACTATGAAATTTCGAATCATAAAGTATTATACAGGGACTTGTGGTGTTTTGCCGACACAGTATTAAATTGTGCTATTTTAAAAATCATTCTCTTTGAATACTGCTGTGGGATATTTTTTGTCCTGTTACACATTAAACTCTTTTACCGAATTCAACATACGCATTTATGTGTACTCTAAAATTTAACAATCTCAGAATTTCCTTTTCTACACAATGACAACGAAGTTCAAAATGAGCAAAATTTTTACTATTCAGTGCCTAACTATTGTAAGATAAAAAATAAAAGAAGAGTAAGAAAACTGGTTTAAAATGTGTTTATAGTTCTAATATATATGTGATTCAGTGTGATATGCACAGAACACTTACTGATATTTTCCTTCATTCATGGTACTTTCTGTGTACCTATTCGGAACAGTTTGCCTTATTCTGGTTCGTTTTTGTATGTTCGCTGAGTAGCTGAACGATCACCCTGAGCAACACTAAAGGCAGTCGCTTGTCCATAATTTGAGGCCACTGACTCCAGGGAGGGGATAAAACCAGCGCCGTGAGACAAGTGTGCCACACATGCGTCATCTGGGGCTGATGCCTAGGCCTAGTTCAGATGACCAGTGTGACGTGCCTGCCCAGCAGGACGCACAGGACATAAAGGCAGATAGCAGCGCTAACGAACGTCCTGGTAGCTCAATTGGTAGAGTGACTTATTCCGGAATGAGGGGACCCGGGTTCGAGCCCCGGCGTAGACAAAAATGACGGAGAAATTTACTTCGTTATACCAGTCAGGAACCAGCGCTTCTGCCCACGCGACCACCGGGGTGGCCATATTATTTTTCCTAATGCAAATTTGCGTTCCAAGGGGAACAATCATCTCCTTCTCGAATGATTCGAAGAAGATACAACCGTTCAATCAGGTGTACATTTCGTCAAATAAGCAGTTGTCGAAAGCTGTTATTTTCCCAATATCCTTTTACCCAGGGTTTGTTCAGGAGCACTGATTCCTTCATGTGGATGCTTTTGTATTTTGCCTTAGACGGTGATTTCAGGATTCACATCTAGAGTAAATGTTGACATTCCACTACCCGTTCATATTACGCCGTTATGTACAAAGTGATTTCCATAAAATTTTAGCCATTTTGTAATATCTTTTGTGGTCTAAAAGCTGTGAAATGTATTATTGAAACAAAGGAAAAGAAAACACGCAACACAAAAAGTGAGTTTGTAGCGCGTAACCAGTGGTAAAATTAAAAATAAATTCTTGTAATTGCAGCTGAAAATTGCAGAAGACATTTTTTCTCAAATTAAAAAAAGAAATCTTGTTGCGAATTTTTATACATTTATCGTCTACGTACGGCAAAAGGTATTTTTTTTTAACTTTTTGAATTGAACGAAATTTATATTTTGAAAGAGCTGGAAATTTTAACGTTTAAGTTATTATTAATTGAATTTTTAGTTATAAAAGTTAGCAGCTATTTTTCTTAGTAAAATTTTTTCGCAGTAAAACATGCTTGAAACGTAAATTTTGAGGAACGAAATTATTTTTGGAAACCCTGTAATCAAAAGAATAAACTGACGTGTCATTATTTTCCAAAATGGAATACAACATCGATCTAACTACTGGCAGGGATGAGCCATTACATTATGACCACCCCCAGGCTAGAGAAATGAGCGAGCCTGGAGACGGTGGCGCAGGTGAAGTTCACAGAGCAGTATATATACAACCCGAGGACCGGCTTTCGGTTAGTAGAGTATTCGTAGTCAGAATGGTAAAAGCTGCCAATTAATCGGAGTTCGATAAAGGACAAATTGTGATGACGCGGTGCCTCGAAACTACGATCTCGGAAACGGCGCGGGTTGTGGGTTGTTCACGCACCGCTGTAGTGAGTACGTATCAAAAGTGGTGCACAGATGGCCAAACGACGAACCGTCGTCCAGCTGTACGTCGTCAGCATCTCATTGATGCCAAAGGGGGAGCGGAGACTATCGCGCATTGTTCACAGCGACCGCAGAGCCACAGTGCGATAAATCACCCCTAGCTACAACAGCGGTGATCAGGGCAATATGTCACAGCACACAGTTCATCGTAGCCTTCTACGCATGGGCCTGAGTAACCGAAGACTCAGCCGTGTCCCCATGCTCACTGCACATCATCGCCAACAACGCATGAAGTGAGCCCAAGATCATGGAGCTTGGACCATGGTTGATTGGAAGAAAGTGGCATGGTCTGACGAATCAAGATTCCTGGTGCATCACGTAGACGGCCGACGCGGATACGCCAATTACTAACGGAGGTTATGGAACCTGGATGCACTGTTGGGCGGAAACAGGCAGGCGGCGGGGGTGTTATGCTGTGGGCGATGTTTCCTTGGGACACTTTAGGCCCCATTATCCCAATAGCACAATCCCTGACAGTTGTCGGTGAACATCGTTATTCATAGCAAATGTGTTCCCTGCTGGTGATGGCCATTACCAACAGGATAATGCGCTATCCCACACTGCCAGAATCGTCAAGGAGTGGTTCGAGGAACATGCTGGTGACTCTCTGTTAATGCCCTGGCCTCCAAAGTCACCTGACATGAACCCAATCGAATATTTGTGGTTCGACTTGGAAAAGCGGGTTCGCGCTAAATCACCACCACCCCAAAATATAAGGGAACTGGAGAACCTGCTGTTGACATTTTAGTACCGGATATCCCAGGATAATTTTTTTCTCTTTTATACGCTGATCTCATTAAACCAAATAAATTACAGATTTCTGCGATTTGAATAAAGCTTTAAATAGAATAAAAAATTACAGTCGTCTTATACCGAAAGGGAATATGCATTCTAAAGGGAAAAGTGGTTTTAAAGACACTGAAGATAATCAGGGAACGTAGCTGAACTTACTGTCGGGATCATGCAAAAAACATGTTAAACGAAACTGCCAAAGCAAGACAGCATTTGACCTCTTTAACGTTGAAGAAAGTGATGCGGTCGAGAATGCTTTGGAAAGTAAGATCAAGATCGGACTGTGAAACAAAAATATTAACGTAAACTTATTAAGCATATGTAGATCACAAACGGATGGAAATACCTGAGATATGTTCCATGAATCGGCCGTAGGAACACGTAAAAGCAAGTGTCACGCAGAATTTTTGGTACGCAAATTTATTTTCAATAACTCAGTGTTGGGGGTCATTGTGTTGGCATGAGTTTGTCTGTAGCTTATTTTGTAATCGCTAGAAGATTAGAAGTTCTACTTCAGAGGAGTAGGGAGGAAAATCAGCAACTAAGAACGCACATAAAACGTTTATCATTTCTAATCAGATTGGAATATATATGTTTGTAGTTCCAGTTGGGAAGAGAATACTCAAGTATTATGCCTCTTCCACGAATAATTTCAGCTTCAATCTTAAGGCCCTCTTCCTCCTATTGCCATTCTGGGAAGAGGAAGAATAACTTTCGTCTCCCCAAAACAACTTACTCACCACTTTTTTATTCCGCTCTCTCTCTCTCTCTCTCTCTCTCTCGGGGCGCATTCTTTTGAATGATTTCAGACAAAAAGCGTCTTTCAATTGACTGATTTTGCGTGGGATGGGGTGAATTTTATTTACATCCGTAGAGAAAAATGTGCTTTCTCGTGATGTCTTTTTCCTAGATCGCCATTAAGAAGTCGTAACTGACCGTTTCTGATTTGTGTTTGCTGGATGCTGTATGCTGTCTTCTCTGCTGAATGAGTTGTATGGTGGAATTGTGAGGTGAAGATTGAATATATATTTCCGTAATATGGAAGTTCCTTGCCTAACTTGTGTAATTAATGCCACGTTTTCATAATGTTATTTTACATGAAGATATTAGACAGTATTAGTGAAATTCTGAATACAAGCTATATATATGCTTGTATTCTGAATTTGCCGCCACGGTGGTGCAGTGGTCTGAGCAATGGCTTCTGACCATTCGTCCGGGAGGGTTTAGGGTTCGAATACCGGTGAGGCATGGATGTTGTGTTTGTCTTACGGCACTGGCTCTCTCCTTTCTCTGGAACCAGTGGCCCTAAATTAGCGACGGGCGACAGCTTGTAGCTCATTGAGTTTCTCACGGTGGTCGTTAAACCTTCAATCAAAAAAAATATTCAGAATTTTACCAGCGGTCGTATTTTTTTTTTTTTTTGAGTTACAACAAATTGAATTTTCCACATTTTTAATTACCTATATCTTTATTTTTTTCATTTTTTTTTTCATTTTTAAGAAGATATTTGTCATAAAGTTTTAGCTTCATTCAAATGCGAACACTGACCTTGTTTTCAGTTGTGTTATTCTGTGTTGCCATACAGTTTCTAATATTTTGTTCACTTACATGCATTTCAAGAACAAGATGCGTTCACTTTCAATGCGGCTGTTGATATCGTCTAAGTTCGGGTGCTTGTTCCTTTCATATAAACTGAAACTGGCAAAGGTTCAAAATTTTTCATTTTTTTTAAATTTTAAACCACTAATGTCCCCAACAGAGCTTCAAAACTTTAGTTTTACTCTTAACACACTTTCCTGGATAATTATGCAGTTTCAGAACCAATACCGTTAAACTCAGTGGCTGTTCAGTTATTTTTTTATGTTTTATCAACAGAAAAACTCACCTGTTAGAAACTCAGCAACGTTTGAGTGCCATGACACATTTACAGTGAACTACTGTGCCTCTGGAAACTCAATTTGATGACCGAGTGATATGAGGCACCAAATTGGTATAGCTTTTGACCATTCAACCGAGATAGGCCCGGGTTCGAGTCCAGATGAAACCTGGGTGGTGCACCAGCCGGGTAACGCTGCCTTGGTCTCTTCCTGGAACCAGTGGCTCCAAACTAGGGGTGGACCACTGCTAATGGCCTGGCGATTTCCTCATAGGGGAGGCCCCAAACAAATAAAATCCTGAACTTGGGGACCGCTCATTGCAGAACATAATTTAACATCAAACATTTATCAAGTTATCAAAATTTAATGCACTTGAACATACAGAATTATAATTTTAACTGTGAGTACAAGTTTTAGTCCTAAAGAACTTCGCAAGCTGGAGCTCTGAATGAATTCATTTAAACAGCTCATTAAATCCAGAGGCATAATACGCACAATCTATGACTTTTCTTTAAAAAACTTGAATTTTGGTGAATAGTTTTCTTTTTTATTGAACATTTTGAATTTATTCTTTCAAGTTCAGTTTGATCTCAGTTTTCCTGAGAAAATGTTATATTAAAGCAAGTGATTTCTAACTTCGCCTTTGCGTCGTCGAATCGGATATCATTAAAGCAGTACGTGTGTATTGAAGAACAGTGTGTGTTATACAAGTAAATATATCAAAATCAGTTCCTAAAAACCTATGTGAGTCTGTAGTTTATATTAAATCTATCATAGTTCCTTTCGTGAGTCAAATGTTCTTCAGCGTCTTGAAATATTTAAATATTGCAAAAGTGTTCTGTACTGCATTAATTCGTATCAATGCGTGTACCATGTTTATCTTTTCAGCACGTATTTGCCCTTTTTTCGACGATTCAAACTACAAGAGAAATCCACTGAGCACATTCGATATCAATATTTCAATATAAATCAATAAATAAAATATATCTGTTGGCTTTCCCAAAGCAAGCATATTTCAAATCTCTATAATTTCCAGCCAAATGCATCGGAAATGCATCTATCTTTTGCTGATTAATTCGTTTCTGAAGTTTATGACACCATTTTTCTAGAAATAAATTACGTTTGTAAATTTCTCGATTTATAAGATTTAAATCTCTTATTTTACGCTCTATTACATAGAGTAAACTCCTTCACAGAACATAAAGTTCACAAAATTTATCAAACACAGGAAAACAAAGTGTATGTGACGGTTTTTTTTTTTTTTTTGGTTTTTTGTTTTGTTTTGTAGGTATGTCACTTATGAGATCACGTTACCGAAACCAAACTACTGGAATCTGAAATCTATAGAGGTTTATGGAAATGTTTGACATGCTAACAGCCAAGGAGATTCAAAGTGATTAAGATAATGGAAAAGTTTTACCATGTGGCACTTTGAGGAAGGGAATATAAAATTGATTGGTTGTGGCGTATACTACAGAGGTGAAGCACATGTCAAGACGACAAAGTTACAGCGACAAACTTCGTCGATGTAGCTTAATTGGGAAAACATTCGGCTCCAGAGCAGAAGGATGCGAGTTCGTCACCGGAAAATTTGTGTTTTCGCATTGGTGCCCGAACGTAAAAATGGATCTACTAGTCGTTAGGTTCTTCGAAAAATGCGTAATGTTCTTTCAACGCACACATTGCCTGGAATTAATGAGAATTTCTTCTTTGCTACGAAAAAATGCGTGATGTTTGTTCTAGACATTGTCTGGAATTAGTGAGGCTTGCTTCTCCTACGCAGATTTCTTCAAGGTTTGCGGCGGACCCGAAACCTGCGATTTCGTGCACCCGCCTTTCTCAAGGAGGGGGGGGGTATATTTGACGTACTACAGAGGTGTAGCATATGTCAAGACGGCAAAGTTGCAGCGATATATTCCGTCGGCGCAGCTTAACTAGGAAAACATTCGGTTCCGGAACAGAAGGATTCGGATTCTATTGCCGCCACTGCAAAAGAATTGTGTTTTCACATAGTGAACTCTAAAGCCTGAAACATAAATCTTACTTTGCACTGGAACAGAAGTTTGTATTAAAGAATTTGATGAATGTGCCAACCGCAAAACATTGATACATTTCCCAGAAATATAGTAAATTTCTTGTTGAATAGAACTACTTTTTCTCTTCAGTAATATGCGTAATGTGATGATTCTTTGAGACATCCTACGCTTCCAGAAACCAAAGAAAATAGCCACAGGGTTTAAGATCGGAAGAAAGGTATAGCCATGATAACTTCTTTTCAGATATCACACAATACCTATTCGTTATAACAATCTCCTCAACGATATAGATATTTTGAAACCAAAATAATAACGAGGAAATGCACAACAATTATGCAGAAAACAGTAAAACTATACTGGTAATCCGATTTACTGGTGTAGGAATACATAAATAAGCGTTTCCCAGCTTTCGCACATCAACCAGATGGCTTTTTCAAGGAAGTTAGACAGAAACTGCTATCTGAATAATAGAAAGGAATGACCAAGCGTCCGTTTAGAATCAGTCAATGAGCATAAAAGAAACACAAAATACGGTAAAGTAACCAATGCCGTATCCAGAGAAGTCAAACTCAAATCCGCTACTCCTATGAGAGATGATATAAAGAAATTAGCTACCTACTCTGCCCCTAAATGTACAGCTATTCGGGAAAACTTGGAGATCATTACCAGCAGTGATATCTGTAATGATAGCGTCTCATTCGTGTTGCCACGAATTTGGAGTCAGTTCTTCAAGCAACGCCTTCTCCTTACCAGGATACCGTGTGCACAACCAACGTGATACCTCGTATCTTTAAATAAATATAACGTCGTACCTATTTATTGTCAAGTCACCGCGTTCAAATTGTCAAAGCGTTCTATTATTCGGATTGCAGCTTCTGTCTAACTTCCTTGAAAAAGCCATCTGGTTGATGTGCGAAAGCTTGGAAACGCTTATTTAAATATTCCTACGCCAATAAATCGGGTTACTAGTATAGTTTTACTATTTTGAAACCACCCTACAATCAGGGTTAATGCCTTATTGTACCATCAAGACTTCAAGGTCTTTACTATCATGTAACAATCACTAGAGAAGGAATTAATTTTCCCGTAAGCGCGCTTCAAGTGAAAATCATAATTGTCCGCGTAGCCAAGGAATACACTAGAAAATCCTTGCGAGGTTATCTCCTTGTGAAATAATAGTTATTTTAACGATATGTTTACGGTTTGTAGCAACTATTTCCCTAACTTTATATTGGTTTCTGTGTATGACACTAACTCTGAACTGTTTGGTTGACGATCATTTTAGCTTCACTGTAACTCCCTATGAACCTGGACAGCTTGAAGCATTCGAAGTAGCTGTAATTCTTAATTAGACGTACAATAGCTGACAAAGCGCTTCTAAGTAACGGCGAAGTTGGTAAAAAGTCGTATTTACAAGGTCCACTTCTTTCAATTACGCTTTACAACCGTAGATTAAAGAAGCGTGTATGCTCCAGCTTTGTCCGTCTGTCCGCACGATAACTCGCTTAAAAATGGTTCGATTTGATGAAATTTTAGTATGTGGTAGAGAACAACATAGGAACAAACTCTATTGAAAATGGACGAAATGGGGTCAAAGGTCAGGACATAGGAGCGGGATCCATTCCATCGCACTTATGCGTCATAACTTACGTAAAAATGCTTCGATTGAGACAAAACTTCATCGTGTTGTTCCGGAGGTATACTGAACCGGTTGTGTTGAATGTAATTGAAATGGGATCGAAGGTCAGGGCACAGGAGCGATATTTATTCCACAGCCATTATTCTCATAACTTGACTAAAAATGCTTCTATTGCGACAGAACTTTAGTATGTTGTTCCAGAGGTATACTGAACGAATCAATAGTCAGGGTATGGAGGAGGGTTTGTCTGCGCGCGATTTCTGGTATGTTGGATAGCGTATCATAATCAATGCATTGCATGATTTTACTAGCTTGTTCACTTTCGTCAAGAGTAAGTCACTTGGCAACCATTTTACTCAATCGTACATTACAGCTTAGTCCCACAAAATATCCAAGTAGCACACAATACTCTCTATCTAAGAAATATACTACTTTGAGCTCGCTTCGATACAATCCTAAGTAGTAATTCGCAGCGATTCAAAATGTCGTACTCAAAACATCTAATCGTAAGACATAACAGCGTTAAGAACAAGTGTGCGTGAGTGACAGAGCGATATAATCCAACCTTACCTTCAGCTTGAACATACGTCATTACTCTTTGACTTGTTCTCAGGATGCCAAATGCAAATTCTTCGGACAGGGATCAGTGGTGTTAAGTTCAGAAAACATTTAATGAGAATAAACCAAATTTAAATAAGACAGAAACTCAAAAGGAAGGCTAAATTAGAGTATATACGTCACATACTTTATGGATGTTTTAATGGGTTCACGAAAATTCACAGCTACTTCCGGAAGAATACTCTGCTGAATTTTATATTCAATACCTTTCAGCAACAGTTTGAGGGTTTCTCATTCATCTGATTGGTTAACATTTTTTGATTTTGATATCCGATGAATCACAGAGGTAAAATACTATTGTGAAAAACAAATTTCTCAAACGCAAAGCTCTGAGAAAATTCAAGATGTTCATGTTCTCTAATAAATCAGACATTTCATTTCCGTGGCATTTATTAAAAACAATTGCATACATTTAGATTCTCCTCTTGCTATTATAATTAAATTCTTCTTCATTTCCTTACTGATATGCAATAACCGTTGAGCCCATTATATGGAAACGTTTGAAAGCCATTCCTTAGTTCAACTGTAAAATCGAAAAGTTCTTCATGAAATGGGAAAGGTTAAATCAGCTTCTAATCTTTAGACTAAATTTCATGTGAAACGAAATTAAATGTGTCCACTGTAGCGATTTATAATTTAAGGACAAAGTATTATGATATTTTATTAGAATACTGTCTCAGTGCAAATATCACGCATAGGTGAAATCTGTTACAACAGAATGAGAGACAGATTTTCAAAAAGGTTAGTTTCTTAGAGTTCGAAAAAAAAAACCGTTTAAATTAACGGTATTTAAATATCAAAATCTGAAAGGCTCAAAATCTTATAATGCACTCTTTTAACTTTAGTGTAAGTTTCCATTTTTAGCTTGTTTTTGATTCAGTTTTTGTATGATTCATTTATGTTTTTCCCTGGACTGTCTATTTAAAAATATGGTTAATATTGTACGATAAATCACTCATTAAAATAAAAATCCATGAAGTTTACAACTGAAGCTGTACTAAATTCCGTTTTTTTTCTTTCTTTTTTTTTTTTTTTTTTGTACGTGTAATTATTTTAAATGTAGGGGATGAACATCAGCAGAAGCACATTATCCCAGAAAGCGTAATAAAAAAGCGTTGTACTTAACATGAGAGAAAAAGGTCTCATCAAACGAGAACAACTGAAGCTACAAAAATGCAACTTTTGACTGAAATGTCTCAAAACATAAAGCGCAAAACGGGTAGAGAGTAGAAAAATAGAGTTTGTTGTTCGTGAAGAGAGCCTACGCAAATCTACTGCTAAGAAATGATAATAAATATAGTGGTAGTGGTATTTACTCAATAAGTCACTTTATCTTTTGCATGGGCAAAATTTTTGTTTCAGCTGTTACTGACGTAATTAACAAACAGTTTTAAGACGACTTCTTTAATTCACCTTGATTCTTTTTCCTTCCTCATTCCGGATTCCCTGGTAAAAAAATCACTTCCATACGTCAAAATTTCGCCTGTCAAAGGAGAAAGAGTCTTTCGCTGTGCTTAGCTGTGTGCATCTCTGGTGAACATTTCGCCTTTCAAAGGAGAAAGCGTCTTTCTCTGTGCTTGCTGTACATAGCTGTGTGCATGTGTGTGTCTCTGGTGGAGGAATGATTTTTGAATGTGCTGTACTCAGTTCTAATCATACACATCCATACTATTGTTACGTATATGCATTTCATATGAAATTAAGTACATTAATTCGTTATTCTATGGGAAAAAGAAGAATTACCCTTGGCTTTAGTAAAATTTCAGTTTGGTATCATGAAACAAGAAGTTTGTTCCGCGATCTTTTGGTCAACCGAACGAAATTTTCAGTTCCTATATCTCTCTGGCAGCTCTATATACACAGTATAATTTCCCGGGAAGCTTTGGAAAGCGCAGTGAAATGCGCAAAATAGTATAAAATTAATGGGGGAACAGTAATTTGCTGACGCTTTTTTTCCGATAGGTTTTCCAGAAATGCAAGGTAAAGTGAAAAAAAGGAAAGGGAAAAATCCAAAAGCTTGATAAAAAAAGTTTTTATCTGTGCAGCATGCATACTTTTCATTTAGTAATTTCGCAGGTTTAGCCCATCCCCGAGAACGACATTAAATTTTTATCTACAATCTTTTTCTCGTGCTGTAGTGCGTATGTGGAAATGTTAAAACAGTTTTAGGATTGTCATAATGCTACGTTCAAAGACGCACTCAAAGTACATTTTGAATTTAAAGTGCACACTTCCAAATGTGCTTCAGAAAGATACTTCTCTACATTCAATAGCACCGATCCCCCGCTTTCGGTTGGCTTTCAGCAATGCAAGGTTTAGAAAAAAAAATAGCAAATGCAAATTCGCCGCGAATACTTCGTTATGCTCCTCTGTTTGGCAATTTAGTTCAATGTATAATTTCCATTGATTAAAGACACAGATAAGTAAAAAGATTATTAAGGGTACTTACCATAGTTACAGGTAACCACCGTTCGGTCATTTCATTTTCCTTGTTCAAAGAGTTGGTTTCCCCGTCAATTAAGTCATCAATTCCGTGCAGAGAGGCATCTCGTCTGTCGAACTCTTCATCCGCCCTGCTGAGCATCTCCTGAAGCGTCTGGATGTACTCGATGGCCCTATGCAACGTCTTCACCTTCGATAACCTCTTATTTCTGCTTTCGGCCGGCACACACTTTCGCAGCCTGGCAAAAGCGGTGTTTACTGCTTGCACTCGACGCCTTTCCCGGGCATTCCTTCTCGCTACCAGGTGCGGCGGTTTCTCTCGATGCGGAACGTGTTTGTAGCTCGATTTACTAGCCTTGCGCACTTTTTTCCTCGTCGTTGCTACTGGACCCGTTTGGGCAGGCAGAGCCAGCGAACTCCCTTGGAGAGCCGTTGTCTCCGGAGCTAAAGACCGGCTACCAGCACTGTAGGTGCGGCCGTCTACGGAAGAAGCGATAATGGCCTCCTGGTGAGGATGATTGGGATGCCTGCTTATCCACGGCGTCGAGGAGAAGCTGTCCGTCACCATTCCTGGTGACACCAGGTAGGGAGAATTAAAACTAGAGTTCGAAGAAAAATGGGTCATTTCTTGGATCATGTGGATCGCTAATATTTTAACAAGCACTGCAGAACGTAAACGGACTGTGGCGAAAAGGAAATCTTGTTTTCCTCCTTTGAATTATTCTCTAAAATTAAAATATTTTCCGATCGCTTTAAATTGAGTTTTGTTTTTTGGCTGCAAACAAAGTGGTACTAATTGCTGGCAGTAATTTCATAATTAAACCTTCAGTTTCCCTTTATGCGATATTATCTCATTTTGAAGATCTCCTGTGAATAAACTTCCATAGAGGCAGCTGTAAACATCATAACAGAACATTTTAATACAATTTCTTTTTCATTTTTTCTGCTTTTTCTTCAGCTGAATAATTTAAACGCATTCGAGAAGAGAAGGCAAAGAGAGATTCACTTGCCATTTGGAAAATTTTATGAATTTTGCTAGCAATAAAATACTTATTTAGGTATGAATATCAGAAATATCTTTAAAAAATGGATATTATTTTCTAAATTACATTTCTCACATCAAAACATACTATATGTTTGAATCATGGTCCATATATTCTCAAATCTTTTCCCGGATAGCAGGGAAGTAAAAAGATTATTGCTACACAAAATCATGTACAACGCTTACGGCTCTGTCATTATAGTCATTCTTCTTCAAACACAGAACTTAATCGTTTGAAAAAGGGTACTGCCTTCACTTTTTCGATAGAAAATGTTTTTTAGCGCATGCTTATATAAAATATTGGTTGATACCTTTCATAAAATGTTTCATTTTTCTTTATGAAAAATAAAGCAATGCTCCTTGGAACATTAACTGAACTTTTAATTATTCTTAAAGGAAAAACCTATTTCATTTTTCTTTCTTTTTAAACTTTTTTTGGTGAGCAATTTGTATTGCCAACCGTTGGTGGTAAAATAAAGTATTCTTTTCTCCTAAACTTGATACATCCGATAAATACGAAGTCAGATTCTAATTTTCGTTACTTTATGAACGCCGCTTTCTTTAAATTTGCTCAATGAATTAAAAAGTCTTCAGCTTGAAACTTATAAATCAGTTTTTCACAAGCATATGTTATTTAATGTTCTCGAAATTCGCATAACATCTTTTCAAATCTACAAAGCATATTTCCCTCTTATTTTTCTAGCAGAAAAATTTGGCTTTATAAATCCATTCAAAATTCAAGAGAAGGGGTTTTCCTTTTCTTTTTTTTTCCGAAAATAATATGTGGAAAGAAATGCTTGTGTAGTACGTAAGCGAAGATCTTGCACCTCTTTTATCAGGAAGGGGTTCACTGTCCAAAGCACCTTGTTGATGTCATAATAATATATATTTTCTGCATGGATAAATTGAACTTTCCTACCAAGCGTATCCGTCTGGGTCCAGGGATTTTCGGAATGGAAATCAAATAAGGACAGCAAACACGTGTTTCTCTGTTTTATACGTCGACTGGAGCTCGACGAGCTCGCCTGTCAGAATTACGTAAAGGCACCGCGGCACGCGCCGTTCCGTCCAATGGCGATCATGAAGCCTGCGCATGGCGATATTTTGCCGCCCCAATGCCTCCGCCTCCTACTAGACATCACTTTAGGGGGTCCCACCCTACCAGTTCCTCCTCCCTTCGTTGCTCTTGTGTCGTGTTCTACATGCGAGCATCTGCCCTTTTCGTCCCCTCGGGTCTGGTGGCTTTATGACCCCGGGCAAAAGGTGCAATTTGACAAATGACTGAGCACACATCAATTACGACAAGCATCAAGTAAGCGTTAACACGCATTTTGATTGTCTTATTTTGGCATCATGTTTTATACCATTTGTATCGTATGGGAATATAAAACGTTGCGGAAGCAAAATAAAGAGTTGCAGTCGAAGTAGCAGGAAGTGTGACCGTTAATGAATTCAAACAATTCGCAAATAACAAACCTGTAGAAAAAAAAACTACATTGCTTATCAAGCTGCAATTTTAGCAAAATGCCTTACAATGTTTATTGGCATGAACGGATCACAAATTACCGTTGCACAAGATTATATTCTAATTAATAACAAGGAACTGTACACCAACTGTTCTTAAAATAGTATAATTATAGTAATAATCCGAATTTATTTGCGTGGGATAGAAATAAAAGTTTCCAAGCTTTCGCACATCAAACAGATGACTTTTTCAAGGAAGGTAGACAGCAAAATTCATGTTTAACCAGCATAGTTTGCTGTCTACCTTCCTTGAAAAAGCCATCTGGTTGATGTGCGAAAGCTTGGAAACTCTGATTTCTATTCTACGCCAATAAATTCGGATTACTAGTATAGTTATACTATTTTAAGATTACATTCACTTTTGCGCTTGCTACTTTTCCGACAGTACGAATAAGTACAGGAAGCAACCGCAAAGAATTAGGGGATGGAAAACAGGGAGTCATGAAACGCGTTGAATAAAACTTTTTCTACGTGAGGAGGGAAGAGGAATACAGAATTCGCAGTAATCAATTCCAACGGCAAATTGAGTTTGAAGCCCTATCAATGTTTATCCTAAAGTGACTTATAAACAAACATGTCTCTAAGACGCACACCCAGGAAATGAATAAAACTTTTTCTACGTAAGGAATCTGAAAGTATCTTTCATTTTGATGAAAGACACTTTCAGCCACTTTAACCATGTTTTAAAGTACAGTAACATTGTGCTAGTGGAAAATTAATCAATACCATGTAAGCATTTTCTAACCACTGGCATTACACACAGTGTAATGTCAGTTGTTAGAATAACGTAATGTAAAGTCGTTGACGAAATTCGTGCCAATAACATCAATTGCTAGAATGCCGTCGTTGCACGATATAAGATGAAATTCAAATTTAACGATGGAAAATTGCCTTTTTATTACACTGAATCAAAAGCTAAAAGTCAAAATCACATCACTAGATCTTTCATGCTGGCTTCCAGCACATCCTCAGGTGAATTCTAAAACAGGTATCGTAAAAATTTGAAAACGAGTCCACCGTGGAACGTCGCTTTTGTTTATATATAAAAATTTTCAAATTTTTACGATACCTGTTTTAGAATTCACCTGAGGATGTGCTGGAAGCCAGCATGAAAGATCTAGTGATGTGATTTTGACTTTTAGCTTTTGATTCAGTGTAATAAAAAGGCAATTTTCCATCGTTAAATTTGAATTTCATCTTATATCGTGCAACGACGGCATTCTAGCAATTGAACGTAATGTAATGTCATTACACAAGGTATTTTTGTGATTGCAATAATGTAATGTCATTTATTATTACACATCGTGTAATGCTGTCATCATGTAATGTCGTCGTGTAATGTCACATTTCGTAATGCCTGAAAAAATTTATAGCGATACGTTCCAGTTCTAAGTTCAGAGCATTCCAGAAACGCACCTGATTTTAAACGGACCTCTAAATAACAGGAATTTTTCTGAAACACCTTCCGTAAACGCAACGCAATTTTTCATTCATGGGGGAATTAATTCCATTCATTTGTACAGTAATATTATTATCAAATTTCTGCTTATGTCATTTTGATGATATGCACATGAAGTGGGAAATGTTGGGTATCCCCAACAACAGAGGAATATACAAAAAATTAAAAATTAAAACAAATAAAAAATAAAAGGGAGGAAAGGTGAACGAACTACGTACGCTTAACGCAGTTTTCCACAAACTGTTATCAAAATGTTTTTTTTCTTAAAATTTTCCACTGTTTTTGCTCTCATTTTATATTTTTAAAAATACAGGGGAAAATATTGTTACATGTATTTATGTTGAGAAATTGTGCTTATAATTATCTTTATACTGTGCTCACAAAGAACAACGAACTTCGGAAATTTGAAAACTTCTAATATTCGTTTGTTATGTCTTAAAAACCTTCCTCGCCTGCTTACGGTAGAATTCTATCACTTAATCGCACAATTTTCTGCATTTATGCGCACTGATCAATAATGTGTCAAAAGTGAAAGACTTTAGCGCTGGCCTCTGATCGTTCGTCAGAGTGGATCCGGGTTCGAGTTCCGTATGCGGTATATGCAACGCGCTTGTCCTACGGCAGTGGCTTTAACCAGTGGTCTCAAATAAGGGACCAGTGACTGCTTACAGGCCATTGAGTTGCTCACGGTGGTCGTTAAAACCGAAATTAAAAAAAAAAAAAAAAAAAAAAAAGTAGAAAGCAGTATACTCACAGAGAAGTTGCAGTCGGGCTGGAGATTATTCCAGGCTCGATTCTCTTTCTTCTGTTTAATAGTAGTTGAATGAAACTATTTCCTTATAAAATATTCATCGGGCTCAACAGACTTCACTTGAGATTCATGGATATAATAGTAGAAACGATACTTCGTGAAAACAGCTTCAAACGTTGCTGAGTGGATATTATCTGTTAGTGTCCGTCTTACAGGGAAACAAACAATTGTTCGGAAAATCTGAGTCATCGTCAGTAAGGGTATCGTATACCGCACCGAAAGTGGAAGTTCTAACTTGTGCTCGCATTCAGACGACGAAAAGGCATTATAATAAGGATTAGTAATTGTTTCAAGTATGCCTAGCTGGAAATCTCTTAGACTGTGAAATAACGTAATGAGTTACACAACTGATAGATCGTTTTCTAAAAATCAGACTAAAAATATTTTTTATATCTCGTAGAACCAAGTTTGTCTATGTACTTTCTACTTTTCTGGATACATTGTTCTGCTTATATAGGTGCATAGGTTCGCATATGTACTTTCACGATATTTATGTTTCTAAAAGAAACATTAAGTATCTCCTTTTAGTTGGGATAGAGGTTATTTCAGCATAGATTTTTCGTATATTTGTTCTTTGCCTTTTCTGGAAAGCGACTTTCCCAACAAGCTGTGCAATTACATATTTTCACTCTTCAATGTGTCTTTGTTTCTAACTTATCGCACGTGATAGCAAATGGAGGAAAATATGAGGTACTCAGTTTAAGATTAAATACACTTCTTTCAAACGACCACCATTTATTTGCGTATAATATCATATTAAATTAAACAAAATGTTGGATAAGTTTCGACTGAATCAAACTTCAGACTTACATATATCGATTGCAATAACGAAAAATTCACTGTATGGATAACAGCGG
This sequence comes from Macrothele yani, assembly GCA_039090855.1. NCBI lineage: Eukaryota > Metazoa > Arthropoda > Arachnida > Araneae > Macrothelidae > Macrothele > Macrothele yani. Next base: position 80,619,622 of record CM077002.1, read on the forward strand.
TGAGAAAAGTGAGTAGTACATTATTGCAATCGTTAAAGAAGTGAACTGTTTGTTTCCAGTTTAAAATATATTTCACAGATTAATGCTTCTGCCTTCTGAAAATGCATAATATGAAGTCAATAAGGATGGTTCTCAATTCAAAATGTCCTGTGCTTTACCACGATCATAGCTTAAAAAGACATTTTCGTCTATAAATTCCAAAGAATTCTATAATATTTGAATAAGGAAGATAAAAAAATATTCAATATTAACTTCATATTATTCCAGTTCATATGATTTGGGCCAGTTCAGCGTTTGGTTACTACAAATTTGATGCATTTCCACCTTTTTCTATTGATTCATGTTCGTCCAGATGAATGTTTGACCAAAATAGGTTTCATTACAATTGCATAGTGCTTCTCCATTTAATTTTGAATTTCATGGTGGCTAAAAAAAAAAAACTCATTTTCTCACACAACTGGATTTCCAAGGTGCAAAATATGACAGCTATTGATTTAAATAAACAACTTGCCGAAGGATGTTGCGCTAGCCCTCCAAATGACCGTTACGCTCCCTCTGTAGAACAAGCAAAGTAAAGGCTAACTATCAATTGTAAAAGAGGGCAGCATAGCAGCATGGATTCACACACACACACACACACACACACACACACACACACACACACACACTTTTCCCCCATGAACTGTTCGCCGGGAAAAGCAGAAAATTGTGATCCTGATGGTACACCAGGTTTTTGATAGTATATAGTTTTTGTTGTGAAATGCAAATATTTCTAGAAGAGACTTTGTCAATGGTAAATTTGACAGCATTTAAATTTCATTTGAAGAAGATTTTCTGTCTTAAGCGAAATCAAATGCGATACGCTGTCTGTGCAAGCAGGATTTCTGTGTACAGGAACGTGACATATCAAGAAGCTGGATGGCCTTAATATTAGAAAAACATCTTAAATTTCAAATTGATAACAAGGAATAGTACACCAATTATGTAGTGATCCGATTTATTGGCGTAGGATATACATAAGCGTTTCCAGGCTTTCGCACATCAATCAGATGACTTTTTCAAGGAAGTTAGACAAAAATTTCTTTGTAGAAATATTTTAAGCTAAGCGCCATGAATGTAAAAAATAAGAGAAACGCAGCGCTATGTATTATGCTACGTGGGAGTTCAAGAAATAATGAAAGATATCATAGGGACTTGAATAATAACGTTTTAAGCCCTATGGCAAGATCCAGATAAATTCAGATTTTGATTTTTATACATAATTCTTGTCAGAGGTATTTAGGGTTATAGATTTTTATAAACAATTCTTGTCAGAGGCGTTAGGGTTACGCAGTTTGATACCAGTAATTTTTTTAAAAGATGAGAGTTTTAAAAGGGTTTGTTTTATTCATCTTGGATAAACTGAACTTGATTACTTGATTTTGGGCAAACATTGGTATCGCTCAAGAGTAAAGTTGAACTTATAACAAAATATTTGTCGTTACTTTAATAATACTGTTTTTCGATAATATTACCTCAGAAAGTTTGAAGTTATAAAGACATCTTCTTCCATTGGATGAGACGCTGAATTTTGTAGATGTGCGCTTTGCGTAGCTTTGATATTGTTGGCATCGTCGGAACTGGTATAATTAAGCAAACTGAGGTTACTTTGAGTTTCAGTGATCATGCTTTCATAAAACAGTTCACCAAGATTCTAGACAGAATGGAAAAACGTAGGTTTCAGCTGTCGATAGACTTGTATAGATAAGGTTTACCAATTTATCATTTTTGGTGACAGCCGCGTAGTTATCTCCCCAACAGGTGAGGAACGTTCAAAATAAAAAAAGAAAAAAAAAAAAAGAAGATAGAAAAGCTCCTCAGTGTTTTCTTATTTTGTATTTGTTTCTAGAAAAGCTAGAAACGCCAATTTGCTTTCAGTTTTTATGTGTTCTTTCCTACAAATTATTTAAGAACTACGCAAACTGACGGCTTCAAATCTGCTGTCCTCATTTCTGTTAAATATAATTTATTTACGTCTTTTATAAATTTCTACTTAGCTCCGCTATTACGTTTCGTTTCTGAGTAGGTAATCATAATCTGTTTTTAATATTTATTTTACTAGAGTACTTCATGTTCACACATACACAGTGTTGTTAGCTCAGCATTTCAAATGTTAACTTTGATTTTAAGATTAAGAGTTTTACGTTTCCTCAAGTAGCCAAATTCAGCTAGGATCGATTTCACGGCATGCGCCATCTATTTAAAACAGTTCTTTTTTTCGTCATCGTATTTCCAATAACTTACTAACAAAACTATTATCTGTATTAAAGGAGAATATTATGTTTGTTTCTTCCTAAGATTACACATACAATTGTCTTGCAGCGATCAAGTGTCAAAACTGCAGGAAATAATCAGACTTTCGTCATATTAAGTAAGCAATGTTAAATTTAAGTCATGAATTCTTCTGGGGAAATTTCGATGACAGAATAACCTAGCTCGAAATCACCTTTCCAGTTCGCAAGCTAGTTTCAAATTCATGCCTGTTATTCCTTAATTAAAGCAAACAGAAAACAAAAGGAAAGGAAGTAAGAAAAGTGAGTGAGAAAGAAAGAAAAAAGAAAGCTTTTTTTATATACATATATACTGTAAATAGGAAAATAATATGTCTGGGCGGCTGACTGTATAATGTGCTTTGAACGAAGGATCCCATTCTTCAATATTTAAACGATGAGTAATGTAAATACCATGTACATATTACTTTGCTACTTATTGTTATATATTTCATTCCAGGCTATTCTTCATCTCGAATGAGACTTTTTCTTTGGTAGCACTTATTTTTATCTTTGATGTTTTGTACTTAGTATTATTTGAGATTTCTGAAAGCGTCATTTTCGGATTCAAACTTTCATTGTGAGTGGATTTTACTACTTGCACGTAACAAACATTAGGAATGCTTTCCATACTCATCCGTCATGAATTATTTTAATTTGGGTGTCTTTCAGGGCCAGCTTAAGACTGATGCAAGTAGGCGGAAATTCCCACCAATCACCGCCTACTTCACATCATCGTGCGCAAGACTGATGTCTGAAGAAGACAGCGATCCCTACCACACCCAATAACCATAAAGCATCTTTTACTGTGGCCACACATGAACTAATACATTGCTTTTGAAGTTACAAAGTAATGATTTCTCGTCACAACAAACTCGTAAAAGCAGATCCGTCATCACAGCCCGCTTCAAATTTTGCACGTGAGTAGATCTGCTAATCAGTGACACGATCATCGGGGCTGTCATCGATGGCCGAACTAATTTTACCACCGAACGGAAAAAAAGGAAAAGTTGCTTTTCCTAAGACAGAGATCGAATGACTCATAATGATGGAAAAGTACGCTTTGTTAAAATGCATTGGTAATTTACATGTTAATGGCGAGTTTACGAGATGATGCGAAGGGACACCAACGACCCCTATGTGTTACGCTGTCATGTTATACAGAAATAAACGCACTAATATGCAGTTTATGGAAAAATAAAGTGATTCCTCTGAATCTGAAATTCATTGACATCCAGAGGGAAATGTATGTGAAATTTCATATTTTAAATCAAATTCCAAATTACAAGTGTGTCTGAAATTTACGTACAGTGTACAAACTACGCCCCTAAGCTTTCGATCGGAATGAGCACTCCGCAAAGTCGAAAATAGGTACCTTTTAAAATCTTGATTTATGCCGACTTCGTGAAAACCGATTGTTGTTCTGTGGAAGTGATATGACAGACAATATGTGCGCCTATTACCGTCTGGACGACGCATTTTGCTTGACGGGTGTAAGCAAGACGGTATGAAAACCATCTGCCTTCTTTTCAACGACTGACCTGTTGACGAGGCTTTTAATTCTGTGTGGGCTCCGGTGTCATCTTTGAAAGCAAACATATTGCTTTCCTCATACATTCATGCATGCGATTGATCAGTTCTATAGTGGTCAGTGTCAGGAAGGATTGATATGTAAATCCCGGAAAACACTAGACAAACATGTGCATACCGAGTTCAACTACTTCAGAATTTTTCTATTCTTCAGATTCGGAGTATCTTGAAAGAACCTTTTACTGGAATCACTTACAAGTTTATCCATTTAAACACTTACAAACCAGCGCAGTGTGTGACGTAGCTAACTCAGAGGTGACGCACATGTCAAGACGTCAAAGTTACAGCGGCAAACTTCGTCGGCGTAGCGTAATTGGGAAAGCATTCGGCCTAAGCAGAAAAGCAGAAAGATTCGGGGCCGAATCATGCCGCCAGCAAACTTTTAGGCTATAAATAAATCTACCAATTTTGTTTGCTGCTGTAGGTGTACAAACTCGTATTTACACGCTCATATTATACTAACGCTTCGAAAGGAACTTGTATTCCATAGTAAGAAACCATTTACTGTAAAAATGTAACCAACGCATACATATTTCTAAAAAATGTCATTTGTGCAAAATTTTATTAACATACTGTTTTGTATATGTTTTCACCTGCAAACACAGAATTCTGAAAATCATACCATCGTTTCAATACCCGTCTTACGTGGTGAGAAGAAACATAATTTGTTGAACGTAATTTACAGAAACAGGAAAAATCCTCCACCCACTACCCCAACATGTTGTTTGATTCTTCGCTGAATGTAATACTTATGCAAGGACTTCCAAACTGCTTTCCGGAACTTTAATTTTTAAGAGACTGTTAATCATCAGAAACCTTAAGACACGTGATTGGTGGCCAAACTCTCACTCACTAGTTTCTTGCCAGAAAAATGCTAGAATTAACTTTTATACACTGCTGGCCACCCAAAATGCAACACCCAGAAGGAAGTATCAGATTGGCCTGAAATTCGCAGCATGAGTCGCCCGCGAGAGGGCATGCAAACGATTAGCATTGCAGAGTATATGCAAATCCCGTGCGCCCGGCACGCCACCAAGAAGCACTATGAGAAGGGTGCACAGAAGGCGGGGTGTAAGTAGTGGAAGTGTGTTGTGCTGCCGGACCTGTGCGTGGGAAGCTTCCTGATGCCTCGTCGCAGAAAACGGCAGTCATTCCAGCACGTTTCGGAGTTCGACAGAGGACGAATCATGGCTTATCGCGACAGCAATTTATCGTACCGAGACATCGGCGCCCGTGTGGCACGACATCCAGCCACAGTGAGGCGAGTATGGATTCGGTGGGTGCAGGAGGGACGGACGAACCGACGTGAGCGATTGCCGCAGCCGCGGCCCACCACCGAACTAGAGGACTGCCATGTTGTGCGGCGGGCATTGCCGCACAACGTTAGCGCAGGAATTAGGGTGTGTTGCGCAACAACTTGTGTCATCACGTACCGTTGGACGTCGTCTGCAGGAGCGGGGACATGTCGCACGGCACCCATTGCACCGAGTACCATTGACGTTACACCACCGGCGAGTGCGGCGGCAGTGGGCCGTTGAACGCCGCACCTGGACTACGGAATGTCACGACATTGTCTTCTCCGACGAATCCCGCTTCTGCCTGCGACACCACGATGGTCGGATCCGCGTGTGGCGGCACCGTGGCGAAAGACTGTATGATGCCTGCATTATGCATCGCCATACCGGTCCGTCGCCTGGCGTTATGGTTTGGGGCGCAATTGGATATGGCACCCGCAATCATCTGGTACGCTTCACCCGTACACTCAACAGTCACCGCCACATCTCCGACGTTTTGAAGCCTGTAGTCCTCCGTTACCTGCAGGACCTGCCAGTGGCCACGCTTCAACAGGACAATACGCGCCCGAACGTGGCACGCACCGTGCAACAATTCTTCACGGCCCACCAGGTGTCACTGCTGCCGTGGTCCGCCTGTTCACCCGATATGTCGCCCATCGAACACGTCTGGTCGCTGATCGGCAACCGAGTGGCCTGGCAAGCACCACCTGCGACTACGCCTGATGAACTGTGGCAACGTGTGGAAGCAGCCTGAACCGACCTACCGCAAGCCCACATCCAAAGCCTTTTTCGTTCGATGCCGCGGCGTGTAGCGGCCGTTATTGCCAGCCATGGGGGCCAAATGAACTATTGATTTCTGCATGTTCCGCAAGTCGCACGGGCCTGTAAGCTCAATCGTTTCATCTTTGTATCTGTTGTTATGTGTCCAGTAAATCTGGCTTTGCTATCTCGTGTCCTTCTTGGTGTTGCATTTTGGGTGGCCAGCAGTGTACATGCGGTTTGTTCTTCAGGAAACTTACAAATTTCAAAGTCTTGGAGATTTCCAGTTTCCACCCACCCAAGAGGGTTACATTTCACCATCCAGCTGAATATTGTTATACAGGAATCAGTCTGAACTTTCAAACTGTACTAATCAAGGAGCCTGCTCTGGAACATCGATCCAGGTTAAATAAAAACATAATGTGATAGCCTACGAATACTTCGGAAGTGTTTAAAAGTAGCCTACATCCGTATGCTGTACAAAAAGCAAAGCTAAAAAATTTAACATTGTGTATCACGTAGATGACTTTTAGATATTCCGATAGCACCACAAATTATGTGCGTACAATGATCTCATAAATAGCAAAAAAAAAAAAAAAAAAAAAATAAATAAATAAATAAATAAAAAAATAAAAAAACTCGGGTAACATCAAATTATTCTCTAAGCAAATTCAAAGATTTTATACGAGAAAGTGCACGTTAAATCATTTCTCGCCCGACAATGCTAAATAACAAGCTATCAGAAAATTGCTGCTGTGAAAAATGCGAAAAAGTTGTTCTTTTCCAAATGCATTCAGAGTTACTGCTTATTCTGTGTTTTAGCCAACTTTGTGAATTTCCGACCTGCTTATTTTCTGCGAAGTCAGTCGGACATTTTGTTCTGCTGCTGTAATATATTGCTGCTGGACTGCGTTTTTGATTAATATATATTTATGTGCTTTTAACTTCTTCATTTCAACTGAATTCCCGTTTCCGCATATCAAATCCTACATTTTTTTAAAGTTACGTCAAAACCTTTAGGGTGAAATTTGGTCTCTTTCTTTTATATTTTTTTTTTTGAGAAATTTCTTGTTTCTTGTTTCCCGTGTGCAACAATAATGTCTGACATTTTGCTATTAGAATATCTTTTGGAAAAGTCAGAACATGGCTTTTGTCCATCTGCGCATGGAAACAAGTTTTTTTTTTTATTTTTTCGTTGGTGAATTTGGAGAGTGAGAACGCAGGCCCATATCTTTTAGTGCTTTTATTCTTCATTCTGTCTCTAGGGGACGTAAATGCAGGTACTCTTTGTATTTTATTCTACATCATTGCTTTTAAAATTCGTATTGAAGAAATTCGTTTTCCTGTCTGAAACCTTTCACCACGGAAACCACTTTGCGCACGCTTTCTACTTGAAATAATGTTAGTCTTCCTTCTAGAGGGCTCAAAACTATATACTAATTTTATTTCTGTCACTGCTTCTAAAAAAATTGAAAAACGTGCGTCGAATAGTACCTTTTTGAGGGAATATTTTACGTATCTTCGCTATTTTCTGAAAGTTGTCACTAGAGGTGAAAATGCATATTTTATTTTTCTACGCAAAACACCTCATATATATTTTCTGCTAAAAAGAATAAACGCATATATAGACAATTTCGCCACCAGCCTTCAATTTCCCTTTTGATCTTTATCTCTAAACATCTTATTTAAAAAATTCCTTGTTATCAGATACCTCTCAGTGAGAGAAACACTTTGCATATATTTTTCAATTTTCTGTAACAGTTCTGCTTCTATATGGTGTAAGTGTGCATTTCTACTAGAAATAATAGTTTTTAAACATCCGATTGTAAAATTCTCTTTTGCACTTGATACCATTATTCACTTGCAGCCATTTGTCCACTTTAGCTAATGTACAGTTTTCCCGTTGGAAGTGCAAACTCAGATTCTGCTTTCTGCTTTTCTTGCTGCCTCTGTTTTTAAAAGTTGAAAAAATCTTTTTCGGCTGCATAGCGATGACCACGAGGAAAATTTTGCGTATATTTTTCGCTTCTTTGTAACTCACACTTCTGCAAATAAAAAAGCGAAAGTCTATTATTCCTACTTACAACGAATCTCGACTTCGAAAAATCCTTTTCTTCGCCTTATACCCCTGATTGTGAGAAGCATAAAGTCATATATGAAAAATCCTTTATACATCAGATATATTTCACTATGAGGAACGTTTACGCAAGTTTTCTGATCTTTCCTAATGCACAGTTCTGTAGCTAATATTTTAATTTCAAAATGCATTTTAGTTTCTAAGCACCAGTTTGACTGGATGACATTTACTAAGGAGAAAATACGAACATAATATAATTTAAAGAATGAACAGTTTTCCTATTAAGGGCATAAACACATATTTTTTTTTGTACGAATAACCCCTCTTCTAAAGATCCGCTTTGAAACATTCTCTTGTGTTTTTTCTTTTATCTATGACAAACAGATTTGCTTACAATTGGCAGAAATGCGCATTTGTGCCTGAGAAAATAGCTTCAATTCTAAGCTACCAAGAGAAAAAAAATTTTCGGCATACACTATCAATCACTATAACAAAGATTTAGGTGCGTTTCTTGCTTTAAATGATACACTGTTTTTCTACTACAGGCGTCAGGCTTGTTTTCCACTGCGATCATATTTCGATTAGGATAGACAGGCAGCGAAAAGAAATTCTGCTTCGGATATATTTCTTGTGGATAAAAATCTATCCGAAGGAATTTATACTACCGCAATTCAGTTTTTTTGCCCAAAATTTATACGATAGCAATTCAATTTTTTGGTACGGGATGTAATCGATATTTCTACAACGCAATCGTTTCTCTGATTCTAAAAGACAGATTTATGAAAAACAAAAAAACAAAAAAAACAAAAAAACAAAAAAAGAAAAAAAAATTTGTATTGATTGCATTTTCTATGAGGAGAAGAATTATTCGTTGCCATAAATTCCTTTTAAAATTTCGTACCTCAATAAGGGTTGAGTGATTATTACATTTCGAAATTCTCGCACATTCCTTTTGAATCATTAGATCTTCTCATTACACCAGATAATTCGGTCTAATATTTCATGTATCGCATTGCTCATCCTATATTTGCCAAGTTTCAAGTCATGGTTTCAGATTTGTATCTGTTACTGGTAGGCCCAATTAGTAAGCATTTCATTCCTTTGTAACTACGAACTTATCTAAGTTTTCATCTGGCTAATCAAGTTGAAATGAGATAAGATTGCATTCATTAAATTGATATTAACGCTTTAAGCAGCCGATTTACCTGAGCCAAATGGTGCCCAAAAATTTCTGCGCTCCTAAAACAGAAGTGTTAACACAGTGGCTGAGTTATACAGAAGCTACGGCAAAACAAATCTTTCCTATCCCCCTCTCATCTCAACAGTATTGGTTATAAACCTATCTCTGGTAGTAAGTGATTCCTTATAGTCCTTAGTCTTATAGTCTGATTCCCATATATTTCATTTCATTTATTTCATTTTAGTTGTTGCATACAAATTACATAGGTTAAGAGAAGTCGATTATGGAGCAGATGAGCAACAACAGGGATGAAAAGAGGGAAAAGGCCATATGGACCTAACTAGCCCTCTTCTCCCAAAACAATAAATTTTCCTTTTTTCTCTGCTCCAAGACCCAAGGAATGATTAGGAAGGGCTAGTCTCCCAGACACGGACACCGTGCCACTTGATAGAAACAAGTTCCTCAAACATATTTTCTCTTCTTTCTTAGGTTCTTCGTCATTTTTATAACATTTTTAGCAGAAAAGGCAGTCAGACAGGAAGGATTAATGACCATCATGCCCTATTTGACAACTTAGAATGGCAAACCTGAGGTAAAAGCAACGCTTTCTGATGTGCAAGTTCACTCTTTCCTGTCGAGTATATTCTCTGTCTAAGAAGTGGTTCGACCCACTTCGTAGACAGAGAATATATTCGTTCGAGCAGGTTTCAGCTCATTTTACTAGCCTCGTGTTAATTAATTTCGTCCGGTGGAAGGGTCAAAAACAGATGTTGCTTCCGTTTTATGTCGATTGTATCCCATGACTTGAATGATTATCAATCATTGTATGTTTTGATTTAGGAAGCAAGTAAACAATATATATTTATTTCTTACAATAATAATGATATATATTTAACTTATTTGTAAGCGACTTCATTCTATCAAAAATTATTTTATTTAGTTACGAGAAAAATTAGTTGCTTGGTGTTTTTGATTTGTTTTCTATTAACTGGCATGCTTCCATAGGGCTTGTATTTTTTTTTATATCTAGGGAAACTATAATTACATTATTGGAGTTTTCTGTACAAGTAATAACTCTTTTTAATACTTTCAGGAAATTTCTGGCAGTATGTTTATTATACCCGAATAATTCTTTTAAAATCAATTTTCTATACTCTAAGATTTTCCCTTTGATTTATTACTAAAAGTCATACCTCGATATAATAAACAGTATAAGATTTCTGTTCTACAGCAATTGCCTGGCACGGTGTCTGCAATTTCTTAGCTCTGTCAAAATTAGTGACAGATTAGGTACCTATTTTCGTAGGAACATCACCTCACGTGGAGCTCCAGCTGAGCGAAAAGATTGAAATTGATGGTTCAGCTTCTTCAGAGTTGCACACTACTGGTCTGAGTAAGGACCCTCCTGCCTCCAAGTGGATAATTCATCGGGAATACATCTTGCTCTTGGGGCTGTCTGGCAGCCTCTGTGGGATATATAGCTTAATATTCAAATGACGTTCTCGGAAGGCCGTAGAAAATTCATTAGCTGGATAATTTGTGGACAACAAGTTTAAAACAGTTTTTCCTGCATTTTTATATTTAGCGGAACTGTCATTTCCCCGAGTTTATCTCTATTTGGTATGTATATTTATGTTATCTTTTTACCTGCAGTATAGCGACTACAGAGCAGAACGAAATCTTTATTTCTCCTCTAAATGTGGAAAATAGGAAATAACACTTAACTCCCCAGTAATTTATTGATCTTATTCACTTCTTACTTCTGTGTGTACCTAAGAAAGTTCGCTCGAAACGATCAATCGATCGTGTATCAAGAACAGGTTACATGAAAAAAAAAGATAAAATGGTCAGCAAAAAATACGAAACAGAAAAGCAGCAGTTCGTCTTAAAGAATTGAAAATTTCTGAGTACCCTAAAATTTGCACAAGATTTATCGTTAGAGAACTTCGCTGGGCATTTTAGCGTACCGACAATTAGTTCGTATTACCTTATTCATTACGGTGCGTTAATATTTGAAAGAGATCAGTGAATACCTTTCAAGGATTACGACGGCAGAGGGGAGAAAAAGGGGGTATTAAGTGATATAGTTTAAGATATTCAGACTTGAGCTGTCCAAGAAGAAGAAGAGTCAGTAATTTGGCCTGTGAGGAGAGGGGTCCTGGCCTGTCCTCGGTTGTTGCGTATGCATAGCGTGCCTGCCCTCAGGGTTGGCAGGTGAGAGCTGAAGCCGGCGCGTGCTAGATCAAGAGCCACGTGGCACTTCACTCCTCCCTCTTGGACATCGATTTCAGATTTTTTGTTTTTTGGTAAAGGGGGAAGCTGCTCACGCGAAGTCGCAGTAAATACAGGAGGGAAAGCACACGCAAGAAGGTTGTGGGACAAGAAAACGCAGGGTTTCAAAAAGGATTAAAAAAGAATTTTCGAAAAGAATGTTACGGGTTTATCAAGTGGTCCATACCTCTATTTTAGATGTCTTTCTTTCTTGCAGCTAATTACTGGTGCCATCTGCGAAGATGTGCGTCGTCAGACGGGGGAAAACTGGTTGCGCTTTAGTCTTTGATATAAGAGAACGCTTGTAATAGAGCAGCTGCTTTTCAGGAAGGATTTGGGCTTTTTGAGCACTGCTACTTCTAGAGCACTTAGGAAAAGAGTTGGTGTGGAATTAGAATGAATTTCGGAATAAAGAGCAAATCCAGATCTAAAAACATAAAATGGGTGGTCTGGCTTTTATATCCTTGATTCAATGTTTTTATTTCAGATCCTTACGTTCAATTTGAAAGTAATGGGTCGTTTGATGAAAACTTAGGAATTTGGCCTTACGTGCGCTGGGATCAAAGGATGTGATTCGCTAACAAGCAGATGTCACTGAACTTTTTATGATGTAACAATGAGAGATTTCCGCAAGACTGTTTCTCTGGCACGAGTCCGATGACGGAAATTATAATTTCTTGGTTTTTTTTTCTCAGGTCTTCAAAAATATACAGAGAGATTTGGAACTTGAAATCACTGCGCGTTTTAGCGGGATAAAGTTGCCTTCCATAAAAAAGAAACAAAAAAAAAGGAGTTAAACTACTGTACCGAAAAACAAAACTCGGGCGATGAAGGCCAAAAAACTATACGCATGATGAAGAAAAACTTAAAAAAAAGAAAAGAAAAAAACGCAAAAGCGTGCGTATACTTATAAAAGAAAAAGTAACGATGGTGCGTACGCTTATGCGAAATTTTACGTGAGTATTTTATCTTTAGTGATGCGTAAAAAGCAGAAAGAATTTGAAACAGTTTTGTTTCTGAAAAAAAAAATTCGGGAAAAAATGCATTCCAAAACTGATGGCAGTTCGTGCATTGTTGAAATGAGTGCAAAACCTTTGAAGAATTAAGCTTAAAATACATAGCTGATTATCACATTTGCTTTAATATACAAAAACAGTATGGCTATTCCAGCTGCTAATGACTCATATAATGACTCATTTCGATCTTTGACACTAAATCTTAAACAAGTCTTTTCTCTGGTTTTTTTTGCACGTCTTTTGAGAAAAAGATCGCACCTTTAGAATTCATTTATAAGTCCATTTATATGTCCTGCTTCCTGTAAACACGATATCTCTGCATGCATAAGATAGATTAAGAAAATGAAAAAAAATAATATTAGGTAAGAAAAAAATGCACCACAGAGCGCTGATACGGGAAGTTTCTTTGATGAAAGATTTTCCCGTTAGGTTGCGTAAACGTATTTTTATACTTGGCACGATATATAATATATGCACTTCTTAGCACCCTCTGCCTCCATGTCATACTGACCTCTTCCCTGGCCAGATACATTCCAATAGCCAGAGACTGAGGGCCACTTTTTGAGTCGTGAAATCGTTTGTGGGAGAGGTAAGGGATAAGCCGTAATTCACCATGTTGATGTCTACATCTACTTTGGACAATAAATTTCTAACGAGAGCCATATCGACGAAGAAATTAGTTAGGTATAAAACTTTGCTGAGTATGTTTGGAAGAAGCAGTAAAATTTTCAAGAGCAATGTATTGTTTGGTCTGAAAAGGAAAGTACTTCCAGTTCTTACTTACAGATCTGAGACATGAACCTTAACTAAAACGAACATACAGAGGCTGCAGACAACTCAAAGAGGCATGGTGAGATGCATGCTATGCTTGGTGTAACTAGGAAAGATAGGAAAAGGAACTCATGGGTCAGAAAAATTGGAAGAACTGATAACATCGTGATCAAAGTAAAGATCCTCAAATGGTAATGGGCTGGATGCTGGATGTAATGCTATAACTGGCCGATATCGGACAACTGAAATACTAGATTAGCTAGCACCTAGGGACAAAAAGAGACCCAGAAGAAGATCTCGTGGGAAATAGATGGAATGAAAGCATGCCTGAGGGACACTGAAGAAAATTGCTCAAGAGAAAAACTTATGAAAGAGACTTGGTGGAGGACACCTTCAACGAGAAGTAAATTGAGAATGATTGTTGTAGATGAAGGTTATTATATCCCCTTCTGAAGTCAATTTGGTGTTTTTCCTCTTGTGGGTTTTTCATCTCTTTTCTTTCTTTACTATCACTTTCTTTCTTTTATTCCCCATTTTCATTCAATATCCGGAAATATATGCACAGTTTTGTACGCATACAATATATGTATATGGGTTTCTTTTCGCTATACACATTTTACCACCAGGTGGCTCAGGCGTGACGTGCGGGTTAACTTTTTGAAGCCCACCCAACTTTCCTTTGAGCCTACCTTTTTTTCTCCCGAAAATATTTAAGCAGTTAGAACCCATGGCGAATTCAACAGTGTAAGATTTGGGAAAACTTGGATGAATGAATATGAAATTTTCGGATTCATAGAGATAAGCTTAATGTATAACTATTTGTGAAATGGAAGAACTCTCCTGAGTAAATGCCTCTGACAGTAATAGAAACACACTGTTTTCGTAATTATAGTTTTAAAAGATGAGAGAGAGAGAGAAAGAGAGAGAGAGAGAGAGAGAGAGAGAGAGAGAGACAGAGAGAGAGAGAGAGAGAGATTACAACTAAAATTCATAAACAGTCAGGTTACAAACTAAAATTGCAGGAAATATTAAAAAAAAACGAATAAAAATCACGTAAGCTAAAATTGTGAAGAAATGGTAGCTTATATTGGCCATGGAGGTCTGTATCCATGGCTTCCAGTACTACATATATTGAATAAATACCACATACAGTGTATATCTGTATACGGTTTCTTTTTTTTACTTGGGGATAACATTAGTAGCGACGGGTAGGATCTAAATGAACGGAATTTTTTTGGAAAAAATCCTGCCAATCACTTTAAAATTTGCCATTCCTCAGTACCATTTTTAACCCCTAACATCTCCTACCACCCAGTTCGGAACTGCTGGCGTCGCCACTGAGGTTGCTTAATTGTATTCTGTATTTTTGCAAGGGAACGAAAATATGTGTTTTGAGTTCGATTTGACTTCTAATGAAAGAAAAAAATGCCCGATTTGCAAAAATCTTTTGGCATCTGATAGATGCTATTACGACCAATTTTTTTTTATGCGTTTCCATATATTTTTATTGTAAAACTCTTCCGTTAGGTGGCGTAAAGTTAGGCTTTGAAAGTCGACGATATGTTGAATTGTATATGTCTCAATGGAAAAGTTATTTTCTCATTGGCTAGCTTCACCATAAATAAACACCATTAGAATTAGAAATTTCAGTGAATGAAGTTTGATTGCTCGTGTATTAATACGATCAGAGCACGTTTGGCCATTTTCGGGAGGTAACCGTATCAGCACGCAAAACATGTTAACACACGTATCAAGTGCGATGGGTTTTTTTACGGCCAGCAGTGATGAAAAAAATTCTCTCAGCATTCGTTGCTACCGTGGAAAATGGATGAGCCATAATTTAAGGGGCCGAGCGTCGGGCTCCAAGTTGCCAGCTGTTTTCCGTAAAAATACACGGAACATTTCCGCAGTACATATAATATACATGCTATCTGATTTTCCCGTGTTTGCCTAGTGTTCAACGTTCATGACTGCCACGGAAAACCGTCAGGTTCGATCCCAAGCAGGTACGAACGCTCGAACCACTAAATAATCGCCGTACGTTGGATGGGCACGTTAAGCCGTCGGACCCAGGGTACTAGCCCCCAGGTAATAAGTAAGGGCGTCTTCCTTCCCCTTTCTACCTCGCTTCCGTGTCACTTTCCTATCGGACACTCTAGCCCAAATCTCGTAGCTTCCTGTTTCTAAATGTTGTTTAAGACCTGGATTCAGACACTCCCTTCCTAAAATCCTCTACATATGATCTGATCTGATCTGATTTTCCCGGTGCGCTATTTCCTGTCTAGTGGCATCGTGCATTAGGAACTATACCTGCATCTTTAAAAATCCGATTTGAAAAAACCTTTCTTGCTTATTGATTTGGAGTGCGAACGACCAAAATTTTTGCAATCTTTTTCTGATTTTCTAATTCAAAATTCTATGAAAACAAGATTTTTTGTTTGACGATACTTGAACTTCTATTGGACTGATTAGAAAATTTCTTTAACTTTGGGTAGCTCTCAGAGCAATCATTGTTACCACATGCCTTCTGATTTTCCAGATGGATCATTTTCCGTCTCTGCGAGTGGTATATTATATTCTTGTTTGACGCCATCTCTATTTTTCTAAAAGTTCTTTTTGACAAATTCTTTTTTCATTCTATTGCTGTAGGAACGACCACGATTTTTAAGTCATTTTTCAGCTGTTCTGATGTAAGCGTTCCTGTTAGATGGCGTAAAATTCGAAATTTTGTTAGAAAAGTACTGGTTACGCAGTTAAAAAAGCATACCATAAAGTATTAGCATAGGAATTTTCAGACTTTGGTCGATAAACTGTTACATTATATCCTGGACTTCGGTGGCATCTTTCTTTTTCTTCTTTATTTTTTTTCCTTTATTTATTTCAATGCGGTGTTTCTAAATGAAAAAAGTGCCTTAGCGTTGAATGGATTAAGACAACAAAATCCGGGAAGAATACTCTTGAAATTTTCAAACACCGTGTGAAATATTATTTGTCACTTTATACTGTTTAGCATTTTTTTAATTTTCATTAGTACTTACTTTTATCAACTTATATTAAAAATGCGTAGTTTGAGCAATTTTAAATAAAAGAACATTACATGGGAGTCATATGCTAAGAAAACGAAATTGTTATTTAAATTGGCTCTGTTGCTTTTACGATTCTAAATGTTCATTGTAAATAATACATATGCGTTACATTGAATAGATGCAACTAACATTGTTACAACAATTCAGCCAGACTTATGTGCAGTTTTCCCTAAGATGGATGCAGGAAATTTCTTTTGTGTTGCTCATAGGTAATCAAAGAGTAAGCTCAGGTGATAACTTTTATTAGAGCCGATAGCCGATGGCGAACAGTTCAGTAAAAATGCCCTTTACTACAATACCTTTGTTTTCTCTCGGGGCAGTGCAATCATGGCTTCATGGAGTATATTCACTTCCTACATCTTTATTTTGACTGATGTCTAGAAAACCTCGTTCAACTGGAACCCTTATGATCCGGGAGACCCCATGCTGTGTGATCACATTGTACCATCTCGTCCATAAAGTAACATCACGGATGCGCACTGGTCAAATCGTTGGTTTCTGACCCTTTTGATCGGAACCTGGAATGGGTCCGGGTTCGAATCCCGATGAAGCCTGGATATTGTGCTTGTCTTATGGCACTGTCTCTCTCCATTTCCTTGAAAACAGTGGCCTTAATTAAGGGACGGGCGACTGCTGTTAGCCCAGCGAGTTAGTTGTTCATGATGGTTTCAACCAAATAGAAAAATCCATAGAATTTTTTGTTTGTTTCTGGGTTTAACGACCACTATAAGCAACTCGTATAGCTACAAGCAGTCGCCAGTCCCTAATTTTGCGCCTCTGGTTTCGGGTAAGGGGCAGATTCAAGGGCATTGGCCAAGCACACCATCCATACCTCCTCTTGGATTCGAACAAGAGACCGGCTAAAGCCAGTAAACAGAGGACACACAAGCCTCAGACCACTCGACACCGTGGCGAGCATCTGTGTAGTATGGATATTGGGTTAAGATACGAATATGTTAGCATACAAAATACAGATTTCCCTATTATTCCGTAAACGATCATCTGAAAATAAATCCTTTGCGCAGTTTCTCTTGCCATCTAATTACAAAAAGTGCTTCAGCGCAACTAAGCATAGAAAATTAGTGTCTTAGAGCCAACAAGGTGTGCTGAGCCCCTTCTACACCACTGATTTATTTAATTATTAGTAGAATTGTGTATAGAAAAAAACAAAAAAAAAACAAACGGAACCACCTTTGTACTATGTAATTATTTTCAGCGAGAGTGGAATCACTCACTTATGATGCACAAAAGCAGAAAGAAAATTCAGTGACATTTTTTTTATTTTTTTATTTTATTTTTTAATTTGTAATTTCGTGGACAATCAAAAGTGCAAATGCATGAGAGGAAAAGAAGTATCCTGGTAATGTATTTTGCAAATCCACATGATTCTGCAGAAACATTGCAGGACTTTTTTTCAAAGCGCCACATTTCATAAGTTTTTTATATAATGAAATAAATATTTCACATACTGTATATGCTACAATCATAGTTCCAAGGTTTTCGTGATTTGAAAACATCTGAAATTAAAACAGTTTGGTTTGCAGTTGCATTCCTAAATTGAGGGGAAACAAAAGCTTTTCTTAACATTTTAGGAAAAGTTTTACGTCACTTATAATTAATGTTACTGATTAAGTGGGCATTTTAAAAGTGCTTTGTCTACGTTTTATTTATTATATTCATAATGATGGAAGAATCTGGAAAAAAAGTAATAAGAAACGAGAGAGAGAGAGAGAGAGAGAGGCAGAGAGAAATTCATCGTTCAACATTTCGAAATCTACATAGCAAATTCGAGGACCCAATAAAAAATTTGGTATTTCACCTTTGAACCATAACATTCATAACAGAGGCGCTGTAAGTGGTTAAACGACATAATCTTCTGACCCTAATGTATTTCAGTGGCCAATACTTCAGATTTGCAGTTCACTAAGTATAGTAATTTCAAAAACAGTTATGAGTTATTATTAATGCTCATATTTTGATAAATGTTAAAAATAGTCTTCCAAATAGTACTCATTTCACTTTTCAAAAATATTTAAATTACTTGCCTAAAGTGGTTTCGAAGTATTTGTAAACAGTCGCTTAAAATTTGAAGCGTTGAAGCGGTAACTGCCTCAGTTTTGCTGTATATTTATTTTTCGTGAAAATATTTTTTTTTTTTTATTTAATACTTTTTTTCAATACTCACATTATTGCCTTTCTTTTACAACGCACGGGACTGATTCCTTTGTTGCGTTTTATTCTGGATTTCTCTCAGTGGCTTCTTTACCGGAGAAATGAAAATATTTCACGTCCGGGTAGGGCACTCAGATGTTGAACAATAGGTAATAATAATAATAATAATATTGTAGAACAATTAGCTTTGCGGATTGTGTACGCATGTTTTGTGTATAACCCTGCGTCCGTTGGCTTAGCGTGGCTTTTGGGCCATGAAAGGTGAACGAATGGTGACAGATGGATACGAATCTGGAGGTCTCTATTCCTAAATCGTGAGCCATAGCCACAAGACAACCTGCCGTCGATCACTCTCTTTTTCTATCTTATTTATTTACTGAACATGGGCTTGGCTTTTTTGTCCGTCTAAAATTTGTTGTGAGAGTTTATATCAAAAATTTTCAATTGGAAAAGTAAAATGATTTTAGAAAAAATTGCCAAAAGAATGTCAAGGTCTGCGTACTGTTAAAGTATTTTCCATAAGTGTATATGCTCCATACAAAACTGAAAGTTTTTACCTTCGCCTGTGAGGCACAAAGCCCTTAAAGCACTTTTCGCAGTCTCTGCTTACTCTTATGCCGGTTTGCTAATTCCAGCCGAGAGAGTCAGCCGTTGGCAGCTGGTGGCAGATGCGCGTGTCGCCGCTTTCTGTGTGCGTGCGTCTGTGGGCGCGTGCGCACGCACCCGTGTTTATGGATCATTAGTATTAAGCTTTTTAGAAAACAAAATTTAAGCCGAAAGCCTTTCGCACTACATACTTCCGGCATTTTTCTTTAACTTATAAGGAATTTATATTTTCTTATGTGTAAGAGAATTATTACAGCTCCATGGGAATAACGTTTTTCACGTCAGTCCATGAAAAAAAAAAAAACTCAAAGAAAAACAGTTTTCCGTTAACTGAAACTGTACAGGGGTTAATACATTTTATTTTACGAGAATACTCTTGCCATGGGGGTATTAAATTTTGATTTGACTTCTGGTGAAAAAAAAAACAAAATTCCCAATAGAAAACGGATATAATTTCCAAATAGAAATATATGAAGTTCGAACATAGTTTTAAAATGAATATTTGCGCGAAGCGAAATTTATGGTATCAGAAACAAAAGAATGTTTCAGTCTAATTGATAAGCAGGACTATTAGCAGCGAACCTGTGCTCCTCTGTGTCAGTGATGATGTGTGTTTTAATTTGGTAATAATGTGAAAAATATAATACAGAAAATAAAAACCTTTATCCTTTGCTTTTCGGAAGCAGTTTCTGAAAACCGGTGAGAATAACCTACCTTTCATTAACCAATGATGCTTTAAAAACCTCAACAGTTTTTTTTATTTTTTTTTATTTTACTGAATCAGAACGAGTGATATCATTTTAAAACGGAAATACAAAGCCCGATGTTTCTTGGACAGTCTCAGATTGTGTAGCGCTTTGCCCGGGTTGCCAGACAAATCCGGTTCAGGGATGTCCAAGTTTGCACAAATGCACCGTTTCTGACAATGCGTACGAATATTTTGACCTTCTAGTGAAGAAATCACTGACAATAAAAAAAATTGCTGGAAAGAATTTCTCAAACTGCACCAGGATTAAATGCTTTAGTAGAACATCTTATCTCTCTAATGCATTCGTGTTCTGGACTGATGAGAGAACCGTCTTTAACTGAACGTAATTAACTCGATCCTGATTATTAAAACTCATTTGAGGCCATGCATCGTGTTCAGAGTCCATTGATATCTTATCCAAAGACCGGAAACTCTCAGAAAAAGATCCTGCATCAAGCTAACTTCAACGGATTTCTAGAGTCGGCACTGCTCAGAAAAAATAGTAGTAGAATAGTCACCACCCAGCCACTAGTACAGCATCAAACTATGTAGAATGGTAGTTACAGAGTAAGGACAAACGCATGAAGGGTGAGGAAAACATATACTGTATAAAAAAACAGTAATTTAATTGTGAAATAAAATTATTGTAATTATTATTTTATTTTTCTGATTATCAATTTTTGAGAGTAATACTCTGTTATGTGAATTACCTCCTCCTTATTAATAAATTGCACTGCTTTAAAACTTGCTCTTTAACTCATCTTCACACCTACATTTAACAATTATCCAGGCTGTTTTTTTTTTTTTTAAAGCGGAATCCCTATAATAAAAGATCGTTGGAAAAAAGTACTTTGTGCATTCCTGGTCTGCTCTAAATTCTGTTAATGCGAAGCACCGACTTAAAAATAAGAGCGACCTTACTTTGCGCCAAGTTATATGCACTTATCTCAGTTCGCATCAAAGAAAGGCCTAAAACTCCTGTATTATACGGTTCACGCTACAAAGTAAAATTTTAATGACGGCTAAATAAGTGTTGCCTAGCAACGTGGGAAATTTTATCGATCTGAGAGAACAAAGTTGAGTTTTCCCAATATGTGGAAGCGATTCACAAATTAAGGCATTTTCACTCTGTCGAAAAATAACTGAAAAGAGGCAGATTCCTTTTGTTATCCGCTTCAGAAAAAAAGAAAAATTCTTTCCAAATCAGTTGTATGAGAACCGCATTCCCGTTGTGGAACACGCGGGAAGACTTTTAAGAAAAGGCCCGTTTTGTTCGGAACGAATCTTGTACCCTTTTCATGAGAGTGAAGCGGAGCGTTGTTTCCATTTGTTGAGCTACTGTGTAACAGTCATGGACGACAGAACAGTTTCGTCACACGAACAGACAATCGGTCAGCATGTCGGGACGGGAGGTCCGGTTGAACAACTGCGTAGGCGGGCTTACATCATTTGTACCGTTGTCACCCCTTGAACAAACATCACAAGAAATATGGGTAAAAGACCGAATAGCAGTGGTTTTCAGGTAGGAACGCAGAAATCAGTGAAACAGATAACCTTCGCAAAGACCGCATGAGGGATACTGAATCTTTTCAGGGCCACATGCAGAGAGTGCTAGTGAGTTTGACATTGGAAAATTCTTGCCTATTGTATTACAGATAAAAATTCCTGCGAAATGTTCCAGAGATATGGGAATTACATAATACGTCTTGCACATTACGTATTTATACAAATAGATAATTTTTCGATGAAAGTAAACACTTCATATATTTTTCATTAATGTGCACTGGAATTTTTCTTGTTAAGCGTGTATCACCAAATTTTAAGAAAAGAGATTTCATGCTTGACAAGGTTTAGTACCAAACGTCCATTAAATAGCGTATGCATGTGTACGTATGAGTGGGATCTACGAGTAATTAATTACGACAAATACGCTACTGCGCGAATCACAGCTCAAATAACCTGCGACACTTTGACGTCAGAGAATTATCAAAGGTAAAGGCTTTTAGTAATAAAATTGTGTGTAAGATAAGGTGTGTATTCAGGCTGAATGTTCATAAGAGAGGACGTAGAGTTGGGATTCCTGTTTAACGACACATGTCGACAGCAACGACAAGGGCTGTCGAACAATCGTCAAAACATTCTTCGTGTTAGTTTCGATGTCAGACCTTTCTTTTTTTTTTTACCAATAGTTTCAGTTTAGATAACAACCAGAAATCGCATGGAGCCAGGTTAGGTGAATCAAGCGGGTGCAGGAGTAGTGAAATGGATATGTTCGCCAAAAATTTCCGGATGGAGAATGTAGCGTGACAAGGGCATTATCGTTGTAGAGGAGGCAGTCGTTTTTCCATTTCTGCGATTTTTCCGTTTCACTGCTTCTCGTAGAACTTTCAAAACACCTTCGTTGAAAGTTACGTTAGTAGTATAATCTTTTGGAAGACATTCTGTATCAACAAGACCTTCCGTATAGAAGAATGCAATCAGCAGGATTTTCACTTGTGATCTCTACTGCTATGCTTTCTTTGGTCTGGGTGAAGTGCCTGTTTTCCACTGTGAGCTCTGTGCCTTTATTTCAGGGTTACATTCACAGAACTACGACTAATCCCCATTTACCACGTTGGACAGGAAAAATAGGTCTGCAAAGGAATACTCAAACAACTCTGAGGGAATGGACACACGAATTTTCTTTTGCTCAGCTGTGAGCAGGCCTGGGCCAAATTTGACACTGCCGCTTTACATTTCCAAATCTTCAGTTAAAATTGATTAAATGGTACCGAACGATAAACCTGTTTCTTCCATAAGTTCTCGAATTGTCAAACGAAAATTGGAACGTATAAGACTGCGTATTTCATTAATGTTTGTCATAATTCCCCGCACCTGAGACGTTAACTCCTTTCCTCACCTTCAAATGAAAAATTTCCTTCACAGGACTTTTGGAACCATTTCAATACTGTTTTCTGGGTAACTGCCTCATCTTCATACACTAATTGGAGTTATTCACGAGTATCTTGAACAGAGTGACTGAGTTTGACACGAAATCTGTTATTTACTCGTTACTTGAAATTTGACATTCACCTCAATTAGACGCAGCCCAAAAAACCCATCTTCACTCAAAGCTGTTTCTATACATGCATTGAAAGTCGAAGGTCACGCTAGCAGCGACAGCTTTCATACCACCCCATACACTTCGGTATTTAGCCGTGACGCTACCATTCACCGAAATTTTTCATTTCACCACGTATATAGCTAATCATGGAAGTTTTGGTATTAATTAACGTGCAGCTGTAAACCCATACGCACTTGAAGAGACAGAATGACAGAGGAATCCGCACGCGCGAGCGCTGACCAAAAACACACGGATGCAGCCAATTGCAAAGCCGGATTTAGTTGAAATCTTTCTTCATACTTCTGCAACATACAAGGAAACGTTGGCTGTCTTCTCAGTCTGTCAATCATGCAGTAGTCAATTAACTACAATCATACTCTGCTGCTTCGTTGAAGGCAAAACGCAAACATCAAACTTGAGGACCGGAAGTTTGATTTTACTTCTATATCTAAAAATACTAAAAACACCTATCCAATAAAACCTCTGCATTCAAATGACTGAATGCAGTGCAGCCCGTTGGGTGCTTCAGTGAAACAGTATTGACAGTTTTAGCAATATATGCCCTTTTTTTAGCCTAACAAAAGTGACTGCTTCATCTACATTGCGATTAAGTAGGTTGCAACATTTCGTTGCATGTAGTCAGAAATATAGTACAAACACCTGTGCTAGTTTCTGCAGCACAGAAGGAAATATTTAGTCCTGGGAATGCGTAGGAAGTCATTCTCAGTCCCATCCTACTTTTTTTTTCTTTTTTAGTGAACTTTTAAGAAAGGCTACGTGTTTTCGTTGTTTATGTTTATACTCCTTCTTTTCTTAGCATGTCTGTTTTGGAAAAAAAAAAAAAAAAAAAGAAAAAGAAAAAGACGTGCTCGTCTTTTTCTGTGCGTTCGTCCCTGTGGACACCTATATCTCTGCACCTCTGTGTGTTCGATCTGAAAAATTACTTTTGCAACTGGAAACCTAAACTATAACGATGATCCTTGCCTTTTGGTCTTTTTCGGATGTGTAACGTACCAGGAGATGTGACGTACCTGCCAGCAGGACGCACACGACATAAAGGCAGATAGTAGTCAGAACAAAACGTCCGCGTAGCTCAATTGGTAGAGTGACTCATTCCGGAATGAGGGGATCCGGGTTCGAATCCTGGCGTGGACAGAAATGACGGAGAAATTTAATTCGTTATAGATGCATTACGTTACTGTTAGGGGGCATAAATGCGGATGCTGTGAATTCAAAATAAATTTTATTTCATGTCTTTTTCTTCCAAATATGTAACGGAAATATCAGTTATTTATTTCAATACCTCTTACAACGACCATTCTGCGTACAGTTTTTTTTCTCGGATAATGTCCTGTTTTTTCGCTAGGTTCATAAATGTACATTACATTTTTCGCGATGTCTTCATTTCAAAAAGTCCGATCTGAAAAATTATCCCTACGACTAATAGAGTTAGTGGTAAAGAACGTTTTGCATATATTTCTAATTTTTCGTAACAAACGATTTTACCACGCTTTGCATATTTCTGTTTCCTAATTATCATGTATACTTACCTCTTACAGTGCTTGCATATATTGTATAACGCGGTGTATACTTGCGTCAGTATTAGCGCTCTAAATATCCGACAAAAAACATTTTTGTTCAGATACAGCTGAGGATGGAACATTTTTTGCTTATATTTCTTTATTTTCTTCTCATTATAATGCATAGTTTTTCCGCTAGGAGGCATAGATCAGGGCAGCGTTCCTGGTGAGGAATATTTGGCACACAATTTTCCATTTTTCTTAAAGGACAATTTGCCACTAGAAAACGTACGGGCTAATTTCTGTCGTCAAATATTTGCATCAGTGTGGGCGCTTTTGAAAGTCTAACTGAAAAAAATCATTTTCTGTCACATGACACTCACTACAAAAACTTTTTAAGCGCCTTTTCTGCGTAAAACATACCCCAAGGAGGCGCAAATTTAATATTTATTTTTCTCGATATCTCTGCTTCTGAGAGTCCGATTTGAAAGACTATTTTAACACCGGATGTTTTTCACTTCGTGGAACATTTTGCATATACTCTCAAAGCTTTTGTACCGCCCAGCTGTGACGCCAGGTGGCATTACCGTGCACTTCTCTTTGCAGCTACATCTTTACTTCTAAACAATCGTATTGAAAAAGAATTGAACTGTGTGATATTAGCTGCGATAAAGATGCGATGCAAAGTTTTTCGGCCAGGTAATACGTAAAAATTATTTCCCGCTATTTCTGCTTCTATAAGTCGTTTTTGAAAAATTATTTTTCCATTGCATAGCTTTCTTTATAAAGAATATTCTGCGCATATTTTCTGTTTATTCAAAATTCACAATTCGGCCACCAGAAAGCATCATCCTGCATTTCTATTTAAAAGAACATCTCTGAGTGGAAAATCGAAAATCCTTTCTTGGTGGAATATTTTTCTTTGCGAAGAATGTTTAACAGACATTTTCTTCTTTAAATAACGCACATCTTCGCGCTACGAAAGTAATAATTCACTTTTCTTCATATCTCCTCTTTCAATTGTTTGATTTGAAGATTTCTTTTACCTGAGATGTTTTTAACTATTTGGAACATTTTATGATTTTATTTTCGGAACTCACATTTCTGCCACTAGTAAGCGGAAGTAATTACTTCTATTTGTGGATATTTTACCAACTGTAGAAATTCGGCTGATGTTTTTGATTTCGTAACTGGTTCTATTCGTTGTGACTAGCACTGCTCACATTGCGTGTTTTAAATATTGATAAGTTTTTCCAGGCACTCTCTTTTTTCCAATTTTTCCCTTTTCCTGAAAATCTACTCTGAAATATTATTTTCGTATCATCAATAACTCAGTGACTGAATGAATCATCTAAATTAAAGCTATTTTATAGAGATTTAGATAAAGATGTGGTCACTCTTATTAAATGGAACCTAAAATACCTTATTAATTTCTATTCCTTTAATTCAATAAAAAGCATATAAGAGGTAAAATAATATTACAAAAACGTTTAAAATATGTTAAATAAATAATACATAAAAAAGTATAAAAATATGAAACCATATTATATAAAAATATAAAATTACAAAGTCTTACAGACACCCGACGTGGACCAGGAACATCAAACAGAAGTCATCGCTTCTGTTTGATGTTCCTGGTCCACGTCGGGTGTCTGTATTTATTATTCATTAGCCTTCTAATTGTTTGTTCAGTTGCTGCTTGCCATCTTTGGTGAATCCCCAGCATTGTGCTGGGCTCCAAGAAGCAACCTGCCAAGTAGCTTGGTAGTTAGTGTATATGAGTCTGGAGGGATTCGAGGCCGCTGTGGTGCCGTGGAAGCACATCCGGCGCATAACTGGAAGACCCTGGGTTCGATTCCCGGTGGCGGCCAATGAGAATTTTTCAGTGACTCACTTATAGACGTGAAAAGAGCGATGACTTCTATTTGATTATATAAAGTCTTATTTAAATAAAAAGTATAAAATTATAAAACGTTATTTAAATAAAAAGAAAAGAAAAATCATTGTAATTAAAGGTTTGGGAAGGAAGACTACTTCTTAGGTAATTTTATATTGGTGGCACCTGCTGAGTACAGCTATTCTGGACTCAAAGGGTACATCCAGTTCTCTGGTACATAAGCAAAGGTTTAAATCAGTTTTTGAACTTGAATAATTGGGATTTTGACTTGCGCATTAAAGTAGCTTTCTGGTTAGTGAAAACTCCCACCCAGTGTGTTGGAGGAGGTTGTGGATAAAGAATTTCTTGAAAGTTGACTTTTAGAAGTAGAGATAGCAAATATACATAAGTTCGCGTCTCTTAAAGGGCAAATTGCATTATTTTGAGCAAAAGACGTACACGAAAAATATTTTTCATAGTGAGCGGTACGTGACCAAAAATTAATTTTTAATTGGAATTTTAGTTGCCGAGAGAGAGCTCCTAATGGAAACATGCATTCACATTTCTCTTATAACAAATCTGTTAGCATCATAAACTAGAAACTTTTAGGACAACCTTTGGTCCAGTTGAATGCACTAAAGCAGGGGTGGCCGAACTTTGAGGAACCAAGATCGACTTTAAGTTATCATTCCCTACTGTAATCTACCATGGTTTATCGCAATGATATAGGCATATTTAAATAGGAATAAGCCTATATCAAGAGTGTTTTGTAAGTGTGTGTGGTTTCGTAAGTTTGGAAACAGATACAGAAAAATAATATTTAAATCATTTTTTATTTCTGAAATACTATTTTTCAAACAAATTATATAATTTTACTTACAGATCTTTATTCATAGTATTTGATTCTTAGATGTTAATGCATGACACTTTATGTCCTCACAAAGTTTAGAATAATCAGGCACATATTCAGTGAGGCGCAGTCGGAGACACGCTTCTAAATAAGCATCTGTCAGGTAGCTCCAGTATTTTGACTTCATTATTTTCATTTCTGAAAATCTACTTCACAGAGATATGTGGATCCAAAGAAAGCAGTGAGTCGCAAAGCAACAGATCTCAAGCAGGAATATTTTTCTTCTGACAATAGAGTATAATATATGTTATCTGACGCTCTTTCCTTCAGTACTATGTCGGATTGAAGTTTCACAATTTCTGATTATAAATCTGAAGAATCGAATAGGAATGTAGAGGAAACGTTTGATGAAACTTCCTTGATATCACATTCGCCAAAAGTGTATGACATAAAGCTCAAAATGGGCTGAAAGTGTTTCAGGTCTGTGAATCGTCTGCCAAATTCTGTTATCAGAACTTTTGTCTCAGTAATGTATTCGTAAAAATTGCAATCAGTTTGACGTGTTATGCGTTTTTCCAGATTGGGAAAGTTTTTCAAATATGCTTTACCAAGTTGAGATTTTAGCAGGCGTAGTTTTGATTCGAAAGCATTCAGCGATCTCGCTAAATCTATAACTCTCTTCTCTTTCCCTTGCAGCTCTAGGTTGAACGTGTTGTAGTGGCCTGTGAGATCAGTTACAAAAGCTATTTTTATCTCAGTGATGTATTCGTCAAAATTGCAATCAGTTTGACGTGTTGTGTGTTTTTCCAGGTTAGGAAAGTTTTTCAAATATGCTTTACCAAGTTGAGATTTTAGCAGGCGTAGTTTTGATTCGAAAGCATTCAGCGAGCTCACTAATTCTATAACTCTTTCTTCCCGTTCCCTTGCAACTCAAGGTTGAACCTCTTGTAGTGGCCTATGAGATCAGTTACAAAAGCTAAATTTTGTAGCCAAGTAGCGTCTTGGAGCTGAGCATAATTTTCTAGTTTAAATTTATTCTAGTTAGTTTCGAAAAAGCCTCCTACGTAAACTTCGTGCCGGAATAGAATTAACTATTTTGGCAGTTATGCCGGTAATGTCTTTCACATTTAAAACTTTGATGCATAGTGCATTTTGGGGGATAATGCAGTGAAAAGAGGTAAAGTCTGGAAAATCGTCATTTTCCCTACAAAGTGCAATGAACCCATTAGTTTGACCTGCCATCAAAGGAGACTTTACCTCTTTTCACTGCATTATCCACCAAAATGCACAATGTATCAAAGTTTTAAATGTGAAAGACATTACCGGCATAGCTGCCAAAATAGCTAATTCTCAGTAGTGATACAAACAAGCTTCCACAATGGCAGATTTATTTTTTGGGCGAATTCCGTAAACACTCGTATATTAAAAATATCTCGACCTCGAGTTGTTCCTTTGATAGCAAGGATGAGAAAAATTCTTTTGACGTCATGTCCGGGAATATCATTCATATAAATACAATTAATTGAGCTGTATCAACTACATCTGTTGATTCATCAAATTGTAAAGAGAAGAAAGAATAGATTTGCAAGTCTTTGTCCAGTTGTTGATTCACATCCTCATTCATTGTTTCAACGCGTCACGTGACGGGTTGACGTGAAAGCGGCAGCTCCTTAATTGAACTTATTATGTCACTGTTATTTTTAAATATGTCAAATAAAATTTCACTAGCCTCTAGAAAAGCTTCTTTTACCATTTCCCCGTTCAGGAAAGGCTTTTTATGTTTGATCAAAACACAAGTAATTCGAAACGAAGCCTCGGTCCCTGCTTTCGATTGTTGCATAGGTGTAGCAAAAAGTATATATTGTGCTCCTAATCGAGCTTTCAATTCCTTAAGTCTAATTTTTCTCAGTTCACTGTTAGCAGAAAATAAGCTTCCTCCCATTCAGTGTGGAAATGATACGTTTTCGGTTTCTTAGCTCCACTCATTTTTAATATGTAAACAAAGCTTAATAACTTAACTTATATCTGCACTCAATAAGTAAACTAATTTTTATGCACAAATAAGGATGTTGACAGATCGGCCTCCCTGTAAGTGTAGGCGTTGTAATTGACGACTATCAGAGCGGGAGACAACAACATGCCTCATGTGACAGACTGCAGATGCGCAATGACCACGCACAGTGGTTAGGGTTGGGGAGGAGTCTGACTGATTCATTCTATTAATATTTGCCTTCCCCTGCACTAAAGTGCCTTCTAAAGGCATAGTAATCTGTCACGAGGAGCATTCGACTCTTCGAGTACTAAAACATGCAATTGTTGATGCGATGTGAATAAGGAATAATAGATTTATCTTCAGATACTCGGTGTCTTTGAGGTATGAAATTTGGGTTGGCCAGTAATTGTATTTCTATATCTGAAATTTCGTCTTCATGCGTTTGGCCCGTTAGATAGCTTAACTCTTATCTTAAAGTACCATTTTCATTAGAATACGTTAGTAATATCCCCTTTATTTAATCCGCAAGTATGTTCAGGTATTTTCTGGCATTACGTTAGATCTGCTGTGATTGTAACAAGGAACGAAGTACATGGCATGAAAACATGACGTACCGTTTGCTTGCCGACAGTTGCATTCTAGTACTGTTTGTACGTGTTAGATAGATGCATTTACTTCTACCGCTTCTTCCACAGATGTACTCATTCGACGGCATTTAAAGTGGCACTCATTAGAAAACAAGACGTTCCTTCATTACTCCTGCTTCTATTCATTGCGTTTTTGACATAATCTCAGAAGTAATTCTTGGTTGGCACCTGTGATCAGATTCTTGCGTTAGGGCTCCAACACAACTCCATTATTACTTCTTTGTACCATTTCTCATGTAGTGTGAATACTTAAGTTTTGTGGTGATCCAGCATTAAACAAATTACTTAGCCTTAAAGCCTTCCGTCAACTGTTGCACTTGATAATCTGCTTTTACTGTTGAGATGTTCTGTCACCTTGCTTTTCTGGCAGCAGTCGTGCTAGCTATTTATCACTCATGAAAGACCCCGTTGACAAAAGCTTTTGAAGATATAATGAGTGGAACCGTCCTCTCTATGCTATTTCCTGCTAGCGTGCACTGACACACTGATTTTGAAGACAATATAATTCTTTCGCTCACGTTTTCGATTAAAAGCACAGTGGAACCTCGTTTGTATGTTTTCCAAGGTACCAAGAAAAATTAACGTATAACTGAAAAAAATGTGCAAATGTAAACGAAACAAGAAAAGTTAATACGTAGTGCGATCAAAAAGTTCCGAAACTAGCCACGTAGCGCGCCAACAGATGGCAGTACGCAGATGAGCGAGCAGCGATCGAGGGCAGTGACCTTCGTGAGTCATTGTGCTGAATCGCGACGTTCTGTGAACATCGGAAGCTGTGCTACACGATATTTGGTGACCACGTGCAGAACACAGCTGAGATTTCGGTATGGACTGCAAACTAGAGCAGCAAGCGAACATCAAACTATGTGTCAAGCTCGGCAAATCGGGAACGGATACGCATAAATGTTGCGGCAGGCTTATAGCAATGAAGCAATGAGTCGTGCGAGGTGTTTTGAGTGGCACTAGCACTTCAAGAGCAGCAGAACGGCACTAGAAGACTACGAGAGGTCAGGGCGACCATCCACGAGCAAAAACCCCGAAAATGTGGACACAATTAGGGAACTGGTGCATGAGGATCGTCGGAGAACCATTCAAGACATTGCTGCCATTGTCAATGTGTCCTACGGAACAGTACAAGAAATTATGACGTCGGTTTTGAACATATACCTTATTGCTGAAAAAGTTTGTGTCAAAGATTCTGAACCCCGAATAGAAGGCGCTCCGTGTTGAACTCTGTCAAGATCTTCGTCAGCAGGTGGTGAATGAACCAACGTTCCTGTCGCGGGCCATCACTGGGGACAGACTTGGGTCTACGGTTAGACCCAGAGACCAACAAAGGTCGTCGCAGTGGAAGAGCCCGTCATCTCCACGACCGAAGAAGGCCCGATAGGTCCGGAGCGCAACCAAAAGCGTGCTTATCGTGTTCTTCGACATTCCTGGGGTTGTGCACCGTGAATTCGTCCCCCAGGGCCAGACCGTCACCGCCGTTTTTTACTGCGATGTTATGCGGCGTCTTAGGGAAGACATTCGCCGGAAACGACCTGAAATG
This sequence comes from Macrothele yani, assembly GCA_039090855.1. Lineage (NCBI taxonomy): Eukaryota > Metazoa > Arthropoda > Arachnida > Araneae > Macrothelidae > Macrothele > Macrothele yani. The sequence goes on from CM077002.1 coordinate 80,651,040, forward strand.
TGGCGCAGGGGCAATTTCCTGTTCCATCATAACAATGCAGAAGCTCACACAGCGTTAGCAACACGCCCGTTTTGCAGCCGCAACAGCATGACTGTTCTTTCTCCCCCGCCTTACTCGCCGGATTTGGCCCCCTGAGACTTCTTTATGTTCTCGAAGCTGAAGCTCAAGGGTTGCCGTTTTGAAACCGTGGACGAGATCCAGCGCGAATCGCAGAAGGTGCTTGACACGATTCGCGAACAGGACTTCCAGGGAGCGTTCCAACAGTGGCAAAAACGCTGGCAGCGGTCTATCGCTGCCCAAGGAGACTACTTTGAGAGAGATCATAGCCAGACTTAAGTAACGTAAGTACTTCGTTGTATATTGGCCTAGTCTCTGAACTTTTTGATCGGACCTCGTATCAAGGTAAATTCAGAATTTTTCGATCGGCGACTTTTTACGTATAAATGAGAAAAACGTATAAGTGAGAAACGTATACGTGGTTGTACTGTAATTGAGTGCTGTTAGAATAAGGTGGCTTCACAGAACTTCCCCGGACACATGACATACTGAATAATTCCTGGAAAATACATTTAAGCAGAAATCATTTTCTTTTCTTTCCCAGGAACTTCTAGAAGCAGGAAGGAATCGCCAGTTTCTAATTCAGGGCCGTTAGTTGAAATCGATGGCAGCGAGAAACGACGGTATAAAACGAAGACAATAAGGTTTCACTCGGAGTCCTAGCTCAGGACTTCAGGACAAAGAGCCAGAAGTCGCCTTCCTGGACTACTCGAGCACCGGGTGGCTAAGTTCTGTCCAGTCCTCGCATCTTCTTCGCTGAAGACACTATTTTGATCGAGTCTGTTCAATTACTATTTTCGGAAGACTTGTCAATCAAGCTTTCTAAAAACCCTTTACATTTTCTCTTACCATTTCTATTGCATTATGCACTTTCTTGAAATGTACAAAACATCGCAGGACTTAAAGCCGATCGAATAAAAACATTGTGTCGGCGCTTCAAAATATTTGTGAAATCTGAATTTGTGTTATCTAGGGTAGCATACCATTCCTTTAGCATTTGTTTCAGCATTAGCAGTAAAAGAGCAATAAATTGCACAAGATAGGCTCTTCAACTTATGCTGACGATCAGGTTAATATTAAGAGGCATGCATCAAATTGCCTTCCCTGAAACGCATAAGATTTCCTTTTTCTCCCGTCCCTTGAAATGTGCATTTTAGATGCTGTCAACAAAGTTATTTCAAATTCAGAAAGAAGGCGTGGAATATTTCATCCTATTTCAGTCTAGATGCTTTTAGACATTTGAGAGACTGGGCAGCGCGATTCATTACGTAAATCAGTATTCTCGGAGGCAATGTGACTGCGTAATGTATGAAACGCCCGATTTACTGAAGCCCGTAGAGCAATTGCAGATATATGTTGCTCGACACATGCTAAAATGGTAAACCTGTGTGAGTACAGAAAAAAAGGGCATCCTTTATTAAGAACTCTTCTTATCTTTAATCTCTGTTAATGTATTAGTGCCAACATCATCTGTCATCGTTTATGGCATTTAGAACGCCTATCGCATGAGATCCGAGACTTGTGTGTGAATTATTTTTGCATATAACTAACTAATTAACACGAGAGGTGAATGTCAGTAGTTATAAAAAAAATAGGAATTCTTCTTTCATGCAAACAGGAACCTTATCTGCATTTCATTTTCAATCGTTTAATGCTAAATAATTTTCTGTGATACTTTGAAAGAGTTTTAAAATTAACATGGTCTTTTTACTAAACGGATGACCGAAAAAAAAATTGAATGTTTCAGTTGAAAATATTTCCCTTAGAAAATGTAGCAAATTTTCGATAGAAGTTTTACACCCTTCATGTAAGGTAGCGCTTTAATGAACTGTAATGAGCGAAAATAATTCGTATGTACTTCTTTACACGAAATACATCGTGATGGTTTCTTTCTTTCTTTGGAAAGCCAAATTAAGTGCATTAAAGTGTTAGACATTCCAGAGTTTATATAAAAAGTTCATACAATTAAGACTGATGTATCGGTAGGGCGATCATTAGTACACAATGATCTCAAGAGCATTAAGCTTTATTGATACATGTAGTCCGGACGTTTTAAAGTAACCTACACTTGATATCGAGGCGTTAAGTTCATATTCTTTGACTGTAGTCACAGAATTTGGACTAGATGCATTGATGTCGACTGGTGATTACTTGAAATTAGAATGCAAATTTGGGACATAATCATAGTCGTTCTTTATTTTCGGTTCACTTCCATTTTTAAGAATTATGATTGGACAGAAAAAACATCTGACACGTTTCTCATATCTGTTATTCTATTTTCTTTTTCTCTATCTATGAAGCATGAAACAAAATGAAACATACATGATCTTTAGTATTATTTTCTCGAGAAAGAAGAAATCATTAATAAAATTCCGAAATTATTAAATCCATGCAAAGGTTTCCGGCGTTTTGTGGCAGAATAGATGTCGCATTTACACAAGATGATCGCATTTAATCATCATTCAAGTATATCCGTTGTTATAGACTTCATCGTCGAAATATTAACCTTTTCAATAACCGAACGTTTTGGTGTGATGAAGTCATTGATGCCTTTTTGGAGATCTCCAAGCCTGGCGAACAAAAAGATGGCCAAAAAGTGTTACATAGAGCAAAACAAGTGGATGGCTGACGGAGTTAAGTCCGGGGAGAAAGGCGCATGATGGAGAAACTCCCACTCCTACTGAATGATATTTTTCTGGGTCGCTGCAACGACATCGGGTGGTAAGTTATCATGCAACAAAATGACCTTCCGACCACCATGACCCGAAAATGCTCGTTTCCGTTGTAGTTCCTAGTTCAAAGGCAGTAGTCGATGATTATAGCTTTCCGCTGTCATTTGTACATCTGGTGTCATGGGCTCATGATACACCCCACCTCACATGATACATCAGATGTAGAGAACCTTCTTATCTTGGATGTTGGGCATCAGTATAGATGTCGGGGGGGGGGTCTACCGATTACCTTTTGCCTTGCGGGCTGTCATAGGAAACCCATGCATCACTCGAAATTATTTTCCACAGGAAGTCTTTTTTCCGATGTCCGACAAGCAACGAAACACATGTGTACAACCTTTGACCAATGTCGTGCTCGGTGAGTTCGCGTAGGACCAACTTCCCACTATTTGAATTTTTTTTTCCATGTTATCCATCCGTCGAACCACGGTCATTTGATTCACGCCCAACTGTATTGCCAGTTTTCTGGTAGACTGAGGGGACATCTTCCTGTAGAAGAGCTTGCAAATTTGCGGTCTGCATCTCCTTCGGCAGTCCGTTATGCTGCTTGTCTTCCACGGTGCTTTTACAGGGATGTTCACTAAGTTTTTCACAATGTCCCGTCTCAAAGGTTCATTAAACCTTTGTTTGTAAGAAAATTGAAAGTTTCGGGATTTAGCATTTTCAGGAGTTTAGGAGTTTTAACTCTATGTTTCTCCGATGATGGAACAAATAAAAACCAGCTAAAGTAAAGACTCCCTCTTTTGCAGTTGTTGAGTAGGTTTATTCAGTGAAGCATATCGGGAAAAATCTATCGAGCTTTGTACACAGTTTTTTCACACTTCTCTATATTATCAGCACGATTATCTGTTTTGCTCATTATTCTACAATGTATTAGATCACTTTCTTGGTTACTTCGTTGTTAAATTTCCCTTTCCCGATTTTGTTTTCATTTAATCTTCCTTCTTGATATCAGACATTCTTCCCTTCTCCAAATTTCTGGGACGGAAAAATCTTACAAACTCTCTCCAAGAGCCCGATCAAAAGTACATCTGTTTTTTCACCTCTCCTCAGAAAGCGCGCGTTTCTTTTATTGCCCCCTGTCTCGGACACTTTTGCGTGACATCTCTTCAACTCTTAGATTATCAACTGTTCCTCCACTCATCGTGAAATTTCCGGATTAAAACATAAAGATGTACAGAATAGCTATGTGCTTGATAAACTCCCTACGAAAATATTGATACTGCCGCGGGCACCAAAATGTTACGACAGTGGGTCATTATCCCACCGTTGTCAATCAATTTAACAACCGTAGCCGAGCAATTAGTATATTTCTTCACTGATCTCCTTCGACGTAGTTCTTCGCGCGAAAACTATATTATATGGGCATACACTTAAACAATTTGAACCAATCACATGCGTACACATAAATAAATTTAGCTTTTTTCTGAATATAAGTATTAGGTCAACTTTGACCTAAATCAGTTCCCGCGAAATAGTTTTAATGAACTTAAATTCCACAGTTAAGCCTTTCTATTTCTCAGTTTAGTTCTTGCAATATATCAGTTCAGTTCCTCAACTAATTTCGTAGCAGATGTAACAATAAAAACAAATGTTTCTACTTACATGGATGTTGTCAAGAATAAATCCAAATTGTGATTGCACTAGTAAAGAGATACACACCTCCCTTTTTACATGGAAGATTTCATTGCAGGAGCTGCGTCCCCTAGCACTACCGTACTCTCTCTCTCTCTCTCTCTCTCTCTCTCTCTCTCTCTCTCTCTCTCTCTCTCTCACACACACACACACACACACACATCCAGGCGTTTGTTGAGGGAGCATCGCTTCGCCTCGAAAGATCAGCTGGTTTCCTTCGCCGCTTCAGGGAGAGGATGGTAATTCTGCCGTAGTTGGACTCGAACCCGAGCTTCGCTTCTCATCGGAATGACCACTGTTCACTCGCTGACTTCTTAATCCCTCTGTAACTTTGCTTTCATTGGGCCAACCAGTCGCTAATTACCATTAGACTCCAGCCTAGAAATTGCTGCTTTATCACGCGGATTTAGGCATTCCGCTGTCTTTATGATAAACGAGCATATACAGCTGCCTCGAGTTGTCGTCTCCATTTCTTACTAAATGCAGGGGGTTTCGCTGCTTCATTGCCCAATTCATATAGCAGATCCAAGGCATCCAATCCAGCCGTTCACATCGGAGAACGTACAGACAACTAAACTTTCTTCCTTATTTTCACGCTAAGTGCGAAATCTTATTTTTCTGCACGGACCACAGAGAGAGCAATTGCTCTCGAAAATGCCCCAAACAATCGACGAATTTACGATTATTCGCTAAACCTTTTGTCCCCCATCTTCATTCATTTCTACTCAAGTGTTCCCTCTTCGATACGTACCTCTTTCTCTTTCCATGTTGCTTAGGCTGCCCGTCAGCTGCAACCTTCGATTTATGACCTAACAGAGCTATTCTGAGACCACCCAGCCAAAGGCAGAATTCTTCGCCTGTTTTCTTTCCAAACCCCCAGATAAAACTTTCTCTGCTGTTTACACTTTTAAACTCCAATCAAGCCTCGAACATAACTAATACTTAATTAATTTCATACATCCACAACGCCCATTAATTTCCTAATTAATGGCGGGGGTGGGTCGTAACAATATCATTGTCCATTCATCCTCTCGCAGAGCAATCAGCCATAAAATTCCACGAATCCGTCGCTTTAAAACTACTGGCTGGAAACTAGTAAAAATTCACTCTCTTCAAAATTCCCTGGATCACCAAGAGAAGGAGAAATGATTTTTGCTTACAAGATATTCATAACGTTATTATATTAAAGTTTACTCCTGCTAAAGCCTATGAAACTAGGGTCATAGTGCAATCACGGCTTTCGAACTTCAGAAAATGCTTACAACACGTGCTTGCACTTACGGTTTTCTTGCCGTATGTTGAACAAATCTATTCACGTGCTTCTGCCACGGTTTCCCGAGATTAAACATAAGCAACAGACAGCGACGAATATACACCTTGTGAGTCGTCCTTTGCTAGCTCAACTAACTGCACGTGTAGAATAACAGTCAACACTTGTCGTTCGACGCAGTCTTTCTTTTCCCCTTTACCCGCACAGCACGAAATTCTAACAATGAAAAAATCAACAGTTTCACTTTTACGGCCAGCTACGTGAAACGCCTGAAGCTTAAGCGTAGACCTAAGCGCACTGTACTAGACTGAAGATTTCCTGAAATGATTGCTTGCAGATTTAAACGATTATTCTGTTTGTTAAAATATTGTTCTTTGTTCTCGGGCAAACTAAATAAGCAAGGTCCTCGCAAAAAGCACACCTTGCTTCAGATAACATTAAAGACTGATATGCTAAATTGATAACAACCGGTTCGTATTGGCCAAAAAATGAATTACGGTCACACTGGGGCAGGGGTTCAAGTCACGTTTTCTGATACAAGTAAAAAATTCCACTGCTGCATATGATGCCTTATATGATGAATTTCAACATTAGGAAGGAAGGGCAATGAGATGATAAATTGATTATTAAACATTCTTAGACCACGGCAGTTTGTTTGTCAATGCTAACGTGACCTCGTCGAAGATCTTTTAATCACCTATCATAAGTTCTGACTAATAGCCATGAAAGTTACCGATCTTATCGTTGTCAACAACTTTAATACTTTGCTAAGAGTCGCTAACAAAATACTCAAATGTAATCAAAATAAAAAATTTTGGGGTTATGTTTAGAACTGTGAGTGAACAAATCCATCTCTTACGTTCGAAATATTTTTTTCTATCTGTAACAAGCTAAGTCCGCTGGGCCGCCCCGGTAGCGCAGTGGTCTAAGCGATGGATCCTGATCATTCGTCCGAGATGGGTCCGGATTCGAATCCCGTGAGGCATGGATGTTGTGTTTGTCTTACGGCATTGACGCTCTCCCTTCCCTGAAACAGTGAACCCTAAATTAAGGACGGACGACTGCTTATAGCCCATTGAGTTGCTCACGGTGGTCGTTAAACCTCCAACCAAAAAAAAAAAAAAAAAAAAAGGCCGCTGACTTCCAGGAACACCATGTTACTATTGCGTTGCTATGAAACAATGTAAACGAAACTGAAAAGAAAGAAAGAAAGAGAGGAAAAAGAAGAAAAAAAGAATTGAGTACTGAACAGGAGGAATGTCTGCTATAGCGCTTTTCATCAGAACGTAGGATCTGATTGACAAACGGTTACACTGAACCGTCGCAATTTTAACAAACGGTTACACTGAACCGTCGCAATTTTAACAAACGGTTCGCGGGAACCGGATTGAACCTGCAACACAGTTGCCCTGGTAACATTCAAGTAGCTTTCCCAAGCATACACCAAATGGAAACATACAATGTTCTTGCACGGAAGTTTTAAAGAAATAATGGGTTTTGAAACAACGTATTTTCCACAGGCAATGCTAAACCTTTTTCTGAAGAGATCTGCCTAAATTATTCTGGTTTAGCGTCAGTCATTTATCAGATTTAAAGAACGGAGGTGTTATAGTTAAAAGGCGCAAGATCTGTTAACCGAAAGAAAATGTATTCATGATTGTGAAATGAAGCTGTTATTACTCTAATGTTTTTACAAGTATAGCGAATCTACTGGTGTTACTGAAACGCAGAATAAATTTCCTTCTTTTGGGCGAAACGATCGCCTGCATTTCAGGTTTGGTGTTCTGTAATGTTATAAATAAATGATATCATATCTGGTCCTTTAAGTAGAATTTCTCTAGTTTAACGATTTCCTTCAGAATTTTCATGAAATTCTAATTAGAAAAGTTTTGGACGTTAATATGCGTTCATATACATAGAGTAAGACAGCAAGTAGAGGTTTTATTGTGACACTGAGTGATTTCAGCGGTTCCTTTGAAGCTGTTTTTTTCATATGGCATTAATTTTTCATTTCCATCAATATTTACGAAGTAATTAATTAGGTGATGTCGCGTTTTTTATCAACAGTTTCCGAAATTACCGCACTGTTGCATAAGTTTTCCCGTGCCAACAGTGCGGTTTGTTCTGTAATTGTTGGTGGCAGAATTTTCTGGTTTTTTTTATCATCAGCGCTTAATTTTTTTTATTGTTGTTGTTGCTATGGCGACAATTTTTCCCATGATGTTTGGCTTCTCCTTAAATAATTTTCTTCTTTTTAAAAGTTTTCCTGTGGCAACAGAAAGCGATGGAATTTTCAACAAGTTCGATAGTTTTCCTTTTCAGCATTTTTTCCTTGAATTTCAGAAGGTTAAAGCAAACTTTATAGGGTCAAACATGTGGTGATTTTAAATTCTTTTTGCGGCAAAGGTTTTAATTGAAGGTTAAAAAACGTTTTAATGGTAACGACTACATTTCAAGACAAAGTTTCTCACAGACGCTCAGTCAAATTAATCTCGCCGCAGACGCCCCATTAGTCGAGTGGTCTTAGGCACTGGCTCATGACCCATCATCTGAGATGGGCCCAGGTGAAGCATTGGCCGCGCGCGTGTCTGATAGCTTTGTCCCTTCCCTGGACCCAGTGGCCTCAAATCAGGATTGCGCGACTGCTTATAGCCCTCAAAGTTGCCCACAGTGGTGTTAAACCCCTGGAGAAAAACAAAACAAACTTGGACATAAAACGATTATGTTTTTGGATCTGTTTTCAGACTGTTAAATTGAAAAAAATGTACCTAAGACGAATGTGTGGAAGTCCAAATTCTCTGTAATAAAAGAGTTTTGCTGTTGTTTTTGAACTTTATATTTTTGAAAGCACGTAAAAGGTTCAAAAGCGGCAATTGTAAAATACAAATTTTGGGGGATCGTTTAAAACATCGTGTTTCCTGAAAGAGTGGGAATTGCAGTGGTCGGAGGTGGAAGTAAGAATTCATGTCACGAAGAGAGCTTAGGATAGTCATACATGTGGAAGAGGTCTGAGACGGTAATGGCCTTGTCAGCATCGGAATATTTTTTATTTTACCGATAGCAACCATAAGGCCTTTTTAGCTCGTCTGTTGTAAAAAAAGATGGTGCTTTTGCTATCACTTTGTCCGTCCGTCTGTCTGTGGACACCATATCTCTGCAACTATTAGTTCGATTTCAAAAATTCTTTTTGCACTGGGAAGCTTGAAATGTGCAACTGATGATCCTTTATTTCGTTTTTTCATACGATGCACAATTTCGCCGCTAGATGGCATAAGTGCAGATGATGTCAAATTCAAAATGCATTTTATTCTATATATTTGCTTCTAAACATCCGATTGAAAAAATTATTTTACCTTTCGATTCTATTTATGTCGAAGACTATTTTAGGTATAGACACCTTTTCAAGTCATGTATATATTTTCAAATAAACTGCACTTTTTCAAGTCATGCATAGATTTACAAGTAAACTGCGTTTTCTCCGATATCTCTGCTTCTAAAACTCCGATTCGAAAAATTATTTCTGCAACGGATACAGCTCCTGATGGAAAATCGTTTGCATATAATTTCTAATTTTTGGTAAAAATGGTTGCCCACCAGGGGGCGTAAGTGTTAATTTCTGCTTCTGATGCATTTGCGGCAAAATCTGAGCTTCTAAAATCTCGATTGAAAAAATTCATTCGCGGACCGATACCCTTCAGTTGATAAACCTTTTCGGAATATTCCCTTCTTGAAATAATCCATGGTTTCTCCGCCATTGGCATATATTTATATCTTATTTTTGTCAATATCTCTGCTTCTAAGAGTTCAATTTGAAAAAAATCCTTCTTTGTTTGATGGAGTTTCTGGTGGAAAATCTTTTTCATATAATTTAAAAATCTTCAAGTAATTAATAGACTTTCCGCTAGAAGGCGTAAAGGTAAATTCTGTTTTCTCCGATATCACTGCTTCTAAAACTCCGATTAAAAAAATATTTCTGCAAACGGTACAGATCCCGATGGAAAATGCTTTCCATAAAATTCCTAATATTTGGTAAAGAATGGTTTGCCCACCAGGGGCGTAAGTGCGAATTTCTGCTTTCTGATGCATTTGCAGCAAAATCTAAGCTCCTAAAATCTCGACTGAAAAAATTCTTTCGTGAGTCGATACTTTGTTTTTTTTTCATCTGTTTTTCTTACGTCGATAAACCTTTTCGGAATATTATCTTCTTAAAATAATACATGGTTTCTCCGCTAGGAGGCGTAGATATACATCTTACTTTTGTCAATATCTCTCTCTGCTTTGGGAGACCGATTTGAAAAAATTCCTCCTTTGTTGGATAGCGCTTCCGATGCGAAATGCTTTTTATATAATTTCAAAAAATTTCAAGTAATTCCTAGACTTTCCGCTAGGGAGCGTAAAGGTAAATTGCGTTTCCCCCGATATCTCTGCTTCTGAAACTCCGATTAAGAAAATTATTTCTGTAGCGGATGCGGCTCCTGATCGGACATCTTTTGCACATAATTTCAAATTTTTGGTAAAAATGGTTTGGCCACCAGGGGGCGAAAGAGTTAATTTCTGATTTTGAGGTATTTGTAGCTAACTCTGAGCTCTTGAAAACTCGATTGAAAAAATTATTTCGTGGATCGATACTGCTCACATCGGAAAACCTTTCGAGAATACTTTCTTCTTAAAATAATGCAAACTTTTTCTGCCGTGGGGCGTAGATGCATAGCTTATTTTTGTCCATAGCTCTGCTACTGAGAGTCCGATTTGAAAAATTCTTTCTTTGTTGGACAGCGTTTCCGATGAAAAATATTTCTCATATAATTTCAAATTTTTCTTCAAGCGCAAGTTTTCCATTAGAGGGCGTAAGTTCACGATTTCGTCTTCGGGACAAAAAACCCTACTAAAAAAATTATTTTTCGGTCAGATACTACTAATTAAGCAAACTCTATGTGCGTACTTTTCTTCCCGAAATAATGCAATATTTCGCCACTAGGGGCTCAAATGCTTAATCTGTTTTTCTCAATATCTCTGCTTCTACATGACCGATTTAAAAAAATCTTTCAACTCCGGATGCCATTTACCTTGTTGAACACTTTAGTCTAGTATATGAAGAATTTTGTAGTTCACATTTCTGTCGGTAGTTGATGCTCGTGTGCTTCAGTTTGTGGCTGTATCGCAGCTTCGAAAAACACTATTGAGAAATTTATTTTTTACTGTGTGCCATTCGCCACAACAGAGATGCGGAGCATTATCCTCTTTGAATAACGCAAATATTTCTCGGTAGGTGCGTAAAGATTGAATTTTTTTTTTTCGCTATCTTTGCTTCCGGGAGACGTATTTGAAAAGTTTTTTTCCTTAGCAGAGCTTTTTCCATGAAGAATAATATCTTTCGCCTATTTTCAACTTTTCCGTTGTGCAAAATTCTTCCGCTAGGATACGTAGACATATATCATGTTTCCTTTTTTATATTTCTTTTTATAACTGTTCGATTCGAAAATCTCTTTGTCTCTGATACCTTCCTTGTGCTATGAGAAACTTTTTGTGCGCCATTTGTTAATTTTCGAACATGCTTTTTAGCCGTTGGTGGAACTAAATAGATGTTTATATTTGTGGATCTTTTATGGATTGTAAAAGCCGGTCGACCGTTTTCCTAATCAGTTCCATTGACTTTGAATGCTATGATAAATTTCATTCACGTGAGAACGGATTCAAAAGACGTGCTCATTACAACCGAAAATTCGGTGTCATATTTCTTGTTTTTTTGATTTTTTTCGATGCCCAACTTTGTTGCTAGAGGGCGAAAATGCAGATGATATCGAATTCAAATTCATTTTATTTCATAAATTTGCTTCTAAATATCTGACTGAAAAAATTCGATTTCCTTTCGATGCCATTTATATCGAAGACTATTTTAGGTACAGTCTCTTTTTCAAGTAATGCATAGATTTTCCACTAGGATGCGCAAAGCTAAATTGCGTTTTTCTCGATATCCGTGCTTCTGAAAGTCTGATTTGAAAAATTCTTCCTGCATCTGATACAGCTCCTGGTGGAAAATGCTCTACATATAATTTCTAATTTTGATAAAGAATGTTCCGGCCACCAGAGGGCGTAAGTGTTTATTTCCGATCACATCGGAAAATCTTTTGAGAACACCTTCTGCTTAAAATAGTTCATGGTTTTTCACCCAGGGGGCATAGATGTACATCTTATTTTTGTCGATATATCTGCTACTAAAATTCCAACTCGAAAAATTATTTTTTTGGTGGAGAGCTTTTCCGGTGCCAAATGTTTCCCGTATAATTTCAAATTTTTCTTAACACACAAGTGTGCCAATAAAAAGGGTAAGTTCAGGTTTTCGTTCATAAAAACAAGTGTGCCAATAAAAGCGTAAGTTCAGGTTTTCGTAAAAACCTGATGGAAAAACTTCTTTTTGTGTCAGATCCTATTAACTACGAAACTCTTTGTGTGTGTTTTCTCCCCAGAATAATGCACAATTTCGCCGTTAGAGAGCGCAAATGTTTAATCAGTTTTTCTCAATATCTCTGCTTCTAAATGTGCAATTAAAAAAATTCCTTTAACATTGGATATCCTTTATCTTGTGGAGCACTTTAGGTTTGTACTTGAAGAGTTTTGTAGTTCACAGTTCTATCGCTAGGTGGTGTTTGTGTTCTTCTGTTTGCACATGTATCTCCGCTTCTAAAAAGCTTCTTGAGAAATTTCTCTTTTTACTGTATGCTATTCTCTACAGTATAGATGGAAAGTATCATCTTCTTTAAATAATGCACAGCTTTCTCGCTAGGGGATGTAAAGGTCAAAACTTTTTTCTCGCCTTCTCCGCTTCCGTGAGTTTTATTAACATAGCTTTTGCCATGATGAATATTTTCCCCCTTTTTTCAACTTTTTCACTATGCAAAATTCTTCCGCTAGAAGGGCTAGAGTTATACCATATTTCCTTCTATATTTCTTCTTTTAACTGTTCAAGTTGAAAATCTCTTTGTCCCTGATATTCAATCCGCTATGAGAAACGTTTTGTGCACCATTTGTTAATTTTCGCGACATACCTTTTAGCCGCTAGTGGAAGTAAGTAGCTGTTTCTATTTCTGGAAGATTTATCGATTGTAAAAATCCCGTTGACCTTTTCTTTCTAACAGGTTCCATGACTTTGATAACTTTGATAAAAAAATTTTGCGTCGGAAAGGATTCAAAAGACATATTCATTACAACTGAAAATTCGGTGTCATGTTTCTTGTTATTTTCTGTGATTGTTTGATTGTCAAGCTTAGCATCAAGCAAGAATCTTCCACACATTCCTCAAACTGATGTAATTCAGGAAGTGTATATTTTCTAGGTTCTCCAGCGAATATACCATTTGGTGCAACTCGTAAACGTTCTAACTATTTTTTTAGACTTGTTCGAAAGATTTCTAGTAATTGAATAAGCACTTAAAAATGCCAGATCCATGTTGCGTTCTTGCTTACTGATTCTACTATAAGGACGAACAGGAATATTCATCTGTTTTCTTTATTCCTGCGAAAGTATTTTTTTTTATTATTATTCAGGACAACGTGAAGCTGAAATCGATAGAACACATTGTAGTACATTGGAAGAAATTGATGGTAGTACGATTTCCAGAAACGACCCAGCTGTTCTGATTTACACACAGGTTGCTGCCCTGACAAACTTAATATTAGTTACATTTCGTGTAGCTACGTTTTTCTCTGAACCAGTGGCATAAATATTGAAATCTCATCAATGAAAAAATGCATCATTTACTAAATGATATAAATGTTCAAAAATATTTTAATTAACTTAACAGAGGTGGCTTAAAATATCTCTCGCCTGAAATAATCAGTGTTATTTCAGCAGCGTACATAATTTACTACGAAAATGTGTTTCTTGAATCGAAACCTGTACAATGTACAGGTTTCGATTTTTTATTTAATTCTAAGCTAGGGAATGTACAGTGTACATTCCCTAGCTTAGGAATTAAATAAAACGTTTTTCAAAAAAATAAAAAAAGAAGGTTGGTCAAAATTACTGTTTCAAAAATTGTAGAAGTAACACAAATTTAGCATTGCTTGAATGCACTATTTAAAAAAAAATGCTATGGAAATGTTCTGTATTTACTTAATTGCTGCTGAGTGATCTCATCGTACCGATGCTCGAAGCATTGATGAACTACAGCTCACTTAACCAGTGCTTGCACCTCGCAGCTGGAAGTGAAGTGGCAAGAGCAATTTGAAAAGCGGTACAAAAGTTTGATAATACGTCGGAAGTAGCTTCAGAGGAATCTACAGCAAAGACCAGCTCCATTTATTAAGCAATGTTTTACGATTCAAAATCGCAGTGTGAAGATGTTTAGATATAAGGTCTGCATCGCAAACATTTCTAAAACCTCTTCGTTGTTGTCTCGCGGATCATACACCTTCATTTTGGAAAAGAGCTTTTGCATGTAATAAGAGTCCGAGCTTTAAATCAAGATTTATAAGATGAGCGTACATATTCCTTGATGAGGTGTATAAATAATATTCTGTATAATCCTTATAATCTCCTCTGTGAAATCTCAGGCCAGTTGGCCGGGCGTATAGGTCTCCGCTGCTTTACATCTTTGGATGCTTATCCTCCATTTTGATATTTGATCTTTCCCCTTTGAACCAAAACTTCATACGCACTGTCAGGAAGTTGCCCGAGTTCATTACCAAACAGTCCACATCACATGATGTGTTTCTCAATTTTTAGTAGGACCAGGCAAATGTTTTAGAACTTTTTGAAACATACCTCTTCAAAAACGAACCAAAACAATAAAATTGATGTTTTATGTTTGGAAAACATTTTCAGCAGTAGCTTTCGTACTAAGTCTCATTTTCATTTTAGGCAAAGCGTCGGGTGCCCAATAAGTGGCGTTAAGTGTTTCTGTTCTTCAACTCCACCGTGTTTCTGATTCATGTTTCAGCAGTTTTCAGCATACCGTTTTCTACTGTTCCCACAGAGAAATTGGGCTAGAGAAAAATATTAATAAAGGAAATATTTTCTACTGTTTTCCGAAATATTGTGACAGTCATTGCCTGAGCAGCTAAGCAAACTCCAATTAAATTTATACTGTCGCGTAGAAGTTCGCGAAAAATGCTCGATGATTTCTAATTTCCGGATATAAGTGAAGCTTATTTGATAGCTTTGTTATCAAAGAACGGTGACCTGAAATCTGTCAATGGTGTATTTCAGATTCTAGTTTTCAAGTTGTTACAGCATTGTTGGCATGCATCTAACACACTTTTCGACAAAAAAAAAAAAAAAAAAAAAAAAGAAAATACGAAGCACCCTGAGAAAGTCGTTCGATCGTGATGAAACTCCACATACAAGAACCTCAGGGCAGAATATGCAAATGACTAAAAAAACAATGATTAATAACGAAATAGTGCCCCGACACATAAAAAAATAATGACCAATAACATGGGAACCGCACATCGAGTAGAGTATATCAAGAGCAAAGCTCGCACGAAGGGACAACTGTGAGAGTGATTGCGGTTGCATTAACCTCCACAGACTGTGAGGATGCCTTGACGTCTGATCTACAGTATGTACAATACGAGCAGTTGAGCGAGATTGAGAGAAGACTTATAATTGGGCTGGTTTGTCGAATCACCGTATAACCACGCATTTGGGTCGGAGCGACGCGGCAATCAGAAGATGTTGGCCCCAATGGATCAAGGAGAACGCAACTCAGCATCACGCTGGTAGTGGACGCTCGAGGGCAACGACAAAACGCGAGGATCGAGTGATTGTGAGAACTGCACAAACAGAACCGTATTCGTCGCTCTCGATTATCCGTGGCCATGTTGCATCGTCTACAGGTACAGAAGTGGCCATGTTACGTCGTCTACAGGTACAGAAGTGGCCATGTTACGTCGTCTACAGGTACAGAAGTGGCCATCCAGAACGTTGCCAGACGACTTGCTGCACGGGGACTACATTCGAGGGCGACACTCCGCCGCCTACCACTGGCCAGCGAACATCACCGGCAAGAATTGCAGTGGTGTCGGGCCCGATCGACGTGGGACAGTGTTCAGTGACGTCGTGTTGTTTTCAGCAATGAGTTAAGGTTTGCACTCGGCGCTGATGACCAGCGCATACGTGTTTGGAGACGAGCCGACCAGCGTACGGATCCTGCCTTTATCGTGGAAAGGCACACGGCTCGCACAACGGGAGTGACTGTCTGGGGGGCCATTTCCTACGATAGCCGGATACCTATGGTAGTCCTCCGTACCACCCTCACGGCTCAACGGTTCGTCGACGACATTCTACAACCTGTTGTGTTGCCATTCATGTCGCAGCATCACTGAGCAATTTCTCAAGAGGATAATGCCCGGCCACACACGGCACGGTTCGGTTCTCCCAGCCCTGGCTCCTTAATGTTGACACCTTTCCATGACCAGCCTGATCGCCCGACCTCCCACAGATCGAACATGCTTTGGGAAGTGATGGGACGCCATCCGTACCCATCCTGGAATGTCGGCAAACTCCCTCGCAATTTGGACACCACCGGACATTTTATACCTCAGGGCAGCATCCTTGAACTGTATGCATCTATGCCACGCCTGGTAACCGGTTGTATCCCAGCCAGAGGTGGCGCTACAACGTACTGACGTGTTCCAATCGTATAGCTGTTTATCCGAATAAATGGCCCAACTGCTCTGGAATTGCAGAAATTTCCTCTCCTATATATGCATGCACATATCAATTTTCATCTTGATTGGATGATTCGTTCGGTATGGCTCGTTTTTTTTTTTGTTTTTTTTTATGCAAAGAGTGTATTTATTTTATACAGAGTGATTCAAAAGTTTGGTGCAAAAGTAAAATGCGATTAAAAAAGATATATGGGTCGTAGAGATATACGGTTTGCAGATGAACATTCACCGAGGTACGGGATTTTATATGGCATCAAGAAAAAAATAGTTCAAAATCTCGACAGTAGAGGGCGCTGCTGCAAAGAAAACAACGAAAGGTGAGAATTATGAAATGAGATCTATGTTAAATTAGTGGAACTTACTTCATTTCAGCATGATCATTTCATTAGATCTACGTTAAACTAGTGAAACTTACTTTATTTCAGCATGATCTCCAGATGCAAGAGCGCAGTGTGTCCACCACCACATTCCAGTACTGCGTGCAGTCGTGGTATTACACCTGATACAGAATTGAGCAACATGTCAACGGGAATGGCTGATACCTCCTGCCGTATGGCGTGTTTTGGAAATGGTAAGGTCTGGGGATTACATCTATAGACACGGGATTTCAAGTAGCCTTACAATCAGAAATCAGTGGCTGTGAGATCTGGAGATCTAGGAGGCCATTCCTGTGCACTATTCCTTCTCAATAGACGATCGATGCTAAACGTGCACGCCGGATTCGGTACAAGCCTGATTTCACGTTATATGCAAATTATTAGCTTAATAAAACTGTGTGGTTCTACAATTCGAATGACACACGCACCTTTATTATTTTCGCACATTGAAAATGTGACTGCATTTTTCCGTAATGGTTTTTATGTCTCACCCTAACGTTGCTTTGTGCGAGTAATGTGCAAACGTCACTTATGTAACATTATCTGCAACGACGCCCTCTATAGTCGAGAATTTGAACTATTTGTTTTCTTGATGCCACACAAAGTCCCGTACCTCGGTGAATATTAATCTTCAAACCACATGTCTCTCCGCCCCATTGATCTTTTTTAATCGAATTTTATTTCTGAATCACCCTATATATATATAGGGCAAAACAAGGCAAAATTTTGCACGAGAGAAATAAAAAATAAAATAAAGACCAACAGTCTCCGAAAACACCATCCGCACCAGGTTAGCTTCAATCGATGCAAAGTACCGAATAAAAGAATGCAGGGAAGCATATTAATGACTGATCTCTTGCCGGCTTCGTCGAGGGCAAGCAACAATAAAACACTCACTAATCTACTAAGACCAGAGAATTGTGGGTTTCTGCTATTTTAGTTTGCTAGAGGACCAATTAAATTTATGGAAAATTTGTCAATAAAAGGGATAACTAATAAAAACCCATACCCAGCAAACTAAAACACATTTGCCCGACCTCACAACAAAAATTAAAATGGAAGAAAGTGAGCAAAAAGAATCCATCCAAAAAATGTACCAAAGGGATACTTTAAACATGTTACAAGAAGGAAACAAACTACCAGCCCAAATAACCAATAAATACAAATCATAAACCAAAATAAACTAAACCAGAAAAAGCAAACAACCAAATGGAAAAGCAAGCAACAGCCTAATTTATGAAAAAGGAGTACAACCTATCTCAACACAAATGCAGAAAAAACAGTTCTAACTCCAAGAGTGAATAAAAAGAACAATGCAAGCATCACAGTTGCAAACCAAAAAACCCAAAACCCACAGCTAAAAGCTAAAACAACAACAGGGCTGCAATATATATATATATAAAATAAATATATAAATGTTGATACCAAAGGGCATGGTTTCAAGCACCAGTAAATAAAATAAGTAAGCCCAATATACACAAGAAAAAATAATAAAATATAACAATATTAAAAATAGTGCAAACCCACAAATCCCATTATAAATAAAAGACTAACTAACAGCAGGATAATGTATATCAAAGTGCCTGGCTTTCCATTAACCAGCAATATGTACAACAAACTACTTTTATCATAAGGCCCCACAGGAAGGACCAGAACCCCAAATATGACTACAGGCAACAAAAAAATTAATGAAAGGCTACATAAAGTTCTAATAGAGCAACATACGCAGCCCCGGTGGCGCAGTGGTCTAAGGCGCTGGCCTATGATCATTTGTCCGTAAGCGGTCCGGGGCCGCCCTGGTGGCGCAGTGGTCTAAGCGATGGCCTCTGATCGTTCGTCCGAACAGGGTCCGGGTTCGAATCCCGGTCAGGCATGGATGTTGTGTTTGTCTTACGGCACTGGTTCTCTCCTTCCCTGGAACCAGTGACCCTAAATTAGGGACGGGCGACTGCTTATAGCCCATTGAGTTGCTCACGGTGGTCGTTAAACCTCCAATCAAAAAAAAAAAAAAAGGGGGGGGGGGGTCCGGGTTCGAATCCCGGTCAGGCATGCAGGGGCAGACCCTTTGCAGCGCCATCTAGCGTCCAATTTCAGAACCTTCCTGTTATGAGCAAAAAGAAGCCTGGTAAAACTTCAACAATCAGAATTAATGCACTGAAAAAACCTTTACAATTTATCAGTGCAGACCAGAATACTAAAATTATCATCTTGCTAGCAGGGAGGCATTTCCCTGCTCTCAAGAGTTCAAAAAGTATTATAATACCCAAATATCACCAATCCTCCCAAACCTTTGAACTTTTAACTGTTACTATTTTGTTTATTATATCTCTAAAAAACTATCTATATAGTTACCCTTAAGATATTTTTCTAGGCGTTTCTTTCCTTTTTTATATAAATATTAAAAAAACACTATTACCTTTTTTGGTTATCAAAGGAGAGGAATTGATTAGTGCATTATAGGTTCCTTATTTGATTGCTAACCACATCATTGCCTAAACGTCAAGAGTTTAGCTTTAATTTAGACAATTCATTCAGTAAGCAAGATTTAAATTAAATTAAGCCTTCCATCCTAATTCTATTCTTGATTACTATTTTTCTTAATGCTATTTTTAAGAAGTCCTTAGGAACTTGGTTTTCAATAAACTATTTGATTAGAATAATAACATGTTTCTCTAGTTCAGAGTTTAAGCTACATATCCTAGAAAGCCTTAGTACTTGGGATATGAAAACATTTTCTATAACTTTATTAGAAATATTGCTCCAACACATACCATATTTAACAATTTTAAATTTAAATTGATTTCTCTTATCATAAAGACTAATAATTGGGTTACCTGCATTGAGATTAATAACTAAGTCCAAAAAAATCAAGAACTTGGTTATTATCATTAGTTTTATTAAGTTTTAGGCTCCCAGGGTAAATAGCAGCAAAGCCTTTCTCTATATTTCCTGAATTATCAAAGCAAATAAGGTCATCGATGTATCTGTAGGTATGAGAGTAACTTTCCAGATTGGAAGAATTTAACTTCATGAATTGATATTCTTTAAAAAACAGGAACAAGTTGCACACGGCTGTACTATGCGTACTACCCATAGGTATACCGTTAACCTGTTTGAATAACTTTTTATTGAAAAGTATAAAGTTATTTTTGTTACAACAATTTAGAAGCGTATGTCAAGAAGTTTCCGATATAATGTTGGAGATTTGAAATTCATTAAAGAGCAGCATGAGCGTACTAATAATGTCATCAACTGGAAGGCTGGTATAAAGGTTTTCGAAGTCATAGCAATTTGCCTCTGCAGGCGTGCTACCAAAAATTTCCGAAATGACTTCGGCGTTGCTTTTAATAATCCAAAAATTTTTACATGTTAGGTTAACTTTGGATTTAATAATGTTTAATACCTATTTCAAAACTGATTCAAAATACTTATCTATTACTTTTTTAGGACTTTTGGTACCACTAGCTAGGAACCTAAATTTCACCGGTTCCTTATGAAATTTAGCAGTAGCAAATAGATAAGGAAATTCAGGTTCATAACTGTATGCCAATTTTAACCCCAGCTGCTTGTGAAATGCTTTGATTTTATTGCTGATTTCCTTTTTGGAAGCAGAAATAGGCTTATATGTAACTTTATTATGAAGCTCTTTCGAAATTAATTCATAATAGAATTTTTTGCAAATAATAGCAAAATTGTTACTTGCTTTGTCAGTAGTAGTAAAAATGAAATTTCCTTGCAATTTAGAGAGAGATTTTTTTAATTCAGAAGACAACACAAAAATGCTATTGTAAAAAATATTTTGTGTAACATGATTATGTTTAAATTCTTGAAAACGTTTTTGCATTTCCATTCAGCAAAGGCCTCAATAGGCATATTGTAGTCTAAGCTAGTTTCAATAATATATTTACTTAAATCCTGATAAAAATCATTCTCGATTCTATCTTTAGATAGTTGGAAAGTAGGCCTGAACTCGGCACCAAAACCCAAGATCCTTTGTAAATCGGGATTTTCAATGAAATTTAAATTACCAGTAATAATGTGCCTATGGAAATTATCATAAAATACTGTATCCTGAAAATCACTACACTTACGGTTGAAATCTACCAAAGTGTTAAAACTGGTAGGAGACTTATAATTCTTAACATATGAACCCAGCTCCCTAACATATTTGAAACTTACTACAGTTTGGTGAGAAGTGATAGGAAAGGCACTAGAACCATAGAAGAATAATCTTCTGATATTGAGAGAGTCATAACATTTATTAAGGAAACTAATGGTAATATAGTTTTTGGAGTTAGACTTTTGGATAATCTTATCTTTAAGAATAAATTTCAAAATATCTAACACAAGAGATACAACATGAGAGTTTATATTACCATCTTGCAATTTCCAATATCTAACGAAGGCTTTAAGCACACTGTGCTTAAAAGTTTTAAGAAGGTGCACAGATATTTTTCCAAAATTGTTGTTATTTTGGAATTCAAGAAGAGTCAGTTTCAAGGAGTCAAAGTTAACAGAATTGGAAGTTTTAATAAGCCGGCAAGAGATCAGTCATTAATATGCTTCCCTGCATTCTTTTATTCGGTACTTTGCATCGATTGAAGCTAACCTGGTGCGGATGGTGTTTTTGGAGATTGTTGGTCTTTATTTTATTTTTTATTTCTCTCGTGCAAAATTTTGCTTTGTTTTGCCCTATTGTTATTTGATCTTTCTTTTATGCAGCCTCTGGCGCTAACGAATTTCAAATCTGTTCCCTGATTTTTTGTTGTTTCACATTATTGCTTTTGCTATATATATATATTGTCAAAATTTCACCTCTATTTCTTGTTACAGAACCATCTTATTTTCTCAGAGCCATAATCTGTTTTCTTCCCTTACTGAGTCAAAATTTCACCTCATTTCTTGTTATATAATAACAGCCATAATCTGTTTTCTTCCCTTACTTGTCAAAATTTCACCTCTATTTCTTGTTACAGAACCATCTTATTTTATCAGAGCCATAATCTGTTTTCTTCCCTTTGCTATCTTTAGGCTTTGGTTGTTTTCAATTGCTTTTCTCACAAGTTCACATTTGAATTCCCTTACATCTTCAGTCATACCTTTTCGTACCTTCTTGCATTGCTCTATATATTCCACTTTGGAAGTCACATCTCCTCTAGTTGTTGTTCTCATCTCACTTCCTTTTTGCGTCAGAATTTTGGTTTTTCCTGATAATTTTTCCGTATGCAACTTGTTCTTAGTACCAGCTAGTTTTGTTACTGTTTCCATAAGTGTCTTGGTTAGTTTTCTGTTAACTTCAGAGATGTCCACTTCTTCCGACATTAGACCTTCCAGGGCAGAGAATATGTTCCTCAGTTCCAATTTGAAGGTATTATGATGTTTTTTAAGGTTGGTCATGTCAATACACTTTGTTAGCTTTATGAGCTTACCGCGCTCGAGTTTAGCATTGAGGTGCATCTTACATCTTACAATTCTATGGTCACTACCTGTGTTGAACTTGTTTAGCGCACTGCAGTCTTCCATGACAAATTTCTTGTTACACATAATAAAACCAATTTCACTTGTCAATCCATTGGGATGCTTCCATGTCCATTTCCTTTGCAGCTTTCTCTTGAAAAAAGAGTTCATGGTGAAAAACCCTTCTGCCTCTGCAAATTCTACGAGAGTATTTCCACGCTGGTTTCTGTTGCCGTGACCGAATTTACCTACTGAAGTTTCATTCTGTTGCCGTTGCCCTATTTTCGCATTGAAATATCCCATAATGATTTTCAAGTGCTGCTTGACTTTATTGTTTAGATGACGAATTTCCTCATAAAATTCTTCAATCTCTTCTTCAGGATGACTTGTAGTGGGTGCATAAGCTTGAATAATTCATCTGAGCCTGGTATCTTCCCAAGAGTTGTATAACAACTCGTGCAGCTCTGTAAGAGGAACTTTCAACTTCTACAACTTTATCCTTCAGTTTCTTGTTTATTATAAATCCAACACCACTAGTTCTGCCAGTATCTGTCCCTCGATAATAGAAGAGATGTCCACTTTCCAGTTCAATGAGATCTTCTCCTTTTATCCTTACCTCACTTAGCCCGATGATGTACCACTTGATCCTTTGTAGTTCTTCTTCCAATTCAAAGAGCCTTGAATCAGAAGATAGGGCGCGTCCATTGTACCTAGCCCAGATCAGATGGCAGCCAAGTCTGGTCCTCCGGTGATTCTTAGCACCCTCTGCCTTCATGTCGCACTGGCCACTGCCTTGGACAGGTACATTCCAGCTGCCGGAGACTGAGGGCCAAGATTTAAGTTGTGGAGTCATTTTGGAGGGGTTTGGCCACAACTCACCACGCTGGCCAAGCGGGTTGGTGAGTGTGGGATAACATTTCCTCTAATCCCGATGGTATAGTTATACCGCTATTGGCGGTCGTCAGAGCCTCTCTTAAGTGGGAGCAGGACGCACCACGGGAAGGCGCGCTTGACATTTGTCAAGGAGAGGCTGTAGTATGTTGCGCATAATCTGACCCCATATTGTCAGAAGAACAGCCCATCGATGGACAGCCGAAATTTTAGATTTTATTCCAAGGGACAGGAAAAGACCCAGAAGAAGAACGCATGTGAGATGTGTGGATAAAATTCGAAAGTATGCGGGAGTAACATGGAGGAGACTGGCACAAAGCAGGCCGTTGTACAAGAAACTTAGGAAGACCTTCGTCCAGCAGTGGATTGAAAATGGTTGACAATGAGAATGATGATGATATCATCATTATCATCATCATGATTGTCAATATTTATCAATCCACTGCCGGACGAAGGTCTCTAAAAGCCTCTTCTACAACGGTCTGTCTTGTGCCAGTCTCCTCCATGTTACTCCCGCATACTTTCGAATTTCATCCACACGCATCTCACATGTGTTCTTCTTCTGGGTCTTTTCCTGTCGCTTGGAATCCAATCTAAAATTTTGGCTGTTCATCGATGATCTGTCCTTCTCGCAGTATGTCCAGCCTATTGCCATTTCAGGGATTCAACTCTGATCATGATGTCTTCCACTCTTGTCACTTTTCGGATCCACGTGTTCCTCTTCTTATCTCTCCTGGTTACACCAAGCATGCACCTCTCCATGTTGCTTTGAGTTGTCTGCAGCCTTTGTATGTCTCTTTTAGTTAAGGTCCATGTCTCTGCACCATACGTAAGCACTGGAAGGATGCATTGATCAAACACTTTTCTTTTAAGACATAATGGCATATTGCCCTTGAAAATTGTGCTGTTTCTTCCAAAAGCTCTCCAGGCAAGTTCTGTACGCCGATTAATTTCTTCATCAATGTGACCCTCACTTGATATCTGCTGTCCAAGATAAACGTACGTGTCTGTTATCTCCAGCTTTTCTCCATCAATCGATAAATCTTCGTTTCTTGCAAAAGCATTGTACATCACTTTTGTCTTCTGAAAGTTAATTTTTAATCCCACTTCCTTACTTTTGTCAACACGTTCCTGGATCATACTCTGCAGCTCTAATGGGGTAGTTGCAAAAATGACTACGTCATCAGCAAAACGAAGGTGAGTTAGATAATCTCCATTAATCTTTATCCCTTTGTTTTCCCAGTTCAGTGTTTGAAAGACATGTTCTAATGCGGCATTAAAGCGCTTGGGAAATATGGTGTCAATTTGTGGCACTACCTTTTCCAATTTTTATGTGTGTTTGATTTCCAAACAGCCGAATCTTCGCACTTGCATTCTCATAGATGTTATTAATAATATTAATGTATGCATCTTCAATACCGCAGGATTTCAAAGGCATTGTAACTGCTGATAGTTTCACCGAATCAAAGGCTTTTTCATAATCGATAAAAACCATGCACAATAGGAAGTTCATATTTCCTTGCTCTTTTAATTAGTTTTCTCAGTACGTGGATATGATCTGTAGTGCTGTAGCCACTCCTGAATCCAGCTTGTTCTCTCGGTTGAGCCATGTCCAGTGTTACTTTCAAGCTGTGTGAAAGAACTTAAGTGAAGATTTTATACACCACTGATAGGAGGCTGACAGGTCTGCAGCTCCTGAGATACTCAACGTCACCTTTTCTATGTAGCAAGATCATTGTAGGCCGCCCCGGTGGCGCAGTGGTCTAAGGCGCTGGCCTCTGATCATTCGTCCGTAAGGGGTCCGGGTTCGAATCCCGGTCAGGCATGGATGTTGTGTTTGTCTTACGGCACTGGCTCTCCCCCTTCCCTGGAACCAGTGACCCTAAATTAGGGACGAGCGACTGCTTATAGCCCATTGAGTTGCTCACGGTAGTCGTTAAACCTCCAATCAAAAAAAAATCATTGTAGCGTTGTTCCAATCCTCAGGAATCTTCCCTTCATTAAGACATGGGGTGAAAACTTGGGCGAGTACTGTTTCAATTTCTCCACTCGCTTCTTGTATGATGTCTACAGTAATTCTATCTTCTCCTGGAGTTTTTCCCCGCTTCATGTTCTTGATTGCATGTGCAACTTCTGCTGAGAGAACTGGAAGAACTGTGGTACCTTTCATGATGTCTGGAGTACATGTATCATACCTTTAATATAATTTGGAGTAGAAATCTTTCACTCTTGTCAAAATTTCGCCTCTCTTTCTTGTTACAGAACCATCTTCTTTTATCAGTGCCACAATCTGTTTTCTTCCCTTACTGAGATATCCCTTTGCTATCTTTAGGCTTTGGTTGTTTTCAATTGCTTTCCTCACTAGTTCACAGTTGAATTTCCTTACGTCTTCAGTGATACCTTTTCGTACTATCTTGCATAGCTCTATATATTCCACTTTGGAAGTCATATCATCTTTAGTTGCCCTCATCTCTCTTCTTTTTTGCATCAACATTTTGGTTTTCCCTAATAATTTGTTCACATGCAACTTGTTCTTAGACCCAGATAATTGTGTTGCTGTTTCCATATGAACTTTGATTACTTTTCTGTTAACTTCAGAGATGTCCACTTTTTTTGACGTGAGACCTTCTAGAATAGGGAATCTGTTCCTCAGTTCTAATTTGAAGGTATTATGATGATTTTTAAGGTTGGTCATGTCAATACAGTTTGTTTTATGAGCTTGCCATGCTCGAGTTTAGCATTGAGGTGCATCTTACATCTTACCATTCTATGGTCACTACCTGTGCTGAATTTTTTCAGCATACTGTAGTCTTCCCTGACAAATTTCTTGTTACACATAATAAAATCAATTTCACTTGTCAATCCATTGGGATGCCTCCATATCCATTTCCTTTGTGGCTTTTTCTTGAAAAAGGAGTTAATGATAAAAAACCCTTCTTCCTCTGCAAACTCTACGAGAGTATTTCCACGCTGGTTTCTGTTGCCGTGACCGAATTTACCTACTGAAGTTTCATTCTGTTGCTGTTGCCCTATTTTTGCATTGAAATCTCCTATAATTATCTTCAATTGCTGCTTGACTTTATTATTTAGATGACGAATTTGCTGATAAAATTCTTCAGTTCCTTCTTCAGGATGACTTGTAGTGGGTGCATAAGCTTGAATAATCTGAGTCTGGCATCTTTTCGAGAGTTAGATAACGAGTCGTGCAGCTCTGTCAGAGGAACTTTCAGCTTCTACAACTTTATCCTTCAGTTTCTCGTTTATTATAAATCCAACACCACTAATTCTGCCAGTATCTGTCCTACGATAGTAGAAGAGATGTCCACTTTTCAGTTCAATGAGATCTTCTCCTTTTCTCCTTACCTCACTTAGCTCGACGATGTCCCACTTGATCCTTTGTAGTTCCTCTTCCAATTCAAGAAGCCTTGAATCAGAAGATAGGGAGCCCATTGTTTGTAGCCAAGGTCAGCATCAGATGGCATCCTAGTCCAGTCCTGCCGCGATTCTTAGCAGCCCTGCTCATTCCCCTCCGAGAAATCAACACACAAATCGTCTGAAGAATCATCGCTAGCCGATGAACAGATGACGGTCTCTTCTTCCGGGCTCTTACGGAATGAAACTGCAACTCCTGTGTTGCTGAATTCTGGCTCTTTCTCTTGTACTCAACTTGATGGCAAGAAATTTTGACCCTTTGTTGTCAAATATGCCTGAGCAGAACTCGCCTTCTACTACTGCACTAAACATCATACAAGTTCAACCAACTCCGGACATGGACGTCGCACCTTTTCTGACTCCAACTTCATGCATTTCACGACCTGATATCCCGAATCAGAAAGATAGCAGTGAGACACATCTCACTCCGTTGACTACTACTCTAACTCGACTTCTCTGACAAAAGACTCGACGAAAACGATCGTCTCTCCTGTTACCCACGAAACTTCCATACCTCCTTCTCAAGAAGCATCAAGGTCGTCTATGATTCGGCCCTCCCAGTCGGCCATCGCTGAGTGTCAACAACGTTCCAGCCGACGGAGCAGAGTCCGCCGTTCTCGCAGCGATCGAGAATCTCCTTTAAGTGATGATACTTTCACGGATTTCAAGAAAGCAAAGATTCAGAAGGGAGGAAATACTCGCAAAGCTACCTCTCCCGCTGTTGAATCTGACTGCACTACTGCAACAATGGAGTCTGAAGAGCACTCTAGTTCAGACTCTTCCGCAGAGGTCTCTATAAGGGAGGAATTGTTAAAAGCTCTTGAGAAATCTAGTGTTCCAAGACACCCCTTGCTTTTAGATTCCTTAAAAGCGATACTCTGCTATCGCAATAAGCCCAACTGCTTTAAAAAGCTAATCAATCAATGCGAAGGATCATTTGTTGAGATGCTTCAGCAAATTCAGGAAATAAATGTCTTTGTAAAACTACAGCTTCAAACCCTTACTCATGTGCCAGATGATGTTCGCCGCCTTCAAACAAAATTCCGTCGTTTCCAAGAAACGTATCTCAAGCTTCATGATTCTAATTCAGATCGTCCTCTTCCAGATCTTAACATTCAATTGTAGGGGTTTCTTTAATCCCCTTGCAAATGCTTTAGCGCATGAAGGCATTGCTCATTGTGCCGCAGAAGTACTCCTTTTACAAGAAACAAATTGCTCTCCTGACTCTCCTTACTCTCGGTGGAGAGACTGGGAATATACTTTTCACCACTTGTTTCGCACCTCCTCTCGTGGCGGTATTTCCATCGGATTACATCGGCGATTTCTACAAAACATCTCCTCAATCACTATCCACATTACTTACCCAAATTATCTTCAGCACCTTTCCTTCATGCTTGACGATAAAGCATATCATATTTTCATTATTTATATCCTTGCGATGATTTTCCAATTGAACATCTCTTGACCTCCCTCAATAATGCTCTTTTAATAATTTCGGAATCCTCTAATGTAATATTTGGAGAAGACGTCAACTGCACTACTGATCCTCAGATGGACCAAGCTCCGAATATACAAGAACATTGTCTTCGCTTTATCCAAGGTCTACAGTGTTTGCTAGCTGACTTCACTCTCACGGACGCCTTTCGTTTGCTTCACCCAGACCATCACTCTTAAACTTGGCATTCCAGCAACCCTGCTTCATCGTCAGTAGCAAGATAAGATAGATTTTATGTCTCCTCTGTTCTCGTGCTGGCATTCCAAAGAAGTCAATATCACGCAACAGCCTCTTCCGATCATAGTGCGGTGACTCTCCGAATTGGAGCAAGAATGTCTCGTCCTTCTCGACACCGACAATGGACGTTTGCTAGTACCTTCTTACATGATTCCACCTTCTGCAGCATCGTTCGAAGTTTCTTACAATCAAAAATTGACAACATCGATCCCACCCAGAGAACGCTCCAGTATTGGTTTGATACGAAACATCAACTCTTAACACTCATCCGCCAATTTACTTACTCCGCTACAGTCAAGCGAAACATGAAGTTGCAAAATATTCGGTCCGAGCTGGTTGATCTCGCGCTAAATGATCCGATGTTTCCGGTTATAAAAGCTGGGTTAACAACCCTCCTCACTCCCATGGCTGCTCAGGCGATCCAGCGATTACATCTTCTTCATCTTGCTCTTATTCACAACTCGTATGAGTACCTCCACTCTCTCGAAAAACTCGTCGGGAACCCACCACGATTCGACATATACGACTCCCCTCTGGGGAGATCACCTCAGATCCTAATGTCATGTGTTCCTTAGTACACGATTTTTTAAGCGAAAATAAGGAGCAACTGACGTTAACGGCGCAACTTCTGACTCCCCACTTCTTATGTCTCTTCCTCAAGTTCCAAATCATCTACAAAACAATCTCACGAATCTTTTCACCTTACCGGAACTCCAAACCTCATTTAAATTTCTCAATCAGAATGCTGTACCGGGACCTGATGACCTTCCTCATGCATTGTTTGATGTCTTCTCTTCACACCTACTCCAGCTCTTGCTCCCGGCTTTCAACGATGCGTTCACCTCCTCCAGTCTTCCACAATGCTGCACGCAAGCTTACGTTACTTTATTCCCAAAACAAGGAGATCTCCTGGATCTTGCACACTGGCGCCCAATTTCATTTTTAAACCTCGACTACAAGCTCTACACAAAGCTTCTTTCACACCGCCTCAATACCATTCTGCCTCATATAGTTTCCCTCAACAATCTTATGCTGTGCCTGGACGTTCGATCACTGACAATCTTACACTCCTACGTGACTTAATCTTACTTGCTGACACTCAGTTCGAGCCATTGGCTCTCCTTAATATTGATCAAAAAACAGCATTTGACAATATATCCCACGTCTATCTTCCTGCAACACTTCAAGCATTTGGTTTCCCTATCTCCTTCATCACCTCACTCCTTTCTCTCTATCAAGAAGCAACTCTACAAGTTCAGACCGCTGCCTTCCTGACAGCTCCAATAGAGTTCTCATGTGGAATTCGTCAGGGATGCCCTCTATCTGAACAATTATTTGCCATAGTTTTTGAGCCGTTCTTGCGCCTGACGCGCAGAGAGTTTATACATCGGATCCCTCCAGCAACATCCAGAACGAGACATCATAAAATTACCTAATCAGCCTATGCAGATGATGAAACTTTCTGCTTACGTTATGACACCCATTTCTCCACCATTCTTCTATGCTACCAGGAGTATACTACCGCAGCGTCAGCCTCACTCAATTTTGAGAAAAGCACAGGCCTCTGGTGTGGCACTTGGAAACACTGCCACGACTCTCCCTGGGGAGCCAAATGGTAAAGTAGCACCCAAAAACTCTTAGGAATTCATCTGCCATCGGAGGCCGTACGAACAAATTGGTCCTCTCTCTATCCCTCCCTTCTCATAACAGCAGGCTTCTGGAGAAAAGCGCAATTTTGCACCTCCTTCCTTCAAAGAGCTCACATTGCTCGCACATACATCTTATCAAAGTGTTACTATTATTGGCAAATGGATACCGCTCCTGGCTACAGACTCCGTCAAGTTCAAGCATGCCTTACATCAGTTGTATGGTCAAAGCATCATTGGGTCAGCTCCTCTACTCTCTGCCTCTCACCTTCACAGAAGAGAATTGGTCTTCCTGCAGTAGATCTCGTTTACCGTGCCGCACGGCTTCACTGGTTCTTCCATGTGCTCAATAGCTCCATCCCAGATACATGCACAGTACGTAATGTTCTTGCCTCATTGAAAAATCCTTCATTAACGTTCGCCATCTTTTTTCGAATAGATGGTTTCCCAGCTTTGCGACAAAGCCTCCCGGCCGTTTACTGGGAGGCCATAGAAATCCTGAGGACTCTCCCATTACAGAGACCACCATATCCTCCACTACGGAGATTCTAAATGTACCACTCTCCTACTCATCAACTCTTCATCCATCTGACCGACCATTCTTTGCCTCTCCAGAATGGATGCGTGCAGTCATTATTACTGTACGAGACCTTGTGAACCTCAGCCTTACATGGAAAGACTTCTCTCGCCTATCTACTCATCTTCATGGTTCCATCGCCTCCCGGACACTCTACACGTCGATAAAATCGTTGATCATCCGTTTATACCCATCTTTGGCCTCTCCTGAAGGAATTCTACAGGTTGCAGCAGCACCGCGACTCTTTCCGTTTTTTGTGCAACTCCGTATGAAATCTTTTACGCTTGAGGCATGCTCACAGAAGATTTTGAGTGAAATTCTTCGCACATGTGCACCTCAACAACCAATGCCTATCCGTACTGTTCCGTCTGCCTCCTTGACAGGTGTTTGGTCGGAGGAACTTCTTCTCCTTGCTGTACCTCATGAGAAGAATGATCATTGGCTGTTTCTGCATTGTCGCCTCCCCTTTCCTCAATTATTACACTGAATTACTCTTGTAGTCTCTCCACAATGTGCCTACTGTGATGTCCCGGCAGACATTGAACATGTCTACTGGTTTTGTCCAGTCTTGCTACCTGTGTTAAATATCATGTTCTATATTGCACACCATCTTTGCCCAGGAAATCTGAGTGTTGTCTCCTATTTACCCTACTTCAAGATATTCTTCCTGCTTTTCCTCTTCCATCAGTGTGTGTTTATATTTACACGCTTGTAAAAATAGTAATTTACTCCCATCAACTGACACATCAGGAAAACTCCACTGTACCTACTCTTATAGAGGCAAGCGAGAAGCTTGTCCATCACTTCACAGCTCGACTAAAGTTCTGTCTACAGTTAGCGCATGAACACGCTGTCAATAGAGAAACCCTTTCCAACTTCTACAAACTCTGGAGACCATACTTCAGCTGGTTCCAGATTGATGGCCTGAGAGTTTCCTTTACAGTTTGAACTATTATGAATACTCAATCCTTTTGTTGACAATTACATTGTTATTGAACCTGTTTAATTTCCCCCTCTATCTTACCCTCAGGAAGTGTATATAGTTTTATTTCTTTGCCTACTTGTCCTGGCGCTCATTTGTACATAATCATTTCATGACTCACATTCTTATTCTGTACTCCGAATGTTTAATAAATGCAGATTTAAACCTTAGCACCCCCAGCCTTCATGTCGCACTGGCCGCTGACTTAGCCAGGTACATTCCAGTTGCCTGAGACTGAGAGCCAAGATTAGAATCATTTTGGAGGGGTTTGGCCATAACCCACCACGCTGGCCAAGCGGGTTGGTGAGTGTTGGATAGCACTTCCTCTAATCTCGATGGTATAGTTATATCATCATCATCATCATCATCATCATCATTGTCAACCATTATCAATCCACTGCTGGACGAAGGTCTCCCCAAGTTTCCTCCACAACGGTCTGTCTTGTGCCAGTCTCCTCCATGTCACTCCTGTATACTTTCGAATTTCATCCACCCATCTTCCATGTGGTCTTCTTCTGGGTCTCTTCCTGTCCCTTGGAATCCAATCTAAAATTTCGGCTGTCCATCGATGGTCTGTTCTTCTGGCAGTATGTCCAGCCCATTGCCATTTCAGGGATTTAACTCTGATCATGATGTCTTCCACTTTTGTCATTTTCCTGATCCAAGAGTTCCTCTTCTTATCTCTCCTGGTTACACCAAGCATGCACCTCTCCATGCTACTTGGAGTTGTCTGCAGCCTTTGTATGTCTCTTTTAGTTAAGGTCCACGTCTCTGCACCATACGTAAGCACTGGAAGGATGCATTGATCAAACACTTTTCTTTTAAGACATAATGGCATATTGCTCTTGAAAATTATGCTGTTTCTTCCAAAAGCTCTCCAGGCAAGTTTTGTACGCCGATTAATTTCTTCACCAATGTGACCCTCACTTGATATCTGCTGTCCAAGATAAACGTACGTGTCTGTTATCTCCAGCTTTTCTCCATCAATCGATAAATCTTCATAGACCGTTGTGGAGGAAACTTGGGGAGACCTTCGTCCAGCAGTGGATTGATAATGGTTGACAATGATGATGATGATTATATATATATATATATCATCATCATCATCCACAACGGTCTATCCTGTGCCTGTCTCCTCCATGTTACTCCCGCATACTTTCGAATTTCATCCACCCATCTCATATGTTATCTTCTTTTGGGTCTTTTCCTGTCCCTTGGAATTCAATCTAAAATTTCGGCTGTCCATCGATGGTCTGTCCTTCTGGCAACATGTCCAGCCCATTGCTCGTACGTGACAGACGTAGTGTTGGTGGCTCCAATATTTTATGCATTTTAGTGTGGAATACCTCGTCCCTCACTTACCTGTTGCGTGGCCAGGCTGTCTAAAGGTACTGTGTACGTTTTGAGCTACTTTTCTAGCGTTCTCATCCTCATATTAGTTGATATTCATCCGTTTTCTTATCATTTGCTCGTTTGTTTACGTTTGGAAGCTGCCAACATGGCGGCTTCCGGTATTTCCTTATCATCCATGGGCGTGGCGGATGCACGTCACGTCACACTTCCCACGTCCATGGAAGTTAACATACTCTCGTCCTCAGATGTGTCTGCTCAGATGCCTTCCCAGCTTTCTAGTACTCCTGCACCGGTGCCTTCACTGGACTTGGCTGCTCTTTCTTCTTCAGCTCCTGCATCTGTCTTGGTGCCCTCCTGGGTACTACTGATTCTACTGCCTTGCCTTCGGCCTGTGCTTCTCTTCCTCACAGCCTTCTGTGCCTGCTGGATCCGAACAGACTTCTCTTCCAAGGATGTCATTTGCCTCTACAGTGCAACGAGGCGCTACTTCTACGTCCTACTCCTCTCAACCTGATGGTCTTTTGCAATCAACACCTATTATTCAGATATCCAACAACAAGGTGACAGTAACGATAGATGACAATTCGCAGATTGGCCGTGAGTTCCATAACCTCCTGCATAGAGGTGTGCTCTTTCATGCCTTACCAAATACTCCATTGCCACGCTATATGGAAGCCCTCTCTGGACATGTGTTGTCTGCGTCCATTGCGGGAATTTCCCCGTACTCCTCGGGGTATCTCGGTTCAGTTCAATCACAAGGAGGATGCTGACTTTTTCTTGCACACGGACTTTCGATTGGGACTAAACATCTCATCCCCTCGCCTTTTTCCAAGCGACCGGTGACCATCACGCTCTATCCTGTTCCACAGGAAGTGCCTGATACTGCACTTCCTCTCCTTGTCAGTCATGTATGTAAAATTGTTGGCACGGTTCGTCGCCTATCTGACGCTCCCCGCGGAACTCGATTTGCACATGCTACAAGACCTCGCCGTCAGTTATTGGTCGTCTTTCCCACTGAGAAAGCCTTGGCGGATTGCCCTACAGAAGCTACTGTTGAAATTGGCGCACGAACGTACAGTTTCAAGGTTTTCACTACTCAGTATTGCACACACTGTTTAACACAGAATCATACCACTGCCTCCTGTGACCGCGTTCGACGTAGACGTTCATCAAGTTCGCATCCCACTGCTGACCACATTGGTCTTTCTACTATCCCCACTACCGGTAGTTTGCCTGACGCGAATTCTTCGTTTCTCCGTCAGACGAACATTTTCGTCACGGACAATGCTGCCTTTCCTCCTTCCCCCGACCCGTACGATTGTGCCTCCACCTTCAAAATTGACAGAGTTGTCTTCGACTACAGATGTGTCTACAGCGGAGTGTTCCGATCCGGGTGTGTTGAGTGGTGGTTTGGCAGATCAGCCGTCTGGCCTTCTCCTAGCCTCTCGGATATCGGATCTCCATTTACAACCTTGTCTACCATACCCTTGTTGCAACAACTTCCTGAAGCCTCGGCTGTTGCACCAGTCTCCACTAAGGCAGCTCAGCTACGTACTGCTTCTTCGGCGACGTTCGTTTCCTCGTCTCCTGACTTGGGAGGTGAGCCTGATCCACTAATGGATACATCCGCCTCAGCTTCTTCTTCGAAGCGGATTGGAACTTCCAAAGGCGCTGTAAAACAGAAAAATTAAAACAACTTTCTGTGCCACATTCTGAGGATTCATCTAGTGTTCCCTGAGGTTTCCGGTTCCGCTGTTTCTCCACCTGATGATTCTTCAAACACTATGCTTCTCCGCTCAGGTCCTGTCAATCCTCTCTCTGATGCTGAGGTTCTACAGGCAGGTGATACGTTTCCTCCAGTTCCTGGACCACTGTCCAGACAGCAACTTTTACGACTTTTTCAACCTGCACGTACGATTGTTGATTCTGAAGAATTCCTTCACTCACCTGATCTGGACCTGTATGCAGCGGTAACACAATTCGAAGCTTATGTGTCCCTTTTTAAATCTCTGTGTGCCACCGATCCTCGGTATCAACCTTTTTGAGACGTTACACGCGCCGTCTCGCCTCCTTGAAGGAGCTCGTTGAGAAGCATATATGTGATACCTTCTATCCTTTTACCGATGACCTTTACCTCTCTTCCTCACACCGATTACTTTTTGTTCTCTCAATGCTAGGGGATTTGCGAACCCGTTCGCAGATTCCCTGGTTTTACAGACTTAGTGCATGTTGATTCTGATGTTTTCAATGTGTGTTTTTACTGTGATTCACAAGTAATGTATTGTAAATTTGCTTTATTTGTGTGTTTGGCTGTGTTTCACAAGTAATGTATTTTAAATTTGCGGTAATTGTGTGTTTTTGCTGTGTTTTCACAACTAATCGGTCTCGTTACTTGTGTGATCTCCTCATTATCTCATCATTATCTGTTGTTTCATGAATTTGTGCCTGTTTTTAAATTACCTATAATTGTGAGTGTTTGCTGTGTTAGTGCTTTCCTCTATCGCGGATTATTATAGTGGTACGTTTGTTACCTTTGTTATTTTTATAAAGTTGCTGAGGTACTCAATGTTGTTTTGCGCTCTAACCACATTTCAGTTCCGTTCGGTTGATTTATGATAGCATAGTACATTTCATGCATTTGTGCACATGTGTTAAAGTGTTTGACATACCGTTAGGTCATTCATTGTTCGTGTGCATATTCATTTCCTTTCTGTGTAACGTTGTGCTGCATCGTGGATATACTTACTTTCCGCACTGTTGTTTTCTGTACTGCAGCTTTTAATGAAACTCCTATGTCTGTATTTCGTTATAGCAATAAACTGGGCACCACTATGGTACCCACAGTTACCAATACCAAAATACCATTGCTCGTTCGTGACAGACGTAGTGTTGGTGGCTCCAATATTTTATACATTTTAGTGTGGAATACCTCGTCCCTCACTCACCTGTTGCGTGGCCAGGCTGTCTAAAGTTACTGTGTACGTTTTGAGCTACTTTTCTAATATTCTCGTCCTCGTATTAGTTCATATTCATCCGTTTTCTTATCGTTTGCTCATTTGTTTACGTTTGGAAGCCGCCAACATGGCGGCTTCCGGTATTTCCTTATCATTTCTGGGCGTGGCGGATGCACGTCACGTCACACTTCCCACGTCCACGGAAGTTAACATACTCTCGTCCTCAGATGTGTCTGCTCAGATGCCTTCCCAGCTTTCTAGTACTCCTGCACCGGTGCTTTCACTGGACTTGGCTACGCTTTCTTCTTCAGCTCTTGCATCTGTCTTGGTGCCCTCCCTGGGTACTACTGATTCTACTGCCTTGCCTTCGGCCTGTGCTTCTCTTCCCTCACAGCCTTCTGTGCCTGCTGGATCCGAACAGACTTCTCTTCCAAGGATGCCATTTGCCTCTACAGTGCAACGAGGCGCTACTTCTACGTCCTACTCCTCTCAACCTGATGGTCTTTTGCAATCAACACCTATTATTCAGATATCCAACCACAAGGTGACAGTAACGATAGATGACAATTCGCAGATTGTCCGTGAGTTCCATAACCTCCTGCATATAGGTGTGCTCTTTCATGCCTTACCAAATACTCCATTGCCACGCTATATGGAAGCCCTCTCTGGACATGTGTTGTCTGCGTCCATTGCGGGAATTTCCCGTACTCCTCGGGGTATCTCGGTTCAGTTCAATCACAAGGAGGATGCTGACTTTTCTCTTGCACACGGACTTTCGATTGGGACTAAACATCTCGTCCCCTCGCCTTTTCCCAAGCAATCGGTGACCATCACGTTCTATCCTGTTCCACAGGAAGTGCCTGATACTGCACTTCCTCTCCTTGTCAGTCATGTATGTAAAATTGTTGGCACGGTTCGTCGCCTCTCTGACGCTCCCCGCGGAACTCGATTTGCACATGCTACAGGACCTCGCCGTCAGTTATTGGTCGTCTTTCCCACTGAGAAAGCCTTGGCGGATTGCCCTACAGAAGCTACTGTTGAAATTGGCCCACGAACGTACAGTTTGAAGGTTTTCACCACTCAGTATTGCACACGCTGTTTAACACAGGATCATACCACTGCCTCCTGTGAACGCGTTCGACGTGGACGTTCATCAAGTTCGCATCCCACTGCCGACCACATTGGTCTTTCTACTATCCCCACTACCGGTAGTTTGCCTGACGCGATCTCTTCGGTTCTCCGTCAGACGAACATTTCAGTCACGGACAATGCTGCCTTTCCTCCTCTCCCGATCCGTACGATTGTGCATCCACCTTCTGGATTATTGCACACACACTGTTTAATGATTGATTTATTGCACACACTGTTTAAAACAGGATCATTCCGGATTATTGCACACACTGTTTAATGATTGATTTATTGCACACACTGTTTAATGATTGATTTATTGCACACACTGTTTAATGATTGATTTATTGCACACACTGTTTAACACAGGATCATACCACTGCTTCCTGTGAACGCTTTCGACGTGGACGTCCATCAAGTTCGCAACCCACTGCTGACCACATTGGTCTTTCTACTATCCCCTCTACCGGTAGTTTGCCGGACGCGATCTCTTCGGTTCTCCGTCAGACGAACATTTCAGTCACGGACAATGCTGCTTTTCCTCCTCTCCCGACCTGTACGATTGTGCATCCACCTTCCGTTTTTGCGGAGATGTCTTCGACTACGAATGTGTCTACAGCGGAGTGTTCCGATCCGGATGTGTTGAGTGGTGGTTTGGCAGATCGGCTGTCTGGCTCTTCTCCTAGCATCTCGGATATCGGATCTCCGATTACAACCTTGTCTACAATACCCTTGTTGCAACATCTTCCGGCAGTCTCGGCTGTTGTACCAGTCTCCACTAAGGCAGATCAGCTACGTATTGCTTCTTTAGCGACGTTCGTTTCCTCGTCTCCTGACTTGGGAGGTGAGTCCTGATCCACTAATGGATACATCCGCCTCAGCATCTTCTCCGAAGTGAATTGGAACTCCCAAAGGCGCTGTAAAACAGAGAAAGTTAAAACAACTTTCTGTGCCTCTTTCTGAGGATTCATCTAGTGTCCCCGGTGTTTCTGGTTCCGGTGTTTCTCCACCTGATGATTCTTCAAACAGTATGCTTCTCCGCTCAGGTCATGTTAATCCTCTCTCTGATGCTGAGGTTCTACAGGCCATTGATACGTTTCCTCCAGTTCCTGGACCACTGTCCAGACAGCAACTTTTACGTTTTTTTTCAACCTGCACGTACGATTGTTTGTTCTGAAGAATTCCTCCACTCACCTGATCTGCACCTGTTTGCAGCGATAACGCAATTCGAAGCTTATGTGTCATTTTTTAAATCTCTGAGTGCCACCGATCCTCGGTATCAGGCGTGTTTGAGACGTTACACGCGCCGTCTCGCCTCCTTGAAGGAGCTCGCTGAGAAGCATATATGTGATACCTCATTTCCTCTCGCCGATGACTTTTAGCTTACTTCCCCAAAACCGATCACTTTTTGTTCTCTTAATGCTAGGGGATTTGCGAACCCGTTCGCAAATTCTCTGGTGTTGGTAGACTTAGTGCCTGTTGATTCTGATGTTTTCCATGTATTTTAAATTTGCTATATTTGTGTATTTTTACTGTGTTTCACAAGTAATGTATTTTCAATTTGCTTTAATTGTGTGTTTTGGCTGTGTTTTCACGAATAATCGGTCTCGTTACTTGTGTGTGCTCTCCAGTATCTCTTTCTTATTATCTTATCTGTTGTTTCCTGAATTTGTGCCTTGTTTTTAAAATTTCCTATACTTGTATGTTTTTGCTGTGTTAGTGCTTTCCTCGATCGCGGATTACTATAGTGGTACATTTGGTAACTTTGTTATTTTTATAAAGTTGATGAGTTACTCAATAATGTTTTGTGCTCTAACCACATTGAAGTTCCGTTTGGATGATTTATGATGACATAGTACATTTCACATACTTGTGCACATGTGTTATTCATATCGTTTGACATGCCGATATGACATTCATTGTTCGTGTGCATATTCATTTCCTTTCTGTTTAACTTTGTGCTGCATCGTGGATATACATACATTGCCGCACTTTTGTTTTCTGCACTGCAACTTTCAATGAATCTCCTATGTTTGTATTTCGTTATAGCAATAAACTGGGTACCACTATGGTACCCACAGTTACCAATACCAATACCATTGCCATTTCAGGGATTTTACTCTGTTCAGGATGTCTTCCACTCTTGTCATTTTTCAGACCCACGAGTTCCTCTTCTTATCTATCCTGGTTACACCAAGCATGAATCTCTCCATGCTTCTTTGAGTTGTCTGTAGTCTTTGT
This sequence comes from Macrothele yani, assembly GCA_039090855.1. Classification (NCBI taxonomy): domain Eukaryota; kingdom Metazoa; phylum Arthropoda; class Arachnida; order Araneae; family Macrothelidae; genus Macrothele; species Macrothele yani. Next base: position 80,690,174 of record CM077002.1, read on the forward strand.
ATGTCTCTTTTAATTAAGGTCCACGTCTCTGCACCATACGTAAGCACTGGAAGGTATGCATTGATCAAACACTTTTCTTTTAGGACATAATGGCATATTTCTCTTGAAAATTATACTGTTTCTTCCAAAATTCTGCAGGCAAGTTTTATACGCCGATTAATTTCTTCATCAGTGTGACCTTCATTTGATATCTGCTGTCCAAGATAAATGTAGGTATTGGTTATTTCCAGCTTTGCCCCATCAATCAATAAATCTTCCTTTTTTGTAAAAGCATTGTACATCACTTTTGTCTTCTGAAAGTTAATTTTTAATCCCACTTCTTAACTCTTGTCAGCAAGTTCCTTGATCATACTTTGCAGCTCTGTTGGGGTAGTTGCAAAAATGACTACGTCATCAGCAAAACGAAGGTGAGTTAGATAATCTCCATTAATCTTTATCCCTTTGTTTTCCTAGTTCAGTGTTTGAAAGACATTTTCCAATTGGCATTAAAGAGTTAGGGAGATATAGTGCCACCTTGTCTCAATAACTTTCCAATTTTTATGGGTTCTGTGTTCTCAAATAGCCGAATCTTTGCACTTGCATTTTCATAGATGTTATTAATAATATTAATGTATGAATCTTCAATACAGCAGGAGTTCAAATCCATTGTAACTGCTGATAGTTTCACCGAATCAAAGGTTTTTTCATAATCGATAAAAGCCATGCACAATGGAAGTTGATATTCCCTCGCTCTTTCTATTAGTTCTCTCAGTACGTGGATATGATCTATAGTGCTGAAGCCACTCCTGAATCCAGCTTGTCCTCTCGGTTGAGCCATGTCCATTGTTACCTTTAAGCGGTGTGAAAGAACTTTAGTGAAGATTTTATAAACTACTAATAGGAGGCTGATAGGTCTGTAGTTCCTGATATCCTCAATGTCACCATTTTTCTGTAGCAGGATCATTGTAGCATTGTTCCAAACCTCAGGAAACTTCCCTTCATTAAGGCATCGAGTGAAAATTTGGAAGAGTATTGTTTCAAATTCACCAGTTTCCTTTGATATACAGTATATATATATCAGGAGAGAATATTTGGGGTGTGCTAGGTGTGCGGCGCACACCCACACACAGAGTCGCAACTGAACCTACAATTGTACGTTATCGATATTATTTTTTCGGATTTCTTTCCAATAAAACTTGCCAGAGTTTGTCCTAAGGCTTCAAGTGGCAGTTAAGATAAATTTCCCACATGTAATGTTTTCATTAAGTGGAGAGGGTTCGTTCAGTGTGCATATCGCATTCGCGCTAAGACTGAGCGAGAATGCGCTATGCATTCTCGCTCGGTCTTAGCGCGAATACCTTAACCGAGCGCGTGTCCGATCATGTCAAGCAACTGTGATACAAGCGCTCCCCAGATGGCTCCGCAAATTACGTTTTTATTTTCCTGTGGTTCAAACATTACAGCTGATCTCTAAGGGTGTGCTGGCCAAAAAGAGCACCACTTGCAATCCGTCGATGCTCAAGCAACTGTGGTACAAGCGCTCCCTAGATGGCGTTGCAGGACACGTTTTTACTTCCCCAAGCATAACAGCTGATCTCTGAGGGCGTGCTTCTGAAAAAAGTCACCGCTTGCGATCCCATGGCGTAACGCAGTTCAGCGTTCATGCGAGTTTCTGCTGTTGTATTATTTTTTTGGATAACAGAACTCGACAAAGTTCCCTAAAGCTTCGCGTGGTAGCTAAAATTAATTACCTTATACAATGCTTTCGTAAAAAGAAGGTTCGTTGCTTTGTTGAGTAAATAAAACATAGTAAGTAATATTCGCATCTGCAGGTGTGCTGTGTAATCAGCTGACACCTACTGTAGGTATGGAAAGCAGCTGTGATAGAAAGCTCTCCAGATGGCGTAGAAGGTCACATTGTTATTTTGTCGTGGTTTCAACGCACGGCTAAAAACTTCTCAGGGTGTGCGCGCCTAAAAAAGCACCACTGGTCACATTTGTTTTCTTTGGAATCGCGGAGAGTCATCATACAGTTCAACGTTCTACTGCGAGCTGTTTTTCTGTCCTTTCGTCGCAGTGTGAATCGATGTGTTGATGAGCACAGATTTAAAAATATAATTCGAATTTTTTCTATCCACATAGGCTGGGGAACAGTGTTGACGATGTACTTAGTGTCCCATTTTTGGACAGAGCTTTTCCAGATTGTGTAAATATAGTTTAGGAAGATAAGCCTCATCCTCCTTTTCCAAACTTACTGTGCAAGCATAAAGATAAAAGAGCCGAGTACACGAGACATTTCTCTGTTTCCCAATACGATGCAGCAGAATGGCTAATTTGGTGTGAAGTGCGGTAAAGACTTTTTTGTTATCCTTGATTACTGTTCTGCAAAGAGAAAAGTGTTTGGAATAAGAACGGTTATTCCGATCTTAATCTTTCAGCAGCAGCAATGCAAAACCATGAGCGCTCCCAGTCACATGTGCAGTCTTTTCTAAATCTCAAGGTATTTGGAAAACAAAGAATTAACACTCTCATTGACAAGCAGAGAGAAATTGAAATAACCCGTCATAATGAAGAAGTGAGAAAAAATAGACATCTTGAAAAGAATAATTTATGCTGTATGCTATCTGGCTAAGCAAGAACTTCCTTTCAGAGGTCATAACGAGTCTGAAGATTCGTGTAATCGGGACAATTAGTATATCAACTTTTTAAATGTTCTCCGTGAGTATGGCCCTCTTTTACACAGTCAATTAAAGTCATCGACTGTATTTCGAGGAACTTCTTCCACTGTGCAGAATGATACCATGAACGCTATATCCAATGTGGTTAAAGATGCTATAAAGAGAGAAATTACTTCATTCACATTTATGGCCATTCTCCTGGATGAAACTTCCGATGTCATGACAGAATCCTAGCTATCAACTACACTGCTGGCCACCCAAAATGCAACACCAAGAAGTAAGCATCCGATTGGCCTGAAATTCGCAGCATGCGTCGCCCGTGAGAGGACATGCAAGCGATTAGCATTGAAGGGCATATGCAAATCATGTGCGCCCGGCACGCCACCGAGAAGCACTATAAGAAGGGTGCACAGAAGGCGGAGTGTAAGTAGTAACAGCGTGTTGTGCTGCCGGACCTGCGCGTGGGAAGCTTTCTGATGCCTCGTCGCAGAATACGGCAGTCATTCCAGCACGTTTCGGAGTTCGACAAAGGACGAATATTGACTTATCACGACAGCGGTTTATCGTACCGAGATATCGGCGCCCGTGTGGGACAACATCCAGTCACATTGTGGCGAGTATGGATTCGGTGGGTGCAGGAGGTACGGACGGACCGACGTGAGCGATTGCCGCAGACGCGGCACACCACCAAACGAGACAACCGACATGTTGTGCGGTGGCCATTGACGGCTCGCACCGCCACATCACGAACGTTGGCGCAGAAATTAGGGTGTGTTGCGCAACACCTGTGTCAGCACGTACCGTTCGACGTCGTCTGCAGGAGCGGGGACTTGTCGCACGGCGCCCATTGCTCCGATTACCATTGACGTTACACCACCGGCGAGTGCGGCGGCAGTGGGCAGTTGAACGCCGCACCTGGATTACGGAATGGCACTACATTGTCTTCTCCGACGAATCCGCTTCTGCCAGCAACACCGCGATGGTCGAATCCGCGTGTGACGGCACCACGGCGAGAGACTGTATGACGCCTGCATTATGCATCGCCATACCGGTCCGTCGCCTGGCGTTATGTTTTGGGGCGCAATTGAATATGACACCCGCACCCCTCTGATACGCATCGCCGGTACACTCAGCAGCCACCGCTACATCTCCGACGTTTTGGAGCCTGTAGTCCTCCCTTACATACAGGACCTGCCAGCGGCCACGTTTCAACAGGACAATGCGCGCCCGCACGTGGCACGTATCGTGCAACAATTCTTCACGGCCCACCAGGTGTCACTGCTGCCGTGCGCCGCGTGTTCTCCCGATATGTCGCCCATCGAACACGTCTGGTAGCTGATCGGCAACCGAGTGGCCCGGCAAGCACTACCCGCGGCTACGCCTGATGAACTGTGGCAACATGTGGAAGCAGCCTAGCCCACATCCAAATCCTCTTTCGTTCGATGCCGCGGCGTGTAGTGGCCGTTATTGCTAGCCATGGGGGCCACACGAACTATTGATTGATTTCTGCGTGTTCCGCAAGTCGCACGTTTCATCTTTGTATCTGTTGTTATGTGTCCAGTAAATCTGGCTTTGCTATCTCGTGTCCTTCTTGGTGTTGCATATTGGGTGGCCAGCAGTGTATTTTACGTTTTGTTCATAATGGACAAATACACGAAAGGTTCATCGGTTTTACCGACGTAAGTGATGACAGAACGGCTAGTGGTCGTTTTAAACATGTTGTAAATACAGTTGAGGAATTTAATATGAAGGACAAGTTGGCCGGCCAAACTTATGATGGTGCCTGTGTAATGAGTGGACATAATGGGTTGGGGAGAAAAGTTATTAAGGCCTACCCTTTAGCAATATTTACGCATTGCTACTCCCGTGTTTTGAATTTAGTTCTGAAGCAAAGCCTCTCGAATATCAGGGAATGTTGGCCATTTTTTTAAACTATGAGTGTATTAGCAGCATAAGCTTCTAAATCATCAAAAATATATGCTTTGCAAGATTTTGTTGCTAAAAAAATTAATTCCGTCCGTCGTACCAACCAGGTGGAACTTTACTTTCCGTTTAAAGAATGCAAAGTGTGTCACAGGAGTCAACTTATTGAATTCTTTGAACACATTGTGGCGAATTCTGGTGAGTGGGACGTGGATGCCGCAATCAAAGCACGTGGGTTTTTGTCTTTTTTGCAAAGTTTTAGGACCATTTTGTTTCTAGAAATATTTTCTAAACTGTTTGCCTATACTGATGTATTGAATTATATTGTTACGACCCACCCCCACAATTAATTTAGTAATTAATAAGCGTGGTGGATGTATGAAATTAATTAAGTATTAATTAAGTTCGAGGCTTGATTGGAGTTTAAAAGTTTAAACAGCAGAGAAAGTTTTATCTGGGGGTTTGGAAAGAAAAGAGGCGAAGAATTCTCCCTCTGGCTGGCTGGTCTGAGAATAGCGCTGTTAGGTCATAAATATCAGGGCGCAGCTGACGGACAGCCTAAGCAACACGGAAAGGGAAAGAGGTACGTTTCGAAGAGGGCTAATTGCGGAAATGAATGAAATAAGGGAACAAGAGGTTGGAAGAATAATCGTAAATTCGTCGATTGTTTAAGGCATTTTCGAGAACAATTGCTCTCTGTGTATGTGGTCCGTGCAGAAAAATAAGATTTCGCACTTGGCATGAAAATAAGAAAGTAATTTCAGTTGTCTGTACGCTCGCCGATGTGAAAGGCTGGATGCCTTGGATCTGCAATACGAATTGGGATAAATGAAGCAGCGAACCTCCCCGCATTTGGTAGGAAACGGAGAAGCAACAACTCGGGGGCAACTGGAGATGCCAGTTTGCCAATAAGACAGCGGAATGCCTATCCGCGTGATAAGGGCAGCAATTTCTAGGCTGGGAGCCTAATGAAAATTAACGACTGGTTTGCCCAGTGAAAGCTAAGTTTCTGATGAATTAAGTCTGCGAGTTGACAGTGGTCACTCAAATGGGAAGCAAAGCCAAGCCGAAACTCGGGGTGGAGTCCAACTACGGCAGTGTGGAATCATCATCCTCTCCCTGAAGCGGCGAAGGAGGCGAGCTGGTCCTGCGGGGCGAAGCGAGGACCCATGTGTGCGTGTGTGTGGCTACATAAGCAGCGCAGCCACTACGTGTAAGTGCGACGGGATAAAGCCGGAGAAAGGAAAATTGTCAGCGTAAGAGCAGTGGCTTGGATACCTAACAAATATACAGGTGAAATGTTAAATCACAGTTTGGATTAATTCGTGACAGCATCCATGTAAGGAGGAACATTTTTGTTTTTATTATTGCATTTGCTACGCAATTAAGTGAGGAACTGAACTGCGAAATAGTAAGACTGAACTATGGATTTTAAGTTCATTAAAACTATCTAGCGGGAACAAAGTTAGGTCGAAGATGACCCAACGCTTATGATCAGCATATAACAAATTTTTAGTCGAATGTGTGTCATTGTTATGTTTTTATAGACAATTAAATGTTTGTTCAGGCAGTCAGCTCGTCTATAGAACACATTATTTATGTTTCCGCATGTGAGTGGTTCAAATTGTTTAAGTGTATGCCCATATGATACAGTCTTCGCGTCAAGAACTACGTCTAAGGACCGCGGAAAATAAATATAATAAATTGCTCGGCTACGGTTGTTAAATTGATTGACCGCGGTGAAACAGCGGCCGAGACCGTAACGTTGGTGGTCAGCGACGGGATCCAGACCACGAAAATTACATTTGGTGGCAGCAACCGAGGTCGTAATAATATATTACAAAATTCATCGTGTGACATATTGTACTGTTGTAAAAAAGTGAATGATACTGTGAAACAGCTTATAGGAATGATCAGGAACATGGATTTGATGATATTTGGGTTTCTGTAGCAAAAGAAAATCATACGATTGATGAATCAAAGCCTTAAAGACGAAAAACATCTGAAGAAGAGGAGAAAAGCGCATGTCTTCGATTATACCAGGAAATAGTCGACAGCATATGCTGGAGATGAAAGAAAGATACTCTTCACTTTGAAAACTTGAAAATTTTCAACTACTTTGTAGCGAAAAATATGATCAATATGCAAAAACGTTTCCTGCGATGGAATTCTAGAAAAATTAAAATATTTTTACGGACCACTTTTCGACTACGTTTGCTTAAAAAATGAACTAAAAGTCCTCGTTTCTTCTGATCAATTTGCGAGGAAACCAATGCACCAGCTTGTAAAATTCATAGAAGAAAATCAACTTCGGTGTGCATTCAAAGAAACTTACAAATTAGCGGAATTGGTCATGAATTCCACCGCTACAGTCGAACGCTCTTTTTCTGCGATGAAGCTAATACACAGCCGTTGTAGAGGAATACAAACAGAGGAAAGGTTATGTGGGTTAAGTTTACTCGCGTTGGAAAAAGCACTGCTGTTAGAACTGAAGAAAAGTCACTCGTTTTACGATGATGTGATCACGCAATTCCTGCGGCAAAACAGGAGATTAGAACTAGAATATAAATAAGTGAGGTCAATAAATTTTTAAAGCATCCTTGTTAGAAATATAATATCTGGTAATATAATATTTTACCAGGTGATTACATTTACAGTTTTCCTTACGAATTATGTGACTGTATTTAGAAAAAAAAAATACCAAAAGTTCGTTCCTCACTCTAGTACAATATTTGCATAGGAAATTCAGATTTTCTTACAATGGAGTGTATGTAAAGATCTTTACCATGAGTAATTTAACGACCATTAAATAAAGAAGTGCTTTTTTCCTATGTTCAAAATGAATGCGTGAATTTTCCAGCTCGGATTACATGATAAAATTCTTGCGTGTTTTTATTTTCAAGTAACAGCGCACGCCCAAGACAAATGGCCACACGACGCCACTATATATATATATATATATATATATATATATATATATATATATATATATACATATATGTGTGTGATGCAAAAAAGAAGAGAGATGAGGACAACTAAAGAAGATGTGACTTCCAAAGTGGAATATATAGAGCTATGCAAGACAGTAAGAAAAAGTATCACTGAAGACGTAAGGAAATTCAACTGTGAACTAGTGAGGAAAGCAATTGAAAACAACCAAAGCCTAAAGATAGCAAAGGGACATCTCAGTAAGGGAAGAAAACAGATTATGGCCCTGAAAAAAGAAGATGGTTCTGTAACAAGAAATAGAGGCGAAATTTTGACAAGAGTGAAAGATTTCTACTCCAAATTATATGAAAGGGATGATATATGCACTCCAGACATCATGAAAGATACCAGTACCAGAGTTCCTCCAGTCCTTCCAGCAGAAGTTGCACATGCAATCAAGAACATGAAGCGAGGAAAAGCTCCAGGAGAAGATGGAATTACTGTAGACATCATACAAGAAGCAAGTGGAGAAATCAAAACAGTACTCGCCCAAATGTTCACTCGATGCCTTAATGAAGAGAAGATTCCTGAGGATTGGAACAACGCTACAATGATCCTGCTACATAAGAAAGGTGACATTGAGGATCTCGGAAACTACAGACCTATCAGCCTCCTATCAGTAGTTTATAAAATCTTCACTAAAGTTCTTTCACACCGCTTGAAGGTAACGCTGGACATGGCTCAACCGAGAGAACAAGCTGGATTCAGGAGTGGCTACAGCGCAATAGATCATATCCACGTGCTGAGAGAACTAATTGAAAGAGCGAGGGAATATGAACTTCCATTGTGCATGGCTTTTATCGATTATGAAAAAGCCTTTGATTCGGTGAAACCATCAGCAGTTACAATGGCTCTGAAATCCTGCGGTATTGAAGATGCATACATTAATATTATTAATAACATCTATGAAAATGCAAGTGCAAAGATTCGGCTGTTTGAAAATACAACACACATAAAAATTGGAAAAGGAGTGAGACAAGGTGACACCATATCTCCGAAGCTCTTTAATGCCACATTGGAAAATGTCTTTCAATCACTGAACTGGGAAAAACAAAGGGGATAAAGATTAATGGAGATTATCTAACCCACCTTCGTTTTGCTGATGACATAGTCATTTTTGCAACTAGCCCATCAGAGCTGCAGAGTATGATCCAGGAACTTGCTGACAAGAGTAAAGAAGTGGGATTAAAAATGAACTTTCAGAAGACAAAAGTGATGTTCAATGCTTTTACAAGAAATGAAGATATATCGATTGATGGAGAAAAGCTGGAGATAACAGACACGTACGTTTATCTTGGACAGCAGATATCAAGTGAGGGTCACATTGATGAAGAAATTAATCTGCGTACAAAACTTGCCTGGAGAGCTTTTGGAAGAAACAGCATAATTTTCAAGAGCAATATGCCATTATGTCTTAAAAGAAAAGTGTTTGATCAATGCATCCTTCCAGTGCTTACGTATGGTGCAGAGACGTGGACCTTAACTAAAAGAGACATACAAAGGCTGCAGACAACTCAAAAAAGCATGGAGAGGTGCATGCTTGGTGTAACCAGGAGAGATAAGAAGAGGAACTCGTGGATCCGAAAAATGACAAGAGTGGAAGACATCATGATCAGAGTTAAATCCCTGAAATGGCAATGGGCTGGACATACTGCCAGAAGGACAGATCGTCGATGGACAGCCGAAATTTTAGATTGGATTCCAAGGGACAGGAAAAGACCCAGAAGAAGACCACATGGGAGATGGGTGGATGAAATTCGAAAGTATGCAGGGGTGACATGGAGGAGACTGGCACAAGACAGACCGTTGTGGAGGAAACTTGGGGAGACCTTCGTCCAGCAGTGGATTGATAATGGTTGACAATGATGATGATGATGATGATGTGTGTGTGTGTGTGTGTGCGTGTGTGGCTTAACAATCTGGATGCAAAATCTCTTTAAAACATCGGCGACCTGGATATTACCAGCCGAATTTATTTTACGGAACAAGCTGAAAGTTCCATAGTTCTTGTCTTATTAAAAGACATCGAATTTAACTATGAAATCAGAGCCTTTCATAAATAAAATTTTAATAATCTTTCTGCATCTTTAAAATAATTCTCGTATAGTTACATCTCTTCCAGGGGCGCGCCGAGGGCACTTGCCGCCTGGGTGCCAGCCCAGATTTGCCGTAACCCCGTGCCCCCGAAAAAAAAAATTAAACAATCTAAAATTTTTGTTCTTCATTTTAAAAAGTGTAAGAGGTAAATACCTTCAAGAACAACATTTCCTGTTACCCTTAAATTTACAGTTTCTATAAAATACAAAAGCCTTATATAAATATCTCAAAAAAAAAAAAAAAAAATCTTCGAAACTCTGTCTTCATGAACGGTGTAAACTCCTCTATTAATTATTATTATCTTCTATTTTTTCAGTTCTATTCTATTCTGTCAATTTATGGATGTCCGCATTGCGGGTAAAAAATTAATATCAAGTCTGGTGTGATATACTGTATATCACAGCTGCCTCTACCGGATAGGTAGGGAGAAGAATTGTGACATACCTTGGTGTACTCAGCGGGGAGTTGACCCAGGAGCCCGGGCTCTCCCCATAAGGTATAACATGGTCCTTTGTTATTGGCTGCTTATTTTTAAATATATTTGTATAGTTTTGTACAGCCGCCCGGTGGCGCAGTGGTCTAAGGCGTTGGCCTCTGATCATTCGTCCGAAGGGGTCCGGGTTCGAATCCCGGTGAGGCATGGAAGTTGTGTTTGTCTTACGGCACTGGCTCTCTCCCTTCCCTGGAACCAGTGACCCTAAATTATGGAACGGGCGACTGCTTATAGCCCATTGAGTTGCTCACGGTGGTCGTTAAACCTCCAATCAAAAAAAAAAAAAAAAATAGCTTTGTAGATGGACAGCATTTTTACATGGCTTTAAATGTATATTTTACGAATCATTGAAAACTCACTTTAATATGGGGGAGATATTTTTATCGCTTCTCAATATTTTGGGATATGTTTTTTCCAGCTTACGGAGAATTGGCCATCTGAGAACTGGCCACACAGAGAACTGGACACTTTGCAATTTCAGTGCCATAAAATTGTTCTGCATAAACAAATATCGTGTGGCCAGGTTTCCCACTACTTGAACAACTATTGTTCACAAAATATTTCTTTATTATTATTTCGTTTTCAATAGAAATTTTGACATTTCCATGATTTTCGGGTCAAAGACAAAGCGGAAAACTGGCCCTCGGAATGAAGGGGGTTCGACAAGGGCCATGGTTTTTCCGACTGGCCACGGGCGACACGTCACAGGGAGTACAATTGCCGTGATCCCAAATACAGCAGTTTTGTACAAATCTTCCTAAATCTCCCATATGTGTTGGTTCACTTCCAGTGCGGTGAACTGTTGCACCATGGGAATGAAAGCATGATAACTGAATTACACATATAATGATTTTCTTTAAATGAACACGCCACGAAGTATTGCGATTTGTCACAGAAAAACTCCTTTTAAACTTCTTTCACGTTTTTAGCACGTCTTTTGTAAAAAAAGATCGTATTTCTGTTATCGGTTTGTCCGTCCGTCCGTCTGTACCCATGATATCTCTGCAACTATTAGTTCGATTTGAAAAATTGTTTTTACATTTGGAAGTTTGAAATATGGAAATGATGATCCTTCATTTTGTTTTTCATTACAATGTACAATTTCGCCGCTAGAGGGCGTAAATGCAGATGATGTCGAATTCAAAAATACGTTTTATTCCACATATTTGCTTCTAAACATCCGATTGAAACTTTTTTTTATTTTTCGATTCCATTTATGTCGAAGAGTATTTTAGATATAGCTACTTTTTCAAAGTACGCATAGATTTTCCGCTAGGGGGCGTAAAAGTAAATTACATTTTTCCCGATAACTCTTCTTCTAAAACTCCGATTTGAAAATTTTTTCTTCAGCGGATACATCTCCTGATGGAAAATCTTTCGCATATAACTTCAAATTTTTGATAAAATATACTTTGGCCACCAGGGGGCGTAAACATAAATTTTTGCTTCTGATGTATTTGCCATAAAATCGGAGCTTCTAAAATATCGATTAAATATAGTCTTTCGTGGCCTGAAGCCACTCACATCGATCAACCTTTTCGGAATATTTTCTTCTTAAAATATTGCACAGTTTCTCCGCCACGGGCGTAGATGTACATTTTTTTTTTTTTTTGCCAATATCTCTACTTCTAGGGCTCCAATTTGAAAAATTCCTTCTTTGTCGGATAGTGTTTTCCGTGTGACATGTTTTTCATATAATTTCAAAATTTTCATGTAATTCATAGACTTTTCGCTAGTGGGCGTAAATGAAAATTGCGTTTTCCCCTATATCTCTGCTTCTAAATCTCGGATGTGAAAAATTATTTCTACTCCGCATACAGATACTGATGGGAAATCGTTTGCACATAATTTCTAATTTTTGTAAGAAATGGTTTGGCCACCAGGTGGCGTAAGTGTTAATTTCCGCTTCTGTTGTATTTGCAGCAAAATATGAGCTTCTAAAATCTTGATTGAAAAAAAAAGTCGTTTGTTGACCGACACTACTCATGTCGACAAACCTTTTAGGAAAATTTTCTTCTTGAAAAAATGCATGGTTTCTACGCCAGGGGGCGTAGATGTATATCTTATTTTTGTCAATATCTCTACTTCTAAGAGCACGATTTGAAAAATTCCTTCTTTGTTGGATAGTGTTTCCGATGCGAAATGTATTTCCTATAAATTCAAAATTTTCAAGTAAATCATAGACTTTCCACTAGGGGGCACAAAGGTAAATTGCGTTTTCTGCGTTATTTCTGCTCCTAAAACTCCGATTTGAAAAATTCTTCCTGTATCGCATACAAGACCTGATGGAAACTATTTTTCACATAATTTATAATGTTTGGTAAAGAATGGTTTAGCCACCAGGGGTCATAAATTTTAATTTCTGCTTTTGAAGTATTTGTTGCAAAATCTGGGCTCCTGAAAACTCGACTAATTTTTTTTTTCTTGGACCAATACCGCTTATATGGATAAACCTTTTGAGAATACTTTCTTCCTAAAATAATACATGGTTTTCCCACCAGGGGACGTAAAGTCACATCTTATTTTTGCCGATATCTCTGTTTTTAAGAGTTCGTAAGCTCACGATTCCGTTTACAGCAATATCTGAAGGATTAAAAACCCGATTGAAAATCTTCTTTCTTTCGTCAGATCCATTGTTTTCCATACTGGTTCCATTGACTTTGAATAGCTTTGATAAATTTAATTTGCGTCAGAACAGATTCAAAAGACGTGCTTATTACACCCGAAAATTCGGTGTCATTTTTCTTGTTGATATTTAATATTAACGCATTTATCGCAAAATTTGACTGGGACTTTCTGTCGCCCCCTCGGAAGCTACCGCCCGGGTGCACTGCACCCGTTGAACCCCCGCCTGGCCATCACCCCCTAATAGCTTAACAGGCCCGCGCACCGATTTGTGACGTCACTAGAGTAGTCCGTAGTCGCGGAGAGGAGCATTACGGTGATGTGCGAACGAACGCGTCTTTACGTACACCAACTAACCAGGTCGTGCGTTCTTTTAGAGTTTCACTGCATTTAAATAAGAACTTGTGTGTTAGTTTTTAAATAACTGTAGAGTTAACAAGTTTGTTTAATAATCTTTTAAAATACAGAAGAAAAAGAAATTACAGCGTAAAATTTAGAGTAGCAATAATTTCGACTTGAAAGGGTAAGCAAGACAGATTCGTCAACTCAATGAACGCATCACTGTCATTTCACTGGAAGTGATAAACCATTCCTATAATCGAAATTATAAACTGTTGTCGTAGTTTCACTTGAAGTTATTGTGTCTTTATAGTTAGCCGAACGATTCCTGTACTTGTGAACAAATCGTTCTTGTACTTGAAAGATTAGTTTGAGGGTCCATTACGAAGTATCGCCGTCGTTTCAAAAGATGTCGATTGACTAATTTCAGGAATCAGATTTTTCATTCATTGCAAACTTATGACTATGAAAATTTTAGTAATGAAATAATTCCTTTAGTGAAAATGTATTTTATATGCAATCCGTGATCACTAATATATAAAAAAAGGTCAAGAAATTTTTTTTCTGTGTTTTTTAATTATTACCAAAGGCTCAATAAAACACGTTTTAACATACATACAGTAAATTGCTGCTTGATCCACTGATTGCATCAAATAAATTAAGATTTCAAGAAAATTATGCAATTGCTACATTATTAAACGTACAATAATGACATAACAAGTTTTCCTAATTTTAGTACCATCTAGTTACGTGTTTGGACAACTTCATTTTGATAAGCAAATATAAAGTTTGCAATTTTTGTCTTCCAGAGCACTATTTCAAAAAAGTTACCTTGTCAAAGTTCAACACATCTGTATTAAGTATATTAGTAGCATTAAGAAAAACTATTTGGATCCACAATATAAGTATTTCTTTTTATCTGGAAAAATACAAGTAACTTATTGGCAGAAATTTCCTGAAATTTGATTTTCAAGAAGTATTCAGGAAAACTGCCAATGTACAAGTAATTATGGATGTGTAGTTCTTTGTGTATCCCAAAAACAATTTGATTATGTGTCCGTTAGCTGTTCCTTGAAGAATTTCAAAGACACGTTTCTAAGAAAATCTGAAATTTGTTCCAATAATTTTTTAAAGTATTTTTTCAGATAATTATTATATTTTTTGAGAACCTGACAAATGCACATGCAGTTATTGTACTGAATAAATTTAAGCGATTGTTTTGGTACTATAGGATGTATTTTAAAAGATGTACATGTTTCATTATAAATTCACTAACTTGATGTACCATTTTCTCAGAAACTATAAAAAGCAATGGTATAAAATTTTGCACAAATGTTTTGTCATTGCTAAAGCTATTGAAAAAGATTGTTTTTTCCTTTTTTTATGATTTTGGTTCCAAAATAAATTCTATGAAGGATTAAGAAGTTTTTCTCCATACAAAAATTGACACCCACTTCCACGTTTGGAAGCACACTTTCCAGTAGTTATCGGATAATATGAGATATATTAGTTCCAGTTATTATAGCTGTAGCTTGTGAAGACACAGTGCAGGAAGTATGGAAACAGATAAGTCTAGATAAATGAATAAAAAGTTGATCTCTCATTTTAAGCAAATGTTTTCAAAAAAAAAAAAAAAAAAAAAAAGAAGCGAATATATATTTCTACTTGTATTTTAAAAATCTTGTTTGTTTAGAACATAGTTTCCACAGTATGTGGATTCATGTCGATCCACGTCGTACTATTTTTTCTCTTAAAAGTACCATACCCGAGATGCCCAGAGCATGTAAATCATTCGTCTGGGCAGGTAAATAAAACATCTAATTACCTGTGCATGGTAACTAAATTTTAAAATAAAAAAGTTTGTAAAAAAATTTCCTACTACACAAGAAAAAAGACAGTCATCACATGTCGTGTTTCATGTCATTGTTAATTAATGGAAGTAGTATTATTGTTACGAAGTACCAAGGAAAGAGTAATATCACATCTTTAATTATGTTATGCTCTACGCCCAGAAATCGGAAACCTAGTTTTGCTCCAAATTTTGTTTATAATCAACAACAGTATGCATGCCTCTGATGTAACTGGCCTCTCATGTTTAGTGACAAAGGGAGAAAACTTTAACAAAAGGAACATGGCAGAATCACTAAATTTCCGAAACACCAGTTTCATCATCGTACCATTTCATACCAATTTTAGCATCAGCATCTTAAAAATTGATATACACACGTTTGTGCATTGAACATTTGTAATACAGACCCTTAAAATGGAAGTGCAAACATGTTAAAGCAGTTCATATTTTTAACTTAAAGAAAATTAGGGTTCTGGTTTGTTATCTTAAAAGATAATTTTTCCTGCGCATCCAGCTTTTACTACCTGGGCAAGTAAATAATTTCTTGCCCAGGTAGTACTGATATATTTCACCTAATTTTTAAGAAATTGAATGGTTCTTATAAATACCCATCCTACCATAGATACAGCATACACACTGCTCACACGATAGTACTTCAATGTGTGGGTTTGTAGAAAAATGCTTCAAAATCTTTAAACGGACATTTTAAAGGCAAACTTACTCCTGAACTATGAGTGAACTTCTGTTTTTGTGCATTCATATCTAATTTTTGCTGTCTATACTTGATTCAGTGTTTGTGTTCCTTTAGTAATAAATATTAAAAATGATAATTCAATGCAACTCTCCATGTCTGCAAACACAAAAGATGTATTTCACATGGCAACAAGGCCTTAGCATTTTTATAAAGGACATAGGCATGTTAGATGTGTACATGACATACATATATTTTGTATAGGATATTGGTATTTTACAAGCACTTGTGCCCAGAAATAGGGACCCCAAAGAAGTTAATCTGGCGCTGCCTAAACACTTAAATAACTAAGTACGAATGTATCAACATATTACTCTTGGGATCAAAAACATGCAACCCTTATTATTCTGTGTCCATAATAAAGTTTAAAATCCCTTCTTAAATATACATATTTCACTTTGAACTTATTTGATACATTAGCAAAAACATGTTATGGGTTACTATAACAACACAAGTAATCTATTCTTTCCATTACAAACATAAATTTCATTTTTCAAAAATCTTTTCAGTGCTTTGACTTCCCGCTTTGAGATGCATTAGATTATAAAATTAGCCAAATTTAAATTTTCTAGTTCAAAATTTTTATTTTACGAGTAGTTTAAAATAAGGTTAACAAAAGGTTTCCACTTACCTTAGAGTTCTTGGTCACTTGAAAATTTTAACGTTTTATTGCTGTAACCCATTTTCTGAGAACCTCCCCATTAGTAGGGAATTTGAATACTTTTAATATTCCTCTATGAAAATAAATTTAGTTGACAATTTGACAACAACAACCACGCACATCGACAGTCACGCTTACACAGAGTGAGCAGCTCATGCCTGCTCGACCACCCACCACGGACATCAGCCTACTCTCCCCTACGTCACGCAGCTTCTGGTTTTCGGTGCGCGGGCCTGTTAAGCTATTAGGGGGTGATGGCCTGACGCGTCACTGACCCCTTTCCTTGGATATAAAGTGGAATCGGCTCAACAAAAATCTTGAAAACCTGTACCGCACTTCCTCTAGCGATTACAGTAGCCACTGAACTGGATCCCGAATTTATCAAAATGTAAAATTTCATCAACAAAACTGTTCCGAAATCGTAGTTTTCCTGCAAGCCCTTTAAAATACCGTGTTCTTATACTGTATAACTGAATGAAGCTAGTGTAAGGTGACGAAGACGGGCCCCCACAAATTATTTTCATGTAGTAATGTTTTCTGTAACAATTTCTGATTTCAAAGGCAAGGTAATGTAAATTCAAACGCACGTGTAAACACGTGGCACACTTCCTTTGTATGCCGGATTACGGAGCACCGAATGCGGCATGTGACTAGAGGCATCCGTTGAACTTGACCTGGTCGACGGGGTCTGATGTATAGGTCAAAGGTTACCACTTGCAAAAAAACGGCTAACTCCACACCAATAGGATTTCCAGTGGCGGAAAGAGGGGGGAGGAAGAATAAAGATATAAAAGGAAGCGACACGTTCGCTCGAGAGGCTTGCCGTGGATGGCTTAGTGGCTAGCGAGTCAGACTGTCAATGCAAGGTCCTCAGGTTCGATCCTGGGATGATCTTTCAGAGATGGTGTGATTTACTAACAATCGCTGAATATCCGCCGTGCATCGGATGAGCACGTTAAGTGATGGCCCCCAGGATGGACCCACTGGTTAAATGGGTATCCTTTCTTATGCCCCCCGAAATTCTCTCACCCCTCCATGTGAAACATCGTACTTGTACGGTGGCGCTATCTAATGTACTCTAATCTCACTACAAACTGTTCTGTCAAAGTCGCTAGACTTGCTCTCATTCCTTCCGTTTCTGTGTCCTGCCCAAAAGGCGAACTCGCTGTAGGTGACTGGGATCTAAACTCTACTTACTGTGGACGCAGGGCTATAAAAGAGAGAAGGGCTGGTTCATCGCTTTGACAAACCGAATGCCGACACGGTCCTCGGGGAAGAGGTTGGGGGACGATTTGTGACGTCACCGTGCTGCTTGGAGTTCTCCCTCCCGTGCTGCAGGGCTGTCGTTGCGAGTAGTTTTCTAGCGTGTTATGTTTCATCGTACTAGATTGTTTTATCCTTTGCAGTATACAAGTATTTATTAGTGTATATACTGTAATACATAGAGAGAGAGAGAGAGAGAGAGAGAGAGAGAGAGATACAAATAGATCGCGCGAATGTTTAAGAATGCATGTATCTATTGTATGCGTGTACATAAATAGTTTACTTACGTAAGTTGGTGAGCCTTTCTCTTTTGTTAAAATGTTTTCGTGTGCTGTCGCAACGTGTCGGAATACACACGGAAACCGAAAAGGACAAGATATTGTGTTTCATGCTTTTCATCGGACCAATCCAGTGCTCGTAAAGGAATGGATGAACAGGTGCCGCAGATTGGACTCGATTAATGTTAAGTACGCCAAAATTTGTAGCGAACATTTCCAGAATTGTGATTACGAAGATGATATGAAAAATCGATTACTTGGATTGCCTTTGCGAAAGGTTCTCAAATCGGATGCTGTTCCCACTATAAATTTACCTTCTTTAATTTCTAAAGAAACAACACCGAGGACCCAGAGACACCGGAAAGGAAAAATTGTTCGAAGTGCTTTGGAACGATTGAGTGAACTGAGCCCGAAGAAAATTAATGTGGATGCTGAAGGTGAAACTGACGCTGGTACGAACTGTGAAATCAGTAGCAACGTAGAGACGACAGAATGCCCTAACTGCAAGTATCTGAAAATTTGTAATGATAATTTAATGAAAAAGTTTTAACACTGGAGAAAGATCTCCAAACAGCAATCCAGGAAAAAAGTAGAAATCACAAAGTTTAGATTCAGCGATCGAAAAGATGGGCCATTTCTAGGCGATCTCTAATATCTCAAATCCAGCAATTAAGAAGCCAAATGAAAATACTTCAGAAAAGAAAACGGAAATTAGAAACGTTGGAGAAATGTGTCAACCGCGTTTTCACGAAGACCCAAGTTGATGCTCTTACTTCGAAAATGAAAAGGATAGAATGTACGACAGAGGATATATCTAGATGCATAGTAATTCGAGCACTTTCTTCAAAATCGTATGATTTCTGGAAAGAAAAGATGGGCGTTCCACTTCCAAGTGCTAGCACCCTGAAACGTTGGTGTGCAAAATTTACATGCAGTCCTGGGATACAGAATAATGTTTTTCTGCTTATGAAAAAAAGTTGCGAAAGTTTAAGTTTCTGTGAGAAAATCTGTGTCCTAAGTTTTGATGAAATGCACATAGATTCTAAGCTGTGCTATGACTCTCGAATGGAACAGATACTGGGTCCATTCCAAGGTATATAGATTAGAGAGAGGTTGGCCATCACCCCTAATAGCTTAACAGGCCCGCGCACCGATTTGTGATGTCACTAGAGTAGTCCGTAGTAGCGGAGAGGAGCATTACGGCGATGTGCGAAACGAACGCATCTTTACGTACACCAACTAATAAGGTCGTGCGTTCTTTTAGAGTTTCACTGCATTTAAATAAGAACTTGTGTGTTAGTTTTTAAATAACTGTAGAGTTAACAAGTTTGTTTAATAATCTTTTAAAATACAGAAGAAAAAGAAATTACAGCGTAATATTTAGCGTAGCAATAATTTCGACTTGAAAAGGTAAGCAAGACAGATTCGTCAACTTAATGAAAGCATCACTGTCATTTCACTGGAAGTGATAAACCATTCCTATAATCGAAATTATAAACTGTTGTCGTAGTTTCACTTGAAGTTATGGTGTCTTTATAGTTTACCGAATGATTCCTGTACTTGTGAACAAATCGTTCTTGTACTTGAAAGATTAGTTTGAGGGTCCATTTCGAAGTATCGCTGTCGTTTCAAAAGATGTCGATTGACTAATTTAAGGAATCAGATATTTCATTCATTGCAAACTTATGACTATGAACATTTTAGTAATGAAATAATTCCTTTAGTGAAAATGTATTTTCACATCAGACAGTAACTAGCAATTTATATGCAATCCGTGATCACTAATATATACAAAAAGGTAAAGAAAAACTGATTTTTTTTCTGTGTTTTTTAATTAATTCCAAAGGCTCAATAAAACACGTTTTAACATACATACAGTAAATTGCTGCTTGATCCACTAATTGAATCAAATAAATTAAGATTTCAAGAAAATTATGCAATTGCTACATTATTAAACGTACAATAATGACATAACAAGTTTTCCTAATTTTAGTACCATCTAGTAACGTGTTTGGACAACATTTTGATAAGCAAATATAAAGTTTATAATTTTTGTCTTCCAGAGCACTATTTCAAAAAAGTTACCTTGTTAAAGTTCAACACATCTGTATTAAGTATATTAGTAGCATTAAGCAAAACTATTTGGATCCACAATATAAGCACTTCTTTTTATCTGGAAAAATACAAGTAACTTATTGGCAGAAATTTCCTGAAGTTTGATTTTCAAGAAGTATTCAGGAAAACTGCCAATTTACAAATAATTATGGTTGTGTAGTTCTTTGTGTATCACAAACACAATTTGATTATGTGTCCGTTAGCTGTTTCTTAAAGAATTTCAAAGACACATTTCTAAGAAAATCTGAAATTTGTCCAAATAATTTCTTAAAGTATTTTTTCAGATAATTATTATATTTTTTGAGAACCTGACAAATGCTCATGCAGTTATTGTACTGAATAAATCTAAGCGATTGTTTTGGTACTATAGGATATATTTTAAAAGATGTACATGTTTCATTATAAATTGACTAACTTGATGTACCATTTTCTCAGAAACTATAAAAAGCAATGGTATAAAATTTTGCACAAATGTTTTGTCATTACTAAAGCTGTTGAAAAAGATTGCCTTTTTCCTTTTTTTATGATTTTGGTTTCAAAATAAATTCCATGAAGGATTGAATAAGTTTTTCTCCATACAAAAATTGACACCCACCCTCACGTTTGGAAGCACACTTTCCAGTAGTTATAGGATAATATGAGATATATTAGTTCCAGTTATTATAGCTGTAGCTTGTGAAGACACAGTGCAGGAAGTCTGGAAACAGATAAGTCTAGATAAATGAATAAAAAGTTGATCTCTCATTTTAAGTAAATGTCTACAAAAAAAAAAAAAAAAAAAAAAGAAGAAGCGAGTATATATTTCTACTTGTATTTTAAAAATCTTGTTTGTTTAGAACATAGTTTCCACAATATGTGGATTCATGTCGATCCAGGTACTTTTTTTCTCTTAAAAATAACAATATCCAATTCTTAAAAATACCATGCCCGAGATGCCCAGAGCATGTAAATCATTCGTCTTGGCAGGTAAATAAAACATCTAATTGCCTGTGCATGGTAACTAAATTTTAAAAATAAAAAAGTTTGTAACAAAATTTCCTACTACACAAGAAAAAAAAGACAGTCATCACATGTCGTGCTTCATGTCATTGTTAATTAATGGAAGTAGTATTATTGTTACGAAGTACCAAGGAAAGAGTAATATCACATCTTTAATTATGTTATGCTCTACGCCCAGAAATCGGAAACCTGGTTTTGCTCCAAATTTTGTTTATAATCAACAACAGTATGCATGCCTCTGATGTAACTGGCCTCTCATGTTTAGTGACAAAGGGAGAAAACTTTAACAAAAGGAACATGGCAGAATCACTAAATTTCCGAAACACCAGTTTCATCATCGAACCATTTCATACCAATTTTAGCATCAGCGTCTTAAAAATTGATATACACACGTTTGTGCATTGAACATTTGTAATACAGACCCTTAAAATGGAAGTGCAAACATGTTAAAGCAGTTCATATTTTTAACTTAAAAAAAAATTAGGGTTCTGGTTTGTTGTCTTGAAAGATAAATTTTCCTGCGCATCCAGCTTTTACTACCTGGGCAAGTAAATAATTTTTTGCTCATGTAGTACTGATATATTTCACCTAATTTTTAAGAAATTGAATGGTTCTGATAAATTCCCATCCTACCACAGATAGAGCCATACACACTGCTCCCACGAGAGTTATTCAATGTGTTGGTTTGTAGAAAAATGCTTCAAAATCTTTAAACAGACATTTTAAAGGCAAACTTACTCCTGAACCATGTGTGAACTTCTGTTTTTGTGCATTCATATCTAATTTTTGCTGTCTATACTTGATTCAATGTTTGTGTTCCTTTAGTAATAAATATTAAAAATGATAATTCAATGCAACTCTCCATGTCTGCAAACACAAAAAATGTATTTCACATGGCAACAAGGCCTTAGCATTTATATAAAGGACATGTTAGATGTGTACATGACATACATATATTTCGTATAGGATATAGGTATTTTACAAGCACTTGTGCCCAGAAATAGGGACCCCAAAAAAGTTAATCTGTCACTGCCTAAATCTGTCACTGTCAAAAACATGCAACCCTTATTATTCTGTGTCCATAATAAAGTTTAAAATCCCTTCCTAAATATACATATTTTACTTTGAATTTATTTGATACATTGGCAAATACATGTTAGGGGTTACTATAACAACACAAGTAATCTATTCTTTCCATTACAAACATAAATTTCATTTTTCAAAAATCTTTTCAGTGCTTTGACTTCCCGCTGTGAGATGCATTAGATTATAAAATTAGCCAAATTTAAATTTTCTAGTTCAAAATTTTTATTTTACGGGTAGTTTAAATAAGGTTAACAAAAGGTTTCCACTTACTTTAGAGAACCTCCTAATTAGTAACGACTTTTAAGACACTTAATATCCTTTTATGAAATAAACTTAGTTGACAATTTGACAAGAACAACCACGCACATCGACAGTCACGCTTACACAGAGTGAGCAGCGCATGCATGTTCGACCACCCACTACGGACATCAGCCTACTCTCCCCTACGTCACGCAGCTTCCGGTGTTTGGTGCGCGGGCCTGTTAAGCTATTAGGGGGTGATGGTATTGGCTGACCTCCACGGCACACCCGTGACGTCAACGGTGCGCTGGCTCGGAGCGGACTGGTCCGACGGACCTGACAGAAGTTTCTGTAAAAACGTATTTACAGCACCACGTAGTTTACCACTAACACCAGTGTTTACCCCTAAAAATTTACATTTCTTCTGAGTGATTAAAGCAAATTGCATAAATGAAATAAAAAGGAAATGTAGTAAATAAAAAAAAATTATGAAATAAATAGGGGATGTAGTAAAAACCCCCAGAAGATATCGCGACTCGTTCGCAAAAAAAAAAAAAAAAAAAAAAAAAAAAAAAAAACCAGTTTCATTCTGGTTATTTTTTTTTGTTTTTTGTTTTTTTGCCAAAGTTTTTGATTTGATACCATGTCTATTTAGTAAATAATCAAATGGCGGCAACAACTACTCATCGCTTTTTTAGTTAATGCTTATTTTTACTTAATTAACTTTTGGACGCTAACACTAGTGTAATAAAAGTAAAATTGTAATGAAAATAAAACTTGTTTAAAGTTTCCGAAAAGTTGGAGTAGTAAACAATATAAATGGAAACGTACCTTGAATAAGAATTCTTGCTTTTCCTCATGTACTTTGCTTCTCATCCACTAAAGCTGCACTTTTCATCCACTGTTTGGCCTTTTTCTTTGTTTTATTTGCCACTTGCGTTTTTAAGGTCTGATTTAAGAACTTCACTCGGATGAAAATTCGAAGCCTTGAATACAACTTTAAAGCTTTCTCGTCAACATGAGGATACAATTATTTTAATTCTTCGAATAAGCATTTAACTATTCCGTTTTGTTTTTTTAATTTGACTCCGTGAATTATCATAAAGTGCTCCTCAAAACGTTTGATTACTTCAAACCACTGATTACATGGCTCTGTAAGTGCTCCTCTGTTCACTGCTTGTAACCATGACTATATATCTTTCTCTTCAGTTGCTTCTTTAGCCAGTAAGGGTAATTTAACGCGAAAGGATATGTATCCTGCTATGTATTTCAAAGCATCTTCCTCTTTTATCCCCAGTGCCACATCCTGAATGCATTCGTTACTTGTTTGACCATTCATATTTACAAATCCCAAGTCAGTAGTTTCGGGAAATTCTGTGGCGACGCTTTGTTTCAAGTGGGGTTGCAAACACTTTAAACAAAGAGTTACAACAATACAACAATCAATACTACAATCTGGAATCCAAAGTTTCGTCGCTCTTTTTTACGTTTGAGTGTGGAGAAGGCCCAATGAGTTTGCCACTCAGTAGCAAAAGGCGCAATCTATACTTAAATTCACTGGGCAAAGGATGATCATATGTATGTCCCATACCTCTGATTTGTGAAAATAAATTTTCCAGGCAATCTTGGTTTAATCTAGTGGTGAGGAGGAAACGAATGCCTACACCACTTTCAGTTATATGCTCATAAAGGCTGATTAAAGATGTTATGGAAACAATAAAACCTTGCTGAAATGGCAAAAGATGTTTTTTTCCGCACACTCGCATTTGCGTTATCGAATCTGTCATGCTTTCCAGAATGTTTCTCTGTTCCTGTATATTAGTACCATAAGGTCGCCTTAGACGAACACCGTCCGACGAACAACGAGAATTTAGTACGTCAAATGAGTCATTCACAAGTTGAACGAAGTTTGCTACTTCTGTTTCATTCGGGAAAATGTACCTAATCGCTGAGGCAATGTGATGCGAAAAAAGTTGGGCGGCAAGTGAAACGTTCATTCGTTCAGCACCTCTAACATTGACATGAGTAATACTGAATTTAGGGCACAGTTTCAGTTCTCCCATTTCTTTCTCAAGGAGAGCTTGGAAAATATTTTTATTGATGACAGTTCCCGTTTTAAGCTTTATCCCACTGTCGAGTAAGTGGTTTCTTAACAGCTTTAGAAGATGAGGCACATCAGCAAATACAAATATAGGCCTTGCATTATCCACTGGGTTCGGAAAAGAAGTTTTGTATAAGTTGATGCCAAGTGTTTTCCACAGTGACTGGTTACCGCCACCCAAATCCGATGTCATGGCTACAATCTGGAATCCAATTTTTTCGATTTCTGTAGTGATGTGAAATAAGATATCTTTCGTCATTCTGCAATCAAAATCATAAAAAACAGGTTGTTTCCATGAATATGTCAAGCCCCTTATCATGACAACTTGAACAGATTTATGAGGACCCATGACCGTATCTTCAGCGTGATCGTACACCATCTTTCCATCAATACTCATTTCATCCATTAATAAAACGCAAAATCTTTCAAATCGAGTTAGATTCTTGACATTCTCAGCCATTATTTGGAGGACCTCCCAGAGAAATCCTGTAGCAAACTTAACGTGAGACACCCATTTTTTTAAAGTACTTATACCAGGCAACGGAATATGCATTTGGCTCCGAATGAAAGAATATGAACGCTTTGATAAGCCGCGCAGAGTCAGAGCCCTAACTATATCTTCTGGTGTCCAGTTAGTTCTTTTTCTCGTTAAAAGTGCTCGCACTTGGGTTTCAGAAAAAACTCCCCGTAACAGGGCATTTACTTCATTTGAAATCTTTTTCTTTTCTTCTGCTGTGTTATTTTACTTGGGTTTTATCTTTTGTAATTTGGAAATTCTAGAAGACATCGTACGAATCTTCATATATAAATGTTGTGCCCTATTTTGCCAAAATAAACACTCTTTCCTTAAACTGCTATTGGATTTAGTGAGGTCATTTACTCGGGCATTCAGTTCAGCAATTTCCTGGTTTTTCATTTCAATATCCTCTATCGATAAAAATGGCAGATGATTACTATTATCTACTTCAGGACGCACATCTTCTGTAGGTGAACATAACTTTAGTCTTTTTGGAGGAATATTCTCAGTAACTTCTACCACATAACGTTTTAGTTCTCTGTTGTGAAGCCTCTTCATTCGTTTCTTGCATTCGGGTACAAGCGGTGAAGTCGTTTTGCAAATACTTACATGAGGTACAACACCTTTCTTCAATCGTTTCGTACTATTATCTCCCAATAACTCACTTTTCAGATCTCTTATAAAGTCTTCATCCGCGAAATGCGATGAACATATTCTTGCATTTTCAACATTGAAAACATCTTCACGACGACACGCGTTCAACCACGCCTTTCTTTGAAGCACATCTTTCGGAAAACGATGATAGGTAACACCCGAAGCAGTTTTTTCGTGGTTTTTACAACTTGCAACGGCGCAGCCTGGCATGGCTTTTAGAAAACGTTTATTTTGTTATCCAAGCAAACACGTACTTACACTATACGTAAGATACAATGTAATTAAATATATTTTAACTACACGTTAAGATAACTATTTACAAAGATGTACAAAGAAAATTTAAGCAAAACCACGTGCAATATTGTGTGTGTTAGCAAATAATCAACACAGTAACAAGCCAACGAGCAACGAGTATGACTAAACACAATGAAACACGAACGGCGATCTTTGGCTCCCAGCGCACCGTTGACGTCACAACAACAGCGCTCCCTCACCACAAGTTGCCACTGCATCCTGAAAACCGGTTCTCTGGCCTACCTCTCTCTCTACATACCTTGGGTCCATTCAGGAAAGTTCAGTTCATTTTAATTAGAGGTCTGATTTCTCAATGGAAGCAGCCAATTTTCTTTGATTTTGATATCCCCATGACACAAGAGCTCATTTTTAATGTAATTACTCATATACAAACAAGTGGCATAGAAGTAAAGGCAATAGTTTCTGATTTAGGTGGATGTTGTACTTTGTGGAAGAAACTTGAAATTTCTCCCACCAATTTTTCGTTCCCGAACCCTGCTGAGCAAACATCAAAAATATGGGTGTTCGCAGATTTAGCTCATTATGTAAAATTGCTAAGAAATCACTTCCTGCACAAAAGGATTCATTCTTCAAGATGGCACCATTTTGACAACTGATGTTGTTAAAGAAGTCTTAAACAGAGATTCAGGAGAATATAAATTGTGCCATAAACTGAAACCAAATTTTTTGACTGTAAAAGGAAACGATCGACAGAAAGTAACACCTGCAAAAACGTTATTTTCAGCAACTACAGCAAAAGCAATTATGCATTTAACCGAAAATAAAAAAGCAGCTGATTTTTTTTAATTAATTGACGGCTTGTTTGATATAATGAATAGTAGCAAGCCATGTCCTCATTCCAACAAACCTCTGAAGGCTGCATTTGGTATGGACGCATATTTTGAAAAACAAGTGTCAATTTTAAATGCAGTGAAAGATGTCATTAGCGGATTAAGGGTGCGTGGAAAATTTAGCATGCTGCATTTTCAAAAAGGAATTCTGATATCCGTAAACTCGCTTATGGAATTGTTTGAGGACTTAAAAATTCGTGGTGTTAAGTATATACTGACTTCCTGGTTGACTCAAGATGCACTAGAAAGCCTTTTTAGTCAAATTCGAGGGCTTGGTAGATTTAACGATCACCCTTTGCCCACAGAAGTCATTAGCCGTTTAAAGCAGTTGTTACTTGCAAACAAATTGCCCAAACTCTCAGCAAAAGTAAATACATCCACTTCGGAAGAAGACAAACAGTTAGACGTTTACCTAACATCCGAATTATTAGAAAATGCTTTTGAACGTGATAAAATGCAGGAGGTTCCCGAAATTTCTCTTTATGAAAACAACTGCGACGATGTGAACTTTGATTATGTTAATGATGTATTTCTTATGCCCTGGGAAGTCGAAGAGCAAACCGCTTCGAGGGATCTTTCTGTTCATGAGCAGGAAGCTATGAGCTATGTAGCTGGCTACATTGCATATCGCGTTCGAGATACAGATCCTTCGTTAGGGACATTATCAAAAAATTGCCCAGAATTTCCTACTTAATCCGATTGGATTAAATTACTGTCTTCAGGTGGACTTACCGTACCATCCTGCTCATGGATGAATACAGTACAAAAATTTGAAAAACATTTTTATTCATTTCACGGCATCACTTTTCGAAAAGGAAATAGTGTAATCCGCGAACTTGTCAGCGAACTGGAAAACCATTACCCTCAAGTAAACAAAGATGCAATTCACTTATTTTGTAGATTGCGAACGTTTATCAGAATTCGTTCATTAAACAGAAATGCAGTACTAGTATCACAAAGAAAGGCCCAGCAGAAAACACAGAAATGGATCCGTTCAAATACTAGAAAGAAAACCGATACGTGATTTTTAGCGAACAAAGGATGCTTCCCAAATCAAGCTGCAAATCTAAATGCAAGTAAAAGTTTTTCACTTTTGGTTCAGAAGGAATTTACATGTAAAATACTGTATTTACGATTTGTAAAATGGCACAATGTGTCCCGATCTGCTTAGTTAACTTTAATGCAAGCTGATTTTTGTTAGTTCGAAGCTCCTAAAATATAAACTTACTTTAATTCAAAAATTGTGGTCTTAGAACGAAAAAAAAATATTAGAGAATACAATCAGAAACGTTTTCGGAGAAATAAGATATATCTTCTACAATATGATTACAGAATTGTAGAGAACAGAAAAGTTAAATTCTATTATCAGCGCTTTAGAATGGCAAAACCGTGTTCCGAAAATTTTTCCGATGCTGTGTTTTATAAATAATCAACTGTTAATTAGTCGCTGAGCCTTTAGCGTAATACACAATGATGTGTTCATATGCCCAATACTGTAATGTTAAAAACATATGTTTAAAGTATAAATAATGCTTTTTTTATAACTACAGTGATGATAGTTTAGTTCATTCTTATTCCCTTTACTGTGGTGCTTTACAGTTATGTAGTTTTACGTTGACTTTTAAACTGATTATTTCGGATTTCCCGTGGAACAGCGGCTTCTGAGAACCCCGCTACCAACCCGCTGTTGCAGCATACTACGTCATCATCTCCAGCTCGCGTCTTCAGGGGAGCTGGCTCTAAGGACCAGCCCTTTTTCTATAGCCCTGCTGTGGACGGAAGTCCTACAAGAAAATGACAAATTCAAAAAGCTCGAGAGGCTTTTTGCGTTTCACTTTCATCGGAGTAGGACGTCGTGTTTTAAGCAGAGAGTGTCGGTTAGACCTCTCGGGGTTTTACGTTTTCGCTGACAGAATAGTCAGGGTTTTTCGGCGATGAGAGATCGGCCGGATTTTAGACGGAACGACTCAAGTCAACATGGTGGAGGGTCTTCCTGGATATCAGTGAGATAGTGAAGTGCTCGCTATCTGGAAACCTGTTGGCACGTAGAGATAGCCAATCGATCGGAACTTTTCTTTCATCTATTAAATTTTGTTTCGTCTAAACCAGGACTTGTTATTGGAGTTACTCATTGTCGTAGATCTGAAGTAATTGCTGAGCACACGTTCCAGTATTACAGCGGTCGAATTCAACTCGACGGCACACAAAAGAACCTACGTCAGGCCCGTTTGAGAGTTTCGGATTCCGTAAGGCCTAGTGGCAAATCGAACTCAGCGTGACCTGATAAACTAGTCTCGCCGGAAATGAAAATACTCGAGACTCCGCTAAAATGAAATTAATTATGGTAAGTCCTCGATTTATACGAATTCCGATATGGGATTTAACCAATATGCGAGAAAGACATTCTTGTATCTGCTCGTTAGTCTGTTCATTTAGTCCACTATTCATTTTGTCCACCGTTCACTTTGTCCACATTTATTTCTTCCTCAGAATGGATGGAATACCGAGGAAATTTCCTGTTTTGATGGAATTTTTTTTTACTAGGTAGAAAAAAAAAGGTCAGCGGATATTGCTTACATGCAATTTTTTTTTAGTTTAAGTTTTTCGATTGAAATATAATGATTTTAAATGTTATTTAAAGCAAAAAGAGGAACTGAACTTTGAAGAGCTTTCTCACTCTTTTGTGTGGTACGATGTCAATCACTATGGAATAAATCAAAGTTTTACAAAAATCTTTTAATGTTTTAAAATGCATCTTGTATGTTGTTTTCATATAGTTCTTAGCTTTTCAGTATATCCATTTTATAATTTCCGTGTTACTAATTTTTATACGAATGAACTACGTATAATGGTCTCATACGTGTTATAGCTATTTAAAGTGTGAAAAAAAATCCGTAAAAGTATAATGGTGAAGAAAGTTTAGATGGATATTTACTGTGAATTTGCGAGGTTAGAGAAAAAAAAATAGAGACCTTTTACATAAAGGAGAAAGGGGGTCTAAAATTTTCTTCTTCAATCAAACTCATTTATGGCCATTGGAATAAACTTTTATTTATGTCATAGAAATTGACCTCGTACCACACAAGAGAGTTCAAAAGCTCTTCAAAGTTAAGTTCCTCGTTTTAATTTTAAATGAAATTTAATATTGTTACATTTTAATCGAAAAACTTAACAAGAAAGATGACACCGAATTTTCGGGTGTAATAAGCACGTCTTTTGAATCCGTTCTGACGCAAACTAAATTTATCAAAGCTATTCAAAGGCAATGGAACCGGTATGGAAAACAATAGTATCTGACGGAAGAAAGAAGTTTTTCAATCGGATCTTTAATCCCTCAGATATTGGTGTAAATGGAATTTTGAGCTTACGAATTCTTAGAAACAGAGTTATCGACATAAAGAAGATGTGACTTTACGTCCGCTGGTGGGAAAACCATTCATTATTTTAGGAAGAAAGTATTCGCAAAAGGTTTATCCGTATGAGCAGAATCAGGTCCAAGAAAAAAAAATTTAGTCGAGTTTTCAGGAACTCAGATTTTGCTACAAATGCATCAGAAGCAGAAATTAACACCTATGAAACCTAGTGGCCAAACCATTGTTTACAAAACATTAGAAATTATGTGAAAAATATTTTCCATCAGGTCTTGTATGTGATACAAGAAACATTTTTTCAAATCGGAAAACGCAATTTACCTTTATGCGCCCTAGCGGAAAATCTAAATGATTTACGTGAAAATTTTGAATTTATAGGAAAAGCATTTCGCATCGGAAACACTATCCAATAATGAAAGAATTTTTCAAATTGAACTTTTAGAAGTAGAGATATTGACAAAAATAAGATATACATCTTCGCCCACTGGCGTAGAAACCATGCATTATTTCAAGAAGAAAGTGTTCATAAAAGGTTTGTCGACATGAGTAGCATCGGCCAACAACAGACATTTTTTTTCAGTCGAGATTTTAGAAACTCATATTTTGCTGCAAATATATCAGAAGCGGAAATTAGGACTTACGTCACCTAGTGGCCATACCATTTTTTACAAAAATTACAACTTATGTGCAAACGATTTTCCATCAGTAGCTGTATCCGGTGCAGAAAGAATTTTTCACATCGGAGGTTTAGAAGCAGAGAGATATAGGGAAAAACGCAATTTAGCTTTACGCCCCCTAGCGGAAAGTCTATGAATTACTTGAACATCTTGAAATTATAGCAAAATCATGTCACACTAGAAACACTATCCAACAAAGAAGGAATTTTTTAAATCGGACTCCTAGAAGTCGAGATATTGACAAAAATAAGATATACGTCTACGCCTCCTGGCGCAGAAACCATGCACTATTTTAAGAAGAAAGTGTTCCTAAAAGGTTTGTCGACATGAGTAGCATCGGCCAACAAAAGACTTTTTTTTTCAGTCGAAATTTTAGAAGCTCATAAGTAGAGGGAAATGACCGATTCTGGCTTAAACGGGAGCCCATAGACTTAACATTAGCCTCCTTCTGGAGCAGGTGGAGCCAGCTGGAGGCAGCCGCAGCCGGGCGGACGGATGGGGGCGTGGCCTGACGCAGGCATCAGGAGGATGAGGGTGTGTGGCATGGGTGAGGATGTAGGTGGCGCTAGTGTGTTGTGACGATGCTGATGTGCTGCCCCCTTGCGGTGCTTCTTGGAACTTTCGATAGATCTTTGATTTTGTGGGATGGCAACGACAGAGTGTGGAAAGTGGGTGGACATAGGGGGATGTCAACTCGATGTGCTGCTCCCTAGCGGTGCTTCTTGGAACTTTATTATTTTCTCGGGAGATTTATTGGACTTTGTCAAATTTTTTTGGGAAAAAGGAAGCGAAGTCTTTCGTCCTTCCAAGTTCCTTTTCCCTCGAATTTATTTTTTAAACTTTCCTTTTTAGAAATTCCCTGAAGTGTTAGGAATTTGTATAGACGTTGTTTCTCTCGAAATGTTTTACTCCAGAGTGCATAAAAAATGCTCTGATGGTCCCAGCGAGATTCGTTCCTGTGTCAGCTAGTTTGCTAGCTTCACGCCTTTTCCCACTAGACCACCCGACCATTGGAAAAAGAGGCTCATTAGACGAAGGTTTGCGTAGTCTTTTTAAAAAAGGGGTGGGGTCTTACTAGATGTCATTTGTTTTCTGCAAGTGATGGTGTGAACATGAGTTTTTCTGTTACGGTGGATCGAATCTCGTTGAACTGTTGTAATGGAGGAAATGATGAAACAGACTTATCACACAGCTCAGAAAATAGGAAGTTTCGGTGGTATCAATGCTTTATTCCGTGCTGTGGAGAAAGAGGGCATCAAGAAAAAAGATGTCAAGAAATGGTTGAAGGGAGAGAAAACGTACACTCTTCACAAACCGGTGAGACGACATTTTCGGAGAAATAGAGTTATGGTTAATAAATTAAATCAACAGTTTCAAGCAGACCTAGCCGATGTCTCCAGTTTGAGTCAACATAACGATGAATTTCGTTACTTGTTGACATGTATTGACATATTTTCCAAATATGCATGGGTGATTCCTTTAAAGCAAAAGTCGGGTTCTCATATCGTCCAAGCCTTTTCCCAGATATTCAAAGAAAGAAAGCCAGTAAAACTTCAAACAGATAAAGGAACTGAATTTAAGAACAAAGAGTTTCAAAAGTTTTTAAAACAACATGAGGTGCATTTCTTTACGACAAACAACGAGACGAAAGCAAGTGTAGTGGAGAGATTCAATCGTACGCTCAAAACTCGAATGTGGCGATACTTTACAAGTCAAAATTCGTTCAGATTTATGGACGTACTCAACGATTTAGTTCACAGTTACAATCATTCCCCCCATCGAAGTATAAAAATGAAGCCTGTAGATGTAAACGAAGATAATGAAAAACAAGTGTTTGACAATCTGTATGGTGACCTCAAGAGGGAAAAACCCTCCTATAAATTTCAGGTGGGTGAACACGTGAGGATTAGTAAAGCGAAATTGACATTTGAGAAAGGATACGAATCAAATTGGACGGAAGAAGTTTTTGTTGTGAGCGGTCTTGTTCCCAGATCCCCACCCGTCTATAAAGTTAAAGATTTATTGAACGAAGAGCTGGAAGGAACTTTTTACGCCGAAGAGCTTCAAAAAGTGTCTCTCTCCGAGTCCTTTACTGTCGAACGTGTTCTAAAGAAACGTAAAAGAAAAGGAAAAATGGAACTCTTTGTCAAATTTAAAGGGCATCTTGATAAATTTAATGCTTGGATCCCAGCGGAAGACTTGACCTCTCTATAAAACTGACCTTTTTTAGATGAAACATCATTCGTCAACATGACTTTCTATCAAACGTTACCTAGCGACAGCTCTCTCCGCTACTTTTCAGACAATAAAATTTCTCATTTCATGACCCATCTTCCTTCCCCGATCGAACTCAATGGTGACTGGGAAGTGGGACTCGTCGAACTCATCTACCCTCATTCCTGGTTTAATGTGAATGTAAATTCAAATTCCTTTGCTTACGGTCTCGGTCCAACTCAACTGAAAGCAGCGAAAATCCCTGCTGGATATCATGATTCTGTGGGAGACGTGGTAAAAGCCATGTCCCAGCACTGGTCGAAAAAAATTACGATGTTTTTTAATAAAACCACGAGACGTGTCAAAGCAGCTTTAACTCTTGGTTCTCAGCTGGAGTTATTTCCAGGAATTGCAGAAATTCTAGGTTTTCAACCTGGAGTGTATTCGGCCTCGGGAGGAAGCGATGCTACCATTCATGGAAATTTCGTAGCCGATCTGAACACATCGCTTTCCCTGTTATACGTGTACTGCGATATTGCGGAACCTCAGCCTGTAGGAGACATGGTTGCTGCTCTCCTTCGCATCGTGAAAGTGAGCGGAGAAGACGGAGATGTGGTGAGCGCCTTGTACGACCGTCCCCATTATTTGCCTCTCGCAATAAAACATTTCCAATCCGTCGAAATCGTTATAAGCAATCACTCAGGTCAATTAGTGCCATTTGAACGTGGGAGAGCAATCGTGAAACTTCATTTTCGTCTCAAACAACTGTAGTCATGTATGAACCATACCGCTGTTGTACAAAATCATTCGAGGATTATTACGTCAAACAAACTGGAAAAGGTTTAGACTACTGTCAAGGAGTGCCCCTTCAAAAAGGGTATGGACTTAGAGGACTTTTTCGTTCGTTATTTAGAGCGGCGGTCCCCTTATTTAAACAAGGAGCAAAAACGCTTGGAAAACAAGTCTTTCGAACGGGTGTGGACCTGGCCAATGACTTTGTTCTCGGCAAGGATGTGAAAACAGCAGCCAAACAACGAGCTAAAGAAGCGGGACAAATCCTCACTGACAAAGCAGCTAATAAAGTGAAGAAAATGTTGGGAGGAAGCGTTAAAAGGAAGAGAAAAATGAAGAAACGAATCATTCATTCAAAGAAAGCCAAGAGAAATGCACACGATATTTTTGATCCGTAAACCATGGCCCTGATACATAGTCATTCTTCCGTATGTTTAAAATCCGAACTTGATTTATTTGCTTTACCACCTACCCAAACGAGCATAGAAAAAGGACAATGGATCGAATATCACCCTTTAGCCAACATTCGAGATGGAGGACCTCGAGAATTTAATATTTCTGGGAGTGGAGAAGAATACATGGACTTGTCTTCCAGCCAACTGTACGTGAAAATTAAAATTGTGAAAGCTGACAGTTCTGCACTAGCTGACAAAGAGCCTGTGGGCCCCATTAACTGTTTTCTTCATTCTCTGTCTTCTCAAGTCGACATCAGTTTAAACGAAAGAGTGATTTCGTCCTCAAGCAACACATATCCCTACAGAGCTTATATTGATACTCTTCTGAATTATGGAGAAGAAGCAAAGAAAACCTATTTAGCATGTGAAGGGTTTTTCAAGGATACAGCCGGACATCTACACGAAATTAATCCCACGAATGCGGCAACGAACAAGGGATTACATCAGCGTTATGAGCTCATGAAAGACAGCAAAACGTTTGATATGATTGGAACCTTGCACTGTGATTTATTTTTCAAAACAGGCTGCTTCTCAATTTAGTGGATGTGAAAATTAAACTTGTTCGGAGTAAACCTGATTTCTGCCTCGTTTCCTCTTCCGAGGCCCCCAATTACAGACTTCTCATCAAACATGCATCCATTTTTGTGAGAAAAGTGAAAGTCAACCCTGGAGTTGCCATCGGTCATGCAAAAGCTCTAGAAAAATCTCCTGCCAAGTATCCCATTGATCGAGTTCTATGTAAAGTGTATTCCATCTCTCAAGGAAGTATGTCCTTCGTGCAAGACAATGTATTCCTAGGACAAATGCCTAAAAGACTGGTTACTGGATGTGTAGATAACGATGCTTTTAATGGTTCATATAAATCAAACCCCTTTGAATTCAAGCATTATGATGTTAACTTTATCGCGGTGTATGTTGACGGACAGCCAGTTCCTCACAAACCTCTAGAACCCAATTTCGAAAAGGGAAGCACAATTCGTTCCTTCCATAGTCTATTTCAAGGAACCGAGAAACTGGGTCAGGACCGTGGAATATATATCGATCGAGAAGAATTTTCCAAGGGATACACTCTTTATGCATTCGATCTCAGCCCGGACCTGTGTGATGGGGGACATATGAACTTGATACAACAAGGAAATTTAAGAGTGGAAATCAAATTTGGAAAAGCTTTGTTAAAAACCATTTCTGTACTAATCTACGCCGAGTTCCAGAACATTATTGAAATTTCCAAGTCCAGAAACATTCTTTGTGATTTCTCCCATTAAAGAAAAATGAACAGCATTCAATTAACGAAGGCTTTAAGGAAAGATCTTGTGACCCGACGTTCCTTCCTCGGAGTGTTCGCTTGCGACCGACTTCCCAAGAGAATTTTCAAGTTCCCAGCATGCCTTATTGTGAATACGGATCGATATGGAAATCCTGGGAAACACTGGCTAGCTGTGTATATGTCAAACCCAAATTCCATGGAATTTTTTGATTCTTTTGGACATTCTCCAGAATATTTTCAAGGACCTATTGCCCGATTTGCTTCCAAGTTTGACTCTGTGAATTTTAATGATGTACCTCTTCAAAGTTCGTTTACGGCTGTTTGCGGTCAATTTTGTATTTTTCCCTTTATTCCAGATGTCGTGGAAAAAGCTTGTTCTCTATTGTAAGAAATTTTCGATCGAATTCTGAAACAAACGACCTGCGTGCCTTTCATTTTGTTCGAAAGAAATTTCAAATTGTATCAAAATTTAGAATGTAAAATAAAAATGGATTGAATTTTATTTCTTGTGTCTTGTCTTTAAATTGTTATGTAAGCTTTTTATGAGTCTCAGTTGACCTCATGGAAGTGCCCAGACTACAACACCCTTTCACGGCTCTGATAGCAGGTCCTACGGGCTGTGGGAAAACACAGTTTGTAAAACTCTTACTTCTGCATCAAGGGGAAGTCGTCCCCCCTCTCGAACATGTGGTGTGGTTCTATGGTGTTCATCAAACGTTGTATGATGAAATAGAAAACGTGACATTTGTGGAAGGCCTCCCTTTTACAAATGTCGATCTCATGACTGAATGTGGAAGCGAGAAAAAAATCACTCACTTGTTCACTCCAGGGAGCCATCATTTCAATGTGTCAGTGATATTCATTACCCAAAATTTTTTTCACAAAGGTAAAGAAATGCGAGAAATTTCCCTGAATGCTCATTACCTGTTTCTGTTTAAATCACGAAGAGACGTGAATCAAATCTCTCATTTAGGGAGGCAGTTGTACCCTAGCAAACTGAAATTTTTTCAAGAAGTGTATACGGATGCCACAAAGTCTCCTTACAGCCATTTATTGATCAATTTAAAACCTGAGACAAAGGAAGAATTAAGATTACGCACCCAGATACTTCCGGGAGACGTTCAAGTCATATATCAACTTAGGTGAAATGAAAAAAATTCTCAGTTTTCAACATGACGTTGTCTAAGTCACAACTCCAACTTTTACGCATAATTCAGCATTGTCCAAAAAAAGTATTAAAAGAGCTTTTAACGAAATGTAGGAAAAATGGAATTAAAGCTATTTGTGAAGTTTGTAAGAATACCTTAAAAGGAAATGTTCCGCATACTCCAGCCCAGAAACATTCATTACAACGTCATAAACACACCTTGCGAGCCCTCTCCCAGAAAAAGACACCTCTATATAAATAGAGGAAACTCATAATTCAAAAAGGTGGATTTTTAGGTGTGTTGGTTCCTGCTGCTCTCAGTGTGCTAACGACTCTACTTACGAAATAATGGAATTTGCAAAGAAAATGATTCTGATTCCCGAAGAACAGATTTCCCGTCATATGCCAACCGAAGAAACGTTAACTGACTTGGGCAAAGAAATGAAAAAAATTCTACTAAGTAAAGAGTCTGACGAAGTGAAAGTTAAATTATACAACCAAGTCTTGAATAAACGCATTCATGTTTCAAGCTTTAATCCCCCAGTTTCTTCCCATGAATCCCCACCACGAACTGAAGAACCAGCAAAAGAAGAACTTGTCAGGAAAGAAAAAGATGTTGTAGAAGACCTTGTCATACAGTCTGTTCCAGCTAATATGAAACGCTATGCAAGAAATGTTTTAGACGTCTTTAAAACAAACTCAGATATTATAGGATGGGGCCCCAAAGCAGAATTTAAATATAAGGGTCACATTGTGAAAAATACGAATATTATTGATTTAGTAGATTCAATGTTTAAAAGTAAAGGATCTAAATTAGTAATTCCCCACGAATTTGCAAAAGCATTAAATGACATTAATTTGCCTTCAAAGTATATTAAAAATAAACAAATGTTAAAAGTTCCTGTACAACAAGGAAATTCTGTTTCAACTTCTAAACGAAAAAAGACGAATGACAAAATTATTTATAAAAAACCAAACTCTGTATCATTTCGTTGTATTCCTTATTAAAATTAGATTGAATGAAAATAAAGTCTCTTTCTTTTGAGTTAAATCATTCTGGTTTTTTTTTAAGTTTTTCTTTAAGTTCTTTTTAAGAAGAGGGAGAAATTTGGTTTGAAAGAATTTTACAAAGTTCATTTCAGAAAAGTACATTCCTTCCTAGTGTCAAAACGAATCACTTCGTTTTTTCTAAGATACACTTTGGAATCTTATAAAAGTGCATAGGGTCAAAAACGATTTTGATGATTTTAATAAGATGACAGATTTCGGATTTCTTATGATAGAAAATACAGTGAATTTCCCATTGAATAACATGGGAAACTGCGAAATTTAAGAAGCACGTTTTCGTTCAAGTAAAATATTTTAAAAGGTCTTTTTTCGAATCAGTTGAAAACAGACAGGGTGTGTTTCTGAACAGTTCATTATTTCCTAAAATCAAAACGAATCACTTCGTTTTTTTCCTAACGTGCGTTTCTGAAAGAATTAAAAATAGTTTAGGTAGAAAATTGGAAAGATATTTTTATGAATCCTAGACTGTTTACTTTCGTATAGCTAGAGGGTCTTCAGTGAGAGCACTTATTCTCTTTTCAAACTAAGAGAATGAAGTGTAGTCAGTTTGAAAAAAAATTTCAAACTCCCCTAAATTTAGCCTTTTGTCTTGGTTTCGACTCAATACTGTAAAGCATTGCTCTCTGACCAGTTGAATTCCTGGCCCTTAATGAAATACATTAAGCCTTTCCCTTAAAAATAAGCAATCTCTTCTTCAATACCAGATACCCAATAAATTTCTTTAAGAGTTATTCATTCACACTTTTACTTTTAAAACTTGAAATTCATTATTATTTAACTTCTTACAAAAAATTAAACACATTCACACTTTTACTTTTAAAATTATAGAAAAATAGATGCATTCTCACACTATAAATTTTTTTCCCTACCTCCTTCCCCATTCCCTTAAACCCTCAATTTAAGATAGTTCTAAAAAGAACTTTTTTAGTTCTAAAAAGAAATTTTTTTCTCTGCTGTCTCCTCAATACATGTTTTTCACAGAACGCAACAAGTCCTTTCCATATATTCCTTCCAAGAAGGCTTTGGATGGGATATTCTCCCCAACGGTTTCAGCGAAAGAATCCGCTAAAGTCTTGGGGTCTAGCATTGCTACGGCCTCCTTGAAGTGTTCTTTAAACTTCGATTGGGGGGTGGCATCAGTACATCTGTGGCCCATGAGGCTTTCAAGCATGCGATCCAGATTAAGGTGACACTGAATACAATAGAATAATTTTTCAGCATGCCCCTGAACGAGATCCGACACCACTTCAATAAGCATGAAGTAATACTCTTCGTTCGTTAGTGGAGAGGAAGGAACGGGGGTGAAATCCTCTGATGAAACAAAACGCCCTTTGCAAAAACTGGACCAAATAGTATAATAGTAATGCTGGTCCATATCTTCTCACATTGATCAGCGAGAGCTTCAAATTGTTCCCCATTCAGTTTAATGGAATTAGGGTTCAGTCGACGAAATCCATTGATCCGAGGGGAAAGCACCTCAAATATATAAGTGTGAGGTCCGTCCAAAGAAGGAGAGGTAGAAATAATTAGTTCTCTGTTGATTAGCATATCTTCATTTTCTCCATGCAACCAACGGACTTTTCTCATAAACTGAAGGAAGGTCAGAGCTGTCATGGTGATTCCATTCTTGGTGGGGAAAAAGATTCCTGTTCATTCCTGTATCTTCTTACATGAACTCTGATTGTATTATGGAAATCAGACACTTTCACGAATGCGTTACCCCCTAAATGGAAATGATGAGGGGGATATCCTTCAAAGAAATTCCCAATTCAACACATGACTTGGAAGCTTCAGAACATACCTTCTTTGCTACAGCATCGGAAACTTTAGTAGAGGAAGATGATCGCTTTATGTTGAAAGCTGGAGGAAGAGAATCGAAGGAAATTGCTGGAAGCGTTGAGGTTGGGAACGAAAGCTGCTGACGGTTCGAAGACAGAGAACAGAATGAGTTAGCTTTGAATTGTTCAGGCAAAACTGATAAGAGGTTGGAGTTCGTCACTTGTTTACTGCTTGAGAGGGAAAGAGCAGAGTCATGGGGTAAAGAACACTCGGTTATCATCTTTCTAAAGGTCAAATTCAATCTAATGTTTGGAGCATTCTTTTGTCGAGGCAGACCATGACTCCAATACGAATTAGTTGGTGGCAGGATCTGTAGTAAAGTTCCAGATCTCAAAGATAAGGAAACTGGTTTAAACCCGTTTCGCTTGAAAACAAAGTCTCTTTCCTGTCCGACAGATACTGATGCAATACAAGACAAAGGATCTAATTCAGCTTCGTCATCGCGGTGATCACCGATTCTGTCATCCCCATTTCGATATTTATTAATTAAAACAAAGTTGAAGGATTCACCACATTCTTTCTCAACATAAAGCTTGATTTCCTGAAGTAACGGCGTCCAAGGGTTAGGTTCTAAGCACAAACCGCTAAAAGTGTATTTCAGATTGGGGTCCCCGAAGGCAGCATGTTGTCTGGGAATGGAATATGATTTTCCATGAATTTTGATCTTTGAGAATTCTCCACTTAAATATTCCACTTCTTCTTCCAAGCGGGAAAAGTAATGAATAGCTTGAGTTGAGGAGAACAGCTGAGAGTAATGGAAATGAAGTCTTTCCTTGTTATGTCGAAGAGGCAGCATTTTTTTCTCAGGAAGGGAAACAACTGAAGTCCGTCCACTAAATTAACTGAATTGAGAATGAAGAAGGAGAGCTTGAGATAGGCTGACGAGTGACCTCATGACTCTCAAGGCGAAATTCATTATAGTTCTGATAAGAACTTTCTTTCCCCCATGAGCTAAGAGATCTGTCAGAAGAACCTTCTCTTTGGGAAAACTAAGAAATCCCCCTCTCCCCCCTAACTAACATGAAAAACAAACAAACAAAGGTTTTCTCTAGAAATTCGTACATGAAGAAATTTAAAAAGCTTATGTTCCTAATAGTCTATCAATCTATAAAGTTAGAAGACAAAACATTTACTAGGTAGAATTAAATAATTCCCCACAGAAATGGAGTTGGTAACAAGTGACTTTAAAAAAAAATCTCGCTGAATGCATCTCCGACAGGTCCTCGAAAAGTACTTTAAAGAACAGAGGAAATATTGAAGGCAAATGTAGATTTTCTTAGCAACGTGATCACCTGAATTCACTAGAAATTCAGACAGCTCAAGACGTAGGTAGCATCTAATTCAACACTGAATCTAAAACAATGGACTGTCTCCACACATTTTTAAGATGAGGTATATTTGAGAGGAGGATTTTCATGTAAAAAAATCTTTTTCCTGCATTAATTAATTTCAGGAGTGCAATAACTTGGGAAGCAACTTGAAAATCTTGATGAGAGTAAAATCTTGAACATACGTATTCACGAATTCCAAGTGAATAAAAAATCACAACTTGTTCATGAGAGTAAAATCTTAAACATACGTATTCACGAATTCCAACAGGAAAAGATTTCATGAATAAAAATCTTGGGAAGCATCCTGAAATTCTTCATGAGAGAAAATTACAAATTTTGAGACGGTGCATTCTTCACGTGAGCAAAACAATAATTTTGATTAAATTTTCTTCGAAAAGTTTTTCTAGAAATCCAAGCGAGCAGCAACAAAATGACTGAGACATAGCATAGAGCAGAGAATTTTTTTTTCTTGAGTGAAATCTTCTCGAACAATGAGTTAAAGACTTGAAACATTCTGTAATTCTTCCTGAACAATCTATGCCGTGTGGACCCTTTCATGCCAAGCAGTTTATTAGCATGGAGTGGTTCGAATACAGGCAGCTATTTTGTTTTTATTTTTTTTCTTGGAGGTTTTCCAGAATTTAACGAAAAATGACCGTAGGGGAGGGTATGTATATTGTCCGAGGATACGACTCGCTTCTTGTCATATAGGGAAAGAGATGTTTTGTTTATGACAACAGTAAAAACAGAATGTTTCAAACTTCGAATGCTATAGCTCATGTTCTTTTTTTTTTGCTTATGAAAGAGTGAAGACTTGAAGTCGTTGAGGCGAAGTTGCTGTGAAACGACAGTTTTGCTCACGCCTTTGGCTTTCTTAACTTCTTCTTCATCTGTAGCAAACGCATACATTTTTGGTCTAAGACCAACAAATTCTTTTATGGCAGTTCCATGGGTCTCATCTTTAAATTTCCCAATCACTTTTTTGTTTTTAAGACAAAAGATAGGGTGCGATGGGGGTTGGAACTGGTGTCTAATTCATCTTTAATGTTTTCCATATCTTTATATATAGATCTTCTGTTTTTATGTGATAGAAGAAACTATCAGTATCCATATAAAAAATGGAAATGTTTTCTTGAAATAAAGGTTTCATCACCTCATAATGGAAGTCGTACATCCTAGTTTTAGAGATGTCTAGAATGGCGACTCCCAAATAAATGGGTTTGTTGAAGGTGAGGTGGGTGACATTGAAATGCATAGACACCAGAAATTTTCCTTCTGCTTCATTTTTCAGTATGGTGCGGTCTTTAAAATTGGGCTTATTGAGCAACTTTTCACAGTCTATTGTCTTCGCATACCAACTCAACTTGGGTACGGTTGCGAATATTTTCCATCGTTTTGCCAAAGACAGAATTGTTCATGAGTTTGAAAAAATCTTTCTCAAACTCATTTTTAGCCCGCTTTCTCATCTCGGTATTCAATTGAATATAGGGCTGCAACCACTTGCTCTGATCAAAGCTTAAACCGCGATGCACTTTTGTTATGATGAGACCCGCTTTGACTGCCTGCTTTAGAAGTTGATAATGAGCCACGTACCTGGATTTTTTATTTAACGTAGTCAATAATTTGACCTGCCTGGTTCCAGGTACAACTGCCGTTTCCGCACAAAACGGTAAATCCGAATGAAGATTGTGAAGGGAGTCAGGATAGCTGATGTCGACATCGAGAAAGTATCCCGTGCTGGCATCATCCGCTAGGTTCATAACATCCAAATACTTCAATTCTTCATCGGAAATCCACCGGAAATTTTTGTGAGGAAGACGAAAATTATCCATTGCAAATCCATAAAGATTACACACGTCAAGATAAATGATGAAACTGGCATCTTTGGAGATATCAAATTTTTTAGATACTTATTATTTGCCTCAGCATACCGTTTCACACACATACACAAGCCACCCCGCTTTCCACTCTCCAGAAAAAGTAGCATATCATAGTCACTTAAAAGCTGGAGAGAGACTTTTGTGCATTTGAGCATGGCGGACCAACTTAAGCCAGGACAACTAAAAAACCAGGCAGGATCTAACGTATAAGTGTCCTGACAAATAGTTCTAAAATTTTCAAAAGCATCGGCCAAAATGAGCACATCTGTTTTTAAGTACACATCTGCATACTGGCCTAAATTCTCAATCTTCAAGACCGCCCATACTTTTTGGCATGCTCATAGTCTTCTTCTGAAATGTGGGAATCGGTTAATTTATTGAAGAAGGCTGAAGCTGGAGGGAGAGACGTTTCTTCCAACTTGCTGTATGAGGAAATGAAATCATAGGGGAAGATACCTTTCTGCGTTAGGAGGGAAAATTCTTCATCATTAGGAATAAGCTGCCGTGTAATTTTAAAATGCGTTCTCGGAAGATTATTTGCTAATTTTCATAAACTGCTTGGCATGAATCTAAAACTGTCCAGGAAACGAACTTCAAGCCCACCCATCTTTTTTGAAAATGAAATAAATTTTTCGGTCGACTCGGGGATGACAGTGATTTCTCCAGGAAGGCAATCTAGTTCTTTAATGATGAAATGCGAGTCGTATCCTGAAAGGTTATGCAGCAACACAGGAACAAAGGAAGGATTTTTAAAGTTGATGTTGCATGAAGAATGGGCGGGTCCTCTGAAATTTCCAGTACGATGATCGTGGTCCGCCACTTTCTTTTTTGATTTGCTGCAGGAATTAAATCCACCTTCACCACAAATATGACATATGCTTGCTTTCCGAAAAGATTCTTTTTCTGCCGCCAACAAAGGATTCATGGGAATAATCATTTTATAATTTTTTTCAATGACTTCAACATCTTCTTTGAGAGTGTGAAGGAAATGACTCACAACTCCCTGCTCTGCTCTATGCGATCGGAAAACATCATAACGACCTTCCACATCTTTTATAAAATAAGCATATGACATAACCTCATGTGACTGAGTGGGAGTGGTGAAGGACTCGCTTGGATTTGGGATCGGACCTTGAACTGGTTTTAACACGCTTTCAAAATCAGCGTAAACAACAAAAGGAACCCGCTGACTGAACTTGAAGTCTTTAAACTGCAATTCTTTATCTTCAGGCATCTTTACCAGGACAGATTTGTTTTTATTACATAATTTCTTGTGCTCATTTAATT
The DNA here is from genome assembly GCA_039090855.1 of Macrothele yani. Classification (NCBI taxonomy): domain Eukaryota; kingdom Metazoa; phylum Arthropoda; class Arachnida; order Araneae; family Macrothelidae; genus Macrothele; species Macrothele yani. The sequence continues at coordinate 80,734,283 of CM077002.1, forward strand.
TTCCCTCTCCATTGCAACGAGTGTCATTAGTTTTAAAACAGTTTTTGCAGATGTGTACTTTTTTCCTATTTTTGACAATTGATTGGAAATAAGCCGCTCAAAATTTGTAATGCAAGCAGAGTGGTTGCAACCTCCATTTTCTAAATATATTAAATCTCTATGGTCCGCCAGCTTTTCTTCACATACTTTGATTGGGAAAATTTTTCCAGCTTCATCGATGCCATAAATGTTAATGCTGATGTTATTAACCTTTTCAAATTTTGTGATGTCAGAAATCTTCACGGGATATTCTACACAATCCCACTTGTATCCTCCTTCGAAAAGAGGATCGTTGAGATAGGAGGCTACCTTTTCTCGATTTCTTTGATCTTGAAGACGTGGGGTCCACACGGCATATTTAAAGCAGAAGGTATCTAAGTTTTGAACGTTCACGACAGCTTTTTTCTTCTGAATATGGCTGGGAAGCACAATAAAGAACCTCCTCTCAATGGTTTAAACCGATTAACCCGGAGTTCAAACCACTCCACGTGCGAAAACACCCAGCCTGAACCTTTCAATTCACATTCGAAACATTCAGTGAGTAGTTTCCTGGACATGATATCAAAAAATTCCCCGAGATTTGTTGACCGATACACTGGCTTATTAGTTGTTTTTAAATCCCGAGAACAATGATCACATTCCTCCGGGTCATCGGATTTAGGCTTTTTAAAGGCTGCCTGCATAAATGCATTCACTTTAATGGATGGGTGGGCTGCCAGTGCATGTTCTAGAATGCTAATTGAAGAATGAATGAGGTCATTCAAAAATGTGGAGAGACAGTCCGCTGTTTCCCTTTCGGGTACGATTTTAAAGGTTTGAAGGCGGTTCTGAGCCACCGACTGCACTTGTATGAATCTTCCCAAATTTAAAGGGGGAAGAATGGGAGCTTCGGGGTTGGGGTCTACAACCTCCCGACTTGGGCCGACAACAACGGGGCCTACAGCATTGGAGGGGCCCGCGGCAGCAAGATCCTGGAGACTGGGCCCCACGAAATTTGAGGGGCCCGCTTGAAGGTTGGGGTCTGCAGCATTGGAGGGGCCAGCCGAAGACGCATTCGTCGAGTTCCCACCCTCCTGAATTCCCGAATGAAATTTAGAAATGTGTTTCTTCATGTTCGATTTCCTAGAAAAACCCTTGTTGCAAATAATACAAGAAAAAGGTTTTATCCCCGAATGAAATTTAGAAATGTGTTTCTGCATGTTCGATTTCCTAGAGAAACCCTTGTTGCAAATAATACAAGAAAAAGGTTTTATCCCCGAATGAATTCTTTTGTGACGGTAAAAATTCCTCTTCAAAGTGAAGACCTTCTGACAGATCTCACAAGTAAAATGTCGAGGAGGAACTTCATCAGGAACGAAGGAGGAAAGCAGGTCTTGACTCAAGGGAAATTCCTCCAAGGCCTGCAGGATGTCGGAATTTTGAAGAAAGAGTTGTTCATCAGCAAGCCACCAAGCACCCTGAGAAAGAACAAAAAAAAAAAAAAAAATTAGCCCTCTCCCCTAACAATTCATTTTCATGAAATAAAATTGAGTTGGGAAATTACTGAATTCTCACATATGGAATAAACTTCTTAATTGTTTTTAAAGCTAAGGGGAGTTAACGCAAAAGAATGAATTCCTAAATTTCTTTAAAAAAATTAACTAACACGTTTTTCCTCAAGAGAATAAACGATTCTACTAACTTGTTTTTCCTTAAGGGAAAAATATAAAATCATTTTTGTCTGAGAATAACACACATCTAAATTCTAGAAATCACGTTGGGGGACCTAACAAGGACTGAAAAATAGCATACAAAGAAACGAGCTCTTACCTCTTCCATTGCTGAAGCTGCGGGGGATCCACCTTCATTAGAAATATCCATTCTATTATAAAAATACAGAAGTTTAATTATTCTGAGGTCTGTACAATCGTCCTTATCTGAACAAAAAAACTGAGAGAGAGGAATGACGAAGCTGAATTTTATAGTAAACGCGAATACCCTTTGACCCCTAACTTCCGCGAATCACCACAAGAGATCATAACATTTATAGAGGGGACATGGAACCGGAAAAATCTAGTTTTCTCACATGACACTCACGATGGAATATCCGGCCGATGTGTCTATCACCACTTCAAACTACAAGCTTAGAATAGTACTTTGAAACAAAGAAGACAACGGAAGGAGAATTTATCTTATGTAAACAGACCCTGAGAGTCAGCAGCAAAAGTTTACCTGACGATGAAAAACAAAAATGGTTCTTCGGGGATATTTGTATCATTGAAGAAACAGGAAGGGCAATTATCTAAAGTCAATACCGCAGCACGTTAGGACGTAAATAACATACTTTTAATCATAGACTACTTTAACTTTGTAATCTGTCCAACTATTCACAACAACGAACAAAGGGAAAGGGAGACTAATTTAATGTCAATATGCTGACAAGCAAAAGGAAATCCTTCAGCATCTGACAGAGATTAGGTTAATGAAGGAACACGCGGGACTAACCCATGCTTTCCTTCATTGATATCAAGAATGAATATTCTGGGGAAATCAAACACCGCGACGGAAGGTCGATTTATCTAAAGTCAATACAAGAACACACAGGACACAAAATACTCCCGTACATTTTACTTCACCTTTCTCAGAAGGACGCTTCAAGAACACTGGCGAAGGGGGCTAATCTTATGTCAATAGCCTCCGTGCCTTTCTACACTAGAAACAAAGGAAAAGATAACGACCATGCATAATAGTGAAAAATAAATTCGAAATGACAGAAAAGTTTCATTTATGAACAAAAATAAGATATCATAATAACATTTCTTGAGATGAGGACATGAACGTATTATTCGAGAAAAAAAAGAGAAATGAATAATTAATACTTGCCCCACATAATTTTCATTAGGGAAGACACATGAGGAATTCATGAAAATTAATTGAAAAAAAATACATCAACAAATTACGAGGGAAAAAACGGTTTACATAACAATAACCTAAGGGGATGGGTCGAGAGAGGGGAAAATAAAAATTGAATAAACCTTCATTAAATTTAAAAAATAAAAAGGAATAAACAAACCTTCATTGATTTCCCCCAATATTTGACAAAGTCCAATAAATACTACTATCTTCGGAGATAAGCACACACTTCGGTCGGGGGGGGGGGGGAATTGCAGGCTGCTACTGACCTCGCCCCCTCCGTCCGCCAGGCTGCGGCTGGCTCCAGCTGGCTCCACCTGCTCCAGATGGAGCCTAATGTTAAGTCTATGGGCTCCCGTTTAAGCCAGAATCGGTCATTTACCTCTACTCTCATATTTAGCTGCAAATATATCAGAAGCGGAAATTAAGATTTACGCCCCCTGGTGACCAAACCATTTTATTTTACAAAAATTAGAAGTTATGTGCAAACGATTTCCCATCAGGAGCTGTATCCGGTGCAGAAAGAATTTTTCAAATCGGAGATTTTGAAGCAGAGATATAAAAAAAAACCGCTATTTAGCTTTACGCCCGCTAGCGGAAAGTCTATGAATTACTTGAAAATTTGGAAATTATATGAAGCACATGTCACACTGGAAACACTATCCAACAAAGAAGGAATTTTTCAAATCGAACCCTTAGAAGTAGAGATATTGACAAAAATAAGACATACGTCTACGCCCCCTGGCGTAGAAACCATGCACTATTTTAAGAAGAAAATATTCCTAAAAGGTTTGTCGACATGAGTAGTATCGGTCTACAAAAGACGATTTTTTTTATCGAGAATTTAGAAGCTCATATTTTGCTGCAAATACATCAGAAGCGGAAATTAAGATTTACGCTCCCTGGTGGCCAAACCATTTTTACAAAAATTACAAATTATGTGCAAACGATTTCCCATCAGGAGCTGTATCCGGTGCAGAAAAGAATTTTTCAAATCGGAGATTTAGAAGCAGAGATATAGGGAGAAACGCAATTTACCTTTACGTCCCCTAGCGGAAAGTCTATGAATTACTTGAAAATTTTGAAATTATATGAAAAACATGCCACACGGTAAACACTATCCAACACACAAGGAATTTTTCAAATCGGACTCCTAGAAGAAGAGATATTGACAAAAATAAGATGTACATCTACGAAATCTACGCCCCCTGGCGGAGAAACTGTGCAATATTTTAATAAGAAAATATTCCGAAAAGGTTTATCGATGTGAGTGGCATCAGTCCACGAAAGAATTTTTTCAATCGAAATTTTAGGAGCTCAGATTTTATGGCAAATACATAAGAAGCAAAAATTAACATTTACGCCCCCTGGTGGTTAAAGTATTCTTTACCAAAAATTTGAAATTTTATGCAAAATATTTCCCATCAGTAGATGTATCCGCTGAAAATTTTCTTTTTCAAATCGGAGTTTTAGGAGATGAGTTATCGGGAAAGAATGTAATTTACTTTTACGCCCCTAGCGATAAATCTATGCGTAATTTGAAAAGGAAACTATATCTAAAACACTCTTCGACATAAATGGAATCGAAAGATAAAATAATTTTTCAATCGGATGTTCAGAAGCAAATATGTGGATTAAAACGTAATTTTGAATTCGACATCATCTGCATTTACGCCCTCTAGCGGCAAAATTGTACATAGTAAAAAAAAACGAAATGAAGGATCATCATTCGCACATTTCAAGCTTCCGAATGCAAAAAGAATTTTTTAAATCGGAATAATAGTTGCAGAGATATTGTGGGTACAGACGGACGGACGGACGGACAAACCGATAACAGAAGCACGATCTTTTTTTATAAAAGACGTGCTAAAAAAGAAAAACAAGTTGCATGTAAACAATATCCGCTGACCTTTTTTTCTTTCTACTTAGTAACAAAAATTCCATCAAAACAGAAAATTTCCAACATATTCTATCCACTCTGAGGACGAAATGAATGTATATAAAGTGAACGCTGGACAAAGTGAATGGTGGACATAAAGAATAGGGGACTAAATAAACAGAGGACGAAGTGAACGGTGTACAAAGTGAACAGTAGACGAAATGAAATGAACCATGTGACGTGAACAAAATGAATACGGACAAAGTGATAAGGAACCCTTGTGTTCAATGGCAAACTATAGATTCATTCATGAATACAGATACAAGTTTTGTTTCATATTTTCGTTCCTTTTGTTAATTTACTTCATTAGCAAACAATTCCTCCATACCGAAGAGTAAACAAGAAAGATGACACCGAATTTTCGGGTGTAATAAGCACGTCTTTTGAATCCGTTCTGACGCAAATTAAATTTATCAAAGCTATTCAAAGGCAATGGAACCGGTATGGAAAACAATAGATTTGACGAAAGAAAGAAGATTTTCAATAGTATTTTTAATCCTTCAGATATTGCTGTAAACGGAATAGTGAGCTTACGAACTCTTAGAAACAGAGATATCAACAAAAATAAGATGTGACTTTACGTCCCCTGGTATGAAAGCCAGGCATTATTTTAGGAAGAAAGTATTCTCAAAAGGTTTATCCATATAAGCGGTATCGGTCTAAGAAAAAGAAATTAGTCGAGTTTTCAGGAGCCCAGATTTTGCAACAAATACTTCAGAAGCAGAAATTAACACTTATAACCTCTGGTGGCTAAACTATTGTTGGAAATAAAATTATTTAAAATAAATTTAGTCCAACATGCACGTGCATAGATAGCCCCAGGGGATAGCGGGAGGCAATCACAGGCTTTGAGACGTTACTTAGGCCCCAGGGGATAGCAAGGGTTGATGCGGTCAGTTCCCAAGAAGGGAGCGACGTGACCTTCACCTTGGGGATTAGATGAACCCCTCAGAAGGTCAAGTGACCTTGGCATCCGTGGACAAGGTGAGACCCAAAGAGGTGAGAGGGAGTTTAGTTCGAGTAGCAGCAAGGGACAGACGTGGACAGTGAGTGCCAAGAGATGATCATAGAGCGATGTGACCAGAGATAGATGAAGTACTGCCAGCGCTGACAATTGGATAACGATTAGGATTGAAAACCTGAGAGACATATGGAGATTCCAGATAAGCTATTTTCCTTTTCCCTGTTATTGCATGTACTTGATTAAATTTATTCATAATCCTATTTAGAGAACGTGGCGTGTGTAATGGTCATGAACAAACAATGAAAACCCAGTTAGCTAGGTAAAACCTCTAAGTAAAGCATAAGAGAAAAGGAACTAAAAGTAAAATAAATCACTCAGCATTGCACTTATATCATCATCATCATCATCATTGTCAACCATTATCAATCCACTGCTGGATGAAGGTCTCCCCAAGTTTCCTCCACAACGGTCTGTCTTGTGCCAGTCTCCTCCATGTCACTCCCGCATATTTACGAATTTCATCCACCCATCTCCCATGTGGTCTTTTTCTGGGTCTTTTCCTGTCCCTTGGAATCCAATCTAAAATTTCGGCTGTCCATCTATGGTCTGTCCTTCTGGCAGTATGTCCAGCCCATTGCCATTTCAGGGATTTAACTCTGATCATGATGTCTTCCACTCTCGTCATTTTTCGGATCCACGAGTTCCTCTTCTTATCTCTCTTGGTTATACCAAGCATGCACCTCTCCATGCTGCTTTGAGTTGTCTGCAGCCTTTGTATGTCTCTTTTAGTTAAGGTCCACGTCTCTGCACCATACGTAAGCACTGGAAGGATGCATTGATCAAACACTTTTCTTTTAAGACATAATGGCATATTGCTCTTGAAAATTATGCTGTTTCTTCCAAAAGCTCTCCAGGCAAGTATTGTACGGCGATTAATTTCTTCATCAATGTGACCCTCACTTGATATCTGCTGTCCAAGATAAACGTACGTATCTGTTATCTCCAGTTTTTCTCCATCAATCGATAAATCTTCATTTCTTGTAAAAGCATTGAACATCACTTTTGTCTTCTGAAAGTTCATTTTTAATCCCACTTCTTTACTCTTGTCAGCAAGTTCCTGGATCATACTCTGCAGCTCTGATGGGGTAGTTGCAAAAATGACTATGTCATCAGCAAAACGAAGGTGGGTTAGATAATCTCCATTAATCTTTATCCCTTTGTTTTCCCAGTTCAGTGATTGAAAGACATTTTCCAATGTGGCATTAAAGAGCTTCGGAGATATGGTGTCACCTTGTCTCACTCCCTTTCCAATTTTTATGTGTGTTGTATTTTCAAACAGCCGAATCTTTGCACTTGCATTTTCATAGATGTTATTAATAATATTAATGTATGCATCTTCAATACCGCAGGATTTCAGAGCCGTGGTAACTGCTGATGGTTTCACCGAATCAAAGGCTTTTTCATAATCGATAAAAGCCATGCACAATGGAAGTTCATATTCCCTCGCTCTTTCAATTAGTTCTCTCAGTACGTGGATATGATCTATTGTGCTGTAGCCACTCCTGAATCCAGCTTGTTCTCTCGGTTGAGCCATGTCCAGTGTTACCTTCAAGCGGTGTGAAAGAACTTTAGTGAAGATTTTATAAACCACTGATAGGAGGCTGATAGGTCTGTAGTTCCTGAGATCCTCAATGTCACCTTTTTTATGTAGCAGGATCATTGTAGCATGGTTCCAATCCTCAGGAATCTTCCCTTCATTAAGGCATCGAGTGAAAATTTGGGCGAGTACTGTTTCAATTTCTCCACTTGCTTCTTGTATGATGTCTATAGTAATTCCATCTTCTCCTGGAGCTTTCCCCCGCTTCATGTTCTTGATTGCATGAGCAACTTCTGCTGGGAGGACTGGAAGAACTCTGGTACCTTTCATGATGTCTGGAGTACATGTATCATCCCTTTCATATAATTTGGAGTAGAAATCTTTCACTCTTGTCAAAATTTCGCCTCTATTTCTTGTTATAGATATATATATATCTTGAACTCCTTCTTCAAGAAAAAGCCACACAGGATATGGACATGGAGACATCCAAATGGGACGACAAGTGAAATTGATTTTATTATGTGTAACAAAAAATTCGTCATAGAAGACTGCAGTGTGCTAAACAAGTTCAACACAGGCAGTGACCATAGATTGGTGAGATGTAAGATGCACCTCAACACTAAACTCGAACGTAGCAAGCTCATAAGACAAACAAAATGTATTGACATAACCAACCTTAAAAAACACCATAATACCTTCAAATTGGAACTGAAGAACAGATTCTCGGCTTTAGAAGGCCTAACATCGGAAGAAGTGGATATTTCTGAAGTTAACAGAAAAGTAACCAAAGCTCTTATGGAAACAGCAACAAAATTAGCTGGGTCTAAGAACAAATTGCATGTGAACAAATTATCAGGAAAAACCAAAATGTTGATGCAAAAAGAAGAGTGATGAGGACAACTAAAGAAGATGTGACTTCCAAAGTGGAATATATAGAGCTATGCAAGACAGTACGAAAAAGTATCACTGAAGACGTAAGGAAATTCAACTGTGAACTAGTAAGGAAAGCAATTGAAAACAACCAAAGCCTGAAGATAGCAAAGGGACATCTCAGTAAGGGGAAAAAACAGATTATGGCACTGAGAAAAGAAGATGGTTCTGTAACAAGAAATAGAGGCGAAATTTTGACAAGAGTGAAAGATTTCTACTCCAAATTATATGAAAGGGATGATACGTGTACTCCAGACATCATGAAAGGTACCAGTACCAGAGTTCTTCCAGTCCTTCCAGCAGAAGTTGCACATGCAATCAAGAACATGAAGCGGGGAAAAGCTCCAGGAGAAGATGGAATTACTGTAGACATCATACAAGAAGCAAGTGGAGAAATCGAAACAGTACTCGCCCAAATTTTCACTCGATGCCTTAATGAAGGGAAAATTCCTGAGGATTGGAACAACGCTACAATGATCTTGCTACATAAAAAAGGTGACATTGAGGATCTCAGGAACTACAGACCTATCAGCCTCCTATCAGTGGTTTATAAAATCTTCACTAAAGTTCTTTCACACCGCTTGAAGGTGACACTGGACATGGCTCAACCGAGAGAACAAGCTGGATTCAGGAGTGGCTACAGCACAATAGATCATATCCACGTACTGAGAGAACTAATTGAAAGAGCGAGGGAATATGAGCTTCCATTGTGCATGGCTTTTATCGATTATGAAAAAGCCTTTGATTCGGTGAAACCATCAGCAGTTGCAATGGCTCTGAAATCCTGCAGTATTGAAGATGCATACATTAATATTATTAATAACATCTATGAAAATGCAAGTGCAAAGATTCGGCTGTTTGAAAATACAACACACATAAAAATTGGAAAAGGAGTGAGACAAGGTGACATCATATCTCCGAAGCTCTTTAATGCAACATTGGAAAATGTCTTTCAATCACTGAACTGGGAAAACAAAGGGATAAAGATTAATGGAGATTATCTAACCCACCTTCGTTTTGCTGATGATATAGTCATTTTTGCAGCTACCCCATCGGAGCTACAGAGTGTGATCCAGGAACTTGCTGACAAGAGTAAAGAAGTGGGATTAAAAATGAACTTTCAGAAGACAAAAGTGATGTACAATGCTTTTACAAGAAATGAAGATTTATCGATTGATGGAGAAAAGCTGGAGATAACAGACACGTACGTTTATCTTGGACAGCAGATATCAAGTGAGGGTCACATTGGTGAAGAAATTAATCGGCGTACAAAACTTGCCTGGAGAGCTTTTGGAAGAAACAGCATAATTTTCAAGAGCAATATGCCATTATGTCTTAAAAGAAAAGTGTTTGATCAATGCATCCTTCCAGTGCTTACGTATGGTGCAGAGACGTGGACCTTAACTAAAAGAGACATACAAAGGCTGCAGACAACTCAAAGCAGCATGGAGAGGTGCATGCTTGGTGTAACCAGGAGAAATAAGAAGAGGAACACGTGGATCCGAAAAATGACAAGAGTGGAAGACATCATGATCAGAGTTAAATCCCTGAAATGGCAATGGGCTGGACATACTGCCAGAAGAACAGACCATCGATGGACAGCTGAAATTTTAGATTGGATTCCAAGGGACACGAAAAGACCCAGAAGAAGACCACATGGAAGATGGGTGGATGAAATTCGAAAGTATGCGGGAGTGACATGGAGGAGACTGGCACAAGACAGACCGTTGTGGAGGAAACTTGGGGAGACCTTCGTCCAGCAGTGGATTGATAATGGTTGACAATGATGATGATGATGATGATATATATGTATGCAGAAATGATCGGAGACATTGTAGAGCAAAATCCTAATAATAATAAATTTTATGTGTAAGGTATTGTTAACGGCTGCACCCTCACACGTGGTAACTTAATGTTCCTAACTCTCACTTATTAAACTATTTTGATTACTTCCACATAAGATTCCTGTTTGTTTTCCTTATAACCACACAAGACAAAAATGAAGGTATGTGTAAACTAAGATATGTGTTTATGTTTCTAATTTCTTTCACGAGCGGCACCTTTATTCCCCCACAATTCCAGTGACGAGGTAAAGGTGAATCACAACGCCGTGCTTTATTATATGCCAGTACATATAAGGGGCACGTTTTTGTCCATATACGATCACTGCAGAACAAAGTTCCCATAGTTATAGTATTGGGCCTTAAATTAAATTTAATCGGTAAATAATCTGCAATTGATGCACATATAATTTGTTCGTAATAATAATTATAACATAGCTGCAATTAACCCATTGTGTTTATAAAATTAATGCATGATATATATCGTTGGTGACGTTGACACGTGCTCCATCGAATAGCATTAACACGTGTTCCATTCTCCATAACATTAGCACGTGTTTTACATAGAATATAACTATGGTGAATTGTTTCATAAAGTATATAACATTGAATCATTTGTTTATAACACTATTCTTTACCAAACATTAGAAATTATGAGAAAAATGTTTTCCATCAGGTCATGTATGCGATACAGGAATAATTTTTCAAATCAAAGCTTTAGGAGCAGAAATAACGCAGAGAACGCAATTTACCTTTGTGCCCCCTAGCGGAAAGTCTATGATTTTACTTGAAAATTTTGAATTTAAAAGAAAAAAACATTTCGCATCGGAAACACTGTCCAACAAAGAAGGAATTTTCCAAATCGTACTTCTAGAAGTAGAGATATTGACAAAAATAAGATATACATCTACGCCCCCTGGCGTAGAAACCATGCATTTTTCAAGAAGAAAGTTTTCCTAAAAGGTTTGTCGACATGAGTAGTGTCGGTCAACAAACGACTTTTTTTCAATCGAGATATTAGAAGCTCATATTTTGCTGCAAATACAACAGAAGCGGAAATTAAGACTTACGCCACCTGGTAGCCAAACCATTTCTTACAAAAATAAAAAAATTATGTGCAAACGATTTCCCATCAGGAGCTGTATGCGGTGCAGAACGAATTTTTCAAATCGGAGATTTAGAAGCAGAGATATAGGGAGAAACGCAATTTACATTTACGCCCCCTAGCGGAAAATCTATGAATTACTTGAAAATTTTGAAATTATATGAACCATATGTCACACTAGAAACACTATCCAACAAAGAAGGAATTTTTCAAATCGGACTCCTAGAATTAGAGATATTGACACAAATAAGATATATATCTAAGCCCCTGGCGTAGAAACCATGCACTATTTTACGAAGAAAATGTTTCTAAAAGGTTTGTCGACATGACTAGTATCGGTCAACAAACGACGTTTATTTCAATCGAGAATTTACAATCTCATATTTTGCTGCAAACACAACAGAAGCGGAAATTAAGATTTTCGCCCCCTGGTGGCCAAACTATTTTTTTACAAAAACTAGAAATAATGTGCAAACGATTTCCCATAAGGAGCTGTATCCGGTGCTAAAAGAATTTTTCAAATCGGAGATTCAGAAGCAGAGATAAAGGGGAAACGCAATTTACACTTACGCCTCCTAGCGGAAAGTCTATGAACTACTTGAAAATTTTGAAATTATATGAAAAACATGTCACATGGAAAACACTATCCAACAAAGAAGGAATTTTTCAAATCGGACTCCTAGAAGTAAAGATATTGATAAAAATGAGATGTACATCTACGCTCCTGGCGGAGAAACTGTACAATATTTTAAGAAGAAAATATTCCGAAAAGGTTTATCGATGTGACTCCGATTTGAAAAATCATGTCGACAAACCTTTTAGAAACATTTTTTAGAAACAGTCTACGAAAATTTTTTTCAATCGATATTTTATAAGCTCAGATTTTCTGGCAAATACATCAAAAGCAAATATTAACACTTACGCCCGTTGGTGGCAAAAGTATTCTATACCAAAAAATTTGAAATTATATGCAAAAAAATTTCCGTCAAGAGATGTATCCACTGAAGAAAAATTTTTCAAATCGGAGTTTTAGAAGAAGAGTTATCGGCAAAACTGTAATTTACTTTTACGCCCCCTAGCGGAAAATCTATGCGTAATTTGAAAAAGTAACTATATCTAAAATACTCTTCGACATAAATGGAATCGAAAGATTAAAAAAAAATCAATCGGATGTTTAGAAGCAAATATGTGGAATAAAACGTATTTTTGAATTTGACATCATCTGCATTTATGCCCTCTAGCGGCGAAATTGTACATCGTAAAAAACAACAACCGAAATAAAGGATCATCATTTGCATGTTTCAAGCTTCCGAATGCAAAAGAATTTTTCAAATCGGACTAATAGTTGCAGAGATATCGTGGGTACAGACGGACGGACGGACGGACAAACCGATAACAGAAGCATGATCTTTTTACAAAAGACGTGCTAAAAAACAACGAATTCCGAATGTGAAAAGAGGGGTAGGGGAGAAAAATAACTTTGCTCTCTTGAAATATAAAAAATAAATCTCATTATCAGAATTTGCTTGACAGTAGCTGAATTACAGGGTTATTATCGCCAAAGGAAAGAACACTCGCAACTAGAATAAAAAAGCTATTTATTTTTCAATTTACTATTCTGGTTCCTTTCCGGGGACCCACGTAATGGCATCAAATATGTTTTGCATATGAAATTTCCGTTTTTCTTTTCCACCTCTAAGCGTTCATTTTTTTCGCTGGTGCTCGGAGACAGTCTATTCTTACCGTGGTCAACAACCAAATCTCCCTTCTCCACTCAGAAACCAAAAGCTTTCAGATTCCCACCATTAAACATTTCTTATCTCACATACGCTTAGCAAAACCACTCCTACAAAACAATGAACAGCAATAATTTGAAAGCTTTCTCTGTTTCTTAAAAGACAATTTATCTTTAGTACTGTTTTGTATCGCATAAATGGCAGAAGGGCAGCACTTCTTTGTAAGCAATTAACCACCTGGAAGTTTTTGAACAACAGCTTAGCATCGCATAATCACTCACCAAGTGACAAATAATGTTTCATCCGTCCGTAAGTAACTCTTCCACCTTCGCCTCTCTCTCTCTCTTTCTGGGCCTTTATAACCGGGGGGGGGGGGAGGGTTCTTTTTACTTTACGCTTATCTGAGAAACAGTAAAAAAAAAGTATTTCTCTCTTTCCCGACCCTTAGCAGCAACAAGCCCGGCATCCATGTGGCAGAGAATCACTGGTGCAGCTGCTCCTACTGATTATCTTCGATAAGTAATTTCTTTCGACGTATTATTCCGTTGGCACCCTATCATTTTGCTTCGCTTTTTGGAAAACGTGCAGTACACGAATAAATAACGTAAAGTATTTATGCTAATATAAAATCAAAATTGATGTTGAATCTATAAAGCTGGACTAATCGGACTAGGCAACTTTCTCACGTTAGATCAATATCCAGTCATGGTGCTCCTGTGCCCACTGCAAGCGGAGCTGTCGATGACCGTCGGTCAGCATTGGCACATGAGCTGGCCGAAGCCACAGGCACATCCATGTATTACGTATTCGAAAGCGTTTCTTTGTACGTAATGAATGTTTTCTGCCGTTAATTGAAGAAACATAAACCGTCCCTTGTCCCCGAGAGCTGGTGTCAACCGGCTTTCATCTCGACTGTCAACTATTGAAAGTACTTCTTTCCCGGTACGTTGGTTGGATATGCGCCACTATTCGGACCTTCCCTGCCACGCCTTCACTACAGCCGCTTTCAAAAAGCAAACAAAGCCTGCTGTTGATTAAATGGTAGCCGCTGTCATCCTCCCGCAAGTAACCATTCTCTGTTCAAACTTCAAAAAGTCCTTCCCTTTTCCTATTGTAAAGGCTCCTTATTGGCAAAATGATATGCTTTTACACGCCGTCTATATATATTTCGTGCCAGTCGATGACGTCACTGCTACGCGCTGTGTGAAACGTCCACTTGTGGAGACAGAGTTGTTCATAATAATAATCTGGCCCATGAATGTATCTAGTGCCATAGTTTTGAATCTTTTAACTGATACTTAATGAAACATATAAAAATATTAACGTACGGCGTCACATACTTTGGGATCAAATGGATTTGAGAATGGCGCTTCTGTTAGGTCAGAACGCTTCATTCATCTAACCATAGACTGTATGGCTCCTTAGTTTATCCAGTGAGCAAAGAAAAAGCATTAAAATTACGATAAGAGAAAAAGAGCCGATTCTAATGTAGTTTCTGTTCATATTGTGCCCGCTGGTTTTATTGTTCTTTTTAATGAGTGTCAAGTAGGATTGGAATACTATTTTATTCGAAGGCAGCCCTGGAAGTTGCTGTAAATCTCTGCTTTCTCACCCTGGGTTTTGGGTTATACTAGTAATATTCGAAGATGACGTGTGCCCAGTAAGAGAAACCAAAACCTGAACCGGGATTGAGTAATGCGGAAATAGCAACGGACTCCTTCAGCTGAAAATATGATAAATGTAAATCACCCGAAAGAGAATGACTTGGCTTAAAGCTATAAATCGGGTGAGACCTTTTTAAAATATGCTGAAAAACAAAGCATGTGAGGACTAAGTTCCGGTTTCAAAAAAATTAGTTCTTAAATATTTTAAGCAAGTAAATGGTACAAAAGGTACGAAAACAAAACAAAGGCAATGATTTAAAAGAAGCGACCTTAACGATAAAAAAATAAAAAAAATAAAGAGTTCACACTCAGGGAGAAAAAGAGAAAAAGATACTTTGATGCCCATTTCTGATGTCGACAGTGTTTATGTGAATATGTTGAAAGGAGAATTCAGAGCAGAGCAGGGAGACATATACTCCAGGCATCGCAATAAATTGAGACTCCACGAGTCTTTAATGCTCACTGAAACAAGAACAAAACGCTCTTGCGCGTGCCGAAGTTCGCAACATCTGCGTCGGAAAGGGTGAATGTCTTCCTGTGTGCTATCACCTGGCACAGGTTCTCTTGAGATGAAGGGCGACTAATGCACGAAGTGAAGAAGGAAGGAGGAGAACGAGGCGCACCAGGGGAGCGAGAACTCTTTACAAACTTCCGACAATCTACCTGACTGAAGCTTTTGTTTGTTTCTTTCATTTTATTCCCTTTAAGTATGCTGACTTCGGCACCAAGGAGCTGGGCTCCGGCGTCTTTTGAATAAGAAAAAATAAATCGAAATTACGTTCCACGGACTATCGCTAATCAAAAGCAGGACATAAATTGAATAAAAAAAGGTGGCCCAGGCTGTAAAGCGTTATTAGACTTTATTAATTATGATAGTAACTCGATAACAACAAACACCGCCCGCAGACGCTCAGAGGTTTAATTAATTCGAAGAATTTTCAATTTAATTCTGATGCAACTCGTTCTAGTGGAGGAAATATTCTATGCATGACAATGCTGTGATACCCCAACAGTATAAACTGTTGCTGAAAACATATTGCCGGAATTATTTTAACGTTGTTTTCTGAACATGCAGTTCTATCATGCTCATCTAAGGACAAGAAAGAAAGTGATTTCTGCAATGATGTAGTATTATTTCCTTATGAAAAACGAAGTGCGAAACAATATCACACGTCACGTTCATTGTTTCTTGTCTTTTACTTGAAAAAGGAAGAAGACCACCAAATTTTTTTATCCTCTCTGTCTCTCTCTCTGGGTCTTTTCACGTAAGTCTTGTTTCTGATCAAAGAAACGAATAATCATCATCAAGTCCGTTTACCTGTTTACCGAAGCCTTGGTGTGGCGGATAAAATAAAATAATATTTATCCTCTGGATTTAATGTTTAGGGCTTGTAGAGTCACCCATGCTGGTTGTGGAGAGAATAGAAAACCCTTGAGGTATATCCTACACAACACCAATATGTCATCCTGGACTCTAACGCGTGTGATTGGCTGGTTCCGCTTTGTCCTTTCTGACGTTTGGGCGGCAAATTAGGCTCTTATATTTGCATGTTTCTACCCTGACACTAGCTTCCGAAATATTTCAAATAAATCCAAAACACTGCATATTGAATTTATTTTTTATGCTTTCATTTGTCACCTAAAACCGAGAGGTCTGTAGTCAGATAGCTTTATCATCATACAAATATTTGTCATATGTAAAATCACTGCTATTCTTCTTGCATTTCGCTTCCCCAGAAAAGTTACAAGATCAAAATTCATCTAATTCTCACGTAGAAAAAAGCAGTAAGTTGATTTCCGGAATACTCAAGACATCTTATCGCCGTAACTCTGGTTTCTCTGCGAGTATAAAGACACATGTAGAACTTAATATTTCTATTGCTAAACAAGGGGAGAAAAAAAGGGGGAAATCCCACGGAAATAATTTAATTTTCAAATTTAGAAAGATGCTCATAACTCTTACTTTCTCTTCATTATGCAAGACGCTTAGACACTTCTACAAATATTCAAAGTCACATTATCGGCTTTGAGTACAAAACAGTAAGAAGATTCAGGAATTTGTGTCATTCGTTTGAAATGTTATGAATCGAGGGAAATTACCGCATTTTACTGGAATAAATATTCATTTCAGATGTTTATTTGTCATCACATTTACAATTAAGCTCGGGAAAAGTAAGATATGCTTACCTTTGCACGAATCGGAGAGAAAATTTTGAGGATTTTTTAAAAAATAACAAGGGATTACAAAATATCAGGTGAGGACATAAGGGACCAAGGAAGTATCATGCGAGCAAATGTGTATATGATGAATTCGCCATGCTGGTGAAAAAGTTTATTGCGCTCGGTAATAATGATTTTAATGATAATAATAATCAGAAGAAAAAGAACCTCTCATGAAACAAAAACTTGGAGTAATGAGCTGCGGTACTTGGGCGTTTCAACGGATCGAAGTCCTATGATAGTGTAAAGATTGTTATCAAAAGTGCAATATGAGTAGTACAGATCTTTACTGAGAGGTCACACTAGGAGTAACTCTTCTCTGTAATGTAATATAGCTCGTGTACGGAGAAAAAGAAGAGACAACGGATCTGACTTTTTTATGGGGTACCCCCGAGGCCTGTTGCTAATTTAGGGTTCCTGGCTCTAAGAAAAGGACAAGGCCGGCGCCGTAGGACAGAACACGACCTGTATCTCATCCGGGACTCGGGATCGGACACAGCTAGGAAGATTAACTAGAACCCCGGGCCTCTGACCATTCGGACCCTGGGACTGCCGGATAAAAAGTGAAATACAGGCCAGGACCATAGCTGATAAATTCCAGAGAAGGCCACTATTAATACAGGAGAGGCTAGAAAGGTTTTACTTATTTCGTTGCATTGTTTTTAATCTATAATTATTTATTAAAAACAATAAGCACAGAAATATTATTTTATGATGTTATATAGATTTATATAGATATCATCAGCACCAGCCATTATCAATCTACTCCTACATGGTCTCACCAAGTCTCTTCCACAATTCTCTGTCCTGAGCCACTCTCTATAATGTGACTTCAAATTTCATCAACTTCTGGGTTTTTTTCTGTGCCATGGTATCCAGTCTAACATTTGAGTTATTGTAGCAATATGTCCAAGTCGTTGACATTTTAGGGTCTTTACTTTGACCATGATGTCATCAACTCTTGCCATTTTTCTGACCCATGAGTTTCTCTACTTATTTTCATTCGTACAGGAACTCGTGGTTACACAAAGCATGAACTTCTCCATACTTCTTTGAGCAGACTGCAACCTCTGTCTGCCTGTTTTAGTAAAGGCGTATGTTCCTGATCATAAGTAAGAACTGGAAATATAATATTCTTTTGAAACAATGATAAATCGTTCTCGAAAAAGTACTGTCTCTTCAGAAAACTCTCCAACCAAGGTTTTTAAGACTACAAATTGATCTACCAACTGTATTACTTTGTTTTAATCAAGCTTCCATAAAAAAGCTGCAGTTGCCTTAAAACTTTGAATTTCCATATTAATGATACGACGGACATGATATTGAATCAGTTGATTTACGGGATTTTCCTGCCAGTCAGATCGATGTGTAATTATTTAAGTCTGATTGAATTCTTCTCCGTTAATATTTTTTTTTCAAAAACGCCATGTGCTTATCATTACTACGTGCCTTGAGTATTTCTTAGGGAAGGCTCAAATGTTTTTCAGAGGAAGCTGAGCCTCCCCTTGTGGCCCGCGAGAGCCGCACTAGGTGTTAGCACTTGCGAGAGCCGGACTAGGGTCAGCGAGAGCCGCACTAAGTGTTAGCATTTGTGCATTAGACGAAAAAATGGGTTACAGGGAACAGTCACTACTGCAGGGCAACCGCTGCAGGGTTTTGTTTCTAGTTGGTTTTAAGCTTTTCTGGTGTTGTGCTGCTACAGCCTGCAAAACATCTAGACAAACTACTGTTGCGGAAAGAAAGGTATAGAAACGCGCAACAAAATAATAATACAGTTCTTTTTTGAATCAAATCCGTTTGTTAGAGGATATTAAAACAGAACGTTTGAAACTTCAAAAATTTGGGAAAAGAAATATCCAAATTTATTATCGAAGAACAACGGTGACTGAACAGAGACGATATTAAACCAAAAGTAAAATGTTCATAGACGTTGAACTTCAAGAATTCACAAGACAATCTGAAGCCGCAGGACATGCCCCGAGATATACTCAAGGAATGAAGAAACAAGAATGGAAAGCGTAAATGCAAAAATGCTAAATGAATTTTCGAGAAACAATCATTTGATTAGAAGGAAAAAGTAAATAAAGGGAAAATCTTGCAATTGACGAGCAAGATAATCGATCGATAAAAACTGCCAGCGCTAAAACGAAAACGAAGATAAAGAATTGCTGAAATATTACTGGACATAAATTCAGGTATTATTGCAATGAATACAACTGCTGTAGAAACAAACTAAATAATATACAAAACTGCTACAATAGCAAATCGAAAATTATATATATTTGGTATTTTGTTTTTACGAAAAATAAAAAATAAAAAATACCATACTGAAATGGGATTTTTGATTACAAGCTAAATTCAATAAATTGTTGTCTGGGTTATTGGGTTATTAGTCTAAATCATTTGTATGCAGGCGGTATAAAGGATAAAAAGCTCATGATGAATCTAAAGAACTGCTATAGTTAGACAGCAAAATAAATATAGGTGTTTCTGAAGAATAAAAACAAGGTAAACTTGCAAGTTCAAAGTAAATCGCTTGGCTCGAATTATCAACAGAAAAAAAACCTGTAGTTTATAAGTAATCAGAATGGTTCTTTTATAAAAAAAATGGGCGAACCGTCTGAACCACGCATCTTCACTCTGGAGCAGATAAAGCAGTTTCGTTCTTGAGAAAACATTTAGCTAATCCTAAAACATGATAAAAATGTGAAGCGAAAAACATTTTAAATTCAAAAAGATGTGCTACTTTATAAAAACAACAAATTTGGTATAAAAGCAAAAAAAAAAGAAAAAAAGTTAATACAGTGCTCTATTATAACAGCATAAACGTCTGACAGGCTTCATTTCACGTTTAGCGCTGTAACTTTGACTCTCTTCTAATTTTTAAGTTAATGAATCAATAACAAGAAGAAATCTTCTCTTATGAAAGACAAAGCAGAGAAAGATGTGGCAAAAAAGTGACCAATAGTATGCGTGTCAACAGTTCTCAAGTTCTTCAGAAGAATTATAGTTAATTCAATTCATGCTGCCTTGTAAAGAAATCCTCTTTGCCCCATTGAGACAGAAAGAACCTTTAAATTTCAAGAACAAAAGGCGGGTTTCTTATTATGATTTTAGCAACCAAAAATAAAATAAAAAATACACGTATACTTGCTGTTTGGGTAAAAATAATATTTAATTCCCTACTACGCTTTTGGGCTGCCAAGTGTGTAAACATACACTGGCGGAAAGTGAAAAAAGAACAACAAGAAGGAGACGTCTGATACAAACGAAATTTGTACAGCATAATAACGGAATTCAGAGGATAACGTGATCAAAATATTATGGCAAAATACAGCTGAACTTGCTGGTAAACTGAAAAATAACATTTCCATGTAACATGGTTAGTACGAGGTTGAACCGCCATGAACTGCATCACACTGTGTAATTCTGGCATGGAGTCTGCCGTACAGATGTTGGATGTAAGTTTGGGGTATTGAGTTCCAAGCATCCTCAACCTGGACGCGTAAATCGCGGATGGTCGTGGCTGGCCGTGGAGACCGGATAAGTCGTTGTCCCATAAAATCCCACACGTGCTCAATGGGGGACAAATCCGGTGAACATGCAGGCCATGGAAGTTGTCTCACACCCTGAAGGGCATGTTGCGTTGCACGTGCCGTGTGTGGGCGTACGTTATCTTGCTGGAAAACACCACGATGAACCGACCTTACAAATGGCACAACAACGGGCTGAATGATGTTGTTGATGTAGGAGGTGCTGTTTAACGTACCCGGTACAAACACTAGTTGTGTACGGGAGCGATAGCTGATCGCTCCCCACACCAGGAGACCAGGTATAGGCCCCGTGTGTCGCTGGAGGATGCATAAAGGGTGGAGGCGCTCCCCTGTGCGTCTAGGAACACGCATACGGCCATCGGAGGCTCCCAAGCAGAATCTGCTTTCATCGCTGAACACGACAGATCGCCATTGCGTTCTCCAGTGCAGACGTTGGCGATACCACTGCAGCCGTTCCTGATGGTGGGCTGGAGTCAGAGGTACACATGCCAGAGGCACACGTGCACGTAGTCCTGCATCCAGTAAACGATTGCGGATTGTTCGCACAGTCACCTCAGGTGCAACGGCAGCTCGGATTTGCGTCGCAGTGAATGTTCTGCTTGATAATGCCGCTCTTCTTATGCGTCGATCTGTCCGCTCATCCGTCCGTCTGTGACTCCCGGTTCCACGTGTTCTCGTGTGGGAATGTTCCTCGGACCATCTACGCCACCATCGTACCACCACCGATACGTCCCGTCCAATTCGCTCCGCAATACGACAATATGACCACCAGGCCTCACGGAGTCCGACTAGACGACATCGCTCAAAGTCCGATAACTGCTGAAATCGTACACGCCTTCCATGTCCAGGCATTGCAGCTTCTTCAGGGTCTTCGCACGTGTTCGTACGCCGAGGACTGATTACATTCACTTCGCCGTACTCCTTAAATACCACCGGCGATAATTTGCATATTATGCCGTGCTGTGGCGTAAGCGCTCACCGGTTGGACCCGAAATTAACATCCCACCTACGTAAACTCGACCCCATTAACATATGTAAATTTCATGATCGTCTGCCGATTCCTTCTTGGTGTTCTTTTTTCACTTTCCGCAAGTGTATAAAGAGTTCATGGATTCCTTAAAGTGCAGAATCTGTTGCAAGCTACCATTACGTAATGGGAGACATATTTAAT
This sequence comes from Macrothele yani, assembly GCA_039090855.1. Taxonomy (NCBI): domain Eukaryota; kingdom Metazoa; phylum Arthropoda; class Arachnida; order Araneae; family Macrothelidae; genus Macrothele; species Macrothele yani. Next base: position 80,755,935 of record CM077002.1, read on the forward strand.
TGTAAACGAAGAAGATCTCGGCTAAATCAGTGTTTCAAGTAAATTATTCTCGTTTTTACGTTTTTTCTTTCAAGGGTCCCACTAAAAACAATTCAAAAATTAAAGAAAAAAAAAGAAACAACAGTCGTGCGGTGTAAGATACTAAAACAGGAAAGAAAAATGGTGCAAATATGCCTGGATGATTTGACGGTATGCGAACAATCATTAAGTGAAACCAAGTCTCCCTTTAATATCGTCTAAATTTTCAGTGAAAGTATGTCGGTGGAATTTGGATTTGTTAAATGTGTCGTTCTTTTTCTTTAAAAAAGAAAAAAAAAACCTCTCTCATTCTGAAAAAATTCAGTTTGCGGATGAAAATATCATTTAAAGCTGGACGTCAGGCACAAATTACGAATACCAAAATATGCATTAATACCCCGATATTTTACACGCACAGGTTAAAAAAGTACTTGCCTAGAACGCTTTAAAAATATTCAATCAAAATTTTGGTTTCAAATATGAGCATCTATAACACCACCTGAGCCATTCTGGTGTTTTGATAAGCATTTGATATTATCAACTGAAGTTAACTCGGGCGTACTGGATTCCAAATCAAGCAACTCATAATGTTGCACTATATGTTACATCCTATAACGAAGTAAATTTCTCCGTCATTTTTGTCCACGCCGGGGCTCGAACCCGGGTCCCCTCATTCCGGAATAAGTCACTCTACCAATTGAGCTACGCGGACGTTCGTAACCGCTGCTATCTGCCTTTATGTCGTGTGCGTCCTGCTGGGCTGGCACGTCACATCTCCCCCTCCCCCGAAAGAGGGCCGGGGGCATGGCCCACGTGTCAGCCGTGACCATGAATCGTTGCAGGCAGCCATCCGTTGTAGAACATACTTGAGAGCTCCCAGTAAACCTAGTGTGTGGAATGCAACGTCACACACATTTATTTTTCGAAGTGCTGAAGAAGGGATTCTCTTATTTTTCCTATCTCCCGGTGTGGAAAGAACATCACACCATTGGGAGATCTTGAACGGCCGGGTCATCCGGAAAGTTCGGGCGCCATTATAACGAAGTAAATTTCTCAGTCATTTTTGGTCCACGCCGGGATTCGAACCCGAGTCCAATTATTCCGGAATAAGTCACTCTACCAATTGAGCTACGCGGACGTTCGTTATCGCTGCTATCTGCTTTTATGTCGTGTGCTTCCTGCGGGGCAGGCACGTCACAATCCCCAAAACAGAAAACCACCAATTCAAAGGAAAAATACCGAAATAAAGTAACTGGGAAAATGAACTTCTGCATAGACAATACCTAAAGGATTTTTAAAGAAAAACTGGGCATGTTAACAAAGAAATAGAAAATTTGATTTATGCAGCACAAGAGTAAACTTTGCGGACTCTGAGGAAAAGTAAAAAGAATTTATACAAGCAGCTACTGCCGCCTTTGTAAAATAGGAAACGTTACAGTTGCCGGCAATATGTGTTTTAAAATAAAAACTGTCCTCTGGAAAGCAAAGAAATAAATCAACACCGCGACGTAACGCTGTGAAAATAATTTTGTGGTTAGCTCATGCAAAATATGTGGTTTCCGAAGATTAATAATTTGTGGGAATATTAAGTTGTAAATTACTAAGAACTGATGAAATTAAAGTGTGAAAGGACATTAAACAGATCACTATACGGAAGTAACACACCATACGCAACTGCTATGAAAACAAATAAGTGTGGCTAGTTGAGGTAGAAATTTTGTGAAATTGTATTGCTGAGGACAAAGAATTGGGAAAGATTACGGAATGTGGGACTTTAAATTTTAATACAAAGTTGCTCATCAATTGTAGATGGATTATCTTAAGCAAGAAGCATCCACATCTTAACAGCAGATACTTTCCCTTGCTTATGCAGAAAAGCTAATATACGTCACCAGCAAGAAAGAAATAGACTGTCCGAATGCAAAAAAAAATTTCATTGATGATTTAGGTATAGATTTTAGCTTCAGCAAATGCCCACTGTTTAGCATAAAAAATAATGAAAAATTATTTCTTAGAGGCAGAAGATACTGACAGCATTGAAGACGATCAACATTACAAATGTCAAGCAAATGAGCAATATCGAATGAATAAACACAGTAACAAGGACTAAACAAGGGAAACATAGCACAGCCCAGAAGTCTGCTGAAAGAATTCAATACATCAATTATGCTTTAAAAATTAAAAAAAAATGTAATTGATATTAACTTAACAGCTATATCTATATTAGCATACTCTTTTGTAATCGTAAATGTTTCAGTACAGGTCCCCAGAAATTTTACAGTGACAATCTTCAAACGCATTGTTAAAAGTCAGATTTTATCTGAAAAGAAATGAGTGAGGTAGAGAACAGACCGAAGTCTCATGTCTCTGGCGAAAAAAAGATTAGCAACTGAAGAAGTACTTTTAGAGAGCAACACAAATTAGTACTCTTCTAGTGGTTGCAGCTAAAGAAGGCGGCACTCACCACTTAATCTCAGTAACACTCAGCACATTTCGCGGACGGAAAACCAATCTGAGCTACTTTAGAGTTAAAAATTCGATGTTCAACACGGATAGCATCGAATTTCGTAGAACTCGGAAACCTAAGAAAAAATGCGTCCGTATAGGGATTAAAAACATCACTTTTATTCAGAAACTAAAGGATTGTTTATAGGGTATTCAAAACTATGTTTAGCAAAACAGAACTGAAGAAATCGAATTATGAAACTCAGAGAGGATGATAGCTGTAAAAAGAATGGCAAATCTACTCGAACTATGGAATACGTTTCATATAGAGAGGGTTTTCCTCTTTTTCTCACCAAAGCGAGTACTTAAATCCTGTGTACTTAAATGTTTTATTATAAGTATCATTGCAGTACCTGTTTACCTGCTCTTTTTTTCTTTTTAGGGTTTTGCGACAACTGTGAGCATCTCTAAGGTCTATAAGCAGTCACCCATCCGTAATTTAGGACCACTGTTACCAAGGAAGCCAGGGAGCCAATGCCACAGGACAAATACATTAATAATGCCTCATGGGAACTCGCACCTAGGCCTATTTCGGACGAACGGTCAGAAACCAGCTTTCAGACTAATGCCTCACCGGGTCGGCTCAGTTCCTGTCCATGAAAAAACAAATAATATATCATACACTGAGAGAGAGAGAGAGAGAGAGATCTATCATCAGACCATTAACTGTAATCAACCTGACATTAGAACTGTAGAGAAAAAGTCAGTAAGATAAAATTAACTGATTTGGTGGTTTCACTTCCGAAGGACAACCAAAGAAAAATATTTGAGAAAACCCTAAACCTAAAAAGCTGCGAATCTAAATCCAGAAGCAAAACTTAACATAGATCTTATTATTTCGGCAAATGCAATAAGGTCTAAAAGCTTTGCAAGAAACCTATAAAAACTGGTATTACTGCAAAGTTTCACACCATTCAAAAGACAATTGTTTTACAGAATTTTAATGTCACTAGAAAATTCATAAGCATCCAGAATTGAGAAAAACAAATCTGTCTTTTGTTGACAGGTTTATGCAGAATAACATGAGTAAACATAATAAATACCAACTCACGATACAAGCAGACTGTAAGGAGCAAAGACAGTTGAAATTTTAAAATCATTGGCACTTGTCGAGCTAAGTGTCATAAAATTAACAACGTTATTTTTAGGCAAACTCAAAAACTTTTCACATCCTCAAAATAATAGAGGAGGAACAAAAGGTACTTTGGCTGCAACGATGCCACAGTGGTCTAAGCGATGACCGTTAACCCGAGTAGACCCAGGTTCGAGTCCCAGATGAGGCATGGATGGTGTGTTTTGTCTTACCGCACTTGCTGCCGTAAGACAATCCATGCCTTCTCCTCTGCCTGGGACCAATTACCCCAAATCTGGTACGGGCAACTTCTTTTAACTCTTCGAGCTGTGCATGCAGGTCGTTAACCCTCCCCGCTTCCCCCAAAAAGAGGTAAGTTTAATGTAGAGCGTGGAATATACAATTTTCTATGAATGTGAGAAATTTCTATAGAATTCCACCGAAAATTATGTAATCGTTAAAGTTAAATGCGATGTGTTTGAATCAGGTCTTCCAATTTGGGGCATAAGCTTTTCGTTGTACTCTCAAGAAAACAATACACATACAGGCTGGTGTCAAGAATTCATTCCCTGATTTACATGGGGGTACTAATAGCCCCCGCAACCCCCACAGTGCCGGGGGGGCGGCTCAAGGCTAGGAGGCCCTCTAGGCTCAGCAGAAGGACTTTTCAAAATATTTGCAGAAACTTCATATGAAACTGGTTAAATAAATAGCCAGGAATCTTTGAAGGCAGCTTTGAATGAAGTATTAAAAAGAAATACAATGTTTGATGATAGCCCGTAAAACTTATGATCTCGGCCACTTTTGATGCATTACGGTATCAGAAAATCGATATAAATAACAGGTTTAAACAGCAGAACAGCCAAAGACAAGCTTTCAAAAAGCATTTAATCTGTGAGAAGTTTGATACAAGAAGATATTCACGATAAATTAAGCCATATTCCCTATTTATTCAAGGCTTTTCATTAGTATTGTCTAAACAATGAGCAACACAACTCTTAGACATGAACTTTATCGTCATCCCTGAACAGAATCGGCGAAAATCAGCAAGATTTACTTCAGCCATTTTCAAAAGTGCAAGAAAACTGTGCTAGGAGGATTTCTTCATGTTTGTTTCCTACCACATGGGATGCCTTACTTTCATAAAAATAAATACAAAAAAAAAAAAAAAGCAAACTAGATTAGTTGAATAGTTCTCAGAGATGCCACACGCAGATGTTAATTTCTAGCAATTACATCGTTGCCCAGTGAGTATGTAATTAAGTGGCATTTTGTCGTTCGCCGAAACTGCGGTTAACTAGTGCCTGCAGGTGCTTATGAAGGTTAATAATTATATAGGAATCAGCTCAACGACTAACTGTTATCGATTGCAGAAGTAAAGAAGGAAAAAAAAACTAAGGAAGATCGGTTCATTAAAAATGCTCCTCTAATTTTCGCTTTTTTTTTTCTTGCGCTTGTGTATTTCTGTTATTTATTTGTAAACGCTTTCATATATTGCACAAACTGTACGTATTTTATTAGTTTCATAACCAATTTCTCAAACGAAATTTTAAACACAGTTTCTTATTTTTTCATTCAGAGTTTAAAATTTTCACTTGTGCTGTTCCTCCCCGTTTGAAATTGTTCAATTTTTAAAGGTTCGGGCCTTAGTTTAAATAATGAGAGTATTTTATGCACAATCTGATTCAAAAGTTCTATTAAAGGAGTCCAATAAATGGACTCATTCAATAGAATATTCAACTGAATATTGCTCATTCAATATACTATTTTTGGAATGTTCAACCTAGAATTAGGAGTGGAAAGAACCAAGCAACTGGAAAGGAAACACTCAACACACAAAACTCAAGTATGTGTGCGTGTGTACGTAAAAGCGTATGACTGCACTTATCTCGGTACTACATGCATAACTTATCACGAACTTTTCAAAGTCATTTAACCCTTAAACCAGCTGGAATGGATTAACTTGGGATTACTAAAAATGGGCTGAATCATCTTGAATGAATTTGTTCGCTGTTTCAGAAGTTGGCGAAGTGCGTCTGAAGACTCCTAGCTTCCTACGAGTGAACCTGTACAACAGATTACCTGTTAATAACGATGGCGATGAACCTAGTTTCTATACAGTAGCATGATGCTTATGTCTGGGCAACTAGCCCTGTCCCATCATACCTTGGGACTTGGAACAGGAAATAAAGGACTAGAAGCCAGAGCACTTATGACCAGTGAGGGCCACGGATGGCCTAGTAGTCAACGTCCGTGACTGCTATGGAAAAGTCTCAGATCGATCCCAGGCAGGAACGAACGCTTAAACCATTAAATATTCTTCGTGCTCTGGATAGGTACGTTAAGCAGTCGGACTCCGGGTAATCCCCCCCCCTCGGTTATAAATAAGGGCGTCTTCCTACCTCTTTTCATCTCGTTTCCGTGTGACTTACCTGTCGGGCCCTCTAGCCGAAATCTTCTAGCCTCCTACTTCTGAAGGTTGTTTAAGACCTGGGGTCAGACACTTCCTTCTAAGAATCCTTTACATGAATCTCTAAATCACTTATCACTAGTAACAGATACATGGTCAGTACTGGTGAGATCTGAGAAAAGAATTGTTTTTTTGGTAGATTTCGTAAAACCCACTCGCTATGGAAGCATTTCCGTTTGAGAAGAACAGAAAAGTTTGGGCTCCATTTGGTTCAAGTACTACATTGGTCCCTTAAGGGGTTAATGTAGTTCCAGGAAGTTTTGGATACGTTCAGAAAGGAAACTAGGGAGAAAAAAAAACCGGCCTCATAATTTGTATAGGTAAATATCAATTAAAATATTGAAGTCTCAGCATGCTCTTCCATACAAAAAGAAAAAAATGAATCGTAGGATACTAGGTCTCAACAACTGAAGCTGAATTTTTGTTGCCTGCAGTTTCCTATAGCTATTGATAAAATATGAGAACCCAATGCCTCCAGTTTATCAATTATTAAACAATCAAGACACCTTTGACCTTGTCGTCAAAGGTGCGCACTGACCTTCACTTGGAAAACAACCCGACACCTAACTTTATGAAGCTTGACCCCTTGCCCGTCACGGTTCAGATTTTCCAATTTACGGCCCGGGCCGTTTCAGACTTTCATCCCGCGGTCTCCTCCGTTATCATTTATTAGCACGTCTCTTGTAAAAAGAAACACAAAACGAGAAAAATGACACAGCAATTCCGTTATAATGAGCGTCTTTTGAAAAATTACATACATACAGTACATATCATTAAGCTACTCTCTGAGATTCAGAGGTAAGCTCAACAAAGAAATGCAAACTATAAGATAAATTTTTATTTAATTATTTACTTACTGTTGCCGTATCAAACTTCTCCATTTACAGCGATCTTAACACACGACGCGGGCTTCACTGACATCCATCACCCGACATGCACATGACGTTTTATGCTTCATACTCAAAATCTTTTTCTCATGCAGACATTCCTGAATCTGATCCTCTCATGAATTCCTTAGCCTTCCTCTGATTTTCATTCCTGCCACTTGGGCTAAAAAAATTCTTAGTAAGCATTTCATCACTCATTCTTACAACATGACCAAACCACCGAAGAATATTACTCACCACCTTTCTAACAACATTTTGCTTCACATGACACAACTACAACACATCTTCATTCCTCACATGATCGGAACATGTCTTGCCATAAATACCCTGTAAATAACGCACATACAAACGACTCCTATGTTTCTTCTGTAGTACCTAGGTTTCACTGCCATACATCAGAGTAGGAACAATTACACTTTCATCCACAGCCATGCGGGACTCTCTTGAGAATCCATCATTCCCGTAAAAATCTCTTAAAGCAGCTATGACTTTCAATGAAGAATTCACTTGCCTACTAATTTCACCATCTAATTTGTTCTTTCTGTCAAACATGCTTCCTAAATACACATCACACAAAAACTCATTCACCTGGTCAATCACTGTGCCATTTAGATATGTATTATATTCAGTGCTAGCAGTTCCTCGCTCAAAAACCATGACTTTGGTTTTCCCTTATTTACACTCAGTTTGAATTCCATGCAAACTTCGTACATTCGGGACAACATACTCTGCAACTCACTTTTGCTCTCAGCCAACAGGACTGTGTCATCAGAATACAGCAATCTGCACACACGGATATTACTAAGACATAAACCAGTATTGTCCAGATTGGCATCACGAATGCATGCATCCATATATATATATTAAACAGCCATGGTGACATTACACAACCTTTCCTGACTCCTGCACCAATAGAGAACCATTTTGATAAAACACCATTCCTTCGTACACAAGCTCTACTGCCAGCATACATGGCTTTTACACTGTTAAGTAGATTGCTAGTAACACCATATTTGTTCAATACCATCCTATTCACTCGGTCGTAAGCTTTCTCTAAATCTACGAAGGCAGCAAAAGCTTTCTTACCAACAGCCAGATACTCTTCAGTAATTACATGTAAAGCAAAAAATTTGGTTAGTGCAGCCTTTACCAGGTAAAATACCACTCTGGACATCCCATACTTTCTTTTATGTAAGGCCTTGTACGTTTCCAATAATGACCTTATCAAACACTTTCCCTGGCACACTCAGTAAGCTAATACCACGGCAGTTCTTGCAGTTAGTCTGATTACCTTTTCCCTCATACAAAGGCACAATGATAGTATTCTTCCGATCCCAAGGGACCATTCCTAACTCCCAGCACAACTGGAGTTAGGAATGATTCTTACCATTCTGAAGAGATTTTAGAGATTTGCACAACTCTTCTCTACAGATCCCTCCTGTACTTCCATCTTTCACTGTGACATCATCTGCTTCTGCCTCAGGATCACTTTTCCTTTCTTGTTCTGATAACTCACAGAAATATTCACTGCATCTTTCGTTTAACTCATTGGACTCCCATATCATTTCCCCGATCCTGTTCTTCACACAACTGGCAACTTTCTTTCTCCCATTTTTCCTGAGTCTCATGTACTTCCAGAAAGTTTTTCTATCTTTCCAAAACGTCAATTCAAGCCTTTCCACATTTTCCTTCATATCATTTGCCTTACCCTGGCAAATGATATGAAGAAAAGATAAGAAGGCTTTTTAATAAAATCCGACACGAAATATATATTTCGAAGCAGAGTTTTAGAAAATCTAAAAATTCAGCAAAACAGAAAATGCCTTACACAACTTGGGGAAAAATTGCGCATAATTTAAAATACGTAATGTGAACAGGGTTATTTATAGACAGTAGAATCGGGTTAAAAAACAAACCAGATCACTACAATCGATAAACATCCAGAAATAGAAATGGCTATGTACACACACTAGTGGCTGAAAACTGTTTCACGGAAATTGACAAATTATGCACAAAAACTTTCTCATATCGGAAAGAAAATCAGAGACAAAGGTTTTCAAATTGAACAGTTACAATAGATGTAGGAAATAAAATACATGATTTAACTTTACTTCCCTTGTGAAAAAGCTGTGTGCTACTTAAAAGAGAAAATGGGTTCAAAAATACTTTTCATAATGAAGAGTATCCTTCGAAATAAGGATTTTTCTAAGTAATTTTTAATCAAATTGACTCTTTCAAATAAAAATATATACGCTGACGCACTTTGGCGGATAAGTTTTGAATAATGGAAAAGTAGAAAAAAATGCTAAAATTGCTTTTCATAACAAAATATATGCTAAGGACCAACAATTTTTCAAATGTATCTCTTAGAAATAGAGTTATAAAAATTGACATTTACGCCTGTAAGAGCGAACGTGTCGTCACGTGACTTAGCACCGCCTCCTACTTAAGGATCCGAGGCCTCCGCGCTACGTGGGCTCTCACAACCAACAGAGAGTTTTTTACGCTTCCCAGAAACACACACACTCTCTCTCACTGTTCGAGCGAACAAACGAAGCCTCCCCCCACTTTAATATGTAAACCTGTGAACTGGGAGGCGGAGCGACAACAGCTGATCATGCGGAAATATATTCACCTTCAGAAATAATAATTAGAAGAGAACTCTTGGTTAAAACACATACAAAACATTTATTTCCGCATCAATTAGGCTTTTGACGGCGGCGGATTACTCGCTCTTGAACGTTAGGCCTCACTATGACTGGATCTGGCAAAGATCGTGGAACGCGCAAGCTAAGGTGGTCGAATTCTGTAGAAATCTTACTCTGAGTTGAAGTCCTAACTTAGAGTCTTCTTGATACTAGGTAGACCTATCTCTCGTCGAAGCCTAAGGAATAGTCTTCTAGTTACCCTTTTCTAATCGATGTTTCAGTAGACTGTACTAAGTCCGTAATTCAGTAGTATAACATCAACTACTCTACCGGAATCCCTGACACGGGCTGATTCCTTCTGTAGCGGCGACCTGTCTCTTCCAGGATAGGTACTCGCTCGCTTCCCGTGGACTTCGGGAGTCCACCGCACAATCAAGGCAAACGCGTCGCGCTTCCTTTCTATCGGAGAACTATCCCCTCCGCTTTCCGAAAACAGACTGACGAACAGATCCTCTCGGAGTGACCTGCTCGCCTACCCCTTCACGCTGCACCTGTTTCAAGGGCGATGGCACTGACCTTGACCTCCACTGACCGGTTCATGCTGCTCTCCTCTCTGGTCACGTGGGTCACCTCTGGCGCCCTTCATCTGCCCCACTCCTAGGCGTTTTCTTGGTATCTGGATACTGGACCTTTAGTTCTACCTTGCGCGTTCTCGCTTATCCTCATGCCATTCATTCGTGAGTGCCTCCTTCCACGAAAGCAATCCTACCGCCGGAGTACATCCGTAGCAATACAATACACATTGTTATACTGATACAAAAGAGTATGTCTGCATTTCAGACTTGTAGGCGCCAGGTAGAAATGAACAATGTATCTGTGAAAGTCACAGTGTCCTTGACGATACTCTCAGTTCGTAGAAAAAGGCCTCGCTCTTTCTAAGGCGTGAGCACCTGAAGTCGTTTGTTATACATCTCAACTTCACACAAAAAAATATTCAACATATTTGCGAACTTTCTGTCGCCATTTTGGTAACTTGCGATGTTTCTTCGTCAGAAAAAACCACATAATGTTTATCACTGAAATGAATTAAAATCGTTAATGTGTCCGTTCTTACAGGCCCCTACTTCTGAGACGAAACATGTGGGATGTCATATTTGACATGTAGAGTCTTAAACCTCATGAGCAAAGTTCGCTCGGTTACCTCTTCGGCGTCTCTTTAATTAGACACGCCCACAAGCTTCTGTTGTGACACACATATATACACACACACATACACTGGGCAGTACCACCAAAGAACCTCACTGGGTTACTACCTGAGTGTTGACTCCTCCCCCTTTCAGTTTCCTAGGGTGCGAAGCCTTCCTCCTTCTTCCCTAAAAGCCAATCGTAATAGGGCATCTGCGTGGGGAATTACTTTCCCTGCGATGTGCGATATGGTTAAGTTGAATTGGGCTATGGCTAAGCTCCACCTCTGTAGGTTGGAACTCTGTGAAGCCGCGCTGGTCAAATACGTTAGAGGATTATGGTCAGACATTATCTCGATCTGGTGTCCGAAAATCCACCCCTCAAACTTCTGTAACTCCCACACTATCGCGTAGGCTTCCTTATGGCTCGTCGCCCAGCGTCCCTGTGTGCTAGTAAGCTTTTTACTGGCGTACGCTACGGGTCGGACTTTTCCCCTCTCATCTCTTTGCCCCAAACAACGCGCTACTGCGTAGGCGCTGGTGCCCGTGTGCAATACGAACGGTTTATTAAAGTCTGTGGTAAACATTACAGGTGCCGTACATAATAGCCCCTTCAGAATGGTGAACGCCTCGCCCAGTTCTGGTGTCCAAACAACTTTCTCTGACGCCTTTTTCCGGTCAGATCGCTCAATGGTTTAGCTATCTCTGCAGATTTAGGCACATAATCTCTGTAGTGGCTACACAGTCCGAGGAAGCTCCGTACCTCCCTTTTCGTCTTGGGTTGTTCCAAATCTCGTACTGCCTGGAGTTTCTCGGGATCTGGCTGGTAGCACCCAGACCCTACTCATGTCCTAAATAATGTACGCTCTCCCGGGCGAAACAACATTTCTTATAGTTGCCCCTGAACCAGGCTCCTTCCAGACTCCTCATCACCAATCTCCAATGCTGCGTACGCAATAAACCTCCCGACTTAACGGTAATTATATGTTCCTCTCCGGTAGCGGCTCTTACTTCTCCGGAGAAAAATTTGTCCCTATCACTTGCTACCTCTGGTCGCTCCTGGCTCCCGTGTTATCGTTAGGCATCCTACTCGTGCGTCCGTCGGATACGCCCACTCTTCCTCCGTTCTCCTCGTTGGCACTTCTTGCATATCCCCTAGCTTATTCTCTTTTACACAACAAAATTCGGCCCCGCTGTCTACGATTATTCCGGCTCGAATTCCTTTCGGTGTTTCTATCTTTAACTGTCCTCCTACAGGTATCTCCATAATCTCGCATTGGCTACCCCGGATCCCCGTATTCTTCCTATTTTTGCATTTAACTTCCTAGGGTCCTCTTCGAGTTGCGTCTCGACGTCCCTTTACTTTCCTTCTCTCCTCTCTATTCGCTACTCGACTTACTTTTTTATTCCCATCGTTTCTCCAATTGCCTGTTGATCCCTTGTTATCTTGCCCCGTAGTACCTCTCATCTGGCAGTTCACGCGTAGGTGCCCCGCCTTCCCGCAAAGAAAACAGATCACGCCCTGATCAAAATGGGGTTCCCTGGAGGTCGATTAATCCCCCCCCCCCCTATTTTGGAACCTTGATCCGGTCGCTGAGAATTTCCCTTTCTGGGGTAGCCCGTTATTAGGCGGATTTTCCCTCTTTATCTGGTTTGTCCCTCTTGTATTATACGGACCTCCCTTAAAGTTAGAGCCCGCCGCATAATTGTTTTTGGGCCTCCCTTCTCCCAATTCCATCATTTCCACATGTGTCTCATACAGGTCACATAACTCTCCCAGTTCGCTCGCTGGAACCAATTTCCCTACGGCGCCCCTCTGCAGCAAATAAGTTTTCAAACTTGGAGAAAGCAAACCCTTGAATTTATCACAAATTAATAAGTTCATACACTTCTGGAATTCAGATACTCCGCTCTTCACGTAGTATTGGAGCGTTCGTCCAATACGACCTGCTAACTGCTGGAAGCTTTCCCCTTTATTCCGTTTCATTGTCTCAAACTGTTTGAGATAGATATCGGGGGTCAAGTGGCACTCCGCCAAAATTGCTTCCTTGACGAAGCTGTAGTAGTCATACTGCTCCAGGGTTAGTCGTCTGAACAAGTGGTTCACACATTCGGCGTTAAATAAAGCCACGACTAACCGTCCCTGCATCTCTTCTGGAACAGCATGTAACAGAAAGGCCCTCTCTATGGAATCGAAGAAATCTAGGATTTCCTCGGGCTTAGAGGGACTCTTTGGAATTGTCCTCTCTATTATTCTCATGTAATCGGGTAGGCGCCCCAGATCGTTCCCTTTCTTCACCGGAGCCGGAGTTTCTGAGGATAACTGTATCTTATTCAGCTCAAAGTCCCTCTCTTCCTTTCTATCTGTTAGTTGCAGCTGAAGCATCCTCTCGGCCAGTTCGGCTTCTAGTTCGATGTTTCTCAGCTCCCTCTCCGCTTCTAGCTTGGCTTTCCTCAGTTCTCTTTCCGCTTGCTTTTCCTGCCATTCCCTTTCTGCTTTCTTTTCTTGTAATTCGAGCATATGAAACTTAAATTCCATTTCAAACCTAGCGGTATCCCCTTCCATCTTTCTTTGGTTGATCTGTGCCTTTTGGTTAGAATCTGAGCTGTTATCTATCTCTTTATCACTTTTCCCTTCACTTCCCTCTACATTCTGTCCTTCTTACTCCTGACTCTTTTGCCCGTTTAAAAAACTCATTCATATTTCATGCAATATTCAAATATAATACTCATAAAATCAAAATACATATAAAAATACAATCAAATTTTCGGTATCAGCCTATGCTCCCCAACTGGTTAGCCTATTCACTCCTAACCTCCCTACATGCTTATTTCAACATATAATAATAATGCACAAATAAATTCCTAACTTGAATAATAACCTCAAATTTTACGCATAAATACACTTAGACAATTGATAACTTCTTTGACCCTATGGTCTCTAACTAATCGCACCCTAAACACAAATTCTACTAGCTTTAGGTGGCTAAAATACTACAGGTAGTGCCCCGGAAAAAAAATTGCGGTTCCAAAGTGGTACTTACCTGCTGAAGCGATTCGAGCTTCCTTCTGCTTCATTCTGTGTCCTTTGATGGCTGGGCACTTCACTTTGGTTTGATATCTTTTATTTTCTTAATTCACAATTCAGTCCTGTAGCACGGTGAGGCACTCTGTTTACGAGCTCTCCTCACTGTATCCGCTCTCTCATCGTCCACTTTCACCGATTGCATCCTGTAGCACCATGAGGCACTCTGGTTACGAACTCTCCTCACTGTATCCACTCTCTCACCGTCTATTTTCACCGATTGCGTCCTGTAGCAACGTGAGGCACTCTGGTTACGAGCTCTCCTCACTGTATCCGCTCTCTCGCCGTCCGGATCGTATGTCTCCTTCGATGCGCTGGAACTCTTCTCCGCCGCAGCGTGCGAGAAGCGTCCTGGTTGCGGACCTCCTCTAGGCGTCCATCGTCGGATAAAGTTCTGTCGGTACCTTCTCTTTTATCTGTGAGTACCGGGATCTTTCTCTTGTTTACCTAACCGAATTTTTCCTCAGCCTGTCTCTCTTCTTAAAGTTCGTTTGTTCTATATCCTACTGACTGCGTCATTTTTATCTTTTGCTGAAAGAGCGAACGTGTTGTCACGTGACTTAGCGCCGCCTCCTATTTGAAGATCCGAGGCGTCCGCGCTACGTGGGCTCTCACAACAAACAGAGAGTTGTTTACGCTTCCCAGAAACACACACTCTCTCTCTCTCTCTCACTCTGTTCGAGCGAACAAACGAAGCCTCCCCCACTTTAATATGCAAATCTCTGAACTGGGGAGGCGGAGCGACAACAGCTGATCATACGGAAATATATTCACCTTCAGAAATAATAATTTGAAGAGAACTCTTGGTTAAAATACATATAAAACATTTATTTCCGCATCAATTTGACTTTTGATGGCGGTGGATTACTCGCTCTTGAACGTTAGGCCTCACTATGACTGGACCTGGTAAAGATCGTGGAACGCGCAAGCTAAGATGGTCGAATTCTGCAGAAATATCACTCTGCGTTTAAGTCCTAACTTAGAGTCTCCTTGACACTAGGTAGACCTATCTCTCGTCGAAGCCTAAGGAATAGTCTTCTAGTTACCCTTTTCTAATCGATGTTTCAGTCGACTGTACGAAGTCCGTAATTCAGTAGTATAACATCAACTACTCTACCGGAATCCCTGACACGGGCTGATTCCTTCTGCAGCGGCTACCTATCTCTTCCAGGATAGGTGCTCGCTCGCTTCCCGTGGACTTCGGGAGTCCACCGCAAAGCCAAGGCAAACGCGGCGCGCTTCTTTTCTATCGGAGAACTATCCCCTCCGCTTCCCGAAGACAGACTGACGAACATATCCTCTCGGAGTGATCTGCTCGCCTACCCCTTCACGCTGCACCTGTTTCAAGGGAGATGGTGCTGACCTTGTTCTCCACTGATCAGTTCATGCTGCTCTCCTCTCTGGTCACGTGGGTCACCTCTGGCGCCCTTCATCTGCCCCACTCCTAGGCGTTTTCTTGGTATCTGGATACTGGACCTTTAATTCTACCTTGCGCGTTCTCGCTTATCCTCATGCCATTCATTCGTGAGTGCCTCCTTCCAAGAAAGCAATCCTACCGCCGGAGTACATCCGTAGCAATACAATACACATTGTTATACTGATACAAAAGAGTATGTCTGCATTTCAGACTTGTAGGCGACAGGTTGAAATGAACAATGTATCTGTGAAAGTCACAGTGTCCTTGACGATACTCTGAGTTCGTAGAAAAAGGCCTCGCTCTTTCTAAGGCGTGAGCAGCTGAAGTGTTTTGTTATACATCTCAACTTCACACAAATAAAATATTCAACATATTTTCGAACTTTCTGTCGCCTTTTTGGGATTTTGCAATGTTTCTTTTGTCAAAAAAAAAAACACATAATGTTTATCATTGAAATGAATTAACAACGTTAATGTGTCCGTTCTTACAACGCCCTCTAGCGGGAATACTGTACGTTATTTAAAAAGGATAATGTTCCCTGTCTTTACTGCAGCGAATGGCACACAGTGAAAAAGAAATTTTTCAATAGGAGTTTTAGAAGAGGATTTGCGTTTGCAAACAAAAATACAAGCTAGCACCACCTAGCGCTAGAACTGTGACTACAAACCCCCAAAGTAAATGCAAAGTGTACCAAGTTAATAGTATCCACTGTTGAAAGATTTTTTTAAGTCGGACTTTTAGAAGCAGAGGTTTCGGAAATCACATATTAAAGGTTGGCGCCCCTAGCGAGAAAGTTGTGCGTTATTTTGGGCAGGAAATGCAATATTTTTTTTTTCTTAATTAGTAGCAACTTTCCAGAAAAGGATTTTTAAATCGAGTTTCTAGACGTGCATATAACGCCGCAAATATGCTGTAAACGAAAACGAAAACTCATGCTCTCTAGTGACAAATTTCTGCTTCAAGAAAAATTTTAAATTATGTGCAGAACATTTCACAGAGAAAGAAATGTTCATGTCGTACTATTTAAAGCAGTGATATAGGTAGAATAAGATGTACAAGCATGCCCTCTGGCTCAAAATTATGCATTATTTTAAGTAGAAGGTGTTCTCAAAAAGGTTTTTCGATGTGACAGGTATCTGATCAAAAAAGAATGTTTCCAATCGAGTTTTCAGAACGGCATATACAAGTGGAAATGCATCAAAATATAAAATATACACTTACGCCTACAAGTGGCAAAATATTCTTTACCAAAAATTAGAAATTTTATGCAGGCAGTTCTCCACTAGGAGCTCTATGCCACGCGAAAATAATTTTTCAAATCAAAGTATTAGACGCAGAAATATTGGCGGTCGCAAATAAGCCTTCTAACGGGAAAACTGGGTACTACTTGAAAAACGAACTGTACCCAAACTAGTCTTCGTTTTAAATAAAGGGAAGAAAAAAAAATTAAATCGGATATTCAGCAGCAATTTTATGGAATAAAATATATTTTGAATTCGCTAACATCTGCATTCACGCCATCTTGCGACGAAGTTAAGCACCGAGAAAAAAAAAAAAAAAAAAAAAAAAAAACGAAAAGCAAGGATCATCGTTCTCAGTGTTCGAACTTTTTAATGCAAAATGTTTTTTTAAATAGGACTGATAGTTGTAGAGATGTGGTGTCCGCAGACAAACGGACAAATTGATATCAAAAGCACGTACTTTTTTTTTATGAAAGACGTGCTGAAAAGTACTTGCTTAGATTAACATTCTGTCCGTATGTGGACAATATATAGTCGTTTCCCATACAATCCTTACTTTCTTATATTACATAGTTTTGCCGCCAGGTGACGCAAAGGTTTGTTTTTAAAGCCATCGTTTCGCTTCTAAATTATCGATTGACAGAAAATTGTTATGACAAAAATTTGCGTAATCCAAAATATCCAATAGTAAAGCTTCTAAGACACCTAACAGGGTAAAGAGACAGAATACCTTTTTTTAACTAAAAAAATCGCTTAAAATTTCTGAATTTCCTCAACTTTAAATGAAATTTCAGAAACAGAAAATTCGCATTTTTCTTATGGATCATCAAATAAATAACACGTTCTCAAGATGAGGAATACTAAAACAGAGTTATTATTATAATTGTAAAAAACTAATATGCTTTCATGCGCGTATTTATTTTCCATCGAATACCTATTGCTGTACCTTTTCCTTTCCTTAAATGTCTTTTTCTTAATTTCCTTTACCGTTTTATATTCCTTTAAAATCATTAAAATCTATGTTATGGGCTTTCATTTTGTCTTTTACTTAATTTGTGTTTTTCTTTCGTTAAAAAAGCATTGTAGTGATAATCTATGATCTGGATTACGGGTTTTTGCTTTGGCCAAATATTGGCTGCACATAGGTTTATTATTCAGAGTCGTATATCTGTCATCCCGCTGGACAGACGACGAAAACAGGACTGTGACGTACTACGTAACATGATGCAGATGACGAGTTAATGCATGAGTCAAATCGACAGTGAAGCAACTACACTGAATGGCCACTTTATTATGACCACCTCCTCCGTACTTCGTTGGGCCACCTTTTGCCTTTAATACTGCGTCGATTCTTCGTGGCATGGACACCACGAGACGCTGATAGGTGGTTTGTGGAATCTGAGACCATGCTTCATGAATAGCACTTTCCAGGAGTGTGAGATTGCAGGGTTGTGGATCCAGCTGTCTGATGGCTCGTTCAACTTCATCCCACAAAATCTCAATTGGGTTGAGATCTGGAGATTGTGGGGGCCACCCAAGCAAAGTAAACTTACCGGCATGTTCCTGAAACCAATCCTGTACAATACGAGCACTATGGCAAGACGCATTATCTTGTTGAAAGTAGCCATCGCCATTGGGATAAACCATCCACATGACAAGATGCACTTGGTCCGCAACGATGTTTAGATATGATGTGCCAGTCAGACGTTGATCAACACGAATTAAAGGGCCCAAAGCATGTCAGGAAAACATTCCCCAAACGATAACGTTGCCTCCACCAGCTTGAAGGGTTGTAGCAATGCATTTGGGTTCCATGCTTTCGTGCTGTTTCCGCCAAATTCTCACTCTGCCATCGGCATGGTGCAACTGAAAACGTGATTCATCGGACCACATAATTTGTTTCCAATTATCGACTGTCCAATCCTTGTGCTCCTGTGCTAACTGGAGACGTTTTCTCTTGTTAACTGCAGATAGCAAAGGTGTTCGAACAGGCCTTCAGCTGCCATATCCCATCCGATGCAGTGTACGACGAACAGTGCGTGCAGAGATCATTTGAGGTGATCTTTGATCAAGATGGTCTGCAATTTGCTGCACTGTTGCCCTTCTGTTGTCTGTTACCAGTCTGGACACTCTCCGTTCCGCCCGAGCAGTCACTAGTCAATGACGACCACACGTTGCACGTGGAGCCCCAGTTTTTTGGCTGGCAGTCCAGTCTTTAAACACTTTAAATACAGCTGCTGTGGAACATTTCACGAATGCGGCGGTTTTGGTGACTCTCGCTCCATGGCTCCGAGCTCCTACAATCATCCCACGTTGAAAGTCCGTCAAATCGCATTTTTTACCCATCTCGTCACCCAAAAAAAATCACTTTTACTACTGTTGCAAGCACTAAGCTTTCCCTTTTTATACTAGCCTCGCCCTATGGAGGCAACAGCGTGCAGCCATAGCTCATTTGCTTAAAACTGTTCGGTAGTCATAATAAATCGCAAAGAACTTTATACAGGTCTATTTTCGACATCACAAATTAATATCGAAAACAAACGTTGCTAACTTTTCTCCTCATAATTGACCGAAATATCACACTCTTGTCGATCCTTCTTTTTTGCTAACACGTCTTTTGTAAAAACAGTACGTGCTTATGGCATCACATTGTCCGTTCATCCATCTGTCCGCCAGTAGACACCATTTCTCTGCAACAATTAGTACGATTTGAAAAAAATATTGCACTGGGAAGCTGGCAATGTGAAGACGATGACCATTGCTTTCAGGGTTTTTATTAATAAGATGCATAACTCCGCCGTTCTCGGGAGAAAATGCGGATTCTATCAAAATATATCTTATTCCATATCATTGCTTTTAAATATCCGATTGAAAAACTTATTTCTTCCATTTGATACCACTGATAACAAAGACTATTTCGGGTACAGTTTCTTTTTCAATTAATGCGTAGGTTTTTTTGCTAGGGGCATCTCTGCTTCTAATAGTCCGATTTGAAAAATTCTTCTTGCATTGGATAAAACTCTTGATAGAAAATCTACTGTATATATCTTCTAATTTTTGGTAAAGAATGGTTTGGCCACTAGCGGGGAGTAAGAGTATATTTCTGTTTCTGATGTACACTGAAGTGCCCGAAAAACTGGTACACCAGCCTAATACTTGGTAGGTTCCCCACGAGAGCGCACGATAGCAGAAATACGACGGGCCATGGACTCCACTAGCTTCTTGAAATAGGCTGTAGGCAATGCACACCATACTTCCTGCATAGCGCTGCACAATTCGGGTGCATTCCGAGGTCTCGGATTCCTGTGTTCGGTAGCGCGTTGCATGGCATCCCAAATGTGTTCTATCACGTTCAGATCTGGGGACTTGGGTGGGAATGGCAGCACCCCAAACTGAGATGAATGCTCCTCTAATCATAATGTAGCATCCCGACACTTGTGTGGAGGTGCATTGTCCTGTTGGAACAGGCCCAACCCGTCAGCATGAATGCAGGATATGAACGGGTGTACCTCGTCAGAAAGGATGCGCACATAGCGTTGGCCAGTCACTGACGTTTGTAGACGTACCAAGGGTCACAGTGAAGGACAGCTAAAATCACCCCATACCATTACGGAACCCCCACCAGCCGGTACAGTTCCCTGTTGACAGGCGAAATACATGGCTTCATGGGGTTTGCGCCTTACACGAATCCTTCCATCTGTCCGATACAGTTGAAAACGCGACTCGTCAGACCAGGCTACTTGTTTCCAGTCATCAAGTATCCAGTGGCGGCGTTGCCGTGCCCAAGCGAGGCTCATAGCTCTGTGTCGTGCACCCATCAAGGGGACTCGAGTTGGGCGTCGGCTCCCAAAGCCCATATCGTGCAAGGTACGTTGCACAGTCCGGACGCTGATGCTTGTTGAGGCTCCAGCATTGAATTCCGATGATACCTGCGAGAGTGTCGCACGCCTATCGCAAAAGACGATTCTTGACAGCCGACGATGGTCACGTTCACCCAATTTCTTTTTACGGGCACTCTGGTATCGTAGGTTGGAGGTTTTTCAGGAATTCCTGTAGTTACGGTACACCCTTGCAATGGTCGTCCGTGAAAATCCGAACTTCGTTTCTACCTCCGAAATACTATGGCCCATCTCACGAGCGCCAACTATGACACCGCGTTGAAAATCGCTTAAATCGTTATTACTTGTCATTCTCATTCCGAAAACAGCTAGCAAGGATGTCTATCGCTTTATATACGCACTGGCGGACTCAACCAAGTACGCGCATAGGTGACGTTGCTATGTATTTTCCATAAGCTCGTCTGTACCAGTTTTTCTGGCACTTCAGTGTATTTCCAGCAATATCTGCGCTTCTGAAAACTCGATTTAAAATTTTTTTTCACGGTCAGATACAGTTCACTATGAATATACCCCCACCCCACCTCCCCAAGAGGTGCAGATATATTCGTATTTTTTTCGATAACTCTGCTTCTAGGAGTCCGATTTATAAAATACTTTCTTTGTCGGAGAGCGTTTCTGGCGCAAAATGTTTTACACACAATTTAAAAATTTTCTTACCCAACAAATATGCTGCTAAAGGATATAAGTTCATGTTTCCGCTTGTACTGTATTAACAGCAATATCTATGCGTCTAAAAACCCGATAGAAACAAACAATTCTTTGAGATACAAACTACTAATACATCTTGTGTGCGTTTGCTGCCAAAAATAGTGTAGTTTTCCCGCTAGACGGCGCAAATGCTTAATCTGTTTTGTCGATCACCGCTTCTAAAAGTCCATTTTAAAAAATTATTTTATCACTGGGTACAATTTCCCTTTTGAGACACTATGCCTGTACTCATGATTTTTTCGGTAGTTCACAGTTCTGCCACTAGGAAGGGGTGTTAGCGTGTATTTCTGTTTGCAACTGTACCTCCGTTACTTAAGATCCCATTTAAAAAATTCGTTTTTTTTTTTTTTCACTGTATGCCATCCGCTAAAGTAAAGATGTGAAATATTATGCTCTTTAAATAATACACAGTCTCCTCACTAGGGTGTGTAAATATAAAAAGTTTTTCTCGTTATCTCTGCTCCTAGAAAACGTGTTTGAGAAATTATTTTTTCTTAGAATAGCCTTTGCCATGAAGAATACTTCTTGCATATTTACCACTTTTCCATTATTCAAAACTCTTTGGTTAGGGAGGCGCAAAATTATATCAGGTTTTCCTTTGTATTTCTTCTTCTGTTAGATTTAAAAATGCCTTTGTTTCTGATATCATACTTCAGCTACACTGCTGGACAATTGCTAAGGACGGATCATAAACTGCTATATAGCGCATAAAAAAGTAAGTGTGGTTGGATGCCAAGTGAAATGAAATAATGTCAGAATGCCAGGACATTACAAGAAAGACAATTTATTGTGCTTTGAAATCCAGAAGGCTGTGGAACGTGTTCAAGGGACAAACAGGCCATTTTGTGCAGAATACGTAAACGTGAAAAAAATGCAATTACCGTCCGCAGGCGTTCCGGCGTAAGATGTCAATACGGGATATGGCCACCATGGAGGGCGATGCAAGATTCCACACGTTCTGTCATGCTTCGCACAACATTATCAAGCAGCTGTTGGGGTAATTTATCCCATTCCTCTGTCAGTGCGCGGATGATGGTGTCCTTGTTTATTGGAGGGCATTGGCGACCAGCAAGACTCCTCCCCAAAGCATACCATACATTTTCAATGGGATTCAGATCTGGAGAACGTGCTGGCCATACGAGGCGTTGAATACCCTCGCTCTCAAGACACTCCTGGACAGCGACTGTTCGATGACATGTTGCGTTGTCGTCCACGCAAATGAATCTATCACCGACAGCCCCACGGAACATGCGAACATGAGGTAGCAGAACATCATTAATGTATCGTTGGCCAGTCATAGTCCCAGTTGGAAGCACATAAAGGGACGTACGGCCATTGATCATGATGCCAGCCCATACTATGACACTACATGTCGGATATCTGTCCCTTTCCTCTATGTTTGCTGGACAATATGCAGTACCACTATCACGCCAGATCAGTTGTCGTCGACAATCAGACGATAGACTGTATATACTCTCATCTGAGAACAGGACAGCAGACCAGTCGTTATCAGTCCAATTGCGATGTTGATGGCACCATTGCAAACGGGTGGTACGGTGACGTCTGGACAATGGGATGCACACAACAGGACGGCGGGCGTATAGTCCTCCTTCATGCAAACGTCTGGCGACAGGTTTTCGGGAGATCCGTTTGCCAGTAGCAGCCATAAACTGATTTGCTACCTCACTAGCTGTGCTGCGCCGGTGTCTTTTTGTTGATAGCACTATGTACCGATTTTCTGCAGGTGTCGTACTGCGAACACGACCTCCCCCGTGACGTTTGCTACCCTCTCCATTTATTTGAAATGATTTCCAAAGCCTTGAAACAACATTGTGGCTGACGTCGAACTCCCTGGCAACATCTGTTATTGTTCGCCCTTCTTCAATCTTGCCAATAATACGGCCATGCGTAAAATCATCTAGGTGATGTCGGGAAGACATACTGAAAATTGCAAGTTCGTCAACTGATTCTTTGCCTTTCAACTTTGCGTTTGAACAACAACGGTCAATACGCGTCAAATCCTTTATATCTCTTATCAGCGCTTTGACGTCACGAACAAGTTTGGCAATCCAAAATTTGCATACGCACAACACGTCTTACTGTATCCCGCACTTATGCTAATTTCTACATTTTCCTGCCTTCCATTTTATGGTTGCTATCGTTGCTATTGTCATTCGTCCTTAGCAATTGTCCAGCAGTGTATTAGAAAAATTTTGTGTGGAATTGTATTTTCGTAGCATACCTTTTTCCATTATTAGATGTTTTACCTATTGCAACAATCCGGTTGAATTTATTTATTTGTAACGGGTTCCATTTGACTGTGAATTACTTTGAAATAGTTGATTTGTGTCGGGAAAGGTTCAAACAGACCTGCTCATTACAACTGAAAACTTGGTAATTTTTTTCAACATGAGCAATAACATTTCAAGGTTTTTCCAGATGTAGTTATATCTGTCGTAAGAACCATTGAAGTTGTTCTTAAACTCTTTCGATTGTTATTGTGATCCTTCCTCGAGTAGCATATTTTGCTGATTTTTGTTGAGCTGGTTTTTTAGATGGAAAACATTTTATTTCCCCTGAGGGTCACGCACGTTTCCCGAGCCTTTACTTTCCACATATTATGAGCATGCTTGTGTCTCCTGTTACTGTAAATTAGGAATTGCTGATGCATTGATATCAATAGAATTTTTCCACCCCGAAAACAAATATTCTTCTTGATGACTTCATTAGCTTGGATGCGCTCACAAATTGCTCATTAATTCATGGAACACCGCTGGTTTTGCCCAAAGCAGTGGTTCTTTTTTTCTTTATCCTTCTTTTAATTTCATAATATAAAAAAGTGGGGTCACATTTTCTAGCTACAAGAACAAATTTTGTTTTACCAGAAGATGCAGTGCTTCCTCCTTACGAAAGACAACTACAGCGCTTCCAGCCAAAAGAATTAAAGGTGACAGTTTACGGATTGCCTCTCAGAAACTCGCAGAGACGAACTTTTGACATTTATTGATTCAGTGATGCAGTTTGGGATTATTCCATTATTAAGTTACCTCATCACACTGCTGTTCTTTTCTCTTACCACCACAGCTGTTTCCTTTGGCGACATAATTTTATTGTTGAACACATTTATCAGTTAAAAAAACAGGGACCTTACTCTAACTTTGGATGAGCCTGGAGGTATTGAACGGACTCTTCCTTCTGGGAGTATAACACCTTTTATGTTTCTGGGAACCATTATAAAGGTAATCTTGCAGCTGAATGGTTAATCGGCACTCATTGTTCTCTCATGGTATGTGACTAATTTGCAGAAGGAGTCAAGTATGGCTTCTGAGTCTTCAGAAATTCTCTGCTTGAGCACAAGGAATTCCCCCAAAAACTGTATATCAGAAAACATTCGATGCCTTTTTCTTTCACACTATGAACAATTTGTAAATACATTCATCTACAAATAAAAGATGTATTTTATTTTATCTAAGCTAGAAATCTTTTAATTTTTCTTTCTATTCTTTACTCGAGATTTTTGCTGCATTTTTACCGTTCCAAAATATTAGTCATAGAAAGCAGCTGTATTATTGTTTCTATATTAAGAGATCAATATTTGCTCTTAGGTTTGCATACTTCATTAGAAAGTTGAACAATAAGAGGGCGTTGTGTAACTTACTAAGTTGGCTGCATTAGACAAAACAAAAATTGGGAACACAGAGCAGAGAAGTTCTATACTTCAGACTTTTAAAGGCGAATATCCAATAAATTCGACATCGTAGAAAGAAAAATACTTAGCCTCAATACACGCAGTACGAAGAGAAATTATCAACGATCTGCAGTTCGCTTTGACAATAACGTATCTAGAGGATAAAAAAGCAATTCAAATTGGAATTACGAGTAGCTGGTTAAACATAATTTAACGGCAACTACAATATGTACTGTAGTAAAATCTCTCAATAGCAATTTTACTGCATAACAGCTGATAAATGCTGAGGTACCACATTCTAGGACCTCAGCACTTATCTGCTATAAGGGAGTCTTCCTGCTGGGCCCACCTGAGCTTACAGTATAAAATCCTACATAATACACTGAACAGCAATTGAATTAGAGATACCTGTCTAGTAACGTGTAGCAGCACCTGTCTCCTGATGACGGCGGCGATTCGTCTCGGCATGGACTCGACAAGACACCGGAAGCGTTGGGAAGCCATACGGATCAATGATCCCTGAACAAGCTCCCACAGTTCACGAAGATTTGATGAAGGGGCGTCACAGCCTAGAACACCTCTCTCGATGGCATCCCAGATGTGCTAGATGGGATTGAGGTCAGCTGACCTAGCTGGCCAAGGAAGCGAGGCCACGTTGGTGTAGTGTTCATCCAACCATTCGGATACAATTCGGGAGCGATAGCACGGTGCATTGTTTTGTTGCAGGATGAGGTCCCCAGTGGAATGTTGAAGACGCACAAACGGGAGCAAATGGCCGTCCACGATATCCCGGTAACGTTGACCTGTGAGGGAAGATGTGACACGTACCAGGGGTCCCATTTCAGTCTACGTAAACAGTCCCTAGACGAGAATGCCACCCCCACCAGCCTGAAGAGTACCCTGCTGGCAAGAAGGATCCATCGCTTCATGTGGTTTGCGCCGTACTCGTATCCTACCATCCGCATGTACCAACGTGAATCTCGACTCATCAGTCCATACAACATTTTCCCACATGTCTATAGGGTCCAGTGGCGATGCTCCCGCGCCCATGCTAATCTTTGCACCCTGTGATGTGCGGTCAGCAGCGGTACTCTCGTGGGACGATGGCTTCTGTACCCTATAGCGAGGAGATGGTTCTGAATGGTGTGGCTGCTTACACGTTTTTGTGCACCAGCGTTAAATTGCCGAGTGATTTCTTGCACTGTGGCCCGTCTATCCGCTGTTACAATGCCAGCTAGCCGACAACGATCCCGCTCATCTACACGCTGTTATCCACGGCAGTTAGCCCTTGCAGGGATATTTTTACCGGATACGATATACTCACGGTGCACCCGTGACACAGTGGCTCGTGAAAATCCCAGTGGCTGCACGACTTCCGAGATGGAGTGACCCATTCGTCAGGCCCCGACAATTTGCCCACAATCAAATGCGCTTAGATCCTTCGTCTTACCCATACTGCGTCCGACTCTTGCTGATTCCCGTCGCATCACTCCTTATATTTTCGGATCGCTGCATACGTCATGTCGTTTCCGTTTACAGGGCCGCCCAGAGCACCACATTTGCATAACGCCAGCTGTCTCTAATTCAATTGCTCTTCAGTGTATGTAAAGTACATTATTGAAATGATGTTTTTCGATTAAACGTTTCATTTTTTGCTATTGTTTAACAGTGAGGAACAATACAGTACGAGTAGATTTTTACAGTACATGTACAGTATTTGTACTTTAAACACAGCGTGCGTATTTCGATGCAGGCTGTAAAATACGTACAAATCACTTAGCTACCACACTGCACCATGATTTTAATTCCTTGTCTCCTATCAGACCACCGCTAACAGGAATAATTTTTGACCAGAATGAATTTGATCAACTGAAAAACACATAATGAAATGCATCACTGTCAGTTTCGTGAACTCTAACATTCTTGCTGTTTTCGTTTGCGCTGATGAATAAGTTTGCTAATTTCACCCTTGTTTCTCTAAAGTTCGCGTACTTGACTTTTGCCAACTTTTGGAAGCGTTTGGCAAGAATCTGCACACTTGAATTTTCTCTTTCAGCCACATTTAGAATTTCTATTTTTCTTTCAACATCAGCCGTTTTCTCTTGATCATGAATTTCAGAATCAACGAGTTGTCCGAATAAAAATTGCATACATTTGCTTCAACTTACACAAACACAAAATAGCTGTGAAACTGAAAGAATAGTGACAGTTGCGTACGAAACAAGGTAGTGAACTGATTCGATTTCAGAAAGGTGCGGTTGCCTACATTTATTCTTCGTGTTTAAGGTCTTTACATTTTGTTAAAGCTCTTATGCTGGTTATCCAAAGAAGGGGAACAAATTTGACAACAAAATGAACCGTGGGCAATATGGGAAGTAGTTGTTAGTGTTGAAGAATAGGCAGTGGATTTAGTCGTTTTTTGGAATGCAGCAAAGGTGGTTCAGGATTTGCTTCGGTCAGCCGTGACCATGAATCGTTGCAGGCAGCCATCCACTGTACAACGTGCACCTGAGAACTCCCAGTCAATCTGCTGTGTGGAATGCAACATCACACATTTTTATTTTTCGAAGCGCTGGAGAAGGAATTCTCTGATTTTTCCTGTCTCGCGGTGTGGAAATAACATCACACCAATTTCGAGATTTTGAACGGCCGGGTCATCCGGATAGTTCGGGCGCCATTATAACGAAGTAAATTTCTCCGTCATTTTTGGTCTACGCCGGGATTCGAACCCGAGGCCGCTTATTCCGGAACAAGTCGCTCTACCAACTGAGCTACGCAGACTTTTATTCTGATTCCTATCTGCCTTTATGTCGTGTGCGTCCTGCTGGCAGGTACGTCACAAGGCGTTTGAACCAATGTGAGAGTCAAAAAGCGATGTATTGTCCAATTTTAAGAAAATGTCCGTACTATTGAAACCTTGAAAATGAAGAAAGTTTTCGTGCGGAATATTATTATAATAGATGAACAAATTGCCGTCTTAAGCACGATATCATAAAATACTTTATTTAGATTCAAGATGTAAAACATACCTTTAGTATTTACAAGTTAAAACCAATTAAAGTCATAAAGTAGTTAAAATCATGAGCACTTTTGAATTCACTTTGAATTCATCATCAGATGGAATAAAACCAGAAGCACAGCGGAAGTCAAAGGCAGCCTTTTATATATATCCCCCACCCCCACCCCGTTGTAATTTGTAACTGCGCATGTGTTAAGTTTCGTAGCCCATCCAGTTCACAATGAGGCACAGGGTGGTTGTTTTCATAGTCCATGGGATGTTTCCATTGTATTGGAATGACATACGGATAGTCATCATTACAACAAGTTATTATACCTGTAAATTAATAAACTCTCAGTCAGTAGGAGTTGGGATTTTATCCTTGGGGCAAAAAGAATATCCACATCGTTCCAACTGGGGATGTAGGTGCCTTGTCTGCATAATCTTGATAATGCCGTGGACGCCAACGCCATCCAGATGCTGTATTGATGTTCGGAAAGTCTGCAGCGTAAGGTCCGGAAAGTGGATCCGATATACATTTTACGAGCCAAATCTTGTTTGTTAGATTTTAGGAGAATGGCATACACTCTAAATTTATTCCAGGTGTCAACAGCATCTCGGTCATTTTTCACCAATGACAAAATATTAACAGTTTTTTCGCCAAAACCCAGGCCATTCTTTTTACAAATAGTTCTTAAGGGGTTCGTAATACGTGGTAGGAATGGAATTGATCCCACGTATTTAATAACTCTACGTTCACGCTGGAGAGTACAAGTATTTGCTACTTCTTGTTTTCGTACAAGTTTTTTCACTATACCGTGTTTCCCCGAAAATAAGACCGGGTCTTATATGAATTTTGCTCCAAAAGACGCATTAGGGCTTATTTTCAGGAGATGTCTTATTTTTTCATGTAGTACCAACGTTTTTTTTTTTTTTTTGTCTTTTCATCTACATTTATTCATTTATTCATGTACAAAAATCTACATTTATTCAAATATAGTCATGTCATCTCCTTCTGGAACATCGTCATAACTCTCCAACCCCAAATTTCGGCCTGTATTTCTTGCGACTCCATTTCCTGGAGAACCATTGACCCCAATCTCTCATGTTCAGCAATAAAGCACTCCTTAAATGAGCACTTCTTGTCCATGTTGGCTGCTCGTTGTGCATTGGCAACACAGCTGTCAATAATTTTATCCCACGAATTCTTCACCCAAGTCACGACTTCTTGCAGGCTAGGCTTCACAAAGTTTCCACGCTGATTTCTCTCCGTTTTATTTTCAATGTAGTCATTGATTTCCATGCGCAAATGATCCTTGAATGGCTTGTTTATTGCAATATCAAGAGTCTGGAGATAGGCAGTCATTTCTGCGGGAATCATTATCTGTTCTTCTCTCTGCAAAGAAGTTCTTCGTGTCTTTAGCGCGGTGAGTGCTGGCTGAATCCCAGACTAGCCGACCTCTTTGGCCACCTCGCAAAACAAGTGGCCGCATTAAATCGACCCATTTCCTTATAACTGCTTGTGTGTACCAGGCGTTTTCGATTTCAAGAACATAAATGCCTGAAACACGTTCAATCTTATCTTTCTTGCCCTTAGTGATGATTAGAGGTGGGGCTTTCCATCCAGACGAATTGCTAAAACACAGGTAGCACGTGCACTTTCGTAGTCAGTGGAGGGAATGTATATTGACGAAGCACCCTTCTGATCAATTGTCGTTTGAGATCCTTGGCCCATAAACACTGAAGTTTCATCCATAGCAATCATGTTGGAGAGTTAATATTTAGAAAAGTCGATGCCATCAACAAAGGACTTAAATGCAAGTGCTCGTTTAATAACTTCAGTATCTTCCAGCTTCAACAGTTTTGTGGATCTTCTTAGAGACAGTTCATATCGCAGAAAGAAGTCATCCAGCCAGTGTTGTGATGCTTTGAATTATTCTGGGGATATTTCTAACTGTGGTGCTATTGCAAGGGCAAATACTTGCATATAGTGCGTCGCATAAATATAGAGACAGAACAAATTCTCGAATAAAAAAGAAACAAAAACGAGGTGAAATGTACACCTCATATTTATAGCAAAAATAGCATAGGACACGCAGCTGCACAATAGTTTGAGGGAAACATAACAATTCCAACGCCAAGTACAAGAAAAAACAGAAATACGCTGTCTCAAAAATATAAAGACTTACTAGTTATGAGCACCTCCGGTACGAATAGTGGAGCCGTTGTTTCGAATAACACTGAAAACCCGATTGGGCATGCTGTCCACCAAGTGATGTAAGTGTTCTGGACGGAGTGCGTACCAGCTTCGTTCAATCTGCTCTTTCAATGCCACCACACTTGAGAACTGCCATCCATTCTCATACACATCACGAGCTAGCATACCCCAGAGGTTCTCGATAGGGTTCAGATCTTAACTGAGTGCTGGCCAATCCATTAAGGTCCCATGATGAGTGTTAAACCAGCTTTTCGTTGATGCAGATCGATGGATAAAGGCATTGTCTTGCTGGAACAGATAATCAGCACCGGCTAGAGTTTCGGCAAACGGTAGAAGGTGGCTGCTGAGTATGTCCTGATACGTTTCGGAGTTTTGCCTGCCTTGCAGGAAAGCGATATCCGTTATCCCGTTGAACGCAAAAGCTCCCCAGACCATCACAGATCCCGCTCTTTTCTGTCTGCTGAGGTGCGTGGCTAGTGTCGTAAATCATGCCAATAGCAGATCTAACCGTCAGGGCCGTCCAGGTTGAAATTTTTCTCATCGGAGAAAATAGTTGTGATCCACACGTCCGTCCAGTGCATGTGGCTGCTTGCCCATAACAATCTAGCTTTCTTGTGGCACCGCGTGAGGTGTGGCAGACGGCGCATTTTACGGAGCACAATGTTGCGACTTTTCCTGATTCGTCGATGAACGGTGTCCTTTGAGACGGTGACACCAACAGTCCGAGAAACTTGACGTAGTGATAATCTTTGGGATGAAACTAAACGCATGATGGCACGATCATTTCGTCTGGTTGTTATTCGATGCCTTCCAGGCCGTTTTATGGCAGTTAGCGCACCACATTTCGATAAAGTCTTATGAATTACTGCCCTACTCCTCCCCATGACTAAACAAATTTTTGCTACAAGCAATCCATTTGCTCTCAGTCTCCAAATCTTCTGCACCTCCTCACCAGAAAGTTGACTGTTGCGTAGCATTTCAGCAAATGGATGTCTGACGGCAGGTTCGCTGTCTTTTGTTGGCTGGATCGAACTACGGCCCACGCGCGTGCGTACAACATGCTAATTTGTACATCTCATTTACATGTGGCTACTTTACATAGTTGTCTTTATATTTATGAGACACCTAAAATTACACTATTTCACTTTGTGGTGTCCTTTTCACACAATCCGGTCATCTTGACGGATTGAAACGTTTGTTGTAGGGTTATGTCTAATTAGGTGACACTTCAGCTTCCTACCTATATTCGCATTGCGTTCACGGCGTAAAGTAGACTGTCTCTATATTTATGCGAAGCACCTTATCAGCCCTGCGCACAACAAAAGCCTTTGCTCTCCTGTCAGCAATCCATTCACAGATGATGTCTTCCAGCTCAGGAAATAATGGTTGCCGACCTGATCCACACTTGCGCTTCTTAGCATTTCCCTCGTCCACCTGTTGACTGAGGTTATCGTACTCTTCTCGCCATTTTCGCACCATTCGGAGATCCAACTTCTTCTCTTTGCAGAAAGCCGTAAGATTCTTTCCCCGGTGTCCTCCACGATTCCTTCTTGTACTCGACGGAATAGCTCTTTCTTTTTGTACACATCTTGTGTGGGAGTCAAAATATTACTCCCTTTAAGTCAAGTGTAAATTGAAGACTGTGTTAATTATTAATCGACACAGGAGTGGCAACAAAAATGATGACAATTAAGAATGTACGTTCGGCCCCAAAATATTAAATCTCTGATTTTTAAAAAAATTATTGCAGTCACTGTTGCCAACACAATAACTTGGACAGGGACGAACTCCTTTCGTAATCCATTGAAGGCAGTTAGAACACTTCTTACTTTTTCTTTGAGTTCGCATGTGTCCCCCCCCCCCCCCCATTTCTAAAAACACACACCGCCTGTTGATGAATAACTTTTCCGCCAAAGATAGCGTTCACCGGCAAAATTTCCACTTCGGATTCCCTTTTCGGAACTGGATGTTACAGCTACCGAACAAAAGACGGCTTCTTTTCATCTTCCGCTAGCTCTCTGAACCGAACTGAATAGATGCGCCATAATTACAAAAACCATATCCTCGGCTGTGATTTCAAAGCTAATCGGCTTTCTTTCTTACTCTGGATTTTCAAGGCAAATTAAACTCATGAACACGGTATCCTCCAGTGATTTTGGCACTCGCTTCAGTTTTTTGAACAGTAATAGGCTGACTGACTACGGTACTACGTATCGTAACTGGGGATTATTTTCTGGGTAGGGCTTGTATTACGAGCATCCGGAAAAATCATGCTAGGGCTTATTTTCCGGTTAGGTCTTACTTTCGGGGAATTACGGTATTAGATGGTTAGCCAAAATCAACTGCTAGTTTTGTAATAAATGAAATCTCCTTACTCTTATCAGTTTCATAAGACGAATACGTATAGGCTTTTTTTACCAAGAACCTCAAGGCAGATAGTTTGTGGTTTGTAGATGGTAAGAATTGTAAGGTATTAAAGTTGAAATGGAATTATGTTTCCGACAGACTGAAAATGAAACTGTATTAAATACTTATTGGCGGTGAAGGAGGAGGTTCAGGAAAGGGAGTTTATTATAACACTCAGGTTCAATCGTGAAATTTATGGTCTCAAATTTAGAAGATAAAAGGTCAGCAAATTTGCTAAGTCAGTCAGTAGTGGTTGGCGAAAAGATCAGGATGTTATCGACATACCTCTGATACAGTAGTGGTTTTATTTCGGCATTGGGCAAAACTTCACTTTCCAAGGATTGAAGGAGCAATTCAGCCAGAGTACCAGATAGGAAAAAACCAACGGGTGCACCATTCAGTTGCTTGTAAACGGTATTATAATGCCGAAAGTAGGTTCTATTGTATACAAACTTAGGAGCAGACAAAATTGCTTGAATTTCCAATGAGTTGTAAATATTCTGACTTTGAAGTTTTTGTTCTATAATGGAATGTACGGTAGGAATTGGTACATTAGGGAACAGTGATACTATATCCAGGGCGGCCATAATGAAATGGGTAGGTGAAGAGAATGAGTTAAGTTGGGTTATTATTTGAAAGGAGCTAGAGAGAGAGAGAGAGAGAGAGAGATGAGAATTAGAAATGAGAGATGCTGACAACTTGGCCAATGCACACTCTAATGATCGGGAAGGACTACAATAGGCTGAAACCAGTGGCCGAACTGGATAACCGGGTTTGTGAAGTTTCACTTTCCCGAATAATTCGGGAATTCTGGGACCTGGGGGTGGTTGAAGACTAGAAAATAGCACAGAAGGTAAAGCGTGGTTAGTTTTTAGTCGTTAAGGGCTGATATAGTTGCTTCAATTAGTTCTTTTTTGCAGATTGAATGTGGGATTTCATCGATCAACTTTTTCATTTTTACTAGATAATCCAAGCAATTTAACACTACAAGTTGGGGTGTTTTATCAGCACTAAGGATGGAAATATTAGGGTCCTTCTTTAGTAAAATGAGTTCTCTCTTTTCTTCCTTGAGTTGACTGGTTTCCGGTTCAATCCGTTGAAGACTGTTATGAGTAGGTAACTGTTGAGCTACTTGAAATCGAACCCGTTCTTGGTCAGAGTTAAGTATAGCCTGAATTATAAGTTCAATCTGAGGAATTATCATAATGGGATCAAGCTTCTCTGGTGGAAAGGAGTACTTAAGTCCCTTTTGCATAGCTTGTCGTTGGGGAGAGTACAAGATAGTGTCACTAAGATTAGCATAATTCTCCCTACGAGTTTCCACCTCTTCAGAAACTCAGCCTCGTAATTTTTTTGAGTGTTTTGAATAGAATTAGCTTCGGCTAAAGCTATGGATGTCGTCATAATAATAATCCGGTTCGACAGTATCTGATGAAACTCGTGGGTTAAGCGCTGATGAGCTTGATACGTTTTACGCTGCAGGTAGTATAGGTAATCTCTTTTTTGCCAAATAGTATTAGATAATCGCTTACCTTCAGCAGATCAAAGAATGGTGTTGTCTCTTGAGGATATTGGGGCCAGTCGTATGCGTAGGAATCTTGGAATTATGCACAGGTTCTTATATTTAAGGAGGAATTGTAAGTGAGCCATTTCTGAAGATAACGTCCGACAAAACTTACAGTAAAGTTTTGATGTTAAATTCATATATTGAAACAAATACCTCTAGACTGCAGGTAAGAACTTGAAAATGAAGCAAGTTTTCGTGCCGAATATTATTTATATAATAAATGAATAAGGAACTAAAGTCATGTTGCTTTTGAAACCAATGACCTGTAGATTTGTAATGGGAATGTTGAGGACAAGAAGTCACCCTGCTTTCGCCAAAAGAAACTAAAGATTTTTTTTGCGACACAACTTTACAAATTGTTTTCTTGGACGTTCGCGCTTTTAACTGTTTTATGACCAAGGTCACTGTCCGATATTGGGACGAGTCCGCTCTTTGGAGCTGAATATATAGAACCGCATATACCATGGGACTGGGGGATCACAAAACTGTCCGCTAAATGGATGGAGGTGTCTGCTGTTCGAAATTGTCCGCTAAGAAGGCTTTCCTGTGCAACATTCATATTACACATACACTTAACTTTGATAAAGATGTGAACCACTTCGATGGATATAGAGTTATACAGTTAAAGTTTTCACTAGAAATTACTTTCTTGCTAGTGAGGAAGCTATTTCTGCGGGCTGTTAATCACAAAGAAAAAACAAACAATAAATAAGTAAAACGTTCAAGAAAATCAGGAAGATGCTACACTGAAGAAGACCGCACGAGAAATAAAAGAAAAGTTTTCGTCTTGGTGTTTCTAACCAGCCGGCAATTCCGCAAAATTTGAAATCGCAGCTTTCATTGCAACTGGCGGAATGTATGATAAAACCACGCCCATGCTGTACGGCAGTACGCTGATGTAAACAACGGACCATCACGAAACAGGCACCCTGACTTTCCAACACCAAGCAGAAAATAAAATAAAGGTTGTTCAAATGAAACGTAATTTCGGGAGATGGTGCAATTTCAGTCGACATACTGATGTCTGTAGAGCAGTGCTGAGACGGGCTGAGTCCGAGCCCGAAAGCACGAAGCTGAGCTCGGGCGGGGTCAGGTTGCATAATATTTACTGTGATTCATGTTCGGGCTGGCTCGGGATCTGAGAGAGAAAGATAATTTTCTTTTGTTTTGTTTTTAATGCTATTTTGTATGATTCAGCATCTGAAACGTTTTTTACACTTCCTAGTTGCTATATAGAGAATCCTTCGGCAACTGGGTCTGAGTGGGGAGTGGAGTCTCGGAAGGGTAATTTATTCTGGGCTTGGGTTGCAAATGCCATACGTAGGCCATGCATTAGTGGGTTTCTACGGAAAAGGAGAAGCTTCTTCAAAAATTATAGACAGCAGATGCCATGCCGCCAAAATTTTCTCTGCATCATGCCATTTGGACCTGATGAAGAATTTAGTCCTACATTATTTTGTAAAATTTCATAAGCATTAATAGGTTCATTGAACTGTTTTCATGGTAGGTACGTTGTTTATAATCCTTTAAGGTGGTACTAAAATCACCTGAGGTTAACTGATCTTGCCATAACTACAGGCCTCTACTGGTGTCAGGAATGCTCTGTAATTATGGGTCCGTTTTCGTGGCTGTGGCCTGTGTTGCTTTGTCTGTTGTGATTCTGCGTGGCTATGAATGGTTAGTGCACCTTTCTAGATACTTGACATCCTGTATTAGTCGTTATTTCCTCTTCGAGCGTGAATATTCGCATTTATTATTTCCACGATATGGTGTTTCGGTTTTATGATACTCAGTAATAACTCACTCGCTATTGACATCGCGCGAATGATTATAAAAATACGTTACCCATTTTGAACTGCTGTAATATAAATATAATGTTTCTAATCTTTGTTGATCAGCTAATACCTGAAGATGAAACGCTTGGCGTTTTGAAAGAGCTAGTAGTGTGTGAATGATCAAATAAAGATATTTATCTGGTTGCAGGTGGTTTTAAGATCTTTTTCGGATTTGAATATTTAGATTCAAAATCTTCATCGAGTATAGACGGTAAAATAAAATATAACTAGGACCAGCCATAAAGCCTTCTACGAGTACAGTGAACGATCGCAGCTGGGCGTCTTTCGCTGCAGACGATCCGGTGTTTGAACGAGAGGGCCAGAGAGTGAAAATTACGATTTTGGAGGATTCACAGGTAAATTTGGATTTCCTTACATTCCTTGACTGTGCAGTGGTGTTCCATGCGTTACCGCAAACTTCCTTATTCTTATACACTATCTACCAACAAGTAATTGGACACCTGTGATAGCAAAGGAAAACGAAGTTTATTCACCTTCAACAGTTGGTGGAGCCTCCACGAGCGGCAATTAGATCTGCGACCCTCCTGGACATGCTCTCAACCAGGCGTTGTAAGACGGCTAGCGGTATTTTCTTCCACTCGGCTTGGAGAAGACAGGTCAGTTCCTTCACCGATTTCGGACGGTGGGGGCACCCCTTAAGTCGACGCTCCAACTCGTCCCAGAGGTGCTCGATAGGGTTAAGGGCCAGGCTCTGCGCAGGTCAGTCCATTCAATTAACCCCATTGTTACCACACCAAGCCAGGATGGATCTCGCAACATGACAGATGGCATTGTCATCCTGAAAGTAACATGCGTCCACCCCGTAAAACTGCCACAACGTAGGAAGCGCATGGTCATCCAAAATGGTGCAGTAGGTCTCGGCGTTGAGTCTACCAGGAATTGCGACCAAGGGTCCCATGCCATACCAGGAGAAACACCCCCATAGCTTAATTCCACCGCCGCCGAACTTCACAGTTGGCACAATACATTCCGGCAGGAGGCGTTCTCCAGGCGGACGCCAAATCCAGACCCTTCCACCAGAACGGTAGAGGGTGAACCTTGATTCGTCGCTCCAGAAAACATTTTTCCACCGTTCGTCGGTCCACTAGCGACGTTCTTTGCACCAGGTTAGCCGAGCAGCGCTATTGGACTTGGTGATCAAAGGCCTGTGGGCAGCAGCAAGTCCATGATAACCGAGCAGATGGGATTTCTTACGGATGGTATTCAACGAAAGAAAACTCTCGGATGCCTGTTGAAACTCTTCGCGGATGTGCCCCATCGATTTGGTGCGGTTCTTCCGAATTTATCTGGCCAGCACCCGTCGGTCTCTAACTCCCAGTTTTGTGGGTCTGCTGGGTCGGGGCACATTCCTACAGTCACCTCTCATCTTCCACTTGTCAATCACGTAGGCCACTGTCGATTTTGGGTACTTCAACTCGCTGGATATGTCACGTATGAATCGGCCATTTCTGTGATACGCGACGATTACACTTTTCTCGAAATCAGAGAGCTCCGAACTGCGTAGCATCTTACATGCGACTGATTGTGTTGTTGTTTCCCACACGATATTTAACGGCGGCGGCCGTGACGTGTATCAGGGCCGCAGATATTGTCGATTGCAGGGGTGTCCAATTACTTGTTGGTAGATAGTGTATATGGAAGCTTTGGAAAAACCTTTTTCTTAAGACAGATATTGAAGTTATTTTATGCATTTCTTGCGGTGTTACCGTTTTATTCAAGGACGGTGAATAGTGCCATTTTGTCCTTCAACATTATATCAGTATTCGCCAATAGGTGTATCCTGTTACTCTCCGGGAACATCTTGTGAATGTGACTTTTTCGGTTCCATTGGAAGACCCGGATACAGCGCTCCCTTATTTGTTATCTCCGAATTGAAAAATAGTTAGTCCTGTTCGCAGAGTTGCTGATGCTCCTAAGACCTCACTGTATAACTATGTCAGTGGGGTGAAGCGCGAGTTGCGTGTGGTATTTGCTGATGATTCTGCATTTCAGAATTGCCAGACAGAGGCTGCGGTTATGTTGGGGCAATCGACTTAAACGTTTCAGATCCATACAGGGATACACAATTGCTATGCATGTGGAGCGATAGGGCACATGCGTGCCCAATGCTTATCTCAGAAACGTGTTGCCCCTGATAAAGATTCCTTGGGGGACAAGCGAATGTCTGCTTCTCAGAATATTGTTTATTTACCTTCACAAGCACTGAATTGTACAGAGCCTGAGGCTGTTCCTGCAGCTTCTGGTACTCGTACAATTGGATCAGAGGCTTCAGCTACCGGGGGAGTCACGCCTGGGTGTGAAGACCAGCCTTCACTAGTTGTTTCTGAGTCCAGCGTTCATGACACGGATCAGGATTTTCTTGTTTCAGATACTCCGTTGCTTTCTTCAGATGCTGGCGATCCCGCAACTGATGACGCGGTGGAGAGTGAGTTACTGAAGGCCAAGATCAGTATTAAACGACTTTGCGTAACAAGTCAGGGTGATACCTGTCAAAAGGATCAGATTTCACAATCTGGACTTTTGGACTCTGAGTTTAAGGCTCCGGCGCTGCCTCGGTGCAGCTCTGTAGTTGCACGACGGGATCATGTAGATACCTTATTGCTTGCTTATCCTGAGATCCATCGGCCATTAGATCGTAAGACAATTAAAAGGATTTTTGTGCCATCCAAGACTACTAAACCTATTACGTCCTCATTTCTTAAAGAACACAATGTAAATATAAATGAAAGTGTGTCACAATTGAACAGCCTCCTCAGTTGGATGATTCAAACAGATTCGCACCCTGAAATACTTCAGGACTATGATATTTCTCAAAGAAGAATTCAAGAGATTCAGGTATATGTTAAAGATCATGGTTTATCACATCAGACTTGAACATATTTCTGATTGTTTTTCTCGATTCTGATTATATTTGGTATGTTGCGTTTCTGTTTTTTTTTTTCTGTTTCTGGTTAAGTCCTTTTGTATTCAATGTGCACCTTTGCTGATTATCTGTTAATTTATTAAGATTGTCATGATACTACTACTTCTAACACTCATTAATGTTAGTACTCTTTTATATTATATAATTGTTTTTTTGTTATTCATATTGTACATATTTCATAAATTAGGTGTACGTGTAGCACCTGCAATATTGATCTTCACTAAACATGTTAGTAGTACTTAAACTCATATGGAAAGATGTCAACTTAAGGATGGCCTGTACTGAGAATTTTATTTTATCTGCTTCTTACACAGGTTCTGTAGTCTAGCGAAATCGATTCGACGTTGTTTCCTTTTCGAAAACCGAATATGTGCTTGTTGATGTTTTTGTCGAACTGGAGCAAATCCTGAATTCAGAGCTTCGCCACTAATTGACAAAGTCGCAATAAACTGATTGATTTTATCCTTAATAACTACGATAGATGTAACTGATGAAGAGTCTAATAAGTTGATTTCAGCACTAGTAATGGTAGGAGTAGGAAATCTCTCTTTCCATTCTTCCACTAGTTTCTTAAATTCATGTGATTCACTGGGTTGTGCTTCAACACGTTGGTCATCTGAATCAATTTAAGTTCAATACTCAGGTGATTAATCTCTTTGTTCCTCCTCCTGAAGGAGAATTTTAACAAGATCTTTGTACTTTTGAGCTCTGCGTTTTCCTTAATTGCCTCAACGGTTCTACCTACCCGGAATCTGAAGTACTAAATACTGATTGATGTTTTGTTTTTCTTCTTTTATTAACCGCACCTCCATTCTTGCCATCATGTTCTCTTCATCACGGATACATCGTGTCTTTAAAGGTAAACCTTGCATTTTCTTGGCATTTTACTAGGCGAAGTGTTTAGATCGTTGTTGCACTCCGAGTCCAATCTTCGACTTAAAGACTCAGCCTAAGATTTCACACTAATGGTCCGCGGCACTATCCACACCAGTTGTACGCGCTATGACGAAGTAAATTTCTCCATCATCTTTGTCCACGCCGGCATCGAAACCGTGTCCCCTCACTCCGGGGTAAGTCGCTCTCCCAACTGAGCTACGCTGATATGTTCTCTCACTGCTATCTGCCTTTATCTCATGTGCGTCCTGCGGTGCAGGCACGTCTCACAGCATTAGTTGCTATGCCCTGTACCACAGCAGGGCCCTGTAATCTACAATTGTTTTGACTTGTAGCAACTATTTTGGGCTGATGCATAAGTTCATGTCGTTTTATTTCACGACTGTTTCCCAGGTCAGAGGTGGCGGTTCAGATGGCCAGTTGTATATCAAAATGTAGCCAGTAATATCACGAATCTAAATGATATTGCGCTGTGTGATTGTGGCTAATTGTTTTTTTGTTTTCAATTCCGGAAGTATGGAGGGTCAAGTAGAGAAGAATGAGCATTCCCGACATGTGCTCCTCTACAAGTTTAGCAAGGGATCTACAGCCGCCGAGGCTACTCGATAATTTTATGTTGTGTACGGGGAGGACGCTATTGCTCCGAGGACAGCCCACAAATGGTTTGAGCGGTTCCGAGGTGGCAATTTTAACCACAACGACTCTCTACTCTCAGGTCGTCCATCTCACTTTGATGAGGATTGTTTGAACTATCTCATCCACTTGGATCCGCATCAAACCACACTCGAATTTCCCATTGAGATGGACTGTGAACATGCCACTGTGATGGGATACCTGGAACGTATGGGAAAGGTCCAGAAATTGGGGTCTTGGGTGCCTCGCACTCACCGAGGACAACAAGAATCAACGTGTTGCCATGTGTGGTTCCTTGCTCGCCGTTATCGCGAAGGTTCTCAGCGACACAAACCCTTTCTGTCACGTATTGTTACTTCAGATGAAAAGTGTTGCGTGTACGTCAATTTCAGGCATCGTAGGTAATGGCTAAGCCCAAAGAAGATGCCCACACTACGTCCAAAACATGGCCTTCATCCTGCGAAGATAATATTGTGTGTCTGGTGGGACATGGCAGGTATTATTCACTGGGAAATGCTGCCGATAAATCGGACCATCAACGCCGCACTGTGTTGATGAGCAACTTCGCCGTGTGGAGGGACCAATTCAGCAGAAACGGCCACAAAGGCGCCATGGTGTCTTTCTCCAACATGATAACGCACGCACTCACAGTGCAAACATGACCAAAATGGCCATTCAGGACATGAAATGGGAGATCTTTCTCCATCCGGCCTATTCCCCAGAGGTCGTTCCTTCAGACTATCACCTGTTTCGATTTCTGTCGAATGCACTCCGTGGCAGAGCGTTCAACAAAGATGTTGATCTCCAGAATTCCCTTGATGATTTCTTCGCAGCAAAACCTGCACGTTTTTTCAAGAATGGCATTGCAGACCTATCCGGATATTGGGACACCATCGTAAACAATGGGGGTGGTGGGAGAATACATAGTTGATTGATTCCTTTTTCCTTTCTTCTGATGTAATACATTCCTGTAGTGCGGTGTAAAAAAAATGCCATGAACTTATGCATCAACCCAATACATGTGCCCAAAGGAGGATGCGAGGATGCTAGCCCCGACTGATTGGGCAGCTTGCGTCAGAGCCTCGTTTGTTGGTTCACAGTGCCCAGGGAACAAGTTTCACCAGGTACCCGTATCAACCAGCGGGAACCACGAGGAGGTTGAGGTTGACTTGAGTGGCAAAGGTTAAGAGACCTTACTAGAATTAATACAGACATTTGACGTGGACCAGGAACATCAAACAAAGGTCTTCGCTCTTTCCACGTTTATAAGTGAGTCACGGAAAAATTCTCATTGGCCGCCACCGGAATCCAACCCAGGGTCTTCCAGTTACGTGCCGGATATGCTTCCACTACACCACAGCTGTAACTAAAAGACCCTGGGTTCGATTCCCGATGGCGGTCAATGGGAATTTTCCGTGACTCACTTATAAACGTGCAAAGAGCCAACAAGACCTTTGTTTGATGTTCCTGGTCCACGTCAAATGTCTCCTTCTAATTATTTCTTAAGTTGCTGCTTACCATCTTAGGTGAATCCTCAGCATTCTGCAGGGCCCCAAGAAGCAACCTACCAAACTGGCTTGGCAGTTAGCGTGTGTGAGTCTGGAGGAATTCGAGGCCGCTGTGGTGTAGTAGAAGCATATCCGGCGCGTAACTGGAAGACCCGGGGTTCGATCCCCGGTGGCAGCCAATGAGAATTTTTCCGTGCTCACTTATAAACGTGGAAAGAGCAAAGACCTTTGTTTGACCTTACTAGAAGTCTTCTATTACGCATGCCACCCCTTTTACTGTGCTCAACATAAAAAATGAATAGGTGCTCTCCCCTACCCGAGGATGCCTCCTCTACTCCACCCCGTAACAAAATTCGGTCAGCGAAAAAGAAAACACAAAAGGGTTTTGGTTCTCCACAACTGCCCAATAAAGTCATAGTCACTCCTGTCGCTTAAGGCAGTCATTAAAAGTAAACGTTTTGCCTCTGTGGAAAAACTGAAATGTAATGTAACGAGGTCTTAAAGGGCATTCCGAAACAGAACTTTCAGGGGTGTTCCTAACTATGGCAGAACCACTGGAATAAGTGTGCGTGTGACGAGGGGAGTTATTTTCAAGCAGGATTAATTTGTGTAACTCTAATAAGTGTGTATTCTTAAAATTTTTTCCTTAGTCTTCAGTTTTGCTCTTAAGTATATATATATATATCATCATCATCATCATTGTCAACCATTATCAATCCACTGCTGGACGAAGGTCTCCCCAAGTTTCCTCCACAACGGTCTGTCTTGTGCCAGTCTCCTCCATGTCACCCCTGCATACTTTCGAATTTCATCCACCCATCTCCCATGTGGTCTTCTTCTGGGTCTTTTCCTGTCCCTTGGAATCCAATCTAAAATTTCGGCTGTCCATCGATGATCTGTCCTTCTGACAGTATGTCCAGCCCATTGCCATTTCAGGGATTTGACTCTGATCATGATGTCTTCCACTCTTGTCATTTTTCGGATCCACGAGTTCCTCTTCTTATCTCTCCTGGTTACACCAAGTATGCACCTCTCCATGCTTCTTTGAGTTGTCTGCAGCCTTTGTATGTCTCTTTTAGTTAAGGTCCACGTCTCTGCACCATACGTAAGCACTGGAAGGATGCATTGATCAAACACTTTTCTTTTAAGACATAATGGCATATTGCTCTTGAAAATTATGCTGTTTCTTCCAAAAGCTCTCTAGGCAAGTTTTGTGCGCCGATTAATTTCTTCATCAATGTGACCCTCACTTGATATCTGCTGTCCAAGATAAATGTACGTGTCTGTTATCTCCAGCTTTTCTCCATCAATCGATAAATCTTCATTTCTTGTAAAAGCATTGAACATCACTTTTGTCTTCTGAAAGTTCATTTTTAATCCCACTTCTTTACTCTTGTCAGCAAGTTCCTGGATCATACTCTGCAGCTCTGATGGGCTAGTTGCAAAAATGACTACGTCATCAGCAAAACGAAGGTGGGTTAGATAATCTCCATTAAT
Source organism: Macrothele yani (assembly GCA_039090855.1). NCBI lineage: Eukaryota > Metazoa > Arthropoda > Arachnida > Araneae > Macrothelidae > Macrothele > Macrothele yani. Next base: position 80,799,257 of record CM077002.1, read on the forward strand.
CTTTATCCCCTTGTTTTCCCAGCTCAGTGACTGAAAAACACCCTCCAATGTGGCATTAAAGAGCTTCGGAGATATGGTGTCACCTTGTCTCACTCCCTTTCCAATTTTTATGTGTGTTGTATTTTCAAACAGCCTAATCTTTGCACTTGCATTTTCATAGATGTTATTAATAATATTAATGTATGCATCTTCAATACCGCAGGTTTTCAGAGCCATTGTAACTGCTGATGGTTTCACCGAATCAAAGGCTTTTTCATAATCGATAAAAGCCATGCACAATGGAAGTTCATATTCCCTCGCTCTTTCAATTAGTTCTCTCAGCACATGGATATGATCTATTGTGCTGTAGCCACTACCTGAATCCAGCTTGTTCTCTCGGTTGAGCCATGTCCAGTGTTACCTTCAAGCGGTGTGAAAGAACTTTAGTGAAGATTTTATAAACTACTGATAGGAGGCTGATAGGTCTGTAGTTTCCGAGATCCTCAATGTCACCTTTCTTATGTAGCAGGATCATTGTAGCGGTGTTCCAATCCTCAGGAATCTTTCCTTCATTAAGGCATCGAGTGAAAATTTGGGCGAGTACTGTTTCGATTTCTCCACTTGCTTCTTGTATGATGTCTACAGTAATTCCATCTTCTCCTGGAGCTTTTCCCAGCTTCATGTTCTTGATTGCATGTGCAACTTCTGCTGGAAGGACTGGAGGAACTCTGGTACTGGTATCTTTCATGATGTCTGGAGTGCATGTATCATCCCTTTCATATAATTTGGAGTAGAAATCTTTCACTCTTGTCAAAATTTCGCCTCTATTTCTTGTTACAGAACCATCTTCTTTTCTCAGTGCCATAATCTGTTTTCTTCCCTTACTGAGATGTCCCTTTGCTATCTTTAGGCTTTGGTTGTTTTCAATTGCTTTCCTCACTAGTTCACAGTTGAATTTTCTTACGTCTTCAGTGATACTTTTTCGTACTGTCTTGCATAGCTCTATATATTCCACTTTGGAAGTCACATCTTCTTTAGTTGTCCTCATCTCTCTTCTTTTGCATCAACATTTTCGTTTTTCCTGATAATTTATTTACATGCAACTTGTTCTTAGACCCAGCTAATTTTGTTGCTGTTTCCATAAGAGCTTTGGTTACTTTTCTGTTAACTTCAGAGATGTCCACTTCTTCCGATGTTAGGCCTTCTAAAGCAGAGAACCTGTTCTTCAGTTCCAACTTGAAGGTATTATGGTGTTTTTTAAGGTTGGTTATGTCAATAGATTTTGTTTGTCTTATGAGCTTGCCACGTTCAAGTTTAGTGTTGAGGTGCATCTTACATCTCACCAATCTATGGTCACTACCTGTGTTGAACTTGTTTAGCACACTGCAGTCTTCTATGACGAATTTTTTGTTACACATAATAAAATCAATTTCACTTGTCGTCCCATTTGGATGTCTCCATGTCCATTTCCTGTGTGGCGTTTTCTTGAAAAAGGAGTTCAAGATGAAAAACCCTTCTGCCTCTGCAAACTCAACGAGAGTATTTCCACGCTGGTTTCTGTTGCCGTGACCGAATTTACCTACTGAAGTTTCATTCTGTTGCCGCTGCCCTATTTTTGCATTGAAATCTCCCATAATTATTTTCAAGTGCTGCTTACCTTTATTATTTAGATGACAAATTTCCTCATAAAATTCTTCAATTTCTTCTTCAGGATGACTTGTGGTGGGTGCATAAGTTTGAATAATCTGAGCCTGGTATCTTCTCGATAGTTGGATAACGAGTCGTGCAGCTCTGTCAGAGGAACTTTCAACTTCTACCACTTTATCCTTCAGTTTCTTGTTTATTATAAATCCAACACCACTAGTTCTGCCAGTATCTGTCCCACGATAGTAGAAGAGATGTCCACTTTTCAGTTCAATGAGATCTTCTCCTTTTCTCCTTACCTCACTTAGCCCCACGATGTCCCACTTGATCCTTTGTAGTTCCTCTTCCAATTCAAGAAGCCTTGAATCAGAAGATAAGGAGCGTCCATTGTACGTTGCCAAGGTCAGCATCAGATGGCAGCCTAGTCCGGTCCTCCGGGGATTCTTAGCACCCTCTGCCTTCATGTCGCACTGGCCGCTGCCTTGGCCAGGTACATTCCAGCTGCCGGAGACTGAGGGCCAAGATTTAAGTTGTGGAGTCATTTTGGAGGGTTTGGCCATAACTCACCACGCTGGCCAAGCGGGTTGGTGAGTGTGGGATAGAATTTCCTCTAATCCCGATGGTATAGTTATACCGCTATGGGCGGTCGTCAGAGCCCCTTTAGTGGGAACAGGATGCACCACGAGAAGGCGGGGTTGACATTTGTCAAGGAGAGGCTGTGATGTTACGCATCACCTGACCTTACACCCCATATATATATATATATATATATATATATATACATACATATATACACGGTCGAGGGATGTAAGGTCAGGTGATGCGTAACATCACAGCCTCTCCTTGAGAAATGTCAACCCCGCCTTCTCGTGGTGCATCCTGTTCCCACTAAAGGGGCTCTGACGACCGCCCATAGCGGTATAACTATACCATCGGGATCAGAGGAAATTCTATCCCACACTCACCAACCCGCTTGGCCAGCGTGGTGAGTTATGGCCAAACCCCCTCCAAAATGATTCCACAACTTAAATCTTGGCCCTCAGTCTCCGGCAGCTGGAATATACCTGGCCAAGGCAGCGGCCAGTGCGACATGAAGGCAGAGGGTGCTAAGAATCCCCGGAGGACCGGACTAGGCTGCCATCTGATGCTGACCTTGGCTACTTACAATGGACGCTCCCTATCTTCTGATTCAAGGCTTCTTGAATTGGAAGAGGAACTACAAAGGATCAAGTGGGATATCGTGGGGCTAAGTGAGGTAAGGAGAAAAGGAGAAGATCTCATCGAACTGAAAAGTGGACATCTCTTCTACTATCGTGGGACAGATACTGGCAGAACTAGTGGTGTTGGATTTATAATAAACAAGAAACTGAAGGATAAAGTTGTAGAAGTTGAAAGTTCCTCTGACAGAGCTGCACGACTTGTTATCCAACTCTCGAAAAGATACCAGGCTCAGATTATTCAAACTTATGCACCCACCACAAGTCATCCTGAAGAAGAAATTGAAGAATTTTATGAGGAAATTTGTCATCTAAATAATAAAGGTAAGCAGCACTTGAAAATAATTATGGGAGATTTCAATGCAAAAATAGGGCAACGGCAACAGAATGAAACTTCAGTAGGTAAATTCGGTCATGGCAACAGAAACCAGCGTGGAAATACTCTCGTTGAGTGTGCAGAGGCAGAAGGGTTTTTCATCTTGAACTCCTTCTTCAAGAAAAAGCCACACAGGAAATGGACATGGAGACATCCAAATGGGACGACAAGTGAAATTGATTTTATTATGTGTAACAAAAAATTCGTCATAGAAGACTGCAGTGTGCTAAACAAGTTCAACACAGGTAGCGACCATAGATTGGTGAGATGTAAGATGCACCTCAACACTAAACTTGAACGTGGCAAGCTCATAAGACAAACAAAATCTATTGACATAACCAACCTTAAAAAACACCATAATACCTTCAAGTTAGAACTGAAGAACAGGTTCTCTGCTTTAGAAGGCCTAACATCGGAAGAAGTGGACATCTCTGAAGTTAACAGAAAAGTAACCAAAGCTCTTATGGAAACAGCAACAAAATTAGCTGGGTCTAAGAACAAGTTGCATGTGAACAAATTATCAGGAAAAACCAAAATGTTGATGCAAAAAAGAAGAGAGATGAGGACAACTAAAGAAGATGTGACTTCCAAAGTGGAATATATAGAGCTATGCAAGACAGTAAGAAAAAGTATCACTGAAGACGTAAGGAAATTCAACTGTGAACTAGTGAGGAAAGCAATTGAAAACAACCAAAGCCTAAAGATAGCAAAGGGACATCTCAGTAAGGGAAGAAAACAGATTATGGCACTGAGAAAAGAAGATGGTTCTGTAACAAGAAATAGAGGCGAAATTTTGACAAGAGTGAAAGATTTCTACTCCAAATTATATGAAAGGGATGATATATGCACTCCAGACATCATGAAAGATACCAGTACCAGAGTTCCTCTAGTCCTTACGGGCAGAAGTTGCACATGCAATCAAGAACATGAAGCGAGGAAAAGCTCCAGGAGAAGATGGAATTACTGTAGACATCATACAAGAAGCAAGTGGAGAAATCGAAACAGTACTCGCCCAAATTTTCACTCGATGCCTTAATGAAGGAAAGATTCCTGAGGATTGGAACACCGCTACAATGATCCTGCTACATAAGAAAGGTGACATTGAGGATCTCGGAAACTACAGACCTATCAGCCTCCTATCAGTAGTTTATAAAAATCTTCACTAAAGTTCTTTCACACCGCTTGAAGGTAGCACTAGACATGGCTCAACCGAGAGAACAAGCTGATTCAGGAGTGGCTACAGCACAATAGATCATATCCACGTGCTGAGAGAACTAATTGAAAGAGCGAGGAATATGAACTTCCATTGTGCATGGCTTTTATCGATTATGAAAAAGCCTTTGATTCGGTGAAACCATCAGCAGTTACAATGGCTCTGAAAACCTGCGGTATTGAAGATGCATACATTAATATTATTAATAACATCTATGAAAATGCAAGTGCAAAGATTAGGCTGTTTGAAAATACAACACACGTAAAAATTGGAAAGGGAGTGAGACAAGGTGACACCATATCTCCGAAGCTCTTTAATGCCACATTGGAGGGTGTTTTTCAGTCGCTGAGCTGGGAAAACAAGGGGATAAAGATTAATGGAGATTATCTAACCCACCTTCGTTTTGCTGATGACGTAGTCATTTTTGCAACTACCCCATCAGAGCTGCAGTGTATGATCCAGGAACTTGCTGACAAGAGTAAAGAAGTGGGATTAAAAATGAACTTTCAGAAGACAAAAGTGATGTTCAATGCTTTTACAAGAAATGAAGATTTATCGATTGATGGAGAAAAGCTGGAGATAACAGACACGTACGTTTATCTTGGACAGCAGATATCAAGTGAGGGTCACATTGATGAAGAAATTAATCGGCGTACAAAACTTGCCTGGAGAGCTTTTGGAAGAAACAGCATAATTTTCAAGAGCAATATGCCATTATGTCTTAAAAGAAAAGTGTTTGATCAATGCATCCTTCCAGTGCTTACGTATGGTGCAGAGACGTGGACCTTAACTAAAAGAGACATACAAAGGCTGCAGACAACTCAAAGCAGCATGGAGAGGTGCATGCTTGGTGTAACCAGGAGAGATAAGAAGAGGAACTCGTGGATCCGAAAAATGACGAGAGTGGAAGACATCATGATCAGAGTTAAATACCTGAAATGGCAATGGGCTGGACATACTGCCAGAAGGAGAGATCATCGATGGACAGCCGAAATTTTAGATTGGATTCCAAGGGACAGGAAAAGACCCAGAAGAAGACCACATAGGAGATGGGTGGATGAAATTCGAAAGTATGCAGGGGTGACATGGAGGAGACTGGCACAAGACAGACCGTTGTGGAGGAAACTTGGGGAGACCTTCGTCCAGCAGTGGATTGATAATGGTTGACAATGATGATGATAATGATGATACACGGTCGAGTCCATTATTGTGACCACCAGCTAATATCCAGAGTAACCCGCACGGGCAGCGCGGACAGCAGCTAGACGGGCTGGGAGTGGCTCCATAAGGTGCTGGGATGTGTTCACAGATATGTAGAGCCATGCTCACTGTAGTGCATTTGACAGCTGCTGGAGGGTGCACGGTAGAGGATCCATAGAGCGAATAACACGATCGAGGTGGTCCCACAGATGTTCAATTGGGTTTAAGTCGTCTGGGGAATTAGGGAGCCACGGAAGTACTTTGAAGTCTACGTCATGCTCTTCCAACCACTCTCGGACATTTCCAGTTGTGAGACACGTCGCATTGTCGTGCTGGAAGACCTAATCCGCCCCAGAAAAGACAATCGGCATGTATGGGTGTACGTGGTCAGCAAGGATGGATTCATAACGAATTCAGTCCATAGTGCCTTCCACAGGTATGAGTGGACCCAGAGAATGCCACGAAAACATTCTTCATTCCATAACGCTGCCGCCACCAGCCTGTGTTCTTCCAGCAGTGGTTGAAAAGTGTTTGTTCTCCGATATTTCTCGCCTTATACGCCAACGTCCATCCATTCGATGAAGCAGAAAACGTGACTCATCAGAGAAAGCAATCTTTTGCCAATCAGCGGATGTTCAATTCCGATACTTCAGCAAATGTAAACCTTTTCTCCCAATGCACTTTCATTAGCATAGGTGCAGTGATCATCCGTCTGCATCGGAGCCACATACGCAGCAGGGTTCGCTGAATTGTAATTTTAGACACACTTTCGGAAGCCCGCTGGTTCATTCGGCCAATGAGTTGCTCCATTGTATCGTGTCGATCGGCCCTCATGCACCTCCGAAGCCGACGTTCACCTCTGATAGCAATGGCACGTGGTGCTCCGCAGTTTCCACGTCGCTTATTTGCAATGGTGCCATTTCTCCCATCACGATACGCTTTAACCACGCAGCAGCACGCGGACAGTTCACAAACTGCGCTGTTTAAGAAATACTGCCACCCTTGTCCCGAAAACCGATAATCATCCCTTTTTCAAATCTGATAAATCGCTCCTTTTATCCATAACAGCAAGGAGTGATATGTTTTCAGAATGCCTACAGCGCACCTTTTATGCCCTCCAAGCCAGCTCACAACACGTTCCTCCTTTCATTAGCTACGTGCTGTTGGCGTCAAAAGTAGGAGGTGGTCACAATAATGGAACTCGACTGTGTATTTTATATTGGAAACGTACAACGAAGCAAATATTTAAGAAAAACGAAATTCTTCTGCAATGAAGATATTGTATGTATATATATATATATTAAAATATAAATTATTTTCCCTTGATACATGCCCATAACACTCTGCTACCGCGCAATGCAGCTGGAAAATAAGAGTGAATAGTACATACATATATGAATAACTACAAGCGACACCTCCCGAACATGTACATGACAACAAATGAACTCCAGACCAGAGCAAAAGAAAAAGGAGAGCGACAAACGACACCTAAAAGTTACACTGCAAAATTATAAAGATACCAATGAGGAAATGTAAAACCCAAACAAATATCGTATCAAATGGCTCCGAATCCCCGAACCACTCTTCAGGGAAAGACATCCGGGAGCCCGGAGTCAGTCGGACTCGGGTTTCATGAGATAGCCTAATACTTAATTTTAAACAAATTGTGGTTGCAACCAAATTTTGACTTGCAAAATTTATTGGCCCTCTGTCTTTCCTACCCGAACCTTTAAAGTAACACAGCAATAGATGTATAATTACACATAACACCACTGAAATATGTCAAATACACAATAATCTCTTTCCTTGTCTTCTTAATGGACAAAACGTACTGAAATATAGAATATAAAGGACATAAATATATAAATCCAAAATAAACATAGCTCATGCTCCCCTCGTATGTATCCATTCCGTGTGAGATACGGTTAACATGACATATGAGATAAGGCTACATCTACTATCGAAACCAACTCAAGTAGATCCACTCAGCAATGATATGTTCGTAAGATCTCTGTATTCTCAATAGACACGCCAACTACTAAAGGTCCAAATGAAGCACAGAAAACCGTCCAAAACAAATACCTCAAATGTGGAAGAAAAGTAAAACTTATTGTTATAGTTATCCGGGGCGACTCGGAGGAAAACCCGTTTTTATTGTGGCCCTAAGAAATTGGTTAATTCGAAAAGTTTCAAGTGACTGTGTTACAAATTCTAATTTTGTATGAAGTATTTTGGTAAAAAATATTTAATAACTTACTAATGTGAATAACAGAACTTATAAGGATAACCATTCTTTTTTAGAGTTAAAAAAAGAAATTTTAACTGTTTGATAGTACTGTTTTTGTTATTACATATCCCTGTGATCCGAAAAAAATGTGAAATTATAATATTTCTATGTATGGATCCAGGGATTCTGGAAGACCAGGAACTTAATAAGTTAGGAAAAAATGCAAAATAAGCTCTATTGTCATAAACATCCGTTAAAAATCTCCCTCGCCGTAATATGATTTCCATATCCAGAAAAGCAACTTTGAAGTCCTTACCGGTTTCTGTCAAAACTAGTTCCTCGGGGTAACACACAGGTCCCAAGTGTATATTGACGATCTTATAAGTTTTTGTTCGGAGAGCTACAACCCTCCGAACAAAAACTTATAAGATCGTCAATATACACTAGTGTGCAAAACTTAAGCAACTTTACTGATTTTGCTGGCGTAATTCCGCGAAAACTCACCTGTGAGACATGAAATTCACACTACAGAGGCACAATGCAGTACCTAAAGGATGACGAAAGCAGCGTAGCAAACAAATGAATAGAACGCATACACGAAGGCAGGCAGCAGAAAATGGTTTATTGACAGCACGGCATTCGTACACCTAACCGACAGTCCATGAGGGAGAACAACAATCCAAAGTCCCTTAGTACGGGATATGACCTCCCCGAAGTGCAATGGTTGCGTGGCACCGTCTGGCCATACTCAACACCAGATGATCCAACAGTTCTTGAGGTAACAGTTCCCAGTCCTCGATGAGCATCTGTGTCAGTTGTCTGGGGTTCTCCGGGGGAAACGATCGTGCCACCAGGCGTCTCCCCAAAACATCCCACACATGTTCGATGGGTTTTAAATCAGGGAGCACGCTGGCCACTCCATTCTGCGAATATCTTCAGAATCTAACAGGTCCTCAACTGCTTGGGACCTGTGTGGGCGAGCGTTGTCGTCCATAAAAACAAAGTCTGGACCAATGGCACCTCGGAACAGACGCACGTGTGGGCGGATGATCTCATCACAGTAACGCGCTCCGGTTACGGAACCTGTGTCGAAAATGTGGAGCTCCGTCCGACAGTTCAGCATAATGCCACCCCACACAAGTACGCCAGGACCACCCCAACGGTCTCGTTCCCTGATGTTCGTGGGATGAAAGCGTGTCCCTACCTCTCGCCAGATCAACTGGCGCTGAGAATCGTTTGTCCGAATGAAACGACTCTCATCGGTAAAGAGGACGTGACTCCATTGATCAGGTGTCCAGTGTGCATGTTCGCGACACCACAGTAAACGGTGCTGCCGATGGGCTGCTGTCAATGGTATGCAGCGTTCCGGCCGGCGGGCATATAGCCCACCCTTATGAAGGCGTCTGGCCACAGTAAACCGGGATACCTGTCCTCCGGTTGCTGTACGCAACCGCTGCGCCATGCTGCCAGCTGTCTGGTTCCGGTCTTTTTTCGCTTGCACGACGAGATATCGGTCGTCACTCGCCGTTGTTTTCCTGGGGCGACCACCACCTACCTTTCGTACAGCTGTACCTGTCGTTCGGTAGGCTTTCCAAGCTCGTGACACTACACTTTTATCGATTCCAAACTCTTGGGCAACACTCATCACGGTACGCCCCTCCTCCAGCTTGCCGATCATTCTACCACGTGTAAAAGCATCCTGATGGTTTCTCCTAGCCATATTGCACGATCGATCTCACTTTCACTTGCAGCGAGTGTCTGGAAATGCCTCTGTCCGCCGTCTTTTGTAGTCGGCTGGAACTGCGCGCGCTGCCTCCACGCAGTTTACGTGCCCTCACGTCACCTCTGACGTCGAACTCCTGCTATTTGCATATGCATCACCTTTGTCATGAGTTGTTGCTCCCTTGTACAACCCGCAAATCGCCCTTGTCTCACCTGTCATGACTGTATGCTGTCAAACGACGTTGTTGCTTAAGTTTTGCACACTAGTGTATCTATAGTTAACAATGCCATTAACTGTAACATTCTTTTCATAAAACTGTAGGTACAATTTGGCAAGTAAACTAGAATATGATGTGCCCATTGGAATTCCCTGTTTCTGTATCAGTAGTCCTTTACCATTATAGATGGAATTATGGAATATACAAAATTACATAATGAATTCCAATATCCACTACTGATCTCCCTATATTGCCCGTATCTCTCAAAATACCAGTCCATTGTCCTTTTTAAATTCTTTAGGCTAATAGATGTAAACAGATTGTTGAAGTCAAATGTTTTAATTGCGCCCCTGAATCCTGGATTCTTTTTCAGGAATTCAATAAACTTTCTGTTGTCATTAATAATCCATGTTGAAGACTGGATCACATCGAAAATGCTCTGCAGTAATTAGAAAAAACGTTTTCCAGCTTTGTTATTATTAGAACTTGTCCCACAAGTGATAAATCTGAATCCAACTGGCTTTTTGTGGAATTAGGCCCTGTAAAAATATATGGAAATTCCAATTTATATACTTTAATTCCTAATAATCTGAAATAGCTTAGTATTCTTTTTTGAACAATCTTGACCTCAATCCTTTCACCTGTCTGATAAATATTCTCATTATTCATTTCCTTGTTGAGAATTTCATAATACAATCTCTTGCATATAAAGGCAAAATTGCCACCACATTTATCAATCGGTGTAATGATGAACATATTCTGTAGCTCTTCAATTTTGTGCCTCATAGTTTTCCAATTCTTTAGAAAATATTTCTTATCATAATATTTATCAATGAGACTGTAGATCTTCAATGCCCTTGAAATCCATTGAAAAAATTCCTGGACTGGAACTCCATATTTGTCTAAAAGCTTGTAAATAAAGCAGTGCAAGTCTCCAGAAACATTACTCTTAAGATTTTCCTTGGTAATATTCAGGTCTATGTTTCATACCATGCTTCATAATACTCTTTAAATCTGTACAATTTACTATGTCCAGATTTCCTGTAAGTATGTGTTCATGATTTTTATCCCTAAAAGGAGCATATTTAGCCTCTTTACAATAACAGGGCAAGTCTTCTTTATCAATGTCACCCACATTCTCACAGTTATAGTTAAATATTCTCTTACCCAGTGTCTTGTCATATCTGAAGGAGGTAAATACACCACTATATTTTCCCCTAAGTGTGAATATATTTCTAATTCCCCAAAAAATCTTTTTGAAGGAGATTTTTTCAAAAATATTAGGCTGATATCTAATGACACAAAATGTTTGTAATATTTGTTCATTTACATTGGTGTTTTTCTTAATCTTATGTAGGCAAAAATCCATTATAATATCCTTAAAGAAAGAATCCTCAAACACAGAACCTTTGACTTTTTTTAATAAAGCTTTAGCTTTAGTACAGTTAAGATATCTCAAGGTTGTCATGATCTTTTTAACACAATATGTACCATGTGACACATTTTTAAGCTCTGTAAGAAAGCCATCAAAATCAAATATAGCCTGTTTATTGCTACCTGTACCCCTACTTCCTCTACAAGGGTCTTTATTCTCTATTATTTTACATGCAGATACAAAGATATTCTGAATGTTCCTTTCTTCTGTATAAGGAAACATTCTAGTACCACTAAAGCTATTATTCAGGCCATGTGGATAAAATGCTTTCTTGTTACAACATTTCCTGATTTTTCATAGCATTTCTCATATCTTCATTACTCTTCATACCTAAGATAGTGATAGTAATTTTTGCAAAATTATGTACCTGAAAATGTAAGAGTTCAATATCAGAAGGGTTTTTGAGTGTCCTGATGTCAGACCTGTGCCCATTAATGCGTAAATGTAATGTGCCTATGGTCTGTCCAACATACTTAACATGACAGGTTTTTCAGGTTATATATATATATATATATATATATATATATAGAGAGAGAGAGAGAGAGAGAGAGAGAGAGATGAGTGTCCGATAAGTATCTGGATTTTTATTCCTGTCAAATACAGGAGAGGAATAAGAAATCCAGGATGCATAAATATGATACTCACATATGTAATACAGTGGTACAAACAGTCAAAGTCACTTTTCCACTTACTCTCCGTTCAGCACAATGCATTGATTTCATCCACTGATCAAGAAGCCGATTCATTCCCGTAGCGAAGAAATCAGCAGGGTTGTTGCGAATCTATTAATGGAAAGCCAGTCATAGGTCGTCCATATTCTCATAGCAGTGGCCACGAAGACTATCCTTCAAGTGACCAAAAACATGAAAATCGGAAAGTGCCAAGTCCGGACTGTAAGCAGGGTACGGAAGAATGGTCTACCTCCGTTTTACGATTTCTGCTTGAACTGGTTCAGCAATATGCGGGCAAGCCTTATCATGCTGAAGCAACACTTGATTATTGTTCAATGTCGGCCGTTTGGTCTGGATACGCTGCGCAAGTTTTCTCAGTGTCTTCACATAGGTGTTTGCATTTATTGTTTCAGTTTTAGCCAAGTTCTCAATCAGAAAGGGACACCGTGTTTGTCCCAGAAGACAGTAACCATGACCATGGACACCGACGAACCAACTTTGAACTTTTTGATGGGGGCGAATTCAGATGATGATATTGCATACTTTGCCGTTTTGTCTCCGGTTCGAACTGAATGCATCGCGCTCCTCATCGTAACGCTGTACCAATTCATTGCAAATGTCTAGCCTTTGGTGTTTATGCACTGCTGTAAGCATTCGAGATACCTATCTGGGCACAGATCTTCCTATAGTTAAGATGTTCATGAATAATTCGTCCAACAGAATCTTTACTGATATCCAATTCCATGGAAATATCCCGAACACGAATGCGTCTGTCACATTTAATCAAGTTGTCAACCGGTTTAATCGTTTCATTAGTCACCGCCGTGTTTGGCTAACTTGACCGTGCTTCATCTTCAAGGCTCTCGTGGCCAGCTTTGAACTTCGTAACCCATTCATAAACACTGGAAAGAGACATAGAGGCATCACCATACACCGTCCGAAGACTTGTCGTAATGTACACGGCCTTTACGCCTTCTTTTGTTAAACATTTCACTACTGCTCGCTGCTCTTAACGTGGCCGCCATTAATTTTGATCACCAGCGCCACCCAATATTAGTATCAAGCCATTTCGCTTTTACGGCGTTTCACTGAACGTAGTCGTAACAGTTTCACGCATACATACGACCATACACACAGTGTTATGTCGATAGGAATAAAAATCCGGATTCTAATCGGACACCCCTCGTACGTAGTCGAGTCACATTAATATGACCACCTCCTACGTTTGACGTCAACAGTGCCTAGCCAATGAAAGAAGGCAGGTGTTGTGAGCTGGCTTGAAGGGCATACACTCACGGAAAATGAAATTTGCGCACCAAGAAGGATGCATCGGATTGAAATGAAATTTCATGGATGTGATACAGATAAATGATGCACATGATGGCAAAAACAGAGCTACAGGACAATTACAGAGGGATCTGTAGCACGCAGTCAGGTCACCTTCAATAGCGCTTCGCATCGCCTCGTGCGGCGATACATGCTGCAATACGGTCCGGCATGGAGGCGAACAGACGCTTGATGTTGTCCTGTGGCAGAGTGGCTCACACGCGTTGGGCGGTGTGCTCCAAATGCCGGATAGTGCGGCACGGCGGCAGCCGGCGTTTCAACTGGTCCCACACATGCTCGATAGGGGACACGTTCGGGGAGTGGGCATGCCATGGGCGTAAGCAGTACTGGGCAACCCGAGCCGCGTGCTGGCGGGAATTATCCTGCTGGTATAGCGCACCTGGAATCCCGGCCAGGAATGGGAGCACATGGGGCAGTAGGATCTCAAAAGTCCAGTCAAGTCACGATACAGAGAACTTGGTGGTGAGGTGTGATGTAAAAAAATTCGAAATATATCTGGTTTTTTCTTATTAGTTGAACTAACACCAATGGATTACAAGGTATGAAGGTTTGACTAAAGTTTCGGTGTGTTTAATTTGGATATAGAGGTCCAGGGTCATTATTATTATTGAATTCTTAGATCTTGTACCCAAGGTAATGATAAATTGTGACGTATCAAGTTCGACTTGACTGTGATGGTACATTTGAGAAAGGTTGTCGTCTGCTTCACTTGAGTGTTTCTTTGCTGTCGTCTGCTTTATGATCATCAGTGGTGATTGGCTTTTGACTTTTCGTCGACTTTCGTGTTTCCTATTGGGAAGACTTTGGCTGGCGTTTCTTACATTGTACAACGAAAAACAACTTGACTGGTGAATACTTAACATTTGCTAGATTATGATGTCTCAGGCGCGCTGCCAGAAGTGTGACCACGGTCTGATTGTTGATAATGGCGTCAAATGCTGTGGTCGTTGTGGAGAATATTACCATTATGATTGCTGCTAATTGACTGAAACTGCTTATAGAAAGATGTCAAGAGAAAGGAAATCAAAATGGAATTGTGATAACTGCAGGAGAGGAGTGGTTCCAACTTCTACTGTTTCTGCGTCTTGTTCCGGAATATTGGCTGATGAAAATGATGTTCTGGCGTTGGGCTAAGGGCCTGCTCACGAGAAGACTGTTGATGCTGGTCTACTGGATATTGTGAATAAGAAACTTGATGTTATTGTCGATATAAGGATGGAGATTACTGAATTGCGAAAATCTGTGGAGTTGATATCATCGAAATATGATGAGATCCTGGTTAAATTATGTAATATGGACAAGGCACTTGAGACAGTACATAACAGGATTGCAGAGCTTGAGTCAAGGGTCGAGACACTGGCTGTGGACATTCAAGTACTTCGTGAGAAGCACAAGCCCCTGGAGCAGTACAACAGAAATAAAAATTTAGAAATTCATGGAATAAGTAAGGATAAAAATAAGACATATGCTGGATTGAGAGATCTAATGTATCGTCTTGCAAGTAAGTTAAATATTGATAACTTTGACATTGCAGATGTTGAAACTATACATACACTGCTGGCCACCCAAAATGCAACACCAAGAAGGAAGCATCCGATTGGCCTGAAATTCGTAGCATGCGTCGCCCGCGAGAGGATATGCAAACGATTAGAATTGCAGGGCATATGCAAATCATGTGCGCCCGGCATGCCACCGAGAAGCACTATAAGGAGGGTGCGCAGAAGGCGGGGTGTAAGTAGTGAAAGTGTGTTGTACTACAGGACCTGTGCGTGAGAAGCTTCCTGATGCCTCGTTGCAGAATACGGCAGTCATTCCAGCACGCTTCGGAGTTCGACAGAGGACGAATATTTGCTTATCGCGACAGCGGTTTATTGTACCAAGACATCGGCGCCCGTGTGGGACGACATCCAGCCACAGTGAGGCGTGTATGGATTCGATGGGGGAAGGAGGGACGGACGAACCGACGTGAGCATTTGCCGCAGCGGCGGCACACCACCGAACAAGAGGACCGGCATTTTGCGCGGCGAGCATTGACGGGTCGCAATGCCACATCACGAACGTTTGTGCAGGAATTAGGGTGTGTTGCGCAACAACCTGAGTCAGCACGCACCGTTCGACGTCGTCTGCGGGAGCGGGAACTTGTCGCACGGCGCCCATTGCTCCGATTACCATTGACGTTACACCACCGGCGAGTGCGGTGGCAGTGGGCCGTTGAACGCCGCACCTGGACTACGGAATGGCACGACATTGTCTTGTCCAACGAATCCCGCTTCTGCCTGCAACACCACGATGGTCGAATCCGCGTGTGGCGGCACCGCGGCGACAGACTGTATGACGCTTGCATTAAGCATCGCCATATCGGTCCGTCGCCTGGCGTTATGGTTTGGGGCGCAATTGGATGTGACACCCTCACCCCTCTGGTACGCATCGCCGGTACACTCAACAGCCACCGCTACATCTCCGACGTTTTGGAGCCTGTAGTCCTCCCTTACTTGCAGGACCTGCCAGCGGACACGTTTCAACAGGACAATGCGCGCCCGCACGTGGCACGCATCGTGCAACGTTTCTTCAGGGCCCACCAGGTGTCACTGCTGCCGTGGCCCGCTTGTTCTCCCGATATGTCGCCCATCGAGCACGTCTGGTTGCTGATCGACAACGGAATGGCCCGGCAAGCACCACCCGCGGCTACGCCTGAAGAACTGTGGCAACGTGTGGAAGCAGCATGGACCGACATTCCCCAAGCCCACATCCAAAGCCTCTTTCGTTCGATGCCTTGGCGTGTAGCGGCCGTTATTGCCAGCCATGGGGGCCACTGGAACTATTAATGTCAGCGTGTTCCGCAAGTCGCATGGGCCTGTAAGCTCAATCGTTTCATCTTTGTATCTGTTGTTATGTGTCCAGTAAATCTGGCTTTGCTATATCGTGTGCTTCTTGGTGTTGCATTTTGGGTGGCCAACAGCGTAGATTGGCTGCCAGTGGACCGAAAGGGACTTCTCCAATCATAGTTCAATTTCGGGGAAAGAACAATTCGGGATACTTATTTGAAGAAGGGGAGGAGAATGATTAAAGAATCGGACATTATACCTGTATCCCTGTGTGATAAACGAATGTATACAATATTAATGAAAACTTAGCGTCTTACAATAGGTAATTGTTTTGGCAGGCAAAACACTTTTCTAAAATGAATAACATCAAATTTTGCTGGTTTAGACATGGCCGCGTATACTGTAGGATGGCTGAAGAAGCTCGAACGGTTATTATCAGGGGTAGGACACATCTGGATTTGCGTATTTTAATTAAGAACATTTTATACGTGTATAATTGTGTTAGTTATTGTTCTGTTTGAATTATGATGAATTGTTATAAAAACTTGGTTTCCATGTGTACATTGCGAACACTAATTGCTACTCATAAAAGTGACCTCAACCTGTTGCACCTCAATGCTCGCAAATTATTGGGAAAAATCGATCTCCTGTGGGATTTACTGGAAGCATTTGATTCTTTTTCTTTATTGGATTTTATTTGTGTTACAGAGACATGGTTTGAAGAGAATGGCGATCACATTTGTCGTATTCCTGGTTATCGTGTTTTTGCTGCTTCACGATCTGGTGGTCGTGGTGGGGTGGTGTGGCTGTGTTTGCGAGGCAGGCTCTCTCTGTGGAAAGTTTCGACAATTTTACTGTCGTTGATCAAAATTATGAAATGCTTGTTCTTGAATCTCGTCGGTATGTGATTTGTGCAGTTTACCAACCGCCACATGGCTGCTTAGAGAAATTTCTACAATTTTTTTCTGGTTTCCTTGATTATGTCAATGGTTGTGATAAGTTGTTGTACTGTCTAGGGGACTTGAATGTTGATTGTGGCATACACGATGGCCCTACTAAAAAACTAATGCATATTATTGTTGCCTCGGGTTTCGTGAATGTTATAGAACACCCAATCAGAATCACTGCTATTTCTGCTACCCTGCTGGATTTATGTATAACAAGCAGCACCTCTATTTACTCAGGAGTACTGGCCTATCACATTATTGATCACTTGCCGAGTTTTTGTCTGTCGGGTTTCTATATGAATAGTAAATTGCCGTCCACTCGTTCATTTGTAATACGGAATTTTTGCCTCGAGAATCTTCGGTTGTTTGACTTGGCATTGACGGAAGTAAATTGGCAACCTGTATTGGACCATACAGATCCTGACGTGGCATATCAGGTGTTTTGGTCAATGTTTTCGCATCTTTATGATCTTCAGTTTCCATTTATCAATGTAAAACATTCCGCTAGTTGTAGAAAGCCATGATTTTCGAATGGTCTTCTTAGGTGTCTCCATAGAAAGAATAGACTTTTTAGGGTATTCTTGAAGTCTATGGATCCGGCAGATTTTAGGAATTTTAAGAGATATCAAAATTGGTATAACATTAAGATTCTGCATGCTGAAAGAGATTATTATCTGAACAGTTTTGCTTCTCCTACAGACAGTAGAAAGACTTGGCGGTCTATAAATGATCTCTTGGCCAGATCTGGATCTTTTACTGAATATATACAGGTTGATCATAGTGGTGATATGGTTTCAGACCCGCAGAGGGTTGCTAATTTGTTCAACAATTATTTGTGGATTTGCCCGGAAAGCTTGTGTCGGGTTTAAATCCGGCAGTTGATGGTTTTCGTGATTATCTTCCGGATCGTGGCGCTTCATCATTTTATTTTACTTCTGTCGCAGGTGATCTTGTTCAGGTTTTAAATGGATTAAATCCTTCGGGGGACCTGGTCCTGACGGTGTCACACCCTAAGGTGGTTAAATCTGTCTCTTCGCGCCTAATTATTCCGTTAACTCACATTTTATATTGTCTTAACTGGGATTGTTCCGCCACCTTTGACTCTTAGCCGAATTACGGTAATTCATAAAAAAGGGTTCGAAAACAGATATGGCAAACTATCGGCCGATTGCAAATATTTCGGTTTTTGCAAAGATTTGGGAGAGACTAATGCTAAACGGATTGAATTCATTCTTGGATAGAAACGGGATTTTATGTCCCAACCAGCACGGATTTCATAAGGGTTTCGTGACAGAGACTGCTGTTTTTGATGTTTTGAACTATCTACATGCTAGTTTGGATTCTGGGGGCTCTGTTGTAGGACTTTTCTTTGATCTTTCAAAAGTATTTGATACTGTCAGTCACGATGTCCTATTGATTAAGTTGGAGAGGATCGGAAAAAGGGGTGCTGTGTTGAAGGTATTTCGGAATTACTTGATGGGTAGGAGACAGTACGTTCACTTCAACGGATATTGCTCTGAGGTTAGACCCGTTTCTTTTGGAGTCCCTCAGGGCTCGGTATTGGGTCCTGTTTTATTCCTTATATGTATAAACGATATATTTCAGGTCCCATCTAGACTATAACATCTTATTCGTTGTCTTGACTGGACTAAAAATTAACTTTTTCTTTTTGAAAATTTTAGAGGGGATCAGGGGCTTGTCAGGCTAAAATTTTAGCCTTTTCCCCGGGCCCCTTGCTGTACTTTCTAAATTGATACTGAAGGTGTTTTAGTTATATTGACATCATTTGATTGATTATTATTTTTGCGTTTTATATTGTAAAGCTTTTACCCTTGTTACATGGTGATTGTATGGTTAAAAATCGACAAATTGGCTTACTTATGTTAGCTAACTGGTATACTATATATTCTTTTATAATTATTCTTAGATTATGTGATATATTGTTCGTTCTTTTCGGTGTTGTATTGTGGTATTGTATAGCAAAAGAGTTCTAATAAATAAATAAAAAATAAAAAAAACATACCGCTGGCCCGTCAATGATCCACACACCACTACTACAGCCCCAAACTATAATGTCTGTAGTGGGGGAGGTGTGACGCTCGATAGCGACATTGAGATTGTGCCGTTGACCCAGGGACCTCCACACCCGGACACGACGATCATCTGTCCCCAAAAAGAAGCAGCACTCATCGCTAAACACCACACGTCGCCAGCCTGTGGCGCTCCACGTCGTTCTGTCCAGCACCACTGCACACGGAGCAGGCGATGCTCCAGCGTTAATGGCAGCACACGTAACGGACGCTGGGATCGAAGATTCGCTTCTGCGAGGCGTCAGGAAATAGTTCGTGGGCACACAGGAGCCGCTACATTTACCTGTATAGTGGACCGGGTCCCCGTGGGATCCGTTCGTGCTTGGCGCACGATCCGTCAATCCTCTCTACCTTACTCCTTTTGGTCCGTCCGGAGCAGCTCCGCCGTGTGGCAGTGCCGTCACGTGTCCACTGCTCCCAACACAATCGGACGGTGTGGTCAGAACAATTCACCTGTTGGGCTATACGGCGCGCCGACCACCTTGCGGTTATCAGCCCTCACCCAAAGTCCGTAAGTTGCGTAAATCGACGTCTCTGGCGTCTATCCGGCATTCTTGTCACTCTGTACTCTTGCTTGCGTCGGCCGGTGCTTTTCGTTTTCATGGGGCATCGAGTACGCGCCGGTTTATAAGGCTGTTGGATCGTGCTTTTAGCGCCACCACAGGGTGTGCGGTCATGTGCACTTGCACCAAACGTGGGTCATTTGCATACCAGCACGCACTCTAGCTATTTGCAAAGTTTCGCGGTTGTCGCCTGTTTTCTTCTATGTGTGCAAATTTTATTGTGCGTGAGTGTATAAGGTGTGCTGTTGGCATTCTGAAAACACATCACTCGTTGCTGTTAGGGATAAAAGGAGCGATTTATCAGATTTGGAAATAGGGATGATTATCTACTTTCGGGCCAAGGGTCAGAGTATTTCTGAAACCGCGCAGTTTGTGAAATGTTCGCGTGCTGCTGTGGCTAAAGTGTATCATGATTGGAGAAATAGCACAATTACGAATAAGTGACGTGGAAACTGCGAAGCACCACGTGCCATTGCTATCAGAGGTGAACGTCGGCTTCGGAGGTGCATGAGGGCCGATCGACACGATACAGTGGAGCAACTCATTGGCCGAATGAACCAGAGGGCTTCCGGAAGTGTGTCTAAAACGATAGTTCAACGAACTCTGCTTCTTATGAAGCTCCGATGCAGACGGAAGGTCACTGCACCAATGCTAACGAAGATGCAGAGGCAGAAAAGGCTTACATTTGCGCGGCAGTATCGGAATTGGACCTCCGCTGATTGTCAAAGGATTGCCTTCTCCGATAACTCTCGTTTTCTGTTTCATCGAACGGATTATAGACTTTGGCGTGTAAAGCAAGAAACATCGGAGAACAAACACTTTTTAACCATTGCTGGAAGAACACAAGCTGGTGGGGACAGCGTTATGATCTGGGGAATATTTTCGTGGAATTCTCTGGGTCCACTCATACCTGTGGAAGGCACTATGGACTGCATTCGTTATGAATACATCCTTGCAGACCAGGTATACCCATACATGCTGTTTGTCTTTGCTGTGGCGGATGGAATCCTCCAGCACGACAATGCGACATGTCACACAGCTAGAAATGTCCGAGAGTGGTTGGATGAGCACGACGAATACTTCAAAGTACTTCCCTGGCTCCCTAATTCCCCAGATTTAAACCCAATTGAACATCTGTGGGACCACTTCGATCGTGTTGTTCTCTCTTTGGATCCTCCAACACGCACCCTCCAGCAGCTGTCAGATGCATTGCAGTCAGCATGGCTCCACATACCTGTGAACACCTTCCAGCACCTTATTGAGTCACTCCCAGCCCGTATAGCTGCTGTCCGCGCGGCACACGGCGGTTACTCTGGATATTAGCTGGTGGTCACAATAATGTGACTATATATATACATATACACGGTCAAGTCACATTATTATGGACACCAGCTAATAATAATGGTCACACTAATGTGACTATATATATGTGTATATATATATGTTGTTGTTATTTTGCTAAAACGTAACGAAAACCTAGTACTACGTCTACTATTTTACTTAAAAACTCATCACGTCCTCACAAATGTACACTTGCATCCATCCAGTATCTTGTCCGACGTGCGCTCACGCGTTCGTCAAATATTCAGAGTAGAAATCAAGAACTTTAATATTGCTGAAGCACATGGTTATAACTGAGTAGTTGTGAAGAAGTTCGTCAACAAAATGCGACAATCTAAGTTTCTACGCTTGAAAGAATTACTAAAAAACTCGGTACGTAAGTTGTACTCAACATATTGAAGGCATTACAGCAATCCTTCGAAATGCAAGTAAAAGAAAACACTCGGATTTTGGTACTTCTTCTCAAAACGTTTTATCATTCATAAAAAAGGATCGTGACAACAATCCAATGCTGAATCGACATGGTGTATATTGCATATTATTAAAACCATCAAACGACTTAGAACAAGAACTATATTATATAGGACCTAATATGCGTCAGTTACGTTCAAGAATTGCTGAACACAAATATGCTATTAAAAATAACTCAGAAGCAACTTCCCTTTCACCCATCGTTAATTCAGGCATACATCACCCGGATTGGAATCAAGTAAAATTTTTGGCTCCTGCATTGTCTAAGAAGTCACTATTATTAACCGAAAATCTTTTTACACAAACCTGTGGTTCCAGTTGTTGTAATGAAGACTTACCAAGATCCACACCATTACCTTGGAAAATGTAAATTCAAAATTTGTCCATTGGCAAAGTTAATACAGAACTCTATTTGATAATTCAATCTAAAATACACTGCTGGCCACTCAAAATGCAACACCAAAAAGGAAACATCCGATTGGCCTGACATTTGCAGCATGCGTTGCCCGCGAGAGGACATGCAAACGATTGGCATTGCAGGGCACATGCAAATCATGTGCGCCCGGCACGCCACCGGGAAGCACTATAAGAAAGGTGCACAGAAGGTGGGGTGTGAGTAGTATAAGTGTGTTGTGCTGCCGGACCTGTGCGTGGGAAGTTTCCTGATGCCTCGTCTCAGAATACGGCAGTCATTCCAGCACTTTTTGGAGTTCGACAGAAGACGAATAGTGGCTTATCGCGACAGCGGTTTATCGCACCGAGACATCGGCGCCAGTGTGGGACGACATCCAGACACAGTGAGGCAAGTATGGATTCGGTGGGTGCAGGAGGGACGGACGGACCGACGTGAGCGATTGCCGCACCCACGGCACACCACCGAACGAGAGGACCGGCATGTTGTGCGGCGGGCATTGACGGCACGCACCGCCACATCACGAACGTTAGCGCAGGAATTAGGGTGTGTTGCGCAACAACCTGTGTCAGCACGTACCGTTCGACGTTGTCTGCAGGAGCGGGGACTTGTCGCACGGCGCCCATTGCTCCGATTACCATTGACGTTACACCACCGGCGAGTGCGGCAGCAGTGGGCCGTTGAACGCCGCATCTGGACTATGGAATGGCACGGCATTGTCTTCTCTGACGAATCCCGCTTCTGCCTTCAACACCACGATGGTCGGATCCGCGTGTGGATCCAAATATTGTGGTGTTGCAGACAGAAGCGGGATTCATATGTATGACGCCTGCATTATGCATCGCATACCGGTCCGTTGCTTAGCGTTATGGTTTGGGGCGCAATTGGATATGACACCCGTACCCCTCTGGTACGCATCGCCGGCACACTCAACAGCCACGGCTGCATCCCCGACGTTTTGGAGCATGTAGTCCTCCCTTACCTGCAGGATCTGCCAGCGGCCACGTTTCGACAGGACAACGAGCTCACGCACGTGGCACGCATCGTGCAACAATTCTTCACGGCCCACCAGGGGTCACTGCTGCCGTGGCCCGCCTGTTCTGCTGATATGTCGCCCATCGAACGCGTCTGGACGCTGATCGGCAACCGACTGACACAGCAAGCACCACCCGCGACTACGCCTGATGAACTGTGGCAACGTGTAGAAGCAGCCTGAACCGACATACCCCAAGCCCACATCCAAAGCCACTTTCTTTCGATGCCGCGGCGTGTAGCGCCGTTATTGCCAGTCATGGGGGCTACACGAACTATTGTTGTCTGCGTGTTACGCGAGTCGCACGGGCCAGCAAGCTCACGCGTTTCATCTTTGTATTTGTTGTTATGTGTCCAGGAGATCTGGCTTTGCTATCTCGTGTCCTTCTTGGTGTTGCATTTTGGGTGGCCAGCAGTGTATTTTCTAGAACAGACTCTATATTTGTTGGAATCTAAATGTATCTTTGGGCTGTAATGATAGTATGAGTGTATAATTTATTTATTTGCTTAATTTGAATCACCAGATTATCGATTTTATAACGCATTGTTTCAAATGATATTGTTGTTGATTTAACAGTATGTTTACGCATGCACGTATTTACGTAATTTAGGTCATCGTCTATTAAAATTTGAATCTTTGAATCATGAAAGAAATACGGGATTACGCCATATAATACAAATTTTGAAGATGACAATCCGATTTTTGGCGTAAATGTGACAAGGATGATAAGTCAGATAATATCCGAAAACTTGAAAATTTTCATACTCCAACCTGCGTCTCCCAGAAAACGCCCAGGTATTCTTACCACTACACCACCCAGAACGACGAAGTTTCAAGTTTCCGATGGGAGACGCGGGTTTGAGTACCGCTCCAGGACGATGAAAATTTTCAAGTGTTCGGATATTAACTGACTTACCATCCTTGTCACATTTACGCCAAAAATCGGATTGTCAT
The DNA here is from genome assembly GCA_039090855.1 of Macrothele yani. NCBI lineage: Eukaryota > Metazoa > Arthropoda > Arachnida > Araneae > Macrothelidae > Macrothele > Macrothele yani. The sequence goes on from CM077002.1 coordinate 80,823,142, forward strand.
CTTCAAAATTTGTATCTGAATCCATTCTGTTGGTTCTCGTTTCTGAGGATGGAGTACATGGTGCTTTGAAAGATCTTGTACATGTCTTAGTAATTAAAAGATTATTCGACTGTGAGGATATGTACTTTAATTATTATTATCGTGTAGCGACGGCACTTAGGTTTCTTAACTGATGATTAGCACGATGAACTGAAATTTCCCTTTGCTCCAAATAGTCGTACTGAAAACAAAGACAAAGGAAGTGTCGTTTTAGGATATGGTGATGGTGTGTCTGACGTCGGCGCCGTACCGTCGGTTTTTGGAAATCCCTTTGCTTTAAGAAAGCGACGACATTATTTTTGCATGATCAATTATTTTTCACATTCGTGCACCAGTATCGACTACAAAATTCCACAGTGCGCATTTTGCTTTGAAAATTTTTTTTTCTTCTTCTCAAAAATAAAAGGGAAATAAAACCCAGCCGAAATCGTGTCAGCAACACCTTGACCCGGCCCGTTTGATCCGGAAGAAATGGTCAACCCATTGACCAATCCCCGTTTCCGTCTCTAGTCTGAACGCAAGTGGTGAGTAAGTGTAGACAGTGCAGCAACCTCGTCCTTTGTACTTTAAATACGTTTTCCTGGGAGGAGCCTAATAAACCAACACTGAAGCGCAATTTGAATCCACGTTTCATTTGAACGACTCATATTTTATTTTGAATAATCCCATATATCGTCCATTTCACAAATTTCCTTAATTCGAGATTGCAGAAATTCAGAATCAAGCGTATATGTATTTTGTTTTATTTTTTATGGAAACTAATTAGTGTTACGTTCATAAGCTGGACATTCGAAAATCCATCGCAAAACTGTATACTTCAAAACTTGGAACAGAGGCTTTATGGAAATAATTTAGTGTGTAGACTCTTCCAAAAAATGAAAGTATATTTTTCATCAAAAGTTCATGAATTGGTACTACTCATGGCTATTTCCTTCTTCATTTGAGAGATTCATATATTTCTGTAAAGAAGAAGCAATATTTTTTAAATTTACCACAAAGTGGGCTGTGAAAAATATGTACTTGTCCCAGAATTCCTCAGTTTATGAAAATTCATCTGGTGACATTATTTAAAATTTGCGTCTTTAGTGGCGATGATGCCAATCCCATTTCTGCTTTTCAAGGAAAATTCAGCCAACCACTTTGTTGAAAATTACTCAGTAGTTTTGCGAAGAAGCACTAAAGCTTGAGCTGCAGAGTTCTGCAAAAAGTGCTTACTGCTTCATTTCAGTTTCAAGTAAAATGCTTTCATCATAAACATTTTTGTGCAACCTCAGTTTTAAGCTTTGGTGAAATAAAATGATCGAAAGCTGGGCCAGTTAGGTGTTTGGAAAGAATTAAAGCGAATCGAAACAGTTGCTTTGAGAACCACTGTACCGGACAAAATTCTTTCGGTGTAGAATCTACAAAATTTTTAATGTGATAACATATGAACAAAAGGGGGTTCGGACATTTGGGCACAAGACTTTTGGGCACCGGACATTTGGGCACAAGACTTTTGGGCACCGGACATTTGGGCACAAGACTTTTGGGCACCGGACATTTGGGCACCCGGACATTTTGGCACATTCCCTTTTAGAGCAATGAAATGGCGCTGCGTAAAAAATGATAGTGTTCCTATATTTCTCCCTACTTAAGCAAGTGCTGTAAACAAAAATTTGTTCACTCATATCTCATAATCATTAAGAAATTCAGACATATTTACGATTTTCTGTCTGAAAGACATGAAATCGTACATTTGGGCACTGGACATTTGGTCACCTGGACATTTGGGCACCCGGACTTTTGGGCACAAATGTTTAAGGGGCCGTACAACAATTGCCGTTTCTTGGCCCAATAGTAAGAGTTTGACCGAGAAAATGTTCACCGTAAGGCAAGTGCATATTACACTTGAATATGGGAAACAAAAATACATTCGTGAAAAAAAAAATTCCATTGCACATTTCTTAAACCTTCAACGAAACAAAGCAATTACAGCAGAATTCATACAATGTTTGGAAAAGGACGACAAGGAGGGATTTTTTAATAATGCTACACTTTTACTTACGCACTAAATATTTACATAACATGTCAAGTTATTAATGTTTCTCTTTTACTTAATTAGGCATTAAATTACTATGCCTCATTCATAGACCCTTTTGACAGTCTTTTTTCTACCGATGTCATATTCATAACGTTTACGTATCAAATCAAGTTAATAGCACTGCGCTTTACTTGAGCACTAAATATTAATTCATAGGCCCTAGGCCTAGGACTTTTTAACAGTTTTTGTTCTACCGATGTCACATTTATAACAATTACGTATCAAGTCAAGGTAAACATATTGCGCTTTTACTTAAGCACTAAATATTATTTCACAGGCGCTAGGCCTAGGTCTTTTTAACAGTTTTTTCTATCGATGTCACATTGATAACAATTACGTATCAACTCAAGTTAAAAATACCCTGCCTTTACTTTTTCACTAAATATTTTCTCATAGGGCCTAGGCCTAGGCCTCTTTAACAGCTTTTGTTCTATCGATGTCTCATTTATGACAATTACCTATCAAATAAAGTTAATAATACTGGGCTTTCACTTAGGCACGAAATATTAATTTCTAGGCTCTAGGCCTAGGCCCTTTTCAATAGTTTTTACTCCACCGATGTCATATTCACAACTAAAGTTTATACATCAAATAAAGCTAATAATATTGCGCTTTTACTTAGGATCAAAATATTAATTCATATGCCTAGGCCTATGCCTTTTTCACGGTTTTTAATTTGTCGACTCCATATTCAGGACGTTTACTTTTGAACTCAAGTTAATAGCATTGCGCTTTTACTTAGGCATTCAATATCAATTACTAGACTTTAGGCCTAGGGCCAATGAATTAATAATTAGTGTATGATTAGAAGCGCAATGTGATTAACTTCAGTTCATGCATAAACGTTATGAATATAACATCATTAGAATAAAAACTTTTTAAAAGGCCTAAGCCTATGGCCTGTGAAATAATATTTAGTGCTTAAGTAAAAGCGCACTATTATTACCTTGGCTTGATACGTAATTGTTATGAATGTGACATCGGTAGAACAAGAACTGCTAAAAATGCCTAGGACTAGGGCCTATGAATTAATATTTAGTGCTCAAGTGAAAGCACAATATTATTACCTTGAGTTGATACGTAAACGTTATGAATATGACATCGGTAGAAATAAAGGCTGTCAAAAGGGCCTACGAATGAGGCATAGTGATTTAGTGCCTAATTAAGTAAAAGAGAAATATTAATAACTCGACATGTTATGTAAATATTTAGTGCCTAAGTGAGGTGTTATAAAAAAATCCCTCCTTGTTGTCCTTTTCCGAACATAGTATGAGTTCTGGTGCAATTTCTTTGTTTCGTTGAAATCTAAGGAATGTGCTATGCAGTGGCGCCCATATGAGTACTGGGAGGAGGGGGGGGGGGCTTAGAAAAGTCCTTACCTCCTTAAAGGCTGTCAAACATTTTAGTAAATATGCAAGATACTAAAATTCAACAAAAATAATTGAAACAATCAATTATTAATACCATATTATTTTTAAAAATGCTTCAAAAAAAGGTGTTTCGTCTAATTTAGTGTTTTAAATTTATTTATCAAATATTTGGCTATACCAACGGCATGGGGGGACAGCCCCCTTCCCCCATGGGCGCACTTGGTGCTATGTAATCATGAATATCATGTATTCCATATTTATGATTATGTGCTATGTAATCCAAGACGACGAAATTTTCAAGTTTTCGGATATTATCCTTGTCATATTTACAGCAAAAAAAAAACAAAAAAAAACGGATTGTCATCTTCAAAATTTGTGCACAGTAATTTTTTTAAATTCAATTGTAATTGCCGTTTGTCTCAATGGGAACGTTTTCACCATTCAATTCCCCCCAGAGCACGCAGAAACGGCAATTTTTTGTGCGGCCCCTTAAGATTTGTGCCAAAATGTCCGGGTGCCCAAAAGTCCGGATGCCAAAATGTCCGGGTGCCCAAATGGGTGCCCAGATGTCCGGTGCCCAAATTTCCTAAACTAGAACATAAGTACTTCAGAAAATTTCCACATTCAGAGAAAACAGAGCTAACCGAAAGGACTTAGAGTAAAAGAATTTACTAAATAATGTTAAAATATTTTTCTCTGATAATTTTTTCGCGCTTTATAGATCACAACCCAAATTCCCCCTCATTCATTATTGTATGAATTTACGCTAGGTGCGCTAAATCACATCCACACACACTCATGCATAAGTGAAAATAAAAAAAAATAATGAAAAAAGAAGAACACATATTACAAAAAACGAAGAAATGCTGTCGAAGAAATAGAAAGGAAATGTTTGCATGTTATACATCTACGAAAGATAAAGAACACAGCAAAATTTAAAATTAATTCTAGGAAAAGATGCCTGAAGGACCAAATTTTAATATAACCCGTTTTTCAGATTACGCAAACGTAGAAGGTCAGATGTGAAAGATTTGTTTTTAATTCTTTGTTTGAAGTATGAATTTTTCTTTGTATGAATTAAAACCGCGAAATATTTACCATGCACCTAAGTGCAGTTCCTTATACGTTTTGCTCGAATCTGGAGACACGCTTTATAAGATGGAAAACAAAACTGTCAACTACTTTATTGCTACATATTAAAAAACTGACATCAATTTGCGTATGCAGAGATAGACTGTGTCCACTTCAAACTACACTGTTGGCCACCCAAAATGCAACACCAAGAAGGAAGCATCCGATTGATCTGAAATTCGCATCATGCGTCGCCCGCGATAGGACATGCAAACGATTAGCATTGCAGGGCATATGCAAATCATGTGCGCCCGGCACGCCACCGAGAAGCACTATAAGAAGGGTGCACAGAAGGCGGGGTGTAAGTAGTGGAAATGTGTTGTGCTACCGGACCTGTGCGTGGGAAGCTTCCTGATGCCTCGTCGCAGAATACGGCAGTCATTCCAGCACGTTTCGGAGTTCAACAGAGGACGAATAGTGGCTTATCGCGACAGCGGTTTATCGTACCGAGACATCAGCGCCTGTGTGGGACGACATCCAGCCACAGTGAGGCGAGTATGGATTCGGTGGGTGCAGGAGGGACGGACGGACCGACGTGAGCGATTGCCGCAACAGCTGCACACCACCGAACGAGAGGGCCGGCATGTTGTGCGGTGGGCATTGACAGCTCGCACCGCCACATCACGAACGTCGGCGCAGGAATTAGGGTGTGTTGCACAACAACCGTGTCAGTACGTACTGTTCGACGTCGTCTGCGGGAGCGGGACTTGTCGCACGGTGCTCATTGCTCCGATTGCCATTGACGTTACACCACCGGCGAGTGCGGTGGCAGTGGGCCGTTGAACGCCGCACCTGGACTACGGAATGGCACGACATTGTCTTCTCCGACGAATCCCGCTTCTGCCTGCAACACCACGATGGTCGGATCCGCGTGTGGTGGCTCTGCAGCGACAGCCTGTATGACGCTTGCATTATGCATCGCCATACCCGTCCGTCGCCTGGCGTTATGGTTTGGGGCGCAATTGGATGTGACACCCGCACCCCTCTGTTACGCATCGCCGGTACACTCAACAGCCACCGCTACAACTCCGACGTTTTGGAGCCTGTAGTCCTTCCTCCCTTACCTGCAGGACCTGCCAGCGGCCACGTTTCAACAGGACAATGCGCGCCCGCACGTGGCACGCATCGTGCAACGTTTCTTCAGGGCCCATCAGGTGTCACTGCTGCCGTGGCCCGCTTGTTCCCCGATATGTCGCCCATCGAACACGTCTAGTCGCTGATCGGCAACCGAGTGGCCTGGCAAGCACCACCCTCGGCTGCGCCTGAGGAACTGTGGCAACGTGTGGGAACAGTCTGGACCGACATACCCTAAGCCCACATCCAAAGCCTCTTTCGTTCGATGCCGCGGCGTGTAGCGGCCGTTACTGCCAGCCATGGGGTCCACACGAACTATTGATGTCTGCGTGTTCCGCAAGTCGCACGGGCCTGCAAGCTCAATCGTTAAATCTTTGCATCTGTTGTTATGTGTCCAGTAAATCTGGCTTTGCTATCTCGTGTCCTTCTTGGTGTTGCATTTTGGGTGACCAGCAGTGTATCATTGGAAGCCTTTCCGTGGCACTGTTATTTAGAAAGCAGGGGAGGATTGGCGGTCGCAAAAGGACCCGGGAAATTTTTTGCAAATGGGCCCATTCAGTTGTAGTTCTGCGGTACTATTGTATCACAACTGAAAATCACTTTTTTTATTTAAGAAAGAAAATAAAAAGTACAGTTGCTCCGGAAACAGTGGCAAGCATAGTATTGGGGGTGCGGGATGGGAGGGTGGAGTAAAGAAAGTACACCCGTCATCCTTAAATTGAAGTGGGTGTTGCGGAAAAGTTTTCATCGGCCCATGCCAAGATTTTACTACAGAAAAATTGTACTGCAATTTTTTTGTTGTGGACAATCACAGTTAGAAGTTTCAAGGTATTTAAAATTCATGGCAAACTCACTTAATTGATGTGGAAAAAGCGAATACCCAGGTTTAAATAACTAGTTTAGTTAGTTATGTATGCAATTACTCTGGAGAAGCTCCTAATTGTTGACACACTCAATATTTAGATTTGTTTAAAATTTTCTCTTAAGAACGCTGAAGTAAGAACATTAAACTTTTTTTTAAAAAATTGCTTATATAGCCTTTTCATGTTTGACAGATCGTAAAATAATCTTGATTTTCATACCTTTGAGCTTCCAGTTCTTACATTTTCAACGAAGTGGGCTGAAATTCCAGCAAATATTTGAGAGAGAGAGAGAGAGAGAGAGAGAGAACTGCTACAACCAAAATTATGTTGGAGTTGTACCAAAAATCCTTTTGCATAAGACATGATTTTTAAATTTAAATAAATGAAAAAAAAATACAGAACTTTTACTTTGTAAAATTTTCTATTTGTACTGCAATTTTTGTAATTTTTTCTATTGTGGACAGTCGCAGTTAGAAATTTCAAGATTTTTAAATATCGTGGTGAACAGATTCTTCATTTAGTGATCATATATTCGCACGTGTTTCAATAACAAAACGTGCTTTTATGCTGCGGTCATGTATTGTAAAGACGCTTTACTAAATAACGTAAACAAAGCATTTTGCAACTTCATGTTGAAATGATATCTCCGTAAATGCTTTCATCTGCAACATTTGTCAGTTATCAATCACAAGGAGCTTAGGCTGCGTAAGTAGAACATTTCGGGAGAAAGGGATCGTATATGAACACCCCAGCAAGTAATCTTACAGTTATTTCTAAATAAGTTCTTGATATTATTAGCTTTCACTCTGAATTCTGTGTTGTCATATAGTGGATAGTACATTTCATAATGACCATTATCTAGTATTGTTCTGCAACTTTATCAAACATTGCTTTTATAGCCTTTTCATAAAGTGGTGAAAAACATTTAGCCCTGTTCAGCCCCCACCACAATGCTGTTAACATACGTAGATTGTTGTGCCTCCCGATTTTTCCTGATGCCGGGCTCCTCGAAACATTTCAGGATGAAATGAATGGTCAAGGAAACTATGGAAATAGATAGACATCCCTTCCCCAATACGCAGTTGAGAAAGACATCGGTTAATTACACGGGAGGAAGGAGTGGAAGTTTGGAAGAGGAGATTATTTTTTAATGCCTAAACAGATTAATCTAGTTTTTGGGCTCGTTCGGTATCTTGCAATATACAATTCGGGCTCGGGCGGGCTAGGGCTGACATACTTCGGGCTCGGGCTCTCAAAATTGAGCCGGAACTCAACTCTTATGAGCACAGTACTAATGCCTCCTACAACCAAAGGGAGTAAAATCCAACCCCCCTTTCCCTCGGGAATATATATATAACATCTTGTACACACCCTCGACTTCTCGCAACATACGGTACATACATTCTCGTTACTCAGCTACGAAGTGAACCGAGAAGTTCACAAACGCACATCGCCCATCTATTGAAGTTGGGATTCTATAGTTGCCTGGTGAGGGGATTTTTTTCCCTAATTCAAAATAGAAGTCCTCTCCCCCCCCCCCCCGCTTGTAATAATTACATTTTGTATTTTCGTTTATAAAAAAGTGTTGTAGTTCAGTTGTGTGTTTAAAACAACTGAACTGAAAACATTTTTAAGAAAGTGAGAAAGAAAGAGACAAAATATACGGAAGGGCCCCACCGGGAAATGTCCCGGTGGGCCAATACGCCCCTGTTAGAAAGTTACTGGATATAGTGGGCTAATTTCGCTACACTGACTAGAATAACTCAGCAGAGAGATTTAGGTTAATTGAAACGATCTTATTCGACACAAGCGCCCTATGCAGTCATTTGCCGTTTATAGAAGAAAGGCAATCTCGTTTTGTATTCGAAAATTAAATTTTCTTAAACAACTTTCTCAGGTTACAGATTTGTTCACAATACAAAAAGAGCAAATAATGCTGTTTTAACAGTTCGTCGGCTCTGTCTTGCCTGTTGTTTAAAACCCCCAAGCACGGTGAATTACTGGTAACAAGAGCAAATGGTTTTCGCCGCTCTTTTTTTTTTTTTTTTTTTTTTTTCAGAATCATTTTGCGATCAATCAAAGTGGCGGTGGCCTATCTGAGAACAATGAGAGTCATGTGACCTCAAGCGACCGCTGGATCGTTCAGAATGGGTTGTGTGAAGCAGGAAGATGAGCGAGGAAGGTTAGGGGGCGTGTGTTTCGTGGGAGGCGACAAACGGGGCTGGAGCTCTACAAATGCTGTGAATTTGCTCAACGTGACGTATGAAAACACAGGCTGTTCTGACGTCACTGACTTCGGGGCGCCGCGGTTCTATCAACCGCAGTAAGTATCCACCTGCACTGACGATCTTCTCTTCGAAAATATCGATTGGGCGACGGGAAATACGTGCTGCGCCAAAGCTCTGCGGGAGATTTTTTCCTGCGCGAGTCTCTTTAAGCACCCTGGTCGATAAATCATTATGATCCCGATGGAAACAATGGACTGCACTGATTGCTCGATTAATCTTTTATGAGGCACATTTGAACATTTTTAGGAGGAGTTAAGTAAATCAATGAGATCAGTTTCTGTAAGAACACCCGGGCCTTACTGAAGGACGACGAGTGGATTGTCACTTCACGTGGAAACCAATATATGCCATAAACGACACTGCGCTTTTTACATACACATCATTTTGAATTAATTATTAAGTGACGTAGTAAAACAGATTAACTTTTGCTCTTTGCTTTGTTTAATCATAATGTAACGTGCGTGATTGCATCACCGATCGTGTCTGTTTCTACGGAAATGAGGTCGAATGAAGTTTTCTGGACATTTTTACTCAAGCTCCTAGACAAATTTAATAATTCCAGCCGTGTCTTGTTGAGTCATCTTGACTTTGACCATTCCTCAGAGATGGGACCCCACCCGAGTTCCGAGTCCCGGGAGTGGCAAGTGTGTTGCATTTGTCTTAAGGCGCTGGCTCTGTCTCCTTCCCGGAGCCTGTGGTCTTAAATTAGAGATGAGCTACTGCTTATAACTCTCTGAATTGCTTATAGCTGTTAAACCAAATAACAAAACAAAATTGTCTTCGATAACCTTAGCTCATTTCACGAGCAAGCGCAAAGAAAAGAAGAAGAAGAAGAAGAAAATTAATAACCTGGAAAAGAAAAACGTTTGAGGTCCAAGAGATCAAAATGTTAATAGGCAATGTGCTCGGTAAGTTAAAATATGCACCTGATAGGTCCAAATAGTGGGATTAATATACCTTCTGGGCACGTTAAAAATTTATTTGTATGAATACACAAGCGCTTTCGAAATTATCAGACGATTTCATCATATCAGGTGTGATATTTAAAAGGTAAAAAGGCACTTCACAAAATAACTCCGTGGTGGCTGGGTAACCAGCGAGACATACACTCGACGTAGATATTTAATGGGGTCTTGAGTTCAGATATGATACATCGTAGATGATATCGACCAGCTGTTGCCACAGAACAAGTTACAAAAAGTAAGGAACGGAATGCAGTTACAGATAAGTTGAAGATGTACTGGTAGGCGACTTCGAGGAGATTGCCGAAGGAGATTGATGAAAGTTAATTTCTGCCTTGATAAGAAACCTCCATTATTGAAGTAGCGTAACGGGTTGTTCGTCGTTACAACAGGTTATATATTACAATTGCTTCACTATATCGCAGGTGCCATTCACTAGGATAACCAGTTATTATCCTAGTGAATGGCACCTGATCCCAAAGTGGTGTGAATTGGTCACTCAAGCAGGTTCTGGCTAAAGCTGTTGAGGTGCTTCCGTTTTTAATAGTCCTTTGCTGTTCAGTGATTCTGCTTCTTTTTGTGCTTCCGATATACATACTCTGAATAACATCCATGAGATAACCAGCTTATGAACCTATAACCAGTTTTTGCACCTATCAACATCCCTAGCACCTCTCACCACCAATTCAATCAAAAAATAACAACTTTCCACACTTTAATTAGGAGAGCCTATACCTGTACCTCTGATGACACCCTTCGGGATGACAAAATGCAGAAAATTAAGGTTTTGGCTCAAAACAATGGCAATGATATAAAGCAAATAGACACCTTTTGCACTAAATATAATAGACCTTTCAATTCAACCTTGAAGCCTTCTAAAAAAACTATAAGATTCGTCGGCTCTGTACCTTATATGCCTGCTATCACTAACTTGTTACGTCAAGCTTGCCTTAAACATTCTTTGACCTTTGGCTTGAGCACTAAGAATATCTTCTTGCAAATCAGAAAGGACAGGGACCAACCCAACATTCTCAACTCAGCAGGTGCTTACTCGATCCCTCTGGTTAAACAAGCTTCCCCTCTCGTGGATGTTATTCAGAGTAGGAATATCGGAAGCAGAAAAAGAAGATTACGTTGCAGAATTACTGAACAGCAAAGAACGATTAGAAACGGAAGCACCCCAACAGCTTTAGCCAGAAGCTGCTTGAGTGACCAATTCACACCGCTTTGGGTTCAGATAACCCTAATAACTGGTTATCCTAGTGAATGGCATCTGTAATATAGTGAAGCAATTGTAATATATAAACACCTGAATACCTGTTTCAACGAGGTACAACCCGTTACACTGCCTCACCCTTGGAGGTTTCTTATCAAAGCAGAAACTAACTTTCATCAACCTCCTTAGACAATTCCCTTGAAGTCACCTGCCAGTGCATCTTTAACTTAACTTCCAATAGAAGTCATCGCTCTTTTCACGTTTATAAGTGAGTCACGGAAAAATTCTCATCTGCTGCCACCGGGAATCGAACCCAGGGTCTTCCAGTTACGCACCGGACATGCTTCCACTACATCACAGCGGTCTCGATTTGCCGAACCAGGTGGTTTGGCAGTTTGTCGTATGTCCGTCTTTAGAATTTCGAGGCCGCTGTGGTGCAGTGGAAGCATGTCCGGCGCGTAACTGGATGACCTGGGTTCGATTCCCGGTGGCGGCCGATAAGAATTTTTCCGTGACTCACTTATAAACGGGGAAAAAGCGATGACTCCTATTTGATGTTCCTAATCCACGCCAACTGTGTATTTATTATTTAACTTAACTTATCTGTAACTGCATTCCGTTTCTTACTTTTTTGTAATTTGTCCTGTGGCAGCATTTGATCTATGACATCTACGATGAACTCAAGACCCCATTAAGTATCTACGTCGAGTGTATGTCTCGCTGATTACCCAGCCACAACGGAGTTATTATGTGAAGTGCCTTTTTACCTTTCAAGTATCACACCTGATGATGAAATCTCCTGAGGATTTCGAAAGCGCTTGTGTATTTATACGAATAAATTTTTAAAGTGCCTAGACGGTATTATAATCCGCTATTTGGAAAAACGTTTGTTTTCCATGTCTTGCCTCTATAAATCGAAATGTTTACTTACGCATCTATAAAACTTCGTTGAATAACACATTATCTGAAAATAGTTACATAGTCAGCCCATATATACACACAGTAATAGAGATAAACTTCTTTCATTTTTAGAACCGTCGCAAGACACACTTTATCACTCGTTAAAAATATAAACGATGACATTCTGTGTCCAGAAGGAATGCTCAATCTAGCGTACAGGTTATAATGGTACAGTCATATCTCACTTCAGATAGCAACTACTCCGACAACAAGAATTATTTTTGTTTTGTTTCGTTCCAATGTTTAACACCCACCATGATCAACTCTATAGGCTATAAGCAATCGCCCATCTCTAATTAAGGGACTCTAGTTCTAAAAACGGGAGTGAGCTAGTGCCATAAGATTCGAGCCTAGGATTTGGACCACTGGATCATTGAGGCGGCTAACACAAAGTTCTTCCCATTGCTTTCGAACAAAGATGTTTCCAAGTACAGAGAAATAAACAAAAAGCTGCGTAAAGTGTTTTCTACCAAAATTAGTTGTCGAAATATCGCATACAGACTTACGAGCTGTGTAGATACAACTGCTTTACTGTTGATAAATGTTCAATGGGATAAATGTACAATGAGCTGTTGTACAATGGTGACTGAGAAAATTACATTTTGGGTTGACTACGAGTTTTTGTAAGTTGGTTCTAACGAAGTAGTGGTTATCACAGTTGAGAAGTTGTATTTTCAGGATTAAAGCTTCCATGCCGATCAGTCGAAAAAGAAAAAAAATATTTTTCACTTTTTATCTGTTTAACCGACATGCGTCTGAATAAATTTTATCTCATAAAGTTTGCTAGCATGCGTTTTGTGAAACCAGTACGTGCTTATGGTATCACTTTGGCCGTCCATCTGTTGACTCTGCACACACTAGTCCGATTTGAAAAATTGTTTTTGCATTGCAAAGCCCGAAATGTAAGACGATCCTTGCTTTCTGGTTTTTCCGATGCAAAACTTCGACACTAGAGAACGTAAATGTAGATGTTACCGAATTGCGTTTTCTTCTTTATCTCTGCATTTAAAAGTCCGATTAGAGAAATTCTTTTTGAAACGGATAGAGCTGCTAGCGGGAAATGTTTAGCATATAAATTATAATTTTTGGTATAAAGAGTTGTTTTGCCACCAGGGGCGTAATAAGAGTTGTTTGCCACCAGGGGCGTATATTTATGGGTATAAGAGTTGTTTTGCCACCAGGGGCGTATATTTATGTCCCTGTTGTTTTTGCAGCAACATCTGAATTTCTAAAAATTCGATTGAAAATATTCTTTAGTGATTAGCCCTTTTGAGAATATTTTTTGCTTAAAGTAATGTATAATTTTTCCGTCAGGAGAGTAGATATTTATCCTATTTTGTTCGATATTTCTGCTTTTAAAAGTTCGATCTGAAAAATTCTTTCTTTGTCGGAGGGAGCTTTTGGTGCAAAATGCTTTGCATGTAGTTTTAAATTGTTCATCTAAGAAGTTTTCTACTACAGGCTTTAAGTTCACCTTTCCTGTTACAGTATATTTAGAACAATATCTGCACGTCTAAAAACCTGAATGAAAAACTCTTTTTTTGTTCGGATACTACTAAATACGAAAGAATTTCGTGTGCATTTCCTGCCCAAGATTGTGCCCAATTTTGGAGCTAGAGGCGTAAATGTTTTATCTATTTTTTTTCGATATCGCTCTTGTTGAAGTCCAATTAAAACAATTCTTGTAATACCGGAAACCATTCACCTCGCAGATTTTTTTGTATGAACTCCTGGCTTTTTTATAGTTCACAGTTTTGGCGCTAGGTGGTGTTAGTGTGTATTTCTGTCTGCAACTGTATCTCCGCTTCCGAAAATTCTATTGAAAATCCTCTTTCTTTTTTTACTGTATGCCATTCGTCACAGTAAAAATGGAGAACATTATCCTCTTTAAATAACGCTCGGCTTTCCTGCTACGGGTGTAAACACGAAAATTTCTTCTCGTTATCGCTGCTTCCAGGAGACATACTTGAAAAATCAATTTTTTTTAGCATAAATTTTGTTATGAAGAATAATACTATTTACGTGTTTTCTACTTTTTCATTATTCAAAATTCTTCAGCCAGGGGCGTCAGCGGATGTTTCTACCAGAAACAGTTCATTCGATTCTAAAAAACTTTCCTCGTAGGATACTCTTTAATATGATGGTTATTTTGCTCCCATCTCCTTATTTAAGTAACACACAGCCCTATCCATCTATCTTACTCAGATTTCAGTATGGCTTCTAAAATACTCCCATACCTTCAAAATCCTACTTCCTGTATGGATGGCTGAAGGTATAGTCCAAATGCAACGAAACTTTTGAAATGATTTATCATATGTTACGAATTGTTTCCTGGTAAAAGCAAATAACTGTTTATATTAAAAAGTTCGAGCAAATTATTAAAACAGTCAAACAAGATAAGCATCGTTACTGTATCTGTCAAAACATATCTACACGAAGGTGAAAAAACGCGAACACGAAACGGCAACTGATGTTTTAAAACACGTGTGATTCTTTCTTTCTTTTTTCTTATATTATAATTCTAGATGCTTTAAGGAGCATCTACATTTTGAGTATCATGAATGTTTTTTGAAGGCAAACTAGTAAACAGGTGAAAACGATTTATTTCGACAATGTTTCTGAGAAGCTCAGAGTGTGATCAACAACATGATTTCCTAAAAAGCGTACGTATTTTTTTAAAAACAAAAGAAAACACCTCATTCATTATTAAAGCGTCTTTGTTCCAGTATAATTTGCTGAATTGATTTTGCACATTTCAACCATAAAATGTGCAAATGAATACAACGTGGAAGTTAATAGCCCCGTAAAACAAAGTGATCTATACGTCATTCCGGGAAGAAGTCTTGATTGGTCGGCCGATATAGATTAAAAATGATGCCCTCTCAATTGTAGGGACAGAATACCCTGGCATCTTTATCTCAGTGGGTTATTAATATCTGTGCCTACCACAGTGCTTTTGACGCCGTATTAATTCCACTCTCTGCTCGTATGGTTGTCGTGTTTAACCTTTTGAGTCGAACTGGTGACCTCTACCGAGGTGGCCTTCATTTTGACCATTCGCTCCTTATCGTGCTCGATGATCTAACCGTCCTTGAATGTCACCTTGTCAGACGCATTCCATCAGTTGTCTTTAGCCGAGGTATGATTAATTCCGTCCAATTAATTGAACATCAATGTTACTATTATTCTTAATGCACAAGGTACTGAACACCGACGTCTATTAAGTCCTGGACAAATCGTTCCGGAGTCAGTTGAGAATTTTTTGTCTTCACAGTCACGCCATCAGAAAGAAAATCACGAAAAAAAGAAAATAAAGCCAGATAAAAAGAAACATAAATCGTTCTTCGGAAAGGAATAAATTATACGATCTAATGGTTTCCATGTCGCCCTAGATAGCTTGATTACTTTTGATTTTTATGCCCAAATGCCCATCTGTATTTCAGATTTTTTTTAACTTTCTTTTCTTTCTTCTTTCTTTCCTTTAAACCTTTGCTTTCCTTGGTGAAGATAACAAATAACTAATAAGAGTTCAAGAAATATTTTCGTGTTTGGAAACATCTGCAAAACTACAAATTGAGCTATTGCCAATATATATAAGGAGTCACATACCTTTTCTTACTTAACCAATTTCCATTATTCTCTACTAATTATCTCAAGAATCTGCGGTGTCCACTCTAACGACACGGAACTCTTCATTTTTTGTGGAGACACAGTATCACTTTGCAAATTCAGCTACACTCCACATTAAAAAAAAGAAATCAGAAATACAAAAAACAAAGTTAGTTTTAAAGTTAGTTCAGAAGAAAAGGAACAGGCATTCTTAATAATGCTTGCAAATAACCAACACACAGCGTTTTGACATAGTTATATGCAAAATTAAACACTGTCAGTTAGAACTAATGTGAAACAAAAACCATTGTTTTAATATTGTCAGTTATTCCCATGTTTGCTTGAGGACACACTTTTTTGTTTACTTATTTCATATGCGTATTTCTTCCCTGTGACGGGCCAGCCAGTGCTAGAAGTCATTTAAATCCTCTTAACAGGTCTGAATTTTTATTTCATGGTTTTTCAAAATCATCATTATCATCATTGTCAACCATTATCAATCCACTGCTGGACGAAGGTCTCCCCAAGTTTCTTCCACAACGGTCTATCTTGTGCCAGTCTCCTGCATGTTACTCCCGCATATTTTCGAATTTCAACCACCCATCTCCCATGTGGTCTTCTTCTGGGTCTTTTCCTGACCCTTAGATTCCAATCTAAAATTTCGGCTGTCCATCGATGGTCTGTCCTTCTGGCAGTATGTTAAGCCCATTGCCATTTCAGGGATTTAATTCTGATCATGATGTCTTCCACTCTTGTTATTTTTCGGATCCACGAGTTCTTCTTCTTATCTCTCCTGGTTACACCAAGCATGCACCTCTTCATGCTTCTTTGAGTTGTCTGCAGCATTTGTATGTCTCTTTCAGTTAAGGTCCACGTCTCTGCACCATACGTAAGCACTGTAAGGATGCATGGATCAAACACTTTTCTTTTAAGACATAATGGCATATTGCTCTTGAAAATTATGCCGTTTCTTCCAAAAGCTCTCCAGGCAAGTTTTGTACGCCGATTAATTTCTTCATCAATGTGACCCTCACTTGATATCTGCTGTCCAAGATAAACGTACGTGTCTGTAATCTCCAGCTTTTATCCATCAATCGATAAATCTTCATTTCTGGTAAAGGCATTGAACATCACTTTTGTCTTCTGAAAGTTCATTTTTAATCCCACTTCTTTACTCTTGTCATCAAGTTCCTGGATCCTTCTAAAGCCGAGAATATGTTCTTCTGTTCCAACTTGAAGTTATTATGGTGTTTTTTAAGGTTGGTTATGTCAATACATTTTTTTTTGTCTTATGAGCTTGCCACGTTCGAGTTTAGTGTTGAGGTGCATCTTACATCTCACCAATCTATGGTCACTACCTGTGTTGAACTTGTTTAGCACACTGCAGTCTTCCATGACGAATTTTTTGTTACACATAATAAAATCAATTTCACTTGTCGCGTCATTTGGATGTCTCCATGTCCATTTCCTATGTGGTTTTTTCTTGAAAAACGAGTTTATGATGAAAAACCCTTCTGCTCCTGCAAACTCTACTAGCGTATTTCCACGCTGGTTTCTATTGCCGTGACCGAACTTACCTACTGAAGTTTCATTCTGTTGCCGTTGCAATATGTTTGCATTGAAATCTCCCATAATTATCTTCAAGTGCTGCTTGCCTTTATTATTTAGATACGAATTTTCTCATAAAATTCTTCAATTTCTTCTTCAGCATGACTTGCGGTGGGTGCATAAGTTTGAATAAACTGAGCCTGCTATCTTCTCGAGAGTTGGATAACGAGTCGTGCAGCATTGTCAGAGGAACTTTCAACTTCTACAACTTTATCCTTCAGTTTCTAGTTTATTATAAATCCAACATCACTAGTTCTGCCAGTATCTGCCTAACGATAGTAGAAGAGATGTCCACTTTTCAGTTCGATGAGATCTCCTTTTCTCCTTACCTCACTTAGCCCGACGATCTCCCATTTGATCCTTTGTAGTTCCTCTTTGAATTCAAGAAGCCTTGAATCAGAAGATAGGGAGTGTCCATTATACGTAGCCAAGGTCAGCATCAGATAGCAGCCGAGTCCGGTCTTCCATTGATTCTTAACACCCTCTGCCTCATGTCGCACTGGCCGCTGCCTCGGCCAGGTACATTCCAGCTGCCGGAGACTGAGGGCCAAGATTTAAGTTATGGAGTCATTTTGGAGTGGTTGGGCCATAACTCACCATGCTGGCCAAGCGAGTTGGTGAGTGTGGGATAGCATTTCCTCTAATCCAGATGGTATAATTGTACCGCTATTGGCGGTCGTCAGAGCCCCTTTAGTGGGAACAGCATGCACCACGAAAAGGTGGGGTTGACATTTGTCAAGGAAAGGCTGTGATGTTGCGCATCACCTGACCTCAAAATATATACCACAAATATATATATATATATCATCATTGTCAATCATTATCAATCCACTGCTGGACGAAGGTCTCCCCAAGTTACCTCCACAACGGTCTGTCTTGTGCCAGTCTCCTCGATTTCACTCCCGCATACTTTTGAATTTCATCAACCCATCTCCCATTTGGTCTTCTTCTGGGTCTTTTCCTGACCCTTGGATTCCAATCTAAAATTTCGGCAGTCCATCGATGGACTGTCCTTCTGGCAGTATGTCCAGCCCATTGCCATTTCAGGGATTTAACTCTGATCATGATGTCTTCCACTCTTGTTATTTTTCGGATCCACGAGTTCCTCTTCTTATCTCTCCTGGTTACACCAAGCATGCACCTCTGCATGATTCTTTGAGTGTCTGCAGGCTTTGTATGTCTCTTTTAGTTAAGGTCCACGTCTCTGCACCATACGTAAGCACTGGAAGGATGCATGATCAAACACTTTTCTTTTAAGACATAATGGCATATTGCTCTTGGAAATTAGGCTGTTTCTTCCAAAAGCTCTCCAGGCAAGTTTTGTACGCTGATTAATTTCTTCATCAATGTGACCCTCACTTGATATCTGCTGTCCAAGATAAACGTACGTAGCTGTTATCTTCAGCTTTTCTCCATCAATCGATAAATCTTCATCTCTTGTAAAAGCATTGAACATCACTTTTGTCTTCTGAAAGTTCATTTTTAATCCCACTTCTTCACTCTTGTCAGCAAGTTCTTGGATCATACTCTGCAGCTCTGATGGGGTAGTTGCAAAAATGACTATGTCATCAGCAAAACGAAGGTGGGTTACATAATCTCCATTTATCTTTATCCCATTGTTTTCCCAGTTCAGTGATTGAAAGACATTTTCCAATGTGGCGTTAAAGAGCTTCGGAGATATGGTGTCACCTTGTCTCACTCTCTTTCCAATTTTTATGTGTGTTGTATTTTCAAATAGCCGAATCTTTGCACTTGCATTTTCATAGATGTTATTAATAATATTAATGTATGCATCTTCAATACCGCAGGATTTCAGAGCCATTGTAACTGCTGATGGTTTCACCGAATCAAAGGCTTTTTCATAATCGATAAAAGCCATGCACAATGGAAGTTCATATTCCCTCGCTCTTTCAATTAGTTCTGTCAGTACGTGGATATGATCTGTTTATATATATATATATATATATATATATATATATATATATATATATATATATATATATATTCTATAAAGAAGATACCTAAGCAAAAAAATACATATATAATTTTGACTCACACCTAGTACAACATAGAAAAGGTTATGTATCTACCTGTGTGAGTAAAAGGAGAAAAGATAAAAAAATAAAATAAAACAACTGAATGTAGAAGGTGTCGAGAATACTGAGCCTTGGCTTTATCAAGGACCAGCAAAAACTCTGCATTTTCTCACTTCCACAAAGACCTAGTTGGAAATGGGATTCTGCAAGGCCATAGATGCAAGTAACATTCCCACCTAAAATGGTTTAAAAAATATATATATAAGTCATGTCCTCCGTAGAGTAGCATGACCTAGCACTAGTTAACAATTTCGCTTGCATCCATTAACCTTCATGGCCCGACCCATGCTCTTCATCTGTTACTATTAAACAGAGAGAAGAAGATTAAAGAGAACTCAAGCTGTGAGAGTGACATAATAAATAGAAATGATTTTCGGCTATAACGAAATTCCAAGTTCGTTTGAGAGAGAATTTAAACCTGAAAAACAATGCAAAAGAAATCCCAATTTCAGGTTTAAATTCTCTCTCAAACGAACTTGGAATTTCGTTATAGCCGAAAATCATTTCTATTTATTATGTCACTCTCACAGCTTGAGTTCTCTTTAATCTTCTTCTCTCTGTTTAATAGTAACAGATGAAGATCATGGGTCGGGCCATGAAGGTTAATGGATGCAAGCGAAATTGTTAACTAGTGCTAGGTCATGCTACTCTACGAGAGGACATGACTTATATATATATTTTTTAAACTATTTTAGGTGGGAATGTTACTTGCATCTATGGCCTTGCAGAAACCCATTTCCAACTAGGTCTTTGTGGAAGTGAGAAAATGCAGAGTTTTTGCTGGTCCTTGATAAAGCCAAGGCTCAGTATTCTCGACACCTTCTACATTCAGTTGTTTTATTTTATTTTTTTATCTTTTCTCCTTTAACTCACACAGGTAGATACATAACCTTTTCTATGTTGTACTAGGTGTGAGTCAAAATTATATATGTATTTTTTTGCTTAGGTATCTTCTTTATAGAATGTGAATTCTGAATTTTCAAAACTGCTGCGTTGCGCGTTTTGATTTTCAGGTTATTTTGCACCCTTCGTTTTAAATTCTAAAAATTTTTCCTTAGTCTTCAGTTTTGCTCTTAAGTATATATATATATATATATTCTGAAGTTTCATTATGTTGCCGTTGCCCTATTTTTGCATTGAAATCTCCCATAATTATTTTCAAGTGCTGCTTACCTTTATTATTTAGACGACAAATTTCCTCATAA
The DNA here is from genome assembly GCA_039090855.1 of Macrothele yani. NCBI lineage: Eukaryota > Metazoa > Arthropoda > Arachnida > Araneae > Macrothelidae > Macrothele > Macrothele yani. The sequence continues at coordinate 80,843,643 of CM077002.1, forward strand.
AATTCTTCAATTTCTTCTTCAGGATGACTTGTGATGGGTGCATAAGTTTGAATAATCTGAGCCTGGTATCTTTTCGAGAGTTGGATAACAAGTCGTGCAGCTCTGTCAGAGGAACTTTCAACTTCTACAACTTTATCCTTCAGTTTCTTGTTTATTATAAATCCAACACCACTAGTTCTGCCAGTATCTGTCCCACGATAGTAGAAGAGATGTCCACTTTTCAGTTCGATGAGATCTTCTCCTTTTCTCCTTACCTCACTTAGCCCCACGATGTCCCACTTGATCCTTTGTAGTTCCTCTTCCAATTCAAGAAGCCTTGAATCAGAAGATAGGGAGCGTCCATTGTAAGTAGCCAAGGTCAGCATCAGATGGCAGCCTAGTCCGGTCCTCCGGGGATTCTTAGCACCCTCTGCCTTCATGTCGCACTGGCCGCTGCCTTGGCTAGGTACATTCCAGCTGCCGGAGACTGAGGGCCAAGATTTAAGTTGTGGAATCATTTTGGAGGGGTTTGGCCATAACTCACCACGCTGGCCAAGCGGGTTGGTGAGTGTGGGATAGAATTTCCTCTAATCCCGATGGTATAGTTATACCGCTATGGGCGGTCGTCAGAGCCCCTTTAGTGGGAGCAGGATGCACCACGAGAAGGCGGGGTTGACAGTTGTCAAGGAGAGGCTGTGGTGTTACGCATCACCTGACCTTACATCCCAGGTAAATTCCGTCATGGCAACAGAAACCAGCGTGGAAATACTCTCGTTGAGTTTGCAGAGGCAGAAGGGTTTTTCATCTTGAACTCCTTCTTCAAGAAAAAGCCACACAGGAAATGGACATGGAGACATCCAAATGGGACGACAAGTGAAATTGATTTTAGTATGTGTAACAAAAAATTCGTCATAGAAGACTGCAGTGTGCTAAACAAGTTCAACACAGGTAGTGACCATAGATTGGTGAGATGTAAGATGCACCTTAACACTAAACTTGAACGTGGCAAGCTCATAAGACAAACAAAATCTATTGACATAACCAACCTTAAAAAACACCATAATACTTTCAAGTTAGAACTGAAGAACAGGTTCTCTGCTTTAGAAGGCCTAACATCGGAAGAAGTGGACATCTCTGAAGTTAACAGAAAAGTAACCAAAGCTCTTATGGAAACAGCAACAAAATTAGCTGGGTCTAAGAACAAGTTGCATGTGAACAAATTATCAGGAAAAACCAAAATGTTGATGCAAAAAGAAGAGAGATGAGGACAACTAAAGAAGATGTGACTTCCAAAGTGGAATATATAGAGCTATGCAAGACAGTACGAAAAAGTATCACTGAAGACGTAAGGAAATTCAACTGTGAACTAGTGAGGAAAGCAATTGAAAACAACCAAAGCCTAAAATTGGCAAAGGGACATCTCAGTAAGGGAAGAAAACAGATTATGGCACTGAGAAAAGAAGATGGCTCTGTAACAAGAAATAGAGGCGAAATTTTGACAAGAGTGAAAGATTTCTACTCCAAATTATATGAAAGGGATGATACATGCACTACAGACATCATGAAAGATACCAGTACCAGAGTTCCTCCAGTCCTTCCAGCAGAAGTTGCACATGCAATCAAGAACATGAAGCGAGGAAAAGCTCCAGGAGAAGATGGAATTACTGTAGACATCATACAAGAAGCAAGTGGAGAAATCGAAACAGTACTCGCCCAAATTTTCACTCGATGCCTTAATGAAGGAAAGATTCCTGAGGATTGGAACACCGCTACAATGATCCTGCTACATAAGAAAGGTGACATTGAAGATCTCGGAAACTACAGACCTATCAGCCTCCTATCAGTAGTTTATAAAATCTTCACTAAAGTTCTTTCACACCGCTTGAAGGTAACACTGGACATGGCTCAACCGAGAGAACAAGCTGGATTCAGGAGTGGCTACAGCACAATAGATTATATCCACGTGCTGAGAGAACTAATTGAAAGAGCGAGGGAATATGAACTTCCATTGTGCATGGCTTTTATCGATTATGAAAAAGCCTTTGATTCGGTGAAACCATCAGCAGTTACAATGGCTCTGAAAACCTGCGGTATTGAAGATGCATACATTAATATTATTAATAACATCTATGAAAACGCAAGTGCAAAGATTCGGCTGTTTGAAAATACAACACACGTAAAAATTGGAAAGGGAGTGAGACAAGGTGACACCATATCTCCGAAGCTCTTTAATGCCACATTGGAAAATGTTTTTCAGTTGCTGAGCTGGGAAAGCAAGGGGATAAAGATTAATGGAGATTATTTAACCCACCTTCGTTTTGCTGATGACGTAGTCATTTTTGCAACTACCCCATCAGAGCTGCAGAGTATGATCCAGGAACTTGCTGACAAGAGTAAAGAAGTGGGATTAAAAATGAACTTTCAGAAGACAAAAGTGATGTTCAATGCTTTTACAAGAAATGAAGATTTATCGATTGATGGAGAAAAGCTGGAGATAACAGACACGTACGTTTATCTTGGACAGCAGATATCAAGTGAGGGTCACATTGATGAAGAAATTAATCGGCGTACAAAACTTGCCCGGAGAGCTTTTGGAAGAAACAGCATAATTTTCAAGAGCAATATGCCATTATGTCTTAAAAGAAAAGTGTTTGATCAATGCATCCTTCCAGTGCTTACGTATGGTGCAGAGACGTGGACCTTAACTAAAAGAGGCATACAAAGGCTGCAGACAACTCAAAGCAGCATGGAGTGGTGCATGCTTGGTGTAACCAGGAGAGATAAGAAGAGGAACTCGTGGATCCGAAAATGACAAGAGTGGAAGACATCATGATCAGAGTTAAATCCCTGAAATGACAATGGGCTGGACATACTGCCAGAAGGACAGACCATCGATGGACAGCTGAAATTTTAGATTGGATTCCAAGGGACAGGAAAAGACCCAGAAGAAGACCACATGGGAGATGGGTGGATGAAATTCGAAAGTATGCAGGGGTGACATGGAGGAGACTGGCACAAGACAGACCGTTGTGGAGGAAACTTGGGGAGACCTTCGTCCAGCAGTGGATTGATAATGGTTGACAATGATGATGATGATGATATATATTCTATTAAGAAGATACCTAAGCAAAAAAATACAAATATAATTTTGACTCACACCAAGTACAACATAGAAAAGGTTATGTATCTACCTGTGTGAGTAAAAGGAGAAAAGATAAAAAAATAAAATAAAACAACTGAATGTAGAAGGTGTCGAGAATACTGAGCCTTGGCTTTATCAAGGACCATCAAAAACTCTGCATTTTCTCACTTCCACAAAGACCTAGTTGGAAATGGGTTTCTGCAAGGCCATAGATGCAAGTAACATTCCCACCTAAAATTGTTTTAAAAAATTTATATATGTCATGTCCTCCGCAGAGTTGTATGACCTAGCACTAGTTAACAATTTCGCTTGCATCCATGAACCTTCCTGGCCCGACCCATGCTCTTCATCTGTTACTATTAAACAGAGAGAAGAAGATTAAAGAGAACTCAAGCTGTGAGAGTGACATAATAATTAGAAATAATTTTCAGCTATAACAAAATGCCAAGTTCGTTTGAGAGAGAATTTAAACCTGAAAAACAATGCAAAAGAAATCCAAATTTTTTCATTGCAATTAAAAAAGGAAATATTAATTTTTAAAAAACAGATTTTTGAAAGAAACTTGAGTCTAAAACCCCCTACTCTACAACTTATGACAGCACGAAAACGAGAATAAGTTAAAGACAATAATTAACTAAAGAAAACTTTGTGAAAGTTATATGACTTAAACAGTTAGTTGCAATATGTACAAAGTATTTCAGCAGTGCTTTAAGTGCATAATTAATTAGTTATTAAGTACTTAACTACTTTGAAAATACAGCGCAAAGGAAAGGGACAAGCTTAGCCATCTGCTGTTCCTAGGTTCCCCAAAAAACGCGCAAAGTTACAAAGAAAAGAAAGAGTTAAAACCCGCAAAAATGTTAACAGACAAGCCAGTGCCTAAAAGCTGAAAAGCAAAAAATCAACAGAGAAAAAGTACATGAAGTACAAACATTGGATAGCTATACTAAAAATAGTAAAACCAACATTAAAATTAATAAGATTCTGATTAATCTATAGAAGCTCACTAAGGTGATTTAATACATGCAAAGATTATTAAATACACTACTCGTGTATTTTATAATATTTCTCATGTATTCTGGAGAGTTAATTCTGCTCTTTCTGATCATACAGATCCACAGTCTTAAGTTTATATATTTTTTTCTCTGGTTAAAATCTCCGCGAGTTGGTTTCTTTCTGTATGAGGAGGCCATCAGCCCCACCCACACTGCCCCCCAGCGACTAGGGAGTGGCGGAAGAGGTCAGCCATGTTTTACTCTTGTGAGGAGAAAGTTTCGTCGCACAAGAGGTAAGCTCTCTTCCTTGTATTAGGGTTTTAGGTTTTATAAGTTCAATGTTTGTACTTCATGTACTTTTTCTCTGTTGATTTTTTGCTTTTCAGCTTTTAGGCACTGTCTTGTCTGTTAACATTTTTGCGGGTTTTAACTCTTTCTTTTCTTTGTAACTTTGCGCGTCTTTTGGGGAACCTAGGAACAGCAGATGGCTAAGCTTGTTCCTTTTCTTTGCGCTGTATTTTCAAAGTAGTTAAGTACTTAATAACTAATTAATTATGCACTTAAAGCACTGCTGAAATACTTTGTACATATTGCAACTAACTGTTTAAGTCATATAACTTTCACAAAGTTTTCTTTAGTTAATTATTGTCTTTAACTTATTCTCGTTTTCGTGCTGTCATAAGTTGTAGAGTAGGGGGTTTTAGACTCAAGTTTCTTTCAAAAATCTGTTTTTTAAAAATTAATATTTCCTTTTTTAATTGCAATGAAAAAATTTGGATTTCTTTTGCATTGTTTTTCAGGTTTAAATTCTCTCTCAAACGAACTTGGCATTTCGTTATAGCTGAAAATTATTTCTAATTATTATGTCACTCTCACAGCTTGAGTTCTCTTTAATCTTCTTCTCTCTGTTTAATAGTAACAGATGAAGAGCATGAGTCGGGTCAGGAAGGTTCATGGATGCAAGCGAAATTGTTAACTAGTGCTAGGTCATACAACTCTGCGGAGGACATGACATATATATATTTTTTAAAACATATTTAGGTGGGAATGTTACTTGCATCTATGGCCTTGCAGAAACCCATTTCCAACTAGGTCTTTGTGGAAGTGAGAAAATGCAGAGTTTTTGATGGTCCTTGATAAAGCCAAGGCTCAGTATTCTCGACACCTTCTACATTCAGTTGTTTTATTTTATTTTTTTATCTTTTCTCCTTTTACTCACACAGGTAGATACATAACCTTTTCTATGATGTACTTGGTGTGAGTCAAAATTATATTTGTATTTTTTTGCTTAGGTATCTAGGTATCTTCTTAATAGAATGTGAATTCTGAATTTTCAAAACTGCTGCGTTGCGCGTTTTGATCTTCAGGTTTTTTTGCAACTTTCGTTTTAAATTGTAAAGTTTTTCCTTAGTCTTCAGTTTTGCTCTTCAGTATATATATATATATATATATATATATATATCATCATCATCATCATTGTCAACCATTATCAATCCACTGCTTTACGAAGGTCTCCCCAAGTTTCCTCCACAACGGTCTGTCTTGTGCCAGTCTCCTTCATGTCACCCCTGCATACTTTCGAATTTCATCCACCCATTGGATATATATATATCATCATCATCATCATCATTGTCAACCATTATCAATCCACTGCTGGACGAAGGTCTCCCCAAGTTTCCTCCACAACGGTCTGTCTTGTGCCAGTCTCCTCCATGTCACCCCTGCATACTTTCGAATTTCATCCACCCATCTCCCATGTGGTCTTCTTCTGTGTCTTTTCCTGTCCCTTGGAATCCAATCTAAAATTTCGGCTGTCCATCGACGATCTGTCCTTCTGGCAGTATGTCCAGCCCATTGCCATTTCAGATATTTAACTCTGATCATGATGTCTTCCACTCTTGTCATTTTTCGGATCCACGAGTTCCTCTTCTTATCTCTCCTGGTTACACCAAGTATGCACCACTCCATGCTGCTTTGAGTTGTCTGCAGCCTTTGTATGTCTCCTTTAGTTAAGGTCCACGTCTCTGCACCATACGTAAGCACTGGAAGGATGCATTGATCAAACACTTTTCTTTTAAGACATAATGGCATATTGCTCTTGAAAATTATGCTGTTTCTTCCAAAAGCTCTCCAGGCAAGTTTTGTACGCCGATTAATTTCTTCAACAATGTGACCCTCACTTGATATCTGCTGTCCAAGATAAACGTACGTGTCTGTTATCTCCAGCTTTTCTCCATCAATCGATAAATCTTCATTTCGTGTAAAAGCATTGAACATCACTTTTGTTTTCTGAAAGTTCATTTTTAATCCCGCTTCTTTACTCTTGTCAGCAAGTTCCTGGATCATACTCTGCAGCTCTGATGGGCTAGTTGCAAAAAGGACTACGTCATCAGCAAAACGAAGGTGGGTTAGATAATCTCCATTAATCTTTATCCCCTTGTTTTCCCAGCTCAGTGACTGAAAAACACCCTCCAATGTGGCATTAAAGAGCTTCGGAGATATGGTGTAACCTTGTCTCACTCCCTTTCCAATTTTTATGTGTGTTGTATTTTCAAACAGCCTAATCTTTGCACTTGCATTTTCATAGATGTTATTAATAATATTAATGTATGGATCTTCAATTCCGCAGGTTTTCAGAGCCATTGTAACTGCTGATGGTTTCACCGAATCAAAGGCTTTTTCATAATCGATAAAAGCAATGCTCAATGGAAGTTCATATTCCCTCGCTCTTTCAATTAGTTCTCTCAGCACATGGATATGATCTATTGTGCTGTAGCTACTCCTGAATCCAGCTTGTTCTCTCGGTTGAGCCATGTCCAGTGTTACCTTCAAGCGGTGTGAAAGAACTTTAGTGAAGATTTTATAAACTACTGATAGGAGGCTGATAGGTCTGTAGTTTCCGAGATCCTCAATGTCACCTTTCTTATGTAGTAGAATCATTGTAGCGGTGTTCCAATCCTCAGGAATCTTTCCTTCATTAAGGCATCGAGTGAAAATTTGGGCGAGTACTGTTTCGATTTCTCCACTTGCTTCTTGTATGATGTCTACAGTAATTTCATCTTCTCCTGGAGCTTTACCCCGCTTCATGTTCTTAATTGCATGTGCAACTTCTGCTGGAAGGACTGGAGGAACTCTGGTACTGGTATCTTTCATGATGTCTGGAGTGCATGTATCATCCCTTTCATATAATTTGGAGTAGAAATCTTTCACTCTTGTCAAAATTTCGCCTCTATTTCTTGTTATAGAACCATCTTCTTTTCTCAGTGCCATAATCTGTTTTCTTCCCTTACTGAGATGTCCCTTTGCTATCTTTAGGCTTTGGTTGTTTTCAATTGCTTTCCTCACTAGTTCACAGTTGAATTTTCTTACGTCTTCAGTGATACTTTTTCGTACTGTCTTGCATAGCTCTATATATTCCACTTTGGAAGTCACATCTTCTTTAGTTGTCCTCATCTCTCTTCTTTTTTGCATCAACATTTTCGTTTTTCCTGATAATTTATTTACATGCAACTTGTTCTTAGACCCAGCTAATTTTGTTGCTGTTTCCATAAGAGCTTTGGTTACTTTTCTGTTAACTTCAGAGATGTCCACTTCTTCCGATGTTAGGCCTTCTAAAGCAGAGAACCTGTTCTTCAGTTCCAACTTGAAGGTATTATGGTGTTTTTTAAGGTTGGCTATGTCAATAGATTTTGTTTGTCTTATGAGCTTGCCACGTTCAAGTTTAGTGTTGAGGTGCATCTTACATCTCACCAATCTATGGTCACTACCTGTGTTGAACTTGATTAGCACACTGCAGTCTTCTATGACGAATTTTTTGTTACACATAATAAAATCAATTTCACTTGTCGTCCCATTTGGATGTCTCCATGTCCATTTCCTGTGTGGCTTTTTCTTGAAGAAGGAGTTCAAGATGAAAAACCCTTCTGCCTCTGCAAACTCAACGAGAGTATTTCCACGCTGGTTTCTGTTGCCGTGACCGAATTTACCTACTGAAGTTTCATTCTGTTGCCGTTGCCCTATTTTTGCATTGAAATCTCCCATAATTATTTTCAAGTGCTGCTTACCTTTATTATTTAGATGACAAATTTCCTCATAAAATTCTTCAATTTCTTCTTCAGGATGACTTGTGGTGGGTGCATAAGTTTGAATAATCTGAGCCTGGTATCTTCTCGATAGTTGGATAACGAGTCTTGCAGCTCTGTCAGAGGAACTTTCAACTTCTACAACTTTATCCTTCAGTTTCTTGTTTATTATAAATCCAACACCACTAGTTCTGCCAGTATCTGTCCCACGATAGTAGAAGAGATGTCCACTTTTCAGTTCGATGAGATCTTCTCCTTTTCTCCTTACCTCACTTAGCCCCACGATGTCCCACTTGATCCTTTGTAGTTCCTCTTCCAATTCAAGAAGCCTTGAATCAGAAGATAGGGAGCTTCCATTGTACGTTGCCAAGGTCAGCATCAGATTTCAGCATAGTCCGGTCCTCCGGGGATTCTTAGCACCCACTGCCTTCATATCGCACTGGCCGCTGCCTTGGCCAGGTACATTCCAGCTGCTGGAGACTGAGGGCCAAGATTTAAGTTGTGGAGTCATTTTGGAGGGGTTTGGCCATAACTCACCACGCTGGCCAAGCGGGTTGGTGAGTGTGGGATAGCATTTCCTCTAATCCCGATTGTATAGTTATACCGCTATTGGCGGTCGTCAGAGCCCCTTTAGTGGGAACAGGATGCACCACGAGAAGGCGGGGTTGTCATTTGTCAAGGAGAGGCTGTGATGTTACGCATCACCTGACCTTACATCCCATATATATATATATATATATATATATATATATATACGTGCAAAATGGACTTTCTTTCTTGAGCATTTCATCGCAACGAAATTGTAATGCGCACGTAGGTGGTTACGCACAAGGCAGCCATCTAGATCTTCTACGTGTATGTATGCATAATGTTCTCGTTTACATCTCGGTGCATCCTACAAAACATGTCTGCCTCACACGTGATGTAATCCCGAAACATTCGCATGCGTTTATGTGTGGGGGTGTCTTAACTTCTAAATGTCAAAGTGTTTCCCACCAACCTACCCTAGTGTTCTTGTATGACTATCACTGTAGACCACCTAAAGAGCACTAGCCGCCCCGGTGACGCAGTGGTCTAAGCGATAGCTTCTGATTATTTGTCCGAGATGGGTCCGGGTTCGAATCACGGTGATGCATGGCTGTTGTGTTTGTCTTACGGCACTGGCTCTCTCGCTTCCCTGGAACCAGTGTCACTAAATTAGGAACGAGCGACTGCTCAAAGCGCACTGAGTTGCTCACGGTAGTCGCTAAACCTCTAATCAAAAAAAATAAAAAAATTGTAAGATGTGACGTTTCATGGTTTGCGAATCAGATGTAATCTTACGATGCCAAGGAATCAAGTGAAACATCTGCAGAATGGAAAAAACTCCACGCTGAGGGCTCAACCCGTCAAGCTCTGGAAGAAACTAAATAGGCCCGTTTGCATTGAGAAAATCCGCAGACTGATGAAACGTGACGATCTGAAAAATAACAAGAAAGATGGCACCGAATTTTTGGTTAAAATCAGCACGTGTTTTTAATCCGTTCCAATGGAAATAAACTTTATCAAAGTTATTCAAAGTCAATGGAACCGGTTAGAAAGAAAACACCAACCAGAGTTCTACGATCGATAGAACATCTAGAAATAAACACAGCAACTTCCACTTCCACCAGCTGCTAAAAAGTACGCTACGAAAATTTTAAAAAATCGCGCGTAAAAAGTTTTTCATAGCAGAAGGAATGTATCAGAGACAAAGCGATTTTCAAATCGTGCAGTTAAAAGAAGAAATATAGAAGGAAACGTGATATAACTCTATGCCTTCTCGCGGAAGAATAATGGAAAAGCAAAAAGGAAAAGTTGAAAATAGGCAAAAGAAAAAAAAAATATTCACGGAAAAAGCTATGCTTAGGAAAAAGAACTATTCAAATATGTCTCCCGGAAGCAGTGATAGCGAGAAAAAGGTTTTGACGTCCCCTAGCGGGAAATATGTGCATTATTTTAAAACGATAATGCTCCACACCTCTATTGTAGCGAATGGAATACAGTAAAAAGAAATTTCTTAATAGGATTTTTAGAAGACGAGATACAGCAACAAGCAGACGTACACAGACACCACCTAGTTACAGAACTATTAAAAATAAAACTCCTCAAATACAAAGCTAAAGTGTTCCACAAGGTAAATGGCTATCGGTGTTAAAATAATTTTTGAAATTGCACATGTAAACGCAGAGATATTGAGAAAAACATGTTAAACAGGGAGAAATTGTGCATTGTTTTGAGTAGAAAATACACAAAAAGTAGTTTTCATAGTTAGTAGTATCTGACCGAAAATATTTTTTTCAATGGGGATTTTAGTCCCGCAGATATTGCTGAAAACTGAAAAGTGAGCTCACTTCCTATAGTGGCACACTTATGCATTACGAAAAATTTGAAACTATGTGAGAAACATTTTGCATTCAAAACGCTCTCCAACAGAAACATTTTTTCAAGTTGTACATCTCGAAGCAAGATATCGACAAAAATAAGATACACATCTACGCCCCATTGCGGAAAAACTATGAATTATTTAAAGAAGAATGTATTCCAAAAAAGGTTTTTCCGAGGTGAGAAGTATCGGTCCACGAAATAATTTTTTCAATCGAGTTTTCAGAAGCATAGATTTTGCTGCAAATTCATCAGAAGCAGAAAAAAAAAAAAAAAAAAAACACTTACGCATCCTGGTAGCCACACCATTCTTCACCAAACATTAGAAATTATATGCAAAACATTTCCCATCAGGAGCTATATACTATGCAGGAAGAATTTTCCAAAATAGAATTTTAGAAACAAAGATATCATGAAAAACGTAGTTTGATTTTACTCCCAGTAGCGGAAAATCTATGTATTATTTTAAAAAGAGACTGTAACTAAAATAGTCTTCGATATAAATGGCATCGAAACGAAAAAAAATGTTTTCAATCGGATATATGGAAACAAATATATTCCATAAAATGTATTTGGAACTCGACATCATCTGCATTTACGCCCTCTAGCGGCGAAGTTGTGCTTCGGAAAAACCGCAATGCAAGGATCACCATTCTCACATTTCAGGCTTCCCAACGCAAAAGGAATTTTCCAAATCGGACAAATAGTTGCAGGCATATGGTTCGACAGACGGACGGTCGGACAAACCGATAACATAAGTGTGATCTTTTTTTTTATAAAAGACGTGCTAAAAATAAAGAAACACGCACCCGGGTAAATGCAGAATTTCCTTCAGGAGCCGTGATGAAATGTTTGTACACGGTTTCGTACTATTTTCCTGAAAATCTTATCGTATTATTCCGTTTAATAATGTCTTCGACGTACGATTTTCGGAGGCAGTTAATGAAAAGCGTTTGGTACAACCAGAAAAGTGTTCTGTGTGTGTACAAGTAAAGAAAAGGAAAAACGATTTCAATCGAGAAATGTGCGTTACCAGAATAGCAGATCATCGCAAGTAGCAGCGGCTACCAAATAGTGAAGCTGCGCGGTGCTCGACACTTGTGTGAGGAAATGATAAAACAAAACGAGAAATAAGATAGTGCATTGACCACTTCACCCATCGCAAATGTTTGAAATGACGAGACGTTATATCACCATTATCGCTGCGGAAGTCACCTGGCGGGTGAAAAAGATTTTTTTCTCTTTGATATTTGTTTGTCACCAAGATGCGATTTACGTGTACGGCGCATCATAGTCATCAATATGTTTATGTACCTTTCAGTATGGATACGGACTTCTGTTTGCCACTCAGGCAAAGATGCAGATGCATTCAACAAGCTTCCTAACTACCCAATGGAGAGGGGGCGGGGGGGTATGCCGCTGTACGGCGGATTCGACCTACCGGTCAACACGCTCATCCCACCATTGCTCGCTCCACGAAGGGATGGATGTCTGGGAGAAGGGAGGAGGGAGAAAGAGAGAAAAGGAATCATTCGAATTTGGGACTTGTTCAGCTCCAGAAATCTCTACTGACGACGTGGGGCAAATGGCAAAAAAAAAAAAAAAAAGGAAATGTATAGATAAAACGTACTCCTTCCACAAAAATTCATTACCCAAATTAAAAATAAATAAATAAATTCGGAAGTTGGTTTTCCACTAGGACGTGCAGCCTCGCGGGCGCGAGCGCTGTCACATCCGCCGCTCGTGCCCTCTCCCCCGCCTCCTAGACCATCACTGTATGCAAGATAAATCACATTAATATGTGAGTGCATTTGAAAAAGTTAAGTTTTTTTTTGAAATTAGAATGCAATTCAGTGAGGCATTTTTTTCTGTTATTGCAATTTTTGCGATTGCTATCATATTCTTCTTTAAGCTGTGTATACGGAGTATTCTTATGCGGTGACCAACGTCATGCTGATTCAGTGCTAACAGCAAGCCACTTTTATAATGTTTTTGCTGGACGGACGAAAGAAGAAAAAAACAACAACATTTTATTGTGAAGATATCTGGCCGAGAAAGGAAAACAACTTATAAACAAAAAAATTACTACAGGTGAAAATAAATAAATAGATAAAATACACTGATTACTATTAGTTAGATGTTTTACTATTCGCTTTTGTTCGCGCTTTGATTGTGACCGAATATTTAAGTCCAGTGACCAAAATTATTATGTTCAGATGTTTAATGTTAATTTATAGTTCATTTACCAGACGAACTGAACGTCTCTGATACATACGCATAATAAGGACAATACGAGGGCTTTTCAAAATACGATTTATCCAGATCATACATTACATTTCTTAAACATATTTTGCAATATACACAATATTTACAACACGAAAATTTATGTAACACGTTTCTTTCTTGATCACAGCAGATATTTAAAATGAAACCCATGTACGTATATGAGATCGTATTTATTTCACTACTTTTTAAGACACTTTCGTTGCGTTGCATCTGTAATACTTGTAGCTACAATTTAGATGTTCATTTCAAGTACCTCAAGTGCTGGTGTATTCCTTTCGGTGGACCCAGATGGGTGGACCACTCTTCTCCATAATAAAACAAATGAGGAGAGTTCTCACCTACTGGTATGAACCTCTATGAAGCAGAAGATTGCCAAAAAGAACTCTGAACGCAATGGTTTCGTGAGGTACATCGTTTATGTAGACATTCAACTGAAACCAGCAATGAATTTCGTCCTCCTTCAAAAAAAGAGCAAAATAATTATGTCTTGTCACCCCACCACTTAATGTGCCGTTAAAAATAGGCGGATGGACAAACACCTTGAAAAAGTAGATCACGCTATTCACCAGTTTTTGAGTATTCAAGGATTCTCAAAATTTCTGAGGTGGAATTTTACTCACCAGGTCTTACAGCTCTCTTTGCAAATATCTCTTCGGGGTGTACTTCTGAGATTACTCCATTTTAAGCATATCTCCATTTAAGCATATACTCCATTTTTAAGCATATGTTCATTTTAAAGCATATCTTTAGAGATAAGTACATACTTTCATCTCTGTCCATTCGTAGGGGAGACCGAGAAAAGTTGATATGTTTTTCAGTTTTTAATTTTCATATTTTTTGGTATTAACTTTAAAAAAATTCAAAAATCCTGAAATTACTCATCAGTGCTCCCTCTTTTGCTGTATCTATTAAACATTCTAAGATTAAAATCAGAAGCCCCCGAAAGCCAGTTTTGTTGACCAAATCAAAACGTCGCAATTTCCCCACCCAAGGGCAAGCTGATACTTTTATGAAACAGGTTGATACACCAGAAAACATGGAGGTTAACACCGAATTTTCGGTTGTAATGTGCACGACATTTGAATTCTTTCCGACGCGAATAAAATTTATCAAAATTATTCAGGATCAATGGAACCGCTTAGTAAAACAGATTAACCGGATTTCTACAAACGATAAAACATCCAGAAATAGGAATTGCTACTTACTTCTACCAGCGGCTAAAAAGTATGTTCCGAAAATTTGCAAATGGCATACAAAAAGTTTCTAATAACAGAAGGAAGGTATCAGAGACAAAGAGATTTTCAGATTCAACAGTTAAAAGAAGAAATATAGAAATAAACGTGGTACTCTACACGCCTTCCAGCGGAAGAATTTTGCATAGTGAAAAAGTTGAAAATAGGTGAAAAGTATTCTTCATGACAAAAGCTATGCTAAGGAAAAATAACTTTTCAGATACGTCTCCCGGAAGTAGAGGTAGCGAGAAAAAGGTTTTTACATTTACGCCTCATAGGCGTAAAGTTGTGCAGTATTTAAAGAGGATAATGCTCCCCATATTTATTGTATCGAATAGCATATAGTACAAAAAAAATCTCAATGCGGTGTTTAGAAGGGGAGGTACAGCTTAGGATAGGAGTACACAAACACCACCTAACGAGAGAACTGTGAACTACAAACCTAAAGTGTTCCATAATGTACACGGTATTCGGTGTTAAAATATATTTTTTTGAATTGCACACGTAAAAGCAGAGATATTGAGAAAAATAGGTTGAACATTTGCATCCCTAGTGACGAAATGTGCATTAGTTTGGAAAGAAAATAAATGCAAAGAGTTTTCATAATTAGTAGCATCTGTCCAAAAAATAATTTTGTCAATCGGGTTTTTAGTCCAGCAGATATTGCGTCAAGATATTACGTAAACGGAAACATCAACTTACGCTCTCCAGTGGCTCACTTGCACGTTAAGAAAAATTTAAGAATATATGACAAATAGTTAATACTCTCCAACAAAGAAAGACGTTTTTAAATCGGACTCTTAGAAGCAGAGATATCAACAAAAAGTAATATATATATATATATATATATATATATCTACGCCCTCTGGTGGAAAAACTATGCACTATTTTAAGTAGGATGGATTCTCAAAAGGTTTTCCGAGGTGAGCGATATCGGTCCACGAAAGAATTTTTTGCAATCGAGCCTTCAGAACTTTAGATTTTGCAGCAAATGCATCAAAGGCACAAATAATCATTGAACCTCATCTGGTGGCCAAATCATCTTTACCAAAAATTAGAAGTTACATGGGAAACATATCCCATCAGAAGCTATATCTGACGCAGGAGGATTTCTTCAAATCGGGCTTTTAAAACAGAGATATCGGGGGAAACGCAATTTACCTTTACGCCCCATGGCGAAAAATCTATGCTTTACTTGAAAAAGTGACTATACCTAAAATAGTCTCCGATATAAATGGCATCGTAAGGAAAAATAATGTTTGCAATTGGCTGTTTAGAATCAAATATATAGAATAGAATGTATTTTGAACTCGATATCATCTGCATTTACTCTTATAGCGACTAAGTTGTGTATCAGAAAAAAAAAAAATAAGGGATTGCAAGAATTACCATTCTAACATTTCAAGCTTTCGAATACAGAAATAATTTTTGTATTGGCAGTCGGAATGACAAAGCGATCCTTAGATGCCAGATGTAAAGAACACGTACGGAGTGTCAACCAAGACATACAGAATATAGCCGTCACCAGAGAAGTCATGCATTGTTCGGCCGCTCTGTATAGAATAATATTAGAAGAATTGCCCCTTACACGAATTTTAAAGAGACTGCCATCAGGGATACAGTCGAAATCCTATCTAGCAAACTGGCATGTAATGATATAGTCTCTGCTGAACTACCAATGGTTTGGCATGCGTTATTAAAAGATGGAAACACATCTCGGCGCACAGTGTAATTGCGTGATAAAAATTCATGTAATATGCTCGTTATGTCACCCACGTTATTTTTAAAAATCATCTTCGTTCTAAATTTAGGTGTTCCAATTCCCTGCATTTTTATGTCTACCATTGCCTTGAAAAAGCCTCCCAATTGAGCGTGAAAGCTTGGAAAATTTTTGTGCTAATTACAGTACAAAAATAAACGGATTTAATATGCGTTTCATGATTAAGCGAACATTGTTTTATTGAGTGCAAATAATGATCTTCAGTGTTTACTTTGTTGGGAATAAAAAATGAGCAATATGTGATAAATCACTATGGTCTATTAACGCTTATCTTGAAAAAAGCTTCTTTCCAATTTTAAAAGATAACCGTCTTTGGACAAAATTCCCACGTCTGATTCGCAGTTCACGCACATATACTCAAGACTGTCATTTCTACATTTTAGATGAACCCACTTTCTGCGGGAAATACACTGCCTCCAATCTTGTATAGGTTTGAATGCTGAATACACACAAGATACCTTCCTGTTCTCCAGACTTTGTTTCACCCTCTTCTTCATCCGAATATCTTCTTGGAGCTTTTTTCTCCCCCATCGATTCTTTTTCATTTCTTATTCCAATGATTCCTTCAATTTTTCTTGCTTTATCTTGTTTTGATAGCTGTACACCAAGTCTTCATTTTCCAATTTATTTTTGTTTCCGTAAGCATTGATGAAGTAATTTGTTGTTTACCTTTTCTATTTTTCCATTCGTCTACTTTCGGATAGGGATGGGATGCAATTCCTCTGGCCCTACTGCAGTGTGAGGCGTTCCTTGGCTGATACTACGTAAGGTGCGTCGCATAAATATAGAGACAGTCGACGTTGCGCCGTGAACGCAATGCAAATATAGGTAGGAAGCTGAAGTGGTACCTAATTAGACATAACCCTACAACAAACATTTTGATCCGTCGAGATGACCGGATTGTGTGAAAAGAACACCAAAAAGTGAAATAGTGTAATTTTAGGTGTTCATAAATATAAAGACAACTATGTAAAGTAGTTACATGCAAATGAGATGTACAAATTGGCATGTTGTACGCACGCGCATGGGCCGTAATTCGGTCCAGCCTACAAAAGATAGCGGACCTGCCGTCAGACATCCATTTGCCGAAATCCCGCGCAAAAGTCAACTTTCTGTTGAGGAGGTGAAGAAGATTTGGAGACAAAGAGCAAATGGATTGCCTCTAGCGAAAATTTGTAAAGCCATGGGAAGGAGTAGGGCAGTCATTTATAAGACTTTATCGAAACGCGGTGTGCTAACTGCCAGAAAATGGTCTGGAAAGCCTCTAATAACAACCAAACGAGATGATCGTGCCATCATGCGCTTAGTTTCATCCCAAAGGTTATCACTACGTCAAGTTTCTCGGACTGTTGTCACCGTCTAAAAGGACACAGTTCATCGAAGAATCAAGGAAAGTCGCAACATTGTGCTCCGTAAAATGCGCCGTCTGCCACACCTCACGCGGGGCCACAAGGAAGCACTGGACGGACGAGTGGATCACAACTATTTTCTCCAATGAGAAAAAGTTCAACCTGGACGGTCCTGACTAATGGAACTGCCATTGGCATGATTTACGACGCGAGCCACGCACCTTCTTCAGCAGACAGAAAGGAGGTGGATCTGTGATGGTCTGGGGAGCTTTTGCGTTCAATGGGACAACGGATATCGCTTTTCTGAAAGGCAGGCAAAATTCCGAAACGTATCAAGACATACTCAGGCAGCCACCTTTCACCGTTTGCCGAAACTCTTGCGGGTGTTGATTATCTGTTCTAGCAAGACAATGCCTCTATCCATCAGTCTGCGTCAACGAAAAGCTCAGTTAACACTCATCATGTGACCGTAATGGATTGGCCAGCACTGAGTCCAGATCTGAACCCTATCGAGAACCTCTGGGGTATCCTAGCTTGTGATGTGTATGAGAATGGACGGCAGTTCTCAAATGTGATGGCATTGAAAGAGCATATTGAACGAAGCTGGTACGCACGTCCAGGACACTTGGTGGAGAGCATCCCCAATCGGGTTTTCAGTGTTTTTTGGAACAGCGGCTCCACTATTCGTACCGGAGGTGCTCATAACTAGTAAGTCTTTATATTTTTGAGACAGCGTATTTCTGTATTTTTCTTGTGCTAGGCGTTGGAATTGTTATGTTTCCGTCAAACAATTGTGCAGCTGTGTGTCCTATGCTATTTTTGCTATAAATATGAGGTTTACATTTCAGCTCGTTGTTGTTTCTTTTTTGTTTCAGAATTTGTTCTGTCTTTATATTTATGCGACGCACTATATGAAATTGTGGCATTTAAATCGCATCAACTTGCCGTAAAGACGGCATAATGTTTCAACCATGCTGTTCAGAAAGAGAGTACATATAAAAAATCAACAACAGGAAAATTCTGTTAACTTTCAGTGCTCAAATAAGACCTTAACCGGAACGAATGGCAAAAGGCTCATACAGGTATTACGGATGATTTCAAATGACAACAAAAATATCTACGCTTTCAAAACAATAATAACTTGAATAGCTCCCACGCAATTACAGTACATGGCGAAACCCACGTGCAGAATGATGGCCCAAATAAAAGATTTCGCCCTTTCAAGTGAGACAAATGTGCGCACGCTCGTTACCGCTAAATTGCTGCTGTATTAACTTGCTCCCGTCTCCCCTACGACTCTCTGTGGGCACCATATCTAAACACCTATTAAGTCTTATTTGAAAATTATTTTTGCGTTTGGAAGTTTGTGGTACTACAACATTGGGCAGCATTAAATGTGATACTTGGTGGAACCATGAAATTGAAGAAGAAGCAAAGAGCAAGAAGGGAGCATATTTAGGGAGGTTGCAAAGTATAGTTCCTGAGGATGAATATCGCTGTAAAAAGCGAGAAGCAACACAGTTGGTTCGTCAGAATAAGTCAGAAGATAGGAAAGGTAAAGCGGAAGGGAATCAAGTGGCTTTTTGGAAAGATTGAAAGACATTCTGGAAGTACCCAGGATGTAGGAAAAACTGAAGAAATAAAATTACAAGTTGTGTGAAAGTTTGCAGAAATGATATGGGAGCCTAATGATTTAAGTGGAAAATGAGGTGAATACTTCTGTAAGTTATTAGAATGTGAAAGCAAAGGTAATTTTAAAGCAGAGGCAGATGATGCCACTGTAAGAGAAACACGCATAGCAGAGATCTCAAGGAAAGAAGTTTGTAAAACTTTAAAATCTCTTTAAATAGGTAGGTCATCAGGAATAGATTGCATAACTGATGAAATGTTAAAATACACTGCTGGCTACCCAAAATGCAACACTATGAAGGAAGCATCCGATTGGCATGAAATTCGCAGCATGCGTTGCCCGTGAGAGGACATGCAAACGATTAGCATTGCAGGGCATATGCAAATCATGTGCGCCCGGCACGCTACCGAGAAGCACTATAAGGAGGGTGCACAGAAGGCTGGGTGTAAGTAGTGAAGTGTGTTGTGCTGTCGGACCTGTGCGTGAGAAGCTTCCTGATGCCTCGTCGCAGAATATGGCAGTCATTCCAGCACGTTTCAGAGCTCGACAGAGCACGAATAGTGGCTTATCGCGTCAGCGGTTTATCGCACCGAGATATCGGCGCCCGTGTGGGACGACATCCAGTCACAGTGAGGCGAGTATGGATTCGGTGGGTACAGGAGGGACGGACGGACCAATGTGAGAGATTGACGCAGCCGCGGCACACCACCGAACGAGAGGACTGGCATGTTGAGCGGCGGGTATTGACGCTTCACACCGCCACATCACGAACGTTAGCGCAGGAATTAGGGTGTGTTGCGCAACAACCTGTGTCAGCACGTACCTTTCGACGTCGTCTTCAGGAGCGGGGACTTGTCGAACAGCGCCCATTGCTCCGATTACCATTGTCGTTACACCACCGGCGAGTGCGGCGGCAGTGGGCCGTTGAACGCCGCACCTGGACTACGGAATGGCACGACATTGTTATCTCCGACGAATCCCACATCTGCCTGCAACACCACGATGGTCGGATCCGCGTGTGGCGGCACCGCGGTGAGAGACTGCATGCCGCCTGCATTATGCATCGCCATACCGGTCCGTCGCCTGGCGTTATGGTTTGGGGCGCAATTGGATAAGACACCCGCACTCCTCTGGTACGCATCGCCGTGCACTCAACAGCCACCGCTACATCTCCGACGTTTTGGAGCTTGTAGTCCTCCCTTACCTGCAGGCCCTGCCAACGGCCACGTTTCAACCGGAAAATGCGCGCCCGCACGTGGCACGCATCATGCTGCAATTCTTCAAGGCCCATCAGGTGTCCCTGCTGCCGTGGCCCTCCTGTTCTCCCGATATGTTGCCCAACGAACACGTCTGGTAGCTGATCGTCAATCGAGTTACCCGGTAAGCAACACCCGCGGCTACGCCTGATGAACTCTGGCAACGTGTGTAAGCAGCCTGGACCGACATACCTCAAGTCCACATCCAAAGCCTCTTCTGTTCGGTGCCGCGGCGTGTAGCGGCCGTTATTGCCAGCCATGGGGACCACACGAACTATTGATGTCTGCGTGTTCCGCAAGTTGTACGGGCCTGTAAGCTCAATCGTTTCATCTTTGTATCTGTTGTTATGTGTCCAGTAAATCTGGCTTTGCTATCTCGTGTCCAGTAAATGTTGCATTTTGGGTGGACAGCAGTGTATAATGGTTACTCTGTAATTGAGTGGTTAACTGAAATTTGCAAGTTGTGCTGGAAGTTAGGAACGGTCTCTCTGAATTGGAGGGATGCTATCATTTCATCTTTGTATAAGGGAAAGGGTGATCAGAATGAATGCAAGTGCTGTCGTGGATCAACCTGCTGAGTGCGCCAAGAAAGGTGTTTGGAAAGGAATTTATCGATAAGGTACCAGGTCTTACATCAGGAAACGTATGGGATGTACAGAGTGGTTTTATGCCTTGTAAGGGTTGCACTAACCACATTTAAAATGTTTGCATACGCTTGATTCAAAAGTAATTATATGTTGGTAAGAAATTTTTTTTGCTGTCTTTATAGATTTGACCGAATAAACAAGATACTTCAGTGGAAAGTCTTTAATAATTATGGAATAACTGTAAATCTGCTTAAATGTGTGAAACTATGTGCCTGGCAGTAGAGCATGTGTACTAGTGAGATAAGGTTGTGTAATGCGAACATGGTAGTCTAATGTATTTATAGATACATTCATGCATGATATCAGAATACATAATAGTAGTATAGGAAATGGGGGTTTTGAAACAGTGGAGGAGCCAATGTTATCCTATGGCTCCTCCACCTTCCCAGGTGGAGGAGCGGTGGAGGAGGCGGACGCTTGGGTGGTGGAGGAGGAGGAGGAGGAAGTGATGGCTACAATTTGGAAAACGCGGCTGGTTGGGTGTATGTGAAGAACGTTTTTTTTTTTTTTTTTTCCCACACTTTTGATTTGTTGTCTTAATACAACATAGCTTGCCGAGAGCTCTGGTTTCATAAGTAAGGTGTTATTTCCCTCTATATATCTTTATATTTTGGGTTTATAATTATGGTTATTGTGACGTAACTATTGTAGCGTTTAAAGAACATATATATTGTACATTTCACACATTTGAATGGTATTCGCAGGTCTGGAAAGATGAACCTTTCATTCAGTGTGAAAAGTGTTGAAATTAATTGCTGTAATATTAGTCGAACTGAGTCAAATTTACCACAATCCGAGATTAAACGGCAGTTTTGGTGGTGTCGATGCTCTATACCGTGCCGTGAAAGGAAAAATAAAGAAGAAAGATGTGATGAAATGGTTGGAAAGTTAGAATGCTTACACTCTTCACAAACCCGTGAATCGAAAATTTCTGAGAAATAGAGTTTTTGTTTCCAAATTAGATGAACAATGGCAAGACGATCTCGTAGACATGTCAAATTTACGGAGGTATAATGGTGGCTTTCGCTACATATTAACATGCATCGATATTCTGTCAAAGTTTGCCTGGGCTATTCCGTTGAAGCAAAAGACCGGATCAAGCATAATGGAAGCTTTTACACAGATATTTGGTCAACGACTACCGAAAAAAATACAGACAGATAAAGGAACTGAATTTAAAAACAGTGTATTTCAGAATTTCTTAAAGCAGAAAAATGTTCATTTCTTTACTACGAACAACGAAACAAAAGCTTCCATAATCGAAAGATTCAACCGCACGTTGAAAACTCGTATGTGGAGATATTTCACAAGTCGAAATACGTTTAAGTATATAGATTTACTAGATGATTTAATTCAGGGGTATAACAACACCCTACATAGCAGTATTAAAAT
This sequence comes from Macrothele yani, assembly GCA_039090855.1. Taxonomy (NCBI): domain Eukaryota; kingdom Metazoa; phylum Arthropoda; class Arachnida; order Araneae; family Macrothelidae; genus Macrothele; species Macrothele yani. Next base: position 80,865,816 of record CM077002.1, read on the forward strand.
GAAACCTGTGGATGTAAACGAGCATAATCAAAAAGAAGCTTGGAAAAATTTATACGGAAATGATGCGAAGAAGATTACCTCATACAAATTACAGATTGGTGATTCTGTACGCATAGCTGTAAGTAAAATTACATTCCGAAAGGGATATAAATCAAACTGGACAGATGAAATATTCATTATCTCTCAGCGTTTTCCAAGATACCCACCTGTTTATAAAGTGAAGGATTTACTCGACGAAGAAATTGATGAAACGTTTTATGGGGAGGAATTGCAAAAAGTTAAACAGAACGAGTTTTATGCTGTTGAAAAAGTAGTAAAAAAGCGTCACAGAAAAGGAAAATCCGAGTATTACGTAAAATTCAAAGGCTATCCAAGTAAATTCAATGCTTGGATTTCCGCTCAGAATTTAATCTCTCTATAAAAGAACATGGAAATTATGATGTTCAATCACTTTCAAGATGAGTTTCTACCTGACACTACCAAGCGACAGTTCAATGGATTATTTCTCGAATAACAAAATATCACACTTTTTCGTACGCTTACCATCTTCAGTTGATTTAAACGGAGAGTGGGAAGTTGGGCTTGTAGAACTGATCTATCCCCACTCCTGGTTTAATATTAATGGTGGATCTAATCATTTTGAGTATGACTTAGGTGGAGGACAGATGAAGCCAGGAAAAATCCATGCGGGTCACTACGAGTCGGTTTCAGATGTTGTCAAAGCCATGTCTCAGCATTTTAATAAAAAAATTTACATGTATTATAATAAAGCTACAAGAAAAATTAAATGTACACTCTTAGCTGGAACTCGTCTCAAAATTCATTCTGGACTTGCTGAAATTTTAGGTGTAGAGTCATTGTTGTTTACAGCAGAAGACGGAGATTTAACCATCAGCGGAAACTTCATAGCTGACATAAATTCTCCATTCTCATTACTGTATGTTTATTCTGATATCATCGAGCCACAGTTAGTTGGAGATATTCACGCTCCATTGTTACGTATTGTGAAAGTGACTGGGGATGATGGAGAGATGGTTAGTGCATTATACGATAGACCTCATTATTTACCTCTTGCTCGAAAAAATTTTCAAAATATCGAAATCCTTAAAAGAAGTCACTCGGGTCAGATAGTGCCATTTGAACGTGGGAGAGCAATTGCTAAACTTCATTTTCGTCTCAAACATCTTTGAAAAACATGTATCAACCATATCCGTGTTGTGTGAAATCATTTGAAGAATATTATGTCAATCAGACAGGAAATGGATTAGGATACTACCAAGGAATTCCCTTACAAAAGGGTTATGGCTTAGGAGGGTTATTTCGGTCATTATTTAGAGCTGCGATGCCTTTATTGAAGCAGGGTGCAAAAACTACAGGAAAGCAAGCTTTGCGGGCTGGAACTGATTTCACCAAGGATATTATTCATGGAAAGGACATAAAAATGGCCGCTAAAGAAAGAGCTCGGGAAGCTGGGCATGTGTTAGCTACAAAAGCTGCTAGCAAGGTGAAGCAAATGTTAGGAGGTCGTATTGAAAGAAAGAAATTACCAAAGAAACGGATCATTCATTCTAAGAAAGCCAAGAGAGTAAGTAGCACACGATATTTTCGATTCCTAAATATAAAGAAATTATGGCACAAATTCATCAAAACTCCACTGTATGCTTGAAATCAGAATTAGATCTGTTCGCTTTACCACGAACTCAGACAAGTATAGACAGAGGACAATGGATTGAATTTCACCCGCTTTCCAACATTCGAGATGGGGGGCCTTTGGAATTTAACATTTCTGGAAGTGGTGAAGAATATATGGATTTGTCTATGACACAACTATATGTGAAAGTAAAAATCCTAAAAGGTAGCTGAGCAGTACTGCCTGACAAGGAGCCTGTTGCTCCAGTCAATTTATTTCTTCATTCTCTGTTTTCACAGGTCGATGTGAGTTTAAATGAACGTGTAATATCATCTTCCAGTAATACGTATCCTTACAGAGCTTATATTGAAACTCTACTGAATTATGGAGCAGAGGCAAAGAAAACTATCTTATCTTCCTAATGTTTTTACAAAGATACGGCAGGTAATTTACATGAAACAAATCCAACAGTTGTCATAACTAACAATGGTTTGAATCAACGTTACGAACTAGTGAAACATAGTAAAACTTTAGATCTTATTGGAAACCTACATTGTGATGTTTTTTACCAAAACAGGTTAATGTTGAATTTGATGGATTTGAAAATCAAACTTATTCGAAGTAAACCCGAATTTTGTCTTATCTCTTCATCTGCCACTCCTGATTATAAAGTGCGTATAGAACATGCTTCAATCTTTGTGAGAAAAGTTCAAGTCAACCCCGGAATTTTAATCGGTCATGCTAAGGCTCTGGAAAAGGCTTCTGTAAAATACCCAGTTGATCGTATTTTGTCCAAAGTGTATTCCATTTCTCAAGGGAGCATGTCCTTTGTACAGCATAATGTATTCCTAGGACAAATGCCTAAAAGAGTAATTATCACATGCGTCGATAATGAAGCTTTCAACGGTACATGTAAGACCAACCCATTCGAATTTAAACATTATGATATCAACTTTATGGGCGTGTATGTTGACGGCCAACCAGTACCTCATAAACCTTTTGAACCGGATTTTTCTTCTGAAAACACTATTCGATCCTATCACAGTTTATTCCAGGGAACCGAAAACTGAACCAAAACAGAGGAATTGATATTTCAAGAGAAGAGTATGGAAAAGGTTATACGATGTATGCTTTCGATCTGTCTCCTGACTTGTGCGATGGAGGTCATATGAACTTAATTCGTCAAGGGAATTTAAGAGTGGAAATAAAATTCAATACTGCTTTATCTGCATCGGTGAGTGTACTAATCTATGCTGAATTTCAGAATATTATAGAAATTGCGAAGTCTAGAAGTGTTCTCTGTGACATTTTCCAACTAGATGGGGAAAAAAAAAGACATGGATAACATTCAAAATCGCAACATACTTAGAAAAGATCCAGTAACTCGTCATGTTTTTATCGACGTGTTTCCGTGCGATAGACTTCCTAAAACAATTTTAAAATACCCTGCCTGTATTGTGGTGAATACAGATCCTCACAACAAACCTGGAAAACATTGGATAGCTATGTATATACAAAGTCCTGTAAGATTAGAATTTTTTGATTCCTATGGATATTCACCTGCGTATTTTGGTGGACATATTGCGAGGTTCACTTCCAAATTCGGTTATGTAAACTATAACGATATATCTCTTCAGAACTCTTTTACTACTGTATGTGGACAATTCTGTGTTTTTTATTTGTATTCTAGATGTCGTGAAAGAAGTCTTAAATCTATTTTAAGATCATTCAATTTCAAAAGCATGTCAAATGACAAACGTGTCTACAATTTTGTCAAAAAAAAATTTGGAGGAGCGGTAAAATTTAAATAAAAATTATTTCTTTCAATTCTCTTTTCTGTGTCTGTCCTTAAATTGTGTTATACTTCCTTCACTTGCTCAGTTGGAATTATGGAAGCACCAGTATTACACCATCCATTTACGGCAGTCATCAGTGGTCCGACCGGATGCGGAAAAACGCAGTTTGTCTTCAAACTCTTGACTCATATTCACGAAATCATTAAATCTACTCCAACACACGTGGTAGGGTTCTACGGTGTTTATCAACCTCTATATGATGAAATTTCTAATGTCACATTTGTTGAAGGGATCCCTAGTAGTTTTCAAGAACATATCAAAGACAAGACTTTGTTTATTTTCGATGATCTTATGTTTGAATGCGCTCGTGATAACAAATTAGCCCATTTATTCACTAGGGGGAGTCATCATTATAATACTTTAGTAGTTTTTATCACGCAAAATATATTTCATAAAGGTAAAGAAATGAGAGAAATTTCACTGAATGCACACTATTTGCTTTTGTTTAAATCTCGAAGAGATATTGCCCAGATTACTCATTTAGGAAGGCAGTTGTATCCTTCTAAAGTAAAACTTTTTCAAGAAGCATTTTTAGATGCTACCAAACCCGCATTTTCTTATCTACTAGTTGATCTTCGAAGTGATACACCTAAGGAAATTCGTTTACGAACCAATATCCTTCCAGGAGAAACCCAATATGCTTATTTACCACGATGAAAGCAGTTAAAAGTGCACCCAAACCTAACTAATTGATTAGTATCCACAATGACGATGACGAAAGAAGAACTCCAGTTTTTTCACGTAATTCAAGTTTGTCCTAAGAAAGTGTTAAGGGAATTGCTAATGAAATGTTCGAATCGAAATCTACGCTGCATTTGCGAGTGTTGTTTGAATGTATTAAAAGGAAATATACCACTCTCTCCAAATCAAAAAGACAAACTACACCGTCATAGACACACGTTACGGGTTTTGTTACGAAAAAAGACGCCATTATATTTAAATAGAAAACTCATTGTACAACGTGGAGGGTTTCTAAATATATTAGTACCGGCTGCACTAACTTTACTAACGTCAATCCTTTCAAAATAACCATGGAATATACACGCAAGGTTGTTTTAGTTCCTGAAAAACGAATGCTGCGTCACATTCCAACTGAGATTTTTTTATCCAAACTTGATGAGGAAATGAAAAAAATTCTGTTTAGTACACAACCTGATTATGCAAAAGTAATGCTGTATAATCAAGTGTTAAACAAACGACTTCAGATGCCTCTCCTGAACTCAATGGCGAAAGACCCCGAGTTTGAACACGAAAGCCGAACGAGCGGAAAGGAAAAACAGTCTAAGGATGAAGTTGAAGAAACAGAAGTTGATGAAACACAGAAAACTGTGAAGCCTGATTTTGTAGAAGATTTACTAGTGTTAACGGTTCCAAAAAATTCGAAGCGCTCTGCCCAGAATGTTTTGAAAGTTTTTAAAGAAAATTCGAACATTATATCTTGGACACCACAAGATGAATTCATATACCGCGGCAAAACGTTTAAAAATTCAAACATTGTTGATTTGGTAGATCATATGTTAAATCCTCAAAGTGTTTCTGATATCCCTGCAATGAATGTATTTGCAAACGCTGTAAACGAAGTTAATTTACCTTTAAGTTATCGGAAAAATAAGAAAATGTTTGTAACAGAAAAACCATCGCAATCCGGTAAAAGCACTTCACCGCGGTGGGTTCCTTATTAAAGAATTACATATTTTCTCTCTGTATATAATATGAATTCAGTCTCATTATTTGCTTGTTTTATTTGCATGTGTTTTGCTAAAAATATGTAATTTGACTGTCATGAAAATACAAAAGATAATTTTCACACCTACTCCTGGCATAATCATTTTAACACTAGGCTAGAACTGTAATTTATGTCATGAAAATTTTAATTAAATCAATATCTTATGTGTAGTATTAAGGTAAGGTTTTGAAGCATAAAAAATTCATATAGTCAACATTGGAGTAGAATATTTTGTTAAGGTGGGTTTTGGAAAGTAAATTTACTCTACGGTTGAAACTCGTGTTTGTGATGACTGTGGTTTGCTGAAAATGTCATAGAATAACATTGGAAGATACATATGATGTAAGTATGATATTTTGTCTAAACATTTTTTGAAAACGGAAAAATTGATTCTGACAAATGTAGGGTCGATATTTTGGAGTTAGGTTTTTGTCGAGGTTACTTTTTAAGCAACGTGTGTGTGTGTGTGTGTGTGTGTGTTCTTCTATACTCACTTTGAATCACATCAAGTTATCAATGAAGCACCGGATACTCCAAAGAGAGATATCCGGCTGACCGACTTCTAAACATTGAGAATTTAGAAGACCTTTAAAATGTGATTCTTTACGGTTTCGGTCATAAGCTTCAGACCAAACACTCCACCCACACCCAACCCCAATTTTGATTTTTTTTTTTACCATCTATTTACATAGTGTGCACAAACATCATCTAATACATCCTTTCCTTTAAGGGACTCCAGAAATGCGTCCGGTATAAAGTGTTTTAGCTGATGCGCCTTTTTAGTAAATGCTCTGGGGAGCAGTCGTGATTCTAAAAGTGAAATAGCCTCCGTATTATAGAACACCCACTTGTCTTCATCAGTTGTGGTGATGCACTCGTGTGCTTTTTGATTAGGTAGTTGTTGTTCTAGAGGCTTTCTACATTCACTACATGGGAAGATTTTCCCGATGTGTGATTACAACACCTCTGTGACTACATCTCGCAAGATGCGGCATGTATCAAGTTCTTTTAAATTCACGCAATCAGACTCTGGGAGTCTACTTTCTTTAACCTAGAGCTTTAAACACATCCCCGAAAATCAGATCTTTTATCGAGTTCCAGATGTCGTCACATATCAGTTGAAGTTCTTCGAACTCAATTTTGGTGAGTGTTACGCCACCACCAGGGGCAAAGTAGAAGAATCCATCACTATCCGAGTATAGCTTTTGGAAGTTAATAACATATCCTCCGCCTCTTCCTCCTCTTGAATTCGGCTTACATGCAATGAATAACTCTCTTCCAAAGGTTTGCGTGTGCTCACATCCATTAATTAAAAAAATACCTCGCTTGAGCGAATGGAATGAAGATGCGGTGAAAGTAATGCCATTCTTTGTCGGTAGATAGCCTAATCCGTTGAAGTGATAATTTCTTAGGTGAATTCTTAGTTTGCCTGTATATTCGCTGACAACGATAAATTTTCCACCACCCAGCGAAAAATGATGATCCGGTAAACAATCTTCAAAAATTTCATCAGACGATGCAGAAGGTTTAATTATCTTCAGATCGCTATTAGTCGGGTTGATAGTAGGCTGTGTTGGAGGCAGATCATCATCATCATCATCATCCCTAATCAATGTAGTTGAAAACATCTTCTTGCTAACAGTGTCAAAAGATGTAGTAGCCATACGCTTCATCTTCCCAATCTAAGTTCTAAAGAGCAATGCGATGAATTGAATTCTAAGATCCTTCCACCAGGCAAAGCAGCGATAGAATGCTTTCGAAATCAGAGGTGCTCCCTCGTATTGAGAAGCCGGAGAAGAAACGCTCCTCCCCTATTACGTCAGAGTCTGCTGACTGGATTATTCACATAATGTCCCTGCATCTAGTTCTTTTCCACCGACATAAATATCTTTATTTGTGAGAAAATTTACAACCTCGAATTTCTTAAGCACTTAGCTTTACGATTCAACACCTTCACCAAATGTTTGAAAGCGATAATATCTACTCCAAGAACGTTAAGAAGCGTCATATTTCCCTATTTAAAGACTGGAAATATATATATTCTTTTGTTATGATCCTGGGAAACTTTTAAATGTCTTCAGCTATAATTTTGATGAATGAGTGCCATAATTTCTTTATATTTAGGAATCGAAAATATCGTGTGCTACTCTCTTGGTTTTCTTAGAATGAATGATCCGTTTCTTTGGTAATTTCTTTCTTTCAATACGACCTTCTAACATTTGCTTCACCTTGCTAGCAGCTTTTGTAGCTAACACCTGCCCAGCTTCCCGAGCTCTTTCTTTAGCGGCCATTTTTATGTCCTTTCCATGAATAATATCCTTGGTGAAATCAGTTCCAGCCCGCAAAGCTTGCTTTCCTGTAGTTTTTGCACCCTGCTTCAATAAAGGCATCGCAGCTCTAAATAATGACCGAAATAGCCCTCCTAAACCATAACCCTTTTGTAAGGGAATTCCTTGGTAGTATCCTAATCCATTTCCTGTCTGATTGACATAATATTCTTCAAATGATTTCACACAACACTGATATGGTTGATACATGTTTTTCAAAGATGTTTGAGACGAAAATGAAGTTTAGCAATTGCTCTCCCACGTTCAAATGGCACTATCTGACCCGAGTGACTTCTTTTAAGGATTTCGATATTTTGAAAATTTTTTCGAGCAAGAGGTAAATAATGAGGTCTATCGTATAATGCACTAACCATCTCTCCATCATCCCCAGTCACTTTCACAATACGTAACAATGGAGCGTGAATATCTCCAACTAACTGTGGCTCGATGATATCAGAATAAACATACAGTAATGAGAATGGAGAATTTATGTCAGCTATGAAGTTTCCGCTGATGGTTAAATCTCCGTCTTCTGCTGTAAACAACAATGACTCTACACCTAAAATTTCAGCAAGTCCAGAATGAATTTTGAGACGAGTTCCAGCTAAGAGTGTACATTTAATTTTTCTTGTAGCTTTATTATAATACATGTAAATTTTTTTATTAAAATGCTGAGACATGGCTTTGACAACATCTGAAACCGACTCGTAGTGACCCGCATGGATTTTTCCTGGCTTCATCTGTCCTCCACCTAAGTCATACTCAAAATGATTAGATCCACCATTAATATTAAACCAGGAGTGGGGATAGATCAGTTCTACAAGCCCAACTTCCCACTCTCCGTTTAAATCAACTGAAGATGGTAAGCGTACGAAAAAGTGTGATATTTTGTTATTCGAGAAATAATCCATTGAACTGTCGCTTGCTAGTGCCAAGTAGAAACTCATCTTGAAAGTGATTGAAAATCATAATTTCCATGTTCTTTTATAGAGAGATTAAATTCTGAGCGGCAATCCAAGCATTGAATTTACTGGGATAGCCTTTGAATTTTACGTAATACTCGGATTTTCCTTTTCTGTGACGCTTTTTTACTACTTTTTCAACCGCATAAAACTCGTCCTGTTTAACTTTTTGCAATTCCTCCGCATAAAACGTTCCTTCAATTTCTTCGTCGAGAAAATCCTTCACTTTATAAACAGGTGGGTATCTTGGAAAACGCTGAGAGATAATGAATATTTCATCTGTCCAGTTTGATTTATATCCCTTTCCGAATGTAATTTTACTTACAGCTATGCGTACAGAATCGCCAATCTGGAATTTGTATGAGGTAATCTTCTTCGCATCATTTCCGTATAAATTTTTCCAAGCTTCTTTTTGATTATGCTCGTTTACATCCACAGGTTTCATTTTAATACTGCTATGTAGGGTGTTGTTATACCCCTGAATTAAATCATCTAGTAAATCTATATACTTAAACGTATTTCGACTTGTGAAATATCTCCACATACGAGTTTTCAACGTGCGGTTGAATCTTTCGATTATGGAAGCTTTTGTTTCGTTGTTCGTAGTAAAGAAATGAACATTTTTCTGCTGTAAGAAATTCTGAAATACACTGTTTTTAAATTCAGTTCCTTTATCTGTCGGTATTTTTTTCAGTAGTCGTTGACCAAATATCTGTGTAAAAGCTTCCATTATGCTTGATCCGGTCTTTTGCTTCAACGGAATAGCCCAGGCAAACTTTGACAGAATATCGATGCATGTTAATATGTAGCGAAAGCCACCATTGTACCTCCGTAAATTTGACATGTCTACGAGATCGGCTTGCCATTGTTCATCTAATTTGGAAACAAAAACTCTATTTCTCAGAAATTTTCGCTTCACGAGTTTGTGAAGAGTGTAAGCATTCTGACTTTCCAACCATTTCATCACATCTTTCTTCTTTATTTTTCCTTTCACGGCACGGTATAAAGCATCGACACCACCAAAACTGCCGCTTAGTCTCGGATTGTGGTAAATTTGACTCAGTTCGACTACCATTACAGCAATTAATTTCAATACTTTTCACACTGAATGAAATGTTCATCTTTCCAGACCTGCGAATATTCACACTGAATGAAATGTTCATCTTTCCAGACCTGCGAATACCATTCAAATGTGTGAAATGTACAATATATATGTTCTTTAAACGCTACAATAGTTACGTCATAATAATCATAATTATAAACCCAAAATTTAAAGATATATAGAGGGGATTAACACATTACTGATGAAACCACAGCTCTCGGCAAGCTATGTTGTATTAAAACAACAAATCAAAAGTGTGGGAAAAAAAAAAAAAAAAAAAAAAAAAAAAAAAAAAACGTTATTCACATACACCCAACCAGCCGCGTTTTCCAAATTGTAGCGATCACATCCTCCTCCTCCTCCACCACCGATCGACCGCGTCCTCCACCACCGATCGACCGCCTCCTCCACCACCAATCGACCGCCTCCTCCACCACCGATCAACCGCCTCCTGGACCACCGATCGACCGCCTCCTCCACCACCCAAGCGTCCGCCTCCTCCACCGCTCCTCCACCTGGGAAGGTGGAGGAGCTATAGGATAACATTGGCTCCTCCACTGTTTCAGAACCCCCATTTCCTATACTACTCATAATACTAGTTTATATCTTCGTAATATTCGTGTATGCAGATTGTTGTAGGCTGAGGTGATTGTCCTTTTGGCGGAGAGCAAAATTGAGTTACAGAGTATGTTGAACCTGAATTTACAAGTTTGTATGACATTCAAACTTAGTCTTAATATGCACTGGTGTTCAAAATTAAGAGCATTTGCATATTTTGTCGATTTTCACTAAAGGTACGGAACCAAAGGTACAAATTATGCCACCGAATAAGAATGCAAGTTTGCAGTGTCGAAAACGTAAGTGTACACGTGCGTGTGGGCGGAGCTGTGACAGCGTAGGGCATGAAAAGCACACGTGGCTTTTTCCGTGATTAGTTCACTCGTACTCCTCGGCGACATTCGTTGTGCTTTTTGCAGGAGTTGGTTCAATTTCATAAGCAATCAGGTAAAATTAGTTGCCACGAACGTATTGATGACGGAATGAGTTGTAGAATCGTCGGTAGATTGGAGGCAGGGCAATCGCAAGTGCAGGTTGCTACAGATCTCAATGTAACGCCCAGTGTCGTCTGCAATTTGGGGAAACAGTTTAAGGACACCCGATCCATATCGAGAAGGCCTGGGCAAGGTGGCCCAAGAGCCACGGCGGCCAATGAAGATCGTTATTTGGCACTTTCAGCGAGGCACGACAGGACTGCTACAGCTGCACAGCGATCTCGTGAGCTGCATGACGCCGCTGGAACCCGAGTTTCAAGGGTTACTGTTACTTAAAGGCTTCATGAGAGAGGGCGTTTTGCCACATGACCCGCTGTTTGCTTCCCGCTCACTTCAGCACACAAGAAAGCGCGTTTAGCATGGTGCAGACAACATCAGCCTTGGGCCAGACTACAGTGGCGTAACGTTCTCTTCACAGACGAGTAGCGATTCAGCCTGGACACTGATTCTCGACGTACCTTCATCTGGAGAGAACCTGGGACCCGATACCTAACCTCCAACATCCGAGAAAGGGACCGCTATGGCAGCGGAGGTGTCATGATCTGGGCGGGCATCATTTTGGACGGCTGCACACCTCTCCATGTGTTTGACAGAGGCTCCCTGACTGCTGAGATATATAGGGATGAGATCTTACAGCCCTATGTTCGACTTTTCCGGGGGAAGTTGGCCCTCGGTTCATTTTTATGGACGACAACGCTCGTCCACATAGGGCTCACCTGGTCGAGGATTATCTTGAAAGTGAGGATATTCGCCGGATGGATTGGTCAACCAGATCGCCACACCTAAACCCTATCGAACATGTCTGGAACGCTTTTGGGAGGGCAATTGCAGCTCGCCATACCCCTCCGAGAACCATCCAGGAGCTGAAAACTGCGTTGCTGCAGAAGTGGAACCAACTGCTGCAGAGACTCATCAACTGCCTCGTTTCCAGTAGTACGTCGCGCTGTGAGAGGGAACCATACCCCATATTACAGTCATTTTATGTTCGATCTTGCAACGTGAATTTTGGACATTCCTGCGCTGATGAGCCTTACTGACGATCATGAGTGCGTACCATGGCTGATGTATGGTATATTTTTTCTCTTATGTGTATCCATACCAAATTTCATTAAAATGTGTATATTAGTTTTTCAGAAATTCGACAAAATGTTCAAATTCTCTTAATTTTGAACATGAATGTATATAAGGAAAAAAGCAGTTATAGTTTCTGAACGAGGAACCGTTAGTTTAATTCTCTTAAAAATTAACCGTTAGTTAATTCTCTTAATTTCGAACATCAGTGTATATAAGGAAAAAAGCAGTTATAGTTTCTGAACAAGGAACCGAAGGTAAGTCTAAACGGCACTTAGTGAATGATACAACCTGATGTGAATGATAGGCCTAGTGAATGAGTTTGTATATTTAAAAATCAAGTTTGCCAGAGAAAACAGACTACATGGAGAAATTAGTAGGGAATGAATTCAACTCTGACAGTCATACCGCTTTAGGAAGATTTTACAGGAATGATGTGTTCTGGAAAGTTTCCGAATGACTTTGTATAAAAGTGTAATTGTTCCTACTCTGATGTACGGCAGGGAAACCTGGGCACTGCAGAAGAGACATACGAGTCGTTTGTGTGCTGGCGAGATGCGCTACTTACGAGGGGCTTGCGGCAAGACACCGTTCTAATCATTTGAGGAACGGAGATCAGAGATGTGTTGTAGATGTGTAAAGTGAAGCAAATTGTTATTAGTAAGATTGAGACAAATATTCTTAGGTGGTTTGGCCATGCTGAAAGAATGAGTGGCGAGATGCTTACTAAGAGAACTTATTCAGCCCAAGTAACAGGAAAGAAAGGTATAATAAGAGCAAGCAAAACATGTGAGGACCGATTTAGGAATGACTTCTTGAGAAAAAGCTAATAAGTATGAAGTACAAAAGGTCTTGTGTGAGATGTGCTAGGGATGTCAGTAAAGTGGGAGTTTTGTGCCGAAATTTTAGACCGACTGATGATATATGGCTCAAACATTTTTGGACGAAATGATAATACGCATTTTCCAAAACACGTACAATATGGATAAAAAAAGGCTTGTCAGAGTTTTAATATGAAATAATTATTGGCAAGAGGATGCCCGCGGGCAGTATCTAGGCAACTGCGACCATTGTTCCCTGTTCAAGGGCATATCAGGAATGGTCCGATGGGAAACACACATCCACCCAAAGGTCTGGAAAGAAAAGGGCATTGCTGGTTGACAGTAGAGGTGAACGTCTGTCGACACGTGCTGTGGAGATAACAATTATTCCTGATGCTTTGATTCACGGCAAACTAAAAACAAAAACTCTTCCGAGTGTACAATGCAGCGGGCGCTCTTGAACATAATTCTAAGGAATCGGCGTCCCGTTCATGTGCTCATCTTAACAGACCATCATCGGTAGCAGTCTGCACTGGATACAGAAACACCTTTACTGGACATCGCACACGGTAAAAGAGTTTCCTGGTCCGATGAGCACACGCTGGAGCTCGAACACGCCAATCGAGGGGTCCGTATTCGAATCTACACGGGTGAAGAGCTGAAATCAGAGTGTATCGTTGGGCGGAAACAGACCAGCAGTGATGGTATCTGTATATCATTGCTCTCGTGGATCTTACTGGGTTTCCTCATCTCGCTGAACACACACCACCACATCCTACCTAGGCATTATTTTGTCCCACGTTTTGCCTTACATGATCATCGTGTATCCATATGATATTGTACATCTTCAAAAGGACAACGTTTCTTGTCACAAGGCCCATACTGTGCAGGTATAGTTCAACAATCACGTCCAAGCCTTTCAGATTCTCGCCTGACTGCCAAATACGGTACAACCCTACATGAATCTCATTTAAACATTTGTGAGATGCAATGGAACGCAGTATTCTCTCGTCCACTCCAGTACCTCGCTGCGGCGTTAGATTCTGGGGGCGTCATTCTGTCCAGCTGGAAGAGTACAGATGAGAAAATCTTCCTCTGTCTATTGGAGCTGATGACAGGCCTAATGCAGGCGACTATCGCTTATATCACCAGAAGCAGAGAGGATAAACAGAAAGGGCTCGCGCTGAGCGTCTTTGGCATTCCAGCAAAAGGAAGTATTTCGTGATGGTAATAGCAGTACGTACATGTATGTTTGTATGCTTCAAACGATGCGGAGCTTCCTGAGCCGCAGAGAAGTGAAACTGATGTAATTCACCTGTAATAAGGTGATGTCCCGGGAAATCTGGATCTAAGCTATTAAGCCGAGCTTGTAAAGCAGATATGTGCATTGATTCACGCGTCTCGAATGCCTAACAGTGATCTTGAATAACCGTTACAAGACGCAATTTCAATTTCAACCACCATTCGATAAGATTTGGTATTGCAGTTTCAGAAAATTCCGGTGAGGTAATCATTGAAGTAACTAAAGCTTTAAAATCATCACGATTTAGCAGATGACTGTTCAATGTCCACATCCGAACTCCAGGATTGAAAACCGCTTCTTGATACGTTATTAATAATACAAGTGAGTGGTCAATACTTGTCACTATGTGATAAGAAACAGTAGAAAGGCAAACACAGTCCAGTCAATCTGCAAAGTACGAGAGAAACGTGTAGATCTCCAAGACAAGACACGGGGGTCAGGGTTCTACCGACGAAAAACATCGTGTAAGTGGTTGCTTTGTAATAATGACAATAAATAATGAACCAGACACGTCGACGTTCAGAAAACCAAGACGACCACGATTAGCATGTAACGCAGAATTAAAATTTATACCGTAGAGAATATTGTCAGTCTCAGAGATGCAAGAAAGATGAAGTTCAAACACGTAGAAAAACAACCAGAGCAAATTCATAATGTTGAGACAAATGAACATTCATGATATGAAATCTGGTATTTCTATACTTAAAACACATGTCAATAAGGGATTCATCACGTTGATCAACAATATGACACTCAATTATTTTTGCGAGGAAACAGTTGTGGAGGGCAAACGCAACACCAGAACCTGAAGTACATGTATCATTTTGCGATGAAACACATACGGCGATGCGCACCATCTAGAAACATAGTGAACTATGAGCAGTTCGTCCTCCGAAACATTAACACTTCTAGAGAAAACGGTTGTATTTCTTGGAGAGCTGCATTCACTAGGGAAACTGACCCCCCCCCCACACACACACACAATTTAATGTGGCAGACATGTTCATGTTTTCCCAGCTTTAGACTGAGAAGTACATTTCTCAGCTGTCGAAATAAGGGTCTTGACGAGTTTGTCACATCTTCTTTTCAATACCTTTGCAAAAGTATGCCTGTCATCAAGTTGTGAAAGGATAGGCTGGATTTGAACAATAAGGCTCGACTACTCATTTGTATTTCCTGCACAGGTGTGATTTCCTTTATTTGTTACTTTGATAGTAACCAAATATTTAATGAGATCTTTAGAAGACACGCATTCGCAAGGCATGTCCAATTGTAGCAGATATTCCACTTCGAGATCACGCTGATCAGCATATAATTATTTTTTGTTTTGACCTAGTGCGAGACGTATCAGACAGGAGTGATGACTCCCTACTATACGCCGGTGGCGAAGAAAGGGGGCTCCTTTTGCTATTCAGAAATAGAAGCAAAATTGTCTTCAGAGATCGAAGGTTCATTAATTCGTACGTCTATTTCAGATGCTGGACGTCTCCGAGGAGATGCTTGTGAATCACTGTCCATGTCATCACCTTTGGGATCTGACTCTGCAACATCAGATGAGACCATTCCTTGCAACAATAGCAGCCTAGTGTACGACTTATCAGTAGTTTGTCTGAGAGAAATAAGGTGCGTCTTGTAAATATAGGGGTTTGGTACGATTCGTCCAACGACGATTGGTCCAATGGCGATTCGTCCAATGGACAATTGGTTCAAAGGTACGATTCGTTAAATGCCGATTGGTCCAATTCCGTCCTATCTGTCCAGAGTGCTACTCGTGTTATAAAAATCTCAGCTGTTGTGATTTTATCTCCAATGTTATACGAAAGTGCCGGTAGTACAAACAATATAAAATAATGTTACATTTCATGCGTAATATTGTGGTTACAGATTTTTTTTTCGGAATCGCGTTTTTTTTATTGCTGCCGTATAAAATTACTGATGTACGAGCCGTTCAATCAACTTCAATGTTTCTCTTTTGCATGAAATAATACAAAATACTAGTTTTCCGTTTCTGTTTGTAGCATGCAGTGGGGTCCCGCTAACTGGCCAATGGAAACGTTCTAGTCGGGTTCGGACAGAGGCCTTTTCAACAGTTTTTATTCTAGTGATTTCATATTCATAACGTTTACATATCAAATCAAATTAATAATATTGTGCTTTTACTTAAGCACGAAATATTGATTCATAATCTATAAGCCTAGGCTTTTTTAGCACTTTTTATTCTACCGATATCATATTCATAGCGTTTACATATTAAATCAAGTTAATAATATTGGGCTTTTACTTAAACACGAAATATTAATTCATAGGCCATAGGCCTAGGATTTCTTAACAGTTTATATTCTACCGATGTCGTATTCATAACGTATACATATTAAATCAAGTTAATAATATTGCGCATTTACTTAAGCACGAAATATTAATTCATAGGCTCTAGGCCTAAGTTTTTTTAACAGTTTTAATTCTACCGATGTCAGATTCATAACGTTTACATATCAAGAAAACTTACTAATGTTATGCTAGTATTTTTAACTTTACTTAAACGTTAGAATATGACATCAGTAGAATAAAAAGTGTTAAAAGGCCTAGGCCTAGGTGCGTGTAAAGAGCTAAGAAATGATACGATGAGTGCCTTTCATTAGGTTTTTTAAAATGTTTACAAATACCAAATATCTAGGTTGTAATTTAAAATCTTCTAAAAAGGCCTGCTGCCTAGGTGCCTTGTAAAGACATGAGAAATGATACGACGAGTGCTTTTTGTAAGGTTTTATAAAAGGTTTACAAATACCAAATGTCTAGGTTGTAACTCAAAATCTTTTAAAACGGCCCGCGGCCTAGGTACCTTGTAAAGACCTGAGAAATGATACGATGAGTGCCTTTTATAAGGTTCTATAAAAGGTTTACAAATACCAAATATCTAGGTTGTAACTTAAAATATTCTAAAACGGCCCGCGTCTAGGTGCTTTGCAAACAGCTGAGAAATGCTCCATTGAGTGCTTTTTACCAGGTTTATGTAAAATCTTTACAATTACCAAATATACGGAAATGATCTTTCAAAAGGATATAATGAGCAGAATAATTTAAATCCTTATTCCTTTCTGGAAAATAAAACAGTTTACCGTTGGTAAGATGATACCACTGGACGAATCGGCGTTGGACGAATCGGCATTGGACCAATCGTACCATTGGACGAATCGACATTGGACGAATCGGACATTGGACCAATCGGCATTGGACCAATTGTCCCTTTGGACGAATCGGCATTGAACCAATCGTCGTTGGACAAATCGTCCGGGACCGAAATATAGAGACAGTCTACTTTGACCCGTGAACGCAAGGCAAATATAGGTAGGAAGCTGAAGTGGTACCTAATTAGACATAACCCTTCAACGAACGTTTCGATTCGTCGAGATGACCGGATTATGTGAAAAGAACGTCACAAAATGAAAGAGTGTAATTTTAGGTGTCTCATAAATATAAAGACAACTATGTAAAGTAGCCACATGCAAATGAGATGTACAAATTAGCATGTTGTACGCACGCGCATGGGCCGTAATTCGGTCCAGCCTACGAAAGACAGCGGACCTGCCGTCAGACATTCATTTGCCGAAATGCCACGCAACAGTCAACTTTCTGGTGAAGAGGTGCAGAAGATTTGGAAACTGAGAGCAAATGGATTGCCTGTAGCGAAAATTTGTAAAGCCATGGGGAGGAGTAGGGCAGTCATTTATAAGACTCTATCGAAACGCGGTGCGTTAACAACCAGAAAACGGCATGGAAAGCCTCGAATAACAACCAAACGAGATGATCGTGTCATCATACGTTTAGTTTTATCCCAAAGGTTATCAGTACGTCAAGTTTCTCGGCTGTTGGTGTAACTGTCTCAAAGGACACAGTTCATCGACGAATCAAGGAAAGTCGCAACATTGTACTCCGTAAAATGCGTTGTCTGCCACACCTCACGCTGTGCCACAAGGAAGTTAGATTGTTATGAGCAAGCAGCCACATGCACTGGACGGGCAAGTGGATCACAACTATTTTCTGCGATGTGAAAAAGTTCAATCTTGACGGCCTTGACGGTTGGAACTGCTATTAGCATGATGTACGACGTGAGCCACACACCTTCTTTAGCAGACAGAAACGAGGGGGGTCTGTGATGGTTTGGAGAACTTTTGCGTACAATGGGACAACGGATATCGCTTTTCTGCAAGGCAGGCAAAACTCCGAAAGGTATCAGGACATACTCAGCAGCCACCTTGAACCGTTTGCCGAAACTCTAGCGGGTGTTGATTATCTATTCCAGCAAGACAATGCCTCTATCCATCGGTCTGTATCAACGAAAAGCTGGTTTAACACTCATCATGTGACCATAATGGATTTGCCAGCACTCAATCCAGATCTGAACCCTATCGAAAACCTCTGGGGCGTCCTAGCTCGTGATGTGTATGCGAATGGACGTCAGTTCTCAAGTAAGGTGGCGTTGAAAGAGCAGATTGAACGAAGCTGGTACGCCCTCCGTCCAGAATACTTACATCACTTTGTGAACAGCATGTCCAATCGGGATTTCAGTGTTTTTCGGAACAACGGCTTGTACCGGAGGTGCTCATAACTAGTAAGTCTTTATATTTTTGATACAGCGTATTTCTGTTTTTTTCTTGTGCTTGGCGTTGGAATTGTTATGTTTCCGTTAAACTATTGTGCAGCTGCGTGTCCTATGCTATTTTTGCTATAAATATGAGGTGTACATTTCAGCTCGTTGTTGTTTCTTTTTTATTCGAAAATTTGTTCTGTCTCTACAGTTATGCGACGCACTATAGGAGGCAGAATATGAGGAGAAACTCAACAAGATGATGTAGTCACCGGCATCTGAAAGATTTCGTAAGTTTAGTCATTTTGAAACCGTAGCGATCAAATGCTGACATAGCTAGTGGCCGGGGAAGAAGGGTTTATTTTCTTAGATAAGAAAAGTGAACTGTTGCACATTGTCCAGGTTGAAATGGTTGAACTGAAGGCTGAAAAAGCTCCTCCACCGGTTTCATAGACTGAGGAGGAGCTGATACACCCTGACGTTGATGCTGGGGTATGCCGCACGCTCATGTCCATCTTGCTAACAATGAAAACATGTGTCACCAACATGAACATACATTTTTGTAATTCCAGTAAGAAATTTATAATAAGTGAAGCAAAGCATTCATAACCGCATCATTAGAAAAAGCAACGAGAGCATCCCGTCTAAAGGTACAGATATCACCAAATGTTTGGTCATAAAGGACAGCACGCATTATACTTATCAGGCCAAGTGCTTTCTCATGTTTCAAAGACATCACGTAAAACTGAATCGGGTACTTCTGGAGGTATAATCGTAAGCATGGCTTTCACAGAATGATGACTGAGTGGTTTCGGGACAAGATGTCGATATTTGATATCCAGACCACTTGCCGACAAGTTGTCTTTCGCTTGAAGAGTCTTCAGATAAACCACAATGTCTTGTGTTGTATGGGTAGTATCTCCAATGTCATCTGGTGTAAGTGTATTACCCAGCGCTGTAAAATAGGATGAAATATTAGTGTCATCCATGCCTTAAGTACGTACAACAGCTGTCACGGAGATGTACTTCATCCGGAGAATCAGGGATAGTAAGACGCAGAATTTTAGAAATTTAGCAGAATTGTAGATGATTTATACCCCAGAGCAACTTTTTAAAGGATAGGTTGAGCGGCGAATTGGGCCCACGAGTGTGGTGAGACAGTGGTGGTAACATAAGAAACTTGTTCACATGCAGTTGTTCACATGCAGTGGAGCCAGGTATAAAAACAAAGGTTGCAGGCTTAAGAACGCGGCCAAGAGTGGACGTGGTTGACGTCATTACATTACTAGAAGGGGGTGTGAAAGTGGACTGGTGAAGAATGAATATACGCCGTAGCGCCATACGTGTATTCATATGACTAAATTTGTAGCAGCACTTGGCAGAATTAGATGATCGTTTACAGCCAGCAGCATCACTCAAAGCCAACCCTCGCTGGGGCACGCTAGTTGACCTAACTGAATGATCTGTGATAACAATGGTAGTCTTCTCTGTCGCTTCAAAGATACAAGAAAAGTAAAGAACTAAATCTGAATAGAAATAAGGTATAGTACCTGACATTTTACAGGCGTAATAATGCTGTGAACCTTCACAAGAAGAGTAGGCAACAATAAACTAATAAACAACGTCAAAAACACATAATAATCAATCACTAACCATTGAGGTCGCTAAACCCGGAAGTACGTTACTAAACGTCCTTCCGGGTTTAACGACCACCGTGAGTAACACGAAAGGTTATAAACAGTCGCACATCCCTAATTTTGGGGCCACTGGCTTCACAGAAGGGATAGAATCAGCGTTGTAAGACAAAAACACCACCCTTGCCTCATCAGGGAACTGGAATTCGAATCAATCTCGGACGAATGATGGGAAGCCAGTGCCTCGGACCACTTAGCCACCGGGGTGGCTCTGTGAAATTCAACGCTAGTTAGGCTTGCAGTTTGTGAAGTTCAACTTTAATTAGGCTTGAAATTTGTGAAGTTCAATGTTCTTAACGTTTTCGAAGTTGTCTGATGATGAAGAAACAACTTGAATAAAGGACTTGAAATCTGTTGCATGTCTCAAGGTAATTTATTACTTCGATTTCAGCTTTACATTTCATTTCTTTTGAACCCTAAAGGCATTACGCTATAGCGTTCCTTTTGGAGCAAAATCTTTCTAAAATAGTTTTGCAGTTTGCTCACGTCAGCGCTCTTCTCAAAAAATCTAGAAGGGTAAAAATCCTAAGATAGAACAATTCACAACACTCAAAGATCAAACGTGCAGTATGATACCAACTTTAACATTCTGTCAAAGTTTTACAATTTAAGAAATTCATAAACATTCTGAAAGATACGGAGGTCGTTTAAAAAATAAAGTTAAAAGGCTGATCATTCAGCAAGCATATTACCAAGTGGTCTGAGACGCTGGCTCATTCATCCAAAATGGGCCCGCGTTAGGGCCCCGGATGAGGCATGGGTGATGTTTTTGTCTTACAGAACTGGCTATCTCTCTCTTTCCTGGAACCTGTATCTCCTAAATTAGGGACAGACGACGAATATCCCTATAATTTTCTCATGTTGCTCGTTAAACCCCGACACAAATTCCACTAAATTGCAAATCGTTTTGAACATTCATTTTATCGAGCAACATGATTGGATTTACTTTCATGTGATCTACGATATGACACTAAAACTGATTTATTATGGTTACTGTAAATAATAAATCATTAAGAGGTTTTTATTTATATGGACAGATGTCGTACATACATCCATGAAGCTTGTAGTAGTGTGTTAAATTCAAGTAGGTTTTCAAATTCTCTCAGATTCGGTTTTTTAAATTTCCATTCAGTTACGATTTTCATTTTAGTTGAACTCACTCATATCTACTTCTATGAAATCTATCATACGGAAAACATTTGATCAATGAATGACTGGCTAATAATTCTTTTAAATTATTTTTAACATAAATTTCTCAAAGGGAAAAAGAAAAAAATGCATACACTGTATAATGAATAAGTGCTTTTACTACCACTAAGCTAATCGTAGTGAATATAGCTTTCACTAATACTATAATGAATTCAATGCTTGTACTAAGCTTCTAATAGTGAATTCAAATGGTTGTTGTTACTAGTTAATTAAGATCCTGAATGAAGTCTCCTGCTAGTAGTGTAGTAATAGTAATGAACAAACTTATAACTGGTAGTAATGTTGTAGTAGTAATTAAGATGAATAAAGTCTTATGCTAGTTGTTACTAATAACACTAAATGAAATAAACCTAACAGCCAGACAGAGGTCTGACAGTAACTATGAACTGAGAAAAACGTACTTACAACAAATTCTTTATTATTGAGACTTCTCGCTCTCACATAAACGAACTCTCTTTATACAGCACCAAACGCTCCTCCCGTACAACAACAAACGCTCTCCTTTACAACAACAAACGCTCTATCCGTGCAACAACAAACGCTCTCCCTACACACATCAACAAAAAGCTCTCTCTAAGTATCGTTGAACGCGCCTATTTATACTGGCTACCACCACGTCATGACTTACTCTCATTGCCAGATCTCATTCAGCGGGAGAAATAACATCTCGTTCAGTAAGAAGATAATTTACAGAGAAAAATAAAATAACCAGAGATAGTAAAAATCAAAAGGAAAGTGAATCGAGAGTATACGTTACATCATATCCCCCTTAATTTTTCTTTTCTTTTTTTTTTTTTTTTTTTTTTTTGTTTCCGAAAAACCTATTAATTTTGGAGTGTAAGTCTTACACTTCGTTGATTGACGTTTCTCGACCTCTTTTTTGTTTTGTTGTTTGGTGGCAGCAGTATTTACAATCTCAAACTTGGCATGACAAAATCAAGAAATCTGTATTCGTCTGTGAAACACTTGTATTTTTGAACAAAACAAACCTGCATCGGCATACCTTCCTTTTATTCTGCCTAGCAGGAATCACTTTTTTAATTTAAAATTACGTTCTCATTATTCGTTGAATACACACCAACTGTGTCAGCAGCGAAGATTGCCTGGAGCTGCCTAACAGTAACAATTTTATTATTTTGCCCCTAAGCACATAGATATATATAAAAAAATTTGGATTAGTAGATGGACATAGAAGAAATATAAAAAAAACAGATATATACACAAAAAAGAATGCATAGGCCCACACGAAAAAAGAAATTCTGACACGCCAACTGGTCGTGCAGGAAAAACAACAAACGGAGAAAAGAACCTGTCCACGAGAACTTACTTATCTCTAGGACGCATAAAAAACTCTAGTACGATACCGTTTACCAGGCCTAATCGGACTGGTAAATTCAGGTGGCTTAGATCTTTTCAAGGACTTGAATGGATCTGGAACATCGGTATGCTGTCGGTCAAGAAATCCCGGCGGCTGACAGGAACGGTCAGGAACGGCTGAAATCCGTCGGTCAGGAACGGCTGAAGTCTGGCGGTTCGGAAATCCCTGCGGCTGATAGGAACGGTCAGGAACGGCTGACGTCTGGCGGTCCGGAAATCTCTGCGGCTGACAGGAACGGGCTCCCCAGGCTTTTGATATGTAGTCCCTTTGTGCTGGGGCCCGTGGTGTCCTTCCAGCATTCTTTTGGACGGACGTGGCTCTGGCCACATCGTTTGCTTTCGCTTTCGCGGCATGAGAGTAGCAGCAGGCATCGGCCCTGTTTGCCCTGAGCGTAGGTTCCAGGGGCGAAACCCGGGCGGATGCAAGGATCTCTGCCTTCGTCGCTGTTGCGGTGAAGCAGATTGGGGAGACAAGTTGCGTTTTTGACCAGCTTTTGGTGTTACTGGACGGTTTGTAATTGGTGTTTGACGTTTAGGAATAGTAAAATAATTGTTCATAACTGATAAATCAGAAATATCCGAAGCCTCTGAGTCGCTGCTGTAATTTAGTGGTCGTGTAGGGCGATGTTTATTCCTGCCTATAGGAATACTCTCTGATGAGGTATTCAAGGAAGTAGGAGCTTGTGGTGTTGCAGAGTTATCGGGAAATGGTGCAGCAATAGTTTTGGCAATGGTTGGATGGAAAGGAACGATACTAGTATTTGAAGAACTTGATTCGAGCCTTGGTCTCATGGGAGAATCAGGTTGCGTATTTGGAAACCCGTCTTGAGGAGAGGGTGAAGAAAAAATCACTGGAGATTCTTCAAAAATGTTTGTTGGTTCGTCCAAAATTTCTGGAGGTTGATCGTGAGATATAGACTCTTGAGTCTGTGGAACAGAAGGTTGAGTAGGGTTGATTATAAAATCGATATTTCGTTCATGATACTTGCGACACTGAGCAACGTGTACGTATTGAAATTGATTGTCAGGTTTTTCAAGAACAATGTTATTTTCAAACACATTTGCCACCCGATATGGACCTTCGTAGCTGGGTGCAAAGTTCTTCACTAAAGTATGAGAAACAGAAGACTGGAAGTGCGTTTCCACGAGACTGAGATCTCCAATGACAAGATCTGGTTCCTACGCCTAGTATTATAATATCTTGCTTGAGCCGCTTGTGCTCCTAGCATTGCAACACGAGCTTTTTCTGCCATGATTCGTACTGATTGCGGAGTTGGTCGCTGGTTTAGTTCGTCGATAATCCCCGTTAAATTTTCAAAAGGGGTTTTAATTTTGCGACCCAGAAAAAGTTCTGCAGGAGTCATTTTAGTAGATTCGTGAACAGACGAGCGGAGGGCGAACGAAAAAAGCTCAAGGTGGTCATCCCGTCGTTCGTGATGATCCATGACAAATGTAGCAGTCATTTTCACTAGCGTGCGGTTTACGCGTTCCGCAGGATTACTCTGGGGATGATATGGGGAAATGAATTTATGCTTAATGTGTAGTCTCGCACACATTCTTTCAAAAACGTCAGAAATAAATTGAGGACCATTATCCGAAACTACTTTATTAGGTGCACCATATCTAGAGAATACTTCATTAATTAATACATTACAAATAACTTCTGCCGTAGCGGCTCTAATGGGAAAAACTTCAACCCATTTAGAAAAATTATCAGTTAATACTAAACCGTAACGAGCTTTGTTTTTAACAGATAAAGGATAAGGTCCCAATAAATCTATGGAAATAATATCAAAAACATGAGAACTTGAACTAGATTTCAAGTGACCGGCCGGTCTTACATTACGGTAATTATTAATCTGACACAAGTGACATGATTGAACGTATGCGAGCACACTTTGGTACATGCCAGGCCAATAGGCAACATCCCGCAATTTACAACGGGTCTTGCGAATATCTAAATGGCCTGCAAGAGGTTTGTCATGAAATTCGTTTAAAAGGGCCATTCTAAGGGTTCGCGGAATACATGGGCGAAACTCTGCCCTAGTAGTCCTAGATTTCGTATAGTAAAGAAGACCCTCTATGACTTCAAAATGTTGTGACCTTCCAGCCAGAGAAGGATCACTTTGTAGGGGCGAACCCGTAAGCAAAAAATTATAGATCTCCCCAAAATCTGGATCATTTATTAATTCTGCCATTATCTGCTCTCTGGATGTTATATCAGCTATTAGAAGTAAAGGCTGACATCCAGGAGTAGTTTCTTTGGGGACCCCACTAATCGGAACGCGAGACAATGCGTCCGGTAATTGATTCTTATGACCTGGCTGATATGAAATTTTGATATTGCTCTCTTGTAACTTCAGAGCCCACTTCATAAGTCTTTGAGATAGGTGCTTAGCAGAATTCAAATACTGAAGGGCAGAATGATCCGTAATTATGTTAACTGTCAATTCGTTAAGGTAACATTGAAATTTATTAAGAGCATACACAACAGCAAGACATTCACGTTCCGTAGCTGAATAATTGCGTTCAGCTTTGGCTAAAGTACGAGACGCAAAAGCTATTGGATGCCCAGCTTGTGACAAAACGCAACCAAGACCAACTCCGGATGCGTCAGTATAAATATCAAATTCCTTAGTATGATCCGGGAAAGCCAACACAGGAGGCTGAGTCAACGCAGACTTCAGTGTTTCAAATGCAGCGTTAGCCTCAGGTGTCCAAACAAACTTCTTGTATTTACGTTTTAAAGCATACAATGGCTCACAGATTGTAGCATAAGAGGGGACGAACTGCTGATACCATCCGGTCATTCCCAGAAAGCGTCATAGTTCTTTTGCTGTTTTAGGCCGAGGAAAGTCAACAATAGGCCTAATTTTTTCATTATCCGTAAATAAGCCGTGGGGAGTGATTTTCAACCCCAGATATACAATCTCGTCTCTCGCTATCTGGCATTTACTAGGTTTTAACGTCAAGCCAGCATTGTATATGAGTTGGAACACCTGTTTGAGCAGAGAAAGGTGCTCGTCAAAAGTCTCGTATGTAATAATAATGTCATCCAAATATACATGCACATGGGGACCCAGAACAGGACTGAGAACCGTATCCATAAGCTTTTGGAAAGTAGCAGGTGCAGAAGCTAGTCCAAAGGGCATACTTAGGTATTCATAAGCCCCAAAAGGAGTCACAAAGCCTGTTTTATCAACAGAGTCCGGATGTACTGCTACCTGCCAATATCCACTCGCCAAATCCAAGGTTGACATCCATTTGGTTGACGACAGGTCATGCAAAATATGTGACATGACAGGTAGTGGATAATTGATCGTTTTTGTGACTTGGTTGAGCTTGCGAAAATCTGTCACGAAACGAAATTCATTGGGTTGTTTCTTTGGAACCAAAAAGGCAGGAGCAGCCCAGGCGCTTGTTGATTCCCTTATTATGCCCTGTTTAATCATTTCAGAAATTTGACGTTGCATTTCCTGTTTCTTATGTGGAGAACAAGGGTAAGGTTTCGTCGCTATCGGTTTCGAACCATCAGTGTCAATGACATGATAAACCACCTGTGTGAAACCAGGTTGATCAGAAAATAAACCAGGGCTTTCCTGTAAAAGTAGAGAAAGCTGGTTTCGTTGCCTCTCATTCAATTGGTTACTCAATAACAAACTCGTTATATCTACAGGAACCGTAGGAATCATTTCGACAGGTTCCGGAAAGGAAATCACATGTACGAAATTCAAAGTTATTTGAAACGTATGAATAAAGTCCATGCCCATTAGACATTTCACAGGTAGTTCGTCTATAAGCAGGAAAGAATGCGTAAAACGAGCCTTTCCCAGCCCTAGAGATAATGTGACAGTTCCTGTGATACTGAAGATTTCGTTATTTGCACCTCGCAAATACTGCGTCGCAGGCTGAACGTGTATTGCAGGAAAATTGTCAGTGCAAAACTTCGTATTTAGGGCTGATATTTCAGAACCAGTGTCGAACTTTATCTCGACAATAATATCTTCAATTGTCAAGAATACATCAGGCAACTGAGGAGTTTGGACAGTCACTAATACTGTTTTAGGGTCAGAATGCTTGGTATCAGGAAGCAGGACCGACCCTTGGTCTACTTCCTTTGGAAGTTTAAAGGATTCCTGGTTGGATTATCATGCGGTCTGAAACCTCGACCCTGCCGGGTATCGGGAAAATTTTCACGATGAGGAAAACTGCGTGAAACCTGCGTCGGGAACTCCGCATGTCTGTTTACATTGTCATATCTATTACTTCTTCCCTCAGCACGGGCAGAAAAATCATCATTGTCCCGAGCATGAAAACGTTCCGAATGCTGCGGATTGGAACGGGGTCGAGCATACTGTGCATTTGTACGATATCCTGAAGATTGTTCAGAAACTCGCTGTTGGTTTGCCACTCTTCTGTGTGGTGGAACGTATGAAGCTTGGGTGTGCACTTGTGTATGCTCGCGCTGAAAGTTATTATGCCTATTATGCCGCTGAGGGTTTTCGTAATAAGCCTCGCGGGGTGCCCGAGCATGGTGAGTTGAACCATGTTTGCCATGTCGCTCTTCATACGTTCGTATGAGGCGAAGGCATTCATGAATTGTGGCAGGGTGTCGAACCTCAAGAAAATCTTGTAAAAATTGGTCGAGCTGTTGCAATAGGGTATCCAACATGTCAACATGACTGGCATGTGGATCCCATAAGTTATATAAGCGTGTTGTTTCCAACGCAAATGCAACAGGGCTATCGTTGGGTCCTTGCTGACGAGAAAAACGTTGTTGTGCAAGGCTAGCTCGACTGAGGCCGAAAGGAAAGACCTCCAAAAATTCTGCTCGGAAATTCTCATAATGAGAACCCGGGTTCGACACTCTCCACTGCCGATACCAGGTCTTAGCGGTATCCTTCAAGCAAGTGCCTGCGATTTGTACTTTGCAGTCTTCAGGAATATTGTATAGATCAAAATGATCTTCCAAATCTTCGAGGAACTTTAAGGATCCCTCCAACCCATTGAAATGAATTGTTCCTGTATGCGGCACGAAATGGGCAAGCATTCTGCTTCGCTGAGAGGATTGAACTCCCTCAGGTACGACCCGCGACTCAGAGTAATAGGAAGCTGGTGAATTACGAAATTGTGAAGAATGCCTGGGTACGTGTAGATCATTCATATCAAAGTGAGACCCACAGGCTTCTTGCAAATTGTCAAAAAAAAAAACACCATCACCATCGAAACTTGCCTTAGGGTGGAAAATTGAAGTTGTCTCAGGTAAGGAGGACATGGACAATAATTGTCAAGACCTCGTGTTCGAGAAAAGTTCGGGCGCCAATTATAATGAATAAGGCTTTTTCTACCAAGCTAATTATCGTGAATATCTCTTCTGCTACTAAGCTAATTATCGTGAATATAGCTTTCACTAATACTATAATGAATTCAATGCTTGTACTAAGCTTCTAATAGTGAATTCAAATGGTTGTTGTTACTAGTTAATTAAGATCCTGAATGAAGTCTCCTGCTAGTAGTGTAGTAATAGTAATGAACAAACTTATAACTGGTAGTAATGTTGTAGTAGTAATTAAGATGAATAAAGCCTTATGCTAGTTGTTACTAATAACACTAAATGAAATAAACCTAACAGCCAGACAGAGGTCTGACAGTAACTATGAACTGAGAAAAACGTACTTACAACAAATTCTTTATTATTGAGACTTCTCGCTCTCACATAAACGAACTCTCTTTATACAGCATCAAACGCTCTTCCCGTACAACAACAAACGCTCTCCTTTACAACAACAAACGCTCTCTCCGTGCAACAATAAACGCTCTCCCTACACACATCAACAAAAATCTCTCTCTAAGTATCGTTGAACGCGCCTATTTATACTGGCTACCACCACGTCATGACTTACACTCATTGCCATATCTCATTCAGCGGGAGAAATAACATCTCGTTCAGTAAGAAGATAATTTACATAGAAAAATAAAATAACCAGAGATAGTAAAAATCAAAAGGAAAGTGAATCGAGAGTATACGTTACAACTGGGCTTTTCGCCGAAGCTTTCTGCTTGAACCCTATAGAGATCCAGAAATTACAAAAAATCCAGTTCGAAACTTTGTGTAATTAAAAATTGTCAAATTTGCTGAAAAGTTACCAAGTTGTTCGGGAAACTACACAATGTTTTTGTTTCTATGATGAATTTGTGGGAATGGCTGTTATAGGAGAATTATATTAAACTATTTGAGGCACCGTCGCGTTTGTTGAGCATTTCAGATGTAAAAATAAAATTAAATACTGGGAAAAAAATCAAAAGTGCACGAGCTGTTCAAATTGTCCTGGGTACTGCTCATTTTGATATTATCACACTGCGTGATATGTTATGATTCAAACATAGATATGTTAAAAATAAAAAGCAAAGCACACAAGAAATGGAAGACGTCGACTTTGTTGTTTTCTGCCTTACTGCGCAATTAATTTCCGTAAGAAACGCACATATTAAAGAGTTGCAAAAAACAAAAAACCTTTAAAATAAAATTTATTTTCGTTCGAAAAGGCTGAATTTGCTATATATATTTATGTGTAAGATCAGGTGATGCGTAACATCACAGCCTCTCCTTGACAAATGTCAAACCCGCCTTCTCGAGGTACATCCTGTTCCAACTAAAGGGGCTCTGACGACCGCCAATAGCGGTACAAAAGTACCATCGGGATCAGAGGAAATGCTATCCCACACTCACCAACCCGCTTGGCTAGCGTGGTGAGTTATGGCCAAACACCTCCAAAATGACTCTACAACTTAAATCTTGGCCCTCAGTCTCCGGCAGCTGGTATGTACCTGGCCAAGGTAGCGGCCAGTGCGACATGAAGGCAGAGGGTGCTAAGAATCCCCGGAGGACTGGACTAAGCTGCCATCTCATGCTGACCTTGGCTACGTATAATGGACGCTCCCTATCTTCTGATTCAAGGCTTCTTGAATTGGAAGAGGAACTACAAAGGATCAAATGGGACATCGTCGGGCTAAGTGAGGTAAGAAGAAAAGGAGAAGATCTCATTGAACTGAAAAGTGGACATCTCTTCTACTATCATGGGACAGATACTGGCAGAACTAATGGTGTTGGATTTATAATAAACAAGAAACTGAAGGATAAAGTTGTAGAAGTTGAAAGTTCCTCTGACAGAGCTGCACGACTCGTTATCCAACTCTCGAGAAGATACCAGGCTCAGATTATTCAAACTTATGCACCCACCACAAGTCATCCTGAAGAAGAAATTGAAGAATTTTATGAGGAAATTCGTCATCTAAATAATAAAGGTAAGCAGCACTTGAAAATAATTATGGGAGATTTCAATGCAAAAATAGGGCAACGGCAACAGAATGAAACTTCAGTAGGTAAATTCGCTAACGGCAACAGAAACCAGCGCGCAAATACTCTCGTTGAGTTTGCAGAGGCAGAAGGATTTTTCAACTTGAACTCCTTTTTCAAGAAAAAGCTACACATGAAATGGACATGGAGACATCCAATTGGGACGACAAGTGAAATTGATTTTATTATGTGTAACAAAAAATTCGTCATAGAAGACTGCAGTGTGCTAAACAAGACAAGTTCAACACAGGTAGTGACCATAGATTGGTGAGATGTAAGATGCACCTCAACACTAAACTCGAACGTGGCAAGCTCATAAGACAAACAAAACGTATTGACATAACCAACCTTAAAAAACACCATAATACTTTCACGTTGGAACTAAAGAACAGATTCTCTGCTTTAGAAGGCCTAACATCGGAAGAAGTGGATATTTCGGAAGTTAACAGAAAAGTAACTAAAGCTCTTATGGAAACAGCAACAAAATTAGCTGGGTCTGAGAACAAGTTGCATATGAACAAATTATCAGGAAAAAACCAAAATGTTGATGCAAAAAAGAAGAGAGATGAGGACAACTAAAGAAGATGTGACTTCCAAAGTGGAATATATAGAGCTATGCAAGACAGTTCGAAAAAGTATCACTGAAGATGTAACGAAATTCAACTGTGAGCTAGTGAGGGAAGCAATTGAAAACAACCAAAGCCTAAAGATAGCAAAGGGACATCTCAGTAAGGGAAGAAAACAGATTATGGCACTGAGAAAAGAAGATGGTTCTGTAACAAGAAATAGAGGCAAAAGTTTCACAAGAGTGAAAGATTTCTACTCCAAATTATATGAAAGGGATGATACATGTACTCCAGACATCATGAAAGGTACCAGTACCAGAGTTCTTCCAGTCTTCCCAGCAGAAGTTGCACATGCAATCAAGAACATGAAGCGGGGAAAAGCTCCAGAAGAAGATGGAATTACTGTAGACATCATACAAGAAGCAAGTGGAGAAATCGAAACAGTATTCGCCCAAATTTTCACTCGATGCCTTAATGAAGGAAAGATTCCTGAGGATTGGAACAACGCTATAATGATTTTGCTACATAAAAAAGATGACATTGAGGATCTCGGGAACTACAGACGTATCAGCCTCCTATCAGTGGTTTATAAAATCTTCATTAAAGTTTTTTCACACCTCTTGAAGCTAACACTGGACATGGCTCAACCGAGAGAACAAGCTGGATTCAGGAGTGGCTACAGCACTATAGATCATATCCACGTACTGAGAGTACTAATTGAAAGAGCGAGGGAATATGAGCTTCCATTGTGCATGGCTTTTATCGATAATGAAAAGGCCTTTAATTCGGTAAAACCATCAGCACTTACAATGGTTTTGAAATCCTGCGGTATTGAAGATGCATACATTAATATTATTAATAACACCTATGAAAATGCAAGTGCAAAGATTCGGCTGTTTGAACATACAACACACATAAAAATTGGAAAGGAAGTGAGACAAGGTGGCACCATATCTCCGAAGCTCTTTAATGCTACATTGGAAAATGTTTTTCAATCACTGAACTAGGAAAACAAAGGGATAAACATTAATGGAGATTATCTTACCCATATTCGTTTTCCTGATGACGTAGTCATCTTTGCAACTACCCCATCACAACTGCAGAGTATGATCCAGGAACTTGCTGACAAGAGTAAAGATGTGGGATTAAAAATGAACTTTCAGAAGACAAAAGTGATGTTCAATGCTTTTACCAGAAATGAAGATTTATCGATTGATGGAGAAAAGCGGGAGATAACAGTCACGTACGTTTATCTTGGACAGCAGATATCAAGTGAAGGTTACATTGATGAAGAAATTAATCGGCGTACAAAACTTGCTTGGAGAGCTTTTGGAAGAAACAGCCTAATTTCCAAGAGCAACATGCCATTATGTCTTAAAAGAAAAGTGTTTGATCAATGCATCCTTCCAGTGCTTACGTATTGTGCAGAGACGTGGACCTTAACTAAAAGAGACATACAAAGGCTGCAGACAACTCAAAGCAGCATGGAGAGGTGCATGCTTGGTATAACCAGGAGAGATAAGAAGAGGAACTCGTGGATCCGAAAAATGACGAGAGTGGAAGACATCATGATCAGAATTAAATCTCTGAAATGGCAATGGGCTGGACATACTGCCAGAAGAACAGACCATCGATGGACAGCCGAAATTTTAGATTGGATTCCAAGGGACAGGAAAAGACCCAGAAGAAGACCACATGAGAGATGGGTTGATGAAATTCGAAAATATGTGGGAGTGACATGGAAGAGACTGGGCCGCCTCGGTGGCGCAGTAGTCTAAGGCGCTGGCCTCTGATGATTCGTCCGTAAGGTGTCCGGGTTCGAATCCCGGTCAGGCATAGATGTTGTGTTTGTCTTACGGCACTGGCTCTCTCCCTTCCCTGGAACCAGTGACCTTAAATTAGGGACGGGCGACTGCTTATAGCCCGTTGAGTTGCTCACGGTTGTCGTTAAACCTCCAATCAATCAATCAAAGGAGGAAACTGGCACAGGACAGACCGTTGTGGAGGAAACTTGGGGAGACCTTCGTCCAGCAGTGGATTGTGAATGGTTGACAATGATGATGATGATGATGATATATCACTCTCTCTTACACACATGAATATATGCATCTGTCTCTGTTCATGCATAAAGCTAGTGGTGCTCTAGAAACATGACTATTGTGAGCATACTCTGAAATCAGTACCAGTGTAACTAACACTTCTGATTAAATTTCAGTTATCTCCGGTTGTAATTTGAATGGAGATAATATTTGTAGGCTAAATGTACTCTTAGGCATAAATTATGTGTGTGCTGCTTTGCTAATCATGCACAATGCGGAAAAGTCAACACAATCAAAGAAAGAGTTTTGCAATGCTCTTGGAGTACCTGTTTGAACTGGAAATGGCAATAGGCTGCAAGACCTGTTCAGACCTGCAGAGATTGTCAAAGCAGAAATAATAGGAACAATTTTCTGAATTTCTTCTTCATAGCATAATCAAATGAAAAGCTACGTTGATCAAAATACATTTCCCTCTGATCAAGCAAGGTGCCTCATAAATACCGTTTGAAGATGACTTCAAAAGGCCTTGAAACGTGTAATATCATCGAAGGGAGGTTTCCAATCTCCTGTTTCATCGAGAACACGAACAGGGGGTGAGTGATTTTTGCGAGATTTATCGATAGTATCTTTTTAGAGTGTCAAAAAAAGAAAAAAAAAGAGCTACACATGCACATATATGTAACCATGATAAACAGTCATATATAAATTTCTATTTCGCAGCCACTAAGACAAAGAGACAGGAATATTCAGGGTGCGCAGCCATATCTTCCGGTGACCTTGAAATATGTATAATCCAATTAAAGGGTAGTTATTAGTCTCCTGTTTCATTATGGACACACAAAGAAGTGGATAACTTTCGTTAGGTTCACTGATGGAAGTTGTGATAAAGGGAAACGCGTAAGACATGTATTAGTTCGTGATGCATTGCCGTATTTAAATTTCCCTCTGGCAACAATTAAGGCAACGTTTCTAATGAATCGATTATTTACTTACCTTGAAAGTTACCAATGCTATTATCATCGCTAACATGGAAGGTGTTATTTGCTGGAGAAAACTTTCTGAAGAAGGTTGATGAATAATAATAAAACAGCAAGATACCACTTTGCTTTTTCGGAAAGGAGGATTGATTTCTTCTTTGAACTCTCATTACTCATATACAGTGGGTTAGAAACAGTTAATGACCTGAGAGTTTCGTCATTTTTACAAGAAATGTTGGCCATGGGACTTAGGAAAGAGTTAAATAAAGGACTACTGCATTTTTCATTGCTTTATACTAAATTACCTATTAGCTCAAATTCTGTGTATTCGAAACTTTCACGGCAATGGTGGAATTAATTTTTTTTTATTTCGAACTCAAGCAATTATTTTTTTCGGCACTTTAACTTTTTAAATATATTCTGTACAAATACACAATTCCGAAAATGAAAAAGAAACGAAAGAAATGCTTTAAGCATGCATTCTTGGACGGAACCATAAAAAAAAATGAAATTTACGGCTTATTTCTTAAAAATTTATTTTAGTTACAGACGCTCACACATTTATGTGCTTAACTTTACTTTTTTTATAGATCGTTAACCACCCCTTTCCACCCTAAGCATTTCACACACATTCAGCGTATTATTAATAAATATAATATAAATCACATTACAAAACAACAGGAAATCAAACTACACGTGTAATCTGACTCGGGTTATAAAAATATGTTCAAGGTGAAGGTTAAAATGTACTTGTCCGATCAGTTTCACAATACTTTATTTTTAAAAATCGCAATAAAGAGCATTTATTATTTAAGAAAGAATAAAATTCCAGTGGATCCCGGATCACTCTGATCTTGAAATCCAATAAACGTAAGTTATTGGAATCCCACGATTTCCAAAAGTCTAGTGCAGGTGCATACAGAATTTCTCCTTGCGTTGCTACCGAAAATATAGCAGTCGGAAACCGCGTCAATGCAGTCTCTCTCTCTCTCATCTGTACATGTCTCGCTTTATTGTTGTTGTTGTTTATGCTTAAGGCCCATATGAAATGACCAAGGTTACTGGAAATGTTTATTATTCATCTCCGATTGCTTTTTAGTCTGCGATTTATATAGAGAGAAGATAAGAACAAATATGAAATAGAACGCCCATGTCTGACCTTGGGCTCGGACTACATACGAAGTTCGAGCCCCAGGTCAGATATGACCTGCTTGCCTGGAGCATCGTACCCGGATAGCAGTACACCAAAATTGGCACTAAAGTGGGAACTTTCCAATTCATCAGCGTTCGTCACATGCAACGGTTTGATTCCTCCACTAGGAGCCATTGAATAGTGTCCCGTGAATTGACACCGCTGCAGGCAAAACAATGTGTCCTCTCTGTGTGCCTCAGATTGCTCACAACGTGTCTCTCGCCACATATTGCACGCCAAAACTTATCGTCCTGTGGATTAGAATCCACAGGACGATAAGTTTTGGCGTGATGTTGTCACAGATGATGAAAAGTGGATATTCCTACCAATGGGAATTTGCTATGCTTCCTGGCTGAGGACATGCCAGGAAGCCTAGAAAATAGTGCAGAGAGCTCTTCGAGAGAAACTATTTGGTAAAATTTGAAGGTTCCTCGGCCCTTGGACGTCGTGCCGGGTGGTGAAGCTGTGGACAGGAACCTCTATGCAAAATAACTACAGTGGGTCAATAATGCTCTGCGCCAACGCTACTCAGCGCTCATCAATAAGAAGCGGAAATTGCTGAAAGAGGATAAGGCCCCAAGTCACATCTCTAGAGTGGTCTGCGGAAAACTACAGTAAC
The DNA here is from genome assembly GCA_039090855.1 of Macrothele yani. Lineage (NCBI taxonomy): Eukaryota > Metazoa > Arthropoda > Arachnida > Araneae > Macrothelidae > Macrothele > Macrothele yani. Next base: position 80,901,281 of record CM077002.1, read on the forward strand.
TGGAAGGGGTTGAGTTCCTACCCAATTCCCAGTACAGTCCAGAACTTGGCTCATTCGACTACCAACTGTTCCGCTCCGTGGCCCATTTTCTACAAGGACGGCACTTCTGTTCAGAGGTCTTCAGAGAGTTTCTGTCCTTGAAACCGACAGAGTGGTACCGCCGTGGATTGTGGATCGGGTGAAACATTGGTTAACGTCTATAGAATACAACTGCCTGTACTTTGTAGCTCGGTGAGCGTTTATGGGTTTCTTTCATCATTAAATATTTTAGCTGCAAATGCAGTGATATATTTTTTGGACTTCCCCTGGTATTTCTGTAGAACACAAAAACCGTGGTGGCGAGGTTTTGCGGCTAATCAGGATTCCACAGGTAAAAGTGGAATGATTTTACAGTTAAATGATATACTTTCTGGATTAAAGGAGAAAAAACTCAGGAAATAAAGCTCTATGCCTTCTTACAAGCGCTATTTTTTCTGGTATTAAATTGATAAACCCATTTTGTTCAGTATCTTCTCTTAATTTATTTTTAGATGCAATCCTTTCAGGTGAACGATGTAGCATATGTTGGAACTTGGACTTCGCAGAGGCAGCCCAGCCGCTGGCAATTGTTTATTGTTATTAGGTGACCCAAGAACAATAAACAATTGCTAATAACAATAAACGGTTGAGCCTCGATGAATGAGAAGGAGACGAAGTGCGAACATAGACAGATACGGAATTGTGAATTGAGAATTTGATAAGAAGTTTTTCATTTTCTTCTTTTTTTTTTGTATTAACGTTTCTGTAGGAGTCAGAAGACGTGCTAAAAATGAATTATCAAAAGATGTGCTGAAAATGAATTATTTTGTAGATCAGTAACTTCAGTGGCGTTTGAGTAAGCATTTATTCTCACTGTAGTAAAGCACCAACAATTTCGTTATCTTTCCTAAATCGTAAAGTGACAATCTCAAAGTACTCCTAAAACGTAAGTGCCGGGGGGGGGAGCTCCCTTCCTTTTGCACACTTACAAATTTATAAATAATTAAAATTTTTAAATCTTATATCTAAGTATTATTTTTAACATTGAATTTACACCACGCGAGAAAAAAAAATGCATCCTATTTAAAAAAAAATCCAATAACCTTTACAAATTCTTAAATACTTAAAAATTTAACTAGCACCCTAAAATTACAGTTTTCACCCTGTTTTTGTTTTTCAAAGTGTTCACAGCCATTTTTTGGGTCAACCTTTACATGCTGTTTGAATTTCATTCATATTTTTGCGGATAGGCTTGATGACAACACGTTCACCCCATTTCTAATTAGTTAAAAGAAGGTTTTCCTGAGTAGCTGCCAGTAAACTACTTGAGAGTTAGTATTGTGAAATATCAAGAAGTAACTGCTTGATAGTTAAGAGAAAATGTTTGATTGGTGTGAGGGTTTCATTATTCGGTTAAATTCGAAAGACAGTTCAGTGGGACAATTACTTTCTCAAAAGATAGATGCTTTTTATCAAACCTTTTTGCTTCTCTGAAATGGGGAAAAGCAAGCTGATGTGAAATTATTGATTGTCTCAGCGATCTGTATACAAATTCAAAATTGTTTTGTGATTTTCTTTATTTGAGTCTAAACGCCGTCCCGGTTGCGCAGTAGTATAAGCACTGGCTTATGACCTTTCGTTCAATTTGCCCAAGCCACCGGAGAAGCATTGGCGATGTACATGCCTTACAGCGCTGGCTCTCCCATCTCCCTGAAACCAGTAGCTCCAAATTAGAGACTGGCGACTGCTTATAGCCCTTAGAGTTGCTAACGGTGGCCGTCAAACCCAGAAATTAAAAAAATGACTAAAATTTCATTCGCTGTGAATTTTTTCGTGATATCCTTTTTGGAATAAATTATGTCACTGTGTAATCTGGAAATTAGACATTCAGTTGTATAGCTCCATAATGAATTTCGAGGTGACGCCAAAACCCCCTCATCAGAACAAGTCTATTTTCTTTTGATGGCAAGAAATGAGATGTGAGGTTAGTACCAACCACTCTACACAGTCAATATTAAGAACTAATAGCTCTGAGCTGTTCGTGCATGAAAAGATAAAGAACTTTTCTTTTATTGCTACGAGAAAGAATAGCACGAACGTAATGTGACACCATTCTAATAATATCAATCTATTTCTTGTTTGTTTCTTTTTTTTGCTTGCTGATTTCAAAAACCAACAACTAGTATCACGTAGGCAATTTTTGCTGCGCAAGACCAGATTGCTGAGCTGATTGAAACAATGTAGACGTGCAGATGTTCTTCAGAAAATAATTAATCAGTTCAGTTCTTGAGCGACAGAAGATGTTGTTTTTGGTGATGCCTGAGCAGAAAACCGTTCATTATAAAAACTCAGACGAAGGGTGTTAATTGATTCATCTTCTCAGTTTTGTTTGTATTTCTTTCCGACAGACATTACCTACGCATGCATGATTTGTCGATATTTGAATCATAAATTCATGTTTGTGTGTTTTTTTCGCACACGTCCGCTGTCGCTTATTAGGGCAAACATGCAATCAATTGCAGCGTTTAAAGTGCGTTTTAAGAGTTTGTGGCACCTATCACTGACGTAACCTTCCTGTTTTGAGTTTATGTTCTTATGTACTTCTTTGTTAGAATTCTTTATGTACTGCCTATAGCTTTTTCGAATTTTCTCGTACTTTTTGTCAACGACTGACGTGAGTCGAAGGTAAATAAAAAACAACTTCGATAGAAGAGAACGAACGAGTGGTGTGCTGATATGTCGAAAGATGATTTATCGATTAAATTTCAACCACATGTTATCTCGATGATCTGTACGCTGCATAGGTTTAATCTGCGAGTTTAATGAAGTGATTCACTCAGCATCTCTTACAGTTATTCAAAGAGAAATTGTGTTGACGTTTTCATGGCGCTGTATTTCGTCTGACGGCAAGGTAATAAAATTAGTGGATCACTACGTAAGTGTTTCTTCTCAAACTACCCTAACCATATAACTGAGTACTAATATTTATTTAAATTACTATTCCTTTGGCAAACAAACTGAAAAACACACGAACTTAAAACGCTAAAGCGTTTCAAGTTGCAATGCGTAATTTCCTTCTCTAGTACTGACGCATCAACATCAGCATAAAAGTGGAAGTTTTCAATACAATGGCATTGAAATTCTACACTTACCTGTCTTTGGCTGTGAAGCAGCTGAAACAGTGCTTCATTAAAACAACAATAACATCTAAATGAAATTAAAACTGTGCTACATGTTGTAAAACGATTAATTAGTTGCATTCAAACACCACATGAACACAGGAAAAAATATTCACTAAACCACAGTTTCAAGAAAACAGCTATTTTCGCTACGTTTTTTATAAATACTGCAAAGAAATTTGTAATGTAACGCAAGTCACCGAGGCTAGCTCAAAAGTCAATTTAAATTTTAAAACTTTAAAACAAAAGTACAAATTCGTGCATTACAGCGCGATTTGAACGAAAAGCATCAGCTAATAGGGCAATTTTGTTTGGCAACGAAAAAACTTTTAGTTCAAAAAATGCAACGAGAGGAGCGCTTTACACGCATGCAAATCATGAAAGATATGCATATAGAATACATTTAAACGAACTAAGTGCTAAAATGCAGCTATTAATCGTTTGTGAATTGCCTCATCCTTCTCCGTATTTTTTTTATTGGGGGTTCCGACCACCGGGAGCAACTCAATGGGTTATAAGCTGTCGCCTGTCCCTAATTTAAGGCCGCTGGTTCCGGGGAAGGGAGAGAGCCAGCACCGTAAGGCAAACACGACATCCATGCCTCACCGGGTTTCGAACCCGAACCCTTCTCGGATGAATGGTCATAAGCGTGAGCATCAGTAAACTGTGTGTTTAACGATGTGTTAAATTGTCCTATTTAAACTGCAAACTTTAAACCAGCTGTTACCGGGAATACCACTTAGTGGGACGAATTTTTCAAACGGGTTCTGGCAAAATCACCGAGGATCTCTAGCGGCTGCTAAATGTGTTGTGGACAGACGAAGCACATATTTTGTTACATGGGTCCGTGTCAACACGACTAACTGCAGAATATGAGCGCAGGGTAATCCATTTGCGTACACAGAGGAACCAATGCATTCACCACAAGTTACGGTGTGGTGTGGATTCACTGCATATGTCATTTCTGGGCTTTTTTTTGTTTGAGAAACCGTATTGCAGAAACGGATGGAAGATTTGCTCAGTAAATTCCGAACTCAATTTGAAACTTCTGCGTGAAACCGTAATGCCACGTTTGCAAGAACAAAATCTGCTGCACATTGTCACGTTTATGTAGGATGGTGTTGCATCTCAAGTAAATAACTTTCTTGTCATCACATTTGGTGCAAAAAGTCTAACCAGCAGGCACTACAGTATCCCATGGCCATCTCGGTTTTCAGATCTGACACCAGTGGAATTCTGATTATGGGGTTATTTAAAACCTAATGTGTACCAGATAAGGTCTGCCACACTGCCACAATTGAACGAAGCCATTCGGGGGTCACTGGAGTTGTCACACTGTTGAATTCTGTAATATCTTGTGATGGGCATTTCGAGCAATTATTTTTGTGATAGTGTTGTCAAATAAATGCAACGTATGCAGTTTCATTGATTTTCTCTACATTTACAAACTTCTTAGCCGTGGTTGCCCTCTGTCAGTGAGTATTTGAACTAAAAGTTTTTCAGTTGCCAAAAAAATCCCCATAACATCTGATGCTTTTCACACAAATAGCACTGCAATAAACGCATTTGTTCTTTTGATATAATTTTTTTTTTATTTTAAACGGAATTTCGAAACATCCGCAACATGTATGCGACGTCTCTTTCGGAGTTTAACGGTTTGTGAGAAAGAATCCTGAGAAAGCCTGAACCTAATAATCACATAAAAATACAAGCGCATAACGTTACAGGTTCTCTGTGTTTAAAGAAACATATCTGTTGGATCAACAGATGTAAAAAAGCACACACATAACCGGAAGGACAAAGATCAAGTCGCGAAACTTCTTATTATTGTTATAAATACAAATATAAGAGTCGCCCAAATGAAAGTGAGACTCGTGTAATAGCGTCGCTCTATAATTACACAAAATCATGCATTTGTGCCGGTAGATGGCGTGTCATGTCAGGAAGCACGCTGTTATGGGCGGCACGTGTCAGTGTGGTGTTTGCACGTGCGGAGGCAAGTTGACTACGTAGGGTCGGTCATGGATTCGTCCAAACAGGCCCAGCCAGCAGTTATGCAATTTTGGACGGCAGAAGGTGTTAGTGATGCCAAAACGCAACGTCGTATGAAGGATGTGTATGGGAATGAGTATCAGTCACGGTGTACAGTATTCCGCTGGCGTAGTGAATTTTTTTTGATTGGAGGTTTAAAGACCACCGTGAGCGACTCAATGGGCTATAAGCAGTCGCCCGTCCCTAATTTAGGGTCACAGGTTCCAGGGAAGGGAGAGAGCCAGTGCCGTAAGACAAACACAACATCCATGCCTCACCGGGATTCGAACCCGGACCCCTTTCGGACGAATGATCAGAGGCCATCGCCTAGACCACTGCGCCACCGGGGCGACCTAGTGAATTTCGTAAAGGACGTCTGAGCACGAAGGACATACCGAGTTCTGGGCAAGCACACGTGGCCATCACCATGAAATTGATTGCTGTCGTGGACAAATTTGTGAAGCAAAATCGCCAAATCACCACCCGCGAGCTTGCGGCAACATTGTCGACAAGTACGGGAACTGTTAACACCATTCTCCATCGCCGATTGGAGTACATCAATTTTTACGCACAATGGGTCCCCAAACATCTCCAGAAGGAGCAGAAGATTCGGTGAATTAGTGCTTGCTTGGAGCATCTGCATCATTACCACGCAGAAGAGGGGGCAGTTTCTTTCCAACATTGTGGACGCATATGAAACTTGGTGCCATCACTTCGTTCCGGCAACAATTCGGATGAGTATGGAATGGCGGCATCCCAACTCTTCACGCCCCAAAAAAGCTCAGTCGTCCTCAAGAGCTGGAAAAGTGATACGGTTTAGGATAATGCACTGTTAAAAATTAGTCCTTAGAAATAAGCAAAATGTACTCGTTTTTGAGTACATACAGGGAATCAGTTGTGAGTATATCTCGTATTTCTAATTTGAAATTCACTGAAGGGCAATTGAATTAGAGACAGCTGGCGTTATGCAAATGTGGCGCTGTGGGCGGCACTGTAAACGGAAACATGACGTATGCAGCGATCCGACAATATAAGGAGTGATGCGACGGGAATCAGTAAGAGTCGGACGCAGTATCGGTAAGACAAAGGATCTAAGCGCATTTGATCGTGGGCAAATTGTCGGGGCCCTACGCATGGGTCACTCCATCTCGGAAGTCGTGCAGGCACTGGGATTTTCACGAGCCACTGTGGGGTGCATTGTGAGTACATTGAATCCGGTAAAACCATCCCTGCAAGGGCCAACTGCCGTTGACAACAGCGTGTCGATGAGTGGGGTCATCGTCGGCTAGCTCGCATTGTAACAACGGATGGACGGGGCACAGTGCAAGAAATCATTCGGCAATTTAACGCTGGTGCACAAAAACGTGTAAGCAGCCACACCATCCAGAATCATTTCCTCGCTATGGGGTACAGAAGCCATCGTCCCACGAGGGTACCGCTGCTGACCGCACATCACAGGGTGCAAAGATTAGCATGGGCGCGGGAACATCGCCACTGGACCCTAGACATGTGGAAAAATGTTGCCTAGACTGATGAGTCGAGATTCCCGTTGGTACATGTGAATGGCAGGATACGAGTACGGTGTAAACCACATGAAGCGATGGATCCTTCTTGCCAGCAGGGTACTTTTCAAGCTGGTGGGGGTGGCATTCTCGTCTGGGGACTGCTTACGTAAACTGATGTGGGACCCCTGTTACGTATGACATCGTCCCTCACAGGTCAACGTCACCGGGATATCCTGGACGACCATTTGATCTCGTTTGTGCGTTTTCAACATCCCACTGGGGACCTCATCCTGCAACAAGACAATGCGCCGTGGCATTGCTCCCGAATTGTACCCGAATATTTGGATGAACACTCCATCGACGTGACCTCGCTTCCTTGGCCAGATAGGTCACCTTACCTCAATCCTATCGAGCACATCTGGAATGCCATCGAGAGAGATATTCGAGACTCCGACCCGTCTTCATCACGTCTTCGTGAACTGCGGGAGCTTGTTCAGGGGTCGTAGATCCGTATGGCTTTTTAACGCTTCCGGTGTCTTGTCGAGTGCCGCCCCGGTGGCGCAGTGGTCTAAGGCGTTGGCCTCCGATCATTCGTCCGTAAGGGGTCCGGGTTCAAATCCCGTCAGGTATGGATGTTGTGTTTGTCTTATGGCACTGGCTCTCTCCCTTCCCTGGAACCAGTGACCTTAAATTAGGGACGGACGACTGCTTATAGCCCATTTGAGTTGCTTACGGTGGTCGTTAAACCTAAAAAAAAAAAAAAGTCTTGTCGAGTCCATGCCGAGACGAATCGCCGCCGTCATCAGGGCGGAAGGTGGTGCTACACGTTACTAGGCAGGTATCTCTAATTCAATTGCTATTCAGTGTATATGTACTCATTTTTGAGTGCATATTTTTCAAATACACTGAAAATCTGGTACAACACTCTAATCCTTGGTAGGTTCCCCACGGGAGCGCAGGACTGCACAAATACGACGGGGCATGGACTCCACTAGCTTCTGGAAATATGCTGTAGGCAATGCAAACCATACTTCCAGCCGAGCGTTCCACAATACGGGTGTATTCCGAGGTCTCGGATTCCTGTGTTTGATAGAGCGTTGCATGGTATCCCAAATGTGTTCTATCACGTTCAGATCTGGGTACTTGGGTGGGAATGGCAACACCCCAAATTTAGATGAATGCTCCTCTAACCAAAATGTGGCGTCCCGACACTTTTGTGGAGGTGCATTGTTCTGTTGGAGCAGGCCCAACCCATCAGCATGAATGCTGGATATGAACAGGTGTACCTCGTCAGAAAGGATGTGCACATAGCGTTGGCCGGTCACAGACGTTTGTAGACGTACCAGGGGTCCCAGTGAAGGACAGCTAAACACACCCCATACCATTACGGACCCCCCCCGCCACCAGCCGGTACATTTCTCTGTTGACAGGCGGGATCCATGGCTTCATGGGGTTTGCGCCACACACGAAGCCTTCCATCTGCTCAATACAGTTGGAAACGCGACTCGTCAGACCAGGCTTGTTTCCAGTCATCAACTGTCCAGTGGCGGTGTTGCCGTGCCCCAGCGAGGCGCATAGCTCTGTGTCGTGCACCCATCAGGGACTCGAGTTGGGTGTCGACCCCCAAAACCCATATCGTGCAGGGTACGTTGCAGAGTCCGGACGCGGATGCTTGTTGAGGCTCCAGCATTGAATTCCTATGATACCTGCGAGAGTGTTGCACGCCTATCGCGTGAAACGATTCTTGACAGCCGACGATGGTCACGTTCACCCAATGTATTTTTACGGCCACACTGGTATCGTAGGTTGGAGGTTTTGCCGGAATTCTTGTAGTCACAGTACACCCTTGCAATGTTCGTCCGTGAAAATCCGAACTTCGTTTCTATATATACCTCCGAAATACTATGGACCATCTTACGAGCGCCAACTATAACACCGCGTTGAAAATCGCCTTAATCCTTATTACTTGTCATTCTCATGCCGAAAACAGCTGATAGCTGGCAAAGATGTCTATCACTTTATATACGCACTGGCGGACGCAACCGAGTACGCGCATAGGTGACGTTGCTATGTATTTTGCATGAGCTCGTCTGCACCAGTTGTTCTGGCACTTCAGTGTATATGTACTCAAAAATGAATCTAGCAATTCGGACAGGCTAGTTTGCAAGTAAGAGCACACAAGATGGTACCACCATACTATTTTGCACTTAACGTGCTCGTCGGATTCACGGCGGATATTCAGCTGTTGTTAGAAATTCCCACCACCACGCCAGGCTTAAACCTGAGGTCCTTGAATTATCAGTCTGAATCTCTAACCACCAAGCCGTCCCCGACACGATTTCAAGTTTGGAATACGTCTACTCCATACATACTCATTCATTCATAGAATCAACTGGAAGTATATTATTCGATGGCACATCTAGGATAATAGATATACTCGTTGTCACATGCTGGGCAAATGTACCGCACAATTTTATGACAAATATAGTGATGAAGCGGCAATATATTGTTTATGCGATTGACACAAATATAGTTAATGTAAAAACGCACACAGAGATAATTTATGCATAATGAAATTACTTGGGATCAGTGACATTGTTGAACTAATTATTTATGTGTGTCACTTTACACATTTATTAAACAATTTCTCTTGAAATCTATAATATCTAAAATGAAGAAATACGAGAATATATTTATATTTATTGACACAGTTATTTGTAAGTACGTATGGTTACATATATTTGAGCATGTCATGTACTCGTTTACGATACGATCTTACTTTAAAAAAAAACAACTGGGTTCAGGATCTCATTTTTAAGTAGATTTTTTTTAAAGTGTGGCCCATTCCTGTTGGATTGGATGGACGCAGGCAGAACAACATACTGCGATATGTGAAGCACCCTTAAAACGGACATCAAGCGTAAGCGACCCGGTATGTTGTCAAATGGGGTTATTCTGCTGCACGACAATGCACGCCCGCATGGGGCGACAGTGGGCCAAGTTTTGCTGCGGAGCTTCCGCTGGGAGGTCTTCGCCCATCCACCTATAGCCCCGATCTGTTGCCTTGCGACTACCACGTCTTTGGGCCACTGATAAAAGCTCTCAAGGGCAGCCAGTTCGCTAACGACGCTAAGGTCTCGGACGCCGTTGAAGACTGGTTCCACAGCTAACCACGGGCGTTCTTCGCTAAGGATATCCACAATCTCGTGCCGCGCTGGGACACTTGCTTGAGCTGACAAGACGGCTATGTGTAGCGGGTATGTAGCCCACGTATTACTCTTACTTCCTATATGTTCACATACGAGGTCCGATCAAAAGGTTCCGAGACTAGGCCAACGTTATACAACAAAGTACTTACGTTACTTAAGTCTAGCTATAATCTCTCTCAAAGTAGTTTCCAAACACCGCTGCCAGCGTTTTTGCCACTGTTGGAACGCTCCCTGGAAGTCATGTTCGCGAATCGTGTCACGCACAGATCTTCGGGAACAGAAAGAAGTCGCAGGGAACCAAATCTGGCGGGTGAGGAAGGGTAGTCATGCTGTTGCGGTTGCAAAACTGACGTGTTGCTAACGCTCTGTGAACTGCTGCATTGTCATGATGGAGCAGGAAATCGCCCCTGCGCCACATTTCAGGTCGTTTGTGGCGAATGTGCTAACCTAAGACGCGGCAGAACATCGCAGTAAAAAAGAGCGGCGGCGGTCTGGCTCTGGGGGACGAATTCACGGTGCACAACCCCACGAATGTCGAAGAACACGATAAGCACGCTTTTGGTTTGCTTTGGATCTATCCGGCTTTCTTCTGTCGTGGAGATGCTGGTCTCTTCCCCTGCGACGACTGTTGTTTGGTCTCCGGGTCGAAACCGTAGACATAGGTCTCGTCCCCAGAGACGACCCGCGACAGGAACATTGGTTCATTCACCACCTGCTGACGAAGATCTTGCTAGAGTTCGACAATGCTCTAGTTTGTAGTCCATACGGAAATTGCAGCCGTGTTCTGCACGTGGTCACCAAATATCGTGTAACACAGCCCCCGATGTTCACAGAACGACGCCACTCGGTACAATGACTCATGAAAGTCACTGCCCTCGACCGCTGCTCGCGCATCCGCTTACGGCCATCTGTTGGTGCTCTACGTTCCTAGTCTCGGAACTTTTAGATAGCACTATGTATATAGAAGAATAACGACAATATTTCATTTTGAAGAGTTAAAAAATAAAATAAAAATAAAAAACGTTCTTTCGGCGCTACAATCCAGTGATGCCCGACAGATTTGATGTTTTGACAATGATACGCATTTATCATTCCCCTATCGAATGCCACATTGCCACCACTTATCTTACTGCAACGTTTTTTCCGCAGACAATAAGTGTCCATCCCACTTTCCGGTGAGAGGAAGTGCATCCAACTGGATGGATTACATTCCACCCCCCTCGGTCTCCTTGCTTGAGAGGAGTAAAACCGCACACCATTTTTGTCACTGCGAAAACCGAACCTACAACCGTTTGCTTCGTAGGCGCGTGCTGATCGGCTGAGTCAAACCACGCTTGTCGAGAGATCCTTTTTTACGCTTTCCAACCGTAGGTTGAAGAAGCCTATATGCTCCAGCTTTGTCCGTCCATCTGTCAGCACAATAACTCGCGTAAAAATGGTTCGATTTCGATGACATTTTAGTATGTGGTAGGGGACCACCTGGGAACCAATCCTATTAAAATTGGGACAAATGGGGTCAAAGGTCACGACATAGGAGCGGAATGCATTCTGTTGCCCTTATGCGCCATAACGTGCGTACAAATGTTTCGATTTCGATGAAATTTTAGTATGTGTTAGGGGACCACCTGGGAACGAACCCTATTGAAAATGGGCGAAATGGGGCCAAAGGTCAGGTTGTATGTATGTAAATTTTATTTTGAAAACGGCTCTAAGGATTTTGATGAAAGTCGTTAACCTACCGTTTTCTGGTGCTAGAAATAGATTTAGCTTGATCTCTACTTTAGGAAATTTTTTTAGTGGGTTAAATAACCACCCCGAATTACCACGTTTTTAGTGTCATGGCGTCGTCCCATTAATGTTACCCATGCTTAGAAATCTTATGACGTCACACTTTCGCGATTGAGATGTTGGCGCACGGTCACGCCATCTGCCTCATTATGTCACGCGTTGTGTGCGCATTAATTCTATTTTATTCTATAACAAAAAGTTAGTTGTGCCAGCTGCTTGGAGTTGATGCGTAGTACAGTATAAGCAGCGGAACGCTGATGTGTTTTTCCCTTCAAAAGGTAAACTGTTAATAGCCTACAGCATTTTTTTTGTTACATTTTTGAATAGTCACTTCATGACGAGCGTATCCGCTGTGCTAAAATATGATTAGTTCATTTTTATTAATTACTATTAACAGAGTGCTACGTGGATGGTAAAACAATATAAAAACAAATGTGGCTGGTCGACCCCATACGAAACGTGGACGTTTCAACTTTAATAAGAATAATAAGTAGAATACGGCACTGTTGGAACAAGAACAAGCGGAAGAAGTAAATATGGAACAGCTTGGACATTCAAGAGCCAATGGTTTCCGATCACATTCCGGTCTCGAAACATATGTCCTTCTATTGGAAGAAGATCAACCTACAAAAAGACCATTCCGAACAGCTAAGGCGAGGAGCATGGAAACAATGTCCGACGTTATTATAACCCTCAATGAATCTATATCGGAAGAAAACCTCGATCAAATGCGGTGAATAAATAGACAGCGAATCGCAGCTGAATCATCCGAAGAACGTAACCAGCACTTGGAAGAACTACGAAGTCGTTCATCACAGCGAATCGCAACCGAAACCGCGGATGAACGTGTTCAGCGACTGGAACACTTGGGACAACGTGCAACTGAACGACTTAGCATTACAATATTTGGAAATAACATATCAAAATAAATTTTAAAATGTGCCCTCACCTCCCTCCCCCTCTAACTGAGCGATGCTCGGTGTTCCTGATATTGTGTTATAACTTACGTAAAAATGCTTCCATTGAGACAAAACTTTATCATGTTGTTCCGGAATTACACTTTACCGGTTCTGTTGAATATCATCGAAATGGGGTCAAAGGTCAGGTCATAGGAGCGAGATTTATTCTACAGCCATTATCCTCATAACTTGAGTAATGATTTCTGGTATGTTGGAAAGCGTATCATAATCAATGCATTGCATGATTTTACTATCTTGTTTTACACTTAAAGCTCGTCAACTATACATTAGAACACGAAGCATCTCCGCGTGTTTTCAAAAGAACTATTATTTTCCTTCACATTATATTTTAGTAACCGATAAATAAATAAAAACCAATTTTTTGGATGTTTTCGACTCGTAAAACGGCGAAAGTTAATAGTTTTTTTAATTATGTCTTTCAGCTATATTACTTTAAATAAGAATACACATTAATTCACTCAGAACGTTTGTACGTATCAAGAGTTCTGAGTATTTTGCTCGATCTGTTGAAATATTGCGATTCCTCTCTCTTTATAAACACCTGACCTATTTTCGCCATCAGACGTCGACGACCCAAAGCCCCTCGTGCGTGTTCATGCTTTGTCTTCCAATATCATCTCTAATGACTCGTATCATCATCATCATCATCATTGTCAACCATTATCAATCCACTGCTGGACGAAGGTCTCCCCAAGTTTCCTCCACAACGGTCTGTCTTGTGCCAGTCTCCTCCATGTCATCCCTGCATACTTTCGAATTTCATCCACCCATCTCCCATGTGGTCTTCTTCTGGGTCTTTTCCTGTCCCTTGGAATCCAATCTAAAATTTCGGCTGTCCATCGATGATCTGTCCTTCTGGCAGTATGTCCAGCCCATTGCCATTTCAGGGATTTAACTCTGATCATGATGTCTTCCACTCTTGTCATTTTTCGGATCCACGAGTTCCTCTTCTTATCTCTCCTGGTTACACCAAGTATGCACCTCTCCATGCTTCTTTGAGTTGTCTGCAGCCTTTGTATGTCTCTTTTAGTTAAGGTCCACGTCTCTGCACCATACGTAAGCACTGGAAGGATGCATTGATCAAACACTTTTCTTTTAAGACATAATGGCATATTGCTCTTGAAAATTATGCTGTTTCTTCCAAAAGCTCTCCATCCAAGTTTTGTACGCCGATTAATTTCTTCATCAATGTGACCCTCACTTGATATCTGCTGTCCAAGATAAACGTACGTGTCTGTTATCTCCAGCTTTTCTCCATCAATCGATAAATCTTCATTTCTTGTAAAAGCATTGAACATCACTTTTTGTCTTCTGAAAGTTCATTTTTAATCCCACTTCTTTACTCTTATCAGCAAGTTCCTGGATCATACTCTGCAGCTCTGATGGGGTTGTTGCAAAAATGACTACGTCATCAGCAAAACGAAGGTGGGTTAGATAATCTCCATTAATCTTTATCCCCTTGTTTTCCCAGCTCAGCAACTGAAAAACACCCTCCAATGTGGCATTAAAAGAGCTTCGGAGATATGGTGTCACCTTGTCTCACTCCCTTTCCAATTTTTACGTGTGTTGTATTTTCAAACAGCCTAATCTTTGCACTTGCATTTTCATATATGTTATTAATAATATTAATGTATGCATCTTCAATACCGCAGGTTTTCAGAGCCATTGTAACTGCTGATGGTTTCACCGAATCAAAGGCTTTTTCATAATCGATAAAAGCCATGCACAATGGAAGTTCATATTCCCTCGCTCTTTCAATTAGTTCTCTCAGCACGTGGATATGATCTATTGTGCTGTAGCCACTCCTGAATCCAGCTTGTTCTCTCGGTTGAGCCATGTCCAGTGTTACCTTCAAGCGGTGTGAAAGAACTTTAGTGAAGATTTTATAAACTACTGATAGGAGGCTGATAGATCTGTAGTTTCCGAGATCCTCAATGTCACCTTTCTTATGTAGCAGGATCATTGTAGCGGTGTTCCAATCCTCAGGAATCTTTCCTTCATTAAGGCATCGAGTGAAAATTTGGGCGAGTACTGTTTCGATTTCTCCACTTGCTTCTTGTATGATGTCTACAGTAATTCCATCTTCTCCTGGAGCTTTTCCCTCTTCATGTTCTTGATTGCATGTGCAACTTCTGCTGGAAGGACTGGAGGAACTCTGGTACTGGTATCTTTCATGATGTCTGGAGTGCATGTATCATCCCTTTCATATAATTTGGAGTAGAAATCTTTCACTCTTGTCAAAATTTCGCCTCTATTTCTTGTTACAGAACCATCTTCTTTTTCTCAGTGCCATAATCTGTTTTCTTCCCTTACTGAGATGTCCCTTTGCTATCTTTAGGCTTTGGTTGTTTTCAATTGCTTTCCTCACTAGTTCACAGTTGAATTTTCTTACGTCTTCAGTGATACTTTTTCTTACTGTCTTGCATAGCTCTATATATTCCACTTTGGAAGTCACATCTTCTTTAGTTGTCCTCATCTCTCTTCTTTTTTGCATCAACATTTTCGTTTTTCCTGATAATTTATTTACATGCAACTTGTTCTTAGACCCAGCTAATTTTGTTGCTGTTTCCATAAGAGCTTTGGTTACTTTTCTGTTAACTTCAGAGATGTCCACTTCTTCTGATGTTAGGCCTTCTAAAGCAGAGAACCTGTTCTTCAGTTCCAACTTGAAGGTATTATGGTGTTTTTTAAGGTTGGTTATGTCAATAGATTTTGTTTGTCTTATGAGCTTGCCACGTTCAAGTTTAGTGTTGAGGTGCATCTTACATCTCACCAATCTATGGTCACTACCTGTGTTGAACTTGTTTAGCACACTGCAGTCTTCTATGACGAATTTTTTGTTACACATAATAAAATCAATTTCACTTGTCGTCCCATTTGGATGTCTCCATGTCCATTTCCTGTGTGGCTTTTTCTTGAAAAAGGAGTTCAAGATGAAAAATCCTTCTGCCTCTGCAAACTCAACGAGAGTATTTCCACGCTGGTTTCTGTTGCCGTGACCGAATTTACCTACTGAAGTTTCATTCTGTTGCCGTTGCCCTATTTTTGCATTGAAATCTCCCATAATTATTTTCAAATGCTGCTTACCTTTATTATTTAGATGACAAATTTCCTCATAAAATTCTTCAATTTCTTCTTCAGGATGACTTGTGGTGGGTGCATAAGTTTGAATAATCTGAGCCTGGTATCTTTTCGAGAGTTGGATAACAAGTCGTGCAACTCTGTCAGAGGAACTTTCAACTTCTACAACTTTATCCTTCAGTTTCTTGTTTATTATAAATCCAACACCACTAGTTCTGCCAGTATCTGTCCCACGATAGTAGAACAGATGCCCACTTTTCCAGTTCGATGAGATCTTCTCCTTTTCTCCTTACCTCACTTAGCCCCACGATGTCCCACTTGATCCTTTGTAGTTCCTCTTCCAATTCAAGAAGCCTTGAATCAGAAGATAGGGAGCGTCCATTGTACGTAGCCAAGGTCAGCATCAGATGGCAGCCTAGTCCGGTCCTCCGGGATTCTTAGCACCCTCTGCCTTCATGTCGCACTGGCCGCTGCCTTGGCCAGGTACATTCCAGCTGCCGGAGACTGAGGGCCAAGATTTAAGTTGTGGAATCATTTTGGAGGGGTTTGGCCATAACTCACCACGCTGGCCAAGCGGGTTGGTGAGTGTGGGATAGAATTTCCTCTAATCCCGATGGTATAGTTATACCGCTATTGGCGGTCGTCAGAGCCCCTTTAGTGGGAACAGGATGCACCACGAGAAGGCGGGGTTGACATTTGTCAAGGAGAGGCTGTGATGTTACGCATCACCTGACCATGACTTCCATGACTCGTATACACTGAGATATATATTTAAAATAACAAGACATCGCAGATAATTTATCGAATTACACGAACTCACACAGTTCGTGTCCTACTTACGGAAAAAGTTATCTAATGCCGTGAACTTAAACATGCCTCCCTCTTAAGCATACATATTTTTCTTAAAACATTTCATCCGAAGGACACTTTTTTCTTCTTCTATACACTCATACTTTTTTCACTAACTACGCAAATATTTTTTTCTTTTTATTTCGATTACCCAATTAATACCATCTGAAAATAATCTTTTTTTACCTAATCACATATCTTCCAAGCAAAACAAGTGTTCTTAAGAACTGTTTTTTTTTTCAATACAAATATCTCTCTCTCGTTATTTCGATTACCAAATAACCACATGCTTCCAAACAACACATATCAAGACACTCGTTCATGTGTTGAGAATATTTCTCCTTTTCTGACCGATCTAATTCACCACCATGATACTTCTGTATCATGACATTTGTTCACGTGTTTGAGAATATTTCTCTTTTCTATCACCCAATCTTTATTCACCACATGCTTCCAAACAATACATGCTCCCATCTCATAACACTTGTTCACGTGTTGAGAATATTTTCTCTTTTCAACTACCAGATCTAATTCAACACATACTTCCAAACACACACTCAACACATGCTGCCATCTCATAACACTTGTTCGCGTGTTGGGAATATTTCTCATTTTTTATTTAATTCAACTAGCCAATCTGAAAGAATTCCACATATGCTTCCAAACACATGTTGCCAAACACGTGTTCATACCACTTGTTCACGTGTTGAGAATATTTCTCTTTTTTATTTTGTGCCAACTACCCGACCTGATTCAACACACCTATCTTCCAACACAACCTAACTAATTTTTACTAAAATCCGGAACCCTTAATTTTAGCCCAACTACATTTTTTACTTTTTACACACCCCTCACCCCAAAAATGCATCCACCCCCCAACAAACCCCCCCCCGAAACCCAACTTCAATCCTCAGTTTTTCACAATTCGTACCTTCTCACCCCAAAAATCAGTGTTAATTTCCTGAAAATACCCAAGGAGGAGCCACCAAAAAATTAATATTATGTCTATGAAAAACCAGTGCACCAGAACCCCCATATGTGCACTACTAGGGATGGACCACCTGATTGGAAAGAGTAACAGAAGGAAAAGAAATAAGAGGCGCAGATGCATCCAGTTGCCTCATCAGAAGAGGTTTGGGGTGCATTGATCTCTAACACGTTGTAGCATGCTGCATATTGACGTACGGGAGGTTTAGTTCTGAATTTCTTACCATTAAGGAGCTCATTATGTTGCACAACTGGAAATGCAAGAAGGAAAGCGCAGACTGGAAAATGTTGAATTCAAAGTAAAGAACAATTATAGTTTCAATGGAGTTTACGTAGACCTGTTTCTTACAAGGAGTCTCTAAGTTTAAAAAAACGTTACCTCCAGTCATGCAAAGCTGTTGTTCTTCCCCAAAACTAACCCCTTAAAGAAGATATTTGGTTTTACGTACGAAATTATTTATTGTCTCGTAAATAACTGCAATTTATTTTTGTCCTTCTGGTGGATTTCGTCAAGCCCTGTTAAGATTTTTCTTCAGTGTTGTTTCCCAGACACATATTCTTTTTTTTTTTTTGCTCGAAAATATGATTTCTCATAAACTAAATGAGATTTGCTCTTTAATTTACAACTGCTAGTGTAATATCAAGAACAGAAAATGCTTTGTGAAAAAGACTAAAATGGTGTCATACTTCTTTTTTTATCATAAACTTTTAAAATTAAGTTCAGAGTTTTTTACCTAGAATAAAAAAGAAGAATATGTCGTTTTTCTTTTCTTATCAATAATTTAAAGTTCCAGGATACAAAACGATATTCTTTCGCTGCTGTTTCCTTACTAAAGTAAGTTCCAAAATATGTGTTTAATTGAATAATACATGTTAAAGTAATACAACCGAAATTGTAAAATCAAGAACTATTTTTAGCATAGCTAAGAAATGAAAAATTTTGAAGCTCTCAGGTTTTCCTTAGTTTTTCTTTTCTTTTCCTTTTCTCTGTGTGTATGTGAATGATTTGCGGTATATGAAATGATTTGCGTATTAGAATAGTTAACTTGACGGAATGACTTGATTTATTGAGATGGTGGTACGACACTGATAGTTGTTGCTACCAGGGTATTTTTCCTTTTAAAACAGACGATGTGATTAAAATGATGTAGAGAAGAGAATTAGGGTTCTTTTGAAGAAGAGAAGGATATAAGATTTTATTTTTGATATAAATATATTGAAAATGTTCCTGTGAAATGAAAATTAGTCCGTTCTGAATCTCTAAGAGAACGACTAATATATGCCACTCAGGGATCAGACTCCATCTGATACATTGCTGTGTTTCTTAATGGTAAATTAAACTGAAAGCAGACTTTAGCATATGGTTTTAATAGAATTCAGTTTGTAATATCGAAGTTTCATTTTATCACATATTATGCACCATATTCTTGAAAGTGACTAGAAATATAAAATTATTACTTTAATTTGGACACATTTTTGTTTAAAAGTCTTTTCATATGCAGTATATTTAAAAACGCATTTCGAAGTGCGTATGCTTACTGCTGAAACAGACTGAAGTAAGGTAGCACAGAAAATTTTTTTCGTATTTGATCTATAAAAGATTCAATACCAAAGCCTCTTATTCTTGCTCTCAAATTTTGTCATATTTTACTAGTCAAGATTCAGTTGGTAAGAAATTTTCCCAAATTTAAGATTCTGGTATTTAAGTAGCCCACGAATAATTAGTAACACATAACCTAATCGTCAACTTATAAATACTAGTCTTTAAACAATCGGGAATTTTTTGGGTAGCCTGAAATTGTTAGAAAGACTAAACTTTTGAGTTAGCGTTCATTATGTCATACCAGTTTAGTAATATTAGCGTGTTGGATTTTTTATTTAGTACGTTGCTCAAGTACATCGGAAATTAATGATATATATATACCTGCAAGGCACATACCTGGCGCTAGGACAAAATTCTGGCATGGCAGCATGCCGTCGCCCAGGTTGTACTCGAGAACCTGCATAGGCGATTGGCTAAAAATTTCAAAACTCCTGAAACTAATCACGACAGGTTTTTACGTATTAAACCGGACGCCACCCCATCGACACTGTCAAGTGCTGCGATGAAAGAGTTGCGAGAATTAGAGTTTAAAGTTAAAGTAGACGAAGATGTATTACGTGCAATCTCGATGCAAATCTCCCAAGCACCGCAACCACTCCTGTTTCTAGGGGTAATGAGGCTCTTGAATATACATTTCCCTGAAGACGGGACCACACACAAGCACGTGGATTGTTTTCATTCCCCGGAGGCCTACCCGAGCTGCTTAAGAGCACTAATTACATCCCAAACATTATGTATAGTTTTCCCTTTCTATCTGATTTCAAGAGCCTTAATGCTGAATTATTACAGAATAAAGCTGTTCGCTGGCTGGTATTAATAAAAGTAAAAAGAACAAAAGAACCGATGATTTTTTGCGCAATGATTTCAAGGTTTCTTTTTATGTTACTCGCATGATGGAACCATTAAAATAACGTAATTATTATATCTCCATCAATAAGAATCAAAATCTGACATCTTATTCCCAACTTGATATCATCCATTTGAGTTCACGATGAAGTCGTTTCAAAATTTCCTCAGCGTACGTACATGATGTCGATCATGATAGGGTGAACATGATTGTGATTATCACTGTGAAACTAAGCATATGTATTAAATCTGCCACGGTATTTACAGCAAAGTGAATCACGCACATTCTTGCACATGCAGCAGTAAGATCATATCAGAAGTTTTGAGATAGAGCTAAATGAATACATCCACACGGGCTGCGAATGCTGCGTATAAGAGTGCCCTCAAGCAAAGTGAAGTTCTGGCTTTTGGCATACCACAAGTTAGCAGCAACCTTAACGTGTCATTTGCATGATTTCTTTATGGCTTGAGACGTCAATTTAAATAAGTATCGGTGCAATAATGATTCGAATTGCAACACCGTTTTTTTCTCTCTCCCAAACCTTCACTGAGGGTGAACTTAACAAAATTTGCACAGCAAACCAAATTAATCGTGAGTTAGTTCTACAGCTGAACCTCATCGAAAAGCACAACTTCTTTTTTTTTTTTTTGGTTGGAAGTTTAACGACCACCGTGAGCAACTCAATGGGCTATAAGCAGTCGCCCGTCCCTAATTTAGGGTCACTGGTTCCAGGGAAGGGAGAGAGCCAGTGCCGTAAGACAAACACAACATCCATGCCTGACGGGATTCGAACCCGGACCCCTTACGGACGAATGATCAGAGGCCAGCGCCTGAGACCACTGCGCCACCGGGGCGGCAAGCACAACTTCAAAGCAAAATATTAGTAACTGTAGATGTACAATGTCAAAAATTTAGTTGCAGAATCTCTTCAGTTCTGAACATCTTGTGCCAGTATGCATGCAAGCAATAAGCGAATGCTTTACCAAAAGGATTTCTAACGACTCTATTAGGCTCAGGTTTCACATTTAAAATCTGTTTATTATCACTTCGATAGCTCTGAAACAATTCACATAGCTGGTTGGGTGTATATATATTTATCTTAATTGTTTTATATCAAATCTAATTTCCTAACTTCGTTTAAATGACATAATTTTCACATTTAAAGTAGCATAGAACATTTTATTTAGCGAAAACGAAATTATATATCATGACTCTAGCCTTGGAGGAAATTCTTAGAAACGAGATTTTTTCACCAAATCTACTGTTATGTATTTATATGATAAACCAAAATATCCAGATGTCTTATACTTAACGTATTTACGAGAATAAGCTTTTAAAAACACCAAGTATTTAAATTTTTGTTCTACGGTGTTTTTATTTTCCATCGTTTGCATTCGTGTTTGCGGGACTTTATTTTCAGTGACCCGCCTGACATTTAAGTAGAACAAACACAAAATACTGATTTTACTGGAGCAAGTTTTTATTTGGTTACGATTATGTCTGACCCACAGTTTGAAATGAAACTAAACTCATACAAGCATCCAAATTAGTACTAGAGCTTTGGAAACATGTCCAAATATACAGCAGTTATACAGCTCAAATGAGAGCGCCATGAGTACTATATCTTTCCAAAAAAAGTCTTGAAATTCTTTGAAAGTAAGCACATTTTAACACACGCACGCCCCCCCCCACACACACACAATGTTACTATTGAATCAACCTAGACGCAAATAAAAAGTTTTTCTACTCCTAGTCCATACATACGAGACCGCAGCAATATCGTTAAAATTATTTTTTTGTTTTCTTCTTTTGCTATTAATAGAAATTTGTTAACTTATGAAACAGCCACGTACAAAAAGGTAAAGATGTTACTATATTTCTGGCACGGAGCTTTTATGTGCATCTCTGTATTTCAGCAAAACAGCGGACCAAATTGGTGGTTTCATCAGGTTATGGTCCTAAAAACAGACGAATGATGGACCAAGCCAGCAGCAGACCACTGTATGAGAATTAGCACCTTCCGCAGGTGCAGGAGTGGCTTTGGACACTGTTTAGGTAGTTCCTTGGTATCCAACTACCATGTTGATCGCTTACGACTGCTATAAAAGACACACTTTTCATCTCATTTTACGATTCTACGCAGTAGTCTCTCCCGTCTGTGCCTGGAAAGGATGGAAATGCTCACCTTCAGACGATGTGTGTTATTGACTACAGTCAATTCATGTGACACCTAGAAATCTAGATTTTACGGAAAGACGGACAACCATCAAATGACACACACAAATCTTGGCTGCGAGTTTACGGAAACTTTGCCGTAGGTCAGCTTTCACGATATTTTTTCAGTTCCTCATTTGTTACACAACATAAGGAGAATTCGCGTCTCCTGCTTGAAATTTTGCTAACTGTTGGCGTTATGGGGCGTTCACGCGCAGCACAACGCCAAAACACCGCATTAATGTTTAGGGCCGAAATATTCACAATTGACCTGTCTCCATGATCTTCGTTGACTGAAGCTTGTATCCCCGCGGTGGAACACTTGTCATGAAATAAGGATCACAACGCATGCATCATATATGCAATATCCCCACCTTATGACGTATGCCATGCGACGTTGCTGGATGACACCTACTTGTTGGAGAGGTCAAAAAGTCTGCCTGGTGAATGCGGACATTTCATTGCCACCAAACCAATAATTGATTATAGACACATTCTGATCGCTCATTCCTCTTCTGTAAGACCTTCATCAGTTAAAACCTTTGATTCAAAGGCGAATTTTTAAAAGGTGAAAAATGGCATTTTACTTTAAAGGGTGAAAATAGTATTTTATCATATAGGAGTATTTAAAGGGTAAAAAACTGCATTTTGTTACAAGATCAAGACCTGTCAGCATAAGGAAGCATGTGTTTCATGCCTTTTAGAAAATTATGAATTCGTCTTCTGATGGCAGGAAAAGCACAGCATGAAATGAGAGATCGTCGTATTTCCAATGACATACTGACTTATCCGCGAAATGCATTTGGTTTGAGCCATGAATTCATTTGTACCTAATGTCCATGCATTCATTCAACGTTGTTTTTCTCCTGAATGTAAAATGAATATGTCACCTGTCGAATCGGTCTCTTACAGAAAGAGTAATAGCAATCTTCCTGTCAGTAATTCTTTTCGAGATACCAAATTGCAAAAAATTGTTTAGTTATCTGAATTACATAACAACTTCTGTTCGAAGTACTGCATGAGAGTTGCAATATCATTATTCTGAAGCATTTGCTGTTTATCAAATGCACAATCAGTATGTTCTAATGGTAGCTCAGTGTCTATCTTTTTTTCTGGTATAACTACTAGGATGAGAAGCACTAAGGGATATGCATAGTCGCCGTTACTAATTTGGGACCACTGGCTCCAAGGAGAGAGAGAGCTAGCGCCAAAGACAAGCACACCACCCATGTCTTATCCGGGGCTCCAACTCTGGGCTACTTATACAAACTGGAAGAAGCCAACGCTTAGAACACTGCGCCACGGGGATGATGGAAAATGAGCGCTTAAACAAAACATCATTAATAGTAGAAAGTAGCCGATTCTCTATCAAAATTAGAATAATAAATATTATTTCCTAGTGCTGCGACCAGATATGGAAGTTCTGGCGATTTTAAAGTAGCAAGAAGATACCTTAAGTTCTTACAGAGAGAAAGAATAGAAAGAGAAGTAACTGGATGCACAATATTTCTAGACGTGAATCTAGGAATTGAAATTCAAATGTCTTGGAAACGTATGACAAATCCAAAGTAACTTGTGCCCTCGGATAACTGCTTTCCTGATAATTTTTAAGAATTTTGATCGACGAAGATTTTCATCATACGTGCTGCTTAATGGGATATAACAGGCAATCATTTTACGAACGGGGCATATCACCCTGAAATTTTTGAGCACACAAGTCTTTGCAGAAAACCCCCTCCATTATGTTTAAAAACCACTTAAAAAAGAGAAAAAATAAAGAAAAGAAAATAATCTAGTAGTGACTATAATATTGAGAATATTTTATGTCGGAAGAAAATACTCAGTGCTTTTTTTTTTTTTATCTGCTGAGTTTTGTGACACTTTGTGATATCTCTTGACATCTCTAGCTTTAGTCTTTGCATCACAAATGTACAATCAGCAATCTGGCGACTAAACTGTAAATCCTGCCTGGAAATCCTAATAAGAAACATTTACTGTATATTTATTGAATATTTTGATGACCGAGGTGATGGCACTTTAGTAGGCAGTAGGCCACTTCCCATCCACACCTAAATTGCCGTAAGTAGCTCTCCCTATTAATTTTTCGCACTTGTCACCTGAACGTGGGGCCCATCAGGCTGAACGCCAGGAAACTATTCTGACCGGTTCCACACAACATCCTTCAAAAGTACAATATCTAGCTCCACTTTAGGATTGGTATCAATTATTTCTTAAATTTGTGACAACGTGTCTGGAATAAAAGTTGAACCTTTTGTTTTGTCTGATTACTTAATATTTTGTTGTTTATATTTGGAACATTTTAATACCGCTGGTCTAACCTTTATATGTAAATGGGGCAGACAAGACGTTGAGTGTAATAACTCAGCTGAAATGACAGCTGATGCTATTCGATAGCTGAGTGAACACTAAGCTATCGCATAGCATACATTAAGCTGAACATAATTACTTTTGAATGAAGCTGACGGTCCGAAAGAGAATCATTTGTTTATTTACCGAAATGGTATTACTATGATAATGGTGTTATTTGGTAATTAAATTTTGCTTGCTGCTTAGGTTGTTGTAGCTTATCTTTTATTTGAAGTCGTTGTATTCTCATCAGTTGCTCTGCATGTTGGTAGTTACGTTTGTGGTTATTTCAGTTGTTATTAGAAGCCCAGTAAATTGCAAACCCTGCATAATTTTGAAATTTATTTGAAAACAGAAATATATTTATGACGACACAGAAAAGCTTTCGTTTGAAACTAAAAAAAGTGTTTTATATATTGCAACTTTAGCTATCTGTACTTTTCTCAGTTTGTACGGACTTTCGCCCGATCAACAGAAGTAAAGAAAGCCACTGGCTATGGGCGTATCTTAAACGTGAAACGCAAAACTCTGGTACCACTTGAAAAAAGAGTTGTAATTCGATGGCATCTGCAGTGTGGATTCATGTCAAAAGAATATTTTTAATTGTGTCTCATACGCAATATTGAAACAATCGACTCTATTACATTTTTTCAGCAGCTGTTCACAGATTCAAACGTTTTGCTAATTTTCACAGTCCATCGAAGTTATGAAATTTGAAGTATGCTGAATAAATCTCCAAATTACAATCTTACATTGCTTTGGTTTGTGTTTTTACCGACAACACATTATGCGGCGCAAACAGGCTTCTAAAACAGATATACTTAGTGACCTTGTAAGCTTCTTGAGAGTTAGCCTGAATCGCAGAGTACTGGAGACCCTTTATTTAAAAACTCACATCTGTTCCTAGGTAATTAATTTTCTTTAAATTTGGAATTTCGCAATACGTTTTGTCCTGAAAAGCCTTATCTACTATGGAACTCTGAAATTACGATGTTTCAAGAATTAAGAATTTCAGAAAGCGATGTGAGTTGCATTGAATACTTTAGTAGTGTAACAAATGTTGTGAGCTACTATCTCTCGTTGCACGACGGAAAACTATGGAAAGCGAAAGAAATATCAACAGCTACCCAGAGCAACCCTCCACCACAATATTTTCGAAAGTTATACAGATGATCTTCCACCAGCCAGTGTTGAATGGAATGAGAGGAATTAGTGAGGGAAATATATCAATAAAATCCTAAACTATATTTTTTCAGCTGCATAATAGTTTTCCGGCGGATTACATGAATCACGTCAGATGTAAAAGCAATACTTCGGAGCTTGGAAAGTCTGCGTCAGAAGTCAAGCAGAGAAAAATAACGTTTAGTTCCACACAGAAACCAACACTTTCAGAAGCAGATCGTGCAATGATGAAAGCGTGGAGAGTGAGGAATTTTAAAACCAGGGTCTCTGGCAGAAAAGTTTGTGCTTACAAAACTTTGATTTCTTATCTGACAGCAAAGGTCTTGGCTTCGCAATAATTAAACTAAATGCTGTTAGTTATAAGATTAAAGAACTTAACTCTTAATTAATTATTTTTTTCCCTTGTCGACCACTGTTTCGCTGTGGTTTGGCCCAGCGACAGAACCGTTGTCGACCAGAAAAATAAAAATTAACTATGATTTTATTTTTGATTGGAGGTTTAACGACCACCGTGAGGAACTCAATGGGCTATAGGCAGTCGCCCGTCCCTAATTTAGGGTCACTGGTTCCAGGGAAGAGAGAGAGCCAGTGCCGTAAGACAAAGACAACATCCGTTCCTCACCGGGATTCGAACCCGTCCCCCTTTCGGACTAATGATCAGAGGCCATCGCTTAGACCACTGCGCCACCGGGGCGGCCTAGCTATGATTAAACATTTTCATCCTGAAGAAGCAGATCCAAAGGACAGCGAAACGGTAGTCGACAAGAAAAATAAAAGTCAATTGAGATTAAAGGTTGATTTCTTCAATCTTATATACTTCACACTGTTTGCAGTTTACGATTTATAATACTGTTAGTTATGTTTTGTACAGTATAGAGTCTCGATGTAAGAACCTAAAAGAAAGACAGTGTTGTTAGTGATGGTTTCACTAAACGAAGCGTTAATAAACAACGGCATAAGATCAAAGAAACTTACTTAATATACACAGATCAAGCAGGTGCATCCATCGCTTCCTCCATGGAAACAAGCCGTAATGAATGATTCGTAACCATGTTACGCCAGACTAAAAGGCTGCACCAAGGCGAAGGAAATCAAGGACAGTGTGCGACCAGTGCTGGTGGCTTCATACGGACCTATCCACGAATTCGCGTCCCCAAGCCCAGAGGTATACAAACCGTCCGGAAAGGCAACAGACTTGATGTCCAGGATTCGAACCCTAGTCAGAAACGTGTGCCTTTAACACTGCGTGTTAGCCAACTACACTGTGACGATGGTGGTAAAATAAGTTGGCTATTAAATCAACTTTGCCAGTAGGGAAACGCTGACACCAATGTACAGGGTACCAGAAATGTTTATTGAGTCACATATTCACTTATGTAATATGTGTCAAAACACGCAGCTTCGACAGAAACACACGAACGAAGTAGGATTGCTGCTATACTACTGAAGTTATTTAGTAGATTGATGCTAGATATCTTCAAAAGCCACTGATGTTTACGTGCCATTATTTGAGCTTTTTCCTGCCTTATATTCTGAACATAGCTAACGCAGGCAATAACTAAAACAACCCCTGTCAATAAATGCTGATGAAAAAATATCGATAATTATTTGGCAGTTCAAAAGACTCCAGGCAAGACAGCAATTATTTTAAGAATAGCAGACTTCTTGATTACGTTTTTAGATTAAGTATGTTATTTACGGGACGGCAGGGAAAGATACTTTTTTATTTAACCCCTTCGATGTGTTGTGTGCGTTTCTAACTCAAGAATACTGCCAGTAGAAACTGGCAAAAATATATTACAAAAGTGCATACGATTCCAAAATGGGACAGATGCACTTTGCTCAATGAGGACCAGCCCAATGCAAATTCGTTCAATACACTGAAGAGAAGTTGAATTAGAGACAGCTGGCGTTACGCAAATGTGGCGCTGTGGGCGGCCCTGTAAACGGAAACGACATGACGTATGCAGCGATCCGACAATATAAGGAGTGATGCGACGGGAATCAATAAGAGTCGGACACAGTATCGGTAAGACAAAGGATCTAAGCGCATTTGATCGTGGGCAAATTGTCGGGGCCTGACGAATGGGTCACTCCATCTCGGAAGTCGTGCAGGCACTGGGATTTTCACGAGCCACTGTGTCACGGATGCACCGTGAGTACATCGAATCCGGTAAAACCATCCCTGCATGGGCCAATTGCCGTGGACAACAGCGTGTGGATAAGCGGGGTCATCTTCGGCTAGCTCGCATTGTAACAGCGGATAGACGGGCCACAGTGCAAGAAATCACTTGGCAATTTAACGCTGGTGCACAAAAACGTGTAAGCAGCCACACCATCCAGAACCATCTCCTCGCTATGCGGTACAGAAGCCATCGTCCCATGAGGGTACCGCTGCTGACCGCACATCACAGGGTGCAAAGATTAGCATGGGTGCGGGAGCATCGCCACTGAACCCTATAGATATGTGGAAAAATGTTGCCTGGACTGATAAGTCGAGATTCACGTTGGTACATGCGGATGACAGGATACGAGTACGGAGCAAACCACATGAAGGGAACGATCCTTCTTGCCAGCAGGGTACTCTTCAAGCTGGAGGGGGTGGCATTCTCGTCTGGGTACTGTTTACGTAGACTGAAATGGGACCCCTGGTACGTGTCACATCTTCCCTCACAGGTCAACGTTACCGGGATATCGTGGACGGCCATTTGCTCCCGTTTGTGCGTCTTCAATATCCCATTGGGGACCTTATCCTGCAACAAGACAATGCACCGTGCCATCGCTCCCGAATTGTATCCGAATGGTTGGAGGAACAATCCACCGACGTGACCTCGCTTCCTTGGCTAGCTAGGTCACCTGACCTCAATCCCATCGAGCACATCTGCGATGCCACCGAGAAAGATGTTCGAGGCTCTGACCCTCCTCCATAAAATCTTCGTGAACTGTGGGAGCTTGTTCAGGGGTCGTGGATCCGTATGGCTTCCCAACGCTTCCAGTGTCTTGTCGAGTCCATGCCGAGACGAATCGCCGCCGTCATCGGGGCGAAAGGGGGTGCAATACTTTACTAGACAGGTATCTCTAATTCAATTGCTTTTCAGTGT
The DNA here is from genome assembly GCA_039090855.1 of Macrothele yani. NCBI lineage: Eukaryota > Metazoa > Arthropoda > Arachnida > Araneae > Macrothelidae > Macrothele > Macrothele yani. The sequence continues at coordinate 80,930,222 of CM077002.1, forward strand.
ATATTCGTACAGTGGTGCGTTTCGGCAAATGCCCGTTTGCTAAAAGCCAACTCATCGAAGGCCGATCCGCGTGGTAAATACCGATAATCCAGTTACGATAAAATAAATTTACTTTTCATGCGTTTTGTTGCATATGTAGAATTTTTAAATTGGTTGTTAGCTTACTTCTTCCATAAATATAGCCCGCTTTGATTTCAATAAAATTTGTTGATGTTATCATCAGGCCTGTCTAAATTTATTAGTGTCGGAGCAGTTTGGAAGCAAATCATGTTGGCACTGAAAGCCAGTCAACCAGTTTCAATAGTCTTTCTTTCTGCTTTGGATAAAAGAAAAAGACATTATACGCTCAGTTTTTCTTTATATCAAGAATTAACAAGTTTCGATTGTACCGTTTGCGCCGAATGGAAGAAACTGTCTAATCTTCAAAGTGCATGTTTTAAGCTCCTCGGTATGCATAAGTATTAAAATCAGCCGACAGGAGAATAATGTTCTTTCCTAATAAATGTGAAAGAAGCAGTATAATATGCTTATTTGTTCTAATTCAGGAAACATTAAATTCTCCTTCCACCACTTTCCGATACTTTTCGTACTTCAAATGTGAGATTAAGTAGTTTACATTTTCTAATGAAGTTTTTATATTTCTTTTCTTTATTTTCTTTGTTGCATACTTATTTTTAAAGACGACATATTCTGAGAAGAAACTGAGGTGGAGTTGTGAAATTTATTTTAGGTATTTGCAACACTCTGCTCTACCATTAACGTCGGGATACATGTATGTCTACAAATAATCTTTATTTATGGAAAATTTCATGTCGTGTGCTGAAACCTCTGGCTTTTATACCGAGTTCTAGTTTTTGAGGAGTACTCTCCACCAGTTTTTTTAATGGCCGCCGATGTTCGACCTTTCGGCCTTCAAAACAGTTACCAGTTCAGCTTTATTTGTCTAGCAAATCAAAAATGTCTGTTTGTGCTCCTACTGGGAAACGGAATTATAGTAACAGAGTATTCGCGGAAAATTATAATCACAAAGAAGTCCATCCGAAGCACCTAAACCTTTCTCTGATCGAAATTTCAGAAACGAAGAAAATTTCGACGCAAATGTAAATAAATTTTTGTGTCATAGTGTAAAAGTTATGCGTCATTAGAAATAGGTAATGTATGTATATTTTCGTCACAGTGGTTTCAAACTAATGAATGGAAAAAAAAATTTCTCATCCAGCAAAAATTATTTCAATCGTTATTTAAGAAACACAGCTATGATTTCGGATGCAGATAGAACTGAAATATCATCTTGAATAATTTCTGTATATATTTTTATATATATCGAGGTGTGGCTTAGATTTAGAAAGATAATGTCTTTCTTGTTTAGAAACTCGGAACTGAATAACAGGATGAAAAAGACAGAAAAATTCCAAAGAAAGAATGTGTTCGAGGAGAACATCGGTATTCATTCCAAAAAATAACAATATTTTTTTCAATCTCATTTTTATTCACGTCAGCATCGTATGAATGTGTCTATAATTGTCACTATGAACCCTGTACAAAAATATTCACTACCCTAAAACTTGACAAGTCCCTCAGCCCACTATCCATATTCATTCCATGCCACCAGCTTTAACAATGAAACCTTAGGAACGACAAAGATAAATGGATCTAGTAATTGTCACAGCCACCGAAAAGCAGAAAGTTCATTCTATGAACTCATGTCAAGAATCTTCTCGAAGGAAAAAACTCTTGGTCATCTTGGTTGAGATTGTCTGCCATCATAAAGTAATGAAGTAATGAGTAATAACTTAGGTCCTTTAAGACAGAAATAAATTATCTTGTGCGCGCACTTTAACGCTAAGAGAATTCCTCCAAACAAAGCACTGATGATGCTAACTTTATTCTTCCTAAGAAAAACCTTACTGACAATTTTTCAAAAGTTTTTGTGTACCACATGGTCCACTCAGAATTATTTTAATTCAATTACCATAAACCAAAAATAAAAAAAAAACAATTGTTTTAACCAGCAGGATTGAAATTTTATTATTTCTTGAACAACATTGAAATTTCATTATTTGTCCAATTTAGAAGATTATTTTAAACTTTCGTTTTTGACATCATTATTAATTTTTTAAAATTAAATTGAGCATTATCACGAAACTTCCTTCTGTTGTTAAATTCAGCATTATTTCAAATTTCTTGCCTAAACTCTATTATTGGCCCTTTTTCTATTATTCTTAAACATGGTCATTATTAAAATTGATTTTCATTTAGCTATAAATGAGCTATTATATTAGCTATCATAAATAATTTCAGCATGATGCATTGATCTGATGACTCTAACGTTGTTTATTTGAGTTTTCAAATGACTTTCGACATCAGAACTGGAGGGCCTTGTTTAGGTTCTCTTCTTTCTTTCCAACTACTGCTTGTTGTGGCTAGGTGTCTCTTTACAAATTTTCTTTCGGCTGGGCATATACTACTTTCTACTACTTTACTTGGATAAAAAGCCATAAACTAATGACAAGCTATCTCATTTTACTTTTAAAATGGAGGGGGAGGGGCAGGAACAGATTTATTGTTTGTCTGCAGTTTTTACTTTTTCTCTTACAATTTACCTTGATTACAGATTCAGAAACCGAACTCTGAAAGGGAGAGCATATGGATGTAATTATTTTTAATTGAAAATTTGGACAGTTAAAATATGCCTGATGTATCATGTGGAGAAAACAAATTGGCATTCAACAAATTTTCGATTCATTATCTGAGTTATCTGAGGAATTGAAAATTCTGTAATACATAGTATTCAAGCTAATTACAATTACAGCGTACTGGTCATAATCTTTTTACCTGAAAGTACTTCCCTAAATTCAAAATGAGCTAATTTTCCTAGACTTAGCATCATAGCTTTTGTTTAAAGAAAAATAATATAGGTATGCCTATTCTTGAGCAAAGGCAAACACTTATGAAACCAAAGAAAGAATACTGGAAATCAGTAAATAGTGGAAAGCTACCCATGGCATTTATGAAGCTATCAACACCAAAGAATGAATTACTCGCATGAGCAGTTTTTAAAACTCCAACACTGTCAGTAAATACAGATTCGTTTTATTAAAAATGAATTTAGGTGTTCTTGTTTTCCCCCCTACTGGACAGTTTGATCCTACTTCATGTTTTTATTGTTAGAGTTTGTTTAGTAATGAAGTAAGTTAAGGTTTTGTTCGACAGAAGTTTCACCTTCATATTAAACAAGAGCCTGTGACAGCGTAACAACAATAAACTCACAACTTGTTCGATGGATTGTATAGTTGCACAGTTGCATACAAATTTGTTCACATATACAAGGTGTTTCAATGAAGTTGGATGAATGCATGGCAAAAACGGACGACAAATAATATTTAAGAAACTGATTTTTCTGGATTTTCCAATATCCCACCCGGATGCAATACACTTTTGGCAACTTTCATATAATTGATGGAAGCTATGAGAAAAGTTCTCTTTTCTTATCATTTGCAGCTGGGTCATCGCTTTCGCTTCAGTGTCCGAAATGTTCACAGATATCTTCCACTGAACCCCTGTTTTTTGTCGGGGAAACAAAAACTAGTTAGCCGGTACCAGATCAGGCGAATATGGAGGGTGATCCACCGCAGCAGACGGCTCGTGGTTAGAATGTGCGGGACAAATCTTGAACAGATTTTGTGCTTCCCCAAATCCTCTTTTAAAAACGTACGAACTGTTTCTTGATTAATGATTAATATCAAGTTTCTCAAAAAGTCAGTCGACGATAATTCACTGAGCTCACCAGTTTCTAAATGTTTTCAAGATTTTTGGAGGTCGATGTGGATTTTCCCGATTAAACTAATTTTCATGGTTATTTCGTTGTTTATATGCCATTAGATGCAAAATTTAATGGAGATTTCAAAAATATTTTAGATTTTCCTTTAGCTACTTCTGTTCTTAAGATATGACATCAAATATGGGGGTTGACAAACACATTGAATTTTTTTTTATTGGAATTTTAACGACCACCGTGAGCAACTCAATGGGCTATAAGCAGTCGCCCGTCCCTAATTTAGGGTCACTGGTTCCAGGGAAGGGAGAGAGCCAGTGCCGTAAGACAAATACAACATCCATGCCTGACCGGGATTCGAACCCGGACCCCTTACGGACGAATGATCAGAAGCCAGCGCCTTAGACCACTGCGCCACCGGGGCGGCACATTGAAATTCACATTAGTTGCGTATCAGTTGTTACACCCAATCTCAGACATTCTTTTAGCTGACTGTCTGCTACCTAATGCTTTTGTAATCGTACTTCAGCCTTTATAAGGGTTGACGCAGAGATACAAGAGCAGTGTGGGCCGCGGTTGGCCTAGTGGTCAACGTTCGTGCCTGCCACGGAGAGACCCCAGGTTCGATCCCAGTGAGGTACGAACGCTCGAACCACTAAATATCCGCCGTGCGTCAGATGGGCACGTTAAGCCGTTGAACCCAGGGTATTGCCCTCCCCCTGTAATAAATAAGGGCGTCTTCCTCTTCCTTTCTACATCGCTTCCGTGTGACTTTTCTATCGGGCACTCTAGCCCAAATCTCCTACTAGCTTCCTATTTCTAAGCGTTGTTTAAGACCTGGGGTCAGACACTTTGTTCCTAAAATCCTCTACATATGATGTGATCTGCTCTACGAGAGCATTGTAGTGGTCGCTTCTGGTTGTTATTAGGGTATAATTTGTGTACATTCTCAATAATGGTTAAAACTGCGGAATTGTCCACAGTGGACAAAGTAAAAATTGTTGTTCTGCATGAAGAGGGATATTCTTCAAGGCAAATCACTGAAAGAGTGGGATGTAATCAATCTACTGTTATTAGGCTACTGAAGAATTTAAAAGACACTGGTGATATTCAAAATATGCGTCGCAGTGGAGGGTTCAGATCCACTACAACCAGGTAGAACAGTGCTCAGAAAGCTAAACTTGACAGACAGCAGGTTCAATTCCCCTGAATTGCTTCAAAGATGGTCTGAAGTGACTGATGTTATTGTTAGTACATCTACTGTTAGGAGGAGGCTGCTTAACTATGACTTACGTGGCTGGAAAGAGCCGTAGACTTCAGTGGGAAAGACAGCATGTCTCATGGACAACCAAGCAATGGCAAAATGTTATTTTCAGTGATGAATCAGAATTTTGCCTTAATGGGAATCAGTGTGGTATCTATGTAAGGAAATTCAAACAAGAAGAATTCCATCCAAGGTGCTCAATGACTACTGGTTTGGGGCTGCACGTGTGTACATGGCGATGGGAACCTCTATATCGTCGATGGCACGGTAAATACCCAAAAACATATCTGGATATAAGAAAACAAGATGCAACCATAATCTAGAAGACTTTATGACGGCAATTTCATTTTTCAAGATGACAATGCTCCCTGTCAACGTGCTAAAGCAGTAAAAAGTGGTTTAGGAAAAAAATGTTCAGCCTCTTGATGGGCCTCTACAGTCACCGCACTTAAACCCGATTGAAAATTTGTGGTTCAAAGTGTCGTATGAACTACCAAAAAAGAAGCCAACAAACAAAATTCAACTCATTGAAGATGTAATTCAAATTTGGAATCGTATTGTTCAACCCAATCTTTCACAAAACCTTATTTACAGTATGCCATCAGGATGAGATTAAAGCTAAAGGCTGGGCAACAAAATATTAGGTACATTTTATAATTTTGCTTCATTATATTTCTGTATTTAAAGGTTATATCATTTCTTATGAATTACAAAAAAAAAAAAAACGATTTATTGCTGTAAACCTAAGTACTGGATAAATGATTATTTTCATAATAATTTCGACTTGGTCATGATTTTTGTAATGTATCTTAAGAACAGAAGTAGCTACAGGAAAAACTGAGCCTTTTTTGAAATCTTCTTTACATTTTGGATCTAATGACATAAAAATGATGAAATAACTATGAAAATTAGTTAGTTATAAAAAGAGTTAAACTTAAAAATTCCCTGTTTTTGCAGGTGGTTTTGCACGCCACTGAACATCACCTGCTGCGACAAGCTATTTATGCCACATCCTTACTCACAGCTCCATGGCAGTAGCCGGTTACGGACACGATTGCTCATGTACTTGACTGCGTAGTGCAAGTTACCGTACCTTTCACAGTATTTCCTTTTGCGCGTTACGGCGGAATCCAACGAACTTTATTCGCACATCTTATATGTTCACGATATTGAGTGCAGTGTAATACACTCTTTGCCAAAAAACAAAAAGAAACAAAGACGAAGCACTCAGAAAGAATCATCCAATCGAGATGAAAATTGGTATGTGCTATGCACATGTATAGGAAAATAAATTATTGCAATTCCAGAACAGTTGGGTTATTTATTTGGATAAAACAGCTACGCAAGCGGAACAAATCAGTACCTTGTAGCGCCACTTTTGGCTCGGATACAAGCGGTTATCTGTCGTAGCATAGACGCATATGGTTCACGGATACTGTCCTGATGTATATCCTTCCAGATAGTGTTCAAATGTCGAGCCAGTTCCCTGAAATTTCAGAATGAGCGTTGATGGCGTCCCATCATGTCGGTAAACATGTTTAATTGGTAGGAGGTCGGGCAAGCCATGGAAAAGTGGCGACAATACAGAGGCAGGCATGGGAGAGCCGTGCTGTGTGTGTGGCTGGCCCTTATACTGTTGAAAAGGACTTGGATATGCTGCGATAGGAATGGCAACACAATAGGTCGTAGAATGTCATCGGCGTACCGTTGAGCCGTGAGAGTGGTACGGAGGACCACCAAGGGTATCCGGCTATCGTAGAAAATGGCTGAACAGAGAGTCACACCCGGTGCGCGAGCCGTGTGCCTTTCCATGGTAAAAGCAGGATCAGGGCACTGGTCGGCTCGTCCCCAGATATGTATGTTATCGACTCCAAGTGCAAACCGTGACTCATCACTGAAGACAACACGACGCCACTGGACACTATCCCACGTTGACCAGGCTCGACGCCACTGCAATCGGTGCCGGCGATGCTCGCTGGTCAGTATTAGGAGGCGAAGTGGCCTCCTCGAATATAGTCCCCGTGCCGTACGTCGTCCGGAAATGGTCCAGATGGCCACTTCCGTACCTGCAGATGATGTAACATAGCCACGAATGGTTGAGAGCGGGTAAATCAGTTCTGTTCGTGTGGCTGTCATAATCTCTTGATCCTCGCGTTCTGTCGTTGCCATTGAGGTCCACTGCCGGCATGCCGCCGGGTTGTGCCCTCGTCGACCCATTTGCTCCAACATCGTTCGTTTGCAGCGTAGCTCCGACCCAAATGCCTGTCCTGGCGATATGGCGACCGGCCTCTCAGCCCAATTATACGTCCTCTCTCAAACTAGCTTAACTGCTCATATTGTACACGAATCGACGTAGTGGCACTCTTACAGTCAGTGGAGGTTAATGCAACCACAATGCGCTCTCACAATTGTCCCTGAGTGTGGGCCTTGCTCTTGACACACCCTCCTTAACGCATGGTTCCCATTGGCTGTGGCAGGCCACTGTTTAGTCATTGGTCGTTATTTTTTAATCATTTGCATATTCGGACCTGAGGTACTTGCATGCGGAGTTTCATCAGGACCGAACGACTTTCTCGGAGTGCTTCTTTTTTCTTTTTTTTTGCCAAAGAGTGTATTTCATTATTATGTAAATCGTGATACATGACGCGAGGTGCTATATGAATGTGATGGCGCATGCTTGACATCAAATGAGTATTTTCTGATAAGGTAAACATTTAGTAAACGAATTTCAGGTTTATTTATTCTGCATTATGTATAATATAAGTTTATAGCCTTCAAAAAGCCGTACGGTCGAAAGGCGATAGCTTAGCGTTAAATAAATATATATTTGTCTACAAATAAAATGACGGATGGAGCTTCTAGTTTCGTATGTATTTTATTACATTGGTGTATTTTTATTTTCGAATGTACAAAGTTACATGCAAAGTCAAAATTTTCAACATTGGTCATTTTCTCAAGAGCTTTACGACATACGAAATTTAATTCTACTATAACATCTGAATCAACAAAGTTGTTTGTGCGTAATAAGGATTGCTTGCTTTTCTTTAATTTGGGCCTGTCTACGAATTAGTAAAGAAACTTTTGATGTTGCTGCAGACTTAAACGGGTCTGATACAATTCATCCAACGACGACTGATGCTGTGCCGATTCGTCCAAAGGGAATAATTAGTATGAAGGTACAATTCATTCAATTGTGCTATTGGTCCAATGCTGATTTGTCCAATGGTACCGTTGGTCCAATACCAATTTGTCCGAAGGGCTACTCGTCCGAAGCAAATAACATCTGTTCTGGTCGGTCTTCACTGTCGTATGAAAGTATTAGTAGCCCAAAGAATCTAAAATATGTTCCATACGTAATACTGCGAACATAAATAGTTTTTCCGGATTAGTTATTCTATTAAAGAAAGAAAGTATCCCTATGCTGTCCTCGCTCTTGCATGAAGAATGATTACAAACCATTCAATCGGCATTGATGTTTATATTTTGCCTTAAGTAATGGAAAAGATAAGTTTTCTATTTTCGTTTGTCTGTGCATGCAGTGCTTTTGGAGCTAATAAAAACATTTCTGTCGCACATAATGTATGAAAGATGTCAGATTTTTTCATGCTCATGCCTTGAGATGTCAGGTTTTTTCATGCTCATGCCTTGAATTAATGAGCTCCGGCAATAAGGAGGGATGAGGGAGTTCCAACAAAACAGCTGTTTTACCTTAGTTACGATAATTTGGAGAGTAAAATACTTCGATAAAAATAAGTAAATAAATAAATTAATAATAATAATAATAATAATAATCATTCACATTTCATTCATCCTAGAAGGCGGGAAGTTTTTTTCATTCGCTTTTCTTGCATCCCTCCATCATTAATTTTATTGTAGAGAATTTACTTGCCGTTTCGTGAAAAGAATTATTCGCAGAGTAGTGCAATGGAAAATAAGGAACTTCTGAGTATCCATTGCAGTGCAAATATGAGAACTGAACGAACTGAAGAATGCATGAGGAGGAATAGAAACAAACAAACAAAAAAGTAAAATCACGCAGCATTTACTCATGGGTTACGAAATATTTCCAGTTACTGTGTCGACTAGGAAACCAGAGTATGTTAACGATCAGTATGGTTTTTCGAATAAAGTTATAGTTATTTACGTTTCTTTGTTCGTAACTTTTTCTCTTGTGTTATACAGCGGCAAAATTTGTTTCGCATTTCACCCGAAAAGGACACACGCTACCTCACCGTACTTTTATGAGAAACAGTAGCAATAGTTCCACTGCAAAAAAGTCCTTGCCATGTGTTTGCGTTTCTATTTTTTCCCGTTAATTACAGAAAATAAGTCTCATATTTTTTATATATTAAAAACACTCCACTTTGCATCAAATATAATTTGCTACGACGTAATATTTGCTCACATTTTGTACTGCAGCAGAAGACATTTTTTAGGAAAATAATTGATAGATATCATAAATATTGTGCTATAAGATTTCACATACCAATAAATATTTGATTACTATTGAATTTTACATTATCACATTTTCTTTGGTTCAAAAGAAGTGATCATTCTACAAAAATTATTATTAGGAAATTGTATTCTGTCATTCTTGTTTGCGTTCACTTTTGCTCTGTTGTCTTGAGAAGTTTCTCTATTCAACAGAACAAACATTTTTGTAGTGGACTAAGATACAAACAAGGAAAAATAAAGAATGTAAATGAAAAGCAGTAATAATATATAAATACATCAATAACAATGGTCATAGTTTGGATTTTGGTTTAATTCTAAGCCCACTTCGTATGAGGTATAGTTTTCACAATTTAACTTTCCACTGTTGCCCTAAAATACGGCAACCAGCTGCAGACTTCGGGCTACACTTATTTAACCACCGTTTTCACCACCTCAACATGTTTGTCTTTACCATTTTATGTTGAAGGCCTGATGACTATGAAAACCATCACTGAGAGAAACGAATGAAAAATAGAAAGTTATGAAGCAGTAGATGAGATCAGCGACTAATAGCGAGAACGAGCAAGGCGCCTAATTCCAGTAAAACATTTTTTTGCATGATATAAAACCTTAATACCATAAAAACATTAAGAGTATCTCAAATGGAAAATTCTTGCTAATTGTACATACTTTCGCATTCGGGAAAGCTTTTTGTAAATAACTTTTTACTATTTACAAAATTCATAATATTTTTCAAGCATTGATACTTTGAACTGTTCAGTTATTAAATTAATTGCAAGACTTCAAATCTTGAATATTTCTAAGTTATGCACAGTAATCCTAAGTTATGTACACTAATTGTGTTAGACTTCAGACCTTGAATATTTTCTAAGTTATGTAATTCTTAAAATCTGGTTAAAGCATTAATTCCGGGGTTGGAAAATAATTTCGAAAAACACTATAAACAAGAGTTATCTCATTGTTCATTTCTTAAAAATAGAAAAAATGGCTACTGGGCGGATGATACTATTGGAAAAATCGGCATTGTACCAGTCGTACCATTGGACAAATTCGCATATAACAAATCTTATCATTGGGCTAAACGCCACTGGACCAATTGTCCCCTTTAAGCGAATCATCACTGGACCAACCGTCATTGGATAAATCGTCTGGGACTGGATTCAAACATCCTCACAAAATATTTCATTCTGTCCCGGTTGACGAATAAAGACAAACAAAGTCCTGCCATCGTTTTTGTTTGATTCTATAACAAATGTTCAACAAGGAAATGATCAGTGGATATAATAGTGGATGGAAAAAAGTTAAATGATCGTGCGATTCTAAAATTTCGGGACTCTGCAGAAGACATGCAGTTCGTTTAACGTACTCAATTAGCTGTACAGAGCAGTTTTCCTAAGAATCGATATATCAGGTCGCTCAGAAAATAATGGTCAGTTTTCTGAGGTGCTATATTCAACTCACCCACAATGCCTTCACGCCAACCCGCTCGCAGTGCTATTGGTACGAGTTGAAGGGCGATTCAGACGCCACATATACGCCTTAATAGGTTGAGCTGCAGTCGTTGCTACTCGTGTGCGAGTGGTTGCACAACATGTTAAATGAGTGAGCTGCGGGTGATTCTGCTTCATGGATTTAAATTGCGTCGTAATGCGGCACAAACCAACAGTATTGTGGTTGAGGCATGGGGTGAGGAGGCAACATATGAACGTACTGTTTGTCGGTGTTTTGAAAATTTTCGTTCCTGTGACACGAGCCCACAAGATTAGGAGGGCCGAGGACGACATTGGGTCATTGATTACGACGCTCTGAAGACAAATATGAAGGCAAATCCTCGCGTCCCAGTCAGAGAACTCGTTAAACTAAACAATGGGGTCACCATTTAGGATCATCTCCATCAAATTGGTAAGGTCAAGAAGCTCGATATGTGGGTGTCACACGAACTGACGCAGCATCAGAAACAACAGTGGTTTGAGATATGAAATACCCTTCTGCTTTGCAACGAAAAAGAGCACCTACTTGATCGCATTGTAACCTGTGATGAAAAGTTGGTTCTATACGACAACCGTAAGCGATCTGGACAGTGGCTGAACCTTGGTGAATTACCAGAACAACATCATAAACCAAGGATAATGCCAAAGATATTTTTTGACAGTGTGTTGAACTGTTCACGTCATACACTGCAGGTTTTTGAACGCTGCGGAAAGCGTTACCTCAGTCACATACTGTGAAAGTTGACCGAATGCGCCAGAAGTTGTGTCCCATCTATCGTTGGTGAATAGGAAGGGTCCTATCCTCCTCCATGGGAACGTCAGACCACTAATGTCACAAATGACGAAACAGAAACTACACGAACTGAGGTTCGAAACCCTCTCACCTCCAAGCTACTCACCTGATTTGGCACCTACCGATATCCATCTGTTCATGCATTTTAGCAATTACCTTAAGGACAGGATCTTCAGAAACCTAGAGGAAGCTGAAATGGTATTCCGGGACTTTCTTGCATCGAAGGAGACAGATTTCTTCCAGACTGGCATTGAATCACTTGTCACTCGCAGGCAGAGGTATGTAGCTGCTGTAGGCGCCTATTTCGAATAACACAAAGTTGTGTGCTATGAGCTATGTCTCTTTCATTTCTACCCTCCGAATCGGCCATTATTTTTCGAAAGACCTGGTAAGTAAGCCAGTGCTTCTACACTTGTTGGGAGGAATAAAAAAAACCTGTTGTTTCTTTTCTTTCGCGATGATGTTGGTAGCTCTAGTGAATTTTTATTGGCATCCCAGAATCCCAATAGGAAAATTGACTTCACTGCAATATAAAATACGCTCCACTACAACTACGAAAACAATCACAGTAAAGTGATTTTCAAGAAAATGTGTGGCTTCGACTTCTTTTGAATTTTTGAAGTGAGAGCTTTTGAACGCTACCGTGGAACTGAACTCCGAAAACTTTGTGGTCATTTAGGACGTTGTTCACCTTCTTCAGAAATTAGAAAATTCATTTTATGTTTTATGCTGTTGACACAGCATAGTGTAACATTCCACAAGTTTATAAAGTTTATAAAATTGTTTTTTGCTAAGTTTGATTCACTGTCTCCTCCAAATCATTTTTTTCTCGAAAATCACGTCATACACGTCTGTACTCATCACTGTTGCGAAAGTCACTGGTGAAACATAAAACAGCGGGAAATACGACAAATTTCCTATAAACGGAATTACACTCGAATTACGTGAAGCAGAAGAGCGTTGCCACGTGAGAATACGTAAAGCTTTAGGAACGCACCTCGAGTATTTAAATTTTGTCACTTCGAAAAAAAAAATTTGAAAAGGTGTTTCCAAACAAAATATGTACTGGTGAAATACTCTCGTAGAGTTTGCAGAAGCAGAAGGGTTTTTCATCATGAACTCCTTTTTCAAGAAAAAGCCACACAGGAATTGGACATGGAGACATCCCAATGGATTGACAAGTGAAATTGATTTTATTATGTGTAACAAAAAAATTCGTCATCGAAGACTGCAGTGTGCTGAACAAGTTCAACACAGGTAGTGACCATAGATTGGTGAGATGTAAGATGAATCTCAACACTGAACTCCAACGTGGCAAGCTCATAAGATAAACAAAACGTATTGACATAACCAACCTTAAAAAACACCATAATACCTTCCAGTTGGAACTGAACAACAGATTATTTTTTTTTATCTGCTTTAGAAGGCCTAACACCAGAAAAAGTGGATATTTCTGAAGTTAACAGAAAAGTAACCAAAGTTCTTATGGAAACAGCAACAAAATTAGCTGGGTCAGAACAAGTTGCATTTGAACAAATTATCAGGAAAAACCAAAAGGTTGATGCAAAAAGAAGAGAGATGAGGACAACTAAAGAAGATGTGACTTCCAAAGTGGAATATATAGAGCTATGCAAGACAGTACGAAAAAGTATCACTAAAGTCGTAAGGAAATTCAACTGTGAACTAGTGAGGAAAGCAATTGAAAACAACCAAAGCCTAAAGATAGCAAAGGGACATCTCACTAAGGGAAGAAAACAGATTATGGCACTGAGAAAAGAAGATGGTTCTGTAACAAGAAATACAGGCGAACTTTCGACAAGAGTGAATGATTTCTACTCCAAATTATATGAAGGGATGATACATGTACTCCAGACATCATAAAAGGTACCGGTACCAGAGTTCTTCCAGTCCTCCCAGCAGAAGTTGCACATGCAATCAAGAACATTAAGCTAGAAAAAGCTCCAGGACAAGATGGAATTGCTATAGACATCATACAAGAAGCAAGTAGAGAAATTGAAACAGTACTCGCCCAAGTTTTCACTCGATGTCTTAATGAAGGGAAGATCCCTGAGGATTGGAACAACGCTACAATGATCCTGCTACATAAAAAAGGTGACATTGAGGATCTCAGGAACTACAGATCTATCAGCCTCCTATCAATGGTTTATAAAATCTTCACCAAAGTTCTTTCACACCGCTTGAAGGTAACACTTGACATGGTTCAACCGAGAGAACAAGCTGGATTCAGGAATGGCTACAGCACTATAGATCATATCCACGTACTGAGAGAACTAACTGAAAGAGTGAGGGAATATGAACTTCCACTGTGCATGGCTTTTATCGATTATGTAAAAGGCCTTTGATTCATTGAAACCATCTGCAAGTGCAATGGCTTTGAAATCCTGCATATTGAAGATGCATACATTAATATTATTAATAACATCTACGAAAATGCAAGTGCAATGATTCGGCTATTTGAGAGTACAACACACATAAAAATTGGAAAGGGAGTGAGACAAGGTGACACTATAACTCCCAAGCTCTTTAATGCCATATTGGAAAATGTCTTTCAATCACTGAACTGGGAAAACAAAAGGATAAAGGTTAATGGAGATTATCAAACTCACCTTCGTTTTCCTGATGACGTAGTCATTTTGCAACTACCCCATCAGTGCTGCAAATTATGATCCAGGAACTTGCTGAGAAGAGTAAAGAAGTGGGATTAAAAATGAACTTTCAGAAGACAAAAGTGATGTATAATGCTTTTACAAGAAATGAAGATTTATCGATTGATGGAGAAAAGCTGGAGATAACAGACACGTACGTTTATCTTGGACAGCATATATCAAGTGAGGGTCACATTGATGAAGAAATTTAATCGGCGTACAAAACTTGCCTGGAGAGCTTTTGGAAGAAACAGCATAATTTTCAAGAGCAATATGCCAATATGTCTTAAAAGAAAAGTGTTTGATCAATGCATCCTTCCAGTGCTTACGTATGGTGCAGAGACGTGGACCTTAAATAAAAGAGACATACAAAGGCTGCAGACAACTCAAAGCAGCATGGAGAGGTGCATGCTTGGTGTAACCAGGAGAGATAAGAAGAGGAACTCGTGGATCAGAAAAATAACAAGAGTGAAAGACATCATGATCAGAGTTAAATCCCTGAAATGGCAATGGGCTGGACATACTGCCAGAAGGACAGACCATGGATGGACAGCTGAAATTTTAGATTGGATTCCAAGTGACAGGAAAAGACCTAGAAGACGACCACATGGGAGGTGGGTGGATGAAATTCGAAAGTATACGGGAGTAACATGGAGGAGACTGGCACAAGACAGACCGTTGTGGAAGAAGCTTGGAGAGACCTTCGTCCAGCAGTGGATTGATAATGGTTGATGATGATGATGATGATACATGCGCAAACAAACAAAGTCACTGAATAAGTGAAAATTATATATCTCGACAAATACTTTTCTTGAGAAATGTGAAGCGGTCTGCCAAAAACTGAGACATGTTTTTATATTTTAACTCAGTCCATTGCGGTCTTCCCAGTAGCATGCTGTAGTTAGCTTCAATTAGTTCTATTAAAGTGCAGCAAAGACGGTGACGGCAGACTAATTAAGCCACAATTCTGATTTTAAATCATTTGATTTCCCTTAATAATACAGACTGAAACTTGAATTTAAAAGAGCCTGAATTAAAAAATCCTGAAGTCCAATGATTCGTACTTATTTGGTCTTGAAATGCAAGATAAAATAAGTGCAATGTTGTTAGTGATGCGCCTACTTTGAATAAGAAATCTTAGATATAACACGATTTACATGATTTATAAACTGCTTTATTATTCTTTATTTTACTGCTTCCAAGAACAAATAATTAAAAATAAAATTAAGGAAAACGGGTAAAAAAGGTCTTTTCATAGGGCTCCAAAGAGAAAAATGAAACGAATGTGCTTTTTAAAGGACGATTTTTAGCATCGAAGTGTCAGGCAGTCAAAATGTTGAACATATCACTCTAATGCTAAAACATTGGCTTTCAGTTATTACGTAGACCACAAAATACGCTTTCCCAAACTATGATGAATAATTAAATTTCTGGAAATTGTTTGGTCGCTCATAGTTTGTAATTTATTTCTAATATGCATATAGACGAATTCATTTGGTTCGCAGCAGTCATATCCTGTGCCGGATTGGCAATTCATAAAAAGCTCTGGTAGCAGAGTTTTGGCAGTCCACTGCTGGGGATAATTACCAAGGAACTCCAACCCTATAAAATTAATGGCATGTCAGTGGTGCTGTTTCTTGTTTAAACTTTTTTAACATAAGTCAACGAATTACTGCGGTGTTTGTATTGAGAGAATAATTAATTGCCATTTTATTTTATCCAATTTTCTGGACCTCAAAGCAAAAATTCCCAGTAAAATTCAATGTAAGAACAAAATGATCTCCGTAACTGAAGCTGTTGACAAGAATACGCTCTCTGAGAGATTTTATTCCATTCTAATGAATTTTATTGAAATCGCGGAATTCAGAAATGCAATAATTTCTTCGCTTTTAGAGAGAAGGGAAATCCAAATGAGCTCAAATTAATATTTTTTTCAAAGAATTTATTAAGAAAATAATTACAGAAAATATCTTGAAAGTTTTTGAAAACTTCCAGAATTGCATGCATTTCGGTGACAATTTATAAAGTAAGGAATATTAAAGAATGCGAATATGAATATTTACTTAACTGCTAATCGAAAAAGCAATTTTGTAAAAGCTGAAACGAATTTTCCAAAACTGCAGTTCAAGAGTTCGTGTTAGGCCTCAAAACTAGTAAATTAGATGAAGATCTCGTTAAAAAAAAAAAAGACATATACGTGTACATAAAGCAACCCAAATATTTTGCCTTAGGTGAATCTCAATGTCTTAACGTAAAAGACGAATTTCCTGCTTCTACTCCAGTTCATTGATAGTATATTTGATTATTTTGTATTGATTATTCTAACACAATCGGGTTAAGGTACAGAAAATCAACGCAACCGAAAGGGATGAAGTGTAATTTCGAAAATCAGGGGAAAGGGGTTCTATCCTAGCCCACGGAAGACAAATCAGAATAGATACAATTAGGGCAAGGGCAGGTGAGGAAAAGGAAAAGAATTAATTTCTATTTTCTGTTCCTATTAACGATTTGGAAAAAAGTCTTATTGCGTCTCTTGTATCAAAAAATGTGTTTCTGGCTCAATAGAACCTTTGCTACTTTTTTGTTATTTGTTTTATTTTAAAGCCGTCAAAGTTTTAAACAAACGTTGTCGTTTCAACATAACTTGGTTTTCTTCTGTAAGCATAGTGAAGTATAAATATTCATATATATATTTTTTTCTTGAGTTAGCATAATGCCCAGAATATGCTGGCCTACCTTGAATTTTCCTGATAACCCGACGGATAATCCACTTCTGGTTATATCCTTCACTTTACAACAGAATGTGCTTGCAATTCTTAAATATTCAGCAAGAATCTTAATGTAAAAGTTTTTCTTTGAACGTTCGACAGATGGCGACACAAAGCAACTTACCCTGGGATATTTATGTCTTCTTACTTTATTTTTCAATTTCCATTTTCCCCGGACTCTAAACCGCAATTAATGTTTCAATTTTTTGGAACTTTAATAGTTGAAGAATAGCTTACTAATTTTTTTCATAAAATTTCACTTCTCCGTCTAGATACAAACAAAGATTTGGCAACTTGAATTCATATCTTCGAAGGCTGTATACCCTTGATAAAATAAATACTCACAAAATAAATGACCTAGTAATATGCATTCTTTGACCTTCGAGATTTGACCACACTTTATCTCAAAGACGCTCCGAACACAGGAAATTTATAGAAAATTGCGAAACACAACTGGGACAAACTCAGGGACGTCGCTAGACTTCGAAATCAGAATGCGCGATGTGTGGGTGAGCATTATTTTGGGTGGGCAAGTTTGATAGCAACTTTCTTTTACGAAACGCCGAAAGAAGGAATTTTTAATGCATTTCAATACAGGCTACAAAGGAATTCAAGCAATTCCCACCCCTTAACCTGGACACATACACACATACACGGATATGACTAGTTACGCCACTTGTGAAAGATACAAGTGTTACTAGAATGCAGCCTTCAACTTTTTGCTTGCTCAAAAAATTGCTTTCCAAAATTTAGCATTTTTGCTTACGAAAATGTTACGGAATTTGAACAATTTATTTAAAGGGAAATGTCGTTTTTGTTTATCTAAATCATATTTTAACATCGTGCGACGCAGATACAATACTTCTCCCCCCCCCCCCTCCTTAGGTCCCTCTTTAAAAGCCAGCGACTTTGCCTTGCACTTGTTTCCTACGAAGCAGTCGTTAGCCACTTCGTGAACTCTCCGGTCCTCGGGCAGTCGTCTTAAGACTTTACAGTTTGAACTATTATGAATATTCTATCCTTTTATTGACACTTACATCGTTATTTAACCTGTTTTAATTTCCCCTTCTATCTCATCCTCAGGAAGTGTATATACATTGGTGTGCAAAAATTAAGGACGAAGAGGAGAAATTAGCATAACAGCGGAACGAGCAGGCAGAACGGAACGAAAGACCACTCAAGAGATAGACTATAGGGTCCGGTACTGTAGGGCATGCGCATTAATGCAGCATGACGTATGGGTGGGGGGGTCGGAATGGTATAAAGCACATGGGAGGTGTACGCTCAGCAATTCGGTGAAAGCTATTGCACGGTGTACATCGGTTTGAACGACGTCGAGTTGCTTCCACCGTGTGATATGGCCAACAGGCAATCCAGTAGACGACATCTGGATGACTTTACCCGAGGTCGCGTCATTGGGAAGTTGGAAGAAGGTCGAAGTGTGACTAGTGTGGTCAAGGAGTTCGGGATCGCCCACAGTATCGTTTCACGAGCTTGGAGAGCATTTCAAACGACAGGAACAGCTGTCCGAGAGTTTAGCAGTAGTCGTCCACGAGCAACCACGGGGGCGAATGACCGGTGTATTGTCCTGCAGGCGAGAACAGACAGACGGCAGACAGCGGGAGAAATCGCTAGGCATATGCAACCGTTTCTGTCTTCTGTCCAGTTGTGCTCGAAGCTACCTTTTCAATAAAGTGCCTTTGTATCCTTTGGATTCCTTGTTTGGACAGTTTTACTCACTTGTCCCATATTCTTATATTTTGGGGATCGTATGGTATGATTTGAGTCGATGTGGAGCACTTCTGCACGACGTTACATTCGAAAAACCGTCTCGTCCTTAATTTTTGCACGCCAGTGTAGTTTTATTTGTTTGCCTACTTGTTCTGGCGCTCATTTGTACATAATCATTTCATGACTCACATTCTCATTCTGTACTCCGAGTGTTTAATAAATGAATATTTAAACCTTAAGAGGGCTAAGCGCTAGTGTAACTTTAGACTAGTGCAGCTGTAGATCCCCAGTTTGGTAAAGAAAAGAAACAGCAGAGCAATTAGTAATGATGTCTCTCAGTGAATTTTTGTCCCCCCTCTTCATTCGCTCCCTGACCATGCAAACGTGAAAGCGAGGCTTAAACTAAGGAATTGGAAAAGTGGAGATCATCTGAATTTTCATAGCCCTGCAGATGCTATTTTGATAACTTCTCTACGGAGACGTAAAGAACGCACTTCCTAGGGTTACATGAAGTAAAACACAAGACTTATTAATAATTGGCAAAATCCAGATATATTTTAAAGTTAAATATATTGAAAAATGGCCCATTTTGAACTGGGTGGGCGGCAGGGTGGGCAAGACAATTTCACATTCGCACACTCTTAGAGACGTCCCTGGACAAACTGTTAGCTTCAGAGCCGCCCTTAGAAGTGTGCGACAGGTGCGGTCGCACAGGGCCCCGCGCTCACACCCTAAGAAAAAAGAGAGGAAAAGAAAGAGAATGGGAGAGAGCGAAGGAGCGCAAATTTCTTATTTTCAATTATTCTAATTTTATTTTTTGAACTCCATCTCGTTTAAGTATTCTTTTTTTTTTTTTTAAATCGATTGCTGAATTTATATCTACCCGAATATCGGCAGCAAACTACAATATTATGTCTAGCGAAACATTAGTATTGAAGCCATAACTTCCAATGTGCACCGTGCACTGATAGTTTATCGAAAAAGTTGTACTATACGTGAGTTACTTGCATCCGATGTCAAAACTGCAGGCGGTGCTTTAAGATGCATGAATAAAATTCAGAATCCTTTCCCTAATGCTTTCCTGGCCTACAGGATATAACTTACTGTCCCGGTAACGGTGGCAAGCGCAGCAAGAAGCTTTTCACGCTTGAAGCTCATTAAACCTTATTTAAGATCTGTCATGTCTCAAGAAAGATTGATGTCTTTGGCAACTTTGTTAATTGAACAGAATAAAGTAAGCAAAATAAATTTTGATGATTTTACTAGTTTACTTTGCTGGGATAAAAGCAAGAAAAGTCCAGTTTTTACAAGGGGAGTTGTATAATATAAATACTGTCCCATAATAGGTAGAGACTGTGAATGAAGAACGTATGCTATGAGGGAAGGACGTATGCTGGAGTGCTTGTTTTATCTACGCCATTTAAAACACATTTACAAAATATCAGTAGTGTTCGAAAAATTTTAAATGCTGTCTTTCGTTATTGGTTAATTTTCAAACATCTTGACGTTTCGTTAAACTGTACAGATAACTGTAATAAACTGTGTTTAAAATCTAGTTTATGTGTTATGTCTAGTGTAGGAGGGATAAAGCAAGGAGCGGCTCTGGTTAGCTTCTATGAAGATCTTTACTCCTTTCCTACGCTCACTTTACGACCCTCACACACACAGCCGTATACTTTACACTATCACCCCACATAAAATAGCTGTACATCTATTGCGAATAAAAAAACTAATTACTGGCAGAATATTGGGAAGTGATGAAAATATCTTTCCCATATTAAAGTGCGTTGCCAATTATTCGTAACTATATACATGTTATAAAAACATGTACAGCCAATAGCAAAGAACGAGGGAGCAAGTGATACCTCATGGGGAGGGCAACACCCCTTCATCCAATGAGTACGCCATTGTCACGTGGATAACAATCGGTTTGTATACGCAGTGGCGGATCCAGGGGCTGGGCTTGGGGGGCTATCCTTTACGGATGAACTCCCCAAACAATTTTTTTCTCTTTAATTAGCTAAGATTGTAAAAAAAAATATACATTTATTTTTGTAAAACTATAATATTAAATGTACATGCATTTTCGCGTTAAAGGTTTTATAACAAAAAAAAAAAACAAAAAAAAAACACAGAGGTTCAGAAACACAGAAAGCTCAGAGGAGAAGTGAAAAGAAATTTTGACTGACAATGAAAAGCAGTAAAAGGCTCAGTAAAAGGAGTTCTAAAGGCATATGTTTGGCCAGTAGCTCTCTACTGTTCTGAGACATGGACATTGACCAAGAGGTAAGTGAAAATGCTGGAGGCATTTGAGATGTGGAGCTATAGAAGAATGGAGAGAATAAGCTGGCTCGATAGAAAGACTAATGAGGAGGTCCTGGAGAGAGAGGGAGAACCCAGGAGTCTGATCAACATGTTAAAAAGAAGAAGAATGTTATGGATGGCACACATATTGCGCCATGGAGGCCCGATTCTGAAAGTTTTGGAAGGGAAAATTCAAGGAAAGACAGGAAGAGGACGGCCATGGAATAGTTTTGTGGCACAATTACACCAAGACACCAATACTAGGACATACTATGACTTGAAGAGAAAGGCGGAGAATAGAGAGGAATGGAGAGACAGAGTACATCTACGGAACAACCAGTCCTTGGACTGAGTAACCAAGAAGAAGAAGTAATTGGAAACAGAAGATCACCGTGGCTCTTCGGAAGTCTTATTGTCACGTGATACTAAGATGATGTACCTCTGTGTATCTAAACCGCCCTCAAATCGAATCCCAATTCACTGGGCTGGTGGAAGTGGCGGAAGCCCTTGAACATTGTTGCGATACGATGATGTTATCGACCGGTTGATACACTTCGCCTATTGATTTTTTTTTTTTGTACTTCGAGTTTGCTCCCTGAAGTTTCTAATTCTCAATGACACAGCTCTAAACAAAACTGCTGGGAGTTTTCTCAGTTCTCACTTCAATCACATTTCATGTTTCAAATTTTCAGTTCTTGTACATCAGCTTTGTTTTTTGTAAGTTCATTTTTAAAACAATTTCTTTAATCTTGTCAGCACGTTCCCGGATCCCACTCAGCATGTTTGAGGAGTGCCCGAAAAAATGAGTATGGCGTCATCAGAGCAAAGTCGGGTTGAATAACCTTCATTAAAATTTATCCCCTTGTCTCTTGTCAGCTCAAAGAATTCTCAAAGATATTCTGCAATGTGGCATGTGGCATGTGGCTTTGAAATGTTTAGAAGGTATAGCGTTACTTTGCCTCACCCCATTGCCAGTTCTTATGTAACTACTAAACAGACGATCCCTTGCGCTTGCATTTTGACAGGTGTTATTATTAATATTGATTTCATTTTCGTCTATATTGCAGGATTTCAAAGACATTAAACTGCTGACAATTTGCACAGAATTAAACAGCCTTTTCATAATAAATAAAAACTATAACTTGAGAGAGTTCTTATACATTTGTGCTTTTAATTAGTTCTCTTAATACATACACTGACGGAAAAAAAATCCCAACACCACGAAAAAATAGTAGTAGAGGAATGAAATGGCGGCAATACGTTTGTATAGGTAACATATTTAATCGATTAAGGTTTCAAGATCACAGCTTATTGTAAGCGCGAGAAGAGCCATTTTAAATGTGAAATGCTGGTACAATAATAACCGGTGTAACCGCCAGAATGTTGAATACAAGCACGCAAACGTTCATGCATTGTGTCGTACAGGTGCTGGATGTCAGTTTGTGGGATGGAGTTCCATGCCTGTTGCACTTGATCGGTCAATACAGGGACGGTTAATGCTGGTTGGGGGTGACGCTGGAGTTGTCGTCCAATGATGTCCCATACGTGCTCGATTGGTGAAAGATCTGGTGATCTAGCAGGTCACGGCAACATGTCGACACTCTGTCGGGCATGGTGGGTTACAACAGCGGTATGCGGGCAAGCGTTATCCTGTTGGAAAACACCCCTGGAATGCTGTTCATGAATGGCAGCACAACAGGTTGAATCACCAGACCGACGTACAACTGTGCCGTCAGGGTGCGTGGGATAACCACGAGAGTGCTCCTGCTGTCATAGGAAATTGCTCCCCAGACCATAACTCCAGGTGTAGGTCCAGTGTGTCTCGGCCGCAGACAAATTGGTTGCAGGCGCTCACCTGGCCTCCTTCTAACCAACACACGGCCATCACTGGCACCCAGGCACAACCGGCTTTCATCAGAAAACCCAACAGATATACACTCCGTCCTCCAATGAGCACTAGCTTGACACCACTGACGTCGCAAACGGCAGTGGTTTGCAGTAAGTGGAATGCACGCTACAGTGCGTCTGGCTCGGAGCTGTCCTTCAAGTAACTGATTTGTAACAGTTCGTTGTGTCACTGTGGTGGCAGCTGCAGCTCGAATTGCAGCTGCAGACGCGGTACGATGCGCCACGGCTATACGCCGTACACGGCGGTCTTCCCTCTCAGTAGTGCCACGTGGCCGGCCGGAACCCGGTCTTCTTGAGGCAGTACCTTCCCTTGACCACCGCTGCCAACAATCATGCACAGTGGCTACATTCCTGCCGAGTCGTTCTGCAATATTGCGGAAAGAAAATCCACCTTCTCGTAGCCCTATTACACGACCTCGTTCAAACTCCGTGAGCTGTTGATAATGGCTTCTTCGCCTTCTTAAAGGCATTCTTGACTAACATCAACACACTACGTCGAATCTCAACGATAACTAACGCTCACGAACGTTACAGCGCGTATTTACAGCAAACCTGCTCTGCATGTTCCGAGGGGCGCTACTAGCGCCACACGTATGCGCCGAGCGCGAAATTTGCATAGACGTCATCTTACAGATGTACTCTCACAATCTACCAACAGTCGTTTATCTAACACAACCCCTTCTTGGTGTTGGGATTCTTTTTCCGTCAGTGTAGATATGATCTATAGTTATGTAGCCGTGGTATATTTTGCACCGATGGTGCATATCTTCGAGCGATGCAAACAGCACTTTAGTGAAGGTTTTGTAAAAAACTTGACAGGTGGCTGATGGTTTGTAGTACCTGCAGTCTTTAAGGTTTCTCCTTTTTATAACGAAGCCAAATCGCTGAAGCATTGCTCCAGCTAACCTAAATCTTCCCTTCATTCAAGCATCTGATGAAAAGTTGCGCTTAACCGTAGTTACTACACTGGCGTGCAAAAATTAAGGACGAGACGGTTTCTCGAATGTAACGTCGTGCAGAAGTGCTCCACATCGACTCAAATCATACCATAAGATCCCCAAGATGTAAGAATATGGGACGAGTGAGCAAAACCGTCCAAACAAGGAATCCAAAGGATACAAAGGCACTTTATTGAAAAGGTAGCTTCGAGCACAACTGGACAGAAGACAGAAACGTCCATGTAACAGGCGGCTGCCAAGAAAAATTCAGTCTTTAGTAGGGGACATGAGCACCCCTGACGGCGTTGCAGGATTTACAATGTCTGTCCATGCTGAGGGCAAGGTTTTCAAAGAGCTGTTGAGGCATCGCGGCCCATTCCTTTTGCAGCGCCAATCGCAGCTGCGGAATCGTTGCTGGCGGCTGGTGACGTGCTGCCAAGCGTCTCCCAAGAAGGTCCCACACGTGTTAGATTGGATCTAGGTCCGGGGACCTTGCGGGCTAATCCATGCGTTGAATATCTTCACTCTCCAACAGCTCTGCTACAGCAATTGTACGATGAGGTGTAGCGTTGTTGTCCATGAAGAGGAACTCAGGACCCACAACACCTCTAAACAGACGCACGTGAGGCAGGAGAACTTCGGTACGATAGCGGATACCAGTGACTGAACCTGCTTGGAAGATGTGGATGTCAGTACGGCTACCAAGCATGATACCGCCCCAAACGTGAACTCCGCCACCTCCAAACCGGTGCCTTTCGCTGATGTTGGAGGTATGATTGCGTATTCCCTGCTCTCTCCAGATGTGTATACGTCCAGAATCGCTCATCAGACTAAATCGGCTCTCATCCGTAAAGAGAACTCGGCCCCATTGCTGGTGTGTGCAGTTCTTGTGTTCCTGACACCACAGAAACCGCCGTCTCCGATCAGCAGGCGTTAATAGCACACACCGTACTGGTCGTCGTGCAAATAGACTACTTTTGTGCAGCCTCCTGGCCACGGTAAAACGCGATAACGGACGTCCAGTTGTGCCTTGCGATTTCTCCGGCTGTCTTCCGTCTGTCACTCCTCGCCTGTAGGACATTATACTGGTCGTCCGCCGCCGTGGCTGCTCGTGGACGACCACTGCTAAACTCTCGGACAACTGTTCCTGTCGTTTGAAATGCTCTCCAAGCTCGTGAAACGATGCTGTGAGCGATCCCGAACTCCTCGGACACACTAGTCGCACTTCGACCTTCTTCCAACTTCCCAATGACGCGACCTCGGGTAATGTCCTCCAGATGTCGTCTACTGGATTGCCTGTTTGCCATATCACATGGTGGCAGCAACTCGACGTCGTTGAAACCGTTGTACACCGTGCAATATCTTTCACCGAATTGCTGAGCGTACACCGTCCGTGTGCTTTAAACCCTTCCGACAGTCCCCCCCCTCTACGTCAGGCTGCATATATGCGCATGCTCTGCCGTACCGGATCCTAGTATATCTCCTGAGCGGTGTTTAGGTCCGTTCTGCCTGCTTGTTCCGTTCTGCTGGCTTGCTCCACTGTTATGCTAATTTCTCCTCTTTGTCCTTAATTTTTGCACACCAGTGTATCTACACTATCTTTCCGTACATTGCCCACTGTAATTCCACTTTTTCCTAAAACTCTTCCCCATTTCATGATATAAAATGACAGCGCCATCCCTCCATGGCATTACATGATTTTTTAAACATTTTATATACACCAAAGAGCCAAGATATAACCACCTGTCTAATATGATATTAATCCTCCACGTGGCAACAAAACAGCTCTTATCCGCCGAGGCATGGAACCTAAAAAAATTTCTAAAGGTGTTTTGCGGTATCAACATGTTACCAGCGCTTGTAAGGTACGTGGTTGAGCCGCTGCAGATTGTACTTGCTGTTACAGCAACCACAGACCTTCATTTGGTTTGCTGTCTAGGATATTTGGAGACCAGAGAGTCTTTCTCATGTTCCACGAACCATTCTCGAACAGTCCGGGCAGTGTGGCACTGCGCATCATCCAGCTGCAAGAAGGCGCTACTAGAGGGAAATACCGTTGCCAAGAAAGGATGTTCCTGGTCTGCACTGATATGTTTAGGTAGGTAATAGACCTCATAATGCCCTGCACAGAGAATGACGGGGTGCAGGGTTTTTCAGCAGAACATAGCCCAATGCATTACTTTTACGCCACCAGCTTGTTTTGTTCCCGCGGTGCATTCTGCTACCAACGCTTCTCCAGAAAATGATGCACATGTACCCGCCCGCCCACATGGTCCAACAGAAAATTATATTCGTCGAACAACACAACCTTCTTCCAATCATTCAAGGTCCAGTTTTGATGCTCGCGTGCTCATTGTAGTTGATATCAACGGTTAGCAGAGATGTAAGTATGGTAAGTCGGACTCACCTGCCGCTATGCAGCCCCATTTTCAGCGGGTTCGACGTACTATGTGTTGTGCTAGATTACACTCGTCACCAGCATTCAAATTCCCAGCGAGTTTAGCCACAGTATTCCTTCTGTTGGCTCATAACATACAGGACGGCGTTCGCCCACCTCTAGAATCGATGGGCCGTGGTGGGCCCACACCTTGCCGACGGTTCGTGGATTTTCCCTCCTCAGATCACGTTTTGAAGGTACTAACCACGACTGACCGTGAGCACCCCACAAGCTTTGTGCCTGGCAAATGCTCCGACTCAGTCACCTGGCCATTACAATTTTGCCATTGTCAAATTTGCTTAAGTCATCTGCCTTTCATATCCGAAGAACAAGAATAAAACTGATTCACAGAGCTCAGTATCACGTGATATTTATACCGTTTTATGACCTTTACACGCGCTGTCGTTTATCTGTAGTTGCTCCGATTTGCATAAAGATGTGTTAGTCATAATGTTTTGGCTCTTTGGTGCATGTGTGTGTGTGTGTGTGTGTGTGTGCGTGCGTGTGTGTGTGTGTGTTGTAGGCTTCCACAAAATCTCTGTCTTGCTCTCTTTTTTTTTAGACCGAAGCAACCGTACCCTGCTACCTCTAAGGTAACTTTTAGTATCCGCCCATGTGTATGAGCTGCAACATCAAAATACGGAGGCGGACAACGAGTATGACAGAACAGGTGGCATTTAAATACAGGAGTTAATTGCAGTTCCTAAAGAAATTATAACGAAGTAAATTTCTCCGTCATTTTTATCCGCGCCAGGATTCGAACCCGGGTCCCCTCATTCCGGAATAAGTTGCTCTACCAATTGAGCTACGCGGACGTTTTATTCTGATTCCTATCTGCTTCTATGTCGTGTGCGTCCTTCTGGCAGGTACGTCACATCTCCTGGTGCGTTACATCATCTCCCCCTTATTATTATTATTTTTTTTTTCGAAGTGCTGAAGAAGGGATTCTCTTATTTTTCCTATCTCGCGGTGTGGAAAGAACATCACACCAATGCGAGATTTTGAACGGTCGGGTTATCCGGATAGTTCGGGCACCATCATAACGAAGTAAATTTCTCCGTCATTTTTATCCGCGCCAGGATTCGAACCCGGGTCCCCTCATTCCGGAATAAGTTGCTCTACCAATTGAGCTACGCGGACGTTTTATTCTGATTCCTATCTGCTTCTATGTCGTGTGCGTCCTTCTGGCAGGTACGTCACATCACCTGGTGTGTTACAAAATAATTATGCGTTATGTCTTAAACTGAATTTTTTTCTCTCGAGTCTAGTTTCTGCTATAGACAGGGCCTGCTATATGTATGGGTCTACAATGTCCAAGTCCTGGGGCTTAATTTTCAGAGTGCCCCAAAATGTCTTCAACGTGCATGTGTCAAACAATAACATGCGGTTCTGTAAAGCAGAAGGGTCCAGATTTGCCAATAGTTCCAGTAGCTCACCGTGTCTAAGTCCGGATCTGGTTCTAGATATTAAAGGTATTTAAATAGGGTCCATTTTAATATGGCTTATTTTTACTAATACTTTGTAACTTACATTCTGTATTCCGATATGTCAGCACAAACACAGGGATAATCTAGTTGTGGCAAACAAAAGAAATACAAGCAATAACACGTTTAAATTTCCAGTACAAAAATGTTGAAGCTAAGGTCAGGAAATGGATCTGTATCTCATTGACTTCTCTTTGCCTTCGCGCACGAATCAAGTTAAACCTATATAAAACACAAATTTTCATCAGTCATTACAACAGAGCTCCCATCAGGTTGTCAATTTTGAATTTATTCAAAAACGGAGCGTTTACTTGGGCGAAATTATTTATAACTTTGCCAATATTTACATTTTTTTATATTTATATCTTGCTACTGTATTTGGCCAAATCAGAAAATCAAATTTGAATCATATAGTATATAGCAAATATATTTTTTTTATTGGAGGTTTAACGACCACCGTGAGTAACTCAGTCGCCCGTCCCTAATTCAGAGCCACTGATTCTGGGGAAGGGAGAGAGCCAGTACCGTAAGACAAACACAACATCCATACCACACCGGAATTCGAACCCGGACCCACTCGGACGAGTGAGAAGCCATCGCTATTAATCAGAGTTTAGCATTGCTGCTCCTCTGAGATTCACAAAATCCACTGTTGCCGATATTCTTCATCGATAGCAAGCCAATGAGGCTACTGCAGCTCAGCCGCACATACTGAGTGATCGTGTCAATCGAAGATTTCTGTAGAATTTGAAGTAAACATGCACGTCCTTTACCACGGACCTAGCCGGAGACGTCGTATAAGCCATCGGAATAGCTATTCGCACCAAAGCAGTCAGTCGGGAATTACATACCTACCTTTACAATGCTAGGTCAGATTTGCATAAGCCCTTCACTACTCCAGGCAATACCAGACGACGATTGTAGTGGTGCGTCGCTCGCCGTTCATGGACAATAAAAGAGTTGAAAAGGGTTGTGTGGAGTGAGGAATCATGCTACTCACTATTTTGTTCGGATGGACGTATCTGGAAGTGGTTTTTGCATTACCCTTAAAGTCAAGTTTGAGGTGGATCTGTTATACTGTGGGGCTCTTTCAGCCAGAAATAACTCAGTTCTTCGGTTGAGATGCCCTCCAGTCTAACGGCCTCAAGGTTGGACGACATTATCCCCATTTCTTCACTATCTGCTCTATAGCGTACTTCGGCACAAATTCGTGCTAGTTATAGCAAGATCGAACGGCTTTCCACACAACTAGGTCTGTCTAGGCCTAGTTTGAGAAACAGGACGTTCAATTGTCGGATTGGCCTGCCCAAAGTCTCGATGTAAATCAAATAGAACATCTGTGGGCCGACCTGGAACGCCGAATTCAATATTGGCCGGTAAAACCTTCTTCTGTGGTAGCTTTGATGGAAGATCTCTGTACTTAACAGAACGTCAGCCGAACCTTAACCTCATTGTATTCATTGCGGTACAGACCTACTGACATCTTATCGAAAGCATACCTAGAAGAGTCCCTGCAGTCATAACTGCCAAAGTTGGGCCGCATATTATTTATTGATTTTGGCAAATACATACTTTTGTTTCCGTGCTACCTTGGTATCTGAATATGCTTGTTTTCATAGTACATATCTCTCTAACATGTAGAACTTGCGCGATAGTGGGTAGCTTTCATATGCCGACAGAAGTTTTGATCACATTTGAACCCAGCTCGAAAACAAAGAACCTCGTGTCTTGGAACTGGGTCAAATGTGTTTATCGCGCATTTTTTCTCTAAGGTGTGGGATTTGGGAAGACAATGCGTGTCGCTTCTGAAGACGGACGTCGATAGAAACGACAGACCGAAAGTCTTTCATATCTCACAGATTGCATCTGTACAACTCCGCTGAGTATCTTCATCTGTGAGATGTAGAGGGCTAATGGAACCAAAAGCTTTTCATTCTTGTAATTTCACACGATGTACGGCAGTGAAAAAGTTACCCATACATAAAAATAAAGGTAAGATTTCCTCTTAATATTTCCTCAAACTGCTACTTTCACACTCAGAAGCTTTTCATAGTAAATATCACATCCGGCGTATCTTGGGTACGAGACCTGTGCTATCTCACCCCCCCCCTCACAGTACTGTTTTTTAAAAATTGCGAAGTTGATTTTTTAATTGTTAAGTAATAGAAGTAAAATTTTTTTTTCTAAATTTTAGGTACACGCTATTGCTAACATGATACCAAATAATTATGAGGATTAAGAATTGAACATTTATTTGTGCATGAACTCCATTCTTCTTTCCTTTTGCGTGAACTTGGTGTTACGTTTTCACAAAAATGTTTCTTCGGAGTACTTTTTCATATTTAAAAATAATGTTTTTCTCTATTAACAAACCAGCCAAGTTGCTCGAATGTGCATGTCCTTGTGTGGCTCTAATATATATCTTGATTCTTTTTTAATACGGAAAAACGTCTTTCGGCAGTTGCAGTGGTTGATGAAAAGTTTAATATTAGATCTGCTAATTTGTACACCTCTATAAACACTATGCCCAATTATTCAACTTTATGTAACAAATAATGTCTCTTACTGATTTTTTTTGTATTCATCAAGGGAATTAAACACCTTCAGTTCATTTTTTAATAGAGCTGTATCAAAATTTGAAGCATAAAGTTCTTTAAGGTCTGATAGTAGATGTTCAGGGGAGCTTTCACAAAATTTATCAAAACAGTTCGAATCCAACAAAGCCACGAATTTAAGATATAATATCACCGATTTTAATTCATTGACACTTCACACAAACTGAGCCATTCACGAGCTCCGTAGCTCATTCATGTTGTCATGGAAACGCTAGCAGGAGATAGTATTGAAGCTCTTCGCATCAGCACAGCGAAGTCTCTCGAAGACCTACGTTACGCCGTTGATCATCGCTCGCCAGACTGATTCTCATAATCGAAAGAAGCTAATCCGCTCGTGTTTTTTTCGCACCGAAGGCCTCGACATATATTAATACCGTTGATAATTTACTTTTATTTGTGCATTCCCTGGCTTTGCAGCTAGCTTCGAATATACGCCACTGGTGCTGTCACTATTTAATTTATATCGCACTGCTGAAAACCAAGTTTTATGATTACTCGTATGTTTTCTATTACACTGTGTTATACCTTTTTTTCTTTCAGTGCACAACAGGTACTCTGAGATCTCTGCGTGTGGTACAGATGGACAGTTGACAGTCAGCCTAACCTTAACGTCATTCTACTCACTGCACTTTTCTTCTACACATAGATGAAAAACTATGGCGAGAGCATCATATAAACCTAGAGACACAGCAACCGAATTTTCATGAGAGCATCTTCACCAATGTGCGATCAGGAATTCATGTTGCTACATATTTTATAGCCATATTGTTTTCTACATGTCGCAATTATTGTTATTATCCACAAATAATCTCGAACTTGAAAATTTTTAATCTGAAATGAGGATAAATGCATGCAGAAATGTAGGAGAGACGGAAAAAACAAAACATAGAAATATTTATATTAGTCAGTATCTCCCTTCGAATGATACAGTAATTACTCGTTTCTCAATTGCTGTACTTATGCCAAAGTTATTTCCACGTTCGTTCCACTTTTCGGTTCGAATGTCTTTATTAACACTGTTATGTACGAAGGACGTTATTCGTACTTTTTCTCATGGTGAACATGCCGATATACTAATAAAAATTCATGAGTTGAATTTATGGGATTAGATCACTTACTAGAAAAGCCTCATAATTTATCCTTGCCCTTAAGATGCATCTATAAGACGGTAGCTGAAAGCATTTCAGGATCAGAGCACATGAATACCTCTCAGGCTTTTTTCGTTAGTAAGCTTTGCTGTCATTGGTCCGAAGAAAACTGCCCGCATTTGATTCAGATATGTCGCGAAGGATGCAATGTTTCTGATAATTTCACTGCACAGCATGAAGACGGAAGAACAGTTACCAAGAATTTTTCCAGTTTGGCAAAGAATGCTTGCAATACCTTGACCCCCACCCCCTTTTTCGTGAATGTGACCGCTATATCCACTCTCAACATGGAGTGTTGAAAGAAGATGGTGTCGGTCTTTGAAAGCAACAACGACAGTTTTGCTGACATCAGAGACAGGCTACAGAGAATTGAGTTAAACTTTATTAATTTTGAACATGACTACTGTTCAGGTAATAGTTTAGTTGAAGGTTCAATGATGTATGTTACTTAATTTTTTGGATATATGATTTTCGTTGTTCACTTCTGCTTCAGTAGTTAGCTCAGAAATATGACATACTGTCTTACCGTACTAAGAGTTCGCAATATCTTACAGTTCCTACATTGAAGTACAATGGAGTTTCCTCAGATCCGTTGGCTAAATGTTTTAACAGGTTATTATGGTAAAGTAGTTCTCGATTCCTGTTGCTTATTACATACTGGAAGCTTTACAGTAAACTCAAAGGAAATTGAAAAATTCTGACAATATACCCTAGACGGAGAGTTCAAAAATAGCTAATGCAAATTTTACAACGTGATCGTGGATGAAGTATTAGAGAGTGACAACTTAAAATTACCATCAGAAGAATTCGCACAGGTTCAGGGTTTGCCTCATATGGGAAAATTTTGGAACTACCCTTCTCAATCCTCAGCGTAAAAAAACTCTTCCATAAATCTACAACACAATCTGCAATCCAAAGAAATTTAGTGCCAGAACTTATCTACCGCAGCTGTTCCTTGCTATGACAGGCAGACTTTGTTGAAGCCTTGTTGTGTAACTTATTTTTAGTGTAAATCAAGTAGAACGAACATCTCAGAGTCTCAAGAAATTCGGGATAAATAAAAGGAAAACTTCTACGCCAGCGTACTAAATAGTCCCCAGATTTATATTTGTGACTAGTTTAAGTCTTGATTAAATTGTTGCCATCTTGACAAGAATGACAAATTCGTGGATACCAAATTCCCCTCAAAATTTACGTTATTCGATAATTATGTTTTAGAAGTTTTTGCATGGCGTCACATCTACACCCAGCCTGCTCAGAAAACGGATACAACTACCAAGAAATCTGTAAAGAAAACCAGGAATATATGAAATCACAAGTGAAATTTTCTGCAAACACTTTTACAAGGTAAAGCTAAACAATATCCACTCTGCTATGTGTAGATTCTTTGCTAGAAAGCTTTTCGCCTCCAGTGTTCTTCAACAGTTTTCTAACCTTGCAGCTTGGATCAACAGCTCAAGTTTTGCCGGTGTCCTTTTAGAGAAATTTATGCTTTTTAAAGAGATGTAAGTTTATTAGAAACGCTTAATCAAAAACACTCTTTTCGATTAGCTGTTTCGATACTTATTCTACTCGGTAATTTCAGCAAACGTTTGTACGTGACCTAACATCTGGTGCTTCATTGTTGTTATATCTGACGGCGCAAATTTGATTTTCTACATACGGGCGTTATACGAACGCACATCTACGTAAATTAAATTATTTCTTGTGATCTCCAATTTATACTAAGATTTCGAGATTCACCCAAACCTTTCTGGGCCTCCTGCATTTATAACCATCCACAGATCTCTTCATTCCTGTTTCCTTCTTAATGGGCATCATACGTGCAGAAGTTTCATTTAACTATTTTGTAAAATATTTCCCTTGGAACAGTGTATTCAGTATAAGGTAAATTTGACAGAACGTAAAACATAAATTTGTTTGAAGTTGTTCTTCTTTTTCTTGCATTTCGATGAACAAGTGCTCATAACTTTGGGATCTGACAAAAGAAAAATAGTTTAAGATAGACTTTGTTAAAATGTGTATTTCTATGTATCTAGAACTCCTTCAGAACAACAAAAGCGTTAAGTCTCATAAAATTACTATTTATTATTTTTATGCGGTAGAAAGTAGTGATTTTTGACATTTAATATCTTGTCTTTCTTTTATTGGCTATCTATTGAACTTTATTTTGCAAAGACACTCTGTCCATAAATGTTGCACAACAGCCCCACCAGATACTAAAACCAAAACTAAATTCCTGAAACAGGTTTTCCCGAGACACAATCGGTATTTTTTTCGCACCTCCGGAAAACACTCTCCTACTTCAAATTGTGGAAAGGTCATTGTTTGTTTTACATTGATCTCGAACTGGCTCGTTCCGATTTTGAATCCTGATTGTGCGACACTGCAGAACCACAGATTTTGTTATTTCCCTTGCATGTGCTGATTCGAAAAATTCGTCATAAAAAGCCGTCCGTGGAAGCGAAGGGATTCAAACGTCACCTTATTAGCGGCGAACGTCGGAAACGGATAAACTCAATATATTCTTTCAAAATTTAAAGTTGCCCTACGTGTCCGGAGTAACACAAGGGAAGTTTTAATACAGTAGTCAGTTCGTGTGTAGAAATGAAAAGTCTGTTTATTCCATTATTCATTCAGCCATCGCTTCAGACATGAAACTCTGCGTAACCTTCATTTACGCTTTCCAACCGTAGGTTGAAAAAGCGTGTATGCTCCAGGTTTGTCCATCCGTCCGAGCGCACGATAACTCGCGTAAAAATGGTTCAATTTTGATGGAATGTTAGTATGTGGTAGGGGCCACTGGGGACGAACCCTGAAAATGAACGAAATGGGTCAAAGGTCAGGACATAGGAGTGGGATCCATTCCATTGCCCTTATGCGTCATAACGTGCGTAAAAATGGTTCGATTTCAATGAAATTTTAGTATGCGGTAGGGGACTACCTCGGGACGAATCCTATTGAAAAAGGCGAAATGGGGTCAAAGGTCAGACACAGGAGCGGGATCCATTCCATTGCTCTTATGCGTCATAACTTAGGTAAAAATGCTTCAATTACGACAAAACAGTAGTATGTTATTCCGGAGGTACACCGCACAAATTCTTTTTAATATAATCGAAATGGGGTCAAAGGTCAGGACACAGGAGCGTTATTTATACCACAGCCATTATCCTCATAACTTGAGTAATAACTTGAGTAATGATTTCTGGTGTGTTGGAAAGTGTATCATAATCAATGCATTGCATGATTTTACTAACTTGTTTTAACTTAGAGGGCAAACGGCTATGGTTAAAAATTCGAACTACTAAGGTTTACACGTTACAGAATTGAAAACATATAAACGTGTTTCACTTTAGTCTTGCAGTTAAAAGAACAGTAATAAGAAAAATGCATGAAAACATTAATAAAAGTAAGGTGTGTGTGATATACGTGTTTTTGCTGTAACTGATGAAAACAAAAACAAAAAAGGAAAAAAGAAAAACAAAGGAAAGTTTATATGGGAAGCAGAATAAGAGAAAGCCTGGACATTTTCGTACTTCGATTTAGCTCTCTTTGCTATGTTATGCGGAAAAAAAGCAAAGGGTCTGCTTTCCTTTTCAGATATTGTCACGTGTCTCATACTTTTGGGCATAAGAAATGATATACTTTATGCGTTAATCATATGCAAAATATTTTAATCTCGTTCCCCATGCAATACGGAATTGATAAAATTTCTGATAAGAACTTTTTCAAACCCAAACAAAAATTTAAAAGCTTTCAGATTTAGGTTTAATGTGTTTGATCAGGCACTCCATTAAAACACAGTTATCCTTTTAATCTTTCTAAGGTTAGGAACACTTCAATAAAAAAACATGAAAAGCAACAGGGTAGGGTTTTTATGCTATGCACCTCTCCCGACAGTAGTAAAGTAAATCCCGAGTAAAAACGTTCGATGTAACGAAAATGGGTAACGGAAGTAGTCAAAACCATTGTTGAAATCTGAGTTTTGAATGTTGTCCCACGAAGTGACGCAACAGTGGTTAATTTCGTTGTTACTCGACAATAAATTTTACTAAACTATCGTCGAAAATTATTTCAAGTTTTACCAGAAAAAATGTTTTTTTTTCTGCGAGATTAAAAACCCGATTTGAAAAGAAATTTGAAAAGAAAATTTTCAATCGGTTTTTTAATCTCACAGGTATTGCTGTAAACGGAAACGTGAACTTACGCCCTCTGGTGGCAGACTTGTGCGTTAAGATGTTTTTTTTTCCTTTTTTTATTGGAGGTTTAACGACCACCGTGATTGCATAAACGTGAAAATATCTCATTGCAATCTCAATAAATTACGAAAACCTGATGCTAAATGTGATTAAAGCTTTTGCGACTATGCATTTTTGATGCTATGAAAACGGTGCGTCGTAGCGAAATTTGACTTCCTCTCTAACCCTCGTTCCCGTAAGGGGAGGTTTCATACTATTGACGAAAGCTTTAAATGCTGTTTAATACGATGGAGTGTAATGTAACCTATAGATACCCTAGATCAAAAGTTACTAATCACTCTCACTAAGACACTTGCGATTCAGCTGTTCTTTCTATCTTGAGGTGAGATTTTAGCTTGCGCATGCGCAGAGGGACTTCCGTAGCTACATCATTTATCATCGGTGTCCGGGTCGTTTCTTACGTTAGTCTAACTCTGAATAATAATAATAATAATCGATATTGTTCTCGAAAAACTAAACAGTCGAAAGATTTACTATTGCTGCCACCATACTTTAGTAAATATTTACTTTTATGACTCACATATTTTCTTTCATTGGTTTTACGAAAATAACATTCATTAACCCCACCTACCCAAGTATCGCTCAGTGTCAGGAATTAGTAAACTTTATTGCTTGTTGTTATAATT
Organism: Macrothele yani; assembly: GCA_039090855.1. NCBI lineage: Eukaryota > Metazoa > Arthropoda > Arachnida > Araneae > Macrothelidae > Macrothele > Macrothele yani. Next base: position 80,966,883 of record CM077002.1, read on the forward strand.
TAATTTCACTTACTATATACAGGACTGTGCATCGGCATGGTCGTATGAATGACGCGAATAAATGCGTACTCTCGAATTGCTTTTTTCATTTCACACTTCACACCCACAAAGATATTAACATGCGAAAGATGCATAGCATAAATTATCTACAAAGAGTACTAGGGTACTCTCTCGACTTTCTTTTCTTATTCTAGTTGTTCTAAACTAAATAGTTTTTAAAGTCAAATGATTCATAAAGTTCTTTTCAGCAATCAAATTTTTTTCTTTTTTAAGTTTCTTAGGATCGCTTTGGATTTTGAACATTGCAGTTGTTTGTAATCTCCCACTGAGTCGTCCTTTAATACTAGATACTTAATGCTTTCTTCTTACATGCGAAAGGCTTCAGGAGAGAATGTGACTTTGTAGACCCTTTAAACACTGTCAATGCTAGAGAAGTTTTACTTACTACCTTTTAAGTTCAAAATGAGTGAAAACAGACACATTACGCTAAGTACAGAAAATATATTTCAATCTTTTTTTCTTTTCTTTTTATTATAGAAACCCTTATTTATTAAAATGACTACACATTTAGTTGAGCAAAGGTTTTAAATTAATATCACCTCATAAGAATTACTGCATTTGCTTCATATCAAGGGAAATAAGTGATTCCTGTTGACAATTGAATCTATTGAGTTCTGCCTTTATTTTTCTCCTTTTTGTAACTTTCCTTATGGCAACAGATGTGCAATTTCGTTAGCTCAGAAGAAAATTAACTTGGTTAATTATTTCTTCAGTTCCTGCAAAAGCAATTTTAAATGCTTACTTTTGCTCATTAGCAACATGTCTTTGATGATGCATTGGAACCCGTATTTATATTACAAGAGTAGGTCAGCAAAACAAGAAATTTTTTATGAGAATTTTATATTATAGCAAAGTCGATTTTCTTCCAGTAAACTACCGTATATACTCACGTATAAGCCAATCATCCTAGTTCAACAGTGAAAGTTGGAAAAAGATCGGGAGCTGCATTGAACCTGGCCATACATTTTAGGAGTTTGGAGAACGCGATATTTATAAGAACAAAACTATGCAAATTTCTAAATTTATTTTCTTTAAAGACTTTCAAAATCGGGCTCCCTATCGGAATTTCCTAGCAGTTCTTGTAAGTCCATGTCCATTAAAGTTGAGTTATCAATATATACATTGTCCTCCAAATAGTCCTCGCGGCTGCTTTCGTTTTCTGAATCATAAACCAGGGCATTACTTAGAGAGTATTTTTTGAAAAGTTCGTGACATTGCACTTCCGCAACAATGGTACCGTGAGCAGTCAGAAGAAAAAACTCAAATGCTTTCTGTAGAAACGCGAGAGATTTCGGATTTATTTTTTACGTTCCTTGCGGAGGTGACATACTAGGGAAGTAAGCAGGGATTACTTCCTTTGGGGAGTAAGGAATTCCATGGTATCACTTTGAAACGAGATTAGGTTCACGCACTGATATTAGCAGAAGCTATTCCCGTATGACTGAAGATGGGTCGTTCCTCTAAATAACACGTTGGTTAAATTTATTTACATTTTTAACTTACTGGCTTTCGAGAAGAGTTCTGCACTTTAAAAAAATTCAACAAATTTCTTCGAAAAACTTTCGCCTTATGCTCGAGTATATACAGTATGTTCATCAGTGCTTTATTAATTTTCTTTATTTATCTTGTTGAGAATCTCAGTGTTTAATTAGCAGGTCATCGCTTGGTTGGATGAGGACTATTCTGGCTGCTGATAGTAATGACGGTGGCACCTCGGTTGTCAAAGCGAACGTCTGAAACTTCACTTGCAGATCTTCGAATTTTGTTTCTGTTGTGTTTGGAATTGGCACTATAAGGAATCTCAGGATCTGTAGAAAAGTTTCCGTTGTAACCGTCTAGTTGAGACTGGACGCTTGCATCTTTTACATAAACGATTTTCTCTTCCCTGAGTTCCGGCGGCAAATCATAATCTGGAGTGACGAAAGTCTCCGGAAACTCGTCTGTCGGGTCCCGAGGAGGTGGTTCCGTCATCCTTTGTTGCCAGTACTGAATATTTTCAAAAGCGCACACCAAAAGAAGTACGATGTCGAAAGAAATTATGATTATCTGCAGAAAAAAAGAAAAAACAATAATAGAACAAAATAATTAAATATGAAAGTATAAGTAATTAATGACATGCATATGGACACACGTTTCTTATGCGGACAGATCAATAGTTAGTTGCATTTATAATGAATACAAGCTTTTTCTACTAATGCTTGTTGTAATGGTTTTTGTGTTGTTTATTATATCATGAATAAACTTTCCTGCTAGTAATGTAGTAATAATAATAATGAGCAAGCTTATAACTGGTAGTAATGTTGTAGTAGTAATTAAGATGAATAAAGTCTTATGCTGGTTGTTACTAATAACACTTAATGAAATAAACCTAACAGCCAGACAGAGGTCTGACAAAACTATGAACTGAGAAAAACGTACTTACTAAAGAAAAATCTTTATTTAGGGCAAACTCCTGGTAGTATCCAACATACACTTCATAGATCACACAGCTACTCAATGAAACGTAGTTCCTTGCACATGAACGAAGCTCTACTCACATAAACGAAGATCTCTTTACACATAAAACAAAGCTCTCCTCACATAAACGAAGATCTCTTTACACATAAAACAAAGCTCTCCTCACATAAACGAAGATCTCTTTACACATAAAACAAAGCTCTCCTCACATAAACGAAGATCTCTTTACACATAAAACAAAGCTCTCCTCAGATAAACGAAGATCTCTTTACACATAAAACAAAGCTCTCCTCACATAAACGAAGATCTCTTTACACATAAAACAAAGCTCTCCTCACATAAACGAAGATCTCTTTACACATAAAACAAAGCTCTCCTCACATAAACGAAGATCTCTTTACACATAAAACAAAGCTCTCCTCACATAAACAAAGATCTCTTTACACATAAAACAAAGCTCTCCCTACGCACATCAACAAAAAGCTCTCCTCGCACATAAACAACAGATCTCTCACGTAACACAAACAGAAGCTCTCTCCATATAAACAAAAGCTCTCCCTGGTATCGTTGAGCGCTCCTATTTATACTGCCTACCACCAAGTCATTACTTACACTCATTGCCAGATCTCATTCAGCGGGAGAAATAACATCTCGTTAAGTCAGAAGATAATTTACATAGAAAAATAAAATAACCAGAGATAGTAAAATCAAAAGGAAAAGTGAATCTAGAGTATACGTTACACATTGTTATGTTACGTTAGAAACGCTAATGATGAAAGGAAACACAAACTTTAATTATTCCACCGGTCGCTGCTGGAAGGATTCTATAGAGAGCAGAAGTACTAAATGTAGTCGTGCAGTCTATCGTATTTAAATAAAACGGCTTTAAGGACAGGAGTCATAAGGAGACGTAAAAGTCTAAAATCGCAATCACGTTACGGTGTTCTATGAGAGGGGAAAGGTTAAAGTCATAGGAAAAAAGGTAAAAGTCATTGCTGCCATATTCAGTACATTGTTAAGAATGCCCTCTCTGTGGGGCAGTAGTATAAGCGTTGGTTTCTGATCATTCGTCTGAGTGGATTCGAGTCTCAGGGTTGGCATGGAGGTGTGTTTATTTGTTCATCACCATTTCGGGAAAGCGGCCTGCAGACCTCGGCTGAAGTTGTGGAAGGTGACTTTGGTATCTTCAAGTAGAAGGTGACTTTGGTAACTTCAAGTGGAAGGTGACTTTGGTAACTTCAAGTGGAAGGCGACTTTTGTAACTTCAAGTGGAAGGCGACTTTGGTAACTTCAAGTGGAAGGTGACTTTGGTAACTTCAAGTGGAAGGCGACTTTGGTAACTTCAAGTGGAAGGTGACTTTGGTAACTTCAAGTGGAAGGTGACTTTGGTAACTTCAAGTGGAAGGTGACTTTGGTAACTTCAAGTGGAAGGCTGCCCAAATGCACAGTTACTAAGACGTCACTTTCGGGCTCCCAGGAAATGGTTCCAGTCAAATATTAAGGCATGGGCGTTGCATCTATTCTTAAACACTATTTTTCATCTTAACAATAATGATGTAAAATTTCTTAATTATTTCATACCCCAAATGGATATACTGGGTGCTGCACCAAATATGAGGGAGCACTGATCAAGATGCAAAGGTTAGTACATAAATGTAGTGCTAATGTGGCAGTACGTGAACCTGTGTGTGCTTATTGTTTTAGTCGGCAGTTTAGGTGCGTATGCGCGATCTTGTAATTAATTTCGAGACCTAAAAATTGTAGTCGAGACTGGTACAGAAGAGGTCTTACTTAAAATATAACAATATTATTTACCGTCAAAATAGTGGGGCACCCATGGGTTTCCTACTATTCCCCATTCTCGCTGAAATTTTGCTCCAATCTCTTGAAAATGACATCCTTTCCAAATATACTAAGCCACCACTTTTATTTATAAGGTATGTGGATGATGTTTTGGTATTTTGGACGTATTCTGCAGCTGACCTGGTTACATTTTCTGATTTTTTCTCTTCTCAATATGAATCCATTAATTTCACTCTTGAGATGGAATAAAATAATTGTCTTCCTTTCTTGGATTTTTTGTTACAAAGGACCCCCTCTAATCACATTCAATATTCCGTTTACCGTAAGCCGTCTTCCAGCATTGATAATATTCCTATATCCTCCTTCCACCTTCTAAGTTATAAAATTTCTGCTGTTAGGTTTTTACTACGCAGAGCCATTACTCATTCGTCCAACCCTAGGTTCAGGTATCTTGAAGTGGATAAGATTAAACAGATTGCTGTACACCATGGTTGTGAAGTCTCTGTGGTAGACAGACTATATCGACAGATTAAAAACTTTAAACTTTCGACACTCAGTCAACAGACCCGCAAACCTCAACATGTAATTTCTTGGCCGTACGTTCCATGAATCACTAATACAAGTGTAAACCACAAAATATCAATATTGGTCTCAAAACTCGAAACATTTTTAGTTTGATTAGGAAGGACCGGTACCCTACTGCATTGGAACATAGGTCATTCATATACTCAGTTCTTCTACAGGCCGTCGACCAGGAGGCATAGGATACGGTTTACATCGGCTCCAGTAAAAGGTATTTAAGCACCAGAATAAAAGAGCACAGGTATAGCCTCAAAACTGGAAGCCTATCAACTGCTCTGTCTCGTTTGGTGGCGTCCGGGATCCCACTTCCCCAAGTGGGATGAGGTTACTCTCCTAAACACTTCAGGTAAACAATCACTCATGCTTTTTATGGAAAGTTTGTATATTACCTCATTTGGACATAGGTGTTGTAATGATTATGTACCAAAAATGATAGCCAAACCATGGACAAATATGTTAGTTGATCGGTCTTCATGTTGAGGTGGTATTTGAAATTCTTTGTTTTCAGCATTGTTCTCTCATAGATGGCGTGGTATATGTGTTTGTGACATCGCCCAACAGTATTTAAGTCAATGTCCATCTCGTGATATTACACTGTATCATCTGATGATGGAGACGATGTGCCTTCGAAAGATCTAATGTGTTTTGTTAGTAAAGTATTTTAACATGTGGTATCTTGTGTACTGCACTTGTTTTTATCGTGTTCAGTCGACATTTTATTCCACCATTGGATTTTAACACGAATTAGTTTCATCAAAGATTTTAGTCTGTGAAGAACAGGGATTGTGAATATATTCTCGATTAAGAATTGTAACCAAATATTTATGTAAAAAACAAAACCCTTATACGGACGTGTTACAGTTTCATTCTGCATGGGCCGCGGGTGGCCTAGTGTGCAACGTTCGTGCCTGCCGCGGAAAGGACTTTAGGTTCGATCCACTAAATATCCGCCATGCGTCGGATGGGCACGTTAAGCCGTAGGATCCCGGGTACTGGCCCCCCGGTAATAAAAAAGGGCGTCTTCTTCCCCCTTTCTACTTCGCTTGTGTCACTTTCCTATCGGGCACTCTAGCCCAAATCTCCTAGCTTCCTATTTCTAAGGGTTGTTTAAGACCTGGGGTCAAACACTTCCTTCCTAAAATCCTCTACATATGATCATTTTTCCTTCTGTATATTTAATGAGTTTACATTAAACATTGGTGCCATAGTTTTATGGGCGCAAATGAGTCCCATAACTCTTACCGATTATTTTATCGCAACATACTCTTGAAAACTATTATGTGGAATGTAAATCGTGTTAAAAGAAAATCTTGCTGAAAGAACTTTTATCGAACAGAATTGTGGAACCTGAGATACCGTCAAACAAAATTATCAGTTTATGCCAAATAGCAAGGAAACTTTGCATAAACAGAAACTGGGAAATGTACGATTGATCTCTTCGTGGTTACAGCTGTTGGACGCAAAAAGAACTTTTGAACTCGTGTGTTTCGAAGTGGAAACAAGGTTTCAAATTAAAAAATATACTGCAACTTTATTTAGAGAGGGAACACTTTACCCTTGGAAAATTTGGAAGCCTATGAGTGCTGGATATCACCAGAGCTGTTCCACGTAAAAGAAGTTTGATTATCCCGTAGAGAGAAACCAAGGCACAGTGTAAATGAACGTGACTTATCAAGAAAACATCGTTCCTAAAAACGGTGAAAATGTATGAAAAGTTTGACTGATTTTATTCAGAACAGAAACGATATTCTGAAATCAGGTTTTCAAAATCAGAAAAATTGTAAAAACTGTGATAACACATTTATTCCATTTCGCAAAAATAATGCATTTATTTGCACCATCTTGAAAAAATTCAGCTCTGTCAAGGTAAAAAATTCATAACAGTTTTATTCCTAGTTCTAGGTACCCAATTCGATAGATAATCACGTCCGACTTTTGGAAGTGAAAATGTGAAAAATACTCAGTCGTTCACTATGCCTAACAGGAAAGTTCTGCATCAGAAGAAGGAAAGGTAGGAACGTAATGTTTCAGGGTCAACTTTCTCATAGCCTCATTTACTGAAAGCAAAAGTAAAAAAATCCACTGAATTCGATTCATTGATGCATTATTATGTGAACAGACAGGGAAATGAATGGAAGAACGGGCATTCAAGATGGTCCTATAAGAAAGCAGATTTTTTTAGAAAATGTGCTGGAAAAGTATATGTATTGCGTGAGCAAAAGTGCCCCAAAACAGAGTGTTTCTGTAAGTACGGCTGGCAAAAATAAGAAAGTCATAATATGTGTCGAAAAAACGATAAGACCGACGGCGTACAATCCGCATGAGTTAAGTTCAATGACTGAGTTGCCATGGAAGACTAAAAGAAAATGGATACTTGTTCGCCACAGAGGACGTGCGCATTGGTATGTGGAAAGTTACATGTTACACTCCTCACGCATTGAGCTATTGTCACAAGAGCCTTTAACCATGAGCTATTGTCACAAGAGCCTTTAACCATGAGCTATTGTCACAAGAGTCCGTCTTCTGTGGCCAAGAGTCTGGGAAGAAAGCCACGAAGCCGGCTTTGATCAAAGACTCTTTGTCACAGAAGACGGGTACAAATATTTCACGTACACTCCGGTGACAGATCGTAAGTCCCAAAAATGGAATGACAAACTAGTGACTTCCAAGTATAAACCCGACAGTGTAATCTAAGCATTTGCTAATTTAGATACGGAAGTCCGCTTCTAATAAAGCTCGCAGGGAAAGTCTTACCAGGCAAAGTAAAGAATGAAATTGTTACCATCCTTCGGAGAGTTAAGTACTTTGAGGACATTAATGAATCCACATACACTGTTTCATACCGATAAGTAGCTCACGTAGGCGATATATTTATATATATATATAGATCATCATCATCATCATCATTGTCAACCATTATCAATCCACTGCTGGACGAAGGTCTCCCCAAGTTTCCTCCACAACGGTCTGTCTTGTGCCAGTCTCCTCCATGTCACTCCCGCATATTTACGAATTTCATCCACCCATCTCCCATGTGGTCTTTTTCTGGGTCTTTTCCTGTCCCTTGGAATCCAATCTAAAATTTCGGCTGTCCATCTATGGTCTGTCCTTCTGGCAGTATGTCCAGCCCATTGCCATTTCAGGGATTTAACTCTGATCATGATGTCTTCCACTCTCGTCATTTTTCGGATCCACGAGTTCCTCTTCTTATCTCTCCTGGTTATACCAAGCATGCACCTCTCCATGCTGCTTTGAGTTGTCTGCAGCCTTTGTATGTCTCTTTTAGTTAAGGTCCGCGTCTCTGCACCATACGTAAGCACTGGAAGGATGCATTGATCAAACACTTTTCTTTTAAGACATAATGGCATATTGCTCTTGAAAATTATGCTGTTTCTTCCAAAAGCTCTCCAGGCAAGTTTTGTACGCCGATTAATTTCTTCATCAATGTGACCCTCACTTGATATCTGCTGTCCAAGATAAACATACGTATCTGTTATCTCCAGTTTTTCTCCATCAATCGATAAATCTTCATTTCTTGTAAAAGCATTGAACATCACTTTTGTCTTCTGAAAGTTCATTTTTAATCCCACTTCTTTACTCTTGTCAGCAAGTTCCTGGATCATACTCTGCAGCTCTGATGGGGTAGTTGCAAAAATGACTACGTCATCAGCAAAACGAAGGTGGGTTAGATAATCTCCATTAATCTTTATCCCCTTGTTTTCCCAGTTCAGTGATTGAAAGACATTTTCCAATGTGGCATTAAAGAGCTTCGGAGATATGGTGTCACCTTGTCTCACTCCCTTTCTAATTTTTATGTGTGTTGTATTTTCAAACAGCCGAATCTTTGCACTTGCATTTTCATAGATGTTATTAATAATATTAATGTATGCATTTTCAATACCGCAGGATTTGAGAGCCGTGGTAACTGCTGATGGTTTCACCGAATCAAAGGCTTTTTCATAATCAATAAAAGCCATGCACAATGGAAGTTCATATTCCTTCGCTCTTTCAATTAGTTCTCTCAGTACGTGGATATGATCTATTGTGCTGTAGCCACTCCTGAATCCAGCTTGTTCTCTCGTTTGAGCCATGTCCAGTGTTACCTTCAAGCGGTGTGAAAGAACTTTAGTGAAGATTTTATAAACCACTGATAGGAGGCTGATAGGTCTGTAGTTCCTGAGATCCTCAATGTCACCTTTTTTATGTAGCAGGATCATTGTAGCATTGTTCCAATCCTCAGGAATCTTCCCTTCATTAAGGCATCGAGTGAAAATTTGGGCGAGTACTGTTTCAATTTCTCCACTTGCTTCTTGTATGATGTCTATAGTAATTCCATCTTCTCCTGGAGCTTTCCCCCGCTTCATGTTCTTGATTGCATGAGCAACTTCTGCTGGGAGGACTGGAAGAACTCTGGTACCTTTCATGATGTCTGGAGTACATGTATCATCCCTTTCATATAATTTGGAGTAGAAATCTTTCACTCTTGTCAAAATTTCGCCTCTATTTCTTGTTATAGAACCATCTTCTTTTCTCAGAGCCATAATCTGTTTTCTTCCCTTACTGAGATGTCCCTCTGCTATCTTAAGGCTTTGGTTGTTTTCAATTGCTTTCCTCACTAGCTCACAGTTGAATTTCCTTACATCTTCAGTGATACTTTTTCGTGTTGTCTTGCATAGCTCTATATATTCCACCTTGGAAGTCACATCTTCTTTAGTTGTCCTCATCTCTCTTCTTTTTTTGCATCAACATTTTGGTTTTTCCTGATAATTTGTTCACATGCAACTTGTTCTTAGACCCAGCTAGTTTTGTTGCTGTTTCCATTAGAGCTTTGGTTACTTTTCTGTTAACTTCGGAAATATCCACTTCTTCCGATGTTAGGCCTTCTAATGCAGAGAATCTGTTCTTTAGTTCCAACTTGAAAGTATTATGGTGTTTTTTAAGGTTGGTTATGTCAATACATTTTGTTTGTCTTATGAGCTTGCCACGTTCAAGTTTAGTGTTGAGGTGCATCTTATATCTCACCAATCTATGGTCACTACCTGTGTTGAACTTGTTCAGCACACTGCAGCCTTCGATGACGAATTTTTTGTTACACATAATATAATCAATTTCACTTGTCGTCCCAATTGGATGTCTCCATGTCCATTTCCTGTGTGGCTTTTTCTTAAAAAAGGAGTTCAAGATGAAAAATCCTTCTGCCTCTGCAAACTCAACGAGAGTATTTCCACGCTGGTTTCTGTTGCCGTGACCGAATTTACCTACTGAAGTTTCATTCTGTTGCCGTTGCCCTATTTTTGCATTGAAATCTCCCATAATTATCTTCAAGTGCTGCTTACCTTTATTATTTAGATGACGAATTTCCTCATAAAATTCTTCAATTTTTTCTTCAGGATGACTTGTGGTGGGTGCATAAGTTTGAATAATCTGAGCCTGGTATCTTCTCGATAGTTGGATAACGAGTCGTGCAGCTCTGTCAGAGGAACTTTCAACTTCTACCACTTTATCCTTCAGTTTCTTGTTTATTATAAATCCAACACCACTAGTTCTGCCAGTATCTGTCCCACGATAATAGAAGAGATGTCCACTTTTCAGTTCAATGAGATCTTCTCCTTTTCTCCTTACCTCACTTAGCCCGACGATGTCCCACTTGATCCTTTGTAGTTCCTCTTCCAATTCAAGAAGCCTTGAATCAGAAGATAGGGAGCGTCCGTTATAGGTAGCCAAGGTCAGCATCAAATGGCAGCTTAGTCCGATCCTCCGGGGATTCTTAGCACCCTCTGCCTTCATGTCGCACTGGCCGCTGCCTTGGCCAGGTACATTCCAGCTGCCGGAGACTAAGGGCCAAGATTTAAGTTGTAGAGTCATTTTGGAGGTGTTTGGCCATAACTCACCACGCTGGCCAAGCGGGTTGGTGAGTGTGGGATAGCATTTCCTCTGATCCCGATGGTATAGTTATACCGCTATTGGCGGTCGTCAGAGCCCCTTTAGTGGGAACAGGATGCACCACGAGAAGGCGGGGTTGACATTTGTCAAGGAGAGGCTGTGATGTTACGCATCACCTGACCTTACATCCCTATATATATATATATATATATATATATAGTCAAGTCACATCTTTGTGACCACCAGCTGATATCCAGAGAGTAACCGCCGTATGAAGCGCGAACAGCAGCTAGACAGGATGGGAGTGACTTAATGAGGTTCTGGAAAGTGTTCACAGGTATGTGGAGCCATGCTGACTGCAGTGAATCTGACAGTAGCTGGAGGGTGCGTGGTGGAGGATCCGTAGAGCGAACAACACAATCGAGGTGGTCCCACAGATGCTCAGTTGGGCTTAAGTCAGGGGAATTAGGGGCCAGGGAAGTACTTTGAAATCTTCATCGTGCTCTTCCAACCACTAATGGACATTTCTAGCTGTGTGACACGTCGCATTGTCGTTCTAGAAGACAATCAGCATGTATAACGAATTCGGTCCGTAGAGGCTTCCACAGGTGAAGTGGACCCAGGGAATGCCGCGAAAACATTCCCCAGACCAGCTTGTGTTCTTTCAGCAATGGTTGAAGAGTGTTTGTTCTCTTATGTTTCTGGTCTTATACGCCAACTTCCATCCGTTCGATGAAGCAGAATACGAGACTCATCGGAGAAGGCAATCCTTTGACAATCAGCGGAGGTTCAATTCTGATATTGCCGTGCAAATTTAACCCTTTTCTGCAGATGCACCTTCGTTTACATAGGTGCAGTGACCATCCGTCTGCATCGGAGCCCCATACTCAGCAGGGTTCGCTGAACGGTCGTTTTGAACACATTTCCGGTAGCCTCTGGTTCATTCGGCCAGTGAGTTGCTCCATTCGCATCTGACGTTTACCTCCCACATCAATGACTGGTGGTGCTCCGCAGTTTTCACGTCGCTTATTCGCAATGGCGCTATTTCTCCTATCACGATACACTTTAACCACAATAGCACGCGAACAGTTCACAAACTGTGCTGTTTCAGAAATACTGCCACCCTTGGCCCGGAAGCCGATAATCATCTTTCTTTTCAAATCTGATAAATCCCTCCTTTTATCCATGACAGCGACGAGTGTTATGTTTCCAGAATGCCTACAGCACACCTTATATACCCTCCAAGCCAGCTCACGACACGTGCCTACTTTCATTGGCTACCCGCTGTTGACGTCAAAAGTAAGAGATGGTCACAATAACGTGATTCGACTGTGTGTGTATAGTATGTATGTATATATCCACATACCATACAACTGACGGCTAGCAAAACAAAATTTTCTGGGCTTTTAAATGAAGAATAAACCGTCAAAAATAAAATCAATAAAAAAAATAAGAAGTATAGCTATCCTTTTTTTACAGCTTACATGCGTTTCCTTGTTGTGTACAATATTATACAGCATATTCCGTTCACGCACACATCTATGTTCGCAAGCACATACACGCACACTCACTGAAGTAGCAAATCATTAAGAACACCAAACAGCAATAAAACACGTGTCAATCCTTATTTACGTACATAATGATGACGTTAAGATACCTTTATAAAAGCTCACTGTCCATCTGTCAAACGTGTACGAACCGTAGATAGCGGCAGTACGGGAAAGACTCATGATTTAGGCGAGTTTGCAAGAGGCATGATAGTGGAAGCTGGGCGGGAAGGTGCAAACATCTCAGAAACCGCAAACCTTCTAGAGTCTAGACCGTGCAAGAACGATTGTGTCGATATGCAATGAGTAGCGAATAACGTAAAACTAAAAATGAAAACCAAGCAGCCGGCGGTCTTTCTGTGGGCAGGAACATCTCAGAAACCGCAAACCTTCTAGAGTCTAGACTGTGCAAGAACGATTGTGTCGATATACAATGAGTAGCGAATAACGTAAAACTAAAAAAAGAAAACCAAGCAGCCGGCGGTCTTTCTGTGGGTAGGAACATCTCAGAAACCGCAAACCTTCTAGAGTCTAGACTGCGCAAGAACGATTGTGTCGATATACAATGAGTAGCGAATAACGTAAAACTAAAAAAGAAAACCAAGCAGCCGGCGGTCTTTCTGTGGGTAGGAACATCTCAGAAACCGCAAACCTTCTAGAGTCTAGACTGCGCAAGAACGATTGTGTCGATATACAATGAGTAGCGAATAACGTAAAACTAAAAAAGAAAACCAAGCAGCTGGCGGTCTTTCTGTGGGCAGGAACATCTCAGAAGCCTTAAACCTTCTAGAGTCTAGACTGTGCAAGAACGATTGTGTCGATATAAAATGAGTAGCGAATAGCGTAAAACTAAAAAAGAAAACCAAGCAGCCGGCGGTCTTTCTGTGGGCAGGGACATCTTAGAAACCGCAAACCTTCTAGGGTCTAGACTGCGCAAGAACGATTGTGTCGATATACAATGAGTAGCAAATAACGTAAAACTAAAAATGAAAACCAAGCAGCCGGCGGTCTATCTGTGGGCAAGAACCACTGACTGATGTTCAAGGCCAATTACCGCTGGAGAACATTGTATGAGCTACACTGTGTCAACTAACCGCCCAGTACAACACCGCTATCAAGAGGAGAATTTCAGCATACACAGCACGCCTTCCATTTGCGCGAATAGGCTATAACAGCAGACTTCTTCTGCGTGTACCACTCGTCTCTGCTAAAATCCGACAAATTCCTCTGCAGTGGGCACGGCTGCACCAAAACTGGACTCTTGAGACTAGGAAAAGTCTCCTAGTCCGTTGAATCGCATTCATTTTCTATTAATTCATGCCGATGGTCGGGTCATAATACGACGTCAACAGCACGAATCGATGGATCCCAAATGTCTTTCTCCGCCCTTGTGTCGCAGTGTCTAAGCTTTGGCTTCTGACTGTTTGTACAAGACTGGTTTGGTTTCAGATCCCGGAAGGCTCGGATCTTCACATATCAGAAGGTTTGGATCTTCACATATCAGAAGGCTCGGATCTTCACATATAAGTAGGCTCGGATCTTCACATATCAGAAGGCTCGGATCGTCATATAGTATCTGCAGGAGTACGACAGTAACTTCAAAATGCAGAAATTGCCTCCACAATTTCCAGAACTTAACCAAATTGAAGACCTGCGGGATGAGATTGGGGAGCCATTCACATAACTGTGATCCATCTGTAGCGAACATTCTTCAACTGACGGATACCATCATATCCGCTTGGCTGAACATACCTGTAGAACGATATCATCCCCCCGATGAATCCATGCTACATCGAATAGAGGCTATTTTGAAAGACAAGGACGGTCCAACACGTTATTATGTAATAATAAAAACAACGTGCTGTTTGATTTGTTCGAAGATTGTAGCAGTTAATAAAAAATCTTCACTTAAAACAAAACAAAAATCTTTACTTTAAACACTTCTTTACTTAAAACAAATTATTTGAACTGCACAGGAGAATGTAGATTACTTTAGTACAGAATTTGAAAAGCCGATTTACAAAGCAAACGAATATACAGGAGTTTATCAAAGTAATGTAAACACCGACTGCGACTGAAGTGCACGGTATATGCCGTATGTAAATCTCGGGTACGACGTCACCAGCATTGTAACGTACCTAAAAGGGTGCAGAACGATGTCGGCTGTCACCTAGCAGAGTCGCAGTTGCAGATGAAACAGCTGTTGTGCAGCAATAGCCTAGAGTATCAGATTTCAGTTACCTCAAAAAAGGCATGATGATTGGTGCTTTTCTTGCAGGGGCTTCAGTAAATAATAATAGTAAGAAGTAAGTAAACAGTAAAGCAGTAGTAGCAGTAGGTGTAACTATCAAAAAGGACACGGCATTGCCTTCAAACGTGCAAATTGTGGACGCCTCAAGATGTGAGATAGGGATAGTCAAACGTTGGCACGGATTGCACAAAGGGAGCACAATACCATGCACCGCAAAGAGCAGCAGAGTTGAACACCAATCAAAATGATTCCATTTCTGCCATGACAATTCATCCGTAACTCCATGGTGCCTATATTGACGGCCGTGCTGCAATTCACAAAACTCTAAATGCCAGCGTCAATGCAACAAAACGTGTAAGGTGGGACAAGAACATAAAAACTGGGATGCTAAAGACTGGCAACGTGTCCTCTGGTCGGATGAATTGTGCTTCACATTGCTTTCCACCACTATTAGACTATATGTCTGGCAAAAACCTGCAGAAACGTACCACCCCGATAGCTTGGTTCCGACTGGGAAATATGGAGGTGGATTCCTGATGATGTGGGGTGCAAAATCATGGATTCCCTTAGTATCATTGGTTATTCTGCAAGGTTGTGTCGCATCTGCAACGTACGAACTCATTCTTGGGGATCACCTACACCCAATGTTGCAGGCGTTGTTCCCGAATTACTTTCAAGAAAATGATGTTCCCGTGCATTGTGCGAAACACGTCAAGTTGTGATTTGCAGAGCATAAGTTGTAGCAGCTACCCTGGCCACTTCAATATTATTGAACATTAGTGGGAATATCTGGAGCGGAAGGTAAGAATCACACTTTCCACCTCCAGCATCACTGTCACAGTTGGGACACATTTTATAGAAAAAATGGTTTTATCTTCCGTTATTTTGCAGTATATGCATTACTGTATAAGTCTATTCCAAGTCGAATTGTTTCTGCTTTGAAAGCAAGAGGTAGGCCTTCAGCTTATAAATAAAAAGTTATCCACAAACAGTAAGTTTGTCCATTATTTTGACAAACTCCTGTATTTACATCGGAAACAAAACTGAACAGTCATCTGTAATCGTCTGCTGACGGAAATTTAGTTAAAAATTTTGCAATTAACATGGCCAAAAACTTTTGGTGAATATGAACTAAAGATTTGAGTGTTTCAATTTCACATCAACTTGTCGATCGGCGTGTGGCAAAGACGGACAAACGTATTAATGGCAAACTGGAAAAGGTAATTCAGGACTGCTTTTATATTTTCTGTAACATTAGATGAGTCTACCGAGGTGTGTCAAATGCTAAAATTTATTAGAACAAAAGATAACCTTAATTGTTCTGAGAAGTTATTAAAATTGGCTTCATTACATGAAACATGTAAGAGAGGAGACTTCCATAACTAGCTCAGATCCGCTTCAACAGAATATGGTGGTTTCGACAAATGCACCGCTGTTGTAGCTGACGGAGCTAACTGTATGACTGGAGGAAATGTTGAACTTGCTGGTTTGCTGAAAAGAAATGGAATCAAATCTCACATGTTACATTACATTGTATACCATGTGACGTGCCTGCTCCGCAGGACGCACATGAGAGAAAGACAGATGACAGTGAGAGCACATGCCAGTGTAGTATAGTGGATAGCACTCGGAGCTCCGGAGCCGAGAGCTGGGGTTCGAATCTCACCCCTGGCATAAAAATGATGGAGAAATTTACTTCGTCATACTGGCGCCCGAACTTCAAGAATGATGAACAGTGTCTAGGATTTATGGAGATTGCTTAGCCGATCAGCCGTAATCTAGCTCTAATCAAACACCGTACTGCCGTAATCCAGCTTTTACCAAGCACCATACAGATATAATCCAGCTTTAATCAAACACTATATAGCCGTAATCCAGCTTTAATGAAACACCATACAGCCGTAATTGAACTTTAACATATGAGCACAAGTTGGAAATTGGAAGAACTAAATTCCTTATGATTTTAAGGATATGCTCAAAGGAATCTTCAGGATAATTAATGCTTTAGTGCGTAAGACTTTCTAACGTTTGACATGCGTCTGGCAAGTGTTGGAACTAAAAAACGTTTTGTCTCCGGCAACACCAGCATGATAGTAGATACCATGCGCAAAATGGAATCTGAATGAATTTCGCATCTGCGGCAAAAATATGCGCAAGAGACGTTCATGGCACACAGAACGAAAACATAAATTGTGAATCATTATAAGATCTTGATGATCACAAATTGACACACCCTGCTTTTCCGAAAGCGATTAATGCTTGTAAGTAAAATGTCTAGATTGCAATTCTAGATATCACCAGTTTCTTATTCATATTGGATCTGATACAGCGCATTTCATTGGTACTGACGAGTGCCTCTCCAGTACTTTCCCCGGACCACGGCCTGATTAACACCTTTGAAAGAGTTAATATTCTTACTGCAGTAACCGGGTTATAGAAGAAACCTTTAGCTCATCATGCTACAAACACGAAGTCTAAACTAGAGAATCTGTGGGATCCAGCTTCCTGAAAATTTGATGTGCGCATGAGACACTATGATGAAATCTCTTAACAAGGAAATGTTGCAAAGTATTAAATTTATGAGTTTTATCAAATAAATACCAAAACTAGATTTGCTTAACAATCATGCGTAAGTGTTTCTCATGAGGAAACTGGACTCCTTTCATTCAATGCAATGAAGTGTGAGAAGTTCTATTGGATACGGGAAAAATACGGTGCTCTTTCATCGACTTTCCCGAAAACCATCGAGTACCGTAAAAGAGAATTAGATGAACTCAAGCCCTAGAAATTGTTCCTGTACTTTTGCCAAACGACGGAGCTACTTATGTATTCGATCTTTCTACGTAACATCAACGATGAATTTTCGAAATTATTAGAAGTGTTTGCATTATAGCAACTGTTTTGGATCTACGAGAAGTATCAGCTCTGATGAAAACTTTGCACAAGTTGTCTTGTTTAAAGTTTGAGAATCCGTAAAACTGCAAAAACTCGATAATAGTCAATGATGTCGTCACGTAGTTTTGCTAAAGACCTTGGCCACAGATTTCCAAAAAACGGGTGGCGGAAGAAGCGTGATCGCAGCCCGTCAACCGAGACGCAGTGTTTCTGTGAATGAGTGTTGTTAAAATGCCATTGTTTTAATCAATTTTTGCTATAGGGTTTAAAACAAAATGAAACCGTGAAGTTTCAATTGCATATGTACATTTACAGCACAATGCAAATATATGATCTGATAAAATTCATACAAATATTTTTTCCTGCACATAGTATAATTCTATATTTACACATCGTAAGCAATACATTTTCCAATTTTTTAAGCTCTCATTTCACCTTTTATTACAGCAGCAAAAAATTTAAGGTTGCTAAGAAAATGGCTTTAAAGTATCTCGTTACTCAAATTACAGACAAATCAGAAATTCCGTTTTCGTTGCAAAATAAAATAAAAATTGTCTTTTAGAAAAATGGCTGAAAAAATATTTCAACGCATAAAAACCTTCTACAGATGCAGAGATATTTAGTTCTATAGATGCAGAGCCTTTATATGTTAAACTCCAATCGATAGCTAACCTAATTGTGTTGTCTAAATGAAAGAAAATGGAACAAACATCATCGGTCCTTTTGCAGAAAGCAAGAATATAGTTTAGGCAAATTTGTGTAATTATTCAAATGTACACATTGAATAAACTATTTTACACTGTTTGTTTGTGTTTTGCGTATTTTGTAGTGTTATCTTAAACAAGAATCTTCGTTTGAGAGCGACAAAGAAGAAAAAAAAAAAGGGATTAGTGTTGTATTCATTTGAGTGTCGAAGCTAAAATGACTCTAACTAACGAATTTTCATGTCCAGTTTTATTGGCACATGGGATGTTCTTCTGTTTCACAAGCACAATATTATTTTGTTTCTTATATGGGAGAAATTATTAACTTCTTTCTTTAAGTTTTTGAAGTAAATTTATTTTCCAAAAATCCTTCGTCTTTAAAAAAATATACTTATCTTCATTCGCATTTTGAGAATTTTTTTAGGTATTACAGAGAAAAAGGAGGCATGATCCTTTTTATGTGACATGAAATCACAACAATAACAAACGAAAAGTTAGTACTGAAAGACTAATTCCTTCATTGTAACCACATAAAAATAAATGAAAGGCAATAAATAAATAAATAAATAAATGTAGTAAATAAATAAATAAATGAAATACATAAATAAATAAATAAATGAAATACATAAATAAATAAATAAATGAAATACATAAATAAATAAATAAATGAAATACATAAATAAATAAATAAATGAAATAAATAAATAAATAAATAAAGATTACCTGAATCCAGAATGCCCAACCCTTTAGTACAGTGTACTGCCTATATCTTCCTTCACCAACGCTTGCAAGAATTGAAACGCTGATCGATAAAATCACTAAATGCAAACAAAGGAAAATAAAAATACGTGGTGAGATAGAAAAGCACAACATCTTAAAACGGAAGGAAAATAATCACACACACACAAAAAAACTACGCAGAAAATTGAAACATCCTACAATGTATAACACCAAGGTCGGATGATGCTGTTTGTTTTTTAAAAGTGTGTGATGCATACTTGCAAATGTTTACTGAAAATGGTCTTAGAGATGAGCTTCCCGTACGGAAATTCAAGTGCGTTTGCTGCAGTTAGTGAAGCAATTTGCTCTGAGGTCTCTACATGCACCTCTGATTTTTTGTATCCAGTGGGGGTTCTATGCGTTATCGCCATATCAGCTGGTGCAATTGAACACTAAACTGTGTTTCCGAAATTCAGCAACATGAACGCATATAATTGACGATAAATACCAACTTTCTGAGATGTGCCTTGGTTGATTGGCTAGAAATTAAGTACAGGCGTTTGTGTTCATGTAACAAGTAATACAGATAAGTAAAATTATTCATTGGGCACTGTAATATAATGTAATACGAGAGGTGTTCCAAATGTTCTTGATCTTAGTCTTAAAGAATACGATTATGCAGTATTTTTTCAAGTGCGACGATAGTACATAATCTTTTATGTCACTGTATAAATGTTCAATGTTAATTATTCATTTTCTTTTTATCAAGTGATTTTGAGAACTAACTGCGAGACCTCAGGGCAGATATTCGAAGAATACTCAAAGGCGTATGGCTGGTTAATAATAAAAAAAATTACAAATACTAAACTGAAAGCAATGATTTTCGATTCAAGAACAAAGGTCTGCGGTTTCATTCTCTGAATGCCTGTATCACAAAGCATATCTTCTTCCAAGTATCATGTCAATGAAAATGTACAAAAATATAATGACATACCAGAAAATATAACAACTGAAATGCCATATACTGTATAATAAACTATAAGTTTCTAGTAAATTAGGGTGCCTGCTGTGGGAGTTATAGTAGCTGCAAGAAAAAAAATACTGACAGAAGGTTTTACGGATCTGAAGCAACTGTTCAGCATATGCAAATAATAACATTAAGAAGATGCATTACGGATTGAAAAGTCACACCAGCACCATTTGTTTTTATCACAGCTATTATCAAGTAAAGCATAGCTCATAAGGCCTGTATGTTGCACTACTAAAGTTTTATCACTTATTCAAAGCGTTGAATCCCTCACAAGAACCCCGATGTTTCACCAAACTCCTCTCATTACAGGAGTTGCAGACAAACTGCTATTATATTATACATTCTAATAAATCTAATTGAAAGGAAGAAAAATCACATACTTACAATCTCAGTTGAAAGTATCGTCCATATAATTTTCGTCTTTATTTTTTTACGAAATAATGATTTCAACACATTTTTTATTTGAAGTTTAACGACCACCGGGAGCAACTCAGTGGGCCATAAGCAGTCGACTGTCCCTAATTTAGGGCCATTGGTTCCAGGGAAGGGAGAAATCCAGTGCCGTAAGACAAACACAACCTCCATACCTCATCAGGATTCGAACCCGGACCCCTTTCGAACGAATGATCAGAAGCTTCAACGCATTGCAAAAGACATGCCATTTTTAAATTACGCATCGTCATTTTTAAATTACGCACTGCCATTTTTAAATTACGACGTTTTATCTTTAACAATGATTAACATATTTTATTTCATGAAAACATTTTCATTTCTTCAAATGATTAGTCTTTTTTTATTTTTGTTTTGCTTGGCTTAACAGGTAGCTTTCAGAAGATTCCAAAAGTTTCCTTTTCTCTCCTTTTTCTTTCATCACAATAAATTCAGCAGCAGGGGTAATGCTGTCAGTCCTCTTCATTATTCGGAAAGCAAATTAAGTTCAATAAAAAAGTATTTTTCCAGCACATAAAATCGCACATTATGTGTAGTAGTATTTTTTCCTACATCACATTAAAAGCGAATGATTGAAACATTCCGAAAATTACGACACACAAAAAAAGTTTTGTTTTGAATTGTGTTGAGTTTCATTTTTCATCAGCGTATTGTTTGAGTATCTCACACAATGTTTCATGCCATGATGTATATTTTAATCAGGTGATTTTGTGGACTAAACAGTACAGACTGCGAAATAAAGAAAAATCTACGGAATGGGGTAAACTACTTGCCGTAGAAGGGCATGTACCCGCAGGAGTTCATGATGATATGTTGTAGATTATGTAGATAAGGTACTTGCATATTTCACAGTTGTGAGGTGGAACATGGAATTCAGCTGTGGCAGGTAATATTGCAATGATGCATATCGTACGAAAGACCCTCCACATACACCACTGAGGAAAACAACAACCGTGTTCACTGTGCATGTCCTCGTGATACAAGACAGATGAGTGGCTGTTCGGCATATATCTGATTCCGTACATTTCAATCAGTGGTGTGGTTTCAGTCTTGATGAATTCTTTGAAGATGAAAATGGTCAGTGCACGTTAGTTCTCCCGAATGTTGACAGGAAAGGAAAAGGCATGCCACAAAAAAATGCGCCCCACCAACTTGAACATGCTTAGTGCAAATTCAATGAATTTCTTGCACCGGATAGTTATAATTGATTAAACATGGGTTCATCACTTTCTCCCAGAGATTAAAAAAATAAATAAATTTAATGGGGATGCATGTATCTTTTACGCATCAGAAGAAGTTTCGCATATCTCGACAGCTAACAAGTGATGGCATTAATTTTTTTTTTTTTTGGGGGGGGGGGGGGTTCGGAAGGCATCACCATGTATAACTACCTGGAAAACTGCTTCGTACTACGTTAACCTCATAAAGCGACTTCATGCAGCCACCACGGAAAAGGGGAGTGGAAACTGCGAAGAGGCGTCTTACTTCTTCAAGACAATGCACCGAGCCCCCCCCCCCGTGCGAAGACCGTCATATATACTACAGAATCTGAGTTGCCCTATTCTCCAGAACTTGCTTTCTAGTGACCTTCATTTGTTCATTTGTTCCCCAAGCTGAGATAAAACATTTCAAACAAAAGCAGCATGGGTGTGTGGTTGGAGACAAGGATGATTTTGTTTACACGGGGATCAAGGTGCTAGCGCATCTGCGGGAGAAGTGCGTCGCAGTGGCCGGGGACCAAGTCGGGGGAAATGGAATCATAATGGTATAGCTTTCCTGTATATGTTAGAATACGAACTTTTAATGCCCGTCGTACAAAACTATTCTGTTCAAAGTCATTCGGAAAAGAAAGTGGAAGACGAATAAATAAAACGTTTGGGATACCAGTACACCGGTTCCATACAACATGCTGCAACTTAAAAACTCATGTACTTTGTACACTGTAAATCACAGCACTGTAACATAGGTGCCAGGTACGAGTATTGTTCTGCATAAAGTCCTGCTGAGTGTTTCATCAGAGATTCAACAGTTTGGGTAGTTTAAAGATGGCTCTCGGCATTTTGGCAACAAGCTTTGAATCAGTGAGTATACAAGATTGGTGCGGCGATTCCCTCCTTCTATCCCTTAGGAATTGGCGCATGCTGATTTTTATATGCATTCACATGGTATCAACTTCTGCTGTTTTTACCAAAAACTTATGCGTAAAACCAAGTGCTTAGTCCTTTGACAACTTGGCCACCTGGGAAACAAATTGTTTTGGATTTAACGATCACCGTGATCAACTCCTGGTCCCAGGTCAGGGGATAGTGCCGTACGATGAGAGCTCCATCCATGCTTCTCCCGGTATTTGTACTCGGATTTATCTCAGACAAATGACTAGAAGCCTGCGCGTCGTACAACTCAGCCACTGGGCCAGCCCTGGGACGAAGATAGGTACTCCTTGAACATGTTAAGAGCGCACCAACGATCGTTTTAGTAAAATGAGAAGTCCAACGCCTTAAAACGAAATATCAGGGCTTTTGGAAGTATGAAAAGGTCATCGGAGTAGAGCTTAAACTTTCGGCGGCAAATTGTAAATTTTCATAGGTGGTGTAAATGGCTGTATTCTACTCACAGCTCTCTCTCTGATTACGCGTCGAGGAAAGAAAAATGGCTCAGACCGGCGTGGAAACAACAACTTAATGCTATGTTTGTGATCTACAGTATCTCCCTGAAAAGAACAGGCTGTACGGCCAAACAATAGCACGATGCCGTCAGCTCTTAGGTCTGCTATGATGTAACAAAAAAAAAGTCACCAAAAGTGCAGTGGGAAGTTTCACTGAAACGGACATCCTTTAATCACTGAGGAATTTTTTCTTGACATAGAGTGCCTATTACATAGGTATATTTATGAAATATCTTGCTGAACCCATTAGTCTAAGAATTTGTGAAATACCCGGCAAGAATACGTTGTTGGTACATTAGTAAAATAGCTGGCTGAAGAGCGTCTTTAAGTCACGTGATTATTTATTGTTGCGCCTCTCTATTTGCTCCAGCCTTGTAGAGACGAATGAAAGTAAAATCGTCAGTGACGTCGGGTCATTATTTGCATCCGGGGCCTCCCGTTCCGCATGAAAATGAGAAAAAAAAACCAATGTTTTTCCTTTCAATCGAAAAAGTTTCAAAAGAAAATCTTTAATAGTAACCAGTTCCCAGATTTTCTGGATGCAAATGTGAGTCACTGCAATAGTTATGCAACTGGGTAACACGTTACAGCCTTCCATATCCATTTACTAGCGCGCAATGAATATCGTGTGGTGGTAGAGGTCAACTCTCAACCCGTCAACTTATCGCCTTGGCTGTCTTGACGAAGCTTCAAAGAACGGTAAGGAATTGGCAGATGCGCGCTGAACTGCGCATGCGTAAGACTGCCTTTCGGGGCCGGTCACCTTTGCTTCCACGTCGTCGGACAGTGAGCGGCTAATTTTTGTTTATGGAGTTAAACGAGCTGTAAGGTTCGCTCGTGTAAGTAAACTGAACAAAGGTGCTTTTTATTGGAACACCCATTTAGTTTACTAAGGGATAAAGAAAAAAAAGCCGTTAAAGACTTGGGCCCGCATTGACAAAATATTTACTTGGTTCAAAAGTGAAAGCGAACATACTTGTTCTGTTTCTACTGTTTACTATTGTTTTATTTATACCGTTCTTTTATGTGATGCAGAACTGCATATATATGTAGAAGATTTCTACTTCATTCTATGTGGTTAAGTAGGATTTCAGCAGGTGGAGTTTTGAAACATCACAATGCACTGAAATTGTATTTCATAGTATGGGAGAAGAGTAAGAGTAATTTTTAAAATATTTAGCCCCAGATAAATTTTTGTCACACTACGCCACTGAAAATCCTTAAACACTCTTCTGGAAATACCTATTTAAACTCCTTGCAGAACTCTGAACATCTATTTTGCCACATGACTTCAAAAATCTCATTGGCCATATCCTACTTGAAGTCGTCATCTTGCCTTCTGCTAGCACCGCTGAACTGCGTTAAAGCGGGACCCCGTCTTACATAAAATCGAAACAACTAACAGGATTAAAATTCGTGGCTCTCCGTCTTGTCCGTGTGTTTTTAATTTAACTGGAATATGAATGGAGATAACATCCTTCGAAAGACAGTTTAAAAGCAAAACACTTTCTACGATTAACACTGTAGTACTAAGGACCAATGTTTCCGCTACTACAAGGATGACTGTTGCTCACACAGTTATAGGAAAACAACCAAAACAACAAACGACTGATACACCTTTCGGTCGCTTCGTGAGCACTGAGAGTTTAATCGACATGCAGATTTCTGTTTGTTTACAGACTACAAAGTATAGAATCATCTTAAAAACGCATGAAACGTTCTCATCAGCGACTGGTTTTCTGATTTTACAGCTGCTGTATATGCTTATAAATGTTCATTAAAATTTATTTTTAAACTACAGTAGTATTACCATGCTCATAACTCTCTAGAAGAAGAGAAGAACCTGAAACATAGAGTAGCATGCTAATAGCGTACGGCACTGCTAACTAAAACTTAAGGTAGAGGTACATTTTTTTTTTTTTTTTTGATTGGAGGTTTAACGACCACCGTGAGCAACTCAATGGGCTATAAGCAGTCGCCCGTCCCTAATTTAGGGTCACTGGTTCCAGGGAAGGGAGAGAGCCAGTGCCGTAAGACAAACACAACATCCATGCCTGACCGGGATTCGAACCCGGACCCCTTCGGACGAATGATCAGAGGCCAACGCCTTAGACCACTGCGCCACCGGGGAGGCAGAGGTACATTTTGACCAGTCAAAATAGGAAAAAATGGTTTTATAGCTGTAAGTCGTATCGATGCTAATAACAGCAGTAAAAATGAAGCGCATGACAAAACAAATCATGAGTAATATGAAATAGATTTTGAAGAAAATCAGAATGTTACGAAGAAGGTGCAAGCTCTTGTTGTCCAGTGGCACTTTTATATTAACACTGCATAAACAGACTACAGGGCGAAGTCCTCAGTAGAGGACATGTCCGTTCCCTTAAGTATAGAGGATATGTCCATGCAGTTAAGTACGTTCATTTACCATGATACTGGCTCACATAGTGACTCCGCAACCGTCATATCTGTCCCGTTCAACAGTGTTCCCGGCATCATACGCAGTCCCACGTTTCCTCCAGATGAATTGCTGCTTGAAATCCTGCGAAAGTAAGCGGCTTTCATCTGTTCATCTGCGAACATGTTTTGTACGTTTGTTTGGAGGTTTAAAAACCAGCGTGAGCAAATCAGTGGATTATAAGTAGTTTCCCGTCCCTAATTTTGGGCCACTGGTCACAGGAAAGCGAGATAACAGTGCCGTAAGACAAACGCAAAATCTATGCCTCACTACGATTCGAAGCAGGATCCATCTTGGGCAAATGACGAGAAGTCAGAGCTTAGACTACTGTGCCACCGGAGCAATATTTTCTAACATTACCTTGGCCCATGGTTCTGAACACCAGCCACCGTGAGACATACACCACTGATGGCAGGTACTACGATGCGCCGTCCATAACGGTTGACAGCGTACGAGTTTCTGGGCATGTAATCCTTCTGTATTCAGACGACTTGACACTGTTTGTCGCGAAATTTGCATCTGTACGTATTAGAAGACGATCAGCTAAATGGCCCGCAGCACGTTTCCGACTACGTTTTGCCACTGTTGCTTGGTAACGTTAAGGTGACCAGATATTGGAACACTGACTTGACGACAAAATGGCGTTGTGTCCCTAAATCAGCAGATCATTTGGGGACACATGCACACTCAAAATAAATATGCAATTTTTTGTTACAAAACTATATTGTTTCTATAAGTGTGTTATTACATATGAAAATTTATGTCTTAAAATGGTATATCTTGTACAATGTTGGCAATTTGTACTGACAAATTAGAGCCATGATGGTGAGAACGTTTTAGCAAAAGTGAAATGCTTTACCTTAGGTGTAATGTTCTGAATTAAAATCAATCGGCACACTAATGAACGAATTGCCTGGTGAATGTTTCATTTTCCAAAATTTTTGGAGGAACTCGGAACAAGTGCAGTCAAAATTTGGCAGCCCCAGTGGTACAGTGCTGTTAGTGCTGGCCACTGACCATTCGTACAAGTTGCTACGGGTTCGAGTTCCGAGTGAGGCATGGGTGTTGTGTTTGCCTTACAGCACTTTCTCTCTTTCTCTCTCTCTCTCTCTCTCTCTCTCTCTCTTCCCTAGAATGAATGTCCCTAAATTAGGGGCTGGTGACTGCTTATAGTCTTAGGAGTTGCTCACGGTGGTCGTTAAATTCGGAAATATGAGAAAAAGAAAATAGTCAATATTTGTTTTCACAAGGAGGATGTTGGAAAATTAATACAACGAAACTATTTTGAAGAACATTTCTCATTAGAATTATAGCGAGCTAATGAGGAAGTGTAAATTCGAGAACACCTGAGGACAAACATTAAAATTTGAAGACAACGTGCGTCCCCAAAGGCATCAGACGTTTCTGGGGACAGTAAACTAAATTCGAGGACTCTCCTCAAGAATTCGGGACTTCGGGTCAGCTTAGGTAACGGTCATTCCGCTGGCTCGTACAGGAGGGATGACTTACAACAAAATATCTTGCAGCAGATCCGTGTTTCCAGAAAGCAATCCATAGCTCCGACGCTATGCTGTGTGCTACTCCAAACTCTCTGGGGACATCGGCCACAGCCCGGCCTTCTTCGAGCTTGCCGACATTCAGCTTCGGGTAAAGTAACCCACACGATGAGTGCGAAACTTTCTTTTGTGACCTTAGACACGCAGTTTCTCTTTCCGTTGCTGAAATACATGAAAAACTGAATGAACAAGACTCGGCCTCCTGCCTGTGTGTACCCCTTGTCAGCTCTTCGTGCTCACAGCAAATTTACATACTGACTGCACATCATGTGATTTCTTCATACATCACATCACACTCGTGTGCGTATGTCTTAAACACAAAATAGTAATAAACCTCCATTTTCATAAAACTTACTCCCTGACCATGTATTCTCCAAAAGACAACAGCATGCGTCAACATTACTTTCTAATATTTATAATTTCAGACGCCAACCATTTCCTCAGAATGGGAAAATTTTTCAGTAGCCAAGGTATGGAGGACAACGAAAATTTTAAAGGTGTGTGTAAACAATTTTTTGTGACTGATTATCTTGGTAACCATTTCGATTATAAAAACAAACGCAAATAAAATGCACCTCCTGAAATTTTCCCCAAATTCATTCTCCTTTTCTTTTCATTTAAGTTTTCTTCTTTACAGATTATGGATATGTGTCGAGAAATCATGCTGTTTTGGCAAACATTTTTGTGGTCATTAATATATTGTTCTTCATTTCCTTCTTACGATTTTATAAGCCGTACTTCGACAAATTGTCATTTGGAATGAATATCAGATCCAATACCTTTAAAATTTACATTTGTTGAAGTATTCTGTAATTATTTTAAATTTAGACATGAACTTGTGAGCAAAAATTGTTAATTTTACAGTCTGTTCTGAAAGTAGTTTTATGACAACATTGTTTCAATGACTCTTTCAGCATACAAGGGGAAATATTTTCAAGTAAGTGGCCATTAAATACATGTTCCTTAGACAACATAATATCCTTTATGTTCTGGCGATGAAAAACTTTTACTCTACAATCATTCCTAGTAGGTTTTTGATTTGATAGCACGGACCGTTGCAAATGACCACACATAAAACGTTTCACCTCTATCGACACAACAGCTGAACCGATGTTTTCCGATATGTGCTTGCAGTAAATATTTTTCTTACATTAGTTTTTTTTAGTTTTTTCAAATACACTTACCACATATTAAAGACAGAGAGACTTTCACGATACACAATCGTTTAGTTCCAAGGTAGAGATCGGGCCTCTTTCGGGTGATTTGGAAAACACGAATTGATGACAGCATACAGAAAGCCCCGAGTAGAAGCAGATGAATTATGCTTAGGGCAGCGGCGAGTCCTGCATGGGTTGGCAGTTGAGAAGTGCTGTCAGGGTGTACACAGACTTCCTCTTTATTGCTTGCTTTTATTGAGCACAAACGCCACAGGCCGAAGTGACCAGATTCTTCAGGAATACCTGAGTAATGAGAAATCGTTAACATAGCATATACCTGAGAAAATAGTAACATAGTATACTTACGAGGAACTGGTAACATAATAGACACAAGAGAGCATAGCATGGGGAAACTGTTAATCTAGCAGACACAGGCAAATACATATATCATAAAGAAACTTTTCACATAGTAAATTCAGGAGAACAACATATTTTCAATCATATGTTCGCCAGTTTCTTTTGTGACATATGCACAGTTTTTATGCACTGAACGAAAAGCTTTGATTTCAAATTTTCTTTCTAAATCTTTTGGGCTTTAGTAAAGCCCTAATCTGAAAGATTATAACTATTGAATATTATAACTATTGAACACTTATAAATCATCACAAAAGGTTATATTAATATGGTTTGTTTCCATTAAACACTCATTAGTTTTAGCAGCCTGTAATTTTTGTTAACCTTGTAGATTTCCCAATTTACAAATCTTTCACATAGTTCAGTAAAACTATTTCACTTGAAACAAAATTATTATCTCTGTCTGGTTTCACGAAATTTCAGAACTGCGTTTTCCTGAAATTTAATAAATTTTATTCCATGTGGCGACCAAACCCCTTAAATGACAGTTAAGACGGATGTAAAATTTCAATTTCATCTATACCACAATTCTTTATGTTATAGGCAGATGTTCAACAACAGCACTAATTTTCTCTCCAGAGTTCGTGTGTGAATTTTTTGCTAGATAATTTATTTCTTATTTTTACATTTTTTCATACTTATATTTCGCGTTGGCTAAGTTTTTAAACACGGTTACTCGTAGCATGTCAACTACAGCACGAAAGTTACTTGTTCCGTGCGATTCTTTCCATGAATTTCTGCAAATACTTGCCTCAGTGGTGCCGTAAATATTCTGCTTCCCTAAGTGTGTTACCACCATTAGTATTGCTTCATTTCAAGCATGTGTCTGCCATGCCAACTTTAGAACGCTAATACACAGTTGTTATAAAAGCGCACGTATGTTTTGCTTCAAAAACGAGTAATGAAAATTTTGAGCCTGAGTGCAGTCAGTGGCTTCAGTTTCAAAAGTAAAAAGAGAATAAAATAACGTAAATGGTTTTTATTTATGTCCAAGAAACGATGGAGATTACAAAGTAAATGCTATGTAGAGTGAAAAGAGCAAGACTTTACTTTTCTGTATCTTGGTAGTGAGCTTAGTATTTAAAGACCTGCAGCTCACAGGAGAAGTGATAGGGACGAGACAAAAATCCTGTTGCTGATGTACAAATAGCATCAGAGAAAACTTTTAACTGTTGTAAGGAATTTTTAAAATGAATTAAAGCTGCGTGTCCTGGAATCGTAATGCTTGTGAGTGTGCATGTAGCGCATTATAAAGGTAAAAAGAGCATTAATGTTCACTCATCGACAGACATTATTAATGTTCACTCATTTGACAGACATGAAATAGAACGCTGTTGTAGGTATTTGATAATATGCAAGAATTTCCATCGTTTCTCAGTAATTCATTGCATTGAAATGCAAAATTAAGAAATTTTGCGGCGCGTTTGGTTACTGTCTCTGCCTTGCTGTAACTCAGCACGGGCGATTTCACTCATGGCATCACAATGATTGAAAGTACATCACTCGTTTTAATTCACTCTGTATCATATAACGTGATGGAAAACTGGCCATGCTGACCCAGTCACTTTTTCTAGAACATCAGTTGTCAGATTCCGAATGAATTCAGAGAGTGATCTGTATCCAATTTTTTTTTCATTTTAATCTCCCTGAAGAATTCTCTGTTATGATCTACGCTCAAGAAACATCTGCGCTATTTACGGATTCTCATAATCAAAAGTAGGAAACCAAAGATAAATGAGTTCTTTGTTGAAATTTTTTGAAATCCATAAAACACATTTATTTTTCACTTTATATAGCAAATTAATGCCAACAGTTCTTCTAACTGCATCATTGTTCAATTTCTAAAGTTTGCATTTTGCAAATTTTCAAGTCTATTAAGAACACGAACACTAAATATCTCTGTTTATTGAGTTCAGAAATACGAGACTTGGGAGGTTCTTAAGATTTTTGTGACTAATGTTAAAAATTGTGAAACTAATAGGCCAAGGTTTGCTTATTTTTCTTTAATGGAATCCATTTATTTCACATTTTACTATCAACGTGTCGCTCACTACTTCATATTATCATAAAACAGGAAAGATAACTTCGAATTATTGGGTGTAAAATTACGTGTCATCTATACTCAACATTTATTTCACAGGAAATCTTCGTCGCAGTTGCATTTCGCTCAATACTTCTTAACAGCACAATTTATCTTTCGATTGCAAGCTCGATTAACCAGTGAATTCCGATATCATCGGAGCCGGAGGATTTTACCTGATTAAATCAACTTTGGAATTCAAGTGGCACATTATTTACTATTATAAATGATATCCCTAGCATGAACTCTGTAATGTTGTATTGTTACTTTCTGATTATTTTGTCATTTCGTCGTATTCCATGTTTTTCCTGTGCCACTGTCACAGATTTTTTATGTAAATACTTCTTTTGTTTTTTTGTACATTTTCTATTTTATTGCCTTTAATAAAGGATTATTGGCTCTCACTTTTTTCATACTTTCCAACAAGAAAATAAATTTTAAAAACAGATTTTTTGAAAAGTTTTAAATCAGAGAAAAAGAAAATGCATTTACACCCCCAGAAGAAAAACTGCGCATTATGATTTAAGATACACAACCTGTAGAGTGTTCTTCCCAATGTACACTCATCGTCAAAAAAATAGTTGCGCCCAAAAGGACGTGTCGGATTGCAATCATTTTCGGGCGGAAAGTAAAAGTTACCAGGAACAATAATTTATTAAACATTGAGGCAATATTTATTGAGCTACATAATTAAATATGGGCAATATTTATTGAGTTAAAAGCCAAAGTAGTGTCTCTCAGTATGGAATCAGGCCGCCATGTTTGCTCACACAGCATGCCAGACGTCTCGGCATGAAGTTGTACAGGTTCGTAATGGTGTTCTGCGATAAGCCATCTCATGCAGCTTGAATCTTCTCACGCAGTTCCTGCAGATCGTGCGGTAGGGATGGCGTGTAGATAGTGCGTCCAATAGCATCCCACACATTTTCAATCGGTGATAGGTCTGGCGATACGGCTAGCTATGGCAGAGTGTCAGTGCCTTGAAGGCATGCTTTCGAGAGAGCAGCAGTATGCGGACGAGCGTTATCCTGTTGGAAAGTCGCACCGGAGTGAGCGTTCAGAAAAGATAGGGCCACTGGTTGCAGGACCTCATTAACGTAACGTTGGGCTGTCAAAGAGCCAGTGATGAACACCAAAAATGATCTGCCACACTATGACACCAGGCCTTCTGGTCGCGTGACGCTCGACGACAAACCGTTAATTTTGGCGCTGACCACGGTGCCTCCCGGATTCGGTCGTCACCTCCTCCAAGACAAAAGCAAGTCTAGTCAATGAAGATCACCCGTTGCCATTCTGAATGGCTCCATGACAGTCTGGCACGATACCATTGCAGTCTTTGGCGACGATCAAATGGTGTTAACGGCAGTCGTCGTAACGGTCTGAGTGCGTGTAGTCTTACGTCGTGCAGCCGTCTGCCAATGGTGCTGGCATTAATCGGACGGTGCATGGAGGGCACCACTGCTCGCTGAATATCCGCAATCGTGGCTGTTGGGTCACTCCGTGAATGTCGGACAGTCCGCCGGTCCTCTTTCTCTCTCTGTGATTCGTCTAGGTCTCCCAGACCCTTCCTGTCGCTGCTGTGGGGCTTGTTCTATTTACTGCAGCCAAGAGGGTGTTATGGTGATATCTGCACGACCGATATGAAACGCAATACGGCGATAAGACCATCCTACCTCCCGGAGCCCGAGGATGTGGCCCCTCTGGAACTCCTACAACTGCACGAATTGCTTCTGAACTTTCCACCGAGGCATACTTCACTTGCAAAGGTTGCAACAAATACAACAGAACGAGTCAGAATGGCAACCACGCGCAACGGAACGACTTTATATAGCCGGTCAGGCACAGCGCTCCGACCCCTCTTTGCTTGCGTCACATGCGTGGCCGAGCATGATACTTGAATCATTTGCATGTTTCACAATGCCCAACCTCTTTACCAAGTTTCATTCCTGTCGGTTGCTTTCTTCTTGGGTGCAACTATTTTTTTGACGATGAGTTTATAAAGAAAGTTTCAAAAATGATTCCTTTTAATCGGAATTCTCAAATTGCCAAAACTTACAAAGAAGAAATAACAACTTACGGATAACTACTTCCTATGCATGCGTTGCGGAAAAAAACCCAAGAAAGATGACACCGAATTTTCGGGTGTAATAAGCACGTCTTTTGAATCCGTTCTGAAGCAAATTAAATTTATCAAAACTATTCATAGTCAATGGAACCGGTATGGAAAACAATAGTATCTCACAGAAGAAAGAAGTATTTCAATCGGTTTTTTAATCCCACAGATATTGCTGTAAACGGAATCCTGAGTTTACGCCCTCTGGTTGCAGACTTGTGCGTTAAGAAAAACCTGAATTTATATGAGAAACATTTCGCACCGGAAACGCTCTCCAACACAGAAATAATTTTTCAAGTCGGACGCTTAGATACAGAGATATCGGCAAAAATAAGATGTGACTTTACGTCCCCTAGTGGGAAAACTATGCATTATTTTAGGAGAAAGTATTCTCAAAAGGTTTTTCCATATGTGTAGTATCGGTCCAAGAAAAAAGAATAGTCGAGTTTTCAGGAGCCCACATTTGGCTACAAATACATCAGAATCAGAAATTAACACTTATGTTTCCTGGTGGCCAAACCATTCTTTACCAAACATTAGAAATTATGTGAAAAATATTTTCCATCAGGTCTTGTAAGCGATACAGGAAGCATTTTTCAAATCAGAGTTTTAGAAGCAGAAATAACGCAGAAAACGCAGTTTACCTTTGTGCCCCCTAGCGGAAAGTTCATGATTTACTTGGAAATTTTATACTTATAGGAAAAACATTTCACATCGGAAACACTATGCAACAAAGTAGGAATTTTTCAAATCGGACCCCTAGAAGTAGAGATATTGAAAAAAATAAGATATACATCTACGCCCTCTGGCGTAGAAACCATGAATTATTTTAAGAAGAAAATGTTCCTAAAAGGTTTGTCGACAAGAGCAGTATCGGTCAACAAACGACTTTTTCATCAATCGGTATTTTAGAATCTCATATTTTGCTGCAAGTGCATCAGAAGCGGAAATTAAAACTTACGACACCTGGTGGCCAAACCATTTTTACAAAAATTAGAAATTATGTGCAAACGATTACCCATCAGGAGCCGTATCCGGTGCAGAAAGAATTTTTCAAATCGGAGATTTAGAAGGAGAGATATAGGAGGGAAAGCAATTTACCTTTACGCCCCTAGCGGAAAGTCTATGAATTACTTGAAAATTTTAAAACATATGAAAAACATGTCACAGTGAAAACACTATTCAACAAAGAAGGAATTTTTCAAATCGGACTTTTAGAAGTACAGATATTGACAAAAATAAGATATATATGTGCGCCCCCTGGTGGAGAGAAACTGTGGAATATTTTAAGGAGAAAATATTCCGAAAATGTTTGTCGATGTGAGTGGCATCAGTTCACGAAATAATTTTTTCAATCGATATTTTAGAAGCTCAGATTTTATGGCAAATACATCAGAAGCAAAAATTAACACTTACGTCCCCTGGTGGCCAAAGTATTCTTTATCAAAAATTTGAAATTATATGTAAAAGATTTTTCCATCAGGAGGTGTATCCGCTGAGGAAAAAAGTTTTTAGATCGGAGTTTTAGAAGAAGAGTTATCGGGAAAAATGTAATTTACTTTTACGCCTCCTGGCAGAAAATCTGTGCGTAATTTGAAAAAGTAACTATATCTAAAATACTCTTCGATATTAATGGAATCGAAAGACAAAATAATTTTTTCAATCGGATGTTTAGAAGCAAATATGTGGAATAAAACGCAGTTTTGAATTCTACATCATCTGCATTTACGCCCTCCAGCGGCAAAATTGTACATCGTAAAAAAAAAAAAAACGAAATAAAGGATAATCATTCGCATATTTCAAGCTTCCTAATGCAAAAAGAATTTTTCAAATCAGACTAATAGTTGCAGATATATCGTGGGTACAGACGGACGGACAAACCGGTAACATAAGCACGACTTTTTTTTACAAAAGACGTGCTAAAAACTGCAAGCAAAATTTTTTTCATGATGGAAGACAACCGAAGCAAAAGAAAATTTTCAAGTCAAACAATTAATAGCAGAAATATGGAGGAAAACGTAATAATTTAACGTCATGCCTCTAGCGAAAGAGCTCAGATTTTTTCAAAACAAAAATGGGCGCATAATCAATGGGTATTCATCTAAGAAAAGATTTTTCAAATTGGATATTTAGAACAGGAGATACTCTTGCAAATAAAAACAAATAAAAACACGCCCTAGCGAGAAAACTATGCTTTATTTAAAGTGGAAAGCATTTGCTGTGTTTTAGCTGCAGCTCATGGAAAACAATGCAAAAAGAATATTTTCAACATTATTTTCAGAAACCGAGATACGGTTGCAAACACTCTTATGTAAGCTAATGGCAGAATTGTTCAGTACGACAAATGCGAATATATGGGTAAAATATTCCCAACATGAATGGCATCCGATGTAACAGAAATTTTTCAAATCGGATCTTTTGAAGAAAGGATATCGTGAAAAACGTGGTTTACTGTATTTTGAGCAGGAAATACAGGTAAAATGTTTTCCGCAGTGAGCAGTATTTGACTAAAAGAAAACAAAAGAATTTCTTCAGTCATCGTATTAGACGCGTAGTCACGGCTGCCAATGTGGTGCAAACAGAAATACGCACTTACGCTCCCTAGTGAAAAATTAGAATTTACAAGAAAAAAAGTATTCTTCACCATCAAATCTTTCGGACCCAAATATTTTTTTCAAATCGTACTTTAGAACCAGATAATCTGGGGGAAAAGGCATTAAGTTGAACCCTCTACCAGGGAAACGGCGAATTATTTGAAATACACTAGTGTTCATAAATTAAGGACGAAGAGGAAAAATTAGCATAACAGCGGAACGAGCAGGCAGATCGGACCGAAATACCACTCAGGAGATAGACTAAGATCCGGTACGGTAGGGCATGCGCATATATGCAGCATGACGTAATGAGGGGGAGGGGGTCTGGAAGGGTATAAAACACACGGGCGGTGTACTCTCAGCAATTCGGTGAAACGTATTGCACGGTGTACATCGGTTTGAATGACGTAGAGTTGCTGCCACCGTGTGATATGGCCAACAGGCAATCCAGTAGACGACATCTGGATGACTTTACCCGATGTCGCGTCATTGGGAAGTTGGAAGAAGGTCGACGTGTGACTAGTGTGGCTGAGGAGATCGGGATCGCTCACAGCATCGTTTCACGAGCTTGGAGAGCATTTCGAACGGCAGGAACAGCTGTCCGAGAGTTTAGCAGTGGTCATCCACGAGCAACCACGGCAGCGGACGACCGGTATTTTGTCGTACAGTCGAGAATGGACAAACGGCAGACAGCAGGAGAAATCGTAAGGCGCATGCAACAGACAACTGGACGTCCGTTATCGCGTTTTGCCGTGGCCAGGAGGCTGCACAAAGGTGGTCTATTTGCACGACGACCAGTACGGTGTGTGCCATTAACACCTGCTCATCGGAGACGGTTTCTGTAGTGCCAGGGACACAAGAACTGGACACATCAGCAATGGGGTCGAGTTCTCTTTACGGACGAGAGCCGAATTAGTCTGACGAGCGATTCTGGATGTATACACATCCGGAGAGAGCCGGGAACACACAATCACACCTCTAACATCATCTAAAGGTACCTGTTTGGAGGTGGTGGAGTTCTCGTTTGGGGAGGTATGATGCTTGGTAGCCATACTGACCTCCACGTCTTCCAAGGAGGTTCAGTCACTGGTGTCCGCTATTGTACCGAGGTTCTCCTGCCTCACGTGCGTCTGTTTAGAGGTGCTGTGGGTCCTGAGTTCCTCTTCATGGACGACAACGCTACACCTCATCGTACAGTGGCTGTTGCAGAGCTGTTGGAGAGTGAAGATATTCAAAGCATGCATTGGTCCGCAAGGTCGCCGGACCTACATCCAATCGAACACGTGTGGGGCCTTCTTGGGAGACGCTTGACAGCACGTCACCAGCCACCAGCAACGATTCCGCAGCTGCGATTGGCGCTATAAGAGGAATGGGCCGCGATGCCTCAACAGCTCCTTGACAACCTCGTCCTCAGCATGGACAGCCGTTGTAAATCCTGTAACGCAGTCAGGGGTGATCATATCCCCTACTAAAGACTGGATTTTTCTTGGCAGCCGCCTGTCACATGGACGTTTCTGTCTTCTGTCCAGTTGTGCTCGAAGCTACCTTTTCAATAAAGTGCCTTTGCATCCTTTGGATTCCTTGTTTGGACGGTTTTGCTCACTCGTCCCATTTTCTTACATCTTGGGGATCTTATGGTATGATTTGAGTCGATGTGGAGCACTTCTGCACGACGTTACATTTGAAAAACCGTCTCGGTCTTAATGTTTGCACGCCAGTGTAGAAATCTACTGGGAATGGTCTTTATGGTAAAAGGTATCGAAGAAACTAACTTTTGGAATCGGAATTTTGAAAGGCAATGATAAGTAGGAAAATATGTTTTCAATTCAATAGCATCTGTATTTACGTTTCTTAGCACCTATGGATCACTTTTCACTTCAATATCATAGAACCTAAAAGCTATGGCTCATCTTTCTTGCAGCTCAAGGTTTCCAATGTAATAAGAATTTTTCAAATCGGCGTATTAAGTGTAGAGATATGATGCCAACAGTTGGATGGACGGCTATAATGATGATACAAGTACACATTTTGTACACAACACCAGCGGACAACTTCTCTTTATTACTTCACGAGCTTTTTCCGGTAACACTGCACAGCAGTGGAATTGCTTCTGAAGTGAAAGTATGCAATCCTCTATCAATTCAACATGTTGAACACGAATATCGTCATGAAATTTGTTTATTGACTCTTGTTTTGGAGATATTGTGGTGCTCTCCAGTCATGTAATGCACTGAATAATGAAATTAAGAATCTTATTATAGTTTATAATATTAAGTAATGATACAGACAAATGTAGCGGCTCCACTATACAGGCAAATTTAGCGGCACCTGAGTGCCCACGAACCATTTCTCGATGCCTCGCGGAAGCGAATCTGCTAACCCAGCGCCCCTTACGTATGCTGCCATTAACACCGGAACATCAGCGGCTCCGTGTGCAGAGGTTCCAGTCTAGAGCAACGTGGAACGCCACAGATTTTTTTTCTTTATTAGAGGTTTAACGACCACCGTGAGCAACTCAACGGGCTATAAGCAGTCGCCCGTCCCTAATTTAGGGTCACTGGTTCCAGGGAAGGGAGAGAGCCAGTGCCGTAAGACAAACACAACATCCATGCCTGACCGGGATTCGAACCCGGACCCCTTACGGACGAATGATCAGAGGCCAGCGCCTTAGACCACTGCGCCACCGGGGCGACAACGCCACAGATTAGCGACGTGTGTTGTTTAGCAATGATTGCCACTTCGTTTTGGGGACAGTTGATCATTGTGTCCGGGTGTGGAGGTCACTGGGTTAACAGCACAATCCTAACTTCGTTATCGAGCGCCACACCTCCCCTACTTGAGGAATTATGATCTGGGGAGCAATTACATACCCGAACAGCTCTAGTGCTGGAACGTGGTTCATTCACGGGCAGCAGTATGTGGATGAGATCCTACGGCCCCATGTGCTCCCATTCCTGGCCAGGATTCCAGGTGCGTTATACCAGCATGATAATGCCCGCCTGCACACTTCTCGGGTTGCCCAGGACTGTCTACGTCATGTCGAGACACTTCCATGGCCTGTCCGCTCCCCGGGCATGTTCTCTATCAAGTATGTATGGGACCAGTTGAATCGCCGTCTGCCACCGTGCCGCACTATCCAGGATTTCGAACACACCGTCCAACACGTGTGGTTCAGTCTGCCGCAAAACAGCATCAGACATCTGTTCGCCTCCATGCCGGACCGTATTGGAGCATGTATCGCCGCACGAGGCGGTGCGACGCGCTATTGAAGATGACCAAGCAGCGTGCTACAGATCCCTTTGCAATTGTCCTGCAGCTCTGTTTTTACCATCATGTGTATGTACGTGAGTTTTTACCATCCTGCAGTTCGTATCATTACGTCCATAAAATTTCAGTTCAATCCGATGCTTCCTTCTTGGTGCGCAAATTACATTGTCCGTGAGTGTATTTGGGGGAAAGTTACATTTGTTGCACAGAAAAAGGTCATCATTAAGGTAGTTAAAAAAGCTTGTCATCAGTATTTCGGCTGCAAGTTAGGCGACCGGGATAAAGACTCGGTTCCACACACGTGTTGCCGCACGTGTGCAACGAATCTTTCAAAGTGGCTTAATGGCAAAAGAAAGGTGATGCCCTTTGCTGTTCTCATGATTTGGAGGGAGCCTACTAATCACGTAAATGACTGTTATACTTGTATGGTGCCATCTGTTTGTGGTGGCGTAACGAAAAAAAAAAGAAGTGGGCTATAGACTACCATAACATAGCTTCTGCTGTGCGACCTGTACCGCATTGCTAAGAATTTCCCATTCCCAAGCCTCCGACATATTTTGTCATAAATTCAGACGAGGACGAGGAACACGACATGTATCCTAAACCGTCAACTTCAGAGGTTCATGAAAGTAAGGATGACGAATATACATGTGATGGTGAAACATCTGCACTACACAGAATCACATTGGGGGAACTTAATGACCTTGTTCGCGATTTGGTTCTATCTAAAACAAAAGCGGAGATACTGGCGTCAAGACTCTGACAATGAAATCCTGGAACAAAATGTCCTAGTGACTTTGTTTCATATTCGTCATCACCAATTCGAACCTTTTTTCAAAAAAAAAAAAAAAAACCAGAAAGTTTTGTGTTCTACTGGAATGTTGATGGCCTGCTGCAAGAGCTCGGAATAATACATGATCCACAGGAATGGTGGCTACTTATAGACTCGTCAAAATTGAGTCTAAAGATGGTTTTGCTGCATAACTGGAATCAGCTTCCATGCATTCCTCTTGGACATGCGGTCCACATGAAGGAGACCTATGACAACATAAAGAAGCTGTTGGAGAGGATTCATTACAAATCGTATGGCTGGCATATCTGTGCTGACCTGAAGGTAGTGTCTCTATTGATGGGCATTCAGCAGGGTTATACTAAGCATTGCTGCTTTCTTTGTCAGTGGGACAGCCGAGCTACAGATTCGCACTACATGCAGAGAGACAGATCTCCGAAGGCGTGTTTCAGAATCCACCGCTGATGGACCCGCATAAAATTATTCTACCTCCTCTACATATCAAACTCGGTCTTGTTAAAAACTTGGTTAAAGCCATGGACAAGAATAAACCAGCGTTCAAGTACCTGCATGAAAAATTTCCTCGACTCAGCGAAGCCAAAATTAAAGAGGGAGTTTTTGTGGGTCCTCAGATCAGACAGCTCTTCAGGGACCCGAAGTTTAAGAAACGTCTTCAACGTGGCAAAAGACAAGTGTGGGATGCATTTTGTCAAGTGTCAACAAACTTCCTGGAGAATGTCAGGGCAAAAAATTACAAAGATCTGCTTGAGGACATGCTAGCTCTGTTTCATAAATTTGGCTGCAGAATGTCCTTAAAGATCCCCTTTCTTGATTCCCATTTCGAATTTTTCCCGGACAACTGCGGAAAGGTCAGTGATGAGCACGGTGAGCGTATCCACAAGGACGTACCTGTGATTGAGCAACGATACCAGGGAAAGTGGTCCACCTCGATGCTGGCGGACTACTGTTGGACGCTCTTCAGAGATGCTCCTCAGGTGGAATACAAGCAAAAGTCAAGTCGAATTCTAACGTCATTAACAGATAACAATTGACATGAATAAATTCCTGTACATATATTCTCAAATTAAATAAATAAAATAAATTTATAAAATAAAGTAGTCAATAAAAAATCAATAACATTAATCAATACAATCTCAAATTAATAAAATAAATATATTAATTATATTTTACTATATTTATTTTAATATAATAATACAATGAATTTAATATGTTTATGTATACATATATCTCTAATATGCAAGGAAATACATATCCATTACAAATAACGTAGCTAATTCATCTTTTTATGGCCATATTCATGATCAGCGCATCGAATTCATTCAGAATTTGCTACTATTATCTCGGAAGCATGAACTTCATTCAAAATTATTGTCCAGTGTTATTATAAAGAGTAAAAATTATCTAAAATAAGATACTTGAACAGTGGATTCAAAGCATACAATTAAATAAATGAATGATTTGTATTATGCAGCAAGTAGGAATATACAGTAAATATTATCAGTCTTGATACACTGAAGAGCAATTGAATTAGAGGCAGCTAGCGTTATGCAAATGTGGCGCTGTGGGCGGCCCTGTAAACGGAAACGACATGACGTATGCAGCGATCCGACAATATAAGGAGTGATGCGACGGGAATCAGTAAGAGTCGGACGCAGTATGGGTAAGACGAAGGATCTAAGCGCATTTGATCGTGGGCAAATTGTCGGGGCCCGACGAATGGGTCACTCCATCTCGGAAGTCGTGCAGGCACTGGGATTTGCACGAGCCACTGTACCACGGGTGCACCGTGAGTACATCGAATCCGGTTAAACCATCCCTGCAAGGGCCAACTGCCGTGGACAACAGCGTGTGGATGAACGGGGTCATCGTCGGCTAGCTCGCATTGTAACAGCGGATAGACGGGCCACAGTGCAAGAAATCACTCGAAAATTTAACGCTGGTGCAAAAAACGTGTAAGCAGCCACACTATCCAGAACCATCTCCTCGCTATGCGGTACAGAAGCGATCGTCCCACGAGGGTACCGCTGCTGGCCGCACATCACAGGGTGCAAAGATTAGCATGTACGTGGGCACATCCCCACTTGACCCTAGATATGTGGAAAAATGTTGCCTGGACTGATGAGTCGAGATTTACGTTGGGACATGCGGATGGCAGGATACGAGTACGGCGCGAACCACATGAAGCGATGGATCTTTCTTGCCAGCAGGATACTCTTCTAGCTAGTGGGGGTGGCATTCTCGTCTGGGGACTGTTTACGTGGACTGAAATTTGACCCCTGGTACGTGTGACATCTTCCCTCACAGGACAACGTTACTGGAATATCCTGGACAACCATTTGCACCCGTTTGTGTGCCTTCAACATCCCACTGGGAACCTCATCCTGCAACAAGACAATTCACCGTGCCATCGCTCCCGAATTGTATCCGAATGGTTGGATGAACACTCCGCCGACGTGACCTCGCTTCCTTGGCCAGCTAGGTCACCTGACCTCATTCCCATTGAGCACATCTGGGATGTCATCGAGAGAGATGTTCGAGGATCTGACCCCCTCCATCGAGTCTTCGTGAACTGTGGGAGCTTGTTCAAGGGTCGTGGATCCGTATGGCTTCCCAACGCTTCCGGTGTCTTGTCGAGTAAATGCAGAGACGAATCGCCGCCGTCATCAGGGCGAAAGGTGGTGCTACACGTTACTAGACAGATATCTCTAATTCAATTGCTCTTCAGTGTATAATGAAGGAAAAAATTACAGCACAGTAAATTCAGGAGTAGCATGAGAAATATTTACGAAACATTAATTCACCAAATTGTTCCTGAATTTAGAAGAAAACACTGTTTGAACTTTTCCTTTGAGATATCGCGGCTGCGTATTGTGCTTACTTCTTAATGTTTACGGAAAGTAAATATTGGTACACTGAGATTTTCCCGTAGTAGAAAATATTATTATTCTTTGGGACTAAATCTTGGATGTGCTGCTGTATATGGAATGGTCAGGTATGTCACAGTGAAATTCCTTCAAGCCATATAATCGTCTGTTAGCTGTTAGAGGCCGACAGTCGTCCTACAAAAGAGCACACGGCATTCAAAGAAGTGCTCTTATTGAGCGTCCGGAAACTTCTTTGTATAGTGAAATCTCTCGGTACCTCTTGTCTCCTGTCTATTTCTATTAACAGAGCTAAAGTTATTGTCGAAATTTATACACATCATAAGCGTCCCTGACAAGTAGCGACACTACTTTTTAACATCCCACCTAAAATTAACGATCTGAGGTTTTCAATGACAACTGGTGCTTTACGGAAAACGTAACTGCTAGGCATACACCCACGAAAATGCAGGCACCATTCAGTAAGATTATAGGCCGAAGAGGTCGAAAATTATAACTTATTCGTCTGCCAATGGTAAAACTGTATATCTAAATGGCCGTGTTTATGATCTTCCTTTCCAAAATAGGCAGCATAACCAGTGACTAGAAAAAATAATATGTAAAAAGATTTGTTTTCTGCTGTGACTGTAAGCATTCGTCCCACACCATCTGGCTTTGCAATTCTTAAGGGCCAACAGCATGCTTCTTGACTACAATATTTGTGTATTCTATTGCTTTTTTCAAATCATGGTGCGCTAACCACCTAAAATTTGTAATTTCAGACATAAGAGTCGTATTCACGTGAAGGAATATATGCAAATATCTGTTCACCTCACCAAAATTTAAAATAAAACTGCATGTATGAACGTCTTAACTCATATACGGCGTACGAAGCTTTCTCATGGGTTGATTGGAGAAATATCTATAGTAATAAACAGGCCGTTAGGAAAAAGGTAATTTTACAAAATGGGGTGTAAGTGTGCCCCCTTTTAAAAAGCTTTCACCAACGAAGTATTTTGTGCATATTGTGGTTCTTATTTTACAAATGATTTCATAACATAATTTATTAATCTCTGATTTGAGACTTGGATTCAAAATAGAAACAATTAAACTTTTTGTAATCGAATAGTGGCTGCACTAGTGCACTGTTTCAAAAATCCCGCAATTGTATTATGAAAGGCAAAAGTATTATTAAACTCTGGTAAGAAATATCATGCAAAAAAGGAAAAAAGAAATTTCGTGAAAAACGCAATCGTGATTTTAGGTTTGAACGTACGTTTAATTTCGAGCCTGAGTTGAAGATGATGTTCAGGGACGTTATTAAGAAACATTTCAGCCAGAACGGGAAATGAAGCAGGAGAGTTTTTAAACAGATTCATTAGCTATCTCTGAAATTTCCAATGCAATTTAAATATTTTATGATTACTCATAGCACGCAGATGTATTTCATTCATAAATTTAACATCATTAGCTGTATCTTATGCTTAAAAGTGAAACCTGGAAACTGAAATGAATAGCAACAATCACTGAACAGATTTCCTAATAAAATGAGTTTAAAATGAATTAAGTTCTCATTCCTTTTAATGCACTGCATCAAATTATACTTCATCGATTACAAGAGATTCAGAATCAGTTATACGTGACTGTGTTCTTG
This sequence comes from Macrothele yani, assembly GCA_039090855.1. NCBI lineage: Eukaryota > Metazoa > Arthropoda > Arachnida > Araneae > Macrothelidae > Macrothele > Macrothele yani. The sequence continues at coordinate 81,010,895 of CM077002.1, forward strand.
TGCCCTTAAAGAATTGTTTCTTGCTCTGGAACAGATTAAAATACAAAACTTCTGTGAATGGGTGAATTGGAATTTTAAGGAAATTATGTTTGTTTATTTTGTGCTTGTTTGCTCTTAAGAAAATTCTAAATTTTTGTCCTTAATAATTAACTTTGCTTCTGAATTTTTCTTTGGGCTACTGTTTTAAAAAAATTGCTGACATTTATGGTTTAATTGCTGCTTTCTGTTAAACGTTCAGCGTCGGTAGCTTCACCGTGAGCAACTCAATGGGCTATAAGCAGTCGCCCGTCCCTAATTTAGGGTCACTGGTTCCAGGGAAGGAAGAGAGCCAGTGCCGTAAGACAAATACAACATCCATGCCTGACCGGGATTTGAACCCGGACACTTTCCAGACGAATGATCAGAGGCCATCGCTTAGACCACTGCGCCACCGGGGCGACCGTCGTCGGCAGCTTGGTGAACGTGTGCTGAGGTGTTACGTAATAATAATGCTGTACATATATCATTTTTGCTTCGTTTAAGAAGTACATTTTTAGACTGTTCTGATTATTCATATTCTGTAAATCTGCACTGCAATCTTTACATTGCTCATTATTGGAGACATTTTGTACCTGTACATATTAACTTTGCAGGATATGGAGCACTTTAATTGGGTAAGATTTCTATCACTTAATATGTCTTGACCTGCCCCGTGGCCCAGTGGTCTAAGCGATGGCTTCTGCCCATTCGTCGGAGGTGGCTCTGGGTTCGAATCTCGGTAAGGCATGGGTGTTGTGTTTGTCTTACGGCACTGGCTCTCTCCCTTCCCTGGTATCAGTGACCCTAAATTAAGTACAGGCCCATTGACATGCTCACTGTGATCGTGAAACCCTTAATCTCTTTCTCTATTATATACACTGAAGTGCCATAAAAACTGGTACAGACGAGCTTATGTAAAATAAATAGCAACATCACTTATGCGCGCACTCGATTGCGTCCGCCAGTGCGTATATAAAGCGATAGATATTCTTGCCAGCTGTCAGAGCTGTTTTCGGTATGAGAATAACAATTAATAACGATTTAAGCGGTTTTCAACGCGGTGTCATAAGCGAAGTTCGGATTTTCACGGACGACCATTGCAAGGGTGTACCGTGACTACAAGAATTCCGGCAAAACTTTCAGCCTACGATATCAGTGTGGACGTAAAAAGACATTGGGTGAACGTTACCATCCTCGGCTGTCAAGAATCGTTTCACGCGATAGGCGTGCAACACTCTCGCAGGTATCATCAGAATTCAATACTGGAGCCTCAACAAGCATCAGCGTCCGGACTGTGCAAAGTACTCTGCACAATATGAGCTTTGGGAGCCGACGCTCAACTCGAGTCCCCTTGATGGGTGCACGACACAGAGCTATGCGCCTCGCTTGGGCACGGCAGCACCGCCACTGGACACTTGGTGACTGGAAACAAGTAGCCTTGTCTGACGAGTTGCGTTTCCAAATGTATCGAGCAGATGGAAGGATTCGTGTGTGGCGCAAACCCCATGGGGCTATCGATCGCGCCTGTCAACAGGGAACTGTACCGGCTGGTAGGGGGGGGAGGTCCGTAATAGCATGGGGTGTGTTTAGCTGGACTTCACTGGGACCCCTGGTACGTCCACAAACGTCTGTGACCGGGCAACGCTATGTGCACATCCTTACTGACGAGGTACACCCGTTCATGTCCTGCATTCATGCTGATGGGTTGAGCCTGTTCCAACAGAACAATGCACCTCCACACAAGTGTCGGGACACCATATTATGGTTAGAGGAGCATTCATCTAAGTTTGGGGTATTGCCATTCCTACCCAAGTCCCCAGATCTGAACGTGATAGAACATATTTGGGATGCCATGCAACGCGCTATCAAACACAGGAATCCGTCACCTCGGAATACACCCGAATTGTGGAACGCTCTGCAAGAATTATGGTGTTCATTGCCTACAGCATATTTCCAGAAGCTAGTGGAGTCCATGCCCCGTCGTATTTCTGCTGCCCTGCGCTCCCGTGGGGAACCTACCAAGTATTAGACTGGTGTACCAGTTTTTCTAGCACTTCAGTGTATATATGTGCATGCAATAGAACTCCAATTGTCCAGATTAACTCGGACAACAGCCCATCCGAATATTCGGAAAATCCGGGTTGTCTTTTTTCTGTAGGCCAAATACGTATTTATTAATTAAAGCAAAGGAATTTAATTTCTCATTTATCGTATTTTGTAATAACAAACGTTTTACAGTTTTAAAAATAAATATCTACTGTACTATATTATCATTTGTATTATTTAAATGAACGAAAAACTATAAACACGTAAATAAAGTAACAAAAATCTTAATTTTACTCGGCCTTGAAATAAGAAGAACAAGCGACCCGGATAATTGGAGTTCCGGATATCTGGAGTCCAGAAAATTAGAGTTCTACTATATAGGTTTTGAACTTAATTTCGTACTTTCAGTTCTTAAATAAAAAAATCCATATTTTGAGTTTTAAAATGAAACTGACTAGCATTCTTTCTGGCAATATTTCGCATCCTCTTTTTATAACAACTTTTGTATATGCTTTGAAAAACACTAACCTCGTATTCTCCGAGTGGCAAAGTGACCCCAGTAATCAGAAGGCAAGGCTACCAATTGCAGAACGCATGTCACAAAACCAACCACTACTGCGCAGGTGGGCAGTATAGCGAAAGCCGTGCACATCTCGGCATATCGACCTCTAAACCTGAAAGCAAAAACGTTGAATTTGTAATGAAAGTAAGTTAATGTTTTTTTACGATTTCGGTTTTTTACAACATTTTTACGAGACCGTGGTCATGTACTACAATCCTTAAATGGATGGCCCAGTGTACTTTCTAGTAATTTTTATTAGTTACGATTTATTAAAATAGTAATACATTTTCAATACAATGTTGAATCTTACCTTTACAAGCTGATGTGGCCGCGGCACCAGGTGAAGGATCGCGTGCAGTGAAGCACCTGATATCTCCACCAAAAAAAAAAAAAATATAGATAAATAAATAAAAATAAAAGAAAAAAAAACTAAAGAAAATGTTGTCAAAAATTTTGCCCCTCCTCCGCTGCCCGAGGCTAGCAAGGAGTTTTCCTACTTGCGTTGGCAACCAAAAATTATTCAACAACAAATTAAATTATTTGATTCCAATAATTAATAATGACCTCCCATAATTAATTACAACATATTAACTATTAACTTTCCGCAAAACGCGTAACGCGATTGGGCGTGGAGGCCTGGATTTAACTCCAGCACGTCCCAATCTACGGAAAAGTCACAGCAACGCACACACACACACACTCGAAAAGATACCCAACGCTCATTTCACGCATGCTTGACATTTAATATTAAACAATATATTAGATACACTGCCACCTTTATCCATAAAGTGGCACAAAAATCTGCTGAGATGAATGTATGGTGGGCTGCTCTATCGGCAGCATAACTACGCACCATGATTTAAACACTCTATCACTGATTAAAAACGATAACACTGATTTAACTAACTCTGATTTAACAACTAACACTGATTCAAACACTGTTCACTGATGAAATTCTAGCACGCACAATAAACAAATAGAGCAAAGGAAACATATGTGAGAGATTACCCAAAACATTTAAATACACACTTAAAAAAAACGAGAATTTATATAGTACGAGCGTGGGTACCAGTAATTAAAATGATACAGTAATTATCATGACTGCCGCAGTTTAATTATAAGCTATATATATCTCTATACCATTACACACACCCTGCATAGGCTCGAGGCCAAATTAGCAGAGAAGAGATCTTAATAATTATGGCCATAGCACAAAGAAAAAATCCACGAATAAAATGTGTTGGAGGCCTCCGATTCATGCGTACTCCCTTTCACAGGGGACAGAGTTCTACACGCGGTTTCACCATCCGACGGCACTGGTAAGTTGTGAGCAACTGTTCATAAAAACTCCACATACCTTGGCAGTCTTTAAGAGGTCCTTAGCGCGGAGAAGAGGCAAGAAATATCCTGCCTTTCGTTTGGCGACCGCCTAGGCACTTGTGCACTAATGTCGACTTAATTGCGGTCGAGAAGCTCCATGTCCAAAGGACTGAGATGTCGCTCATTTTTAGAGGGGATCATTCATAGCCCTCCTTACTTGCTTCTCTGCTTCTTTTAGCCTCTCCCAGCGGTCAGCTCTCAGGCCTTGGTTCCATACACCTCGCTAATGCTTTTCTCTTGCGTGTTTTTGCATTCGCCTCCGTCCTGAGAATGCCTCGCCGCTTGTTTTCTTCTTCTCCTGGGTCCTCCCTCCTCTTTGTCCTGTCACAAACAAGGGCTCCTCTTCGCCACTTGAAGAGGGATTTATCGCCTTGTTTTCAACTGTGTGTGGCCTTCGGTTTTCCCTTATGCAGTCCCGTTAGGAGAAAATGCCACCGCCAGAATGTATATTTTTAAAGCTTCAAGAGGGAATTTTGGAGGTGAGTTTGGCAGACTTTCGTTAGAGTTGAAAATGCACAAGATTGTTGCTATGAGTCCGAAATAGAGATGGTCTGTCGCCATGTGGCCTTTCACGATTCTCGTTTGTCAGAAGGCTACGAATTATGAACTTTTCAAATAATGAACAAACAACAATGGCAGTGATGAACAAATTAGAGGATCAATTACCGTAATTAATTATAACTATGAGTGCCGCCTTGCAGTTACATCGAAACAAAAATTTATCGCATAAATGAAATATAAAGATTTTCCACAAGTTAGGCTGCACCATATAACAACAAGGACAAATAATTGTTTTACAGGAAAATATAAAATGGATGTGCTCAACGTACAACTTTTTAATATTAAATTACATTGTACTCAGCAGCACGCGCAGGTACAAAAGTAAAGTTATGAACACAAAAATTGAAATTTCTCAAAACTTTTTTTTTATAAAAATTTATAGCAGGTGTGAATCAGTTCTTCATCTTACAATCAAACTGCATAGTTATCTTTATATTCATCATCGCTACCGCAAATAAATACGCTATTGACTGTTACGTTTATCTGAAGGTACAACATTACATCCAAAATAGTGAATCAAATTGTTAGTTGTTTTTTTCCTAGAAAAACGTTTTTCTGAAGGTGCAACATTACATCCAAAATAGCATATCAAATTTTTAGTTGTTTTTTCCTGGAAAAATGTTTATCTGAAGGTACAACATTACATCCAAAATAGTGAATCAAATCTTTAGTTGTGTTTTTTTCCTGGAAAATAAATAGAGAAAATTGGCGTGAGGAGACTATTTTGTAGGGTTACTGCCCTTGCCACCCTAACCTCTATGTTCAGCTCTGCTAATATGATTGGCAGTTTAATTCAAGAATTACATTGCATTGACTTTTACATCCGAAAACCTACTGTTCCTTAATTTATGAGAAGCACTGGGTTAGAAATGGCAGATATCCAGTGTAGATATTTCTGTTACATATATCGCAAAGCTTTTAATGCACACACAAAATCTGTTTGCACGTTCAATGCAACAGTTATACACAAAGGAAACTTTTGAAAAGCGAAATGAATATGTTAGATGCATGTGATATGGACTAATGATGTATCAGAATTTATAGGATAAAACCAATATTATTGTTCTGAATGAAAACAGTAAAGTCACATTCGATGCAAGTCTGTTTCATTCACAGTTCATAACTACTATTTAAGGTTATTTACTGCCGGAAGAAACAGATGAGCGGCCTTTATATGTAGTTCCATTTCCGGCATTTTTTTGTTCATGTAAATCTGTTGATTGATACTTTTCAGGCATCAATTTGCCATTCCTGTTTGTCTCTCATGAACTGCTCATCTATTTCGAAGCATCTTTTACTTAAAGGACTACATTATTTCACTGAATTCTACAATTTTCAAAGGTTTCTACAAGAACCTTTGCTTCAAAGCTTAGCATCAACTTTCTCTCTTCTCTAACCCGTAAAAGAAGCAAGATTTGATTCCATCCCTTGATATACCGTGAGAGCGTGCGTTGAAATTGAGAGAGGGGTAGTACCTTTGGAATAAATAAAACATCCCCTCTTACCTGGCTTCAAACTTGGGTTCAGAGACTGCGTATCTGTCAGCATCAGCAGCTGCTATTTTACAGGTATTTTGAAGGAGAGCGAGATATAGCAATACAATTTTGATACCTAGTACTGCCAGAATAGTTTACTATGTTACGAATAGTTTACTGCTGCTGGCAAACAGTGAACACGGGAAGGTGTTTCACGCCGTCATTCAGAATCATGTTGTCCTTGAATGAAAACAGATCGTGGTGATTATCATATCTCCTATCTCCCTGATGTCTATGAGTCCAAGATATCCAGTCAAAGAACGACTGAAGAGCACCTCCCGCATCTGTCAGTGCCGTCCATCAGTACGTACACAGTGCTGATTCACGAACGAGAGATGCTTTCTTTTCTGCAAAAACTATGTTGAAATCACGCATCGGAGGAGCTTAGTTCTAACACGTGGGAAAATATCGTCTTCACTGAAGAGTTAGTCTTGAACAGAGCAATATCGTACTCGTATTTGGTGAAGTACGATGAAAGAACTACTATGCCGTGTAGCGTTGAGCACACTACCAGGATCCTAGTGTGGGACTCCATTTTTTATGACAGTCGGTCTTCTCTCATAGTAATTGATAAGAACTTAACCGTCGAGCTCTATGTGCACATCATTCTCAAATTGTGGTTCCACCATTCCATTAGAGCATGCTTAAGACCACATTCCTGCATTAATATGCAAGACCACATTGCTAAACAGCGTGTGTAAGCAGTTCCCGTACTTTCATGGACAGCCTGGTGGCGGGATTAATCGCCGATAGAGCGCATCTAGCAGATCATGAAACGAGAATGGAACTGATCTCAAAGCATGATCTGACGAATCCCCATGAGCAAGCCAGCAGTTTTGGAGCCCCATAGACCGAGACATTATTAAGATCCTTTCTGATTCATTCCCAAACGGCAATCGCGCTTGTACTATCACAAGAGGCGACCACATCTCGTACTGATATTACACTGACATCGGTGCATCCGCCTCCTTGAACAGGATGCAAATGTGATCATTTGTTACTTATGAAAGAAATACGGGATTACACTATCGGATTGTCATCTTTAAAATTTGTATTTGTTACTTACTTTAGCCCACCTTGTAGCATGTTATTCTGTATTGCACACACGACATTCCTTCTGGGTGGGGCAGTTGTTTTTCGTTGGGGAGTGTACACTGAAGAGCAATTGAATTAGAGACAGCTGGCGTTATGCAAATGTGGCGCTGTGGGAGGCCCTGTAAACGGAAACAACATGACGTATGCAGCGATCCGACAATATATGGAGTGATACGATGGGAATCAGTAAGAGTCGGACCCAGTATGGGTAAGACGAAGGATCTAAGCGCATTTGATCGTGGGAAAATAGTCGGGGCCCGACGAATGGGTCACTCCATCTCGGAAGTCGTGCAAGCACTGGGATTTTCACGAGCCACTGTATCACGGGTGCACCGTGAGTACATCGAATCCGGTAAAATCATCATTGCAAAGGCCAACTGCCGTGGACAAGAGCGTGTGGATGAGCTGGGTCATCGTCGGCTATCTCGCGTTGTAACAGCGGACAGACGGTCCACAGTGCAAGAAATCACTCGGCAATTTAACGCTGTTGCACAAAAACATGTAAGCAGCCACACCATCCAGAACCATCTCCTCGCTATGGGGTACAGAAGCCATCGTCCCACGAAGATACTGCTGCTGACCGCACATCACAGGGTGCAAAGACTAGCATGAGCGCAGGAACATCGCCACTGGACCCTAGACATGTGGAAAAATGTTGCCTGGACTGATGAGTCGAGATTCGCGTTGGTACATGCGGATGACAGGATACGAGTACGGCGCAAACCACATGAAGCGATGGATCCTTCTTGCCAGCAGGGTACTCTTCAAGTTGGTGGGTGTGACATTCTCGTCTGGGGACTGTTTACGTGGACTGAAATAGGACCCCTGGTACGTGTGAATTGTCCCTCACAGGTCAACGTTACCAAGATTTCCTGGACGACCATTTGCTCTCGTTTGTGCGTCTTCAAGATCCCACTGGGGACCTCATCCTACAACAAGACAATGCACCGTGCCATCGCTCCCGAATTGTATCCGAATGGTTGGATGAACACTCCACCGACGTGACCTGTCTTCCTTGGCCAGCTAGGTCACATGACCTCAATCCCATCAAGCACATCCGGGATGCCATCGAGAGAGATGTTCGAGGCTCTGATCCCACTCCATCAAATCTTCGTGAACTGTGGGAGCTTATTCAAGGGTCGTGGATCCGTATGGCTTCCCAACGCTTCCGGTGTCCTGTCGAGTCCATGCCGAGACGAATCGCCGCCGTCATCAAGGCGAAAGGTGGTGCTACACGTTACTAGACAGGTATCTCTAATTCAATTGCTCTTCAGTGTATTTTATTGAATATAATCGCAGGTAAACTCATCATTCAGAGAAAACATCCAATAGCTTGTAGCATGCTAGATAACTTTTTTATGAATGAAAAAATTACGTACCATCCCACTGCGTGAAATAACTGAAAACGGGACTCATCGGAAGAAGAGACCAGTCTCCAATCATCCAAGATCGAGTGCCGATGTTCTTTTGCTGAGTTGAGACGTACAGTCGGGGGATGTGGTAAAAGCAATGGAACTCTTGGGGGTGGGCGACTACCATAACTTACTGCGGCTAATTATCGCCTAATGATCAGGAAGGAGACGTTTCAGGCACTTTTTCGTCTTTGAAGTTGGCGGTGGTTTGTGCCACTGTCGCTTTCTGGTTGATTGCTCGTATGCGAGACGGACGACAACAGCGACGTTCATCCGCCAGTTCTCCGCCCACAGCGCTGTCCACGCACTGAAAAAAAAATTGCTGCAGCAGCAAGAAATCCGTTTCCTGTGGGAAGTTTTTATTGCTCGTCTAGCAAACCAACTTTGCTACTTCAGCAAATATTTCTGCTGCAGAAGTCGATCTCTAGCAACGTCGCTTTGCTCGTCCAGCAAACCAATTTTGCTACTTCGGCAAAATATTTCTGTTAGAGACGTCGATCTCCAGCAATGGGAACTTGCTGGTCTATCAAATGAACTTTGCTACTTCAGCAAATATTTTTGCTACACATGCCGAACTCCAGCAATGTCAGTTTGCTGATCCAACAAACAAACTTTGTTACTGTAGCAAATAATTTCTGCTACAGAGCAAAATTCTTTGCAATGTTGAATTTCTACTTCACCCAAGATGTAATGCTACAAACACAAATCTGTAGTAATTTTGATTTCCTTGTTGGAATTTACTAAATTCCATTTATTCCATGATTTCCTATTCTGGCAAATCAACATTTCCGGTGATTTATCTTTGCATATAGCAGTTACTCTTTGTTAAAGTAGCATAAAAATAATCATTCCAAATCTATGGGTCATCAAACAATCACCATTTTTTGCAAAAATGTCCTTATATTTCAGTGGATTCACGAATAATGCAACAATTTCAACCATCGCTACAGGAATTTCGTTACCAATAAAATTTATAAAAGTAAAACAATTAGTGATAACGCTGAGAATCCACCAGCCATGGAATTAATACACTATAGGTTATATATATATATATACATATATATACTCCCCCTCCATATGTATACACACCCTTCACTAGCAAATTGTTTGCAAAATAAAAAATAAATAAATAAGTAAATAAAATAAAATAAATTAAAAATAATTTTTTTTAGGACCTATTAACAAATAAAAGTTTTTAGGATCCCACAATAATTAAATTTTTCCTACCCACAAACAAAACATTTACCTAGCAAATGAACTGCTTTCAGCAGCTGCATGAAAACATTTGCAATCACCCCCAAAAAAATTATAGAACTCTACAATGCCAGCTGTTTGTAATATTCCACGAGCAGTGCAACAAAATCAGAGGATGGAGTGGGCACATCACTTTACTAAAAGTATATCTAAAAATTTGGAATTTAACTACACAGTCTGCCTTCTAACGAAAGTGGCCAAGGTAGATAACATATTGTTCAACAGTTTCCATACAGACAATTTCTACAAACTTTATGAAATGGATACCCAATCTGCCAATTATTGTCTGAGAAGGAATATTCAGTAGAAGAATTCTGAAAAAAAAAATTATTAATTGTGATACTGATGGATTTTGCATGAGTGGGAAGTCATTTTTGGTTTACTTTTTTCCCTCCAACATTCAAGCCAGAAAACAGGAAGTACCTTCTTGTGATAGTGATGCTTTTGTCAACACTGAAGACTTCAAAATGTGATGCATAAACACTTTAGAATGTGATCCCAAATTTGAATGCACACAAATTTAGGATCAAGTACTTGTTAAACTTAGAGAAAATGGAGGCTCAAAGACACAAGATCTATTCTCGGTTCTAGTTTGTTTAATTAAAATCAGTTAAGCCAGAAAAAAAAATAACACCACACTTATTTTGTACTATTCAGGCATATACAACCTGTACATAGCTGATATCTAGTGTAATAAAAGAAAAAAAAATATCCGCTTTAGAAAACAGTTCCATGCTTCAGTCTACTTCATTGTATTTCAGCAAGCAAGATACTACATCTGGGGTTCATTACATTTTTTCATTAGAATCTTTCTTTTTTTTTTCAAGTTATTAGATCCTGAATATTTCTTCTCGTACAGATGTCCTGATAATTTTAGGGGAGTAGTTCATTTATATGGTAGCATGCTCACTTCATATAGTCACTGTTCAGAACCTTCTGGCATCAAACTGCACACACCGTACTTCAGAATGACTGAAATTCCAATACCTAAGGAATTGTTTTCAAATGGAAGCTGTATGCTTCATTTTTCATTCAGTGAGTGTACTGCTGCTATTACTGATTGTGAGAGGACACCACAAGTCAGGCTCACATACAGGGTCGGATTGAACTTTTGCGGGGCCCAGGGCGAAATTTCATATAGAGGGCCCTAGGAAATGAATTTCATAGTTTAATGAAATCATTGTATGAAGAATGAAAATAGACAAAAATTATCATAAAGGAAAATGATTATCTCAAATTATTGTGAGCTTAAGAAAAAGACCATCATATGGATTGAAAATTCAGAGAGAGAGAGAGAGAGAGAGAGAGAGAGAGAGAGAGAGAGAGAGAGTAAGCAGTTTCTTTATGATAAAATTCGTGTATTTTCATTTTTCAGAGACAGACAGACAGGTAGAGTGAGAGAGAGAGAGAGAGAGAGAGAGAGAGAGAGAGAGAGAGAGAGAGAGAGAGAGAGAGAGAGAGAGTAAGCAGTTTCTTTATGATAAAATTCGTGTATTTTCATTTTTCAGAGACAGACAGACAGGTAGAGTGAGAGAGAGAGAGAGAGAGAGAGACAGACCGACAAACAGAGTGAGAGTGGGAGACAGACAGACATTGAGTGGGAGAGAGACAGATAGACAGAGAGTGAGAGAGATAGATAGACAGAGAGTGAGAGAGACAGACAGACAGAATGAAAGAGAGACAGACAGACAGGCAGAAAGTGAGAAAGAGACACACAGACATTGAGAGACAGACACAGTGAGAGAGAGACAGAGAGATAGACAGACATTGAATGAGAGAGACAGAGAGATAGAAAGACATTGAATGAGAGAGAGACAGAGAGACAGACAGACATTGAGTGAGAGAGACAATTAGATAGACAGACAGACAGTTAGACAGACAGAGTGAGAGAGAGACAGATAGACAGACAGAGTGAGAGAGATACAGACAGACAGACAGAGAGAGAGACAGACAACAAACAGATCGACAGACAATGAGAGAGACAGACAGATAGACAGACATTGAGTGAGAGAGGGACAGACAGAAAGACAGAGATACAAGCAGACAGACAAAGAGAGGGGAAGAGAATAAAAAGTGCTGAAATCTACGACTTTCTTTCTGGAGAGGAGGAAGTTTAGGTTGCTTTATTATCTTAATAAGAACTTACCTGCAAAATGATAAAAAAGATAACTTTAACTAATCTGCGTAGCAAAAAATTTTCCATAGCAAACATTTTTGCGTATTGAATAATAACGATCCCTCTTAAATAAATTCGTATATATATAATTTTTTTTTCCTGGTACATGTTTTAGTGATTGATTTTTGATGAAAAGTGGAATAACTGGTAAATTAATTACTTTATTCACCTCTTATACGCGCTCATGTATAAAAATTGCCTCCCCCCCCCAACACTGTTTTTAAAGTCGCTAAACGATTGACCTCTATATATAGCCCAGATACAACTTTAATATTGTTCTTTTCATTTTTTTTTTAATTTCAGTACCAGGTTTACGCACAAATTGTTGAGTATATAATAGGGAGTCACAAAAAGTGATGAAATTTAATTTCTTATTTCATGAATATGGAAAAGTTTAAGGTTTAAATAAGTTGGGGGGGGGGGCTATAAACTGAAAAAAAATTATAACAGGTTAGTAAAATCATGCAATGCATTGATTATGATACGCTTTCCAACATACCAGAAGTCGCGCGCAGACAAACTCTCCTCCTAACCCTGACTATTGATTCGTTCACTATACCTCCAGAACAACATACTAAAGTTTTGTCGCAATAGAAGCATTTTTACTCACGTTATTACTCAAGTTATGAGGATAATGGCTGTGAAAAAAATCTCGCTGATGTGCCATGTCCTATGATCCCATTTCGATGATATTAAAAATAATTGGTTCAGTATACTTCTGGACCAACATACTAAAGTTTTGTCGCAATAGAAGCATTTTTATTCAAGTTATGAGCATAATTGCTGTGGAATAAATCTCGCTCCTGTGCCCTGACTTTGATCCCATTTCCATGACATTCTGCATAACCTGTTCAGTTTAATTCCAGAACAACATGATAAAGTTTTGTGGCAATCGAAGCATTTTTACGTAAGCTATGACGCATAAGAGCGATGGAATGGATCCCGCTCCTACGTCCTGACCTTTGACCCCATTTCGCTTATTTTCTATAGAGTTCGTCCCCAGCTTGTACCCTACCACATACTAAAATTTAATTGAAATTGAATAATTTTTACGCGAGTTATTGGGTGGACAGACAGACAGGCAGACGGACAAAGCTGGAGCATATACGCTTCTTCAACCTTTTTTTGGAAAACGTAAAAATAAATTTCTGAGGGCCTTACGCCCCAAAACTTAAAAAAATAACAATAAATATAGAGAATTCTAGCAAAAACAATTTTGTTTTTGTTTTGTAAAGTGCGGGGCCCGGGTTGCCCTTATGGTCCAGCCGGCCTTGCTCACATATATCATAAGACGTTCATAATAGCAGTGTGTGTGTGTGTGTGTGTGTGTGTGTAAAGCAAATTTGTATTTGAGTCATCTGGGGTGCATGTAGTTGGATGGCATAAACTTATGTTCCTTCTTCACACACATATCATACAGTGTATGAAGGAAATTTCGATTCGAATAATCTGTGAAGCAGTTGGGTGGCATGAACACTACTTTAAACAAGATGGTGGTAGACCTCATTTTCAATTGAACTGGTGGGATCAGTGTTTGATGATACGGTGACTTCTAACTGGCAGTGGCCATCATACCTTACTTTTGTTAGAAATTCTAAAAGGTTCGCGCGTTGATCGCAAATGACGGATTCAACAAACGAAAGAGAATTCTTGAACTCACAGAACGAATGGTTGAAAGCATAAAGAGTATTTACCACCTTTAAATAGATAATCCTTTATTCTTTAATCAAATGAGTATATTCACATCACATCACACTGAACATCTAAGAACAACGTAGGTTGAAAACACAAGCTATCCAATTTTATATTGGTTTTTGGAACAACATCACATACGCAGTACGTTCACACATAACTACATCTTTTTATTTTCGGTTCTCACGGAAACAGTTTTTCTTTTCTCATGTCGAAGGTCAGCACTTCACGACTTCTTGCGTTTTAGTGAGAATGAGAGTTTTCTTTCTTTTTTCAAATAGGTTCGCTTAACGCAGCAACTGTTCTTTTGTGTGGAACTTGTACGGACACATCGCACTCTTTCCAACAACTTTTACTTCGGACTTACCTTCAAATCGTACCATAACGTCGTTCCCGAAACCCCAGTTGTTCAGTCGATCTCGTATATCAGACATTTCCATGCACATATGAAGTCGTCGGTTTCTTCCAAATTATTCTTTCAAATTTGACATACACACCATACCACAACCAGTTAGATATTCTTTGCCACAACAACACACCAGACCGTCCATGAGACCGCCATCATGCTGGAATTCATGAACGGTTATTAGTGCATTTAGCCAAACTTTCTTCGCGGTACTAGCGTTTTCAGCTGTTACCATCATCTTGAATTTTGCTGAATATTACAGACACGTTTGCTGCAGTTACTCATTTTTTTATGGCAGATGGTGTGGCTGACATAGCAAAAGCATTTAGTTGTTTCAGCAAAGTGATTCGTGCGGCCAATAAAATTTCTGCTGTACTAAGTAAATTTCTGTCAGCAAAAAAAAAAAAAAAATTGCTTAAGTACCTAAATAGGCTTTGCTATAAAAAACAAAAAAATATTGTTGTTTGCTAGAGCAGCAAATATTTTGGCATTTCGAGCAAAACTCAATGCAGCAAAATTGGTTTTTCTGCTCCATCTTAGTTTGTTTTTTCAGTGCGATGCCATGTGATGTAGGACATGGCGTGTTCCCTATTCACTCTTGATAAAGTAAAACTCGGATTCTGCAATTCCTATTCTACCTCCGAGATAGAGTGGCCCATGCATTGGGCACCCACTACCATCCCTCTTTCAAACTCTGTAAACTTACGGCATTTATCCATATTAATATCGAATTACCATATACGTGAATGTAGGGATACCCTCCTCTACTGAATAGGTATACCTGCAAGCAGTTAGTATGTCCACTAGCGAGAGGAGTAACAGCGCCGCCTTGCCCATGAACCACGTATCCAATGATTTCTGTCCTATCAGTGTAATGCTGTTAGGCTGCTTCTCTGAACGACGTTCACTAGGGTGTAACATAGTGAATATGCAGACAAAGAAATAAATGTATAAGACAGTGCATACAGGAAAAGGCATTTGGAGTAGAAAGCAGGATAACAGACAAACAAATCGTATCTTGTTCATGCATATGATATAATGGCATTAGTAACAACATACAAACAGATTGTGGATTGTATGGGAGATTCCAATCGAAAGGTGTAATGCATTCTAATTTCAAGGGAATCGATGATGTCACAACATCTGTGCTTGTTTTATACCCTTAAATGATAGGGAAAATAGATAGATGTAAAAATAGAGCTCATGAAAATAATCTTAAAATCAAACAATGTGGACTGTAGGAACAGAAATGCAAACAATTTTTTGAAGATAGTTTTTTTCAGGAAACAAACAATAAAGGATCTATGAAGTGATTAAAAAATTGTCTAAGCAGAAAGACAAAGTAGTGAACCTAGTGCGGAGAGGGATTTCGGAAGTAATTTTCCTGAAGCCCAGAAAAGACATAGAAATGCGGTACTTGAGTGAAAAACTTCAACAGAAAAAAGGAAGAATTGAAAATTTAAAATAGTATGGAATGAAATACCATTAAATAACAGGGTATTTTACAACAACAAGAAATTATGCAAAAATAAAAATTGTAGCAGTTGGTGAGAAACAGAATATTAATGAAATCTACGACTAATTTGTCACAAGAGACGGAAAAGATTACAGAAACCTTAAAAATAATAAAAAAAGAATATCACGCGAATTAAACACTTGAGAAATGAACATAACTTGGTGATAATAAGCGATAAAGACATAAAATAATACTTTGTAAAAACCCTGAACAGAACGGGCTAAAGATTAATAAGAGAAAAATGAGAACCAAATCAAGCATTAACAGCAAATTTTGAGGAACAAAAGTGCAAAATTCCCTGAAAAAATCAGGAAAACTGCAAATGTTTTTGGAGTCAGAAAAATATCTATGGAAGTGCAGAACGACTAAGATGTAGAAAATATTGGAATGCAATTGAAAATAAACTTGACATAAAGTCATTCAGATGAAATTAAGATCTTCTTGATTCCGTTTTCACGAAAGAAGACGGATTTGCAAAACTGAAAACTCTACTGGAGTAAAACGAATTTCACATAACATCAATGTATGGAAAATGACATCGAATAAAAATCGAAAGAACAGGTTAAGATAGCAGAAGAATAGCTGGAATCGGGTGGGGGGGGAGAAGTAAGTACTGCAGGTACCATATTGGCCCTAAGACAACTCCCGGACAAATACGGAACAGCGCTGTTCCGTTTGACTTGACATAAGAATTATTTTTAAAGCAGAATCTGCAAAATATTTCATTTGTAACAAAGATATAAACAACAATAAAGTAATGTAGTGATCGTTATTTTCCCAATCTAATAATAATTCCGAATCTTCATGCATTCTTTGGTATAGAAAAACTGCATTATTTACCGTTCTACTTCTAATTTCTGGTCCATATTTTATTAACTTGAAAGTCAATGGGTAGTAAAATTATTAATCTCCTTAGCGTACATTCTCTTCCTAACTGCATATAGGCAAACTAGAAGAAATATATCTAAAGTGCATTCTTCCGGCACAACATCCTAATCTTTGAATATCATTTCACCATAATCAACTGAACGGTGTGTGTGTGTGTGTGAAGAATTGACAATGGCCAAAAGATTATTCCACAGACCGCTACTAGTGCTGGCAGCCAAAATCAATATATTCTGTCCTGAAACTTGCAGTGTAATTATTTAATTAAATGGTTTCACTTATAACATTACTTATCGAATTCTTGTAGCACTGGAGTTTCTTAACCGTATGCCCTGGATAACTAGCACAAAATCCCAAATTATATCGAGAGCAATAACAGATTTTTAATGACCAGAATAGAACTGTCAGTTTACTTACGAAAAAATATCTTCATGACACATCAGACAGATAATTCGTCAGTGATAATCATCATCAGCAACCCACGGGTTACCTTAAACAGTTTGCAGCAGTACTCTTCAACAAGTGCTACAAAACTGAACCTCTGTATTTTGAGGCTTCAAGAATCCCAAAACAAATACAACTTTTTTCAGAAATACACTCTTTGCCAAAAATCAAAAAACAAAACACTCCGATAATGTCGTTCGATCGTGATAAACCTCCGCATGAAAATACCTCAAGTCCGAATACGCAAATGATTAAAAAATAACGACCTATGACTAAATAGTGGCCCACCACAGCGCATGGACACCGTGCATCGTGGAGGGTATTTTAAGAACAAAGCTTGCACGCTGGGACAATTGTGACAGCGCATTGAGGTTGCATTAACCTCCACACAATGTAAGGATGCGTCGACGTCGGATCCGTGTAAAATACGAACAGTTCAGTGAGTTTGGTAAGAGAAGAAACAGGATGACTTCATTGTACCCAGGATTTTAATTCCAGTGCATGATGCGATATGATAATTCCTAACCATTAAAAACATGTTAAAACAAATCAATGGAACTTCCAAAGGAAGCACAGTAATACAAGATGCATCTGTGTCATATTACCGCACACCATGCGTTTGAAAAAGAAACCAGAACCAGGAGCAGGCTACCCTCTTCGAAATGAATTCCATCCGAAAGATATATATTGAAGTTATTGCTCTGCTATGACAACGACTGACTCACTCTACAACCGCAAAATCATTAAGGCAACGCCATGGCGAGAAGGCACTGTCAGATATAAAAAGAAACTAAGTTAAAAGGGGTGCTTAGATACTCTATAAATGCAGTGCTTAGATACTCTATGATTTGTTGTCTATCAGCGGCTAAAACAAACACAACATCCATGACTCACCGGAAATCTTACTCGAATCCATCTCGGGCGAATGGTCAGAAGCCAGTGTTTAAACCACTGCGCCATCTGGCGGCGTTATATAAGTACAAAGTGTTGTAAGTGTAAGTGTTATAAATATATTGTGAGCTAATTATTCTGTTTTTATGGAAAACTGAAATGATTAGTTATGAAAAACTGAAAGTGGGTTTATTCTCGCGGTGACCTTTCCCCTTTTAACTTAGTTTCTTATTTGATGCATCGAAAAATGTAGAAAATTACTGAAATGTCAAAGAAGAAACGCGAAGAACTAAAAATCATAAACAAATAAATGCGTCTAATGACCTTAATTTTTTCAATATTTTTTGAAAGAGAACTGTTGTATATAGTACAGAGAAGCTTAATACATGCAGTGACCACATAGGCATTACTTGACATTGAATGAACATATCAGGATAAATAGAACCCGAAAAATGATCAGTTTGGGTATTTTTTCTCGGTTTTGTTTTATTTCATTCTTTTCATTAAACTGTCATCCCACTTCTGAACGTACTTCTTCTAATGTTGGAAACGTTTCTTCGAGTTTCCGAGGTAGATGATTTTTTCTTCTCTCAGACAAGTCCTGATAGCCGTTACCAACTCTTACATTGAATTCATAGTAATTTTCACGAAGGTCTCAACTAATCATCGGAAACAGGTTCAAATCACAGTATACCGTATTTAAACTTTAAAGCCGACCCGACCCGACCCGACTCGACCCGGTGGCGCCGTGGTGTAAGTAAGCACTGGCTTATGAACATTCTTCAATGATGGGTTTGGGTTTGAATCCCGTTGAGGATTGGATGCTGTGTTAGTCTAACAGCACTGGCTCTCTCCCTTCCCTGGAACCAGTAACCCTAAATTAGAGACGAGCGGCTGCTTATAGCCTATTGAGTTGCTCATGATGGTCGTTAAACCCCCAATAATAAAAAAAACAAAAACAATTAGACTTCAAGGGGGACACAGAAGGAATGTGAAGTCGGGCTTCTTAATCATTTCCGCTGTGACTCCAAAGAGCAAGGACTTGCGGTCCTTTGCTGTGCCAGTACTCTTTTCTCTCACGAATTTCAAATTCTTATTATATTCGTCCTCACTTGTCTACAGCTTTGCTGTTAATCAAGAAAAACTACTTTTTCTGGTTGTTCATCCCCAGTTACTCAGTGATTGCGTCAAAATGTTCATTATCATAAAGGACCAACCCCCCCCCCCCCCTCCACGATAAATATCAGTCGAACGACATAAAACATTCAGTTACAGGACTTTGCGTAAAATACGGCGGCGACTAGTCACAGAGACATTTCACGTCACTTGCAACGATAAATAATAACCGTTTACTATCACAACTTTGTATCATATATATATACTAGCTGACTAATCACAGAACATTTCAATACTTGTTTCGTTTTATTGTTGCTTGACGCATCACAGAGACTGATGCAAAACTCACGTTAAACGGTGATCACAGAATGGGTAAGGATATATAAACATGAAACTTTAAATATTGTACATGTTTATTTCAAATATTTGAAAATGCGTCTTCAAACACTGAGGTGTGCGTGTTTCGTCGTATGCATGACATTCAATCTACGTGTATGGTAACAGTGGACATACATTGTTGCACTTGATCTTCAGTTACTTTGAATTATGCTCCCATACTTATGCTCGACATTAATTCCTCCTTCCCAAATCAATTGTTGTGATCTCCTTTCTTTCCCATTACATACATTATTATCATCATTGTTATCCCTTTGCAAAAGCTCAAATAAAATAGATAAAATTAGGTGACGTTGAAGGAGAATCTCAAAAGAATTGAATTGCCCCCTGCCATTCATCATGAAATCATGATGTTACTGCATAATTGTTATGTAAAACGCATACTGGTAAACAGAATGAACGTTAAATGGTGTAGTGATTCTAGTGCTTCATTTGGGTTAGGAATTCTAAACGATGATGTAGTAAGCGAATCTTTTTTTATTATTATTATTATTATTATTTGAGGTTTAATGACCACCGTGAGCAACTCAGTGGGGTATAAGCAATCACTCGTCCCTAATTTAGAGCCACTTGTTGCAGGGAAGAGAGAGAACCAGTGCCATAAGACAAACACAACATCCATGCCTCACCGGGATTCGAACCCATCTCGGACGAGTGATCAGCGGCGGCTAAGTGAATCTTAGATACTGCTGTAGTGCTAGCGTTGTCCTGTAAGTACAATTCAGGCAGTTGCGGACGTGCCTCAGCGTTGTTCAGATATTTTTTAATTCTGGCAGTTGCGGCCATGCCTCAACGTTGTTCAGATATTTTTCAATTCAGGCAGGTTCGAGCGTTCGTACACAATTGCAGTCGTTCACCGTAGCTGATTTATAAGCAGCTCACTGTTGCTTGTGATTATAAGATTTGCCCTTACGAGTATCTGTGCTTGATAATGATTATGTATATAACTAGGTGTAGAAGTGGTAAAAAATACTGTTAGAGTCAGTCAGAAACTGGCTCTAACTACAAAGTCAGATGAATCCCGTTTTCAGCAAATCGCATATACTGTCATATTACTGTATACTTGTCATATTACTGTATGAGGTATATTGAACCAATTATGTTTAAATCTAATGTATATCTATGAAGGCAGCAAAATTTTCTTACCAAGATATACTGTCATATTACTATCTTAGGGGCAGCACGGAGGATTTAAACCATTAGATGTAAACCCTGTGGAAGCTCTCTTTGTTCTCTGATAATACTTCTTCTCTGCAGCTCATCACGTGAAAGTTTTTAATCTTTGGGTTGGTGGATGTTCTTTAAGACCAAAAACCTTGCTTTTGAAATATATATAGGGACAGCTATCATATACTGTCATATTTACTGTCTTAGTGTTGTTCATATAGTCGGTAGAAGAATGTTCGGAATAAGTTGATTTTCACGGTTTACAACCACTGTGTGCTCTTGTTTTCTCTGGGAATTTCTTGAGACGTTAACGAAAGTATAATATTTGTTCATCGGTAAATTGGAGGAAAACTGCTCTTCTGTTTCTTCATTAACTTTTGGAAATGCAGGAACGAAAGGAAAACTAAATGACTAATCTGTTCTCTCCCTTCGGCCTTAGAGTCCAAATGTAGTCCTTTTGTTTGTATTATTAAAATCCAGGCTATGAGGGAAAAGATATTTCTGAGCATTTATCTGCTGCTATATTGGATATGAATTTATTAAATATTATTATTATTTGCTGATCCCAGCAGCCGCTTTTTTGTTCTCTTGATGACTGACTAAGTGAATCATACGTTTCTCTAAAGAAAATATGGTGACAAAAACGTGATGGTCGCGAGGGGTTTGAAACCCTTTGACCATTCGTTTGAGACAGAGACGGGTGCGATTCCCGTATGAGGCATGGAAGCTGTTTTTGTCCTATGGCGCTGGCTCTGTTCCTTCCCAGGAATCAGTTATCTCAAATTAGAAACAGACAACTGTTGAAATCCCTATGGTGGTCGTTAAACCCCTAAACAAAATATATTGGTCACTAAAATAATCGGCATTTCTAAACTATCGAGAATTATGAATAGACAGTCAGCGGATTTCGAAGAATATCTGCCATCATTTTTCAGCGCATCAGTTTTCTAGAACTCATCTGTTGCTATTTGCTTCTCAAATCCACGCACAAAACATTTTTTCGCTTCTTAAGTAATGCTTCTCTCCTATGCATGCACAAAGTCTTACACTGCAAAAAAACTGGAGAAGTAATGAACACGGAATGTGTCATCTATCCGTAAGACGGAAATGCTTCGGTGTGGTTCTTTTTATCGCATTAAGGAAACTGTTTTAAAAAATATTACATTTCGCTAATTTGTTTTCAACTTTTTTCAATAGCAAAGTCAACGAGCAATATTTCTCGTGGCTGATTATGTTGTAGGCCCGTTAAAAAAAACCTGATTGTAGACCAATAAAATTGTCTCCATAATTATTCACAAATGCGATAATGTTTTGTTTTCAATTTTATGGGAGTATAAACGACAACCATGGGTGGCTCCGGGGGCTGTAAGCTGTAACCCGCCCGTAATTTGGGGTCACTGGTTCGGGGAGGGAGGAGAGCCAGCACAATGGCACAGGTGCAGTGCCCCGTTGCTCTGGAAAGACGCATTCTGTTTCGGGTCTTCAGCCGTAGTCCATCTCGGAAGAATGATCAGAAGCACGTTCCTCAGACCACCCTGCCACTTAGGCGGCAAATACGACTCCTGTTATACAGCACAGTTTTTCAATGCCATAGCATACCACCACCAACAAAAAAAATATCGCTAGTATTACCATCTTTTTTTTTTTTTTTTTTTTTGCGTTTAGCGACTACCGTGAGCAACTCTGTTGCCTATAATAAGTAGTCGTCCGTAAATGGGGCCACTGATTTTTCTGAGTAAGGAACGAGCAAGTGCTTTAAGACAAATACAAAATTCATGCCTCACCCGGAATTCTAACCTGGGCCCATTTCGGAATTGATCAGAAGCCAGAGTCTCAGACCACTCTGCCGTCTGGGCGGCAAATATGTCTCCTGACACACACACACACACACACACACACACACACACACACACAAAAGAAAACTCCGCTAGTATTTCCATCCTATCTGCTGCAAACTTTTAAAACCAAACTTTGTTCTGCCTTTTCTTCTACATTGCATCGCAAATACAATGAAATTCACAACACTCACTACGAATACAATAGCTGAAATACGTTTCAACTGTAAAATTTTCCGCTGCTTGAGCACAAGAAGCGTAGTAGTGCTGAGCTTGGAAAAATATCAAAAGCATCTTAGGTAACCGTTAGTGAAGTGACCATAGCTTAATTTTCATTCGACTGTACGAGCATGCTTACTCCAGATGAAAACGAATGTCTTACATTAAAGAAATAATGGTTTGTAGAAGCAAAATTCATAAAAAAATATTAGTTTGTTATAGCAAAATTTCATAAAAATGATTGTTTTGTTATATAGCAAAATTTCTATTTAGGATTTCCAGAAAATGTTAGTTTCTCTTTGCATAAATAATTGTTGTGGGAAAGAAGAAAGAAAGACGCGACGGGGAACAAAAAAAAAAAAAAAAAGAAAAGATTATGATATATGTTTGAGAAAAAAAAATAAAGTAACGCATAAATGTATTAAGCGATATAAAACCCTGAAACTAACTTCACCATTAAGTAAGAAAGCGAAAGGAAACACAAAAGAGGAGAGAGACAGAGAGAAAGAGAATGAGAGAGAGAGAAATGTTATATAGCTCCAACTGTCTACTATTAAGAGCTGGAAACAGACATTAGTTACAAATGACTTGGAATTAAAACAGCATTTCAGAACAACGACACAGTCGTTAGATACGTTCATCAGTAGTGCATAGGCTTCGTTGTTTGTACTGATGTTTGTCACTCAAGAAATGTGTACTTAGAAAAATTTTTTATAATTCCTGAAAACCTGAATTTATGTGACGTTGAAAGCAACAGGCAAAGGATATGCTTAAAAATCAATGTTTTACAAAACTGAAACAGATGTTTTGGATTTGAAGGAATTATTTGTACAGTTACGAACAGAATACAATATTTTTCGTACTGAAACAGAATATATTGGAAATCGATTGCTTTCGGAAGGAACACTGGCGAGTAATAACCTGGGAGTTCCCAGGTAGTTAAGTTAATCGTAATTGTGATTTAGTTGGCACTGCAATTATAAATTAATTATAATTGTATAATAGTGAAACTGGTTGAAAATTTTAATGATATTTTAATTTCGTTTATTCTTCAGTCGTTATATTATATTGTGCAAGAGACGGAAGTAATTCCGTCTCTTGCACAATATAATATAACGACTATACATAAGTTCCATCCAGTGAATACAGAATCTGAAATCCGCATTCGACATACCCCCACATTATTCAAAACATGAAGTAAATATGACATTCATAGCTAATTATTAGTCAATAAATATTTTGCTGTCTTTGTTTTACCCGCGCATCTAACTCGCTGTGTTATTTTCCCTTGATCTTGGAAATTTATGCATGTGGAAGTCACTTTTTTATTTGTATGACTTTGGTAAGAAAAGAAATGAATCAACAGCAAGTTGCATTTAAAATAATATTATTTTTTTACTTTCGCCGGTAATAATATTTTTTTTTCTTACCAAAATCATGCAAATAAAAAAGTGACTTCCACATACATAAAATTCCAAGAGCAAGGGAAAATAACACAGCGAGTTAGATGCGCGGATAACACAAAGAAAGCAAAATATTTATTGATTAATAATTAGCTATGAATTTCATATTTACTTCATGTTTTGAATAATGTGGGGTATGTCGAGTGCGGATTTCAGATTCTGTATTCACTGGATGTAACTTATATATTGTGTTATGAATGCTTCTTTAAAAAAAATAAAAAAAGATGTTGAAATCTATAGTAGGAGAACTGCATTACCGCAGAGAAATCATATGGTCGTATGAGAATACTGTCTAAATTTTCTTTACCTTTTGTAAATAACTGATTTAGGCAGCGGCTATTTCTCTGTTAGAAACACTAATCACCCCAGGAACAGTATCCACACCATCCGCACTAATGGAAAATGCGCCAGGTGGTCCCACTGAATCACCGGAAATATTCATCACGTAATACACAACATTACGGTACTTTTTCTGTTTTCTTTTTCTTCCTCCGGGGAGTCAGCTTCAGACGGCAACAAGTATGACCCCTCAAGCCTTCAGCAGAGAGAGTAACAGTGCAAAATTTTGCCAGGTGGTGACGAGAAGACCAGGTGGACGTTTTATCTTCCAACGAACTCTTGAGTGACGAAAACTGTCTTCTCGGCCCACGGAAGGAAACAGAAAGGTGAGGAGGAAGAAAGTGGGGGAAAAGAACGAGGACGCGGTATTAGAATTCTGAAACGGCTCACCAAAACCGGTTCGTTAAAAGACAAGTAGCTTTCAAATCACGAAAATACCAGCAACATCCATTCCAAAATGTTTTTAATTCTATCCATATGACGAAATGATGAATTACTATTTATATTCTGCGATCAGCTCCAGAATCCTAATCGATGAGCCTAATTCTAAGAAAAGAAGTTCCTGGGTTATCTATTAGTGTAAATTGAGAAACAGTCCCACAAAGTTCACAAAGCGAAACTTTTGCCAGTATTTGCTCCTTCGTGAATCACAGGGCACATTAGAAAATTCCAAATTGCATGATTTTAAAATTGCCAGAAATACGCACCATCTCATTTATTTATTTCTTCCAACCTCATAAATGCTAATTTTCGTGCTTTTGAAAACACAAAATCAGGTTTCGGGAAGCTGCAAATTAACTATATTTGTCATATCACAGAAATAATAAATAAATAATAATGATTCTATGCACCCAAGCTTGAAAAGTCCTTAGTTTTCAAATTCGGAATGATTGCTATTTTCTTCCCTCCCTGTTACTTTTACACGCTTCAAAGAATCTTGTACATACAGTATATAGAAGTTAAAATTTCTTTACCCGTTGCCTTTGCAAAACATTTAGATAAAACAGCGTGTGCGACAAAAACCTATCCGGTTGGTGGTGAATTTCTGGTTGAGATATAAAATACAAGATTACCAACTTCAGTGAAGAAAGAAGACAAGAGTCAAAAAACAGACGACTATGCCTTTATGAAATCAGAATAAACGATACACAGTAGAACCTCGGTTATACGTTTCGCTGTTATACGTTTTTCACTTTTATACGGAATTCTGCGTTAGTCCCGATATTTTACTGTAGTTTCTATTACTTTTCATTTCATTTATACGTAATTCAGTTACAGTTATACGCTTTTTGCAATTATACGTTAAATTTTCAATTTCAGATTATTAAAAATACAAAGTTCTTTGATTCTTTCATGCGTAACGCGGTTTGTTACAACTTTGAGAGAATCAAGATAATGTTGCTGTTTCCTTCTTGGTGCAGCCAAATTACACCTCGGTCCCATCAGAAAAAAAGCTTGTTGTTTACTTTCGATTTGGATAAAAAAAATTGTTTAGTATTTCACGTCTCACACACATATGTACGATTTAAAAATTGATGAACCTCTGGGACGTATCTTTGTGGCTCCAACGTTTCGTGGCGAAGTACAGTAGAATCGTAAAAGTATCATCAATGTTCATTCCGGTTTCAAGTAAATGCACCCATGATTCTCAGAAAAACAAAAACAAAAGAACTGTTAATTCGTGAGTTACATATTGAAGCACTGGTCTCAGATTTTTAATTATGAGGAATTTACTTAATCTAGAATCAGGAGTTTTACAGACAGATAGAGTCGTCGAATGAGAAGTTTAATTTTCGTGGGTTTTATGATTTTTGCAATGCGATAAAATATATTATAATTTGTAAAGTTTTTTTACCTATCGTTGACAATTCCACTTTAAATAAATCATCATCTTGTGCTCCTTCAAAGTATAAATTTTGCCATAGTATTTTAACATTTTGAAATTTCTTTTATACATTCCTTTAGATTGAGCTGGAATTTCTGCAATTACGAAATTTCTCTATGCGTTCTTTTACAGAATGTTGAGCTGGGGCGTCCAAAAACAATTTCTTTTTTTGGTTTTCCCAATCAACTCTCTCAAGGATAAGTCAAGTTACCAGCGGGATAACAGCATATTGTTTCCCTAAAGACCTTATTTAACAAAAAGATTGTGACCTCGATGTTGAATTAATATTCTGTTAGGAGCAAGATCTTAATAAAAAAATATGTTCGACTTTTAAACAATTACATGATTTGAGTTCAGACCGGCGCGAGTTATGTCAGTTTCTATCTCCTTTAATTGATTGGTAGTACGAAAGGACCCATATTAATTTTCTTTCGTCTGTTTAGCATGAAACTGCAGTAAATTTAAAATTTAAAGAGCCTTAATCACACCCATTTCATTCTTAATTATTATTGTATCATCCTTAATTAGAGTAACATTCTACATAATATTCTAGAACGAAAAACCTTTGGCTATATCCAAATTCGTAAAGGTCCTAATAATTTTGGATTTTTAGGGATTATTCAACCATTTAGGGACGCAATTAAACTATTCTCTAAATCCTTTGATTTTACAGAAAACATTTTTTCTCGGCATCATTCGCAGCTCTAGATCTTATTCCTTCTACCATAATCTGACCTTTATTGCCGTTCTCTTTAAATGGAGTACTCGATTCCAATTTCAGAATCCATGGATTTTTATCATATCCGGCCTCAAAATTTACGCGATTCTATTAATTGGTTGATCTAAACTATATGTATAGTTTCAAAATTCGCTAATTTTTAATTGATCATAAAGCGCAGAGTAAGTGAATTCCTTGCCCGTACTAAAATTTTTACTTTTTGTTATCATGATAACATTGGATTCATGGTAACTAATAGAACAAGTTTAATCTCATTAAATCTCCGAAGCATACAAAAATTGTATTTAAAAAAACAAATAAAAACGTTTTGCGATACCGAAACGCACGTGCTAAACGTATTAGCTTTGTAACAGTTAAACATTCACAGAAGAGGTGTCTGCGTTTCTGTTCTCAGAATCAAGAAGAGTAAAAATGTTTCAGACAAACTACGAAGGAACAATCCGATCCATTTTACCTTTACTAGAATAGGAATGAAACAAACGCTAATGATAGCATGGATTCCAAAATTTATTCGCAAGCTTGTCCTGTTAGTAGTGTACACATATATACATGGTGATGATAATCGACCGCACAATAAACCTACCGGACGAATCCCCGTGGAGAAAGAAGCCGAAAACCGTTGTCCTTTGTCCGATCGGAAGTAGCATTCCGGAGATATACGCGTCGGAAGTTTCGTGACGTCACATCCGATAACGCACATGCTCGTTGAAGAGTGACATGGATAGTTATACAAACACACGTATCACAAGGCAATAAAGTCGGCGGTGCATTGGTTTAAGGCGATGGCTTCTGATCATTTGTCCTAAAGGGGTGCGGGTTTGAATCCCGGTGAAGCATGGATGTTGTGTTTGTCCTACGGCACTAACTCTCTCCCTTCCCTGGAACCAGTGGTCCTAAATTCAGGACGGATAACTACTTATAGCCCACTGAGTTGCTCACGGTGGTCGTTAAACCTCCAATTAAAAAAAATGGCAATCAACATTTAAAAATGTAGCACGGGGTGGGTATGCAAATTCAAAGGACGTGGTAGCTTGAAACCATCAGTTGTACGCCTGCGCGATAAGGCAGGTAGGGATAAAAAGGGTTGGCGACGGCAGCACGTAAGCTCATAGTACGTTGGTACATTTGACAGTAGTGTGGGCAGCGATGTGTCGTACAGTTTGAGAGAGTATTGTGACATGTATCTCCTATTGGGGGAATGCCATGGTTCATCATTGCGTATAGCAAGGACCTACAGCGAGCGATACCCAGCACGACGGCACCCTGACGCTCAGGTCATACAGCGGCTTGACGCTCGAATGCGCGACACAGGCAATGTCGCACCACGTCCAAGTGTAGACAGTGGGCGCTGGACCCTCTGCGAGAACACCATCCCTCGAGGACGCCATACTAGAGTTCACAGAGGAGGAGCCAACGACCAGCAGCCGTGCTATCGCGCGACAGTTCGGTGTCACCAAAGTAACGTATTTGCCGTTCTACACGACGAAGACCTGCATCCATATCACATCACACGGGGGCAAGGCCTATTGCCACAGGATTATCCTCGAAGACAGGCATACTGTGAGTGGCTGCTACAGCAACATGCTGCCGATAATAGTTTCGTCCGCCGGATCTTGTGGACTGATGACACGAGGTTTACACGGCAGGGTATCTGCAACACCCATAATAGTCATGTTTGGGCATTGGACAATCCGCGCGTAACACGTGAATACGCTCATCAGGGCCGGTGGGATATTAATATCTGGTGTGGTATTGTGGGCGATATCGTAGTGGGACCATATCTTCTTCCCGAACGTGTCACAGCTGCCAACTACATCGTGTTCCTACGTGATGTTCAGCCGGACTTACTGGAAAACGTACTATTTTCTGTTCTCAGCATTATATGGTTCCAGCATGATGGAGCACCGGTGCATTACGCTGCAAATGTTCGCCAGTGGCTGGATAAGGAATACCCCGGTCGATGGTTTCGCCGTGGTGGTCCTGTCGCATGGCCCGCTAGATCGCCGGTTCTTAACCCATTGGACTTCTTCCTCTGGGGTCATCTAAAGGAACTGGTATATTGACGGCCTGTCAACAGCCTACACGACCTAGTGGCCCCCTTACACGCGGCCCTCACATCTCAAACCCCTGCTATGCTACAACGCGTGCAGATGTCTATTCCTCCGCGGGCTGCCGCCTATTCCGTACTACAAGGTGGTCGTTTTGAACACTTGTTGTAATCTGACACGAATTCACGTTTTTTATCATTTGTGTTGTAGTGGTACACATCCAATAATTACGTACATGTTTTCTGTCAAAGTGATTGGGTAAGTTATTTCTAATGTCTGTATTCTTACCGGGTGTGACGTCACGAACTTTCGGCGCGTATATCTCCGGAATGCGACGTCCGATCGGACAACGGGCAACGGTTTTCGGCTTCTTTCTCCACGAGGAATCGTCCGGTAGGTTAGGTTTATTGTGCGGTCGAGTCTGATCACCCTGTATGAAGACACCCACACACGCGCGCACGCGCGCACACACACAGAGATAAATTGTTTCTGAGAATATTTTATGGGTTATTCTACTTGAAAATGGACACCACGAAAGTGAAATCGGTTCCGCATGAATAAAATTCAAGCCACATCTGGGGTGTTTCAGTCCTCTTTTGTACACAGGTGCGTCAGTTCCAAATTAGGTTTTAAATGCAGTTGATGAAATCGTCTCATTCGCTTGGCTAATGAAATCACGTCATGCCGTTAGCTTTCGGGTCAAATGATCGACGTCAGCTGCGAGCCTGCTCCTGATATGAATCAGCGGCTAATTTATGAATCTTAACCGGTATTAAAATTTTCTTTTTTATAATATGCCGGATACATTTTGAGTAAGGTGCCATACCGCACGCATTCGTTAAATATTTGACGATAGTTCTCTTGGAAAATCTACTCCCTTAGGAAAGAGTTTCCATAAACTACTGCACTGTAACTAAGCTGAGCTTTAATATCATACCATACAGTACTACACAAAGCTGATGAACATTTCTTGGTGTTCAAATGATGTGCCCTATTATTGATCTCCCAAACGTTTGCACCGATGTTATTAGAGTTCTGAATGCTTGTTTGAGTTGTCTTTTAGTATAAACATGCAAGCCCGTGTGCTTTTCTGCGTTTTAAATTTTCTGTGTCAATTTGTGTTATTGAGTTCGCATTTTCCTATGATTATTCCATTTTATATCCATTTTATACGCTTTAAGATTGCCAAAAATATGAGCCAAGTACAAGCAATTTCTGTAGGGTACTTTTGTGAAACAACTATCTTTCAAGAAAATAGTATACCTAATACTAGTATAGGTATACTATTTTCTACGTAGTTAATGTATAGTTCCTCGTTATTAATTAGTTTAACAGTCCTTCAATTTTGGAGAAATAGTGTGACTGATTTCCCCAAAATGCAATAAATGTTTGTCATAACGTAGAGAATCAGGAAAATTAATGATTTTAAAGCCAATAACAACGCAATGTTAGTAGCATTTTACACAGCTTCATAATATTAAACAAAATTGTGTTGGGTTAAGAAAAATCAAATTTTGTAATTACTAAACTACGTAGGTTTTTTAAGACTGCTTAAAAATGTTCTTGAAGAACATTTACTCTGCACAGAGAACCAATGCGATATAGTTTCACAAAACTTTGCTATCGATACAATAAGCAGGAAATATTCTGTCGTTTAACTGATATTAAAATTTTACAGCCTGACTGTTCATGGCCATATTCTAATTGTATTCACCAAGCGTCTTTTTGCAAATGCCACCGCAGGAAGATGAATTATTATGTTTATTCTATGTTTTGTACTTACTAAGGGGAAAAATATTTCATTATAAACAACGAATAATCCCGTACTCGTTTTTGCCGCATAAATTTATGCATCAAAATTCTAGGTCAAAGCTTAAACGTTGCATCAGATGATCATAAAATACAAACATTAAAATTTTTAATCTTTGTAGTGCTCATAGGAGCTTCTTTAATTTTTGTATTGAGCATTGCAAATTCCTTAGCAGGAATGAGTTTTGTACTCAACATTTATTTCAACAAAAATAGTTGTTACACGGACACGTTTCATCAGTGTTACAACGACGGGATTTTGTTAAACTGAACTTTGCAGTTTCCTTGAAATACAGCCCAGTAGTTTAGCATTTATCCGTCTTAGCAACAACACGAAAATTTTGCATCAGCAAAACAGAAAATATGTGGTTGGTACAGAACATGGCTACAGTTAGCTTATATTAAAAGAAGTTTTCGATATGACAATTAGAAGTTGATATATCATCAGACTAAACAGCAAAGTTTATTCAACTTGGAGGAAATCTTTTATTTTTGAAACACGGGAAAAATTTTAGTTATGAGAGATGTTCAATCATTTTTCAAATAAGAATTTTAAAAGAGAAAATATCGCGCGAAATTCAAATATATAACTACACCATCGGTCAAAAGTAATCTCGCATTCATGCTACGTATAATTAATTATTATAATCCAGGCAAAGGAGTAAGTACAATATATGGGAAATTTTGCTTGTGGTTCCAGCTATTCAGTACAAAAACAGTTTTTCAGCCTAAGCTTAATCTTTTTATTGATCATAACAAGATATCGTGCAAAACACAAAACTGCGTTAAGTCAGAAAAAAAGTGAGTATTGCAAAAATATTGTATTGATTCTCACAACCTTCCTCAGCTATCTAAAGCACAAAAAAAAATTTAATTTGACCAATAAATGGTGAGACAACGAGTCTACAAGCTTAAGGACCAAGTGATACCCTACACATGTAGTATCTTGGCATACCTTGGTTCCATAAAAGCCTGCTGAAATAATGTTTCATACATCAAACATGAAGTGTTTTTATGTACAATATGTTTTTTGCTCAAAAGATTGAAAAAATGACAGCTAAGAAAGGTGATTCAGGAATATTATAGCATTAAGTGTTTTTTATTTCACAGAACCTTGAATTTTAAGCGCAAATTTGCCGACACACCAAAATATCTTTTATTGGGCGTAGAGTTTGGCCGAATATGTGCAGTTGTGTTGGAAAGGTTCTTGAAGCAAATGTCTGAGTGAGATGGCTTTTCGAATAACTTAAGTTTCTCTAGCAATGCAGACACGAATCACTCGCTAACATTTTTTTTATTATTGTAGGTTTAACGACCACCGTGAGCAACTCAATGGGCTATAAGCAGTCGCCCGTCCCTAATTTAAGGTCACTAATTTCAGGAAAGGGAGAGAGCCAGTGCCGTAAGACAAACACAACATCGATGCCTGACGGGATTCGAACCCTGACCCCTTTCGGGCAAATGATCAGAGGCCATCGCTTGCACCACTGCGCCACCGGGGCGGCCGCTAACATTTCAGGAACGCTGAAATTAAAGGTTGGCTCTTCCTCATCTCAAAATCTGCAGCAGAGGAATTTGCTACTCTCTGTCAAGTATTGGGAATTATATGGGATTTCAGTTGAGCCTCATGATTGCGATATTTTAATGCCCGGCTGTGATTCAGCGATTCACAATTTGACAGTGTGTCGCTTTCCTAGTGATGCATCGTTGTTTTCTGAATATCAGAAAGTTTATGGATTTCCAATGAATTTCGAAATAATGAGAATCTTTAAAATGCGAAATTTGACATTCGTTTTGTTGTTGTTGCTCTCTCTCTCTCTCTCTCTCTCTCTCTCTCTCTCTCTCTCTCTCTCTCTCTCTCCCTATATTTTGTTTCGAGCTTCCAAGACAACATTGCTGGGAACATCGTTAATAACGTTGTATTGGGATAACAATGTTAAAATTCCGTCAGCATTTAAACATGGCCATTACTTAAAAAAGTATAACTACACAAATAATCCGAAATCTCTTGGCGTAGAATAAAAGTAAAACTTTCCGAGCTTTCGCACATCAACTAGATGGCTTTTTCAAGGAATGTAGGTAGCTAACCGCAAACTGGATAATAGAACCTTTCAACAATTTGAACTTCGGTGACTTCGGTATCGGCATAAAGTCTCCTGCATCTATATGCACTGTATACAATGCTTAAGAGAAACATTGACAGCCCCCTCTTCTCAATGAGGCAGGTGTTTATGCCATCCCGCTACAATATCCGGACGGCTCCAGGCGATACTACATCGGAATGGCCAAACGTTCGTTTGGAATTAGAATCAGCGAACATAAAAGGGATGCAAGAGACGGAAAAATAACCACTGCCCTATTAAGAGAAGTCAAGTTCAAGTCCGCCGATTCTACGTGGAGTGATGTAAAGAAATTAGCTTCATACTCCACCCCGAAATCTACTGCCATTCGCGAAACCTTGGAAATCTTGACCAGCAGCGAGGTTTGCAATGATAGCGTCTCTCTGGAGTTGCCACGTATTTGGAATTCATTCTTCAAATAATGCTGCGTTTTCTACCATGGTACCACCTGCCTAACGAACTTGACCTCGCTTTTTCGAATTATCACGTTTGTGCCTATTCATTTATTGTCTAGTCAAGTCACCCCGTTCAAACTGTTGAAAGGTTATATTATCCAGTTTGTAGTTAGCTGTCTAGCTTCCTTGAAAAAGCCATCTGGTTGATATGCGAAATACCTTGGAAAGTTTTATTTCTATTCTACGCCAAGAAATTTTGGATTATTAGTACAGTTATACTATTTTGAGTATAATTGGTGTACAGTTCCTACTTATTAATGGCCATTACTTGTTCTTAATCCTAAAAGGGTTTCCATCAGTTTAAAAAAATGGACAAAAAAAAAAAGAACCAGTATGTTGCTTCTTTTTTCAGAGGAATCTGCTATTTTGCTCATCGCACACTAATAACTTTTTCTATAACGTTTGTCTATATCCTTTTTTAGCACGACTTTTGTAAAAAAGGTAGTGCTTATATTATCGGTTTGTCCGTCCATATGTGGACACCATAGCACTACAAATATTAAACCGATTTAAAAATTCTTTCTGCATTAAGAAGCTTGAAATGTGCGAATGATGATCTTTCATTTCGTTTTTTTTTTTTTTTTTACGATGCACAATTTTGCCGTTAGAGAGAGTAAATGCAAATGATATCGAATTCAAAATACATTTTATTCCATATATTGGCTTTTAAACATTCGATTGAAAAAGAAATTTAGCTCTCGAATCCATTTATGTCGAAGACTATTTTAGGTACAATCACTTTTTCAAATTACGCATAGGTTTTCCGCTAGGGAACGTAAAAGTAAATTGCCTTTTCCCCGATAGCTCTGCTTCTAAAATTCCGATTTGCAAAATTCTTTCGGCAGCGGATATTGCTCTTGATGGGAAAGCTTTTGCATGTAATTTCAGTTTTTTGGTAAAAATGATTTGGTCACCAGGCGTCGTAAGTGTTAATTTCTGCTTCTGATGTACTTAAAGCAAAATCTGAGCTTTTAAAATCTCGATTGAAAGAATTCGTCCATGGACCGATGCCACTCACGGCAATGAACCTTTATGGAATATTTTCTTCTTAAAATATTGCATGGTTTCTCCGCCAGGGGGCGTAGATGTATATCATATTTTTGTCAATATATTTGCTTCTAGTGGTCCGATTTGAAAAATTCGTTTTTTGTTGGATAGCGTTTCCGATGCAATTTTTTTTTCACATAAATTCAAAATTTTCTAATAATTCATAGACTTCATTTTGACTTTCCGCTAGGGGGCTTTTAGATAACTTCCGTTTTCTCCCATATTCCTGCTTCTAAAACTCCGATATGAAAAATTCTGTCTGCACTGGATAAAACTCCTGGTAGGAAATCTTTTGCATATTATTTCTAATTTTTGGTAAGAAATGGTTTGGTCACAATGGTTTGGCCACAATTTCCGCTTCTGATGAATTCGTAGCAAAATCTGAGCTTCTAAAATCTCGATTGAAAAAAATTCGTGCGTGAACCGATACTACTCACGTAGATAAACCATTCCGGAATATTTTCTTCTTAAAATAATGCACGGTTTCTCCGCCAGAGGGCGTCGATATATTTCCTGTTTTTGTAAATATCTCTATTTCTAATACTCCGATTTGAAAAATTCTTTCTGTGTTGGATAGCGCTTCCGGTGAAAAATGTTTTTCATATAATTTCAAAATTTTCAAGTAATTCATAGCCTTTCTGCTAGGGGGCGTTAAGATAACTTGGGTTTTCCCCGATATCTCTCTGTTTCTGAAACTCCAATTTAAAAAATTCTTCCTGTATGACACACAGCTCCTGATGGGAAATGTTTGGCATGTGATATCTGATATTTGGTAAAGAATGGTTTGGCCACCATAGGACGTAAATGTTCACTTCTGCTTCTGATATGTTTGCAGCAAAATCTGAGGTCCTTAAAACTCGACTGAAAAAATTATTTCGTGGACCGACACCGCTCACAGCGAAAAACGGGTTGATAAGACTTTGTTCTTGAAATAATGCATAGTTTTCCCGCCAGGGGCGTAGATGCATATCTTATATTTGTCGATATCTCTGCTTCTAAGAGTCCGAACTGAAAAATTATTTCTTTGTTGAAGAGAGTTTCCACTGCGAAATGATTTTTGTATAATTTCAAATTTTTCTTAACGCATAAGTCCACCATCACAGGGAGTAAGTTCACGTTTCCGTTTACAGAAATATCTGTGGGATTAAAAACCCGACTGAAAAACTTCTTTCTTCGGTCAGATTCTGTTGTTTTCCATACCGGTTCCATTGACTTTGAATAGCTTTGGTAAATTTAATTCGTGTCAGAACGGATTCAAAAAACGTGCTCATTACAACCGAAAATTCGTGTCAGCTTTTTTGTTTTTGCTTTTGGTAATTTACTCATAATAGAAGAAAAAAATTCTACCATGCTTTGCCCTCCAGGCAAAATACTGTCTCCTTACCTCGGGAGCTAAAAGACGTGTTTTTATAAAATTGATTTCTCTGTATCATAGTTTTAAAGAAGTGTACTGCTGTCATCATCATTTTGACGCCGGCTGTTATCAAAATCAAAATTTTGCCTAACTTGGAGCAGCTCACGCTGATCTTATCGAAATTGTTTTCGCTACTTTTGCTGATAATTTTCCATCCTGAAATTTAAAGGAATGCAATTATATTTTCGTTAAAAACTGGCATTACAGTAAAAAAATACGTGTTCCTAACAGAACCGATTTTTAACGTCATAGAAGTCGACATACTTTTTCATACAACTGCTACGCAGTCTATCACGAGTAAGTAAGTACAACTGCTGCGTCGCTTTTCGCCTCAGTTCTAAATTCAAGCAAACTCGCTTCGACAAATATCTCTATTTTCAAAGGTATCAGGAGCAGGAAATACGTACCAGACGAAGCTTATATTTAAATTTGCAATCATGTAAAGTTGGATTTAAAGAGAGCTTACTGGTGGCAGAAACTGCGGGAAGGAGAAACAAGTGCAAACCAGTCAAGAGCGTTTGGCTCTACAGCAAATTGAACTTCACTTGGGTAAGCTCGACCACTTCCAGTATGAAAAAACAAATGCACCGCACCAACGACAGGATTTGCCTTTTCCACTCAGATTTTACTAAACAGAATTTGGCAAGAATTTTTTCGTTATTAAAAAATAATTTCACAGAGTTGACTGGTAAAGAAATAACACACACACACACACAATGACCATTTAACTGGGTATTGAAAAATTTGTTTGAATACCAATTTTCGAAATATGAATGCAGAAGAGTTCTACATCGGAAAATTTTTCATAATCCATTTACACTCATTTATAGTTAGAGCTGCTTGTTAGTTTAGTATAACGGCAACCCTCTTATTTGCTTTGAAGGCATTCGCACTAGAAACCAAAATTCCCGTAACGGAAGGAATCAGAATTGTTTCGTTCAAGGCCATCAAATTCAAATGGGGGGCCGCGGGTGGTCTAGTGGGCAACGTTCGTGACTGCCGCGGAAAGGACCTCAGGTTCGATTCCAGGCAGGTACGAGCGCTCGATCCACTAAATGCCCGCCGTGCGTCGGATGGGAACGTTAAGCCGTCGGACCCAGGGTACTGCCCCCCCCCCGGTAATAAATAAGGGCGTCTTCCTCCCCTTTCTGCTTCGCCTCCGTGTCACTTTCCTATCTGGCACTGTAGCCCAAATCACCTAGCTTCCTATTTCTAAAAGATGTTTAAGACCTGGGGTCAGACACTTCCTTCCTAAAATAATCTACATATGATCATTTGATCAAATTCAAATGGCTGCCGAAACTAAAACGTAATGCCGCCGAAAGCCGAAATCGAATAGTTCAGTGTTGAAGCTACTACGACTCTCGCTTCTTCGAGTTCCTGATGCGACAAAAATACTGTCCGTTTCTTTGGTTCGGGATATCACAGAAAAGGGCACAAACTCGCGGAGGTTTTTTTTTTTTTTTTTTTTTAAATGAAAACGGAACTTTTTCTATCAAAAGCCGTAGAGGAAAACGTCTCTAAATTTCGAGACTCACAAAACCGATCAATGACGTTCGCCCTAAAGCGTAAAAGATTCTGAAAATACTAGGATAACAGGAAATTTCGAGCGCATTTTCGTTAGCGTGGTTTCTCTTCTATTACCCAAAGTGTTGGGGTGCGTTTTCTCTGACTCTCTTTGGAAGTTCTTCGCGAGGCTAAATGACGAGCCAAGCAAAAGAACTGGTTGGTCGTGTTCCCACGCATATCGTTCCCAACACCCTGAGGGAAAGCAAAAGATGGAACTACAACTGCATCGTCCATAAATGGTGAAGAGTGAACTCTTTTAAAGTGATGTCACTCGATATGCAAATTACTCTGGAAGTTCAAGGGCCGCACACGCCATCTCACATAAACACACATCAATTCGATAAACACACTTCAGTTTAGTAGTTCCATAGAAATTGTTCAAAAACCAAATGAATTTTCCCAGGGGACATAGGTTACACTGGTAAGAGCTTTGGTATTTGCATGAAATAGGGAGCAGACATGTATTTACATAAATTCTCAAGAATTTTATTCGCAGATGGTAGACCTCTGCACCCTAAACTTGTTTATTGTACACAATTTACATCTTGTGTGTTTACTATCTGAAGGTGAAATCAGTGCTCTTATTCAATGCTGTGTATCGTATACGGGGCAAAAACATTTTCATTTTTTAAAACATTAAATTAACAGAGTTTCACTCAAGTTCTCACTGTTTTTCAGAATAGTATTGAACTTTTATGATTATTTTGAATTGTCACTAGTTTTAATATACGTCTTTTATATCTCCAAGTAAGTGTTTCTATTATAGATTTATTTAATCATCAGATGACATGGCCGACGCATAAAATGTTTCGATTAGTATTCCAAAACGAAATCCCTCCTTTCCTTTGGAAGCGTAAAAAAAGGAATGAGAATGCATTTTATTTCGAAAGGAAGGATGTTAATGAAATATATATATACCATGTATTTATGAATTTCTTTACTTAAAACTTGTACAGTATTTCCAAAAAAATTTCAAAATATA
This sequence comes from Macrothele yani, assembly GCA_039090855.1. NCBI lineage: Eukaryota > Metazoa > Arthropoda > Arachnida > Araneae > Macrothelidae > Macrothele > Macrothele yani. The sequence continues at coordinate 81,049,371 of CM077002.1, forward strand.
AATGCAAAAGTAATGTAAAATCTCAGAACTTTTTCAAAATATATTACACAAAAATTTGTTTATGAAAAAAAAAAAAAAAAAGGTGCGATCATTTTCTTTTTCTTTCTTAGTGGTATTCAATTTCTTTGAAGATACTTGTAATCAACAAAATATTTTACGTTTTTATTTTGCAGATTCGCTGGCTCTCGAAAAAAAAAATAATTGAAACAAGTGAAGGTGTGAACCTTAGGTTAACACCTTCATTAGTTTCATTTATTATTATTTGCCTACTAATGATTTCTTCAGAACTTTTCTTCGGGAATCAAACGAAGTGTTGTCGATGGTAATTACTAGCGCATTGAAGCGCTAAAAAAGGGTAAATTAAAAAAAAATGAAAGTGGGAATAAATAATGTATTTATTATAATGAATAAGGAATTTTTTCTGACACACTAAAAAAATATAATGTTTCTCAAAAGAAGAAGAAAGTCTTTTCCGTTTTGAAAAAATGCCATTTCTCTGTCTGTGTGTGTGGGTGGGGGGGGGGGGGGGGATTGTAAAAAAAATCCCACCATCTTTTCCTCCTTTTTTTTTTTTTTCAGCTTAGGCTGTTTGGCTTTTTTCTATTTTCTTTATGACTTTCAATCATTTGCATAGCGAAACACTTTAGATTGTTTTGAGGAAACGCCTAGCGGCCATGCCGTTTCAGAAGCCTATTTTACTTTCTTTTAACATAGTGCAAGGTGTGAAAATTAGAAAAAACAGTTTCTTTCGCATGTGATTGACATTACTACGTAAATGTTACGGTTTATTTATATTTAAAAACAATAAACCAGTGAATATGCAGTGACATCCGGAATATGAAAATATCAGTTCCCTAGAGCAGAAGATTGAGATGTCACTTTGAAAGCACAAACTGAACGCAATAGTGACGACAGCCGAAGACCTTTAACCAAAACTAGAATCTCCATGCAAGAGGGACCACTGTGCTCCTGTTTCTTTACGATTTTGTCTCTCTATTCTAAAAAAAGTAACTGCTGCCGCTGCTTGAGAAATTTCTCGACACTCCTGCTTTCCTAGTTCGCAACGCAAAAGGTCTTGAACACAAAAATATGAAATTTACATCGTTTGTAGAGAATTGTTTGGAGAACACGCTGAAATAAATCGTTTCTCGATTCTAGCGAAACTTCAAGAGCTATTGTATTTCAAAGTTAAGGTAAGCAAAAAGGTGCTATCAGGTAGCGTTCCGGACACACTAACAGCAACAGAACCACGAAACTTTGTAGGCATGTAGTGCCATGACCGAATTTTTGCACCTCGTCGCCCTTTTTTTTGAATTTCGATTTAGTTTACGAGAAATTATATTTCTAAATTTCACAAAATTCTCCATTTCCCGATGGGATCCATTTAAAAAAACCGGATAAATGGCAAACTATAAATTATAACACATTGCAGTTTTTACAGCATAAACTTACAACTATCGTCCCTTTTTTACAAAAAAATATTTTAAGAAAAAGTCATTTTCTGATTTTTTTGAGCATTTTTTAAAGACGCAAAGGAAAGAAAAGAACGGCTTGTCTTCGTAAGGTCTTTATTGCTCAAAATGTTGGGTGTAAAAACCCCTGTACAATATATATACAAGTACAAAATAAATGCAGTAACAAGAAATAGGAGAGAACAAGGTGATCGCAGGCATTTAAAAGACAGATAAATACAATGTAAAAGGTGTGAAAAAGAGGGCACTTACAGGCTGCCCAGTTGAACAGTAGTAAAAATGTAAGTCAATGAGTCCGTTGATAACAATAGTATTAATATGTGCCTTTGAGTTCGCCGAAAATGAAAAAAAAAGCAGGCGGAAAAGCAGTAAGAGTTTAATGGTAAACAATTTAAAAACAAAACTTGAATTCAGTAGTAAAAGTAAGTTTCACACATGGGCAGATAAGTGGGCACAGAACACTGATGATGATAAAACAACAACACTGCAGCGGAGAGTCGAAGGTTAAGCCAGCAGTTCCACGACATTTTCGAAAACTTATAACCAAGACTGTTGAGGTGACGAAATAGACATGAAGTTTGGAACAGCGTTATTTGCCCGTGCAATGTCAAATTCGAGTTGTAGTCTGGCTGTAACGGAGTGACGATATCTCAGGCAGAGGAAACGACGAGCTGTGTGTTAACGGCGGAGGGAAGATTAGTCAACGCTGAGATGATAGTACAGGTAGATTGTATACTTCGCTTGAAGAATTAGGAAGGAGCCGACGGATAGAGGTGACGCAACACAAGAAAATGTGACATGGTGTGAAGGTGAGCACAAACTTTTTGAAGGAGAGAGAACATCAGTGAGAACAATGGCTGTAACATCAGACACAAGAAGTATGCATGATGAACGTCTCCGAGGGTTGAACAAAAATAACAAAGAGGTGAAGTCAGATGACGGAAACGGTAAAGAGTTCGTGGAGTGAGTAGGCGGCGATAAAGATGTAACCAATGAATGTCACGGGATTTTGGAGAGGCGAGAGCAGTATGAGAGTCTGTCCAGGTGGCTGGCAATTCTGAAGAAGGAACATTGGGAATAGGCATTGGTTCAACAAAATGTGTTACAAAATGCTGATAAAGAAGCTTGACAGTAACCTGATGAGGAACGAAAGGAATATAATTGAGATACACAAGAAAAGGAAGGCTATGAGGCGCTGAAGGTTGCGAGATAAGTCCATGTTGATCTGCGAAGAGAGGGTAGAGTCGACGAATGCTGACTTGAAGCAATCGCAGTTGAGCTCGATGAATGGGGGAATCCGAAAGAGGAGGAGTGATCTGGGCGAGCGATTTCCAGCGAAGGTTGGAATCAACGAGTTGAGAGACTCGCACCACGCCAATGGTGAACCATTTGGAGAAGTGCAAGTATGAAGAAGCAGAGGAGCGGATAGCAGAAGAAAAGAAGAGAGGTTCCGCAAGGTGATCGTTAGTAGAGGCACGGGAAAGGTGAATAGGATATAAGGAACGCCAGAGGGTAAGAGCGGATCTGTAATTCTCAGGGAAATGGTCGGGAACGAAAGGAAAGAGGTCCATGCGGAGAAAAGTTTAGATGGTGAGGTGGGGACTGCGGGGAAAGAGAAGAGTGTCGACAATGGTTTGGGAAGAAGAAGGTTAGAGAGAGGAATTCCGAAGGAAATTTTGAAGTTGGAAGGCTTTGAACTTCAGAGAGATATCGGAGAGAGAAAGAGATTACCAAAAGAAATAGGAAGAACGAGAGTGGAGTGCTGCACCCAGTGAATGACGTTCCAGATGACATTAGTGAAGGTACGTTGAAGTTGGCGAAGCAAAACCGGCGGAGGAAGGTGCGCAATCCAAGCATGAAAAATAGATGGCTGGAGAAAGGTATTGAGGAGGTAGGCACGGCTCAGGAACGACATCAAAGGCTTGAGACGGCGAAAAGGTGCTAGGCGGCGATTGACCTGCTGAACCAGAGGAGTCCAGGTTGCTGCTGCGACTGCAGAGGGGCTTCCAAACTTCTAGAGTCCTAGAAGTTTGACGACGCTTGAAGACGAGCGGGCACATCATGGTTGGCCATCACGGTTCGTCCATGACCCAGCCCACAATCCAGAGCATTTGCCATGTTGAGTGAAGAACCAGAGATAACAGCATATTCAAGATAGGTATTACGAAGGGCTCCGAATGCTCTCTCAGAACGGATGAAGACTGTCAAGTCATCTGCGTATGCCTAAAAAACTGTGTGGTGGTGACGGGTACACGCAACTCCACGCGAAACTGAGGAAAACAAACGAGAACGGAGACAAATCAATAGCGGTTTAAAAGAGAGAGCAAAGAGTTGACCCGACAGGGGGCAGCTCTGCCGGATCCCATTACTAGCGAAAGGAATAGCAGAGGTGAGAAATGCTGAAGTCCGAACACGAAAGAAGGAGTGAGAGTAAAGATTGGAAAGCGCCAAACGAAAGGAGGAAGGAAAACCAAACTGGCGAAAAACGGTGAAGAGAAATAAGTGATAAATTGAATCAAAAAGCTTGACGCTGGTCGATATTGAAAATTGTGAGAGGTTCAGAGAGCCGAGAAGCAAGAGAATATAAGTTACGTATGATAGTGATTTTAGAAGCGATTCAGCGAGAAGGAACAGTGTAGGTCTGATCACGATGGATGGTGTGCGAAAGAATTGGATTCAGACGAAGAGCAAGAACTTTGGCAAAGATTTTATAATCGGCATTTAGAATAGAAATAGGCCGCCAGTTTGTCAAGAGTCCAAGGTTGCCAGATTTTGGAATAAGGCAAAGTAGAGCAAAGGAAAAAGCTGATGAAGAAAAGGAAGACGAAGAAAAAATGAAGTTAAAACATGCAACAACAAGAGGAAGAAGAGTTGGAAGAAAAGCCTTATAAAAGGAAAGAGGAAGACCATCTTCACCTGGTGAGGAACGATTATTAAGACTGAAAACAGAAGAACGAATCTCGGCTGGGGAGATTGGAGCACTGAGCGAAGAAAAGAAACATTGAGGGACTTGAGGAACATCTTGAAGAAGTGGTGAGGAATCAGCTGAAAGCATCTGAAAACTACCAGAAAAGTATGAATGAGTATGTTGGCAGATGAGGGAGGGATCTGCCGAAGTAGGTCCATCCGGTAAGGAAAGATAAGCGAAGGTATTGTATTTTGTTCGATGTTCTTCAAGATGACGAAGACTGTGAATGGGATCTTCATGAAAGTGAAGAAGGGTGAACTTTAAGCGAGTCAGAGCAGATTTAGCCAATGATTGGAGGCAATGATGAAGCCGGGCTTGCAGAATTTCAAAGTTAGGATCGGTGTGCGAGGTAGACTGAAGAGAACGGCGGGTTGAATCTAAGACCATAAAACGTTTAGTGCGAACAGAAAAGCAAAAGCGTTTAGCAAACGCAGCAATGGAATGCTTGGTGGAGAACCACAGATCCGCCGAGTCAACAGTGGAGGAAAGTTGATTGACCGATTGCGCAATAATGGATTTGACATTAGAAATAAAAGTTGGATCTTGCAGGCAGAAATTATCAGGGTCCAAACCTTTGGGTGACGGACAGCAGTGGAGGGAGGATGAAATTTCCAGCATGTGAAACAGAAACAAGGGGAGAACGCAAAAAACTGAAAACATAAAATCGGTCCAAACGTGCAGCAGCGTTGGAGGATCTGGCAGGAGGAAACCAGGGGAAATCACGGGTCACAGGATTGAGAAGGCAAAATGCATCTTGGAGATCAAAATTGAAGACCAGTTGAGTGAGTTGCGAAATCAGAGAAGAGCGGAAATCTTGAGATCCATCACGATCGTAATGAGGTTGCACAGTACAGTTAAAGTCACCAGCCATGATCACAACTTCAGATGGCGGAATCTCAGCGAGAACTATAGTAACATAAATAATGAATGATGTAGCTTCTGAATCACTACAAGGAACGTGCAAATTTAGCAAATGAAAACGGGTAGAAGGAAACGAAAAGAAAGTTATTGAAAGGCCTCGAGCAGGCTCTGTGACTCAACAACGTCAGACAGTAACGGAAGAAAATTATTACGAATGCCAATTGCGGTGCCGGACCCCAAATGGGCACGGTAATTGTGCAAAAAGACAAAAGGCCAGCGTTGCCAGCGGGAAATGTCTGTCAAAGCAGAACAGTTTGTTTCCTGCAGGAAAATGACGTTAGTTTTAAGATACCGAATATCTTCGAAGACAAGAGCATTAGCTGCCGACGCCGCAAAGCTTCGGCAGTTGAAACTAACACAAATCAGTTGGGATATCATGAACAGGCTGCAGTTGGTTTTCAAGTTCAGCCGAGAGCTTCTTCAACAGGTATGATAGACGACGCTGAAACTGGGCAGCATCAGGAGGAAGGGTTATATTGCTCAAAAATTCATCAAGTAATTGAAGTTGTTGAAGCATTTAAGGTAACCTATTTAACTTGTATTGAATACACGGTATTGTTAGCAATTTCGTTTTGTACGGCGTTGAATTAGTTCAAGAAGTTCAGTGTATGTGTGCGGTTGCATTGGAACAGAACAGTCTTTAAAAAGAGTTGAAAGTTTGGGTATGGTGGGAAGAGAAGAATCATCTTCTTCAACATCCGAAGCAATTAATGCTGATTCACTTAAATCAGCAGCAAAATCCATATCATCATCAGTAGGGAGGCAAGCGAATCTATTTGTTGTACGCAGCGGAGAAAAAATATTCTTCACGCCAGGTGAGGTTCCAGAGGAAGTGGCAGAAATGTTAGTCCGAGAACGCTTAGTGCGACACGAACGCACTGGAGAAGACTCAGCAGAATTTGGGCGTTTCCCGGAAGATTTTGGGTCCAGAGGAACCCACAGAAGTAGGAAGAGGGGGAAATGAGATGTCATCAATGAGAGCAAGTTTGAACAGTTCAGAAGCAGGTGTTTGCACTTGCGAAAAAGGCTGTGAACGGGTGCCAATTTGTTGCACGGTAGTGGCGCTCGAGTGCTGGGAAATGACGATGCAGTAGTTTCGAAAGAAAACGGCTGCTCGGAGTTGTATGGTAATGGCGGTTCAGTGCTTGGCAATAACTGCGTAGCAGTTTTGAAAGAAAGCGGCTGCTCGGAAATGTATGGTGATGGCGGTACTGAAACAGGTGAGGACAACGAAATATGGGCAGTCATGGAAGGAGCAATCAGCTGAGATGGTGACGTGGTTGACATAGGAGCAACAGTTTGTTCAGTAGTAAGGGAGGAAGAAGTCGATGATAGAGGTGTGTCATGTACCTTCTTCGAAATGACAGCACCTGGTGCAGGTGTGCGGTGAGGACATTCAGAAGCCAGTTGTCCGTCAGCTCGACACAGGAAACAATGGAACCAGCAAATAAGTTGAAAACGTATGTTCGTGTGTCCGTAACAAGTTGCATAGTTGTGGGGCGGTTAGAAATGGCTTGGTCAGTGGGGAAAATAACACGATATTGGCAACGACCTTCTTGCACAAAATTGAATGATATAGCAGTAGGCACTGCAGATAATGCACTGTGATCGGGCGCTGTGCAGAAGCAACAGGTTGCAAGTGAAAGGAGTCAATATCAATGCCAATAGCAAGAACGGTGTCGGTGGCTTTTCGGTGAACAAAATGAACGACAACACCCCCTCCAATACGAATTATCCAAACAATGCTCTTTGGGAACAACTTTAACTAAGGCTTTCAAGTAGAGGGGGAGGGGTGTCACGAAGAGATGGCAAATACACATTTAATAACAAAGCTGAGGAATGTTCTTTACCTGCCGGTGAGTCGTCCGAAATCCGAATCTTGAGAACTTTATCTTCTCTTGAAAATTCAGGTTGCATTGAAACAGGTCCAACAGAAGACTGGTTTGGAAGAACAGTCGCAGCATACGAGCGTGAAATGGTTGCCGGTAGGGCAGCAGAACTTGACTCAGTACTCAGAATATGCGAATTAGGACGTAGCACATTCGATGCAGAAACGTTAGGACGAAGCACATGTGAAGCCGAAACACAATTTGAAGTAGACAAATTCGCACTTGAAAAGTTGTCACAGAAGCGGTCGATGTAGCCATAGAAAATCCAGCGGAGATAACATCAGCAGTAGGAGCTTGCATTTGTATTTGGGAAGCAGCCATCATTACCGCTAGCCTTAAAACACAACACTGTGTTGCAACTGCGTCACAAAGAAAAAACACAAAATAACGTAACAGGAGGCACACACACTCACTTCAAGTGAGATAAAATGATTAAAACACAACACAGTCAACACGAACCATTAAAGAAGACGAAAATTCCACAGGAAAAAAGCATTTTTTAAAGACGCAAAGGAAAGAAACGAACAGCTTGTCTGTCTTTACGATAACCACCACAGAGGAACGTTCTAGTCTCGTGACCTGCTGCCATGGTGACGCAGAGAATTTTTTATGCATATGTTTTGTTGGTAAGGCTATCTCAGTTGTTTAAGGGGGACGTCAAGTAATTTTGTTTTCAGTTCTTTTAATAGAAAAACTTCTGTACACATTTTCTTCACAATTAATGCGTTCCCAAGGATGAAAATTTTAACATCGATTAAAATAGCTTCATTTTATAACTTGGAATACTTAATATTTTCCAAAACATAACCATAATTATGCAATCCAACATTTGTTTGTTTACTGACGTCATCAAAGTACAGGGGCCGCCTCGGTGGCGCAGTGATCTAAGCGATGGCTTCTGATCATTCGTCCGTAAGAGGTCCGGGTTCGAATCCCGGTGAGGCATGGATGTTGTGTTTGTCTTACGGCACTGGCTCTCTCCCTTCCCTGGAACCAGTGACCCTAAATTAGGGACGGGCGACTGCTTATAGCCCATTGAGTTGCTCACGGTGGTCGTTAAACCTCCAATTAAAAAAAAAAAAAAAAAGTACAGGTCGCGCCATCTTTTTTCTGGACAATTAATGCGTTCCCAAGGATGAAAATTTTAACATCGATTAAAATAGCTTCATTTTATAACTTGGAATGCTTAATATTTTCCAAAACATAACCATATTTATGTAATCCAACATTTGTTTGTCTACTGACGTCATCAAAGTACAGGTCGCGCCATCTTTTTTCTGGTTCCAACACCACCAAAGGAAAAGTTATTGATTTTTTATATAAATATGGTTATGTTTTAGAAAATATTAAGTATTCCAAGTTATAATATAAAGTTATTTTAATTGATGTTCACATTTTCATTATTGGGAACACAATAATTGTGAAGGAAATGAATGTGTTCAAAAGTTTTTCCATTGGAAGTACAGGAAGCAAAATTCCTTACGTCCACCTTAACGGTTTAGCATAACGGTAATGCTTTTTGGACCGCTTTTGTTTTTCTTTGTAAATGTAGTAAGTGCCATAAGTTCGAACGACAAAAGTCCGACCTTCCAAAAATTAACGACAGTAAAAAAACCTCTGAAATTTTGGAATAACAAGCCTTATTTGCTTAGATATGCAATAAAAATTGAAATTTATATGAATTTTCCAGTTTTTATTTCATGTGATATACTTGGAGATCGGGCTGCAGGGCCAGAGCGCTACTCTGGGAACGAGCGTAGCGAGCCTGGAGGCGCAGCCCTTAGTAGTTTAAAAAATTGTCCACATACGAGTTCAATTACCTAATATATATTTGGGCAAAACATTTAACTTGCGAGCTCATTTTGATCTCGATAGCCGCATTTGCAAGAGTTTCGAATTCCGTCATTTGCATGACGGAATTCGGAGTCGAATCACGTTGTTAGAATGAGATTAATAAGGAAGTAACTAAAACCTGTTGTCAACTTGCTAAATTACCTGAATACTAAATCAGTTGCTCGGCATTTTCTATGTGTAACGAGACAGCAATAAAAAGATACATAGAACTTATTGCGTAACGTATCATTTTTATCTGTAGCCAGTTTTCTATATGATGTGAGACCTTGATCTTCTTGCAAGCAAAGAAATTGTGTATTTAGACCCGGTAAATGAACTTTTCAGCTTCTCAACTGACCTTTAAGTAGGATCATAGTTAATCTCACAAATATTCCATCAGGAGTAATGTATTAGCAGTTTACGGTATTGATAGTACTTTTCGTAAGCACTCTAATATCAGCTGCATTAAGAGTTCTTCGAATTCGCCTACAGCCTGCGATCTCAAATCATTTTTCCCAACTCTGGAGAATACTGTGTAAAAACTGCTTTGTAAAAAAACCATATCGTTTCACTGAACAAAGTATTTCAACTTTGGGAAAACGATTTTGTTCGTCAGGGATGAATTTAGTATATGGCTAGTCATGGATTCCAGATTTAATGGAGAGAAGTATATATATTCATGAACGTGTACTTGGTTTTTAGCACGTCTTTTGTAAAAAAAGATCGTGCTCATGTTATCGGTTTGTCCGTCCGTCCGTCTGTATCAACGATATCTCTGCAACTATTAGTCCGATTTGAAAAATTCTTTTTGCATTGGGAAGCATGAAATATGCGAATGATGATCTTTTATTTTGTTTTTTTTTACAATGTACAATTTCGCCGCTAGAGGGCGTTAATGCAGATGATGTCGAATTAAAAAATACGTTTTATTCCACATATTTGCTTCTAAACATCCTATTCAAAAAAATCTTCTCTCTTTCGATTCCGTTTATGTCGAAAAGTATTTTAGATATAGTTACTTTTTTCAAATTACGCATAGATTTTCCGCTAGGGGGCGTAAAAGTAAATTACATTTTTCCCGATAGCTCTTCTTCTAAAACTCTGTTTTAAAAAAATTTCTTCAGCGGATACATCTTCTGATAGGAAATCTTTTGCAAATTATTTAAATTTTTTTGTAAAGAATACTTTGGCCACCAGGGGGCGTACGTGTTAATTTTTGCTTCTGATGTATTTGCCATAAAATCTGAGCTTCGAAAATATCGATTGCAAAATTTCTATTATGGACTGATGCCACTCACATCGACAAACATTTTTGGAATTTTTTTCCTAAAATATTCCACAATTTCTCCGCCAGGGGGCGTAGATGTACATCTTATTTTTGTCAATAATTCTACTTCTAGGAGCGCGATTTGAAAATATCTTTCTTTGTGGGATAGTGTTTTCCGTGTGACATGTTTTTCATTTAATTTCAAAATTTTCAAGTAATTCATAGACTTTCCGCTAGGGGGCGTAGCGGTAAATTGCGTTTCCCCCTATATCTCTGCTTCTAAATCTCCGATTTGAAACATTCTTTCTGCACCGGATACAGCTCCTATTGGGAAATCGTTTGCACATAATTTCTAATTTTTGTAAAAAAAAATGGTTTGACCACCAGGGGGCGTAAATCTTAATTTCCGCTTCTGATGTATTTGCAGCAAAATATGAGCTTTTAAAATCTCGATTGAAAAAAAGTCGTTTGTTGACCGATACTACTCATGTCGACAAACCTTTTAGGAACATTTTCTTCTTGAAATAATGCATGGTTTCTACGCCAGGGAGCGTAGATGTATATTTTATTTTTGTCAGTATCTTTACTTCTAGGACTCCGATTTGAAAAATTCTTTTTGTTGGATAATGTTTCTGATGCGAAATGTTCTTCCTACAAATTCAAAATTTACAAGTAAATTATAGGCTTTCCGCTAGGTAGCACAAAGGCAAATTGCGTTTTCTGCGTTATTTCTGCTCCTAAAGCTCCGATTTGAAAAATGCTTCCTGTAGCGCATACAAGACCTAATGGAAAATATTTTTCACATAATTTCTAATGTTTGGTAAAGAATAGTTTGCCTACCAGGGGTCATAAGTGTTAATTTCTGCTTCTGATCAATTTGTAGCAAAATCTGGGCTCCTGAAAACTCGACTAATATTTTTTCTTGGACCTATACCGTTTACATGGATAAACCTTTTGAGAATACTTTCTTCCTAAAATAATGCATGGTTTTTTCACCAGGGGACGTAAAGTCACATCTTATTTTTGTCGATATCTCGGTTTCTAAGAGTTCCTAAGCTCACGATTCCGTTTGCAGCAATATCTGAGGGATTAAAAACCCGATTGAAAAACTTCTTTCTTTCGTCAGATCTATTGTTTACCATACCGGTTCCATTGACTTTGAATAGTTTTGATACATTTTATTTGCGTCAGATCGGATTCAAAAGACGTGCTTTTTACACCCGAAAATTCAGTGTCAACTTTCTTGTTATTTTTCATTCCGGAGCCCAGCTTTTTCGTAGTTTTCAGAGAAAATATTTTCCCCTTTCGAAGCTAACAGGAAAACTTTGATTGCCTTGTGCCTTTGATATTGTAACGAATGATCTCAGGAAACCACCTCTTTTTAGTCGCTTCTGAAATCGGCACTGCTAGGAGCTCATGTTATTGACATAGATTCTGTGTTCTGCCTGTCACCAAAGACTGACAGGCAGAATGGTGGAAGGTCACACCGTGGAGCTGTGCTTCAAATAGAAACCTAAAAGAAAGGAGCTTGGTTTTTCATGGGCCTCTCAAGACAGAAAAACAACAAGAAAGACGGCACTCGTGAAACATTTCAGTCATTACCATCCTGGCTTGAAGCCAGGAGAAGATCAGGACAGTGGCGGATTTAGAGCAACCGTGGCCCCACGCACAGCGTCAGTTTTGGGGCCCATCGTTTTTTCCACCACACTTGAAACAATAACTGTCTTTTTGTTGCCGTTCCCCCACTCTCAATTTTTACTTTTTCGTAACAATGTGTGAGAAAGTAAAATTTAACCATTTTCACGGTGGTGTCTCTGTGTGTGGTTTATTATTGCCATAAATCAAAATCCAATATACAATCAATAGACAAAACATTAGAGATAAGAGTGTTAGGCAGGTGACAAGAGCAAAGCCCGCGCAGAGTAGAACAGACCCAAACCGAACGCAGCCAATAAACAGGCGAACAGGAGGGTTTCCCAACAGTGCATCGCAATCGACGAACATGGGTAAACGTATTGATTTTGATCGTGAACGTATTACCGGCCCTAGACAGATGGGTTATTTCATCGCCCAAGTGGTAAAAACTTTAGGGTTTCTGAGGGCAACCGTATCAAGGATGTACTGCGAGTATACCATCGACGGACGTACCATTGCCCAGAGAGCAAGCTGTGGCCGACCACACGTCATTGGTGACCGGGGTCGACGTAGACTGTCCAGGTTCCTACAAAACGACTTCTTGGTAACGGCGGCGGAAATTAAAGTCGGAGGTCCAAGCAGCGCCAGCCAGCGAACGGTACGGCGCATGCTGCACACCTACGGCCTACGGGAGCCGACGCCCTACTCGTGTACTACAGTTGACTGCTCGTCATCAGACATTACGCCTTACCTGCTGCCGGAAACATCAAAACTGAACCTCTGCAGCGTGGGGAAGCATCGTGTTGTTAGATGAATCCCATTCTCAGATGTACCAAGCTGACGGGAGGGTGCTGGTGTTGCGTCGACAGCATGAGTATATGGCCCCGTCTTGCCATATCGACTTTATTCAAGGCTTTGTGATGGTTTATGGAGCCTTCACGTGGGACACATTAAGTCCTTTAGTGTACGTTTATGCTGCAGCTTCTCTGCTGGCACATAGATGCTTGCTCATGCACCTCACTGCTTGCATGTAGCTAGGTTGCTCGCCATGGAGCATTTATCCTGCAGCTGTTCACATAGCTTTTATTATTATAGGAATCACGACCGTATCTCTTATTGTCAAACAGACTTTACCAGTGTTATGGCAAGTTTTACAACCACTGCATATGAAACCACCAACTAAAGAAGAATTCAAAGAAATCGCTGATATGTTTTACAAAAAATTGGGATTCTCTAACTGTCTAGGTTCTATCGATGGACAGCACATCCGAATACTTCACCCTCAATGGTCAGGCTCCATGTTCTTTAATTATAAAAACTACTTTTCAATTGTTGTGCAGGCCGTCAGTGATGCACACTGTAAATTTATTTTCCTTGAGGTCGAAGTCTATGCAAAACAAAGTGATGGGTTCACTTTTAGAAAGTCTGCCTTCTATGGCAGAATGAAAAACGGTGTGCTTAACATTCCTGAAGATAACCTCCTACCAAGTATTGACATCCAAGCACACATTGTGTTCATAGGTGATGAAGCCTATCCCTTACTGAGACACATGATGAAGCCTTATGCTAGGAAAACTCTTGATCAATCAAAGAAGAAGTTCAAAAAAAAAAAAAGTTCAAATCACAGGAAAACTCCACAAATAAAACTTGCTTCTGCACTGCTGGCCAAAAATGCAACATCTAGAAGGAAGCATCCGATTGGCCAGAAATTCGCAGCATGCGTCTCCCGCGAGAGGACATGCAAACGATTAGCATTGCAGGACATATTCAAATCATGTGCGTCCGGCACGTCACCAAGAAGCACTATAAGAAGGATGCACAGAAGGCGAGTTGAAAGTAGTGGAAGTGTGTTGTGCTGCCGGACCTGTGCGTGGGAAGCTTCCTGGTGCCTCATCGCAGAATACGGCAGTCATTCCAGCACGTTTCGAAGTTCGACAGAGGACGAATATTGGCTTATCGCGACAGCGGTTTATCGTACCGAGACATCGGCTCCCGTGTGGGACGACATCCAACCACGGTGAGGCGAGTATGGATTCGGTGGGTGCAGGAGGGACGGACCAACCGACGTGAGCGATTGCCGCAGCCGCGGCACACCACCGAACGACAGGACCAGCATGTTGTGCGGCGGGCATTGACTGCTCGCACTGCTACATCACGAACGTTAGCGCAGGAATTAGGGTGTGTTGCGCAACAACCTGTGTCAGCAAGTACCGTTCGACGTCGTCTGCAGGAACGGGGACTTATCGCACGGTGCCCATTGCTCCGATTACCATTGACGTCACACCACCGGCCAGTGCGGCGGCAGTGGGCCGCTGAACGCCGCACCTGAACTACGGAATAGCCCGACATTGTCTTTTCCAACGAATCCCGCTTCAGCCTGCAACACCACGATGGTCGGATCCGCGTGTGGCGGCACCGCGGCGAGAGACTGTATGACGCCTGCATTATGCATGCCATACCGGTCCGTCGCCTGGCGTTATGGTTTGCGGCGCAATTGTATATGACACCCGTACCCCTCTGGTACGCATCGCCGGTACACTCAACAGCCACCGCTACATCTCAGACGATTTGGAGCCTGTAGTCCCTCCTTATCTGCAGGACCTGCCAGCGGCAACATTTCAACAGAACAATGCGTCCCCGCACGTGGCACGCATCGTGCAACAATTTTTCACGACCTACCAGGTGTCACTGCTGCCGTGGCCCGCCTGTTCTCCCGATATGTCACCCATCGAACACGTCTGGTCGCTGATCGGCAACCGAGTGGCCCGGCAAGCACCACCCGCGGCTACGCCTGATGAACTGTGGCAAGGTGTGGAAGCAGCCTGGACCGACATACCCCAAGCCCACATCCACAGCCTCTTTCGTTCGATGCCGCGGCGTGTAGCGGCTGTTGTTGCCAGTCATGGGGACCACATGAACTATTGATGTCTGTGTTTTCTGCAAGTCGCATGGGCCTGTAATCTATATCATTTCATCTTTGCATCTGTTGTTATGTGTCCAGTAAATCTGGCTTTGCTATCTTGTGCCCTTCTTAGTGTTGCATTTTTGGCGGCCAGCAGTGTGTAAAAACACAACACGGTTTTTAAAGATACGAGAGAGATGACTGCGTAGTTTCACATTCGGTTGGGAAAGTGGGTCAATGGACGGGAAGAGTGGCCTTGAAGGGACCAATCACAGCGTAAGTTTGAGGATGCCTGGCGATGGTTGAAGCCCGAACAAGCCAGTTCGATATAATCGCTGTGGCACTGATCATAGCGAGCAGCGCAGATAGCATCGCTGCTCCACGATAAATGAGCATGTAAACATATATGGTTTTGTTTCATCATCGCCAGGCATCCATATGCACAGCTTGGCAATGTGCCTTCAGCAAGGCTGCAGCATAAATGTACCTTTAGTGTGTCTGAAGCGGCCTTTTACCGTTACGCGTTACCAGTATGTGCTGTCTGATCACCTGCCCGCTTTCATGGCCATCGCGCATCCTGCGGCCGATGATCTATTTCAGCAGAACAATGCGCCACCACATCGGGCCGCAACCACCCAGGGGTGGCTCAGAAAACACTTATCTGAGTTTAGAGCCATCCAGTGGCCATAAAGGTTCCCGGATTTAAACACTGAGTGAGCTCTCTGGGTTGCGGTGGAACGGAACATCAGATCCATGGAACTTGAACCAACGTGTCGGCCGGAGTTGAGGTCAAGACTGCAACAGGCATGGCTGGCATTACATCCTGGAACCCCTCCGCACCCCCCAGCATTTGGTCGAGACGATGCCTCCGCGTGTACAGGCTGTTATTCACACTAGAAGTAGACCAACTCGCTATTAGATAGGTATCTCCAATGTTTTGCACATCGAGTGCGTTTATCAAGACGAAATGCAATAATTACGGGTTTTTTTATACCCTGATGTGATGAAGAAATAGCAGAAGTTACAATTGGGAAAGATTTTGTTAAGACAAACGAGTAGGAACTTTTATAAGGATGGTCCCGTAAAGCACAGTATTGCTGCCTTCTATGCTACATGCGGTGTGTAATCTGTTGTCGGCCGCCCCGGTGGCGCAGTGGTCTAAGCGATGGCCTCTGATCATTCGTCCGAACGGGGTCCGGGTTCTAATCCCGGTGAGGCATGGATGTTGTGTTTGTCTTACGGCACTGGCTCTCTCCCTTCCCTGGAACCAGTGACCCTAAATTAGGGACGGGCGACTGCTTATAGCTCATTGAGTTGCTCACGGTGGTCGTTAAACCTCCAATCAAAAAAAAAAAAAATCTGTTGTCGCATATCATCAGATTCCACTCCATTCACAGTTCGCTGATTGAGCCCTAACACGGGTGAAATCGATTTGCCTGTCTCGTAAAGCCATGATTTTCTAATGCTGTTTTATTCGTATGGAAACAGTATTAAAATTACCCTTAAAATGGACTGATTTGGGGAGGGGGTTAAGCCAAAGATGGGTAGTCACGTTAATTACCTAATTAAAGAGCAAAATATTCATTACATTCTAAGCAAGTTGACTAGAAATAACACCCCAATCTCTGAGCTCATTTGTAGTCAAGCATTAAGCAATGCTACTATCAAAATGATTTTTAACCAGCCTACATTTAAGCTAGTAAATTAATACTGTAGATGAAATACTCAAGGCCGTAGCTGGCTCCCAGAACTGGAGGGAGGGAGAAGAAGAGTCATCTTGTGGTGGCGCTGTGTGTTCAACTACAAAATCAAGTGTGTTCAACTACGGAATCAAAGTTCGTCACGTTTCAGTGCGTCACATTTCAATAGCAACCCTACTGAAAGATTCCATTGGACAATCAAAGGGATGCTGGAGTCCTTCGTTCGGAAGCCGCGCCTGATAAAGAACAGATATTTATGCTGCACTATCTGCGCTTCGAACACTGTCACATGAAAGTACAGAGTTTACACCTGAGGAACTAGTTCGTTTTAACAAATTTGGGAATAACTTTATGAAATTTGAGTGGAGCCTTCAGAGGAAGAGAACGCTCTGTAGTGGAATATGTATTCGAATTAAACAAAAAGAAGAGGTTTCAATTGTCATCGGTACGGAAAATGGAAAAAATAAAGAATAAGATGAAAATTTTGTATCATATAAACGCCGTTAAGTAACAACTTAAAGAAGGAGAATTAGCTCTTTTCCCAGCTACTTCCAGATCAAAAAAATTGGCTGTTCAGTGGGTTTAACCAGACATCGTTTAAAATAAAGCCTCTGTAGCGAATTACATCGTCAGAATGGCAAAACATTGAGAAAAGTTTCAAATGTACCTCAGTAACATGCTGAAACCGTACTAAAAATGGACCAGAAGTAATCAATTTTCTGACACGCCAGAAAGCAACGGTTCATTCTGATTCTGATATCGAATTTTCAGGTTTAGATTTAGATCTAAACTTTGTAATTTTACGAAATGTTGTTCAAGAAAGCTATTTTAAGGAAAGGCTAGAATCTCCAAAGGTTCAACAACTGTAAGACCTGCTGATCCAGGAATTCCGGAGTGCCCACTTCCACTCTAGTATTCACAATAAACACATCGCATCCAAATATTGTAAATATTTCGCATGTCATGATCACGATTCAAGAAATCGCCTCAGTTATATCCGAAAAAACCATCGCCAATGTAAAATGTTCACTGAAGAACAAGATCTTGAAGACTATCCAAATGGCCCTATATGTCTATTGCCTTGTGAGAGAGTAATCAAGCTATAATGCGTTAAGACGGTTTGCGGAATTTGCGGTAACACAGCATTTACAAGCTCTCAATATATTTGTTTTATTTTTGGTTCTGGGTTTCTACATCGTGAGCAACACATGGGCTTATAAGCAGTGGCCTTTCCTTAATTTTGAGTCACGGGTTCCAGAAAAGGGACAGAGCAAGCGCTATATGACAATTGTGCAACCCATAGCTCATCCGGAACTCGATCCCGGGCCGATCTCCGGCGATTGATACGAAGTGTCGTCTCAGACAATTATTCTCTTAATATACAAGTTCTGTCCTTACATAGCGGCTCATATTATCTGGTTATCTTTGTGTTTTACTATTGCAATACCAAATCATTGTAGCTGTTCTCGATTAAATTATACAAATCAAAATCGAATTCCACAGTTTAACATCAGTGGCATCTTTTTTCCGTAGGTCACTGTACACGTATTTATTGGTCGAATTGTATGAAATTTGGAATTTAGGGGTTTTAGTGTGTGCTGAATAAAATGCGCGTAAAATAACATGCCTCTTATATGGAAAAATTCGGAGATAGAGAGCTAATTAGTATGCTAATTAGCCTAATTAGCATGTTTCTTTGCATCATATGATAGTTCCCTTCGAGTCCTTTACAACGATACCTCTTTTGTTTATATGTGGTAAACGGTTCCAAAGTTAAAAGGGGTGGCTTCTTTTTTTTTTTTTTTTTGATGTATGTACATGTTGCAAAATGTAAAAATGAGACACACTACGAACATATTATGCAGTTTTTCAAACCCTTGAAAAGAAAATTTCGCAGCAAGCGTTTATATACTGTAGTGTGTTATATTCATGCGTTGCTGCTGTTAATTGAGGATGCCGTACGCATTATTAATTCTCATTAATTTCACTTTTGCTTCTTCCGTGGCTTTAAATTCAGTTTTGCCTTTGACATTGTTACGATACACGTACAAGTTAGGCTTCAAATTTTATCATAGATATCGAAACTACAGACAATATGCTCATGGTGTGTCGCTTCAGGTCTCCAGTAGTTGGCATAAACCAAATTTTATATTTCTTAGAAGCAATTTACCCGGATTTTATGTCCAACTGAGCTACCTGAAAGTTTTTCCTGGACTTCGATCTCGTATTTTAACTAAGAAAGAGAAACTTCTTCGAAGTTCAGGAAAAATTTGGAGGTAGCTCAGTGCGACACAAATCAATGTCCTACAAAATGCTCATTTCTCATAAACAGTAATATTAGTAATATACTGAGTAATATTATATTCTGGGTTGTTAACGCACAAATAATTTCTTTTTGCAGTGATGCAACTAAGATTTTTGTTTCAAATTTCTAAGAACAAACCGAACTCAGAAGCTTATGTTGATTTTTAATCATAGTAATGAATGTTGAAGGACAAAAGTGGTTGACTTTTAAGTAAAACACTAAGCAAGATGAACTACCACTGTTGTACTTCGTGTTGCAACACTGCACACGGAGTACAAGCAATTAATTACTCTTGCCCAGTGGATTTAGACGGATTTTCAAATAAGCAGACTATACATATGCATAGGCTAAAGGCGGCAAAAATTTGCGGCGGAAGGTTTTAGTAGTAGTAAAAGTTAATAATATGCTAAAACTCTCCTAAAATTAAAAAAAAATTGTTCTGCCGCAGGGGGTGGCAGAATCAAAATGAAATAATATTAAGAACTTAGATTGATAGGTTGCTGCACGAGGGCCCGCCCAGGAATTAGATTAGAATTTAGAAAATGTAAATAAATTATTCTGAGATTCTTTATCGCCAAAACCTTATTGGGGTGGAAATAATTTTTAACCAAAACTTTTTAGCCAATCAAAAGCAAATGACACTGACACTCAGAATACACATTCGAATTCGGGGTCAACACAGGACGATGGACATATTTAATCAATTAAAAAACATAAAAGATAAAGTAAGGTAAAGGAGACGACACTGTCGACTGCACTACATAAATATACACCTAGCAGCCTCTATTTTACCTGCAAACTGGCAGTTTCAATTTATCGCTGTTTTGCCTGCAAACTGAATAACTGCTTACTGACAATAAAACAAAGTTTTCGTGCCACAAAGACTACTCAGGGTAAGAAACTTGCTGTTAATGCACATTGTACAAACTTGCTGAATGGTTTCAGTTATAGGCAAACTTTAATAACTAAAAACACACACAAGTTAAAATATATTTACATGGTTAAAAAGACATGAGTACTTTCGTGCTCGCTACGAGCACATCATCAGATGAAAGACTAAGTTCGAGTTCCAGAAACACATTTACATATGGGTGCCGTTGCCAAACGTTCTCAATGAGGAAAAGAAATTCAAGAATGTTCACTTGCTTTAACGTAATATGAGGAAATAGAGGCCTAGAGAGTTCTATTAATGATGGGCAGAGTCTACGATGTAAGAGGTAGAAACAGCAATCGAGGACAGTAAAGTTTTCCAGGCCTGGGAAATATAGCTGGGTACTTCATCATTGCAACAAGGATCCACTCGATGCAAAATCTGCAGACTCTCTGTAAAGAGCAATGTTTCCTTCGTTGTAGAGGTAGAAAGAATGACGTATGTCCAAGATGGGTAATGTGTACCAGCTGAAGGAAATCCTGGCTAAAGCAGTCGATGACAAGGCAATTTTTACACTATATTGGTGTTCCTTAATTCGTGTTTGCAGTCACCCTAGGGTTGAGCCTACGTATATAAGGTCCTTGTCTTGAGGATCGACAGATTTCATAGTAATGTAATAGATGCCACATTTGTCCAACAATTAAACACGGCCCCGATCATTTTTAATCAGGGAATAAATGTTCGATGTTTTTAACCCAAAACCGACACCGTGACTGTGACAGATGTTCAATAAATTACCATTAACATGAGGGACGTAAGTCATCGATCCAACATATTTGATATCCCTTCGTTCACGTGTCAGAGTAAAAAATGTTGAATTTTGGATTTCACGGTAGATTCTATTGGCATCTTTAAGTGAAAATCCGTGCTGATAAGCAATGGTATAAATCTTTTGAATTTCTTTCTCACGGAAGGCTACAGAAGGAGAGTGGGTAAATATTTTGCGAATAAAAAAGTGTAAGGGTGAAACCTTATATCTGGTCGGGTGAGCGGAAACGCGTGGTATCAAGATAGGCGTAGGGGAAGGCTTTCTGTAAACCGAATAACTCAGGTGCTGGGAGGTATGGTCCCTACAAAGTTGGAAGTCTAAAAAAGAAGTGAATTGTCACATTCAACCTATACGGTGAAGGATATAGAAGTATAAACAGACGACAACGTGGTTGCAAAAGGGAACAAATTTCCAACTGACGAAGGCCAAAAGACCAAGACATCGTCAACATACTGAATATATAATAAAGGTGTAATCTGACAAAAGTCCAAAATGCGGTTTTCTATGTCTTGAAGAAGAAGTTCAGCCAACAGAGGGGAGAGTGGGGACCCCATGGGGGCTCTCACAAGTTGGCGATATAAAATGCCATTAAACCTGAAAAAATAACGTTTCTGAATGAGGCGTAATGCCTGCAGAACGGCTTGAATTTCTTCAGAGGGTACAGAGCCCAATTGGGAAAGTTTACTTTCAATGATATTGTGTACAATAGAAATGGGGACGTTGGGAAACAGAGACACTACGTCTAAAGAAGCCATAAGGAAAGAGGAACCAGGACGGTTGAAAGCCTTGATACGTTGCAAGGCTTTTACGGAGCTAAAAATGGAATATTGTGAGGAAGAGATTAGAGGGGTAAAATATTTTACAAGTGCTTTCTCCAAAGGCCTGGTGGGATTCGCATACCCAGAAACCAAAGGCCTGATGGGGTGATTTTCATTATGGGTTTTCAGTTTCCCAAACAATTCTGGGACCTTAGGTCCATAAGGAGGGTGCATGAAGTTGGAAAGGAAAGGGGGTAAGGAGCCATGATTACGGAGTCTGCTTAAAGCAGAAAAGTGGCAGAGGTAGGATCACTTTGAATGATAGAATGGGTGGTATCACCCCTCTAATCTCTTCCTCACAATATTCAATTTCTAGCTCCGTAAAAGCCTTGCAACGTATCAAGGCTTTCAACCATCCTGGTTCCTCATTCCTTATGGCTTCTTTAGACGTAGTGTCTCTGTTTCCCAACGTTCCCATTTCTATTGTACACAATGTTATTGAAAATAAACTTTCCCAATTGGGGTCTGTACCCTCTTAGGAAATTCAAGCCGTTCTGCAGGCATTACGCCTCATTCAGAAACGTTATTTTTTCAGGTTTAATGGCATTTTATATCGCCAAATTGAGGAGCCCCAATGGGGTTTCCACTCTTCCCTCTGTTGGCTGAACTTCTTCTTCAAGACATAGAAAACCGCAGTTTGGACTTTTGTCAGATTACACCTTTATTATATCTTCGGTATGTTGACGATGTCTTGGTCGTTTGGCCTTCGTCAGTTGAAAATTTGTTCTCTTTTGAAACCACGTTGTCGTCTGTTTATCCAACTATATCCTTCACCGTGAAGGTTGAATGTGACAATTCACTTCCGTTTTTAGACTTCCAACTGCGTAGGAACCCCACCTCCCAGCACCTGAGTTATTCGGTTTACAGAAAACCTTCCTCTACGCCTATCTTGATACCACGCGTTTCCGCTCACCCGACCAGATATAAGGTTTCACCCTTACACTTTTTTATTCGTAAAGCATTTACCCACTCCCCTTCTGTAGCCTTCCGTGAGGAGGAAATTCAAAAGATATATACCATTGCGTATCAGCACGGATTTTCACATTCAGATGCCAATAGAATCTACCGTAAAATCCAAAATTCAACATTTTTTACTCTGACACGTGAACGAAGGGATATCAAATATGTTGAATCGATGACTTACGTCCCTCATGTTAATGGTAATTTATTGAACATCTGTCACAGTCACGGTGTCGGTTTTGGGTTAAAAACATCGAACATTTATTCCCTGATTAAAAATGATCGGGACCGTGTTTAATTGTTGGACAAATGTGGCATCTATTACATTACTATGAAATCTGTCGATCCTCAAGACAAGGACCTTATATACGTAGGCTCAACCCTAGGGTGACTGCAAACACGAATTAAGGAACACCAATATAGTGTAAAAATTGCCTTGCCATCGACTGCTTTAGCCAGGATTTCTTCAGCTGGTACACATTACCCATCTTGGACAGACGTCATTCTTTCTACCTCTACAACGAAGGAAACATTGCTCTTTACAGAGAGTCTGCAGATTTTGCATCGAGTGGATCCTTGTTGCAATGATGAAGTATCCAGCTATATTTCCCAGGCCTGGAAAACTTTACTGTCCTCGATTGCTGTTTCTACCTCTTACATCGCAGACTCTGCCCATCATTAATAGAACTCTCTAGGCCTCTATTTCCTCATATTACGTTAAAGCAAGTAAACATTCTTGAATTTCTTTCCTCATTGAGAACGTTTGGCAACGGCACCCATATATAAATGTGTTTCTGGAACTCCAACTTAGTCTTTCATCTGATGATGTGCTCGTAGCGAGCACGAAAGTACTCATGTCTTTTTAACCATGTAAATGTATTTTAACTTGTGTGTGTTTATAGTTATTAAAGTTTGCCTATTACTGGAACCATTCAGCAAGTTTGTATAATGTGCATTAACAGCAAGTTTCTTACCCTCAGTAGTGCTTACTGACAGCTTAATACGGTTTCTTTTAATTCAGTTTAGTCAGTATGTTCACTTAGGCTTGAGTCCTACATTTTGAAATATTTTTTTAACCAGTGATAGTAAAAGTTACTGTATTTACAGTTTATGCAGGGCTGATTAAATCCGAGTGTCTTAGTGGTAATCACTAGTACGCACTCGGAGTGCACTGTTGACTTAAGCCAAAGCGCGAAACACAACGTGCGTACCCAGAGACACGTCTGTGCATTACACTTTGTTTCCATAAGATGACACTAGCAGAATGCAGATGTAGTTGCTTTATGAATCTGGGCTGATGTTCAATCTCCGTTTTCGGGAGGGTGAGAACACACAAATGACTCCAGTCCTCCTTAATCCTCAGCAGACGAAATGGAAGTAGGGGACAGCTTCTCCTACCGGCGGTCCGTTAACTCTCTTAAGCACAGCAGCCTCTAACGAGGCTGACTTGAGAATGGCGCCTTTACTGCTTGCAACAGTTGGTCCACCCATCCAAGACTTTCGATAGAACTGTTATTCTTTAATTATTATTTACGTGCAGGCTAAGTCAATCCTAGCACGGACACTTTTGCTTACCACAGGTGAATCTTTTCACCTTGCCACAAGGATACTGGCACACCAATTATTCCTCCACCACACCGGTCTAAGCTGTTGGGCTTCTTCACTTGGTTTCTAGATTGGAAATCTCTGGCTATACTCCATAGACCCAGACCAACTTCACTTGGTCTAGGAAAGTGTTTCTCTGATTTCATTTCACGCAAGCCGTATATTCCTTGGCCTCTCGGAAGCAGTTAGCTCCTCGGCTCGGTCTCATTCGCCGACTCGCGTCAAAACTACACAAGATCGCGCCAAGACCTGCAACTGAGTCTTCTCCTTCTTTCAGAGCTTTTCCAAGACTGCCTTTTTTCAGTGCATCATACGGTCGCTCGTACCACGACACGTTTCTAGTTTATGTTCAGTCTTTTAGAACAGATGCAGTATGCGGAGACCGTGCATGACGTGTTTGGCGTTTTAATGTCTGACCCCTTTTAACCAAAATCACGTAAACTAACTTCGAGATACCTTTATTCTGTCGTTGATGTGTTTAGTTTAGGGCACAACTGAGGCTCAATGGCCTCTGTGTCCATAGAGAGAATAGCTTTCCTTTAGGATTGATTGCCTCAGCCCGCACTCTTAACTTTTGGGGATAGACTTTTAATTTAACCCCTTTTTCTTTCTCGCTGGTAAGACGCTCTCTTCCCACTTCTCAAGAGTTTAGTTTATTGCCTTAAAATGCTGGCTGTATTTACCAGCTCTTATTACGTTGAGATTTTTCTCCCTTCATGTTTCCTGGGCTATTAGCTAACACTTTGTTATGATTTCCAAAGTGTTATAGCAATTAATAATCTTAATCAGTTTCGAACAATTTAAATACATCCAATTTTCATAATTAATTCACTCGTATTAACTTGATCTACACTGACGGAAAAAAATCCCAACACCAAGAAGGGTTCTGTTAGATAAACGACAGTTAGTAGGCGGTGAGAGTACATCTGTAAGATGACGTCTATGCAAATTTCGCGCTCGGCTCATAACGTGTGGCGCTAGTAACGCCCCTCGGAACATGCAAAGCAGGTTTGCTGTAAATACGCGCTGTAACGTTCGTGAGCGTTAGTTATCGTTGTGATTCGACGTAGTGTGTTGATGTAAGTCAAGAATGCCTTTAAGAAGACGAAGAAGCCATTATCAGCAGCTCACGGAGTTTGAACGAAGTCGTGTAATAGGGCTACGAGAAGTTGAATTTTCGTTCCGCAATATTGCAGAACGACTTGGCAGGAATGTAGCCACTGTGCATGATTGTTGGCAGCGGTGGTCAAGGGAAGGTACTGCCTCAAGAAGACCGGGTTTCGGCCGGCCACGTGGCACTACTAATAGGGAAGACCGCCGTGTACGGTGTATGGCCTTGGCGCATCGTACCGCGTCTGCGGCAGCAATTCGAGCTGCAGTTGCCACCACAGTGGCACAACGAACTGTTACAAATCGGTTACTTGAAGGACAGCTCCGAGCCAGACGCCCTGTAGCGTGCATTCCACTTACTCCAAACCACAGCCGTTTGCGACGTCAGTGGTGTCAAGCTAGAGCTCATTGGAGGACGGAGTGGAGATCTGTTGTGTTTTCTGATGAAAGCCGGTTCTGCCTGGGTGCCAGTGATGGCCGTGTGTCGGTTAGAAGGAGGTCAGGTGAGCGGCTGCAACCAACCTGTCTGCGGCCGAGACACACTGGACCTACTCCTGGAGTTATGGTCTGGGGAGCAATTTCCTATGACAGCAGGAGCACTCTCGTGGTTATACGTCGGTCTGGTGATTTAACCTGTTGTGCTGCCATTCATGAACAGCATTCCAGGGGTGTTTTCCAACAGGATAACGCTCGCCCGCATACCGCTGTTGTAACTCAACATGCTCTACAGAGTGTCGACATGTTGCCGTGGCCTGCTAGATCACCAGATCTTTCTCCAATCGAGCACATATGGGATATCATTGGACGGCAACTCCAGCGTCACCCCTAACCAGTATTAACCGTCCCTGTATTGACCGACCACGTGCAACAGGCATGGAACTCCATCCCACAAACTGACATCCAGCACCTGTACGACACAATGCATGAACGTTTGCGTGCTTACATTCAACATTCTGGCGGTTACACCGGTTATTAATGTACCAGCATTTCACATTTAAAATGGCTCTTCTCGCGCTTACATTAAGCTGTGATCTTGAAACCTTAATCGATTAAATATGCTACCTATACAAATGTATTGCCGCCATTTCATTCTTCTACAACTATTTTTTCGTGGTGTTGGGATTTTTTTTTCTGTCAGTGTATTTACACTTACTTACATACCAGCTTAAGAAGTTCTACCTTGTGGCTAATTAATTAAACAGCCCCAAAATTATGCAACAGTGTAAAATAAAAGTAGAAACTAACATTTACTCAGAAAACTGCTGTGTAGAAGATTTTGTTTCATAACCCTCATGTTCCCTTCCTTTCCACTTGGAAGTTGAAATGCGTATGAACTAGTGAGTATGAATGTTGCTCTTCAAAACCCGATAAAAGTTTCCTGGCCTATAGAAAAGAAGATCGCTTTGGGCGTTTGCATGATTCTCACCTAAAGACAGATATCCTCTCACAATGAATACGGTACTAGGGGGAAGGGACTGAATCTTAGCACTATCAGCTATTTCGCACCTTCGGCACCGACCTCAGTGAAGGTGACCTAGGCCACTTCGCTTCTTTTTGTATAACTGCTTCATCAGAAGTTGCAGGACACAAATTGGGCCATGACTCCAGGGAACGAAGAAAACCAGTGGCGTAAGACAAACAGACCACCCATTCTCATCAGAGACTCGAAATCAGGACCACTCTGACAAACTGGCCGGAGCCAATGCTTAGACCACTGCATTATCTTATTTGTTACTCCACTACATTAAAAGATTCATGACACAGTGAAGTATATGCATTAAAATTGTAAGCAAAATCAGTGATCAAGAGATAAGGCGTCAGTTAGTGTTCAGCCAACCGGTGTCCAAAGCGTACGAGCGAAAACTATGGTGATGAATACGTCTTGTTGTCCTACCGGAAAAGCTTTGCGCTGCCATGTATCAAAACATTAAAAATTGTACAAAACAAAAGGGAGCAGAAAAGAAAGAAGACAAAAACTTCTACAAAATGCAGCTCATTAATTACAAATATTAAATCCACTTAGGAATTAATGGCAAATGTCTAAATAAGCAATTTTTGTCAACGATAGGCGAAATTTGATTATCGTTAGAAGAAATGGTCTTGCTTACAGTTTCGACATATTTAAGCTTAAGATTATTGCTTTTATTTATACTTTGCTTTGGATGTGGCTACACATTTCTCCCTCAAACTTCCTGTAACATTTTGGTTTACTCCTAGATCGGATCCTAAAGAATTACATGGAAATGTAGCCATCAAATTATTTATTTTAAAGAAGAATAGGGGCGCCGAAGCCTTAAATCCGTTTCTGCTCTGCAAGGTACGTGAAATGTCTCTATAGCAGATATATCAGTAACAAACAAATACCAGGATTCCATTTAGACTGGGCTTCTGCTTAGACGTATAATAAAAGAAAAAATCGTGCATACAAAGTAATAGTTTGAATGACAGAACGCTGGCGCCGTTGTAAACAGCAGCTGTGAAATTTTCAAACCAGGTGAATTTGAGCGCATAGCGCATATGCAGAAGCTATCTACTTTGTGTCAGTCGCCATGTGGGCTCCACAGCAGAAGGTGTTTTGTGTGCTATCGCTTGCAAAGTCCGTAACGCTTGTACAGCGCCGTTTTCGCCGCGAGTTCAACCTTGAAGCGACGACAGACTTACGTGTCCATTATGAAATGTGACAAGCAATTCAGGGAAACGGGAAGTTTGTTACTGATGACTGATAAACATGCCAAGCTTACGGTGTCAAAGAAAAACGTTGAACGGATTAGAAAGGTATTTCAAAGAAGCCCGAGGATATCCATCCAAGAGGCTAGTGTGCAGCTAAGCATCCCACCAACAACAGTGGTGCATTGGATAACTATTTAAGGCCCATGGCAGGACGTATCTGAAAAACATTTGCGCAGCCAATGTTGACTATAATTGATGTCGACGATACATTCCTAGACCGGGTATGCTTTTCAGACGAGTCAACATTTCACGTATCTGGAAAAGTAAACAGACGCATCTGGGGGTCCGAAAATCTGTACGTTGTTCAGGAACACGAAACGGGAATCTCCAAAATGTAATATTTGGCGTGGGATCACGAAGGACAAAATCATCGGTCCCTTTTATTTTGCGGAGGCCACGGTAACTGGATTAACATACCTGGACATGTTACAGAAATATCCTGTTCCTCAGCTGCCTGAAGGAAAACATTTTCAATTTGCCAATGATGTCGGCACATTCTTGGATGACCACTTCACTACAGAATGGATTGGGAAAGGATCAACATTCATGCCCCCATCCCCCGCCCAGATCACCAGACCTAACATCACCTCATTTTTTCCTGTGCGTGATCTGGAAACTTACGCGACAGAATTTGTGCTGCAATCAACAAGGTGACACCACGAATGCTACTCAACACGTCGAATGAGGTAGAATATCAGTTGGACGTTTACCACAACACCAGTGGAGCTCGTGTTGAAGTTTATTAGACATGTAAAAAAATCAGTTTGTGTATCTGGAACACAACGTGTCGCTAATAAATTATGGCAAGTTCAGAATTTATGATACTTTCGTTTATTATACGTCTAAACGGAACACCCTGTATATGAAACATATTGATACATAACGAAACATGTAGTTGTCACATTAGTCTGTTTTAAATAGCATCCTGCTCGTGGGAGGAAATGATGCTCCTTCAAAATTAAAAGTCAATGGACTTTATACCCAAGTTCGTGTTTGATAAACCGGCTCCACACAAGGTCAGCTGTCGCTTTGGGGGCCAGTGGACTGGGCGCTAGCTTTTGATCATTCGTTAGAGATGAGCTTGGTTTCGAGTGCCGGATGAGGCATAGGTGGTGTTAGCTTCACGACGTTGGACTTCTTTCTTCCCGGGAACCAATGACACCAAATAAGGAAGTGATACTACGCAAAGTCCTCCAAGTTATTCATGGTTGTCTGAAACAAAACAAAAATAAAATCAGCCTGTAATGTACGTTTCCGCATTTTAACTTTGCTTGGAACTGTGCTGTCGAACGTATCTCTTGAGAAATCCAGCACCAATGACCAACCAAAGATATACCGTAGTGTCAGGTTTATCAAATTCTGGGAATCGTTTGGAAAAGTACGGCCGCATCGAGGGTAACGTGGAATCAAAAATATCATGGTACGTTTTCCCACATGTGGATGGTCATTAGAAGTGTACTTTGCCCTTCATGCTGCCTAATAAAAACAGTTTTCTTTCTCGTGTGATTAATCTCAGTTTTGCTAGAAATCTTCTCTCAAAGCTGTGTTATGACGTACGCCAATGAGCCATTACATTATGACCACCTACCTAATAAACTTTAGCCCACAAAACATGGGTCACTAGGCGAGGCATCAATTCGATGAGGTGGCGAAAGATATCCTGGGGTATCTAGTACTATAATGTCAACAGCAGGTCCTCCAGTTCTCGCACATTTCGGTGTGGTGGTGATTTTGAGCGAACCCACTTTTCCAAGTCGAACCACAAACATTCGATTGGGTTCATATCAGGTGAATTTGGAGGTTAGGGCATTAACAGAAAGCCACCAGCATGTTTCGAACCAGTCCTTGACGATTTTGGCAGTGTGGCATTGAGCATTATCCTGTTGGTAATGGCCATCATCAACACGGAACACAGTTGCCATGAATTGATGAACTTGGTCCGCAACGATGTTCAGATACCTGACAGCTGTCAGGTATTGTGCTATTGCGATAATGGGGCCTAAAGTGTCCTAAGAAAACATCTTCCTCGGCATAACACCGCAGCAGCCGGCCTGTTTCTGCCCAACAGTGCATCCAGGCGCCATAGCCTCCGTTGATAATCGGTGTATCCGTGCTCGGCCGTCTACGTGGTGCACCAGGAATTTTGATTCGTCAGACCAGGCCACTTTCTTTCAATCATCTAAGATCCAATCTCAATTATTATTGGGCCCATTTTATGCGTTGCTGGCATTGACGTGCAGTGAGCATGGGGACCCGACTGTGTCTTCTTTACCTTCCACTACAGCGGCATCTGAACAACCCACAAGCCGCGCCGGCACCGTGCATTTATCAAACTCCGATAAATCGGCAGATTTTCCCATTCTGACTCCGAATACTCTACTAACCGAAAGCTGGTCCTTGGGCTGTGTATATACTGCTTTGAGAACTTCACATGCGCCACGGGCCGTGGGCGGGCTAGCGGTCAACGTTCGTGACTGCCACGGAGAAGACTTCGGGTTCGATCCCAGGCAGGTACGGACGCTCGAACCACTAAATATCCGTCGTGCGTCGGATGGGCACGTTAAGCCGTCGGGTACCGGATACTGGCCCCCGGTTATAAATAAGGGCGTCTTCCACGTACCCCCTTTTCACCTCACTTCCGTTTGACTTTCCTATCGGGCACTCGAGTCCAAATCTCCTAGCTTACTATTTCTAAGGGTTGTTTAAGACCTGGGGTCAGACACTCCCTTCCTAAAATCCCCTACATATGATCTGATCTGATCACCTGCGCCACCGTTCGGTCATCAGGCGCGCTCATTTCTCTAGGCTGGGGGTAGTCATAATGGAATGGCTCTTCTACTACTTGTTATCCAATGACCATTTATGGAAGGATCACTGCCATTTCCAAAAGCATTCAAAGCAATTTAAACCCACGCACACAGAAGAAGCATTACATACCAAGTGCAGCGGCTTCATTTTTAATATGTATAAATGAAGCTGCTGCACTATGTAACGCACAAAATTCACTGAATTTATCCTTTCTCCACGGCAAAATAATTTTCCTCATTATTGAAACAAAAATTAGACAAGTGAAATATTAGTACCATTTCGTTGTCTTACTATCTGTCCTTACAGTGCCGTTTAAATTTGTTACTGAAATGTTAATAGCTCCTAAGAGAGAGTGAATCTCACCAAGCGAGAATCTCAGAGCTATTAAACTCGAATTACGCAGTACTATATCCCGCAACCTTTTACACGAACGTGCTGGTAAGAAACACGTGCTAAAGCATTAAAAATTACGCACTTGAACAAATTAACACTGAATCGGTAAAGGTAACTCACTTTTAAAACTAGAGGGCAGCACGTTCTGATGAAACTCTAAAACTGCATAGATCCCGACTGTAAGTATTTTAGTAGGAATTCTTTCATCTACGGAATTATTTATGGGAGGAAAATAGCACCTTAAATGTCATAAATTCTTCGTCATCTAGGTAATTTCCGTTTTACATTAGATTTCTGTTAATAAAGTTAATTTTAATTAAAAGCAAAAGTGCTACGGTTTGGTAGAACATTTTTTAGAATACCTAAGTATTCTTGCTGTAAATATCGCTAATACGAGGGCGACTGACATTTTGAAATTTTGTAGCCAAAGTAATATTTTGGTCCGAGCATACGTTTTATCCGAAATTTGTTCATTATATGTTCCACCAGAGCCGTAACTAGCAGGTTGATGAAGGAGGCTCAGCCCTCCCTGAAAGGCAAGCAAGCCTCCCTGGAAGATGGAGATTATTGTAAATTCCCTGAGCTTTAATTTTCGGTGGTTTATAAAAACTACTGTTGCATTTCATTATAGCCATAAATACCTTATTTATTTGTGTAATAAACTTTTTTAAAAACAAAATTGAAATGATACAGCACGAACGATGAATGGCTCAAAAATAAAAAACAGTTACTTCTTGGGGTTAATCTGTACGAATAGCTGCGACAATGATTTTCAACCACACAAGGGCATTGCATGTTGGTGTTAAGTTTCCGGGTTTATCTGAAGAGACGTACAATGTGGAAGAATATTACCCCGCCCCCCGTTCCTGAAAAGAAAAGAAAGGAAGAAAGGAAAAGAAAAACGCAGAAACGGAGGTAGATGAAGAAGTTCCATAAAAAGGTACAGCTCTATTCATACCTTGATAAGTGACTATGAGATGCAAATCTGCTGTTAAGAAACTTCAATGTAGTTAATTGCCTGCAAAGTAATGTCAAGCGGAAGGGAAGTGGGTGGTAGCTAAATATGCATCCCTCTGGGCGTTGGAAAATAGAGAGAGAGAACTTTTCGTATTCATTGCTGTGATTTCAGTAGGATTGGCTTTACGATTTCACGAAGAGTGTGGGTGTGAGAACAATGGTTTGTTGGCATGAATTTGGGGGGTCTTAGTTTTTAAGTAGGGAAGGGAGTGGGTTTGGCTGTTTACCACCGTAAGTAGAGGCACCGGCGTAGGAAAACGCATGATAAAAGATGCAACCAAAGAAGGAGAGTAGAAATAGTCAAAATACATCAGTAACTCCTCAATGCTGTTACGCGGATCTACAGAAAGGACCAGAGTAGTAAAACTAAAAAATGAAATAGTTTATTCAACAATGAGGAATCTGCAATAAAATCATAATCAAGTAAATTCAGAGAATGTGATTTTTTTTCTTTGTATTTTAAGAGAGTTCGGTGATCTTTCAGCATCATCTTTATCTATATTTCATTTTATTGTTTTCACTTTTTGGGTTGGAAAAATAATTCATAAGTGAAGCAAAATAACAGAAGGGCAGAAAAAAAAACAAAAAAACTTGCGTTAGTATTCGTGGAAATCGTTAGTTCGTAGTTTAACACCGAGAATTCCCAGATCACCCTTCAGTTCCACTGTCGATGTGTGGGTGCGGCTTATAAGAGAGTGTCCATTGAAACAGTGATTGATATTTGAAAACTTGGTAGTCTAAATTATTTTTGTGCGATTCTTTTTTTAATTCGAAATCTATTCATTATTCCACTGTAGCTGTGAGGGTTTATAAGAGGGCTTGTCATCTGTGTTCGATGGGATTCTTTCTGCTTTCCCGCTCTTCAAACCCTAGCTGCGTACATAGGAGCCCATAGCTTAGTTTTCAGGAGGAGGCCATCAGTGAAAATTTGCATATATAAAAACACCATATGCAAATTTCCACTGTGCCTTCTTGTTATTACCACACTCTCAACACATAAATTTATAAATTTGATTGGAAACTAGAAGACCAAAATTCTATATAAAACAGATGGATAAATAAAATTATATATGTCATCATCATCATCATTGTCAACCATTATCAATCCACTGATGGATGAAGGTCTCTCCAAGCCTCTTCCACAACCGTCTGTCTTGTGCCAGTCTCCTCCATGTTACTCCCGCATTATTTCGAATTTCATCCACCCATCTTGCATGTGGTCTTTTTCTGGGTCTTTTTCTGTCCCTCGGAAACCAATCTAAAATTTCGGCTGTCCATCAATGGTCCGCCCTTCTGGCAGTATGTCCAGCCCATTGCCATTTCAGGGATTTTACTCTGATCATGATGTCTTCCACTCTAGTCATTTTTCTGATACACGAGTTCCTCTTCTTATCTCTCCTGGTTACACCTAGCATGCACCTCTCCATGCTGTTTGAGTTGTCTGCAGCCTTTGTATGTCTCTTTTAGTTAAGGTCCACGTCTCTGCACCATACGTAAGCACTGGAAGGATGCATTGATCAAACACTTTTCTTTTAAGACATAATGGCATATTGCTCTTCAAAATTATGCTGTTTCTTCCAAAAGCTCTAAAGGCAAGTTTTATATGCCGATTAATTTCTTCATCTATGTGACCGTTACTTGATATCTGCTGTCCAAGATAAACGTACGTATCTGTTATTTACAGCTTTTCTCCATCAATCGATAAATCTTCATTTTTTGTAAAAGCATTGTACATCACTTTTGTCTTCTGAAAGTTCATTTTTAATCCCACTTCTTTACTCTTGTCAGCAAGTTCCCGGATTATACTGTGCAGCTCTGATAGGGTAGTTGCAAAAATGACTACGTCATCAACAAAACGAAGGTTAGTTAGATAATCTCCATTTATCTTTATCCCTTTGTTTTCCCAGTTCAGTGATTGAAAGACATTTTCCAATGTCGCATTAAAAGAGCTTGGGAGATAAGGTGTCACCTTGTCTCACTACCTTTCCAATTTTTATGTGTGCTGTATTCTCAAATAGCCGAATCTTTGCCCTAGCATTTTCATAGATGTTATTAATAATATTAATGTATGCATCTTCAATACCGCAGGATTTCAAAGCCATTGTAACTGCTGATGGTTTCACCGAATCAAAGGCCTTTTCATAATCGATAAAAGCCATGCACAATGGAAGTTCATATTCCCTCGCTCTTTCAACTAGTTCCCTCAGTACGTGGATATGATCTATAGTGGGGTAGCCACTCCTGAATCCAGCTTGTTCTTTCGTTTGAGTCATGTCCAGCGTTACCTTCAAGCGGTGTGAAAGAACTTTAGTGAAGATTTTATAAACCACTGATAGGAAACTGATAGGTCTGTAGTTCCTGAGATCCTCAATGTCACCTTTTTTATGTAGCAGGATCATGGTGGCACAGCTTACAAAGTGCGTAGATTCCTGTAGTAAAAAATTATTTCTGTCGCGTGCGCTGCCATTCATGCATCACCTGCTGTACCTCTTATTCGGACCTAAAAGTCTTCCCTTCCATCGTATCCTTGAATGATCCAAAGATGTAGTAATCACTTGTCTGGTGAATACGGCTGATGTGGAAGATACTCAAAGTGTAGGTCTTGTAGGGTTACGACCGTTGCACGGGCAGTATGGGGCCAAGCCTTTTCATGTTGCAACAAGACACCAGTGCTCAGAAGTCCCGGTCGTTTGGATTTGGCAAGTCGAAGATGATTCCTGATAAGATCTGCATACGTGTCACTTGTTACAGTGTTCCCTCTGGCCATGTAGTGCTTCAAAATTACGTCTCGTTCATTCCAAAAGAGAGTCAGCATAACCTTCCCTGTAGATGGCTGCGTGCATTACTTCTTCGCTTTTGGTGAGGAGGAATGACGCCATTCCGCTATCTTAGTTTCTGGCTGATGATAGTGAACCCAGGTTTCATCTCCAGCAACAATTCTCTGCATGAAGTTTTCACTTTCTGCTTCAAAGCGCCACAAAAGTTCTTGATAGATATCAGCACGTCATTGTTTCAATTCTGGAGTCCGCTGGTTACTTTACAGACACTTTGTTGAACTGGAGCACATCATGGATAATGTGGTGCGCTGAACCATGGCTAATGTTAAAAAGTGCGGCTATTTTATCCACCGTCACTCGGCGATTTCCCATCACAATGCCTTCAAATGCTGTAATAAACTCTGGTGTCACTACTCTGTCTGCCTAACCCGGTCGAAGAGAATCTGTTACCGTACTCACACCGTTTCAGAACTTCCTAGTCCATTCATATATTTTAGTGACTGACAGGCATCACCACACTGCAACTTCATTCGACGATAAATTTCAATAGGTTTCACGCCGTCATTACAAAAAAAAAAAAAAAAAAAAAAGCGGGGGGGGAGAATGCGACCGGATAAAAAAATGTTGCTCCTCTTTGGATCATGTCCCAAGTGAGGCAGCCATCTTTATTTACACAGCTACTGTGACGCTACTAAACTTGTCTGCACCGTGCTGCCACCTGTAAGAAAATCTTTTAGTCATTGGTAACAGTATTGCCATTACAGGACAATGACACTGTATTTTGAATTTTTCTTTGCACTTCTAAGTTTTCATTTGACTCATGTGATATTAAAGGAAAAATATAACTTTAGGGATAAAATGACAAAGAGTATAGATAAAGTGCAATAAGTTTTAGTTAACGACACCGAAATTGAGCTTGATTAAGTAATTATGCCTCGATCCTTCCTTTTGTTTTTCAAAACTGAAAGAGAGAGGAAATTTAAAAGATATCACGAAAATTTTGGAGTTACCGGAGTAAAGATTTCATTTGCTAAATAAAATAATTGGTGGACTGTGTTTTCAGATTACAATGCATATTGTAATATGAAAACCTCTGGTCCGTCAGTTACTTGGCATTGATTGTACGAGATACTTGTCAGAATCTTGAAATGCTATAATTAGTATCACTGCATGTGTGTGTGTGTGTGTGTGTGTGTGCAGAGTACGCAACGTACCTCTAGAAAGGTATTTATAACAAAACCAGAATCTCGATGTTCTCTCACAGAATCTCGATGTTCTCTCACAGAATCTCGTTTAGGCTACAGAATCGCGTTTTGGTCCCCCTTTAACCCTTTAACGACCATAATGCCCGAAGCGGTCTTACATTCAAAATACCACGACCACCCGAAGATGCCCGTCTAGAGTAAGTATCATTTCCTAACCCCACTTGCTCGTTGAATTTACACTGGCCCTACGGGATTAGCCGAATTCACCCTCAGTCACCAATGCTGCCGCTAAATAAATAAGTAAATAAGGCGTTACTATCTGCCGGGACAATATTTTTTGCTCTAATGATATCGCATGCCTTATCTGTAAACAAGCCAATGATCGCCTTCCAGGAAACGTCTAAAGTTCAATGCACATCAAAACTACAGATCGGAGGCTTCGTGCGTGTGGTGAGCCAGTACTAATCCTTCTTTTGTTTCATGCATCACCACACTGCAACTTCATTCGACGATAAATTTCAACAGGTTTCACGCCTTCATTAAAAAAAAAAAAAAAAAAGAAGAATACGACCGGATGACAAAATGTTGCTCTTCTTTGGAGCATGTACCAAGTGGGGCCGCCAAGTAGGAAATATATAAAACAAGAAAGATGACACCGAATTTTCGGGTGTAATAAGCACGTCTTTTGAATCCGTTCTGACGCAAATTAAATTTATCAAAGCTATTCAGAGTCCATGGAACCGGTATGGAAAACAATAGTATCTGACGGAAGAAAGAAGTTTTTCAATCGGGTTTTTAATCCCTCAGATATTGCTGTAAAGGGAATCGTGAGCTTACGCCCTCTGGTTGCAGACTTGTGCTTTAAGAAAAACATGAATTTATATGAGAAGCATTTCGCACTGAGAACGCTCTCCAACACCGAAAGAATATTTCAAATTGGACTCGTAGAAACAGAGATATCGAAAAAAATAAGATGTGACTTTACGCCCCCTGGTGAGAAAACCGTGCATTATTTTAGGAAGAAAGCATTCTCAAAAGGTTTTTCCATATGAGCGGTATCGGTGAAAAAAACATTTAGTCGAATTTTCAGGAGCCCAGATTTTGCTACAAATACATCAGAAGCAGAAATTAACACTTATGCCCTCTGGTAGACAAACCATTATTTACCAAACATTAGAAATTATGTGAAAAATATTTTCTATCAGGTCTTGTATGCGATACTGGAAGAATTTTTCAAATCTGAGTTTTCGAAACAGAAATAACGCAGAAAACGCAATTTACCCTTGTGCTCCCCTAACGGAAAATCTATGATTTACTTGAAAATTTTTAATTTATAGGAAAAACATTTCGTAACGGAAACACTATCCAACAAAGAAAGAATTTTTCAGGTCGGACTCCTAGAAGTAGAGGTATTGGCAAAAATAAGATATACATCTATGTCCCCTGGCATAGAAACTATGCATTATTTTAAGAAGAAAATGTTTCTAAAAGGTTTGTCGACATGAGTAGTATCGGTCTACTAACGATTTTTTTAATCGAGAATTTAGAAGCTCATATTTTGCTGCAAATACATCAGAAGCGGAAAATAAAACTTACGCTCCCTGGTGGCCAAACCATTTTTTACAAAAATTAGAAATTATGTGCAAACGATTTCCCATCAGGAGCTGTCTCCAGTGCAGAAAGAATTTTTCAAATCAGAGAACTAGAAGCAGAGATATAGGGTTAAACGCAATTTACCTCTACGCCCCCTAGCGGAAAGTCTATGAATTACTTGAAAATTTTGAAATTATATGAAAAACATGTCACACTGAAAACACTATCCAACAAAGAAGGAATTTTTCAAATCGGACTCCTAGAAGTAGAGATATTGACAAAAATAAGATATACATCTACGCTTCCTGGCGGAGAAACTGTGGAATATTTTAAGAAAATATTCCGAAAAGGTTTATCGATGTGAGTGGCATCAGTCCACGAATAATTTTTTCAATCTATATTTTAGAAGCTTAGATTTCATGGCAAATACATCAGAAGGAAAAATTAACACTTACGCTCCCTGGTGGCCAAAGTATTCTTTACCAAAAACTTGAAATTATATGCAAAAGATTTCCCATCAGGAGGTGTATCCGCTGAAGAAAATAGTTTTCAAATGGGAGATTTAGAAGAAGAGGTTATTGGGGAAAATGTAATTTTCTTTTATGGCCCCTAGCGGAAAATCTATGCGTAATTTGAAAAAAGTAACTATATCTAAAATACTCTTCGATATGAATGAAATCGAAAGATAAAATAATTTTTTCAATCGGATGTTTAGAAGCAAATATGTGGAATAAAACGTATTTTTGAATTCGACATCATCTGCATTTACTCCATCTAGCGGCGAAATTGTACATCGTAAAAAAACCGAAATGAAGGATCATCATTCGCATATTTCAAGCTTCCCAAAGCAAAAAGGATTTTTCAAATCGGACTAATAGTTGCAGATATATCGTGGGAACAGACGGACGGACAAACCGGTAACATAAGCACGATCTTTTTTTACAAAAGACGTGCTAAAAATGAGCAGCTAAGTTGGAAATATCCAGGCAAGTCACCGATAGCAAGGATGCCATAACGCTCGAAATTGTATAGTAGGCGCAGCCTTATGGCGGGCTGTTAGTTATTTCGCGGTGGCAACACTTTGGGTCACGTGGTAAGAAGACATCGTTGTTATCTGGGAGTGACGTCACAGGTGGCAGTGGTAATTTTTTCGCATGACATCACCTCCCATGTGATAATCGTTCACTAATTTTTCACTAGCAACTTTTAATTCTTTGAGGAATCCTTTTCATCTTCCATTTTCATTTAGGAATTTCCCAATGCGTTTTTGAGTGAAAATTCAATAATAGGTGGACTCGGAAAAACTTTTCATGACCCTTGGATTTATTTCAGTAACTGGAAGGTTTGGAACTGGATGGATTCGAACTCGGGCTATTTACGTGGTAGTCAATAGCTCTACCGGTTCAACCACCAAATCGGCGAGGGGGTGGTCAAAAGGATTAAGACACGTGGGCGCGTAATGGGGCAGATTGCCTGAGGGACTTTGTGTTGGTCGTTTTGAGAATGAACATAGGGAAAAGTGTGTGTGACTCACTCGAACAAGTGCTTACATGATAAGCACACATGTGTTTCACCACAGCGACGGGGAATGACTGCAGCGCCATCTGTTGGCCGTTTTAGGAATCAGCACATGGGATAAATTTCAATAGGGATAAGTTTCACGTTAACAAGCATGTACATGTTCTGCACATGAACGAAGTTGCATTGTGATCTTACTCTTTTCTTATTGGAAGTCTTTATGAAGTAGGAGGGAGGTTCTCTTGTCTTATTGGTTAATGAGAGAACTCGACAGGAACCTGAACTGGACGTTTTTCACTTCCTTGTCGGATTCTCTTAGTGGTTAAGAAGTTTCTCTCTCCCCCTGCGGCGGTGATTTCTGTGGATACTTTGCTGTGAGAATTAATCTGTTACATGACTGCCTTCAGGATTATAGACTATCTCTCTCTCTGCTATCGAAGACTTGCCTGGATATTTCCTACTTAGGCTTTTGTGTCTATCCGTTATGAAAGAAGGGTATTCATGAACATGGATTAGAAGGAACGCAAATCGGTCGGTTGGTTGGTTGGTATCCCCATGCACAATGAGCTAAACGATAAATGCTGGAGTTTGGGGAGACTGAGTGGAGGAAAGAGCCTGGAATGCAAATTTCAAGCAAAACGGGGTGTTTGGTACCAACTGTACATGAAACCGGTAACAGTTCACCCCAAGGTCGCGACGCTAGCCACCAAACATCAACGGAAGACGTACCACAAAAATGAAACGTTTAGGGTGCTTCTTTTACATGTAAATAATTCACGTTTTGGAAAAAAATGCAGTATACCTTAATTTTGTTGTACTGTGCGTTATACCTCATCTTACGTTATAGTAGCAGTGAAATTTTAAAGCCGCTCCGTGGCACAGTGGTCGAAGCGCTGGCTAATGACCACTCCTCCGTGATTGATCCGGGTTCGAATACTGGTGAAGTATGGGTATTGTACTTGTCTTACTGTACTGGCTTTCTTCCTTACCTGGAACCAGTGGCCCAAAATTGAGTACGGCAATTGCTTAAAATACATCGGGTTGGCCACGGTGGCTGTTAAACTTCCAAAAAGAATTTAAATATAACGTCTAAAAAATAAAAACAAATTATAAAAAAATAAAATGTACCTTATGTACCCTGACAGACGTGGAGAGCGGATCATTTCATTGCTTGATCTAGAAAGTTGCTGAATGCACTGCCTTCCGTGTGGGATTAACTAGAAATGTTGTCCAGACGACGTTTATGCTTTGACAACAGAAATAGAGCAGTTAGCATGTTACAGGCAGGTAGGTGTACTCTCAGGGGGTGTTTGCTGGAAGCAGTCATGCCACGGAAAAAAAGTAAAGAAGTTGAATATGTAAATAGTCGGCATGTATCAGCTTTATAAAATACATTTTACAATTCCCAAACATTATTAATCGTGTTTAAAAGCATTTTCACAAATGGTAACATATTTTCGTACCAAGTGCAAAATGTTTTTGTGTTCTGATGAAAACTTCAAAACTGTTTTACAAAGAATTCGGATATATAATAACGTCTTTACATTTCTAGATGACCGTTGACAATCTATTACCAGTGAATCATCTAATATTTTCTGTTTGAAAAGTGCACTCTTTTGAAGATAATGACGATTTCTCGCTTTCATCTTGTCAGAGAATGCTGCTGAAGTGTTCAGTGGCCGAGTAGTATGAGACGCTGGCCTCTGACCATTCTTCCGAGATGGGCCCGTGCTTGAATCTCAGATGAGGCATGGGCTGCTGAGCTCTTGTCTGACGGAAAACAAAAACTTTGTAAACCTCGGGACAAATGGAAATTTAACTTTCCTTGTTTTCAAAACTGAAAATTGGTCAATAAGTTTAATCTTTCACAAATGTCATTCTTTAGAGGTGTCATGGAAAGCCCTACCAGGCGCTCATGAGATATCATCATCAGCAGCAGAAGCATCAACCATTATCAATCCACTGCTGGATGAAGGTCTCCCCAAATTTCTTCCACAATTGCCTGTCTTGGGCCTGTCTCCTCCATGTCACTCTAGTATACTTTCAAATTTCATCCATCCATCTCCCATGGGGTCTTTTTCTGGGGGTTTTCGTGTCCCTCGGAATCCAATCTAAATTTTGGTGGTCCATCGGTGGTCCGTTCTCCTGGCAACATGTCCAGCCCATTGCCATTTCAGTTATTTCATTCTGCTCATGATGTCGTCCACTCCTGTCATTTTCCTTATCCACAAGTTCCTCTTTTTAGTTTTCCCGGTTACACCAAGTATGCATCTCTCCATGCTACTATGAGTTGTCTGCAGTCTTTGTATGTGTTTTTTAGTTAAGGTCCATGTCTGTGCTCCATACGTAAGCACTGGCAGGATGCATTGACTAAACACTTTTCTTTTGATACATAATGACATACTGCTCTTAAAAATTGCACTGTTTCTACCGAAAGCTCTCCTTCCAAGTTTATACGCCGATTAATTTCTTCATCAATATGACCCTCACTTCATATCTACTGCCCAAGATATATGTAGGAATCGGCTGTCTCAAGCTTTTCTCCATCAATTGATAAGACCTCGTTTCTGCAAAAGCATTGAACATCACTTTTGTCTTCTGAAAGTTCATTTTTAATCCCACTTTTTTACTCTTGTCAGCAAGATCTTGGATCATACTCTGCAGCTCTGAAGAGGTAGTTGCAAAGATCACTACGTCATCAGCAAAACGAAAGTGAGTTCAGTAATCTCCATTTAGAGTTATACCTGATTATAAATGATATATTATATTCGGTCTCAGAAATGTTATTTCTCGGCCTACTACGAATATCGGCAACGTTAACGTAATCCTTAGTGAATTTTTTAGGTTAGGAGAGTTTATTACATATACACAGGAATGTATGTTTAGTTTTAATTTTTATATTTACTCTGAGTTCTTTTTTTTTTTTTTTTTTTTTTTTTTTTTGATTGGAGGTTTAACGACCACCGTGAGCAACTCAATGGGCTATAAGCAGTCGCCCGTCCCTAATTTAGGGTCACTGGTTCCAGGGAAGGGAGAGAGCCAGTGCCGTAAGACAAACACAACATCCATGCCTCACCGGGATTCGAACCCGGACCCCTTTCGGACGAATGATCAGAGGCCATCGCTTAGACCACTGCGCCACCGGGGCGGCTTACTCTGAGTTCCTACATATACACAGGAATAGAAAATGATTAGGAACACCTACTTAATAACGTGTTGAGCCCTTCTTGGCCTTTGAAACAAGATCGATTTGATGACGCATTGATTCAACGAGGTGCTGATGTCATTCTACCGGCGTTTTCATCCAAGCGAATGTTACGGAGTTCGTGAACTGCCGAATGTTCGCTGGAGGAGAATCTACGGTAGGAATAGCGCTCTCGATTTCATCTCATCTGTGTTCAACTGGATTGAAATCTGCGGACTGCAGGGGCCATTTTAGCACTTTGAAGTCACTTTTGTATTGCTGTTACCATTGTGCGACGATTCGAGTCTTCTGGCATGACCTTTCTGTTATTTTCATGAGAATAACCGGGGACCTTTCAGATATTTTCCCGCAAAATGAAAAAGTGTTCGTAGTATGTCTATAAATTTATTGATATCTTCCAATTAATTAACGAAAGTAATATACACTGCTGCCCACACAAAATGCAACAGCAAGAAGGAAGCATCCGATGGGCTTGAATTTCGCAGCATGCGTCGCCCGCGAGAGGACATGCAAACGATTAGCTTTGCAAGGCATATGCAAATCATGTGCGCCCGGCACGCCACCGAGAAGCACCATAAGAAGGGTGCACAGAAGGCGGGGTGTAAGTAGTGGAAGTGTGTTGTGCTGCCGGACCTGTGCGTGGGAAGCTTCCTGATGCCTCGTTGCAAAACACGGCAGTCATTCTAGCGCGTTTCGGAGTTTGACAGAGGACGAATAGTGGCTTATCGCGACAGCGGTTTATCGTACCGAGACATCGTCGCCCGTGTGGGACGACATCCAGCCACAGTGAGGCGAGTATGGATTCGGTAGGTGCAGGAGGGACGGACGGACCGACGTGAGTGATTACCACAGCCGCGGCACACCACCGAATGAGACGACTGGCATGCTGTGCGGCGGGCATTGACGGCTCGCACCGCCCCATCACGAACGTTAGCGCAGGAATTAGGGTGTGTTGCGAAACATCCTGTGTCAACACGTACCGTTCGACGTCGTCTGCAGGAGCGGAGACTTGTCGCACGGCGCCCATTACCCCCGATTACCATAGACGTTACACAAGCAGCTAGCGCGGCTGCAGTGTGCCGTTGAACGCCGCACCTGGACTACGGAATGGCACGACATTGTCTTCTCCGACAAATCCCGCTTCTGCCTGCAACACCACGATGGTCGGATCCGCATGTGGCTGCACCGCGGCGAGAGACTGTATGACGCCTGCATTATGCATCGCCATACCGGTCCGTCGCCTGGCGTTATGGTATGGGGCGCAATTGGATATGGCACCCGCACCCCTCTGGTACGCATCGCAGGTACACTGAGCAGCCACCGCACCATCTCCGACGTTTTGGAACCTGTAGTCCTCCCTTACCTGCAGTACCTGCCAGCGGCCACGTTTCAACAGGACAATGCGCGCCCGCACGTGCCACGCTCGTGCAACAATTCTTAACGGCCCACCAGATGTCACTGCTGCCATGGCCCGCCTGTTCTCCCGATATGTCGGCCATCGAACACGTCTGATCGCTGATCGGAAACCGAGTGGCCGGCAAGCACCACCCGCGGCTACGCCTGATGAACTGTGGCAACGTGTAGAAGCAGTCTGGACCGACATGCCCCAAGCCCACATCCAAAGCCTCTTTCGTTCGATGCCGCGGCGTGTAGCGGCCGTTATTGCCAGCCATGGGGGCCACACGAACTATTGAGGTCTGCGTGTTCCGCAAGTCGCACAGGCCTGTAAGCTCAATCGTTTCATCTTTGTATCTGTTGTTATGTGTCCAGTAAATCTGGTTTTGCTATCTCGTGTCTCTTTTGGTGTTGCATTTTGCGTGGCCAGCACTGTACGTTTAAATAATATCTTCTTTCATCAAAAAATATTCAATTTATTATTAAAACCTAACAAATCGAAGATTTTTCTTGTTTCCTGAAGGAGCCGCGCTTCCCACTGGATCCGACTCTGACATGATGAGCCACGTATCTATAAAATACTCCGACTCACCCCCACTCCGAGAAAAAAGAATGGCGCTCTTGAGGCTCCACTTTTAATCAGTCTTCATCGTAGCAAAATACAAGCACGTCAGCTGTACAATGTTCGATGGCATTGGTGCTACTCAAACACCTGTGTTTGAAGGCATCCCACAATGCACGACGGAAAGCTTCTTTGAGGAACCGCCCTCGCCAAATTATTCGGGTGGGATGTGCAGGCTTAGAGAGAACTGGCGTGGGAAGAGTAACACTTCTCTCCCATTGACAGGAGGGAGAAATATGAAGAAGGTAAACTACAAGATTCGACGTATGTTTTAAAACACGAAAACACAAACGTAAATGCTCATAACCAGATAAAGAAGAAAAACGAATATTTTTGGCTGATTATTGATATTTTTAAAGGAAGTTCATTTTGTGATTTTATGATAATATTCAGAGATTTTGTTTCAAAATAATTATAGAATATAAGAAATCAGCGCGCTTATTCAAACAATGAAGCAGTCAAAGGGTTGAAAAGCTTGGAGAAGGGAAATTTCAATCCTCGTGATTTCGGAAGGTCCTTAAACACACACACACACACACACACACACACACACACACACGTTATTTGATTAAACAGGAAGGTAAACATTAGATAAGATCATCATCATCATCATTGTCAACCATTATCAA
The DNA here is from genome assembly GCA_039090855.1 of Macrothele yani. Classification (NCBI taxonomy): domain Eukaryota; kingdom Metazoa; phylum Arthropoda; class Arachnida; order Araneae; family Macrothelidae; genus Macrothele; species Macrothele yani. The sequence continues at coordinate 81,094,348 of CM077002.1, forward strand.
TCCACTGCTGGACGAAGGTCTCCCCAAGTTTCCTCCACAACGGTCTGTCTTGTGCCAGTCTCCTCCATGTCACTCCTGCATATTTACGAATTTCATCCACCCATCTCCCATGTGGTCTTTTTCTGGGTCTTTTCCTGTCCCTTGGAATCCAATCTAAAATTTCGGCTGTCCATCTATGGTCTGTCCTTCTGGCAGTATGTCCAGCCCATTGCCATTTCAGGGATTTAACTCTGATCATGATGTCTTCCACTCTCGTCATTTTTCGGATCCACGAGTTCCTCTTCTTATCTCTCCTGGTTATACCAAGCATGCACCTCTCCATGCTTCTTTGAGTTGTCTGCAGCCTTTGTATGTCTCTTTTAGTTAAGGTCCACGTCTCTGCACCATACGTAAGCACTGGAAGGATGCATTGATCAAACACTTTTCTTTTAAGACATAATGGCATATTGCTCTTGAAAATTATGCTGTTTCTTCCAAAAGCTCTCCAGGCAAGTTTTGTACGCCGATTAATTTCTTCATCAATGTGACCCTCACTTGATATCTGCTGTCCAAGATAAACATACGTATCTGTTATCTCCAGTTTTTCTCCATCAATCGATAAATCTTCATTTCTTGTAAAAGCATTGAACATCACTTTTGTCTTCTGAAAGTTCATTTTTAATCCCACTTCTTTACTCTTGTCAGCAAGTTCCTGGATCATACTCTGCAGCTCTGATGGGGTAGTTGCAAAAATGACTACGTCATCAGCAAAACGAAGGTGGGTTAGATAATCTCCATTAATCTTTATCCCTTTGTTTTCCCAGTTCAGTGATTGAAAGACATTTTCCAATGTGGCATTAAAGAGCTTCGGAGATATGGTGTCACCTTGTCTCACTCCCTTTCCAATTTTTATGTGTGTTGTATTTTCAAACAGCCGAATCTTTGCACTTGCATTTTCATAGATGTTATTAATAATATTAATGTATGCATCTTCAATACCGCAGGATTTCAGAGCCGTGGTAACTGCTGATGGTTTCACTGAATCAAAGGCTTTTTCATAATCGATAAAAGCCATGCACAATGGAAGTTCATATTCCCTCGCTCTTTCAATTAGTTCTCTCAGTACGTGGATATGATCTATTGTGCTGAAGCCACTCCTGAATCCAGCTTGTTCTCTCGGTTGAGCCATGTCCAGTGTTACCTTCAAGCGGTGTGAAAGAACTTTAGTGAAGATTTTATAAACCACTGATAGGAGGCTGATAGGTCTGTAGTTCCTGAGATCCTCAATGTCACCTTTTTTATGTAGCAGGATCATTGTAGCATTGTTCCAATCCTCAGGAATCTTCCCTTCATTAAGGCATCGAGTGAAAATTTGGGCGAGTACTGTTTCAATTTCTCCACTTGCTTCTTGTATGATGTCTATAGTAATTCCATCTTCTCCTGGAGCTTTCCCCCGCTTCATGTTCTTGATTGCATGAGCAACTTCTGCTGGGAGGACTGGAAGAACTCTGGTACCTTTCATGATGTCTGGAGTACATGTATCATCCCTTTCATATAGTTTGGAGTAGAAATCTTTCACTCTTGTCAAAATTTCGCCTCTATTTCTTGTTATAGAACCATCTTCTTTTCTCAGAGCCATAATCTGTTTTCTTCCCTTACTGAGATGTCCCTTTGCTATCTTTAGGCTTTGGTTGTTTTCAATTGCTTTCCTCACTAGCTCACAGTTGAATTTCCTTACGTCTTCAGTGATACTTTTTCGTGCTGTCTTGCATAGCTCTATATATTCCACTTTGGAAGTCACATCTTCTTTAGTTGTCCTCATCTCTCTTCTTTTTTGCATCAACATTTTGGTTTTTCCTGATAATTTGTTTACATGCAACTTGTTCTTAGACCCAGCTAATTTTGTTGCTGTTTCCATAAGAGCTTTGGTTACTTTTCTGTTAACTTCAGAAATATCCACTTCTTCCGATGTTAGGCCTTCTAAAGCAGAGAATCTGTTCTTCAGTTCCAACTTGAAAGTATTATGGTGTTTTTTAAGGTTGGTTATGTCAATACATTTTGTTTGTCTTATGAGCTTGCCACGTTCCAGTTTAGTGTTGAGGTGCATCTTACATCTCACCAATCTATGGTCACTACCTGTGTTGAACTTGTTTAGCACACTGCAGTCTTCTATGACGAATTTTTTGTTACACATAATAAAATCAATTTCACTTGTCGTCCCAATTGGATGTCTCCATGTCCATTTCCTGTGTGGCTTTTTCTTGAAAAAGGAATTCAAGATGAAAAATCCTTCTGCCTCTGCAAACTTAACGAGAGTATTTCCACGCTGGTTTCTGTTGCCGTGACCGAATTTACCTACTGAAGTTTCATTCTGTTGCCGGTGCCCTATTTTTGCATTGAAATCTCCCATAATTATCTTCAAGTGCTGCTTACCTTTATTATTTAGATGACGAATTTCCTCATAAAATTCTTCAATTTCTTCTTCAGGATGACTTGTGGTGGGTGCATAAGTTTGAATAATCTGAGCCTGGTATCTTCTCGATAGTTGGATAACGAGTCGTGCAGCTCTGTCAGAGGAACTTTCAACTTCTACCACTTTATCCTTCAGTTTCTTGTTTATTATAAATCCAACACCACCAGTTCTGCCAGTATCTGTCCCACGATAATAGAAGAGATGTCCACTTTTCAGTTCAATGAGATCTTCTCCTTTTCTCCTTACCTCACTCAGCCCGACGATGTCCCACTTGATCCTTTGTAGTTCCTCTTCCAATTCAAGAAGCCTTGAATCAGAAGATAGGGAGCGTCCGTTGTAGGTAGCCAAGGTCAGCATCAAATGGCAGCCTAGTCCGGTCCTCCGGGGATTCTTAGCACCCTCTGCCTTCATGTCGCACTGGCCGCTGCCTTGGCCAGGTACATTCCAGCTGCCGGAGACTGAGGGCCAAGATTTAAGTTGTAGAGTCATTTTGGAGGTGTTTGGTCCCAAGATCCACCTACGCCCCTATTCCCTCATGTTGACGCCCCCCCCACACCAATGCTTCTTGTGTACGCCCTCGAATTTATTTATTCTCATATCCTTTTTTGCTTTAACCGTTAAAATGAATATGATTTCAATCCGACCGATGTCACGTACTTCTGGTACATCGGTCCAAAATTGTTTTGCCGAAAATGGTTTCTACTGTACAGATTATATATCACCTAATCACTTTACTGAATAGCATATGCCCCTCCTGATCCCTTTAAGTTACTTTAATAATATTCCTCCTTAAATAAGTAATTTTTTAAAGATGCTATTGTTTACATACTTTGGTATATATTTATAAGGTACATTGTTTTGTTGTTCGAGCGAAACAATTTGCTCTAGAATCGGTCGGAGATCATACTATTGTGTGAAGAAATGGCAGTGTAATTGTCACTGTTCTAGTTTTCATCTTAGTAGTAATTTTCAAAGAACGAGTTAATCACAGTTAACGGGGAGTTATTGCTCCTGAAATTCTTATACAAAGTCTAAAAACATTTTAAATGTGCATACCTTTATTGTGAGGTCTTTTAAATTTGACACAAATCCCCAAAACCTTCCACGAAGTAAAAATAATTGGCAAATCCTGCAAAAGAACTGCATTAAAAAACGCATCTTTAAAAATGTCACGCGTTTTTTAAGTCCACGAGCAGTTAGTTTAAACGAAATGAACAAAAAAATCTTGTCTGAGACTGAGGTCAAGGTTAAGCTCTAGTGACATAAGATCCCCATAGGATGGAGGAGAGGTCATTGTTGGAGGAGGAAAAAGATGTTTCGAGCAATTAAACCTTGTGTTTCGCTTCCTCAGAAAAAGAAGCAAGTAGAAGTGACGGAAGTGCTGACAGAGGAGACAAGAAAGATAGCCAATGGCCAAAGAAGAAGGTAGATTGGTCAGTACTACATTGGAGTAAAAAACAAACAAACTTGCTCTTCTCGGCTGTGAAACAAAATCTGGCAAAATCTGTCCTAGAAGTATATTTTACCACACATACAATTCATCATTTGAAATTTTGCAATGATGTTGCTAAAGGCGCCCCTTGCAGAATGCGCCCCGACGCCTTGCTTACCGGATTGAGCCCGTCCTGAAGAAAAGTGGTCAGCTCTAACCGAATTGCTAATCTCGAATACTCATTGCTAACTATATCACTCTTATACTCCAACTGAGATACAACGTTTGGTCACATTTTTAGATGACAGTTTCAGACCGAAAACAACTTGCATCTTTAGGCACATAGCAAACAACCGATCCGGAAACATCTTATGCATGCAATAGTCACTAAAGCTTGCGTCTTGTTGGTGCGAAATGCATATGTTACACTGAGAGCAACAAAGCCAACCAGTTATGCTGGAGGACTTGAGGATTGCACGGAAGTTATTCCAAGAAGTCTTTCTCCAGAACTATATTTCCCCGTTCATCAAGTTCAGGTTCAGCACATACGATGGTTATCTAGCATACGAAATATTGTATGTTACCATGCGTCAGGGTCGTGGCAAGTTCATGAACAGTAATGAGCGCGATAAACTTAGTTGCAGTAAAAATGAGAACATGTATGATATTTCCAAAGTTTTTCGGCACAACCTAGTTACACTGCTGGCCACCCAAAATGTAACACCAAGAAGGACACGAGATAGCAAAGCCAGATTTACTGGACACATAACAACAGATACAAAGATGAAACGATTAAGCTTACAGGCCCGTGCGACTTGCGGAACACACAGAAATCAATAGTTCGTGTGGCCCCCATGGCTGGCAATAACGGCCGTTACACGCCGCGGCCTCGAACGAAAGGGGCTGTGGATGTGGGCTTGGGGTATGTCGGTCCAGGTTGCTTCCACACGTTGCCACAGTTCATCAGGCGTAGCCGCGGGTGCTGCTTGCCGGGCCACTCGTTTCCGATCAGCGACCAGACGTGTTCGATGGGCGACATATCAGGAGAACAAGAGAGCCACGGCAGCAGTGACACCTGGTGGGCCGTGAAGAACAGTCGCACGACGCGTGGCACGTGCGGGCGCGCATTGTCCTGTTGAAACGTGGCGGCTGGCAGGTCCTGCAGGTAAGGGAGGACTGCAGGCTCCAAAACGTTGGAGATGCAGCGGTAGCTGTTGAGTGTACCGGCGATGCGTACCAGAGGGGTGCGGGTGTCATATCCAAAATGCGCCCCAAACCATAACGCCAGGCGACGGACCGGTATGGCGATGCATAATGCAGACGTCATACAGTCTCTCGCCGCGGTGCCGCCACACGCGGATCCGACCATCGTGGTGTTGCAGGCAGAAGCAGGATTCGTCGGAGAAGACAATGTCGTGCCATTATGTAGTCCAGGTGTGGCGTTCAACGGCTCACTGCCGCCGCACTCGCCGGTGGTGTAATGTCAATGGTAATCGGAGCAATGGGTGCCGTGCGACAAGTCCCCGCTCCTGCAGACGACGTCGAACGGTACGTGCTGACACAGGATTTTGCGCAACACACCCTAATTCCTGCGCTAACGTTCGTGATGTGGCGGTGCGAGCCGTCAATGCCCGCTGCACAACATGCCGGTCCTCTCGTTCGGTGGTGAATAAAATCAATTTCACTTGGACGGACAAGTGAAATTGATTTTATTATGTGTAACAAGAAATTTGTCATGGGAGACTGCAGTGTGCTGAACAAGTTCAACACAGGTAGTGACCATAGAATGGTATGATGTAAGATGCACCTCAATGCTAAACTCGTACGTGGCAAGCTCGTAATACAAACAAGACCTGAAAAATATTGTTTTAACAGAACCTCTATTATAATGCTCTCCGTAGCAGTACGGAGAGTACTATAGTATAGGTATTGTACGGACTGCAGCAACTTCTCGAATTTTTAATGATTTTCGAATCATTTGGCAATCATTCATCTAAAACTGCGAGAAATATTATTCATTCTTTGTTCTATAAAGCTCTTGGGCCATTCTTGGACTCGTAGAAAGAGGCCATGAAATACGTATATGAGTTCTTGCAAAAGGTATGAAGTTTAATTAAAACCCAGACACACCCAAATGCAAAGAACGTTCATGAGTGTTTAAACATATAGTAATAAGCTGTTCCCACACTAAGATAAGAGCTTTTTCTCCTCTTATTATGTTTTGTAAAACCGTAGAAAATGCTGATTTTAAAAGGCAAATATTTTATACTTTATATTCGTATAAATAAATACTTCCAAATCCTCTAATGAAACAAAATTAGAATTCATTTATCGAGTTCAGTTTACCTTCTCGCTAAAAACCAACCAGAACGTTTTCTTGAATTGAGAATCAGAACATAATTACTTTATCAAACTCGTCATCAAATGCATTAAGAAGTTTCTCGTGTTCTAAGATGGTAATTTGTGCAAATCAAAGTAGAAAGTGCTCCGAAATGCAAATCTGATGGTCTGGCATTAACGATAAGCAAAATAAATCTGCAACTGTAAGCTTCTTTACAGCAAGTATACTTGAATTTTCTGAGGGGAAAGAAAGACCAAAGTAACAAAGCAAAATAGGAAAAAAGAAACTTAGCACTGCGGCGGCATCCGTGCTTGTTACTGTGGTGTGTCGACAGCTCGTTCTGTTTGTATACGCAAAGGAAAAACACTAAGTGAAATTTGCAGATAAAATTTAAGATTTCGAGTTCCTTAAAAACACGAATAAATATGTATATTACGCTCGTTTCATGCCTTATACCAACAAAAGCTCTATCAATAGCAAATGAATCAGTTGTGGATCCGATACGTGTCTTAAAGCCAGTGACTCGCAATTGCTTTTATGAGAAAAATACTCTGAAAATTGAAGGATAACGAATGCAGAACTGAATAATTTTCCCTGAAAAATAAGTCATCAAATTCAGAGTTTCTCTGCATCTCCGGGGAATTTTATTTGTATGAAAGCATTAGCAAATCTCTTCAATTGCTGTAAAGGAAAGTTTTTTTTTTTTTTAACAGAAAGCTTTACGAATTACTTTTCTGTTTTAGCCACTGCTGTTAATGTCGAGAGCTGGATGGTAATTATAATAAGCTGCAGACAAAGACTCAAAAAGGAAAAATTTTGAAAAACTAAAAATCGAAACACACGCGGAGCAGCAGAGAAGATTTCTCAAAAAAGCAGCTAAACACAAAAGACACAATTAAAATACACAGAGCCAAAAATACTGGAGAAAAATGTCGTGACGGGAACAAATGTAACTAAGACGTAAAGCAAACAAGCAGGGAAAACAAGCAAAGAATGCAGGAAATATTTTAAATAGTGAGCTGCGGCTTTTTCAAAGATCGGCAAAGTTCCCCATTTACTCATCCCTACAAAGAACTATTTGAACATGAGTTTCTGCTACGTCATATATGCATCTGATGTGACAAAAAGAAATTAAATTAACTTAAACCCTCAAAAAAAAAAAAAACTTTCTGTATGTACAATATCATTATTTTTTGGTATAAGTTTCTTGCATGATTACTCGGGTCTGTTTAGTTTTTTCCTTCCCCTTATTTTTCGTCTTTGTCTGCTTTGGGGAGCTTTTCTTGGGCTAAAAAAGTTTTTAATTATTTTGGGGGGATTAAGCTAATTTTAATTTTTAATTTTTATCACCAATACATATATGACGTAGCAGAAACCCATGTTCAACTAGGCCTTTGTACAGATGAGTAAATGGGAGCTTTGCTAGTCCCTTGGAAAGCCATAGCTTACTATTTACAACATTTTTTGCATTCTTTGCTTGCTTTCCGTGCTTGTTCGCATTGCTTTTTTTTTTTATTTTATCCAGTATTTTTGGCTCTGTGTATTTTAATTGTGTCTTTTATGTTTTGCTATATACCGCTCAAAATATACCTTTTACATTTTATTGCGTATACTTTTTTAAATTCTTACTCATTATTACGTATACCCCTAATGCAACCTTCCTTTTGAGTTTCTGTCTCTCATATAAATTTCATTATTTCTCGGTTAAAGACTTTCTTACCGATTACTACAGCACTTTCCCGAGCAGCGTGTACATTTTGGCAACGCTGAGAGCGAGTCAGAAGTAAATAAAAAACAAGTTAGTAAAATCATGCAATGTATTGATTATGATGCGCTTTCCAACATACCAGAAATCATTACTCAAGTTATAACGATAATGGCTGTGAAATAAATCTCGCTCCCGTGTCCTATCCTTTGACCCCATTTCGATTATATTGAACAGAACCGGTTCAGTATACGTCCGGAACAACATCATAAAGTTTTGTCGCCATCGAAGCATACATAAGTTATGACGCATAATAGCAATGGAATGGATCCGGCTCCTATGTCCTGACCTTTGACCCCATTTTGTCCATTTTCCGTAGGTTCGTCCTCAGGTGGTCCTCTACGAGATACTAAATATTCATCGAAATCGAACCATTTTTACGCAAGTTGCTCATAAGGACAATGAAATGGATCCCGCTCCTACGTCCTGACCTTTTACCCCATTTTGCCCATTTTCAATAGGGTGCGTCTCCAGGAGGTGCCTTACCACATACTAAAATTTCATCGAAACCCACCCCTTTTTTACGCAAGTTATGACGCATAAGGGCAATGGAATGGATCCCGTTCCTATGTTCTGACCTTTGACCCCATTTCGTTCATTTTCAATAGGGTTCGTCCCCAGTGGTCCCCTACCACATATTAAAATTTCATCGAAATCGAAACATTTTTACGCGAGTTATCGTGCGGATGGACAAAGCTAGAGCATATACGCTTCTTCAACCTGCGGTTGGAAAGCGTAAAAAAGTATACGTCGAATGTAAGTGGAGTTGTGAGAGTGTAGAGAGATGAAAAGCTTATTGTCGATATACGTAGATTTATGAACAACGTGTTGTAACTAATATATTTTAGATTTCTTTGCTTATGCAAGGGAATAAGTGTCAGCTGAGGAATAACGACTCATAAGAGAGTGCAATGATGAAAAGTGCATCGATGACTGAAACCTCTAGTGCGTTACCACTTCGTGGAAAATAAAGAGCCGTTTCCCATTTATGTAATTGCAGATTATTTTCAAAATCCTGGCCGTTTATTTTTACTTAATTGTCTAGAGTGTTCTTTATATGTTTATCGAGCTAAGCTAATGACACTAACTAGTCAATTCACTCATCAATTAACCAACAGAGCTCAAACTACTAAAAACGTTGTTTTTATTTGTGTCGCATCAGCTGGTCACGTGGAAGTTTAACTTATTCGTTGTATGTTGTCTCAGTTGTCCGTAATCAAATGCATCGCAAGCAAATTCGTCAAATATTCACTTTACAGCAATCATCAACATTTACTGAACACGTATTTCAAAAAAGACCATATGCTTAATCTATGATAGCCACGTACACCCTGAGTTTGTGAATGAATTGCAACGTCTATATGTTAATGAGTGTTCTGTCTGTCTGCATATCTGAATAGAAAACCACCAACTTTGAAAACGTATTAAACATAAAAAGTCAATCAGAAGAGAAGATTCAAGTTTCGAAATTTATATTGCCTTATGAAAATGGAACCTCCGCTTCTAAAATTGCGATTAAAAAAAGTATGTATAGTACAGAGCGAAGCGTTAGTATAATTTTGAAGCACCTCGTGTTTTCCCATGGCTTTTTCTGAAGCGCTGGTTTTCTGTACCGGAGACATTCAATAATAATTGGCACAAAATTTCTTTCTGTAATAGACGAATTGCAATAACTTGTTTCAATCCGATGTTGGTAAACATGATTTGTAGATACAAGTTTTGAAGATGGCAATCCGTGTTTTGGTGTAAATATGTTTTTTGGTGTAATATGTTTTTTGGTGTAATATGTTTTTTGGTGTGTAATATGACAATGTAAGTATGATAATACCCGAAAACTTGAAAATTTCGTCCTACTGGAGCGAGAATCGAACTCGTGTCTCCCAGATAGCGCACGGGTATGCTAACCACTACACCACCCAGAATGACCAAATCTCAAGTTTCCGATTAATATGAACAAGTTTTCAGATATTATGTGACTTACCATCCTTGTTTATATTTACATCAAAAAACGGATTGCCATCTTCAAAATTTGCATTGTATGGTGCAAAACCGTATTCCATTCATGATGATTTGTAGGTGTTGTCTTAGAAGTTTCTAGAAATTTTCACTCGAGTCGGGTGCATGGTATGATAAATTTGAGTCTTCGTTTTCAAAAGTTGTGCTCGTTGCACTTTGTGTTTGATTACAGAGCAAATCCCCATCGTTCATTAAGTTTGTTTCTTTCACCTTCGGATTTGTGTAGTAATTACTTCGAAACTTTTTGCCTGAAAAGAATGTGCTCGTCCATAATATGTAAATTTACATATACTTTAAATTATAGTATGACATACAGTATATTAGTTGATGACATGTTGATCTCATGAAGCAATGCTTAGTTTTCTAAATATAAATTTAGTTTAAGTCTAAATTAATATTCTATACATGTTATAATGAAATATAAAACGGAACAAAATAATTGTATAGTGATTTGCGTTAGATCAAATAAAATACGGACTGGCAGTAACTAAGAGAGTTCGGAATACGTTTAAAATCTTTAAATGAGCTGTGAAATTCATCTCGACGAAGCCTTTTTGCAATTTTTCCTTGAAAATTTATTCTGGTTGCCCTTTTTTTATTCTATTTTATAAAGACTCCAATATAAAAAAAAAAATAAAAGGTTTGGTTTTCTCTTTTCTTGGAATGATTTCCATTTTCTCTTTCTTATTTTCATCTTCTTCCTTCTGTTTTCTAACATTTAAGGGACTTACTTTTTAAACAATTTATTCATCTTATTTATTTAAGAAGTCCTACTTTACAAATAAACAGAAAAAATACTCAAATGGAAATTCGTTAACTTATTGTGTGTAGTACAGCAAAACCTCCTTAAGGGACACTCCCGAATAACGGACACCTCCATTTTGCGGACAGTTTCGTAATCCCCGGTCCCAAAGCACATACTGTTCTGTACATTTACCACCAAATAGCTGACCCACTAAATAACAGGCAGTAACTTTGGTCATAAGATAGTTAAAAACACAACGTTCAAAGGAAAGAAAATTGGCAAATTTTTGCCGCGAAGATTTACTTCAATCTCTTTGGACGGAAGCAAGGTTACTTTCTATCCTCCATATTTCCAATACAAATATACTGGTCTGTGATTTCAATATGGCCGATCTTTTTTCATGTTTTTTTTCTCTTATTTTTTCTTATTTTTGAGAAGTGGACAAAACAGCTTACTTTGATTCTCTTATTAACGTTTCTAAAAATTAATCAGTTCACTATTTCGTTTGTTTGTCAACTATCTTTATTTCCCTAGTTTCACTGTGATTTTGTATTTGCGTAACTTATAGCAAATTAACAAATTTTTTGTTTAGCTAACCTGTTGGTTTTGGAAATGGAGACAAAAAAAGGAAACAATTGATGTGTTGAAAGAAAAAAATTAAACTTTAAATGCGGCCGGAAAGGGAAATTTTCTTGTGACGGTTCTTGCCGAATACTTCAGAGTAGGCAAAAATGCAAATAAGTTAAATTTTGAGGAAGAAGCAGGATCAAAGAATATATCACCAATGCCAAATAAAACACTAATAGTGTTAAGGCTCGCAAAATCGAGACAGGGGTAATTGAATTTGTGGCCTTTAATTGGTTCGGTCAAATAACATTTTTCAGTTTGATTAAAGAACGATCATTTTACTGCCCCCCTAATGTACAAGAGGAGCCATTAGAAGTCAGTAAACAGCTAAGAATAGAAAACTTTAAAGCTTCAAACGCGTGGCACGAAAAATTTGGATCCCGTTGTAATATTTCTTTTAAATTAATTTGTGTTATATCGAATCCAGTAGACTCAAAACAGGAGGTTAAAAAAATACGTTAATTTTTTGAAGACCGGCATATATTTTCAATGCGGACGAAATGAGACCACTCTTTAAAATAATGCATAACAAAGCAATAAGCTGGAAGAAAGATGAATACAGCGGTGGGAAAAAAATCAGAGGAATGACTGAAACTGTTCTTACACTGTAATATGTATAACGAAGTAAATTTCTCCGTCATTTCTATCCGCGCCAGGATTCGAACCCGAGTCCACTCATTCCGGAATAAGTTGCTCTACCAATTGAGCTACGCGGACATTTTATTCTGATTCCTATCTGCCTTTATGTCGTGTGTGTCCTTCTGGCAGGTACGTCACATCTCCTGGTACGTTACATCATCTCCCCCTTATTTTTTTTTTTTTTTTTTTTTCGAAGTGCTGCTCTTATTTTTCCTATCTCGCGGTGTGGAAATAACATCACACCATTGCGAGATTGTGAACGGTCGGGTCATCTGGATAGTTCGGGCGCCATTATAACGAAGTAAATTTCTCCGTCATTTCTATCCGCGCCAGGATTCGAACCCGAGTCCACTCATTCCGGAATAAGTTGCTCTACCAATTGAGATACGCGGACATTTTATTCTGATTCCTATCTGCCTTTATGTCGTGTGTGTCCTTCTGGCAGGTACGTCACATCTCCTGGTACGTTACATATGTTATAAGAATTTGAGAAACTTCTTGTTATTGGAGATTGTTAGGAGCAAATCTTCAAAACCTAGGTGCTTAAAAACCATGTACGTAAAAATACTTGTTATTATTTGGCGCCTGCCAACAAAAAGGTGTGCTTGAAACATGCATTGATGACGCAATGGCTAACTGCTTTTGATGCCAATTTAAGAAGAGAACGGAGAACTGTGCTGTTGCTTCTTGATAGCTAGACTTCTCAATGTGCACATTTGAAGTTTGAAAATTGTAAACGTCGTGTATTTTTTCTCCCAGTATAGTTTCCGTGTGTCAACCACTTGACTGGGGCGTAGTACACAGCTTTAAAGCACCAGTTTTCTACACCATGTCATTTCGAAATTGGATTCTTGGAAGTCAGTTGAAGAACTTCTCAAATCAGTTGGTGTTCTCAATGCTGTTACTTCGACATCATCACCTATGGAAAATGAAACATCGCGGTGTATTACTCAGTGTTTCGAAAAGGAAGACTTTGTTGTTGTTTTTTAAAATGGAACATCTGTTGTGAATTCAAGAAAAGGATTTACATGCCATTTCGAACTAATTGTGTGTCTAAACTGCGAAGGAAATGCAAAAGATTTCATTACGGTCGATGAAGATCCATGTATCGAAACGGCAACAAAAGATGTGCGGCAGTTCGTGGCGTTGCAAACACAGGAAGAAACTGATTTGATCGAGGAAGCATCTAATGAAGTTTTATAGAAGAGTTGTGAGATTTTTTTAAAAGACGCTGTAAGCGTTGTGACGAGCTGTAAACGTTTTATTTTTTAAATAAAGGGATTTAAAAATGCGCATTTAAAAACAGAATATGAATCGCAAACAAAAGAAATACTCGCTGGTGCCGAACTACACATCCCCCCAAGTGCCCAGTCCACTGGTGCGGAACTACACATACCTCAAGTGCCCAGTCCACTGGTGCCGAACTACACATCCCCCCAAGTGCCCAGTTCACTGGTGCCGAACTACACATCCCCCAAGTGCACAGTCCACTGGTGCCGAACTACACATCCCTCCAATCGACACTCAGCGTTGATTTTGCTGATGTTAAGCTTGTGCTTGGCAGCCCAGCCATGGAAATCCATTCCTTTCAGTTTTCGACAAACCGTTACTTCCAGACACATTTTTGAACTCGAAGGGGAGTGTGGCAATGGAGGACAGGCGATTTTGTCACACCACCCGCTACAGCTATCGGATGTACCGGTTTGTTATTTTACGTGTCCTCCTAAGTCGCGAAGGCGTTGCTCTTTCTCCTAGGCGTTTTCACTTCACAGTAACCTTAGTTCTAGCTGATCAAGGCAGTTGTAGCAGAACAGAAATTTTCCCAACTGACTTGTTGCTAAGATCGCATCCTATGACCGTTGCGCACTGAAAGTTACTGAGCTCTGCCGTAATGCCTATTCTTCTGCGCATGCTTGTCTATGATGTTTGCCAGACCACCTACGTCTTTTTATACTATATGGACGTAGGTGGAAAATTCCACTACTCAAAATGGGAGTCTAGATACTTTTTTTTCATGTAGTGTAGATTCTTTTCTCAACAGAGGGTTGTAGTCACCGGCAAATTTTTCAGATTCATTTTCAATACGTTTTTCTTTGCCTTTATTTTTGTTCAAAATGTTCCCCCGACATGGCGGAATCTCTGTCTTTCGCTCTTGTCATCTGAATAATAATTTTTAATAAGATATACAAATTTGGTAATTTCAGAACTCTTTTCAAATCAAATGAACAAAACAGCAAACTTTCAGTTATTGATTAAAAACGAGACTGTAAATATATAAATTGTTCAGAACACTTTTTGTGTTTTAAAAGTCTTTTTCATTCACTTTCTTTTATCACAGTAGCAATAACTCACAATATGCAATATAGGTTGATTTGATATGCCATTTTAGTAATTTCTTTTAGCCTGTCTCATTGAATACCGGCTTTTCAAAAGTTTTGGTTAATTTTGATGTTTTCATTACCTGTGACTACGGGAAAGATGTCTGATTTTACAGTTTAAACATATGACATTTGTTCGTACGTATAATTTACATTCACGTAATTAATACATAATAATGTACTTCCAACTCATATAGCTGAAATTCCGTTGCTTTCTTTGTTTGCAAGCAAGTCATTCATAAATATACAATATTTTACGATCCGAAAGGTCTTATGTTAGCTACAGCCATTAAAGGTTTATAGGTTTTTTACCCTTATTTTAATCGTGCACAGACGGTAGTCATTTGAGTGGTTTTGATTGAATTGGCACGAATAGTTATTTAGATATACAATATTGTTTCATTTTATAGATAATCAATTATGTTTGTAAATGAAACAGGCAGACTTTTTTTACAAACTAATACAAAGCTGCATAGTTGCCAACATTTGAATTTTAAAAATAGAAACATTTTTACACCATGAAACTCACAGCGTTTGTCAACGTTGTGAAGTGGTGGCAGTAGGGGAATAACAGATATTTAATATGAATGCATACTTATCTGCAACACAGTTTTGCTACTCATTTTATTTCTATTTTATGAGCAAGAGTCTGATATCATTGAATGTAAAAATACTTCCTCTTTTTTTAATAATTTCCTTTCTATCATTTATATGTTTATATCGTATCTTTCACTCTTCATGAATACAAACAGAATTAGTTATAGTAATATATATTGAATGCAATATTCTGATCACTATACACTCTTAAAATGTACTTCAAAAAATATTTGGTACAATTATGTAATATATAAGAGTTCAGGATACAGTAGATCCAAAAAATACATGAAAACTATGTTTTTGGGTGTAATTTTTAAATAAAATAAAGAATTTAAACATCTAAGCACTAATGAAAAGTTTATGTTTGTTCTATATATTTTTCATTTTGTGATAATAAGAATCTGCAGTAAAAACAATCACATTGACTTTTTTCTGCTCTTTGCTGAAGCGAATTCTTCAATAATATCATTAAAACAAATTTTTTGTGTTAAATCGCTCTCAATTGTAAGAAGAGACAAACCAGAAATACTTTTTCCAGAAAGGCTGGATCTTAATCTGTTTTTTATACGTTTTAATACTAAAAATGACCGCTCACTGGAGTAATTCGTAATCGGTATTGACAGCATTATTCTCAAAGCAGTTTCAACATTGGGAAAAGTATGTCCAATTCCTGATGTTTTTATCATCTTTAATTTTTCATCCGTCTTTAAATCGTTTGAAAGAAAATCGCAGAACTGTAAAAACTCATCTGGGAATTCTTCATCAAGATCCGCAGAGTAAATTCGAGAAAAATTTTCGCTGCATTTTTAATCTCTTCATTTGTCATGTTTTTTGAACACATGAAGCCAAATCTCGATTCTAAAATAGAATAAGCATTTTTTCTTTTGTTTAGTTCAGTGATGATGCAGTCACACTTTATATAATGTGTTTGATACAGAAATCTCTCCCTATCAGACAACTGGACTTCAACACTTACACAGCCACTATCGTCAAGCATTTTATTTTTTGGTGCAACTCTTTTTCTTTTAGGCATATAATTTTTTGAACCAACTAAATTTTCGGTTTCATTTTCATAATTTTCAAAATTATTTCTAACATACTTTATAAAACTCTCCAGAGAGTCACAGAGGGGTACAATTGCTGCCATCTCACAGCTTACAGATTGAATAGTTTTGTTTACACTGTTAATTCGCTGTAGTATAGAATCCCATATAACAACCATAAGAGCAAATTCAAATGTTTGCAGTTTTGAAAATAAATTATTCGATTTATTTCTAGGAGATGTAGATTCATTTATATCTTTTGAGATGGTTGATAAAACACTTAATATGTTCGTAAAAATTTTTCTTTAAGACTTTCACAGCATCTGCATTTGCTGACCACCTTGTTGTTAAGAGTGATTTTAATGTTGATTTATTGTCTATTTTCTCCTTTAACAATTCCCATCTATGGGGTGATACAGAAAAAAGTTATACACACTTTGAATCAAACCCAAAAAAAAAAAAAAAAGAAAGAAACTGCTGAGAAAGAACATTCAACAGCCCTCGTGCCAACTAGATGCAAAGAGTGAGCTGTACATGACACATACTCTATGAGGGAAAATTTTTTCTTATTCTAGCTTGCAAACCTGAATATTGCAATGACATGTTACTAGCATTGTCGTAAGACTGATCACGACAATACTTCAGATCAATGCCAAGATCTTCAAGAATATTAACTACGACTTCTTGTAGATTTTGGAGCTATGCCCGTGTATGCATATGAACTTTAAAAATCGCTCAACTGGATTACCTTGCATATCAATGTACCTCAACACCAGAGTTGATCAGTGTGGGTTATATCCGGAGTAAAATCTACAATAAGTCCAAAGTACTTAGCTTGTTTTATTTCGGATAATATTTCATGCAATACTTTTTTGGACATCAATTCAATAAATTCTGCTACTATTGTTGGCGAAAAATAACTTACATTTCCTTTCCCTTTATTTCCATGTGTGATTATATGGTCTGCCAGAAATGAATCGAAAGAGCTTAATAACTCTGAAATGCCAAGAAAATTTCCATTATGTACAGATCCAAATGTTTCATTGGAACCAAAAACAGGAAGACATCTTTGTGAAATAAACTTTATTACAGAAACAACTCTGTATAATACTTTCTTCCAGTAACTGCATTCTGCTTTATGTTGTTCAACAAGACTGAAATCTATACGACCTAGTATTGCTGAGCGTTGTGAGAAAGAATACACTGATGTGAAAGGAAGAATTTTCATGTGAGGATAGCCTTTTAGAGATATTTCACCAATCAGCAAAACCATTCGTGCAAAGAGCCTGATCACTCGAACTATAAAGCTTGCAAATGTAGCAAAATATAGCGTTAGTACTTGGTGAATAAATTAACAAATCTGTTTGGATTTTTTCTTCATTTTTTTTCACACGAAATAAATTATTTGTAGAGCACATCCGCTCTTTACCCCCAACTGTTCGTTTAGAACTTTCCAAATTATCAATATTTTGAGGTTTATTGAGAATAAAGTATTCTTGTAAAGTATTGGTTACTGGAGGCCACAGTGCTGGATCATTATAATAAAATATAGCAGAATTATTTGATGCTGATGGATTTTCAGAGTTAACACTAGCAGAAGTTGAGAATGACACATCAGATGCGTCATTATCATTAACTAAATTTTCAGCGCGAACTTCGGCCGTATCACTTTTAACATTACTAAAAGGAAATTCCCCAAACAAAGCAGTAACAGGCCTAACAGGCGACTGATTGTTCTCTGTTGCTGGAATTATTATAGTCTCACTATTTGAAACTTCAGACGAAGATGTAATAAATTGAACACCTTGCACACATACCTGGTTCTGTAGTGGAGTTTCGGGTGCGTCACAAACATCGTGACTAATTCTTTGGCTAAATGAAATTTCAGACGAAGATGTAGCAAGTTGAACACATGGTACACGTAGACGTATCTCATTCTTTAGTGGCATTTCTGTTGCATCACAAACATCGCCATCTGTATTAACAGCTTGGCTAAATGAAATTTCAGGTGAATTTGCATTGCTTGGCATACACTCTTCGTTCGGAAATGGTGTTTCTGTTGGTTTTCGGAACAGATAATTTTTCATGGATGTGTTAAGTTGTTTTACACACTTCTCATGTTCGTTCATTTTTTCGCTTCAAACTACCGGAGAGATACTGCCCGGACTGCCGCTGCATTTCCTTATTTATTTACTTTATACAATTTATATTTAATTAATAAAATTGTATGAAAACTACAAACTCCAAGACATCAAGCAAGAACACGAGTAATCGAGCAAGATATGGGAGAAATGAACGATAATGCGATGGTTACGGTTCCCGTTAATCTGATCGAAAGAATTCTACCGAGTCCATGAAGTATGAATTCCAAGTAGAGGGAAAGGACCGATCCTGGCTTAAACCGCAGCCCATAGACTTAACATCAGGTGTCGGCCGGAGCAAGCTGCAGCCGGGTAGACGGAGGGCGTGGTCAGTAGCAGGCATCAGGAGGATGCAGGGGTGTGGCATGGGTGAGGATGTAGGTGGCGCTAGTGTGTTGGGACGATGCTGATGTGCTACCCCCTTGCGGTGCTTCTTGGAACTTTCGATGGATCTTTGATTTTGTGGGATGGCAACGACAGAGTGTGGAAAAGAAGTGGACATAGGGGGATGTCAACTCGATGCTGATGTGCTGCTCCCTAGCGGTGCTTCTTGGAACTTTATTATTTTCTCGGGAGATTTATTGGACTTTGTCAAATTTTCTTGGGAAAAAGGAAGCGAAGTCTTTCGTCCTTCCAAGTTCCTTTTCCCTCGAATTTATTTTTTTAAAACTTTCCTTTTTAGAAATTCCCTGAGGTGTTAGGAATTTGTATAGACGTTGTTTCTCTCGAAATGTTTTACTCCGGAGTGCATAAAAAATGCTCTGATGGTCCCAGCGAGATTCGTTCCCGTATCAGCTAGTTTGCTAGCTTCACGCCTTTTCCCACTAGACCACCCGACCATTGGAAAAAGATGCTTGTTAGACGAAGGTTTGCCAAGTCTTTTTAAAAAGGGGTGGGGTCCTACTTGATGTCATTTGTTTTCTGCAAGTGATGGTGTGAACATGAGTTTTTCTGTTACGGTGGATCGTATCTCGTTGAACTGTTGAAATGATGAAAAGACTTATCACACAGCTCAGAAAATAGGAAGTTTCGGTGGTATCAATGCTTTATTCCGTGCTGTGGAGAAAGAGGGCATCAAGAAAAGAGATGTCAAGAAATGGTTGAAGGGGAGAAAACGTACACTCTTCACAAACCGGTGAGACGACATTTTCGGAGAAATAGAGTTATGGTTAATAAATTAAATCAACAGTTTCAAGCAGACCTAGCCAATGTCTGCAGTTTGAGTCAACATAACGACGGATTTCGTTACTTGTTGACATGTATTGACATATTTTCCAAATATGCATGGGTGATTCCTTTAAAGCAAAAGTCGGGTTCTCATATCGTCCAAGCCTTTTCCCAGATATTCAAAGAAAGAAAGCCAGTAAAACTTCAAACAGATAAAGGAACTGAATTTAAGAACAAAGGGTTTCAAAAGTTTTTAAAACAGCAAGAGGTGCATTTCTTTACGACAAACAACGAGACGAAAGCAAGTCTAGTGGAGAGATTCAATCGTACGCTCAAAACTCCAATGTGGCGATACTTTACAAGTCAAAATTCGTTCAGATTTATGGACGTACTCAACGATTTAGTTCACAGTTACAATCATTCCCCCATCGAAGTATAAAAATGAAGCCTGTAGATGTAAACGAAGATAATGAAAAACAAGTGTTTAACAATCTGTATGGTGACCTCAAGAGGGAAAAACCCTCCTATAAATTTCAGGTGGGTGATCACGTGAGGATTACTAAAGCGAAATTGGCATTTGAGAAAGAATACGAATCAAATTGGACGGAAGAAGTGTTTGTTGTGAGCGGTCTTGTTCCCAGATCCCCACCCGTCTATAAAGTTAAAGATTTATTGAACGAAGAGCTGGAAGGAACTTTTTACGCCGAAGAGCTTCAAAAAGTGTCTCTCTCCGAGTCCTTTACTGTGGATCGTGTTCTAAAGAAACGTAAAAGAAAAGGAAAAATGGAATTATTTGTCAAATTTAAAGGGTATCTCGATAAATTTAATGCTTGGATCCCCGCGGAAGACTTGACCTCTCTATAAAACTGATCTTTTTTTTAGATGAAACATCATTCGTCAACATGATTTTCTATCTAACGTTACCTAGCGACAGCTCTCTCCGCTACTTTTCAGACAATAAAATTTCTCATTTCATCACGCATCTTCCTTCCCAGATCGAACTCAATGGTGACTGGGAAGTGGGACTCGTCGAACTCGTCTACCCTCATTCCTGGTTTAATGTGAATGTAAATTCAAATTCCTTTGCTTACAGTCTGGGTCCAAGTCAACTGAAAGCAGCAAAAATCCCTGCAGGGTATTATGATTGGGTGGGAGACGTGGTAAAAGCCATGTCCCAGCATTGGTCAAAAAAAATTACGATGTTTTTTAATAAAACCACGAGACGTGTCAAAGCAGCTTTAACTCTTGGTTCTCAGCTGGAGTTATTTCCAGGAATTGCAAAAATTCTAGGTTTTCAACCTGGAGTGTATTCGGCCTCAGGAGGAAGCGATGCTACTATTAATGGAAATTTCGTAGCCGATCTAAACACATCGCTTTCCCTGTTATACGTGTACAGCGATATTGTGGAACCTCAGCCTGTAGGAGACATGGTTGCTCCTCTCCTTCGCATCGTGAAAGTGAGCGGAGAAGACGGAGATGTGGTGAGCGCCTTGTACGACCGTCCCCATTATTTGCCTCTCGCAAGAAAACATTTCCAATCCGTCGAAATCGTTATAAGGAATCACTCAGGTTAATTAGTGCCATTTGAACGTGGGAGAGCGATCGTAAAGCTTCATTTTCGTCTCAAACAACTGTAGTCATGTATGAACCATACCGCTGTTGTACAAAATCCTTCGAGGATTATTACGTCAAATAAACTGAAAAAGGTTTAGACTACTATCAAGGAGTGCCCCTTCAAAAAGGGTATGGACTTAGAGGACTTTTTCGTTCGTTATTTAGAGCGGCGGTCCCCTTATTTAAACAAGGAGCAAAAACGCTTGGAAAACAAGTCTTTCGAACGGGTGTGGACCTGGCCAATGACTTTGTTCTCGGCAAGGATGTGAAAACAGCAGCCAAACAACGAGCTAAAGAAGCGCGACAAATCCTCACTGACAAAGCAGCTAATAAAGTGAAGAAAATGTTGGCAGGAAGCGTTAAAAGGAAGAGAAAAATGAAGAAACGAATCATTCATTCAAAGAAAGCCAAGAGAACCGCACACGATATTTTTGATCCGTAAACCATGGCCCTGATACATAGTCATTTTTCCGTATGTTTAAAATCCGAACTTGATTTATTTGCTTTACCACCTACCCAAACGAGCATAGAAAAAGGACAATGGATCGAATATCACCCTTTAGCCAACATTCGAGGTGGAGGACCTCTAGAATTTAATATTTCTGGGAGTGGAGAAGAATACATGGACTTGTCTTTCAGCCAACTGTACGTGAAAATTGAAATTGTGAAAGTCGACAGTTCTGCACTAGCTGACAAAGAGCCCGTGGGCCCCATTAACTGTTTTCTTCATTCTCTGTTTTCTCAAGTCGACATCAGTTTAAACGAAAGAGTGATTTCGTCCTCAAGCAACACGTATCCCTGCAGAGCTTATATTGAAACTCTTCTGAATTATGGGGAAGAAGCAAAGAAAAACCTATTTAGCATGCAAAGGTATAACGAAGTAAATTATTCCGTCATTTCTGTCCACGCCAGGATTCGAACCCTGATCCCCTCATTCCGGAATAAGTCACTCTACCAGTTGAGCTACGCGGACGTTTTATTCTGATTCCTATCTGCCTTTATGTCGTGTGCGTCCTTCGGGCAGGTACGGCACATCTCCTGGTACGTTACATCATCTCCCCCTTATTTTATTTTATTTTCGAAGTGCTGGAGAAAGGATTCTCTTATTTTTCCTATCTCGCGGTGTGGAAATAACATCACACTAATGCGAGATTTTGAACGGTCGGGTCATCCGGATAGTTCGGGCGCCATTATAACGAAGTAAATTTCTCCGTCATTTTTATCCGCGCCAGGATTCGAACCCGGATCCCCTCATTCCGGAATAAGTCACTCTACCAATTGAGCTACGCGGACGTTTGTTCTGACTACTATCTGCCTTTATGTCGTGTGCGTCCTGCTGGCAGGTACGTCACATCTCCCCCCGAAAGAGGGCCGGGGGCATGGCCCACGGGTCAGCCGTGACCTTGAATCGTTGCAGGCAGTCATCCACTGTAGAACGTGCACTTGAGAACTCCCAGTCAATCTGGTGTGTGGAATGCAACGTCACACACATTTATTTTTCGAAGTGCTGAAGAAGAGATTCTCTTATTTTTCCTATCTCCCGGTGTGGAAAGAACATCACACCATTGCGAGATTTTGAACAGTCGGGTCATCCGGATAGTTCGGGCGCCATTATACCGAAGTAAATTTCTCCGTCATTTTTGTCCACGCCAGGATTCGAACCCGGATCCCCTCATTCCGGAATAAGTCACTCTACCATTTGAGCTACGCGGACGTTTTATTCTGATTCCTATCTGCCTTTATGTCGTGTGCGTCCTTCGGGCAGGTACGGCACATCTCCTGGTACGTTACAAAGGGTTTTTCAAGGATACAGCCGGACATCTACACGAAATTAATCCCACGAATGCTGCAACGAACAAGGGATTACATCAGCGTTATGAGCTCATGAAAGACAGCAAAACGTTTGATATGATTGGAACCTTGCACTGTGATTTATTTTTTCAAAACCGACTGCTTCTCAATTTAGTGGATGTGAAAATTAAACTTGTTCGGAGTAAACCTGATTTCTGCCTCGTTTCCTCTTCCGAGGCCCCCAATTACAGAGTTCTCATCGAACATGCATCCATTTTTGTGAGAAAAGTGAAAGTCAACCCTGGAGTTGCCATCGGTCATGCAAAAGCTCTAGAAAAATCTCCTGCCAAGTATCCCATTGATCGAGTTTTATGTAAAGTGTATTCCATCTCTCAAGGAAGTATGTCCTTCGTGCAAGACAATGTATTCCTAGGACAAATGCCTAAAAGACTGGTTACTGGATGTGTAGATAACGATGCTTTTAATGGTTCATATAAATCAAACCCCTTTGAATTCAAGCATTATGATGTTAACTTTATCGCGGTGTATGTTGACGGACAGCCAGTTCCTCACAGACCTCTAGAATCCAATTTCGAAAAGGGAAGCACAATTCGTTCCTTCCATAGTCTATTTCTAGGAACCGAGAAACTGGGTCAGGACCGTGGAATATATATCGATCGAGAAGAATTTTTCAAGGGATACACTCTTTATGCATTCGATCTCAGTCCGGACCTGTGTGATGGGAGACATATGAACTTGATACAACAAGGAAATTTAAGAGTGGAAATCAAATTTGGAAAAGCTTTGTTAAAAACCATTTCTGTACTAATCTACGCCGAGTTCCAGAACATTATTGAAATTTCCAAGTCCAGAAACATTCTTTGTGATTTCTCCATTAAAGAAAAATGAACAGCATTCAATTAACGAAGGCTTTAAGGAAAGATCTTGTGACCCGACGTTCCTTCCTCGGAGTGTTCGCTTGCGACCGACTTCCCAAGAGAATTTTCAAGTTCCCAGCATACCTTATTGTGAATACGGATCGATATGAAAATCCTGGGAAACACTGGCTAGCTGTGAATATGTCAAACCCAAATTCCATGGAATTGTTTGATTCTTTTGGACATTCTCCAGAATATTTTCAAGGACCTATTGCCCGATTTGCTTCCAAGTTTGACTCTGTGAATTTTAATGATGTACCTCTTCAAAGTTCGTTTACGGCTGTTTGTGGTCAATTTTGTATTTTTTTCCTTTATTCTAGATGTCGTGGAAAAAGCTTGTTCTCTATTGTAAGAAATTTTCGATCGAATTCTGAAACAAACGACCTGCGTGTCTTTCATTTTGTTCGAAAGAAATTTCAAATTGTATCAAAATTTAGAATGTAAAATAAAAATGGATTGAATTTTATTTCTTGTGTCTTGTCTTTAAATTGTTATGTAAGCTTTTTATGAGTCTCAGTTGACCTCATGGAAGTGCCCAGACTACAACACCCTTTCACGGCTCTGATAGCAGGTCCTACGGGCTGTGGGAAAACACAGTTTGTAAAACGCTTACTTCTGCATCAAGAGGAAGTCGTTTCCCCCCCCCCTCTCGAGCATGTGGTGTGGTTCTATGGTGTTCATCAAACGTTGTATGATGAAATAGAAAACGTGACATTTGTGGAACGCCTCCTTTCTAATTTCCGCGACTATGTGAAAGTTAGAACGCTTTTTGTTATCGACGATCTCATGACTGAATGTGGAAGCGAGAAAAAAATCACTCCCTTGTTCACTCGAGGGAGCCATCATTTCAATGTTTCTGTGATATTCATTACCCAAAATTTTTTTCATAAAGGTAAAGAAATGCGAGAAATTTCCCTGAATGCTCATTACCTGTTTCTGTTTAAATCACGAAGAGACGTGAATCAAATCACTCATTTAGGGAAGCAGTTGTACCCTAGCAAACTGCAATTTTTTCAAGAAGTGTATACGGATGCCACAAAGTCTCCTTACAGCTATTTATTGATCGATTTAAAACCTGAGACAAAAGAAGAATTAAGATTACGCACTCAGATACTTCCGGGAGACGTTCAAGTCATATATCAATATAGGTGAAATGAAATAATTCTCAGTTTTCAACATGATGTTGTCTAAGTCACAACTCCAACTTTTACGCATAATTCAGCATTGTCCAAAAAAAGTATTAAAAGAGCTTTTAACGAAATGTAGGAAAAATGGAATTAAAGCTATTTGTGAAGTTTGTAAGTATACCTTAAAAGGAAATGTTCCGCTTACTCCAGCCCAGAAACATTCATTACAACGTCATAAACACACCTTGCGAGCCCTCTCTCAGAAAAAGACACCTCTATATAAAAAGAGGAAACTCATAATTAAAAAAGGTGGATTTTTAGGTGTGTTGGTTCCTGCTGCTCTCAGTGTGCTAACGACTCTACTTACGAAATAAAGGAATTTGCAAAGAAAATGATTCTGATTCCCGAAGAACGGATTTCCCGTCATATGCCAACCGAAGAAACGTTAACTGACTTGGACAAAAAATAAGAAAAAAATTCTACTAAGTAAAGAGTCTGAAGAAGTGAAAGTTAAATTATACAACCAAGTCTTGAATAAACGCATTCATGTTTCAAGCTTTAATCCCCAGTTTTTTCCCATGAATCCCCACCACGAACTGAAGAACCAGCAAAAGAAGAACTTGTCAAGAAAGAAAAAGATGTTGTAGAAGACCTTGTCATACAGTCTGTTCCAGCTAATATGAAACGCTATGCAAGAAATGTTTTAGACGTCTTTAAAACAAACTCAGATATTATAGGATGGGGCCCCAAAGCAGAATTTAAATATAAGGGTCACATTGTGAAAAATACGAATATTATTGATTTAGTAGATTCAATGTTTAAAAGTAAAGGATCTAAATTAGTAATTCCCCACGAATTTGCAAAAGCATTAAATGACATTAATTTGCCTTCAAAGTATATTAAAAATAAACAAATGTTAAAAGTTCCTGTACAACAAGGAAATTCTGTTTCAACTTCTAAACGAAAAAAGACGAATGCCAAAATTATTTATAAAATACCAAACTCTGTATCATTTCGTTGGATTCCCTGTTAAAATTAGATTGAATGAAAATAAAGTCTCTTTCTTTTGAGTTGAATCATTTCTGGTTTTTTTTTTTAAGTTTTTCTTTAAGTTCTTTTTAAGAAGAGGGAGAAATAATTTGGTTTGAAAGAATTTTACAAAGTTCATTTCAGAAAAGTTCCTTCCTTCCTAGTGTCAAAACAAATCACTTCGTTTTTTCTAAGATACGCTTTGGAATCTTATAAAAGTGCATAGGGTCAAAAACGATTTTGATGATTGAACTAAGATGACAGATTTCGGATTTCTTATGATAGAAAATACAGCGAATTTCCCATTGAATAACATGGGAAACTGCGAAATTTAAGAAGCATGTTTTTGTTCAAGTAAAATATTTTAAAGGGTCTTTTTTCGAATCAGTTGAAAACAGACAGGATGTGTTTCTGAACAGTTCATTATTTCCTAAGATCAAAACGAATCACTTCGTTTTTCCTAACGTACGTTTCTGAAAGAAGTAAAAATGGTTTAGGTAGAAAATTGGAAAGATATTTTTAAGAATCCTAGACTGTTTATTTTCGTATAGCTAGAGGGGTCTTCAGTGAGAGCACTTATTCTCTTTTCAAACTAAGAGAATGAAGTGCAGTCAGTTTGAAAAAAATTCAAACTCCCCTAAATTTAGCCTTTTGTCCTGGTTTCGACTCAATACTGTACAGCATTGCTCTCAGACCAGTTGAATTCCTGGCCCTTAATGAAATACATTAAGCCTTTCCCTTAAAAATATGCAATCTCTTCTTCAATACCAGATCCCCAATAAATTTCTTTAAGAGTTATTCATTCACACTTTTACTTTTAAAACTTTAAATTCATTATTATTTAACTCCTTATAAAAATGAAACACATTCACACTTTTACTTTAAAAAAACTTGAAATTCATTATTATTTAACTCTTTACAAAAATGAAACACATTCATTCTTTTACTTTTAAAATTATAGAAAAATAGATGCATTCTCCCACTATAATTTTTTCCCTACCTCCCTCCCCATTCCCTTAAACCATCAATTTAAGGTAGTTCTAAAAAGAACTTTTTTTAGTTCTAAAAAGAACTTTTTTTTTCTCTGCCGTCTCCTCAATACATGTTTTTCACAGAACGCAACAAGTCCTTTCCATATATTCCTTCCAAGAAGGCTTTGGATGGGATATTCTCCCCAACGCTTTCAGCGAAAGAATCCGCTAAAGTCTTGGGGTCTAGCATTGCTACGGCCTACTTGAAGTGTTCTTTAAACTTCGATTGGGGGTGGCATTAGTACATCTGTGGCCCATGAGGCTTTCAAGCATGCGATCCAGATTAAGGTGACACTGAATACAATAGAATAATTTTTTCAGCATGTCCCTGAACGAGATCCGACACCACTTAAATAAGCATGAAGTAATACTCTTCGTTCGTTAGTGGAAAGGAAGGAACGGGGGTGGAATCCTCTGATGAAGCAAAACGCCCTTTGCAAAAACTGGACCAAATAGTAGAATAGTAATGCTGGTCGATATCTTCTCACATTGATCAGCGAGAGCTTCAAATTGTTCCCCATTCAGTTTAATGGAATTAGGGTTCAGTCGACGAAATCCATTGATCCGAGGGGAAAGCACCTCAAATATATACATGTGAGGTCCGTCCAAAGAAGGAAAGGCAGAAATAATTAGTTCTCTGTTGATTAGCATATCTTCATTTCTCCATGCAACCAACGGACTTTTCTCATAAACTGAAGGAAGGTCAGAGCTGTCATGGTGATTCCATTCTTGGTGGGGAAAAAGATCCTGTTCATTCCTGTATCTTCTTACACGAACTCTGATTGTATTATGGAAATCAGACACTTTCACGAATGTCTTACCCCCGTAAATGGAAATGATGAGGGGGATATCATTCAAAGAAATTCCCAATTCAACACATGATTTGGAAGCTTCAGAACATACCTTCTTTGCTACAGCATCGGAAACTTTAGTAGAGGAAGATGATCGCTTCATGTTGAAAGCTGGAGGAAGAGAATCGAGGGAAATTGCTGGAAGCGTTGAGGTCGGCAACGAAGAGTGCTGACGGTTCGAAGACAGAGAACAGAATGAGTTAGCTTTGAATTGTTCAGGCAAAGCTGATAAGAGGTTGGAGTTCGTCACTTGTTTACTGCTTGAGAGGGAAAGAGCAGAGTAATGGGGTAAAAAACACTCGGTTATCATCTTTCTAAAGATCAAATTCAATCTAATGTTTGGAGCATTCTTTTGTCGAGGCAGACCATGACTCCAATACGAATTAGTTGGTGGCAGGATCTGTCGTAAAGTTCCAGATCTCTAAGATAAGGAAACTGGTTTAAACCCGTTTCGCTTGAAAACAAAGTCTCTTTCCTGTCCGAGAGATACTGATGCAATACAAGACAAAGGATCTAATTCAGCTTCGTCATCACGGTGATCACCGATTCTGTCATTCCCATTTCGATATTTATTAATTAAAACAAAGTTGAAGGATTCACCGCATTCTTTCTCAACATAAAGCTTGATTTCCTGAAGTTTTTTTTTTGATTGGAGGTTTAACGACCACCGTGAGCAACTCAATGGGTTATAAGCAGTCGCCCGTCACTAATTTAGGGTCACTGGTTCCAGGGAAGGGAGAGAGCCAGTGCCGTAAATCAAACACAACATCCATGCCTCACCGGGATTCGAACCCGGACCCCGTTCGGACGAATGATCAGAGGCCATCGCTTAGACCACTGCGCCACCGGGGCGGCAATTTCCTGAAGTAACGAGGTCCAAGGGTTAGGTTCTAAGCACAAACCGCTAAAAGTGTATTTCAGATTGGGGTCCCCGAAGGCAGCATGTTGTCTGGGAATGCAATATGATTTTCCATAAATTTTGATCTTTGAGAATTCTCCACTTAAATATCCCACTTCTTCTTCTAAGCGAGAAAAGTACTGAATAGCTTGAGTTGAGGAGAACAGCTGAGAGTAATGGAAATGAAGTCTTTCCTTGTTATGTCGAAGAGGCAGCTTTTTTTTTCTCAGGAAGGGAAACAACTGAAGTCCGTCCACTAAATTAACTGAATTGAGAATGAAGAAGGAGAGCTTGCGATAGGCTGACGAGTGACGTCATGACTCTCAAGGCGAAATTCATTATAGTTCTGATAAGAACTTTTTTTCCCTCATGAGCTAAGAGATCTGTCAGAAGAACCTTCTCTTTGGGAAAACTAAGAAATCCCCCCTCCCCCCTAACTAACATGAAAAAAAAACAAAAACAAAAAAAAAAAACAAGGTTTTCTCTAGAAATTCGTACATGAAGAAATTTAAAAAGCTTATGTTCCTAATAGTCAATCTATAAAGTTAGAAGACAAAACATTTACTAGGTAGAATTAAATAATTCCCCACAGAAATGGAGTTGGTAACAAGTAACTTAAAAAAAATCTCGCTGAATACATCTCCGACAGGTCCTCGAAAAGTACTTTAAAGAACAGAGGAAATATTGAGGGCAAATGTAGATTTTCATAGCAACGTGATCACCTGAATTCACTAGAAATTCAGACAGCTCAAGACGTAGGTAGCATCTAATTCAACACTGAATCTAAAACAATGGACTGTCTCCACACATTTTTAAGATGAGGTATATTTGAGAGGAGGATTTTCATGTAAAAATCTTTTTCCTGCATTAAATGATTTCAGGAGTGCAATAACTTGGGAAGCAACTTGAAAATCTTGATGAGAGTAAAATCTTGAACATACGTATTCACGAATTCCAAGTGAATAAAAAATCACAACTTGTTCATGAGAGTAAAATCTTGAACATACGTATTCACGAATTCCAACAGGAAAAGATTTAATGAATGAAAATCTTGGGAAGCATCCTGAAATTCTTCATGAGAGAAAATTAAAAATTTTGAGACGGGGCATTCTTCACGTGAGCAAAACAATAATTTTGATTAAATTTTCTTCGAAAAGTTTTTCTAGCAATCCAAGCGAGCAGCAGCAAAAATGACGGAGACATAGCATAGAGCAGAGAATTTTTTTTTCTTGAGGGAAATCTTCTCGAACAATGAGTTAAAGACTTGAAACATTCTGGAATTCTTCCTGAACAATCTATGCCGTGTGGACCCCTTCATGCCAAGCAGTTTATTAGCATGGAGTGGTTAGAATACAGGCAGCTATTTTGTTTTTAATTTTTTTCTTGTTGGTTCTCCAGAATTTAATGAAAAATGACCGTAGGGGAGGGTATGTATATTGTCCGGGGATAAGACTCGCTTGTTGTCATATGGGGAAAAAGATGTTTTGTTTATGACAACAGTAAAACAGTGTTTCAAACTTCGAATGCTATAGCTCATGTTCTTTTTTTTTTTTTGCTTATGAAAGAGTGAAGACTTGAAGTCGTTGAGGCGAAGTTGCTGTGAAACGACGGTTTTGCTCACGCCTTTGGCTTTCTTAACTTCTTCTTCATCTGTAGCAAACGCATACATTTTTGGTCTAAGACCAACAAATTCTTTTATGGCAGTTCCATGGGTCTCATCTTTAAATTTCCCAATCACGTTTTTGTTTTTAAGACAAAAGAGAGGGTTCGATGGGGGGGGGGGGTAGGAACTGGTGTCTAATTCATCTTTAATGTTTTCCATATTTTTATATAGATCTTCTGTTTTTATGTGATAGAAGAAACTATCAATATCCATATAAAGAATGGAAATGTTTTCTTGAAATAAAGGTTTCATCACCTCATAATGGAAGTCGTACATCCTAGTTTTAGAGATGTCTAGAATGGCGACTCCCAAATAAATGGGCTTGTTGAAGGTGAGGTGGGTGACATTAAAATGCATAGACACCAGAAATTTTCCTTCTGCTTCATTTTTTAGTATGGTGCGGTCTTTAAAATTGGGCTTATTGAGCAACTTTTCCAGTCTATTGTCTTCGCATACCAACTCAACTTGGGTACGGTTGCGAATATTTTCCATCGTTTTGCCAAAGACAGAATTGTTCATGAGTTTGAAAAAATCTTTCTCAAACTCATTTTTAGCCCGCTTTCTCATCTCGGTATTCAATTGAATATAGGGCTGCAACCACTTGATCTGATCAAAGCTTAAACCCCGATGCACTTTTGTTATGATGAGACCCGCTTTGACTGCCTGCTTCAGAAGTTGATAATGAGCCACGTACCTGGATTTTTTATTTAACGTAGTCAATAATTTGACCTGCCTGGTTCCAGGTACAACTTCCGTTTCCGCACAAAACGGTAAATCCGAATGAAGATTGTGAAGGGAGTCAGGATAGCTGATGTCAACATCGAGAAAGAATCCCGTGCTGGCATCATCCGCTATGTTCATAACATCCAAATACTTCAATTTTTCATCGGAAATCCACCGGAAATTTTTGTGAGGAAGACGAAAATTATCCATTGCAAATCCATATAGATTACACACGTCAAGATAAATGATGAAACTGGTATCTTTGGAGACATCAAATTTTTTTAGATACTTATTATTTGCCTCAGCATACCGTTTCACACACATACACAAGCCACTCCGCTTTTCACTCTCCAGAAAAAGTAGCATATCATAGTCATTAAAAAGCTGGAGAAAGACTTTTGTGCATTTGAGCATAGCGGACCAACTTAAACCAGGACAACTAAAAAACCAGGCAGGATCTAACGTATAAGTGTCCTGACAAATATTTCTAAAATTTTCTAAAACATCGGCCAAAATGAGCACATCTGTTTTTAAGTACACATCTGCATACTGGCCTAAATTCTCAATCTTCAAGACCGCCCATACTTTTTTGGCATGCTCATAGTCTTCTTCTGAAATGTGGGAATCGGTTAATTTATTGAAGAAGGCTGAAGCTGGAGGGAGAGACGTTTCTTCCAACTTGCTGTATGAGGAAATGAAATCATAGTGGAAGACACCTTTCTGCGTTAGGAGGGAAAATTCTTCATCATTAGGAATAAGCTGCCGTGTAATTTTAAAATGCGTTCTCGGAAGATTATTTGCTAATTTTCATAAACTGCTTGGCATGAATCTAAAACTGTCCAGGAAACGAACTTCAAGCCCACCCATCTTTTTTGAAAATGAAATAAATTTTTCGGTCGACTCGGGGATGACAGTGATTTCTCCAGGAAGGCAATCTAGTTCTTTAATGATGAAATGCGAGTCGTATCCTAAAAGGTTATGCATCAACACAGGAACAAAGGAAGAATTTTTAAAGTTGATGTTGCATGAAGAATGAGCGGGTCCTCTGAAATTTCCAGTACGATGATCGTGGTCCGCCACTTTCTTTTTTGATTTGCTGCAGGAATTAAATCCACCTTCACCACAAATAGGACATATGCTTGCTTTCCGAAAAGATTCTTTTTCTGCCTCCGTCAAAGGATTCATGGGAATAATCATTTTATAATTTTTTTCACTGACTTCAACATCTTCTTTGAGAGTGTGAAGGAAATGACTCACAACACCCTGCTCTGCTCTATGCGATCGGAAAACATCATAACGACCTTCCACATCTTTTATGTAATAAGCATATGACATAACCTCATGGGACTGAGTGGGAGTGGTGAAGGACACGCTTGGATTTGGGATCGGACCTTGAACTGGTTTTAACACGCTTTCAAAATCAGCGTAAACAACAAAAGGAACCCGCTGACTGAACTTGAAGTCTTTAAACTGCAATTCTTTATCTTCAGACATCTTGACCAGGACAGATTTGTTTTTATTACATAATTTCTTGTGCTCATTAAATTTTCCCTCTCCATTGTAACGAGTGTCATAAGTTTTAAAACACTTTTTGCAGATGTGTACTTTTTTCCTATTTTTGACAATTGACTGGAAATAAGCCGCTCAAAATTTGTAATGTAAGCAAAGTGGTTGCAACCTCCATTTTCTAAATATATTAAATCTCTATGGTCCGCCAGCTCTTTTTCACATACTTTGATTGGGAAAATTTTTCCAGCTTCATCGATGCCATAAATGTTAATGCTGATGTTATTAACCTTTTTAAATTTTGGAACGTCAGAAATCTTCACGGGATATTCTACACAATCCCACTTGTAGCCGCTTTCGAAAAGAGGATCGTTGAGATAGGAGGCTACCTTTTCTCGATTTCTTTGATTTTGAAGACGTGGGGTCCACACAGCATATTTAAAGCAGAAGGTATCTAAATTTTGCACGTTCACGACAGCTTTTTTCTTCTGAATATGGCTGGGAAGCACAATAAAATAACCTCCTCTCAATGGTTTAAACCGATTAACCCGGAGTTCGAACCACTCCACGTGCGAAAACATCCAGCCTGAACCTTTCAATTCACATTCGGAACATTCAGTGAGTAGTTTCCTAGACATGATATCAAAAAATTCACCGAGATTTGTCGACCGATACACTGGCTTATTAGTTGTTTTTAAATTCCGAGAACAATGATCAAATTCCTCCGGGTTATCGGATTTAGGCTTTTTAAAATGCTGCCTGCATAAAT
Organism: Macrothele yani; assembly: GCA_039090855.1. Classification (NCBI taxonomy): domain Eukaryota; kingdom Metazoa; phylum Arthropoda; class Arachnida; order Araneae; family Macrothelidae; genus Macrothele; species Macrothele yani. The sequence goes on from CM077002.1 coordinate 81,127,631, forward strand.
GCATTCACTTTAATGGATGGGTGGGCTGCCAGTGCATGTTCTAGAATGCTAATTGAAGAATGATTGAGCTCATTCAAAAATGTGGAGAGACAGCCCGCTGTTTCACCTTCGGGAACGATTTTAAAGGTTTGTAGGCGGTTCTGAGCCACCGACTGCACTTGTATGAATCTTTCCAAATTTAAAGGGGGAAAAATGGGAGCTTTGGGGCTGGGGTCTACGAACTCCCGACTTGGGCCGACAACAACGGGGCCTACAGCATTGGAGGGGCCCGCGGCAGCAAGATCCTGGAGACTGGGCCCCACGAAATTTGAGGGGCCCGCTTGAAGGTTGGGGTCTGCAGCATTGGAGGGGCCAGCCGAAGACGCATTCATCGAGTTCCCACTCTCCTGAATTCCCGAATGAAATTTAGAAATGTGTTTCTTCATGTCCGATTTCTTAGAGAAACCCTTGTTGCAAATAATACAAGAAAAAGGTTTTATCCCCGAATGAATTCTTTTGTGACGGTAAAAATTCCTCTTCAAAGTGAAGACCTTTTGACAGATCTCATAAGAGAAATGTCGAGGAGGAACTTCATCAGGAACGAAGGAAGAAAGCAGGTCTTGACTCAAGGGAAATTTCTCCAAGGCCTGCAGGATGTCGGAATTTTGAAGAAAGAGTTGTTCATCAGCAAGCCACAAAGCACCCTGAGAAAGAACAACAAAAAAAAATTAGCCTTCTCCCCTAACAATTCATTTTCATGAAATAAAATTGAGTTGGGAAATTACTGAATTCTCACATAGGGAATAAACTTCTTAATTGTTTTTAAAGCTAAGGGGAGTTAACGCAAAAGAATGAATTCCTAAATTTCTTTAAAAAAAAACTAACATGTTTTCCCCTCAAGGGAATAAACGATTCTACTAACTTGCTTTTCCTTAAAGGAAAAATATAAAATCATTTTTGTCTCAGAATAACACACATCTAAATTCTAGAAATCACGTTGGGGGACCTAACAATGACTGAAAAATAGCATACAAAGAAACGAGCGGTTACCTCTTCCATTGCTGAAGCTGCGGGGATCCACCTTCATTAGAAATATCCATTCTATTATAATAATACAGAAGTTGAACTTTTTAGAGAAGTTGGAGCCTATACAATCGTCCTTATCTGAACAAGAAAACTGATAGAGAGGAATGGTGAAGCTGAATTTTATAGTAAACGCGAATACCCTTTGACCCCTAACTTCCGCGAATCACCACAAGAGATCATAACATTTACAGAGGGGAGATGGAACCGGAAAAATCTAGTTTTCTCACATGACACTCACGATGGAATATCCGACCGATGTGTTTATCACCACTTCAAACTACAAGCTTAGAATAGTACTTTGAAACAAAGAAGACAGCGGAAGGAGAATTTATCTTATGTAAACAGAACCTGAGAGTCAGCAGGAAAAGTTTATCTGACGACGAAAAACAAAAATGGTTCTTCTGGGATATTTGTATCATTGAAGAAACAGGAAGGGCAATTATCTAAAGTCAATACCGCAGCACGTTAGGACGTAAATAGCATACTTTTAATCATAGACTACTTTAACTTTGTAATCTTTCCAACTATTCACAACAACGACAAAGGGAAAGGGAGACTAATTTAATGTCAATATGCTGACAAGCAAAAGGAAATCCTTCAGCATCTGACAGATATTAGGTTAATGAAGGAACACGCGGGACTAACCCATGCTTTCCTTCATTGATATCAAGAATGAATATTCTGGGGGGAAATCAAACACCGCAACGGAAGGTCGATTTATCTAAAGTCAATACAAGAACACACAGGACGCAAAATACTCCCGTACATTTTACTTCACCTTTCTCAGAAGGACGCTTCAAGAACACTGACGAAGGGAGACTAATCTTATGTCAATAGCCTGCGTGCCTTTCTACACTAGAAACAAAGGAAAAGATAACGACCATACATAACAGCGAAAAATAAATTCGAAATGACAGAAAAGATCCATTTATGAACAAAAATAAGATATCATAATAACATTTCTTGAGATGACGACATGAACGTATTATTCGAGAAAAAAAAAAGAGAAATGAATTATTAATACTTGCCCTACATAATTTTCATTAGGGAAGACACATGAGGAATTCATGAAAATTAATTGAAAAAAAAATACATCAACAAATTACGTGGGAAAAAACGTTTTACATAGCAATAACCTAAGGAGGTGGGTCAAGAGAGGGGAAAATAAATAATGAATAAACCTTCATTAAATTTTAAAAAATAAGGAATAAACCTTCATTAATTTCCCCCAAAATTTGATAACGTCCAATAAATACTACTATCTTCGGAAATAAGCACACATTTCGGTCGGGGGGGGGGGATTGAAGTGGGGAATTGGAGGCTGTTACTGACCACTCCCCCTCCATCCACCCGGCTGCAGCTTGCTCAGGCCGACACCTAATGTTAAGTCTATGGGCTGCGGTTTAAGCCAGGATCGGACCTTTCCGTCTACTATTCCAGCTGTCTCAACATTGGTGAATAACGTTTTCTTCGCCTCTTTTTTTGACGTCATTCTGATGGCCAAAAAAGGGAAAGTGACTTTGTTTAGAAAAAATGTTTCACTAAAATGTATTTGCATTTTGTTTTTTTCGTAAAAAAAAAAATTAGATTTTCAAATTTTTTTTTTAACAGTAAATTTGGGGGCCCCTTGAAAATTCAGAGGGTAAGCACGGGCTTCACGGGCCTATTCGGTATCCAGCCACTGCCTTTCACTGCGAAGACAACAGCAGCTCTTAATACTTTAGCCGTTATGACACGCATATTTGAAAGTGCGTGTCATGTGACTTGAGTTATATTATAAAAGAGCGAATGAATGTATTACGTCATTACACGATAATAATACATAACAAATAAGGATTGATTTCCAACAATCCCCCTCACAATACTTATTTTGTCTATATACAACATTTGCGAGTTTTCTCCCTGATAAACACAACTCAGCATTTGTAAATCCTCATACTTACATGCTAAATTAAATAACAGTGTGTCCTAATAACTCGCAACAATTATTATGCTTTTAGCATTCGGTAATTTTCTCAGAATGTCCGCAGTCATGTTCTAACTCAAGTATTTGACATCAGTTTTACCTGTTTCACATATTTCTCAAACCAATTGATGACGGATGTCAATATGTTTAGTCCCTGTGTGATAGACAGAATTGTGCACTAGCTTCTGTGCTGACTGGTTGTCACAATATATATTTGTCGGTGATGTCATGGGCTGTACAGAAAGTTCGTTAAAATTTTTCTCATGTACACAGTTTCTTTTGCAGCTTCAGAAAGGGACATATATTCCGCTTCGATAGGTGACAAAGCGACAGTTATCTGTTTCTTAGATTCCCAACTTATTACTCCTCCGGTAATTTGAACACATATCCGTTGTAGGACTTTCTATCGTTGACATCGGAAACACAGTCTTCATCTACAAAAGCCGTTAATGGCCCTTTTTCACGGTTAAATACAAGCCCCTGGTTTTGTATACCTCTCAGGTATCTCACACGCCGGTTTACAAGGCTGCCGGTTCTTGCCTGCAGCCCCACTACATGGTGTACGGTCATGCGCAATCGCACCAAACGTGCATCATTTGCATACCAGCACGCACTCTAGCTATTTGCAAAGTTTCGTATTTGTAGCATGTTTTTTTCTACGTGGGCAAATTTCATAGTCCGTGAGTCCTAACAGCCATTATATTCATTTCGTAAGGTGAGCATGTCATTTCCGAGCTAAAGCACTCAATTTCTTATGTAAATATTTGACGTTGTTTGTGGTGCGTCGAGTACTCAGTTCATAATTGACAAGTTCGTCGTCGTTTATGAAACAACAAATATATCAGCTGTTCGTGGAAGTGATGAAAGACTTCATAAGCGATGAAAGAACAGGTACTGAACGAATGCAGGGCATCGAACGGAATTAAAATCAGATACCCTTCTAGAGTATGCGATTTTAAAGGGAATTTTTCTATACACCCTGGTTTCAAAACCGTTCGTACTTCATATTTTCCGCTATCAGGATCCGTTCTAAAGGTGCGAATGAAGAAATTGTTTGAAGACTTAAAATTAAAATTACAAGGTATATTTTCTGCCACGGAAGTATGTTTTTGGCAAAAATGTTGTGACACTGGGGAAACAGCAGCAAGAGGTCAAGAAAAATCATGTGATAGTGGGGCTATTGAAGGCATCCTTAATTAATTCCAACCTGTAAGTAGCATTTTCTGAAAACGAACGAATCTGCACTATTTAATGCAATGCTCTTTCCCAAATCTTTCAATTCGAAAATATTCCTGAACAAACACTACTTGAAGTTAAGCAAGGATTGACTTAACCTCTTGTGTTACATAAGTGACGCAGGAATCCGTAAGGTACCACTCCGGTATTCGAGAAAAGAAAGACACTGCAAAGCTTTACATTTAACAACCGGAAACGTGGCTCACTCAAAAGCATGGGCTACTCTAAATTTATTTACTGCTTAGTTCCACAAAAGTTCAGTTCCTTCGGTACTGAGAGCGTTCAAAAAATCAAAATATAATCATACATTTCAAGAAGCATTTCTGTTTTTAGGTTACCCGAAAGAGATATATTCAGAGACGAAAATGTTAAGTAGCTTCGTGTCAGTCATATTTACAAAGGAATAACTTTCATTTACAATGGAATAAGTTACTCCACTCCCCTCCGCCTTTCTGAGTTTGATGAAGAGTTTAAATTATGGCACGCTATCCCTATTTTTGTTGTGCACGGTGTTTAACTCTTTTGGATTTCCTGAAGAAATTTGTCATACAAAGGATGGAATTTTGAAGGAATATTCAAGAGCAAGACAAATATTGAGTCCAGCTATGTTCCTTCAAATTTATTCTTGTTTTAGGATAAAATTTTTAAAGGAAAAGTGTCTTTGTTTATTTGTTTTTTAGGGGAAGGGGGAGAAGATAGCAGACACTATAATCTTCAGACGATTAGAGAACTCCTCACAAGGATTGTGGTCAAACTAAGATCCAATTCTGACAAGAAATAATTGATTTGTTATGTATATTGAATGACGAAAATTTTGCTGAAGACATCATGAGAGATGTAGCAACGGAAGAAAGTAATGCAGCAGTGAAAGAGACGGAATTCGAAATTGCGAAGCAACCTTGTAAAGCTCAGGAAACTGAATCTCTTGGAGACAACAATGGGACATGGTAATAGATTCACCAGGAAGTTGACCTACAATTTTAAAGCTTTTGCAGTTAGCACTCACAAAGAAATATGACTTCGTTCCCCTCCCCCCTCTCCGCCCCCAAAATTATCTATGAAATAGCAAAAAGATTTCGTGCTATTAAGGATATTTTTCCTTGCGATACAAATGTATGTTCATGTTTGCAATTCACTATTAACAGAAATGGACAAATTTTAGGGGGAAATCTGCTTGGTTATACGTGTGTTCAAACATTTTCAAACATGTATGAACAGATTTCAAAAAGTGAGTTAGTAAATCTCCCCCATAAACTTATGTGAGAATAGGGAAGAAATGCATTTAAAATTGAAAAATGCGTTTAATGAAACATTAGTAGTATAGCATTTCTAACACATTTCAAACTGCTGTTGATGAAATACAGCTGATACATTTCGATTTGTCACGAATCATTATTTTTTATAAAACGATTTATCGCCTACTTACTCGAAGAATTTTAAACCGTTTGAGATTTTCTTTATTAATGGACTTCATCCTTTCCCCTCTCTGATTTTAATGAAGAGTTTAAATTGTGGCTCGTTTCATGTGCGAATTAATTACCTAAGACATCTGTTTGTGAAAAAAAGGTTTTAGAAAAGACAAGGAGTTAGGAAATTGCAAAATTAATTTCTATTACACTATATAATTGCACCTTGGTAACTAGCAAAATATAATTTTCTGTATGTCAGACAGAAAAAGCTAAGTTTGTTGTTTCAGCATTTTGAAATTCTGGTACTGAAATTTCTTTCACGTAACAATAACCTTTGGAGTTTCGTTAAAAGGCAATTTAAATCTTCAACAATAATTTGCAAAATGTGAAGCACCACACTAACCAGTTTTACTGGATTCGAAAGCAGCAGTATAGATTTCTACGTAATTTCTAGAAATTTTTCTTATATTTCCTGGACATTTGACAACAAATGTTACATAGCTCAAAGAGAAAACAATGAATATTCCTAGAGTTGAGATGAAGGCAATTTTTTTTGTATCGGATTTCTAGAGTACATGAGTTATTGCTTCAAGAGCATCATTATCCGAAAAATCTTTGCTTCGCAAGCACAATTTACCACAATCTGTTTTCCAGGGGAGAATAATCCGGCTTAAGATTTATTGGCGAATAGGGAACTGCGATGGCGAACATCAGAGTTGGTGCCAACAATTCAACATGATTATGACAAGCGGGGCTCCCACTTCCCGAAATATCTGATAAAGGGATCGGTCTAGTTGCTCCGATTAAAATAACTAATGACCCTCAGGATGCTTTTCTAGCAGATGATATATCATTATAGAATACGACATCTAATACCTAAAAGCCTTTAAAGTCGAGCCTGTGGTAAAGTGGGATAAATCAGCGATTCATGCGTTAATTTAACTTTCTGTATTTAGGACCAATGTATCACTTCTTAGTTAAAAATATTTCATTAGAATTTGGCCACTCTAATCGGAAACAGTTGAAATCATGTTCATTATCCATGTGCCTTACCCGGCGGCTCGTCTAAGTTAATTAATTCAAATTTCATGCCGTGGATGAGAATGCACTTCACGTCCCTAAGACAGTCTGCATACGGTTATATATAATTGAAATTTAACTTATGATACTCATATTTCAAAACTCTCCTTTCTGAGTCAGGTCTGACCCACTTGGTGTCACCTGACCGACAGCGGAGTGTTTTGGAAAATGAATACCATAAGTAAAATTACAACGACTCTGTTTACTGTACGCAGACTACCACAGTCAGAGTATTAGCCTGGGCGTATTGATTCTCTTAGCTTTTTCCTTACAGTTGCAAGCCCTTTTACTTTAGTTTTCTAAATATATTAAATACTGTATGTTTCTGAATACAGTTTGAATATACGTATGTATTAGACTAGCCCATTTTCTTTATTCAGTACTGTTGAAGTAATTGACACGTGTTCAACAAAGACGGAAATTATTCTAGTTCAAGAACAAAGGAAATTACGTAATTCGTTAGAGACCTATGATAAAGTGAATCCATTTTTAGCTTATATCCTTTTAAAATAAAAACAAACAAAGGATGTGTTTTGTTATCAATATGTCTGTCCGTCAGGTTCACATTTCTGATCTATTAGTCCCATTTGAAATATCCTTTGTGCATTGTTAAGAATCCTGAAATGTCAGACTGATGATTGTAGCTTTCTGGTCTTTTTTCGATGAATATATTCGCCGCTAGGGGAGAAAATGTAGGCTGTACCGAATTCAAAATATATTTTATTTCATTTCGTTGATTCTAGAAATTCAAGTTTATGGATTCTAAAAAATTAAAGCAATTCTTTCTTCTTGTAATGTCGTTTACAAAAAAGCTATTTTGTACGCAGTTTCTTCTTCAAGTGATGCACAGCTTTCTCTTCAGGAACGTAAATTATATTTTTAATGTTATTATATTTCCACCACGTCTTTGTTTCTAAACGTTCGGTTTAAAAAATTCTCCTTGTATCGAATATCGTCGAAGTGAAGAATATTTTGCATATAAATTCTAATCTTTCGTGAAGCACAATACGGGGAACCATTGAAGTTCCAGGTATATTTGCAGAAGAATCGGATTTCCTCTAAGCCGATTGAAGAAATTCTTTTTCAGTCAAATGACGTTTACAGCAGAAAACATTTCGTACTTAAATGCGCAGTTTTTTCGCTAGGAGGGTATCGATGTCTCTGCTTTGAAAAAAAATTGAAAAGTATATAACTTAAGACCGATTTGAAAAAATTAAAAATTGGTGCCGCTGGAGTTCACAGTGAAGAATATTTTACATGCAATTTCTGATTCTTATTAATAAGCACTTTTGACACTAGAGGACATAAGCGCTTCTTTCTGCTTATAATATACCAAAGTGAGTAAAAAGTTCATTTGGTGAGAAGAGCATGAAGTGTCGAAAAACGTGCTGTTCGGGTGTTCCTACGCCATTATTGCCAAAAAAGGGTCAAACGCGGCAGAAGTAGTGGGAGGTATTTGTGCAGTTGAATGCCAGACAACACTGGACAGCAGCACCGCAGGAAAACGTTTCCAGTATTTCAATGCTGGGAACATCAGAGGTCAGGACGTCCAACAAACACAAACACTGACAACCTGGTCGGAGCTGTGTCAGAGAACCAGTTACCAGTACACGAATATTAGCAGCTGAGGTGGTGCCCTCTCAATCCACCATCCAGGTTGATTTCTCCATCGAATGGTTCTCCATGCAATGACACCCCAGCAGGCAGAAGAGCATGTCGCCCTCCTTCTCAGACTGTTGTCAAATCCACAAAACTATTGGTTTTGGAGTCGTATTATCATAAGTGATGAAAGGTGGATATTCCTACGTTAGCCTACCACAGGGATCCAGTGGCTGAAGCCACGCCAAGAAGCACATCCACCGGTGAAAAGAACGTTCGAGAGGAAAGTCATGCTGTGCATCTGGTGAAACTGTGGGGGTACTATGCACTGGGAACTAGTGCCAGATGGTCAGGCCCTATATGGTGGACAGGAACCTATATGGTGAACAACTGCAGTGGACCCATGATGCTCTGTGCCAACACCACCGCACGCTCATCAATAGGAAGCGAAAGTGGCTTCAAGGGGATAATTCCCCAAATCACACCTCCAGAGTGGTCAGCTGAAAACTGCAGGAAATGGAAGGGATTGAGAACCCCATCCTCCATAAGGCCTACCACCTGTTTCACTTCATGACCCATATCTTACAAAGACAGCACTTAGCTTCAGCAGAGGACAGAGGATGTGAAATCTGGCATCAGAGAGTGTCTGTCCTCGAAACTGTCCGAGTGGTACCGCCCTGAGTTCGTGTCTGTCGTGGAACGTTTTTGTTGTTGTTTGGAGGTTTAACGACCACGGTGAGAAACTCAGTGGGCTATAAGCAGTTGCGCGTCCCTAATTTAGGGCCACTGGCTCTAAGGTAGGGAGAGAGCCAGTGCCATAAGACAAAAACAACATCCATGCCTCACCGGGATCCGAAGCCTGACCCATCTCGGACGAATAGTCAGAAGCCATCTTTTAGATCACTGCGCCACGAAGGCGGCAACTATAGCTTTTCAGAATGAGGTGAGTGTGCATAGATTTCTGGCATCACTAAACGTCTTAGCTGCAAACTTTAGGAAACGTTATCCTGGTATTTGGAGCAGTATATTCAAGTCTAATAATAATAATAATAATTTATTTTGGAAAAAATTATTTTCAGTCGGATACAGCTCACCACGTAAAGGTTTCATACTGATTGAGTTACCAAAATAATGGATAATTTATCCCCCAGTGGAAGCATACGCATATTTTTTTCTAGATATCTCTACTTCTTAAAGTCTGATTTGGAAAAATTCTTTGACCTCGGATTGCATTCACTGCGTGAAGATTTTGTGTACACTCCTCAGTTTTTCATAATGCACTGTTGTGATGCCAAGTGGCAATACTGTGTATTTGTCTTTGCAACTACATCTGCGCTCCTAAAAATCGTACTGGAAAAATATTTTTGTACTCTATTTTATTCCCTCCGGTAATGATTGGAAACATTAATCTTTTTAAATAACGCACAGTTTTCCCGCTAGGTGTGAATCTGAAAAAGGGGTTTCTTTCCAGTTTTGCTTCCACATGTCATATTTGAAAAAAAAAATATTTTTCAGTCTCGTAGCTGTCCCTATAAAAAATAATTTGTGCATATCTTCTGCTTTTTATAACTCACAGTTCTGCCGCTGCAGTACATCAGCGTATATTTCTATTTTTGCAGAGTATCCCCGATTCTAAAAATCCGTCGGAGAAATCATTCCTTGGTTCGATATCCTTCATTACGAAAAATACTTTGACTGCATTTTCTTCTTCAAATAACGAACAGCTCTCCTAATTGGAAAAGCAAACTTATATAAAGTTTTTCTTTATATCTCTTTTTCAATTTCTTAGATTTGAAATTTTTTTTTACCTCTCGTATCTTCCATTCTATAAACCTTTTGCATACAGTCTGGTATTTCTTGTTACGCGCATTTCTGCGGCTAATGGGCTAAGTATCTTAACCATGTTCTGGATGTTTACCGATTTTGGTAAGTTTTTGTAACTGGTTCCTTTCACTATGAAAAACACTACAAACATTGTTTATTTTAAATAATGTGTAGTTTTTCCTTTAAGGATCATAATTGCTTTCTTTTTTGACGATTTTTACTTTCCTAAAAATCTGCTATGTGAAATTTTTTTCGTTTCGGAAAGGCTTCAAATGTTGTGCCTATTACACTAAAAAAATGTTCTATAATTTGTATACACTTGTGGTAAACGCTAACTTAATCTATTTTTTATATGAAGGTAGAGCAGTGTTTTTAGGAGACGGTCAGCCAATAGAGACCAAGAAAAATTTTGCAATCTGACTTTAAATATTACAACAAATGGACTAAATAAAACAATATTTTTTTTTTAATATAAGGAAGGTAAAATGCAAAATGCGTACAAATCATATTCCAGCGCCTAAGGATATTTGAGGATCTGTCGGTAATGCTCCGTAGAACGAAAGCCAAATATCCGAAAGAAGTGTTGAAATGGGGATTCGAATCCAAATACCTCATGAGGTGTGAGGTATGGTGGGGATTCTAATCCATATACCTCATGAGGTATGGTGGAGATTCGAATTCACATACCTTATGAGGTATGAGGTATGCTGGGGTTTCTAATCCATGAGGTATACGGTGTTTCGCACTCACGAGGCATGCAGTGAATCCCCCACCCAACGAAATTCGCCCTTTTCCCGGTGGCAACACTGTTTAAGCCCACATGAGTTGGAGTGACGGCCATAAAGGGTTGAATTTACGCTTCCACTTGGAGAAATTTCAAAAATAGGGTGTCAAAGGGTAAAACATCGCTCTCCAACGGGAAGCAAGAGTTAACTAAACGACGAAACTCACACTTTTTACCGGTGGCAACACTATTTAATCTGACTCCTTTTCTAAATGGAAGCAGAGGTAAAAAGTTAAGCTTTTGGAGGTTGCAACACTGTTTAAGCCTACATAAGTTGGGGTCTTTAATCATAAAAGTTGCATGCTAAACATATCAATGAGAATAAAAAGGCCGCTGTCTAAGCATGTAGAAATCCAACCCAAAACGTACAATTAGAATTTTACTACTAAAAGGCATGTTAGGTAAAACCAAGATCTTTCGGAACAGGCGCCCTGTGCGTCATCAGGTTTAAAGAACTGGCGCTAAGAGAACACACACACTTCATATATAAGTAGTCCCGAAGACAACAGCGATCCTGGTGAGTGACATCATATTCGCGTCACAACTCGGTTACAGTGGGAAACAAAGCCGAGAAAGAAAACACCAAATAGATGACAAATACATACTCACCGAAGTGATAAATAAGCACAAGTTCCGTTACCAACCCACGCAATAGGGTACTTCGCACGACACAAAAAGTTAAATAAGCGAATCCATGGTGCATGTACATGTGCAGGTAAGTCATCGTTGCAACACACGTCCTTAAAAACGTCATTTCGGAGAAGAGAGTTATATAACTTTCGGCCAAGAGAGTTATATACCTACCTCTAGTCTTAAATATTAAATAAGTATCTGACCAAGAGGGCAGATGAATTCCAGACTTAACCAGGCGTGCAAGGACAGTATAGTAGTAGATCCAGTCTTTACAATGTACTGATGTTCAGTCACTCTAACTCCCAAATTGCAAAGAGTGGATTCTATGTACCATGAATTAGGAGCAGCTATGTACCTACCATGAATTAGGAGTTGGGGTGAGGGTGATATGGGCTAAATTAATGCTTCCATTTAGGGAAGTTTCCGGCAATCCCCAAAAAAGGGTGTCGAAGGGTTAAACATCTCTTTCCAGCATGAAGTAACAGCTTAGTGAGTGATGAATCTAGGGTTTCAAAGAGTTAATTTCTGCCTTAAGGGGTTAAGCTTGTGATCAGCAGTTAAAGGGAAATGAATAAAAAATTAAATAGAATGTTAAACATCGCTTTCCAACGTAAAGCAAGAGTTTATTGAGCAACGAAACTCGCACTTTTTCCCGATGGCAACACTATTTAATCCTACATGAATTGGGGCACGTGTTTTTATTTTGGGAGGTGATTTTAACCCTCCTTGTAAATATACGTGTGTGAAGTGGGTTCATTTCATCCCCCAAACTTTTTTAACCTCTTTGAATTTTATGGGTTCCCACTCTACTTGATTAAAACACACAATTACATTTCCATGCGGTGGTTATATAAAACATTTCCCACCAACGATGATTGAAACAAGATGATTTTTGGTCAGATTTACAGTTAATTTAACGGTAAATTTAATTTACACTTAAATTCTTTCGTAGTAAGACACCTATAATGTTGTGTCGTAAGCAGCCACGCCAGCACGTTTCTCTTTGTGTTTGTGTACGCTAATGTTTTACCGCTCCCAAATGTGGGAACGATGTTGGTGCCTTATTACATTAATGCAAGATGCAAATAAAATGCAAATCACGTATATGCAAGAAGTTTACACCCGTGCGGTTTGTTCACACACACAAAACTTAAATCTAAGACTTTTCCAAACCATCGCACTAGGAACGAATTTTAAAAAAAAACTGTATTAAAAAAAAAAAAAAAAAACACTTTGAGGGTATTAGCCGACGAGTGCCAAGATTTCCGTCGCTACCGACACACGCGGAACGGTTTTTATCGAAAACTTGTTTATTCAAACGGTTCCCGAGAATATGAAACATCAGACTGAGATTGCAATACAAATATTTTAAGAAGCACCCAGGCATTATATCCTGGGATTCAAATGTACAATTTATTTTTAAAGGAAATGTTATCGAGAATTCCAATACTTTTGACTTTGTAGATTTCTTAATGAGAATTCGACTTCATTTTTTCTTATGGGAACAGAAATGAACTCAGACTTCATTCTTTCTTATGGGAACAGAAATGAACTCAGACTTCATTCTTTCTTATGGGAACAGAAATGAACTCAGACTTCATTCTTTCTAATGGGAACAGAAATGAACTTGAACCAGCGTCTCAGAAAATGCCTAGTCCGCATTTCTCCTCCAGACTCACACAAGGGCAATCTCGTTGCTTGACGGGGATTGCGTAGCCGGAGCAGTAGGAGTACCCATAGAGTTAACATCAGGCTCTGACCCTTGAGTGAGTCGGGAAGAGAAATGTGGTCCAGGCATTTCAAAAAACCCACATACCTCATGATAAGGTATGTGGATCGGTCTAGGCTTCGGAAACCCCACATACCTCATGATGAGAAATGGTCTCACTTTCAAACTGTCGACTGTTTGGGACCATGAAAAATTTGGAGAATATTGGTAATCCACCACAAACGTTTGTGTTTGACAATGAACTGTTTATCTCCACATTTGATGAAGAAGGTGTTCGAAAAATGAGATTACAAAGAATGTATTGTAGGTAAGCAAAATTCTTCCAGACAGCATCATAGGCCTTCACTTTTAATGCCGATAATATTCATGGAGAAAATAAGCTATGGGATATTTTATGCGCTACATTGCTTGGTGAATGTTTTCGGAATTCTGTGAAACATTTTGTAAAGAATCCCTCAACAACGCAGCTTTCGGAGGAGGAGGATAAATAGAGCTAACTACAGCTCTTTTGGTCGTGCTTCACAATGTTATCCAATGTGGGGTGGCTGAGTTAATCTACTTCCACGCGTCGTCGGCTAAGGATATTGTCTATGAAAATCAGGAAGTGTACGCTTGTCTTTCCATAACACGGGAAAAACGTACATCACGATATTTTGAGAGAACCGTTGTGAGATTGCAACCAATGGACTTAGCACGTCAGTTCATAGATGTAGTTGGTAATCTTCCAGTACCACCGAAATTTCTCACCTCCTTACATGAGCGTAAAATCTTTGAAAGAGCTCGTGAATTATGTAAAAAGTTACGAAATTTTTTTTTTAAAATTCTACCTTTGCAGAGATGTGATTATCATCTCTGTGTAAGTAGGAGCGCATTGCGTCTAAATGTAAATGCCCGAAGCACAGAATTAGTTCGCAATACGGCATTCTCTATTAAGAGAATGAGACAGCGTCAATTCATTAATATTTTCCTTTAATTAATTGATGTCATTTATTGATGAACGATCTGCGAAGATAAATAGCAATTTCCCTATAATTCGATGCACACTTCGCTGTGAAAATGTGTGTGTAAAAATCTTCCCATGTCATAAATGAGTGAATTAAATTTGACCATTTGCATTTTTTCAATGAATTCAGAAACGATCTTTTATCTTTCAATAATTCCTCATGATAATCAATGGAAAATATATACGTTTTAAATTAGCGAATCAAAAACAACCCTTTGACCAAATCAAAAAATCAAAAATACTCTCAGGTTGAAATCACTTTGTCTGAATTCGACCCGGTTGAAAAATGAAACGACCAAATTTCGCCCGAAACCATTTTTCGATGAGAACAAAAACAGCCTTTTCTGACGTTTAATATTCTCATTTTGATGAACGATAAATATTTTGTAGATGAAGCATACACAAGAGGAAAACACATATAGATTAGTGGAAAAATCAAGGTTTATTCTTTTCATACGGGTTCCTACCTGAAGGGAGATGACAATCGTTTCCACCCCTTTTATTTACGGAGTGTTGTGGAACAATTTCAGTTGGGTGATGAAATACACGCTTCCTTTTTACATACCTCGAGGGTAAGCGTATTACTTTCAAGGCTTGAGAAAATTGTGGTAATGCGAAAATGCTGGCATTATCGGATTTATTTCTCATTAAGAAATCCACAAAGTCACCAGTATTGGAATTTTCGATAACATTTCCTTTAAAAATAAATTGCCCATTTGAATCCCAAGATATAATGCCTGTGTGCTTCTTAAAATATTTGTATTGCAATCTCAGTCTGATGTTTCATATTCTCGGGAACCGTTTGAATAAACAAGTTTTCGATAAAAACCGTCACCCGTGTGTCGGTAGCGACGAGAATGTTGGCACTCATCAGCTAATTCCCGCAAAGTGTGTGTGTTTTTTTTTTCTGTTTTTTTATTTTTTTTTTATTTTTTTGATAAGTTTTTTGCAACTTTGTTCCCAGTGCGATGGCTAGGGAGAACCTCACGGGTGTAAACTTCTTGCATATAGGTGATTTGCATTTTTTTTTGCAATTTGCATTAATGTAATAATAAGGCGCCAACATCGTTCCCACATTTGGGAGCGGTAAAACATTAGCGTACACAAACACAAAGAAAAACGTGCTGGCGTGGCTACTTACGACACAACATTATAGATGCCTTACTACGAAATAATTTAAGTGTAAATTAAATTTACCTTTAAATTAACTGTAAATTTCCCCCAAGATCATCTTGTTTCAATCGCCGTTGGTGGGAAATTTTTTATATAACCACCGCATGGAAATTTAATTTTGTGTTTTAATCAAGTAGAGTAGCAACCCATAAAACCCAAAGAGATTAAAAAAGTTTGGGTGGATAAAATTAACCCACTTGACACACGTATATTTACAAGGAGGGTTAAAATCACCTCCCAAAATAAAAACACGTGCCCCAATTCATGTAGGATTAAATAGTGTTGCCATCGGAAAAAAGTGTGAGTTTTGTTGCTCAATAAACTCTTGCTTCACGTTGGAAAGCGATGTTTAACATTCTATTTAATTTTTTATTCATTTCCCTCCAACTGCTGATCACAAGCTTAACCCCTTAAGGCAGAAATTAACTCTTTGAAACCCTAGATTCATCACTCACTAAGCTGTTACTTCATGCTGGAAAGCGATGTTTAACCCTTTGACACCCAATTTTTGGGATTGCCTGAAACTTCCCCAAGTGGAAGCGTAAATTTAACTCTTTATGACCGCCACCCCAACTCATGTGAGCTTAAAGTGTTGAAACCTCCGAAAGACTTAATGTTTTACCTGTGCTTTCATTTAGAAAAGGAGTCGGATTAAATAGTGTTGCCACCGGTAAAAAGTGCGAGTTTCGTCGTTCAATAAACTCTTGCTTCCCATTGGAGAGCGATGTTTAACCCTTTGACAGCCTTTTTCGGCGATTGCCGGAAACTTCCCCAAGTGGAAGCGTAAATTTACCCCTTTATGGCCTTCACCCCAATTCATGTGAGCTTAAACAGTGTTGCCACCTCCAAAAAGCTTAACTTTTTACCACTGCTTCCATTTAGAAAAGGAGTCGGATTAAATAGTGTTGCCACCGGTAAAAACTGCGAGTTTCGTCGTTCAATAAACTCTTGCTTCCGGTTGGAGAGCGATGTTTAACCCTTTGAAACCCTATTTTTAGGATTTCCCCAAGTGGAAGCGTAAATTTAACCCTTTATGGCCGTCACTCCAACTCATGTGGGCTTAAACAGTGTTGCCACTGGGAAAAGGGCGAGTTTCGTTGGGTAGGGGATTAAGTGCATGCCTCGTGAGTGCGAAACACCGTATACCTTATGGATTAGAAACCCCAGCATACCTCATACCTTATGAAATATGTGGATTCGAATCCTCACCATTCCTCATGAGGAATAGGGATTAGAATCCCCACCATACCTCATACCTCATGAGGTATGGAGATTAGAATCCCCATTTGTACACTATTTCCGAATGTATAATAAAAAGTACCTAATTCACTGCATTTGTGTAGAAATTGATTAAAACGGACACGTGAAATGTGGGTTGAACAGCAAAGCTGATTGACTATTAGAACAGTTTGACAGAGATGCAAATAAAGTCTCAGATTCGGTTCGTTGATCCTTCAATACTTGTTTAAAATCTTTCAGTAACTGTGTAATCTAGACATTTTAAACAAGCAGCAAAACCGAACAATTCAACGTTCCTTTTTAACTTTTTCTGAAATGGAACTATCACTGATAGTATCCTTCCCTTTTCCTTTTTTTGTAGCAAGTACTTATCTTTTAATTTTGATGCATATTTTTCAATTGCTTTAATTGTTGTTACTTACCTTGCTACTGAGATATAAAACACACGGGCGAAAAAATACGAACCTTTACTTAGTATAGAGTAAGGCCACCTTTGTTTCGAACAACGCGTGTTAGAAAGAATGCTGATTCTATGATGTGCTTAACTTCGTTTGTTCCAAAAATATCCATTTCTCTAGCAAAATTTAGCGCAATTATATCTGTATTGACAGAGGGACATCGATGCTGAACATCACTTTCTAGTATGTCCCACATGTTTTCAGTATGATTGAGATCAGGGTAATGTGGAAGTTCGGGGAGTAGATGGAAATCTTCTTGCTGCTCATCAAACTATTTCTGCACGATTCTGGCACGATTTCTTATTGCATTGTCATCCAGAGTGACGCAGTCACTCGCAAGTGAAAGGTGAAATATTGCAGGGTGCACTTGGTCAGCTACAGCACTCAGGTATTTCCTGGATGTGTAACGTACCAGGAGATGTGACGTACCTGCCCGAAGGACGCACACGACATAAAGGCAGATAGGAATCAGAATAAAACGTCCGCGTAACTCAATTGGTAGAGTGACTTATTCCGGAATGAGGGGATCCGGGTTCGAATCCTGGCGTGGACAGAAATGACGGAGAAATTTACTTCGTTATAGATGTCATATTACCTTCCACGGTAACAGTGAAGCCTGTTCATACCAACAAAACATGTTCCATAGCATGGTGCCACCTCCAAAATGCTTAGACTGTGTTCAGCCGTCCCCGGTGGCGCAGTGGTTTAAGCATGTGCTTGTGACACTTCGTTCGGGATGGGTCTGTGTTCGAATCCCTGTGAGGCATGGATGATGTGCTTGTTTTACGGCACTGGCTTTCTCCCTTCACTGGAACCAGTGGCCCTAAATTATGGACTGGAGACTGCTTTTAGTCCATTGAGTTGGTCATGGTGGTCTTCAAACCCCCAAACAAACAAATTACGTTGTGTTCACAAGGCACGCCGGGCGCATAGCTTGATCCATATGACAACATCACTTTCTTCCATTGCTCTGCTGTTCATTCACGGAGCTCTCAGCACAATCGTAGGCGTATTTCTTCTGTTTTTTGGTGAGACAAATGGATATCTAATAGGCAGGCGTCTTTCGAAACCCAGCCTCTTTGATCCTTAAGTATGGTTCACATCGAAATAGGATACCCCTGACCTTTACTGAATTCATCTGTCATTGTTGCTCACTGGATGACATGTTCTTCCGTACAATCCTCCTCATAGCACAAAGGCCACTATTTTTAAGTCTAGTTTTCTGTTCACATTTATACCTTTTGAATATTAAAATCCCCCGCTTGTATTCCAGCAGCTGAATATCTTTCAAATGGTTTTTCTTCTCTTTTGTGTTCTTAATCATAGCTCCCACTAAACATACATCTGCGATTAGACTTTTTTCGAATTCTGATAGTTCCTGGATTTGATTACGTGTGCTATTGCAGACGAAAAATCTACAAGCTCTTTATAAAGTACGGGGCACAATGTGATCAGCCCACGCGATATTACATTCACTATATTAGCGCTTATTGCCTGAGACTATCTTGTCACAAGGGCTCCTATTTTTTTGGTGAGTGTATAGAAAGAAGAGAGGTGCATTTCTGTATCGCCAAGAATTTCGCCAAATGATGTAGGCTAATGAAACGCACGGAATGTGGGTGTTATTGAGTGAAAACTAAGAACAAGGATGTTGATTCGAAAACCTTTGGCTTTTACAATAAATTCCCGTTAGAACGAACTTAACGGGACCAGTTAATGTCGCTTGTTATAAATAAATTTTGCAATAATGGGATTTAATTTGTTCACGAGAAATTTTAAGCTAACAAAAGATTTAGAAAACTGGTCATTAAATTAACGCTTAAAAACTTTTCACTTTCAGATATTCTTATAAAAACAAAAAGAAATACCTAAAAAACCTTTGCTTACACGTTCGTACATACAGAACATATACGTATTTACACCTCCTCCGTTTGCACAAATTCTGTAATTTCTTTTTGTACAAGTCCTTTCGTGGTTTTAGAAATCAGAATTTGCAGGGAATGCACACTTGAAAAAAATATCCTCAGAGACAAAGGCCGTTCCATAAAAACTGAGAGTAATTTTTTTTGAGTTGGCAACATTGCGAATGAGAAAAATAACCACGCAAACGACTAACTGAATTAAGGAAGTATCTATGACAACAGTTATTATAGCCGAGGCAGACGATTCTGGTTTTGTTATTGCGCAGCTGTTTAAGGTACGTCTGCATTTTGCCATACAGCTATGGAGGTGAGTGATTCAGAGTTAAGAAGTGAAATTCATTCTGCGGTAAAAGTTTACTATTGTTTGGGTAAAATGGCTCCAGAAACAGTTAATTTAATGAAAACAGTTTACAAAGATAAATGTTTGGGTGAAGAAACGATTTTTAGATGGCACCATGATTTCAAAAAAGGGCGTTTGTCGGCAGAACTCGCTCCTAGGCCTGGCCGACCTGAAAGTGTTGTTACAGAATGTATTGTTAACATTGTTTGGGCAATCCTGAAAGAAGATCGACGAATGACGTGTGAACACATAACGGCGTCAACTAATATTTCAAAAACACTGGTATTCCGCATTCCACGTGACAAATTACTGCTGCATCGTGTGTGCTTCAGATGGTTACCTCATCACATGACGAGATAACAATTGTTAGCCAGAGTTCAAGTGTGTCATGAGTAGAAACAATTGATTGCAAAGGATCCAAACTTTCAAAACACATTAATAACTGCCGATGAAACAAGGGTCCACTATTTCGACCACCTCACGAAGCGCTCAACGAGGATCTGGAAACACACAGTCTCGCCTCATCCAGAAAAATTCCGCCAAACCAAATCTGGTGGGAAGGTGATGGTGATAATTTTCTTTGATCATGAAGGTGTAGTCAACCAGCATGCCGTTCCTCCACAAATTACTGTCAATGCTAAGTATTACATTTCAGTATTGAAGTGTCTGTGATGACACATATCGATTAAGCGACCAGAACTGGTGAGCAAGTGAACCCTACACCATGATAACGCTCGCACACATGTGGCTGCTTGTGTTCAACAGTTTATAAAGAAATGCAGTAATGAAATCATGCTACATGTTGCCTACAGTCATGACCTCGCCCCATGCGATTTTTGGTTGTTTTCAACAAGGAAGGAGAAGTTCCATGGCGCAACATTCAACACAGATGCTGACGTTATGCAAGCTGTACAGGGGTCGCTAAAGCAGCATCCACAAGATGACTTCGCCACATGCTTTGAAAAGTGGACTGAATGATGGGACCGTTGCATATCATCCGAGGAAAGATACTCTGAGAAAGAATAACATATATTTTGCTGTACCTATATTTCTTCATTTTGTGAGATTTTACTCTCGGCTTTTATGGAACGGCCGTTGTAGGAAACGAAACGACGCACTTTTTCGAAGCAAGAAAATACCTCCTATGTATTGATGTTTGGCAACGGGGTCGTGACTGTTTTCCTGACCAACTCCGTCATTTAGTTTGTCCGTAATTGAGTGGATGATGTCAGTTAATAGGAGGTAAGCAAATAATTATGTGCCGACAAAAAAATCTTCAAGTGTTACAATTAGGAGCGGAAATCGACTCTGCAACGGAGTTCCATAATGTTTCACGTTCGATAGATGTTTCTAAGTCCAAATCATTTTCTGCTGAATTCTTTTGATCGGATCAATCAATGAAGCATGTTTCCAACAGTTGCCGATAGTTTTTTGGTGAACTTCGCTCCATGCTCCTGAAATCATATCCATAACCTGTTTTATGTTTGTCTGCTTTGGTCAGTTCTTTCAATCCCGAAAAGCCGAAATGAAAATGTTTTCAGGGGTTGCTACCTTTCATTTGCAAACATTTTTCATCGGTTGCTACCTTCCTTCTATAAAAGTTTTTCAGAGGTTGCTACGTTCCGTTGGAACGAGCAATTGTAAAAGGTAATTTCATTTTTATGAAATCAAAAATACATTATTTCAAGGAAATGTTTGCAGGCGATTCCCAATAATTTTGTTATATCGAATTTTGTTATAGCACGACTCCACTATAGTTTTTTGCGTATAAGTTGGTAGACAAGTATTTATTTTCTACCAGAAGGAACATGTAGTAAAATTCAAGGAAAGAAGAATGTGATATTGATAAAGCATGTGTACCGCCAACGTTATTGAATGGGAAGCGGAATATGATTGGGCGAAAAAGTGGAGGAGAATAAAAACGGATACAGAACAATACTGTGCAAGAAATTATTCAGGTATTTCTCACTTTTTTTCGATAGGAATTTAATTCATTTGAGATAAAACTCCGGTAACGTGTCAAAACCAGATTTCGTACTGCAGATTTTCTTTTTCGTTTTAACCTAAAGGAAATCTGTAATTGGTACCCCATGACCCGATTCTATTTGCCATATGAGGAAAGGCTGCATGCTCCACGATCTGAAGTATGTAATCATACAGAGCGTCGCATTGACAGCTTTTCTTCTTCTGCGTGTCCCAGCATTGCGAGTTTCTGTCACATGTGGCCTTAGTCATGAAATTAGGGTGGAGAACAACGGAGCTTATTTATTGATCAGTAGTATATTGATATATTTTTTCGAGAAAGAAAGATTACTTTAGTGTTTTGTCACTATAAGAAGCCAATTTAAGTAGGGAATGAAAAACAAAAATGAACCGAATTTATAAAATTCAATTTCCTATACTATGAGAAAAAGGCACTTCATTATTTATGGAATTTCAAAATCTGCAAGTAGAATCAAGAAAGAAAGAACATTTACAATTTAAAAAATGCACGTATTTCTTGTTGAGATCTTTAAATTGATAGAAACCATTGCGCCGACACGGTGGCCAAGTGGTCTGAGGCTCTGGTTTTTTACCATTCTTCCAAGATGAGCCCGGGGTCGAGTCACTGATAAGGCATGTGTGGTGCGCTTTGCAGATGGTTCTGGCTCCGCTGCTTCACTTGAACCAGTGGCCCTAATTTAGAAAGGGGCAACATAACCGTTACAGTTTCACATAATTATCGTTAAACCCCGAAACAGAAAGAAAGAAATTTCTGCTAATCTGGATGATGAATGAGCATACACTTTCAAGTCATCAAAACCCATAACCATGTCAGCTGACTTATTTATGACACCAAGCGTAGGACTTTTGTCACAAAATGATCTGCTATTTATAGGAATCCAAAGTCACGAAAACTTATTTCATGAAATTCCGTGCATGATCGCCAGCTCATTATTATTATTTTTGAATTACAACTTCTTTAAAGTAATTGTTTTGTATGTAATAGTATTCATAACATAAATTTATTTTTTGCCACTCAGAACATAGAACTCAAACGTTATTTTTAAAGAAAAGCAATATGTTGTTATGTATTCAAAGACAAAACGTTGTATCAGGGAATTTCACAACAAAACAAGGAATGTGAAATTCATAAAATGCTGAGGTTTTACCAAGAAAAAAAAAAAAAAAAAAAAAACTACTGTGGTGAATTTCGAAAATTTTCTGTAAAAAGTGGATTTACTCAAATGTGAAACGAAAGGGAAAATGCACAGCATTATTACTCTTCCTTGGTTTCATTTGCTAGTTCGTTATAATTCGAATACCATGCCTCAATTAATGATACGAAATTCCTCTTCTTTCATTCGCCAATTTTCTCTGCGTTGACAAATTTAATTATTCTTTAATTTTGGTATTACATTCTGATATATGCATCTGGCAAAATAGAAGAGGATTCACTCCCAGCATTCCTTGTCCTAAATACCTAATTTGAACGGCGCCGCAGATAGGTCTTAGTTGCTTTTTGTTGTTTTCAAAATCTTTTTAGTGGCAGCTTTAAGGGAAGCTATACTATGCAGTTAGTAATTTTGTAGTTCACTTCACATTTTAGGAGTCAATTTGTTTGGACATTCAGAATAAAGTCAGAGGTAAATCTGATCAAAATGTGTGGTCATGTATGGAATATTTCCTAAATTTCCTAAATTTCCTTTGATAGTGATAACAGAAAATACACTTTTGAAACCACTTTGAGGCTTCCTACATTTTTCTTGCACATTAAATTCACATCATAATAGAGTTAAATGCGCACAAACGCAGTAATAAATCAAATAATCTAAAGCCAAAATTTCTTAGTTTCCAAAAATATTTCTTTAACTTACACCTGCAGAAATTTGATTCATCGCATGTTCCCTGAGTGTGAGGTCCATGTGACATACCCATGTGTGCTTATCACTTCCCAGGTGAGCACTGTGAAGCATTATCTAAAACAATTTCCAATGATTATCGCAACGCAGTAGATTTTCCGAAAAATTGGTACAACGAGGTGTTTACGAATAACTATAACCTACAGATTTTAATTTTGGTGTTTTCTCCATTTCATCCAAAGGCACTGGTCCTTTGCAGGAAATGTGGAATATTTAGTCTTTTGCTTCTCATTGAATGAATATATGCGCTTTAATGAATGTACCTTTCGTACAGCATCAGAAAACTCGCTGTTTTAAAATTTCCTGAAAGTGTAAATACCTTGCTTGAAACTGTCTTTCTTTCGTAACGGCATTCACTCAATGTAAGATTGAATGAAGTCTTTTATGACATCATAAGCGGACCTTCTCATTCAAATGTATACAATTCGTACCCAACAATAACGGATCTGTATTATTTCCTGCATGCTGTAGCAGTGGTTACCATTTCCTTACTTATGACATGGGAGTCGAGTAAAGCAGAGTGCATTTTCTCGGCGAGTGAATAAGAATACAAAGTTTTTGCATACATCACATATCCTCCTAAAATTTTTAATTTCAGGTATATACCTCATGAAACACACCATAAACTATTCAAGGTTAGGAATAATATCATTATATGGTTTGATACACAACGTACCTTTAATCCATATTAGACTTCCAGCACATTCCCAGTGTGACTATCCTGGTATTTCCATATTAGTTGTAAATTCAAGATATGTCCTAGGAAAATTCACTACGGTTCTGTAAGTGATGTCTTGCTTTATTCTATACTAGATTCATATACTTAATATTGGTCAAAAACATCACTCCAAAAATTCATTATACATTGGCGGAAAGTGAAAAAAGAACACCAAGAAGGAGACGTCTGATACCAACGAAATTTATACAGCATAATAACGGAATACAGAGGATAACGTGATCAAAACATTATGGCAAAATACAGCTGTATTTGCTGGTAAACTGAAAAATAACATTTCCATGTAACATGGTTAGTACGAGGTTGAACCGCCATAAACTGCGTCACACTGTGCAATTCTGGCATGGAGTCTGTCGTACAGATCTTGGATGTAAGTTTGGGGTATTGAGTTCCAAGCATCCTCAACTTGGACGCGTAAATCGGGGATGGTCGTGGCTAGCCGTGGAGACCGGATAAGTAGTTGTCCCCTAAATTCCTATACGTGCTCAATGGGGGACAAATCCGGCGAACGTGCAGGCCATGGAAGTTGTCTCACATCCTGAAGTGCATGGTGCGTTGCACGTGCCGTGTGTGGGCGTGCGTTATCTTGCTGGAAAACACCACGATGGACCTACCTTACAAATGGCACAGCAACGGGCTGAATGATGTTGTTGATGTAGGAGGTGCTGTTTGACGTACCCGGTACAAACACTAGTTATGTACGGGAGTGATAGCTGATCGCTCCCCCCACACCAGGAGACCAGGTGTAGGCATTGTGTTTCGCTGGCGGATGCAAGAAGGGTGGAGACGATCCCCAGTGCGTCTGCAAACACGCATACGGTCATCGGAGGCTCCCAAGCAGAATCTGCTTTCATCGCTGAACACGACAGATCGCCATTGCGTTCTCCAGTGCAGACGTTGGCACACGTGCACGTAGTCCTGCATCCAGTAGACGGTTGCGGATTGTTCGCACAGTCACCTCAGGTGCGACGGCAGCTCGGATTTGCGTCGAAGTGGGTGTTCTGCTTGACAACGCCGCTCTTCTTATGCGTCGATCGGTCCGCTCACCAGTCCGTCTGTGACTCCCGATTCCACAATTTTGGCCACTACTGTAGAAGAGAGAAGTACTTGATCGTTGCTCACTCAAAGAGACCCCTAGTACAGACTCCTAGCTCATATGTTTCCGTAGTGGAGACAACATGGGAGTTTTGTTGAAGATGACTGAGTATTTCAGTTGAAAAGCTGTAAATGTGAGTAACTGGTGAAATCAAGATTTTAACCTGTGGCATGTCTGCGTCTTACTACATTAACGAATTTTAACGTGTAAATAAGTTTTTGAAAATTTAAAAGGTATTATCTGCAGAAACACATATCAATGAATGCCAACAGCAAGACATATAATGAATTTTTGGAGTGATGTTTTTGACCAATATTAAGTATATGAATCTAGTATGGAATAAAGCAAGACATCACTTACAGAACCATAGTGAATTTTCTTAGGACATGTCTTGAATTTACCTCTAATATGGGAATACCTGGATAGTCACACCGGGAATGTGCTGGAAGTCTGATACGGATCAAACCATATAATGATATTTTTCTTAACCAAGAGTACAAAGTACGGATGGATGATGGAACCACACGAACGTGATTGGTTATCATTACTTTGCTACTCGTTCCGTCGAACTTTTACACGGCTGAAATTGCAGCTGTATATGTGCATGTTTGTGGGA
This sequence comes from Macrothele yani, assembly GCA_039090855.1. Classification (NCBI taxonomy): domain Eukaryota; kingdom Metazoa; phylum Arthropoda; class Arachnida; order Araneae; family Macrothelidae; genus Macrothele; species Macrothele yani. Next base: position 81,153,441 of record CM077002.1, read on the forward strand.
AATCTGAGACTAATTTAGACGTGTCGAAGACCAGCTCTGAAGAGCAACGGTATAGAGTCAGCCAATCCTGTGCAATACATTTTAGTTTCCGTTCTTTTGAATAACCTGTGTTTCGTCTGATTAGATTGGTATTATAATTTTTTTTATGTATGATCTTACTACTCCCTTTTTCATATTAACTTTCGTGTTTTTACCTTGCCGTATTCGTTTACATCTGGAGCAGAATAAATTTAAATGATATGTGTGAAACCCTAAGAAATCTGTGGCATGAGCATGAAGAGTATAATATCAGTCAATCAACTTTAACGAACTGTCGGTAGCAACGGTACTTACGTATCCCCCCTCGCCGGGATACAAAATTTGAAAAACCATTAGCTTCATTGGCCACCGATTGTCAACTTCAGTTGAACTCATTTCACTTTATTTTCGTGCCTGAAATAGTTTCACAGACGTCATTCTCCATTTCTGTTTTCTTCCATATTTATTTGTTTAGTATTGTATGTTTAAGACATTTTCTTTCATTCACGTAAATTTTCTTCATATCCTGATAACATATGCTCATTTTTGATAAATACGCAGTTGACGTGGACCAGGAACATCAAATAGAAGTCATCGCTCTTTCCACGTTTATAAGTGAGTCACGGAAAAATTCTCATCGGCCTCCACCAGGAACATTTCCCGTGACTCACTTATAAACGTGGAAAGAGCGATGACTTCTATTTGATACTCATTTCTTTTCACTTTGGCTTTATTCTTCTCTTTGATTTGAATAACTCGCTCTTTTGTCAATGTGCTAAATGACATCAAGTTGAAATTAAGGACATTTCTAAGTGTTTGGGGACCACTTTTTAAAAAACCTTGTTTCACTTTAAAATACTGTTGTTTTAATGAGCGGCTTCCCCAATGATAGAATGTTTTCGCACATCGTTTGTTACAGGGTCATCAGTGAATTTATTCATTGTTCGAAAGTAGGAAAAATATTCATAACGCTGTCATCCATTAGGAATTATTCCTACGCTACACGCTCATTATTATAGTACATAGCATAGAAACTGCTTCATTTGCAAGATAAAATTTGCTTTTAACAACTGCGCAAATTTTCACATTCCTTAATATTGAAAATTAAGTCATACAATTTATTCAAATAGACAGAATTGGTTACATTTTCAAGATTTAAATAACCATCGGTTGCTTTACTGAAAGTACCAAACATTTCTTTTAAAACTTACTGTTCTTTAGAAATCAGTCATGGTTACCCACTATGTTATATAGGCTTCTCATGAATACTTTTCTTTCAAAGTACTTCCTGCATCTGAAAATTTGCAGCACAAGTCTGACAAACTTGTTTACGCTGCGAGATCTAATATTTATAAATTTCGGTAAATCGTGACCGAAATATTTCGGCGGTGTAACGGGGTGATTGAAAATTTATAAGGACAGTTTAAAGCACGTACAAATGTCCAGACATTTATTTGAACATAAATCGCGCGGAACCTTATTCACGCCATATACGTCAGCTTGGTGACTGTGCGGCGATCTTTCTACGTGACGTGTACGCAATTTTGTAAGCAATATTTCTGCAGTTGAATTCAGCTTGATGATAAACAGACGTGTGTAACATGACTTGTTTGTTAATGATTAAAGTGTTGTAAATTTATTTTTGAAAATGGTCTGCATCCACCAAACAGCATTCTTGAATAGCACTTGAAGAATGTGTCCATGTCTCTAATTCGTCAGTAACAACTGGAAGGATGTATTGATTAGACACTTTTTTTAAACAATACGTAATAGCAAAATGGTAAATTGCTCTTGAAAATTCTACTGTTTCTTCCAAATGCATTTCAGCTAAGCTTTATATGCGCATTGATTTTTTCTTTGATGTGCCTTCACTTGTTATCGCTTGTCCAAATTTCACGTAGGCATCAGTTATAATACTTTTTAAATTTTTCCCATCTACTTCTAAGGCTTTTGTTGTTGTAAAAGCACTGTAGGTCAATTTTGTTTTCTGTAAGTCCTTCTTTAACCCCGCTTCATCAGACTTGTTAGCTGATCCTTCTTTCATACTCTACAGCTTCGAGGGGACTTCATGCAAAATTGCCATGTCTTCGGCAAAACGGAAGTAGATTAAACAATCTTTATTAATCTTTGTCTTCTTGTGTGTCCCCAGATCAGTGAATTAAAAACATTACGCGCACCCCGGTGCGCAACGTGGCATTGAAGAACTTGAGAGATATGGTGTCACATGTCTTGACTCCCTTTGCAATTTTTATATCTGTTGTGTGCTCGAATAATCGAACTTTTCCACTTGCATCTACATATATTTTATTAGTGATATTAACGTGTGTATTCGGTACCGTAGAATTTCAAAGGCATTGCAACTGCTGATAGTTTCACGAACTTAAATGACTGTACAAAATCAATAAAAGACATATACACTGAAGAGCAATTGAATTAGAGACAGCTGGCGTTATGCAAATGTGGTGCTGTGGGTGGCCCTGTAAAGGGAAACGACATGACGTATGCAGCGATCCGACAATATAAGGAGTAATCCGACGGGAATCAGTAAGAGTCGGACACAGTATGGGTAAAACGAAGGATCTAAGCGCATTTGATCGTGGGCAAATTGTCGGGGCCCGACGAATGGGTCACTCCATCTCGGAAGTCGTGCAGGCACTGGGATTTTTACGAGCCACTGTGTCACGGATGCACCATGAGTACATCGAATCTGGTAAAACCATCCCTGCAAGGGCCAACTGCCGTGGACAACAGCGTGTGGATGAACGGGGTCATCGGCTCGTATTGTAACAGCGGATAGACGGGCCACAGAGCAAGAAATCACTCGGCAATTTAACGCTGGTGCACAAAAACGTGTAAGCAGCCACACCATCCAGAACCATTTCCTCGCTATGGAGTACATAAGCCATCGTCCCACGAGAGAGTCGCTTCTGACCGCACATCACAGGGTGCAAATATTAGCATGGGCGCGGGAACATCGCCCCTGGACCCTAGACATGTGGAAAAATGTTGCCTGGACTGATGAGTCGAGATTCACGTTGACACATGTGGATGGCAGGATACGAGTACGGCGCAAACCACATGAAGCGATGGACCCTTCTTGCCAGCAGGGTTCTCTTCAAGCTGGTGGGAGTGGTATTCTCGTCTGGGGACTGTTTACGTGGACTGAAATGGGACCCCTGGTATGTGTGACATTTTCCCTCACAGGCCAACGTTACCGGGATATCCTGGACGACCATTTGCTCCCGTTTGTGCGTCTTCAACATCCCACTGGGGACCTCATCCTGCAACAAGACAGTGCAGCTCCCGAATTGTATCCGAATGGTTGGATTAACACTCCACCGACGTAACCTCGCTTCCTTACCCAGCTAGGTCACCTGACCTCAATCCCACCGAGCACATCTGGGATGCCCTCGAGAGAGATGTTCGAGGCTCTGACCCCACTCCATCAAATCTTTGTGAACTGTGGGAGCTTGTTCAGGGGTCGTGGATCCGTATGGCTTCCCAACGCTTCCGGTGTCTTGTCGAGTCCATGCCGAGATGAATCGCTGCCGTCATCAGGGTGAAAGGTGGTGCTACACGTTACTAGGCAGGAATCTCTAATTCAGTTGCTCTTAAGTGTATAGCGGGAGTTCATATTCATTCGCGCCTTCGATTAATTCTATCGGTACATGGACATGATCTATAGTCCTTTAGCCACTTCTGAATGTAGCTTGTTCTTTTGAATGAGCCAAATTTAGTGATTTTATGAACATCTTTTCGGGTCTGAAGGTCTGTAGTTCTAGAAATCCTACAAATTCCCTCTTTTACAGTGTTACATAGTTGTTTACTAAAGGTAGTTATCACTTTGTAGATATAACTTATAAATATCTTTGTAGTTATCACAGTTATAACTTTGTAGTGTTACCGTATTATCACCAACAGTAAGGCTGTTCCATATATGAGGAATCTTTCCTTCGTTGAAGTATCTAGTGAAAGCCGGAGAGACTGTAACTTATATTTCTTCTCTGGTTTTTTAAACAACGTCCGCGGTAATTCCATATACCCATTGAGCTATTTCCCATTTCATGTTCAAAATTGCATATGCGCAGCCCTGGTGACGCAGTGGTCTAAAGCGCGCTGGCTTTTGACCATTCGTCCGAGATGGGGTCGTCTTTGAGTACCGATGAGACATGAATGTTGTGTTTGTTTTTACGACACTGGCTCTTTCTCCTTCCTGGAACCAGTGGTCCGAAATCAGGGAAGGGCGACTGCTTATAGCCCATGGTGTTGTTAACGGGGGTTATTAACCACCCCCCCCATAAAAATTTTCATGTGCAGCTTCAGTTGGAAGAACTGTAGACAGTTCTTTTTTTTTTATTATTGTAGGTTTTAACGACCACCGTGAGCAACTCAATCGGCTGTAAGCAGTCGCCCGTCCCTAATTTAGGGTCACTGGTTCCAGGGAAGGGAGAGAGCCAGTGCCGTAAGACAAACACAACATCCATGCCTGACCGGGATTCGAACCCGGACCCCTTACGGACGAATGATCAGAGGCCAGCGCCTTAGACCACTGCGCCACCGGGGCGGCGTAGACAGTTCTGATCTTACATATTACTTTATGTCTGTATTATCTCATTCCTATAGTTTTATTAGAATTATCAAGCAGTCGTCAGAATTTCGTCTCTTTTTCTTGTTACAATAGCATCTGTTTTTCTGAGTGCTTTAATTGTTTTGTTCAATTACTGAGTTCATCTTTTGTTTTATTCAGGCTTTTTTTGTTTTCAATTGCTTCTTTTATTAGTTCGCAATTAAATTCCTCTATGTCTTCCGTGATACTGTCTCGCATAGTTCTACGTATTTCATTTTGCAAGTTACATTTTCTTTCTTTATCTCCATCTCCTTTCTTTTCTTTATGCAGCAGCATTTTTGTTTTATTTTTTTCACGTGGTTTTTGTTCTTAATACCACCAATATTTGTCGTTCTTCCTGCAAGGGATTCGGTTTTTTTCTGTTAACTTCAGAGATGTCTACTTCTAGTGTTAGATCTTCTACAATAGTGAGGAGAATCAGTTTCTCAGTTTCAATTTAAAAATTTTATGAGCTGTTTTTCAAATTTGACGTGTCAGTACTTTTCGCTTGCTTCATGAGCTGCTTGCGTCTTTCAAGATTTGTGATAAGATACATCTTACCGCTAGATGACTACTTCCTGTGTTGAACCTGTTAAGCACACTGCAGCCTTCGATGACAAATTTCTTGCTACGTACAATAAAACCTGTTTCACTTTTCACCCCATTTCCGTCCTGCCATATCCATTTCTTATGCGGCATTTTCTTGGAAAGGAGTTCATGGCAAGAAAGCTTTCTGCATCCGCAAACTCTGCAGGAGTATCCTTACATTAGTTTCTGTCGTCGCGATCAAATTTACCTACCAAAGTTTTATTCTGTTTCCGTTTCCCTGTTTTCCCATTATTATAATTAGAGAACGGACTTTTAGGTGCTAAAAGAACAGAAAAATATTTTTCATGTGCTAATAATTTCAAAAATATTTGCTGAAAACTGAAAAAAACATTTGCAAGAAAAAAAGAAATATTTGTTAAGAATGAAAATGTATTTTGTTTAACGATAATATAACTACTTTCTGTGATGAAAATATGACGTTAGTATTCAACTTACAGCTATACATTTGATGCCAACAGTTCTTCGGAGTTGCTGTGGACAACAAATGTCACCTCTAGATTTTCCAACGCAAATTTATGCCTATTGTCACGAAACAATGACAAATCAATGAGACTACTGAGTACTGAAACTAAAGGAACGATATGGCTGGACCAAATCGAAACTTACATCTTGTAAAACTTTCATTTGGAAACCACGCAATTCGCAGACACTGCTAATAGGCGTGAAAACTATGAAGTAAAGGAATTAAAAAAAATGTGCAAACACCGCAAAATGTTTATGTTTTGCGCTTGGTTTTGTTTTATTTTCCTTGTGGGCAATAATGTTACATGATGTCACACCCACGGTAGTTTTTGGTTGGATGCTGTTACATTTTCGTTACTTTATTTGGGCTTCATGACCTGTTTATGATATTTTCTTGGGCTAATGTGGTCTGTTTAGATTCGAAGTATGCTTTTTCACTCACAAACTGGCACTGAAGAGGTAGAACACTTGTTAAAATTCAACGTGGAAATTTTTTCGGCACAGTTAAACAACTCTCAGAAATAATTAACTCAGTGCACTTTAGAACCGCACTTTAGCACATAATATAGTAGGAGCAGAATAGTATCACAGTAAGAAGAACATGCTGGCCGTAACAATTCAACAGGATCGCATCAGCAACGGCGATTATAACACGAGCGGCTTATGTACATACACTTCGTGTATAACTTCGAAACCTATCCATATGTGCATACGTGTGGCCTAAGCCTTCGTGGGTGTGGAAGACCTTCCGGTTTCGCTTCCTCGAGCGGAAAGAGAAGGCATCATTCGCGAATGCGATGGCGCCGATGAAACGGGTTCTCCTGGATGGGGAGAGGTGCTGAAATTCCATCCGATAATTACAATACTCTTCCTACTTTTTTTTTTTTTTTTTTTTTTCTTGCTGAAATTTTACTTCGGGTTAATTTGCACTAAAATGGTGGAAACTTGCAAATTTATGTATATATTACGGAATTTTGGAAAACATGTGTTTTTATGTTAAAATATTTATTTACTTAAAAATCAGTTCTCTAATTGGTACTGATTATCTTTAAGCAAAAACCTTTTTTTTTTTTACAAAAGAACTAGATAAGTCCGCGAACTAACATTTCCAGAAGTAAAGGTTTAATGAATTGTTGTTCTTGAACAGCATACCATACCACATCAGGGTTCGCATATTTTGAAGTGGTTGTCTTTTTGGCGGTTTACCAGAGTCGTGCATAAAGGTAACTGTTAACGTTGCCAAAACGGTGGGAAATTGCCTCGTATATCCTTTTACCTTCACAGCATTGGCACCCATTCATAGAATTCCATTCTGCACTCATGTTCGACTGCGCTCAGTTGCATAAACTGGATGCTGAGCCGGTGGATTTCTTTTGCTTTTAACATAAGATTAACATATCTCCAGCAATTCCAGGTTCATTTCTCCGGATTCACTTTTATGGCTGCAAGTTATTATGTGCTAATAACATAATCTCTGGCCAAAATTGAACAGAAAGATCAATTACGCTTTGGGATCTTCGCAACCATTTAATATGTTTTCATTTGCTAATGTGATGTGTTTGGATTTATGTGGCAGCACAATACAAGCGAAGTGTGTGTGTGTTGTGTGTGTGTGTGTGTGTGTGCTGTGTGTGTGTGTGTGTGCTGTGTGTGTGTGTGTGTGTGTGTGTGCTGTGTGTGTGTGTGATCTTTAACTCTGGTGCACATTCCTGACTTGCACAAATACTGTATACGATAAAATTTGCAGAAGATTTGAATGAGTTATATCCGACGTTTTGCATGTTTTTCGCGCTTCTCATAATTTAATATTTCACCTGACATCGCTGATAGCTCTGATTAATCAGCTAATCTGAATAAGTTGTCGGTTCCTTTTTTTCTCATGTAATGTTCAAGTATTTCATAAGCCGGCGAGTATGTTGTGGTGTTTGCACTTGTAGCGTGACAGGAGGCTTGCAAAACGGGATTAGAGGTTTTGCAATGTTTAATTCGGAAGGGAAAAGACCTTGCATCAAATTTTGTTTCACGTTTTGCGAAATCGGTTAAATGTACATATTTTCTACAAACTGCCTTTGAAGAAGATATTTTATTAATGATCAAAACGTGCAGAAGATTTCACAATTTCAAGTTATGCAAATGTCTGTTGAAAATAGAAAATGCCACTAAAGTTTCGAAAATTTGCTTTCATTGCAGCAGCCAAAAGGCCTCACTGGGAAACTCCAAAAAGTAATCTGACCAGAACAATTTAATGGAAAACGCTGTCCGTTATGACAATGGAACGTTTTAGTCATTGAAACAAAACCAAATTTCCGGTCGACATTCTGCAAGTTCAACAAAGATTGCAGAAGGTACGTGAAACTGTTACGAAAAAAAGGTCCCACGTTGGCTGGTTTCCCAAAGATGAAAACATTTTTGGCTCATCGGTGTATATGATACCTAAAGGGAACTATTTTGAAAGGGAATGGTGACTTAATTCGGTTATACACTGGTGTGCAACACTTAAAGATGAAGTGAAAAAAGTATATTAACGCCGTAAATAGCAGCAGCCCCCAAACACAAATTAAATCAAGGCCATGTCTGGGAACAAGAGCAACAGCACATGCGTAATAATGGAGCCTTACGTGTAGTTTACATGACGTGAGAACAAAATGTCCCTACGCAGTCCAATAGCATCAGATTAACGGAATTCACCGGACGGTATGCAATACAGACGTTCGATTGTGTTTGTTGTTGTGGTTTAGAGGCGACGAAATGGCCCACCGATAACATCTTGATGATTTTACTCGTGGTCAAATAATTGGGAAGTTCGAGGAAGGGTGAAAAAGATCGGTGGTGGTCTTTTACCAAAACCCACACCCAGTGAGCGCCGCAGTGTGCTCCTAAGCTAAGAGTGATCGTTACTAGACCGAAAATAACCTTGAGAAACAACTGAACGTGAGCACAGAACTCACAATATCGCGGTATACGCAGGCCAGGCGACTGCACAAAGGTTGACTGTTTGCCCCATGACCAGTACGCAGTGTGGCATTAGCAACTGCTCACCGGAGACACCGGCGAACAGTTGTTAATGGAACACTGCATACTGGTACGTTTACAGTGGTCTAGAGAGCATAAGGACTGGACTGCAGAACAGTAGAGTACGGCACTCTTTACTGAAGAGTGTAGATTTAGTCTGTCTAATGATCCTGGACGTCAGCTAATCTGCCATGGAATAGCGGCACTCGGTATAGCCCGGAAAACATCAATTGCAGGGATAGATATGGCGGTCACTGTGTTCTTGTATGTGGATACTTCTGATCGATGGATGTACGAAGCTCCAGATACTAAAAGGAGGTACTGTAACCGATGTGTGCTACTGTGATGAGGAAATGCTTCCCCATGTTCGTCTGTTCCGAGATGCCATTGGCCCACAGCTCGTGTTAATGGACGATAACGCCACACTCCATCGTACGGTGGCTACAGGTGAGCTGTTGGCAAGTGAAGACATTCATCGGATGAATTGGCCAGCACGTTTCCCCGACCTAATTCTCGTAGAACACGTGTGATAAGCTCTGAGGAGACGCATTTCAGCATGTGAACACACACCTGAAGCTGTCCAACAGCTGAAGACAGTAATGATGGAAGAATGGGCGTTGTTTCCGCAAGAACTAATCAATAACCTAATGGGAATTATGAGCAGATGATGCAAAGAGGGTGATCATATTCCCTACTGAGGTCCTCCTCTTCCCTTCGTACCATCTTTGGCGGCCTGAATTGGCTTAGTTCCACTATATTTCCGCAAGAACTAATCAATAACCTAATGGGAATTATGAGAAGATGATGCAAATAGGATGATCATATTCCCTACTGAGGAACTCCTCTTCCTTTCGTACCGTCTTTGGCGGTCTGAATTGGCTTAGTTCCACTATATTTCTGCAAGAACTAATCAATAACCTAATGGGAATTATGAGCAGATGATGCAAATAGGGTGATCACATTCCCTACTGAGGAACTCCTCTTCCCTTCGTACCGTCTTTGGCGGTGATGCATCTGTATCATGGGACCCAGAGCTATCTATGTAGCCAATTCTGAATTGGCTTAGTTCCACTATATCCAGTTGGCGAATTGCTAACTGTAGTATCTACAGTTTCTCCAACTGTAGAGACTACAGTTAGGCAATTCTCCAACTATAGTATCTACAGTTGGAGAATTCCCCAGTACATAGTTTGTGTTTCAGTGTTCAATACGTGAGTGCAGGTCACCAACCCGATGTTGAAACATCTTCCCTCATGAAGCAACATTTCGAATTTTCTGGATAAGCAGTACTTTGGAATCGCAAAATATATTATAATTCATCCCAGTAAACTCGAGAAAAAATATGTATTATAAAAATAAATGCTTTTAAAATGATTTTATTATGCTAGTAAAAGTGAATGTGTGTGTGTGTGGGGGGGGCGTCATTCCGACGAAAATAGAACACAAAGCATGTTGCATCTCACACATATTTTATTTATTCATACATGTTTTCTCCTTCATTAGTATGAATAACTAAAAACAAAATGCACATGTGGTTGTCGACATTCATCCTCTTTTGTAAAATGTATGATAGTTTTATTTGCCATGTAAGGAATTAATATTGCCATCAACATTTCTGAAAGATTGTGATTAAAACTCATAGAATAAAAAAAACAGGAAGATATTCATAGAAATACCCTCAAACCATCGGGAAGGAAACAATCAGCTATGGTAATTAATTCAGCTGTGATGTGCTGCTGAAATTTTCATGCATTTTGCTTAATAAAAGGTTTTAATATTCATAGTCGGAGACATTTCTTTTTTTTACTTCATTCTGAAGTAAACATAGAGATTTCCTCAAGCATTCACTCGGATTGTGATGCAAATCAGATCGACTTGTTATCTATGTGTAAAGATTATTCTTTTGTTCTCACCATAAGCCGAGTCTCACAGTGGCTGTAATCAGAAGATAAGCGTTACTTGTAACATTCACTGTGGGTGATCATAATAAATCATTGACTGGAAATTTAAAGATTGTTTCTTCTTCACTCCTTTCTGTTGAAAAATTCAAAATTTCGTGAAATGTAAAACTGGCAGTCTGAAGGCTCTCTCCTCAATTTTTCTCAACATTTTCTGCTCCCACTCTTATGAAATTAATTTTATTGAAATTAATGAGCAAAACATAAAGTCTAACTACTAAAAGAGTAAAGAAATGCAGAAGCACTGAAAGCAATCAAATAATTATTTATCAGAAGCACGCTATGTGTAATACTGATTTTCAAGAAAAGGTCATGGTAGAGAACCATGATATAAAACTAAACTACCAGTTCAGTTCTGCATTCATTTCAGAATAAAATTACAAGTCATTATTTCCTGTCAGTTGAAAATTGATGTAATTTCGGAAATCACAAGAACTTCAGACACCGTTAAAACAAACCAATACGGCTACAGTTTTGAGGACAAAAATAAAACAAAGAAAAGAAAGCTTCAAGCTAAGAAATCTGTAGGTCACTTATCCTTTTAACCATGTCTGGAAGAGTATCTCGAACGTTAGGGACTGATAAATCATCAAATCAACATATTCAATCATTCAATAAGTTCAACCAGTTTCAAACTTGAAATATTACAACTGTATGATAATACTGGCCTTGAATGAATCATTCTATCACTCTACGGAAATTCTTTAGACTTTAAAACTACCAACGGACAAAAAAATACCGAAGTCAACAAAAGGCTTAATGCCACCTCATTGTTCAACATAGTCCACGGCACTTTTATGTAAATGATGCAATTGACGTTGCCGCTGGCTCGTCGGTAAAAATACAAACGGCATCGATCGCGAGGAAAAGAATGCATAGTTTGGGAGATTTCGAAAGGTCGAAAGTTACAGTAAAAGCAGAAAAAGGATAGTGATTTCCAAGCAAATCGACTACAGCGGAAATCTAGCATGACAAAAAATGGCGCAAATGTTCTTTTAACTATGGCTAATCACAAACTTGCAAAAACCTCGAGCATCACATCATGAGCTATTCTGTGTCTTCTTCTTCCTTTTCTGTTCTGTATCTTTAGTCCAAGATCGCTATTTTATCCGACCAGCTTTTACTTGGTCTTTCGGCTTCTCTACTTCCTGGCACTTGTACTTCCACCGCCTTTCGAAACGGATTTTCTCATTTTATTTTCCAGCCATGCACGGCCCATCTTAATGCATTGTTTCTTAATTTATAGCCAGTTTTTCTAATTCCAAGATCTTTCATCATGCCTTTTTTTTTCGTCCATGTAAACATAGTTTTTTTTCTGCTGTTTACCATTCTTCTTCTTCTTTTTTGTTGCCTAAGTTTCTGATCTACGCAAAATATCAGGTTTACAGACGTCATGTATATCTGCGATTTATTTTTGCACCTTCATTGCTCCCGACATCTCATCCTATTTATTCCTTGTTCTTCTGGCTCTCATTCGTTCTCTCACAGCTGCAACCCATTTCGTAAGGTTGAGCCCAATTATTTAAAATCTTCTATTTATATTAGTCGTTTACTCTCTCTACCAAATGCAAATAAATGATCTTGTTCGCCTTGTAAACTGACGATGATCTCCATTCTTGTCTTCTTTAACTTTAGACCAGCCTTTCCAAAATCCATTTCCCCTCTACCAATCATTTGCGCTGCTTCACAGTTTAGCAGCTGATTTTGTGTTTACATGCACTGCTTGTACAATTTTTAAAGTTTTTGTATTACACCCATCTTCCCATCATTCTTGATGCCTAGTATATGATTTCACGTGAACTCTAACATATGCTGTCTCCAGATCTCCAAATATATGTCAGAAGCATACGTTCTTTTCCACGCGTGCTTCTTGTAACTGTCTCATAATAAATATTGCAACCTTGCCGTCCATAAAGCCAAACTGAATGCTATTTATTTTTACTATTTATCTTAGTCTCTTCTCTCAAAAGCTTTTCTGTAGGTGTTCTTTCAGTGCCTACCCCTATAGCTACCATATTTCAGCAAGCCTCTTTTTTGTTTCAAAAATTCTTCCAGTCCTCTGGAATTCCTCTGTTCTCAAACCTTATTGCATAATTCCAGTTTGTGTGTCTATTTCACTCATTTATTTCTCAAAGCTTTCGCTACTAATCCATTAAAAATTTTACCCCCAAAATCTGACACAAATATTACAAGTAAACATCTGTGCGCGTGTGACCACACAACTTCCAAATTATTCGCTACACTGTTAAACAAACAGTGTAACAGCATTTACGCCTATCATCCCTAAACAAACCGCACTTATCGACACACTCTACTAATCCCTATAAACCATATGGTAAAGAAAGAAACCTAGTTAGCAGATCAGGTACAATCTTAGAAGAACGTCAATGACATGCCAAATGAGTGCTGGTTTATGGTCTGTGACACAAACCGAGAAATTATATGTAGCCAAGCATTGGAAAAAAGCAGCTCCTTCAACATTAGATGAAAGTGGAAGCACTACGCTTGATTCAAAATTATTCGATTGCTCAATTTAAATCAGAATTAAACATAAAAAACATTGAACTTAAAACGTTAAAATTTAAACATAAAAAACATCGCTCCGGCTTTAAGAAAATGAAAACGGTATTGATACCAACAGAAAAAGTAACTTACAAAAATGTTATGTCTTTTAAAACTGAAACATTCGGTTGTAACTCATAGAATTTTCTATCAAAATTTATGGTCATGCAGAGAGAACTCATATGATATAAGAGATCGCTTTGCAAATTTCGCAAAAGATCTGAGTCAGCTGACAGATGTGCAAGTTCACTGTCGTAATATCTACTCCGTAACCCCAGAGAAAAAAATTAGCTTGTATCAGGAAGTCGATATGCTATTGTTGCCTAGAGTTTCGCGATTTCTCTCTCTCAGTATATCTACGGGGAGATATATAGCTAAAGAAATATTAGAACGCGATAAAAACAAACAAACATTACAGTGTGATAGAAAACATTACAACGTGATAAAAGAGGTGAGTGATGCAAATTTCTGCCGAAAGTCTTTTTCGGCCACTTCCATTGCTTTATCTGGAACTTTTATAACGGCACAAATTTCGAGAGAGGTGCTTGTTTTTTTTTTTTTTTTTTTTTTTTTTTGAGTGGAGGTTTAACGACCACCGTGAGCAACTCAATGGGCTATAAGCAGTCACCCGTCCCTAATTTAGGGTCACTGGTTCCAGGGAAGGGAGAGAGCCAGTGCCGTAAGACAAACACAACATCCATGCCTCACCGGGATTCGTACCCGGAATTAGTTCGGACGAATGATCAGAGGCCATCGCTTAGACCACTGCGCCACCGGGGCGGCGAGAGGTGCTTGCTCCGTGCTGCTTGGTATAAGTTTTGTCTTTATACTTGCTCCAAAAGTTTTCGATTAAAAAAACAAGAAAGGCTGAAATATCAGCCTTTTTTTGTTTAAAAATAGAATTAACAGGACTTTCTGTCCAGAACAAATCAGCGCTTTTTTTTTTTTTACAATGTTTTCTGCAACACATGATTTTTTTATTTGGCTTTTCTTCTTGATAGATTTAACTCCTAAACTCATGCTTTTTTAAGAGAGCAAACACTACCAATTTCTTGCTCTTTCTGTTTCTTCAAGCATATCTTGTTTTCTGTGTATTATAAAAAAGATATTTACGCAAATCGGAAAAGAGCAATAAACACTTTTAGAAATGCCTTAATCTTGAAACTGCGCCTCTTTTCTAAGCATAAATGTTACAGTCACTGCCAGATTAAAACCAACATTCGTACTCGTCTATGTGAAATAGTGCACCTGATTAACTCAGCGTTGCGGGATTCTTCGGGGCATTTAATTATCATAAATCCTTCATATGGGTTACTTTTGAGAAAGAACAAAACCCTTTGCTACATGTTTATTTTTCCACTTCCAAAATTAAACTGGAAAACATTCATCACGAACGATAGTTATATTTTTTACTTTGAACAGTACATTTTGTGGTTTTGTACTGTCAGAACTTCATGAAAACCTTTTATGTGAAGAGTTCAGATCAAGCTTATTGTAAAGGCCTTAGATGTAGCATTCCAATCAAAATGATGTAAGAGAAAATTTGTAATATGTTCACGTCCATATCATTTATATTATGACTTTTAGATATTTTCTCTCGTGAGAAATGGAAATTTGGATGGTTATATGATTTATCTTGCTCACCTTTTCAAATTCCTTTATCCGAAAAAGTCGGAGATCATTTTTGTGGTAAAAAGTGTTTCCTGTCTGTTTAAAATACTGGCATAAAATGTGATGCAGAGCTTACAAATGGGAAATTATCTTTCATGTTTTAAATATAAGAAAAGAAAACGTGAAAAAGAAAAACCAGCTAATTCACTTGCCGAAGAAAGGGTTGCCTTTTTTTCTTAAAAGATAAACATGTCTTCAGATAGATCGAGAAACTTTGTTCATGATGACTTTGCGTGAGTGATGACTCTCGAATCATTAGTTTTCTTCATTATGACAGCCTACCAACATTCTGTGACTTTGATAGAGTCGTTGAGAGCCTTTCCCTACAAGGGAAACATCTCCTCTCAAAGAAATAAAAGCATTAGAAGAATAGATCCTATATGGATTTCCTATTATCGGCTTTAGAATGTACGAAATACGGTTAGGGATTAGCAGGGAATTCATGAACTATGAACGCATTTTCAGTGGAAAATTGCCTTTTTTTTATTTTCCTTTCTATCTAAATTCTAGAGTTGGCAAGACAAATTCTGAACAAATATTGCAGCGTGTCATTGGGCAACAAAATCTTAATTGGATGTGAAACATACTTGAGAGAAACGTTTGTAAAAGTATAATATTATGCAGTAAATTTACAAATGTGTATAGATAAGTATTTAACGATAATCGTGGGCTTTATAAGGATAAGGAATATATTAATACTCTTCCGCAATTTTAAGTTTACTTGCGTAGCAGATCATGGTCACCATAATGTACATAACTTGTTCTCATAACTTTATTGAATATCACTGGCCCAAGACAATTTCTAATTATGTGAGGAATGGATGTGTAAGGTGAAGCAGAATGTTGCTAGTGGGGTGGATATTAATATTTTGCGGTGGTTTCTTCACGTTGAAAGAGTGAATGGTGAGATTTCAACTAAGGGGATTTATTCAACACAAATGGCAGGAAAAAAGGGTAGAGGAAGACCAAAGAAATCATGAGAGAAAACTGATAATGAGTATGAAGAACAAAAGGTCTTGTGTGACGCGTGTGGTGAATGTCAGTGAAGCTCGAGTTGTGTGCCAAGATCGATGTAAGTGGAGACGTTTTATGCATCAACAGCAAGTAAAGTCTAGCACAACTAGGTATAAACGTTTGGAAGACACGTTTCCTTTGAGGTGCTTCCCTTTGAATCTCAGAGAACAACTCAATGTATTACTCTGAATTACCACATATTACTCAGTGTATTACTTAAAACAACTCAGTGTATTGCTGACGTGTTTTTAATTCAGTACTAAAAGTGGCATTTTTGCCGCACCACTGGTCGAGTGGTTTGAGGCGTAGGTTTTTTTTGTCTAGTCGTTCCAGTTGCAATCGGGTACGAATCCCGGGTGAGGCATGGGTAGTGTGTATTTTTTACGTTGCGGGCTATAACCAGTCACTCATCTCTAAATTAGGAAGAAATGACTGGTTATATCCCTTAGAGTTCTTCATGGCGGTCGTTAAACTTGAAACAAGATAAACATGTGGTATTTGTGGATTTACGGCACACTGGTTTTAAGCAAATGTTACTTCTTTCTCAGAGGGCTAGTCAGTTGCTCGAATTGCTAAATGTTTCACGTAACACTATATGCTTTCATTTCTGGAAAAAAATCTATTGTACTCGTTCTGGAAAAAATCTATTGTACTCGTTCTGGAAAAAATCTATTGTACTCGTTCTGGAAAAAATCTATTGTACTCGTTCTGGAAAAAATCTATTGTACTCGTTCTGGAAAAAATCTATTGTACTCGTTCTGGAAAAAATCTATTGTACTCGTTCTGGAGTTGCGTATTCGATTCTGTGCTCCATATTCAGGTAAGTTCCTGAACAGACTGATATAAAATACATCTATGTGCTTGTCTGAATAGTATTATTGAATGAAAAAGGCTCTTCAAACTAGCAACGTGGGGCTATGAGAAGTAAACAAAATTTTACATAGTGGGTGTAAATGGTGTTAATTTGCTAAAATATTCTCGTGTAGACTCCAGTGAAGTCTCATAGAAGAAGTTGGTGTTTAAATAACACATCTGAAGGACAAGGATTAGTAACTAACACGTTTGTTTTTGTTTTCACTCATATGGGAAAACGCAGCTATTTTCTTTTGTAAATACCCCCTTCCCCCAAAAAAAAAAAGAAAGCTGGATTATTTTTCTATAAAAACGCACTGCATTTAAGTAATTCTACTCTACGAATACAACTCTTGCAAGCAGCTGCAGTAGCAAAATGCAGGGTGTGTTCCGACATTAATGTTTTTTTTTTTATTCACAAGTTCAGCGATATATTTTCGGGAAACACAAGATAGGTTAAGAAAATAAATTTTCATTTAACCGTAATTATTTGCCACTTCTTCGGGTTTAATGTGCAATGAAGCGAAGAGCAATTAATTTAGCACAAGCAGAAGTACTCAGTAATATAATTAATTTAATAAATTAACTGAACAAAACTGCGTAAAGTGGAATGTTGTCTTAATCAAACTTTGACAGAATGCTGCCTTAATCAAGAACATATTTATTTTGAAAATCTTATTTTTTTAAACGACTGGGAAATTCAACAGTAAAGGTTTATCAGAAAATAAAATTAGCGAAAAACTCTTCGTCAGCACTAGAAACTGAGAATAATTCGGCATTTTACTGAGACATAAGAGACTGCATAAACACAAATTCGAAGTAGGATGTTAATGTAACTGTAGTAAATATTTTATTTTAACAAAATAAATGTGTTATTCGTTGTTTAAAGTTGAAACTCATCTTTCTGTTTTATTGTACGCTTTTTTTCTCTCTCTTGCTTGCTCCTTTTGTATTATTTTTACCAAAAGACGACTGCAATTACTGCCTAATTGAGCTCAAACTGAATTTGTCCCTCATGGAAAATAAAAATAATAAAACAGTAAACAGTAAAGAACTAATAACTGCACTAACTTTGAATATTACGATGTGCTTAACAAACGTACTGTATACACACTGAAGAGCAATTGAATTAGAGATACCTGTCTAGTAACGTGTAGCACCACCTTTCTCCCTGATGACGACGGAGATTCGTCTCGGCATGGACTCGACAAGACACGAGAAGCGTTGGGAAGCCATACGGAACCACGACTCCTGAACAAGCTCCCATAGTTCACGAAGATTTGATGGAGGGGTGGGTGGGGGTCGGAACTTCGAACATCTCTCTCCATGGCATCCCAGATGTGCTCGGTGGGATTGATGTCAGGTGACCTAGCTGGCCAAGGAAGCGAGGTCACGTCGGTGGAGTGTTCATCCAACCATTCGGATACAATTCGGGAGCGATGGCACGGTGTATTGTCTTGTTGCAGGATGAGGTCCCCAGTGGGATGTTGAAGACGCACAAACGGGAGCAAATGGTTGTCCAGGATATCCCGGTAACGTTGACCTTTCAGGGACGATGTCACACGTACCAGGAGTCCCATTTCAGTTTACGTAAACAGTCCCCAGACGAGAATACCACCTCCACCAGCTTGAAGAGTACCCTGCTGGCAAGAAGGATCCATCGCTTCATGTGGTTTGCGCCGTACTCGCATCCTGCCATCCACATGTACCAACGTGAATCTCGACTCATCAGTCCAGGCAACATTTTCCCACATGTCTAGGGTCCAGTGTGGATGTTCCCGCGCCCATGCTAATCTTTGCACCCTGTGATGTGCGGTCAGCAGCGGTACCATCGTGGGACGAGGGCTTCTGTACCCCATAGCGAAGAAATGGTTCTGGATGGTGTGGCTGCTTACACGTTTTTGTGAACCAGCGTTAAATTGCCGAGTGATATCTTGCACTGTGGCCCGTCTATCCGCTGTTACAATGCGAGCTAGCCGACGATGACCCTGCTCATCCACACGCTGTTGTCCACGGCAGTTGGCCCTTGCAGGGATGGGTTTACCGGATTCGATGTACTCACGGTGCACCCGTGACACAGTGGCTCGTGAAATTCCCAGAGCCTTCACGACTTCCGAGATGGAGTGACCCATTCGTCGGGTCCCGACAATTTGCCCACGATTAAATGCGCTTAGATCTTTCGGCTTACCCATACTGCGTCTGACTCTTACTGATTCCCATCGCATCACTCCTTGTATTGTCGGATCGCTGCGTACGTCATGTCGTGTCCGTTTACAGGGTCGCCCACAGCGCCACATTTGCATAACGCCAGCTGTCTCTAATTCAATTGCTCTTCAGTGTATGTTGGAAATTAATAAAACAAAGTATTAAATAGGTAGGTAGCAGACCAATTTTTACTCAAGTTGAGTCAAACAAATCCCCTTTGGCTTGAAGATAAGTTCTATTCATACAGGCTTATGTCTTAAATTGGGCAGCAGTAATATATGTGGCGACTAATGGCCACATAGCAACACATTTATCTGTTATTTACCATAGTTGACAGTGCAAGCACAATACATCAACAGAATGTTTAAGTTGCTGACAATAAATATTCAGCTGATAAAACTACCAGTACAGGGTAGTATTTCTTGGCTACTGTGTTAGATAATCTCTGGCTAATTTCGAATACCTACTGTCGCGTTCAGAAGATGTCAGGATATAAATGTCAAAGAGAGCTTTATCGTTATTTCCTCCACTTTAATCTTTTATGTATGCCACCAACTAGAAAAATTTTCATGTACTCTCATCGTCAAAAAAAAAAAAGTTGTACCCAGAAGGAAGCAACCGACAGGAATGAAACTTGGTGGGTAGGTTTGACATCGTGAGACATGCAAATGATTTAAATATCACGCTCGGCCGCGCATGTGACGCCAGCAAGGATGGGTTGTAGCGTTGTGTCTGACCGGCTGTACAAGGTTATCCCGTTGCGCGTGCTTGCCATTCTTATTCGTGCTGTTGTGTTGGTTGCATCCTTTGCAAGTGAAGTTTGCCTCGGAGAAGAGTTTGGAAGGAATTCGAGGAATTGGAGCAGTTCTACAGGGG
Organism: Macrothele yani; assembly: GCA_039090855.1. Classification (NCBI taxonomy): domain Eukaryota; kingdom Metazoa; phylum Arthropoda; class Arachnida; order Araneae; family Macrothelidae; genus Macrothele; species Macrothele yani. The sequence goes on from CM077002.1 coordinate 81,173,286, forward strand.
CCGCATCGTCGGGCTCCGGGAAGCGGGATGGTCTTATCGCCGTATTGCGCGCCATACCGGTCGTGAGGATATCACCACTGCACGCTGTTGGAGGCAGTGGACAGAAAAATGCACGCTGGAGCGACAGGAAGCGTCTGGAAGACCTAGACGAACCACGGAAAGAGAGGACCGACAGGTTGTCCTATATGCGCGGAGTGACCCAATACCCACGATTATCGATATTCAGCGAGAAGTGCTGCCTTCCATGCATTGTCCAATTAGTGCCAGTACCATTGGTAGACAGCTGACAGACCGTTACCACGACTGCCGTCTACCAATGGGGCTGTCGCTAATCTGACATCGTCCAATTCGTGCCAGCACCATTTGTAGGCGGCACTCACGCATACCGTTACGACGACTGCCCTTGAGTGGCAGTGGGTGATCTTCAGTGACGAGTCCCGCTTTTGTCTTGAAGGAGACGACCAACGAATCCGTGTGTAGAGGCACTGTGGTCAGCTCTAAGATGAACGGTTTGTTGTCCTGCGTCACACGTCCTGAAAGGAGGCCTGGTGTCATGGTGTGGGGTACAATCGCCTACGATGCCAGATCACTTTTGGTGTTCATTACGGGCACTTTGACAGCCCAACGTTACGTTCATGAGGTCCTGCAACTAGTGGTCCTACCTTTTCTGAACGCCTACTCTGGTGCGATTTTCCAACAGAACGACGCTCGTCCTCATAATGCCGCTGTCTCGAGAGCTTCCCTTCAAAGCACTGACACTCTGCCATGGCCAGCTGCTGTTATGGTGAGAAAAAAAATTTATTTATTTTATTTATTAAATTGATTGTTATTTATTAAAAGCATTACTATATTTATGCTGGTATTGAAATTTCTATGGAAATTATAGAAAATTTAAATTTGGGAGATGGGTAGATGCATTTCGAAACCAAAAATATTTTCTAAGTACTAGAAAAGGCCATGAACATCCTAAACACAAATGCATCTAAAATTTACATTCCACAAGAAGTTATTGGAAAGTTTGCGTTGTTTGTGTTTACGCAGAGTTGAGTCACCTGAAAGTGCAAAAATAAGTGAATATTGTTGCATGTGTATGAAAAGGTGTCACTATAAGTCCTAGGATAAAATGTACTCGTTCAATAACAACTTGTGGAGGCGGTGAAAGTCAATGTAAAAGGATAGGACAAAAATTGCAGTTATGAAATACCTTATAAAACCAGGATTCGGATCGATAGCCTTAGTCAAGCTAAGGTGGGGTACATGGGACCCAGTCACGGAAGACAACAGCACACAAAATTTATCACACTTCAGTAATTTTGGACTTTTTTTGAAAGGCTACTGCCTGTATTTATTATTTTTCTTTAAAAACTTAATAAGGTCATTTAGTGGACAATCAGATGGCATTTCCTTTTTGTTGTTTGCTTAAACACAGCAGTATAAAAACAGAATCTCAATTTCTTTTCTATTTCTCTTTGGCCACTGGCCTTATGAACAGCACAACTTTACATATTTCAACACAGTTGGTTTGAACACTAGGCATGCATCCAAAATTATACCATGATTCACATGCTTACACAAAAAAAGATACTGGATTATTTTTAATTCCACCAGGTGGACAAGTTTTGTTCTTTTGAAACGTACTCTCTTCTCTCTCACCTAGTTAGCTCAATGACAAATTTACAATTTTACACTTATTGATTTAAATTTACAGCACCTAAACAATCTTAGCAAACTACGCAATCTCCCAGACCAGCTTCGAAGACTTCAATTTAAATTTACAGTTATTTTAAGAGCCACAAATTATACTTTAACAAATCTACTATCAGCAAGTAAACAAACCAAGTAAATTATCCTCAAAACAGAATTTACACTGAGCACAAGCACTAATTAACATTACATGACCTATAGAACTACCCTGAATGAACCCACTTCACTTATAAAGAAACCTCACTAACTTAAGAATTATCACTACTCATAACATCAACTTAATTCAGAAATTCAAACAATCTTCTTGCACTAGCTTGCTCATAAAAATCACCTCACTCTGCACTTCACATAATAGCTCAAGATACTTAATAACTCTATACTGTAAACAAAAGCTCAAAATACCAATTAACTAAATTTCCAAACTAAATATCAAGTTCACTAACACCAACAACCAGAATTTAGAATTTACATCCCTAGCACTACAGCAAATCCTAAACAAATAAATTTAGATACTTTAAATCACCAAACAAATTTAAATTTAACACCTGCAGTGAATTACTGAGGTAGCGGTGAGGCAAATACTCTCAGTTCAGACACTAATCTGGGTTTTTGAGAACCAACACAGGAAGAAAATACCAGTCAGGCTGAAGGCGTGAAATTGGGTCCTGAATCCAATTTCAGCCTATGCAAAAGGAAAGGAAAAAATCCTCAAGTGCGACACATCATCATCAGGCACAGAATTTCCTCTAACATGATCTCACCACATTTCTTGAAGCAACGCTCGACCGACCCTCGCTGGCAGTACATATCTCCGTGAGCAGCGAAACTACTGGGGGGGGGGGTTGAAGACAAGTTTTCCCCCAAAAACCACGTCCTCAAGGATCTCCCTTTTCGAACCAATGCATGATCCCACCTTGATCAACCACGCCTGCAAGAGCCTGTCGTACTTCAACCCTAAATACTCCAGGCACATCTGGCCCAGAACCAACACAACTATATCCCAGGAAAAATTCACTTATCTCTCTATATATCCCAAGAAATCCTAAATCACAATATCCACATATATCCCAGGAAAATTCACTTATCTCTCTATATATCCCAAGAAATCCTAAATCACAATATCCACATATATCCCAGGAAAATTCACTTTATCTCTCTCCACATATATCCCAGGAAAATTCACTAGCAAGGAAATTCTTCTGCACCATGGCAATGCGCAGGTCCACTTCAGACAATAACACTGACCATTTACATAACCCACTAAATATTTTCACCTTATTGAAAATTAAAATTACATTTAGACTTTTAACCTTATAGTAAAAACAAGAAAATTTAGGCCAAAGAAAGGAACAATTAATACTGGAACTGGTGAGCAAAAGTGTGTCTTCTCAACCCATGATGTTCATTCTTTTTGTGAAATACTAAACTTGAGAACAAAAAATACTTTAACTTCTATTCTGCACATATCGCATCCTGGTGAAAATTCCCTACTCAGAGCCCTCTGCCCTAGGACAAGTTCCCGGCTTGCCCTAAGATCACCCCTTTCCAATGGGAGATTAACACTCATCTGGAGCATGTAAAATACTGGTCCTCAATTAACACACCTACCATCTTAATTTCGACACTCAACACTCCAAGAATGTAAACAGCACTTTAGGTTTCCAATTTCATCACACTATAATATGTTCCCAAAATCCCAATATAAATCATCCCATAATTTATCTTCACTCAAAAAAAAAAAAATAACTCAACGCTGTAAAAGACTAGAGAGAAATGTTTACTATTATTTTATCACTCACGACATCACAATAACACTGCTTTTCAATTATCACATGCCCAACTAAACTATTATCGGTGCACCAAAATTTACGGTGCTCAAACATTAAACCAAATTTTTCTGATACATCAAAATTTACTGGCCTGGGAAGTTGCTACAATACCAGACACGACAACACAACAAAAACATAAATGAAAGCATTTTCAACTCCCCTCTCTTTTTTCTGAACTCATACCTGAGGAACTAATAAGTCTTAATTTTGAAAACTGAACGATAACAATATGGGGACATCTGTCCCACATCCAGCTAACCTAAAAAAAAAAAAAAAAAACCAGAAAGTTTCTTCTTTTTTTTTTTTCGCAGAACTATAAATTTGATTTCACACTGCTGACCCACTCGTTCAACAATTCCGTAGCTGTCACAACATTATACAAAAAAAAATCGAGAAAGAATTTACCTTCTGGGCTGGGCAGGAACAACTTGTTTCAAATAGAAAAAAAATCTTCTCGTCACACTGTCACTGTTGATAATCTCTTCGCCTCCAATAATGTCTTTCTCTTTCTTTTTGGACACAATGTGCCCGAGCACTTCACCTGAACACAGGGAAAACAAAAGACATCCCGAAGCTGGTGATGATGGACCCTCTCAGAGGGAGTAATTCTCCCTTGTCCTTTTCGATGTCCATCCCTCGTAGGAATTTGGTCGGCTGCATTGGAAGGTGGACGGCAAAGGCTCGGAGGTTCCCCTTTCTTTATCCATCAGCTCTCACGAGAATGCTTAGGAGTGCATCGGTGATCATCTTTTCGCTGCGCCCCGAGGAGGTCTCGTCCTACGGTGGTCCTGTCCTTTCTTCATAATTTCTTCCACCTCTTTGTATTTGGAGGAATCAGTGAACAATTCATCGCAAGCCCTGAGCTCCTTTTTTTTTTTTTCCTTTTTTTTTTTTTTGTAACTAACCATGAACCTGACAAGTCCCCACGCTAGAAGAAGACCGCCGCTACTAGGCTCCTTTAAGCTTTTTTTACCTCGATGTCAAATCATGGCGGTCAGCAAAAATGCTCTCCCCACCAAAAGGCGAGGAGAGACTCGGCCGTCCCCTCTTTCTCCCAGCCAGCAAGAGGGCAAGAACAAGAGTGTCTCTGAGCCAAGCGTCTCAAAGTGTCAAAGAAACTCTGTGATGTTGGAAAACAAATGCTGACCCCTGATTGGCTGAACTCTGCAAACAGCGGAATTTCTCTCCCACGCCTTGAGTGACCTCTGACCTTCACTCAGGCATCGTTGCAGCGTCCAACACTCTCCACGAAAAAAATGTTACTCGCACGTGCATCCTCTGGTCGGCTAGGGGAAGATGAACTTGACCTTCAACACGTAGGGGACCCAGCCTTTTGACCCTGAGGTCTAAAAATAGATTCTGTTGCTGAAATCCTTACCCAAAAGACGAAAAGATGTTACACTTTTGTGCGACTTTTTCACGACGTTTGGAAACAGGAATGCAAAAATGGCGAATTCTTGCCTTGCAGAAAATCACTAATTTTAATTTTCTTTTTTCTCTCGTTCCGTGATGTGAAAGTAAAATTAATTTTGATTCTCTGAGCTGCACACCTACTCGCCTTTTCCTATCGCGATAAAAGAACAGATAAAATAATTATTTTCAAAAGCCCAAAGTCAGTTAAATCAAATATTATTCTTTTTCTCTTTTTTTTTTTTTCTTTCTCCAACATGAAATTTTGTTTTCCTGGTTGTGATTAAGACAAGCGAATTTTGCGCATGAATTCCCCTGCCTTTCAACCAGGAATTTTCTTCTAACGTATGTCATGGGAGAAAATTTTTGCATTAATTAATCTCCGATAAACCAACAGAAAGATTGATCAGGTCTTTCCGAAATTCACCAGAGGTTAAAATTTTCGCCATGACACTGCATCATCAGACCTATCGCCGATTGAAAATGCGTGGGATGCTATTCGACGTGCTATCCACACTCCACCCCTACCACACAATCTGCAGGAACTGCGTGAGAAGATTTCAGGTGCATGGGATGGCTTATCGCAGGACACCATTAGCAACCTGTACAAATCCATGCCGAGACGTCCTACATGCTGTGTGAGCAAACATGGCAGCCCGACACCACACTGATAGACACTACTTATTGGTGTGTAGCTCAATAAATATTGCTCATATCAGTCTCAATGTTTAATCATTAATTGTTCCTGGTAACTTTAACCATTAATTTCCTCCGGAATAGCATTGTAATCCGACACGTCCTTCTGGTTGCATCCATTTTTTTTGACGATGAGTGTATTTGAAATATATATGAAATCCTATATATATTTTTTACTTCCAATCTTCTATTAGACAGGAAAGGAAATGAATTCTATCTATAGTGTAAAGTCAGAGTAATTTTCTTTACAGGTTTTTAAAAGCATAAGTACAGTATACAAATTATAAAGTAAAATCTTTTACAAATTCACTATAATATTAATGTAACACAAAACTTGATTATAGACAACATTTTTAGTTTCACCTCCAGGAGCAAGAATAAATAAATTCTTCGGCGAACCCACCCTTGAGCAAGCAACATAAAGTTGTCCATGTGAGAAACATGGCGATCTCAAATCCACTCCGCAGTTCTTAATAGACTGCCCTGTGATTTGTTGATCGTGATCGAGAACGCAAGTCTCATTGGAAATTGTAATCTCTTAAAGTTAAAAGGGAGATCCGTTGGAATGAGTGGTATCCGTGGGATAAAAACTGTTTCACCCTCTCCCTTTCCTGTTAAAATAGTCGCTTGAATTACATTGCCCAGCATCTTCTTTACACACAGCCTTGTGCCGTTGCAAAGTTTTAGCAGTTCGAGGTTCCGTAGTAAAATAATTGGAGATCCCACTTTAAGTAAAAGACGATGTGGTGAAAATCCAGCCGGATCAAGTGAGTTTAGGAACTCTGTTGGGAAATTGACGACCTCGTCTACATCTACTACGGTATCGATAGACTTGTATTCAGTGACAACGCCTGGTAACATGGCAAGTATTTGATTGTTTATTTCGTGGACTTCTTCGTTTTCAGCAGAAAGAATGGTCCTCTCTCGCAACCAGTTCAAATTGTGATAGTTTTGGAAAACAGCCGGATAGACTGCATCTATTAGCTCTGTGACGGACGATAGCAGATTACAAAAATCGGATGGCAATTTTACCTTGCCAGAAGATTCGACTGCTAATCTACCTTCTCCGATCTCCAGTAGTTTGTTTGAGAAAATTTGAGCACTCTCATCCCCAGATGTACTCTCATGTTTTGCTTTAAAGTTATCTTTCGCACATGTCTCCACAAAAATTAATGTTTTAAACATGCGTGGATCTCATCAGCCGGTGTTGACTTTGGGATGACGGGCAGAGTTTGATGAAATTCTCCACAGAGTACCAGAACTCCTCCCATCAGGTTGTCGTTTCCTGTCATATCTCTCAGAGTAACGTAAAGGGCCTCGAGAGCTTTCTTGTGAGCCACGCTGCATTCATCCCATACGATTAATTTGCATGTCTTGAGCACCTGCACCCGACCACTTGCCTTGCTTATGTTGCAGGTAGGATTTTCCTGCCTGGTGATTTCAAGTGGGCACTTAAGTGTGGAATGGCCTGTCCTCCCTCCTTCCATTAACGTCGCCACAATTGCTGAAGAGGCGATGGCAAGAGCAACTTCTCCCTGAGCCCTGATTTCGGCCAGAATTAAATTAGTTAAAAATGTTTTCCCTGTGCCCACAGAAGCATGAAGAAAAATGATACCACCTTGTTGTTTCGCTACCTGATCCATGATAGTTTGGTATGCTTTTTTCTGATCTTGATTTAGAAGTGGCTTCTTGTCCGCGACGTATGCACTCAGCTCTTCGACGTTGTAGTTATTTTCTCGTATGTAATCTGCGCTAAGTACGTCTTGTAAATCTCGTACTGGAGCAGGCAGGCTGAGTTGCAGTAATGTTTTATTGATCATGGCCACACATTTGTCCTCAAGAATAATCAAAGCCTTGTTGATAATGTCCGGACCAAACGTAATTTCTAATGTCGGATTTTATTTCCGGACTTTGGCGAGTATATTCTCACTTATATCACCATATCACTACCTTTGTTCTCAAGAATAATCAAAGCCTTGTTGATAATGTCCGGACCAAACGTAATTTCTAATGTCGGATTTTCTTTCCGGACTTTGGCGAGTATATTCTCACTTATATCACCATATCACTACCTTTGTTAACATATTTGCACACATAATTGATCGATTTCACACTGTTACAGTACTCCACGTTGATGTGTGCCTGAAACATTTTTGTCAGCAGCGGCGAAATTGGCACAACCCAGCTATTGTCGATTTCTATTTCTGTGTTGCTGCGTATCTTTAGTTTCGCCGTGAACCCTCCATCTTTTGGAACTTGCTGTCTATATAGAAGATAACCGTCATTTCCAGTTTGTGTCTCTTTAATCAATTTTCTTGGGTATTTTTTGGTACACTTTCCGTCCTTCATACACGGAGAGTTGGGATTGAGATTTCCACATGGGCCGTGGATCATGTTTTTCGTTACCACTGCGAAAAGTTCAGGATCTTGTGTTGGGTCAGGCAACTCAGCAGATATAACGTCATCGATTTGTGTGGGCTGAATTTTGTCCAACCAGATTAAATTGTGTGAGTGTGGCAGTCCTCGCTTTTGCCATTCAATCGTGTACATCCAGCATCTCGGCATTCCAAAGACAAGACCTTTCGTTATAACGTCAATTATTTTTAACTGCTTCTGTTTAATTACTCTCGCAATCAAGTCGTGGCGCTCACTGGGTAATTGACCATTGGTAAGTATCTCCTTGATATCTGTCCAAGTCGGATTGCAGGTGAAGGTGATAAATAAGTCTGGTCTCCCGTACGTCCTCACGTACGTCATAGCATCTTGCGCGTATTCGTGCATGTGTCTGGGAGTGCCTGTAAATATAGCTGGTAGTATGACTAAGGCACCGAGGTTTTCAACGTTCCCGTCATTTGCCACAGCATCTCTCAGGTGATTATATTCTTCAACTCTCAGTTTACCTTGATTTAGACGAATGTAAAGAGGACGCTTACTCTCGATTTTTGCATACATATCAACGATGAATTGATGAAACAATTGTCTGCAATTTAAGATGTGGTTCTGTTCAGTTTCTCGAACCATTAGTCTGTATGCATAGAAATCCATCGCTGAAACTTTCTTGCTGGTTGTTTCATCTATTGTTGGGTTGACCTACCTCAGATTAAAATGATATCCCTCTTCACCACGGGGGAATATCACTGGGTACTGTAGAGCATCATAAGATCGATGTGTTTCTGAAATGCGCTGCAATGATTAGCCTCGTCGTTGAATTACGATATCCCGTTGATCAAACTCATCGCCTGATATAAGCACCGCGACTTCATCTACCTGAGGAGCATTGAAGCGCCGCTCGTGTTCGCCTGCTGGTCTTCGGTCTGCTCTTATGACTACTTTATACTCATCCGTTGGCATACGTTACAATGCTGTTTTAAACGCTTTAATAAGATCATTGTGCTCATGAAACATCCTTTGTAAGTTTAACACAATATGACGTCTTATTTCTGAGATATAGGCGCACATCTGGTCAGTTTCTATTTCTTCGCTTCCAATAAAATATAGTTGTAGAAATTTTGGTGGTTGATCTGTCAGCGGAAGCAGCGATCCAGCCTTATGGTAAATCTGCCCTTACACCACGGTGGCCTGGCTGTTCAACAACTGATATTGCGCCGAACGATGTCATTTGCAAACATGAGTTGTATTTTCTCATGTTACTAAGATTTTAAACTAACAAAATGCTTTGTGACGTATCTGCTGATGTGTAAAACAAAAATCCTTGTGGTGGTGGTTCCAGTTGGCAGAGTTTCACTTTCCCATTTTTGCAGCAAATACCAGGAGACTCGGATTCAAACTTTTTGGCTTGACAGTAACTACAAACCATTTCTATTATTCCGATGGTAACACTTGCATGCTGCGAGTAGTCTTTATGTGGATCATAGTGGAATCCTTCCAATGCTAAGCTGAAATGTTGCGCAGTCCGTGATCGTCTGGCTTTATCTCTCATTTCTTGTACTCGGGTCTCACGCTGTTGTACTGTCTCTGAAGCTCTAGATGTAGTAGCTCTATCTCTATTATCCTGTAGTCTGGCCTCACGCTGTTGTACTGTATCTGAAGCTCTAGATGTAGTAGCTCTATCTTTCTTATTCTGTAGTCCGGCCTCACGCTGTTGTACTGGCTCTAGATGTAATAGCTCTCTCTTTCATATCCTGTAGTCGGGCCTCACGCTGCTGTACTGTCTCTGAAGCTCTAGATGTAGCAGTTCTCTCGCGCAGCTTCGCAAGTCTTCTATTCCTCTCCTCGGGAGTTTCTGGTCTACGCTGTTGTTTCATTTTTCTAGCCTTTGATTGCACTTGGCCAATTGTCTTACGTTTCCTTGGAGGCATTGTTACAGCAATGAAATATTAATTATAGAATACAATAAAAAGCTAATATAAACATAAGGAAAAAAACAATTTAAAATTTAAAATTATGAAATATTTACATCCGTGCAGAAATATAAAACACTTCACAGAACTTGAATCCAAAATGCACACTATCACTGTCAAATAAAGTAGGAAACACTTATACAATGGAACGAAATGAAACTGTGACATTCACTGAAAGATAATAAACTGGAAGACATGCCGAGTTAGCTTCCCTTAAATACGACCATCTAAGATTTGATTGGGTGCTGGAATTTTCTCGAACATCATGAGTCCAAGACCGTGGCATAATGATTTCTAAATATTTCCAGAAGGTTCTACCAAGTTTTATTAATTTCCATAACCTTCTAGAAGGTTCTACAGAGTTCTTTTCATTTCTACAAAATTCCAGAAGATTCTACCGACACCGAGTTCTACACTAATCTCGGTCATTTTGGACATTTTATTTTTCACCCCTTCTCGCCCCCCTTGCCGATGGGGGCTGAACTTGGGCTTTAACGACATCGGGAGTGTCACTATTCATCTCAGCTACCCCGAAATCTATGGATTCGACACTAAACACTATGAAATTGAACTAATATCGGTCGTTTTCGATTACTTTTACATGAGTCCACCCCTTCCCACCCCACCCCTAGGGGTGGTAGGGGTGTCTTACCCCCACAGTATTTTTTTCCAGATAGTAAGTCATATGTGTACCAAGTGTGGTTGAAATTGCTCCAGGCGTTCCAGAGTCAGGCGGTAACATGCATACATACAGTACACACACACACACACACACACACACACACATATGTATTTTATACGTGTACATTTTAAATATACACAAAATTTTCTACATATTCCATAATTCTTTGCGGTACTGAGGCCAACAGAATTTTAATTTGAGAATGTTTAAATTCCGTATTTAGTTTGAAAACAAAAGCATGTATAAAATAAATGTGAGTTTATTTTCCAAAATAATGGCTAATGAAAAGAGAAATACAAATAATTATCGCCCCTGTGGCCGAGTGGTAAGAGGCGTTGGCTTCCGATCATTCGTTAGGGTTCGAATCCAGTTGAGGAACGGATGGTGTTCGTCTTAAGGCATTGGCTCTCTCTTTTCCTGGGAAGTAGTGGCTCCAAATTTGGGATGGGTGACTGCGTATAGCCCCTTGAGTTTCTCACGGTGGTCTTTAGACCCCAAACAAAAAGAAAGTAAAAAAAATAATAATTGTGTCATCTATGCTCTATTGAATTATGCATATGGTAAATCTCAAAAATAATGAGGATGTAAACTGAAGTTAGAGGGTGTGAGTAAATGTGGCCTTAATGAAGCGGCAAATCAATTCCCACAACGTAAGAGCAAGACTTTCATCTTGCTAATATTCCCAGCATTACGAATTATTTTCTCTTGCATTATGTTGAAAAGAAAGTAATGCCGATGCCGCGGTACCCGAAATCGAAGCCCCGACTACGGCGCACATTGCTTACTGAGATTGCGCAGCACACCGGCATGACATCAACAGGTAGGTAGCTTAAGTCAGTGGCAGTTAGCCTTTAGAAGGGGAAGAGTGTAAGCGCCAGCCAACATGAAAGTGGACAAGAAGCACATCCGCCATTACATGCTGTATGAACTTCGTTACGGTAGCACCCCGCAAGTGCTGTAAGGGACATTACCATTGTGTACCCCATTGACATATCACATCGTCAGTGCTGTCGTTGGTTCGAACGGTATTGGGATAGAAATTTTGACCTGCCAGACTGTCCCAAAGCCGGAAAATCCGCAACAGTAGATATGGACATGTGGAGACCAGCCCACGTGTGACCACGCGTTAGTCGGCCGAACAGCTGGAGACTACCCGCACAAGCACTATCACGCACGTGGGTCAACTTATGAAGGTGCACAAGAGGAAAGTTCGAGTACACCATCAACTCACAGTTGAGCAGAAAACAAATCGCCTGAGTGCATGCGTTTCTCTGCTTGCACGTGATCAAGCTGAACTGTTCTTGGAATGCTTTGTTACAGGTTACGAGAAATGGGTTCTGTATGACAATGTGAGCGCCAGGAAACAGTGGTTGTATCCGAAACCGGATCCCCATATGCCAACCCCAAAGCTGACTTTCACCCACGTAAAGTCCTGATTGGTGGGATATGCGGGATCTCGTGTTGTTTTTAACAGCTGCCGGAAAACACCACTATCACCGCCAATGTATACTGCCGTCAACTCGACGATCTGCATGTATCGCTCACGTCGAAAGGACCAGCACTGCTGAATCGCAAAGGCGTCCACCTATAGCAGGATGGAGAGAGACCTCGCACAGTTCAGCCACGCAATCGGGGACCTAGGACGGGAGCTGCTGCCGTACCCAGCCCCAGTTGCTTCACCAAGCGACTGCTACCTTTTCCGGTCGCTGCAGCATTTTCTGTACTGATAGAACTTCGTCAACTGGAACAATGTCGAACACGCGCACTTGCTCCCTTCTTCGCGTCCAAGCCGCCCCAATTATACAGGGAGGGGCGGCATCCAACAACTGCCCAAACGATGGGAGCAAGTTGTGATAAGCCATGGGGGACTACATTTTGGACTGATTTGTACTTGTATATACAGTAATTAGCATTTTTCTGCTGCCTTGCCCTTGCAGACGCTGCTTTCTTTCCTACAGGAAAAATAAAGCTGAACAGAAATTTTTATTTTTATTTTATTTCTGGGTCTGACTACCATCATGAGCAACTCAAAGGGCTATAAGCGGTATCCTTCCCAAATTTGGGGATGCTGGTTCGCTGAAGGAAGAGTGCAGTGGTACAAACGCATCACGCATACCCCACTCCTACCTTGGAACCGGTCACATCTCGACGGATGGGCAAAGGCCAGCCCCCAAACCATTTGGAGCCATTGTGGAGGCATAACTTTTAACATGGATCTTAAGAAAATATCCGAAATATATTAAGTACACCAGTAATAACTAAGGAGACAACAGAGTAATATAAATCCGTGATATGGTGTATAGCGAAATATATTTAATCATGCCAAGCTTTCGGATTTCTTTGATCAATCAAATACAGAAAAACTTTGAACCAGCCTTTTAAATATGCCCGTTTGAAATTTGCTCTGGCTTAAACATTCCAAAATTTGCATAGCAATTTGAAAAATATAAGATGCTACAATTTATAACTTTCTACTACGCTTTTTAAAAAGTAATCTTTGCTTCGTGAAAACCAGTTTGTAATAACGCTCACTCAATTTACTTTTATTTCTTAATTTAAACATTCTCAGAGCACGGAAAATTTGGAAAGCGTGGAAACACCTGAAAAATGAATTTCTGAAAATAATCCTCTAACGATCTGAAATGACAAAAATACCCGGAACAAAGACCCAAAATTTCACATATATCTAATTTTGCTTGAGGAAGGTAATTCTACTGGCATCCTTCTTACTGCTCGCAAAATCTTATTCTCCTTCCGAATATTTTTGGCATAAAATATTTTTTGTATTACTAACACTCGTATAGGACCCGACCACTAGTTTTGCACCCAAATCGCCATTACTATAACTCTCAAAAAATTCCCAATACTAAAAGATTTACTACCACAAATCTCTCTTCTCATAAAGCTAAACAACTCTAAGAATAATCTGAAGCCTTTCTTATTATAGCATTTCTCATTCCTATAACAAAACTTATCGTTAATACTATTCACCTAATTTCAAACTTCTCATTAGGAGTTATTCTAGCCATGTATGAAAACACCAGTATTGCTCCACTCAGCATGATTAATATTAATAAATATCCAAATCATGCACCTTCCAATCGTAAGTACATTTTTATTATAAACCCTAGCGTTACCATAATTATAAACACACTATTGTTATCGTCTGAGTTCTTCCTAACATTCCTAAACCTAATAAAGTAATTAGTGAAAATCCTCTAAATACGTGGCGTCAGTTAATAAACAAAGACATCGCTCTACCCACGTTTATCAACACATAGCAACCAAAAAATTGTTATCCGGCCACTTCTGGGATCGTTCCCCAGATCTCTCGATATCTAGCCGAGTGCGTTCGCCTTACGCTACAATGGCCAACAACCAACGGCACTATGTGCGTTTATCTGTCAGCTTCTGACATCACATATTCGTAGGATGGGCTCAGCAATGGAGACGTCTCCATCTGGTGGGAATTAACGGCACAAGCTATATATTAATCACAGCAAAAAAAAAAAAAATGCCCACCAGATGGAGACGCCTCAGTTGCTGAGCCCATCCTACGGACATGTGATATCGTAGCTGACAGATTAACGCATATAGTGCCGTTGATTGTTGGCCATTGTAGCGTAAGGCGAACGCACTAGGCTAGATATCGAGAGATCTGGAGTACGATCCCAGCAGTGGCCGTATAAAAATTTTTCGGTTGCTGTGCGCTGATTAATGTGGAACAATTTTTCGGTTGCTGTGCGCTGATTAATGTCTTTGTTTATTCTAGTAAAATAATATTCATCGACAATTACTAAATCGCTTTGGATGCCAAAATTTCTTCAACTTTTGTAAAGACATTCATAACTGATAATTTCACCAGCATAATATGATGATGTACTAATCTTATTGTAATACTCATTAGATTAGTTTTTAAATTATCTTAGAGTAATATATACATAAGAAATTGTCTTAGAAGTATCGTGTAAACAGTTGTGCTGGAAAAAACGTATCAAAACAAAATCAATTAATGCTCTTATTTTTGAAATTGTTTAAGATTTTGAATATCATGCTCTACTGTAGATGACAGATTCTCACATATTCGAAATAAGGGCGATTGGAATAATATAGTGAGAGTTTTTGAGTTTATCTTGCGAACTATATCTCGTATTTCAAAACATTTGGCACAAATAAGAAAACGAAATCCGAAATGGTTTAAATAATAACAAATCGAGCCGTGCTGTTTGAATATTTAGATGCCTCTCCATGAAGGCCAATGGAGCCAAATATTGGAAAAGGTTAACAGACATGAAATACGAGAGCGTTTTTACGTTTACTTCCTACTGTGAAATATGATGCTAAATGTGGGACTTCCCGGATGTTTTCAAAGATGAGCATCTTACTGAAAAAAAGTAAAAATGAAAAAAAATGTTTAAAATACGTTCAAAGCAGATGGCTCTCGCACGATCTCCAGATACCATCAGGAGCGGTACTTGATTATTGGAAAGCGTTCACACGATAAAATATTCCTTGGAAAATGCTGTCGCTACTCTTTTCGCATCAAATTTTTCGATTTCAAAATGAAAGGTTAAGTAGCTTACTAAACAAGTTTGTGTGAAGAACGTCCGCCTCCTTTTTTTTTTCTTCCATGAATGGTGAAGAACAGCTTGCTTCAGCAAAAAATATAAGACAAAATAATTTCGATCACAGCTATTTCCTCAGGTTTCACGAAGATTATGACTCTAGAAACTCATCTTTCTGATCGAGCGGAATGTTAAGTTTTAAATGAAGTCTTTCGAAAATATATATAGGTATTTATTTGCGAAGTTATCTTCATATTTTTCGATCAGAAAACTAAATATGCAGAAGATTTAGAACATGATATCGTCTAAATTTCCGCATTAAACAGTGGCAACACCTCGATATGACGTTTTTAAAATGCTCTTTAAGAAGTCCATGTTTTTTACAATATGAAAACATTATTTAAAATAAAACCACAAATGGAAATTCAATAAAGCTGTCAGTGGCAACATGGAGATTCTAGACCTAATGCAAAATACTAAAGCTTTAATTTATGCCGAACGTTTTCTACTTGTTATTAACAAGTGCAATGATATCCAGGGATGGCTTACTTGCCTCTGGTGATGCAACTATAGCTCATTTCGAAGTGAGGTTTCATTAGAAACTTGACATCCACATTCTCTAAGCATTTTCTACAGGACATACTCTGAAATTGCATGTATCACTTCTAACTGATTTTTTAACGTATATACTAACTTGGGATGTAAGGTCAAGTGATGCGTAACATCACAGCCTCTCCTTGACAAATGTCCACCTCGCCTTCTCGTGGTGCATCCTGTTCCCACTAAATGGGCTCTGACGACTGCTAATATCGGTATAACTATACCATCGGGATTAGAGGAAATTCTATCCCACACTCACCAACCCGCTTGGCCAGCGTGGTGAGTTATGGCCAAACCCCTCCAAAATGACTCTACAACTTAAATTTGGCCCTCAGTCTCCGGCAGCGGGAATGTACCTGGCCATGGCAGCGGCCAGTGCAACATGAAGGCAGAGGGTGCTAAGAATCTCCGGAGGACCGGACTAGGCTGCCATCTGATGCTGACCTTGGCTACGTATAATGGACGCTCCCTATCTTCTGATTCAAGGCTTCTTGAATTCGAAGAGGAACTACAAAGGATCATGTGGGACATCGTCGGGCTAAATGAGGTAAGGAAAAAAGGAGAAGATCTCATTGAACTGAAAAGTGGACATCTCTTCTACTATCGTGGGACAGATACTGGCAGAACTAGTGGTGTTGGATTTATAATAAACAAGAAACTGAAGGATAAAGTTGTAAAAGTTGAAAGTTCCTCGGACAGAGCTGCACGACTCGTTATCCAACTCTCGAGAAGATACAAGGTTCAGATTATTCAAACTTATGCACCAACCACAAGTCATCCTGAAGAAGAAATTGAAGAATTTTATGAGGAAATTCGTCATCTAAATAATAAAGGTAAGCAACACTTGAAAATAATTATGGGAGATTTCAATGCAAAAATAGGGCAACAGCAACAGAATGAAGCTTCAGTCACGGCAACAGAAACCAGCGTGGAAATAATATCCTAGAGTTTGCAGAGGCAGAAGGGTTTTTCATCTTGAACTCCTTTTTCAAGAAAACGCCACACAGGAAATGGACATGGAGACATCCAAATGGAACGACAAGTGAAATTAATTTTATTATGTGTAACAAAAAATTCGTCATAGATGACTTCAGTGTGCTAAAGAAGTTTAACACAGGAAGTGACTATAGATTGGTGAGATGTAAGATGCACCTCAACACTAAACTGGAACGTGGCAAGCTCATAAGACAAACAAAATGTATTGACATAACCAACCTTAAAAACACCATAATACCTTCAAGTTGGAACTGAAGAGCAGATTCTCTGCTTTAAAAGGCCTAGCAACGGAAGAAGTGGATATTTCTGAAGTTAACAGAAAAGTAACCAAAGCTCTTATGGAAACATCAACAAAATTAGCTGGGTCTAAGGACAAGTTACATGTGAACAAATTATCAAGAAAAACCAAAATGTTGATGCAAAAAAGAAGAGAGATGAAGACAACTAAAGGAGATGTGACTTCCAAAGTGGAATATATAGAGCTATGCAAGACAGTACGAAAAAGTATCATTCTGAAGACGTAAGGAAATTCAACTATGAACTAGTGAGGAAAGCAATTGAAAACAACCAAAGCCTAAAGATAGCAAAGGGACATCTCAGTAAAGGAAAAAAACAGATTATGGCACTGAGAAAAGAAGATGTTTCTGTAACACGAAATAGAAGCAAAATTTTGACAAGAGTGAAAGATTTCTACTCCAAATTATATGAAAGGGATGATACATGTACTCCAGACATCATGAAAGGTACCAGTACGAGAGTTCTTCCAGTCCTCTCAGCAGACGTTGTACATGCAATCAAGAACATGAAGCGGGGAAAAGCTCCAGGAGAAGATGGAATTACTGTAGACATCATACAAGAAGCAAGTGGAGAAATCAAAACAGTACTCGCCCAAATGTTCACTCGATGCCTTAATGAAGAGAAGATTCCTGAGGATTGGAACAACGCTACAATGATCCTGCTACATAAAAAGGGTGACATTGAGGATCTCAGGAACTACAGACCTATCGGTTTCCTATCAGTGGTTTATAAAATCTTCACTAAAGTTCTTTCACACCGCTTGAAGGTAACACTGCACATGGCTCAACCGAGAGAACAAGCTGGATTCAACGGTGTCTACAGCACAATAGATCAAATCTACGTACTGAGAGAACTAATTGAATAAAGAAGGGAATATGAACTTCCATTGTGCATGGCTTTTATCGATTATAAAAAGCCTTTGATTCGGTGAAAGCATCAGCAGTTACAATCGCTCTGTAATCCTGCGGTATTCAAGATGCATACATTAACATTATTAATAACATCTATGAAAATGCAAGTGCAAAGATTCGGCTGTTTGAAAATACAACACACATAAAAATTGAAAGGGAGTGAGACAAGGTGACACCATATCTCCCAAGCTCTTTCATGCCACATTGGAAAATGTCTTTCAATCACTGAACTGGGAAAACAAAGGGACACAAATTAATGGAGATTATCTAACCCACCTTCGTTTTGCTGATGACGTAGTCATTTTTGCAACTACCCAATCAGAGCTGCAGAGTATGATCCAGGAACTTGCTGACAAGAGTAAAGAAGTGGGATTAAAAATGAACTTTCAGAAGACAAAAGTGTTGTTCAATGCTTTTACAAGAAATGAAGATTTATCGATTGATGGAGAAAAGCTGGAGATAACAGACACATACGTTTATCTTGGACAGCAGATATCAAGTGAGGGTCACATTGATGAAGAAATTAATCGGCTCACAAAACTTGCCTGGAAAGCTTTTGGAAGAAACAGCATAATTTTCAAAAGCAATATGCCATCATGTCTTAAAAGAAAAGTTTTTGATCAATGCATCCTTCCAGTGCTTGCGTATGGAGCAGAGACGTGGAACTTAACTAAAAGAGACATACAAAGGCTGCAGACAACTCAAAGTAGCATGGAGAGGTGCATGCTTGGTATAACCAGGAGAGATAAGAAGAGGAACTCGTGGATCCGAAAAATGACGAGAGTGGAAGACATCATGATCAGAGTTAAATCCCTGAAATGGCAATGGGCTGGACATACTGCCAGCAGGACAGACCATCGACAGACAGCCGAAATTTTAGATTGGATTCCAAGGGACAGGAAAAGACCCAGAAGAAGATCACATGGGAGATGGGTGGATGAAATTCGAAAGTATGCGGGAGTGACATGGAGGAGACTGGCACAAGACAGACCGTTGTGGAGGAAACTTGGGGAGACCTTTGTCCAGCAGTGGATTGATAATGGTTGACAATGATGATGATGATGATACTAACTTACAAAAGTAGCATGCTTGTATTACGATTTTGTCTGTCTGTGTTCACGTTACTGAAATAAATGTCGAACATTCTTTTTACTTAGGATAACTTTAAACTCATGAAATCATTTTTTTCCGCTTCGTAATTTAAAGGCATATTTTTGCTTGACACGATAAATCTGCTTCTAGAAGTCGAATCGAGAAAATCACTTTTGCATCAAATAGCTGCGACCCTGAACAAAATCAGTTGTCCTTTTTCCGATATTTCTAATGAAGTGATTTCTTGTAAGATAGCGTAAGTTCATTTGACGCAGAATATGTAGCACCCGAAAGAAAAATAAGATCCGAAAAACCTTTAGTCGTTAATTAATTAATTATTACAAACTTCAATATAGATAACATCAATATATTGAATTTGAACCACTTTACGAAATACAGGCTCATTATGCTCAAGAGTTCGATTATATTATCCCTGAGTTTTCCTGAGAGCGTACTGGAGGGATCCGTCGTTTCACTTTCTCTTAATATTTGTTTCATACCGAACATAAGTACTGGTTAAAAAGATGATGACTTTGAGAACTTTGTCACAGAGAAAATTGCGAATTTCTGGAAAATGAACTAAACGTTCCTTTACTACATATTCCGTTGTCCAGCAGAAGAAACTAGCAATCGCTATGCGCTCCCAGTTAAAGGATATTCTGATATATATCATCATCATCATCATTGTCAACCATTATCAATCCACTGCTGGACGAAGGTCTCCCCAAGTTTCCTCCACAACGGTCTGTCTTGTGCCAGTCTCCTCCATGTCACCTCTGCATACTTTCGAATTTCATCCACCCATCTCCCATGTGGTCTTCTTCTGGGTCTTTTCCTGTCCCTTGGAATCCAATCTAAAATTTCGGCTGTCCATCGATGATCTGTCCTTCTGGCAGTATGTCCAGCCCATTGCCATTTCAGGGATTTAACTCTGATCATGACGTCTTCCACTCTTGTCATTTTTCGAATCCACGAGTTCCTCTTCTTATCTCTCCTGGTTACACCAAGTATGCACCTCTCCATGCTTCTTTGAGTTGTCTGCAGCCTTTGTATGTCTCTTTTAGTTAAGGTCCACGTCTCTGCACCATACGTAAGCACTGGAAGGATGCATTGATCAAACACTTTTCTTTTAAGACATAATGGCATATTGCTCTTGAAAATTATGCTGTTTCTTCCAAAAGCTCTCCAGGCAAGTTTTGTACGCCGATTAATTTCTTCATCAATGTGACCCTCACTTGATATCTGCTGTCCAAGATAAACGTACGTGTCTGTTATCTCCAGCTTTTCTCCATCAATCGATAAATCTTCATTTCTTGTAAAAGCATTGAACATCACTTTTGTCTTCTGAAAGTTCATTTTTAATCCCACTTCTTTACTCTTGTCAGCAAGTTCCTGGATCATACTCTGCAGCTCTGATTGGGGTAGTTGCAAAAATGACTATGTCATCAGCAAAACGAAGGTGGGTTAGATAATCTCCATTAATCTTTATCCCCTTGTTTTCCCAGCTCAGCGACTGAAAAACACCCTCCAATGTAGCATTAAAGAGCTTCGGAGATATGGTGTCACCTTGTCTCACTCCCTTTCCAATTTTTACGTGTGTTGTATTTTCAAACAGCCTAATCTTTGCACTTGCATTTTCATAGATGTTATTAATAATATTAATGTATGCATCTTCAATACCGCAGGTTTTCAGAGCCATTGTAACTGCTGATGGTTTCACCGAATCAAAGGCTTTTTCATAATCGATAAAAGCCATGCACAATGGAAGTTCATATTCCCTCGCTCTTTCAATTAGTTCTCTCAGCACTTGGATATGATCTATTGTGCTGTAGCCACTCCTGAATCCAGCTTGTTCTCTCGGTTGAGCCATGTCCAGTGTTATCTTCAAGCGGTGTGAAAGAACTTTAGTGAAGATTTTATAAACTACTGATAGGAGGCTGATAGGTCTGTAGTTTCCGAGATCCTCAATGTCACCTTTCTTATGTAGCAGGATCATTGTAGCGGTGTTCCAATCCTCAGGAATCTTTCCTTCATTAAGGCATCGAGTGAAAATTTGGGCGAGTACTGTTTCGATTTCTCCACTTGCTTCTTGTATGATGTCTACAGTAATTCCATCTTCTCCTGGAGCTTTTCCCCGCTTCATGTTCTTGATTGCATGTGCAACTTCTGCTGGAAGGACTGGAGGAACTCTGGTACTGGTATCTTTCATGATGTCTGGAGTGCATGTATCATCCCTTTCATATAATTTGGAGTAGAAATCTTTCACTCTTGTCAAAATTTCGCCTCTATTTCTTGTTACAGAACCATCTTCTTTTCTCAGTGCCATAATCTGTTTTCTTCCCTTACTGAGATGTCCCTTTGCTATCTTTAGGCTTTGGTTGTTTTCAATTGCTTTCCTCACTAGTTCACAGTTGAATTTTCTTAAGTCTTCAGTGATACTTTTTCTTACTGTCTTGCATAGCTCTATATATTCCACTTTGGAAGTCACATCTTCTTTAGTTGTCCTCATCTCTCTTCTTTTTTGCATCAACATTTTCGTTTTTCCTGATAATTTGTTCACATGCAACTTGTTCTTAGACCCAGCTAATTTTGTTGCTGTTTCCATAAGAGCTTTGGTTACTTTTCTGTTAACTTCAGAGATGTCCACTTCTTCCGATGTTAGGCCTTCTAAAGCAGAGAACCTGTTCTTCAGTTCCAACTTGAAGGTATTATGGTGTTTTTTAAGGTTGGTTATGTTAATAGATTTTGTTTGTCTTATGAGCTTGCCACGTTCCAGTTTAGTGTTGAGGTGCATCTTACATCTCACCAATCTATGGTCACTACCTGTGTTGAACTTGTTTAGCACACTGCAGTCTTCTATGACGAATTTTTTCTTACACATAATAAAATCAATTTCACTTGTCGTCCCATTTGGATGTCTCCATGTCGATTTCCTGTGTGGCTTTTTCTTGAAGAAGGAGTTCAAGATGAAAAACCCTTCTGCCTCTGCAAATTCAACGAGAGTATTTCCTCGCTGGTTTCTGTTGCCGTGACCGAATTTACCTACTGAAGTTTCATTCTGTTGCCGTTGCCCTATTTTTGCATTGAAATCTCCCATAATTATTTTCAAGTGCTGCTTACCTTTATTATTTAGATGACAAATTTCCTCATAAAATTCTTCAATTTCTTCTTCAGGATGACTTGTGGTGGGTGCATAAGTTTGAATAATCTGAGCCTGGTATCTTTTCGAGAGTTGGATAACAAGTCGTGCAGCTCTGTCAGAGGAACTTTCAACTTCTACAACTTTATCCTTCAGTTTCTTGTTTATTATAAATCCAACACCACTAGTTCTGCCAGTATCTGTCCCACGATAGTAGAAGAGATGTCCACTTTTCAGTTCAATGAGATCTTCTCCTTTTCTCCTTACCTCACTTAGCCCCACGATGTCCCACTTGATCCTTTGTAGTTCCTCTTCCAATTCAAGAAGCCTTGAATCAGAAGATAGGGAGCGTCCATTGTACGTAGCCAAGGTCAGCATCAGATGGCAGCCTAGTCCGGTCCTCCGGGAATTCTTAGCACCCTCTGCCTTCATGTCGCCCTGGCCGCTGCCTTGGCCAGGTACATTCCAGCTGCCGGAGACTGAGGGCCAAGATTTAAGTTGTGGAATCATTTTGGAGGGGTTTGGCCATAACTCACCACGCTGGCCAAGCGGGTTGGTGAGTGTGGGATAGAATTTCCTCTAATCCCGATGGTATAGTTATACCGCTATTGGCGGTCGTCAGAGCCCCTTTAGTGGGAACAGGATGTACCACGAGAAGGCGGGGTTGACATTTGTCAAGGAGAGGCTGTGATGTTACGCATCACCTGACCTTACATCCCTCTGATATATATATATATATATACATGCATATCCGAAATTTTAGATTAGATTCTAAGGGACAGGAAAAGGCCCAGAAGAAGACCACATAGGAGATGGGTGGATGGAATTCGAAAATATGCGGGAGTGACATGGAAGAGGCTTGGAGAGACCTTCGTCCAGCAGTGGATTGATATTGATAATGGTTGACAATGATGATGATGATGATGATATATATATATACATGTATATATATTGCAAACACTGAGCCAGAGGCCATAGGTCAGGAAACCAGGAAAAATGCTCTAACCAAATGCTGTTGAACAGAAATATTAGTCGCTTGAAAGACCAGAGTGAAAAGTTCTATAGCGTAAATTTGTGTTACCCAACTGATGCAGAGACACGTGTAGTTCTTTGCTTGCGCAGGAGAAGGGACTGAAAGTACTGAATAGTGAACAAAGGACTTAATTACAAAGGACTGAAAGTACTGAATAGTGTCTGACATTCGTGCTGGGTTTTTTCACTTACAATTCCGTAGTGAATGTACTCTCTCTGGAAATCTAAAACCAAGATTCTCCCAGGAAATCAGTGGCATCCAAGGCATCAGTAAAAGTGATTACTCCATATTCGTGAGTCCAGATGAATGGGAAACGTAATTTTCCGCAAATTTGGAAATTCCATTTCGAAAATTTTTTGTCGCTGGTACTGCTGATCGTTAAAACGTATTTCATGTAGGATTCGTACTTCATGCGTGATTCTTTATTGCTGCAGAGAACAACAAGTTGTGCAGATGACTTCACATGCTTAAAAACGATTAGGGTTCATATAGATGGGAAATGTCCAGATCCACAACGCCTTGCGCTGAGCTTTAATAGCAGTGTTCAATTGATTTCCCACCATGGTTTCTGATGAATCGGTAGTTCTGTCTTGGTAAAGAGGAATGAGCTTCTTGAATGATGCAACTCGTAACCTTGGCAACGCAGCTCCAGTTGTTTCCTGGACAACGATATCCTCAGACAGAACAACAGACGACATGAAAATGTTTCGCTTGATCCGGTCCAGTTTTCATCTTGCTGGCTGGAAAGGATGGCAACACCCACACAGAGCAAAACAAAAACACAGAAAAATTTTACTGCGTTGTTTGAAACTAACGGAAAATTGATGATGAAAAATATGTGATGGGTTCGTAGAAGTAGGCATACTCTTCAGCATTGAGAAAACTGAGAGAAATGTACATATGCATTCTTTTGTAATTCAGGAGTCAGTTCATCTACCGCTCGCTGTGGATGGGCTGAAGCATTGGAAATTTGTATGGGAGTTCAATCGAATGCCTAATTCTTCAGGCGGGGATTTACCTTCCATTGTTTCCAATTGGGAAGAGTAAGAGATTCAAAATCCCTAGAAATCAAAGTGCATATAATGTGTATCGGGCGTATTCGTGATGCATCCAGACAACATTCTATTGAGCACTGTGACAAAGGGTTACAAATTCTTGTTTTTTTGGGGGGTTCAACGACCTCCGTTAGCAAATCGATAGGCTATAAACAGTCTCTCGTTCTTATTTTAGGACCACTGGTTCCAGGGAAAGGAGAGAGCCAGTGCCGTAAGACAAACAAAACATCCATGTCTCCCTGGGTTTTGAACTGTGACCCATCTCGGACAGTTGGCATGGACTAAACTAATTAGGCTGTGTTAGTGGCTTACTTCTCTATTTAAAATGTAACCGGAGAACAAAAATAATTATCTTCGGTGGCAAAATCTTTGCTTTTAACACCAGAAATATTAGCCTTCAGAATCTGGATTTACATTTTAAGGATCACCCTACTGAGCAAGTGTATTCGTTAAACTGAATCCCGGTAAACTCCCCCACCGGAAAATTCCCCCACATTCAGTCAACTCCCCCACCTCGGAAAACTCCCCCACCTCGGAAAACTCCCCCACCGGAAAATTCCCCCACCGGTAAATTCCCCCACCGGTAAATTCCCCCACCTTTTTCAGTCAGGGACCGTGCACAAATGAATTTGCTCAAAATACGACTCAAAAAGGTGGGGAAATTTACCGGTGGGGGAATTTTCCGATGGGGGAGTTTACCGATGTTGGGGAGTTTTCTGACATTTGGAAATAACTCTCTGCGGATGTTTTTAAAAAATCCCAGGCTGTATTTTATTTGTAAAGATATTAATATTCATCAAAAGAATATTTCTGTTTCCTAGTTCATTTGCTGATGAGAAATAACAATTGCGTTTTAAAATATACTTCGAATCTTGTAGTTTATCTTTTTGCCCGGTTTTTTAAATTTTCCTCCGTTGGAAGAGACATGTTCTTCCCACATGTACACATGTACTCTAATTGCATGAGGTCGAATGTTTTCATGTCAAGTTATTAATATTTCTCTTTTGATTACCTAGGCACTAAATACTAACTACTATGCATCATGCGTAGAAATATTAATATTAATTACAATGTTTCATGCGTAGGAGAATTTATCACTAAATATTAATTACTATGCCTCAGTTTTTATTCTAATGATGTAATATTCCCAACGTTTAGATATCAAATCGCGCTCTTATTTGGGCCCTAAATATTATTCCACAGGCCCTAAGCCAAAGCCTTTTTTACAGTTTTTATTCAAGCGATGCGATATTCACAACGTTTACGTATTAAATCAAGGCAATAATATTGCTTTTTTATTTAGGCACTAAATATTAATTCATCGGCCCTAGGCCTTTTTAACACTTTTCATTCTAACCCTGTCATATTCGTATAACGTTTACGTGTTAAATCAGGGTAATAATCTTGCGCTCTTTCTTAAGCGCAAAATATTATATCATAGGCCCTATGCTAGGCCTAGGCCTTTTTAACAGTTTTTATTCTACGCATGTCACATTCATAACGTTTACGTATTAAATCAAGGTAATATAACATTGAGCTTTTTATTAGGCACTAAATATTAATTCATTTTTTATTCTGCCAATGTCATATTCACAAAGTTTACGCACCAAGTCAGGTTAAAAGTATTGTGCTTTTACTTAGGCACTAAATATCAATTCAGAGGCCATAGGCCTAGGCCTTTTTAGTAGTTTTTATTCTACGAATGCCGTATGACCTAGGACTAGAGCCTATGAATTAATATTTAGTGCCTAATAAAATGCGCAATGTTTACTTATCAATTCAAGTTTATAAATATTCCGCTTTTACCTAAGTGCTAAATGTTGTTTCATTGGCCCTTGGCTTAGGGCTTTTTAAGTTTTTATTCTAACGATGTCATATTCATAACGTTTTTGTATGAACTGAAGTTAATCATATTGCACTTTTACTTAGGTACTAGTTATTAATTCATTGGCCTTAGGCCTAGTAATTAATATTGAATGACTAAGTAAAAGCGCAATGCTATTAACTTGATTTTTTTGTAAACTTTGCGAGCATCACATAGGCAAATAAAAAAGTGTTAAAAAACTTAGGTCTACGGCCTATTAATTAATGTATGGTGCATAAGTAGAAGCGCAATATTATTAACCTGACGTGGTATGTAAACTTAATGAATATGGCAACGATAGAACTGGTAAAAGGGGCTAGGCCTAGAGCCTATGAATTAATATTTAGTCAGTGCCTAAGTAAAAGCGCAATACTCTTAACCTGACATGTGATGTAAACTTTATGAATATAACATCGGTAGAATAAAAACTGTTTAAAAGGCCTAGGCCTAGGGCCTATGAATTAATATTTAGTGCCTAAGTAAAAGCTCAATGCTATTGACTTGATTTGATACGTAAGCGTTATGAATATGAAGTCGGCGGATTAAAAGCTGTTAAAAAGGCCGAGGTGTAGGGCCTATGAATTAATTAAGTAAAAGAAAAATATTATAAATTTGACACGTTATGTAAATATTTTGTGCCTAAGTAAAAATGCAGCGTTATTAAAAAATCTCACCTTATTGTCCTTTCCTTAACATTCCCCCACCTTTTTGAATCGTATTTTGAGTAAAATTCATTTGTGCACGGTCCCTGACTGAAAAAGGTGGGAGAATTTACCGGTCGGAAAACTCCCCCACCTTTTTGAGTCGTATTTTGAGTAAAATTCATTTGTGCACGGTCCCTGATTGAAAAAGGTGGGGGAGTTTTCCTTTGTGGGGGAATTGACTGAACGTGGGGGAATTTACCTTTGGGGGAATTTTCCGGTGGGGGAGTTTACCGTTTACCCGTTAAACTACGTGCCTGAGCTCTGCGATACAAAAGGGGAACAACATAATAACAGGAGAAAAGGTAAAGACTTAAAGTGAGATAATTGTAAGGGCAGGGAGAACAAGTATAAGATTATGTTCGTCAATAAAAAGCCGTTGGTCATAGGGTCATAGAGCTCTAAGCGTGGAAAAGCCCATTCAAAATATTAGTCACAGCGTAAACTTTGCCGGAGACATTCCCTCGTACGTGACAGAGCTCTGCGGTGTTCAAAAATCAGACTGCACTCCTATAAGATTAATTCAGACTTTAGTGAAGAGTCACCACTTTTTAGATTATGAGATTAGATACCTTTTACGATGTTATTACTGGCAAATGTTTTCAGAGTTTTGATGCATTATTACAATAGGTTTAAACAAAATGAGAAAACGAATAGGATCGCAACATGTTTGAAAAGGTTCCAAGTAGCGTTAAATATTTATATAGCCCAAAATCATTTCTTGATACTGCGTACTGCGGGCCACTTTTATAAATAGGTGCTTGGACAGACAGCCAAATTCACAGCAGATGTGAAATCCTGAGCATATCTTCACGCTATTGCATGCACAAGAATCGTGGCCTCAGAATCAGGATCTGAAGCATTCGCTTTTCCTTGATCAAGTGGGGTTTTGCTTATCTCCGTTTTTTTTTTTTTTTTAGTTGAGTGGATTTCGTTCTCCTTCTTCTCTATTTTTTTGTTTTTTTGTTAAGTGGTTTCATTTTTTTCTTTGCTAAACTAACTTTTGGTAAATTAAATAAAAACAAAATCATGCTTAGGAGTGATAATGGTAATCAATATAACGAGTTCTTAATTGCAGAGACCCTACGTTTGATGCAAACTACTGTGAACGAAAACTTTCGAAATCCATAATTTTTGTTCTTGCATTGCGATTTATTTGAATTCATGATGGAGCCCAAAGCCATTATTAATGAAATTAAAATTTCTAGGTGAATAAAGGAAGGAGTTTTTTATATCAGAACATTTTGTTTTGTGAGAACAAAGAGATTTGAAAATCATGCGCCAACCAGATGGTGCAGTAGTCTAAACGCTGACTTGTGACCATTCGTCCGAGATGGGTGCGGGTTCGAATTCCAGTACGGCATATATGTTGTGTTTGTCTTACCGAACTGGGTCTCTCCCATCCTGGAACCAGTGGCCCTAAATTAGAGACAGGCGACTGCTTATAGTCCATCAAGTGGCTTACGGTGGTCGTTAAATCCCCAAACAAACAAATGAAAAAAATCATGGCCAAAATACAAATATTTTTTCTAAATAAATCATTAGCTTGATAGCAGTCAGTTTTGAAAGATATCTGCTGGTGTCAAAAACTGAGACGAAATGTAACATGAAAAAAAAACAGAAGGCTGTTTTAATAGACACAAGCGGGATAGGAAGACGAAAACGAAAAAAAATTGTGCGTTATCGAAAAGAATATTTTAAACATAGCTTATTTATGGGATTAAACAATTTGCAAAAAAACTATTTTCTTTAAAGAAGTTTTAACGTAGCGTCTTAAATACTGCATCATTTTATCGGCTTTAAGGAGGTTTTTCTTCTTTTTGGAAGGGGGATGCAGGATTAACTACTATCGTGAATAACTCGATGGGTTAAGGAATCAAGAGAGCCAGTGCCGTAAGATATGCACAACATCCATGCCTCACCGGGATTCGAGCCCAGACCCATCTCAGAAAAATGATCAGAAGCCGGCGCTAAAACCACTGCACCGCCACTGGCTTTTAAGAAGTCAATTTTTCCTAACAATTATTTAAAATTTCACCCAGGCCAAATTTTTTTTCTTTTAGTAAGAGCTAAAAAAAAATGTGAATACGAAAGTCAAAGCGAATCAGAATATAAACCAAAGACAGCCAGCACATAAGTTTCACAGATGTGTTGAATCCATATTAATTTTCGAAATGGTGAAAACGTATTTGTTGTATTTATGCTATTTGCACCATCTCATTTCTTTTACGTAATTCTGGATTAGACGCAAACATTGAACATTATATTAGCATTACACGACTTCACGGCTTAGTGGTCTAAGCGCTGTCTTTTGGCTACTCATCCGAGCGGGACCGAGTTCAAATCCTGGATGAGGCATGGGCTATGTGATTGTTCTAAGCACTGGATATTTCCCTTCCCTGGAATCGGTGGCCCCAAATTGAGGGAGGACGACTGCTTATATCCCTTAAGTTTGCTAACGGTGGTTTCTCTTCTTAAAAACTAATATGCTGCTTTATTATCCGTATAAGGGCTGAACAAACCGCTGATCGAATGCTAAGCAGGGGCTGAATGAAGGACTGTTCAAATAAAGCAGTGTTTCTCTTTAAGCTGCCAACCGAGTGTAAGATGTGCATCGCAGAAGATGAGTGCTAGTCGTTGCTGTTATAAATGCTGCCTCCGTATTTTGAATATGCTTGCGCTGTAATGAGTGTCTATACTGTTTTATTTATCACTGTCTGTCATGTATTAATATTTATGAATGTTTAAGCATGCTGTTTTGTGTATTTGCAAAAAAAAAAAAATGAATGAAATATGTTTTACAAAAATGCACCATACTTACAGAAAATTAAGTTTGTCCTCAGTTGTCTTTAATTGAAATAAGTGATGTAAAAGAACCATGGCTGTTCCTGTCTTACCATAATTCAAACATCGTCCAATAGGAAAAGAACGTATTTGCCAACGAAACTTGAATATGAAAATTCATTCTAAGTATTACTGTTCATGAATGTAACTATGCTAGTGTTAAAAGAGTGCATCAATTTATAATAACCATATGAAAGCGTGTGGTCATGATGCTAAGAATGCGCTGTACTGCTTTTTATGCGTGCTTTATGGTAGATATTCTACTTGAATTAAAACTGGTACGACGTACTTAGGTCACTAACCAGAAAATACTTCAAAAGCGTGGAAGCTTTGCAAAACAAATGAAAAAAATGAACGATTTTGTCACTTTCGGAAAATTAAAATTTGTCACCCAGTTCAGTGAAGTTGATAGATCAAGTACGCAGATAAACATAACGAGGAGTTAAGAGAAACACAGAACATGTTTTAGAAAATAATTGAGTGTAAAATAATTTACGAAAAGTTCTAACTTCCAGTGCAAGCCACGACGTTATTAAATTCCAAACTTTCGAAATATTTCAAGTTTTAAGAATTTCATGGAAAGCTGGGCGAAAATGTAGCTACTTACTTAAAACTACTGACATGATCAAAGACAAGTAAATGTAAGCCAACTCAAAATGCGCTGCGAATCCTCATTTTGGAAATTGCTAAGCTGAAATAGCGGTTGAAATTTATCTTACAAAATTTGTTGCTAGTGTGTAAGATGATGCAACTAATATTTTTAAGAAAACATAGCTAGTTTTTTCTTTCGACACAAAAACGAAGACACAGAGAAAGAAAAGTTTTGGGGATTATTCGCCATGAAATCAAACCATGCCGAGTGTTTCTTAAAATTTGTTTTAGAGTAACATGATACTTTTTCTTGAAGGAGATTTTGTGAGGCTGATATTCAAACCTATGAAGAGGTCACCGTGGTAAGTGGATAGAAAAGTAGAGTAGAAGCCTAAATTAAACAAACACATTTTATTCACATTTCATTCAGTCGTCAATTATAATTAATAAAGAAAAAACAGCATCCAGAAGCATTTTTCAGGATTCTATAGAGAATACGTTCTTTTCTCACCACGATCGCGATGGCTTTCTATGCTTGCCTGTATTTCCGAAATATTTCCACGAAGTTACAATACTAGATCTAATTTTTAAATGCCATGGTCGTAAATACTGCCTATGAAAATAACAGATCTGAATGAAAGTTTTACAGATGCTGCAGAAGAATTCTCTTCAGCAGTCCCAGGAGCTTCAATTGCTCATCATAAATGAAAAGCAGTTCTTGTCTTCTTTTATTCTACTATTGTCTACATCATGCCACATGTTAACTTGGTGCATAGTCAACGTTAAAACCGCAGTGTTAGTTCATGAAATCTCCATTCAGCTTTAAGGAATTCTTATAATGTAATCTCCTTAACATAAAAACAAAATTCAGGATAGCCACCTGAATTTAAGAAATAAACAGAAAAAAAGGTAGATTAAATCATCATTAAGAAGTCTCCTCATAGAAACTATTTTTAAACAAAGGTACGGTTTGAATTTACCTGCAACTTTTCTGCTGTAAAATTATTGATTTTTGAACGCAACTCTTTTGGGCAATCGAAAAATTTCTATCAGAAGTACTTGATAAAAGCTTGTTAAAAATGTCATGCTAAGTAAATGAAGTTTAAAGTCTGAATTTTCAGTCCATTATGAGAAGAAGAAATATGGTTTAGTACCTGAGGCTTTAAATCTTCACGAAAATATTATCAATTCATGAAAAATCCTTTTCACGAAATTCCCTTGGCGAAGTTCCTTTATGTGACT
Source organism: Macrothele yani (assembly GCA_039090855.1). Lineage (NCBI taxonomy): Eukaryota > Metazoa > Arthropoda > Arachnida > Araneae > Macrothelidae > Macrothele > Macrothele yani. The sequence continues at coordinate 81,204,898 of CM077002.1, forward strand.
AAAATTTCATTCGCCACAGTTATAAAAACCGCTGAGTAGGAGGGATGTTTCACTACAATGAAAGGAATAAAACAATTTTTACCGAGCTTTATGTCTTAAGAAAGTCAGTCAGTTGTAGTTCTTCAGAGTACGGGGAAGAACTCAATCGAGTCGTCCAGAAACTGCGAAGAAAGGTGATCGCGGAATTTACGCCTCGCAGGTAGAGGAGAATGTATTTTATCCGCTAGTAACCTGCAGGTATGGGGTTCTTCCTATCGTAAATTTGCTTAATACTTATTTATTTATTTAATTGTAATATATTCCGAGTTTTTCCTGTTATGCACAGCAATACCACTATTGAAATCAGGAGCCGCTGCTGGCAGGGACCGTTACCCATCGTGCATCTGGAATGCTGTATTCTCAAGAATTGAGCAGGACAAGAACATACATTTATATTCAAAGATACTGGTCTACGAAGTTTGAGCTACTTCTTTCAGGCTGGGTGGCAATATAGTGGTTTATTTTATTTTATACTTTAAAATAGTTTTAATCAGAAGGAGGGGAATTTCTGACTGCGATAATAAGTATCCTTATAAACAAAACGGTTGTGGTTTCTTGAGAATTATGAAACTACTAATTCCATGTAACCTAGCTGTGATTTGTTGTTTACCTGTTCGGGCAAGTAAAAGCGAACATTCGGAATTCATCGGGTTCCCAAAGTTTAATTTGAAGGACAAGAACTAAAGCCAAAGAAGAATATCTGTTTGTTGTCATATCATATTATCTAGGTGTAAATATTATCTGAAATAAAGATTTTTCGGCACTACAAAGAATTATAATCTGGAGAAGTTTCTTATCTCTAACACACAGCTATTAAATCAAGAACAGATAGAAAACCATAATAGAAAGGCGTTTACGAGCCGTAAGTTAAGATTCGTTTCATGAAAGTGTTCTTAATTTATAAGTAAATGTAAATACACACATCTTTATAATCTTTAAATTTGTTAGAAACTTCCTGAAGTGCTGCAACCAATGGGATACTTCTCCTGAATCCAGATTTCAGAGATTATTTCGGAACTTTCCCAAGAACATCACCACATATCGTATAATTTGGAAAATATGATCAAATTAATATCCGTATGAAAAATAGTTTAAATTTTGAATTGTATTTTTAAATTAACTTTAATCGCTCGGTTGGGATAATCTTGAGTAAATTCTGGCCTAGTATAATGGGAGGGAGAAACATACACCGAGAGAACAAGTCTTTCTTTATGATTAAATCGAAGTTTCTGTGAAAAATTCCTGCAACTAAAAAAAGTTCTTATTTAACCTTCACAAATGCAGTCACATATATTAATAACCGAGGTGGCGCGATTGTCAACCTGGAAAATGGCCACTATAACGTAAAGTTCCTTTCGTACTGAAATCTTGTCGTTCTTACGTGATGTCTATATCATTAGGTATGAATACGATGGAACACTTCCTTAATTAAACCTTAATGACCAGACGAAACATTTAAACAGAAGTCAAACTTACGGAAATTGGTTTTATTCCAGGACTATATCAATAGATCAGATATCACATTTCAACATAATTCACAACTCCAACACACATCCAACATCCTACACGAGCAACTGCTGTATCGTAGTTTTTATCTATCGTTCTTACCTCATACAGTCATACGTCACGTTCACTTTGACCTCAATTGTGTTGCCAACAGTATTTGTTTGAGAGAGAAGATATCACGTTAAGTTGTGAAGTATAACTGAGAACAAACTCAAAATTTACATAGGGAAAGAAACTAAAAAGGAAAGTTAATTTAGAATATACGTCACACTACAAACGAGCAAACTATTACCCAGGTCAAGCTTTACCAGATGGACGAATTATTCTCTTGTTTGGTTTCGGTATTTAATGATCCCATGATCCCCTAAGACTATATGAAGCCACTCTCCCAAATTTAGGGCCATGGCTTAGATGGAATTGGAGGGAGGGGGCTAGGGTCGTAACGAATTACACAAAATCCACATATTGCCTGTGGATTCGAACCTGAAGTACGAGAAGTCAGAACCCACAATTGCAGGGTGACTTAAGCTCTTTTACAGCTGGACTATCGGTATACACTCATGTTCATAAGAAAACAGAACACCTGAAAGAAGTCGAGCTATGACTTTTACTTTTACAGGATGTGTTCATTAGTCAGTACAGAATAAATGACTAGCATGTCGGTGTCATACGTGCCTGGTGAGTCGATGTAGCTAATAATTCATGTGAAAACCTCTAGCTCGTATCACCTGCTGTACGGATTGAGGCACAGAATCAAACAATGTGTAAATTGTGTCCTGTGGAATATCCATCCTGACTGTATTGACCCGCGTCCAAAGTTCATTAAGAGTTGCCTGTGGATGGTCGTACCGCTGCATCTGTCATTTAAGCATGTCCCAGAGATTTTCCATGGGTGATAAATCCGTCGATCTAGCTGCCACGGTGAAAGAGGAACGTTTTTTGTCCCTGAAGAAAATACGTGTTGTCACTGCAACATGCGCTTTTGGCATTGTCCTGCTGAAATATGTCCCCAGGAACTATCGTACTGCCCTGCAGGTGCGGAAGGGCGACCGGCCTTAGAATGTCATCGACGCAACGGACACTCGTTATGGTGGTACGACTGTCACGAGAGGTGATTTGTTTTCGCCCCCGATAGCACCCCAGGCTGTAATTCCTCGTATTGGTGCGGTATGCTTGGTTTTAATACTCTCTTCCTGTCGCCTCTCCTCTGTCGTCGACTGACACAGATGTGACTATCATTTTCACATAAGCAGAAGCGCGTTTTGTCCGAGAATAGGCAATGCTGTGCCATTCGTCACGCCACTCCCTGCGTTCGGTACACCATTGCAGCCTGACAGTTTGTTGCTGCGGTGTCTGATGAGGGGCGCTGACGAGCCTTCAGTCCGAACTGTAATAACCTGCAACGTTCTGTTATAGCTGACAAGGGAGAATGCGTCACAGTTCGCCACTGCTTCGCTAATGCCGTTGATGATGCAGAACGGTCACGCAAAGACATCCTCGTGAGATGACGGTTGTCCCTTGGCGTTGTCTGTGTACAACGTTCAGGACCTTCTCTTCGCGTCCTACGCCCTTCTTCGTACCATATCCTGCACACTCTCTTGCCACGATGGACACGCACTGAGTCCCACATGACAGGAAATCTCCCGGAGGGAAGCATTGCAGTCTCTCATGCCGAAAATGCGACCTCCGTCGAATTCACTAATGTGACTGCAAGACAGTCTTACACGACGACGAGGCATCCTCATCTGCTCACCTAGCATTGACATTCTGACAGAGCCACTAGGCGTCTATAACGAGATCAGTTTCCTGTCTGACATTGCGCAATCTGATTTGCCTAGCCCCTTTACGCATGCACCTATGACCTCGAAATGCTAATCATTATTACGATATTGTCTGATCAACATATTCTGTAAAAATCAAATTCGTAGCTGGACTTCTCTCAGATTTTCAGGTGTTCTGTTTTTCTAGAATATGGGTTTGCAAGTGAATAACGTCAGTTTCCTGAATGGCTGAGTTTGGAGCTCCCAGATCACTCAAACGGGATTCAGCTCGATAGATCCGGATTCATTCTGCTTGAGATCACGTACAAGAGACAATAAATAAAAGTTCAGTGCATGTGCATGCAGATAACGTAAACTAAGTTATACTGACTCAGTTCTAGAAAAATCTAGCTGTTATTTCTTAGTAATTAATCCGCAAAATGCTAATTTATATTTACTAGAAGTTGATGTTTAGTGTCTCTGTATTTGGTTTATCTCCGATAAATAGTATAACCTATAAATGGTATACGCAGAAATAGAAGTCAAAAGTGGATTGCAGAATATGATAGACAAATAATGGCAACACTGCTCTGGGATTCACGTGGAGCTCTCACAATAAACTTCCGTAAAGGAATGAGACAGTCACTTAAGGCTATTACTATTGAATATAGCTAGTAGTGCTGTGCTTTGAAGGAATCGTGGAATTTATCAGAGATAATGTCATCATGCTTCCCGACAGTGAAACACATGATATAGCCTGTCATCTCGGTGGAATATGATAAGGCATCCTGCTTACATTAGGGATTTATTAATCCCCTAGTTTCAACTCCCTGGGGCCGTAAAACACCATTGGCGAGACCGAAGATTTGACAGTAAAGGCAATGTAATTATCATGATTGTGTTATGATTGTGATTATTTCTCAGGATTCTCCTCCAAAGCTTCAGTGTTCTGACTTCTTCACAGGGCAAACTGAGCAACAGTTCGAAACTCACAGAAAAATTAGATAACTGTATATGTATCTAAGAGTAAATAAATTCGGTTCTATATAACCGTACATTTCGTATTTTGAGAACATAATCCTTTAAACTGAGCTTGTTTCGTTCAATAAAATAACAAAGGCATGTCTTCAGCGCACTGCTTAATTTGGCATTTAGCAATCTTTATTGGTGTTAGTTATTAAATGGTGATCAGACACTAGGCTCCTTGTCTTTGAGGTCAACATTTGTCATTGCATGAGAGGACACCCCGAAAACTACTTGAAACATTTTTCTTGTTTACTTTCTTTTTCAAATTTTCATTTGAAATTGTTTTATTAGTTCCGTAACTACGGAGCAACGTTTTGGGGAAGTTACGGTGCGAATAAATGCAGCTTTTTCTGCTCATAATCCGTGAGCAGTAAAAATACACACATTCAATTTTGTATTTGTAATGTGGTGCTTTCATGGTAATTTTTCTTTATTTTTTGCTCATGCAGTCATTAGCGCCGCGTGATATTTCAAGTTCTTTCGAACGGTAGCTTTAGCAACTTCGGAGAAGTCGCGTAGTGGCTTTAGTAAGGAAGAATTTGAATTATTGTCCTTTTAAACATTTAAATCAAATCTATAGCATGTCATTGATGGATATTTATTTTGATATCAAGGCGTCATTTCCTCGCAAAGACAATTCCCAATTTTAAAGAATTACACAATTGTACTATTTTAATATTTTTTGTCAAAACTGACAGCGAATTTGCTTGTAAATCTCCTATGCAATAGTTTAAATTTAGAGTGAAATTGATTACGATCGGTTTTAAGTATTGCTTTCTACAGGAAAGCCCAAGCCGGTCCGTTTTTTTAACTTACAGGTAAGTATGCGAACTCTACCGAGGATGAATAAAAATATGTCATATCTGAACGTGTTTATTTTCAGTGTTGAATCAATTAAACCTACTTAGTAAAAAAATACGGCCTAGAAAGACATTTGATATTTTTAGAGATTCTACACAGATATAGAACCACGGGTTTCTCCATCAAGGTATTAAAAAATATTATAATACAAGGAATTCAGACTACCGTTTTGTGTACTCGCATTTCTTTTATATCACGTTGTCAAAGAGGCTGTGATGGTGCAATAGCTAGTTTAGCATGCAGAGATTTCCTCTACTTTACATTATAGCGTGAATATTCTTTCAAGAACTTTAATTAAGAGCATTATTTACTTTTGTCGTTGGTAAATACATCTTGTAACTTCAGTTTTTCTTGGAAGCCCAGGAGAATAACCACAGAGATAACAGTTGTTTGTCAAAAACCGCTCATATAAAAAACTAAGCCAAACATACAGAAAGAACGAAGTGTAGGCATGAAAAATAGGTACAAAGCATCAGTTTGAAACAATGGCTTAGAAAGATGAAATAATCCATAATGTCAACATGAAGCTCCTGCACAATGCAAATGTGCACATAAAAGACAAAATGTTTCGATCTGTTTAATGTGAAAGAAGCAAGAACAGCTGTATTGTAACATGTATTAGCATTCAATCGGAAGGCAATACATGTAATAATAATAATGCCGAAATGTAACGGAATGCTAAACAAAATAATTAAAGGTTTTAAATTGTTTTTCAAATGGGGAATGAAAACAAGAAATAAAGCAAATTAATCAGATAGAATGCCTGCTAAGTTCTTACATCATGTAATTATTTTTTGAGGAATTAATCACGCAAAGAAAAACCTATAGTGTACGCTAAGTGGCCAAATTATTATGACCACCTGGTTGGTGCGCTGTTGGGCCAACATATATCCTTAATACTACTTTAATTTGTCTTGGTATGGCCTCTATTCAGTGTTGGTAAGTAACGGGATGTATTAGCCTAAATGCGATTAATTGCACCCTTCAGCGCTTGAAGATTTGATCGTAGCGTTTCCAACTACCTGATGACCCTTTCGACTTCATCGCACAAATGCTCCATTGGACTGAGATCCAGTGATTGAAGAGGCCAATGTTGTAGGGAAAAGTCTCCGTGGTGCTCCTCAAACCATTCGCGTACAATGTGAGCACTATGACACAGAGCGTTGTCCTGCTGTACGTATCCATCTCCATTGGGATAAACCATCATCATAACTGGGTGGACATGGTAGGCAACGATATTTAAATACCTTTTGGCGGTTAGACGTTGTTCCACACGATTCAAAGGACACAAACACTCCCACGAAAGCATGCCCCAGACCATAGCATTGCCTCCACCGAATTGAAAAGTAGTGACAATGCAAGATGGGTCCATGCTTTCGTGCTGCTCTCTCCATATCCTCAGCCTTCCATCTGCATGGTGTAGTTGAAACGTGATTCGTCGAGCAACATTACCATTTTCCACTCATTATTCAATGTCCAATTCTTGTGCTCCTGAGCAAACTGGTGGAGTTTCTTTTCGCTCGTTGCAGATAGAAACTGCTGACGGACAGGCCGTCTGCTTCTGTAGCCTATACGATGTAATGTGCGGCGAACTATACGTTGAGAAGCAATCGTACTTGGTCCCTGGATCAGATTACCTGTAATCTGACGAAGTACTGCTCGTCTGTTGAACTGGACATGTCTGCCTACTCTCCACTCAGCTCGAGCACCCAATAGCCGTTGACGACACACGCTCCCCTTCAGCATTTCACGAGTGCAGCCGATTCCTATAACAACTGGTCCTCTTGAGCATTTCACAAGTGCAGCCGTTTTCGTAATTCTCGTACCAGTGCTTAAACCACCCATGATCATTCCACGTTCAAAGTCCGTCAGATCGCATCTTTTATCCATTATTTCTTGTGCACTGCACTTCATCATGCTCTGCATGCCTTCAGGGTTCTGTTTTTATACAGATTCAGCCATATTCCGTCAGCAGCATCTACGTGATAGATACTTTGCATAAAATGGTCTGGTGGTCATAATAATTTAGCCACTCAGTGTATATCACCAGGATTAATTTTAGTTTCTTTTATTAAAACATGCAACAACACAGTAACACTTTGTTTATGTTACAATTAAAAATATATTTGAAGCCCATAATATTAGAAAGAAGTGTGGCAGCATGAGGAACATTTGAACAAGTCGTTTTGATTCTTAACACGAAGCTTGCGGCAAAGCCACTGCAACGGCATTTATACTGCTAAGCACAAAATGATTGCCCTACGACATACTGCTGGTTCGTGTACCTTGTACTGCGGCATTAAACCGAAAAAGATGGGATAACAAGTGACAACTCGAAAGATTAGCTCTTGTCAAAATGCCTGTGAGAAACACCCGTAGATTCCTTATTCGCCCGTGGGAAAAAATTTAAGAGAAGCCATAAGTGACGGTTTCAAACAAACTTTCTGAACAGCATCAAAAAGTTTTAGGATTGATTCGAATGCAACTTTAATGTGAGAGGTATAATTCAGAAATGAGCAAACTTGCGATTTAAGAAGTAAAATAATTGCGCAAAAGAAAGGTATCGCCCAGTGAGGATGATAAATTTTAGTTCTTTTTGAAACAGATTCATTAATGGAGATAAATGTAGCTATACTGAGACAAACTGCAGGATATATTCGGCTTCGAGACACATGCAGTTTGTCATAGGGTTACATACATGGAAGTAGGTTGAAATTTTCAGTAACACTCTTACTGTTTGTAAGAAATATCTGGGATTTGTAAAGTTAAATTCTACATATCATTCGTCGCGCCCCATGATAATCGAAATATCGTCTTCCAAGGAGGAGGCGACACTTAAATACAATCGGTTGTCATTACTCCTAGGTGAATAACCTCGTGCGTGTAACTGTTGGATAGAGTTCTCATCTAAAAAAGAATACATTATTAACCGGATGACCTGTCATAGAAAGACGTTTAATGATATGTAAAAGAAACGAAGTAGGTAACATAACAGACTCCCAAATTACGCATGTGTTCAGGGGAAAACGCGTCATAGTATACACCCTTAACAACAACACATGTGTTATGTCCAGAAAGAAAACTAACTGTTCGTATCAGCATAAAAAGCATCATCAAGATCGGAGAGCTGGAATTTATTTGTGTGACTTGGGTGGTAGAATGTACCAAACCTAAAGTTTTAGAAAAAAAAAAAATTCTGAGCGGAATTCCAAAAGATTTTAAGATGTACGAACAGAGACTACCGACTCATTCTACTACCGATAATGAGCATTTTGAAGAATAGCAATAAAATATTCCTCTTCTGAAAACAGATGTATCCACTGATTTTTAGACAAAGCTTGATAATTATGTGATAAAAGACTAACCCGTGTATATGCATCCAAACTCTTTCATATAGGCGCTGCTAGTTGCTAGCTCGGATACTTTGTGTAAGTAGGGACGTATCAGCTCTGTTTATGAAGAAAAAATTTTCATTTTTCCTGAGGAAAAATACATTAAATTATTTCCAAATAAAGAGAAGCAGCGAAACTCAGGACAGGGCATACACATGTGTATAGTAAAACATCTTTTGCTTCTACGGATTCAGGTCGAGAACAGCAGATTTTTGTTTTGCCCCGGATTTAAACTCTGACTAGCCATACGGATAAAATTTAATTTTGTGACAGAAAATCTATCCGACTTTCAAGTCAAAGCTTATAAGCGTGCTTTGCGTATGGTTTTCTTTCCATTCCACTGAACCAGTCATGCAGCGTAAACAATTTTTATCAGTGGCGCAGTTGGCCATTGGTTGATGATATCTCCCTGGCTCCGAAAAACGTTGACTCGAAGGGTACATCACCTCGCTGTCTAACATCGAATGTAATTTGTAAGGAAAATGTTTCAACTTTTCTATCATATAATAAATTTACGATGTCTTGACGGGATCAGTTAGTATTTCCCCGATTTCAGAAGGAAACGTCAAAGAGGTTGTTGTGTGATAGGATTCCGTCTAACATCTCTTCGTAAGGTATGAACTACACAAATTTCCTCACGTTTCACGAGATAGTCTTATTCCAGAATAAATTGCAAGAGATTTAGTGAATTGGATGAAAGGAAATCTCCATTAATCTGACTCATAGAATCACAAATCTGATTGCTTGTCTATTTTTCTTTAACACACCTTGGTTAAGTATTTCGAAGAACTTCTAGTATTAAAACATTTCAGAAAAATTATGATCGATGTTCGTAAAACATTACACAGCACTACGTGCAATGAATAGTTCATACTATGACTAGTGTGGGACTACGATATCTCTGTTTTTGTAGAAATCTTTTTCCCAAAAGCAAAACTTTCGCTGCATAACAAGTTCTATTTTTGCATTTTAAAATGGGACACTGCTGAGAAATAGTTTATTTATGGTTTAAGTACCCAAAGGTTGGCATTTTGCGCGAAAATGTACGACGTAAGAAATTCCTAATTCCCGGTTTAACAATTATGAATAAGTTAGAAAAAGAGTTAGAGAATTTTATGCAAAGCGAGATTCTTGTAGATCGATAGAAACTCTAAGAAGTGCGGCAGAGATTGAAAACTTTTGCGCGCAAGGTACGTTGTCGTGGAAAGGAACGCAAAAACTGCAACTTCAAATTGGAGAAAAAGCTATTGAAGAAAATTACTGAGTGTCGGGTGGTTAACCCGTGTAATATTACTTTAACAGTCACCAACAAGAATTTTTAATAATGATTTGGATGCACCACCTTAAATGCTAGAGCAGTACTCTATAGTTGGACGAGAGTGATTTATGTAGTGCTAAAATTTGTTCACGGCAAAAGCAAAATTTCTCTTGTAAGAAATGTTCATTTTTCATTTCGTTGAAGCAGTAGTGCAGGGAAAAAATATCACAATGTCAAGATAAGTAAGGTAAAAAATTGAAGCTCGTAATAGACAGAAATGTACTATTTGTCAAAGGTTTACCTAAAACGGTAATAGCAGAAAAACATTGATCTCTCTTATTATCTGCAAGAGAAGACTGGATTTTAGAAAAATATCATGTTATAAAGTTGCCCATCCTCGGAGTAGCAACCAAGAGAGAAGCACATGTCTTTCTTTTCGAAATATTAGGTGTGCAACTTAATTCTCGGCCATAGGCACGACACTTTGATAGCAAATTACAGCAAATCGAATGCTTACCTAATCAGGGAAATAATCATCATCGTGTTGGATACATTTGAGCCATCGGCCAGAGAGCTGCCGAATGCCACTGCGGAAAAAAGGAGGGCTCTTTCGAGTTCATAAAGTCATCAATACTTGTGTGAACCTACTCGAGAGAAGTGAAGTACGTATCACTCAGGTGATATTACAGGGAGCGAAAGAGTTAATAATCCGACGGGGCAAAATCTGAAGAATACACCGGGTGGGACAAAATCTTCCATCCCAGGTCGGTGATCGTATTTAAAGTCGTTTTCTCTGTGTCAGGACGCGCGTTATCCTGAAGCAACAGGACCGACCTTCTGCCCTTACCGGTGTATGGCTTTCTATAACGAAGTAAATTTCTCCGTCATTTTTATCCACGCCAGGATTCGAACCCGGGTCCCCTCATTCCGGAATAAGTTGCTCTACCAATTGAGCTACGCGGACGTTTTATTCTGATTCCTATCTGCCTTTATGTCGTGTGCGTCCTTCGGGCAGGTACGTCACATCTCCTGGTACGTTACATCATCTCCCCCCCTTTTTTTTTTTCGAAGTGCTGGAGGAAGGATTCTCTTATTTTTCCTATCTCGCGGTGTGGAAATAACATCACACCAATGCGAGATTTTGAACGGTCGGGTCATCCGGATAGTTCTTGCGCCATTATAACGAAGTAAATTTCTCCGTCATTTTTATCCGCGCCAGGATTCGAACCCGGGTCCCCTCATTCCGGAATAAGTTGCTCTACCAATTGAGCTACGCGGACGTTTTATTCTGATTTCTATCTGCCTTTATGTCGTGTGCGTCCTTCGGGCAGGTACGTCACATCTCCTGGTACGTTACATCATCTCCCCCCCCCCTTTTTTTTTTTCGAAGTGCTGGAGGAAGGATTCTCTTATTTTTCCTATCTCGCGGTGTGGAAATAACATCACACCAATGCGAGATTTTGAACGGTCGGGTCATCCGGATAGTTCTTGCGCCATTATAACGAAGTAAATTTCTCCGTCATTTTTATCCGCGCCAGGATTCGAACCCGGGTCCCCTCATTCCGGAATAAGTTGCTCTACCAATTGAGCTACGCGGACGTTTTATTCTGATTCCTATCTGCCTTTATGTCGTGTGCGTCCTTCTGGCAGGTACGTCACATCTCCTGGTACGTTACACTTCTCGTCTCCATTGAGTCACTCACACGAATGAGTTGCTGACAATAACGCTCAGCATTGACCGTTTCATCAGGTTTGAGCAAGTCATAGTGCACAACACAGCGCTGATCCCACCATATGCACAGCAACAATTTCCTGGCATGGATATTCGGTTTGGCGGTACTAGTGGTAGGCTGACCTGGGTAAACCCACGATTTGCGCCGCTTAGGATTATCGTAGAGGATCCACTTCTCATCACAGGTCAAAATCTTGTTGAGGAAATCCTTCTTCTTGAATCTGGAGAGCAAGGACACAGCAACATCGTAGCGCCTAGGCTTGTTCGCAGCTGTGAGTTGGTGGGGCACCCAACGGTCGGTCCTCCTTGTGAATCTGTTCAAGCTTGTGCAGGCGCTTTGCAATAGCTTGCCGTGTTACTCCGAGTTCCTGGGCCAGCTCTGGATACGTGCGACAGGGATCCGCCTCCAACATTTGTTCCAGTTTCTCATCGTCAACTTTCTGTGGCTATCTCGGACGTTCTGCATCACGGAGATCGAAATTTTCCTGCTTAAACCGCTGGTACCACTTCTTACACGTACTGTAGGACACAGCAGCCTCACCCAAACAGCACAGATCATTTTCTGGGCTTCCGCGACACTTGATTTCAGCTGAAACGTGAACAGGGGGCAGTGCCTCAAATGTTGCTTCTCGAATGACATTGCTTTTACCGTCAACTTTCGTCCCTTCTGTCACTACAGCTGTGAGCGGTTATTATTGCTTGGAAAGATGTTGGATGGCGCTGCAATCAGCCATTATCGCACACAGCTATTTGCATTTGCTGACGTTCTATGATCGCTTGCGGTTATGGGCCGATAATTAAGTTGCACACCTAATATGTTTAACATGAGCAAGTTTCATAGCTATTACCTGTTTGAAAGATTACTATTCCATTGTAGCTTAAGAAGTAAAACACCTGTAAATTCCAATAATCACGATTTCTCAAAAACACTGAGCATATCATGTTTTTTTTTTTTTATTGGAGGTTTAACGACCACCGTGAGCAACTCAATGGGATATAAGCAGTCGTCCGTCCCTAATTTAGGGTCACTGGTTCCAGGGAAGGGAGAGAGCTAGTGCCGTAAGACAAACACAACATCCATGCCTCACCGGGATTCGAACCCGGACCCCTTTCGGACGAATGATCAGAGGCCATCGCTTGGACCACTGCGCCACCGGGGCGGCGCATATCAAGTTTCAACATTGCTTCTGATTTTGAAATGCAGAAGTATGATCACAGCAGCTTTTAGGATTATTCGGCTATTTTTCAATGAAGAGATAATGCACTACTGTTTGTGAAAACTGCCACACCAAGAAACAATTGTGCTATTCAAATGAAATGTATATAACAGATACCTCATGTTACAGGAGATAACTGTAACATGAGGTATCTTGTTGTGCTGCAATAACTGATTGTATTTGTAGAGCTATACCAGAATGTTTGGCTTCAAAACCCAGTATCATGTGAAGCCACCTGGAGCAAAAAATACGAGTTACAGCCTCTACACGGCGCGGCATTGAATGGAAGATGTTTTTGATATCTCCCTGGGGAATAGCCTACCAGGCTGCTTCTATGCGAGACCCCAGTTCATTTGTGGTGACTGGCGAAGGCGCTTTACGGGCCGGTCACTTAGCTACCATGTCCCAGACATGTTCGATGGGAGGCATATCCTGCGAACGTATAGGAAAGAAGCGGTATCTGTCGTGCATGGAAGATATCTGAACATTCCGGTCCACATGTGGCCAAGCATTATCCTGCTGCAATATAGCGCCAGGACACTTGTGAAGAAGGGGTAACGCCTCTGCCTCTAAAACATCTGATGTATTGCTGGCTGTTGAGTGTTCCCTCAAATCTTATCAGGCGAGATCTCAAACTGAACCCAATTGCGCCCCAAAACATGACGCTTGGCGTTGGGCCGGTGTGACGCTGCTAAATGCAGGCTGCAAGAAGCTGTTTACCACGATATCTTCGAAAACATATGCGACCATCATGTTGCATAAAGTTGAAGCGTGACTCGTCAGGAGAAATGAGATGTTGCCAATCAGCGCACTAATGTCTGTGTTCGAGACTCCATTGCAGCCTTAAGCGTCTGTGGTTGAGGGTCAAAGGAGTGGATAGAAATGGGCTGCTAGCAACCATTTCATTGTTAAGCAGACGACGTCGAACTGTGCTTGAAGACAAAGACTGGCTTGTGACAGTGCTCCACTACTGCGCAAATACGGTTGCTGTCGCTGTATGATCTGTCACTGCCATGCGGTAGAGGTGTCTGTCATCCCGAGCCTCATCTTTCCACTGATGCTGCGTTCGCATCACTGTACTGGCGTTTTGTACCGTACAAATGGCAATTCATCGGTAGGAAAATGCAGCTTCTCTCATCCCAACATTCCTTACTAGCTCAAAGTCTTTCAGGTGTTCGTAATGCGACCTTCGTCAGCCACGGTGCTTAGTGAGACACAAAGAACACCCTTTCGACTCAATGTCGGCTCTTCACTGCTTGCAACATCTCGTTTGATCCAGCTCTTTATACCCAATACCGGACAGTTCAGAGCGTGGTGCTCCGAAACCGCATGCGCATTCCACTGTCATTTTAGTCATTTTCATGTCCCATTGTATTGTACATATCCTGTATGTTTCAAGCTAATATCTGCAGTCCCTCATGGTGTGGCAATTTCAACAAACAGTGCTGTACTTCTTTCTCGAAGAGAGTGCAAAGAAACCATCTGGGCAAGTCAGAAAAGGAACTGAAGGACGCCAAACATTTCAGCCAATAACACTGACTTGAGACCTAAAACCGACCTCCTTAGGAATATAGTATAATCTCTTCACATATACCTCATATCGAAGTCTGATTTCTTTTAGATCAATAACTTGCTTGCATTTAATGCTGTCTTCAGGAAACGCGGATCTTGCGATTCATTATTGTGTAGTAAATTTATCTACGAAAGTGTTCCCAGAAAGTGTTTGCTTTGTGAGAGGAAGTCCTGAGAGCAGGATTCAGTGAACCAATGTCACGCCTAGTCGTTTTAGAAACGGCATTATTAGGACTGAAGGCATCTGTTATAGTAAGTAAAATATTGGAAATTTCCTACGTATATGTGAAATGAATAGGGAAAACAAATCGAAATATACAACATGGAAAATGAGAAGTAAAGTTCTTGATCCAATGGCGCTCCTGTGCCGATGTGTAATAGCATGCTTGAAGTTAGCAAAAAGACTGGGATTTAAACATTGCATTTGGTAATAAAGAGCCTTGTCGAGGGGTTATAAATTCGAAAGGGAATACATGAAAGTTTGTTGTTTTCCAATTTGCTTAAAACAAACTAGTGAATAAACTACTCAGAGTTATAATCCTTTAGTAACTTTTCCTTGCGCAGTTATAACTTTTCTGAGGTAATAAACATTAATGTCATTTTTTCGTTTAGATTTAAGTTTTTGAGTTACTACTATAATTAACTGTTACATTCTCTGCAGATATCTGTCGTGTTTAGCTCACGAAGATAAGTATGCTCTTTATGATAAGTATGCCGTTTTAAACAGAGGGCTTTATAAACTTTACACAATGCGATATTCTTGTAGCTAGATGGAAGCTGTAAGTCCAAATGGGCGTTGCGTTTTTCTACAGAAAGGCGATGTGGCCTTCATTTGAGCGTATGGAGGATTGTTTTAAATATGCGTAAAAAATCTTGAAGTTTCCGGACATATAAAGTTATCAACTAAATGAAAGAGAAGTGGTAATCATTGTTGTTTCTTGTTTGGTGCAAAAAGTACATCTTGCTTTAACGCTTTACTGATCATTAACATTAAAATCACACTCGTTGACAAAAATACCGCATATCATAGGTTTACTTCCCATACATTTTAAGTCCTTTTCTTCATAAAGAACACCTAAGAGTTGGTGCGCAAGCGCTTACTTACAGCGTCCTACAGGTGTATGGTATATTCACTCTATAGTTCGTCGAAGCTGTTTGTTTGGGATTTTAACGACAACCGTGAGCAACTCAATATGCTAAAAACAGTCTCGTCCGTCCCAAATTCATGGCCGCGGGTTCGTGGGAAGGAGAGAGAGCCAGCGTGTCGTAAGAGAAATTCACCACCCATGCCTCAACCCGGACTCGACCCCGAGTTCACTCAGATGAACGGCCAAAAGCCATCTCTTAGACCACTGCGAAAGCGGAGCGGTTGTCGGAGATGTTCTGAGTAATGTCGTAGTTACTTCCACCAATGTCGCTGCTATTTGTTGGGCAGGAAATATGTTTCTTGGAAATCGTTCGTTCTGCAACACCATTCTGCGGCGAATCTAGCCGAAATAACACTAACTTTGTAAAAATGTGCAAGATAATGGAGATTAAAGAATGGCGCATTTTTATCTTTTATTAAAAGCATGGGTTGATTCCAAGTATAGGATAAATTCAAAATGTGGTAATATCACACAACAGACAGAACTAGATGTGAATGCTCTTTAGAGTTTGTGCGTATAGCCTTTCTGTTTATGATTCATCTCAATATTTCGTGGTAAATCATGCTATTCACAAAGTTACTCCAGAAAATATTTTGTTGTTATTGCGTCGCCTCACAAGTATCTTTATTTTAATGTTATTTCATTAGCTGAACCGTTATAAGTTTTTTTCGCGCAAAGGGCATTAAATCAAAACATACACTCTCAGTTTTTTAGAAGAAAGACACTTTTCTGATGGTTCATCTTAAAAGGAAGATTTTTAATTTAAGAAACGTTTCTAAATATGAATAACCTAATTTTCGTCATTTTCTTTTCTTTTTTTTTAGTGTAAGCAATTTCGTAACAGATTCGATGTAGCCGATGCAGCATTGTGCCAATATTTTTAGGACAAGGAAAATGTTAACCTGAAAAGCAGGGCAGAAGAACTACGTTGTGTGGGAGTGAGGTAATGAGGGGAATCTGTAAAAATATGAGCACTGTGCAATCATCTACTTAGAAAAGGTATCTCTGAGAAGAAACACTTGGGCAAGTGGTCTGATGAGCTGACTCATGACCCCTTGTCCGAGCTGGGTAAGGCATAGGTGGTGTGTATGCCTCATGATAATAGCACTCTCCCCTTCCTGGGTCCAGTGGTCACAAATTAGGGCCAGGCGACTACTTATATACCTTAGAGATGATCGTGGTGTTCGTTTAACTACGAAACAAGCAAACAAAAAAACACTTGCCGTTCTTTGCTAAGACTGCCTCAGTTAGTTTCGCTGTAAACCAGCGGAGGTAGTACAAGCTCGTTGGAGGTACACGCTTTAATTCCATGAGAAAACAGAGCAGCCTGAGTTGAAAATTTTCACGAAGTTACTTCTTCCTAATGATGATGTAAAATCAACGAAGTAGGGTAAAGAATTTGATAAGAACAAAATAAATGCAGACGAGCAGCGGTTTTCTTGTCAATAGTTCTGAAAGTGAACGAAACTTTTGCATAACATAACCACTTACACACACCTTCAAATCAGCGATTGTTGAAGTACTTTAATATTTATCCACTTTATTATCCAAATCACGCAACCAAATGATTTTTCTGTTCCCAAAATTGAAGAACATTTGACTGGTGGACGATTTTGTGAAGAGTTTACGTTACAACAAGACCTGAACTTCCGAAGAAAACAAGGAAACAACATATTGGCACAGGCAGGGCCTGAACGGATACAAAAAGATAAGTAACTTATTGGAACAAATACCTTCATAAAGGTGCTGATTGTGTAAAAAGATGTGCTGTCCAGTAACATTTCACATCTTAAATGTTTTTCTACTTCGCTTTCTGTGAATTCCATAATTCAAGTTGTTCCATCTCAGGTGTTTTCAGCGTCACGCACATATATGTGAGTTAGTGTGTGCATGCTTGTGAAAAAGTTTTGTTACACGTTAAAATATCTTCAGAAATATGCTTTTAGATGTTTCCCAGTAACATGTGTTCAAATAGTTTTGATTAGTATGTATGCGAAGAGAAGTCAGAGATTTACTTCCAAAGAAATCAGTGCGATATATATACTGTTCACACAACATTTAATGGAATGTAGCAGTTTTTACACATGGAAACATTGATTTAACTAATTAATCGAAATTCACTTAAACAATCTGAATATAAGCAAAAGTTTTGAGAGAATCAGCGCCATTTTCAATTAGTTGAAACATGTTTAAATGCTTTCTTCTGTTACAGAAAGACTAAAAGACGCAACATCGGGAAGTTAATTTTATCGTTCTTGTTTTAGATACACAAGGCGCTGTGACAACAATGTAAAACAAATTATTTGTTGAAAAGCAACCAGTGCTAAAACAATATTAGGAAACACTTTATTTGCACACAATTTATTTCAGGAATTATTGCCTTGATGAAACATTGAATGACAACACTCGCTTTTACTGTGCTGAAGCGAATAAGAAAACCAAAGGTCTGCTTAACAAAATAAACAAATTTTATGTGTTTTGTAAAAGTGTAATATACTTTTAAAAAATATGAAGGTCATAAGACAATTAGTTAGACCTTAACCATTCATCTTTTAAGTATATCATTTCAAAATGTTCCTTTTGTGCACATGACGCTATGGAACAAGCAATTTCCTCGTCTGTTCGAGTAAAGTATGTCGTGCATATATATATTAATACTTTCTGCAGCGCTGGAAGCACTGAAAGCTATAAATGAGTTTCGAAATGTCTCCAACAAAATGGATGCGAACAATCACAGAATAACAAGAAACAACTATAACAATATGTTAACCGTTTCTCATGCTAGCTGGTGGCCTAGGAAATACCGAAAGATCGAGAACAACATGTGACACCTTAATGAGTAACTAAAGGTGTCTAAATCGTATAACAACATTTTTAAATTACACAGTCAGTTTGTCTTTTTGGTTTACATTTTGTAGTGCACTGATAGTACCATCGCATGAGAACATCAATCCCAAACTTTAAAATTTCGTGATCTTCAAACAGAATTCAAGATGTTAGTCACATGTTAGGTAGAACTACGTTAGGTTTATTGAATATAAATCAGGATCACCTGATTGTGAGAATTTAATTATCTATGAAAACATTTAAGACCATTTAAGACCCAGGATTACAAAGTTTTAAATTATGTTTTTGTGGTGTTAAGAAAATTTGATCTTATAGCAACTGAGACTTTTCACTACGAGATTTGCCCTATTTATTAAAAAAATTCAGTTTAATTTACTAGAATAAACTGTCAAACAACGTGAAATTTCACGGGTTCATTACAAACGCAGTCCCGATGTCTGAACTGATGCAGTGGAAAGTGCGTATTCTAAAAGCCATATAAGGAGATATTTCTAAAGGAATACTTGAATTAATATATCTTAATTTGTAAAAGCCGAATATTACTAAGCTTGCAACAATCTGCGTGGCGGATAATCATGCAGATTTCTGTTAGGTGTGCTAAACGTCCTAGTTCAACACGAACATGTAAATGTTGAATAAGTAGTTTGCAAAGGTATTCTTTTTCAGCTTTAGGAAGTTGTAATGCTAATGCTCAAAGGGAAATAATTGAAGGTAAATATTTATCTCATTTTCGCAATAACGAAAGTAGTTAATACCGCTCTAGCTGTTGTTGTCGACTTAGCCAGCGGCATGCAATCAAACTTACACAAAAATTAAGCCATTCCTCCTCCATAATTTAGTGGAAGGTAAAATAAACATTCATTGCTGATGAGATTAATCATTTCCTTCGCTTTCGATGACCCAAATTTAATTACGTTCATTAAATCCTGCGCCTCTCATTTCATTTCTTAACATTCCACTTCCTAACCGGAACACTCATGTCTTGCTGCAATCGACACTGGACTAACAGCAGAATCTTGAAATGGCAAAATTCTGTGTAATCGCTTTCTTTATTGCGAATCGTATATCACTGTCCCGACTGAACTTTATAATGATCAAGTCTTCATACGTAAACCAAAAATTCTTCTTCTTTCGCATATTACTCTTTCCATGTGTAACGTAAAAGAAAATTCACTTTAGTTTTTATTTACAAGCATGCCAATTAAAATTCTTACACCGTTGCATTAAACTCATCATTATGATTCAACAATTTCATTTAAGCACATAAGACGACAATACTGTGATGAAAAGAAGAGCAATGATTGAAACACATTTAATGCACAAAAGGAACCACCGCATATATTTACATTTATGTTCATAATTTTGAGCGCGCGCACAAGATATGTGTTTTAATATTGTACCCACTGATCAGGAGAAATGAAAGTATTTTCTGAAACATAATGACAAAAGCAAAGAAACAAAGCATCAGATTACTCAGACTGCTACATTCATTGTGGAGTATAAGGGGATTCAGCTGAACATCACATCATCATTAATGAACTGCTTCACAAAAATAGTTTGGTTTCTGAATGCCAGGATTCATGGAAATCTTCATGTGAAGAGGGGAAAGAAAACAAAAGAAACAATACGATGAAGATTGGAAGAGGGTGGTGATATTTATTTTCCCCATTGCTGAAAGAGACCGGCTCGTTCGCACCGGCAGTTGGTTCCCCACAGATTGCATCTGCAAGATGAATTGGCACAGCAGTCATTTGGCTTGCCATCGCAGCTGCTTCCTCGTCGAATGCAAGCTCTCCTGAAATCAAAGAGAAACCTCCAACTTAAGCACAAGAAATAATTCTTTAAGCACATGTTTTTAAAAAAATTGTAATCCAATAAAGGAATAATTATCGCTAATTATGGAATTAATGTTTTGAGCACTAAATAAGAAGTCTAGTTAGTGGTAAATACATTCGAACCTGTATAAAACGAAGCTGAAGTGAAAGTTAAAAACAGTCGATGCTCACGGTTATAACCCAGCAGATCAAAAAAGTATAAGTTTTGAATTTTTGGCATATTGCAACATGTCAGGTTCAACTAGTCAATGATTATCAATTAATCGAAGGTAAATAATACTTGTTAATTAAGGATATAACTATCAATAAAATATGAATGAAAACTGCAATGAGAAAAATATTTAATTAATGCAATTTTTTGTTAAATGCAGAAATTTGGAAGTTCACCTGTTTAAATTTGTTTCGTTGTTTACCCATTATATCTGAAATATGAGTCAATTATTGCTTATTTGGTGCTTGTTATTTGATGATCGCAGCTACTAACTGGTTTTCAACGATTTCGAACGCAGTGGTTGACATGTCTCTAGTTGCAAAATAAACTCTAAGATTTTCTTAACTTTCAATTGCAAGTCTGTTTAAAATTGTTTTCTTCCCTATAATAATTCTTCTTCAGCGCTTAATTGGTGTCCACAGTTGAGTGAATTCCCTGTCAAAAATGCTTCCTTTCAGCACTCGAAGAACCATCACTGAATTTTGGAATAACAGTCCTGGTGGCGTAGTGGTATAAGTGCTGAAATCTGACAGCTCAGGAAAGTGGTCCGGGTTCGAATCCCATATAAGACATGGATCGTATGTTTGTCTTACGGCACTAGCTGCCTCCCTTCTCTGGAACCAGTGGTCTTAAATTAGTATCGAGAGCCTGCTTACAGCCCATTGAGTTGCTCACGGGAGGCCTTTAAACCCCCCAATCAAGAAAATAAAGATAAGCTTCAATTTGTCATTGACTTTTTTAAGATCGTAGAGGGAGAATTTGGTTGAATTCCACGCTTTTTCGCAACTTAATTTTTTTTACTCCTCTTCCTACTAAACTGAGTGTTTCGATTTTCTCACTGAGCTTTAAAGTTATACGCTTGTTTGAAGCCATAATTTTTCAATCTTCGTAAGCACATTGGGCGATTGAGCAGTTGAACTCCAACTAAATTTACCAAATGTGACCAACATAATTCTTTGTTACCGAAGTTAAACTACTTTAACACCGCCTATTAAAGAGCGGGTTGACCCTATGAGAGATATGCAATCCCAATCAGGAATCACGTCGCTAACGTGATGTCATTAACCAAATGTCCTGCACATGCAACAGGTTCCCCGAGTAGAGATGAAGTCCGCAGTGGTCTAAGCGCTGGCTTCTGACCATTCGTCCGTGATGGGTCCGGGTTCGAGTCCCGGTGAAGCATGGATGTTGTGTTTGTTTTATGGCACTGGCCCTCTCCCTTTTCTGGAACCAGTAGCCCTAAATTAGGGATGGGCTACTGCTTATAGCCCATGGAGTTGCCCACGGTGGTCTTTAAACCTCCAAATAAAAAAAAAAAAAGAGATAAAGTCACTGAAAAGTAGCAAGGAGAAAGTACAAAAGACAGCCTTTTCCCAGAAAATGTGTGTGTCTGTGTCAGGGCAGAATGAAGTAAAAAAGGAGCTGAAACATTCTTGTCTTCATGCAAACTGACCTTTCTGTATGGAAAACACGCGTTATGTAGAGAGTACATAATAACTAATTTTCCGGTGAAATACAACTTATTTTGTTTGCTGATAAGCCTGCTGAACTTCCGTATATGTGGTTTTTCCAAAAAATGTTGTTCGTAAGATGCGGTTAAAATGGCAAGGAAGATACTACGTAGTTCAAGGGATCTCCAAAAACTTCAGTTTATGCGAAACTTCGTATTATGCGCATTCGTCACACGTGAGTTAGTCTGTTTTATAAAGAAATCACACTACAGAAATTTTAGAAATTTTCAAAAATGCTTAAAAAAAGTAAACAAATAAGCATACGAAATATGATCACATGAGCACACATCCCGATGTGCATTAATTATAATCACCGCTATTTAGATTCAATCTTAGTAAGCCGCCAGATTAAAGGATACGTCAGTTAGGATAAGCGTTGAAATCTTGCTGACGTCATCAATCGACTGTATCGCTGTCCGCCTTTAGAATCCCCACACATGAGTAATACGCGCCACGGCATTTTACTTTCTTGGTTACCTCAGGGAAATTATTCTCATACAGAACTGTCTGTGGGGTGCTCCTGCATATCTTTCCGCCGCTTATGAGACGTGGTACTCTCTGTTGTTTACTTGAACTATCTCATTTTTTATTACTTTCCGATCTTGCTTTTCTATTCCGCGGAATTATATTTGTTTGGTTTGTCGTACCTATAAATACTGTCTTGTCATTTGATCTTCACTTTGCAAATCCGTTGTACGTTTTCTCTGTACGTCACGGTTGGTTTCCACTCGTCAGATTCATTTCAGTTTTTCACACATCTCCCTTGCCTCACTGGTTGGTGTCTTGAACTCTATTGTAAAATTTGTTGTTTTAATATCCCTGATGTCCAAAACGTAAGAATAAACGTAAATTCTACGACTAAGGAGCATCATGGGGATAAAATAGCTTTCTAACAAATGCACTTAAGTGCGGTGTGACCTCTGAAGGTCTTCCATGATGCTCAAGCCGTCTACAAATTTGTTGTGAGCACGTGACAGCTACAGAGTGTGTTATAACGAAGTAAATTTCTCCGTCACTTTTGGTCTACGCCGGGATTCGAACCCGAGTCCGCTTATTCCGGAACAAGTCGCTCTACCAACTGAGTTACGCAGACGTTCATTCTGATTGCTATCTGCCTTTATGTCGTGTGCGTCCTGCTAGGCAGGTACGTCACTTCTCCCCCCCCGGAAGGGGGCCGGGGGCATGGCCCACGGGTCAGCCGTGACAATGAATCGTTGCAGGCAGCCATCCGCTGTAGAACGTGCACTCGAGAACTCCCAGTCAATCTAGTGTGTGGAATGCAACATCACACATCTTTTTTTATTTTTCGAAGCGATGGAGAAGGGATTCTCTGATTTTTCCTATCTCGCGGTGTGGAAAGAACATCACACCAATGCGAGATTTTGAACGGCCGGGTCATCCGGAAAGTTCGGGCGCCATTATAACGAAGTAAATTTCTCCGTCATTTTTGTCCACGCCGGGGCTCGAAACCGGGTCCCCTCATTCCGGAATAAGTCACTCTACCAACTGAGCTACTCAGACGTTCATTCTGATTGCGATCTGCCTTTATGTCGTGTGCGTCCTGCTAGGCAGGTACGTCACAGTGTACATGGGCAGGAAGTCAAGTTGTGTCTCAAAGTAGTTCATTCTATTTTTCATGTGTTTAAGCGACGGAGTGAGAAACTGCATGTCTGAGACAGTGAACATATGGATCATTTTATCCGAGGCCGAATTATCGGCAAACTCGAAGGAGGCCGGACTGTGATCAATGTCGTCAGAGAAACTGGAGTGGCACACATCATAGCGTCACGTCTTTGGTCTGCATTCAGGAGACACAGAACAGCTGGCAATTGTTTTCCTGCATATCATTCCAACTGTAGGAGCCAGTGGAATGACCGTTACTTTGTCATAGTGGCAGGACCTAGTAGCTAAGGTACAGTACTTAAGGCCCAGTTTGCCACTGGTATTTAAGATGGCATAGTTGTGTGAATTTTGCGGCAAACCAGCAGGACTATATACCCGGAAACCCCTACGATATCTATCATTATCCAAAATGCATCGTTACAACATGCCATGAAAGGTGTGTCTCACGTTGACTGGTCTTCAGGTCAATAGGCCAAGATAATGTTCAGAAATGAAAGCCTCTATAGTCTTTCGTTGGATTCCAAGTGACATTTGATCAGGATAGAACATAAGGCTGCTTATAATGCCAGAAACATAATTGAATAGGACATGTATGGCGGGCGCAGCGCTATAGTACGTGCCGATATAATGGCTAATAGACGCATAGAACTGCAGGAGATGAATCGTGGGATAACCACCTGGCGGTGGTACTGTATTGATGTGGTCCTTTGCCACGTTCATCTGTTTTATGGTGCTGTGGATGCAGATTTTATTTTTATGAAAGATAACGCCCGTTCTCACCACACGGCAGCTGTGTATGAAGTATTGGATTGTGAGGACAGACGCCGGATGGAGTGCCCAACGCGCTCCCCTGATCTCAATTCAATCGATCGTTCATGGAACGCTATAAGGAGACTATTGCGTAAAGGAACTCCTTACCAGAAACCATTCCCTCAGTAGGGGTCTCCACCGGGACTGGGAGAATTTACACTAAGAACTTGTAAACGACTTGGTGCTAATCAGGACACACTGGTTCTCGACATGCATATTGCTGTACGAGGTGGACATATCCCTTACAAAGGCCTTCGTACTGTAGTCTGCTTATGAAGTACTGATGGAAGAGTGTCCTGGAAGACAGGTGAGCCTGTATTTTTTTCGCAATATATTTTGTTTTATTTCTATCACATATTGCTCATGTTTTTTGATGTCGTACGTTTCATTTTGCTGTTGCTATTAACATCGACATGCTTTACATCTGTAAGATCCCTTTTTTACAATTTTGAGTGGTCAAAATATATGCCGTGCTTAAGTATTGGGCAGCGATGTATTTGAGGTTCTCCTTGTGTGTCTTAAATTCGTCATTTTTGTGCTCTAACATTGCAATTTCTTTCCATTTTCTTCGATATTATAATTTTCTTTTTACTAACTGCTTGTGTCTTTCATTTTTATTTCTTCTTGATTCTTCTGAGAATGACATTTGCATGTTCTTGTATCTTGCATACTGTTATCATAGGTTGCATAGGTGAGTAGTAGTAATAACAAACTGCCGGGAAATGAATTTTGCTTTCTTGTCATAACATTGATGATTTCACCCTCGTCTGGAACTACATTTTGGCAGCACAAAGTAAATCATGAAATGAGTTTTGTGTGTGTGTGTGTGTTAGAGTGGGAGAGAGAGAGTCTTATGAGCTTTATTTTCTTACTTATTTTTGTAGTTTATCGAGAGTTCTGAAGCTATTTCCACATCTTTTCACAAAGGTTTACTTTTGTAAAAATAAAGGCTTTCTCTTTGCAATAAATGAACATCGTTACTTATACTGTTCCTACAAGAAAGCACGCATTGCAAACATATACTTTCCATCAGTTGATTTACCCATAAAGTGTGGCACTATCGGCAGACGATCTGGTGGCAGACACCACAGACAGGCAGTTGCAGCAAGGGAGTTTCATGGGGCTTTAGATGATGATGATATTTCCATCATTAAACTGATTTCACGATTAACACCGAAGTCACACAGTGGGTAAGATACAAGGATATGCTATTCAGCAATAAACTGCATCACAATTTGCACTGAACTCACACAGTCTATAAAATCGTCATTACGACTTTTCTTAAGAGGAGTTTCCATTAGAGCAATAGTGCCGTTCTACCTGTTTGGTCTGTATTTATTATCTTTAATTGAAGCAAAATGGATGCTCATAGAAAGCAACGCGTTCAACGCCTTTCTCATAGACAGCCCAGGTAGCACAGCCTGGCAATTTAACGTAGACCCAGCACTGAGCCACCGTCTTCTGTTTCTAAAAGACGGTGGTTCAGTGTTGGTCCTACCTTAAATTGTAAACTGTGCTACCTGGTAGGCATTATGCTGTGCCATAGCAGGCGTTGCATTACCACGTGGGTTGTGAAAACTGAAAACCTCTGATGATGATGTACCTTTGTAACACTCCTGCTCCTTAACGGCAGGAGCTCCGAAAAAGAAAAAGTAAAACACTCCTCACCTATGGTAATTATTGTATGCATCTTCTGTGGCATCAGCGCGTGTGGGTTTTACAACTGAAGATGAGGAAAAAGTGTATTTGGACGACGAGTCGAAATTTTAACTTCAGAGCACAGTCGGACGCTTTAGTGTAAGTGGCAAACAATATGGATCGGTGCAATCTTTGAGCACTATTTTCGCTGTCCCAGCAGCCGATGATGGTGTGATGCGGGCAGGTTTTGGTATTAAGGATTTGGATCCCTGAAATTCGTGGACACATTTATGACCTACGTATTTACCGGCTGCTCTTATCAAATCGCATGCGCCCTGTCATTCATGTTACTCCTATTTCGCGACAGCAAACAAATTTTCAAGACAATAATGGGGTTTCTCCTTACACATGGACTACACAGGTGTAGCTCAAGAAACACACAGTGAATATTACCCATGTTTTAGGAACGCGGAATTCATCGCATACCAATCTACCAACACGTTGGGGTATGTGAGGAAAGAAGATAAGCTGCTCCACCGTTCTTCGTCCAAGAATTGTGGGGTACCAAACAGAATGCATGGTTATAAATTCCTTCCGACTTTTTTGACATCCAATGGAACCTATGACAAGAAGATTGTGGTCCGTTACTCGGGCAGAAATTATCTTGACATAATGTGAGAAAGATTATTCATAATATTAGTGTTTATTTCCCGCATCAAATGAAATGCTGGAAGCATAACCTAAAAATGAAGATGTAAGCAAAAGCGAAAGACAGATACTAAATAAATTAGTAATTTTTATGGAACACTTCTCAGCAATTTTTAATTTTCGACGAGAATAAGAAAACTTAAATTCCCAAATTTTCGACGATACTCTGTTTATGTGCAATAATATTGCTATGCATTTTGATGTGATTGGAAGCGCGATAATCTTCTCCGGCTCTCACACGAAAAACAGCTGGCACTTCAAAAGTGCTTGTCCAGTAAACAGTTTTCAAAGATTTTCCATATACCAGATGGTGTGGCATGCATTTATTACTAATTAATACACAAACTACAAATGTATCGAAAAAGAAAAATACTTTCAACACATTTTTTTAAAGGTCGTTCTAGTCTCACAAGCTTTTTCATCATAGTTCTGTTAAACTGGTCAAAATTCGTTCAGTTCTGAATGAAATCGAGAGTGCATGCTGGATAATTCAGTATTTAAGAATTAAGATGCAATAGCTAATACAATAATGATACACCTTTTTGAATCAAATGCTGTGAAATTACAGAACAGACTAATTCAGTGACAGTGAAAAGTCTTGCGGTCATATGTTGTGACATTGTTGTGTTACGATGGTCGCTAAAAAGTATTGCATATCACGAGATTTTTAGCCTAATGAGAACCGGCACTAACTCTCCAGTAAGTGTGTAACACCTCTCATTCTTATAAAGCGCGAAGGAAATATCAAACCTAAACAGAAGTTCCGCGATTCTACGAAATGTATTTGTAACCTGTTTTTTCAGACATTTGTGAGAAGTACCATGGTCGAAGTACCATGGTCACCATGGTACTTCGTCTGGTTGCTTGCTACTAAAGGCAGATATGCCGTTGTCCTTGTTTTCGATATTGTACAGCTGAAAATGTTACAATGATATTTCATTGTCATGGATTTCGGACCTTCTATAACTTCTTTAAAAATTTATTTTGCCTTAATTCTTCCGCTACATTTAAAGACAAACAGGAACATCCACGGCGTCGAACATTACTCTGTGCTTTTGGTGCCAAACTCTCTCTGTCGACGTTTCGCGTAATTCACCTAAAAATTTCTGAAGGTTTTAAGTCGACATTTGCATCCTAATTTCGGTCATGCGTTTCTTCGTAACTACTCCTGCGTTCTTTAAATAAGTAAGTATGATGTCTCTAACTGCTAAGATTGCAATCAGAAAAGGAAAAGCTGCTGTTGATGCCATTTTTAGGCATTTGTGCATCACGAAAGCAACTGGTGTACTAAATTTGTAGACCATCATGTGCGTCGCGACTAAGAGATCAGTTAATACTTTAGTTGCAAATGAGATGCAGCTTCGTCTTTTATTCTTCAACAGTCTCTATAGCTAATCATTTGCGAAATTTTAGCATTCTTCTTAATCGCGAATGTACTCGTTTAAGTCTCATTCCCTGCTCTACGACAGAAAACTCATATTTATTTTATTGAGGGATTTGAAGTTATAATTCAAAAATCTGCTGCAAACGTCTCAGATATGTAACCGTCCAGCCTGGTAAAATGCGCGTTTATGTCTTATTTATCGAAAAGGCAAATGCGCATTTATGTCTTATTTATCGAAAAGGCAAATGCACATTTACGTCTTATTTATCGTGAAGGCCAATGCGCATTTATGTATTATTTATCGTGAAGACAAGCGCGATGATTATTATGATTTATGTCCAAACACCTTTTTTTAAAAGGCCCTTGTGTCCTTGATGATACTAAATTAAAATGTAAATATTGCTATTCGGTATTTTGCATATGTTGACTTTAATTTTATTGCATTTTTCTTTTTTGCATATTTATTACAATTTTATTTGTATTTCTTTCAATTTTGAAAAAAAACGACATACTTACTTCTCAGTTCTCATCAATACATTCTCCAAATTTTCATTGTAATCTTCAGAAAGATTCCGGTCTGAAAAAGAAAATCAGGTCACAGTATTCATCTAGTATTAAAATTTATTCACATTCCAAATGAAATTGCATATTGTTTAAATCTATCACCCTCTGTCGTGAAAATAAAACACTCATCATGACAAAAGAAAATTTAGCATGAATGCGTCACAAAACATTTTTCAATTGAGAAAGAAAAGTGTACCTTTTTATCACCCTCTTAGAACGAATTGCAATGAGAACAGTTGCATTTCCAACTTAAAGACGATAATGTGATTTTCCTTCACTTGAAAATACCTGTTGTGACATGAAACTATATTTCCGCTTCCCTTTTTACTAATTCTGTGTTTCACAGAATGGTGTCTTCGTATGTGTTTTTAAAGGCAGTTATTTTAACTCATTTGAATAAAATCTCATACTAAAACATTCAAAAGTATTAGGTCTGAACGAAATAAATGTATTAAAATGAGTTTTGACATTTCTGAAGACTGCAAATTTTTTCAGATTTGAAAAAAATATAATTTTGGTTCCTTGGACTTTGCCAATTAAATCATAGTTTTGAACTTTCGTACTGGTCTTCTAAACATGCTGCTCATGGACATTTTCAGAATTTTGTTCTGGTCTTATAAAAATACTCGATCACATTAAAAATAATCTATGCGATAGCTACTGGAAATTCATTAATGAAATTCAGTAAAATAAACATCAAACTCTGTTACTCATGAAAACGGCTCGGGGCTGTCACAGAGGAAGAGTTCTTATGAGATATCTTCGGGAATGATCTACCGATTCTGGCGAACCGAACTTTTCCTTAATCTCATCTTATAAAGTAAAGTAAGATATTTTTATACATTTTCCTCCTACTCAAAATAGTATAGCTATACTAGTGATCCGAATTTCTTGTCGTAGAATAGAAATCAAAGTTTTCAAGCTTTCGCGCATCAACCAGATGGATTTTTCAAGGAAGGTAGACAGCCAAATGCTGTCTACCAAGTTTTCTCTCTACCTTCTTAAAAATGAAGTTTTCAAGGAAGGTAGACAGCAGTTTGCTGTCTACCTTCCTTTAAAAACCCATCTGATTGATGCCTGAAAGTTGGGAAACTTTAATTTATATTCTACATCAAGAAACTTGGATAATTAGTATAGCTATATACTATTTTGAGTATAATTGGTGTACAGTTCCTATTTATTAATTTTTCTCCTAATTCTTAAAATAACTAAGAAAGCATTTCATTTAAATTTGTAAAGTAAAGTAAGATCTTTTATACATTTTCTTCCTAATTCTTAAAATAACTAAGAAAGCATGAAAATATATAACTAAGAAAGCAGTTCATTTAAATTTGAGAAACAAATTGATGTTTTCGTCGATATTATTTAGCTATATTAACTACACGTTTCTAATGTTTATTCAAACACATACAATGTAGTAATGGGTGAAATACGTTTTCGCTGAGTCGCTAAATTTCCTTCTTTGCACAACGTATCACTTGGGTGGCTACTCTCTTTTTTAAAAATTTTGGGATTAATCTCTGGAGAAATAATTACAGAAAGTAAATAATTCACGCAAAATAACAGGGGAACTTATTCGCAACAGGTTGTTCTAATCCATAGAAAAGTAAAGTTCTGAAAGAAATTATTTTGCAAAGAAGCCACACTTCAAATATAGTAGCACCACGTCGATCTGGTGAATAAATATTTATGAGAGTTTAATCTGGTATGTGTTTTCTTGCTCGCGGTATCGCTAACGTTCAGTTTTCGTATACCAAGGTGACGAAAAATTAAAAAGTGAAAGAATCTGGCATTGAAGATAATCGATCACGTACTGTACATGTAAATGATGCCAACACTGCGTTATACGCCAGATGAAATAAAGTAAGCAATTAGTGTAAATTTGTCTATCGAACAACGAAGGCAACTAATTTATAATTATTCTTAAATTCAACATGAATAGTACTCAACAGAAAGCTTTGAATGGGCTCAAAAGAGCTCTGTGAGAATTTTAGATAAAATAAATAATGGATAAAAAGGACAGATGTTTAGTTTCAGGTATAGTTGTGTTTCCATCTTAGCTAACTGATGCAGCAATTTCTAAAGAATGCCGTTTGATCATTAGAATACTAACATAAAAATGATTTCGCAATAAGAAACACTACAAATTCCTTGTCGGTGAGATATGAATAAAAGAAAAACGAGAGAGTACCCTGGTGTTCTTTGTAGATAATTTATGCTATGCATCTTTCGCATGCCAATATCTTTGTGGGTATAAAGTAAAGCGAGTGATCGAGATTATACATTTATTCACGTACAACACAATTCATTTATCTACGTTACTCACGACCACACAGAGCATCAGCCCGATACGTACTAAGTGGAATTAAATAACAACAACAAACAATAAGGCTTACTAATTCCTGACATTGTGTGGTACTTAGGTAGTGGTATTAATGAATGTCATTTTCGTAAAACCAATGAAAAAAGATATGCGAGTCGTAAAGGTTAATATTTACTAAACTATGGCAGCGCCAATAGTAAGTATTTCAATTGTTTAGTTTAAAAAAATAATATTTATTATTATTATTCAGATGCAGACAAACGTCAGAAACGACTCTAACACCGATGGAATGTGATGTAGCTACCGAAGTCTGTCTGCACATGCGCAAGCTAACATCTATCCGCAAGATATTGTAGAAAGAAAAGTTAAATCGCAAATGTGTTAATGAGGGAGGTTGGTAACTTTTGACTTAAGAGATCTACCTGTTACACCCGATTGTGTTATACATCATTTTAAAGCTCTCGTCAGTAGCAGATAACCCCCTTGGAGGGCGGGTGGTTGAGTGGAATAAACATTTTACTACGACGCATACTTTACTACTGTGAGCAAAGATGCATAGCATCAAAATGCATTTTTGCAATGGCTTTAGTAATATTTAGCATCAGTTTCTTGTAATTCACGCAGATTGCAATGAGATATTGTTACGTTTGTGTAAAACGTGATGAAATAATGTTCAGCTATAGTTTAGTAAAATATTGTCGAGTAACAATGTAAGTAACTATCGTTGCGTCACAGCATGCGGCACAATCAGATTTCAACAATGGTTTTGACAATGACAGACCTTTACCCTTTTTTGTTACATCGAAATTTTTTACTTGGGATTTACTTTACTACTGTCGGGAAATACGCATAGCATCCAAAATGTGGCAGAAGTTTCTTTCCTCGTAATTTTACTGAATTTATTCTCTTTTTTTAGTACTTTGTAACATAGCGTTGTGCGATGATGTTGTGGGCATAACAGAATTAATTTATGAAATTCTAAGAACCATCACAGGAAACATTCCAGGCAGTATTCTCTTCTGAAGAAGGCGGAGTTTAAACTCAAGGGATTTTTTCCCTTTGATACTCTAACAAGGCGTTCCTTCAATTTAAGCTCCTTTTCATATGGGTTGGATTGCTGTTGCAACTGATTCTTGGTCTTTTCAATAACGGAGTGGATGAGACAAATGTAGTCAGAATACTGAAATGTACACTGCTGGCCACCCAAAATGCAGCACCAAGAAGGACACAAGATAGCAAAGCCAGATTTACTGGACACATACCAACAGATACAAAGACGAAACGTTTGAGCTTACAGGCCTCAACACATGTCGCGATATAATATCGCGACATGTGTTGAGAATCGTCAATGAATCCACAAGTAAGAAAAATGACACACCAACAATGTCAATCATTCCACTGAGGATTAGAGGTACGTAATAGTACTTAATCTGATAGTGTATATATAATAGTTACTATGAACTTTCGGTGTGAGTTATCAACGTAGACCTGAAACAAACTTTTGTGGTTCTACTGAGATATTTTATTAACAGACATCAATAGTTCGTGTGGCCCCCGTGGCTGCCAATAACGGCCGCTACACGCCGCGGCATTGAACGGAAGAGGCTTTGGATGTGGGCTTGGGGTATGTCGGGCCAGGCTGCTTCCACACGTTGCCACAGTTCATCAGGCGTAGCCGCGGGTGGTGCTTGCCGGGCCACTCGGTTGCCGATCAGCCACCAGACGTATTCGATGGACGACATATCGGGAGAACAGGCGGCCCACGGCAGCAGTGGTGGGCCGTGAAGAATTATTGTACGATGCGTGCCACGTGCCGGCGCGCATTGTTCTGTTGAAACGTGGCCACTGGCAGGTCCTGCAGGTAAGGGAGGACTACAGGCTCCAAAACGTCGGAGATGGTGCGGCGGCTGTTGAGTGTACCGGCGATGCGTACCAGAGGTTTGCGGGTGTCATATCCAATTGCGCCCCAAAACATAACGCCAAGTGACGGACCGGTATTGCAATGCATATTGCAGGCGTCATACAGTCTCTCGCCGCGGTGCCGCCACACGCGGATCCGATCATCGTGGTGTTACAAGCAGAAGTGGGATTCGTCGAAGAAGACAATGTCGTGCCATTCCGTAGTCCAGGTGTGGCATTCAACAGCCCACTGCCGTCGCACTCGCCGGTGGTGTAACGTCAATGGTAATATGAGCAATGGGCGCCGAGTGACAAGTCCCCACTCTAGCAGGCGACGTCGTACGGTACGTGCTGACACAGGTTGTTGCGAAACACACCCTAATTCTTGCGCTAACGTTCGCGATGTGGCGGTGCGAGCCGTCAATGCTCGCCGCACAACATGCCGGTCCTCTCGTTTGGTGGTGTACCGCGGCTGCGGCAATCGCTCACGTCGGTCCGTCCGTACCTCCTGCACCCACCGAATCTATACTCGCCTCACTGTGGGTGGATGTCGTCCCACACGGGCGCCGATGTCTCGGTACGATAAACCGCTGTCGCGAGAAGCCACTATTCGTCCTCTGTCGAACTTCGAAACGTGCTGGAATGACTGCTGTATTCTGCGACGAGGCATCAGGAAGCTTCCCACGCACAAGTCCGGCAACGAAACACACTTCCACTACTTACACCCAGCCTTCTGTGTACCCTTCTTATAGTGCTTCTTGGTGGCGTACCGGGCGCAGATGATTTGCATATGCCCTGCAATGCTAATCGTTTGCATGTCTTCTCGCGG
Organism: Macrothele yani; assembly: GCA_039090855.1. Taxonomy (NCBI): domain Eukaryota; kingdom Metazoa; phylum Arthropoda; class Arachnida; order Araneae; family Macrothelidae; genus Macrothele; species Macrothele yani. The sequence continues at coordinate 81,238,591 of CM077002.1, forward strand.
GCGACGCATGCTGCGAATTTCAGGCCAATTGGATGCTTCCTTCTTGGTGTTGAATTTCGGGTGGTCAGCAGTGTAGTTAATGTAAAGTGCCCAGTGTATGGGGTTGTTAAGTAAGAGACCATAGTTCGGTGGAAGTTTAATTTTGTAACAATTAAGCTGTGATCAGAAAAACGGTACATGGTAGATGACCTGCCGATGTGATGGAAGATTACAAAGTGGAGGAGGTAAAAATACGACCCAAACTATCTGCTTTAGTGACTCCATTAACCTTTACAGCATATACGTATGACCTATCATTAAAATATACACTACCTTACCAGTAATATTCGGACATCTCTCTATAAATAGTGAATTAGGTCTTACGCAGGCATCATGTGATAGATCCAACTATAAATATGCACGTATGGGTATGATGAGACGGTAGCACTACTGTGAATGCAAAGTGACTCGGTCGACAGAGTCAACAGATTTCCAGCTCGGATTGCTGCCTACGTGGCATTTATGCGGCACTGCAGATCTCTCGGTTAATGGTTGGTGATGTGATATGTAAATTGCAGTAGACTGGTATTGAATCTTTCAAGAAAAACCTCGAAGCTAATAAATTAACCCCCAAATCTAATATTTCATTTACCTCCAAAGCTAATGACAGGAGAGCTATGAAAAGAACTGTTCGTTCAGAACGCAAACCAACATTGTGTCAAATCTCACAAACCCTATGTCAGAGCTAATATAAATGTTTTAGCTGATCTATGTCAGAGCTAATAGCTGATGTCAGAGTTTTTTAGCTGATCTATGTCAGAGCTAATATACTGTATGTTTTAGGTGATCTATGTCAAAGCTAATATAAATAAACTTCCAAAGCTAATATTCACCTCCCAAGCTAATAGAATGTGACAGGAGAGCTACGAAAAGAACTGTTCGTTCAGAACGCAAACCAACATTGTGTCAAATCACACAAACCCTATGTCAGAATACCGGTACTGTTGCCAGCAACAGTTTGCTCAAGTGTACAAAGAGCATCAATTCTGCGAATTTTGGTGATCTAGGGCACAATTAAAATGAGAAGATAAGGTTATGAAGTCTTGAGGGAGATATCTTTCAGGTGAGCTTCAAGCAGCTCTAGTAAATCTTTCAACGCACGAAAATTGTGTGGAAAATTCACCGGGATGCAGCAAAAACATATAATTCTAAGGTAAAACTAATTATTAAACAGGTTTTCGGCAAATTTCTCAATCACAGAACAAGTTGTAACCTGTGTGCGAAACGTGTGGTGAAGCCAATTAGTTTCTCAAGCATTGTGCATCCCTGTGCAATAACTACTGTATGTTAAATGTCATATGGCCAGTGGTGCCAAACAGTTCTAAAAGATATTTGATCCTTGAATACAGAAAATATAGATCCTACTGGGTGAATTGTACTTGAATTCCGAACACTGTATTAGATTTGAATTCCCAAAGTAAAGAGAATAATAACCTGTCAATTTAAAAGTGAACAAAATACCACTTGTTGAAAAGTTTCAGCAGAGAAATTTTCCTATCGTTAGAACTGCAGCCAATCGCCTAGAATAAAACATATTTCAATGCAGACATAGGTCAGACGTTTCCTATCACGTCAGAGGAGATGTTTTCTGAAGCACATTTAACATTTTTTGCGAGATTAATTTTGACCGTAATTTGCCATAATCTATCGGGAACATTAAAAAGACATTTCCGAAGACCCAGTCGCAGAGCGTTGGCCTTTGTGGTTTCATTTAGGCGAAATATTTCCCAAGAACTTTTAGAGAGTTTTGATGTTATTATCTTTTTGTGGTTACCTAATCAACGTGGAACATGAAGTCCTTGAACCACTGGCACCAGTCACAGAAAGGTTTTTTTGCGTTTACCCATCTGCAGCAAAACACTGGGCCATAGGATGAAAAACTGTAGTGAACTGACAAGCATGTCGAAATATTCATACTGGATGAGTAGGTGTTTTTATGCTTACTGATAATTACCTGAGACATCGAATTTAATTTTGGCATGTGGCAAAAAACTAAGTCTGTACGGCATTTTGAAGCGCTTCGATTGTTTAAACTGACGAATACAAAGGAAGACGCCTAAACCATTCATAACTACATCTACACTGCTGGCCACCCAGAATGCAACACCAAGAAGGAAGCATCCCATTGGCCTGAAATTCGCAGCATGCGACGCCTGTGAGAGGATATGCAAACGATTAGCATTGTAGGGCAAATGCAAATCATGTGCGCCAGGCACGTCACCGAGAAGCACTATAAGAAGGGTGCACAGAAGGCGGGGTGTAAGTAGTGGAAGTGTGCTGTACTGCCGGACCTTTGCGTGGGAAGCCTTCCTGATGCCTCGTCGCAGAATACGGCAGTCATTCCAGCATGTTTCGGAGTTCGACAGAATACGAATAGTGGCTTATCGCGACAGCGGTTTATCGTACCGAGACATCGGCGCCCGTGTGAGACGACATCCAGCCACAGTGAGGCGAGTATGGATTCGGTGGGGGCAGAAGCGACGGACGGACCGACGTGAGCGATTGTCGCAGCCGCGGCACACCGCCAAACGAGAGGACCGGCATGTTGTGCGGCGGGCATTGAGGGCTCGCACCGCCACATCACGAACGTTAGCGCAGGAATTAGGGTGTGTTGCGCAACAACCTGTGTCAGCACGTACCGTATGACGTCGTATGCACTAGCGGGGATTTGTTTCACGGCGTCCATTGCTCCGATTACCATTGACGTTACACCACCGGTGATTGCGGGGGCAGTGGACCGTTGAACGCTGCACTTGAACTACGGAATGGCACGACATTGTCTTCTCCGACGAATCCCGCTTCTGCCTGCCACACCACGATGATCGGAACCGCGCGTGGCGGCGCCGCGGCGAAAGACTGTATGACGCCTGCGTTATGCATCGCCATACCGGTCCGTCGCCTGACGTTATGGTTTGGGGCGCAATTGGATATGACACCCGCAAACCTCTGGTACGCATCGCCGGTACACTCAACAGCCACCGCTACATCTCCGACGTTTTGGATTCTGTGGTCCTCCCTTACCTGCAGGACCCGTCAGCGGTTTCGTTTCAACAGGAAAATGCGTGCCCGCACGTAGCACGCATCGTGCAACATATCTTCACGGCCCACCAGGTGTCCCTGCTGCCGTGGCCCGCCTGTTCTCCCGATATGTCGCCCATCGAACACGTCTGGTCACTGATCCGCAACCGAGTGGCCCGGCAAGCACCACCCACGGCCACGCCTGATGATCTCTGACAACGTGTGGAAGTAGCCTGGACCGACATACCCCAAGCCCACATCCAAAGCCTCTTTCGTTTGATGCCGCGGCGTGTAGCGGCCGTTATTGCCAGCCATGGGGGCCACACGAACTATTGATGTCTGCATATTCCGCAAGTCACGCGGGCCTGTAAGCTCAATCGTTTCATCTTTGTATCTGTTGTTATGTGTCCAGTAAATCTGGCTTTGCTATCTCGTGTCCTACTTGGTGTTGCATTTTGGGTGGCCAGCAGTGTATAAAAAAGTTTCCCGTATATTAAATGTTACAGAGCGGCTGTTATATACCCATATACCAAACGATTTGACGCTCTTATTAAATAATTCTGAGGAACAAGTGCATGAAAACTGATGTGACTCTTTTGGCACATAACCTGCGTTAATACCTACAATGGGTTCAGCAGAATCTAATAAAAATGCACAAATTTTTATTAGTTTCAAAAGGTAGATAGAAAACGCATTCTATTTGAACCTAACATAAAAAGAACCAAAATTTCGAAACAAAGGGACAAAATTTTCTTGATCGTCGTACTCATCATTCATTTTTCCTCAAAATTTCTGTTTCTTTCAGTGGGTTTCATAATACAGGATGGTATACAGTCAAGATACAATTGTCGAGAAAAAAAGTGCGCAGTGGATCTCAAAACTTTAGCCTTATACACTGAGTGGCCACTTCATTATGACCACCTGACAGTTTTAAGCAAATGAGCTATGGCTGCACGCTGTAGCCGCCAGAGGGCGAGGTTAGTATAAAAAGGGAAAGCATAGTGCTTGCGACAGTAGTAAAAGTGATTTTTAGGTGACGAGATGGGTAAAAATGCGATTTGGCGGCATTTCAAAGTGGGTTGATTGTAGGAGCTCGGAGCCATGGAGCGAGTATCACCGAAACCACCGCATTCGTGGAATGTTCCAGAGCAGCTGTTATTAAAGTTTTTAAAGACTGGACTGTCAGTCAAAAAACTGGGTCTCTACGTGCAACGTGCGATCGTCATCGACTAGTGACATATCGGACGGAGCGGAGAGTGTCCAGACTGATAATAGACAACAGAAGGGCAACAGAGCAGTAAATTACAGACCATCTTAATCAAGAATCCCCTCAAATGATCTCTGCATGCACTGTTCGCCGTTCACTGCATCGGATGGGATATAGCAGCCGAAGGCCTGTTCGAACACCTTTGCTCTCTGCAGTTAACAAGAGAAAACGTCTCCAGTTCGCACAGTAGCACATGGATTGGACAGTCGATAATTGGAAACAAATTATGTGGTCCGATGAATCACGTTTTCAGTTGCACCATGCCGATGGCCGAGTCAGAATTCGGCGGAAACAGCTACAAATGCATTGCTACAACTCTTCAAGCTGGTGGAGACAACGTTATGGTTTGAGGAATGTTTTCCTGGCATGGTTTGGATCCTTTAATTCGTGTTGATCAACGTCTGACTGGCACATCATATCTAAACATCGTTGCGAAACAAGTGCATCCTGTCATGTGGATGGTTTATCCCAATGGCGATGGCTACTTTCAACAAGATGATGTGTCCTGTCATAGTGCTCGTATTTTACAGGATTGGTTTCAGGAACATGCCGGTGAGTTTACTTTGCTCAGGTGGCCACAAAATCTTCAGATCTCAACCACATTCATAATTTGTGGGATGAAGTTGAACGAGTCATCAGACAGCTGGATCCACAACCCTGCAATCTCACACTCCTGGAAAATGCTATTCATCAAGCATGGTCTCAGATTCCACAAACCACCTATCAACATCTCGTGGAGTCCATGCCACGAAGATTCGAAGCAGTATTAAAGGCAAAACGTGGCACAACGAAGTACTGAGTGGGGTGGTCATAATAAAGTGGCCACTCAGTGTATATTAAAAGCTGATTGTTGCAAATGATGCTTCATGTTTGTTAGTACTGAGGAAAAATTCCTCAAAATTATTTATTGAGTACAAAAAATGCCATGCCCATGCGTAGTCAAAGGCGCTTTTGTCTGGCGAGTCGTCCGAAATGGGCCCCTGCCCGAGATCCGGGAAAGGCATGGGTGCTGTGCTTGGGCTTCTGCGCTGAAATTTTACCTTCCCTGGAACCACTGGGGATACGTTAGGGATGAGAGACAGATTGCAGCTTCCAAGTCGCTTATGGTGGCCCTTAAACCCCGAAACAAGAAAAAGAAAAAACAAATAATATCTTCGATTGTTTTTAAAATTCTGATTATGATATGTATCGGTTTTCCGTAACACAATTAAGGGGACATTGACAGAATTAAAAGATTAGAAATTAAATATTTTTCTTGCTTAAAAAATGCAAGAAATTCAGATGTTCGCACGTCATTATGACAGAAGCTTTTATTTTAAACAAACTACCACATAAAAGTAATTAAACTGAAAGCAGAAAAAAAACTGAACTTCTGATTTCAACATATTGCTGCAATAAAATTACCCAGCCAAGTCACAGATGCATAAATTTCAAGTAATGTTCTTATTCTTGACTAGACACTCGAATCCTCATTTCGTGCTTTCACAAGACGAACGATTAATTCGAATGACAAAGTGGCAGCTTAATCGAAGGAAAGTAAGTTCTTCATAGCTGTACGTTGCGAAGATTACCTAGTTTATCTTTTTAAATTGCTGAATAAGATTATGAAGACTTTGGTGCCCATTAAAATTCTACTAATGGCGTTCTTCGGACAAGGTGACGAATTGCTGGAGTAGTAACCAAACTATATGACCATGAAGCTTATCTTAAGTAATTGATCAGCACTGGAATTATTCTTAAAAACAATGAAGCTTCGTTACCGAAAGCACCTACTGTTAGAGCAGGGAAGTGGAGATCTATTTATTAGCCATGAACCACGAATAACTGATAAAAATGCAGGTATCGTTGGTGGGTAGAAAATGCTTTCTGATCATAGAAAACCAAATTTGCCGTAGCATGAGCGATAGACATCCTTGCCAGCTGTATGAGCTGTTTTCGTCATGAGAATGACAAGCAATAACGATTTAAGTGATTTTCAACGCGATGTTATAATTGGCGCTCGTGAGATGGGCCGTAGTATTTCGGAGGTAGAAACGAAGTTCGTATTTTCACGGACGACCATTGCCCAGAAATTTGAAGCATAAGTGGAACGTTTCTTAATCAATATACACTGAAGTGCCAGAATAACTGGTACACCAGTCTAATACTTGGTAGGTCCCCCACGGGAGCGCAGGACTGCAGAAATACGACAGGGCATGGACTCCACTAGCTTCTGAAAATATGCTGCAGGAAATGATACGTCCTGCAGAACATTCCACAATTCGGGTGTATTCCCAGGTCTCGGATTCCTGTGTTCGATAGCGCATCGCATGGCATCCCAAATGTGTTTTATCACGTTCATATCTGGGAACTTGGGTGGGAATGGCAACACCCCAAACTCAGATGAATGCTCCTCTAACCATAATATGGCGTCCCAACACTTGTGTGGAGGTGCATTGTTCTGTTGGAACAGGCCCAACATATCAGCATGAATGCAGGACATGAACGGGTGTACCTCGTCAGAAAGGATGCGCACATAGCTTTAGCCGACGTTTGTAGACGTACCAGAGGTCCCAGTGAAGTCCAGCTAAACACACCCCATACCATTACGGACCCCTCACCAGCCGCTATAGTTCCCTGTTGACAGGCGGGATACATGGCTTCATGGGGTTTGTGCCACACACGAATCCTTTCATCTGCCCATACAGTTGGAAACGCGACTCGTCATACCAGGCTGCTTGTTTCCAGTCATCAAGTGGCCAGTGGCGGTGTTGTCGTGCCCAAGCAAAGCGCATAGCTTTGTGTCGTGCACCCATCAAGGGGACTCGAGTTGGGCGTCGGCTCCCAAAGCCCATATCGTGCAGAGTACGTTGTACAGTCCGGACGCTGATGCTTGTTGAGGCTCCAGCATTGCATTCCGATGATACCGTTGAGAGTGTTGCACGCATATCGCGTGAAACGATTCTTGACAGCCGACGATGGTCACTTTTACCCAATGTCTTTTTACGGCCACAATGGTATCGTGGTTGGAGATACGATACCACGGTGCACCCTTGCAATGGTCGTTTGTAAAAATCCGAACTTCGTTTCTACCTCCGAAATATTATGACCCATCTCTCGAGCGCCAATTATGACACCGCGTTGAAAATCACTTAAATCGTTATTACTTGTCATTCTCATGCCGAAAAGAGCTCTGACAGCTGGCAAGGATGTCTATCGCTTTATATACGCACTGGCGAACGCAACCGAGTACGCGCATAGGTGACGTTGCTACGTTTGCATAAGCTCGTCTGTACCAGTTTTTCTGGCACTTCAGTGTACTCTGCATCTGTTGCATCTGCATGCCGCTATTTTTCGGTTTTGAGCTGCCGGTAACGTGAAATATTTCTCGTTTTGTACTGAGAGACAAAATAATGCTTATGTGAAAGGGTATTTGTACAGGATGGAAATCGAAACATAAATGCTATGATTTCTTGCCACAGGTCAAGTGATATCTTCTAAGCAGGTTTTCCATGATTTGTTAAACGTAATCTACTTTTCTGACTCCCACACCCATGGAAATTGTTTTTCGGGGTTTAGGTTTAACAACGATCATCAGTATCTCATAGGGCCGTAAATAGTCGCCCTTCGCTAATTTGGTGCCACTGGTTCCACGTAACATAGACAAACAGTGCTGTAGGACAGGAACCCACACCCCTTCCGTGACTGAAACCCACATCCATCTTGCTCAAAGGCGGCGCCATGAATCAACTTTTCACAGTGTTGTAGTACAAAGTTTCAGCACATTATGGTGCAAGTTTGTACCATGTTGTTCGATTTTATTTGCACTACGCAATGGTGTATTTTTTCTCGAAAAGTGGTGCATCTGGTGTAGCACCACTTTTTGGTGCAACCTAATGCAAAATTTTTAACAGTGTCGCACAGGTCTCAAAAGCTTGAGTTGTACAACTACAATATAACAGCTGTACTGAACAAATATAAATCAATAGAATTGAATTCTTCTATTAGAGAAAAAATATATATGTGTGTGTCTGTGTGTGTGCGTGTGTGGTAAGGTCTACGAAGTGACTTAAATTTTAATCAGACGACTCGAATTGGACTCGCCTGAAAAACAAAGTGGTATACTTCTTAAAGATGTCGGAATTAGCAAAACAGATTACGTTAGAATACCCCTAACAGAAAGCATTTTTAGCTGAATAATCAGCCAAAAGCGAATTTAATTACATAGTCGGATATTATTAGTTTATACGTGAAGCGTTCGATCACCAATAAAACGAACTCTTTGCATTTAGTAATTATTATAATATAAATAATTTTCTATTTTTTGAACGACTTCACAGTTCTTTTATTTACCTGGCAGTGATCACGCAGCGCTGTCTTTTTAGTCCTCGTGCTGTGGAATCGAATCATTTCGTCAGGGAAAAATAATTCCGAATCATTATGTTTTAATTTGCCTGTGCTGTGAAATTGGGCGCATTAAGCATGTTTTCTTTCAGTCTTGATGCTGAAAAAAAGCATTTTTTTACTCAAAGTATTAATCAAAAATAGAAAGGCCAATATTTCACAGCGCCATTCAAAAGTAGTTCTTTTTCTCTTTCTTTAAATATGTAACAAATAGTAAAAGAAAGTTTTGGTGATACTGAAAAACCTTACCTAATATTAAATAAAATATTTTGATTGCGCGGAAAACGCAGTAAATGCGGTATGGATGCCAGTTTAGTGTGTATTTGCAGTACGGCATAGCGTTGGAATGCAGAATAAAGTTATATAAATCAACAGGCTGGCCAGTGCTTACGACAATGCCAGTAAAAGATATTCAAGGCTCACAATGTTAACCTTTGCAAAAGGAAATGAAAAGAATCAAGGAGGTGTTTAGTGCTGCTAACCAAAGAGCGTGTTGTTGTACGCATTTCATCAAGCCATTTAGGCTGGTTTTTTGGACATATCCAGTGGAACAACTTCTTATTCTCACTGAAACCTTATTATCCCAATACCCTACTATGAAGTTCACCCTTGAAATTGAGGAGCAGGGAACCTTCCCTTTTCTTGATTTACTTCTTTCACATGACCTTTCCGGCTCAAGTCTCACATATTCCGTTTATCGTAAACCTACTTTTGTTTCCACACTTATATCTTACACCTCTGCACATCCGACTAGCTACAAACTGCCCTCCTTGAGGTTTCTCATTAAAATAGCGTTCACTCACTCCGCTACAGAAGAACTACGGCGAGCTGAACTAAAGATAATTTCAAAAATGGCAACTTCTTATGGATACCCACACGTTACTTTCACAAGACTGGTTAATAAACAACATAATTCTCTTTGTACAAGTATAAAGTGTACAAGACCTTGCCCAAAATATGTGGGTTCAATGGATAACATTCCTGCAATTGTTACCCTACTGAAGAATGTCTGTAAAAAGAACCACTTGGACCTTGGTGTAAAAACCGCGAACATATTTTCACTTGTTCGGAAGGACAAAGACATGGAGTCTACCAGATTCCATTGGTTCCAAATCTGTCTACTGACCTACCGAGGATCTATTTTGGGTTCACTTTAAGAGCTTTGGGGTCAGAATAAAAGAACATTAATATTCTATAAGAACAGGTGCAAATATCGCAGCTTTGGTCGGAACTGTGACGGAGGAAAGTTATACACCAGACTGGAAATATGCTACTATCCTTGCCACTGCATCCAACAAACGTTCCTCGTTATTCACCGAAAGGGTCTTTATCTCTAGGTACAACCAGTTATGTTGTAATGACGAACTTCCCACTTACTATCCAACCCCATGGAGATTGTTGATTGAAAATTTGTACCCAGCACACAATGTAATCATCGGGAAACGGGTGGCACAGTGACTGAATGTACATGAAAAAAACTAACGATACTTACCTTTCTTACTGTATACCTAAAAATCATATATATATATATTGTATGTTTATTTATTTTTCCAATATTTATCTTGTGACTGTTGGCAACACTAGATCGTCTCCGACGCGTGAATGCACATTTTGTAAACCATTACACTTCAGGCGGACTCTTTTCGACTGGCAATCGCCCTGATGATGGGATCATTGTGATCCCGAAAGACCTTTTTTGTGTGTTTTTTAGAATTGTAAATAAAATCATTTTTTAATTGCAATTGGAGCATGATGGTAAAACGTAAACAATTATCGTACATAGACAAAATTCTTATTTATGTCCTTTGGACATGTTATTCTGATAGATATTGTACGAATCACCTTCATCGTTTCATTCAAGCCATTTAGGCTTATCTTGGATGCACTGTAACGATTATAAGTACTGTACCCTACAAGTGTTGGTAAACTGGACGATCAAACAGAATGTAAAGCTCTAAATTTGTTCAGAAGAAAGATTTACTTATTTAGATGAAAAATCCTCGCCCTTGAACAACAGAGTCCGGTACCCTATATCAAGTTAGAAGAAACGTTTAAACAAAGAACAGACAGAAACCTACTTATTGTTATAAAATAATTTGATAGGAGAGCGGGAGAAAAAGTGTTACATCTTTTATCGCTTGATATGGAAAGCCTAGGTTTTGCTAGAATAAAGTTCAGCTGAGTGAACTGAAATCGTGTGCATAGCCCACGGGGTTAGACGTATTAAGTGGACGACCTCCACAGTGATGGCATTTACAAAACAGGAATGTTCAGGATTAGATCACAAAATTTATGCTTGAAATATAACATGAAAGAGCAACAGAAAAGGTGTATCAGCACTTATATTGCGACAGAAAGACAGCTTATAATGTTTTAAACATTTTTGTTGTGGTAATTGAATATTAAAGCTACACTTGAGCACCGAGGATGAAGAAACACTGATGGTCAGAGTTAGTGGATCTCAGAAACAAACTCTGCCCTTTGGATGTAATGTCAGTTGCTCATTCGCAGTCAGCGAAAGACAAATTCATGAAACATATTAGGGGTATTCAAAAGTTTCCGCCGCCCCCGCAAGTAGGCGCTGTAGGGATCTAACCGGCCGGCAACGCGTGCTGTCAGTTCATACATGAAGCCAAGCAGGGCGGTCGATAATATTCATTTGTGGCACTGTTTGTTATTCATGTTTAATTTAGGGAAAAGTGCGAGTGAAGCATACGGTTCAATATGTCAGGAATATGGCGAAACGGTTATGGCGAGCGGACGTGTCGAGAATGGTTTGCCAGGATTACGAAAGGTGATCTAAGCTTTGAAGGCAAGCCACGTGCAGGCAGACCGCAGGAACTCGCAGACGAGGAGCTAGAATCGCTATTGCAAGACGATGCCACACAATCGACCACGCAACTGGCGAAACGTTTGAAAGTGGCTCAATGAACGGTAGTACGGCGTCTACGGGCCTTGGGGAAGATGCAGAAGATTGATAAGTGAGTTCCACATACTTTATCAGAGAGTAATATTGGTCAACGATTGGGCATCTGTGTGTCTTTGCTGAAGAGGTTTCAAGGGAAGAATTTCTTGTGGAAGGCTGTCACCGGGGATGAAAAATGGGTGTATTGCGACAACCCCGTACGCAAGCGATCCTGGGTCGACCCAGGCCAGCCATAGACATCCACTGCAAAACAGGATATCCATGGAGAAAAGGTGCTGTTTTGTGTGTGGGGGGATATGCGTGGAGTGCTGTACTTCGAACTGTTGAAACCGGGAAAAACAATAACTGCACAACGATATAGCGATCAGTTGATGAAACTGAAAGCCGCAATCGAGCAAAAAAGCCCATGGATAGATAAAGGACACCGCCCAGTCACCCTGTTACACGATAATGCCAGATCATATGTCGGTGCCACCACGAAATCAACCCTTGAACAGTTACACTGGGAGGTTTTACCGCACCCGGCTTCCCCCGGACATTGCACTCTCAGACTTTCATTTGTTGCCTGAAAAATGGCAAAAGGTCATTGATGCTAACGGCCAATATTTCGTTGAATAAATGTGTACTGGTTTCCTGATTGTTCCTGTCTCCTTTCTTCTTAAAACGGCTGAAACTTTTGCATAGCCCTAATACTTCACTTGAAAACATTCGTCGAATAACAAATATACAGACTAAAGTATCACATGTTATTGAACCGAAATTAATATTCGTTTGAGACCTGTTTTACACACTGTCTTGTAACACAACTCGTCATCTCTGATTATCTAATGGTCAATTCCCTTTTTACTCAGTGTATCAAACTTGTATTTACAATCTGACTAGCTAACAGTTGTTCGCAAAGCTTACGGAGAAACTTGGAGGTACACGTTCAGAATAAAAATACAACTAAGAAGTTAAATAATTTACATAGGAGAAATGAGGTAAAAAGAAAGGTTAATATAGATATTTAGGTCACAGTAGTTCGACATGGAGTCAAAAACGTACAACTGAAATTCATTAAGAAGGCTTCGATTCCATGATTACGATATGCCTTCAAAATACTGTGTGCTAGCTTCTTTATAGTCGTATTCAAAGCAAGGACACCTTAGGCTATGACATAGCAGTTGACTGATTTCAAGGAAGCCACACGAGCGATTTGTCAATGATCGTGAAAGATTCAGATAACTGCAGCTGCTCACTAATTGCTTTCTTCATTACCCTCCGAAGAATGTTTATTCTGCAAAAGTAAATGTTAGTCAGAGTCTGAAGGGACGGTTCGAGCTCACTCTTGTCATATGGAAAAGTTTATTTTCTTGTTACGAAATTAACAGGTGGAATTATTTCGGAGCTTCCATCCACAGCAGCAATTTGCTGCCTTGGATGGAAGCTACGAAATAATTGTTAGAGTTAATTTAACTCTAACAGATTGTTCCTTGGGTGAAGGCATGATAAAAGAAAGTTTTTATACTTCTCTAAATATCTGTTCCTCGAAAAAGAAAGATTTGAAAGTGTGCAAAGAAATATAAAATTGTTGTTCTCAACCCACATATGCATGTCGCAACGGCCTTGTAGTTGTATTTGAGATTAACTAATTTTGTCTCTTAAATACAGAGAGTGAGTTGAAAGTTATTCAATATTTGCATAAACGTATGTGCTGCGGGGGGTATGTCACGTGTTTAAACTAGTTCAAGTCACGCACTGCAGTCAGTTGAAAGAGATATAAAGTGGTAGTCGTTGCTGTGAACAGCATTGCGTGTTATCGTTCTGTCTGTAGTTGGGACGCCTAAAAGATGAACAGCTACAACCGGATAATTAGGGAACTTAGGCTTTACAAGTTTGAATTCGGCCATAACGCTGCTCAAGCAACACGACACCTTTTTCATGCGAAAGGGGAAGGTTCCGTGGACCACAGCACTGCAACCAGATGGTTCAAAAAATTTCTCTCAGGCGACAGAAACCTCAACGATCAGCCAAGGTCAGGTAGGACGCGAACGGTGGATTCGGAGGCCGTGCGCCAGGCCGTAGAGTCAAAACCAACAACCATCACTCGGAGATCACCAGGAGAGCTGAGCATATCCCAGACCACCGTAGTTCGTCCCCTTCAGGACCTCGGCAAGGTCTACAGGAGCTGCCGCATTGTTCCTCACGAACTGACGCCAGCTGAAGCAAACCGCCGAGTGGAAGTGTACCACGAAACTCCTAAAAAACCCGTGCTATGTACGTTTCACCGAGAGAACTGCTACGCTCGATGAAAAGTGGGTCTATTTCCGTAATCCTAACACACGACGGCCGTGGTTGAGCCCGAGCCAGTTTCCAGAACCTTTTGCCAAATGTGGGCGCTTCGAGCACAAGGTGATACTCTGTGTCTGGTGAATTTCCGGGAGATAATCCATTACGAATTTGTTCCAGACGGTCATACCATCAACGCCGACCTCTGCTCCAAACAGCTGGAGCGGATGTATGCCGTTTTTGAGGAGAAGTGCTCGGTACTGGTGAACAGAAAGCGCGCTCTCCTTCAGCAAGACAACGCTCGGCTTCATACAGCGCGAACGACTCCAGGAACATGAGGGCATCGAACTGATGCTACACCCATCATATAGTCCAGACCTTTCCCTGTCGGATTATTGCTTGTTCCGGTCAATGGCCCTCTTCCTTCGCGGTCGGCACTTCAACAACCAGGAGGAGGTGGCAGCTGGGGTGAAGGAGTTCTTCACCTCGAAGGACAAGAACTGGTACCGGCGCGGAATCGAAGAACTGGCAGACGGTGCAACATGATAGCCTATACTTTTAATGCTAGTTATCTTTCATCGTAAAGGTACGTATGAAGACATAAAGTGATCCAAATATTGAAGAAGAACTTTCGACTCTCCCTCTGTAATAGGATATGTTCGATATATTTGTATGTTTTACTGCGGAAGCGTCACAAATGCTTATGACCATCACAAATAAAGATTTTACATGCGAGAAGTTGCGAAAAATAATTTTAGGGAAACAGGGGTTTTTGATATGGTCGCGTGTTTGTATGGAAATGTATATTTTATGCATGTTGGTTAGGAGAGATGAAGTTTATATTTGGAAATTTGTGAAAAATCATCTGTTAATTAGAACTATCATATAAGAAATTTAGTTTTGAATGATAGATAAAAAAAATAGTTGCATTTTGTATGTGTGATCTTTCGTCATATACTGTATTTCCACGCCAGAGTATACGAATGACTCGGGTTTGCAGGATTATTTGATATAATATCATGTTTACTGCTAATTAAACGGTAATGAGCGTATCTTAGACGGACATTGTCCTTCCCCTCCAAATTGGAATTTTGCATGAGCACGAGAAATCTGTTATCTAGAAAACTTCTCAGGGTTAATTTTCTCTGATCATTTTAGGAATCCTTTCTCTGTCGATTCACTGAAAGTGAAAAAGGAAACATAAAGTTGTTATGATAATTAATTTTCTTGAGGGTTACCGATCGCCGCTTTGGAAATATTAATGGGCAGGATGACCAAAGTGAGTGGAACAAGAGTTTTTGTACTGTTGTTTGGCAGGTATGCGCGGATGATGTAAATCCCGAATCGTATGGTGGAAATCTGACACCTGTGTTACTTCCTAAAACAACACGTTTCTGATTAGGTCAAACGAAGCATGAACCCATTAACCCAGTTCTTTAGGTTCCGTACAAATCAATTTTTAAAGATAGCTGATATTCGTTAGGTTTTTTTCGTGCGCTGTTGTTTTAAGAGAGAAGACCAAACATCATATCCTGGTAGCGTACAAAACTCAAGTCGAGAACGTCGTTGGAAACGCCAGTTAGAAAGAGGAAGACACACTGCCATTAAAATATGTCGTTACGTTTGAACATGTGGTATGGACTCATTTACGTCTAAAACTTATTAAAGAAAGAAAGTCTTTCAGCCGCCATGTTGGCCAGATCACCCAAGTAAAGGCCAGGCGGTTGCTTGCTTGTACAGCAAAATAGTTACTTAGTGGATAAGATACGTCGAGAGAAAGTTATAGTAAAAGACTGCTGAAAGTTTCGGCAAGGGGGGCTAAGAATAACGTCGACGGCCTTACAAAAAGCTTTGTAAAAATGGAGGCGTTTTGTCAGAATCAACACTTCTTAAGCAAAATATTTATATTTTCAATAGTTCCACCATCTGTGAGAGTTTCTTAAACACACATGCTGTTAGACTCATACTGCGTTTAATTACTTTCACCCCCGTCAAATACCTAATCACAACATACATAAGGATACGTTCATCAACACAAAAACTTTCCATTTTAATTGCTTCTTACAATGTTGAATCGTCCTCATTAATTTTCGAGTCGTAACTCTCGCTAATTTCCATACGAAGCAGCCTCTGAAAAGCTCTAACTCCTCCTCTGTATCACTCTTAATTCCTTTAGTGTCTACTAGTAGTATTTCGCCTTCATGTTCCTCCTTTGTTTTATTTATTTCGAATTCCTCATCGAGCACTCGCTGTTGTTTCTGAGATCAAACGTAAACTCCGCAGTTCCAATTATCCAAAATTTCACACACCTTTGCCAATAACAATGCCCAGGCAGCATTCCACAGTTATCGTTATTCCATGGCACCGTACAACAAATGTCTTGTCATTTCTTTGTACCCTTACACGGGAAAATCTTTTGAGTGGGAAGGAGATAAAAGAAAAGAAAGGAGATAAAAGAAAAGGAACGAGAGTGAGTTAAAAGCCGCCCGCCGACCCAGAAAAAAGCAGAAGATGATATTAGAAAAGCATTCTCCCACTAACTGAAAAGGAAATTATTTTTGAGTTTACGCAGGACTTTATCCCCACTTTGTTAGGTTCTAGATCTATCGGATAAAAACTCAATGCACACAGCACCTGAGCAAGCCATATTTCTTTTTACGTGTAATAGGGACGCTCAATGTGACAAGCAATATTCTTTCAACACAGAAAAGCAAAGAAAAAATGTTTTACCTTGTACTTTGAAGCTGAAAAAAAAAGTACAGATTTCCGGAAATCATTAGATAAAAAAGAAACAAAAAGCATTACAGTGACCATATAACAATAGATTTAATACACGAGATATCGGAACCGGAAATCCTGAGCATGTATGTGCATTTAACCCGTTGTTGCTGGTTACCCACTTGTACTGCATTTCTTGTACCACGCTGATGCCCTTCGGAGAATTTCCGAGTAGCAGCGAAAATTAAAGAATTTGTGGAAGATCCTTCCGTTCATGCCTGAAATAAGTGTTCGTGTCGAACAAGTTTCCCGCCTTTAATTTTCAATGCCTTCTTGCATGTGAAAAGTGGGTTTATCTAATTTTAAAATCAGTTTTGACCCTTGTGAAGTTAAAAACGTTTCTTCCCCTCGTTATTTTAAAAGGTCTTAAAACACTGTGTTGTCATTGCAGCTCACATGCCCAAAACATGTAACTTAAAAACCCCGCCGTCCAACCTATTTGAAACAGTGGATTAAAATGCTGTTCACCACATCATGAATTCCAAAAGGTACGGATAGAATTCATTGCTTCTTTCTCACACATTAGGATTTGATAATCAATTATTCAACTTACGCTTTCAAGTTCTCGTTCGTGTATCTTGCCCTGATGAAGTCAATGACGGTGTTAAGGTTATCCACTTTGGAAAACAAGAACCGTGGGGCATTAAACGCAGACCACACTGGAAAAGCCAAAAATAACAAGATGCTGTAGTTAGCAGTCTGATCGGACTGCGAGGACACGAAAACGAAATTAACTCGAAAACTCGCTAATCCTGTTCGGTAATACTGAAGTAGAAAGAAGGAAGTACTGAAGTTGCTACCAGAATTAGGTGACGCTATAATTGAAAACTCCTTTAAAGGCTATATTTAACCCGTTTTGAGAGTCTTTACATGAAAGCAACCAGACACAATAGATAAGCTCTTTTGCATATCTTACATTCGAAACCTATGCTTCCTAATGAAATTGAAGAAAAGTAAACCTTAATGCAAACTTCAAGGCGCACATGCCATGTCAATGCCTAGCCATTCTTCTCAGGGAATTAGTGTTTCAATCTAGAAGGTATTTCTACAATAAAGTTTACGGGCAGAAATTTTTGTATTAGGTTACAGGCATGGAAGACGGATAGACGAGCAAAGTAGAAGCAACAGTGTAAGGGCGCTTTTTCTTAAAAGCAGTGCTTCTTTGTAGAGATAATCTCAAACACCTTTCGTGTTATTCATATTACAATGTAACCTGCTGTCCATAATTTAAGGATGAGTTACATTTTATCCAATCAAAATAAAAGAAAGCAATTTTACAGCTGTAATTGGTATCTATGTTAATAACAATAGCAAACTGAAACGCAACACATAAAAAATCACGAGTGACATGCAGCAGAAGTAGAAACACAACAAATGTTAAGAAAGAAGTACAGACTCACTTGTCTTCCACTGACACTCTTCCATTAACACTGCATAAGCAGACTACAGGTCGAAGTCCTCAGTAGGGGAAATATTCAACTCGTACCGCAATGCACGTTTGCCATCGGTGTGTCACACTTAGCTTCAAGTGGTTTAGGAGCTCTTGGGGTACATTTTCCAACTCCTCCTGGAGAACCCTGATTAGTGCTGGAATGGTTTCTGGAGGAGAAATCCTCAGAGAGTCTCATTCAGGTTCGATTGAATTGAGATCAGGAGAACGTGCTGGCCAATAGATCCGACGGATATTTTTACTTGCTAAAATTTCGTCCGTAGCTGCTGTGCGATGAGAATGAGCATTATCTTTCATAAAACTAAAATCTTCGCCCATAACACCATAGAACAGACGAGCGGAGCAAAGGATCGCATCATTACAGTACTATCGCCAGGTGATTGTTCCCCGATTCATCACCTGCAGTTCTGTACGTCAATTAACGATGATATCAGCCCACACACTAAGATTCTGCGCCTGCGGTATACGTCCCGTTCAACGATATTCCTGGTACTGTAAGAAGTCTTTCGTTCGTTCCAGATCAATTGTTGCTTGGAACCTGATGAACGACTATAGCGGCTTTCATCCGTGAACATTACCTTGGCCTATTGATCTGAAGACCAGTCAACGTGAGACATACCCCTCTAATTGCGGGCTCTACGATGCATCAGGAATAATGGTAGGAAGTGTATGAATTTGCGGGCACATAGTCCTGCTGCATTTAGACGATGTCTCCTGAACACTGACCCAACTAGAAATTAAAAATATTCCTAAAATATTAAAGTTTGGTTCCCTACGCCTACAATAACGAGCACTAGTGATAAGGCTGTTTTAAACCGTCCGATGAATTAAGAGTATGGTTTTCTCTGAATACTCTGCTTATCATTTGTTGTTTGTTCATAAACTGAAGTGCCATTTAAAAAAATATTCAAAAAATGCATTATTGAAATAATTCGTCAAGATGTCCAAAAAATCGGGTTACAACAAATGCACTGAAACGCAATAAAGTCAACGCTGGTAAACCACGCTGAAACTTTACTGCACAATTTGCAAAAAACCCAAAAACAAAAAAAACACGAAGCACCCTGAAGGAGTCGTCCAATCGAGGTGAATTGGTATGTGCGATGTAAGGAAAAGTAATTATTGCAATTCCAGAGAAGATGGGCCATTTATTCGGATAAAACAGCTACACGAGCGGAACAAGTCAGTACGTTGTAGCGCCACCTCTGGCTTGGATACAACCGGTTACCCGGCGTGGCATAGATGAATACAATTCAATGATACTGTCCAGAGTTATAAAATGCCAGATAGTGTCCAACGGGCCAGTTCACTGACATTCCGGAATGGCCGTAGGTGGCATCCCATCATGTCCCAAACCTGTTCGATCAGTGAGAGGTCGGGCTTCCGGGATGGCCATGTAGGGTGTCGACATTACAGAGGCAGGCCTAAGGGAGCCGTGCCGGGTGAGGCCGGGCATTATCCTGTTGAAGAATTGCTCGGTGAGACTGCGACAGGAATGGTAACACAACAGGTCGTAGAATGTCCACGACGTACCATTGAGCCGTGACGGTGGTACGAAGGAATAAAAAGAGTGTCCGGCTATCGTAGGAAATGGCTCTCCAGACGATGGAACTGACCTTTACGATGGAACTGTACACTAACACACCTGGAGTAGCAACTCCAGGTGTGCGCGCCGTGTACAGTTCCATCGTAAAGGTAGGATCCGTCCGCTTGCCGGCTCATCCCCAGACACGTATACGCTGGTCATTAGCGCAAAGTACAAACTGTGACTCATCACTGAAGACAATATGACGCCACTGGACACTTGACCACGTTGATCGGACTCGTGACCACTGCAACCTGTGCCGTTGATGCTCGCTGGTTAATGGTAGGCGGCGTATATCCCTGGTAGGCCTCCTCGAATGCAGTCCCCGGGCCGCAAGTCGACTGGCAATGGTCCGGGTCGACACTTCCGTACCTGTAGACGACGCAACATGGCGACGGAGGGTTGAGAGCGACAAATTCGGTTCTGTTTGTGCGGCTCTCACACTTACTCGATTCTCGCATTCTGTCGTTGCCCTCGGCCGTCCACTGCCCGCGTGTCGCTGGGTTGTGCCCTCCTCGACCCATTGCTGAAAACATCGTCCTATTGCCGTGTCGCTCCGACCCAAATGCTTGATGATACGGCGACTAGAGCAACCGGGTTCTCTCAGCCCAATGATACGTCCTCTCTCAAACTAGCTCAGCTGCTCGTATTGTGCACGGCTCCGACATAGTGGTGCCCTTACCGTCCGTGGAGGTTAACGCAACCGAAATGCACTGTCACAGTTGTCCCAGCATGCGAGCTTTGCTCTTGATGTACCTTTCTGGAGGCTCTGTTCTTATTCGCTGTGGCGAGCCACTGTTTAGTCATTGGTCGTTATTTTTTAATCATTTGCATGTTCGGCTCTGAGGTACTTGCATGCGGAGTTTCATCAGGATCAAAAGACTTTATCGGGGTGCTCTGTTTTTATTGGCAAGAGTGTATTTGTTTGAACAAATTGAAACACGGTATGCGCTGGAAGCGTTATTATGTCTCTAGCTGTCGAATACTGAACTAATGCCGATCAAATCAGTTCGAATGACACGAATTCAATGTTCTTAACTCTCTAGTGTAAAGTCCCAATTTAAAACAACACAATGCTTGAAATCGTGGTTTCGACCCTTCAGCCAACATTCATAAAATTTGAGGATGGAACGTGTGATCACTAACATTTCCTTCTTCACTTTTTGCGCCTCTGTAATCTTTATGGTATACTTTTGCAAAGAATGCGGCTTTAAAATGCTTTGCATAATTATTTGACAACTGTTTCTAACTTATCTCTCAATAACAAAACTAGGACAAGCCGCCAACGGTAACCGATAACTCGTGTACAGTTGGCAAATTCTGAGGCAAGCTATTGCAAAATCTAAGCTCATTAAGGCGTCAGTTATAACAAATTCTAAAGAACGAACGCATAAAATTTTTGACTTCCAAAACAAAAGTACGAAGTATTCTAAAAAAGAAATGCCTAAAATTGATCATGAACTACTTTCCTTCACGCCTTCACGTTGGTGGTGATCGGGTAGCATGTAAACAAAGCAGAAAGACACACTCAGATCGGGAACCACGTTTTTCATTTTGTATCTCGAAAGACAGACACACACACACACATAAGCAAACTTCATTTTATTATTATAGATTAAACAAGTGTTGAGCTAACAGACGGTTTCTTTCTATTTCTTCATTTTTCAATTCAAACGACTTTTTTAAATTAATGTTATTGAGCCGACTTTCGTGAAGCGGTTCAAGTAAAAGGCCATTTATTTTTAACTGAAATTCCTTAATGACACGGAATTTCGGAAATCGGGAGGCGTCAAAACCTGACCATGTACGATGTCCAAATGTATGCCAAAAATCAAGCTGATCGGATGGGTCATGTCGTACCTATGCCCGAACAACTAATTGTCCCGAGTCTCGTATAGAGAGCGGATTTTTTCAATTATTATTAAAATTGATCAGTTTTTTAATGGCCATTATTTTTATACGACATGACCAATCACCATGATACCAACCCCATGTCACTCACCATGCCTTTCCCTTTCTCTGTGGCAAGTGTCACCGCGATCGGATAAATATCTGCGGAGGAGATAGGTAGCACATGACCTCTTCTCAAAACCCGGAAAATCCCCTAAAAATGCAAGTTTTTGGACTATTATTCCTCAATGATACGGAATTTCGGGAATCGGAAGGCGTCAAAGCCTGACCATGGAAGATGTCCAGTCGCATGCAAAAAATCACGGTGTCGTATGTGTCATCTCGTACCTATGCCCGAACAGCTAATTGTCTGGAGTCTCATAAAGAGAGCTCCGGTTGGCCTTAGGCCTCGCGTCGCTCAAATATGATGTACTACGGCGAACGATATTGTTGATGAAGCAGAAACTTTGTTCTGTTGAAACATTTCAGTGATTTCTAGAATTTGCGAACTTTTTTTGTGCAAATAAAGAATAGGTACTAGCAAGATTTTTTTGGATTGCTCTTGTGAGCAGATTTGCCATCACAAAAAAAATATCTAGTTGTCTCCAACTGTTATGAGTATTATACGTTATCATTTCACTTTCATGAATCTTAAATCATCATTTATAAAGTTTTCATTTTCATTGATATTATCTAAATAGCTTTGGATTCAAATCTGATACATTCAATCCTGCGAGATCGTCACTGAGACGCCTGAAAGGTACTATTTTCCTGAAGCAGGTCCTTATTATGATACTGTGGGATAAAGTTACATTTGTAACTAGAGTCGGCTTCAGCGCGGTGCCGCCGCACCGGGCGCCATTTTCAGGAGGGTACCGAAGTGAACCTTTTTTGTCCTTTGTGAAATGGTAGTTTCTATGGTAAACAGAAAAAAATTATTTGCTTCCAGACGATAAGCGATGATGATTGGAGACGATGAGCGATGATGATTGGAGACGATGAGCGATGATGATTGGAGACGATGAAAGGTCTTGCTTTTACTGGAGCAATTCATATCACCACAATACAGTATTTTCCCGGTTAACCGAAAAAGGAGGGTTGGTTTTGGCGATGACCTTAGGATCAATGTGCGCGAATATTAATTTATATTGTGTATACTTCATATGTGGCTGAAAAACCATACAATACTGCACACACACACATACAATAAAGCTTGTAGGGTGTCAACAAATATTGTCGCACCAGTGCCACAACGCTAAATTCGGCCTTGTATATAACTGTTCGTCAGTACCTCAAGAGTGCACAAATAAATTATTCTTATTTCACTGAAAAAAGAAAACGGATCTAATGGAACAGACTTGTCACTTCTTTGGTCGTATATATAACAAAAACTAATCAAATGGAATATATGAAACTGAAACACAGGGTCTGTAAATTCAGTTTAGTTACAAGCAAATTCTCAGTTTTGCATTCTAACATAAATCATATAGGCCATACTCGACTACCTAGAGATCGCTTTTTAAATCAAGCTGTGCTGAATCGACTAGACTAAGCATATACCATGCACATGTACGTATGTTTTCACCCTTTATATACGTATATTCGAAGTAAGTAGCTGCACGTGCTTGATCGATTCCATTACAAATGAGGATACAGTTGATTTTCCGAAATTGATATATGAAAGTTTTGCCTCGACTCATTCGATGACTCCTTTTCATAATACATCCTCGGAACAAGTACGTCTTTAAACCAAGTCCTCTTTTCTAGACTTTAAATTACTATTATGAAACATTTTATTTCAAGCACAGCCTTTTTCATATTCAAACTAAGGGAAGTTTTATTTTTTGGTACCAAATGTTTCACTGAGTTTGTAAAACATTCAATGAAATATTTACTTTTGAATAGTATTGCAATGTCGATGGCATTACTGACAGAAAGCCTATTGTAACAGATTTTTATGAAACTAAAATGGGCTATTTCATACCTCCTTTAAACCATTTTATTTCCGTCAGGGTATCAATGTGATTGTGGTCTGCTATACACTATCTACCAATAAGTAATTGGACACCCCTGCAATCGACGATATCTGCGGTCCTGATACACGTCACGGCCGCCGCCGTTAAATATCGTGTGGGAAACAACAACGCAACCAGTCGCATGCAAGATGCCACGCAGTTCGGAGCTCTCCGATTTCGAGAAAGGTGTAATCGTCGGGTATCACAGAAATGGCCGATCCATACGTCACATATCCAGCGAATTGAAGTACCCAAAATCAACAGTGGCCTACGTGATTGGCAAATGGAAGATGAGAGGTGACTGTCGGAATGTGCCCCGACCCGGCAGACCCACAAAACTGGGAGTTAGAGACCGACGGGTGCTGGCCAGAGAAATTCGGAAGAACCGACCCAAATCGATGGGCCACATCAGCGAGGTGTTTCAACAGGCATCCGGGAGTATTTTTTCGATGAATACCATCCGTAATGAAGCCCATCTGCTCGGTTATCATGGACGTGCTGCCGCCCACAAGCCTATGATCACCAAGTCCAATAGCACTGCTCGGCTAACGTGGTGCAAAGAACGTCGACAGTGGACCGTTGGACAGAGGAAACAGATTCTCTGGAGCGACGAATCAAGGTTCACCCTCTGCCGTTCGGATGGCAGGGTCTGGGTTTGGCGTCTGTCTGGAGAACGCCTCCTGCCGGAATGTATTGTGCCAACTGTGAAGTTCGGTGGCCGTGGAATTATGCTATGGGGGTGTTTCTAATGGTATAGCACGTGACCCTTGGTCGCAATTCCTGGTAGACTCAACGCCGAGACCTGCTGCACCATTTTGGATTACCATGCGCTTCCTACGTTGTGACAGTTTTACGGGGTGGACTTATGTTACTTTCAGAATGACAATGCCACCTGTCATGTTGCGAGGTCCACCATGGCTTGGTATGGTGACAATGGGGTTAATCAAATGGACTGGCTTGCGCAGAGCCCGGATCTTAACCCTATCGAGCACCTCTGGGACGAGTTGGAGCGTCGACTTAAGGGGTACCCCTACTGTCCGAAATCGGTAAAGGAACTGACCTGTCTTCTCCAAGCCGAGTGGAAGGAAATACCGCTTGCCGTCATACAACGCCTGGTTGAGAGTATGCCCCGGAGGGTCGCAGCTGTAATCGTCGCTCGCGGAGGCTCCATCAACTATTGAAGGTGAATAAACAACTTCGTTTTCCTTTGCTATCACAGGTGTCCAATTACTTGTTGGTAGATAGTGTAGTTGCTCTCGTTGCACAATGATTGCAACTCATTCAAGTCAGTGCTTATTATTTTTATACTTAAAGGGACTAGTGGCACGGTTTCATCATCCTGAGAAGCCAGACATCATGATGAACATTTTTGTTAAAGGATCAAGCCCAAAGTAAATCCCCGAAGAAAATTATGGTAACAATGTCTAATCACTATCCACTTTACAAAATGACCAACAATTGGATGGCTGAGTTTAAAAGGCGTCCGGTGTGCACAGAAGAAGCACCACGTAGTGTAAAACCAGCGTCACATTCAACCCCAGAAACATTGATTCTGTGCTTACCTTGATAACGGAAAATCAGCGAAATCGCATACATATTATCGCTGAAGCTCTGAACTTATCCTATGGAGCAATACTCAATGGATAAAACATTAGAGATACCTACCTCACAGCTTGTACACGATTAACAGCTTGTATACGCCGAGTCATCGAGTCCACCAAATGCCGGAAGGTTTCCGGAGGTAATGCCAGCCATGCCTGTTGCAGCATTGTCCACAACTTGACCCCAGACGCCGATGGTCCAATATCCATAGATATAATGTTCCGATCCAAGGTATAGCTTGGAGCTTCCACAAGGGTTAAACCAGCGGTAAGGACTTCGGAAGCCACTGGATGGTTCAAAGCTCAGATGAGCGTTCCTCGGGCCATACTTGGGTATCTGCGGCCCGGTGGGGTAACTCATTGTCCTACGAAAACGGACAGTTGGCCACAGGATGCGCGAAGCCCATGAAAGTGTATAGATGATCAGCCAGCGCATGATGGTAGCGCGTAGCGGTTTAGGACCTCTACAGATACACTGAGGGAGCTAATGTGTCCCATGAGAAAACTCCCCAAACCATCACAGAGCCACCACCGCCTTGAACAGAGTCGACCTGGCGTGACAGGGATATGGCTTCATGCTGCCAATGCCACACCCTCACACTCCCGTCAGCTCGGTACAGCCCAAAACAGGATTCCTCTGACTACACGACGCGGCGCCACTCTGCAGAGGTCCATTTTTTATGTTCTTGGCACCAAGCGAGGCGTAAGTTTCGATGGCGAGCAGTCAACAGTAGCATACGAGTAGTGCGTTGTCTCCCGTAGCCCATAGTATAAAGCGTGCGCCATATCGTCTGCTCTTTGACTCTGTTTGGGCCTCCGACATTTTACCTGGATGTAATTTGTGCACCTGTTGTCAAGCCGTTGGACTGTACGAGATTGTCTAATCTACGTCGACCTAATTAATCGATGGCGTGTGGTCGGCCACCTTTTGCCCTCTGGGTGCTGATACGTCCGGTGATGGTATATTCGTGGTATATTCTTGATACGGTTGCCTTCGGAAACCCTAGGGTTCTTATCACTTGAGCGATGCAATGATCCATCTGTCTTGCACCGGCAGTGCATCCACGATCAAAATAGCTCAGATCATCACTTACACCCGTGCTCGTCGGTTGAGATACACGGTTGGGAACCCCTGTTGCCCACCTATTTATCGTTGCATTCGTCTTGGATGTGTTCAAATCTGCGCAGGCGATGCCCACGTCTACTGCCCATCACCCCTATCTGTAATTTTCTGTCTACTGAGTTTATATATTTATATATTATTCATGATGAGGTGTAGATCAAAAAGCCGCTTGCAAAATGGGTATCAAACTGTTTGACACCAATCGGAAACGGGAGAGGTTTGATTGTGCAAAGGCTGTTCTTGACTATTTTGCACAAGAGTTTTCCAATTTTGTGGGCCGACTTGTGTCTATGGATGAAACTGGGATTCACCACAACGATCCACAGACAAAATAGCAGTCTATTGAGTGGCGGCATTCTGGATCACCCCAGCCACAAAAATTTCCACGACAGTCACCTGCTAGCAAGGTGTTAGCATGTCTTTTCGGATACCTGAGGTGTGATTCTCCATCGAATGAGGAATAAACCAGAAATAGCGACTATTATATTGTGACCTACTACGCCAACTGCATCACGAAGTAGGAGAAGAACGCCGAGGAAAATTATCCAGAGGAGTCAGCAT
This sequence comes from Macrothele yani, assembly GCA_039090855.1. Classification (NCBI taxonomy): domain Eukaryota; kingdom Metazoa; phylum Arthropoda; class Arachnida; order Araneae; family Macrothelidae; genus Macrothele; species Macrothele yani. The sequence goes on from CM077002.1 coordinate 81,265,495, forward strand.
TTTGCGGGACAAAGATCTCCTTTAAGATCTGCACTTCAGATTTCTGCCTCATGCAGATTATTCCTCAGATTCAGCTTGCTCTGATTATTATTACCTATTCCCAAAACTGAACAAATATATGAAGAGTAGCCATTTTTAAGACAAATGAGGATGTGAATGCATGGTTTGAAGACGCAGAATTTTATCAGAGGTTTTTGAAAGAGCTGTAGGAGGTTGCATTAAGTGTGCTCGGTTCAAGAGAGATTATGTTGAATAAAAATATAATGTCTTTTCTTACCGTGCCAATCCTTGCATATTAGGCCACAAACATATTGATGCGAAAATTGGGTCTAAATTAGTAACTATTGAAAAGGGGGGACGGTCTTAATAGGTGCGGTTAAATTATGTCGATAATTAAATTAAATATTTGGCCTATTGCAAATTAAATGGGAAAATTAACTTATTTTTAGTTGGAGGAGTTATTTTAATTAGGGCAGTCTTGTAATTCTCTTTGCCTGAGTGAGAACAAAGGAATTAGTGGATCATCTCTGGGGGTCTGTGAGCAGCGAGGGACCACATCAGACGGCAATTGAGAAGCACTCAGACGCTCATAAAGACGGTTTCAAGTGGTCCATTAGTGCAAAATATCTGTTGGGAACGGGGAAAAATTATGATTATGAGGGGCAAGAGGCAACGACGCTTCGTGGTAGAGGCACGAGAGAAATCTCTAAGTGTCGAGTGACAAGAAACAGATGAGGCTCACGTGACAGGGAATGGCAAAAAGTAGGAAAAGAAAGACAGTTGTGATTTCGCTACGCTGGCAGCAGGACAGACGGAAAAAACACACCCAGGAATCATCTCGAAACGCAGTTGTAAGCCGGGCCGAGAGATTGCCATGAGAGAAAAACCTTGCCAGGAGGGACTACTCAGCGGTCAGCCGTTTTGAGCCCGCTAGGTACGAAACCTGAAGTCCGACTCACACCGATGATAGCACGGTAATTTTAAGCGCAGTGTAAGCCGCAAAAGTACGATGGAACAGAGAGGGCTTAGTTAATACTTGGTGGCCGGAGGTAAGCCAGCCAGGTATAGTAAAATTCGTGAACGTAAGAGGAAGGTTGAACTACTGCAGAAAAGAGCTACGATATTTGCGTATAAAAGGCCGTACTCTGATGACAGACCGATCAGGACGTCGCGAGCGACTCTCTTACCACGAAGAGCGAACACGCCGTCGCATTCCACAGAGGGAGGTCACCGACCTTTCCGGAGCATTGCTTGACGTTGTTTCTTTCCTGCAGAAGAACTTTCTTGACGGATTTCGAGGGAGAAATTCCCCTGCCGCCTTCGCCAGAGCCCACTATGCCGAGTTCGGAGTGAGGAAACTTCATGGACGGATCGCCAGCGAAGAGGAGTCAGCTGTGCTTTCCCCCATCCTACGAGCGGACGGGGAAGAGCGGAGAAATTATCAGCGACTTCGGAAGATAAAGGGGAAAACTAACTCGAATTTGTGAAGACCGTCTGTTGACACACAGGTGAAAATCCATCCCCCACTATTATTACAGAGGCGCGCGTGTGTGTATGAGAGAGTGCTTCTGAAAGAATGTTCAACATATATGGATTTATATCACAACAGTCAACCATACGTGAGTACTTTTATTTGTCTGTGTCTTCCTATCACTGAGCGGAGGAACTGTAATCTTTAATAGATACCGGACTCTAAATTTAGAACTGTTAAACGCCCTTTTTTTTGGAGGCTAAAAATCTGATCTCGGAATCCCGAGTAGAAATTATTTTGGTTCATAATAGAGAACAATACCAGCATTTTTTATCTCCGTGGGCCCAGGCCCCGTGATAGAGTCCCCTCATAAAATAAAGAAATTCAATGGTTAATCTTGCTCTGTTCATTCTATAGGCTCTGGTGTATTACTTACCTGTATTTCAGCAAGCATAACGTTCTCGCCCATTTATGCCAGCTCCCGAATTAAAAAGACTCTTCAAGCCTCGTTTTTATTGATAAGTGAAGCATGTCTAAATTATACCGCCGCTCGGCACGGTCCCGATCAATATTTATACCCCCCAGAATGTAAGTAGGAATATTAACGATTTATCTAGCAGCGAGCTATCGAAATCTTTCAAGTACATGTTGATTTCGACCTGCAATATATAATATCAATATGATCTTAAAATAACGCGCACGCTGCATATTTTGTATTCCATTCTCTTTATTTATTCGCTTGCTTACTTATTATGCATTTTACGACTTTCAAAGGATATTTAAGGAATAGAGAAAACATTTGTATCTAATTTAGGGCCCCTGTTGCCAGGGAATGGATAGAACTAGAACCATAAAATAAACATCCTTTGCTCTTAACTGGGATTTGAATCTTGAGCCTGAAATTTATGCGTTAAACCACTTGATCGCTAGAAGAATGCAGTTTCCAAGAACGCGGTACTCCCCGTGTATAAATCCGCCGTATTATTATTGATTACTGGAATTTCTATTCATGCAACTCCATATTTATTACAACATACGATGCTTTTGTGAATCTCTTGTAAATTAAAACTCTTGTTTTTCATATCCATGTTGTTCAGAATACTTTTATTGTAACTTATGTAAGAGACATCATTCACTAAAGGCAATGAAACTGAATAAGGCATATTTACCAAGTGGTGGTGGGTAAGGTACAGCAGCCATCGCTTCAACGAGAAGGATCAGAAGAACAACTGCGCACACAATGTACTTCATGTTTGTTTTAGATCTGTAATAGAAAGAAAGATTGAAAATAGTTTTACTTCTCCCTGTCGTTTTTTATAAATGCTGTGCATCTTAAAACAGGACTGAGGTCATATTATCGTATCAAAGATAAAAACTGTTGTTACATTAAAATCTTAAGCGAGAAACAATCTAGAAATGAATCTAGAAATAAATTATTTGGTAGCAGTGATATTTAGCTCTCTATTATGAGAGAGATAGCTACTCTGATTTTTCTGAAAAACTTCGAATGACCAAAAAATAAATTGGACAGGTCTCAAAACGAATCTTTTTTCAGCAATGAGAGATGTCGCTGATAATTGGTAGAGTTTTCTTTTTCAATTTATGACGCAACAAGAATCGTAAAATATAAGCTACATTGGATAGCAGATACAATAATTTATATAGCTAAATTTCTTGAGTCTTACAACATCCGCTTCTTTCACATGAGTATGTGCGTCTGTTTTCTAATGTAATTTAAAAGAAACTAAACGAAGGATTTGAACTAGAAGTGTGGACATCTGCTCTATCAGTTGTTTTCCAACATTTTTATTAGCAATTGTTTGAACGCATATGTCAGATCTCTTAAAAATCTTGTCATGAATGCATTCTCCTTGACTGAAACTATACCCTTCAAATCTCAGATGAATTTATAAAATTGTTGTTACCCAACTGCCACAAAGTTGTTTTTCCCAGCGTTTACTCAACTCACAGTTTACCCAACGGGCAGGTTACCCAACTCACAGTCTAACGAGCACTTCCTTATTATTTTTTTTTTTACAATTTATTTGTTCGACATTCATCAGATATGCGCAACACTGTTTCAAAATAGGCTGGCAATCGATCAATTCACGGATTGCCGATTATTCTGAATGAGTTTTGTAATGTGGCTGCTATCTACGTCATAAACAAGAGTTAAAAAATAGCTGAAGATCGGGCCTGATTTGTGAACTTTGTGCCTAACCCTTTTCTGCGAATGCAAATCAGAGGAGTTTGTTTTACTCAGCATGATTTCTGAAGTTCTTTGTACAAAGTTTATCATGTTCTTAAAAATGACCAGTGTATTGGCGAATGTCATCTTCAAAGGAAAGGAGAACGTGGAGAATTAATACAAAAAGCATGTGATTGGTGGAAATGATCTAACAGCAATCTAATCCGAAACACTTGACTTCAAATCCAGGAAATATAAAAAATAAAGGAGCTTTTCACTAAAATTGAATCTAAAAAGAATTGTCAAAGAAATGGCTTCAACAGAAATCAGCTAAGAAATCAAGTTTCCGTAAATTAGATAAAATGTTGTTCGACTATTTCGGCTTATATTTTTCTTCACCTTACTAACATTCCTTTACCTTTGTACGAATGATACAAATTGATCTGAGCTCTCTTTCGTTACTGATATATACCGATTCTCCTCGAAAATGGACATAGCGGAAAGCGCTTGGTCCCAATAAGTCTGTTTAATGCTAAATTTGAAGTACTTTCTTGTTGGCATCAGGTAGTCTCTTACTAAAAGGACATGAACTAGCTTTTTCTTTCCAAATACATTTTCCAGTGATGCAAAAGAAGAAAGCAATTTTCTTATTCTATACTAAGCTTTCTTCCATGAAAATTTATGAAAAATTGAATTTACAATCATATTTCTCCGCTAAAACGTATTTTTCTTCGTCATAATTAAATAAGTTACATTTTATTAATAGAACTGAGTAGGTTAACCTTTGTAGAAATAAGAAGTGCGTGAGTCAAACCTAGTTCTCCAAATTTAACTCTGTTTCCTAAAAGCACTTTTTCCACTGAGCTTAACGTGGTCAGCAATGACCATATCAGAATGTATTTGTCAAATATCAAAAGATAGCATCTGAAACTACTAACTTCAGCACATTAAAATTGAAGTAATTTTTAAGATAGCATGGAGCATGGCCGACGGAACGTCTGACTCACAATTTGCTACCCAGGACTTCACTTTAGGCGTTGAATTGAACACAGCATAACCACACAAGAATTTCATACTTCATAGCAGATGAAAATTTGCAGTCAACGAAGGCATTAATTTATTAGAAGTCTTGCCGTTTTCTTCTTCCTATGGATATATAAGGCTCTGAAAGCTCACCCTTAATGTAGGATTAATTTGCTCAACATAGGGGCAGAAATTTATCTGTAGCTCACTTCCTTTTTCCCAATGTATCAACCGAATCTGTTCACCTCTACATTTTACCAGGTTATGATTCGTAATATTCATCTTTACAACTATTTTCTTCAAGAATTTATGGTACGTGACTGAATTTTCCTTCAATAAAAATCGTTGTATTTGGATATTTTAATGTTTCCTTTTTCTTCTTGATACGTCCTGTAGTTTGACTTAATTGACAGACTTAAAAAAAGGAGTCTTGACATGTTGACTCTAAACTTTGTGCCCTAGAAGCATGAAGCTTCGATGTATGGCATTACAAATTTGATCAAAGGAAAAACTTCAGAAATATCAGCATCATGTAAGATTTTCTACTATCTTGAGTTTGCATTATTTCTACTATACATACAAATTTTACGATGGTAGTTTCACCATTCCATAGTCTTTACGATGCTGGGGTGCTCAGAAATAAGAGATTTCCATCTCTTCTTTGACATTTCTGACAAGACCGTCAACGCCCTTGATTTCAGTATAATAAGATTCCGGGAGCTAAGTATGCCTCAAAAAACGCATTGTAACACGAATATTACGCTTGTACTTTACGTCTTTTCACAGCAAGATGTCACTCGCACAGAGATTTAACCTTCATCCTAGTTTGGCTGTAGCATTGTCGTCGCCGACGCGCGTCTTTTTTCTTTAAAAAGAAGTAACCAGTGTTAATTCAATTGGGAATTATTCAAAACTTGGAATCGAAAATTTTCAAGAAATATGTTCATCTGCATATCACGATTTCATTTCATGTTGGATGGAAAGCGACCCGCAGTCGGTACACTATCGAAAAAAGCCCCAAAAATTAACTTTTGAAAGTTCCCGTTAAAAACTGCTTATCGTAGAAATAAAAAGACTAAAGGGTTTAAAATATTCTGTTTTCCTACATTGAGGAGTGTTTCAGAATTATGAACCCAAAGATTTTGCAGATTTTACTCATTTAAATCGTAATCAGAAAAATGCCTTGCATGTCCTGATTTCCAAATCGTGTCACACGAAGGGAGCCAACTTGACAATTAGATTTCCTTTGAAGTAATAGCAAAGCTTTATTCTTTAAAAGGTGCTTATTAAATATTTGAAACTATCTGAGCTGCGAAATACAAACGAATGGGTCAGTTTTCACAGGCGTAAGTGACACTGAAAGAGTAATGTCTCCTGAAAACTTTTCAGCGTACTGCTTGATTTTCTACTGTAATTATTTAAGTTGCTTTGCTATCAGCTACACAGCTAATACCACCGGAAACCAGAAGGCACGTTGAAATGATACCGCTGCAGTTTCACTTCTTCTCGCTTCTGTGTTTGCTTTTCTTTACCGACTCATTAACCATGCATAGCATGAACTCTCCATGGAGAAATCCCATTCGGAGTTCTTCTTAGAATTTTATTCTATTAACATCAGAGTAATGACATTAAATATATAAAAGATACTTCTCTAAGCATGATGATCATCCACTTTTATATTTTCGTACGAAAATTCAGCAAAATAAAAATATTGTAACGATCCACCACCGCCATTAATTCGGGAAATTAATGGGTGTGAGGGATGTATGAAATTAATTAGGTATTAATTAATTAAGTTGAGGCTTTGTTGGAGTTTAAAAGTGAAAACAGCAGAGAAAGTTTTATCTGGGGATAGGACAGAAAAGAGACGAAAAGTTCTCACACGGGCTGGGTGGTCGAAGTTAGCGCTTTTAGGTCATACATCGTAGGTCGCAGCTGACGGCCAGTCTAAACAGGCAAGGAGGAACGTTTCGAAGCCGTCCACTTTTAGAAATGAATGAAGATGGGGGACAAGAGGGTGAGCGAACTATCGTAAATTGGTCGATTGTTTAAAGCATTTTCTGGTACATTTGCTCTCTTTTTGTGTAGTCCGATCGGAAAAACCAGGTTGCCCACTTGGCGTGAAAATAAGGAAGAAATTTCAGTTGTCTGTATGCTCTCCGTTGTGAAAGGCAAGATGTCTTGGAGCTGCTATGTGATTTGGGGAAAATGAAGCAGCCAACCTTCCGCCTTTTTAAGGAAATGGAGATACAGCAACTCGGAGTTTATCTTGATAGGCAAGATTGCCATTGGGACGGCGGAATGCTTATATCCGCTTGATAAAGCAGCAAAACCTGTGCTGCTAAACCATACAGAAATTGCGACTGCTTGGCCCAGTGAAAAGCGACCCTTCGGAGTAGTTAAGAAGACGGCGATTGGACGTTGGTCGCTCCAAGAAGAAGCGACGCAAGGATTTGGAACTTTGGCTGGAAACGCAAAGAACAGCTTTGTGAATCGTCAGCACGGTCATCCCTAAACAGATGCCGCCAAGGAGGTGTGGTGGAGCTCCATCAACAACAACATGTTTGTGTGTGTGAAACAGTGATATCAGGGCAACCCCTCCACGAGAAAGCTGCATTAGTGGCTTTGCACACGCAAAAGATATCGGCCGTGAGACCGCGGTGTGCGGATACATTACCATGTAATAGGTAACAATTTGGATTTATTCTTGGCAGCATCCATGTAAGTAGAAACATTTTGTTTTTGTTATTACACCTGCTACGCGATTAGTTGAGGAACTGAACTGATATATTGTAAGAACTGAACTGGGGAATTTAAGTTCATTAAAACTATCTAGCGCGAACAGATTTAGGTCACAGTTGACCCAACACTTATGTTCAGAACACAACTAATTTTTATTGGTATATGTGCCATTGTTATTTTTTTAAAACCAATTAAATGTCTGTTTGGTGCAGTCAGAACGTTTATGGAACACACTATTTATGTGTACGAATGTGATTGGTTTGAATAGTTTAAGTGTATGCCCATATAATACAGTCTTCGCGCCAAGGAAAACGTCGAATGACCGTGGAAAAATAAATAGAATAATTGCTCGACCACGGTTGTTACATTGGTTGTCCGCGGTGAGATAGCGGCCGCGACCGTTACATTGCTGGCAGCGGCCGAGGTCGTTACAATATAAAGAAAACAGAGAAATATTTTGTACTTTGGATTTGCGTTTGAGGTTTAAGTTCAAAAGCAGCCATAATCAAAAATCTGAGTGCAATACAGAATTTTTATTTAGTGTTGACTTTTACTGGTATGTGTACAAATGGTCTAACAAGCGTTAAATTATCTGTAAGAAATGGTCTAACCAGCGTTAAATTATCTGTAACCCTGGACCCACATTAATAACTTTTTTGTAACTTTTGTTTTGTTCGTTAGTGCCTTTGAAGAAAATATTGAGACAGATTCCTTTCACTACTTTTCTGCCAGCCGTGTTAATGAGACTGAAGGTACGGCTGCTTCTTCGCTTCAGAACACCATTGCTGTCTAAGGGATTTACGGAGTTTCAGTTAAATTGCTTTATTACTCTGTGAGTATTATAAATGACCTTTTCACTTTACAGCCTCAGAGCATTCTGGTAGGGAGATAGTGTAGCTTTCTTACGTCGTCAGGTTTTTGTGAAGAAATTCTCACGGGGGTTCAAAATTTCTAACGAAGGGGTGTGAGTAGAGCAAGGTAGACATCGAGCTGACCGGGTATTCCGAAAGCAAGTGTAATAGGAGTCAATAAAAAGTAGCCAGCGCTTTTCTGAGCGGAGGAACAAAACACACGGAATCTGGATCTAGTGTTTGAAGAAGGAGGTTGGGGGAGAAAACTCCGGCGGTGGAGGGAGTGGTTGATTAAGGGTACCCGATGAAAGAAGGAAAGACAAGGGAAAATATAGATTTTGAGAATGCCCATTACCGAAGTGAGAGGGCCAAGCAAAAGTTAAGGTTGTAACGGAAACTAACCATTGTATAAACAATAGAGGGAATGAATATGGGGTAATATAAAATCAGGACAAGTGGACCTTCCAAATATACATCACTGAATAAAGCTACTTTTCACCGAAAAGACCGAGTCTTCACTTTAACTGCTATATTTGTTTCATCAATACGGAAAAACATAATTAAAACCACGAAACTTCTAAATTTCCTTACAAGCAAAGGACCGACAAACACGTGCAATAGGGCACCGAAAGAAACTCAGTAATAGCTCTGTAACATACCTTGCTCCTTGTTTAATTTGCGTTGAAAGAATACGCACATTCAACTGGTGTGAAAAAAACTTTTGTTTCATAATGAAATTATCGTATAAAAGTGCCTCCATCCATGGCATATTGTTTATGTTTTGGAAGTAGAATTTTTAATGAATAATTTTATAAATAAGTAAATTATTCTGAAGGTCATCAATTAATATTACCTTAAGAGAAATAACTGTGTGGTAAATTTTCTTTCATTCAAAGTTGTGATATTCGTACGGAAAGAAACGTCGTTTATTTATATTTTTTTCAATCGAAGAAGCAATTATATTGCAGATAATATTTCAGAAAAGTGTTATGCTAGAACAGGTGACTGCAGCAAAAAATATTCAGGAAAGGGAGTATATAGTCTTGTGTCTACTTCATAAGGCACCGTACGCGGAACAGAAACTTTTTTTGCTCAGTTCTCAGTTCTCTACTGAGTTGGGCATTCTTCTGTTCCACACACTACACAGTCACATGATTGGAATTAAAATGATTGTAAATTTTGTTATGCGATGTGAGCATAGAATCCGAAAGAACTGAAAGATGTTGTTGTGTTATTCTGTCGCTCAGATGAAGAGCGCTGCTGCGACTAACTTTAAGTTGGCTGAGCCTTTACGTAGAGCATTTCTTTCCCACTTTCCCACGAGAATATCAATGCGAGCATACAGAGCCTCAGAAACAAAATGTACCTGAGAACAAATTCGTAATTGTAAAATATTATTTTTCAAGACATCACTAATTTCCTTGTGCTTTATGTAGATTTTTCAAACTTGTGCTGCGTGAATTATCCAATAGAATTTTATAACATTAACAATTCTAAACCGAAAGTGGTATTCTTAGTCGAAAGTATTTAGTGGTGTGATAAATAAAATAAGAGTTAATTGTTCAGTTTTGAACATTTAGTATTTCCAATTTCATACCTAGCTGTCGCAGCATAGAAAATACTTTCTATGATTTATCCCACCACCGAATTAATTACGAGAGAAAAAGAAACATATGATGAATTTATCATAACCAAATTTTCGGAGAAAATCTCCTGTTACCAAAAAATTAGCAGTCCGATTTGAAATTAAAAATTGAGGTGCAAGTCATAATATGTAAACGAAATTAAAAACTCAGGTATTTTTAAAATTTTAATGGCAAAAGTAAACGATTTTTTCGGCAAAAGTAAACGATTTCTTCGGCAAAAGTAAACGATTTCTTCGGCAAACGTAAACGATTTCTTATCCTAGCTTCATCAGGCCTTTCGGCCTGATGAAGCTAGATCAATGTCCAGCGAAACCATGGTCGGCTTGAAAAAAATAAATAATTGTGACAAACTGCGTTGTATTCCCTTAATATATAAACGATTTCTGTTCCAGCATGTTTTACAGCAATGGGGGTTTCTGTCAATAACGACAGAGTAACCATTTAAAAGCGGTTTCTCTTAAAGTTGGTAGAGCTAAGCCTTCAATTTGTGGATCATTTATCGATTCGGCCAGCTGAATACTTCATCAATATTTTTATTGTGACTCTTTCTTTCGCATTTTAAAAACTATCCTAGTTATCTATTGCCATTAGGAGTATTTTTAAATGTTTGGCATTAAGGCCAGAGCTAGTGCAGTTGAACAACCACACCACCCATTGTTATCCGAGGCTCTATCCTGGACCATCAGGGATGATTAGCCAGAAGCCTACGCCTCTGACCACTAGGATGACAGGGCAGCTACAAATCGAGCTTATTTTAATTATATTTTAATAACTTTGAAAAGAAACAGCGAAATTAGTTCCATCAATGCTTTTCTTTTTGGTTGGGGTTTAAACGACCAACGTGAGAAACTCGATGGGCTATAAGCAGTCGCCCGTTCATAATTTAGGGCAACTGGCTCCAGGAAAGGGATAGAGCCAATTCCATAACAAACATAACATCAATGCCTCACTGGGATTCGAACCTGGACCCAACTCGGACGAATGATCGGAAGCTAGCGCTTACACCACTGAGCCACTGGGGTGGCGGATCAATGTTTGAATGCAAGTTGTGGAAGAATTCAGCTGTGTACCGCTTGCTCCGATATTCCCGTAGCTCATGGTTCTCCAGCGCTTTAGTGTTCCAGATGGCACTGTAGCAAAGCAGAATTTATCCAAAAAAAGGGAGAGCAGAGGATAGGTTACTGGAGTGGTTACTTTTTTTTTCCTACTGTTTACGGTCATTTTGACTTACTCTGTTCCCATTACCTCTGAGAAAGCAGTTCATTTTCTTCCTGTAAAGGCCTGTTGCCAAGATATCTGGCGATTTGCAGAATCGGTGGCGGGAGAACAAATGTCATCTTTTTTTTTCAGTATGCTTCTTTTCTGCGGCTGAGAGCAGTGTTTGCGCTCTGGAAGTTGAAGCATTCCAGAGCAGAAAACGCGCGAAGAATGCTAGCAGACAGATTCCTTTATAGACTGATCGGTCGAAGTCCATCCATTTCCTTCCCTCTTCCCATGAAATGCCTCACTCATTCCTTTGGCATATGCTCTTTATTTTTCAAGAATAGAATCAAGTAATCACTCAACTGGATAGGAAAAGGTTTTTTTGTTTTCAGGAAAAGTGCTTTTTTGATTAGTTTTTCATATTAGCGAAGAATATGCAAATTTGTTTCAGTTGCCTGAACTGAATTTTGTTTCTGTCCTCACAAACTATAATCATTGGATCGAAACTTAACTCCAATGGAAAACATTATTTGTTTTTCATTGGAATCAAGTTCCGATGTTTACTATAAACAGTTCCGTAAGGACAAGTTTAAAATTATTGAAAAGAAATCTGCGTGAGCGAAACATATGCTTTCTCAAAAGTTACAAAAAAAGGAGAAAATACTTACTGGCTTTAATAAAAACTTAATGAGGCATACAAATGCTAACAAATCTGGGAGATTCAGCAATAAAAATACAGTATCAGATTCTCAGTCATGTAATAAATAGCATTTTAATTTATCATTGATCATTTCTTGTTTTTAGCCATACCGCGTTTCGGTAAACCAAAGGAATAACACTCAAAAACCGAAAAATAAAATATCATAGTCATTAGAGTTGTTTTATTTTTATAACATATTTTCTTCTCGTGAAATAATTCCGTTCATCTTTCTGTTACTAAAACTATTTAATCAGAACAGTAAGCCGTTTCACAATAAAAAATTAAAATAATGAAAACAACAGTCATTCTTAGAATTACAATCACAATTTCCAAAACTGCCGAATTTATGGTTTAGCTACAGATTAAAAATTTCTTAGGATACAATGTATTTCAAAGCTTATTTCTTCATATTTTAAAAATTTTGTAGCCAATTATTAAAAATATGATTTTGATCCACTTTTATTTTAATTTTCTATAAAAAAATCATACAAACGAAAGCAATATACATGTTAAATACCAGCAAAAGTTTAATGAAAATTCTGCGTCGAGTTGGTAAACTGCTGGAAATTACTAGCATTGTATCATAGTTTTATACGTGCGCCTACCCCAGATGCACGAACTTTCAGAATTTCGATTATACGCCCTGGTATGTTTTGTGGCAGCAGGCAACATGCGTGGAACAACGCGGCATGCTTACAAACGCATCTGTCTGAGATAACTCAGACGTAAAACATTTCTAGTGTACTTTACCGGTGACTGTCCTTGGATCTCTAAAAAATGCAAGCCCCCCCCTCCGACTGAGCTGAGCCGTCTCGTATTCGATCATTCTAATCTGCAGATTATTACTATTGTTTTTTATTTCCTATATTTCACTTTAACCACTGGATGTTTTTCCGCTCTCAAGCGACAGTATTTACGTAGTATCTGATTCTCCCATTTTTCTGCTACGATTCGGTAGTCAATGGCGACGTTGCACCAATTCCCAATGCATATTTTCAACCAGACACATAGCTTTCAATCAGTTTAAAAAAAAATGAACGTTCTCAAGTGCATAAGGGAGTTAATTCGTCTTTATTTGTAACGAAGGAATAGGCTCAAAGTTTTAGTGCTATTCTTCAACGTATGTTTCTCTTTTCAAACATTCACTAATTAGGTGTGCAAGCTTCTTTTAATATCATCTGAGAGAAACTGAGTTTTTTCTTTCTGCCAACAGTGCAATACCTGTTTTACTACATCGAAATGAGAAAATCATCGCGCTCGCAATCCGTGTTCAGAATTGAGAATAGTTGATAATTGCTTGCCATTAATTTTAGACTTCAAAGTTCACTAAAAGACATTTTTAGTTTGCTATACATTGAAGTTTTTCAGTGGTCAAGGTAATGAAGCCAAGTATTGGCATGATGAAAACAAACACATTTTAAATGCAATATTCTGCAATTATTGAGTATAGCAGGTCTTTGCAAACATAGCACTTTTTTTCGTTATTACGGTTGACATTCTGACCATTATTTTGTACAGAACTGTTTATTTTGTAATATAGGCTTAGAACAATGTTCGCACGGATTTTCTCAAATACCGCACACTTTTAAGTGTTTCTGTTCGTTGGCGCTTAAACGGTTTGCTATTGGACAGATATTTTCTTAACCATACTTCAGAGTTTGGAAGTGGGGTGCTCAAGTTTCGTCTCCAGAGACAATTTGTAGCAGAAGTGGGTCATGTTCTTAGCAATAATGCTGGAAATATTTTTCTTAGAAGTCGCTCTATGATTCCGTTTTATCGCATCTTTGAGTCCTTTCGGAACTCACCAAGCACAAGTACTTACAGATTATCTTATGGTGTTCTATTCACAAATCCATCGGTGAGCTTTAACATTTGGAAAACATGTTTAGCAGTAATCTATGTCTCATCTGTTGTTTTCCCCCACAACAGCATTCACTCCATCAGTACGGGGATGTAGAGAGACCGCAAAGGTGTATTACTAACTCGCAGTAGAGTGAAAAACATACCCACTCTATCACTACTAATCAGTACTAATAGTTCCTCTTAAAGTAATCGGCGCTGTCCCTGTGGCTGAGTGGGCAGAGGAGCTCATTTTTGGCTATTCGTCTGAGCAGTTTCGGATACCCGGGTAAGATATGGGTGGTGCGTTTTTCCCACGATATTGACCCTCCTCAATCCCTGGAACCAGCTATCCCAAGTCAGGGACGCGTTACTACTGAGAGTCCTTAGAATTGCTCATGGTGGTCGTTAAAACCCAAAAAATATATTCTCTGCCGACCTGATTCAAACTTCGTCAACCAACTTGTTCTTCCACTCTTCCCACCATTTTTGAAATTTTTATTTGATTTTCACTTTTCGTCATATTATATACTACTTTTCGACAAATTTTCAATGGATTTTCCTCTTCTGGCATTCATTATTATTGTAATCGAAAAATGAAATTTTTGTAAAAGAAACCATATATGTCTCGTAGCATTCTCACACATTGTTGTAACGTGGATAATTTTTTTTCAGACTTTTAATTCTGCCATAAGAGCGGACACGGGGTCACGTGATCTTAGCTCCACCACCTGTGCGAACGAAGGAGTCAGTCGGTTCTCGCGCCACGGATTATTCACAGGAAGTGTTCCTTGGTGCTGCGTTTTTCAGATGTTTTTTGTTTTACTCAAGAAGTATGTCTTTCGCTTTTCGTGTGTATAAATGTGCTTTTGTACAACAATTATATTTATGGGTGATAAAATTTCTTCATGTATAGATATCCTATTCAAGGTAAATCATTATTGATCGCATGCACTACTTTTCTAAGTTATTATAAAAACAAATCATTGTCCATTGTTATATGCGTTATTCTATTTAAAGCTTGTTACCGAAGGTCAGGTATAAATGCTATCTTATAATTACCCAAACATTTTTAGAGCAGAAATCACATTTTACTTCTGCCTGAGTAACTGACATATTAATCGCTTCGTCAGCTCATTCATTTCTGTAACGCCACCCTGGTGGCGCAGTGGTTTAAGCGATGGCTTATGACCATTCTTCGGAGAAGGGTCCGGGTTCAAATCCCGGTGAGGCATGGATGTTGTGTTTGTCTTTCGGCACTGACTCTCTCCCTTCCCTGGAACCAGTGGCCCTAAATTAGAGACGGGTGACTGCTTATAGCCCATTGAGTTGCTCATGGTGGTCGTTAAACCTCCAATCAAAAAAAATCTGCAACATCAAAACTTTGAATTCTCTCACCTGCTTGCATTTCTAATACGAATTGCAATAACCAGCTATGTGAATCAAAGGCATATAAATTCATTCTGAGCAGCTTTTATTTTTGAAGGTAAGGAAAGAATTATTACAGTTCTTACACGCAGAAAGTTTCGGCTTATACGATTAGTTCTCAATTTAAGAAAAATTTAGAATAATGAATAGAATACAAATAAATGACTTCTGAGTTATTCCACTAATTAAAACAAGAACGAAAAAACTCTTTCGGCGAAAGCTGTCTCCCTTAGGAATGAAATTTAGTAAATTGGAAAATAAAGTCTTTCTAATGAGATGCAAAGTAAAAAGTAAAATAACAACACCACATAGTTGCTGGCTTGTATAAAAACACAGAATTTTAAATATAGCCATGTATACTTTAAGACTGTTATAGAGCTATTCACTTGATTTCTTTCAGTGCGCTGTTGCGTATTTTCGTCAGGCTTTCGAATGGAAATTAAGCTGTTCTGGGATTTTTGCTATATTTTCTGCAAATGGTGAAATGAATGAATTACCAGCTAAAATAATTCACGCTCTTCTGCAATGGTGATCTTATTCAACGCAGAAACGGAAAGCCACGGATTTGCTTGTCCTGCTTTCTACACTGCTGGCCATCCAAAATGCAACACCAAGAAGGACACGAGATAGCATAGCCATATTTACTGGACACATAACAACAGATACAAAGATGAAACGATTGAGCTTACAGGCCCGTGCGACTTGCGGAACACGCAGACATCAATAGTTCCTGCGGCCCCCATGGCTGGCAATAACGGCCGCTACACACCGCGGCATCGAACGAAAGAGGCTTTGTATGTGGGCTTGGGGTATGTCGGTCCAGGCTGCTTCCACACGTTGCCACAGTTCATCAGGCGTAGCCGTGGGTGGGGCTTGCCGGGCCACTCGGTTGCCGATCAGCGACCAGACGGGTTCGATGGGCGACATATCGGGAGAACAGGCGGGCCAAGGCAGCAGTGACACCTGGTGGGCCGTCAAGAATTGTTGCATGATGCGTGCCACGTGCTGGCGCGCATTGTCCTGTTGAAACGTGGCCGCTGGCAGGTCCTGCAGGTAGGGTGGGCAACAGGCTCCAAAACGTCGGAGATGTGGCGGTGACTGTTGAGTGTACCGGCGATGCGTACCAGAGGGCGGCGAGTGTCATATCCAAATGCGCCCCAAACCATAACGCCAGGCGACGGACTGGTATGGCGATGCATATTGCAGGTGTCATACAGTCTCTCACCGCGGTGCCGCCACATGCGGATCCGACCATCGTGGTGTTGCAGGCAGAAGCGGGATTCGTCGGAGAAGACAATGTCGTGCCATTCCGTAGTCCAGGTGCGGCGTTCAACGGCCCACTGCCTCCACACTCGCCGGTGGTGTGATGTCAATGGTAATCGGAGCAATGGGTGCCGTGCGATAGGTTACCGCTCCTGCAGACGACGTCGAACGGTACGTGCTGACACAGGTTGTTCCGCTACACACTCCTAATTCCTGTGCTACCGTTAGTGATGCGGCGGTGCGAGCCGTCAATGCCAGCCGCACGATCTGCCTGTCCTCTCGTTCGGCGGTGTGCCGCGCCTGCCGCAATCGCTTACGTCGGTCCGTCCGCCCCTCCTGCACCCACCGAATCCATACTCGCTTCACTGTGGCTGGATGTCGTCCAACATGGGCGCCGATGTCTCGGTACGATAAACCGCTGTCGCGATAAGCCACTATTCGTTCTCTGTCGAACTCCGAAACGTGCTGTAATGACTGCCGTATTCTGCGACGAGGCATCAGGAAGCTTCTCACGCACAGGTCCGGCAGCACAACACACTTCCACTACTTACACCTCGACTTCTGTGCACCCTTCTTATAGTGATTCTCGGTGGCGTGCCGGGCGCACATGATTTACATATGCCCTGCAATGCTAATCGTTTGCGTGTCCTCTCGCGGGCGACGCACGCTGCGAATTTCAGGCCAATCGGATACTTCCTTCTTGGTGTTGCATTTTGAGTGGCCAGCAGAGTATATTAATTACTATTTAGTGTTTACACAGGGATCTGTTCCAGCTTATTCTATTAGGCGTTTTTCTCTGTTACCTCGATGTCACGTACCCGCATTTAACTTAAGTTTTGCCCCCGATATCGCATCTCGACATCGGATATTCTAAAGCTCAAATATTCTTTTGTCTTCCTATTGCGAGAAATCTTTTTCTCGCTCTCTTCAAAAGCCAGAGCACTTCTATTGTTCATTTTTCACCACCCCACGCCCCCAGACAAAAAATGCATGGTATACTATTACCTTCAACCTTCTGGGCAGTTGCTGAATCCTTATTATCGCGACTTTCACGCTCTTCGTAAGAATCCCTCATTAGAATCTCAATTTGTTGAAAAAGTCATGTGTCCAAATCTCATACTGCGTGGTCACTATGCCATAAAAATCCTTTCCAGCGCAATAAAGTAAATTCGAAGCTGAACTTCGTAATAGTGAGCACTATTACACCGCCATTAATGGTATTTTCTCCGAACATCGGAAGTATATCAAAGAGTGGTTATCTGCTTTCACTCATCAATGCTGGCTGAAAAGTATTGAAAGTACCATTTAAATGCCTAACAAAAGGAAATTATTTTAACTCATGAGATTATCTTAAAGGAATATTATTAATGTTAACTTTCGCTAAAATTAATGAGCTCAGGATATAATGATGTTAGCGTAAGAGAGCATAATATTTTGCTTATACTATCTAATAAGCTGTAAGCAGCCAAGACACGCTTGTGGTAGGGGAGATCTGGCATAATATTAAAGTAGTTACCCGCATTCTAAGGTTACATAATGTTCTGACATGCTTCTAGTATTTACGGATATTTCCTTACATTTTGTTAGTTTGATTTAATGACTGAATAATTTGAGAAATTTAGCAATAACATTAACTAAAAGTTTGCAGTACATAGAATGGCATTGCATCTGGCATGATGGGTTCTAAAAGATTTCTAGTATTACACAGATACAAACATGGTTACTAGTTACTTATCTCCTGCAAAATGGTACCGATAGATACTTTATTACTTTCCACTACGCTTCTATCAGTACAGATATATTCTCATTTCGTTCTATCGGGAAATAAGATCATTGATTTAATCTCCTTGCTTTTTATCTTTTCTAAATATTAACTTCACTGGGCGTTTATTTCTCACAAAATCATCATTACTTCACTATAATTTTTCTAGATTACTTTGTATGAAATGAAGACATATTGCAGTGTCTAACGCTTCTATGCCCAGAAAATTTCCAGAAAATTTACTAATCCTCTAAGTTTAGAAAAATAAGGAATCGAGAGAATTTGAAGATTTGATATTGCTGATGGGTTGTCTGATGATTGCCCAGGCGCAATTTAGGGTATTTGCTGTATTATTTGGTGGACACCTTTATAGATAGGTGTTTTGCATGTTGTATGAGTAAAATATTTAAAATTATTCTATTTATTTTTCCGGATTTTATTGTGTAATTCGATTCTTTTGTATTCTTCAGTTTTGCAATCAATGTAATAAAGATTTGTTAAGATCATTTTTAAGAAACGTTGTAAGAAAACATTGGTCATTGTTTGCATTTATACGGAGTAAGAACGTTAGACCTTTGCCCAGAGCATTTGTTTTTGATATAGAGATTTTTGATTTCTTATAATCAACAATATTTTCCATGCTGAAATATGTGAACACTTTGCATTGTTCGTAATACAAATTAATGTCATTTTGAGTAAGAAAATAAAGTCGTCGCAATATCATTATTTCAAAGATAAAGTAATAAGTGTATTATTTATTGCTGTGTTTTACGGACAAAACGGTGACGGATGTGTCATCAGTACCTCACCGAATTTTCAGTAAAAAAAGGTAATTATAGGGAAAGAGCAATTGCTTCTTCTGTATCTCGCGGCAAGTTCAAAGATGCTAAGATACGAATGGAAATTCCTGAAAGCTTTTAAAACGGAATTCTTAGTAATACAAGTGTCTAATTCATTTGATGTACCTCAAGTGAAAGCATACCTTCAGATACTCTTGAAATAATATTTTCATGAAGGAAAGAAATGTAATTCAAGTGGTAATACGGTTATGATATTCTAAAAATGTAGGAAGTTCAGGTGCATTATCTGGTATGCAAAATAAATCATCGCACGTATGCTCCTATGGAAAGCATATCCCCTTAAGATACCTTTCATATCAAAGTAAGAAAATATGGAAACATAAAGATATGAATGCGTCCCGGTGGCCGAGTGGTCAGAGTCGTAGGCTTTTGGCTAGTCAACCGATCAGCGTCGTTCTCGAGCTCCGGATGAGGCATGGGCAATAACGTTTGTCTTATGGCGTTTGTTCGTTTCTTATCCTGGAACAAATGACCGTAAATGAGGGTCGCTCGTGATTATAGTTCATAGTTATCTTTAAATCCCGAAACATAAAACAAAAGATGTAGACTGAAAATATAAACGTTATGATTATTCCAAAATTATAAAGGCTTCATCTTCAAATGTCATTTGTTCAAATTCAGCCAAAATATAAAACGGACCAGTAGAAGAATTACTTGGGGCGATTTTCTCTCTTCTCAGAACTGCATGTATCCTATCTATTTGGGTTTTTATGACACTATCAAATAAAATCCTGCAACACAAGGAAATAATTTGATCTGCTGAAGATGCGATGGTTGTGTAATATTATAAAGGAATTATGATAAATTAGAGCTTTTCAAGTTTTATACGTTCTGTTCAGTGGAACTTATTAAATTCATTTTCTTCCTAAAGAGCGTCATTTCTTCAATATTATCAACACATTTCGTATTAACCGTGAAGTGTACACCGAACTGTTCTCCATTTGTCTCACAAGAAAATTCATTTACTATTTGTGCATGGTCACACAATGTAAATTCGTCGACATTTGAAATTGGATTAATTTATTTGAAATTCAGTTCCTTCCCTTTCTTCTTTTTTCTGCTTTTAGCTGCTCACGAACACTGTCTTTAAAGAAAAAGAATACAGAATAACCCATACTTCTCCCTTTTCATGTAAATTTGATGTATAATACTGATATTTTAAAAAAGATGGAGTCTCAACTCCTCATGGTTTTTTTCGTAACTTTAGAGAAACGTCTGGTAGATAAATTTATGCAAAAAGGAAGAAAGCTTTCAGCGAGGGAAATCGAAGTGATGTGTCTTGGTGTCAAGAAGCTCGTTTTTTCCCCTTAGTCTTCGTAGGAACTGGAAATCACAGAGTAACCTGGAAATCGATAAAAATATCTTTGATGTAAAATATAGAGTTAGGAGCACACAAAATTCTAGATTTTGCTTGGAATGCAGCAATGACGTATCTCTAGATGTAGCAATGTGACCTCGCATAACGCCCAATCCACTTTCCTGTCTCTTGCATTTCTTAGAAAAAAATGACTGGTATTCGAAGCAGAAGGCGATCTGTGTGTGAAAGTTAAGAGGAACCGGCTGGTCCAATTACCAGGCTTCCTGTTCTTACTTCGCGTTCACAATGTGCACAGCCAAGCTCTCGGTTAAATTCAAGGTGCAAAAAAAAAAAAAAAAGGAATTGTCCGCTACGTGGCGCAAGCATCACTGCTGTTACTGTATAGGAGTTGTAAGAAATACATTTCAGCTGAAGAACATTGTTTCTCAAATGCTTTATTTTTTTCTGGTATGTTCTACAACTTTTAATTTCAGAGCGCTGATATATTTTTTTCATGAGATCTTAAAGATTGGAAAAAGACTGAATTCTGAATAGATACCTTAAAACAACGATTTTAGTAAAACTTCAGGATATAATTGCTGAAATATGACAAACCTTTAATACGAAAATTTTTTTTTCTAGTTTTTTTAATGAATCAGAGAATGCCGCACCGGTGGCGCAATGGTCTAAGCGATGGCTTCTGACCATTTGTCCGAAATGGGTCAGGGTTCAAATCCCGGTGAGGCATGGATGTTGTGTTTCTCTTTCTGCGGTGACTTTCTCGCTTCCCAGGAACCAAGGTCCCTAAATTAGGGACGGGCGACTGCTTATAGTTCACAGAAATGCTCACGGTTGTCGTTAAACTCCCAGTAAAAAACAAACAAAAAAATAGAGAAGTGTTACATTGTGAACTTAGTAGGGCATTTACTTTCGAAGCTGGGTGATTTACCTTTGAAATACACTATTAAAGATAACCATGAGATTACTCTTGTAGTTCTACGTTATGTTTAAGTAGGTTATTCTTCTAGGTATACCCATCTGCACTGTGTATCTAAAACAAAGTTTCGGGTGATTCTTTCCAGATTATATCCTGTTTCACAAGAAATATTATATTATATCTGTTTTTGACCTCATGATTTATAAAATCATATTTACGAGACTATGGGTTTCTGTTTTGGACCTTAAGATACATAGAAATGGATAATTAGAATAAAAGATAAAAAAAATAAGGTTTTTTTCCATCTGTGTATGATACTGCTAGGTGTATGCAGGCATTATCTTTAAAAAGCTAGCATCGTTTATTGTTTAAGAAAGATTTTATCTTATAAATTTAGGATACATTTAATTTTAAGTGATTATGTCTTCTAGGTTTTCCGTCTATCACTAAATTATATAAACACGAGATCTTTAGAAAACAATGCAAATCGCGTTTATTTTTCGATGTAGCCAATATGGAAACTGGTACACATCACTCTAAAATCAATGAAAGAAGAAATGTTCTTAATAATACATGCGAAATCGATAGAATATTAAAAGCAAACAGGATATAAATTCTGAATTTGCTTGTAACGCTTACTGGTCATCCATGTAACACCTCTCAGAAAACTTGAAAGTTTCATCGCTCCGGTTAGCATACTCTAACGGAAATCGGGAGATACGGATTCGTTTTCCGCTCCAGGGCGATGAAATTTTGAAATTTCCTGAGAGGTGTTACATGGATGCTATATGAATGACCAGTGTTAGAAGCGGATTCAGAATTTATATTCCGTTTGCTGTGAATATTCTATCACTCTAAAAACCCAGCTAAGCGCCCACTGGGAGAAATATTTAGGGCACACATGGTATTGGGATTTGTGTCGGGGGTGAACAGTCTTTTGCAGAGTATATGGAAGTTCCTATGTTTTTCACAAAATTTGAACAAGACCGTATTGCGTTATGCAGAAATTTACCACCCTATCAGCTTGACCGCTACTCATTATCGCTAAAGAATAACCATTTAATTAACTTCCGATAGACATAAATGAAGTTTTTTATCCATATTAACATCGAACTGTTTCTACACGCGTTTCCCAAATTTATTGAAGCACTTAAGCCAGTAGTAAATAAGTGTTTTGCGCAGAGGCGTATGCAAAAGCCCGTCTTCAGCTTAGCAACCGGTAATTAGCGTGCCGATGGCCTATTGTTAAATGGTTTTCATCAACGTAAAATGCTATCTCTCGTTCCTTGCTTATACGGAGTCAAATCGGCACCTTACATAAAGGGAACACACTTCATTACAACCGAAGCTGCAAACTTGAATACAGTCGTAAATATTCAGTTGAGAAAACTGCACATCCGTCTTCCGCTACTTATTGAACTAAGAAGCTAATAAAGACATTCGGCTGCTTGCGGTTCCGTGAGCGAAAACAGTCGAATGTCTTGCCTATTACAACGTTTAATCAATTTATCCAGCACGCTCTCATAGAATTCACTATTGTTTAAGATTGATTGTTTCGTTTGTTTTTCATTTGGAAAACCTGTGTATGGTTTTTGTGATTAATGTTGCATATTAAATGCGACTGTAGTGTTCCACCAATTTACTATGAAGTATCCTGCATTTCAAAATTTAAGAAAGATCTCATGCTTCAGAAAAAAGAAATCACGTTCAAAGTTCATTCGCTTTTATAACACAACGTTCTGAACGACGTATCGCGTAAAGCAGATATAGAATACAACTGCTCTGTGTATGGCATTCAAAATATCACATCAGCGTTTTACAAATAAGATGACTTTGAAGGCTAAGTCATGAGGTTTAATGGAGTTAGCGTCATTATTTTTCATGTATCATGTGGATTGTTCGTTATTTTATAAATAAATATTTAATTCAATTTGAATGTTTTGAATATACCAGGATAAGTAAAACAAATAATGTCAATTTGTGAATTAAATTGATACCAGAAGTTATAGTAACCAGCCAACGTTAACACAAGGTTACACGAAACATTACACGTCGGTCTGGCTGTGGCGGTGAGTGTATAAACGTCGGCGTCCTTTTCCCGATTGCACAGCTTTTGACCAGCGTGCTTTAATGAGGCATTTTTTAGGCAGAAATGCCAAATCTCACTGAAATTCGCAGAAGAATGGCAACTGGGTATGGTATATATATATGTGTACGGCCAGAGAAAAGTTTAAAAATGGGTAAAAGAGGTTTAAATCTAGTAGAACAACTATGACTGACAAAGATTGATCAGGGCACCAGTCAACGTCGTAAACGTAAGACAATGTTGATAGTGGGAAATATTTCATCCAAGAAAGCCAACGAATTCCTTTGTCTGCTCTGGCTGTTATAGGCATAAGTTATGAATGGTTCTGTTTATGCAATGGTGCATGGCCACTTATGCTACAAGAAAATGTGCGTTCTCTCTATAGAATATCCGGAAATAATTTACCAGTCAACACAGACAACAACGCACAGAGATTTCCTCCCCGATTTTGCAAAAGATATGAAGAAGATTCAATTTCACTGCAAAGGACTGTCATTCGGGACGACAACTGGTGCGCCATTTTGACCTTGAAGGCAAGGGACGAAGAATGCAGTTTAAAAACCTTTCATCTTCATCAGAAAAGAAATTCAAAAGTGTCTGATCTATCAAAACAATCTTGCTAACTTTGTTTTGGGATATGCATGAATCGATTTTGGAAGAATATCAAGAACACGGGCAATAATATTTTCAGCAAAGCTTAAAGACTAGCTGAAACACAACATTTTTAACAAAAGAAGTGAATTGTTGCTAAAAACTGTTATTTTACACCGCGATATTCCTCGCTTTTGTACAGCGGCTGCAATCATGGCTACAGTACAAAATTTCAAGTCTGTGATTTTCTTCCACATGCACCTTACAGCTCGGAACTCGCACCAAGCGATTTTCGTCTCATCTGTCCGTTAAAGAAGCATTTTAAAGTCTGCGATTTGGTAACGATGAAAAGATGAAAAAAGCTTTAGGGACAGTCGAAAATCTTCTTCTGCGATGGGATCCAGAAGTTGGTGGACTCTTATAAAAGTGTGTGGCACCACAAGACTGAAAAATAATGGTACAGTTACAGTTCGCTTTATTTCTGGTAAATACAATGACCTTTTTTTATTTTTTATTTACCCTCGTGTTTTGTCAGTTTTTCGTTTTCTTTGTTGCAGATTCTTCAAATTTGTATAAAAAAGCTGTTCATTTTATTGAAATCAAATGTTTCCTTTCTTTGATTTTAATGTTTTTGAACAACACATTTCGGAAATACTATGTGTACTTAGATTTTTTACTTAAAAAATATTACACCCCTAGAAGATCCTATACTTGAAGAAACCCATTGTCTCATAAATTGGAAAAACCTTCGATCTAAAATATTAAAATTTTTATTTTGACAGGTCTTTTGTCACTGCCACGCTCAAGGATTTGTTTCCATAAACACAGAGACAAGATCAAAACAACTCTGCAACTTTTCTGAAATGAGTAGGGAAGGGTCCCTTCAAATACGCTTTTTAAAATAATGCAGTAGACAAATTCTTTTGAAAGAAGACTGCGCTCTGCACGCCAACCAGAGTAAAAATAGTTTCTTTTGCGTGAAAAATGTTTCTTTCCTTGCTCAAGTAAATTTCCCGCACGAAATTCTACAGTAATTTAATGCCCAGGTACACAAGAGAAAGAGGAAAGAGCGCGACCGTTACTAGAATTTATTATCTCAGAACAAAGCGTACGTTCTATCATGGTTAGAATGACGTAGAAACTCGTGGTGAAAGTTGTCTGCTTTTCTTTCTACACACATTCATCTTTCAAACAGAGATTACCGTCATAAAAAAAGAAAGAGAAACAAAACATGAACATGTACAAAGTACAAGTTAACCTTACGGAAATTTAAAACTTGACACGCGAGATTTAAAATTAAGTGCCTATTTAAGTTACGGAATGATGTAAGGTACTACGCAAGAAAGTACAAACTGGCACATACCACGTTGCTTGATGAAAAAAAGTAAACGAACTTATGAGTGAGTACCAGAAAACGCTGTAAAATTTGAGGAAATCAAAAGTTAAGCACGACTTTGTTCAAAATTGAACACACACAAAAAAAAGAATAAATAACGCCCTGGATGAGCATTACAGACCCCAAAATATGTACAGACGGCAGAAGTCTATTTACATAACAACGTATCCGACTTCTTCTCTTTCTTCCTTGTGATCATCAATCATCGAACTCAGGCATGGTGGTACTCGGGATTCGATTTTTGCCGAATTGTTTTATGAAGTCCCTTATTACTTCCCAGCTACTGTTTTATCCTCCGCAATTAGATCTGTCTACTGCTAGGCGTGCTACCGAACAATTTTCACCGTCCACCGCATGAAATTCTTAACAGTTGACTTCAGAAAAAAAACTTAGGCAAAAATTCATTAGGAAATTAAATTTGTTAATCAAGAAATTTAAGAAATCCGAATTAGTGAAGCCGAAATGGAGACTCCAAAAGTTCATCTCAATTCATGACACTTCACAGCATATTGAAGGTCTCTTATCCCACGACAATCACCGATTTTACTTTCTGTTCACCATTCTCTACTAGTAGATCACGTAACAATCTTACACAATTTAATGGAGAAGTTTAAAATAGATATTTACGTGTATCATTTATTGATCTTTACAGTAAACAACATAAAAGCGAAAAATGAAATGGTTTATTTCCTTTTTGTGCTTTTTCTCATGTAGTAATAGAATACGCATTCCATATTCTTAGTGCAAAATATCAAAAAAGAAAAACAATGTACACTCTCTCTCACACACACATGAAAATGTATATAATCTATATTACGTAGATAAAAGTATTGGTACCTCTGGTCGCAGAACGAACCTCTTCTGAACTTGGATAAACGGATAACGCAGCCAACCTGACAGCGTTACCTGGGCAAACGCGACTCACAAATACAGTATGTCCATCGGAATGAATGAGTGAACTGCATGGTTTTTCACTCAACGGGACCCTCTTCCAATGTTCTATTGTAGACGACCGGCGACAAAGGCACCACTGTGATCGTTGTCTTGCATTGCCTGGAGTGATTTTGAGCATGTGCGCAGCTGACCAAGCATAGGAACTGTGAGCATGCAGGTAAATAACTGTTACAGTGACTTTTGCGACGTCGACGGCCAGGTTTGTGGTGAAGAACGTACGTGCCTTCTTCATGTTTAGCAATTTGTACTGGCACCATCTGTTGTCCGTGGTTAAATAACATCAGCGACAGCGGATTTTGGGAATCCCAGAAAGGGGCAATGCTAAGCACTGACTGATTTCTCAGATTACTTTCAACCACTACGTCTCTTCCAAAGTCCGTTAGTTCAGTTCCACAAAGCATGGTCGCTTCCAATGTGGTGTGAGATATATACTAATGCTCCCCTTTATATACAGTATGCCGCCCTGTTGGCGCGGTGGTCTAAGCGATGGCCTCTGATCATTCGTCCGAAAGGGGTCCGGGTTCGAATCCCAGTGAGGCATGGATGTTGAGTTTGTCTTACGGCACTGGCTTTCTCCCTTCCCTGAAACCAGCGACCCTAAATTAAATTAATGACCTAAACAAAAAACCAGTGACCTAATTAAATTAATTAGGAACGGGCGACTGCTTATAAGTAAACCAGTGATCTAAATTAAATAAATTAGGGACGGACGACTGCTTATAGCCTTATAGCCCATTGAGTTGCTCACGGTGGTCATTAAACCTCCAATCAAAAAAAATATATAAATGTATATGTACAGTGGGCGAAACATCATGCGCATGTGTGATTGGTTCTGCAAATGCACGTGCATTTGCATATGTGGAGGTGTCCGGATACTGTTGCTTACATAGTGCAGACATGTTTGCGTATGCGTGCACCAACTTAGAGGGAGATAGTGTGTTTGCGTGCGTGAAAGAGTCTATGTGCGTGCGTGCGTGAGAGTAAAAGTAAAATTCTCGGGAATAGTTTTGAAAAATACTGAACTTGTACATCTTTACGCTTAAATTTGAAACCAAAAAGATCGCTTTCCAGTCTTACATAAGGGCCACATCTACCAGATGTTATCTTATGTTATGGCAATAATTTCGAAAAGCATTTGAAACACAAATTTTGTTAATACACTCCACTGAAGATAAGAAAAATTCATTAAAGTCTGTATGGAATGCATGTTTAGTTTAAAATAGCTATTTTCCAGTTATATGAGTACAAGATATGGAAAATGTTGAATCTTCCTCTCGAGGTAAAGATTTTTAGTCGTTACCTGAGAAACTGGAAAATCATCACGGTTTTAAATACCAAGTAAATTGATGCAATCTAAAAGCAAACAGTTTTTATTGCCAGTTTTATCCAATTTCAAAACCGTCTGGAATTGTGAAGGACAGATCGCCTTTCTTTAAATATCAGTATCTGTGGAACTTTTTTTCCTCGTGGTCGAATGATCATAGCGTAGACTTCTCATCACTCGAAGGTTTTCGTTTCGAGTCTGAGGTAATACATGACTGCTGTATTGATCATGAATCTATTCTGTAAATAAGGGCTGAATAGCTGGATTCTTCAACTGTATATGTACATATCTCTCGCTATTAAACCGCAAAAAGTGTTGGCTTCTTTCCTCGATGAGTGGGATTTTTGATCTTTCGGTCATACCCAAAGAAATAAATTCTTGAGAAACTTTACAAATGACTGATGCTAAAGTACGTATTTCAGAATGATAATGAGTTCAAATTTAATGTGTTTATATGCAGTTCTTTTTCATGGAACCTTTACCTACAGAACCTAAGTTTCCTACTATGTAACAGACAGACTTAAAAAAAGAAGCATAAGCTTTTGAAAAGATTGCAAACTATATTTCGATGGTAGATTTATGTATTTCTCTCATATTGTCCAATTATACGTTGGACGTTGATGTATGTTTTTTTCATTTTTGAAAGATTTAACGTGATATTTAGACATACCTTCACCATGAAATACACTAAATTTATTTCTGTGCTAATATACAGTGCCAACTATTTCCTGCTTCAACCCCTCCGATCCATCGCTTGTCCCTTATTCATCTTCGGTTCACTGAAAAGTGTAAACCACCTTAGTAAAAAAAAAAAAAAAAAAATAACGCATCTTTTCGTGTTATTCCACCGAAAGTATTGCGCCAGATTTGTCGCACTGAAATAAAGCTGTGCGGTAATATGAAAATAACTAGAAAATTTGATCAACGAGTTTTGTTAAAATATAGACTCATTCTGTGTAGCAAAACGAAACCCATCTAAAACTACTTATTTACGTCTTGTCTGAGCCTAAGTAGAATTAGGTCAGCTTTTTTTTTCCAGCCAGCAAAAACTAAATAAGTAAAATTAACGGAACTAAATAATTGTCTTTTTACTTGTTTTTTAAAAGAGTTAAAATAATTCCTGTTTCATGAAAATTGTCTTTGGTCCTTCTAGAGATATAGTCTGAGAAATCTTTCACTTCTACTCGCAGATGCAATATTAAATGTTGAAATGATTTCGGTATTAACAGGAGCGAGGACATCGAAACGACGAATTAAGAAAAGAGTTGCATGAATCAGATTCTGGTGTGTTCGGCGCTTTAGACTTGTCATTTATTCGGCTTATACAAGATTCTATTTTCCAGAAATGACAATGTCTCATGCCCAACGTTTTGATTTCCTGTTGCATCTATACTCGACATTTTAATTACAAAAAAATGTATTCCACAGCCATTTGATTAGACCTGCGGGCTTTTCATTGGCATGTTTTCGAAGTCATGTTTTTACAGTGGATGAAAGCGATATCCATCAATATTGCGAATTCGGTATAAATGAAATATCTGTAAAACTGAAAAATAGAAAAGGTTTCCTAATCTAAAGCAATTCAAGAGAGAAGGTTCAAAATATATAAAGTAACCAGACTAACGCAAATCAGTTGCTGATTAGGTAAGTTTCTATTTTTCGGGGATTGATTGCCTTCGAGGACTATGTAACGGCATCACTCTTTCTCTTTGGCCTAGTTCCTAAGTGTGTATAGTCGAAAAGTTTGTAAAATATGTTTGTAAACAAATTACATATATGTGCCACCAATGAGAATAGTACTCTAGTTTGTCATGATGTACTAAACACGACATATATTTAAATGTAGCAGATGTAATATAAAGTACTCTCTTTCCCAAAATTTAAGATTGAGGTTTTCTATGCTGCGATATGCCCAAAAGGTTTAATTAGGATCCAAAGCAAAAGTAACACAGTTATTAACTAGATCTTCATTTCATGTGTACTTCTGAACTTTTCTGTGTGAAAAATATTTTCTTTTTATCGAAGTTATCATTGCCAAAGATACTGCACCATGAAATACTAAAACACAACGTTTGAGTTTAAACATTCTTCTTTTAATGACGTAAACACAAATACTCAATATTCGCCGAGTTTCTGCACTCCACCGGGAGATATCTGCGCTTATTTTTCAGAACTTAGAACAATGTTTAGAATACTGTTCTGATCCCTGAAAAATAATATAATTTGTATATTTTTCAGTTCTTCTTCTGGGCTTATTTTTCATAAATTAGAACACTTCTGATTCCCTAAAAACTAACATAATTTGTATATTCTTCAGTGCTTCTTGAGGGCTTAGTTTTCAGAACTTAGAACAGTATTTAGAATAACTCTGAGCTCTAAAAAATAAGACAATATACATGTTTTTGAGATCTTGGCTCAGAACAGTGTTTAGAGTAAGAAACCTGAGAAATCTCTACAAATATTGCGCACTTGTATTTATTCCGCAAAAAAAGAAATTTTAGACTTGTCTTGGTCTTCTGTTGTAATCCATGTTAGTATGTTGTCCGATTGCAATCGTAGTACCATTATTAAAGTTCCCAACTGAGGAGGCCCATGTTCTTCCAGCATTTGAACTCAAACAAGAATTTCTTTCTTTTCCACAATTTAACATTTCCAATGAACATCGAAGGTTGATGTATTTTTTTCTTCTGTAGATGCAGTTATCACAGTTTAAAGCTGTTTGCCCTAGAGTAAGACGGAAATTTTAAACAAAACAGAAAATCCCACCAATGCCTTACTCGGTGCATAGGGCAAATGGTGTTCATCACCAAATATGACGACAACCTTGTATTCTCGATAGATACAGTTACCATGTAATGCTATGCAAATGCCCCGCATGGCAGTGTAATTCCGCAAAATGGGCTGCGCACGAAGCTAGTGAAGTTCGAAAATTCCTCAAACTGGAGCACAGAATTAACAGTAAACAGTCTTTGCGTTTCTCAATTATGAGTCTGTTATTAAACTTTTATGCTCGAAATTAAATGAAAATCAGGAATAAATATTTCTGCGTACTTTTCTAATGTTGTCCTAACAAATTTTATCAACAGTTTTCTTTTATTTCCACTTTGACTTATTATTGAATCGTTGTTTTTATTACTAGAAACGTCTTTTTATGTTTTTTGTGAAGCAGATAAAGTTGCTAAAGTGAAAATACTTCAAAATGTCTGCTTAGTTTTAATTTTTACCAATAAATAGAGCTATGCAAGGTTCAGAGTGTTTTGTTATTATTGAAAAGCTTACCAGTTTATGGCATAACAGAACAGTAAGAATTCTTCAAATAGAAATCATAAAGTCTCAAGCTTTAATTCTCCTAAGTTTACACGCATTTCATTTTCGACCTTAAATGTTTCATAGTACAAGATGCACATGCAATTTTACATATTCCAATAAGCTTTATAGGTATATAAATGAGAAAACTGCCGACCTTAGATAAATTTACATCCGTAATGTTTAAATTTCTCGTGAGTGTAATCAAATAGATTTGAAATATAAATCTGAAATATAAATTTAGTTTGATCTAGGCTATTTTGCAATTCAAATTCAATCAAGGCAAAAACTTTAAAGCACTTTTCCCTTCTGTGGGATCCCTTAAGCTACTATAGCAAAAACGAAGCTGCCGAAAAGAATTTACATATCAGAAATAAATTTGTCGTGTACTCCTGATCCGTAAGCAGAATTTTGTATATAAGCAAATAAGACTCAGGATATATAACTTGGATTTTGTGTACAAAGACTAAAACTTTGTGTTTCGCGCGCACTTTGATTAAAATACCCTTCAATGAGTGCCAATCGTTTGCAAATGGTTTCTTCTGCGTGTTCTGTTTGTATTCCATCCCTTTTAAAAGCCATTTCATATTTGGATCACTTCAACAGCAAGAACTGATTCAATTAGGTAATTAAGATCTCTTAAGTTAAAATTGTAAAAGTTGATTCGATGGATATTCTCTAATTCTATTTCTCCGCAGCGCATTTTCTATGATCAGTGCCAGTTTTCAGACTTTTTCGTCTGCTTCGAAATGCCCCATGCGGAGTTTTTGCCATCAATTACAGAGGCCAGGGGTTCTTGTGAAGAGGTTCTTTCTTGCGCTTTTCATATATGAACGTCCTTAATTACAGAAGTCTTTGATCATGCTCATTAAGCCCGCTGATGTCAGGAAGCTTCATGAACAGTGGGTCTTAATTGGATTCTTAGATCAAAATGGGTCTTGGCTGCCTTTTGTCGTCAGATTACATCGCGTTAAACGGACAAAAGCGCTGCGCTGGTCTTTTTGTTCGTATCCTAGATGCTACAGTAGAAAAAGAATCGCATTTTTGAAAGGTTAGAAACGTATTCAGCATATCAGGCTCTAAACACGGAAACCGTAGTTCTTTTATATAAAACAGTATTTAGGTTTCAGTTACCTTGGTAATAGGTTCCTGTTTTCGGCTTCCTTTGCCCTATGTCGTTTTCGTTTACGTTGTATTTTATTATGCAATTATTTCAAGGAATATGCGAAGCTAAAACTATTTCTTCAGAGCAGTTCAAAATTTTTTTTAACAGGAATCAAGATTGAAATGTTCAGGAAGTATGTATCTTTCCCAGGGCCTTGATGCAACGGAACTAGGACTTGAGAGTAGAGTCTTTTAATGAAGTACTCATTTTTTTCAATGAATGTAATTTAGTGAAATGCAGTTAAACTGACAAATGAATATTCTTCGTATTATGCAAAGACTGGGCCATTAAAAAAACCCTTTTGGTTTGAATCAGTTTTCCGTAATTTAGACCTTTTGTGGTCAGAGAGTAGGTAATTAATGTAAGGTTTAATAAAATATTTTTGTAGGCATACAACGGTATTGCCTTACTTTAATATATTGTAGGGTGGTTAGAGTTTTTCAAGTAATTTGATAAAAACTTTTTCGGGTTTTAAATAATGAAACAGTGGAAAAGTTTCACTGGGAGGAATTCATTATTTTATTCTTTTTTTGAGGTAGCACACTCATTACATAGTAGTTCACACATGCTCGTATGAACACGGCCACACGCACAACGCAAAGTTCCGCTAATGCTGATTTGTTTTTTATTGTAGTTTTAACGACCATCGTGAGCAACTCAATAGGCCATAAGCAGTTGCCCGTCCCTGATTTAGGGCCACTGGTTCCAGGAAAGGCAGAGAGCCAGTGCCGTAAGACAAACATAGCATCCATGCTTCACCGGCTTTGGGGGCATTCGAACCCGGACCCATCTGAGACGAATTATCATAAGCCAGCGCTTAGACCACTGCGTTACTGGGGCAGGTAATGCTGATTTCTGACACCAAGGTTTGTTTCAGAAAAAATTATTAGAGAAGCTTTACAGTTTTTTTTAGTTTTGTGAGCAACAGCAGTGTGGTTAAAATCATTGAGAAGAATGGTCTGCTATATGATTTTTTTTTGTTTTTCTTCTTTCTTACCAAGACAGAAACAATCGTCAAGGTTAATCCTTTGAGTGTCAGTGACACATCTAGCGCGTGCAGACGTTTCTCCAACTCAGTGTCATGGACGAACACAGAGTAAAGAAAAGCTTTATATGCTCTAGATGCGTGGCTTACACTCAGAGGGTTAAGTAACCACTGATCATCGCGTGTTCGTTCTCGTGAGCGTTTCCCAATGCCGTATGAAATTCTTTTTTTTTATTGGAAAGGGGGGACACATGGAAGACTGTAATTCCTAGCATTTGCTCTTTGATGTCCATGATTTTCTTAACGTTCGCTGAAAGAACTCTACGAATATTAAATAGCTTATTCTTTTCAGATATTCAGGTATCTTAATACATGAATCTAACATAAAATAACAATTTAGGTTGTTTCGTGAGCGCCAGTAAAAAATATGCTGATAGTGTGGGTAAATAATCTTACAAAAATATTCGGAGAATTACAGGTTGTAGATGAAGTCTGACTTCTGACTTTTGTACTATGTCTAATCAGCATATCTCTATTCATGATTGTTTTATGGAAGCACACCTCAGTTTATGATTTAAAAAAAGAGCGGATTCATATCTATTCAGTCCAATAAGCACACTTCTCTTAATGATTGCTTTGTTGAAAACGTAGTGGATTAAAAACGTTTTCAGTAGTTTTGATTATTTTTAAGTTTAGGAAAAAAGGTTCGACTCTCTTTTCTGAGGAGTATGAAACATGGATGATCAGCGAATTCTGTATTTTATGCCAGAAATTACTAGATTTAACTTCCTTTTCTATTTATGAAATCTGAAGCTATCCGAGGAGTATTCGTCTCTATGCTTTTACTTGAGCTGTGCTTCTGGACATGCGTTTGTTTGCTTCCTTGTGAATTATTGTTTGTAACATTGCTACTAATGTTTCAGATTTAATATTTAATCATTTTCAATGTAGTGGCACCTGGACGCAAGTACTACAATAAATTTAAACTTACACATTGTTGGAGATTGATGAAATTAATTATGATATTCTTCATGAATAAGAATCCATTAAGATCTGGAAAACGGTGGAGTGAGTGATCTTATGATAACATATTGGCAATGATTTTACACTTCTGAAAACCCAAAATGAAGTGACACGCGGGGCGGTGGATTGAAGTATCGAATATCATAAGTGACCATGTTTACCCGAGAACAGTGTTTGATGTGGGGTGATTGAAATTCTGGTTGCTTAAAAACTGAAAAGGAGTTCCACACCATGTTAAAAAAAGCTATGTATATCGTCAAATCACAGTTTTTAACACTGGATTTAAAACGCACACATACGAGCATTGTTTATGTTGAGCTCGATACGTTTCTTACCACCAGTGTGAGGCAATTGGCCAATTGCCGGCCTCGTGTCTCTATGGTAGGCGACTACTGTGAGTTCGATTACCGCTACCAGCAACCTACTTTGTAATTTTTCCAGAGCTCTTTACAAATGTTACTCGAATGCATGAATCGGCCAGAGAATCGGCCCTGGAGGTGTAAGCAGTTTTAGGAGGTTGCATCAGCGATATGTACCTCAGAATTGGGCTGTCCCGGCCGAGAATTACAATGAAGGACACGGCTCCATTCTGAGGCAAGAGCTTTTGACATATGAAACAGAAGATAGGTTATTCTTTCAGTATTAGATATTTTTAAATCACTTTGGCAATTAGTTGTTAAACGGCGACGATATTCGAGGTCATATAGCACTACTGCTAATAACTTAGTCACCAAGTTACGCATATTTAACAAAAACTATATGAGGTAGAACCACGAAGGGACATTTGAGTTCTTCAGCTGGAAACATCATACTAAAAGATGATAAACAAAAATTCATTCTTTATGTTAACAAATTATGGACTTTATATGCTAACAAAAGTTCCGCTGGCAAAATTGTTTGCGCTAAGACACGTGAAACTGTCGGGTACCTTTCGTAACGACTTAAAGGAAATCCGATTCACCAGTCTCTTAACCCGATTCACCAGTCTCTCAAATCCGATTCACCAATCACATTATATTCATTATATACAAATCCGATTCACCAGTCCCTGATCACATTATAATGGATTTCTATCTTCATATTTATTTTCAGATTAATTGTGCAAACATAAAAGGTACCGCATATTCTCTAGTCACTGATCACTGGCGCCGTAGAAGGGAGTACATAACCTTAAGAACGAATACCATCAAAATGTTACAAAATCGTAAGTCTAACAGGCCGTGGAGCTTGAATCCCACATTCTCTTTCTAGATCTTTGACTCTCCAGGTCTCTGAGTGCAGTACATTATAGACTAAAGATGGAGATTTTTCTAGGTCTTCCACGTTCAGTTTCACTTTTGCTATTTCTGAGGAAAGCATTCCAAATGAAATGCAAGTAAATATGAATTTGTTTTCAAATAGCTTACAAAAAATATGTTTTAGATCACAAAATCTCTTGATCCGGTTTCATGCGATTTTCTTCTTTGGATTGAGATTAGAAATGCAGATTTGCTATAAACTGAACGCACTTGTTTAGTGTGTAAAAGACGATAATACAAAATTTTAAAACATGCGTCATACAGCCAACATAAAATTTCTGTACAACTTAATAATTTGTAGTGAAAACCGTCGATTCCAGATTTTGGACAAAACGTAAAACTTTTGAAATCTCGCTTTTCTAAAGCAAAGAAATATTCTGGGATGTTCTACTTCTAAACTTTAGATTCTTTTTCCTTCTGCTATCAACAGAAACTATTAGATGTGTACATGTGTGTGCGTCCGAGCGCGGCGTGAAGCAAAGTTTTCTACACATAACTGTTGGTCACTCTGATACAATATGGCATGCAGATTATTTCCGAGAAGTGTTAAACCTATCCACTCATGGTTTGCATTTCGTGAGAATGTAATTGGATAACTGGTTAATCTTTTATAGGCCACCAAGAGGAGCAAATCAAATTATTTAACTGACAGCTGAGAACGTGTGTTAATGCTATTTCCTGAATTATTTCAGGTAGCATTTGAAACCACACTATTCAGATTGCACCACTTTCACCTTTCAGCACGAACTTTTTAAATTTGTTTTATTTCCTTACAACAATCTCTGAACATGAAATGCAGGTCTTGTTAATTTCATTTCATATGAACACAGTTTGTTCTGCTTGAATGGGGATTTTGATAAACATTATTTCGTCGAACCTGTAGTAATTTAGAAATTCCCATTAATCACATTTCTGTCTTTCATCTCTTGGCTCTCTACACATGAGTTCAAATGCCTGATAAATGGAAAGTGAAATTTTGGAAACTCCCTCTTTCTATTTTTTCTCCTAACACACACACTTTCGTTACAGTCATGAATATTACATCAAATCGCTTTACTGATTTTACATTCTTCCACTGCTCCTGGAAATTTTTCATTTATTTTTCCTTCTTTCCGTTAATTCTTTTAACTTCTTATCTCACACAATTAAGCGTGAGATTATCTTGTTATTACAGCTTGAACAAAAATGATCTCACCCGTTCTTTCTTTACTGTGTTCAATTTTCCGGAGTTACCGTTTACATCTTCTTGTTTTGTTGGAAATTTTACATCCGGACCTTGATTTTACAGCCTAAAATGCCTACAGAACCTCTCTCTTAGGTCAGTTTTCTTTAATTTATGTACCCTACATGTTTTCATCATTTTTTTCTGTTTGAATGATTTTCGTTGCGTGCTATGTGTTTCTCCTTCAGCAGTTAAATTCTGAGCTTTAAATTCATTATTTTTGTTGACAATTTTGAAATTGCTTTCGCGATTTAACTTTTTTCTAGCTTACCACTGCTATACACGGCGTTGCCTTTCTAATTCACTCGATTTTGTATCATCTTCCAGTTCAGTGGAGCTTGAAATCTGAGATTACTTTCTAGTTTTAATTAAGTGTCAGTGGGCATTAGTTACAAACTTTTCTAACTGCGATAAAGTTTTAAGTAATCAAGATGATATGACGGACCCCAATGCCTTTCGAGTGCACAAGCGCCATTTGTAGTAGGCAGTGTTCTTCAATGTTTAAAACGTGTATATGTGGCGTAGGTTCGTTTTTCTTATTCACTTACTTTAAGTGAAGCAGGAGTCACTCAAATAAAGTTCAAGATAGAGTTACTTGCAATTCTTTCTTTATTCCGTCAATATCTCATAAGTACTTCACTCGGATATTCCAATAATCATGAAGTACTAATTCGCAACAGCACTAATAATTTACTCTTATTAACGCGAGTTAGTAAACACAATAATAGTTTAACGAGGCTCTAACACGATATATCTATCAGTCTTTTTCATGCAGATAGTGTCTATCGATCTGTGGTGATATATATACACCACAGATCGATAGACACTATCTCATAAAAAAATACCGCTTACAGATTAAGACAGCTTCTAGGACCAACACTAACGCTCCACACTTTGTCTGTTATCTCCAGACGTTATACCTCGTTCTTAGCTTGTGAAACATGTACACGTCATTCACTCTTGACTTCAAGAATGCTGCCAACATAACATTCAGTGAGTGAGAAAGTATAACGTTAAGGTTGAAACACTAAATTAAAACGAACTCAAAATTTGCAAAGTGAAAGTCAACTAAAAATGAAACTTAAATTAATAGCATACCCTAATATAATATTAACATCCTATTAAAGTATACACTGAAGAGCAATTGAATTAGAGATACCTTTCTAGTAACGTGTAGACCCACCTTTCACCCTGATGACGGCGGCGATTCGTCACGGCATGGACTCGACAAGACACCGGAAGCGCTGGGAAGCCATACAGATCCACGACCCCTGAACAAGCTCCCACAGTTCACGAAGATTTGATGGAGGGGGTCAGAGCCTTGAACATCTCTCTCGATGGCATCCCAGATGTGCTCGATGGGATTGAGGTCAGGTGACCTAGCTGGCCAAGGAAGCGAGGTCACGTCGGTGGAGTGTTAATCAAACCATTCGGATACAATTCGGGAGCGATGGCTCGGTGCATTGTCTTGTTGCAGGAAGAGGTCCCCAGTGGAATGTTGAAGACGCACAAATGGGAGCAAGTGGTCGTCCAGGATGTCCCGGTAACGTTGACCTATGAGGGGCAATGCCACACGTACCAGGGGTCCCATTTCAGTCCACGTACACAGTCCCCAGACGAGAATGCCACTTCTACCAGCTTGAAGAGTACCCTGCTGGCAAGAAAGATCCATCGCTTCATGTGGTTTGAGCCGTACTCGTATCCGGCCATCCGCATGTACCAACGTGAATCTGGACTCATCAGTCCAGGCAACATTTTTCCACATGTCTAGAGTCCAGTGGCGATGTTCCCGCTCCCATTCTAATCTTTGCACCCTGTGATGTGCGGTCAGGAGCGGTACCCTCGTAGAACGATGACTTCTGTGCCCCATAGCGAGGAGGTGGTTCTGGATGGTGTGGCTGCTTACACGTTTTTGTGCACCAGCGTTAAATTGCCGAGTGATTTCTTGCATTGTGGCCCGTCTATCCGCTGTTACAATCCGAGCTAACAGACGATGATCCCGCTTATCCACACGCTGTTGTCCACGGCAGTTGGACTTTGCAGGGATGGTTTTACCGGATTCGATGTACTCACGGTGCACCCGTGAAACAGTCGCTCGTGAAAATTCCAGTGCCTGCACGATTTCCGAGATGGAGTGACCCATTCGCCGCGCCCCGACAATTTGCCCACGATCAAATGCGCTTAGATCCTTCGTCTTAATTAATACAGACATTTAACGTGGACCAGGAACATCAAACGAAGATCTTCGCTCTTTCCACGTTTATAAGTGAGTCACGGAAAAATTCTCATTGGCCGCCACCGAGAGTCGAACCCAGGGTCTTCCAGTTACTCGCCGGATATGCTTCCGCTACACCACAGCGGCCTCGAATTCCTCCGGACTCACACACTCTAACTGCCAAGCCAATTTGGCAGGTTGCTTCTTGGAGCCCCGCACAATGCTGGGGATTGACCAAAGATGGTAAGCAGCAACTGAAGAAATAATTAGAAGGCGAATGAATAATTAATACAGACATTTAACGTGGACCACGAACATCAAACCAAGAAGCAACCTGCCAAATTGGCTTTGCAGTTAGCGTGTGTGAGTCCGGAGGAATTCGAGGCCGCTGTGGTGTAGCGGAAGCATATCCGCCGCGTAACTGGAAGACCCTGGGTTCGACTCCCGGTGGCGGCCAATGAGAATTTTTCCGTGACTCACTTATAAACGTGGAAAGAGCGAAGATCTTCGTTTGATGTTCTTGGTCCACGTTAAATGTCTGTATTAATTATTCATTCGCCTTCCAATTATTTCTTCAGTTGCTGCTTACCATCTTTGGTGAATCCCCAGCTTTGTGCGGGGCTCCAACAAACAACCTGCCAAATTGGCTTAGCAGTTAGCGTGTGTGAGTCCGAAGGAATTCGAGGCCGCTGTGGTGTAGCGGAAGAATATCCGGCGCGTAACTGGAAGACCCTGGGTTCGACTCCCGGTGGTGGCCAATGAGAATTTTTCCGTGACTCACTTATAAACGTGGAAAGAGCGAAGATGTTCGTTTGATATATCCTTCGTCTTACCCATAATGCGTCCGAATCTTACTGATTCCCATCGCATCACTCCTTATATTGTCGGATCACTGCACACGTCACGTCGTTTCCGTTTTCAGGACCGCCCACAGCGCCACATTTGCATAACACCAGCTGTCTCTAATTCAGTTGCTCTTCAGTGTACTTCATAAGTAACGAGTGCTAGAGAATTGTCCTGCAAGTACTCACTACATCTTTAGCAACTGGGCAGAAGTACTTTCAATACCCGCGGAAGACAGTAAATACGTTCAACCCGAAAAACGAGTATTGTTGATCTTGAAAAAATGTCGCTCACATATTTTAATGCCCATTACTCTAACGACATAAAACTGTGCTGCAGTATATGAACCTTTTTCATGTTAAGATAACTGAAAGCACTCCATTTTTTATTGTTCAATTCCGTTAGCACAGAAAGTGCAGGAGGTAAATGGTCTTAGTAATTTAAAACAGCTAAGGAATCCTAAAGTTCGTGCCAAAATCAAAAAGTTTTTTTTATGTGCCTTTGTGCTCATAATTTGCTGAATAACTCTACGTTTTTGGTTTTCTAAAAATCTGAACGCAGCACTTGTATTCTATGTTTAGCAGGCTAAATTATTTCAGTAAGGTGAAATGCGATTGGCCAATCCGATGGCCGAGTGGTCACAGGTAGAGGTTTGTGATTAGTCTTTCGAGCTGGGTCTGAGTTCGAGTCCTGAATGAAGCATCAGTGATTTGTGTTTTACGGCGCTGTTTTTCTCCATTCCTTGAAAACACTCACTCCAAATTAGGGACGGGTCAAGAAATGATCATGGTTGTTATCCTTAAACTCCGAAACAAACAAACAAACGATATGCATTTGGTTAAATGTTTTGTCAACTGGGTTCATTCATTTTTTTCCTCGATCTTTTTTACATCCCAAATTTGCATTTACATCGGAAAAAATGTCATTCAAAAGTTTTTAGGAATTGCAATGATACGCATGAGGCTGCGTTACTTAATAAAACTATAATATTCAGAAATATTACATAAGGCAATATGTTTTGGGATTGAACTCAATAATTATTGTGTGCTATTCGAGGGTATGAAATATGCTTGTGAAAAACCTACAATGCTAATCACAAATTCAAACTTTATGGCAAGCGTCTTAAAGTTTGAACAGTAACCAGCTACACAAAGTTAGATTTCTGTCTTTAAATTATTTCTTTGTGAACTCCTAGGATATTTACCGCTACTGAGCCTTAGCCATTTAACATCTATGCTTAAATGTCACCGCTTCTAAGGAGAAACTAACGAAGGATGAATGCCACACACACAAACAGTGAATTACGACACTTCTATCCGCAAATCAACGAATCACTACCATTGAACTGATTTTCAAACAGATGGTTTGTAATGTGTATCATCAATTTAACAGAAATAATGATTTTTAATTAGGTATTTCTTGCGGCGCTCAAACCAATATTTCAACATAAGACATCACAAATATGCAGCTCCAGGACCCGAGTTGTCAAAAGCTTGGGCTTATAGCATATTGCCCCCTCATGGGACTGTTTATCCTACGGGGCGAGCGTCTTCCTTCTCTGGAGCTTGTGGCCATAAGTTAGGCACGAGCGACATCTTGCAGCCTCAGATGATCGTGCCGGTTGTTAAAGCCCTGATGCAAAAAAATAAATAAGTAATATTAACATATGTGAATGTTTGAACAGTATGCAAAAAAGGAATCCCTCTTGTCCAAGAATATACTGTACTAGGCAGCAACAATGAAGACAACAGAATGGAAAACATTTCATCAAATTGCAGTAAATAATTTGCATGAAATTTGCTGCTCAACTATTAAAAGTTAATTCTTAAGTGTTTCAGATTGCAACAGATTCTAGAAACGTTTCAAAATTTCCATTGTTGTTCTTTATTGGGAGATTAACGACGACCGTGAGCAACTCAGTGGGCTATAAGCAGTCTCACGTCCCTAATTTAGGGCCAATGATTCCAGTGAATGGAGAGAGCCAGTGCGGTAAGACAACCACAACATCCATGCCTCACGGGGATTTGAACCCAAACCCACTCGTACGAATGATCAGAAGCCATCGCTGCGCCAGCAGGGCGTCATTTCCATTTTTAGCTCGTGACGTAGTTTACGGATATCAG
The DNA here is from genome assembly GCA_039090855.1 of Macrothele yani. NCBI lineage: Eukaryota > Metazoa > Arthropoda > Arachnida > Araneae > Macrothelidae > Macrothele > Macrothele yani. Next base: position 81,307,236 of record CM077002.1, read on the forward strand.
AGACTAGACGAGTAAAATTTAATGAATGGCAGTTGTCGGATAGACTTCATGACATTTCAATAAAGTTGTCAAGAGATTATTGTATTCGAATCGGTATACAAGGAGAAAGAGATAGTTGAGTTGCTGATGATATCTTACGAACCCTTATGCCACTATACGTTTTTTTTTTTTTGTATTTGTTCAAAAAAATTACTTTTCTTGTATCACAGAGAGCTCTTAACAATGCATTACAGCCAAATACTTATTAATAGCGAGGAACTGTACACAAACTATACTATAAATAGTAAAACTATATTAGTAAATAGACTAGTCTATTTTACGCCAAAAAGTTCAGATTACTAGTACAGTTTTACTATTTTAAACAAAACACTTTTAAATGCTGTTTCCATACATTTCTTTTTAAATTATTACTTCTATTTTACGCTATCGTTACTGAGGTAGGTACTTATCTGCATCTTTACGTCCTGAAGGTAATGTAAATGTGCAATCATCAGCAGTTCGGTGGGTAGACGTAGCTTGTCCAACCGAAGCTCCAGCAGTTTTTGTTTTTATTGGAGGTTTAACGACCACCGTGAACAACTCAATGGGCTATAAGTAGTCGCTCGTCCCTAATTTATTGCCACTGGTTCTAGGGAAGGGAAAGATTCAGGGCCGTAAGAAAAATACAACATCCATGCGTCACCGCGATTCGAACCCGGACACCTTTCGAACGAATGATCAGAAGCAATCGCTTAGACCACTGCGCCACCGGGGCGAAGCAGGAGTTTTTTAAAAAAAGCTTTTCTTTCTAAAGAACAGCTTTCTTCCACTTTTTGTTTCTGGATTTAACGGCCACTGTGAGCACCTCTAAACGCTATAAGCAGTTTCCTGTCCCTCATTTAAGACCATCGGTCACAGGGAAGGGAGAGAGCCAGTGCCGTAAGACAAACATGTCGCCCATGCCACCTCAGGGATTCGAGCCCGGGCCCACTCGGACGAACAGTTAGAAGCCAGCTCTTATACCACTGCACCACCGGAGAGACCAAAAGTAACTTAAGATCCGTTCTTAAAACTTCTTGAGACATTTTAGTGAATAACTGATTCGTTCTTCATAAAGTTTAGAGGATTATTTTCAAATTCATAAGTTAGGTTTCGAAATGCATGGGAATCATTTTTATTTGATAAAGTACTGTTGCTTATTCCACAATAAAAACATTAGATGTGTCGTCCTACATGGATGGCAATTTTCCCGTAAGCATGAATTTCCTGTATTTCTTGGCCCAGCGAGAACATCTGAGGTTTAGCGTTCATGTCAAGTGGTGACATCTCAGTCGGAAAATGCTACAACGTTTCCTCTCGAGGAGGACGTGAAGATGGAGACCCTGTCGTGTCATCCGGTTGGTTAGTTCTTTCAGCGCATGCAGAAGTCGTGACTTCCTTTTCTTTTTACTGTTCCACTTTTATTTCTCCGTAGTTATGCTGCACACTGAGTCTTTCATATTTTCTTGGAGCTGCGCGAGAGACTTCAGTAAACTGTTATCTTACTTTTACGAATAACAAAAACTGAATGACAGTGGCAAAACATTTTATTAATTTTGTCCGATATTCAAGCCGTAATCATAGACTTACCAGATCTTATAATATAAACCTTATAAAATTTTTCCGTCGGCGTATCGGTGGCAGAGTGGTCTGAGGCACTGATTTCTAACTGTTCATCTGAGATGGGTCTGGGTTCGAGTCCTCGATGAAGCATGGGTGACACATTTGTCCAATGGCCTGGAATCAGTTGCCCCAAATGTTGAACCCCCAACTGCTCACAGGCGTTAAAGTTGCTCATGGTAGTCGTAAAATCCCAAAACAAACAAGCAACAAAAATGTCCTTTGCCGTTTGGAAACCCGTTAACATTTTATAACGTAGTATCCTCCACTTATCAAATAAATCAAAATTTGAAGGTAGTCCAACTCATTACATTTTTTTTAAAGAAACGGCGTGACATTGTGTTATGTTAAGTGAAAACGTGATGAAACGCATCGATTGAGCACGCGCACAATTCAAATAGTTATTACATTCTTCCATATATTCCTGTGCTTCGAAATGTCTAGAACTACTCTAAAAGCAATAAAAACATTTATGAACCCGAAAATAACCAACTTAAGCAGCTTTAAAGAACAATGAATAAATTCTCAGCGTGAGAGAGCTTTTATTTCCATTGACACCAATTTAAGATTACTCAATGCAACCCTGATTATATGGACGACCCAATAGATCCTTACGTACGTATGTATATCATTACAAGTATTCACCAGCACTCTGCTATCAGTGCTTCTTTCTTTTTACATTTATTTCAAACACCTTTCTTAACTTGAAATGGTAATACGTACACTTGGGAGGTGACATGATATACAAGAAGGATCATTTAGTCTCACAGTAGGTATCTGCGCTGTTAGTGCTAGCGATACACCACTTATCCTGTTTATTACATACTTCTTTCATCTTATTGTACATTATAAATTCAAACGTCTTGCAAGTGTTTCTATTACTGATGGAGTAGTAAATAAATGGAAGAGAACGTCTCTCTAACTTTTGAAAGGAAGTTAGAAATTTTATGACGCGCTCATGCTGTTGAAAGGTCATCGGCCCTAGGGCGTGATTTCAACTTAGGCGTGTCAGCAAGTTGCTGCTGTATTTAGAGCTGCTAAATATAGGCCGAAGCTGCACCCAAGTGCCATCGCAACATGTGACTGTAAAATGAAACCTCAACAGGCCAACCACTCTCAAAATCCCCTCACACCGAAAGGTTTAAACGAGAACATGCTACTCTTGCACTGGAATGAAAATGAAAGGGCTTAGATAGATGGGCAATTCTTTCAGGATTGGTTCAGGAATCATTTTGCGGTTAAACCTGAGAAATATTTTCAGAAATATAATCTAACTAATAAAATAGTACTAATCCTCGATTTACCTTAAAAATGCCTTTATCTATCTTAAAATCTCGGATAACACTAACTTTAATATTCGTATGTTATTCTAGCCCCAAACACAACTTATCTGATCCAGCCATTATACTAGAGAGCCATATAAACTGTCAATGCATATTGCGTGCACAGGACAATATATTATACTAGCTCCTTAAAGGTACCTATGGTTTTGATAACCCTGGCGGTTACATACAATTAGAGAGTGGTAGAAACACTACAACGTCAAGAGTGTCATTTACGATATTCAGTCATCGTGGGAAGAAATCAAGATACAGACATTGGATGTATCATGGAAGACTTTGTGAAAGGCATCATTGAATACTTCAAAGGTTTCTCTTGTTTCAAAGTAACAGTGCTTAACATTGTAGAGACTGGACGGAAACTTTGTGGAGGCGGATTCTCTGATATCGAAGACGAAGACGTGATGGAGTTGCTTGACTCATATGAACTTAATGATGATGGGATGGACATGACCAAGAAACAGAATTTAGAAGAGGAGAGAGAGGGCAATTCTTCAAGTGAAAGATTTGAGCACGAAGATCATTATTTTCGCAGTTGTATGACATTGTTCAATACTATTTTTAGACGAAGATCCAAGTTTTGGTTGGTTGGTCTGCCTGGTTTGAGTAATTCTGACCAATATGACTCTGTATCCACCTTTTCTGATATGTAAACATCTACCACTACAACTACAATCTCATCTCCCGGAGACAGACTGGCTGATTACGTGGGCGAGTGTTAATTTATTTGTATAGACGTTTGTCTGGACTCGAACCCGGTGCGAGGCATAGATGGTGCCCTTGTTTTACGGCTCTGACCCTCTCTCCTTACCCAGGAACCAGTAACCCTAAATTAGGGACGGACGATTGCTTATAGCACATTGAGTCGCTCTCGGTGGTCTTTAAACCCACAAACAAACAAATTAAGTCACATGACTTTCAGTCCCTCAACTGGATGAAAATGTATCTTGGCCGTCTCAGTGGCGGGACGGCTAAGATACATTTTTCAAAAACGATGGCTTTTGATCATTCGTACGAGTCGAGATAGGTCCGAGTTCGAATCTCGCTGTAGCATGAATAATGTGTCTGTCTTACGTCACTGGCTTTCTCCCTTCGATGTAACCAATGTTCCTAAATTAGGGACGGACGACTGCTTATAGCTCATTGAGTTGCTCAAGGTGGTACTTAAATCCACAAATTAAAATATTAACGTATATTGTGAGTATATATAGTAGGTGAAGTAGAATTATAAAGCCGCCCAGGTGGAGCCAAGCGATCTAAGCATTGGGGCTTCTGACCTAACGTCCAAGTGGGCCAGGACTCGAGTCCCGGACGAGGCATAGGTGGTGTGTTTCACTCACTGCACTAGTTCACTTCCCTGACATGAACCAGTGGCCTCAAATTAGAGATAGGCGACTGTCGATACTCCTAGGGTTGCTAAAGACGGTCGTTAAACCCCAAAGTAAAAAAATTGAAATTGTGTCATAATGTCTGCATGCTGTTATGCTTAAATGAGAAACAAATCTATCTTACCGGAAAGATGTATAAGGTTTTTCCTACATGAAAATTGGTAAATATTTTGTTCTCGTATGTTTTTTTTTAATTTAGAAGACTACATCACGCCAAATTAAAAGCTTCTGCTGATTCATGGCCGATTTCTTTAGCAATTGTTAGTTATTTAAGAGGCATGAATAGTAAAAAGAGTCCTGTGTGAAAGTAAAGTCTTGTGTATCATGCATTCGTATTCGCATTCCCAGTAGGGCAAATGGAAGGCTACAAGAATTGAAGAACCAGTTTATATAGTTCACGAACAAATACCAAAACACAGCTTTTTCTTGTTGAAATTGATCCCCTTTTCATTTTATCGTTTGTTTTGTTTAAGAACAAACATTAAATTTACGAATAGTGGCTAAATATTATAAATTTAGTTTTTTTTTTTGGTAGTGACGTTTTGAATAGTTTCATGAACAGTAAAGAACTGCAAGAATTTATTTTATTTTGAAGCACGGTTTCGAAACAAATAGGCAAAAATTATCAAACGTCAGCCTGACTTTAAAGGACATAGATCAATTTTTGCCTTTGGTACTCTACCACCCCAGCAAATGACGATCGAAATACTTCAATAACATTTCAGTCTGTGTTCTCTATCATTAGTTGCTCTAATGTCCTGCATTAATAGACTCTCGGTAATTACACCTTTCTTTCTTAATCTTCTCCCACAACCTAATTAACGCTCAATTACATCACCTGCAAAATTAACTAGTTTGTTTTCTTGTGCTTCTGGGGGAAGAAATTCAATTTCGGCGTCCTCTTTAACAGCGGGCTTCTTATTAAGGATAACATTTTGCTCGTTACCTCGGTAATGGAGCGTTGCCTTTCATCATTTACCGAGCTGCTGGAAGAACTAATGCACGGAACAGCTAGACAAAATGAAAATGAAACAAATTAAAGGTCTGTGATTGAAATATTGAAATAATTCCCCAGCTGTTAAATAAAAAAGTGTATGAAAAAGAAAGTTGTGTAAAAATCCTTAATATCAAATCGAATGCTGTGTGTTATTTGTTAATGTCAGGATGCAGTGCAACAGAAAGATTTTTATTCAAAATACCGTATGTTTCGTCAATATTGGATCAGTAGGTAATTAAGTCTGGATTTGAAGTTCTGCTATTTTGATGGTGCTCCAAAATTACATTTCGCAGAGAAACAAGAAAAATATTCCAGTGGACTTTTTATTTCGTGATAGTAAAGCACACACTTAAGAAATTAAGTTCCTGAGCAAGTGAGTCTTGCCTTTTTTCTTTTTTAACGTACGCTTGGTAAGCACAATGCGATGGGGAAAATCTGAGAAGGTTGAAAGAATTGCTCTTGAAATGATCAAAATGCAGCTTTGAGTGTTGCGTTATTTTACCAGGGTATATAATCATTTTAACAATATACACAGTGCCGTAAGATATTATCAAAGTGACAAAGCAACTGAAAGACTAAGTTACAATAGACACACTAGGTTTTCGGGATTAAATAGTTCAGATAATATGAATATATCTTTTGTCATGAATGGTTTTCTTGCTTTCTTGGAACCAGTTGAAATAATATGCATATATCCGTTGCCCGATTTATGAGCAAAAACTGTTGTAATATATATACTGCAATGAAACTTTACTTGGGAATATCTCATAGCCGACAGGATACTCACCGATGAGCAATTACATTATGACCACCTACTAATAAGCTGTAGGACTTTGTTTTACCCGCAAAACAGCGGCCACTCGGCGAGGCATCGATTCGATGAGGTGGCGATAGGTATCCTGTAATATCTGGTACCATAATGTCAACAGCAGGTTCTCAAGTTTCCGTTATTTCTGGGTGGTGGTGATTTAGCTCGAACCCGCTTTTCCAAGTCGAATCATAAATGTGCGATTGGGTTCATGGTAGGTGAATTTGGAGGACAGGGCATTAACAGAAATTCACCAGCATGTTCGCCGAACCGCTCCTTGACGATTCTGGTAGTGTGGCATAGCGCATTATCCTGTTGGTAATGGCCATCGCCAGCAGGGAACACAGTTGCCAAGAATGGGTGAACTCGGTCCGTAACGATGTTCAGATACCTGACATCTGTCTATTGGGATAATGGGGCCTAAAGTGTCCCAAGGAAACATCGCCCACAGCAAAACACCGCCGCTGCCCTATTTCCGCCCAACAGTGCATCCAGGTGCCGCCTACGTTGGTAATCGGCGTATCCTCGCTCGGCCGTCTATGTGATGCACCAGGAGTCTTGATTCGTCAGACCAGGACACTTTCTTCCAATCATCCACCGTTCAATCTCGATGATCTTGGGCACATTTTGTGCTTTTTTGGCAATGACGTGCAGTGAGCATGGGGACCCGGATGGGTCTTCGATTACGTATTGCCCTGATTACCATTGTTGTAGCTGCGGGTGATTTGTCGCACTGTGGCCTTGCGGTCGCTGAGAACAGTCTCCGTTGCCCTCTGGAATCAATGAGTTGCAGAAAATACACGGCTGGACGACGGTCCATCGTTTGGCCATGTGTGCACCACTTTTTATACGTACTCACTGGAACGGCACATGAACAACTCACAAGCTGCACCTTTTCCGAGATCGTAGTTCCGAGGCGCCATGCCATCACAATTTGCTGGGTTTTTTATCAAACTCCGATAAATCGGCATCTTTTCTTATTCTGACTCCGAACACTCTACTAACCTGAAGCCGGTCCTCGGGTTGGATATATACTGCTCTATGAATTTGACCTGTGCCAACGTTCGGTCTTTAGGCGCGCTCATTTCTCTATACTGGAAGTGGTACCTAACCGAATGGTACGGATCCTTGGCTTCTAATCGCTCGACTGAGATGGGTCCGGTTTCGAATCCCTGGGAAGCATAAGGGGTATGTTTTTCTTACTGCTGTGTCTCTCCCTTTTCCTTGAAGCTATCGCTAAATACAGAAAAATTCACTGCTTTCCAGCCCATTCAGTTGCTCACTGTGATAATTAACTCAATTTTAAAAAAAAAGTCCATTTTAAACGCTGTACCTTAAACGTCGTAATTAAGTTTTTCAAAATATTTTCGACTTAACTTTTTTTCAACAACAGTGATTGAGAAAAATCCAAAAGACAATGAAATTAGTCCTGCTCTTCTTGAAATGTGTGTGTGTGTGTGTGTGTGTGTGTGTGTGTACTTTTCAGGATTCAAAGACTCACCCGAACACCCACGGCTATGATTTAGAGACACTGGTTCGAAAACAGGAGAAAAATCATTCATGGAAAATAACTCAGGCCCAGTGGTAGACGCCCGCTGTCTCGCTACTAGAAGACCCAACTACTAACACAGACCATTTCGGAAATTCTGAGGGCAATCTGAAACATCACTGTGAAGGAGTTTAATCAAGTTGAAACCGAATCAATTAGAATTTTCCGATCAACAAAAGCGAGAAAATTTCTAGCATGTTCATATAATGCTTCTCTTTCTTTGCAGGATCGTTAAAACCATTGGTACTGATCTTATGGCGAGATACATAGAATTTATTTTTTAATTTCATTGTGAAATATTTCACCCTAGATCAAAATGCGGCGTACGCCAGCATTAAGGAAATTTCAAATCCATCATAATATATCATTTTAAATTAACCATAGTATTCCTTTCATGGTGCACAAACCTCAAATAAAAGTTTTTCTTATTAAATTTCGGTCATCTGGCTTGATCACTGATTGAGGTTATTCATGACAAAGGTTACTCACACCCAGGCTTTAGGTGTCCTAATTTCCTTCATTACAAGATGTTAACCAGTATGCTATTTGACCACATCTTGTCTTCATTTCTAAAGCCCAGTGACTCGCATTCACTCATTTTTCCCCTATTGTGAATATCCTCTGACAATCGCTGAACATGTGTATATCATTACCACAGCAAATTCACACTGCTCAGTGGTTTCTGTAAGTTTTTGGCTTTTTGTGTAATTTTGAATGAAAATACGAGATGCAACAATGCGAATTTTTCTTCGGTGTAAAACAGTAAATATTTCTTTTCTAAACGTGCGACTTTCGCACCTTCACCATTCTATCATAATTCTAAGAGCTGTGTGAGTGCAATATACCGTTATTATATAACAATTTATTTATATTATTTTATGGCATTATATTACGGTACTTCGGAGGCAGGACATTCTTCAATTTTGTTCTACTGTAATGTTGTTGTTTTTGTTTCTCATTTTTTCAGGCACTGGCTTTTGAAAAAAGTTTTATTTTCAGTATTTTTAAGGCACTGAATCTTGACATAATGTTTCTTGTATTTTACATTTTTTAAGGCATTGACTATTGGCATGATGTTTCTATAATCAAAATATTTGACAGCAATCCGCAAAATATTAATATATGAGGGAGCGTATAAATTGTATCGAATACAGCATTCTTAGTTTCTTAAATGCCACAACACTTTTTTTTAGTGGAGGTTGAACGACCACCGTGAGCAGCTCAATGGGCTATAAGCAGTCGCCAGTCCCTGATTTAGGATCACTGGTTCCAGGGAAGGGAGAGAGCCAGTGTCGTAAGACAAACACACCATTCATACCTCACCGGGATTCGAACCCGGACGCATGATGAGAAGCCGTTACTTATACCTCAGCGCCACCCGGATGGCGGCGTCACAGCACTGCAGCATGAAGATTATAGCGATGGTTTTCCTTCAGTATGACTTTGGGTATGAAATAAAATGCTTTTTTACCATTGATTCCAGGAAGGTAAGAGAGCAAGTGTGCCGTAAGACAAACACATTACTCATGTCTCATACGGGATTCGAACCTGGTACCATGATTACAAGCCAACGTTTCTAGCCACTCGGCCAAAGGGGCGGTTGAAGTGGAGTAAATGTGTGTGTGTGTGTGTGTGTGTGTTGCTGGGCGATTGTGTATTCCATTGAATCAATATTAGTGCAGAAAATAACCCATTCCCACGGTTATGATTTACTAATTATTGTAGAAGTCCTGGTAAACCAGTAAGAGTAATAAATAAATCATTACAAAATGAGGAATTGATGCGGTTGATCAGATGTATAATGCAATTTATTTTGCCCGTATCGCACGATAGTGTTTTATGTCTGTGTTCAGCTCATTGTTGAACTTAACAAGCATCAGTGTCCAAATTTGGTAACGCAACAATGCTGAAAGTCGGGGAATATTTAGATGTTTTCTTTAAAACATAATATATGTTAGAACTGCAGTAAAATGCAGTTTCTGAAGAAATATTTTCTTGTAAAACAACATGTACAAACTGCATACGGCGTCGCAGTGGAGCAATGGCTTAAGTGCCGGCTTCTGACCATTCATCTGAGAAGGGTCCAGGTTAGAATTCCGGTGAGGAATGGATGTTGCGTTTGTCTCATGGCACTGAATCTCTTCTTTCCCTGAAACAAGTGGCACAAATTAGGGACAGGAGACTGCTTGTGTTATAGCCCACCGAGTTGCTCACTGTGGTTGTTAAATTTCCCCTTCCCCAAACTGAATACACATGTGCAGGTCTGCACGACGTAAGCGATTCTTAATTCGTCTTTACTTGGCATAAATTTAGCTGGAGCTCGAAATATCTGCATTTGTTCCATGTTCAGTTTCTGTAATTTATTTGTAATCATCGTACAGATTGTCATCTTCAGTTAAGGATATTAAAAATTTGCCACGCATAATTTGTTTCTGAATCTTCATTCTTTATTAAAACAATTACATCGTTTTATTTCTTTTCTGTTATGTATGTCATAGGAAATTAATAATTTATTGAGCAGAAGTCTGTTAGAAATAAAAATGGGGAAATTCATTCCTTCGCATATGCGTTATCATCCAAGAATGTTCTATGTTACAACCCAGCTCGCCTTGTAAGAAGTGTGAAAATGTGAGCCCGAATATAATTAGCGCTTTTTCTCCTGTGCGTGTCAAAATTTGTGGCGTTCTTGCATACCTGGTTAAGGAATGGCTAAAACTCCTTCCTAGTCGATTTTTGTTAGTATCTATTAAGAGAATTAAATGGTGTTTGTAAATAGTAATCTTAATAATAGTGATGTAGCCTCATTTTTAATGTTTCTCAATGTAAGTGCCATAAAGACACATGGAAGAAGTTAGCCTCTCAAAATCGCCTTTAAAGGGGTTGAAATATTCCCTTGTTTTTAGTCACTCCGCATTACAACACATTCTCAGTTTTCGACGGAATTCAAATTTACTACTTCGTTACTCAAAGCAGGTATTATTTTTTTATTATATATTGTTACTGAAAAAAGAACAGCGATTATTCTTGAATACGAAGGTGCTTGGATGGGTAGCACACAGTCAATATGATCCTAAGAAAATAGAGTACCTTTTCACAGACATTTGTAATAATACGCTGTTATACCCCAAAATATTCTATAACTTTCCTCTCTACGTAGTATCCATTACTCATCATCCACCATTATATTATCCTACTCGTTAGATTTGAGTCCTAATTTTCGGTGACAATATTACATATTTTATTACATTCTGGTGACAAACATTGCTTATTTTAATATAAATTTTCCACTCTTTTTGTCCTTCAAGTATATATTTTAAGTTTTACGGATTTTTATTGAAATGCGTTTATCTATTCACTATGTGTCTATTAATATTTAAGCTGTTCTGTAAACTTCATATAATAGCACTCTGAAACCATTGAAAATTTTCAATTTGCTGAATTCTGGTCACAAATCTACACTTTAACGAAGCCTCTTTTTTCATGTATTTTTTATCTCCTACTCCTCTCAATGGCTTTCCATTCAGAAAATGTTTGCTGAAATGAAATATTAGTCTTATAATGCTGCTCTCTGAATACCCTTTAGATCACATTTCATAAACGACAAATCTTGAGACCATCTGTTCAGTTTTCCATACCGATATATTTGTTTCACAAAACTATTCTATGCTGATTTCATGAGCTACCTTTATCAATTCAGCTGGGATGTCATTAGTGCTGTGCAGTGTAACAGTCCTGGGATTATGATTTTGGAATCTTCGAGCTCGGATGTAAGATCTCTCTAGATTTCGTTAGCTATTTTGGGAAGAGTTCGCAGTATTCATCTCTGGTGATCTTATTAACTTTTCGTCAGAACTTTTCCCTTAAAAGTCTGATAGCATCATGTACTTATTTCCATACTTTAGATATGAATATCATCTGATTTCTGTGTATTTCTGATTGAGCTATTCCTCCTTGGCAAGTTGATCCTGTTTTATATTTTTCGGTTCGACATCCCCCCATGATTACTTAAGACTGCAAGAAGTCGCCCATCCCTAATTAAGGGCTACTGAGGTGGCAGAACCAGAGTGAGAAGGACAAACACCACATCCATGTCCTTCTCCGAGATTCGAACCCAGACGCAGCATTACAAGAAGTCAGACACCCGTGCTTTTCACGATTTGACCGTTTGTCTACCTCGCCAAGCTGATAAAGGTCTCCTGGAATGTCAGTAGAAACTGACTTTATAGCCACTTGAATGACAGAAACCGTAGCATTTTACTACTATAAGGTATAACGCAGTAAATTTCTCCGTCATTTTTGTCCACGCCGGGGCTCAAACCCGGGTCCCCTCATTTGGGAATAAGTCGCTCTACCAATTAAGCTGCGCGACAAACACCACATCCATGACAAACACCACATCCATGTCCTTCTCCGAGATTCGAACGCAGACGCAGCATTACAAGAAGTCAGACACCCGTGCTTTTCACGATTTGACCGTTAGTCTACCTCGCCAAGCTGATAAAGGTCTCCTGGAATGTCAGTAGAAACTGACTTTATAGCCACTTGAATGACAGAAACCGTAGCATTTTACTACTATAAGGTATAACGCAGTAAATTTCTCCGTCATTTTTGTCCACGCCGGGGCTCAAACCCGGGTCCCCTCATTTGGGAATAAGTCGCTCTACCAATTAAGCTGCGCGGACGTTCATTATCGCTGCTATCTGCCTTTATGTCGTGTGCGTGCTGCGGGGCACGCACACGACATAAAGGCAGATAAAGAGGACTGGGGGCATGGCCCACGGGTCAGCCGTGACCATGAATCATCGTAGGCAGCCATCCGCTGTAGAACGTGCACTTGAGAACTCCCAGTCAATCTGGTGTGTGGAATACAACGTCACACACATTTATTCTTCGAAGCGCTGGAGAAGGGATTCTCTTATTTTTCCTATCTCGCGGTGTGGAAAGAACATCACACCATTGCGAGATCTTGAACGGCCGGGTCATCCGGGAAGTTCGAGCGCCATTACAACGAAGTAAATTTCTCCGTCATTTTTGTCCACGCCGGGGCTTGAACCTCGGTCCCCTCATTCCGGAATAAGTCGCTCTACCAATTGAGCTACGTGGACGTTCGTTACCGCTGCTATCTGCCCTTATATCGTGCGCGTCCTGCTGGGCAGGCACGTCACAACCCAGCAAAAACAGTCTTGCTGGCCCAGCACTATGCTACCGCTGCCGAACCGTCAATAAAATGTCCGGGCGGCCAACAGAAGGGCCAGCAGTTCAGGCCAACAGCTGGCCAACAGTTGGCACCCCATCAGTTTTCATATGCCACAACAGGGCCATCAGTGGTCCATCACAGGCAGTAGCTGCCACAAGTGGCCCTTCAGTGGCCCTGCAAGTACGTGCCAGAAATGATGGCTAGCCTAATGTGGTCCGCTAGTGGCAGCCAGCAACCACGTGAAGTAACTGGTGGCTTGCCGAATCTTGTCCGCCAATTTCCCAGTAGTAGCCATAATAATAAAAAAAAAAGCAAGGATAACCGCAGTTTCGTAAAGCTACAATTTTTTTTTATACCTCTACGAAGCTTGTGAATTAACGCACTTCGCTGGGGAAATTTTTTCGACAGACCGGAAAAACGCTCGTTTGCATCTGACTTGATTCGATCCTGGGCCGTTTATGTGGAAGCCGAGCTCGCTACCGACCGGATTAATTCACAACGCTTGGATGAGTGCTGGAAGCTATCTGTTTGGTATGCAATTTGTAATCAAATGCTTCCCTCTTTCATTTTACAATATTGCGAGGTATTTTTCATAAAAGTCAGTTTCATATAATTGATAAATTAATTTTTTCAACGTAACGATAGGTTTTTTTTTACCTTAAGGGAACTTCACTCATTTTCAAGGCGTGTACATACTTAGAGTCGCTTTCCAAAGTTTTGTACTGTCCTTGCCGTCTTGAAAAGAGATTGTTGAATAAATATATATTTACACGGGTTCATGTCACATTCTGTTACATTTTTAACGTTGTGTCTTTCCTTTCCGTTGTACGAAGCTACATTTGTCTTAAAAAGTAAAAGATATTTTATTTTACTTCTCGTTATTTTTAGAAGCGAATTCCTCCCAGTCTTGTGTATTCAACCCATGGATGAGTACACCACATAGCGTTGCTTTTTTGTTTTCTTTCAAATAATTAATAAATTTTGTACGCGCATAATTCTTTTTTTTCCCAACAAACGCTATTTTAATGGTTTTCCAGGATATGTGTTTCAAGCGGTTTCAAATTTTTTCTTGTTATTCATCCACTCCATTCCATGAATTGTTATTCATGGGAATTGAGCGGGTGAATTTTTTTTTTTTTTGATTGGAGGTTTAACGGCCACCGTGAGCAACTCAATGGGCTATAAGCAGTCGCCCGTCCCTAATTTAGGGTCACTGGTTCCAGGGAAAGGAGAGAACCAGTGCCGTAAGACAAACACAACATCCATGCCTCACCAGGATTCGAACCCGGACCCCGTTCGGACGAATGATCAGAGGCCATCGCTTAGACCATTGCGCCACCACGGCTGGGTGTATTTCATGGCTGTAATCTAGTATTTCACGGCTTAATCTGATATCTTCGTCGACGTAAAATTTCATTAGGAAATTAATTCGCCTCTCGACATATGGATTTTTTCTTAACATCCACTAAAATAACACGATGGCGATAGCGTCGTCTTCAACTAACTGGTACCACGAGAGACGCAGCAAGTGTTGCTTCTGCGCATGCGCAGTCCCGATGCTTCCACCTGCTGTTGGGGGTTGCATTGGTTGCCAGCAACGGGCCACTAGTGGCACTTGCTTGGAGGCCCACAATTCACGGCGATGCTGCAGGGCCATCAATGGCTCGCCAACTGATAGCGCTGCCACCAAATGACCACTACCGGGCCGTGAGCGGCAGATTTCAGCCACCAGTGACCCATCACTACCAGCTGGTGGCCAGCAGTTTCCCAGCACTTGTGTTTTTGCCAAAATGCGAGAAAACCCTTTAAAGGGTTTTCTCGCATTTTGGTAAATTGTTTCTAGCATTAGCGAAATAAAAAATTCGCATTAAAAAAACTGAAGTCAAATAAACGATGCTATCTCGTGCGATCTACAGCTCTGGTGGGATTGCAGATAACTACATGATTACACGGTCAAGGTCTGAGCTGATCTCAAGTTCCTTATAGCCTTACGCACTACTGTTTGTTAAAACTGCAACGCCAAGAAAGAATCGCGCTATTCAAATGAAATTTATATCACAGATTCCTCATGCTACAAGAGATAACTGATTTCCTTTGTAGAGTTAAAAATATTTTAACTGGTAAAGATCAATTTGTGGAGGAAAAACTACTCATATTTGCACTGAATAGCGTATATCAAGCACAGTACTCTTTTCCATTCCATGCATTTTCACAGTTATTAGAAGCGAATGTGTCACAATATCGTTTTTTTTATGGAAAAATGAGCAGTCTAATGCCTTTCCGTTACCTGCGTAACCTTATAAAACCGAGAGCCCAAAATTTAAGAAATTGTAAATTCCTCTTGCCTTTGCAAACCTGTGTAAACGTGAGCACGCTAAAACTAGTCGTTCCAATCTCAGTAAACCACCCTAGTGGCTGGTTTGGGGGAAACGCTGGCGTGTGGCCGATGGCCCTGGAACCACCCCCTTTGTCTGAACCATTCATCCCAAATTAGGACGGGAGACTGCCTCTTTTAGCTCTATGAGCTGTTCATAGTGGTCGTTAGAGCTCGCACAAACAAAATAAGCACAACAACCCCGGTGGCAGAGTGACGGGTCCCACGTGGACACAGCCCCGAGTACCAGATGGGGTTCGAGCCTTATGTTTCTCCTGCGTTCATGCATCCGTTCTCATCCTTGGACCAATGTCCCTAAATTTAGGACGGCAGGCACCTTATAGATTTGGGTGCTCATGGATGTCGTTATACTTCGGAAATTGAAAAGAAAACAACCAATCAAACTGTTCGGAAACCACATCATAGCGAATACAGAACAAAATATATGCTTTATAATATAATGCAAAACATTCGTTGAGACCTGTAGCGCAATGGTCTAAGAACTTGCCACTGACCGTTCGTCCGAGAGGGATGGAATCCCGGATGAGGTATGCACGGCGTGCCCAGCTTACTGCACTGGCCCTCTCCCCTCCCTGGAATCAGTGGGCCCAAATTAGAGACGCCGCCCCGGTGGCGCAGTGGTCTAAGCGATGGCCTCTGATCATTCGTCCAAAAGCGGTCCGGGTTCGAATCCCGGTTAGGCATGGATGTGGTGTTTGTCTTACGGCGCTGGCTCTCTCCCTTCCCTGGAACCAGTGACCCTAAATTAGGGACGGACGACTGCTTATAGCCCATTGAGTTGCTCACGGTGGTCGTTAAACCTCTAACAACAAAAAAAAAATTAGAGGACGGGTGTTTGCTAATACACTTTAGAGTTGCTCGTGAAGTCGTTCAACTCTTCCCCATAAATAAGTTTATTTTTCCTAAATTTCTAAGAACATGAAAGTGCACTTTTTTCTTTAGATTCTAAGTTTCTAAACGTTTGCCTTTCTATACAGACACTGCACACACATTTTCCTTCAGTTGATGTAGTAGGCTTCGTAACTGCACAGACACCGTGGCTTTAGTTTTCCATCACGGAATTTTTAAAATATTCCTTGCTCTTCTTTACGCAGTAAGGTTTTGCATCGCCGTCCAAATATGGACTGATGCCTGCTATTCTAAAGTTTGGCTTTTATCCAAAAACATGAATTGCAGATTTGTTGAAATTAGAAAGAAATATAGCAATATTCATTCTAACAATAAATTTTTTCGCTACTTTGAGATATTAGAGTTACCGGGGATCTAAGGTGAAGTAATTCTGAGTATTCTGTTTTGACTTATATAAAATCCCATTAAGGCTTTGAGTGAAGTAGATTGTGACAAAGCAGTTTGAAGAAAAGTGCGTAGAAACGAGAAATTTGAATATCTGTGAAACGGAATTGCCCCTTGAGCAAAGTATTTTGATTCTGTAAAAGGACATTTTCTCAGTATACGGTTGCAGAGGAAATTTCAAGGTGATTTTCATTGTACATACAACATATCAACTAATGCAAGTTTTCACGATTTTGAGTGCAAAAACTTTTTTTCTGAGAAAACAGTGAGGAGACTAAACAATTTTTTTTGAACTGACTATCTAAAAAGAAGAAGTTTTCTCAGTTGGAGGCCGGTTAACTTTTGACACCTGGAATCTCTCAGTTCCCCATGTGGGTGTTTCTTCTTTGTTTTAATTCTTTGGTGTGTTGAGTTCAGGTACTTCACTTTATGTTGAGTAGTTAACCCTGAATTAAACGACTTCTCTTAGCACTTGATGTTCATGGCTGTTGTTAAAATATAAAACAAAATACGTCTATTTGTTCAGGCGCTAAACAAACTCTTTGAAAAATATTCTGTGAGATATACTTCTCACTGACGTGGTTTGTCGCCCGCCTACATAGTGGTGTAAGGCTGATTACTGACCATTCATCCGAGAAGGGTCCGGGTTCGAATTCTGGTGAAGCATGGATGTTGTTTTTGTTATACTGCACTGGCACATTCCGTTCCCTGGAACCGGTGGCCCTAAATTAGCGGCAAGCGATTGCTTATAGCCCAATTATTTGCTCTCGGTGGTCGTTAAATCCACAAATAAACTGATGTGGTTTGTTTCTTATCACTGCTACCGTCATATTTAAAAAACATGTCTGAAATTTTGACTCAGAAAAATTATTTTTTATTGTTTCAAGTGACACTCTTGCTATGGCCATCACAACACATTGCCAATTTAAGTAGCATTAAAATATTTCCGTTATTTTTATGATGTAAGACTTCTGCTTCGTCCTGTAAAGTCATCACGCAAAGTCATCAAAAAAGAGAGAAGAATTCGCATTTCTTGCTGTAAAGTGAACTCGGTCTGTCTACTGTTTAGATTAATAAGAATACAACTAAGGAGAAATAAAAATGCACTAGAAATTAATCATGTTTTCATCAATGCGATATCTTAATTACAAAGTCTCTTCTTGTACATATGGTATACAGCGTCTTTTTTATTTCATGTAAACTATCACTACTTTAAAGAAATTACAACTTTATAATTTAGTTTGAACCTTCTCTTTGTTGTTCACATGCTATAGACGTTTCCTTCCTCGTTTTCAAACTCATCTTCAATAACACCACCAAAACGAAAAAGGTAAACATAAATAAAAGCCATCCGTACCAGCAATGAAAAATAAGCAGCTAATATTTCTGCAACTGTTCTCTGTTTGTTCCATGTTCGTCAATATAAAATATTTTTCACATTCTTAGTTTCGAAGAATGGGATATTTTGAACTTACTTTATAAGAAACAGGAAAGTAAGGTCATCTTCAGTAACCCTGCAAAACATAAATGAAAGAAAAATATAATTTAAAGCCCAACCATACAACACTGAAAATTTAGCCGAGAAGACCTCTGTATTGTCCTCTGTTTATTTTACGTTCATCAATATGAAGCTTTTCCATGTTCTTCTTTTGTAAGAATAGTTAAAGTATTTTATTAAATACATTAGCATTTGTTATCTAAACTTTTTTTATTTAGTATCGTAATGCAATAAAATTACTAAATGAAAATGCTGAAAATAAATAAAACAAGAAATAATAGCATAATGTGACTAAACGTAAAGCAAAATTGAAAAATACTTACAATACCAAGCAACTACTCAGTCTTACATTTTGCGTTCACTATTCATGCAAAGAAGAAAATGTTGTTACATTCCGATCTATCTAGAAGGCAATTCTAAGATCTTCATCCCATACTGCCAGTCGAATTTGGCGAAGAGCGTTAGCGTAAATAGTTAACTTAACCGCAGAAAACGGAACACGCGACCGTAACATTAAAGACATTCACTCTTCGTTAGGTTAGAGGAAATTATTTTTACCTCGTCATGTTATATTTAACCCTCTAAGGTTATCTTTAAATAATTTGATGCCATTTCTACCCTCTCTTTCTCTACGACGTCGTCAGGAAGATGCTGCAGGAGCACATCTAATGTCTGATGTCTTCACGCATTCTGTAGTTGCCATTAACAGTTTTGCAGAAAGAATGCAGAGAAAAAAATTCTAGAAGAAAGATGGGAGGACTTGCGTTATTATCTCTGTGTAAACGATTTTTCGTTGGCGGAACTTTCATGGAAATCATTGCCACGCGAAATCAGCGAGCGAAATCAGCGTTTTGCGTGTTAACATTTTCCCTCCGAAGAACGATAAGGGCATAGAAGATAACGCAAAGGAGTTTCTATCTTTTAACTGTTTGTTTGTTTTATAAATTTTTTCTTGGAATGTTGTATTTTTGCGGAGCACTATGCAGCCACGTTTGAAATAGCTGACCAAATGAATGGATCGTGAATCGAATGGCGAAGGCCAACCACAGTAAGATTTTTCACTCTACGCATTTCCACGCTTGTTAGAAATGAATGTACCTTACTAACAGTGTGCCTCTTCCATTTCCATCTCCAAGAGTAAACATTTCCCATCGTATTTCCAGGGGATGATTACGTCACTCCAATGGGGTGGTTCTCGTACCGCTACTAAGTCAACCTTTTGTGAAGGCAAGGTCCAAATTCAAGAATCAGAAAGCACCCAAATGTGTATATCGAGCCTTATCCTTATTTCGATAATTTGAGACTGTTCATCGAATGAACTCTTCTGAAGGCAAAAATTTTCATAATAATTTACCTGACTCAAAGACTAAATGCGAGCCGATTCTGTTTTCCCTGAACCTCCCGTTACCTTTTAATAAGCGTTCGAAATGTGGAAGTCAAGGACAAAATGGCTGTGCTTAACTAAGAAACAAATTTGCATGAAACAAAAAGAAATTTAAACATTCTTTTCTGTAAATCGCAAAAATTCGTCTCACAATATTGCGAAAGCTGAAGTGATTTTTCCTGAAAAGCATTCAAAACTATTTTAGGGGGAGGGGGAAGGGGCTTGAGCGATCCCTATGAGCATTTACGACTACAGGAAGTTACCCGTACCTAATTTAAGGCCACTCGCAACGGACAAAACCTATGTCATTGGACAGACAAACTTATCGCTCATGTCTTACTTCCCCCCCCCTCGAATCCGTGCCCAGCTCGGACGAGTATCCATTGCCTATTCGCCCCCTTTAGAGACCAAACACGTGATTCCAAATCATTCTCGTGGTGTTTTCATTTTGACGAAAGAAAGTGAACATGTAGAGAGGCCAACCTCAAATTATTTTATTTGCCTGTTCTGTTTTCATTTCCAGTTAGGTAAAAGTTCCATTTGGAAAACAATTTTCCTGTCCACACGATTTCCTGTAATCAATGGAAGAATAAACCATATGCAAACATTCAGGCTTTGATCGTTGGTGTAAGATTTGAGTGGGTCATTGTTATTTGTGTGAGGTGGTTCAGCATTTTAAAGCTAATGTTTTTTCAGTTAATACTCTTTATTCAATTATTTAATCACATGCAGAAAAGCATCCAAAATATCTACCAGACAACAAAATAAAATTTTCAGAACCCAAGGAAAAAAATTTAAATTATCAGCTTTTGCCAACATATTTCATAATCTCTGATTACGATTAGATAGGAAAATTATGATCAGGACGTTTTGTTAATTATTAGATATATACATAGGTTGAAATTTCGTTAAATTTAGTTGATTTCATTAAGAAATCTTTGTAGTAGCATTGAGGTTACGCAAGGAAATTACTGTAAGATTTAACCACGGCTTATTTTATGAAATGTGAAACAGAATTCTGCCAAATACTGAGTCAACTTTGTATCACGATTTTACTAAACTCAATCAAGTCATTATTTAGACTACATACGACAGTAAAGATCATACACGCCTAGCAGGATTATAAAATATCTATAACGTAATTATTTTTAGAACATACGAGTAAAAGAAACTCTGTAACAAGTTTTCGATGAAATTTTTATAAACACTAACTCATTTCGAAAATATCGAAAATGTAGAAAACATAAAAAGCTATCTGGTTGATGTGCGAAAGCTTGGAAACTTTGTTTTCTATACTACCCCAAGAAGTTTCGGATCACTAGCATAGTTATACTATTTAAGCACCACGGGTTATAAGCAGTCATCTGTCTCAAATTTGGGTACACTATTTCCAGGGAAAGGACAGAGTCACCGCCATCAGACAAACGCACCACTCATGCCTCATCTGGCACTCTAACCTGGACCCAGCACGGATGACGGATGACTAGTTAGAAGCCTACGTATCTGACCACTCGCCCACCGGGGCGCCCTAATTGAAATTAAAAACAAGACTTTGGAAATTAATATATGGATAATAGGGAGCCAAACTTATGCAGCGCATTGGAAACTCATGAAGAGGAACTTCCCAGTGCTAGGTACTAGGAGGCAATCATTACAGCAGTAAGCGGCAATATCAATTTCTAAAGACACCTACATGTGCTAGTACAAAGATACATTGA
The DNA here is from genome assembly GCA_039090855.1 of Macrothele yani. Classification (NCBI taxonomy): domain Eukaryota; kingdom Metazoa; phylum Arthropoda; class Arachnida; order Araneae; family Macrothelidae; genus Macrothele; species Macrothele yani. The sequence continues at coordinate 81,328,441 of CM077002.1, forward strand.
GTGTTCACCGAATTACGAACCACCTATCTAAAATTTTGTATGGTCTCCTTTCGGCCGGCAAATGGCCACTACCCGTCTTGGGAGCTACTGTACGGCTGTACAGTTGTGTGGGGATCTGTATCAAGTTCTTAGTGTTGCGGTCCGAAGGTAGCGGGTTGGTGAGCCCAACTGCCTCACCTGGCGTTCTACAACATCTCATATATGTTTAATTCGGTTCAGATTAGGCACGTTTCTGGCCATTCCAGATGTTTCATATCCGTGTGGTGTCCCTTGAGCAGTTCCTACAAAAGACGAACACGATGACATGGGGCATTATCGTCTTTGAGGAACCCATCGCCCTCTGGGTTGAGATACAAAACTGTGGGTCATACATGGTCTACAATCAGTTCGTCTTAGTACCTGGTGTGTAGACTTTGATTCACACGTACCAAAGGTCCCAGTTCATCCCAGATAAACAAGACCCATATCATACAACCGCCCCAATCTGCCTGAATAGTCAATTTCATGCATGAGGTAACCCTAGCCGTAAGCCTACGGTGCCAAGTACGGAGTGACTCCAGGGTAGTGCAGTGGCCTAAGCGCTGGTTTTTAACCATTCGTCCGAGATGTGTTACGGCTCGGATCCCGTTGAGGCATGGATGTTTTCTTTGTTTAACGGCACTGGTTGTCTCTCTTCCCTAGAACCAGTGGCCCTAAATTAGGAACGGGGGACTGCTTATGGCCAATTGAATTGCTCACGATGGTCGGTAAACCTTCATAAAATAACATCGGACTCGACCATCAGTATAATGGCCTGCATACTGTGATTCGTCGGACTAGAATATTTGCTTCCAATAGGACTACTGTTGGCACCAGGAGAGTCATTTAGGCCGATGGACTATTGGTAAGACAGGGTGTTGCATAGGGAATCTGCTCTTGCAGCCTAGCCGGGCCAGCGTGTGACGCATAATCGCGGGAGATATTGTTTCTGGCTGATCCATATTGCATTGGGTCTTCAACTGCAAAACTCTGTGCTGCACCGATTGCCCTATACAAGGCAACGCATCTGTCGTTCATCTCTGAAATCCACCTTTGGCCACTATTTGCAGTTGTATCGGCGGTTGATTGTTTGGCCATTTTGACACCAATTCTATTTACACTTTTACCACGGAGGCCCTCGAATAAGTCACAAGAGTCGCCGTTTCCAGAATGGATGTGCCAAACTCTTCGTGCACCCAAAAATTGGCCCTTTTCGTAAGAGTAAAATATATTATTAGTTTCTGCCTGCATGTCCGTAACTTCGCTCTCAACTGGACTATCAAACCCTTACATATACTCCTTTAGCCTATATGTCACGCCTTTCTCCTCGTTACGATAATATCGGGTATCACTCGTTTTGTATAGGGTTGGTCGTAATTCAGTGACCCCTCAGGGCACATTCATAAATAATGGTTAAACAGTTTCCTTAGGAAATAAAAATGGTGGATCAACGGAAGCTGAAAGTGTTTCATAAGTATATTAGCTGGTGACAAAGAACTAAAAGGATGTCTGTAGAGAATGGCGTCGAGAAAGAAATGAAAGTGACCGATAAATCTTGGCTGAAGGTTATTTAGAACACGTAATATGAAATTCGGAAGCAAATTATTATCATATCTGAGTACGAGAGCAAGTGTCCTTTTTATCTGATATCCAAATTTTTGTTAATGATCAAATTTTGACAACGACGAGTATGCAAAGGCCATCGAAATAAAAAAAAAAAACCATGGAGACGCATATGGTGGAATAGATGAACCATAAAACCTGCTGGAACCACTTAAAACAGAGGTGCTCAAGACTGAGAGTTAAACGCATCTCTTCTAAGCTGCTGAAGAATGCTGTCTAATTTCATTTCTCTCTTGTGTGCTCTTCAACGACGGTCGACAAAAGATAGATGAAATTTTAACTAAGATAAAACCACTAGAAGTACTCCCTCCCTCTCTGTCTCTCTATCGCGCGCGCACGAAAACGCATAAGCGTGGGCGCTTTAATATTCTAAAGAACTGTGCATTTATTTATTTACAAAATGATCATTATTTTTAAATATTCTCACTAAAACACCCATTCCTTTTTGAAGTAGTGAAAAAAAGTCACATCGAACTTATAAACACCAATGCATTAGGAACATTTCACAACGGAGTATCCAAAAATTTAAAAACGTTATGTACAAAAATTCATATTATGTCTCGACAGAACTCTTGTGAATTCACTGAGTCGTTAGCATCCTGATCTGAATAATTTTTCTGGCTTAGTCTTAATACTTTCAAATCGTGAGAATGTTTCTGTAAGATTTTATTGTCTTGGTGATTTCTCTCTATTTTTCTGAATGGGAAGTCGATTCATATACTACCCATTAAGAAACTTTTATACCTTAAAAACTACCTTTTGAAACGCATATGTATTAAATCCCTTATTTTAAATATAACTTCTGGGAAATTTCTGGGCATCTTACTAAATTGTTTTTGCGAAGCTTATATCTGTTATCACGATTATGTTATTAGAAAAAAAAAATTGCCGCTTTAATTTTTTAAATCACCTGAATCACTTAAAGGGTTGTTGTTTCATGTGAATCTAATTTCAAGTTTTTTACTATTTGATTTTTTATTTTTTCGCTGTCCTCGTACAACCTGAACAGCAACATGGATTTGTTTTTTTTTTTTTTTTTTTTTTTTTTTTTTTTTTTTTTGATTGGAGGTTTAACGACCACCGTGAGCAACTCAATGGGCTATAAGCAGTCGCCCGTCCCTAATTTAGGGTCACTGGTTCCAGGGAAGGGAGAGAGCCAGTGCCGTAAGACAAACACAACACCCATGCCTGACCGGGATTCGAACCCGGACCCCTTACGGACGAATGATCATAGGCCAGCGCCTTAGACCACTGCGCCACCGGGGCGGCCAACATGGATTTGAATGGAATGATCTGCGATTATCTGGCAATGAGTGAATGGATTTCATAACACAAGCCTTTGAGAAGCTAAGAACCGTCGATTAAACACTGTATCAACCCTGAAAGTGATATGATTGAGTGTCAGTTGACAAAAATATTGCTCGAGAAATTTTGTACATGTCGCGCGTTTACCTTCCTATTTTATCAAATAAGAAAAATGCGCAGGAAGGTAACAATGACTGTAGCACTTATCATTCGGTCGCTTTTCTCAATAAGTCAAATGAACTTTATGAATACAGTAGAGTTCACTTATAACGAGAAACTCGGGACCGGCGAAAAAGCTCGTTAAGTCCAGGAACTCGCTAAATCCGTTTTGGGTAAAAGTCCCCACCATGTAAAAATATGCACACGAAAAATATTCATATACGTTTATATTATATATCCATGACGACCATATATACTTCGGAAGACTTAATTAATTAACTACATTAGTATTACAGTTAATTAATGAAACCCTTCAAGTATATTCAACTTGAGTGCCACGTGAGACTTACAGCAGATTTTACAACACAGCACACATAAAGCAAAAGCAGAATTGACCCTCCGAATGCAACGCGCACTTGGAGGGTGAAAGGGGATTGGACACAATTCCAAGAATTGTTATCCCCTGATTCTTCTCCAGCAACATCCCCATTTCATTACTCTCCTATCCCTCTCTGGGACTGGTACTCAGAAATATACTTTAATATGTGTGAGCCCCGCCCCTTCCCTTTATGCCTAGAAGAGGGTGACCTGTTTTCAACTGTGCTGGCGCGATACACCGAAACTACTTACCCTTGGAGTGGATGGCAGGGAGACTCTTGCACAACTCGCTTGTTGAGCGTTTGATGTACTCCCTACCCATATTTTTATTAATATTCTTCCACTACCACACCAGAATTTTTCTTCGCTGTTGTAATTTTGCCTTGTATGCCACCACTTCTATTCCTCCATTCCAGAACAGTGCGCAGAAAATTATCTCTTCCTCGTTAAATATAGACTTTTATTAAATTTTGTTACTTTGCTTGTTAAAAGTGACCATCTCAGCATTTCTCTCCCTCGTTGAATCCGGGGACTTACATTATTTTTTTTTTCGTTAAAAAACGAACACGTTGGTCTTGAATTAAAAGTACGCCAAGCAAGAATTCCTGTTTGGCTGTTTAAATACTGTCCCGTTATAAGCTGGTTCTACTACACAATATTTTAGCCACGCGTCCGTACTTTCCCTTGTTCATTAAAAACACAAGCAGTCTACAATGGAAGAAGCATCTAATTTGTTTCCTTTAGATGCTCCTTCCTGCGTTGATGTTCCGTCTAATCTGAGTCTTTCTTTCCTCTTTATTTATGCAGTTGCAAACAGAAAAGCCGGAAAAACTGCTGTCTTGTAACCAACTTGACCGTGTGTGATTGGGCCCACACGGGAAGTCTCAACATAAGTGCAAAACATGTAGAACATAAATAATTTGATGAAGGAAAACTGAAAACTGAGCAAAAGTTTTGAATCTGCAGTCAAACAGCCTTAGAAGAAATCTAATTATTCTACGTCAAAACTTACCTATCCCACTTGGTGAGTTTTGTTCAGTACAGTGTGATGTCCTATCCGACTGTACAATACGTTTTATTGTTTATGGTGCGCTATGCATTTTTGAATGCGTCTATCATTAACTCAAAAAAATTAACATTCACTCTTTTGCAGATACAAGATTTTTATCGATGTAATGTAAAAGTATGAAATCAAGTAAATTTATATTACTCTCAACAGAGATTTTTCGAGAAAAAATTTTGTTATGTATTATGAGTACTTCCAGATAAAAATGTCTCTGGCTCTCGCAATCCTTCGTTCGTCAAATTTGAGGAATTATATGCACTGATATCTAACACTTTCATGCCATTCTTTTAATTTGTACACACATTTTTAAAAATGCGCACCACCCATCTGCAAAGAAACCAATTTGAAGTCGTAGGTTTCTTTTACATTAGTCACAACATTCGTACACGTTAAATGAAATCTGCAAACTTTTTTTAAAGCAAGCTGAAAGACTCTTTGCGAACTAATTTGCAGAATTTTTATTTCGGCGAGAAATATCTAAAAATTTCAAAAACTCAAGTTTTACAGCCATTGTATGTCTAATTACGCATAATTATTTTACTCCAACTTTGCCTAATCTAAGCTTTTTTCTTTTCAATTCAATTGCATTGGGGGCGCATAAAATGTTTTTGACTCAAGATTGTTGAAGATCTACCTTAATGCTTGCATCCTCTAGCTGATTGCGCTGCAGAAAGTACAAACTTTATAGTGGACTGGACAAAAAAAGTAGAGCCACTTTTCCACTCCATTTGAAAGAAAATCGAATTGAATGTTTTAACTGTTTTGTTCGTATGCTTAGATTTACAATTACGTGAAAGAGTATATACAGTATATGCACCAAAACCGAATATAAATATCTATTGCAGAAAAAAGTTCAAGCTAGTGACTACGATTTCTTAGTGGAATGCAGTGCAAAAACCACACACAGATTCACAAATACTTTATATTTTTGCTTTCTGTCTTCTTTTCTTGCCGGAGCTTAACATCACGAAGTAAAAATACGAATTTGTTGCTTTCTATATTCAGATGAGTGGTTTTCCAAAAGTAAAAGAATACGTTCAGAAATGGAAAGATAAATAAAACGAAAAAGAATATTCCCCGAAGACTCTAGGACAAATTCCTAAAAATTATTATATCATGAATGAAAGATACTCCTGTTTATTGTTCAAAAAAAAAGGTTTCTTTATTTTACCGAATAATTGGTTTTGGAGAAAGAACAATGCAACCAAAACACTCAGCTTAACGTGGTAACGGAAGGAACAGAACTAGAGTGTATTTATTTCTCTACGATATAACATAAGAAAACATAGGGCACTGGCATTCTAAGATACGTGTTTACTTGCAGAGCGAAGTGAAAAAAGTGTGTTGCCCTCACCGTGACTCCAGAAGAAATTTTATCGCAAGTGTTATGTTTAAAAGGTTTTCGTAAATATCTAATCACTACTTCAGTTGAGACTAAGATTTTTAGAAACAGCACTTTTTTCATATCACAACGGTCATAGGTCGAATGAGGAGAGATTTAAGTATCGTTATTTATCGATGTTGAACTGCAACATATTTTTGGTTTTGTTGTTTTGTTCTCGGACACCTTGATTGAGCATAATTCACGAAACATTTTGTGAGAGTACGTGTAAATGTCATTTTGTACGTATGCAAGTATTGTTTCAGTACTTACTTGCAGGAAGAGTTTTTGTGTGTATTCAGACGTTCCTCCGTATTCCCAAGCGGTTTACAGAAAATTATAAGTAAACTGTGGAAAAGTACGGGCAATGTTTCCGGAACCTACTATTCGATTCGCCTCAGGACACCTCTCAGGTTCTCCTTAGACTTCCGAAAACTGGCGTGAGGGAAACAATTCTGTCATGTATTCAGACGCACTTCTCTATTAACGTAATTGGAAACCGGAAGCTCCGGGAAAGAAGCGAAAAGCGCTGTGTACGACATTATGGCCTGCTCCTTGATTTGTTTCTGACAGCTCTGAGGTTTCTTAAGAAATGAGAAAAATCTGAGGACACTAACAAGCAGGATTTGCTCCTCAAATGAGAGAATTATTTAGTGACCATATCTAATGCGTATAGTTTTAAAATGATAGTTTATCCCTACGTTTCTAAATTTTACCGGAAATGTACGGAAATTTTACTTATTATTTACATAGAACAGCTTCTTTTATTTCCTTGTGAAATGTTTCTCTGTAAAACACTTATCTCGTAACTTAGTGATCTGCATTTCTGGAAAAATATCATAAGGCAATCTGCTTTATCACTTCCGCTAGTTCTTTCTGTTTATGTGCAACTAAAGACCAAATTGTTTTCACTTATAGACATAGAAAGAACATAATGTACTCATTTCTTTCTAACCAAAACTGGGTTGCTACAGTATGTTTTCTAAAAATTTTTGGAAACAAATTACTATTAACATATTCTTGCAAAACTGAAGAGGGAAGGAAAAGGGCAGAAATATGTCGCCTTTTTCCTTCTGATTCAGAAAATTATACGACTTATTTATCGTTCATGCGCTTTTCTCCAGACTTCATCACAGAAAAAAAAAGAAAAAGAAGAGAATTAGAGGAATGACTTACAGATTCCAGCGGTGTCGCAGGATGCAGTATTCGGGAACAGAGTCAGTTGGAGAGGATGCCGAGGATGGGAAGGAGCCCACGCTCTCTTTATATGAACCGGCCGAAAAGCACCAGGCGCATGCGCACTCTTAGCAATGGGTCGATGGGACGGTCGGATTTCATCAGCTCCTTTCTCCGTCTTCCAGAATGATGGGGATTTGTCCCCCCCTCCCCCCATGAACTAACATGTCCGCAAGCGATAAAGCTACTACATAAACATATTATTCTGGAAGCAAGGAACGATAGAAGATATGTGTCATAAACCATAGACTAATAACAAAATCCAAAACCTCAGACGCAACCTGTTAGAAGATGCTGCCCATCAATAAACGCAACAGGGCGCTCTCTCCTTTTCCAAACAGAATACCTTAGTTTTGAGTGGGTGGAAAGAAAATGACGCGCGTTATTTCTTGCCGTCAACAAGAAAAACAACCGTTCTGTCTCGAAGAGAATCATAAAGTTTTTATCATGTTTCATATCTGCACAATTTTGTTTCATAACTTATACGCAAATAGACAGAAGATCGCTAAAAATTGCAGACATATGTTCGATTGCCTTTTCGCCATTTTCACTCATTGAAACAGCAAAGAAAGGACTGAAAAATGTGTCGCATTTACCTGGAAATTCGGTTCATTTCTCAGTAATAAGCAAAACTTAAAGTAACTGAAGTTAAAATTTCACATATCTCTATACATTAACACCTTGACGACTCGCTCCCCACCAAACTTCATTTAATTTCCCACTAACAAAAATCATTTCCCTGGGGGGAAAAACAACATGCGACTGGGTACACTCCTGATGATCGGGAAATCCAAATATCACAGTTCGTTTTGACTCTTACTACCATTAATAATTTATTTAGTTTACACCGATCAGCCAAAACAGTAAAACCACCTACCTAATATGATGTAGATCATGGAAATTCGGTTGATTTCCTCCAGTTAACTAATCAAAAATAATAAGTCCTAGTTAACTAATCGAAAATAATCAAGTACGGGAGAGTATTAGCACAGTAAGTAGTAAAATGCTGTTACAAAAATGTATGATTAAGAGCAGTTTAGCAGCACGTTTATATCCAGTGCTGTGATTCAAATCTTCTACTGTATTTTTCAACGCTCTATACATTTCCATCTCTTAAAATGTTTACCCTCACGTAGCAAATTTTGTGGGATAGTTTCTCGTGTAAGTATCAACAGCTGGATTATGTTCTTGTTTGAGAAATGGGCGAAAATTTTAGCATATTCATTTAGAAATATGTTTTTAGATTGTGAATTGAAATAACTTCTCAACCTGTTCAACATTTTATCAAAGTTAATGAACATGTCTCCGATTCAGGTGATTTCCTTTAAGTTTGTTCTTCAAATGAAACAACAGATACTCTTTTTTTAAACTCGAGGAGTCAAAATTTATCAGAAATTAGAGCGTTATAAATCTTTGCCATCAGATAAAGTTCATACAAAGTCAAGTCTTTTGAGATGGCAGATTTAGCTGCTCTTTCATAATACTGAGTTGTTTCAACGGACAAACTAATTTCCGTAGATGTTATTTAAACATACGGTGCACTTGAATGTTTGTATTCTTTCGTATAAAACGTTTCTCGAGAACTTATATTCATCAAAACAGCCGACGAAGCTCTTCGTGTTAATCATTGGTTGAGCAATTTCTCTTTCAGTAAAAGTATTCATTCCTTGCAAAGAATACTGTTTCTACTCTGTATATAGAACTGTTCTAGAAATCAAAAGTACATTTAAGTTTTTTTCACATCTATGGAACTTTGTATGTTTTCTTAATTTATTTTGATTGGAAAGTGTCGAAATTCTGCTTTCAGTAAGATGCTGAACTTTGCCCAAAACCAAGAATTTTATTTTGAATGAAATTAGTTCTGTTTCAAGATGGTTTTTAGTTTGCATTTGAAATCTTTCTAGAAAGATGATTTCCGAAATGCAAACATTCCGGTTACTATTTTCTTTCTATAAAGAATATTTGCTCTTTACATTTATGAGGTATATGGGATTTTGTTTATTTATATATTAGAGAAAGAGGTTTTACTTCCGATCACTAGTCTCCGTTGTGTGATTAACTCATCAGATTTTCCTCTTCATTCCCAATGTTTAGTGCCCAAGGCCCTCATGAAGTTCTTATTCTAATTGTTCTATGATTTTTTATTTTACATTGCACCAAACGAATCATTATTGATTAAATCTCTAGGTTTCATTATAAGAGAAAAGTAAATTTCATTTTCAACTGGAACTTGAGGTTTTCCTCTCATCGCCTACTTTAGTGAAAATTCGCGTTCACAAAATTTAGCATTTAGAAATAACATAACGCAATAACATAGAAATAATTTCAACGTCTACAAATAACGAGATCTCATTTTCTTCAGTGGGAAGCTCTTGTACTTTGAACTATCCTGAAAACCTAGGTGAGTTGAAACTAGTAAAACATGTCTTCATTGTTAACACACAAGTGAAATTTACGGCGGTAATCCCTCATGCGCCAACATTCTCAGGTAAATTATCTTGGGCACATTAATCAGCTTTCGAGAAGCGTTTCATAATTTTTCCCGAGACAGACTTCTCTGCAAGTAGTATTGAAAGCATGAGAACAAATTAGAAACAAGAGTATATTTCAGTAATAATGTTCGAATAAAATTGAAAATGTGATATGATAATAATGTAAGTAAGGATTTTATTTAGGAAAAAAAGATACGAAAACATTTCAACATAGTTCCCTGTTCCTAATGTTCTAACTACGGGGGAAAGGTTTCTCTGAAATGTAAGAAACGCCATTTCATAATCTTCATAAATTTTGGACATGAATTTAGTATACGAAGGAGCAGATTCTCTTATGCAACGAATGGTGAATATATTAAGTTATTCATATGATTAATGTCATTTCAATGCATTGTGTTTGTCATCAAAAAGAGTGAATGTCAGCAATCCCTATTTGCATAATTCTGGGATATACTGAAGTGATCCCATACAGAGCCATCAGATTCGAGGGTTTATTGGCTGCTCTCCCGTTATCTGCTGGATTTATTCTTCTTGTTTTTGAAATTCTACAGAAAAATTTGGACATCAAGTCATAAAAAACAAAACAAAAATCATACAAAATTTCCTTCGCGTGATTCTGTATAATGAGCTGTTTTCGGTGATGCAAGAATAAATACTACATAGAGTGTTTTTAGCAATTGTGTGAAGAGTGCTTTTTCTTATCTTTGTCTTTTAAGGAGCATGTATAAAAACAAAGCAAGTAAATTAGTACTTGGACATTTCAGAAAACGTTCAAAAAATAACGTCTCTACGTTTTACACACTATTACTATTGACCAATTATTTTGCATCATGATATGTACCGAGTCGACATTTTTCTTACACATATTTTATGTACCGGCTCTATTTGGCCGAAAACAGTACTTGCGCCAGATACGTTAAATAAGCAAGCAACATGATACATATTGTAGCAATATTCATTAAAGCAAAATCATCTTGCAATCAATAACTGAACAAGCAGCATTACAGATGGAATTCCCTCTCGGGAAGTTCTTCATTTCAAATTTAGAGCTTCTTATTAGGATTTGGGAACAATGGGATCACAACACGGACTTGAACCGAGCACCTGATTCTCCAGACACTCTATCTTTCTGGCTGTCATCAGAACTCGGAGCATGTTTTTCGTTGTCGTTGATGTTACGAAAATTTGAGATGAAAATGGGCGTTGTTTGTGATTTTTGTCCTTTTGTCCTACTCACTATCAAAAATAATCTTTCATGGTGAGCATATATTTTGTGCTAAGTGATCTTTCTTTTCCCTTTCATGTTTCGTTGCATGAATTTTTAATGTTTCTCTTATTTGCCAGCAAATGCTATATATCTGGCTGACGTTCAGTAACTGAAACCTTACGAATTTACTAATAGATTCACATATTTTATTTTTGTTCGAATCTCAATCTAAAAGGACGATCATACGAAGTACAACCTGGGTTCAAATCTCAAGTTAGACAAACATAGTATATCGTTCATATTTTTTCTTTTCCTTTTTAGCACGGCTTTGTAAAAACAGTACGTGCTTATAGTATCACTTTGTCCGTCCGTGTGGACACCATATCTCTGCAGATATTAGTCTGATTTGAGAAATTGTTTCTGCATTGGAAAGCTCGAAATGTGAGAACCATGATTTTTTTGCTTCCCGAATTTTTCTGATGCATAACTTCGTCGTTAGAGGTTGTAAATGCAGATGCTATCGAATTCAAAATACATTTTATTCCATATGTTTGCTTCTAAATATCCGATTGAAAAACTTATTTCTGCCTTTCGATGCCATTTATAACGAAGACTATTTTGGGTACAGTTTTTTTTTTCAAGTAATGTATATATTTTTCTCCAGGGAGCGTTAAGGTAAATTGGAATTTCCCTGATATCTTTGCTTCTAAAAGTAAGATTTCGAAAATTCTTTCTTCATTGAGTACAGTTTCTGATGGGAAATGTGCTACATATAATTTCTACTTTTTGTAAGGAATAGTTTGGCCACCAGGGGGGGGGGTAAGTTTTAATTTCTGTTTCTGATGTAGCAAAATCTGCACTTCTGAAAACTGGATTGTATATTTTCTTTCGTGGACCGATACTTTCTCCCCGGGTAACCTTTTGAGAACATCTTCTGCTTAAAATAGTGCCTAATTTTTCCGGCAGGGGTGTAAAAGTATATCTTATTTTTGTTGATATCACAGTTTCTAAGAATCCGATTTGAAAAATTCCTTCTTTATCGGAGAGTGTTTCCAGAGTGAAATGTTCTGCGTATAATGTCAGATATTTCTGAACGCACAAGTGTGCCCTAGAAGGCGTAAGCTCACGTTTCCATTTACAGCATGTTTGCAGCAGTATCTGCGGCTTTAAAAACCTGATTAAAAATTATGTTTCGGTAAGATACGACTAACTATGGAAACATTTTATGTGCATTTTCTTCCCAAAATAATGCACAACCTTCCAGTAAATGTGCCCCAAAATTTAATCTGTTTTTCTTGATATCTCTTCTTATAAACGTCCGATTAAAAAAATCTTTTCACATCGGATACCTTGTGGAACACTTTAGGTTTGTACCTGCGGAGTTTTTCGTAGGTCACAGTTTTGTCGTCGCTGAGTGGTGTACTTCTGTTTGTAGCTGTATCTCGGCTCCTAAAAACCCTATTGAAAGATTCATTTTTAACTTTATTCCATTCGCTACAATGAAGATCGAGGACATTATCCTCTTTGAATAATGCACAGCTTTTCTGATAGGGAAAGTAAAGGTCCAAATCTTTTTCTCGCTACCTCTGCTTCCGGGAGACGTATCTGTAAAATTATTTTTCCTTAACATAGCTTTTGCATATTTTTCAGTTTTTCCATTTTTCCATTAAGCAAAATTCTTCAGCAATTGGGCTTAGAGTTAAATCCTGTTTCCTTCTACATTTCATCTTTTCGCTGTAACTGATTTGAAAATCTGTTTGTCTCTGATATCTTCCTTCTGCTATGTCAAACTTGTGCACTATTTATTAATTTTGGTAACATACTTTTTAGTCGCTGTGGGGAGTATATAGATATCTCAATTTCTGGATGTTTTATCGATTGTAGGAATCCGGTTGATATTTTAATAACCAATTCCACTAACTATGAATAACTTTGAAATTTTTTATTCGCATCGGAAAGGATTCAAAGAACGTGCTAATTACAATCGAAAATTCGGTTTCATCTTTCTTGTTTCAGATTAATTTGAGGCTTATTCCTGTGGTAAATTTCAAAAGTAATGAAAAAAAAGATACTTTTTGGATTCACAGTTGTTGCCGAAATCGTGAATCTACTAATAAAAGAAAGCATTTTAAGAATACGTAAGTTGTTAATTTTCAGAGTTATAATGATTTTGACCATTTGAACCTCAAACAACGTGCATCTGTACGTAATAGAAAATCGTCATGCATTACATTATCATCTTTCAGAAAGACAATAATATTACGGAGCCTCAAACTATTTTTGCCTCTCTAATGATATTAATGACCTTGGATTCAACCCTTAGATCATTTTACACGTTAACATTTCTACCATAAAATGTCTGTTTGTGAATAACTTAATATGTTGATGAAGCATTAATATTATTTTATTGCAGCAGCTAAATGAGATTAATGGGTTTGTCTTGTAACGGATTTCTCCCCGTAAGTCACAATAAATGGCAGATTTCCCGAAAACACTCAGTTTTTCTACCTTTAGTTCTTCTATACAATAAGACACTTATAAGAGTTCTCGAGCATTACAAATCGTGGTGTAATACCAATAAATTTTCTGATAACTTTATGCTTTTACAATAGTTTCTTCCACTGAGAATCAAAACTATGCGCAGTTCAGCATTAAGTTAAGCAGTTTTTAACAATTAGTACAATGCGACAGCTGCCCTAAATGTATCACTAGATGGATTTTCTGCTCATCCAGCTTTTCCGATATTGGAATGTCCTATTTACCGCATTCCACAGCAATATGGTTCCTGAGCCTTCACTCCTAATGTAAGCTGGAATTCGAATACAAGGTTAAGCGTGTGGATGAGTTTTTGCAGGATATTTTTTTATTCGATATGTGCCTTCCATTATCATTAGGAATAAAAGAACTGAAGAAAAAGAAATGCTCTAAATTTTAAAAAATATTTTCTTAGGTGAGTTACTACGAGATCTTCCTTCCTCTTCTTGATTTAAACCTGATGCGTCAGTTTCTTTCAAAAGCGATGTAGAGTTCTTTCCTCTTTACATCTAGCTCCAAGTATTACGTTTGTGTTTATGTTTTCAGCTCACTCTGTTTGAGAATAGTTTGATAACAATATTTAATAGGTGCTTTCTTGTGACTCTTGCCTATTTTTTTTATAATTTATGTACATATAACTCATCTTCTCTCCTTTAATGTTTTTGAAGCAGAGATATGATTGCGTGTGGTAGAACTTTCCGTTTTTCTGTACCAGTAAATGATAACGCACATAACTATTCTCCTAAATCTCCTGTTCGTCCTTCGCAATAATATCCAGGGGGCGAATAGAATTGACTATGTTGGCGGTTAAAATACAGCCTGTAAACTCAGAAGATGTTCTAACATCATACTGTGACTATTCTATTTATTGCCATCCCGCAAATACGCCGTAGAAAAGCAAAGAAGGACAACACTTAGGTTGCAAAAAATTCTGATAAACCTGGTTCGGAAGAGTCCTTTTTTGCAGCTGTCACGTCGTTTGCATAATAAAAAAGAAGGCGAATAAAATCTACAATGGGTATATAATCCACTCGAATCCAACTCTGAAAAAAGATGAGGCATATTTCTTATGTGAATAGGAAAATAAATAAGTGATTTTACAAGTCATATGGCGGAGGTTTCAAGTGATTTGTAAAATTATTAAAGATAAGGATATTGTGAAAAATATAAGGCTCGTTTTAGATGTCGATGGAATATCTACATACCACGTTACCATGTGATTTGAAAAATTATTAAAAGATAAGGCTTGTTTCAGATGAAGATAGCGCAATAAAGAAATCATTTTATAAATCACATTATAGGCAAACAAGTTCATAATTTTTGGCGCAAAAAGTATTGACTTATGTATTAAGAAAACATCATAGACTTATGTGATGTACTTTATGATCCCACATATCTTAACACCCCTTTTGAGTTATGGATTTGCCCCTATATATCACGGCAATAGCCCATATAGATGTACAAAGACGTACGTGACTTGGTAAGTACCATAAAGAAGCCTTAGCTGTTCGTCAAAAGCTGAAGGAAAACTGTTTTCATGGCCAAGCAGGCACACACAAGCTAAACATCAGCATAATCAGCGACAAGCGTCGGTTGAAGTGACGTAAATCTCAGGGCCAGTGGATTCTGGAGCATTGTTGTAAAAGCATTCTTTGGAATGATGAATCACCTTTCACCATCTGGCAGTCCGATGGCCGAGTCCGAGTATGGAGTATTCCAAGAGAACGCTACCTGCCCGACTGTGTTGTGCTAACTGTGAAGTTGTGCATGCCCTGGAGCTGTTTTTACCGGGCCCCCTAGCTTCAATGCCCAGTAATCTTAACGCTGCGGCTTATACAGGTGTTCTTGACAATTCTGTGCTCCCAAAATTATGGCAACAGTTCAGTGAAGACTTTTGAAGACTTTTCTTTTACTAATGGAACAATGTCCTAGTTTACAAAGCGATTCTAACGCAGAAATGGTTTGATGAGATGAGTGAGGAAAAGCTTGTTTGGCCTGCACAGAGCTCGGATCTCAACCGAGTGAAACACATTTGAAATGAACTGGAACGCCAAATGCCAACTAGGCCGAACCAGCCGACTTCGGTGACCGACCTGAAGAAAAAAATTCTCATGTGACAAAATGAAATGTAATTCCCGTAGTAAGGCACCAAAATCTAGTGGAAGGAATTCCCGTCATAGTAAGGGCTGTGATGGGTGTGGGAGAACTGGCCACCCGGAAAACTAGCCACAAATATTTTAAGGGGACGTATAAAAATAGCGTGTTTGCCCGCTTCATGGCCACGTCCCCAGAGGTTGGTTATCTGAGCCACATAAAGTTTCCGTAATTTCGTATTTTCTTAACTGCGGTATTTCATGTCATTCTTCATAAAAAAAAATTATAATCTACAAGTAAACAAAAAGAATTTCAGGGTATAAGCTACAACTCAACAAATTCTCTGCGGGCATATGCAAACTCATGTCGGGGGAGAGGGGGCTTAATATCAAAAATATAAAATATAAAAAATTTCAAGTCCGATCCAGAGCTTTTCAGCGTTTACAAAGCACAGCTCAACAAATCTTCTGGGGGAATGTGCTAACACAGGAAACCTGTCTGTGGGTGGAGGTTTGATGAGTTGAGTGAGGAAAAGCTTGTTTTGTGCCGATCGAGAGGTTTCCTGTGTTACACATGCCCGCAGATAATTTGTTGAGCTGTAATTTGCAAAAGCTAGAAATCTCCGATTGGGCTGCAAATTCTTTAGATTTTGTATTTTAGGTATTAGCCCCTCCCGCTTCCCAACAGGTTTCCTGGGTTTTCACATGCCCGCAGATAATTCGTTGAGTTGTAATTTCAAAAAGCCGAATATCCCCCGATCGGACTAGAAATACTTTATATTTTATATTTTCGGCATTACCCTCCCCACATGTTTCCGGCGTTTGCATATGCCCGCAGAGAATTTGTTGAGAAGTAGTTTTTAAACCTTGAAATTCTTTCCTTGTTTTAAATTATAAACATTTTCTATAAGGAATTACATTAAATATTGCAATTAAGAAAATACGAAATTACGGAAACTTTATGTAAGTAAGAAACCTTAGGACACGGACACGGAGCAGTCAAGAATGCAATTTCTATACGGCCACTTAAAATTTTTGTGGCCAGTTCTCCGCTTTGTCTTTGGCCCGAAAATCATGGAAACGTCTAAATTTCTTATTGAAAATGAAATAATAAAAAAAATGTTTTGTGAACAATAGTTGCTCTAGTGGTGGGAAATATAGCCACATGAGATTTGTTTAGTCAGAACAATTTCATACCACTTAAATCGCAATGTCGCCAGTTCTCTATACCCGGACTGTGACAGCAGCAAAGAGTAGACCAACTTGATACTAATTCCTTTCCCATTACTAGGAATTTTTGGTAGGAAAGTGTCCGGATGCTTTTGATCAGATAGTGTACATATCCCAGGAAATAACTGTCACCTACTGTTTATAAATCTTGAAAGTAACATGGAGCTGGATTCGAACCCTCATGTACTGAAATTAGTCCGAGTTTCAACTAGATTAAAAGACTGGGATCCGGAGGTTGGGCAAAGTAACTGAATGTCATATCCATGAAAACAACAAAACAAGCAGATATTTCTTGCATCAGATTATAGGGGTGTTGAAAACAGCTAACAACAACTTATAAACAAATATTGTTCCTAATTCAGCATCACCAGGCGAGTCAGAATTGCCGTCCGGGAAAAATACGAAGAATGAATTTTCATCCGACTGTTATTACATCTGTGCTCTTTTACGGACGCAAACTATAGACCTTCTATGGAATATCAAAGGTTTGCAGTAATGCAAACACATAATTACTTTATAAATCGGGTAGATTGCATGTATCAAACAAGAGGTCAATATTTAGCGCTTCCGAGATGTTATCTTTGTGATTCGGAATATGATTACTGAGACCTGGAGATTCCGGTAGGTGGATGAGTTAAATGAGGTAGTTTTTTTATTATATTTTTTAATGTGGATTTCCATTTTTGGAATTCGTTTAACAAATTCTAAGACTAGCCCTCTTGGGGTCTCTTGATATACCACTCATTTTTCTTACGTGGGATGCATCTACTTTTGTCGAAGACAATTCTTGTTATTAGTTCATAAAAATTAATAGGTAGAAATCTGTTGAAATTCATTCCCTTCTCAGAATGGAAATTACGATTTTTATACTCTTCCATTTTCAGTAAACACTTTTAACGAAATACCTGCATATCGATACAACACTGAAACATTAATTTTTTCAGGGTTAAATATGTTTCATAATCTATATATTGCATGGTTTTGCCCATACTGTTGCTCTTTTTACTTTTTCTTCTAAATCTGTTTTGCTCGACTTGTACAAGAAAAAATATCGGAACTACGGTAAAGAAACAAAGTACCACATCATTTTTTCAGGGCAAAAATTTTCTTCTTCTAACACTGACTTTGAATAAAAGCCATAGAGAAATTTCTCTCATTTTTTCAGGAAAAAGAGCCATTCATTAAAGCACTTATTTTTCTGAAAAACTGTTTAACACAGTGCAGAAAGTACCTTAGCAGGTTGTATTTCAAACTTCCCATTTCCGAAAGCGGTGTTACGAAACTAACGACGACAAAAACGTGAATTTCCGGAAACCCATAGTTTGCGCTTCCACATCGTGAATTAATTTAAGCAACATTTTCTCCGCCATCATGTTCACGACGGAATGTTTTTTTTTTTTTTGGCTCCAATTTTCTCATCGCTCATTTCATTCTGTCTAAGTGCTTTAGTTCGGGAGAATTCTGAAAATTATTTACTTAAGCATGAGCCATGAATTTTTTCTCCTTGTAGATTGAACTGAACACTGGCGGCCAAAGATATTTTTTCATTTTAGTCATTGCTGCGGTATTCTTACAACGGCTGCTTATTTTCTGTTAGTTATTGATGACAAAAGCAATGTGGACAACGAAATCCTTTGCTTTTCTTTTGCGCAAATGAGCGAGTGTTAAATGAATGTTTGAAGACATTTTTCTAAAAGGTCACGCAGTCTGTACTCATTTCCTTTTCACTGCTAAAGTTACTTAGTTGACTTGTTTGTCGCGAAATTGCATGTCTCAAACTTCCTGATACGGTAAAAGTGCCAAAGAAAAAAGATACAGGAAATAAGACATCATGGTGCTTTGCATGTTTCTTCTGTAGCACTGCATTAATAAATCGCTTACTAATTTTCTCTTCCTCAACGTATATTTATAAGACTGTCGTTACCAGCATTTTCGGTAGTAACCAGTAACTCAAAAATATTATTTATTTCAGTTCAAAAGCTCAGTTAGATACAGCAGGAATTTTAAAAATTCCTGCTGTATAAATTAAGTGCGTGCATTTAATGCAAGTACTTAGAAAATAAAAAACATTAAGCACATTCATGTTTCCATAACACAGTTGATATAAATTGCATGGTACATCTCATGTATTAACGTCTAAAAGCTGCTGTAAACTTCCATGTTTGATGCGCAATATGCTACATAAAATAATTAGAAGTGAAGTCTTTTGTTCACTCTAATGAAATGCTTTTTGAAAATACAGTGAGTGATATTTCAAATAAAACTTCTTTACGAAAGCGACACTGTTGAAACTACACTGAGTGTTTACTGAATTACTACAACCCCTATGCAAATTGAGTTACACCCGACGCTCGGATAATGAGGAGGGCGTGGTCTGTAGGCTAAAGAGGTGTATTTTGTGTGTCTCGATTTTTTCGGAAAAGACAAATTTTCGAATCTGAAAAAGCCTGACCCTTTAAAAGTTTCCTTTCAGGACCTTGAATTATGCGGGAAATGTTTTTTTTCAATTTTGACAAGTTTTAAATATCCCACACTCGCCTCGAAATTTCATATTTTCCCAATTTTCGACAAGAAACTATATTTTATCGCTCAAGACAGTTTTTCGAATCTGAAAACGCCTGACCCCTCAAACGCTTCTCCTAGAACACGGAATATGGGATAAAAAAAATTACCCATTTGGACAAATTCAAAATATCCCACACTCGCTTAGAAATTTCCAATTTTTCGAATTTCCGACATGAAACTAGACCATTTACACTTTACATACTACCAGCATTATATATTAATTAGATATTAATTAGATATTAATCCCTTGCTTCTTTTTCTTATAGATCGTCAAAGAATTGTGTTAGATAACTGGAAGACCGAAAACCAGAACACCGGGAACCAGCCGTTCCCGCCAATATAGAGGGCGCTGCCGCTGACACACAGCAAACACAGCGCTCACATAGGCTAGGGATCGAGGACCAGAGACGGGGAATCCTCGCAGTGAAATAGCTGTGTACTGTGGACGGAGTTTTGGTGTTTAATCCGCTGTTGAACGTTGTAATGTAAATACGATTCAGCCAAGACGCCTAAAAGTAAGAAAAACACGGAAGCAGGCAAGTGACCCGATTTTCGGTTCTCCTCTAGAGCTCAGTTGCAGAAACCTCTCTTCGTACGAGGATGTTATGAAATATTTGCTTCACGTTCAACAAGAGCTTGACGCAAAGGCCAAGACGTTTTGCTTCATTAAGTGAAATTGCTGTCATTGTGGCAGAGAAAATTGCACAGATATGGAAAGAAAAGGTAACAATCCAATGTGTACTACCCGACCAGCGAATCACAGAACTTCTCAAAAACTATCACAAAAAGTGGAATAACATGAACAAACTTCCAGTCTTGCGAATCTACTCAGGAAACCATCAATGGCTTTCAGGAACAAGCAAGGGGAACTGTATTTGACATTTGCAAATGTAAATGTAAGGATTTTCTATTTTCCAAATGTGAAGGCAAGGTGCCATGGTGACATACAGCAAAAGTTTCTAACAGATCAGCGGAAGACCCGAAATGTGGTTATTGGTAATGTGGATTTGCTTCATACCCATAAAATGATGAGAAGAGAGAAAAGACTGCAAACCAAAGAGGAGCGCTGTGTGAAAGCTGTCCGAGAGAGCCCCTGAAATAAAGTAATGTAGACGAAACAAGTGAACCCGATATGTCCAACAATGAACCAGAAATTCAAAGAGAAAACGACAAGAAGGTTGGCACATTTCAAATGGTGCCACAACGAAGGGATCCGAAACAACCATAGATAACCCGAAATCTACCAGTAAGCTCCCAGATGACAATTCCCCTCCCCACAGTCGCGACAGTTGCTCAGAGAACAGGGGTCTCTCTTCGATCTGCTACTTTGATAGCAACTGCTGCTCTCACCGATACTGGCATGATAACAGAGGACGATGCGACAAAAGTTATTGACCACCATAAACTAGATAGAGAAACAGCGACATTGCGCAAACTGTGCAGAAGAGCGCCAAAGAAATCCCAGTTCAACTAAAAGGGATTTATTTTGACGGCCGGAAGGATTCAGCATTGACTATGGTGAAATGTGAGGAAAAGTGGTGCAGAAAAACTATAACAGAAGAACATTATGTAATGTTGGCACAACCGGGGTCAACATACATCGGACACGTGACTCCTGCTACAGTGCATTCGGCTTCTGTTGCATCCAGTATTACCGCTCCCCTAGCCGAAGAAGAAATTAGCACGGAGGACCTGGTAGCAGTTGGTTGCGATGGAACGTTTAACACTGGAGTACACCAAGGCGTAATTAGAAGGCTTGAGAAATCTGTCAATAGACCCCTGCGCTGGTTCGTATGCCAGCTCCATGGAAACGAGCTTCCGTTCAGAAACCTTTTCCAACCCCTGGACGGCACCACAGCAGGTCCAAAGGCCTCCTCAGGATCCACTGGAAAGAAGTTGGCCACATGTGAAACTATGGAAGTCGTTAAATTTGAGAAAATATTCCAATCGATCAATACTCCCACAATTGATAAAAAGGATCTGAGTACTGATCAGCAGTAACTGCTGCACATTTGTCAGGCAGTAGCCGAAGGACAATGTACACCGAGTTTGGCTAAAAGAGATCCCAGGAAAATGGCCCATTCCCGTTGGCTGACCACTGCCAATCGCGTATTGAGAATGCATATTGCAACACACCGAGATGACTCACTGTACGACAATCTGAGGACTCTCGCCGAATACGTAATGAAGGTATACTCCGTTGTATGGTTCACCATTACGACGAGATCACAATGTATCGAGGGAGCCAAACATTTGTGGCTCTTGATGAATTCTAACCGCGCGCATGCTGTCTGACGATAATCTGGAAAGACTTGCCAAAAGTGAAGAATCTGAAGATTTGGTATTTCACATTCCTAACTTTCTCTGCCACACACAAGCGGTGGAAAGGGGGGTGAAAATGGTAACATAAGCATCAACAAGAGTGTGCGGCGAGGAAAGAAGAGACGGACATATCAAGGCCAAAATTGAATCAAGAAAAGAGATACCAAACGTTAATACTAAATCTGATTACCGTGTAAAGCAAACGTAAAACCTAAAAATTGTAATTGAAACTTGTAATCGAGTGTGGGATATTATAAACTTGCCAGAATTGGAAAGTTTGTGTTATTCTATATTCAAGGTCCTAAAAGAAAACTTTTAAGGGGTCAGACTTTTTCAGATTGGAAAAACTGTCTTAAAAGACAAAATCAACTTTCATATCGAAAATTGGAAAAATTGGAAATTTTTAAGTGTGGGATATTTAGAAATTGTCCAAATGGGGAATTTTTTTTATCCCATATTCCGGATCCCAGGAGAAACTTTTGAGAGGTCAGGCGCTTTCAGATTCGAAAAACTATCTTGAGCGATAAAATTTAGTTTCATGTCGAAAACTTGGAATATATGAAATTTCAAAGCGAGTGTGGGATATTTAAAAATCGTCAAAATTGAAAAACATTTCCCCCTAATTCAGGGTCCTAAAAGGAAACTTTTGAGGGGTCAGGCGTTTTCAGATTCAAAAATTTGTCTTTTTCGAAAAATTCGAGACACCCTAGTGTATGTAAGAGGCTGGTGATTCAGTTAAGTGTGACCTTATGGATTTTCAGTTAGGTAACCATGGATGTATTGGATTTCAGTTAAGTGACCATGGATTTTCAGTTAGGTAACCATGGATGTATTGGATTTCAGTTAAGTGACCATGGATTTTCAGTTATGTAACCATGGATGTATTGGATTTCAGTTAAGTGACCATGGATTTATTGGATTAGTTTAAAGGCCAAATTTTAGGCGCAGAAAGGTTGTTGCGTCCATTTCGAAAATGGCGACACTTGTGGGTTGTTCGAGGGTCTCCGTGATTGAAGTGCACCAGAAATAGTGTGAAAATAGTGAACCAAGCAACCGGCGGTAAAACTATAAAGGGCGGGGAAAATGAAATAGTAACAACTATGAAAATGTTATAACAAAGGCTCTTCTGTTAGAGGATACAGCACATATAAAATTTAAAAAGGCAGTGAGACCAGGTGGTACTATATCTCCAAAGATTTTCAACAGTGCATTGAAGAAATTTCTTCCCATAATTGAACAAAGAAGACAAGTGGATAGTGATTACTGAAGAAAAATGATAAGCGTGGATGACATCATGATCAAATTAAAGACCTAAGTGGCAATAGGTTCCACATATTGCTAGAAGAACCGACCAATATTGCACAGCTGAAACACTAGATTGAATACCTAGGGGCATCATATGATTAAGTACGAGTAACGTAACATATCAATAACATAACATAACATAACCCACACAAAGTTTTTCTTATTATGATGTTCCAATTCGTGATCCTGCTTCTCCAATTATACATAAAGACGAGGAGAAGAAAAAGCATGTTATATACTAAATTAGTTATCCTGTGTTTGTCGTTTGATCATTTTAACTCAAGCCAAAAGTGAACACTTTTGTTGCACACAGATAGCTAGATCTGATACCTACATCTACTTTGGATAACAGATATCAAGGGAGGGCCACGTCGATGAAGATATTAACAGGAGTTTAAAACATGCCAAGAGTGCATTTGGAAGAAACAATTTTTTAAAACATCGTGGTAAGTAATATCAAAAGGGGAAAAATGCTGTCAATAAGATTTTTGGAAGCAGCGGTATGAAATAAAATACGTTTTAAATTCACTATCACCCGCATTTTGTTAGGCATCGGGAAAATACCATGATGTATGAATTTTCGTTCTCACAATTTAAGCTTCCCAATACGTAAAGAAATTTTTAAATCGCACTAATAGGTACAGAGATATGGTGCCTACATGACGATTTTTCTGTGTTGACTATTTTCATCTTCAAGTACACACATGTTTGTTTTTTCAAAAGTTTTATTAAAGAGCTCAATTACGGTATAGAATGTTACAGTACATATGAAATAATTTAGCATGGGAATTATCGGTCAATGTTAAAAATTGACCAACAATTCCCATGTGACTGATGGTAATGATTAGTCTGTTATTGTGCTTCAATTGCACAATGATTCACTATGGCAAAATAATCCAGCACATGATGGAATTAGTCACGAAAACCGAAAGCAATAACTAGTATTAGGATTTTTTATTTTCTGCAAACTCTGATGCCACAGGAGAAGATGTTTGGATACATGTAGTTGCGAAATTTTTGCCATTTGTATAAATTAGCAGAAACGAGAAAGTAACCGATTTAAAAACACCACAAGATCTTCAATAGCCGAAACTTGGTGAATTGGAATGACAGGTAATTGATATTTAGCTCATCTTCCTTAAAAATCTGATAGGTAAGATTTATTGATAGGGTTAGTTATTGATAAAAATCTAATTGGGTTAGTTATTGATATAATTGGCTTAACAGGAACAAGAATTTGAACATTTTTAGGAGTAATGCTCAGCAGCCATCATTTATGCTTTAGTTGGAAAGCGCCTGTAGTCTGTGATTCCTAATTACTTTCTCGTCAGTAACTCAGCGATGTATCTGTCATTCGCAATATTCCTGTTCTGAAAGCATAAGACGTTTTTATTTTGTCAGTTTTTCGAATGATAATCCAACAGAGCTTTGACTGAATATCATAAAGAAACGTCCTATAATTCAACAACGTACGATTGTGACAGATGACATTCAGAAACTTTTCCTTCTTTTTGAGGAGGAGGAGGACAACAGTTTTCAAAAAAAGATCTCCACAAAATGCAATACGTTCCCTGAAAACAAGAATAAATTATTCAGCTCTTACACACAAAGTTGTAATGAAGGTATAAATTCATTTTTCATAATTATTTTGGCTTTATTCCCTTTGTCATAGTACTTACGTCTTTATTTTCTTTATTCATATCATCAAAAAGCAAATGCTTTGATTGTATATTATTTTCTCATATTACCTTAACATGGATTTACTCTTGGCTAACGAAATAAAAACAAAACAAATTGCCAACTTCGTGGTCGCTAAGAAAAGATTTCAAGAGAAAAAATCATATGTAAAAGAAACTGTGCCACAAAATTACATAGACAAAAGAAAGTAAAAGAGCATTAAAGTAAGTTGTCTTTCTTTAAAAACATGTCTTCAACATAATTTCAGTTTTATGGAACTGGGAGAATTTGGAAACTAACGTACGTGAATTTAAATCTTCAACGAAACTTTTTCTGGTATCACATAAACCCACAGATGCACTCTGGAACACTGGTCAAATAATATTTTTTTCATATTTTGGTTGATTGTGGATATGAAATTTGCAAAGCGAAGAGCAGATCTTACAATTTTAAGTACCTTCTTGCCACTTAATAGAATTCAATAATAAATTAAGAGCTTGATAATTGCTTGCCAAATTCAAATTCTTTTATCTTGCTCAGAAACCATTTCTGAACTGTCTATACGCTAAAATATCGATTATCGGAGTGAATAAGGAAATACACTCACGGTCAATGAAATTTTGCACCTAGAAGAAAACATATGCTACAACCGCGAAGCTTTGCAAGTACCTAGAGTGCGTGCTGGTATGCAAATGATCCAGGTTTGGGGTGAGTGTGCTTGACCGCACACCCTGTGGTGGCGCTGCAACCACGAACCGGCAGCCTTATAAACCGGTGTGAAGTCGATGCCCCATGAAAGCGATAAGCACCGGCCGACGCAAGCAGGAGTACAGAGTAACAGGAATGCGGGGCAGACGCCAGAGACGTCGGTTTACGCAACTTAGGACTTTGAGAGAGGCCTGATCATCGAGCTGAAAACCTCAGAGGGTGGTCCGAGCACCATTTAGCCCGCCCCGTGGATCGTTCTGACCATACCGTCCAACTGTGTTGGGAGCAGTGGACACGTGATGGCGCTGCCACACGGCGGATCGGTTCCGCACGGACCAACAGGACCACCGGTAGAGAGGATCGGCAGATCGTGCGCCAGGCATGAACGGATCCCACGAGGACCCGGTCCATTCTACAGGCAGATGTAGCGGCTCCTGTGTCCCTACGAACCGTTTCCCGGGGCGTCGCGGAAGCGAATCTGCGATCCCAGCTTCCCTTACGTGTGCTGCCGTTAACACCGGAACATCGCCGGCTCCGTGTGCAGTGGTGCCAGGCCAGAGCGACGTGGAACGCCACAGATTGGCGACATGTGGTGTTTAGCGAAGAGTGCAGCTTCATTTTGGGGACAGATGATGATTGTGTCTAGGTGTGGAGGTCTCCGGATCAACGGCACAATTCCAACCTCGCTATAGAGCGCACCACCTCCCCCACTGCATGCATTACGGTCTGGGGAGCCATAGCCTACGATAGCGATTAGCTCTAGCAGTGGTACGTGGATCATTCACGGGCCAGCGGTATGTGGATGAGATCATACGGTCCCATGTGCTCCCATTCTTGACCGGGATTCCAGGTGCACTATACCCGCAGGATAATGCCAGCTCGCACATGGCTTGGGTTGCTCAGGACTGCTTACGTCATTTCAAGGCATTTCCACGGCTTGCCCGCTCCCCGGACATGTCCCCCATCGAGCATATGTGGGAACAGTTGAAACTTCAGCTGCCGCCGTGCCGCACTCTCCGGTATTTGGAGCACACCGTCCAACACGTGTGGGCCAATCTGCCACAGGAAAACATCAAGCGTCTGTTCTCCTCCATGCCGGACCCTATTGCAGCATATATCGCCGCAAGGGGCGGTGCAACTCGCTATTGAAGATGACCGGAGTGCGTGCCACAGATCCCTCTGTAATTGTCTCGCAACTCTGTTTTTGCCATCATGTGTATCACTCATCTGTATCATTATGTTCATTAAAGTTCAGTTCAATCGATGCTTCCTTCTTGGTACGCAAATTTCATTGTCCGTGAGTGTTATTTCTCTTGATAATTAGTAAAAGAAATACGAAACTGGCTTATAAATTAGGATTTATAGAACAAAGCATGGATTTTTAAGTGTATGATAGTAATACAATAATAGCATAGAGGCAGTTGTAGTTGTGGTTCTTGATGAAATTTCTTTCATTAGTACAAAAAAATTAAACGGTAAATATACGGATTTAATAAAACGAAAGGGTATTTTTCCCTTGATACGTATATACTTGTTTGTACTAGTCCGCGATTTCTTCTCTTTTGGTGTTTAACAACCGTCATGAGCAACTCTAAGAAATATATGCCGTCGTGTGTTCTTAATTCTTTAATTTGAGGCCACTAATACCGGGAAGTAAGGGTAGAGTTATTCGGGATCCGAGTGCAGGCTTAGCTGGAATGACTAGCCAGAAACCTACGCCTCTGAACACTCCGTCACCGGGGTGGTATAAATTTCCCTGAATATTGAAATGGCGAATGAAAAAAAGGGCCTCCTGCTATTGCACACACACGACTGTAATTTCCGAAAATGTCCTGTGCTCTGTCCACACATTTAAAGAAAAAACCAAGAAAGAAAGCTGTCTTGAGTTCCCAAGTGCGTATTCAAAGCGAAGTACAACATCTTTCACTAAGCTTGTTCCTTCCGGTAAAAATAATTTCATTTCCAGTTTAACTTTTCACAGGGGACACACCAATAAATTTTCTGAACAAACCTCCTGGATGATCTAGTTAGTTTAGCTGAAAAGAAAGCTGCTATTTAAATGATTATTCAAATATAATGTTCATTGCTCAGCATCAGCCCACGGAAGACGCGATATATTTTTAAATTAGTATGACATCTAATATAAGACATTTCAAATGAGGGTTTTTGGTGGTGAAAAAAGAAAAGAACGGCTGTGGAACGACAAAAATGAAGGAATGCGTACTGCTCTTAGGGCAACGTTCTTGAAGGAAAAGAATCGTTTAGGAAGACTTATGTACTGAACATTAGAGAGCTCAACCATTCCCTTGTGACGCCATAATAGCGGCTAAAATCTCTAACACCATTAATAAACTGTTATTATGAACGGAAATGTCAGACCCAACCACTACTAATGTGAGATATATTAACTTCTCTTCGTGACGTCACGAAGCAGTGGCTCAGGCTTGGTGTTATCTAGATGTTTGTGCCATTACGCATTACTCTTTGTGAAAATTGCTGCACTATGAAGGTCTGCTGGTATTAGCTTGAAACTTACATGATATGTACAACAGGTTAGGATATGCAAAGGATTAAAATGTCAGTGAAAACGCGCATGTGGTTTCGGAGCAGCACCCGCTGAACTGTCTGGTACTGGGTATAAAAAGGTGTTGCAATCAGGAAAAAGTCGACAGTCGAAAAGGTGTTTCTTGTATCTCACTATGTCCCGTCGCACAAAAATATCGCATTATGAACTGAACTCTTGACGGACCTTGAGGGAGGAAGGATCGTTGGGTGAGAGAAGCTGGATTTTCCTACCGCAAAATTGCCACTCGTACGGCACGAAACGCCAGTACAATGATACGAACGTGGCGTCAGTAGAGAGATGAGACTGTACGCCCAGAAATTCGAGAAATGAACCCGCAAAATCGCACGACTACTCCACGGGATGATAGACACCTCTGCTGCATGGTACTGACCGATCGCACAGCCACACCTACGATATTAGCGTAGCAATGCAGCACTGGCACAGGTCAGGCTTTTTCCTTCAGTACAGTTCGACGTGGTCTGCTTAACAGAGAACTAGTATCTAGTTGCCCATTACTGCGCAGTTCTTTAACCCTCAAATAGAGATGCCTCAGGCTGCAATGGGTTCTCAAACACAGACACTGGCGCGCTGATAGGCAAGAGGTCGTGTTTTCTAACGAGTCACGATTCAGCTTGATGCACCATGATAGTCTCATACGTGTTCGAAGACGTCATGGTGAACAGCACCTTACAGTGTCATACGGACGCAATATTAAGCGTCATGGAGTTCAATTCGCGATCTCGCCTGTTACGAATTAAGGGAATCGTCAACATCCAGTGATATATCAGAAATGTTTAGCGGCAGAGGTGATACCCTTCCTTCAGAGTTGTTCTGGGGCTATATTGCAGTAGGACAATGCTCGGCCATATGTGGCTCGGAATGTTCTAGACCACTTCCATGTATGGCAGATACCGGTTATTCTCTGGCCTGCACGTTCGTCGCTATGTCCCCAATCGAACATGTCTGGGACCTGGTAGGTAAGGGAAACGTCTCCGCCAGTCACCACAAATAAACTCTGAAGCGTCTCCGCCAGTCACCACAAATGAACTCTGAAGCGTCTCCGCCAGTCACCACAAATGAACTCTGATCTCGAATCGAATCAGCCTGGCAGTCGACATCATAAGCCTCTTCCATTCCATGTAACGCCATGAAAAGCTGGTTATTGTTGTTCGAGGGGACTTCGCACGATACTGAGTGCTGAAGCAAAAAATTTTTCTAGAACAACTCTACAAAAGTAACCAGTTATCTCCTGTAACATGAGAAGTTTTTGATATAAATTTCATTTGAATAGCGCGATTCTTTCTTGGTGGCGCAAGTTTTAATCTTTCTTTCTCTTTTCAGTGTGGTTTATGTCGTCGCATTGGAAATTCGGACTTCCTGAAATAATTTTAAGTCACATATTTCGGTAAACTGGCACAAGCCTAGATGCGTATGACGCCAAGAGAACTGGGGACTCATCCAGACTTCGGAGTTCCGCTTAAAGTCAGGAAGGAGATTTCTCAATTTATGCAATCAGATCATGATCTCAACAACAGGAACTCAGTCTGATTATGTAACACACTAACATGTGAGGTTTCATCTGTCTTTTCTACGCTGTGATGCATTTTATTACGAGAGTCCATTCTGAAATTTGTTCCCCTAGTACAAGATTGATATTCCAACTGCAGAACTTCAAAAACCTCAAAACCCAAACATTACAGCACCCACATAGCAAATAAAAGATACTAGGAACTTCATCTCGAGGAGGTAGTAGAAAAGGTGCTGTTGATTCAACAAATTTTTGAAATCACAAATTATTTCACTCAGAAAAGAACAGTGCTTTTAAGCTCTCAATTTAATCGGCTTTCATCACTGGACCTTTAAGGAGGGGAAAGATAGCACCTGTGGTCTCCACGCTTCGGTAACAAGTTTTTCGGATCCATCTTGATCATGATTTAATACATAAAAGCAAAAAAAAATGTATGTAAAAAATTGGCAAATGTTGTATAAATTTACCAAGAGTAGGGCAACCGGACCG
This sequence comes from Macrothele yani, assembly GCA_039090855.1. NCBI lineage: Eukaryota > Metazoa > Arthropoda > Arachnida > Araneae > Macrothelidae > Macrothele > Macrothele yani. Next base: position 81,358,324 of record CM077002.1, read on the forward strand.
ATGGGCTGTCGCCCATAAATTGGCTAGTTTTACAACTCCCTACCAGTGTTACCAAGAACACCTGCTGAGGAATTTTTAACTCAAACGTCGAAGGCTGGATCTAATCTGAATACTGCGATAACGAGAAGAGCTTGTTGAAAAGAAAACTAATATTTAGAATAATTTTGAAAGTGAGTGAAAATTTACCGTATTGGATGCTTTCAGGTGTTCTGAATACATGTATTTCGAAGACTAATGGCACTTAGAGCGTTTATTTATGAAAGTTGACTAATCAAAATTGTCACTTAAAGAGTCCCTCATAATATTCTGTAGAGACATGGCATCGTCGCAATTGTCTGTATCACAGACAATCATATCCCGTTAAAACAACTGTTTGCTCTATCAATGATCTTATTCACACAACACTGCTTGTCTAGTTACTTTTGAAAAATTTCATGATCAATTCTAGTCGTTTTACTAGAGTAAACTAGATATATTCAACTTCACCTGATCTTTCGCAGGCATAGTTAGGTAACGCCCTTTCTTCTTTCAAGTATTATGATGCTTTGAACAAGTGTTTTATTGCTTTTACTCGCTTTAAATTTTCTCATTTCCAGGTGAATTCTTCAATAGTTAAGATTGCGTTTCACAAATAGCACGCGTTTGTAAGAATTTTATGACAACAAATGTCTTCTTAAAAGCCCCTGAATATGCCCCAGTCTTTTTCTTTATCTGTCTGCTTTCTTTTCTGATAAGCAGATGTTTGTTAGTTGTCCCGGTGATGCAGTAATCTAAGCCCTGCCTTATGACCATTCGTCCGAGAAGGGTCCGGGTTTGGAACCCGGTGAGGCATAGATGTTGTGTTTCTTTTAAGGCGCTGGCTCTCTCCATTTCCTGGAGTCAGTGTCCGTAAATTAGGGAAGGGCGTTATAGCCCATCGAATTACTCACGGTGGTTTCTAAACCTCCAATCACAATCACACGAAGATGTTTATTTCGCTGCTGTCCTTCATCGGAATTATTGCGTTGACAGGTCGTCCTGTCGTGTAAGCATCTTAGATAAAACTCCACAAAGCGCGTCATGTTCAGTATCAGGCTTAGCGGTATTAGGGTATAAATGTCTAAGAAGAGAGAAAATTATGCACGTGACCAAAGGATGCCAACACAAATGTAGAGCAAGATGTGATACATGGTCAAGAGGTAAAAAATGCTCGCACACTTAAGCTCTGAGAAATTTCCTACCTGTCGTATCTACATTAGGACCACTAAAGAGACGAGTTGTAAAAGTTGAGGTCTGAGCTTTCAATTTAGTGTACAAGCCGCTTTAAAAACAAATTTGACTGCAACAAAATTTGTCTAATGCTTTAAAACTTATGAGATTATTGAATTACAAACATATAATGAACAAATTTTCAACGGTGGGTAATTCTGTTATCTTTAAGCGAAATTCTGAAAAATAAGCATTCGCATTCATTTAAACTGCAAAGAAATTTCTGCCGTTCCAGGTTCTGCTGTTCCTTTACAGTTCTGCCATATTTAAACAGCCCATATGCAATTTGATGAGACCCAAATTCTAGATGTATTGATTTAAACATGTTTTGTAAAGTTTTAAATTCTGCTAGAAAAGTTATCCTAATAACGTTCGGTTTCATTAGCCACATCTGCAGCATTCTTACTATTTCAAACGTGTATATGTGGCTTACGGAACACTACGTAAAATTTGTTCTTCTTATTCACTCACTTTAAGTGAAAGTCACTCAAATAAAGTTCAAGAAAGATTTACTTTCAGTTCGCCTTTTATTCAACCGCACTTCACTACTCAGGAAACATTTAAATCATAGCTCTAATAACAACAATAGACGTTTAGTAAAGACAGTCGTTGTTTGGAAAGATTAACACGAAATATACACCACAGATCGACAGGCACTATCGCTTACAGATTGGCACAGCTTCCATGACTACCACTAACGCACCACACACTTTTAGCTGCTTGCTCCAACGTTATATAGCTGGTTGTTATCATGTCTCCACAAACGTCACGCACCCTGACCTCAAGACTGCTGCCAACATAACACTCAATGATGAGAAAATATAATGTTAAGATTAAAACGCTAAAAGAAGACTAACTCTAATTTTACGTAGAGAAAGACAACTAAAATCAAAGTTAAGTTAGAGTATACGTCATACATCTTGTGCGAGTTTGCCTTTTCATTGCTGAAACATAAGTGCAGATCTAACAGTGTGATGTTTAATGTATACTCGCCTAAAATGTTAACGTTTATAAACTCAGGTCGAGGTGTCGTAAAAATCTAATGCCTTTTTCCGTATGGTAAACAAGGTAAATTTGTTCCCTGGAGGCATACAATATTAGTCATACTGACAAAAGCCATCCCTCTGATCTTCCACAAATATGACACAGGCGAAATACTTACTAGTGTTCGCTCAGTCTTCTCACCTGACTGTCGTTTTCAAACTCAGGTCTAGGTGTCGTAAATATCAAATGCCTTTTTCCGTAATGTAAACAAGGTAAATTTGTTCCCTGGAGGCATACAATATTAGTCATACTAACAAGACTCTTCTCGCTATCATTGTCGAAGAAGTAAAGTAAAATGCTAAAAAAGTGACAGAGAGAAATGCGCTTAATGGGAAATCGAACTTAATTAACAAAATGGTGCCTGCACCGTAAATTACTGACATCGAAATTGTTTCACTTCCATTTTGGACGGGGAAAGCTAAAATGTAGTTAACAGAATTCATTCAAAGTCACAAACTTATGTCATTTTTGCTGCTACGCGATACTTACAATTTTACCACGTGGGAATTGGCGCAATTTAATGCTCTGTTCTCCTCAGTCGTAAAACTTCAAAGTATTGCTTCATAGCACTGAATAATGATAATTTCAAAAGATGACGTTTGTGAAACATTGATACTGGCCGCAGATACAAATTGCGTGGCAGAACCAAATTAGTGAAATTAATGGAGAAGCCGGAAATACAGAATATACGTAAAGGAAACATTTATTTACTTGTTTCAAGTTTTTGCTTGAGCCGATGTTTGTAGAAGTATAAACACGTGTTGTCATAAAATTTAGAAGTCAAAAGTTTCATTATTCAGCTGAAGCAGTTGCAAAAGAGAAACATTTGATTTCTTGATTCTATGAAAATATGCATTAAATTTCAACAAAAAAAAAGTTAAAAGAGACAAACGAACAGATGAATTAATAAATTCGAATTTTTGGTTCTTACAATAATGAGGGTCTTTAGGAAAGAATAAAATCAAGGAATCAAGCGTTTTCTGAAATTGGAATATTTGTTTGATTATCGGGCTCTGGAAGACAAACACAGCTAAGCATATCCAAAGGATATTACCCGAAAGATGTGTCTTAAAATTAATGCAACCCACGGCGATAGTGATAAGATGAGTTTGAACTGGAAGTTCGTATCCCGAAACGATTACCAAAACTGTTATCTGTGGGAAACATTAACTTATTAATTGCGTTACCTAAACACGAGCAACAGCCAGATAATCTCTTGCATGTACGAAAGTGAGAACAAGAATGAAACTCTGGCGCTCCTACGTAAACAATATATTTTTTATTTCATTCCCACTAACGTGCTCAAAACCTGACAACTCGGAAAATTCACACTCTCTACCTTCCATTCCAGAAGTACAGCGTGAAGTATCATATTCTTGTAATGCAACATTTGTAATTATTCAAATTACAACAACGCAAATATTAAGGGAAAGGAATTCTGGAATACTACTTCCCTATTTGAAAAGTGTGTTGCATACTAGCGTTCAATTCTGCTTTCCTTGAGGTGCAAAGAAACACTATATTGGGGATACTTACATGTTTTGATAAACTAGAGTAAAAGATGTTTCGTATCTGTTCTTTCTTGTCTCTTTCTCTTACAATCTTTCTAATGCGAACTATTTTCCCTTTGCGCTTTTTCACAAATTGTGCCAAGCAACTCCCACCATTCTTTTTTTTATGCGATAGCAGATTTCCTTTTAATCAAATCTGAATACAATGCTTCCATTTGAAGTGTTTTGAGAAAAAAGTTATGAACTGATTAAAATTATACTTTAGGTATTTCAGATTTTCTTGTTATGTGACTACCTAAATAAGTAAATTTACCCACATCTGTAAATATTTTCCAAAAATTTATTCTGATCGTACAATTGAGACAAATTCCGAAAATTGAATTCGTGAAGCCTGTCGTTATCATACACTCACGCTCATAAAAAACAGAACACATGAAAGACGTCGAGCTACAACTTCGATTTTTACAGTATGCTAATCAGTCAATGTAGCAAAAACGATTAGCATTTTGGCATCATAAGTGCATGCCTACCGCGTCCAGGCAAGTCAGATCACGCAACGTCACATACAGAAAACCTGCCCTTTTTTCTGTTATTAGAGCCACGTTGCTCGGTTGGCATCTCAGTGTTTTATCAGTAGTGGGCAAGGATGCCTCGTCGTCGTGTATGAAAGTCATACAGTCACATCAGCTAATTCGACAGAGGTCGTATTATCGGCATGAGAGACAACAATGCTTCCCTCCGGAAGATTACCAGTCGTGTAAGGGAGCAATGTAGTGTGCAAGGAATGGTACGAAGAGGGAGTAGGACAAAAAGAGAACATTCTAGACTTGTATAAAGAAAATGCAGAGGGACAAACTTCATCTCATGAGGATGCCTTTGAGTGACCGTTTTGCATCATCAACGGCATTAGTGCAGCAGTGGCGAAGTGCGACGCTTCGCTAATGCCGTTGATGACGCGAAACGGCCATGCCATCTCTAACAGCACGTCTTCGGTTATTATTACAGAACGGACTACAGACTCAAATGTCCTTCTCAGGCTACGTTTAGTACGACAGTAGCGGACTGCCAGGCTGCAATTTTTTTCTGATTGGAGGTTTAACGACCATTGCGAGCAACTCAATGGGCTATAAGCAGTCGCTCGTCCTTAATTTAGGGTCACTGGTTCCAGGGAAGGGAGAGAGGCTGCAATGGTGCATCGGACGAAAGAAGTGTCGTGACGAATGGCATAACATTGTATTCTCGAACGAAATGTGCTTCTGTTTAGGCAAACATGATGGTCGCATATATGTCCGTCTACGATAGTGAGAGAGGCGTCGGAAAGAGTGTATTCGCACCAGGCATGCGCACTAACATGCGAGTTTCCGTTACGTTCATGACGTGGTACGTCTCCTTTTCGTACCTGCATAACACCTCCGGTGCCACATTTCAGCAGGACAATGCCACACTGCATGCAATAGTGACAACATGTGCCTTATTCAGGGATAACAACGTTCCACTTTTGCCGTGGTCGGCTAGGTCGCCGGATTTATCATACATAGAAAATCTCTGGAACATGCTCAAACGACAAGTGCAGCGGTACGACTGTCCGCCAGCAGCTCTTGATGAGCTTTGAAAGGGTGTAAATACAGCCTGAATGGCTATTCCACAGAACGCCATTCACACATTATTTGATTCAATGCCTCAGCACGTATAGCAGGTGATAAAAGCTAGAAGTGGACACACCGATCATTAGCTACATCGACGAACCTGATGCATAGGACACCAAGTTGCTAATAATTTGTTCTGTATTTCCTAATGAGTATATCCTTCAAAAACAAAAGTCGTAGCTCGACACCTTTCAGGTGTTATGTTTTTTATGAACATGAGTGTACATTCCAACAACTTTTTTGCTGGTTTTCATGCACAAATTTTGATTTCCATTAACTGAACTGTTTCCAAATATTTTCCTGAATCATTTATTCATACCATATCATCAGCACAACACACGTTGTTAAGATTCTGTTCTGACACAATTGTTTTTGATATTTCTTCTACCTTCTGCCTTTTATCCTGTATAAGTGAGAGGCATCCACGCCTTTTTTCCTACGCCTTACTTTAAGTTTCAAAATACCACCGATTCTTATTGTGTCAATTTAATTTCACTACAATTTTTGCAATCATCAAATCATTCTTATGCTTTCCATTATGGTATTGTTCTCATAGCCAGTAAAGCAAGAAAATAAAAGTCTGTTCTGATTTCCTTCGCTCTCTCATAAAGTTTTTGAATTATTAAAACAGCAATTCTTATTTTCCATTTTTCACAAAGTCTTTCTGAGCCACAAAATTCGCAGATCAATCTCATGCCTCTCCCCAGCATCGGGGTTCTTAATGAGACCGTTACTGTCTGAATGATTAAACTAATAATCCTCAGCGATTCCCAGTCAGTAATGTGAGATTTTGGGAGAGTGTGACAAAAATTTATTTTCAAGGATCTTTCGTAATGATTTGCAAGACACTAGAAGTGAAAGTAGAATGAAACGTGTAGGAGTAATTTTTAGTTGGGAAGCCTTTGACGGAACAACAGAAATCAATGATCGGCAGTGGAGCACTCGACTTTCGATTTAGATATTAATTCGAAAATAACAGCGAAATCAGACTATCTGATATGACTGTACAATTGATTAATTAACGACTGGTTTTTTTGTGTGTGATATGTTAAAAACCAATACTTCTCAAAATTCAGAAAAATACTGCAATTTATTCATATAAATCTAAATAATTTGGCATTCAATTAATCTGGTGCTTGCCACTGGTAATTTTGAAACTAAATCCTAAACAAAAACCATTGTACCTGGAGAAAATCCCTGAATTTTTCTTTAAAAAATGTTTGTTTTCAACTTCACTGTTATACCGAATATCAAAGATGAGAGGTGAGTTTTTATTTTGCCGTTCGCGTAGACAGATTAGAAGAGGAAAGAAGGGCTTCATTACAGTATATGCCTAAATTACCGATCTTGGATTTTTGTGATATGCAATTCAGAGTAAGTATCTAAATACAAAAACAAGATTGTAGTCAAAGGTAGGTCAATAGAGGAAATAAAGTGCTTTATAGATATGAAATTGAAATGTAGCAGAATCGTTATAAATATATACGTAGCATCGTGTGTACAAAAGATTGAAAGTACACTCATTGTCATAAAAACCCGCGCCCCAAGAGGGAGGCGCCGGATTCAAATGATATTTTACTAGTTTGGTGGTACATGCCAAGGACAAAAGTGATTACAAAATCACAGCAGCAGGACAATTTCTGCAGACTTAGGGTACACACTCCGGTCAGCTTTAGTACCGCGTCGTAGCGCCTAGTGCTCAGATACATACGGTGATACGGTCCGGCATGGAGTCAAAGAGACGCCGTATGTTATCCTGGAATAGGTTACTCCACGCTTCTTGCAACTGACGCTCTAAATCACGAACCCTGGGACATGGAGAAAGCTGGCGTCCCATCTGACTCCACACGTGCTTGATGGGTGAGAGATCAGGCGATCTGGCAGGACACAGAAGCGTCGCAGCATAACGTGGACAGTCCGAGAAAACCCGAGCCGTGTGCGGATGGGCGTTATCTTGTTGGAAAATGGCTACAGGTCTCCCCGCCAGGAAAGGAAGCACATGGGTCCACAGGATCTCCTGTACGTAGCGCTGGGCTGTCAACATCCTTCGAATCACTGCAGGGGAAGTCCGGCTGTCCTACGCAATGGATCCCCAGACCATCACGTCTGCAGTTCGGGACGTGTGCAACTCTACAGTGAGGTTGGGATTGTAGCGCTCACCCGCGGTCCTCAGCACTCTAACACGGTGGTCGTCCGTTTCCATACATAAGTGGGATTCGTCGCTGAACACCATACGTCGCCAGTTCATAACATTCCTCGTTTCTCGCTGCTGACACCACTGCAATCGACGCCGACGATGGTCAGGTGTTAATGGAAGAAAACGTACGGGCCGTCGAGAGTGAAGATTCGCTTCTTCCAGGCGTCTGGAAATGGTTCTGGCGGACGCAGGAGTCCCTTGTACAGCCGCCACATGTCTCTGGATATTGGACAAGGGCGTCGTTGCATCTGTACGTGCCTCTCTCACGATTCCACGGTCTTCTCTGCTGGTGGTGTGTCTAGGTCGTCCGTAGCTAGTTCGCCGTGTCCGGGTGCTTCCCCGTGTCCACTGCTCCCAATACAATCGCACCGTACTCAAATCCGCCCAAATGGCGGCCAATTCGGTGCACCGGCCATCCTGCCTCTCTCTCATCCTGACGATACGGCCTCGTTCAAAATCCATCAGTTGCCCGTACGCACATCTACTGCGTCTCTTTGGCATGTCTATCGCTCAGGAATCTCACCTGACTCTTACCGTGCACTTCGGCACTCACGTGGAGTCCCCTGCGCAGCACCTTATAAGTCCCACGAATTGGAATTGCAGCGCCGGTCTTGGACGCGTGGGCAAGCGGAATCGCATGAAACTTTAATCATTTGCATGTCTTCCCTCCCCGTAAAAAGAACCGTGCAATTAACGTGAAACTCAGCGAATAGCTATTCGCCGAGTTTCACGTTAATCGCACGGTTTTTCCTTGGTGCGGGGGTTTTGTATGACAGTGAGTGTGCATTGTTACCTGTAACGAAAAGGGAAATGAATGCAATACCAAGATTACCCATGATGATTTGTTTCATAGAGATTTTTAGGCGTTTGCTACGATGGATTTCTTATTTCAAGTGCGCTTCTGCATAAAAAGCTATATTCTGTAATGAAATTCTAGGTTTCTAATAAAATCCCGTGTGTGAACTTGGATGTCACTGTATTGTGCTATAGTGAAATTATATTCTTCGGCAGAGTCATTTAAAGAAAAATAGAATACGTTGAGGAATCCCATTAATATTAGTCACTCCCTCTGGTTTTGTGTCGAGGCATTCAATAAACTCTCCAGCTTTAGTTGCACTCCCAGTGATAGTTTTGCAATAAGCTTTGCAAGGAAGATGATGGCCCAGTGGTTGGAAGCACCGGTTTATAATCATTCGTCGGAGATGGGATACGGGTTCAAATCCCAACAAAGTATGGGTGTTGTGCTTGCCTCACGGCACTTGCTTTCTCCCTTCCCTGGAAGCGGTGACCCAAAATAAAGGGACAGGCAACTGCTTATAGCTCATCCAGTTGCTCATGGTGATGGTAAAACCCACAAACAAACAAAAATTAACATTAATGACCACATCTGGCCAAGTGTCTGTTGAATATAATTTTACCAGCAGCTGCCACGTTGGTCGCACTACCAGTGGTAGGTTTACAGTAGGCTTTGTAAAGAAGCCGTGGCCGAATGGTGCAAATTGCCTGAGATGGGTTCGGGCCCGAATCTCGAACGAGGCATAGATGGTGTGCTTGTCTCATGGCATTATTTTCCTCGCGGAACCAGTGGCTCCAAATTAGGGACAAGGTAACTTCTTACAGCCCATTAGTTGCTCACTGTGTTCATTACATCATTAAATCCTCAAAATATACCGTACGTTCCTGATAAAAAATGTAGCTTACTCACCCGTTTTATTTTTAATTAATTTCTAGAAATTTCTACGGATTTTCTACAGCCTATATTTTTTCTCTTTCTTGTTCTTTCTTTCTTTTTTTTTTTTTTTTTTTTTTTTTTTTGCGAATTTGAAACGGAAGTACTGCAAAGAGTCTTTCTTTATCTTCTTTCTTCTTATTTGCTGATTTGCTGTAGGGTTTTCATATCATAATTGTCTCCACCGATGGCCTCTGATCATTCGTCCGAAAGGGGTCCGGGTTCGAATCCCGGTGAAGCATGGATGTTGTGTTTGTCTAACAGCACTGGTTCTCTCCCTTCCCTTGGTCAGTGGCCCTAAGTTAGGGACGGGCGACTGCTTATAGCCCATTGAGTTGCTCGCGGTAGTCGTTAAACCTCCAACATAAACAAATCTAGAGGCTATTCGAATGGCGGCGGATTTAGAAAACTACTGCTTTCGTCTATCATGCATTTGCAGTTCATGTCGGTAATGAGACACAATCCAATGGTAGAATGAAATCCACTTTCCTTAAGAAAAAACACAGCTTCAAATTTAATTTTACGCTTCTTCTGAAATGTAAATGAACGTAATTTAAACAAGAAAGATTACACCGAATTTTCGGGTGTAATAAGCACGTCTTTTGAATCCGTTCTGACGCAAATTAAATTTATCAAAGCTATTCAAAGTCAATGAAACCGGTATGGAAAACAATAGTATCTGCCGGTAGAAAGAAGTTTTTCAATCGGGTCTTTAATCCCTCAGATATTGCTGTAAACCGAATCGTTAGCTTACGAGCTCTTAGAAACAGAGTTATCGACAAAAATAAGATGTGACTTTACGTCCCTTGGTGGGAAAACCATGCATTATTTTAGGAAGAAAGTATTCACAAAAGGTTTATCCATATGAGCGGTATCGGTCCAAGAAAAAGAATTTTAGTCGAGTTTTCAGGAGCCCAGATTTTGCTACAAATACATCAGAAGTAGAAATTAACATTTATGACCACTGGCGGCCAAACCATTCTTTACCAAACATTAGAAATTACGTGAAAAATATTTTCCGTCAGGTCTTGTATGCGATACATGAAGAATTTTTCAAATCGGAGTTTTAGGAGCAGAAAACGCAATTTACCATTGTGCGCCCTAGCAGAAAGTCTATGGTTTACTTGTAAATTTTGAATTTATAGGAAAAACATTTCGCATCGGAAACACTATCCAACAAAGAAGGAATTTTTCAAATCGAACTTTTAGAAGTAGAGATATTGACAAAAATAAGATATATATCTACGCCCTGGTGTAGAAACCATGCATTATTTCAAGAATAAAATGCTCCTAAATTGTTTGTCGACATGAGTAGTATCGGTCCACAAAAGATATTTTTTCAATCGAGATTTTAGGAGCTCATATTTTGTTGCAAATACATCAGAAGCGGAAATTAAGACTTACGGCACCTGGTGGCCAAACAATTATTTACAAAAATTTGAAATTATGTGCAAACGATTTCTCATGAGGAGCTGTATCCGGTGCAGAAAGAATTTTTCAGATCGGAGATTTAGAAGCAGAGATATAGGGGAAAACGCAATTAACCTTTACGCCCCTAGCGGAAAGTTTATGAATTACTTGAAATTTGAATTTATAGAAAAAACATGTCAAACTAGAAACACTATCCAACAAAGAAAGAATTTTTTAAATAGGACTCTTAGAAGTCGAAATACTAACAAAAATAAGATATACATCTACGCCCCCTGGCGTAGAAACCGTGAACTATTTTATGAAGAAAATGTTTCTAAAAGGTTTGTCAATATGAGTAGTATCGGTCTACAAACGATGTTATTTTCAATCGAGAATTTAGAAGCTCATATTTTGCTGCAAATTCACCAGAAGCGGAAATTAAGGTTTACGTCCCCTAGTGGCCAAACCATTTTTTTTGCAAAAATTAGAAATTATGTACAAACGATTTCCCATTAGGAGCTGTAACCGGTGTAGAACGAATTTTTCAAATCGGAGATTTAGAAGCAGAGATATAGGGGAAAACGCAATTTACCTTTACGCCCCTAGCGGAAATTCTATGAATTACGTGAAAATTTTGAAATTATATGAAAAACATGCGACACGGAAAAAACTATCCAACAAAGAAGGAATTTTTCAAATCAGAATCCCAGAAATTGAGATATTGACAAAAATAAGATATACATCTACGCCCCCTGGCGTAGAAACCGTGTACTATTATAAGAAGAAAATGTTTCTAAAACGTTTGGCGGTATGAGTAGTATCGGTCTACAAACGACGTTATTTTCAATCGAGAATTTAGAAGCTCATATTTTGCTGCAAATACATCAGAAGCGGAAATTAAGGTTTACGCCCCCTGGTGGCCAAACCATTTTTTTTAAAAATTATAAATTTTGTGCAAACGATTTCCCATGAGGAGCTGTATCCGGTGCAGAAATAATTTTTCAGATCGGAGATTTAGAAGCACAGATATAGGGGAAAACGCAATTTACCTTTACGCCCCCTAGTGGAAAGTCTATGAATTACTTGAAAATTTTGAAACTACATGAAAATCATGTCACACGGAAAACACTATCTAACAAAGAAGTAATTTTTCAAATCGGACTCCTAGAAGTCGAGATATTGACAAAAATAAGATATACATCTACGCCCCTGGCTGAGAAACTGTGCAATATTTTAGGAAGAAAATATTCCGAAAAGGTTTATCGATGTGAGTGGCATCAGTACACGAAAGAATTTTTTCAATCGATATTTTAGAAGCTCAGATTTTATGGCAAATACATCAGAAGCAAAAATTAACACTTACGCCCCCTGGTGGCCAAAGTATTCTTTACCAAAAATTCGAAATTATATGCAAAAGATTGTGCATCAGGAGATGTATCCGCTGCAAAAAAAATTTCAAATCGGAGTTTTGGAAGAAGAGTTATCGGAAAAAATGAAATTTACTTTTACGCCCCTAGCGGAAAATTTATGCGTAATTTTAAAAAGAAACTATATCCAAAATACTCTTCGACATAAATGGAATCGAAAGATAAAATATTTTTTTCAATCGGATGTTTAGAAGCAAATATGTGGAATAAAACGTATTTTTGAATTCGACTTGATCTGCATTTACGTCCTCTGGCGGCGAAATTTTACATCGTAAGAAAACGAAATAAAGGATCATCATTCGCATATTATAAGCTTTCGAATGCAAAAAGAATTTTTTAAATCGGACTAATAGTTGCAGAGATACCATGGGTACAGGCGGACGGACGGACGGACGGACGGACAAACCGATAACAAAAGCACGATCTTTTTTTACAAAAGACGTGCTGAAAATGATGTGCTTATACACGTGGTATAACTTTATCGACAATCAATTTGCTCTTCCCTTCACAGGTCAATAGGACATTCCCATATCAGAGAATCGGATGGAAAACCTCTTTTTGCACTCTAGTGTGAGTCCATGAAAGTGATTATACTTGAACGTACTATTTATCCTGATGCATAGTTTTCCGTTATTTCTCATAGTTTTTGCTAGAATCTAAGTTTTCAAGTGTCTGATTTGAAGTAATGTTTTCATGTTTTCAAAAAAGGCAATGAGTTCTCCTGTAATCCTGTTAACATCCAAAACGTTATAGCTTTTCTGCATCGATGTCAACACGTTACAATTCTCCGGCGTTGCAGTAATTCACTTAAAAAGATTTTTAGGAAGGCGATAATAATCTGAAAAACTTATTTTAATTATTGGTCTCCAAAGTACTGTTATCTATTCTTTGTAGGCACTATCAAAACTTCGCTTGGGATTGCATCCCAAAAACAGAATTAGAGAAAAATGCCCACCGTTGTCTATGGGTTTGAAGCTATTATTCTCCGTAAGAATCTATTTTTGTGCATAATAATTGGAAGTGTGTCCTAGTTTTGTACGGAGTATAGGTTAATCTTAGAGTATATTTTTGTACGGAGTATAGGTTTATCTTAGAGTATAGTTTTGTACGGAGTATAGGTTTATCTTATAGTATAGTTTTGTACGGAGTATAGGTTTATCTTAGAGTATAGTTTTGTACGGAGTATAGGTGTCTTAGAGGTTATTTCTCCGAGGTGAGGTCAATGTATCTTCATTTTGCACAGTATCTCTACTGCTAAATGTCTTAATTGCTTGCATATCTAAAATTGATACCCAAAGAAATCTATTAATTTTCTAATCTTACCTGAAGCAAAATTTTCCTACTACCTTGTGCAAATTTTCAGTTTGACGACATCTCATTTTTTTACTTGTCGGATTGTTAGTTTTGTTCAAAATCGACTTGTTTGCTATATATATATATATTAACCATAATTCTATTTATTCCACTAAATATTATCATTTTTCATTTTGATTTCAGAAACTGTTTCATCATTCACTGGTAAAACCACTTTCGGCAGGCATGATACGCAGTACATTTGTACGTGGCGCAGCATCGGTCTCCTTGAAATCTAATTTAAAGCAGTGTTGTTAAAGCAGTGGACAGCTAATGCCGTGGCTAAGATTATTCAAAAGTTTTCATATTTCTTCATATCAAAATTGCCTGCTAAATAGAATAAATTCGTAGTAAATTTCACAAGATAAACTCCAATTGTAGATATCGCAGTAGAGACACTATCTTTCCGCTGGACAACTGTAGCCATCAGCAATATTTTTGGCATGCTTTTTCATATTTTTCCATTCTCCCAATTTCTCTAAGTCGTTTACATGTTCATATTTACACCAAATTCTCTCTGTAAAATGGATTAAAAACTTTTCCTCTTACAAACAGTTGACACCGTTGCCGCCCGGATTATCAACATTTGTTCTTGATAACTCGTTTTCCTACTAGTTGGCACAAATACGTGTGTTTGTATTATGTATAACATCGCTGCTTCTAATTATCTGCTTAGAGAAGTATTTTCTTGATCGAACAGAAGGATCATGATTAATTTTATTCAGCTGTTGTCTTGAACTATACACTTTTGTAGCGACTATACACTTTTAATGTGATTATGGTTTAGATGAAAACAAAAGTAGAAACAGAAGATATTTTATTCTTCATACCGTGGACAAGAGGTGCGTGTGTGTGTGTTTTCTCAGACCATACTCTCTTTCGATGAACGTTCGCTATTGCGGAATCAACGCACGGATTCCTTCCGAGAAAAAAATATTAAGTTTCCTGCGGAGCCGCTCTTGCTTCAGTTGTTGTTTGTTGTACTTCGAAGGCAGTCTGAACAAATTTAACTTTCATTATCCTTTGACCTGAAAAAATATGAAAGAAAAAGAAATGAAAATCTCTTACAGCAAAGTCCGACGAGTATAACGGATCAGACAGCACTTCAAGAAGAAATTTCTAAATAGTTGGCAATCTTCATAAACGAAATTTGAGGACTAAATTTGTTGGGTTGCAAAGATACCTCTCTTGTGCTGCGGGTATTTGCGTTTCGACTAGTTTGCAGGCTTCAGGTATTTTTATGTATCAATTACTTGGAAGTATTATTGAGCGGTATCACTTTTTCTAGGTACCCTTTGTCAAAGACTCACATTTTTCCAAAACGGAATCAAATGCTTTTCTCTACGGAGAGTGCTATTTTATGTTTTTAATTTTTTATTTATTTATTTATTTATTTTTTGCACCGAGGTTGGAGGTTACCATTATTTAATGGCTTGCTTGTTCTCAGTTTGAAAGTGATTTACCAGATGAGATGCCAAGGATTCCAGAATGTATCTCTCATTTGAATGAAAGAGCACTTCATCGAAAGCCACTTTGCCAAAATTTGACCGAAAGTTCGTTTCAATAAAGGGTGGTTTTGTCGAAAAGGTTATTTTACCAAAAGGCCATTTTACCAAAAGACTATTTCGCCGAAAACTACGTGTTACTGAAGGGTATATGACGTATAGCTCTGTTTTGCCTTCTTTATGAATTTACGTTTTCTTATGTGAATTTCGCTACTTCTCGGTTAAACATTTTTAATTGAACGGTACGTTTCTTCCCCTAACAGCTAGCACATTTCGGCTACGCAGACAGTGAGTTGGAGCAAAATAAAATGAAAACGTTGAATGAATGTTGAGAGTGGAGTGTAAAGATATAAAGAGACTGTAAATAGATTGTGGAGCTTTGATATTGCTGAAGAAATTAAAGTTTCTTTAATTTACGTGAATCATCGAAGCATTGCTGTTTTGTTTGAGCTCTGTGTTGCTACCAGCGAGTTATTTTGTGGCAGTAGATTATAATAATATCCTTTGAACTTCCCGTAAGTGGAAGAATAAAGGAAGAAGTAATCGTTTTGATGATTTTTCCTAACTGATAGTTAGTATTTACTCATTTATTCCACAAGTGATATATGTTTATTCACTGAAGGATAAGAAAGAGAGTTATCTCTGCAGTTCTCTAAAAACAATAGCTAATTAATTAAGCAACAGCTATCAGAAGTTCAAACTTTAAGCGGTATTTTCATAAAAAAAAGTCACTTTCCCAGAAGATCATTTTATCGAGATGATCATTTCACTTAAGACATTTTATCAGTTTTATTGCAGTGAAAGAAACAGTTATTGCAGTAATCACTGTTATATTAAGTCATTTGGATAAAATGTCGATGCTGCATAATTTAGTTTTCATACCATATTTTATTTACAAATGTTGTTCTGATCAATTTTCTTCGGAATACTTTCACGCAGAAATGTAATAAGTTTGGCGTAAGTGGAGTGACTTATTTATTTTGTAACTGCTAAATATAAAGTATAAAATTTCAGGCAGCTTCCTTCGTTGCACGATGCCTTAAAACCTTAAAAACTTAAAAAAGTTAAAACCCTCACAAGTCCATAAGGAGTTCATTTGATTGTTAAAAAATTAAAACATTAAAACATGAGACCTTTCGGGCTTCCACAAAGCCCATCTTCAGATGAATGAAACAATAGCACAAATGGGGAAGACATATAAGTATGCATTTGTCGTGTAACTGATGACGTAGTAAAACGGGCAGGTTTTGGATGCGCCGTAGACATAGTAACAAGTTTGTAGTCCAATAAATCGTTGTCTTATAACGAAGAGATATTTTGGTGGAAAATAAGTCAAAGTTATAGTTATGCCAACCCTGTACACAACTGAAAAGGAATATTTCAATTAATACAAAAGAAAAATATAACAGTTCAAATTGTTTGGTATTTAAAGTCCATTAAGTATTAATATATGAGGAAAATGTAACAGTTTAAGTTGTTTAATATTTAAAGTCCATGTGGTATTAATGTGTAAGGAAAGTTCCTAATCACTTCACCAAAAGAGCTGATGGGTCGCTTTAAATATCTGTGTGAGAGAACGAGTGCAACATAATATACATAAATCCAAGTCGATTAACAAATACATCAAATCTGGTAGTTGCATAAACATAAATTGTGTTTTATCTTCCGTGCTTATCGAAGGGTTTCATTCCATGTATTGGGTTGGTGCAAATGAAATGTCCGGCAAGGGACCTGCACACGTGGACTGCGAGAACGGAAAAGTAGGACAACTTACCTAGGCAAAATAATCCTCCTCGGTATCGACACACAGTTGTCATGTGTCCGGCGAGGCCATGATCCCGGAACGAAAAACGTCTTGTGGCTGGGACCCGAAGAAATCGTCAACTGCACGTTGAACCTCGTTGTCTGTCGTGAACTGCTTTCCCGGACAGGAAGTTATCCAGGCGATGAAATAGATGACAGTCTGTCGGAGACAAGTCCGGGGAATAGGCCAGTGCCTCATAGCCCAAGGCACTTAGTGTCAGCATCGTTCGTTGTGCGACATGAGGGCGGCCGTTGTCCTGGAGCAGAAGAACACCATGTCTGTTGACCAAAGCCGGTTGTTTCTGCAGCGATTTTCGGTGCATCTGGTGTAATTCAGCACAATAACGTTCTGAAGTGATGGTTTGGCCTCGTGCCAAGAAATTCCGATGAATTATCCTGGCAGTGAACCACTAGACAAGGAGCATCATCTTCTTGATGTGTAGGGGTGACTTAGGATGCCGGCCAGCAGGCTACGCCTTGCTTAACCATCGTGCAGATTGTTTCCGATTATCGTAAAGGACCTACTTCTCGTTGGAGGTGACGATTACATGCAGTAGAGGTTCCTGTTTATTCCTGGGAAGCAGCGACGTGCAGATTTCCAGACGCCTAGTCTTGTTGTCAGTTGTCAACTCATGCGGCAGCCACATGTCCAGCGTTTTTACCTTACCCAGCTTAGCCAGACGTCAAACAACTGTCGTGTGGTCGACAGCTACATCTGCCGCTATCTTATGACACGTTTATGGGGGGTCCGCTTCAACCACACGTAACAGAACATCGTCAGAAATAGCAACAGGTCGGTGACTACGTGCTTCGTTTTGCAGGTCCGTATCGCCGCTTCGAAACTTCACAAACCATCGCCGAATGGTTCGTTCGTTGGCTGTATTCTCCCCAAACACTTTCTTAACGTTTCGATCTGCAATTCTTGCAGAATGGCTCAGCTTAAATTCATACAGGAAGATGATTCTCAAATTCGTCTGCATGTTTCCCTTGCAAGCCACGTTACGTTCAAACAAACCACGTCTGAACGTTGTCTTTCACACACGTGCTAGCTATTTATAGTAGCTCTGTGACGTAATATCCCCAACACCTGTGGATGGTTCTATTCCGTTGTGGTGGGGGCCGGTCTCCCCTGCTCGTTCGCGCCGTACATTTCATTCGCACCAACCCAATAGAAGTTATGATGTCGAATATATTTCACGGTTGTTTTCATAGAGTTACTCGGTGGGAGGAGGTGTAACTAATTGTCTCCACGGCATCGGGACAAAAATAGGTGCGTCATCATTACAACAGGTGAATCCTTTGCTGATTATAAACAGACTCTCCGTAAATAGCAGAGATGATCTTGTGCATGGTGTCACTAGAATATTGGCTTTTTCCTGAATTGGGTTATGCGTTCCTTCGGCAACCTTTCGTGCTAATGAGGTCTTGATTGATCCGTTTTTGACATCGTATTTGTGTTCCTTTAATCTTGACCCCAATGAGTGCTCGGTTGATCCTATGTACAAGCTGTTAGGCATATCTTCTTCTAGACTTTTTAGTAGAATGCTTTTTACGCCGTATAAATTATCCTTTGCCGCGGTCCTTTTTGGCCATTGCGTTAATACATATATTGTTGGTTTTAATGCCATAATCAAGTCCATAATTCCTACAAGCATTTTTAGGACTGTGGAGACCAATGCGTAATATGTCATTAACCCGACGTACCTGCTTTTCCAACTGTCTCTTTGAAGAGTCGTTAATCTTTGTCTGTGTATTTTCGGTAGGATTTTGTTCACTGTGAATTCTGAGAAGCCATGATCAATTGCAATCTCGAGTACCTTGAATATTTCGTTTCGTCGTCTATGAATGCTTGACGAATGAGTGAGAGCATGTCTCAACATAAAAGTAATGGTTAACAATTTATTGCTCCTTGGGTGGGCAGATGCAGCTGGTACGTATTATGGTTCTCAAGGCTCTGGGTTTTCTGTATGCCGAATACTGGAGCTCGTTAGTAACCAAATCCCTTTCGATCAAAAATCCTAAAATGGCAAAGTGCCATCCTTCTCAAGTTCTACAGTAAACCTAATGGGTTCTTAAACTGAGAAGACAGATGTTCCATAAATTTTGTTAGTTCTGTAGAGTCATCATTCCAGAGTAAAAGTGTATCACCCACATACCTTATGAAAAACATGGGTGTGGGTTGTATTCGTCCAGTACCTTGTCCTCAATATGTTGCAGGACTATCTCAGCAAGTACTTTTGGCCGCCGCGGTGGCGCAGTGGTCTAAGTGATGGCCTCTGATCATTCGTCCGAAGGGCATGGATGTTGTGTTTTTTTAACGGCACTGGCTCTCTCCATTCCCTGGAACCAGTAACCCTAAATTAGGGACGGGCGACTGCTTATAGCCCATTTAGTTGCTCGCGGTGGTCGGTAAACCTCGAATCAAAAAAAATTTTTGAGGGGGCTGAATCTCTCTCTAAATTGTACGATGGAACTTAAAAAATGAGTGGTTCTGAACGAGTTTTAAAGCACCAATAATCGATTGAATTTCCTGAGACTCATGCCCCAGAGATATCAGTTTAGATTGTAAAAATAAGGTCTTCACGCTGTAGGTCTTCACTCTGCTACAGAAATAAGATTTTCACGCTGCTAAATATAAGTAGTAAATCACAAATAATTCGTTATCATAAATTGATAATAATTGTGGTCCTCTGTTTCAAATAGAGTTATTTTAAATATGAACCACTTTATTCACCTTATTTGCCTTACCGTCATAAACCTCGACTTAAGTCATCTGTGTTTGAGATAAATTTCAAAAAAGAAAATCTCTTACAACATGTACGAAAACTATGGAAAGAAGAGTAAAAGTTCTGAGAACTGCTTGAAATAAAACATTCGATAAACTAAGCAATCGTTTAAGTGTGAAACAGCCTTTCGGTAAAGTGGTCATTTCGATAAACGAAAACCGAAGTGACCTTTTCGGTGCAGTGACCCTTGGTTGAAGTGGTCATCAGAAAAATGGATTACGCTCATGGCCAACCCTTTGTGAGGCAAGTGATCTTCCAGTTTCTTCTGAACGAAATGTAACGAAAAATTTTTGTGTGTTGCAGAAAAATGCTAGCGATATGTCCTTTCCAAATGTCCTACTACTGCTGATTCAAGTTAAACACCACTTATCCGAAAGCTTGGGGTCGGGAGGGTCTCGGATTTCGGATCATTTTTAGTTTGAGAGTATTTGCATATAGCTTACCAATATACGTAATAAAGTGACTGGGAATATAATATAACTGAATATTATAATATATATGTAACTGAATATTATATTTCATAAAGCATTTCTCGAATGAATCGTTCGCGATTCGTTCCAGAAGATCCAAACAGCAAACTGAGCCATTTCCGAGAGGTCCTTTAATGAAAAGAATCGACTTTGCAAAAGAGCTGATTGCCTCAAATAATAAGTCAGAATCATCGATGAACATTTGATGTTTCACTAGACATCAAATGTTAATCAAGGAGTCTCGGTGAAATGTTCTTGTTCCCGTCAGAAAACGTTAGCTTATTCAGAAGTGTAAAAAACGAAATAAATTTCTTGAACGTTTCGAAACCAACTTACATAAAAATGAGCAAAAAAACCTCCGAAAGATTTACAAATTAATTCAAACTGAAAATCATTCACTAAAACGAAAGAGTCAACAAACGACACACAAGGATCCGACTCAAAATTGATTCGTGAGAGCAGAAATGTTTCGCCAGAAGTGTCAGCGAACAAAACGAAGTATATTTTTTTGTGAGTGGAATAAATGGAATCTATTCTTTCAAAGGAAGCGATTTGCCTATCGCTACAAAATAATAAAATATCAGAACCTCGTCCAGGGTATCTGAGGTCGCGTGTCGTAACCGTCGAGGTACGGAGATAACTTTTCAAAGCCTGGGAAACTTTCCCAGTGCCTTCTCAAAATTTTCGTTTGTGACCACATGTAGGCGATCAAAAAAAATATTCGCATTTAGGAGGTTTTCGGTTTGGGGATTGCCGTATAAAGGATGGTCAACTTATGTGGGCTGTATTGGCACTGCAATCGAACTTCCAAATTCTGATGCGATAAAATACGTAATTGAGTACCGGACAAAATAAACGCTGTGTGTGTGTGGGTGTGTGTAAAAAACTGACAAAACAAAGCACTTTTATAGCGCATTTTTAGAAACAGTGCTGTGCTGCTTCAAATGAAACATTTAACAAAACGACTGATTTGCATTTTTAAGAGGCTACCCTGTTTCTGAAATGAAAAGCACTGTTATATCCACATGAGAATAAAACTTGCAGATCACATCTTTCCCTGGAACCAGTGGCTCCAAAGTAGGGACGGGCGACTGCATATAGCCGATCGAGTTGCTCACGGTGGTCGTTAAACCTCCGAAAAAAAGATCACATCAGCCCATGATGTTATTTTAAAACGTAAAACTTATTCTTTACAAACAGATGATGGGTGAACTAATTTTGCAGTACGTATTTGTTAATGACAGTTTCAGCCAATTCTTTAGTAGCCGAAAGAAGCACAGTATATAGCTGATGAGGTGATCACTACAGGCAATAATACATCGACATGAATTCTTATTTGCGAATACATTTATCCATGGAGTTGAGGAACAATTTGTATATCAACAGAGCGGACAAGAGCAAAGACAAAATATACGTTGAAAAATTGCGGTGATGTTCTGCCTTGTAATCCGAATTTCTGACAAACAACGCCTTAGGGCAGAACGCAATGTTTAGAGCGACAGCTGTTTGCATAGAATGGCATTTTGCCTCTCAAATTCCGCTTCAGTGTAACAGTTTTGTTAAAAATGGGTTACCTCGTGTTTGTAATTTCCTTAAATACTAAGGAATTCTCTGAATACTAAATAATTTATCGAAACCTAAATGAATCTTGCAATATGCATTTCCTTTTATACTTCGGCATTCCGTCGTGGTCTCATTATCTTAACACAACAAGGGAACTCGTATGATGTATTTTAGAATAGTTGCAAACTAATTCCCCTTCGTCGCTCGTGTTGCTCCAAAAGGTTGAACACACGGCAATTCCTTTGAGTTCATCTTGTTTTCCTCCAAGAGGAAAATTATTGATGAAACGAATCTGTAAAAATTCATGCCAACACTGAAACACCATTCTTGGTTTATTCATAATGAGATATCGGTAGGTGTATTTTAATGACGTTATTTCACTGAAACACTGAGAAACACTGAGTTCTTAATGAGACAAAGTGATTTCTAAAGCTGTGTCTTCGAACATATACGAAAAATTGGACTTACAGTTATTCTATGTCGTTTAGGCGAATATTTCATGACTTTAAACTGTAAATTTTATATCAGCTGTGAACATTCTTATTACATTTTCCGAACTTAGATATAATCGACAGCAGAAATACAGAATAAAAGCCTAATCTGCAAGTTTACTCTGATATTTAAGACCGCTACTATTATTTTATATCACTATTTCAAGGATCACAGTTACAGTCGGATAAATTTGAGTAGAAATGCTAAATAAACTCAAAATATTTTGTTCGAATCAAGATTCCTTGAAATTCTTGGCTTATTATCTCCCAGGTGCGTTTCAGTTTACGAAAGAAAGAGTCTTCCTGGCATCGGTGCCTTCCTATGTTATTATTCAGAACACAAACAAAAATCGGTTTTATTCTTCCGCAAAGCTCCTTCTATGCTGAAACTATTGCAGCGATTTTTTTTTTCACTGAAAAGTTCTAAAATGCAAGGTACTCTCTCTTTCTCCAAACTGTAAGAACGACAAGTTAATATCTGCTGAGTAAACTGAAACTTCGATCGCTGTCAGGATTCCAACCCTGCATTTGTCGCACATACATGTTTGTAGACAGACCGCTAAAGTTTTATTGCACTATCTTAGAGACTGCATTCTTCAGAAAACCTGCTTTTGCGTGAAGCGGGTAAAAAATGAAATTTCAGTTTTAACAGGACTTTTATTCTATACATACTCAAATTGCCGTTATAATTTTCCTACTGGAGGAATTCTCAAGAATACTTGTTTTGGTATAACATATACCTTATAACGGTTGATAAACGATATGATATCTTCATGCTTAACTAGGTCACTTAATTTGCCTTACATAAGAGTATCTGATGAAATGTGAGGCAAACTAAGTGTGGTGTGCGAATGCAGTTCTCTAACCTTAGGACACATTCAGACGTTTTGGTCTCTGCATGATGTTTGATTATAACAAAGTCTAATAACAAAAACAAAAGAAGCTCAAATTTAGAAGCGCAAGGATTTTAGGACACTTCAGGGTAAAGGAGATATCGCAGTCAATTAATAACGTCTGTAGAAAGATATTATTAATCGAGATGAGCATCTGCACTATTGTTTCGAGCAAGCTGTTTTTCGAGCTGCCTATCAGCGAGTTCACGACCACACTAGCCCTCGCTGCTTAACATCTCTCTCCAATGCGTGTGTCACATGATCAGTATTTCAATGGACGTTGTATTACCAGGCAAGGTAAGACAAGACTCACTACACTGAATACGTTTGTAGTTTAGGAAGAAAGTTAGAAGTCAGTTCACACACAAAGCGACATAGCATTTTAAAGGAGTGTCGTTTTCTTATCACAATATGCACATAATCTTGTTCATACATAAAAACTGTCCTATTTAAGACGCAAGGTTTTTTTCATCGTCCCAATTTAATGTGGCAAATGATATATTGTTTGGAGGGCACCTGATATGATTCCTTATTGTATTTAAGTTTGTTTTTCCTAATTGCAGATTTAACGACCATCGTAGTCAACACAATGGGCTATAAAAGTCGCCAGGGCCACTGGTTCCCGGGAAAGGAGAGAGCCAGTGCCGTAAGACAACAACAACATCCATGCCTCACCAGGATTCGAACCCGGAACCCTCTCGCACGAATAATCACAAGCTAGCGCCTCGACCACTGCGCCACTGGAGCGGCATTATTCAAGTTAAGGAAGGTGTTATCATGTATCTGCTGCTCGATTTGTGCTTAGCGGGTTCATATTCAAGTACTTTTGTTTGTTGGAGGGTTTAACGACCAAAATGACCACAAATCGATGGACAATATACACGGTCGAGTCACATTATTGTAACCACCAGCTAATATCCATAATAACAGCCGTGTGCAGCGCGGACAGCAGCTAGACGGGCTGGGAGTGACTCAATAAGGTCCTGGAAGGTGTTCACAGGTATGTGTAGCTATGCTGATGGCAGTGCATCCGACAGCTGCTGAAGCGTGCATGGTGAAGGATCCATAGAGTGAACAACACGATCGAGGTGCTCAATTGGGTTTAACTCGGGAGACTTAGGGGGCCAGGGAAGTACTTTGAACTCTTCATCGTGCTCTTCCAACCACCCTCGGACATTTCTAGCTGTATGGCACGTCGCATTGTCGTGCTGAAAGATCCCATCCGCCCCAGGGAAGACAATCAGCATGTATGGGTGTACGTGATCTGCAAGGATGGATTCATAACGAATTTGGTCTGTTGTGCCTTCCACAGGTATGAGTGGACCCAGAGAATTTCACGAAAACATTCCCGACACCATAACGCTGCCTCCACCAGCTTGTGTTCTTCCAGCATTGGTTGAAGACTGTTTATTCTCCGATGTTTCTCGCCTTATACGCCAAAGTCCATCTGTCCGATGTAGCAGAAAACGTGACTCATCTGAGAAGGCAATCCTTTGTCAATCAGCGGAGGCCCAATTCCGATACTGCCGTGCAAATGCAAGCCTTTTCTGTCGATGCACCTTCGTTAGCATAAGTGCAGTCCCCATCCGTCTGCATCGGAGCCCCATACGCAGCAAGGCTTGCTGAACTGTCGATTTAGGTACACTTCAGGTAGCCCCCTGGTTCATTTGGCCAGCGAGTTGCTGCACTGCAGCGTGTCGATCGGCCCTCACGCACCTTCGGAGCCAACGTTCGCTTCTCACATCAATGGCACGTGGTGCTCCGCAGTTTGCTCCTCGCTTATTTGCAATGGTGCCATTTCTCTAATCACGATACACTTTAAATACAGCAGCACGCAAACAGTTCACAAACTGGGCTCTTTCAGAAATACTGCCACCCTAGGCCCGAAAGCTGATAATCAGCCCTTTTTCCAAATCTGATAAATCGCTCCTTTTATCCATGACAGCAACGAGTTATATGTTTTCAGAATGCCTACAGCACACGTTATATACATTCCAAGTCTGCTCACGACACGTACCTTCTTTCATTGGCTACGCACTATTGACGTCAAAAGTAGGAGGTGGTCACATTAATGTGACTGGACTGTGTATATACATGAATATTCATATTCAAGTACTTGTTTCTGTTTGTTTGGGGGTTTAACGACCACCGTGAGCAAATCAGTCGCACGTCCCTAATTTAGGTTCACTGGTTCCATGGAAGGGTGAGTGCCAGTGCCATAAGGCAGACACAACATCCATGCCTCATCGGGATTCGAACCCGGACTCTTATCGGACGAACGGTAAGAAGTAAGAGCTTAGACCACTGCGCCACCGGGGCTGCTTTCAAGTACTGTTCTTAGAAGGATTATATCCCACTGGCTGAGATATATGTGCCACTCTTTCTCTTTCAACGATTACTTGTTTAAAAAAATGAAATAATATTGTGTAAAAAGAACTGAACTTAAGATTTCATGAGATGTGTTTTATCGAAGGCCGCGTTGCGATTCTTCTTTTTTTGATGGAGTTGAATTTTTGTTCTCACAGATATAGAGTAAATTTTTCGGTTATGCTACACTTTATCGTCATCTTCTACAACGATGCGACGCTGAAGAAAATAGAATATTTTTTCCTTTCTTACCTTTATATGACGAAAGTTTTCAAGTTGTCTTCTGCAAGGATGAATCAAAAAATAAGGTTACAAGGATTATCATTCAAGGAGAGTATTTTTACGAAATGTAAAGGTGCATATATGAAACGTACTTTTATGACACGTATCCGTGCATATATGAAATAAAAATTTATATTTCATAAATATATTTTGTGAAATGTGCGTAGATAGTAATTTATTCGAATGGCAATATTGTTCATCCTGTAAAAACATGCGCACATTGCAGCTCTCTTGTGGCAACTCAAAATGGCGATTGGGTTAGAACGTTGGTCTTACGAGGTGGCCCGAGATGTGTTTCGATTGTTGTAGGCTAAGAAAGTTTTAAGTGCTTATATAGCTAATTGAGGTATATTAGGGACGTGTAATGTCGCGTCAACATGTTGCAGGATCGTGTGGTAAGTAAGTGCCCGATAGCGAAAGTTTTAACGGAAGACAATCGCAGTACAGTTCTAAACAGCTTCTCAACGGAAATCAAAACGGAACGAATTAATGGAATATAATTTTTCTAAGTTATTCACAGTCAATGGAACCGGTTAGAAAAAATATCCACGGGATTTCTACAAGCGACAAAATATCCAGAAATAGACACAGCTACTTCCCACCAGCGGATAAAAAGTATGTTATAAATATTAGCAAATTGTGCTCAAAACATTTCTCATAGCAGAATGAACATATCAGAGAATCACGACTACAGACAAAGGGATTTTCAAATCAAACAGTTAGTAGAAGAAATACAGATGGAAACATGACATGAGTCTACATCCCATAACGGATGGATTTTACACATTGAAAACGTTAAAAAAATGTGAAAAGTTTTCTTCATAGCAAAAACTACGATAAGGAATTTTTAAACACGTGTCCTGAAAGCACAGATAGAAGGAAATATATTTTGGCATCTACACTCCTAGTGGTACATTATTTAAAGAGGATAATATTCCACATCTTTATGGTAACAAATGACATTTAGTGAAACAATAAATTTTTCAGTAGGGTTTTTAGAAGCAGAAATACGGCTGCAAACGTAAGTACAAAAACAGCACCTAGAGACAGAACTGTGAACTTCAGAAAAAATTCCACAAATACAAACAAAGTGTTACACAAGGTAAATGGTATTCGGTGTTAAACGTATTTTTTTTAAATCGGACATTTAGAAGCAGAGATATAGAGAAAAACAGATTAAATATTTGCACCCCCTAGCGGGGAAATTATGCATTATTTTGGGAAGGAAATACACATTAACAGTTTTAATAGTTAGTAGTTATCTGACCAAAAAAAAAAATTCAATCGGATGTTTTGTCACGGCAGATATTGCTGCAAATATTCTGTAAACTGAAGCGTAAACTTACGTCCTTTAATCGCCACTTGTACGAGAAAAATAACTGAAATTATGTGCAAAACATTTCGTTGCAGTAACGCTCTCCGATAAAGAAAGAATTTTTCGAATCGGGCTCTTAGAAGGAGAGATATCGACAAAGATAAGATATACAGCGATATGTTAAGCCGAAGGTATTCTCAAAAGGTTTTCCGTGATGAGCGGTATCGTTTCACGAAGGAATTTTCAAAATCAAGTTTTCAGAAGCGCAGATATTGCTGAAAATACATTAGAAACAGAAAAATGAAGTAACACCCCCAGATGGCCAGAACATTCTTTAACAATAATTAGAAATTATATGGAGAACACTTTCCACCAAGAGCTCTATCCGACGCAGAAGTGTTTTTTCAAATAGGAGTTTTAGAAGCATAGATATCGGGAAAATTGCGATTTTCCTTTAGTCCTCCTAACGAAGTTTTACAAGATTCAACAGTTATTTCCAGGATAGGGTTTTGGTGAAAAACAGAAAGTGCTGTTCATCGTAGTAGCAGTTTTTCTCTTTTCAAGATTGCACATTCTCTTCTGAAAGAACAGCGCTCAAAACATTTTTGAATGTCCTGTGAAGAAAATTATTAGGTTACATTTCCAAGAAAGATAAGTTTTGATTCCTTAGTTTTTCCAGGAAATGGGCTGTTTCGAAATTTCATGCAGGAACCTCTAATCACAGAAAAATAAGTGTAATTAGCTGGATAGTTCAAGAGAAATGTGGCATACGTACATAAATTGCACAACTTGAGCATGACAGTTCATTTTCTGCGAAGAGTAAGCTAACCGATATGAATTAATAATGGCGCACGATCTGGTTAATTGAAATGAAACGACACACAATTCATTTGTTCAAGGAAACAACATACAGTTGTATTCTAAAGAATGAGTCTTCTCGAAATATGATTAACTTAATTTATTCCCTGAAAAGCAATAGACACTCATATTTTATATACGATTAAGGCGATTAACTGGAAGTATGTAAGGAAATGGTGGTCTTTAATCTCTATCTTCTTTCACCGTTTGTTCCCTATGATGTTACGACTTTTCATAATCAGTGCACTGAATAACCAGCTTCATTCGAATTCCGATTGATTTTGTAAGACCTGAGAAGGCAAATGAAATTTTCGAATTTTTGACTTCCCTAAGAAAAGTGATTTCACGGATTGTGTACAAAATAGTTAAAAGGGTGACCAGTTAAAAACCAAACCATTATGCTGAAACCACTATGGAGAATAGTTTTTTCTTCCTCATCAGGAAGTCATTTCCTGTGTACGGCATTTGTTTTGACTACTGCCATGAGTTGGACAAGTTCCTGTCGGTGATCGAAAAGAAAAGAAAACACGAAAGATGACGCCAAATTTTCGGGTGTAATAAGCACGTTCTTTGAATCTGTTCCGAAGCAAATTAAATTTATCAAAGCTATTCAAAGTCGATGGAACCGGTATGGAAAACAATAGATCTGACGAAAGAAAGATTTTCAATCGGGTTTTTAATCCCTCAGATATTGCAGTAAACGGAATCGTGAGCTTACGAACTCTTAGAAACAGAGATATCGACAAAAATAAGATGTGACTTTACGTCCCCTGGTGGGAAAACCATGCATTATTTTAGGAAGAAAGTATTCTCAAAAGGTTTATCCATATAAGCGGTATCGGTCCAAGAAAAAAAAATTAGTCGAGTTTCCAGGAACCCAGATTTTGCTACAAATACATCAGAAGCAGAAATTAACACTTATGACTCCTGGTGGCCTAACCATTTTTTACCAAACCTTAGAAATTATATGAAAAATGTTTTCCATCAGGTCTTGTTGGCGATACAGGAATAATTTTTTAAATCGGAGCTTTCGGAGCAGAAATAACGCATAAAACACAATTTACCTTTGTGCCCCCTAGCGGAAAGTCAATGATTTACTTGTAAATTTTGAATTTATAGGGAAAACATTTCGCATCGGAAACATTATCCAACAAAGAAGGAATTTTTCAAATCGGACTTTTAGAATTAGAGATATTGACAAAAATAAGATATACATCTACGCCCTCTGGCGTAGAAACCATGCATTATTTTAGGAAGAAGATGTTCCTAAAAGGTTTGTCGACGTGAGTAGTATCAGTCAATAAACGACTTTTTTTTCAATCGAGATTTTAGAAGCTCATATTTTGCTGCAAATACATCAAAAGCGGAAACTAAGACTTACGTCACCTGGTGGCCAAACCATGTTTTTACAAAAATTAGAAATTATGTGCTAACGATTTCCCATCAGGAGCTGTATCCGGTGCAGAAAGAAGTTTTCAAATCGGAGATTTAGAAGCAGAGATACAGGGGGAAACGCAATTTACCTCTACGCCCCCTAGCGGAAAGTCTATGAATTTACTTGAACATTTTGAAATTATATGAACCACATGTCACACTAGAAACACTATCCAACAAAGAAGTAATTTTTCAAATCTGACTACCAGAAGTAGAGATATTGACAAAAATAAGATATACAACTACGTCCCCTGGCGTAGAAACCATGCCCAATTTTAAGAAGAAAATGTTTCTAAACGGTTTGTCCACATGAGTAGTATCGGGCAACAATCGACGTTTTTTTCAATCCAGAATTTAGAAGCTCATATTTTGCTGCAAATAAATCAGAAGCGGAAATAAAGATTTACGCCGCCTGGTGGCCAAACCATTCTTTTACAAAAATTAGAAATTATGTACAAACAATTTCCCATCAGTAGCTATATCCGGTGCAGAAAGAATTTTTCAAATCGAAGATTTAGAAGCAGAGATATACGGGGGAATGCAATTTACCATTACGCCCCCT
This sequence comes from Macrothele yani, assembly GCA_039090855.1. Taxonomy (NCBI): domain Eukaryota; kingdom Metazoa; phylum Arthropoda; class Arachnida; order Araneae; family Macrothelidae; genus Macrothele; species Macrothele yani. The sequence goes on from CM077002.1 coordinate 81,388,218, forward strand.
AGTGGAAAGTCTATGAATTACTTGAAAAATTTGAAATTATATGAAAAACATGTCACACGGAAAACGCCATCCAACAAAGAAGGAATTTTTCAAATCGGACTCATAGAAGTAGAGAAAACTAGGTGGGGATTCTTAAGCATAAAGCTTCCTTCAACCCACAACTAAAAAGCACATAACAAAATATTCCCCATAGTCTTAAGCGAGAGAGTCTTGTGGAGACTATCGCAAGCTTGAGAATGAATTCTGAATGATTTATTTTCTGTAGTATACACGCAACTAGTTTAAAACAAAGCAAGAAAGATTGGTAAAAAAAGAAAAATTAAAACAGATTCCAAAACATTAAATAGGAAGTTTTTTAATGAACGATAATTTTAGGAGCTGCCAAAATTCACGTTGTTTAAAAATTTTCATCACTGTTACACAAAGAAGAGGATAAATGTTTAGATTATGAAACACCTGAAATATAAGGTTAGAACCGGACATATTTTATGATGTTAGCTGATACAAAACACTACGACAGATCCGCCAAATGTTACTCTTACTTTTACATTTCAAATCGCAATTTTAGGAGGCCACCAGTACATCTGCATATAAACAATGAGCTGCGGAAATGTATTGACGAAATCTGTCTATTACAGGAAACGTGTCTGGAATTGCCAGAACGAAATCTGAGTGAAAATTAATTGTCTGAACGAAGCGTGAGAGGGATTCTGGAAAATCATTACGTTTCATGCGAACACCGTGTGCTGGCAAACCAACGATGGGAAACTGTTGAATGGTACCAACTGGAACAATTCCCGTGATGAGTGAGAGTGCTTTGCAAGTTTGCGGTAATTACACGTACAGGCTGAGAAATGTTGACCTTGCATCTATCTGTGTCTGTGCAGAGAGAGAAAGAGAGCGAAAAAGCAGGCACGCTTTTCGCCGTCGCTGCATTACAATAACAACGATATAGAGAAAAACTAGAATTGATCAAAGGATAAACATTTTGCGATGTGCAAGAGTTTGCAGGCCCGTTTTGGCCAAAGGAAATGCCTTAAGCTGAATTACTCAGAGAAAGAAATGATTTATTTTCCAGTGTTTTAAATGAAAATGTCATCACTACATTCGTTTGTATTTCTAGCAGAATTTATACAAAATAACAAGCGGACATAACTCTAGGTTAGGCAGAATTTGACTGCAGTGATGTTCGGTAAGTTCGAAAAAAAAACTGAATGGTATCCTGCAGTTTAGATAATTCCACTTCACCAAAATACTGTAAGGTATATAAATAAAGTACCCCAGACAGAAAAGTGAATGTATTTAGAAAGTATGTCACGCACTGTATTTCGCAGAAATGTCTGTATCTAATCTTTGTTCTTTCAGTAGTTCCAGAACGTCATTTCATGACAAGTCAAAAAGTTAATATCTGTGTTGATCTAAATTTAATGAAATATCTGTAAACCTATGCCCAAAAATTATTCAAACCAATGAACAAACGTGAAGTGGTCCATACAAAATGTATATTAAGGCAAAACATCATGTTTCTACAGCATTTTTTCTCATCTTACCATTTGGAGAACTGCTGCTAAAAGCTCTTTCAAAAGTTAAAGAACATGATACTGTCACCACGCCAAGTCCCGGTGGGAACTTGAGGGGCATAGATTTTGTTAATGAATTCCGATCATCTAGATTGGCAACAATGACACTGGGTTTCCTAGTATAGGTGACCCAGTCTCATCGTTGGGACTTAAAAGCGTTGTGATTCATATGAGCTCGTACGAGGTTGTCGCAAGAACTCATATGCCGCAAAAGAAATTAAATTTAAAAAAGAACTAACAATTCGGTTATGTGCTTGAATAGGGGTATCTGTAAAGGAAGAAAACTATGGCTTATTTTAAACTAATACACAGACACTCGTACCCATTAGCAGAGCAGCGTGAAGAAAAACACGTTGATTTAAGAAAACAAATATAAAATTTATTTGCTGTATAAGGTTTAATCTTAGAACAATTTAAATGGTGAGACCGGTTTAAATTATAACACATCTCTACGAAAGGAAGTTATGGTTTACTTGAGAAAATGTAAAAACTACCAATATCCCTAACAATCTAACCAGTACGGGGTGAGCAATAAGGGGTCATTTCTAAAACTTAACTGAATACTCAGCATGCAAGGGATTGAAATATTAGGATGATGTCTTACCCTATATAGAACTTCTGTTAAGCTCATCGATCCGGTGGTTGAGGAAGACGCTGGTGGTCTGGTGTCCGTGGCTGATTTTCGTGGCTTTTATCCTCCGTGGATAAAACACAGCCGATGGTTTCTCGGAACTTTACTGTTCTACAGTTCTTGATTTCAAGTCGACGGACTTCTGGCACTCCGCATAGTTTGGCATTTCTTTGCCTACCCCGTCTCTCCCTCTCTCTCTCCGGTTTTCGCTCCTATATTTTTCTCTCCTCCGTCCATGTTTTTCGTTCTTTTTCGTCCTTTTTTCCCCTCCTTTTTTTCCTCTGTTGTGAAATTTTAAGTTTCTGCTTATATTCTAGTTTTCGCTTTCCCTTCTCGCCCTGCGGCTAGGCGTGTCCTTTTCCTCGAGAAAACGTCCCTCGCACCACCATTGGTTCTGGATTTCCGCCCCTCGTACGCAAGTCGACCGCTTGTCCAGTGGCAACTGACCAGTGGCTACCTTGGGGCAGATGTTCCCTGGCCTGCTGACCATCTGCTGAGCTAAGCCCTTTAAAAATTTATTTGGCCGTAACTGTCACCCCGTTGTTGGGTTCTATTATAGTAGACTCCGAGCAAACCCTTTTTAAAACTTGAAAACTGCTCGAAGTCACGTATGCCCGACTGAAATATGTTCTCCGACAACGCTCTTGGGTAACATTTATTGCCTAGCCTTAGCTTCTTACCGCTTTAAGCTTTCTTTCTTAAATTTTCGTCGTGTAGCCACCGCAACGCCATTGTTGTTTCGGAAGCATTGTGCAATTCGTAATGCTGTTGCTTCTCACATGCCGGGAATGGAAGAAAATGCCTTTCGCCTAGTTTCCGAAATTTTGCACCTGGCCTGGCGCTTTCAACTAAGATCTCCTTTCCTCCGTGGAAGGGGAAAAATGGAGAAAAGAGAAGAAACGAACCCCGCGACTCCCTATGCGCCTGGGTTGGGATGACAGCTCGTGCACCTAATTAAAAATTACTCCAATTAGGCGGTCACGTAATTAATTATGTTAATTAATTACCATAATTAAAAACAATTAATTTTGTACTTGAATACCAAATTGGAGAATTTCTATACCGAAAGCAATGTGCCCGAAATTAGAATAATTGTTGCGGCAACAATACTTTTTGAAAGAAAAATGGCAAGCGTTAAAATGAGCTAGCCACTGTCTTTGGTTTGTTTTACTTTTTCTAACTTTCAAGAACTTTTAACTAGCATATGATACCTGTTAGTGCTTATAGTCCAAGAAAATAGAACTTGAATCGGTAACTAATTCAGACCAAAATATTTTTTGGTGCAAGAGTTCTACTTGAGTCTCTGATATTATATCAATCCGAGGTTATCGGAGTTTCACTACAGCTGCCATCTTGAAAAAAACCGAATATACCACGCTTTTTTACGAGTTTCGCATTTTTTTCTGAAACCGTTCGTTCTACTCATATGATGCAATGAACATTTTTGTAAAGCATGAAATTTCGCGTAAAATGACATCAAAAACCTTAAAATTGATGTAGTGTTAACACGAGGACAGACGGTTTTCCAAAAACAGAACAAACGAAAAATCAATTTGTTTAACAGTTTTTTGTATTTTTCTTGGCTTCAGTCGTGCCTAGTCAAAGTTTACACACGTTCTTTTCAAAAACCATTAAAATGTTAGACATTCGTCATAAATGACCCAAAGGACGTTGTAATTGGTACAGAGGTAACGTAAGGAGAGATGGTTTTCTGAATCACGGCAATAATGTGCACCAGAACAAGATTCGTTCGTGTTGCTCGGATCATTTACGTCGAATTTAAAACTATGTAAAGACAATATGCATTTATAATTTAAAAAAAAAAGAACTATTTTCTCGCCACTGAGGAGATGCAATGCATTGCGTGTTTTGTTTTTTCATTATTTTTTTTATTGGAGGTTTTTTTTTTTTTTTTTATTGGAGGTTTAACGACCACCGTGAGCAACTCAACGGGCTATAAGCAGTCGCCCGTCCCTAATTTAGGGTCACTGGTTCCAGGGAAGGGAGAGAGCCAGTGCCGTAAGACAAACACAACATCCATGCCTGACCGGGATTCGAACCCGGACCCCTTACGGACGAATGATCAGAGGCCATCGCTTAGACCACTGCGCCACCGGGGCGGCTTATTGGAGGTTTAACGACAACCATGAACAACTCAATGGGCTATAAGCAGTCGCCCGTCCCTAATTTAGGGTCACTGGCTCCAGGGAAGGGAGAGGACTAGTGCCGTAAGACAATCACAACATCCATGCCTCACCGGGATTCGAACACGGACCCCTTTCGGACGAATTATCAGAGGCCATTGCTTAGACCACTGACCCACCGGGGCGGCCATCATTTTTTCTTTAAATAGTATGTCCATTCTTTAGGTTTTATCCACGATGTCTTATCTGCCTTTAATTTTTCATGATGGGAATACTTTTTCGTTTCTTTCGTCCATTAAAATCGAGATGTTACAATGGCCGTCATCAAAAGAGAAAAACCCGTCGGTGTTTTGCGTAGTTCCAAGCGGGGAGTCAGCGGAAGATTTGTGAACATGCATACTCTTGTGACGTACTATGCGACATGACGTAGATTTCGTTCTACTGAACTGACGTTGGAGTCAAATCGACAATGAAGCAGCGTTAAGCCTGCTGACGTAGTTCAGTTGGGAGAACAGCCACTGCAGAGTAAGACGTGGGTGTGAGTCACAACCTCCAAAAGATGATATGTTATACCCTCAGCATCGGGATTACACAAAGAAGGGATCTCGTTATTGAGTTCTTCATCATAAGTAGGAAATGTTTCATAATCATGTCCGTAACTTTCACTGTCGCCTTAAAAAACGTATTCACTGATTGAGTCTCCAGAGGAAGTTCCTTTCTGACATTTAACATCATCAGGTAGTGGAAGATGTAACTCTAGTAAGAAATCGTCATTAGGATCATCTATTTCATCAAAATCTTTGTTGTTACTGAATTCACTTGTAAAAGTTTGAGAAAATGGCTTGAAGTATTGGATGCCCAGTTTGGCATTATCACTTCTGCTCTCGATTTCTTGATAATGGAAATTTAATTGTATGATACGTTCTTGAAGAGTATTTATATGTCCAATTCAGAAAGAATTAGCTTCGAACTCTTCTGGCAGGTTTTCTGTTTCTTTATGGTCGGCGGGTTTAATTTTCAATAAAGTTATTTCTATTACGGTTTGCGTCAACAAGTGTGTGCGAAGAGCTCTCGCATAATGATGCCCTCGTAATAACTTCGGCCTTTGATTTTGATGCGTGGGCAAGACTCCATATTCCCAGTAATTCCCTCTCTACCATAATATAACCGGCTGATCCTGGGAAAGACATTAACAAGCGGAAGACTCTTTCAAATATTACAACTTTTGATAAATCAGGGACACTTCCTTGACTAGCTCTATTAAGACTTTTTTGTGCCGTTACATATATAAGACTTTTTTGTGCCGTTACATACACGATATTGACAAAAATCACCGGACAACCCTTCAAAAGTACATGAACGGATCCGCTGCGTTGTTAAGATGCGCGGCACAGCTGGAAACGGTATAAAAACAAACCTGCAGCTGACCGCGATCATATCGCACTGTGAGGTTGAGTGAAAATGTCGCGGAGGGAGAGAACTGACTTTGAGAAAGGGAAAGATTGTTGGAAGTTATATTAGTGGGTTGTCCAAAAACGAAACCAAGAGGCGTTTAAACATATCCAAGTCAACTGTTTTGAATGTACTGAATAAGTGAAAGACACATGTTATGCTTGAAGTAGCAAAACGTACCGGAACGCCAAAAAAAATCAGTGATAGAGGACGTCGAAGCCTCAGAAGAGTCGTTACAGCTAATCGACGGAGTACTGCACAACATCTCAGTGTACAGATGAGTAAATATGCTGGAACCTCGGTGTGTACACGTACCATTCTCAGATAACTTAATTCCATGGGTTATCGTGGTCGAGCGGCTGCTCATAGGCCTTTCATCTCCACTCGGAATGCTACTCGTCGTTTAGCATGGTGTAAAGAACATTTATCGTGGACCGTAGATCAATGGAAACGGGTCCTATGCACTGATGAATCCTGATACACGATCCATCAGTCTGATGGCCGTGTTTGGGTATAGTGGCAGCCGGGGGAACGCTATTTATCACAATGTACTGTTCCTACGGTCAAATTTGGAGCTGGCAGTGTACTCGTGTGGGGGTGTTGTTTATTGTATGGTCCCGGCCCATTGGTTATCGTGGACAAACCTGTTAATCAGCACGTCTACATCGATATTCTGGACAATTATGTCCTACCAACTCTGTGGCAATACTATGGAACCGAGCCTTGTTTGTACCAGCAGGATAATGCACCGAGCGTAAAGCAAGGACTGTAACGGTGGGGTTTGACGATAATTCCGTATCGTGAGTGGACTTGCCAGCACAGAGCCCTGATCTTAATCCCATAGAGCACCTATGGGATGAATTAGAGCGATTCATAAGAAGTTTGGATCCAAGGCGTACTACTAAGTAACAGTTAGCGGCAGCATTATGTACTGAATGGAATGTCATACCTATCGCTGTGTTCCAAAACCTTTTCGAAAGCATGTCTCGAAGGGTCAGCATGCATTACGGCCAAACGTGGACCGGCACGGTACTAATTTATGTCAATAAATGCTATGTGTTTCTCTTCTATGTGTCCGGTGACTTTTGTCAATATAGTGTATAAGGGATGGTCGAACTTGATGAAGCAAATGCTGTCATTAACTTTCCGACATTTTTGCTGAAAAAGGCAGAACACTTTTGATAGCGTCATTGCTGTCCGCCTTCATATTAAGAAACGGCAAGAAGACAATTTTTGCCAGCATCACATTGCGTTAACTTAATAAAGACTTCCACGAATACACACTACCCAGGAGTTTGTTGCACTTATAAATATTTTGCTCAACCGTAGCAATTCCATGGGCTTAATCAACTACTTGTCATCTGAAAGAGTTCTTAACTTGGACAGATCTTGAATTTCGATTTTCTGCAAAAAAGAAATAAAATAATAATAAAAATATTTCGTCCTGTGAATTATTTTCGCAAGAGTCATCAATTATGAAGATAGAGCGTTCCGATGGCAACGCCAGTACTTTCACAGTAGGCTATCAATCTGGACAAATTTGAAAGATGTAATACACCTGATAACACCCATATGGTGGAATGAGTTCTGACAGTCCATAGTGAGGACCTCAAAATCCTCATTATCAAGTACAAATTGGGAAAAAGCAAGTGCTAAATGTGTTTCCTTATTGTTCGTTACGATAAATGTCATCTTGACTTTGCTGTACGGTATATTGAAACCAAGACGTGATTATAAGCCCACAAGCAACGTGATCCATACTTTCTACGAATATAAACGGCGAACTCGAGATTTACAGGCGAAATTAATGACCTAACTCAAACAGCAGAAATAACTAAATGGCCAAACGAGTCACACTTGATGCCTAAATCACCTTGTACTGTCTTTCTGTCTTTCAAAAAAATTCTTGCAGAAATACCAGTAAGGTTTGAGGGGAAAGAGATTTCACATCGTTAAAAAATCATCAGGCCCCAAGGAATCCATTAGTATTATAACCTTGAGATCATACACAGTCGAGTTACATTACTGTGACAACCTCCTACTTTTGACGTCAACAGCGCGTAGACAATGAAAGAAGGCACGTGTTATAGGCTGGCTTGGAGGGTATATAAGGTGTGCTGTAGGCATTCTGAAAACATATCACTTGTTGCTGTCATGGATAAAAGAAACGATTTATCAAATTTGCAAAAAGCGATGATTATCAGCGTTCGAACCAAGGGTGGCAGTATTTCTGAAAGAGCGCAGTTTGTGAACTGTTCGCGTGCTGCTGTCGTTAAAGTGTATCGTGATTGGAAAAATGACACCGTTACGAATAAGCGACGTGGAAACTGCCGTGCACCACGTTGCATTGATGTGAGAGGTGAACGTCGGCTTCGAAGGTGCGTGAGGGCCGATCGATACGCTACAGGGGAGCGACTCACTGGCCGAATGTACCAGGGGGTTACCGGAAGTGTACCTAAAACGACAGTTCAGCGAACCCTGCTGCGTATGGGCCTTTGATGCAGACGGATGGTCATTTCACCTATGCTAACGAAGATGCTTCGGCAGAAAAGGCTTGCATTTCCTCGGCAGTATCGGAATTGTGGCTCCGCTGATTGGCAAAGGATTGCCTTCTCCGATGAGTCATGTTTTCTGTTTCATCGAACGGATCGACGTTGGCGTACAATGCGAGAAACGTCGAAGAACAAACAGTCTTCAACCAATTCTGGAAGAACACAAGCTGGTGCGGGCATCGTTATGGCTTGCGGAATGTTTTCGTGGCATTTCCTAGGTCCAGCCATACCTGTGGAAGACATTATGGACCGAATTCGTTATGAGTCCATCCTTGCATATCACGTACACCCATACATGCTAATTGTCTTCCCTGGGACGGATGGGATCTTCCAGGATGACAATGCGACGTGTCACACAGCTAGAAATGTCCGCCAGGGATTGGAAGAGCTCGATGAAGACTCCAACGTACTTCCCTGGCCACCTAATTTCCTAGACTTAAATCCAATTGAGCATCTGTGGGACCACCTCGATCGCTTTGTTTGCTCTATGGATTATCCAACACGCACCCTCATGCAGCTGTCAGATGAACTGCAGTCAGCATGGCTCCACATACCTGTGAACACCTTACAGGACTTTAGTGAGTCACTCCCTGCCCGTCTATCTACTGTCCGCACTGCACACAGCGGTTAATCTGGATATTAGCTGGTGGTCACAATAATGTGACTCGACCGTGTATATCCGCCTTCATAATGGTTGCTGTTGCGTGAACTATTTCCATTGGCTCGTCCTGTTCGTTAGTTTATTTCGCATCGCACGAGGATTGTGTTGCTATTTTATGGCCTTCTCCTCGAACGCATGCAACAGTGTGACTTTGTGCAAGTATCAATAATTATATACTGTCCTCCATATTTATCAGCGTTTTAAATACATTTTTAGATAAGACGTACTCTTTCACTAATTCTAGCGGGTCACTCAATAAAAAACTAGCACTCATCATATTATTCCGTGTGAGAACACACGCGTTCAAATGCTGAACTTAAATCGGTCACTTCTGGTTTACTTCTCTTCTGGTTGGACCTTAATGGTCTGAACATGTCCTTAAAGAATCTTGGTCGTACCCCAAAGATTCTAGATTTTACCAGATTACACCAATCATCTTTCCTTTTCACGAGACTCTTTCAGAGTAAAAGGGCGCACCATATTAATTTCCCTTCTCGTTTTGGCCTTTAATTTTTTCTTTTTTTCTTCTTCGATACCGCAGTTCTCTTTACAAAACAAGCAACTATGACGAAGTAAATTTCTCCGTCAATTTTGTCCACGCCGGAGCTCGAACCCGGGTCCCTTCATTCCGGAATAAGTCACTCTACCAATTGAGCTACGTGGACGTTCGTTCTGACTGCTATCTGCCTTTATGTCGTGTGCGTCCTGCTGGCAGGTACGTCACATCTACCTCCCCCGAAAGAAGGCCGGGAGCATGGCCCACGGGTCAGCCGTGACCATGAATCGTCGCAGGCAGCCATCCGCTGTGGAACGTGCACTTGAGAACTCCCAGTCAATCTGGTGTGTGGAATGCAACGTCACACACATTTATTTTTCGAAGCGCTGGAGAAGGGAAGCTCTTATTTTTCCTATCTCGCGGTGTGGAAAGAACATCACACCATTGCGAGATTTTGAACGGCCGGGTCATCCGTCCCTGTTCGGGCGCCATTATAACGAAGTAAATTTCTCCGTCATTTTTGTCCACGCCGGGGCTCGAACCCGGATCCCCTCATTCCGGAATAAGTCACTCTACCGATTGAGCTACGCAGACGTTCGTCCTGACTGCTATCTGTCTTTATGTCGTGTGCGTCCTGTTGGGCAGGCAAGTCACACAACGATCTTTGAATAAAAAGTTTCATTGGATTTCAGTCTACTTTTCAATGGGATGTTTCCTTTTGCTTGAAATAGCTTTTTCCCATAGCTTTCAAAGTGCTTTCTGGTGTGTAGTTTTTTCCGGCACTCCTTGTTAACCGAAAATTTATATATTTCTTGTAATTTGCGTTACTTTTCATCTTCTCTTGTTTTACTGGCCTTCCTTAGCCCATATATCCCTCTTGAAACAAAAACCGTAGAGCCCTCCAAGAGGATACCTTCACAAATGAAACACAGTGCACTAGTTTCCATTGTTCCTACACTGACGGAAAAAAATCCCAACACCAAGAAGGGGTTGTGTTAGATAAACGACAGTTGGTAGGCGGTGAGAGTACATCTGTAAGATGACGTCTATGCAAATTTCGCGCTCGGCGCATACGTGTGGCGCTAGTAGCGCCCCTCGGAACATTCAAAGCAGGTTTGCTGTAAATACGCGCTGTAACGTTCGTGAGCGTTAGTTATCGTTGAGATTCGACGTAGTGTGTTGATGTTAGTCAAGAATGCCTTTAAGAAGACGAAGAAGCCATTATCAACAGCTCACGGAGTTTGAACGAGGTCGTGTAATAGGGCTACGAGAAGGTTTATTTTCTTTCCGCAATATTGCAGAACGACTTGGCAGTAATGTAGCCACTGTGCATGATTGTTGGCAGCGGTGGTCAAGGGAAGGTACTGCCTCAAGAAGACCGGGTTCCAGCTGGCCACGTGGCACTACTGAGAGGGAAGACCGCCGTGTACGGCGTATGGCCGTGGCACATCGTACCGCGTCTGCGGCAGCAATTCGAGCAGCAGTTGCCACCACAGTGACACAGCGAACTGCTACAAATCGGTTACTTGAAGGACAGCTGCGAGCCAGACGCCCTGTAGCGTGCATTCTACTTACTCCAAACCACTGCCGTTTGCGACGTCAGTGGTATCAAGCTAGAGCTCATTGGAGGACGGAGTGGAGATCTGTTGTGTTTTCTGATGAAAGCCGATTCTGCCTGGGTGCCAGTGATGGCCGTGTGTTGGTTAGAAGGAGGCCAGGTGAGCGCCTGCAACCAACTTGTCTGCGGCCGAGACACACTGGACCTACACCTGGAGTTATGGTCTGGGGAGCAATTTCCTATGACAGCAGGAGCACTCTCGTGGTTTTCCTACGCACCCTGACGGCACAGTTGTACGTCGGTCTGGTGATTCAACCTGTTGTGCTGCCATTCATGAACATCATTCCAGGGGTGTTTTTCAACAGGATAACGCTCGTCCGCATACCGCTGTTGTAACCCAACAAGCTCTACAGAGTGTTGACATGTTGCCGTGGCCTGCTAGATCACCAGATCTTTCACCAATCGAGCACGTATGGGACATCATTGGACGACAACTCCAGCGTCACCCCAACTAGCATTAACCGTCCCTGTATTGACCGACCACGTGCAACAGGCATGGAACTCCATCCCACAAACTGACATCCAGCACCTGTACGACACAATGCATGAACGTCTGCGTGCTTGCATTCAACATTCTGGCGGTTACACTGGTTATTAATGTACCAGCATTTCACATTTAAAATGGCTCTTCTCGCGCTTACAATAAGCTGTGATCTTGAAACCTTAATCGATTAAATATGTTACCTATGCAAATGTATTGCCGCCATTTCATTCCTCTACAACTATTTTTTCGTGGTGTTGGGATTTTTTTTCCGCAAGTGTATGGTACTTTCGTGCCAATCTAATTTTAAGACGAATTTCTAATAAACTCAGTGGACAAAACATTAAAGATATCTACCTAATAGCGTGTTGGTCCTCCTTTAGCGTGAATAACAGCATGTAAGGTCAGGTGATACGTAACATCACAGCCTCTCCTTGACAAATGTCAACCCCGCCTTCTCGTGGTGCATCCTGTTCTCACTAAAGGGGCTCTGACGACCGCCAATAGCGGTATAACTATACCATCGGGATTAGAGGAAATTCTATCCCACACTCACCAACCCGCTTGGCCAGCGTGGTGAGTTATGGCCAAACCCCTCCAAAATGATTCCACAACTTAAATCTTGGCCCTCAGTCTCCGGCAGCTGGAATGTACCTGGCCAAGGCAGCGGCCAGTGCGACATGAAGGCAGAGGGTGCTAAGAATCCCCGGAGGACCGGACTAGGCTGCCATCTGATGCTGACCTTGGCTACGTACAATGGACGCTCCCTATCTTCTGATTCAAGGCTTCTTGAATTGGAAGAGGAACTACAAAGGATCAAGTGGGACATCGTGGGGCTAAGTGAGGTAAGGAGAAAAGGAGAAGATCTCATTGAACTGAAAAGTGGACATCTCTTCTACTATCGTGGGACAGATACTGGCAGAACTAGTGGTGTTGGATTTATAATAAACAAGAAACTGAAGGATAAAGTTGTAGAAGTTGAAAGTTCCTCTGACAGAGCTGCACGACTTGTTATCCAACTCTCGAAAAGATACCAGGCTCAGATTATTCAAACTTATGCACCCACCACAAGTCATCCTGAAGAAGAAATTGAAGAATTTTATGAGGAAATTTGTCATCTAAATAATAAAGGTAAGCAGCACTTGAAAATAATTATGGGAGATTTCAATGCAAAAATAGTGCAACGGCAACACAATGAAACTTCAGTAGGTAAAAATTCGGTCACGGCAACAGAAACCAGCGTGGAAATACTCTCGTTGAGTTTGCAGAGGCAGAAGGGTTTTTCATCTTGAACTCCTTCTTCAAGAAAAAGCCACACAGGAAATGGACATGGAGACATCCAAATGGGACGACAAGTGAAATTGATTTTATTATGTGTAACAAAAAATTCGTCATAGAAGACTGCAGTGTGCTGAACAAGTTCAACACAGGTAGTGACCATAGATTGGTGAGATGTAAGATGCACCTCAACACTAAACTTGAACGTGGCAAGCTCATAAGACAAACCAAATCTATTGACATAACCAACCTTAAAAAACACCATAATACCTTCAAGTTGGAACTGAAGAACAGGTTCTCTGCTTTAGAAGGCTTAACATCGGAAGAAGTGGACATCTCTGAAGTTAACAGAAAAGTAACCAAAGCTCTTATGGAAACAGCAACAAAATTAGCTGGGTCTAAAAAACAAGTTGCATGTAAATAAATTATCAGGAAAAACGAAAATGTTGATGCAAAAAAGAAGAGAGATGAGAACAACTAAAGAAGATGTGACTTCCAAAGTGGAATATATAGAGCTATGCAAGACAGTAAGAAAAAGTATCACTGAAGACGTAAGAAAATTCAACTGTGAACTAGTGAGGAAAGCAATTGAAAACAACCAAAGCCTAAAGATAGCAAAGGGACATCTCAGTAAGGGAAGAAAACAGATTATGGCACTGAGAAAAGAAGATGGTTCTGTAACAAGAAATAGAGGCGAAATTTTGACAAGAGTGAAAGATTTCTACTCCAAATTATATGAAAGGGATGATACATGCACTCCAGACATCATGAAAGATACCAGTACCAGAGTTCCTCCAGTCCTTCCAGCAGAAGTTGCACATGCAATCAAGAACATGAAGCGGGAAAAGCTCCAGGAGAAGATGGAATTACTGTAGACATCATACAAGAAGCAAGTGGAGAAATCGAAACAGTACTCGCCCAAATTTTCACTCGTTGCCTTAATGAAGGAAAGATTCCTGAGAATTGGAACACCGCTACAATGATCCTGCTACATAAGAAAGGTGACATTGAGGATCTCAGAAACTACAGACCTATCAGCCTCCTATCAGTAGTTTATAAAATCTTCACTAAAGTTCTTTCACACCGCTTGAAGGTAACACTGGACATGGCTCAACCGAGAGAACAAGCTGGATTCAGGAGTGGCTACAGCACAATAGATCATATCCACGTGCTGAGAGAACTAATTGAAAGAGCGAGGGAATATGAACTTCCATTGTGCATGGCTTTTATAGATTATGAAAAAGCCTTTGATTCGGTGAAACCATCAGCAGTTACAATGGCTCTGAAAACCTGCGGTATTGAAGATGCATACATTAATATTATTAATAACATCTATGAAAATGCAAGTGCAAAGATTCGGCTGTTTGAAAATACAACACACGTAAAAATTGGAAAGGGAGTGAGACAAGGTGACACCATATCTCCGAAGCTCTTTAATGCCACATTGGAGGGTGTTTTTCAGTCGCTGAGCTGGGAAAACAAGGGGATAAAGATTAATGGAGATTATCTAACCCACCTTCGTTTTGCTGATGACGTAGTCATTTTTGCAACTACCCCATCAGAGCTGCAGAGTATGATCCAGGAACTTGCTGACAACAGTAAAGAAGTGGGATTAAAAATGAACTTTCAGAAGACAAAAGTGATGTTCAATGCTTTTACAAGAAATGAAGATTTATCGATTGATGGAGAAAAGCTGGAGATAACAGACACGTACGTTTATCTTGGACAGCAGATATCAAGTGAGGGTCACATTGATGAAGAAATTAATCGGCGTACGAAACTTGCCTGGAGAGCTTTTGGAAGAAACAGCATAATTTTCAAGAGCAATATGCCAGTATGTCTTAAAAGAAAAGTGTTTGATCAATGCATCCTTCCAGTGCTGACGTATGGTGCAGAGACGTGGACCTTAACTAAAAGGGACATACAAAGGCTGCAGACAACTCAAAGCAGCATGGAGAGGTGCATACTTGGTGTAACCAGGAGAGATAAGAAGAGGAACTCGTGGATCCGAAAAATGACAGGAGTGGAAGACATCATGATCAGAGTTAAATCCCTGAAATGGCAATGGGCTGGACATACTGCCAGAAGGACAGATCATCGATGGACAGCCGAAATTTTAGATTGGATTCCAAGGGACAGGAAAAGACCCAGAAGAAGACCACATGGGAGATGGGTGGATGAAATTCGAAAGTATGCAGGGGTGACATGGAGGAGACTGGCACAAGACAGACCGTTGTGGAGGAAACTTGGGAGACCTTCGTCCAGCAGTGGATTGATAATGGTTGACAATGATGATGATGATGACACGCCAAGGCATCGACACCACCAGATTTCGGAGGTAATGTCAGCCATGCTTGTTGCAGCATTGTCCACTGCTCTGCCTGAGACGTCGGCCCAGGATACATTGGCCTGATGTTCCACTCTACGACATCCCAGACACCTTCATCACGGTTCAAATCCAAGGACCTTGTGGGCCACTGGATGGTTCCAAACTTTAGATTAGTATTAATCGAGCCATGCCTGGGTAGTTACGGCCTGGTGGAGTGTCGCATTGTCCTACTAAAGCAGAACACCGGCCTCAGGATGCGAAAAGACCATGAAAGCGTGTAGGCTATCATCCAGCATATGTTGGTAGCGCGCAGCGGTTAAGGACCTCTCCAGACACATTGAGCAACCTAATGTGTTTCATGAGATAACTCCCAAAACCATCGCAGAGCCACCACGACGTTGAACAGAGCCGACCTGGCACGACTATGCCATGGTCTCTTGCTGTCGACGCCACGCTCGCACCCTCCTGTCAGCCCGGTACAGCTGAAAACGCGATTTATCTGGCCACACGATGCGGCGCCACTCTCCACAGGGAACGTTTTTATGTTCCTGGACAGGAGGGGCATAATTTCCGATGACAAGCAGTCCACATTGGCCCACGATTAGGGCGTAGACTCCCGTAGCTTAGCGTATGCAATGCGCCCCTTTCCGTTCGGTCGCTGATGATGCTTGGGATTCCGACAGTTAACCTGAATATGATTTACGCTGCCGTTGTCAATCGGTCGGTCTACAAACCTGGATGATCTGCTTCAACCCCGGTCATCAATGGCGTGTGGTCGGCCACCGTTTGCTCTCTGGACTCGTCGATGATATACGCGCATTACACCATTGATACTGCTGCCCTCGGGAACCCTGGGATTCTTACCACTTGGGCAATATAGAAATGACCCATCTGTCCTGCGCCGACAATGCGTCCACGATCAAAGTAGCTTAGATTGCCCATGTTATCACCCGTTTACCCATGTTCGACAATTGCGATACACTGTTCGGAAGCCCTGCTGTCTGCCTATTTATCGCCTGCGTTTGGTTTGGGTCTGTTCCACTCTGCGCACGGTATGCCCATGTCAACTGTCCACCACCCCTATCTCTAATATTTTGTCTACTGAGTGTGTATTCATAGTCTTTAAAAAGATCGTGTGCAAATTTGCGTGCGAGCGACTGGGGCTAAGAAAAATACAAAGAACAGTGAAATTTATTTTATTCTGGTTTTGGAATACCGTCTCTTCTCGTGTTACTGTTGCTCCAATCTTTGCGTTCCTGGTGTCATTTTACGTGAAATTCTACATTCTACAAAAATGTCTATTGTATCGTATGCGATAGGTATTTTTGTAGCAAATGACGAACGGTTTCGTAGAAAAATACGAAGAAATAGCACAACAGCGTGGCTCGTCAGCCAGTTTCTTAAGATATACAACTCGGATCACCTTGGACGTTTTGACGTTTTGTATGTAACTTTTTTTTGTGTGTATTATAGGGCTTCTAGTAGCACATTTGTACCTAAAATAATTTTGGTCCAAATTTGTACCTGATTTAACCTAAACTCGTGCTAAACTATTGAGAAAATGGTACAATTAACACTTCTGTCGTTACTTCATTGTGTGCCTGTAAATAATTTGTTGTTTTCTGTTTTGCTTGACCGCAGGAACGAATTTTCGGTTGTCTCAGCTACTGATACAACTAGATTATGACTAAAGCAAATTTGCTCCAGTAGTTGGAAATATTTGCCATTTCTATTTATTAAGCGGTACAGTAAGTGCTTGTGTATGGAAATCAGCAGTTGTTCAAATGAAATGGTATTCATTCAGTATTAACGAATATTTTTCATCTGTGTGTAACCGAATATCTTCTTAAAACCTGTTTCAATTTTTTTACAGTGAGTAAGCATGATTCATTGAAAAATACTGGAACACTCGCTCTTGAAAAATGTGAGGTGTGTTCCAACTTTGAATACTATATAGCGGGCATGCTTTCGGCTCAAGCTGAGAGCGTTATAAATAATGACTTCGTTCAGGGGAACAGTGATGTCACTCGGCAGAGAAGTTTGTAATTCTTTAATTCAAAACTGATTTCACTGATACAATACTCTTTATTTCACAAGTATAGCACGCTTGCACAGTGACTTAAGACCTTAATTTTAAAGTACGTCCAAGAGCATTCGATTTTAAAATTTCTGTATCATATCTCTAACATTGCAAAAACCTGTCCGAGTAATAATCACAAAAGAATTTAGCTCAGTTGGTATTTTTGCTGTTCTAGTTGCGCAACTCTCCGGCGAAACTAAAAGCAACACAAAGTTGCAGAACACTCGTACCAGTTTGTTTTAAGCTTTAAAGTTTTCACTTGTCTCCAGTGTTTATTATAATTTTTTGGTTTTGTAGTTTTTTTACCTGGGTTTAGAGATCACCGTGAGTGTCTAGTCGATAAGAAGCCGCCCATCCCTCATTTGAGAACCCTGGTTTCTGATCTAGGTCCGTTGCACAATCGCCATTCTTATGCCTCATCCGGGACACAAGCAAGAGCCCAGCTCCGGCAATCAGCCAGAATTCCGCGTCTCTGACCATTTGGCCACAACGACGGTGTTTAGAAGACGACACGCTACCAAACTGAGGCTAAAATAAGTTGCCTGTCCCTTATTAATAGCCTGTAGCTTCAGCCAAAGAAAGGAAACAGTTTAGTATGGAGAAACACAACCACCCTGTCTTTCTCGTTTGTAATACCTAAGCTCAGTGGTTTAAAGATCCAGAAACGCATTTTCTAGGATAAGTCTCTGCCCAAAATTTTCACATCACGGTACATATTATAAATTCAAATATTTTTGCAGTACACTTTGCAGAATCCTTTTTTTCCTTGTGATTGTATTTTTGCGTTTTACATTCTAGTTAAAAAATTAGAACTCTCATTGAAATTGTTTTGTGTAACAGCCTCAAAATGTTTTGTATAACAGCATGCACTGCCCTTTAAAAATGTTTTGTATAACAGCATGCACTGCCCTTTAAAATGTATCCGAACACCCTGTTATTATGTTTTCATTTTCCCATTGATGCATCTATTTCAGGCAAGTGTATAAAGGCTTTTGAGTAACAGAACAGACGTTCTTTGTGCTCACTATGGATGTACGATCACACGAAGTACAGATCATGTGTTAACATGGGAACAAAAGCCTAACACTCCCGACAGTAATTAGCAGTCTCGTCTTGCACTGTGCAGTGAATGACAGCTGACTCCAGAGTGAATGACAGCTGACTCCATAGCTGACTCCAGAGTGATGATATAGTGTTTATTAAGTGACTAATCACATACCTTACTAATTTGAGATAAAACGAGTTTTTGTGACTGTGAAGGGTGCCTACAGAACGTCACCTGCTGTAGTCCATTGTAACAAAAATGAAGTCCATCTTAGGTAATGTGATGGAATTTCTCATCATATGCTCCACGACCTTTGGTACTTCTGCTGGGCACGATGAACGTGGAACCTTACTTCAACGTTTTAGGCAGTTTCATACTCCCTATAATATGGCAGATCTTTGACATTCATGATTGTTTCAATGCGATAAAGCTTCCAGCTGTGCAATCAGTTCCGTTTGTGTTCACGGTCGTGAAGGAACCAATATTGGCTATCTCATAATTCTTACTTTCCAAGTACTGGAAAATTGGGTGTGGGTGAGAACATTATATTTCATGTTAGTAGCTGAACCAGTCACAGTTCTGAAGAATAAAGAAGTTCCCGTACTTGCTGCAGCCTATCATTCGTTGGTAGAATGTTTATTAGATTTTTACGCATTCTTCTTATCACAGTTCCATTTTTCTTACACGCTGTTATGGTCCTGTGGTCCAATTGTCATATCTATAATTCTCTCCGATTATCTTTAACACATCCGCATTTCATTGAGGTACTTTAGCTTGTATTTTTGGAAACGCAATTTTTATATCGAGGTATGTGCTGAAATGAAGTACTGACAATCCTGATCGAGATTTTTTAAATACTATCTCTTTAAATTCTTGACAATGACGATCGAAGATAAATTTTGTTCACCCAAATAAGTAGCTCCAATTGGTAAAAAAATATTTATAGCTTTTTGTCCAAACAATAGAAACTCCCTTTTTTTAACCAGCCAGAATTGAGGTAAATGAACATCTTTCTAAATTTGAAGAGTCTGCGCTTTAAGTCAAATAGCTCTTACTTTTTTTCATATAAATCAATTACCAAAGTGTCTGATAATAGTGCAAGTTTATTTGAAACACCGTCGAACTGTTTAATGTGACAAACTTCGAAATACTAATGAAGCGTTTTCCCAAGAACGTAAAAGCGGTCCTTGACCAATTACAATTTTCTCTTTTCAGGATTTGAGTTACGGTCCAATGAAAAATCGCAGTTGCACCGATTTTCATTATATATTTCTCCGCTGAATTTTAGCTTTGAATCAATCAAGGACACATTTTAAAGTTTCATGTTTCAAATTAAATTGTTATCAGGTGCTCAAACACATTAGAACAAAACAGGCCAGCTGTTGCGCTCAAAATTTGTTCTTCAACATTCTGCAAAACTCAGGATCATTTGAAAATTGAAAACTGTTCGCGTATTATTAATCCCAGTTTAAACTCTCAGACTCTTAACATTTTTGACCACTAACGACTTCTGTAAGCAAAGTTACAAAAGTGGAAAAAGGACATGGCCAAACATGCTTTAATTTTCGTATATTGACGATTTTTATAGTATCGTTTGATGTGGATATAAAATCTAAAAGCAAATGTTTGGCACGAGAGCTTCGCTATCAATAAAACTACGTGTTATTCGAATCTCAGAATTTTCCGAATCTCAGGATATTTCTTCCTGCATAACCTTTACCAGCTGTATAACCTTTACCTGCGCTTAGATACCTTATATTTTTTCGACAGGATTTTGTTTGTTTCAAAATGTTCTTTAATTATTTTAAGGATACGTTGTATTGTATACATTGTATTGTTTTTGAAGTTCCTTGCTGCATAAAGAATATTTTTGAAGTACTACTCAGCATATCTGAGGAGTACTTCAAAGAACATTAGTCTAGTTTAGTACAGTTAATAAAGTATGGATGTACCAAAATGTGAGGATTTTCATTTCCAGATGCTGCTGTTTTCATATTAGTTGATATATCGTCAGTGTTATAGATGCTGCTGTTTTTTCATATCAGCAGATATGTCGTCAGTGCATCTTCTGCATTTGCTTTCCAAGACGAATAACTATTTCTATTTCATTTGCTTCAATGGAACCTGCATGGTTTAACAGTTTTCACTCAAGCTGGTGAAATGAGCGATTCTACAACTGTGTGTCATATTTTTGAACTCGGTCTGATACCGTGACTGGTTATACCATGAAAGAAATTAATACTTGCTGAAGTTTACAAAAGTTTTGTCAGAAGAATATCTTGTAGAAGAGTGCCAAAATTGTTTACCATTGTTAATTTGACAGCTTCTGCAGTCGTACGAATCATTTGGGCAAACGAAGAAATGAATTATTGGGAAATAAAATAAATTTCGAAATATTACGTCTTAAAGTTCTTACATGGATTTCTGTTTCTGTTTCTTAAATTCGCTGGTTTTTTTATTTTCTTGAACAAAATTTTCCTTTATACAGGTCCATATCTATAAAAATAATTCCATTATACAGGGTCTATGAAATTAAACAAATTAAATATCTATGATGATAAACATTGAGATTTATGTGGGCAATATTTATTGAGCTACACGTCAATAAGTAGTGTCCTTCAGTATGGCGTCTGGCCGCCATGTTTGCTCACACAGCATGCCAGACGTCTCGGCATGGAGTTGTACAGGTTCCTAATGATGTCCTGCGATAAGCCATTCTATGCAGCTCGAATCTTCTCACGCAGTTCCTGCAGATTTTGCGGTACGGCTGGACGGTGGATTGCGCGTCCAATTGCATCCCACACATTTTCAATCAGCGATAGGTCTGGCGATGAGGCTGGCTCTGGCAGAGTGTCAGTACCTTGAAGCCAAGCTCTCGAGACAGCAACAGTATGCGTACGAGCGTTGCACTATTGGAAAATCGCACCGGAGTGAGCGTTCAGGAAAGGTAGGGCCACTGGTTACAGGACCTCATTAACCTAATGTTGGGCTGTCACACTGCCTGTAATGAACACCAAAGGTGATATGGCATCGTAGGCAATTTCACCCTACACCATGAAACTAGGCCTTCTGGACGTGTGACGCTCGACATTGAACCGTTCACCTTGGCGCTGACCACGATGCCTCCACACACAAATTCATTAGTCGTCTCTTCCAAGACAAAAACGGGACTCGTCACTGAAGATCACCCGCTGTCATTCTGAGTGGATCCATGACAGTCTGGAACGCCACCGTTGGAGACTTTGGCGACGATGCAATGGCGTTAAGGGCAGTCGTCGTAGTCGCCCGGACCCTTCCTGTCTCTGCTGCGTGTGTTGTTCTATCCATCGCCGCCAACAACGTGCTGTAGTGATATTTTCACGACCGGTGTGGCACGCAATACGGCGATAAGACCATCTCGCTTCCCGGAGCCCTCCGATCCTGTCCTTCTCGAACTCCTCCAACTGCTCGAATTGCTACTGAACTTTTCTCAGAGGCATATTTCACTTGCAAAGGATACAACCAACACAACAGCACGAGTCAGAATGGCAAGCACGTGCAACGGGAAGACCTTATATAGCTCGTCAGGCACAGCTCTACGGCCCCTCCTTGCTTGCGTCACATGCGCGGCCGAGCGTGATACTTGAATCATTTTCATGTCTCACGATGTCAAACCTACCCACGAAGTTTTATTCCTATCGGTTGCTTCCTTCTGCGTGCAACTATTTTTTTGACGATGAGTGTACAAAAAACATATTTTGTCCATAAACTTCATGGCACAGCTGCCGCCCTTTTACCGGAAACCACTGAATCTTAGCACGGCTGTACAGAAGATCTGCCCATTCGCCCACGTGGTAATTAACTCTAATACCAAATTTGCATCTGTTTCCTTCTTTGTTTTATCTCTTATGAATAACTGACAATGTCTCAACAACCATTCCTGAAAATTTGTTGCGAAACTGTTAGAATGTTTTCAAGTTGCGGGAGACGAACAACCAAGTAGTGTAAGACATCAACGTAGGTTCAGTAAAATCACATACGTATATCATACGCGATGTAACAGGAACATACACTGATTTGGCAAATTATTAGGAACATCCAACAGCAATTGCACACATGCCATCCTCACTTACGTACTCAACTATGACGTTGAGTTGGCTTTACAAATAGCTCACTGCAAAAGATACGTGTAAGAAGTATAGATAGCGGCGATATGGAAAATAATCGTGATCTAATCGACTTTGAAAGATAGATGATAGCAGGTGCTAGGCGCGCAGGTGCAAACATCTGGGAAACCGCTAACCTTCTGGGCTGAGCAAGAACAAACATTCGGGTGTACAATGAAGGGGGCACAAATAATAAAATAAGAAGTCGGGAGTTTTTCCTGTGGAAGGAAACGACTGATTGATGTTCGGGAGCAACGAAGGCTGGAGAGGAATATACGAGGCAATAGGCGAGCTTCATCGCGACAAGTAATCTACAGTCTGTTTACATGGCGCGAATTGGGTTCCTTAATACCTTTGACTTCAATGCATATATTAACACCATATTTACTTATGGAAGTGAAACGTGAATTGTCATAGAACGACAATGTGAAAAAATAAGAATATGGGCAAGAAAGTTAGAGAGAAGAATGTTGGGAATAACAAGAAGAAACAGAGTTAGAAATGTACTTACAAGAGAAAGAATAGGAATAAAAGATATTGTAAAATTAATAAAAGAATCAAAGTAGATATGGGCTGGACATGTTGGAAGACTGAAAGATGAAAGATGAACACGATTAATAACAGAATGGCAACCGAAAGATGGAAAGGGACGAAGGAGCCGCCAGAGAACCAGATGGAGAGATGACCATCAGAAGTTCAGAGGTGCTGAATAGTGGACTGAGGCTAAAGATCAAGGAAGTTGGAAAAGACTGGGCAAAGCCTTTACCCTGCACTGGGTACCAACAGGCTAAGAAGAAGAAGAATACCTTTCAAAGAGCATTTAGATGCCATGAGGTATCTTAACATCCCTGCTGATGAGGTACGCACGTTGTGTTTCCTGATGGAGAGAGCTACTTTCAGCAGGATAATTCGCCATGTCGTAAGGCTCAGATCGTCATACAGCTGTTCCAGCAATAGGACAATGACATCAGTTTGCTACAATAGCCCCCACAGTACTGATAATCTGACCCAATTGAACATTTGTTAGATGAAATTGACAGAGCCGTTCGTAGCAGCGATCTCCCTTCCAGCAAATATTCGGAAATTTACGGATACCATAACAACCGTATAGCTCATCGTACCTGCAGAACTGTATCAACACATCGTTTAATTCATGCTATATCGAATCAATACTGATTTGAAGGCCAAGGGCTATCCAACGCATTGTTAGGTAGGTATTCCTAATATGTTACTACTTCATTTTACATTGCGATCTAAAATTGTTGGACCGACACTACTTATTCAAAAGGCAAGTTAAGTGCCAATAAAAGCACCAAATCAACTTCTGTTCCACGCATTCTGAATTCAAATATAAGAAACAAAATATCAAAAGTTTCTGATAATGTCATTCCGTGATTACCCTGAATGCAAAAGCTTTTTTAAAAAGTGCCACTTTATCTACACGGAAATTAGTGAAATAGGTTCTATACATTAGCGCACAGATTCGGCGGATTTGTAGTAGATACTTTGTGAATCATGAAAGCATGCCACCATGTTTTACTTTTCTTGAGACTTTAAAAAAGAAGTAGATCCATAAAATGCGTTAAGTTATGTTAAGAAATTAGTGAACACATGAAAAACACTGCACTTAGATTAAAACATGTATCTTCAGTGAAAGAAAGATGCTAATCAATGTGTTTTCATTAAATACCCATGCCTAGAAGATAATGGACTTCTGGCTGTCCCTATCCTCTGCTTTTCGAATACAAAAAAAAAAAATTTCAGCAGGTCGTCTAGATTTTTTTTTCAAGGCAACCGATTTGAAACTTTCGAAATCAATAATAGCTGATATAACTCAAAGATTGCAGAACAAGAATGCTAGCAAGGAAGTAAAAATAGACAAGCACCATCCTGTGGTGATTACCTATAGATAATCACCTCAGGAATTTAGAAGTCACTACATTCTCCCACCCGAGCTGAACAAGTGAAATTTTCGTCACAGAATTATAGTACTCAAGCACTTATCATTCCTGTGAACCCCAAATGCAATTTACAGATGCACACTCTACGACGTTCTTACATTTACTTTCAATCAGCACAAGGAGTTGCTATGGAGCAGCAAATAGCTATTCTCTAACCAATTAGGGATTCATTGAGGCGCAGGCTTTCTGTATGTCTTTCATTTATATTTATTTTATATCCCTAGAATCAGAAATTATTAATAAGGGATGCGCGGCCTTAAATCTGATATCTTTTTCTGATAATTTACATGAATACATACTGACCGTTTGGAACTTTTATGTACATGTGGAAGAGTTATGAACACATACTTTTAAGGAAATGGTTTTTTCCGACTGGTCCTACCCAAAGCCGTGTTTTAAATAATATTGATAACCTATGTCATGAATAAATCACGGCAAAAGCACTTCTCCTACGTCTGCTGCCTTGAAAGTTAAATTGGAAAACGTCATCATTTAATTGAAAGTGTTTACTATCATCGTTCAGACAAAGATGGATTCCCCTAACACTGATACATAGTGAATATACCTTTTTTTATACTAAAGGCACCTATGAAATACTTTTGGAAGACATGTATCATATATAAAAAATATATATACATGTCTTCCGAAAGTATTTCATAGGTGCCTTAATATATTTTCGGATTTCAGAATACGATTTTCTGTTCAAAATCATTAGAATTATATGAAGGAACGACAAACCAAATGTTGTTCTGTAGTCTTAAACGCTTTCTTTCTGCTTTCCTATATTGCCAGAAGAAGACGATACAGGCAAAGCACGGTTGTTGTCCGTGCGTTTGGTCCTAATTTTCTTCTTCCCCAGGGATCATTTGGTGTAAATTAATGATAATTGCCCCTCGTATTTGGCGCACATAACAAAAATCATCTATTTTCCGCTATATATTGCTTTCGCAAAATATCTAAACCCTAATATCTTAGTCATGCCATTTAACGACTAATATTTATCTCTTTTAAAGAAAGAATGATTGAAATAGAAGCAGAAACGAGAGAAGTTAAAACACTCAACACACAAATGATTCTGCGAAACAGCACGCA
The DNA here is from genome assembly GCA_039090855.1 of Macrothele yani. NCBI lineage: Eukaryota > Metazoa > Arthropoda > Arachnida > Araneae > Macrothelidae > Macrothele > Macrothele yani. Next base: position 81,413,763 of record CM077002.1, read on the forward strand.
ACAGTGCAAGACTTGTTACTAAGGGGAACGACCATAAGGAAAAAACGAAAAAGGTAAAGTTCATGTATTTCACTAAAAGCCATTCCGAAATTTTGTTTAGTTATACATGTATGTGTGCTAAAAGGAATAATGATCTTTCAGTCTTACTCCTCCTGTGCAGCCTCCTCCGTTTCTTTCTTCCGCTCCCTATCTCTCTCTCTCTCTCTCTTTCTCTCTCTCTCTCTCTTTCTCTCTCTCAGTCTCTCTCTCTCTCTCTCTCTTTCTCTCTCTCTCTCTCTTTCTCTCTCTCAGTCTCTCTCTCTCTCTCTCTCTCTCTCTTTCACTCCTCCTACATTCCGCCCACATTTTGAAAGCGACACGTATAAACGATGAATGGACAACATCCGCTCCCGTAATCGAAATTGCGCAACAATATGCACAAGTTGAGATAATACGGTGCATTCACGAGCCATTATAAATTAACCACTGAATAAATACTCGCTGCAAAGGTTTTACAAAATAAAAAAAGTGTACCACGAAAGTCTGTCCTGAAAAAGTTACTAATTATTGAAGTCGGCAAAGTAGAAATGAGTTTCTTTTGTGCCGGCATAAAAATTACGAAAAAATAAAATGAGGCGCAACCACTGTTCCTGGAATAATGTTTAAATTTCTAGGTTTGCATTCATGCAGTTCCTCCCTTGAGCTCTTTTTAAAAATTCATTCGCTCAAAAGCATCATATGATTAAAGAATCTTCCGTGCATAACATAACATAGCCCACATGAATTTTATTACCTTTATGTGACGTTCAAATTCTTATTCCCGTTTTGTAAAACAATAATATGTAAGATACAAGGGCGGATTTACAGGGAAGTCAACGAAGCTCAGGCGCGGGGATTGGCGATGGTGGAGGGCCTAAAAGATAATGATTTATATACATATATTTTTTTTTAATTTTGTTTCTAGAAAAAGGTAAAAATCATAGAGAGAGGGATAAATCCGCTGTTCTGGGTTTGAGAAGATTTGAGGGCATAGTTCCGCCCGAAATCGAAGTACATCATCGACAAATATGAATTTACTAGCTTAAATAAAGGCTCACTAAATATCGTTTTGAAAGTAATATTACGTAATACTACACTACCACTACAACTAAGCTCAGAAATTAATGCGTTATTTCCGGTCAGTTTTCTTAGAATGTAGTGAACGTTTTGTTCTTGAGTTCGGTGTTTTATATGACTCCCCATCTTTTCTTTAAAATTCTCTTTCTCCCCATTAAGTTTAATTTAAGAGGTAATCACAAGACTGTTATCATATGAGTAAAGAGGCATCGGAAAAGCTGGTTGTACTAGGCACAGGAATAGATTTTATCCATGTTCGGACTATCTCTAAGGGAACTAACAGTCAGTGGTGTGGAATCTGATTATATGCGACCGCAGATCCCACAACGCATGTAGCAGAAATTCCAATTAAAGCCGTACCATAAAATAACCACACGTAACATGTTAAAGTACTGTGGTTCAGTGGTCATCTCTATAAACTTTCCGACTTTTCTTCCTAAACTAAATACTTTCCACTTTTAACTTCAGCCATTTCCGCCCCATCAGGGTATCACAAAAGCTCTCAATATTAAATTTCGTCTTGATAGCTACACTATCTACCAATAAATAATTGGACACCTGTGATAGCAAAGGAAAACGAAGTTTATTCACCTCCAGTAGTTGGTGGAGCCTCCACGAGCGGCGATTACAGCTGCGACCCTCCGGGCATACTCTCAACCAGGCGTTGTACGACGGCTAGCGGTATTTTCTTCCACTCGGCTTGGAGAAGACAGGTCAGTTCCTTCACCGATTTCGGACGGTGGGAGCACCCCTTAAGTCGACGCTCCAACTCGTCCCAGAGGCGCTCGATAGGGACGGGTTATGGTCCAGGCTCTGCGCAGGCCAGTTCATTCGATTAACCCCATTGTCACCATACCAAGCTATGGTGGACCTCGCAACACGACAGGTGGCATTGTCATTCTGAAAGTAACATGGGTCCATCCCGTAAAACTGCCACAACGTAGGAAGCGCATGGTCATCCAAAATGGTGCAGTAGGTCTCGGCGTTGACTCTACCAGGAATTGCGACCAAGGGTCCCGTGCCATACAAGGAGAAACACCCCCATATCATAATTCCCCCGCCGCCGAACTTCACAGTTGGCACAATACATTCCAGCAGGAGGCGTTCTCCAGGCAGACGCCAAACCCAGACCCTGCCATCCGAACGGTAGAAGGTGAACCTTTATTCGTCGCTCCAGAGAACCTGTTTCCACTGTTCAACGGTCCACTGCCGATGTTCTTTGCACCACGTTAGCCGAGCAGCGCTATTGGACTTGGTGATCAAAGGCTAGCGGGCGGCAGCACGTCCATGATAACCAAGCAGATGGGCTTCCTTACGGATGGTATTCATCGAAAGAACACTCTCGGATTCCTGTTGAAACTCCTCGCGGATGTGGCCCATCGATTTGTTGCGGTTCTTCAGAATTTCTCTGGCCAGCACCAGTCTGTCTCTAACTCCCAGTTTTGTGGGTCTGCCAGGTCGGGACACATTCCGACAGTCACCTCTCATCTTCCACTTGCCAATCACGTAGGCCACTGACGATGTTGGGTATTTCAACTCGCTGGATATGTCACGTATGGAACGGCCATTTCTGTGATCCCCGACGATTACACCTTTCTCGAAATCAGAGAGCTCCGAACTGCGTGGCATCTTGCATCCGACTGGTTGCGTTGTTGTTTCCCACACGATATTTAACGGCGGCGGCCATAACGTGTATCAGGACCGCAGATATCGTCGATTGCAGGGCTGTCCAATTACTTGTTGGTAGATAGTGTAAAATTGTTTTTGAGTTATGCCGACAACAAACAATACACACACAAGCACGCACACACACTAGAGACATCACCATGAAAAATAGTCAAATAATGTTCAGGCGAGCCCAAAATGGGTATTTCTGTTGAAATGTGGAAGTCTATTTGTTTTTGCGATTACAATACTTTTTTATACATTAGTGGGAAAGAGCAAAAAATGCACATGTTCTATTTTAAGGATCCCCGGCAAAGTGAGAGGGCCCCAGAACCGATGCTGTGTGCAAGGCCTCGGTAACTCTAAATCCGCAACTAAGATAGCTAGCGAAATACATCTGATTCTTGTATCTACTTTGCACAACGGATATTAAGTGATTGCCACATCGAAGAAGAAGTTCATAAGTATATGAAACATAGCTGGAGTGCTAAACATCTTAAAAGAAAATAGTTAAATTTTCTTTTAAGATGTTTAGCACTTCAGCCAAGTTTTATGCACTTATATTACGTAGTTCTTACTTATGGATCTTTATTAAAAAGATATACAGAGATTCCTGACGACTCAAAGAAGCATGGAAAGATTCATGCTTGGGACAAAAAAAGAAAACTCGTGGGTCAGAAAAATGACAAGAGTGGGTAACATCATGATCAAAATAAAAAGACTCAAGTGCAATTAGGCGGGACATTTTCTTGAAAGAAATGACCGCCGTCGGACACGTAAAGTACTAGATTGGATACCAGTAGTATAGGCTTGATCACATCTGGGCTAAACAGACACGTCACCATTTCGACGATAATGAAAATTTCAGAAGTTGCACATGGAGTATAGAAGTATCAACGGACACCTAAAGTTTCGTTCTTCTAGTTTAACCATAAAATCTTGAAAAAGTTTTCTCCTAGACTGATATAGAGAGCTAACCAATTTTTTAAATGAATCATGACAAATAATACTTTATATTTTTCACTGCGTTTGCAGTTACTTTGAATATAGTCCTTTTGGTTAATTTAGTTATTAATACTGAAACGAGGCCTCACTAGATGTTGATTTAAAACATTCTTCATGCTCTAAATCTGTACATCTTGGACGCAGTCATTATTTTCATCAATGTGGAAGATGGAATGAATGTTTATGACATCCGATACTTTTATCGAAATTTGAAAGCTTATGTAGTTGGTGTACAGTTTCTTGAAAATGAGCTTAAGCGCATTTTTAAAAATGAAGTTTAAGCATCCTAGTACTTGCGTTGTTGTTAGTTCCTTGCAATCAGGGAAGACAACCACCGTCAGAAAAATGATTCATCAAAACATCTACGATTGCCCGCTTAAAAAAAATAAATGGTGTTATTCAGTATACCAACCATGGTTCTTAGAAGAGAAAGACATTGAATTCGTACGCGGAATGCCAACGCTTGATACGTTTGATAATATAGAGCTCGTTGTTATCGATGACTTAAAGAGACTCTCACACAGAGAAACTAGTGTTTCTATTTACCGTGGGCTTACATCATGCTAATGTAAGTGTGATATTAATAATGCAGAACTTGATTCCACGAAGTAAAATAATGCGGGACAAAAGTCTAAACACGCATTATCTTTTGTTTTTCAAAAATAACAGAGTTACAATGCTTAGCTCGTCAAGCTTTTATTCATGTCAGCATACTTGATGGATGCCTTTAAAAAAACAAGGACTCAAAAATTTGGTTATTTACTTCTCGATTTTCGACCTGAAACGGGTGTCAATTTAAGACTGAGAGAGTTTTGTTTTCCTGATGAAAACGGTGTTCACTGGGTTTATCTACCAAAACAATGAAAATTATTTAAAAAATTACCACTTACTAGCACTGTTAAGTAAGTCATCGCCTTTGCAGAGGAAATCTATATTAAAAACTAAGCTTCAAAGGATCAAATTCATTCTATTTGTGAAATCTGTAGTAACATTTTAGTAGGAAGCTTGCCTATCAATTTGCATAAAATAAAAAAGTATAAACATGGTATTCGACAGTTGGCAAATAAAAAGAATCCTCTAGGCAAGAAAAGAAAAATTTTAGCCAGCCAAACTGGTGGATTTCTGCCGTTAAAAATATCCACTGTGTTATCAGTTCTTGGAGTTTAATAGGAAAGCATATATAAAAACTATTGCTCAGAAAATGACTTTAGTTCCTCCTGAGTTGCTTGCAGCTTATCAGTTCCCAAACCCTTCAGTACGTTTAGAAGATGATATTGGATCGCTCTTAGATCAAATTTCGATTCCTGATGATGTAAAAGTTAAACTGCTGAGTCAGCTCATCACTAGATATCAAAAGATTGTTCATTCTCCAAGACCACCTATGTCTGTAAGCATCGTACCTTCATCCGAAGAACAGAAATTAACGTATTCAGATGCTGAGACTTTAAATAATTATGATGACTTAAGTGAAGACCCCATTGCAGAATCGATCGCAGTAACGGTACCTCGCTTACATCAGAAGTTTATTCCACATATTTTATCCATGCTACAAAAGACAAATTTCAAATGGAGCCATAAAGGAGAACTTGCTATTAATGCTGATTCTGTTGCTGGAAGTAATGTCGTACACTTATTTTCATATCTTATAAGAAACCGTAAACATGTTACTGCACCAGTAGGATTTCAACCCGTTTTTGAAGTCATAAAATCAATTAATCTTCCTCTGCAATGGATTGGTAACAAACGACTGAGGGATACGATAAGAACTTCTCCAACTTCGTGATTAAATAGTTCATCTGTGTTTTACGACCCAGTCTCTCCAAATGGACGTACAAGTACTTCGGAAACTTCATTAGCATTGGAAACAAACAGACCTTCACGAAGCAGACATATCACAAGAAGTACATTACCAAGTAAATCAGGAAGTCATTCCCCAGACGCACAATGGCTAAGTTATTGAAATCCCTTTGCTATGATTTTAAACATCCTGTAAGTTTTGGCGGTATTAATAAATTGGCACAAAAGAGTAAGCTTCCGTATAACAAAGTGAAAGAATGGTTAATGTCACAAGACACATAAAACTTGCATAAACCTGTTAGAATTCAGTATTCACGCAGAAAAATCATATCACTAGATCAAGATGAATTATGGCAAGCTGAGTTAGTAAATCTAAAAGCTTTATCGAAGCAGAACAAAGGTGTGAAATATCTTCTAACAATTATCGATGTATTTTCAAAATACGCTTTTGTCGTTCCTTTCAAAAATAAGAAACCTGATTTCGTTTCATCTGGCTTTAGAAAGGTATACAAGAAAAGAAAGCCACATAAATTGCAAAATGACAAAGGAAGTGAGTTTTTTAATAAAAAAGTGATACTTTTTTTCAAAAGGTCTAACATTAAACACTATGCTACTCATAGTAATACTAAGGCAAGTGTACTTGAGGGATTCAACAGAACTTTGAAACAAAAAATGTTTCGAATATTTACTCACCGGTCTTCATATAGACATGTTGATATATTGGAGAGTCTTGTTCATAGTTACAACAATAGTATACATCGCAGTATAGGTATGTCACCTGCAGAGGTTAAGAAACAACACCACTCTCAGATTTTAGAAAAATTGTATGGAAAGAAACAACGAAAAAAAATATTTGTTTTCTCTGTTAATGATCAAGTTCGTATATCAAAAGTAAAACATGTTTTTAAGAAAGGTCACTTACCAGGATGGACTGAATAAATTTTTCTTGTTCATGAACTTGTTCCTTCGGATCCACCAACCTATATAATACGTGATATGCAACGGGACGTCGTTAAAGGAAAATTTTACGCAGAAGAATTGCAAAAAATAAAAAAAAACGAGGAAGATTTGTGGCGCATTGAAAAAATCCTTAAAGTTAAAGGGCGCGGTAAGAAAAAATAATTATATGTTCGTCGGAGCAGATTTCCTGAAAAATTTAATAGCTGGATAAGCGCATCATGGGTGAAGAATTCTATGTAACGTTAGCTAGCACTGCAAGTATGAAGAATTTTCCTGATAATACTCAAGGACATTGCGTAACGAAGCTGTCACAACCACTTACATTATCTGGTACATAGGAAGTAGGTTTAACAGAAATATCATACTTCCTAGAAGCTGGTTTAATAACACTGAAAGTAATGAGTACGAGCTTGTTCATGATGAAGATGTTATGGAAACAGTTGAAGTACGTGGTGCCGAATATAATATACCCTTAATTTCAGACGATAACAACAAAGAGAAAAATCTCTTCGATACTATTAACGAGAATATATGAACAATAGTCAAGACTGATGCTGTCTCGTTTGTGTTACATGAAGACAAGAGGGTAACACTTGATATTTCAAAAAATTATGGTCCACATATCTCCTGAAACTGTTGAAAACCTATTATATATTTCGCATTTACCAATTGAAAGCATAGTTTTTACTGAGTTTCTCGATAGTATAGTTTCTCGATAGTGAAATTCTAAACATGAATTTCACTATCGAGAAACTACAGCTAATTTGTCAAATCAGTTTTTCAAAATCATTGATAAAACTTTAGTTCAAGATAAAGAATACGCTATATCTATTTTGCCAATTAAAGATATCCAAAGTGACAACATATTTGAGAGTATAAATCAAAATATTTTACTTGTACTTAAAGAGAATCTCAAAAAGTGTTCATTAAATGTCACTGAAAATAAAGTAACAGTGACTATACCACAAAATTATGAAATGCATGTGGAGGCAGAAAATGCTCCGTCTTTGTTACATATGCTCAATTTGCCTTTAGTAAATCATGTACTGAGGGAAACTGCTGCTTTTGAATATCATCATGTTACTGTTTTCGACGAGGCTGAGTTCGAAGAAAAAAAAAGAAAACTGTAGAAGTAAAATAAATCGTAACAAACAGAAAAAATTAACATTCCTGTAGGATTATATACGAATCCAAAAGATTTATTTGATGTCGTCAATTATGCAGAATTTAAACTTTTAGCAAACAAGAAAGTTCAAATGTTAATACCCAAACAAAAAACAATTATATTTTGCGATGTATTGAAAGATCTGTTGAGTTTCAAGAATTCTGTTTTTGATGCGCGCACATGCATACGTGATTACGTTATAGAACTGGATGCAGGAATCACTGAAATTTGTGTGTATAGCGATGTAGTTGATTCACATCGTGTGTGTGATGCTGTTGCCCCGCTTTTAAGAATAATTCCTGTTGTGAGCGAGACAAAAGACCAGATAGTAAAACTGTATACATCACCTTTGTATTTTCGTGTAAAGAAAACTTATGTAGATACGATAGAAATTGATTTAAGAACAAGCGGAGGCGGGAATAAAATTTTCACATGTGGCAAAACGTTTCTAGTGTTATGCGTTAGAAGGAGGCTATAAAAACGGAGTTTTTGATGACATCATTATTTCGCATTTGTTTGCTTTGGTGAATGATATATCTATACCTCTGAACATCTTGGCCCCGTTATCAAGATTATCACTTCTTAAGAGAGAACCATGAAGTCGCAAAAGTGGAATTGTACAGATCACTACGCTGGCCAGATTGGTGGAAATTTGTAATTTAGTGAACCATTACATCACCATGGATATGTATTATTTGGCGACATACTACGACATATCAAACCAATTTTTCCAAAAGCAGGAAAATATGTTGGGAAACAATTACTTAGCACAGGAAGAAACGTTATATCTGATTTAGCATATCGAAAGTATTTAAGTGAAGCTGCTAAAACAAGATTTAAAGAAACAGCGGGGAAAATGAAAACTGACGCATTACAAAAGATCGAACAAAGTGGTAGAGGGAAAGCTATAAAAAGAAAACGCAAACCTAAAACGGGTAACAGTTCTGCTGCTAAACGCATGAAAAAACGTTCACGTAAATTGGCTCATTATTATCGAGATATATTTAATTACAAGTATAAGCTATCACGGATTTGAGGTCTTGCCCCTGTCTAAAAAGCGAACTGAAACTATTTTCTACAAGACCTACTCAAGTTGCAATTGAAAATTCAACTTTTGTTGAGTTTCAGCCTATTGCAACTTTAACAGATAAAAGTCCAGTAGAATTTTACATAACTGGAAGGGTTACCAATATTTAGATTTAGCGCATTCCATACTGCACTTGCAAATAAAATTTTTAGAGAAGAATGGTAATAACGTGCCAGAAGATGAAAAAGTGGCAGTAATTAATTACATTTTAAACACAATATTTAATCAATGTTCAGTGTTTTTAAATGACAAGCTTGTACAATAAGAAAATAATTATGCCTATAGAAGTATTATTGAAAGTTTGCTGCTGTTTCCAAGAGATGCTCAGGATACCATGTTATCGTGTTCACGCTTTTATGCTGACACACCATCTGATTTTGATAAGATTGATCCGGAAAATAATCTTAATGCTGGGCTCACCTCACGATTTCAAATGTGTAAAAAGTAAATTAATCGACTCATGCGGAAATTTGCATATTGACCTTGCGTGCCGATCTAAGCTATTACCAAATAGTATAAATCTAAATATGAAACTTTAAAGATCTAAAGATACATTTGCATTAATATTTAATGCAGATAATAACAAAATAGTTATACAAAATGCCTCTTTATTTATACGTAAAGTTGATGTTACCCCCTCTGTTATAATTACGCATGAGAAAGTTTTGGAGAGAGGGGTGATGAAGATTCCTATAAAGAAAATTGATGTGAAGATATTTACCCTTTCAGCCGGATTGCATTCATCCACAAATTGCGAACGCCTTCATCGGTCAGTTACCAACACCATTAATAACTGGGCTTGTTAGTAACACTGCATTTAACGGAGCAATAGATAAAAATCCATTTATTTTTAAAAATTACAACTTAAAGTACATTTGCTTATTAAAGGATAATCAGATGATTCCATCAAAAGCTTATACGCCAAATCATCAACAGGATTTTTATGCGCGAAATTATTTGAGTTTATTTACAGATTTAACAATATTTCACTATGGTCAGAATATCAATATTAGCTACGAGGAATATAAAAATGGTCTGAGTCTTTATGCGTTTGATTTAACTGCAGACTTCAGTTCCGGTTAACTACATTCTAATATTACATCAAATGGTAATCGTTCCATAGATTTGAAGTTTTCTGAACCGCTGCCCGAAACAGTTAACGTCGTAGTTTATGCAGAATTCCAAAATACGATTGAAATTGACAAGTCATGAGGTGTGTTTATCGATTTTTAATGGACACGCTTAGCCTTTGGCGATTAGTGTGCAGTGATCCTGTTATGAGTCCAACATTTCATGGACTATATATCCGTCTGACGGTTTGCCTCAGCATAGAGATCGCTGGTCTTTATTTATTGTAAATTTAGATCCAATGAAAAACAAAAGTTTACATTGAATTGCTTTATTCTTTAAAAATTCTACATGCTATTATTTTTGCTCTTATGGCAGCAAACCTAACAATACGTCTATATTAAAATTTATCAATGAAAATTCTGATAACGTTAAATGGAACAAAGTAACATATCAGACACCTTATTCAGCAAGCTGTGGGTTGTTTTGCTTATATTTTCCTCATACAATGGTTAGAGGAAAAAGTTTTAAAGAACAGAGCCTCATAGACCAAGGCCATAATGAGCAAATGGTGAAAAGGTTTGTCAGTCGTCATCCAAAATTATATACCTGCAAGTTAAATTTAAAGAAATATCAGACATGTATGGAATTTAGAAAAAACAACTTAAATCCATTGTTCTCTAAAATTGAAGGAATCAAAACAAGCTTGAACGTCATTAGTTAGTAAACACTTAATTGCTCACATTACATGGAATAGTTATTGACCAATTTGGACAAGTCTTAGAAACGTGTTTAAAAAAAGACTTACTATAGTGCTCAGATGAAGTAAAAGCAAATAGCTCTGATTTATTGCGCATAGATCAGGTTTTAAACATCAAAAATTCATTAGTTACTTCTTCAGTTGCTTTGTTTTCATTGGTTACTTCATCAGTCGCACTGCTGATTTTTCCATCAAGTATAAAAATCCATGCTCGTGTAAAGGAACGTTAGAACAAATCTTCATTACAAGCCTCTTCGGAGATTACATTTGCGGAGTTTATTCTATAATACACAGTAAATCATTGAGAAATTTGGATTTGCACATGTTTACAGAACATCCGCCAGCAATCCCTACACTGTTAAAAGTTGTGGCAATAAACTCTATGAAGCAATGCTTCAAACAGTTGAGGCTGCTGTAAAATTTTCTTCAGATGAAGTGGATCACCCAGCATATGACTCGAAAAATCGCCTTATATAAAATCTTGTCGAAAAAGGAGATTCTTAAGGAGCTCTATGCATTAGAAATTCAGAATTGCCGTTTACAAGATTCATTATCTGACAGTGCCCTTTGAAGAACTAAAATGATGTAACGCGTCTACATCCAAAAGAAGAGACTATGTAGAAATGTGCTGTTATAAAATTTTACCGCTGATGGAGTTTAATATATCACGTGACGCAGAAAAAAAGGTTATATTTTTAAAACATTAACAAACAGAGAATTAATTAACATTCTTCCAAGAGAAACTCGGAAAATTACCTAGCCCATTATTCAACTTTTGAAAAGAATGAATAACAACTCACTCAGTGAGGAAAATAATCCTTAAGTATGCTTTGTTTTTTCTAGTTTATGAACGTTTAAATGTTATTTGATATGTAGCGAAAGAGAATACGTCAGCACATGTTGTACAGTTAACTTCATGGTGGATGATGTGTTGATTGACAAAACATAAACAAGTTAGTAAAATCATGCAATGCATTGATTATGATACGCTTTCCAACATTACAGAAATCATTACTCAAATTATCACTCAAGTTATAAGAATAATGTCTGTGGAATAAATCTCGGTCCTGTGCCCTGACCTTTGATCCCATTTCGATGATATTCAACAGAACTGGCTTGGTATACTTCCGAAATAACATGATAAAGTTTTGTCGCAATCGAAGCATTTTTACGTAAGTTATGATGCATAAGGGCCATGGAATAGATCCCGCTCCTGTGTCCTAACCTTTGACCCCATCTCGCCCATTTTCAACAAGGTTTGTCGCCAGGTGGTCCCCTACCACATACTAAAATTTTCATCGAAATCGAACCTTTTTTACGTTAGTTATGGCGCATAATAGCAGTGGAATGGATCCCTCTCCTATGAACTGACCTTTGACCCCATTTTGTTCACTTTAAATACGGTTCCTTCCCAGGTGATCCCCTACCAGATACTAAAATTTCATCGAAATCCAACTGTTGTTACGCGAGTTATCGAGCTGAAGGACATACGCACATAACGCATGACGTAATGAGGCAGATGGGAATCGCGACCATCTGCTAGCAAGGTGTGACGTCATAAATCTTTAATAGGATTCACAAAGAACGCGTGACGTAATGAGATAGATGGCATGACCGCGCGCCAACATTCTCAAACGCGAGTTGTGACGTCATAAGATTTCTAAGCATTGGTAACATTAATGGAACAACGCCATCACTAAAAACGTTATAATTCGGGGTGGTTATTTAACCCACTGAACGAATTCTCCTAAAGTCGAGATCAAGCTAAATCGATTTCTAGTACCAGAAAACGGTAGGTTAACAACTTTCATCAAAATTCTTAGAGCCGTTTTCAAAATAAAATGTACATACATACATACAACAATTGCTACTTTAAGGTGGACGTCAAGTAACTCTGCTTCCTATACTTCCAATGGAAAAACTTTTGTACACATTTTCTTCACAAAATAATGCGTTCCCAAGGATGAAAATTTGAACATCGATTAAAATATCCTCATTTTATAACTTGCAATACTTAATATTTTCTAAAACATAACCATAATTATGCAATTCAACATTTGTTTGTTTACTGACGTCATGAAAATACAGGTCGTGCGCAATCTTTTTCTGGACAATTAATGCGTTCACAAGGATGAAAATTTGAACATCGATTAAAATAGCTTCATTTCATAACTTGGAATACTTAATATTTTCTAAACCATAACCGTAATTATGCAATCCAATATTTTTTTGTCCACTGACGTCATCAAAGTACAGGTCACGCCATCTTTTCTCTGGTTTCAACACCACCAAAGGAAAAGTTATTGATTTTTTTAATATAATTATGGTTATGTTTTAGAAAATATTAAGTTTTCCAAGTTATAATATGAAGTTATTTTAATCGATGTTCAAATTCTTATCCTTGGGAAAACATTAATTGTGAAGGAAATGTGAACAAAAGTTTTTCCATTGGAAGTATAGGAAGCAAAATTACTTGACGTCCACCTTAATAATATGGGATAAGGACAATGGAATGGATCGCAATCCTATGTTCTGACCTCTGACCACATTTTGTCCAATTTTAATAGGGTTCGTCCCCAGTGGTCCCCTACTACATACTGAAATTTCATCGAAATCGAACCATTTTTACGCACGTTATGACACATAAGGGCTATGGAATGCATCCCGATTTTATGTCCTGACCTTTGACCCCACTTCACCCATTTTGAATAGGGATCGTCCCCAGGCGGTCTCCTACCACATAGTAAACTTTCATTGAAATCGAACCATATTTACGCAAGTTATGACGCATAAGGGCAATGGAATGATCCCGCTCCTACGACGTGACCTTTAACCCCATTTGTCCCATTTTCAATAGGGTTCGTGTCCGGGTGGTCCCCTACCACATACTAAAATTTCATCGAAATCGACCCATTTTTACGCCAGTTATCGTGCGGACAGACGGACGGACGGACAAAGCTGGAGCATATACGCTTCTTCAACGTACGGTTGGAAAGCGTAAAAAAGAGGAAGTGTTTTTGCAGAGATTTGGCTTTCATCCAACTGCTGGAAAAGCTTATGTCGTCTTTTCCTTTGTCAACTGAGCTGAACTGTAAACAAAATGAACCGTTCCTTTTCTCAAAAAAGAATGTTATGCATTTAAAAGGAATTTATTTATACGCATATACAATGTATCATTTAACTATATAAAATAAAAAATGCTCTTACAAAAATTAAGACATTATCCTTTGTTTGCACATTGGTCTGTTTTTACTTCTTAAAAAGTTAATATAATGATATTATAAATAAACTTATTATAATTACCTTGATTGTGCAATTATTTTTGCATGTAGTTTTCCAAAAGAAATAAATGCATAGAATTTAAAAATATCTTGTAAACTTACCTAGACACTTTCATTGCTGATTGCTTTTTTACTCCTTTTTTTTCTACATTTTGCCACGCATTTTGCTGATTTCAACGGTTTTGACACTGGATTTTTCTGGTGATTTCTAATATGCCGACAAGGCAGGCATGCCAGACTGCAGAATTTTCAAATCGAACTGCAATCGACACACACGCTTTGGCGGCGAACCGCTTTATTCTTTAAACCCACAAAGTATGCACATGAAATCAAGTTTCATAAACAATATAAAAAAAACATAAGCAAAATAACATATCCTACAATTTCTACAATTTCATTACGCAAGTTTCACAATAATACAAGTTCACAAATTCTACAATATATTCTCCAAAGTTACACATTTCCAAATAGAGAGATAATAGTATACATTGCATTCGAAAGAAATATGTCTGAGCTAATGCAAAGAACTGAAGACTTGCACATTTGCCTCAAACTTTTGAGAAACTGCTTTGTAGCCGCCCCGGTGGCGCAGTGGTGTAAGGCGTTGGCCTCTGATCATTCGTCCGAAAGGGGTCCGGGTTCGAATCCCGGTTAGGCATGGACGTTGTGTTTGTCTTACGGCACTGGCTCTCTCCCTTCCCTGGAACCAGTGACCCTAAATTAGGGACGGGCGACTGCTTATAGCCCATTGAGTTGCTCACGGTGGTCGTTAAACCTCCAATCAAAAAAAAAAAAAAAAAAAAAAAAAGAAACTGCTTTGTTTGCTTTACTTTTCTGCTAAATGATGCAAAAAACAATTCCACGTCAGAGCTATTAGATTTAACCAAGAACACTGTGGCACCATTTTTCTTTTTAACAATTATAACTGTTTCAATCACATCAGATATTAACACATTTGCATCATCGTGGTTTGAATTGCTACTGTACCGTTGACCACCCACTCCTATATTCTTGGATGATGCCGTCAAATTCTTCGTTATTAAGCGGAGCTGAAATGAGAATTTGTTCGTACCACAAAGATTTCTCCTCATTCCTTTTAAAGTCGGTGAGCATTATTGGCACATCAGAAACACATTCGTGTAGATATGCTGTCGTAAAAAAAGTCAATGCCAAATTCCATATCTTCTCACTTCAACAATAAAATCATGTACTCCAAATTTAATACAATAAAGCGGAAAATAAACGGTTTATATGAATCATGTAAGGTCAGGTGATGCGTAACATCACAGCCTCTCCTTGACAAATGTCAACCCCGCCTTCTCGTGGTGCATCCTGTTCCCACTAAAGGGGCTCTGACGACCGCCCATAGCGGTATAACTATACCATCGGGATTAGAGGAAATTCTATCCCACACTCACCAACCCGCTTGGCCAGCGTGGTGAGTTATGGCCAAACCCCTCCAAAATGATTCCACAACTTAAATCTTGGCCCTCAGTCTCCGGCAGCTGGAATGTACCTGGCCAAGGCAGCGGCCAGTGCGACATGAAGGCAGAGGGTGCTAAGAATCCCCGGAGGACCGGACTAGGCTGCCATCTGATGCTGACCTTGGCTACTTACAATGGACGCTCCCTATCTTCTGATTCAAGGCTTCTTGAATTGGAAGAGGAACTACAAAGGATCAAGTGGGACATCGTGGGGCTAAGTGAGGTAAGGAGAAAAGGAGAAGATCTCATCGAACTGAAAAGTGGACATCTCTTCTACTATCGTGGGACAGATACTGGCAGAACTAGTGGTGTTGGATTTATAATAAACAAGAAACTGAAGGATAAAGTTGTAGAAGTTGAAAGTTCCTCTGACAGAGCTGCACGACTTGTTATCCAACTCTCGAAAAGATACCAGGCTCAGATTATTCAAACTTATGCACCCACCACAAGTCATCCTGAAGAAGAAATTGAAGAATTTTATGAGGAAATTTGTCATCTAAATAATAAAGGTAAGCAGCACTTGAAAATAATTATGGGAGATTTCAATGCAAAAATAGGGCAACGGCAACAGAATGAAACTTCAGTAGGTAAATTCGGTCATGGTAACAGAATACAGCGTGGAAATACTCTCGTTGAGTTTGCAGAGGCAGAAGGGTTTTTCATCTTGAACTCCTTTTTCAAGAAAAAGCCACACAGGAAATGGACATGGAAACATCCAAATGGGACGACAAGTGAAATTGATTTTATTATGTGTAACAAAAAATTCGTCATAGAAGACTGCAGTGTGCTAAACAAGTTCAACACAGGTAGTGACCATAGATTGGTGAGATGTAAGATGCACCTCAACACTAAACTTGAACGTGGCAAGCTCATAAGACAAACAAAATCTATTGACATAACCAACCTTAAAAAACACCATAATACCTTCAAGTTAGAACTGAAGAACAGGTTCTCTGCTTTAGAAGGCCTAACATCGGAAGAAGTGGACATCTCTGAAGTTAACAGAAAAGTAACCAAAGCTCTTATGGAAACTGCAACAAAATTAGCTGGGTCTAAGAACAAGTTGCATGTGAACAAACTATCAGGAAAAACCAAAATGTTGATGCAAAAAGAAGAGAGATGAGGACAACTAAAGAAGATGTGACTTCCGAAGTGGAATATATAGAGCTATCCAAGACAGTAAGAAAAAGTATCACTGAAGACGTAAGGAAATTCAACTGTGAACTAGTGAGGAAAGCAATTGAAAACAACCAAAGCCTAAAGATAGCAAAGGGACATCTCAGTAAGGGAAGAAAACAGATTATGGCACTGAGAAAAGAAGATGGTTCTGTAACAAGAAATAGAGGCGAAATTTTGACAAGAGTGAAAGATTTCTACTCCAAATTATATGAAAGGGATGATATATGCACTCCAGACATCATGAAAGATACCAGTACCAGAGTTCCTCCAGTCCTCCCAGCAGAAGTTGCACATGCAATCAAGAACATGAAGCGGGGAAAAGCTCCAGGAGAAGATGGAATTACTGTAGACATCATACAAGAAGCAAGTGGAGAAATCGAAACAGTACTCGCCCAAATTTTCACTCGATGCCTTAATGAAGGAAAGATTCCTGAGGATTGGAACACCGCTACAATGATCCTGCTACATAAGAAAGGTGACATTGAGGATCTCGGAAACTACAGACCTATCAGCCTCCTATCAGTAGTTTATAAAATCTTCACTAAAGTTCTTTCACACCGCTTGAAGGTAACACTGGACATGGCTCAACCGAGAGAACAAGCTGGATTCAGGAGTGGCTACAGCACAATAGATCATATCCACGTGCTGAGAGAGCTAATTGAAAGAGCGAGGGAATATGAACTTCCATTGTGCATGGCTTTTATCGATTATGAAAAAGCCTTTGATTCGGTGAAACCATCAGCAGTTACAATGGCTCTGAAAACCTGCGGTATTGAAGATGCATACATTAATATTATTAATAACATCTATGAAAATGCAAGTGCAAAGATTAGGCTGTTTGAAAATACAACACAGGTAAAAATTGGAAAGGGAGTGAGACAAGGTGACACCATATCTCCGAAGCTCTTTAATGCCAACTTTGGAGGGTGTTTTTCAGTCGCTGAGCTGGGAAAACACGGGGATAAAGATTAATGGAGATTATCTAACCCACCTTCGTTTTGCTGATGACGTAGTCATTTTTGCAACTACCCCATCAGAGCTGCAGAGTATGATCCAGGAACTTGCTGACAAGAGTAAAGAAGTGGGATTAAAAATGAACTTTCAGAAGACAAAAGTGATGTTCAATGCTTTTACAAGAAATGAAGATTTATCGATTGATGGAGAAAAGCTGGAGATAACAGACACGTACGTTTATCTTGGACAGCAGATATCAAGTGAGGGTCACATTAATGAAGAAATTAATCGGCGTACAAAACTTGCCTGGAGAGCTTTTGGAAGAAACAGCATAATTTTCAAGAGCAATATGCCATTATGTCTTAAAAGAAAAGTGTTTGATCAATGCATCCTTCCAGTGCTTACGTATGGTGCAGAGACGTGGACCTTAACTAAAAGAGACATACAAAGGCTGCAGACAACTCAAAGAAGTATGGAGAGGTGCATGCTTGGTGTAACCAGGAGAGATAAGAAGAGGAACTCGTGGATCCGAAAAATGACAAGAGTGGAAGACATCATGATCAGAGTTAAATCCCTGAAATGGCAATGGGCTGGACATACTGCCAGAAGGACAGATCATCGGTGGACAGCCGAAATTTTAGATTGGATTCCAAGGGACAGGAAAAGACCCAGAAGAAGACCACATGGGAGATGGGTGGATGAAATTCGAAAGTATGCAGGGGTGACATGGAGGAGACTGGCACAAGACAGACCGTTGTGGAGGAAACTTGGGGAGACCTTCGTCCAGCAGTGGATTGATAATGGTTGACAATGATGATGATGATGATGAATCATGGAACTACATATGTCTTAAAATGTATATTTAATTCTAACGAAGAGGATCTTACATGAATTCCATTATCAAAAACAACTTTTTTGTCATAAAAAGGACTCGGTGAAATTTTATTTTGCTCCACGGTTTTTATGTAAGCTTCTTACTAATAATCTGATGTTGGTAATGTCTTAGCAAATGTAAGTTAAACAAAACATCTTTATAATTCTCATGAGTACATCTTTATAATTCTCATGAGTACATCTTTATAATTCTCATGAGTAAGATCATGAACATATTCTTTTTTACTCCTTTTGCTGTTTTTTTTTTTTTTTGCATTCATTGTTATAGATGTACGAATACATCTTTGGTTTCAATGAGCAAAATTAAGCAATTGGTTTTGATTTCGTTTCATCTTTAAAGCAACCCAATTTATTTTTGTTTTTTTTTACTATACAGATGATGGGTTAAGGGATATTGACTATTATCCGTTATGTTTAAAGATTTATGTTTTAAGTCTTCATAAACATCACCTGTTTCTATATGCATTATTAGAGAATCTGTATCAGTGTAAACTAATTCACATTTGTCCTTGTAGTATTTTTTAAAATAATCGTAAAATGCTTCATACATATGCAATTTACTAAATTCTAGCACGCAAAAACCCACATAAAGGGGTTTGTTTAACCAAAGACGTGGCTTTTTCGCATTTTAAAAATCACGAAGTCGTCATTTATACACTCGAAGTAATGCAAAGATGGACTAGCCAGATATCTTTGGCATTGCTTTTGTGTCAAAGCTGTTTTAACACTTACTCTACTTCTAACATTTTCACATGTTTTACCGTAGAAAGAGTTCTTCAGCAATTTAAAAAAAAGATTTGTCAAAGTCATTACATGCGGCTTTTCGTTTTTCATTATTAAATTCTATATATTTTCTTAACCACGGTTTTTTCTCGAAAGACAAAATCTTATGTATCTTTTTTAAAACCATTCCTTGTTGCAAGTAATATTTTAAGTTTATGTAATGAGCAATAAAATTATATTTATTTATTAAATAAATTTGGAATTAATTTCTTTACTCCATCATAAAATTTCAAACTCAAAATTTTTAATACTGATTTCTGATAATCTGACAACATTTCCTTTTTTACACTCATGTGTTCTGGAGCTAGAGGATAGTTATCACGAAAATCATGAATTTCAGGCGTGTAGTGAAGATCCACTTCAAGTATGTACCCCGTTTTTCCGTCATCAGGAACAGTAGTCATATCAAAACCTAAAACTTGGTTTTCGGTGAGCCATTAAAAATTACCGCAAGGTAAAAAATATTTCGACATAGCATAGCCATACAAGTCATTACAATCTATTGCTAGTATAAACTAGATTGCTTAGATGCGTTATAAGTCATTGGTATATTGAGATTATTAGCTTTAACAAAACGGGTTCCAGCAAAGATGATGCCACTTCTTATTCCTGATTCAATGTAAAGATACATATTCACGTCTGTAAAATGTTCCAATTTTGCTTTGGTTATTTTTAATCCGGCTGTCGAGAATAAATCAGGTAAAGTTTTAAAAAATACAGGATCTAGAGAATAATAATTCAGTGCTAACGAACGAAAATTATGAAGGACGTCTGTTGGAGAAGCACGTCTGTTTATTGATATAAACGAAGATAATCTGCAAACGTTTGGCGATGAAATGCATTCCACGCAGTTTCTGCATGTTCATATTCGTCACTGGATACATGACGCTTTGCTAAATTATTGTAAAAACACTTTATGGGTGGTAACTAATTCTCCTTCAAAACGCTTTCTGGACTGAAATACGAATAGGAAACATTCCTTTTTGCCTTAATAAGTAACTGTTCTTATAGTCCTTAAAAATGAGCTAAATATTGGGAAAATATATTTAGAATTATTCAAATTATCTACTAAATTTGACAAAGACGATGGCAAAAATTGAAAACTATCAAAAATGTAACGTCATCAATAGAAAATGTTGAATATTTCTCCATATTAATACGAATGACGGTGATTTGTTTTGCAGTGTATGATGAAATATTTCTTAAAATTAAATGGCTGTCATACCCTGAAAAGTTATGCATGACCACTGGGAAAAAATACGTATTCTTATAATTTAAGTTGCAAGACGGATGAGCAAAACTTCTGAACTCTCCGGTATAGTGGCAATGGTCCCTAACTCACATTTCATTCTTTTTAAATTGTTTATTACATATGTGACATTTATCAGATTCGTTATAACCACCTGTTTCTCTGTTCATTGGAATGTTTTCGTGGAGTATTTTCATTGCTCGAGTTGAAACCTTTCTTAAAACTCTAAGAAAATGTTCTACTGCATTATTACCGCAATAATACTAGTGAAATGCAATTTCGTTTTTTTATCAACAACAATTAACGCATAGCTGATTGGTTCATGAATTTCTGTATCTTTTGTGTAACTTTTATCAGCAATAGGCGCCGCATTATGCACTTTCCTAGTTAGACATTCGAAGTCAGCAAAAGCACAAAATGTATGGTGATGCATTTTGTGTATGCTGTTAAAAACCACCATCGAACTGTCATTTGTTGGCATACAAAGTTTTTGTGACTGATGATTCATGCAAACTGGTATGTGATCAGTTAACATTTTACGACGTTGAAATCCAACCAAACAGTTAGGGCAATAGTGATGTAAGCCATTTCTTTCATTCATTAAGTTTTCGTGGCTGATGATTCATGCAAACTGGTATGTATGTGATCAGTTAACGTTTTACGACGTTGAAATCCAACCAAACAGTTAGGGCAATAGTGATGTAAGCCATTTCTTTCATTCATTAAGTTTTCGTGGCTGATGATTCATGCAAACTGGTATGTATGTGATCAGTTAACGTTTTTCGACGTTGAAATCCAACCATACAGTTAGGGCAATAGTGATGTAAGCCATTTCTTTCATTCATTCATTAATCTATTAAAATTTGTTATTAGGAAAAATGTTTTTTATACATTAATAAATTTATTCTTTTAACACTGACATTTTTGCTCACATATAGAGGAAATATTTCTTTATCATACGAATAGACGTTAGTTGAGAGATTATTCTTTTCCCCAAATTTTTTTATTTTGTTTAGCCACATTGGATATGTTGTGTTTTTCGTGTTCAGATATTTCAGATACTTTTTGTACGAACTTTCAGAGTTCTTATTTGAAGTTGCAGGAAATAATGCAGCTAAAATGCAGTAAATGAAACATGTGTTATCACTGCATTTAATATTTAACAAACATTTTTCATGTTTCAAAAGTTTCGGCACTTTAATAGTGAAACATCCACAAGATATTTGGTTATACTTTCCAATGTGCAGATTAATGCAGTTTACCTTTGTAATAACCCATCCGCTTCCATGTTTGACAAATATATCTATTCCAGTGAGAATTTTATCTATTGCTTTCTCAATTTTACCGTTGACATCGAATGCAGATGTAATGCGCTCGACAAATGAACAAAAGTAAAAGTCCTGAAAAATGGGTCTATCATCTTTATACTTTAAGAAAGTTGAAACTTAAGCATATGATGAATCTAAGTCTCAAGGCGAGGGTGTTATTACACAAAATATTAAACATATTTTCTTCATTTTGTTTAACTGAACTAATGGGTCAACATGGTTTTCATTCACAATAACGGTATGACTTTCGACATACACTCGAAATGCTGACGAACGCTTGTGAAAATACATTTTTTACAAATGAAAGCACATTTGAAACGAAATTCTAGGAGTGAATTTGAAATTAAGCAGTTATAAACACTTCGTCGTTCGGATTTATCTCACACATTGGGAAGTTATACCGTTATTGTGCTGTTGGTTTTTTTTTTTTTTTTTTTTTTTGTTTGTTCTGCACATGATTAACTTCTTATGAAGAAAAGAGTAAGTATTAAACGTCAGATACTTATTTGGTTGAGTTTACTGTAGCTTTTCAGTTATCAAAGAACCTTTCGTGTACACACATACATATCATTAAACTGTTTTAATAATAAATATTAAACTTCGTGCAGTTGTTTGGCTGAGTTTACTGTAACTTTTCAATTATAAAAATACCTTACATGTGCATACATGCATATCATTAAGGGTTTTCTGAGATTCAGAAGTTAGTTTCTCCGAAAAAGACAATCTGCCAGAATAAACGTACCTTACATATAAGCTCGCAATAATATGTGCTTACAGGTAATATCGAAATAATATAACCTTACATGCAATCTCGCAAAAATAGCGCTACGGCATCCACAGCTTTTTTCAAGGGTTTAATCTGGTCTACAGCTAGGTTGAATCTACTTTTGGCATCTTTATTCACTGATCTTGAGAAACAAATGTAATGAACTTTGCGATACTCTTTAATTTCAATAGCTACGCCTTTTCCGATGTAAACACTATACGGAGGAATTAGTCTTGCGATGCTTTAGTCATCGACGAGGAATAGGTCAAATTTCGTGTTTTTTTTGTGTGGTTCACCTTTGTTACTTTTCTTGACGTGGACATCATCATCGTCATCGTCGTCTTCTGCAGGAGGCCTGGTTACTACTTTTTTCCATTCACTGAATTCCGGGCATTTTTTGTCACTGATACTCCTTCCTCATTATCACTGACGTCATGCTTTTTTTGGGAACGTTTTTTTTTATCTAGATCAATGTCAATATCTAAAAAAAAAAAGATTGTATGAGTAATTGCATTCTCGTACTTCAAATCCTTCAAATTCACTGACTTTACATAGCGGAAATTTTCAGAATTTTTACTTGCTGAAATGAAAATCAATGTTTCTTCTATCGTATTAAAAGAAAAAAACAATATTTCATTCTAAGCTATGATAGCAAATGTAAAACAACTGACTCAGTTGAAACTTTCAATAAAATTCAACAAAATAAAAACTCTGGTACAAATCAATGTTCTTACTCTCTCCTTTGCTCATTAAAGTGTACTTTTTCTTTACATACTGATCGTACGAAAATCTCAACCCCTCTGAAGGAAATGTTTTCCTTCATTAAATAAAAAAAAGATTTCAAACAGAAATTATCCTAAAACGTGTTGCCTAAACGAAAAACAAGGGACGTAAAATAAATCTTACCGCATACGAATATATCACTTATCCAGTTCGTGTAAAGTGCCTTCCATCAAAAGCAAAGTCTAGGTAATTAAACTCTCCATGATAGAAACTTTTTGATGAGTAAGTATTTAAAAAATCTATACTTCACTGGTACGATAGTTTTAATATTTACCATAATTATTGTGTGAAATTCGGAAATTTAATATTTCCAATTGTTTTAAAAAAATTTAACAAACGTAAAATAATGAATTCCAGAACTGCACTCCTACAAAGTAATCATTCTTAAGGCACGTGAACAGCAAGCATAAAATAGGCTATAGTGTTTGGGTCTAGTAGTTTAACGGCTACAAGATTGAGGATGGAGAAAAACTTATCCGAAAATGAAGCCATCTTTTCCTCCACGTTACAAGATGTTCGGCTCTGGTGGTGAACTGCGACACTGCAGTGAAGGTTTCATCTATATAACTGATTTGGAACAGTTTTTTTTTCTGTTGTTTTAAGTAACAAAAAAGCAAATACATCTCAATGCAGTATTCACAGTTCAAAACAGTAGGAACTACAAGACGATAGAAAAGCTCAGATGTTACATATTAAAAATAACGATTCGGCTCATTAAGAACGCCATGTGGGAGTCTAGATATACACTATCTACCAACAAGTAATTGGACACCTGTGATAGCAAAGGAAAACGAAGTTTATTCACCTTCAATAGTTGATGGAGCCTCCACGAGCGGCGATTACAGCTGCGACCCTCCAGGGCATACTCTCAACCAGGCGTTGTACGACGGCTAGCGGTATTTTCTTCCACTCGGCTTGGAGAAGACAGGTCAGTTCCTTCACCGATTTCGGACGGTGGGAGCACCCCTTAAGTCGACGCTCCAACTCGTCCCAGAGGCGCTCGATAGGGTTAAAGTCTGGGCTCTGCGCAGGCCAGCCCATTCGATTAATCCCATTGTCACCATACCAAGCCATGGTGGACCTCGCAACATGACAGGTGGCATTGTCATCCTGAAAGTAACATGGGTCCACCCCGTAAAACTGCCACAACGCAGGAAGCGCATGGTCATCCAAAATGGTGCAGTAGTTCTCGGCGTTGAGTCTACCAGGAATTGCGACCAAGGGTCCCGTGCCATACCAGGAGAAACACCTCCATAGCAAACTTCCACCCCCGCCGAACTTCACAGTTGGAACAATACATTCCGGCAGGAGGCGTTCTCCAGGCAGACGCCAAACCCAGACCCTGCCATCCGAACGGTAGAGGGTGAACCTTGATTCGTCGCTCCAGAGAACCTGTTTCCACTGTTCAACGGTCCACTGTCGACGTTCCTTGCACCACGCTAGCCGAGCAGCGCTATTGGACTTGGTGATCAAAGGCTTGTGGGCGGCAGCACGTCCTTGATAACCGAGCAGATGGGCTTCCTTACGGATGGTATTCACCGAAAGAACACTCCCGGAGGCCTATTGAAACTCCTCGCGGATGTGGCCTATCGATTTGATGCGGTTCTTCCGAATTTCTCTGGCCAGCACCCGTCGGTCTCTAACTCCCAGTTTTGTGGGTCTGCCGTATCGTGGCACATTCCGACAGTCACCTGTCATCTTCCACTTGCCAATCACGTAGGCCACTGTCGACTTTGGGTACTTCAACTCGCTGGATATGTCACGTATGGTTCGGCCATTTCTGTGATACCCGACGATTACACCTTTCTCGAAATCAGAGAGCTCCGAACTGCGTGGCATCTTGATTGCGACTGGTTGCGTTGTTGTTTCCCACACGATATTTAACGGCGGCGGCTGTGACTTGTATCAGGACCGCAGATATCGTCGATTGCAGGGGTGTCCAATCACTTGTTGGTAGATAGTGTAATTACAGCATGTCTTCCTGGAGTAATATGACGTTCAAGATGACCTTTTAAACATTCAATTTCCATTATGTAACCGGACATTCAATGTACAAATGGTGAGAACACATCGAAACAATTAAAAAATGAAAATGGCATACAAAAAAAAATCCTAAAGCGACACTGGAGGTCAGATGACTTTGCACATTTAAACAATTCGTCCGGGATCAAAGACCTCTACCGTGGTGCTTTAAAACATTACCATGTTCATTTTAAACAAATTTTTTTCTGTTAACGTTTCCATCTGTGTCACCATATGTGAAAAGAATATAACATCTGACGCTCTCAAAGCAGTCAATAACCTCGAGTTCAACGCCTTGAAATTTTGCTTACATAAAAGATTCGCATAGTAGCTTTCTTATGATCAGAAGGTCAAATGTATATCATATATTTTAAAGTGTCAGACAGCATTTCTCATTTAATTTTCTCCTTTGAAATATCACTTGGGATCAGTCTTTTCTTAGAAATTCATTACCCTCAGACTCAAAATGTCATAAACTATATTTTTCCGCTGAAATAATACGTTCATATTCAGGTTACACCCTGTTTTATACATATTTAAATATGCTTTTCGTTATGTTTAAAATATGGAGTTAGTCTTCGCAAATTGTCTAATATATGAAATCACAAGACGTTCACAATTATAATAACGAAAAACAGAACTCTAAAACGACTTAAATTGCATTATCTTACAACAAATGCTATCGCCCCCACAGCACGTTATTTGCAGCAACTTGCTATGGTGGAGAATTTTGTTATACCGTGTTTGAAAACAAATATAACTGCTTCGAATCTGGGATGATCCATTTTCATCAGAAATGGGTTTTTGTTATTTCCTTGTTTACAGTTCAAATCATCAACTTATTCAACTTAGTTGTAGAGATCTGCTTTTTCACTATTATATTTTGTTAGCGATAATTAGAATCCAAGAAACAGAAAGATCTGTTGGTCATATGGTGATGTGTCCAGATGTGTTCAAGCCTGTACTACTGGTACCAAAGGAAAAGGAAAGACTCTAAAGAAGACTTCATGGAAGATTGCTGGATAATATTCAAAATCATATCAGAGTGACATGGAAGAGAATTGTTCAATACAGAGAGTTGTGCAAGAGACTGTCCAGCTATATATTGAGAATATTTTGATTATGGAAGTGGATATTACTGTATTTTACTTATATCTCATGTGTGGTTTCATACATATTACCATTAGTTGTTATTTAAATGCTTTTGTTTTAATAATAGGGAGTGAAAACGGCAGCGCTAAATATGATATGTTATCTTGTTTCATGGCCTTAGGGGCCGTCTATAAATTTTGATATGTTATCTTGTTTCAGGCCTTAGGGGCCGTCCATAAAGTACGTCCGAGATTACAGGGGGAGGGGGAGTTCCTGACAATTGGACCAAATGTGACATGGGGTGGGAGAGGTTTAGTAATTCGGACGTCCAGCAGCAAACATATAGTGGATGGTATTACTTTGTTTTGTTTTCTCCTTTTTTTCCTTTTATTTAATAGTTGAAAAAAGATACGAAATATTTCATGTTTCTGATGATATTTAGCTAAATCAGAATATTAATATTAAGTTCTCGTATTTGTACTACCAAATTTATCGTGTTTTGTAGATGATATAAACGGAAGTGTTGTAATCTTGAATGCGTATTTTCCAAGTTCGGGTAGCATTTGGGAATAAAGTAATGCCTAAATAATAAATATTTTCTGAAGCAAACGTATGGAATATTCCTTTAAATAATTACATGTTTTCTTTCTATTCTTCAACGGACTTCTAAAAGCAGTCATCAAAAATAAATGGGGTTGTGGGAATTAGGACGTACTTTTTAGGAGGGGGTGAACAATCGGACAAAATGTGACATGGAAAAAGGGGAGTCTAAAAATAGCAAAAAATCACGGACGTACTTTATGGACGGCCCCTTAGTGATCAAACTACTGAAAAATAAAACATTAAATATTTCACATACTTTGAATGTACGTTGTCATAGTGTTTCTGAACAAGAAGTGCTAAATTAAAATTGTGAAAATTCCGCTGCGTGAAATGCGTATCCTTTCTAAAACGAAGATTTATAGAGTGCTTGACTTTCTTTCGAAACCAGTTCCTTATTTTGAACATTTCATTGTAGCGGCGTGAGTGTATATTTATGTTTCTAATGTGTTTGCAGCAACATCTGTGCTTCTCAAAATTCTACTTAAAACATTCTTTCGCGATCTGCCACAATAAACCTTTCCTTTTGCAAATAACTTCAGTTTCAAATAGTGTATAGCTTCTCCGGCTGTGACGTAAACATATATCCTAATTTTGTCGATATCACTGCTTCTAACAATCCGATTTAAAAATTTCTTTTTGTCAAAAAGCGTTATCTAGTGTGAAATGTTTTGCATATAATTTCAAATTTTCTTAACGTACAAGTGTGCCACTAGAGGAAATAAGGTCACGTTTCCGTTTACAGCATATTAATATATGCACGTCTGAAACCCCTATCGTAAAAAATTTTTTTTTCTGTCGGATACTACTATTTACGAAAATATTTTGCGTGCATTTAATTTCTGCACGATTTCTCCGCTAGGGCTCAAACATTTAATCTGTTTTTGTCGATAAGTCTCTTTCTAAAAATACGATTTAAATAATTACGCCATACACTAGTTACCTAGTGGAACACTTTGCTTGTATTCGTATGTTTTTTTTTTTGTTCACAGCTCTGGCGCTATATGTGCTAGTGTGTAATCCTTCTGAAAAATTTATTTTTTACTGCATGACATTCGCTACAGTACGATGGGGAGCATTATCCAATTTAAAGAACGCACAGTTTTCCCTCAAGTGAGCATACACGTCAAAACCATTTTCTGTCTATCTTTGCTTCCAGGAGGCGTAGTTGCAAAATTATTTTTCCTTACCTGACCTTAATTCAACTTTGTGAAAATAAATAAAATAAAAGTAACTTCTGTGAAAATAAATCGTAAATAAACTGGAAGGGTAGTATAACTATGAAATCAGCTATATTAATTAAGTATTCTGCCGGGCAACTAATATACTAGCTTATAGAACTTTTTCTTCTAAATAAATTTCAATCAAGTAAATTGAGCACAATGGATTTTAAATTAAGTTAATGCCATATTTAGCGTGCAGTGTGAAAATAGGTAAAAAGTTATTGTTTACAATAATGAGCGATTGAAGGGTTTTTCCAAACTTTGATTTTATCTTTTTGGCAAGGTAACGCCAGAATCTCAATAACATGACATTGCTAACAACTGCCTCTCATTGTCGTTCAACCTAAGCCAGTGCAACCTCAAGAGCCTTGATCCCTTTGCAATGATTCGTTTTTCTAGGTTTCGTCTGGTCCTAGTACCGTCTTGATGTCCCTCACACAAGGATAACTGGTCTTTTAATTATTTGGGAAGTAATGTCACTACTTCCCGAGCTGGCCTTGTGACGGATCACTTCTCCTTGTCATTGTGTGACCTCAACATTGCAGGCACGACCTCATGGCATGAGCAGTCTGTCTCCAGTATGTGTTTATGGTGTCACTTTGTCCGTCCGTCTGTGGAAACCATGTCTCTGCAAATATCAGTCCGATTTGAAAAACTATTTTTGTATTGAGAAGCCTGAAATGTGAAAACGATGTTTGTTGCTTTCCGTATTTTTTTCCGATGCATAATTTGCCGCTAGAGGGCGTAAGTACAGATGCTATGAATTTCAAAATAAACTAGACGAAACCTGTCGGAATCGACGGTTAGTTTTTTTGTTAAAAGAATAAACTCATATGAAATAACAAATATAAACTTTATTGGATTGACAAATTCACTCATCCACTTAAGTAAAGACAGTAGTCCAGGTCCGTGATTTTTTTTTTTTTTGGACTGAAGGTTTAACGACCACCGTGAGCAACTCAATGGGCTATAAGCAGTCGCCAGTCCCTAATTTAGGGTCACTGGTTCCAGGGAAGGGAGAGAGCCAGTGCCTTAAGACAAACACAGCATCCATGCCTCACCGGAACTCGAACCCGGAACCAGCTCACGGGATTCGAACTATCCATGCCTCACCGGGATTCGAACCCGGAGCATCCCGAATGCACTATTTTTCAGTCGTAGAATGTGCGGCGGAAGTCCACTCATGTCGATCGTGTGCAAACATTCAACTGGATAGCACACTCTTTCACTCTCATCTTCAGTCACAACTGTGTTTGTAAATGTTGTTGGAATGAGATTCGCGTTGCGAATACTCTTCATTCTAGCTTGTCTGAGACATATAGTTGCGACCCACTGATCGCTCACGCCTTTCTGTAACGCTCTTACGGTTGTTTTTTATTGTTGTTGTTTTTGTTCTGTTGTTTTTTTTTCTGCGGGAAAGACATTCTGTTAAGGGTAAGCATGCAATAACGTATTATTTACTTAATTTAGGACTGATAACAGAACACCATGCACACACCAAGTCTGACACTGAACTGAGCGCCTGATGTAGATAAGGGCCGCACCCTTCTTCCACAGACTTTACATGGAAACTTTGGCGCCCCGCCACGCCCGAACCGTTTCTCCAATCTCAGTTTTATCTTCTACTGGCGCATCTACATTGTAAGAACTTTATTTTGATACCTGAACTATTTTTTTACGTTCAGCCGTTCTCGCAAAATAGGTATCACAGTAAAAAACCTTACAGAATGAATATATAGATTTTATTTCATGTCATAGCTCCCAAAAAGCCGATTGAGGAAAATTTTGCTTCCTTTTGATAATATTTATAACGAAGACTATTTTGGATACAGTTTCTTTTTCAACGCATGCATAGTTTTACGCTATGGGGACGTAATGGTAAAATGCGATTTCCCCGATGCTCTGCTTCTAAAAAAGTCCTATTTAAAAAAAAATGTTTTTACATATGATATAGCTTCTAGTGGGCAGTTTTCTGGGTGTAATTTCTAAATTTTGGTAAGGAATGGTTTTGCTACTAAGGGTAAATACGCATATCTGTTTCTGGTGTATTTGCAGCAATGTCTGCGCTTGTGAAAACTCGGTTGAAAATCTTACCTGTGATCAGTTTACCGCTCATCGCAAAAGGCCTTTCTTCTGGAATAATGCGTAGTTTCCTGTCAGGAGCGTAGATGTATAACTTATTTTTTTCCGTATCTCCGTGCTTCTAACAGTTCTGTTTTGAAAATGTATTTCTTTGTTGGAGAGCATTGCTGGTGCGAAGTGTTTTGCCTATAATTTCAATTTTTTTAATGCACAAGGTTGCCACTGGAGGGTACAAATCATGATTCCGTTTACAGCAATATCTGTACGTCTAAAACCAAAAACCCCTGATTGAAAAATTCTTTTTCGGTAAGATACTAACAACTACGGAAATATTTTGTGTACATTTCCTACGCAAAATAATTCAAAATTTCCCCGTTAGGAGGAGCAAATATTTAACATGTTTTTCTCGATATCTCTGCTTCTAAAAATCCGATTTAGGGAATTCTTTAACGCCACATACCATTCAGCCTGTGAAACACTTTACGGGCACGGTGTTAATAAGTATTTCTGTTTGCAACTGGATTTCCACATTTAAAATTCCTATTGAAAATTTTCTTTTTTTTACTGTATGCATTCGCTACAGTAAAGATGCGAAACATTATCCTCATTGAATAGTACAGAATTTTCCCGCTAGGAGGCTGAATGTCAAAACCTTTTTCTTGCTATCTCTTCTTCTAAGAGACGTATTTGAAACATTATTTTCCTTAGCATAACTTTTGCAGTAAAGAACACTTTCTCAAATTTTCTCCGAAAATTTTTCTCCAGGGGATGTCAGCGCATATTTTTATTTGAAAGGATTTATTGGATTACAAAAAACCGTTTGAAAAAATCTTTTTTTGATAGGATGTTCTTCATTATGAAGAGTGTTTTGCACTAATTTTCTTCTTTAAGTAACACACAGATGCATCCATTTTCTTCTTTACGTTTTGAATCCATTTTCGTCTTCCTTCTTTAAATAACACACAGAGTGAATTGATCTGCGTGCCTTCTGCAGTTATTATCCGGGTATTGCCATAAGAACTTTCAGCGCATTTATTTTGTGCTCAGTGGAATAACTACTGCTTTAATCTTTTGCCAACTTATCGACTCACCCATTTCTGCAATATCGAAGCTTCGGAATTTCGAAATTTGAATTCATTTCCCCCAACATTAGAAGCTTAATTTATTGAAAGGTAACGCAAACAAACAGCGTTTGAATAGTTTCATGTTTTAATCCAAAAAATCTAAAGTGATCATGCATTATGAGTTCCATTTTTTTATCGTCCGGTGCCCTTTTAAAAATAGAATCAACATCGCGAAATGCGGTTTACTAATCAGGATGCGTAATTTGATTGTGGATTATGTAGTCGCATTCATCCGACCTTAACGATGAGTAAGCAGAATGTAATATCTGTATTAAGAACAGATGAAGCTTCTTAACGGAAATAAATATTTCATAAGCGCCAAAAGCGAAGAGTGCATCGGAAGGCTGATGGATATA
The DNA here is from genome assembly GCA_039090855.1 of Macrothele yani. Classification (NCBI taxonomy): domain Eukaryota; kingdom Metazoa; phylum Arthropoda; class Arachnida; order Araneae; family Macrothelidae; genus Macrothele; species Macrothele yani. The sequence continues at coordinate 81,445,565 of CM077002.1, forward strand.
GAACATACCAGAATAAAATGGGGAAACGAATTACTCGTATTTTTAATTAATTTTTTTGTGTAACTTACAGCATAACTACATCCTTCATTTGTGATTAAACGATTTCAGTTTCCGGAAGAGTACGGTTTTCGTCGTTGTAGGCATAATGGTTGATTTGGTGATCTGGAAGAAAATTTCAAGCACGAACAGTGAAAGAAAGGGAATAAATCTACATTGGCAGCATTTCTTGTAAAGTTTAATCTTTATTCAATGCCCTTGCATAGCAGTCTAAGGTATTTAGAGATCATGAGTTCTTAAGGTGATATCCGATATATGGGTCATTGTAATACACTGGTTTTCATAAATTAAGGGGAAAACAGAAAAATCGCGATTATTCAAAATATACATGAAGAACATTTATTAAATTTGGTGAAAACCTGTATCATGTCGTACGTTAAAGACAATAAACCATTTCGTAAGAAACACTTCTTTCTCAGACAAAAATGACCACATACAGAACCAGGTCAAAAATAAGGTGTCAAAATGGAATAGCTAAAGTACCTCAATAAGGAGTGTGTTCATCGCTCACAGCAATGCAGGCCTTACAGCATTGTTTCAAACTGTTGAACATGGTGCTTAGGAGCTCAGTAGGTAGCAACGACCATTATCCATGCGAAGCCTGCCTAAAAGCCTCTAGGTCTTGAAGGATTTTGAGAGCAGCAACACGACTCCATAGAACATCTCAGACATGCTCGATCGGGTTAAGGTGGAAAGACCTGGCTGGCCAATCCATACGGATCTTCTCTTTAAAATGTTTTTCTACCAGCCTTTCTCGGTGGGGACCAGCTATTGTCTTGTAGTTGAAATGTGTCTCCTACTGCACCTGAATAAGGGCGAACGTAGTGATCTAAGACATCATCCATATAGCGTCGAGAATTCGTGGTACCTCTTGAAAGTACATAGTGAGACGTCACTCTAAACCAGGACGCTACCATGATCATAAGTGTCGCTTTAATGGGTCATAGAAGTATGATAGTATGTTCCTCGTTCTGCCCAGATCAGAACACGCCTGGAATTTCTCCGAAAAGCAAATCCGGGCTCATCTGTAAATAATACTGACCTCCATTAGTTATTATTGTGCCTAATTCAAACGTTCTGCTCTGTGACGGCTGCTAAGAGGCAAGCAGAGTGCTGGTCGCCTAGCATAAAAGCCTCTTTCGTGAGGCCTTCTGCGCACAGATGAAGCAGATACCATAATTGCTGCAACAGCAGCAAGAGAACATTACAGCTATGATGGGGTAGTGTTCTGTTCCTCCATGCAATAAAACGGAAGTATCGGTCATACATGGATGTTGCAGCCCTAAGCCTTCTTTCACCGTATCTTCGGGAAGCTGATTTCGTATTCTGAAATTGGCTCCACAGTCTGTGTACCACCAAAGAGCTCCCAAGCAGCCATCTTGAAACTTCCACCTGACTTTGGCCTGTCTCTAGTCTTTCGATCGTTTTCCACCTTCACTGTTAAATTATATCTCGCCGACAGTACAACATATCTGCTATCTCAAAATCCCTTCTTTATACTCCGTAAACGATGTGACGTACACCACAGCAACATCCTGCTTTTGCTGCTGCTGATTCGCATAAATTGAGGAGATCGCCACTCATTTTCATACGATACCCTTCCCAAGCTTTTGCACATCAACCAGATGCCTTTTTCAAGGAAGATAGACATCAAACTGAATAATAGAACGCTTCAATAATTTTAAATCGGTGCTTGACTTGACAATAAACGAACAGATGCGAATGTAATCTTTCATTCAAAGACACGAAGTGTCATGTTCGTTTAGCACGCAGAATCCTGGAAAGAAAACAAAAGACATTCACTATTTGATGAACTGGCTCTAAATTCGTAGCAACTCTAGCGAGACGCTATCATTGCAGTACTCCCTGTTTGTGATGATCTCCAAAGTTTCGCGAATTGCGGAAGATTTAGGGGTGGAGTAGGAAGCCAATTTATTTATTTCATCCCACATAAGAACACCAAATTTGAACTTGACTTCTCTAGATAGGGCCATATTTACTTTACCGTTCTTTGTTCCCATTTATGTTCGTTCGCTCTAATTCTAAATGAACGCTTGGTCATTCCAATATAGTATCTCTTGGAGCCGTCCGGATATTGTAGAGGGATAGCATAAACATGTGCTTGGTTGGAAAGTGTGGGGCTTCTCAGTATTTCCCTTAAGCATGGCATATAAAGATGTCAGAGATCTCATACCGCCACCGAGGTTCATCTTCTTGAGCGCGTTTCTTGAGTTGATAGGAAACATTTGGTACGTAGGGAATTGAGCTTAGGTGCCGTAGCTGCGGCATAGAAATCACTCCTAAATCTACTGCCATTCTCGAAACTTCGGAGATCACCACCAATAGTTTGTCCCACAATAATACCGTCTCGCTAGAGTTGACACGAATTTGGAACCAGTTCTTCAAATAGTGAATGCCTTTTGTTTTCCTTCTAGGATTCCGCATGCTAAATAAAAATAATGCCTCGTGTCTTTTAAATGAATAATTACATTCGCTTACTCGTTTACTGTCAAGTAAAGGAACCGCGTTCGAATTGTTGAAGCGTTCTTTTATTCAGTTTGCAGTTTGCTGTCTACCTTCTTTGAAACAGCATCTGGTTGATGTGCGAAAGCTTGGAAACTTCGAGTTCTGTTCGACGCCGAGAAATTCGGATTGCCAGTATGGTTGGTTATACTATTTTGTGCGTAGTTGGTGTACAGTTTCTTGTTATTAATTAGATGTCTATTATACGATTTCGCTTCCCTAACCTAACGTGAATGTGATCAGAGAATGTTTTTGGGGATGAATTTTAAGTCTCGAATGAAAATTACGTAATACGGTAAAACCATATCATGGGTTTAATTTCCTTTTTAGTGTTGAACTGAGAAATTGAGAAGCTCCTTATTTTTAGCACGTCTTTCGTAAAAAAAAGTGCATACTTATAGCATCTTTGTCCGTCTGCCCGTTCGTTCGCCTATGGACACCATATCTGTGCAACATTGTTAGTCCATTTAAAAAATTCATTTTGCATTACAAAGTTCTAAATGTGAGGATACGATTCTTGCTTTTCTGTCCTTTTCAAGGTAAAAGTCCGCCGGATGGCGTAAATGCTGATGCTATCGAATTCAAAATGCATTTTATTCCATATCATTGCTTCTTAATATCTGATTGAAGAATATTCTTTTTCTTAACATACTATTTGTAGCGAAGAGAATTCAGGGTAGTGTTTCTTTTTTAAGTAATGCATAGTTTTTCCACTTGGACGTAAAGGCATATTGCTATTTCCCCAATATCTTGGCTTCTAACAGTCTGATTTGAAAAATCCTTTCTGGGTCGTATAGAGTTCCTGGTGGGGAATGTTCTGCATAAAATTTCTAATTTATGTAAAGAAATGTTCTGCCATTAGAGATTGTACATATGCATGTATGTTTCTGACGAATTTTCAGCAACATATGTGCCCCTGAAAACTCGATTGGAAAATTTACTCTGCCACCAGATATAGCTCACCAAGGGAATACTTTAGCGCATATTTTCTGCTTAAAATAATGCACAGTTTTTCCGCCAGAGGAGTAGATGTAAATCCTATTTTTTTCAATATCTCCGCTTAAAAATCTTTCTTGTCTTTCTTGTCGTCCGATTTAAAATCTTTCTTTGTCGAACAGTGGTTTTCGTTCAAAATGTTTCGCACGTGATTTCAAATTCTTGATACAGCGCAAGTTTGCCAATAGAGGACATAAGTTCACATTTTTCCTTTATAGAGTATTTGCAGCATTATCTGCGCGTCTAAAATTTCAATTGAAAAATAATATTTTGGTCAGGTACTACTAATTATTAAAAATTTCTACTCGCATTGATTCCCCAAAAGAATAAAGAGTTTCCCCGCTAGGGGCGCATTGTTTAATATGTTTTTCTTTGTCTATGTTTCAAAAAGTACGATTTGAAAATTTCTTTTACTTAAGGATACCATATGCTTTTTGGAACATTTTGAATATACTCGTGGGTTTTTGTTGTTCACAGTTCTGGCGCCAGGTGGTGTTATTGCACATTTCTGTTTGGAACTGTACCTTTGCTTCTAAGCATCTCATTGAAAAATTTCCCTTTTTGCTGTACGTTTTTCGCTACAGAAAAGATTGTGAATATTATACACTTTAAATAATACCGTTTTCCCGTTAGAGGGAGTAAATGTGAAAACGTTTTATTCCTTAGCTCTGTTTCTTGAAGAAGTACATTAAAAATTATTTTCCCTTATCATGGCTTTTGCTATGAAGAATACTTTTCGATATTTTCTACTTTACCATTATTCAAAGTCCTTCCGTCTAGAGCAGTGGTCATCAACCTGGTCCCTATCGCCCACTAGTGGGCGATTCAAGCTTTCATGGTGGGCGGTGGGGGTTCTGTCCTTGTCAGATATTTTGTTCTTCCGCCGTATATCGAATACATTGCTAACAGCTTCACGGGTTTGACTTTTTAAAATATGCTTTTGCAATTTACTTTTGGATTCCATCTCTAAACTTTGAATATAGATAATAAATAAAACAAGTTAATCCGTAAATACAGAATGTTGAGGATAACACAAAGCAAGTTTTGTTAATGATGTAGATCAGCAGCTCCCGCATTAGTAGGTGCTGTATCGATGGAGATACAGAAATTCATTAAATTGAAATTATCTATGTGTAAGCATACATAAAGTATAAATAAAAAGATAAATTTAAGTACAATTTTTTTACAAACTCATCCCTCTAAAAATTACTTCGCACTTGCGCTAAATTGAGTTACTGCGGAACTGGTAGGCGTTAAGGAAATTTTACCATCAACAAAGATACAAAAATGGGCGGTAAGGAAATTTTACCATCAACAAAGATACAAAAGTGGGCGGTAAGGAAATTTTACCATCAACAAAGATACAAAAGTGGGCGGTAAGGAAATTTTACCATCAACAAAGATACAAAAGTGGGCGGTAAGGAAATTTTACCATCAACAAAGATACAAAAGTGGGCGGTAAGTATTAAAAGATTAACGATCCCTGGTCTAGAGGCATCAGATTTTATTGCTACTTGGAAAAGTTAATTCGAATTTAAAACTCCCTTTGAGAAGTTCTGTATGCTAGAATATTTTCCATTCTGAAGATATTTTGCAACCTATTTTCTTTTTATGTAAAGCACAGTTTTATCGATAGGGGGCGTAAATTTATATCACATTTTCCGCGATATCTCTTTTAATTGTACGATTTTGAAATTTCTTTTGCCTCTGATATCTTCCGTAAAGCGAACTTTTTGTAAACAATTTGTTCAAATCGATTGTAGAAATCCGGTTGATTTTTTGTAACCGGTTTCAGTTCTTTAGAATCAAACGCCCTTCACATTGTTTGCGCAGTTTTTCCATAGGTGGTGAAAAGAAATATTACATTTTGCTGAATATTTAGATTTCCTAAAAATCTTCTTTGAAAAACTTTTTTGTTGGAAAGGATAAAAAGTACGTTCTCGTTACAACCGAGAGCATCGTACAACAGTAGTTAAGATTCATTGATTAAATTATGTTGCTTAATCCCAAACGTAGAAACAAATGCGAAGACTGAATCTGAAGGAATTCGTCGTTTTACAGTTCCAGGAATATTTATTCAAGTGTTTGCTATAAATAAGTATTGGACAACATTAAATGGACTAGTTACACGTCCGAAGTCCTGAAGTGGAACTACCTACTCGAGCACTTACCCGTGTGCAAATTAATCCCGCTGGCTCAGGTAAAGAGGATCTGCTATAATTCCACTTGAGAGATATCTCAAAGTTCGATGCAAGCCATGTTCAGGGTACGATATCTAGTCAATCTATGCATGAAACTAGGCGTAAATTCTGTCTGAACTAAACAGATTCTAATGGGAAACAGGTCGATTCAAAGTGAATTCGAAATGAGTAAGAATGATAACGCAACACAATAAAGAGTTGGGTAGCATGAAAGGTGAATGGAATTAGAGAAATGCATTTAAAAATAAGCAAAACTTGAACATAATGTTCAGACTTTGATCTTCAACAGCAAGACGAAAATGATAACATAGCAGAACTCACCAGGACAAAGCTGATTTCTCTGCTATCGAAAATTCAAGCGCATAGTATATCAACCCTATGAGAAATATTGAAGTGATTATTTAGAAATATTCAATTAATTCCATTGATATTAATCACATTGACAGTGTCGTAAGTACAGCAATACTAGTTCAGGATGAAAGCTCTTCATAGACACGTTGTGCGTAGATTAGGAAACGCTTCTTACTGCATGAGTAATAAGAAGCTGATTTTCATTACGACTTATTTACAATTACAATGGCATAATTTGGCAAAGAAAAAAAGTTTGGAAAATTAATATTATAAGCACCATTTATGAATTACATAATGAGAACATAACTAAACGGAAAATATTCCGACACATTATCTGCTGTAAGTACCATACACTATATTGACAAAAGACACCGAACACCTGGAAAAGAAACAAAACATAGCATTTATTGACATACAGTATTACGGTGTTGGTCCACCTTTGGCCTTAATGCATGCGCTGACCCTTCGAGTCATGCTTTCGACAAGGTTTTGGAACACAGCGATAGATATGCGCTTCCATTCAGAACATACTGCTGCTGCTAACGGTTGCTTAGTAGTAGGCCTTGTTTCCAAGCTTCTTATGCGGCGCTCTAATTTATCCCATAGGTGATGTATGGGATTACGATCAGGGCTCTGTGCTGGCCAGTTCACACACGATACGTTGTTATCGTCAAACCACGCCACAGCAGTCCTTACTTTATGGCTTGGTGCATTATCCTGCTGGTACCAACAAGGCTCGGTTCCATAGTATTGCCATAGAGTTGCTAGGGCATAATTGTGCAGAATATCGAGGTAAACGTGCTGGTGAACAAGTTTGTCCACGATAACCAATGGGCCGAGACCATACCATGAAACACATCCCCACACAAGTATACTGCCAGCTCCAAACTTGACCATAAGAACAGTACACTATGGTAAATAGCGTTCCCTCGGCTGCCGCCAAACCCACACGCGGCCATCAGACTGATGGATCGTGTGTATCTGGATTCATCAGTCCATCGGACCCGTTTCCATTGATCTACGGTTTACGATAAATGTTCTTTACACCAAGCTAAAAGACGAGTAGCATTCCGAGTGAAGATAAAATGCTTATGAGCAGCCCCACGACCACGGTAACCCATGGAATGAAGTTCTCTACAAATGGTACGTGCACATACCGAGGTTCCAGCATTTTTACTCACATGTACCCTGAGGTTTTCTGCAGTACTCCGTCGATTAGCTAGAACGACTCTCCTGAGGCTTCGACGTCCTCTATCACTGATTTTCTTTGGTCTGCCGGTACGTTTTGCTACTTCAGGCACGCATGTATCTTTCACTTATTCAGTACATCGAAAACAGTTGACTTGGGTATGTTTAAACGCCTCTCGGTTTCTCTTATGGACAACCCACTAATATAACACAGATTTGAAAGTAGCATTCTCGTGCAAGAAAACTGTTCTGGCTTGTGATCACTTCTGGCCCTTTAACCGGCCGGAACGAACTACTTTTCTTTTTTTTAGTGAAGATTTAACGACCACCGTGAGCAACTCAGGGGACTATAAGCAGTCGCCCGTCCCTAATTAAGGGCCACTGGTTCAAGACCAGGGGGAGAGACAGTTCCGTAAGACAAACACAACATCCATGCCTCACAGGGATTCGAACCCGGACCCTTGGTCATAAACCAGGGTTCAAACCACTGTCCACTGGAGCGGCAGGAATTAACTAACTCTGGGTTTACAAAATGGGCTGAAATCCCCTAGAGCGAATATATTCCTTATCGAAGTAGTGAGCCGAATACGCCTGGAGAGAATTCATTCGAGTTAAGTTTAGTAGTCTCAATGCCGCTCGAACGAAGGGCCTGCAAGACAAGAGCATCAGAAAGCGTTGCTTTCTTCCTTTGTTTTATTATTCAAAGTGTTCATTTTAGAGAATGATTGGCACTTATCCGTCAGGGCTGATTACCTTCCTAAGGGCTTCAATAATGGCTCGGAACATAAGGAAGGAGAGAGAGAGAGAGACTGTCGTGATGTCCTTGACAGGGAGTCTATCTCTTCTGTATTCATGCCTGGGTCGTGAAGCAGAGAATAAAGAGTTTGAAGGGGACATTTATTGGCTGTGACAGGTTTATAGTCGGCACTGTTGAGATGAAAGGGGATTTTTTTTTTTGCGGTGAAAACTAGTAGATTTTGTAAAACCCTACCGCTATGTGACCATCTCTGTTTTGGGAGTGCAGAAATTTGGAGCCCACACGTCCACGAGCTGCAGCTGTTTTGCTGCACGATTTGTTTCACGCAGATCCGTCATTTAAAGGATTAAGCTGCAGAACAAATGCAATCCCCCTCTGCAAGCGGACGAGTGGTCTGCGGCTTTAGCTTCTGTCTTATCATCCGAGATGGACCCTGGTTCGGTTCTCTAATGAGACATGGATCATGGGCTTGTCAAATGGCCCAAGTTCTGTCCCTTTACTCGTGGTGTTCGTTAAACTTCGAACAAAGAAAAGAAATCGAAAATATAAAACCCGATAGAGTTCGTTCGTAAACCACAATGCAATAAATTCGTTTTGGATGGCGTTGCGTGCGCTATTGTTTTCAAAAGCAATTCCCAGCGTCAAGTTCTTACTAGTTTTTGGAGATATCTTCGTCACGTGTATTTGATGATAATATTTATATACTTTCTCGTATTGTGTGTGGCCTCTCTAGTTATACAGCGAGCTAGCTTTTCCACTTTGTTCAAAGCAAGGGTAGAACCGTCGAATAGGAAAGCTCTGGTAGAGCTGTTGATCATCTTTTAGTGCGAATATTATACGCGTGTTCTTGCCTGTCTCCGTATGACTTTTCTGTGAGATTGGTGTAATGTTTTATCCTACAGTCACGGGGGGACTATACTGGAACTAAATACACCTCTGCTTTGCAGTTAATATCCATTATATCTCCATCATTTCGAACGAAATGCATGACTGATGGGTTCAGTTTTTATTACCTAGTTTTCACTTTGGAGAAGAAGTTCGGAATATATGGCATGGAGCATTTCACTTTGAGATTTGATATTGCTTAACCTTGCTTGCTATAGTAATAAAGTTTGCTATTTCGATATAACCTTCCTTTCTGTAACCTGCAGAAACTCCTACCGTAAATAACCTGACAATTTCTTTCCACTCGGTTATTAAAACACACTATATAGGCTCGCCTATAATACGCCCCAAATGACGCTTTCTTATAAATCGTTGGTATTGAAACGTTGTCACTGAAAAAATGTTTTGCGGCAGACTAACATTTCGAGATTACTGATGTAACTTTTGGAAATCGGCACATCTAAAAAAGGAAGGTGTCCCCAAACCTTCGTTTCCCCAGCGAAGGATATGTTATTCTTTTTACTCTTCAGTTTCTCAAGGAACTACTGTCATTCATGATGGGCTTGGAGCATACGAATAAAAATGTCAGCCTACGGGCGTCAACCGAAACGTAAGCTTGGGCTCGTTGCTATCATATTCTTACTTTCCATAAGCATCACGATCTCTTTCGCCAGGACTACAGAAATTGGAGGTCCCATGGATCCAACCTTTGTTTGTAAACAGTACTGTATTTTCCTTGGCATTAAAAGTAATTTGCGGTAGCTACCGTTATTCTTCTTCTAATGGATCTTAACCTGTTTTTAGAAAAATTCTCGATTGTGGATACATCACTAAGAAACTCCAAGCTCTTTTGCTGCAGGTATTGAAGGAAAAATTGATACTTCCTATTATGGTCAGGATATTCACACTGACTGTTGTTTGTTTGATACTTTCGAGAAATTCCTTCGCAGATTTTAGAGCATTGTTTGTTTCTGATCGATACTATGAATGGTGTACTTCGAAAGTTGCTTTCAATATAGGAGTAGTCGGTGGTCTCCTTTTATTTTTGTTTTTTTGTTTTGGGGTTTAACGACAGCCATAAGTAATTCATGGGGGCTATAAGCAGTCACTTGTCCCTAATTTAGGTTCATTGATTCCAGGAAAGGATAGAGCTAGGACCATTAGAAAACACATCACCCATGCCTCAAGCGGAAGTCGAACCCTGGGCATGAATCACTGACTCCTGTTATTTGTTCGAATAACCAGAAGTTAGTGCTTCATACCACTCGGCCACAAGAGCGGCAGTCTCGTTTTCGGAACAATTGGTCTTAATTTAATTTGTTTATTTGATTATATGAAATGAAACAATTAGCTCCACATACAACTAGTAGAAGAGCCATGGCAATAAGAGAAACTAGAAATGTTATCATCGAATAACACACGCGCGTGTAAAGCAGATATCTCCACAGAACTATTAATACCAAAAGCTTTACGCCAGTCATTGCATTATGATATTGCAACGTGATCCGGAAATAATTTACTATATTTCGGTTTACGAACGCATCTTATCTTCTTCGTTGTTTCACTGATCGTGAGTCTGAGCAGTTCTGTCGTATAAGAATGCTATTTTCACATCTGTTCTCATAAATTTAACGCGTACTGTGTGATCAACCAGTTGGTCACACTGAGAAAGCTGGGAATTTGTGTGTGTGTGTGTGTGTGTGTGTGTGTGAATGTTGTTTGCACTCGTTTATGTGTCCGATTCTTTTTCCTTTAGTTATTAATATTATTTATGCATTATCTATCTACATAGGTGTTTCAGCTTTAAGCTCAGGCCCTGACGTCTGACAAATTTGATAAGAATTTTAATTAGTGATATGCCGTTTCTTCTGAGAATGCAAGAAAGGGAAATAGTACATAAATACTGGGAAAACTTCAATAGACAATTGAATACCAAATGAGTAAGAAAATAGGTTGAGCACGAATGGAAAGCTTATACTTACACATGACGTACGATGTGTACCTATGGCAATACAAGCTTCCTTCAGACTTTTGATACTGAGAATTGAACTGTCAGTGAAGAGTGCATGCATCTGTTGGGTTTTTCTTAAAAAGGATGAAGTCGATACTGAAGAGTATATGTCATTTGGTGATTTGAAACGGATTAAAGAGGTCAATATTCTTCCCAGGGAACGATTTTTTTCACCTCAATTCGAATGATTGCGACACAAGCTTTTCCAAGAGACAATGTTCAACTCTAGAACGAAAAAACATGGTTTGCATTTAATTTTGAACTGGTTTTCTTCCTTCCCTGGGGTCTGTAACCTATTACTTGGGCTGGTAGGTTGGTTTCTAAATTTGGGTTGGTCATTTGACTCTTACCCATCGATATCCATAAAGTTTTTAATAGACAAAAAGTAAGCAAAATTAAAAAGAAACAAGAACGAAAATATAAAGAAAAGCGTTGATTCACCAGGAGAAAACTTCCGAGAATCATGCATCTGGTCCAGTCTAAAACGTTTGCTTGTGTTAATCTCTGTAAGCGAATTACAGATCACGGATAGCACAGATGATTTGTTACTTCTCCTGAATCCTTCTACACGTGTGTCCAAAATTAACGTGACAAAATACAAATTTGAGAATATGTCCAAAACGAGACGACCGATTGTAAAGATTTTTCTGAAGCATGTGCAAGGGGAAACGTTAAGTAGAAAAATTGTGCTCACTGCTATAGAAATATGCAAATGACGACCTATATGATGAGCTGGCAGGCACACGACCTTGATAAAGTGCTGCAATTGAAGCTTGAATTGGACTGTCAGTGGAAGAATGACTCCGCACCATCGCTTAGAAGATTTATTACGGTGGAGAGAGATCGGTAGATTGAAAGCAGGGTAATTGCAAGATGAGGTAGCAAGATGACTAAATGTGTCGAGGTGAATGGACCCCAGTCACTGGAGGCAGTTCCAGGTCACCGGAACAATAACCAGAAAGCCTGAACGAGGACGCCCACGGACCAAGATAAGTCAAGACGACATGTATTTGTCTCTAACAGCTCGCCGCCGTAGAAAGGTGAAAGCCAAGCAACTCTCACAGGAGCTTTTCTCTGGAACGGGAACAGCGATATTGAGGCCAACAGTTTACAGAAAACTCCACGAGAGTGGTCTCTATGCAAGAATGCCAATTGTCTGTATCTCACTTGCCCCATCGCACAGAAGGGTTCGTCTGAATTGTGCCTGACCACATCACCCCTGGATCCCTGATAGATTGGCCTTTGTTCTCTTCAGCGACGAGTAGCGGTACAGCTTAAACATGGATTCTCGAGGTGTGTGCGTTTGGAGGGATTCGGGAAGCCAAAATCTTCCCTTCAACATTACGGAAATTGACAACGACGGTGGTGGAGGACTCCTGGTTTAGGCTGGCATCATGTTTGTACTGTTGCACGTGTTTCAGGACGCACCCTGACTGCTGCAAGCTACAGGGATGATATCCTACATCCAAATGTACGGTTTTTTACGGGAGCTGTTGGCCCCACGTCCTAACACCCGTCCAATAGCGTTCGGCTAGTAGAAGAAATCCTAGAGCGTGACGATATCTATAGGATGAAGTGGCCCCCGAGATATCCGGACAGGAATCCAATAGAGCATGTCTGGGATGCTCTAGGATTTCGACACGCCTTGGCAGAGGAGTGGAACTTATTGCCCCAAACTCTCGTTCACAGCCTTGTAAACAGCATGAGGGCTCGTTGTGTGAGCTGTTTCGCTGTATCGCTGTTCGGGGTAGTCACACTTCCTATTAGCCCTTGAAATTCGCGTCACTTGCTGCATTACTTTTGGACTGCCATGATGTTATCTACAGGCTTTCCTCCTAATGCGGTGAAGTCATTCCTTTCCTATTGTGCATTGCTGCGTTTCGATATATGTATGTCTGTACCAACTATCGTTAAACTGTGTCGCATAGATTTTGCGTTATTCGTGATTTTGTGTTTGTCACATTAATTTTGGACACAATGTATTTGGCTTAGCCAACAGTTTACACTAAAGTAGTTCTCGGAAATAAGGTGACAATAATGAAATCTTGTATAGCTATTCCTGAAACTCCCGCGGAGAGGACGACGAAATATGTTTCATGTGGTCGAGACTGATTCCTTGTCTCTTCAGAAATATGTGCCCCATTCAGCCACATATCCAGCTTAATGGAAATATTATCTATCCTGGAGGTGATTCCAAAATAAAAGGTTCCGGTTATATGATCCCTTGATAACTCAAAAACTATACTTTTAGGGAAACACTTTTAAATGGCGATTTCAATATTGTGGCTGCTCCTAAGAACGGGAGATCGTACTTTTAAATTTAGCAAGCTGATTAAAAATTCACACTAACTTTTTCTGTTCCTTCCAAATAAAGCTATTTGAAAGTCACATGGGTAAATGAAAATCTGTACTATATTTACAGACATAGCCAACTTCTTTATCTATAACGACTGCTATTGCTATTCACGTCAAAATTGAAATGAACTTGAGCATAACCGATCACTTTTTGAAGATTGTTTGCTGTAGGAAACCGTAAACTACTATTTTTATAAATTGATAAGTTTATATATATATGTGAAAGAAGGCACGTGCCGTGAGCTGGCTTGGAGAGTATATAAGGAGTTATGTAGACATTCTGAAAGCATATCACTTGTTACTGTCATGGATAAAAGGAGCGATTTATCAGATTTGCAAAAAGGGATGATTATTGGCTTTGGTGGTAGTATTTCCAAAACAGCGCACTTTGTGAACTGTTCGCGTACTGCTGTGGGTAACGTGTATCATGATTGGAGAAATGGCACCATTGCGAATAAGCGAAGTGGAAACTGCGGAGCACCACTTTCCATTGACGTGAGAAGTGAACGTTGGCTTCGAAGGTGTGTGAGGGCCGATCGATCCGCTACAGGGGAGCAACTCACTGGCCGAATGTACCAGAAGTGTGTCTAAAACAACAGTTCAGCGAACCCTGCTGCGTATGGGGCTCCGATGCAGTCGGATCGTCACTGCACCTATGCTAACGAAGGTGCATCGGCAGAAAAGGCTTACATTTGCACGGCAGTATCGGAATTGAATTTCCGCTGATTGGCAAAGTATTGCCTTCTCTGATGAGTCACGTTTTCTGCTTCATCGAAAGGATGAACTTTGGGGTATAATGCGAGAAACATCGGAGAACAAACTATTTTCAGCCATTGCTGGAAGAACACAAGCTGGTGTGGGCAGCATTATGGTTTTGGGAATGCTTTCGTGGCATTCTCTGAGTCCACTCACACCTGTGGAAGGTACTGTGAATCAAATTCGTTATGAATCCCTCCTTGAAGGCCACGTTCACCCATAAATGCATATTGTCTTCCCTGGGGCGGATGGGATCTTCCAGCACGACAAAGCGACGTGTGATACAGCTCGAAATGTCCGAAAGTGGCTTTAAGAGCACGATGAAGACTTCAGCGTACTTCCCTGGCCACCTAATTCCCCAGACTTAAACCCAATTCAGCATCTATGGGACCAGATCGATCGTGTTGTTCGTTCTATGTATCCTGAACCACGCACCCTGCAGCAGCTGTCAGATGCCCAGCAGTCAGCATGACTCCACATACCTATGAACACCTTCCAGCACCTTATTGAGTCACTTCCAGCCCGTTTAGCTTCTGTTCGCGCTGCACACGGATGTTACACTGGATATTAGCTGGTGGTCACAATAATGTGACCCGACCGTGTATATTATATAGGTAAGAGTCGGACGCAGTATGGGCAAGACGAAGGATCTAAGCGCATTTGATCGTGGGCAAATTGTCGGGGCCCGACGAATGGGTCACTCCATTTCGGAAGTCGTGCAAGCACTGGGATTTTCACGAGCAACTGTGTCACGGGTGCACCGTGAGTACATCGAATCCGGTAAAACCATCCCTGCAAGGGCCAACTGCCGTGGACAAGAGCCTGTGGATGAGTGGGGTCATCGTCGGCTAGCTCGCATTGTAACAGCGGATAGACGGGCCACAGTGCAAGAAATCACTCGGCAATTTAACGCTGGTGCACAAAATCGTGTAAGCAGCCACACCATCCAGAACCATCTCCTCGCTATGGGGTACAGAAGCCATCGTCACACGAGGGTACCGCTGCTGACCGCAAATCACAGTGTGGAAAGATTAGCATGGGCGAGGGAACATCGCCACTGGACCCTAGACATGTGGGAAAATGTTGCCTGGACTGATGAGTCGAGATTTACGTTGGTACATGCTGATGACAGGATACGAGTACGGCGCAAACCACATGAAGCGACGGATCCTTCTTGCCAGCAGGGTACTCTTCAAGCTGGTGGGGGTAGCATTCTCGTTTGGGGACAGTTTACGTCGACTGAAATGAGAACCCTGGTACGTGTGACATCGTCCCTCACAGGTCATCGTTACCGGGATATCCTGGACGACCATTTGATCCCGTTTGTGTGTCTTCAACATCCCCCTAAGGACCTCATCCTGCCACAAGACAATCCACCGTGCCACGCTCCGGAATTGTATCCGAATGGTTGGATGAGCACTCCACCGACGTCACCTCGCTTCCTTGGCCAGTTAGGTCACCTGATCTCAATTTCATCAAGCACAACTGGGATGTCATCGAGAGAGATGTTCGTGGCTCTGACGCCCCCTCCATCAAATCTTCGTGAACTGTGGGAGCTTGTTCAGGGGTCGTGGATCCGTATGGCTTTCCAACGCTTCCGGTGTCTTGTCGAGTCCATGTCGAGACGAATCGCCGCCGTCATCAGGGCGAAAGGTGGTGCTACACGTTACTAGACAGATATCTCTAATTCAATTGCTCTTCAGTGTATATAGGGTATTGTTCACACGCTGCTATTGTGCCATTGTCTTGTGCAGGAGATGAGTTCTTCGAATAACTGACATAATATTCTGTATGAGCCAATGTGTCTTTTAATTTGTGCTTTTTACAGCTATCTTGTTTGTTGTCGCTGAATCACCAACATTTGCACCTTGTTGCAGTCATACAATGGGACGGTCATTGGTAAGCTTGGAGTAAGTTTCTCTAGCCTGTTATCTTCACAGACTTACCTACAGTCTTCTGGAAATGCGTTTCTAATTTTCCCATTCACATTTTTATTTGGTAATTCACTCGCAATGAATAGCATTGCTGTTAAAGATTGTGATAGTGAAATTGAAAATCAAGGGCAGGTATGTCAAATTAGCTGTTTTTGTTTTTCAAAAGCGTCTGTGTTTTACATCACTTAATGTTTCACTTCGTTCCCCTCTTCCGATACAGAAGAAAAGTACATAGTCACCTTGATGATGTCAGATTTAGATAATTCTGATTTAAAAGCTTTTTTTTTTTATTTAGAAGAATTTATCACTCAAAAATTATTATACCTTAAGGGTATACCTTTTTGAACTCATTTGATGTGATGTGATATCCGGTGATCTCATGAAGAAAGTGTAAGAACGATTAAATTCCTTTTTCCAAGCTTTAATTATACTTGACCGTCCGATGTTTCTTATATCAGTGTAAAAAACACAGAAGAATGAGGAGATCGGCATCTTCCCTAATTATTCTGGATTTGTTTCCCTTGAATATTGAATAGTAGTTTCAACTATTAAAGAGTAAGCATCGCCAGGCGCATGCTTTAGTACAGATATCTCGAGTTTTCCGGCGTTTCGTTGGGAATGTTAATGAATGCTGCGCTTTTCGCTTTGTTCCTTAACAAAGTTGCTTTCTTGGAAAGGAATGGTGGGCCACCGCTTACTTTTACGTCTCTGATTTTTCGTAACTTTTCTTTATTGCTATCCTATCAGAATACCTGCTCCCGCATCTAATTTTCCCTTTTTTTTCCCCGCGTAACAGATTCGATGAGTTGTTGAAAGTGAACCTTCTCTAGGGTCATTCGATTCGATTCCAGTGTTTCTCCTCTGTGCCAGACAAGCTGTAATGGAGTGAACCACACTTTCCGGACTACATAAGAATTTTCTAAAAGACTCTCATCAGCCGTTTTACTGTCCACTAAAGCCAAAAGTTTATCAGTTAGATCGCTTTCCTTGCTTCTTCCATAAAACCGATAGTATCGAACATTGGTGCCGAGCTTTGGAAAAGTTTATGCTTAAGGAAAGTCCTAAATACTTTCGTGTTTACTTTTCGCACTAAAAGTAATCGCTGAAAGTCTTTGAAAATCGATTCACGTTCTTTCGCCTTCAGCTGATAGGTCCTCCTGGAGTGTTAGCGCGACAAAATGTCGATATTTCTCGAAATAATACTAGGAATTACTCTTATGTATTACAATTTACATGATGTTTTTTGCTGTATCCATGTTTATTTCTTTTGATGCACGCATTGAAATTGTTGTATCGCAAGATTTCTTGTGCACTTTTGCCAAAAAAGAAAAACGTTTCTGTCTTGAAGGAAACGAAACTACGTTGTGTGTGACATTATTGTCTCATTTTTGTCTAGATGTAGAACACTCCTTATGCTAGACATAATATAACACTTGTGTGATATCCCAGTGGCATTACCTCCTGTACAGCACCATTGAGGTATGAATAGAGACTGGAGCTATATCTTACGTGATTCTCTTCGTGAGTCAAACCACCAGTCGTTTTCACGCTTCTTATCAGAACCTTTTATATAGATAATTCTGTTGAATAATCGGCAAGAAAACTCATTTCGTTTACGCCGGAAAGCATCTTATATTTTTCGAAGGTTCAATATCTGCTGGCGATAGATTCATCGGCCGCTCCTCTATGGAATAGTATTAGAAGAATTGCCCCATACGCGAACTTTAAAGAGACTGCCATCAGGGAAACAGTCGAAATCCTATCTAGAAAACTAGCGTGCAATGTTATAGTTTCTACTGAACTATCAAGGGTTTGGCATGCGTTATTAAAAGATGAAAACACATCGCGATGCACCGTATAATTGTGTGATAAAAAGTTGAGTAATATGCTTCTGGTGTCACCCTCGTTATTTTCAAAAATCATCTTTGTTCCTTACGTGTTCCAATGCCCTGCATTTTAATGTCTACCATTGCCTTGGAAAAGCGTCCCAGAGGAGTGCGAAAGCTTGACGAATCTTTTTGCTTACTACATCACAAATATAAACGGATTTAATACGCCATATGCGTCTCTTGAGTATTCACAGAGTGGTGTATTTATTATTGCGTTATAATTTCCCAATAGTAGCTTTTCCAAAGTAACCTTTTCTTTGATGGGGGTTAACGACCACTTAGAGCAAGTTGATGGGCTGTAAGCAGTAGCCCGTACCTTATTTATGTGCACTGGTTCCAGGGAAGAGGGAGGGGTAGTATCGTAAGACAAACATAATATCTATGCCTTTCCGGAATTCGAAGGCAGACCCATTTTGGACGAATGATCAGAAGCCAGCGCTTGGACTACTGTTCCCTGTTACTGTTGTAAAACTCTTGGCGTAAAAGTTTGCAAATAACATTAGCACCTTTTCTTTCACTACATGACATTTTAATACACTGAACAACTTGTTTTTAGGCACCAGGTGAAAGCCGTTTCTGTTCGAATTCACCCCTTAATGACAGCACAAAAGTGTTTTTATCGCCGTATTTTCAACTCTTGTCAGAACTGTTTCTCAAAATGAAAAACAAAAACATACATGTAGGCTCAATTCTGATTGAGGCGTCAGTTTGGAACGTAGGACTACGACTTGCAGATCGGAGAGTTGAAATGAGCTGGTCGAGTATGGTTTCAAAGCGTTAATTTAATTTATTATAGCCAACACAGGTCTATGATATGAAAAGTAGCTTGCATAATTTTTACAAATAATGCTGGATACATTGCGAACACAAAGCAGATCGATACAGGAATTACTCAACACGGTGCTCTGTCTTCTTGGGCTACTTACATTACTCATCACTTTCTCTTGCCTCTCGTTTTGACTTTCTCCAGTATTGCTTGCGTTCATCGCACGAATTCCGCGGCATTGTCGAAAATGTTAACCCGTTAACACCAAAACAACTTTTAGAAATTTGTGTTTAAACCACTGAAAAATTTGAATAGATCTCGTCGAGAGCTTTAAAACGATACCACACACAGTCGTGTTGCGCTCACGGTTGCAGAGATAGACTGAGTCAAACGGAGCAGGACCCCTAGAAATATTGCATCATGTCCCCCTCGCTCCCTGTGCGAAGGGAGCCTCGCGCGCACGATGTATTGCGCAGTACGCGAATTAGACTTCATGCTGTTTACAGACAGGTTAGTGTGCGTCACGTATTTTTAACGCTAATATGATTTCAATTGCGACATATTTTTATCACAAGTCGTCGGCAGTAAGTCGTCCCATACTGTTCGCGACGTTAAACGTAGTCCTACGTCAAAACGGAACCTGGTTCTTCGCCAAAAAGAACAGATAAATGACTCCAACATCGAATTGGAATTCCTGCATCGCAGAAGAAGCAAGAAATTATTATGCAATCTGTTCTTGCGGACTTGTACGTGTATAGACAAGTGTTGCTTTGTATGAGTGCAATGTTCAAGAACTTTCTCCATTTTTTTATTCTTTGAGAGAACAATTTTTAATTATGTAAAACAATTTTATGTATTTTGACTCAATAATCTGTAACATACAGTAGATTCGTATTAAAATCTTTGGAAAAAGTGTGGTTACCGATTCTTTGTCCATATAGATTTACTGCATTTTTCTTTTGTTAACGGAGCAAATCTAGTATACTTCTACTGGAAACAATAGCATCTTTTGTAGACGTTACATGATTGTTATTCAGTGTAAACCATATTTTCTACCTTTGTACACTCTTAAAAATGTTGTGGTATATTCGACTAAACACGAGTACTATACCAGTTGCACTCTCAAATGGGGCAAAGGTAAACCCATAATGTAATTACAAGGAGTGTTCAAATGAAAAGGTACGAAACGACACTGTGGGTGTAAATGAAGACTTTATTCAAAGTATACACCATAGGCCGTAGCACAACAATCCCATTGATTAACGAGCCGAAGGATTCCTTGTTCCCAGAATTCCTGTGGCCGTGACGAGACCCATTCCTGCACAGCGTTCTTGAGTTCGTCGTCCGAGTGGAAGCGCTTCCCTTTCAGATGTTTTTTCAGGGGACCAAACACATGGAAATCGCAGGGCGACATGTCCGGGTTGTAGGGCGGATGGTCAAGCTGCTCCCACTAGAACTTGGCCAGTTCCGCGTGTGTGACTCTGGAGACGTGTAGACGCGCGTTATCATGGAGCAGAACCACACCCTCCACGATGAATAGCGGCCGGTTTAACACCTTCCGCTGTCAGAAATCGGATAACGCCTCTCTGCTCCTCAATCGTCGAATTTTGCAATGTGAACTCCATCCTGTCCTCACACGCACTGCCGCGTCAATTGGACGGCGCTCTTTATAAGAGCCTCTGCTCTCTCCTGCGCATGCGGGCGCCCGCGCGTGCTCCGATCCACGCTGGCGACTCCAATCGCATCCGTAGATGTGTCGCTACGTTCTCCCATAGCGGCATAGGCAAATATGTTAACGGTTACGTTCTTATGACATTTCGTACCTTTTCATTTGAACACCCCTAGTATGTACCATATTATGACAACCTGCTTGATCCGATGTTGCAACCACTGAACCATGTTGTTGTGTGTTTCATGCACCTCACCTACACCCAACCTTTGCCCCAGAGGATGTTATCAACATCATTATCATGTCAGAAATGTCAAAAAAAGCAAGGACTTCATGGAAATGGAACTTCACACATTTGAATTTATGCAAATAATCAGAAACAAATTTTGCCTCAAGGGACTTATTACAAAATTGTAGCCAAAATCAAGATAACCTTTAGACGCATGATCACAGCACCTCGTTACTCCTTCTAGTACTTCGGAGACTCTATTGTGTACATTTTCTCTTTGTTCCAGTTTTAAATTTTAATTCCAATATTTTTAAGGGAAAGCCTACCTCAGCACGGAATATAAGCTAACAATATGTTTAATGTAAGGCAACATGCGCGCAGTGCAGATTTCAGTCAACTTGCAATTAAAAAGAGCGATTTGCCAGGGTGAGTCAAACGTTCATCTCGTTTTGAAATACACATAAAGTTGGGTCTCTGCTCCTGTGCGAAATACGCGCCAGCGTCGACTCGGCACGTAATGACAAGGAATCCACGAGGCTGATGACGTACAATTGGCACCGAGCCAAATTGCATTATCAGTCGAGCACAGAATGGAGGTCGGTAAACGTGATGTTAAGGTGTTCGCACGACATTATTGGAAGAAAGGGTTAAACGCGGCAGCAGAGAGAGAAGTTTGTGCAGTTGAAGGCGAGGAAATAGTGAACTAAAGCAGTGAACGCAAAAGGTTCCGGCGGCTTAGTTCTGGAGACACCAGTCTCGAAGAGAAGCCCAGGAACCCCTTTAAACACTAACACCGTGGTCGAAGCTGTGACAGAGAATCCCGGTACCAGCACAGGACAACTGGCAGATGAGACGGGGTCTTCCCGATCCACCATTATTCGTCCCCTTCACCAGTTTGGCTTCTTCACTAGGCGCCATCGAATTGTTCCGAATGAACTGACACCCCAGCAGACGTCACAACATAACGCTCTCTGTCACAGATTGCTGTCAAACCCACAGAACTATAGGTTTTGGTGTTGTATCGACACAGGTGATGAAAAGTGGATATTCCTAAGTTATCCTACTGCTGTGAACCAGTGACTGATACTACCTCAGTCTATTTCTTTCATTTAAGCGCAGGCAGTGGTGAAGGTGATTTAAGAGAAACTTCATGCTGTGCAAATGTGCATATCGCAGAATTGTACCGAGTCCTGTACACTGAGAACTCGTATAACGGTCAGGTTGCAGTCGGGAACTTTTATGTCAAACAACTGCAGCGGACCCATGATGCTCTGTGCCAACGCCATCCAGCGTTCATTTATTAGAAGTTGGCATTGTTTCAAGAGGATAATGACCCAAATCACACCTAAAGAGCAGCCCGCCAAAACCTACAGGAATTGGAAGGGCTTGAGATCCTACCCCATTCTCCACACAGTACGGAAATTGCCCCCATCCGACTGCTATCTGTTTCTCTCCACGGCCAACCGCGGATGGTTTAGTGGTTAACGTCCTTGACAGTCAAACGAAACGACCTCGGTTCGATCTTGGTGACAAATGTTAAACTTCATATGAATATACGCCGTGCCGCGGACGAGCACGTTAAGCCAACGGAACCCGGATACTGGCCCCCGGTAATAAATTGAAGATGTCTGTTCCTTCTCTCTCTCTGCCTAGCCCTCTCCCCGAAGCCACTGGGGTGTACTTTGACGTCGTGTGACGTGAGTCGCTCGTGAGGCGCACTCCAGTGTAGTTCTCTCTTTGTGTACCCACTATCCTATCGTGAGTCGGTAGTCTCTATCTACCTACTTCCGCTTCTATCCCTTGCCCAAAAGCATGTGATGTGCAGTAGTAGCTAGCTTGGAGTCTAAACCTTTTCTGCGGACGGAAGTCATGCATGAGTTATACCTGGTGTTCGCTGGCTGATGGGCAGGATATAGTTATTCACAGTCAGTTAGAGCATTAAATGAGATAAGTGAGTCGTTTCATGGCCGATTTACTACAAGGACGGCACTCAGTTTCGGCGGTGTATGTGCAATCTGACACCAGAGAGTTTCTGTCCTCGAAACCTGTGGAGTAGTATCGCCGTGGGATCGTGGCATTGGTGGAATGTTGGCAAATAACTATAGAAAACAACGGCCTATACTTTGCCGAATGAAGTGAACGTGTATAGCTTAATTGCATCCTTAATCGTTTTAGCTGCGAATGAGACGAACTTTATACCCACCCTGGTAACTTTATACCAGGTATTTTCCAGTACCATATCCTAAATATGTTTCATTCAAACATTTTTCATTCGTAGTGGCCAATGAATGCATTGCTGGTACCCAATGTATGTCAGAAAATAGTATCACAGAACCTTCAGTACAACGAAATATTTGCGTTAAGCCAATTATAACGTCCTAACAGGGATTCTGTGGTGTCTTTAATTATACAAGATGAAAGAGAATAAATGAGAAAATTATTCACTTACACTTTTCTTTTTTGTGCTTTTCAAAACCCAGCGCAACGTAAACATTTGTAGTTGTAGACGCAAACATATGAGTTAAGTGGAGAACTACAAGCAATTAAACCAAGGTAAATAGAGTAACGAACGCTTCGCTACTATATATATACGAAAACCCTGGCTTAGAAAAAATTACAACCTGTTAAAAAAACTGAGACAATTCATAAGCTCGATAGCTGAATTACGTATGCCACACCAGATGCGTATGAATTCGGCTTCTACTTACGCCTTACTGACTTGACTCATCGCCAGAAGTTTTCGAAAGGTATGCTCCCAGGCAGGACGTTAAGAACAGGTAATGAAAGTAACATGATTTAAATAAGAACAGACGAATAAAACTGGAAGTTAAATTAGAACATATGTGTCACACAATGTATTTCAATAACGCTGTTTTACGATTTCACAATGCGCTAACAGAAAAGGTTAACTCATTCCCCATGCTTTTGCGATGGGCAATATCATTTATGAATACTGATTCCCACGTCTAAAAACTGTTTCACATTGGGATCTTTCACTCGGAATTTTTCGAATCTACCCAAACTCACTTAAATTAAATTTCCGTATGATGACTAAATCAAATTTTGTGATACAGCAAGTGTTAAAAACACCTTTCTTTAACGCATTAGTCGCTGCAAAAAAGCCTGTTAGGAACGTCGTCTCGAGACAAGAATTTCAATGAAAACTTGGATGCAAACTCTTCCAAAAAGATTTGAACTCTCAAAAAAGAGGCAGTTTCGACAAAAAAATTCTGTGAATAATAAGTCCTAAAAATTCTCAAAAACTTCGAACTGCATATCCAGCTGCAAAAATTGCGGCACGAAACTCGTCATGTTCGAAAAATACTTCTTCTAAGTCCCGGTTTCTTTCAAAATCACCATCGATGGCAGCTTTGGGATGTACAGGGTGTTCCAAAATTATCTTTACAACTCTGACCCTCAATAAAACAGAAACGGAATAGAGAACAAAAATCGGTTTATTACATATTGAACAGCACGTTCCAAAGTTTGTTTGGATGCTAGTAGAGCTCTCCATGAGCACTGTTGGTTGCACGAATAACATCAAGACAGTATTCGACCTCCTGCCATGTTCTGCTGAGCATGTCCTCAGAAATTGTTGTTATGGCAGCTGTAATTCTGTGATTCAGCTCATCCACATCCGGAAACTTTGTGCAATACACATTATCCTTCACATAGTCTCACAGAAAAAAGTCTACGGGGGTAAGTTCCGGGTAACGTGAAGGCTAAGGAATTGGACCATCCCGTCCAATCCATCGCTCCGGAGAAGTTTCATCAAAACTCACGAACTCGAAGTGTCCAGTGCGGGGGTGCACCGCCCTGCTGGAAGATTATAGCTTTTTATAGGCCCTCCAATTGGGAGGGGGGGCAACAATCGCACTCAGCGTGTATAAATAAACATTGGATGTGACTGTGTTTTCGGCGAAAAGGAATGGGCCGATGATGCCTACAGACATGAAACGTTGCCTCAGCGCTGAATAAAACACGTTTAAAGAAGCCTTCCTAACTATCAATCCTGTGTGGCATATCAGCCGCAAAATCGAAACGTTTCGATTTATCCCCGTGGTACAATACCTGTGTCAAATGCACTTGACAGGCAGTCAGGTGCAATCGTTTGTGCAGCACCCTGTGTATCGTTGTAGGTGGTAACCCCATCTGCCTGGAGGCCGTACAAATGGACATCTCTGGACTTCGGAGGAAACTATGTCGAACACGCTCCGTATCCTCTTGACCTGTGCTTGGGCGGCAGCGCCTTTTTATGAAGCACATTACCAGTCTCCACAAACGTCTTGAGGTCCACGTCAAGACGTTTGTGGAGACTGGTAGTGTGACTTCTTTTATGAAGTTTCATTAGCTGAAAATAACGACTTTTTATGAAGCACACTGCCAGTCTCCACAAACGTCTTGAGGTCCACGTAAAGACGTTTGTGGAGACTGGTAGTGTGACTTCTTTTATGAAGTTTCATTAGCTGAAAATAACGTCTTTTCATAAAGCACACTACCAGTCTCCACAAACGTCTTGAGGTCTACGTCAAGACGTTTGCGGAGACTGGTAGTGTGACTTCTTTTAAGAAGTTTCATTAGCTGAAAATAACGTCGTTTTATGAAGCACACTACCAGTCTCCACAAACCTCTTGTGCCACTCGCGTATTGAGAGTCTTTTATGAAGCACACTACCATTCTCCACAAACGTCTTGAGGTCCACGTCAAAACGTTTGTGGAGACTGGTAGTGTGAATTCTTTTATGAAGTTTCATTAGCTGAAAACAACGTCTTTTTATGAAGCACACTTTCAGTCTCCTTAAACTTCTTGTGCCACTCGCGTATTGAAGATTTGGACTGTGGATTGCGTCGGTATTCGGTACGACAATTCCTTTGGACTTGTGTATCTGTCTTCGTCTCTATGAATCCTGCCACACACTGGGCCTTTTCCTGTGGAGTAACCATCACAAGTTCAAGGTCGTTCCTGAAAGTAAACAAAAACCTCTTGTGTACCAATGAAAATTATGTGTTGCTGTTACATGTGCAAAAAACACAGCTTCGCTATCTTATTTTCGTTTAGGTTTTTATTGAGGGTCAAAGTTGCAAAGATAATTTTGGAACACCCTGTACTTAGTCACGCACAGAATGTAATTGTGGTGATTTCGTTTCCCATTGTTCCAAACAGCAGTACTTTTGTCGCTTTTTTGATTGACAATTTTGATAACGGAAAAAAATCGAAACTCAGTGCAACTTTATCTGTACTGCCGAAATTAAAAGTTTCTTTTTGTTTGTTTGGTTTAACGACCATGGTGAGCAACTCGATTGGATGTGCGCAATCGCCCGTCCCTAATTTAGGGTCACTGGCTCCAGGGGAGGGAGAAAACCAGTGCCGTAAGACAAGCAAAACATCCATGTCCCACCAAATTTGAACCCGTACCCATCTCAGAAGGTTGGTCCACTGCGCTTAGACTACTGCGCCACCGTGGCGGTAATTAAGAGCTTCGGCATCACGTACAGTAGTTTGCATTTTAGGAAAAGTATCAACTTGGAAAAATGATCTTCCTAATCCAAGGAAAAAAATTAATGTTCATTTATTCATTCTTCCGTATAAAAATCAAGATAGCTTTGCTTTAAGAGCGTTAAAAACATCTTCAAAAGCCATCTTTTCTGTTAAGGTCGAATTCCAGTAGTACAGCTCCTCAAACCATTTGTCTTCTAAAACATTTCCAAATCATATAAATGTTTTTCCTGAACTGGCGAACATTCCTTTATGCCGGAAATAAAACATTACTTTTCTACAATATCTTTATTTTTTCGCCCTTATCTTCCTCTCTCTTCTCGAAATTTAAACATTATGTTTTCTTCTAGATTTCCCTTTTCAAGGCCCACGTCTCCATCTTTAGTAAAAACTTTCCTGTATAGTATTTTGCACGATCACTTATCTTCTCAGGTGGAAAACTTTTAAAGATTATTTGAAAAAAATATATTAACGCAGGTTGAATAATAACACCTTAGTCATGTGGCATTTCCAAGTTAATGGCCGCAAATAGTGAAAAACAAAACAAAACAAAATCTTCAGGAGCGGCAAAATATGATCTTTTCTTGAGCGTGCGAACATAGCTGTGGACGTTTTTTATTTATTAATTTAATTAGCATTTCTAGTGATAAGGCATCATTGTTTGACCATTAGCCCGACATTTTTCAGATGTGAAAGGATATGCATATTCATAATGCTCACGTATCGCCAAGCATAAGATAGGGAAACTGTTCTTTTGTATCACACGTTTTAGAATAAATAAGGTTTTTCGATAGATATTACATTTCAAACAATTAAGTGAAGAACATGAACAGAAGGTAGTAAATGTATAACTAATTGAGTTTTATATAAAAAAAAACACTTCAAAAGGTATTAACTTTCAGCAACCAGCGCAAGAGCCGGCTAAAAGTTTGCAGAAAAAGAATTGTTTCCGTTTTTCTTTTTCTTATTTTGTGATTGGCATTGCTTCTAAGAGTAATTTGTTTAATATAGTTTTGTAAGAATAATATTAAGTTCCGGTAAAATTTTTTTTTTACTTTTTCACGTTTTGTTTGGGAAGGATATTGAATATTTCTCTCTTTATGTTTGACCGTAAAAGCTCCAAGAAAGCTGATGTTCGTTTTTCACTCCATGCTTCTAAAATATATTGAAGTACGTGTATAATGTTTGCAGATTTGTAGCGAATGATTATCTATATAGAGCAGGGCCCTTCTTTATCATAAACAACACTTCGGAAATAATTGGGTTCATCCAATACATCACTCATCGGGTAGGTATTTATTACTGAAACTGCCTTAATGCACAAATGCGAGTAATTAGCTGTTCGCCTCTAAATTAAAGATTGAAGGCCAGTAACTACGAGTATAAAATATATTACTGCGGTAAAGACAATTTGTTCTCACGTAGTTACTTCTGTAAATTCCATGCACTGTAATGAGCCAATAGTGGGTTTAAATATTTTTCCAGCAAGCGAAACGTTTGCGCATTTCATCTTGATTCTCGCTAACATCTGGATGCCCCTGAAGTAAATTTATGGTATGTAATATTATTAAAGCAATTTTTTTTCTGTCTACGTTCGACTCCAATGATCTGTAGCTTGTTAAGTATTCACCACTTAATTTGCATAACTCACAGGCATTTTAAAGAGAGCATTTTGTTAAAATAGCAATGACAAAACACTGCAGAAATTAGTTTCCACAAGACCTTCCGAAATATAAAATTCTCATAAGGAATAAACTGTCACAAAAATCTGCAAAACCCCATTTTTCAACTTATTTTACTTAGCAGAAACTAAAGGTTAACTGTGAAACTGGTATTGATTCCATTGGAGAACTGGTTTCAGAAACGTAGAGTTACAAACAGCAGAGAATGCCTAATGTGATTAGTTTCACTTTGCTTCCTTCCGGTGTCCCGCTTTGCAAGTTCTTTGATATATTATTCTCTTTATTTTGACATGAGAGTTTCCTCTTATTGCGTTACCAAGGAACAACAAATGTGGTTTAAAACGAAAATTAACGCCACGAGGCGTTGATTCATGCTTTTCTTCCCTAGTGAAAGTTATTTCCCAGGAATTATTTGCATAAAATACGCATTCCAACTTTTTTACTTCAAATGCAGTATTTTGGAGATACTAGCGTTTATCACGAAACTTGTCACGACTAATATGCGCATTTTACTTTTTTGAAAACCTAATTTTCTCATTCCTTTTAACGTTTTCCATGGGCGGCTATTTACGGGAACAAATTTTACCGTATCTTAAGGCATTTTCTTCACTAATGATCCACGTTTCCTAATGCATTGAGTGGATGTACTGTGGCTGTTCTTTCAGAGAACAGAGTTGATTTAGGCAGCATATAAATAAATCAATTTATTAAAGAAAAACAGTTATTTTTTAAATCATTCACATGATCTTTTTCTGTTATAGTGGCGAAAATATTGCAAAGATGTGATAGAACAAAGTGAATGACTGTGTCTTGTGAGTGAATTTTCAGAAGATCGAGGGGTTAAAAAAAATTGCACTTCGTTAAGAAGATCATCATGATTTAGGAAAATTACGAATAAATGAAAAAATTTTCCGTCACTTTGAAAGCTGATATCAGTGAATCTTCGTCGCGATTCTATTCTTCCTTTCTGGTTTTGTATTAGCACTAATCCAATCCTTCTATTTCCATACTCTAGATAATTTGCATCTTGTCATGGTTTGGCTACAATCCTCCGTTTGTTAAATGCAAAAATACCAAACCTAAGGGCTGCTTTTTGTATTAGGCGGGGGTGAATTACTCAACTCTTGGTGCTACATAACTTCATGTATTTAGTTTGATTTGGTTTCCCAATTTTGGAGAAAAATGGCCAAGTTTGGCCATGGAATATAATTAACAGGAATAATTAAGAAAACTGACAGCTTTTAGCTGTGGACATGTGACATCCTGGTAAATCAATAAACCAGATGATTTCATGAGGAAACAACCCTTTTAATCAATAACGGTTCCGGCACAATATGCTTATATTTAAATTTTCGGTCCCTACTTCAGTAGCTAATATTGCAGTATTATGAGAAATTGTTTCTGCTCATACGTAGTTGGGTTCGGATTTTCTTCGCTTAAAGTATAATAGTTTATAGTTTCGAATATTGAGTAGCTCGGCAATGTTTCAAATATTGAGTAGCTCTGATCGTAGGTTTCAGAAGGATGTCATATGGGCTACTACGCTATGTCTATTTTACCAGTTTCCGGCCCAGTGGCGCAGACATCTGTCCATTCTTCCGATATAAGTCCAGGTTCGAATCCCGGTGAGGCATGGATGCTGTGTTTATCTTACGGCACAGGCTCTCTCCCTTCTCTGGAACCACTGGCCCTAAATTAGGGGTGAAAATTAAATTTCCGAACAAAAAGAAAGTCATATTTTACCATTTTGTACCTATCATGCCTAAAGTTAAGATCTATAAGCAGTCGCCCGTTTATATTAAGGCCAATGGTTCTAGGGAAAAAAGAAAGAGAGAGAGAGAGAGAGAGAGAAGTACAACCAGCGCCTTAGAAGAAACATACCGCCCATGTCGTACCAAAGTAGAACCTAAGATTATACACAACGACTAGCCGGAATACAGTGCCTCTGACCATTTGTTCACTAGGCAGGCCGAAAGGAATTCAAAGATAAGTATGAAGATTGTCGATGGTCACTGCCGGGCTACAACAATCGAGAAGGAAACAGCAGTGACTCAGATGGATGTGGTTAAATTCCTCATTCATAACATATTTTATGAACTTATATTTCACAATTATTTAAATTCAAATTAAATGTTTAAAAATTATGACATATATTTTTAACCTCAATGAACCTTTTCGCACTTACATGTTTAAAATTCAAAACTTACATATTTGTTCCAGTGCTGCTCATTAAAAAAAATTAAAACAAAGAGCCACACCAACCATATATGCTTCTTTTAACAAAAAATGTAACAAAACGTTACGCATCTCCATTTTTAAGTTTCATCTAAACATTCCTTTGGTCTGATATTCTGATATTTCATATCACCTTCTTACTGTATAGGAACATTACTCATTTCATCTAATGCGGTTAAAAACCTTTTTACTCCAGTACACCACACATATCAGTTAGTTCTATCGTTCCCCAAACGGAAACAGTTACAATCGTCTGCTTTATGATCGCTTCCGAAAATGTTGATGCTTTCAAATATGAACTATCTTTATGAAAGTTTTTGGAGATTTCTATGAAAATTATTTAAGTACGCTTCTGTATTCTCTCTGTCTCTAATCCTCTCTCGGCGTAAGGACATAAAAGAAGAAGAAGCAATATGTTCTGCCACACCCTATGAATTATCTCAACTAATTCAAACGGAAACACAAGTATTTCTCAGGCTACTGCCAATAATTCTTACATTCATCCTTATCCTAATTCACACAAACAAATTACAGATATATGTTTTTCGTTCCTTCACCCTTGGGTTCATCTAATAAATCCCTTGTTGAAGCTTCTTCGCTGTATATGATGTTTAATTCATATTCTTCTGGAGAAAGTCGAGTACTGAGTTATGAAACTTCCCAGTGGGATTACCTTTGATCTTTTATGCATGTTTATCAGAGAATGCTTTTCTTCTACTGATCCATCCACCGGATTTTGGGTACTGAAAATGCATTACTTTTCTCTGGAATGGAATTTTTTGTTTTCTCGATTTTTTTTTTTTTTTGCAAGGATGAGAATAAACTTTGGTTTAATAAAGCCGACTACCAGACTGTTACTGTAATCAAAACAAATAATTTCAGAAACATTATTCCATTCGCTGAAAGAAAGACGCAGATCAAACGCAATAAGATTTCGCTTTGACAAGATGGAAACACTTTAAAATAATGGGTTTTGTAAAAGGTCTAGCCAAACTTTGGGAACGTGTTGTACTACGCATAGTTATCAAACGAGTTGATATGCATTTGTCTGGATACTTTGTACTTCCGAATCACAACACATTTTGACACTGCAAGTGAGGAAATATGTCAGAAAATACGCTACAAGATAAATTTGCATCATTTTCATGTCAGACGCATGTGCATTTAGGTAAAAAAGTATTGTATAAAATCCGTTTACTTGTGGGTAGAAAACTTCTACATAAAAGTGGGACAGCAGTGTATTTGCTGATCAGTTATTTGTAAGTTACGTGTGAATTAATCAGGGGTCTTGTTGTTATTGTCAGTCTATCTGTTATTTATGATCTTGGTAGTAAGCAATCAGCTTTCCAACGTTGAAATGGCAGACATTCATTTCAGTCATGGATGAGAGAAAGGAAACAGCAATGAAGCTCAGGGTGCATAAAGGATGGCTTTCCGTCAAAGACGATGACCAAGCAAGGTAAATTTTGCTGCTATCCATCGGCAGCTTTGAGAAACAGAATCCTTTTCCCCTGTTTCCACAGATTGGGGCTACCAGACGTGTACGAACCTCAACTTTAGATAAACAGGTGCTGGACACAGTCGCGCAGGATTCCTGGATTAGCAGGAAAACAGTAGCAGCAGACGTAGGTTTTCCCCATTCAACATTTGGAGAATTTTTTGTCAGGAGCAATTCTACTCACATCACATGCAGCGAATACAGGTACTCTCACCACATGATTTTCATTCACGAGTCATGTTTTTTAAATGGATTCCAATGCAAGGAATAGTACCTGGTTTTCTCCATTGTATACTATACACCGAAGAGTCATTATTTATAAGTCATGTGAATTTCCACAACATCCGCCACTGGTCAGGGGAAAATCTTTATGTAACACCCCAATATCAGCATTAGTGGATGTTTCATGTGAAAGTTTGGTCTGGTATCAATGATGACTATGTCTGCCTTTTTTGCCACCAACGCTCAATGTCCAGCAACACATGCATTTTTTGGAGGTGGAGCTAACTACCTGGAACGCGATCGCATGGGGTTCGTGGGCGTCAGCCCATTTTAGCTGCACTGTTCGAGAACATCTCAATCGTGCGTATTTTGTTTATTGGATTGGTAGAAGTGGACTAACTGGTGCTCAACAAATTTGATTTGACTGGATTTCTTAAAGGAACACCTAAACGCTGATGACTGTTTCGGTGGCGCATTGGCCTAAGCGCTGGCTCTGATCATTTGTCCGAGACAGGTCCGAATTTGAGTCCACGATAAGACGCGTGTGGTGTGCTTTTCTTACGGCACTGACTCTCTCTATCGTCCCTGTTACCAGAGGCTCCGAATTTGACATAGGCGACCGCGTATACCCATAGTGGTCGTAAAAAAAAGTAATGAAAGTAATAATAAAACCGCTGTTTACGCTACCCAAGTTCCTAACACGCAAACTTTCTTCGATAGGACTGTGGATGATTGTCAAAGAATTTAGAGTACTTCGAGACTTTTCGAAGATATTCGACAATCGATGAAATGACTCAGTGAGGAGGTCGTTGTTGTTCAGCGAAGCCATTCCAAACACTTACTCTGATACAGTCTGAAATCATCGTTCTCACCGATCTCTGTCAGTGGTCTATGAGAACAATAATTTAAGTTCGAAACAAAAATCGATAAACTTCAGAGGCTTTCTTACTTGCACTTGCAGTGCATATTGTGGTATCTGTATCTCACCAACTTATGTGAATTTTCATGAATTCAATAACAAAAGAAATGAAAAAAAGAACGAGGCACATGAAAACTCCCTTTCGTTCGTACTGTAAGCAAAAAAATTATGGAAGTATTACGTCATGGTATTTAACTCCAGGACCTTAGGTGAATCAACATTTCGCTCTGCGGACTAACCATGATTTAAAGAATAAAGCGGAATTAATTATCGTTTCATAACCGGAGCTAGGTATAATTTGGAGTAATAGCCAACATCGTGTTGAAGCGAACTTCAGGTAAGTGATCGAAAAATAAGCTGCTTCGAAATAGGGTACATTCAGCACGTAGTCAATAAAAAAATTACCTTAGCGCATAACATCTTATTCCACTTTCGGTTTAATCCTTATCACGATACTCATGTGTATCAGGAATACACAGATATATTCCTAGTTCTACCGCGTGGCTACATTTACTTGATCTTTGTTAGCAGTTTTGATGTAAGCGTGTGTAAGCGCAAACATAACCTAACCCATACACAGTAGGAGCAAAACATTTCAACACCCAATATCTCACGTATGGATCATTTCTGGCGAGGCGGTGCACAAGTATGCTGAGTGTAACACATGCAGTAACAGCCGAAGCTGCAACGGTGATTGTGATGGGTAAGGGAGAAGATTTGATCCCATTGGAAAAGGTTATGACAATTGGCTACAGAGAAAATGGTGGCAGTATTCAGCAAATGGCGAACTTTGTCGGCTGTTCAAGGGCTTCTGTAGTTAAAGTGTGTCGAGAGTGGATGGAAAGCGATGCAAAGCATTACCGGCAAGTAGGTATTGGGCAACCACGACTACTTAATGCCAGAGGAGAGAGAGAGGCGACTTGGAGGTTGAGGCGATCCGAAACAATAGGCAGGCTACCTTGACACAGCTGATCATGGTTTGTTACCAGGGTGCAAGGAGAAGTGTATACACAGCTGATCATGGTTTGTAACCAGGGGACAAGGAGAAGTATATACACAGCTACAATGCAGCGAGCCCTCCACTGTATGGGACTACAGTGTAAACGCATGAACACAGCGCCTCTCATCAAAGCACGTCACAGGCGAGAGTAACTGGAGTTTGTCAAAAAACATCGGGAGTAGATCGTAGAAAACTGGAGGAAAATTTTCTTCACTAATGATCCACGTTTCCTAATGCATCGAGTGGATGTATTGTGGCTGATAAGGCGAACAGCAAGTGGCGTAACAGTTGGGGGGCGGGAAGGTAACGAAGGGGCGTACTGCAGCTGTCAGTTATAGTTTTATAAAAAAATTCGAACACGCACAATAATGAACCCAAAGATTCATATTTTGCTTTAAGATGCATTTAGCTTTGCCTACATAAATGCCCAGTTTCATTTTTAAAACACTGAATGCCCTACAGATTGAAACGTGTTTGACTCTTTGACTTCGGGTTGTAATACTATTGCGCTACAATGGGTTGTAAATAATACGATCGCTCTCCAATCGCCTTCTCTCTGCGCTGCTGAGGAAAAGCGGGAGGCCACAGTGGGATTCTCTGTGGAGGTGTGGGAAAATAGTCAGTTACCTAGGATTACGTGCACGACAGGCGTCAACATTTATTAACAACTGCCGCAGATCTACCATGGGTAAGAGGGTGATTTATTTTAGTTTTGGACAAAGCAATTACACGTATTGTTACACAGAAACTCCCCTTGAAAAAACCATCTGGTTGATGTGCAAAAGTTTGGAAACGCTATTGTCTATTTCCTACGCCAATAAATCGGATCACTAATATAGTGTTACTACTTAACCTTGCAATTAATTCTCGAAATATAGTCGCACAAGGAAGGCAAATACTCCTGTTGAATCATCAGATATTGTTTTATATGGCAAAACTTTAATTTTGTCTTTTGCATGTAATACTAGAACTGCATTTAAGATTTTAATATCTTAAGCATATTACAGGGTATATTATAATATAACCCACTCAATTTTTTGGGGGTATTAAAAATTGAAATGGTCATGATGCTGTAAAGTTGAGTAGTATAAAATTAAATGAGGAAAATGCACTTTAATTTGTCTTTTTTTATTTTCAATGAAAACATTTACTGCAGACCAAAAAGCTCAAAAACAAAAACAAGAAAAAGTCTTGCATTTGAAATTTCAAGCTGTGCAGCAATTTCCTCCAACAAATTATGAAGCCAAAAGTTTAATTTTTAATGTTCGTAACTGTCATTTGTCCTCTGAACAACAAGATGTGTTTTTTACCTATTTAGTAATTTCTGATCTTTTACTCATTGATCCCGTTCATAATATTTGCAGATCCGTGCTTATGTTTGAATTATGTACATATTCCTTGCTGTCTTCCATTCTTTCAAGGTTTCTTGATTCATCTTCTTACTTTTCACTTGGGTTTTATTTTTCGTTCGATTTTAACAATTACTGAGTCTTTTAGATGGCTTCATTTTCCACTTACAATAAAAGGACTTCATTGTTTTATAGATCGTGTGTTATCAATAAAAACTTTCTGCAGTTTTAAGCCTCAGTTCGAAATTTTGTAGATCCCGTTTTGTTTATACGACGAAATGAGGATTTTTATACTTTTTATTGCTAAGCCCTAACATTCTGTGTAATCTTTCTAATAAGTCATAAAGATGAGGTAATGTATTACCCAGACAGCACAAAAAATGAAAACAAATGTTCGGGGATAAACTTAATTGGAAATGAGTTAAATACGAGCAAAAGACAATTGCATCAAGGATATTTTACAGTCAATTAGGAAAAAGAACTGTTGTGCAACGACTTAATTTTACATTGCCATGAAAGATTAAGCACATCCGCATTAAAAAAAAACGATAGAAAATTAGAATACTCATCTAAACTCATTTAAAATTTAAAACTCAATTTAAGGAAATAAAGAAATGCATGCTAAAATGAATACCTTTAGTCAAACAGTGAAGGGGAAAATCATAGGTCGTGGTTAATTAAAATCAGTGGCCCAGAATGACTTTTGAAGAGAAAATAAAAATTACATATTTCATAATGACATTCAGTAGTTTCTTGAATGGGAATTATTTATAGCAGAGTGAATAACTGGAACAAACTAGAGGGCGACGGGTGGACTAGTGGGCAACGTTCGTGGTTGCCACGGAAAGGACCTCAGGTTCGATTCCAGCGGGTACGAACGCTCGATCCACTAAATATCCGCCGTACGTCGGATGGGCACGTTAAGCCGTCGGACCCCGTGTACTAGCCCCCTGTAATAAATAAGGGCGTCTTTCTCCCCCTTTCTACTTCGCTTTCGTGTCACTTTCCTATCGAGCACTCTATCCCAAATCTCCTAACTTCCTATTTCTAAGGGTTGTTTAAGACCTGGGGTCAGACACTCCCTCCCTAAAATTCTCTACATATGATCATTTGCATAAACTAGAGAAATGCACCCCTGATGGGTAGGAGGCGCTGGATTCTGAACTAGGTCCAGCCCAGGACAAGGCACGGCAACATGCTGCAGCCGGCCCTGCACTCCTCCACCCATAACCAGTATATCAATTTAGAGACGTGTGACTAACCGTAGCCCCAATTAATTTCGGAGGTCGTTAATAATCCCCTCGTTCTCCTAAAAATTAGGGACTAAACAAGAAATCTTTATATGAACAGCACGTCGTCCGTAACAACACAGCATTCCAGGATAATATTAGTAGATATAAAACGGCAGATGCATTTTTAATAAGATTTATTCAATTACCACAAAAAACAGTTAAGTAGGAACTGGATTTTGCTTTATATTTTATTTTATTGAACTGAAGTTTAAATTGTATTTGCCAGTGTTTTATTTACAACTCTTAGTTAGTCTCTTGCCAATTTGCGACTTTGTGTTCATGCACGTTTCCCCTTTGATTTGTTTCTTTTTTATAGGATTCATCAATAAAAAGGAAACCAATGGGAGTAGCTCGCTGCAGTAAATTTACATCGTTCGAGTGCAGTCGCAGGACGATAGAGATATGTAAAAGAAGGCTGCCGAAGGGAAAAATCAGTAGGATTGCGAGTGCCTTAGTGCTTAGAGCAACCGCTCTCAAACCAAATGGTCACTGGCTCGATCGCTGGAAAGTCTCGCCACTCCGAATCACGGAACACCTGCCGTGCATCAAATGGGCGTGGCAAGTCGTCGGAGTATACGACCCCTTCCGCTGCAAATGAGGCAATCTGGCTTCGCGCCCCACGGATTCCCTGAATCACCGCAGCCAGGCACTAGCCACTATGCCGATTCATACCAATTTTTGGCATCATCATCACCTTTCCGAACCGACCACACCTTACCCCATCAGAACCTATAGGTTCTATCTAATGTAACTTGGTTTCTAATATGCAGCACAAAAATCTCTTAGGGATGGCGGGGGCGGAAACCTTGCGAGATACCACAATCCTGGCTCAGGCCTAGAAAGACGCGCCGAATGAGTAACGCAACGTTATGAAAAATCAGTACTAAGCGTGATAGTGGAGACAACAGTAGGCTACACCTTCCAACTACTCGCAGATTGCTAGCACCCAAGTTGGAACAACGTGCCATGATTCGGTTCCAAACCTCAGAGGAGAATGGGCTCAAAGAAATTCATCGTCGCGTGCAACACGTCACAGTGTCATATGTATTTGTCAGTATTTTACTTGCAAGTATTTGATGTATTTGATCAACTATTGCTATTCCTGTTAAAACAAAGTCTATTTTCTCCGTCTTTTCAACGTTGGCTCGTTCCTTATTAACCAATTTAAATGTATTGTAGTTTTTGTGTTACTCCGAAATCTGTGAGTTCTTCCTTTGTGCATTATAATTTATTTTCTAAGTCAAAGGAGTTTCCTGCATTCTCTTCTGACTTTTCTAATTTTTGTGCAGAAATACCTTATTGGATTTTTTAGTTCTTTTCAATGCCGCTCAGTTAACACACTTCATCACTCTGGGAAAATATCAAACTTTAGATTTGGATAAATTTCCCTCCCCCATGGACTCAAAGTTGCCACAGTGCAGTTGATTTTGAAGTAAAAAATAAAAAGATACTGCAATTGACGGCAGCTTAAAGCACGCAAATTGCATTACTTCTCGCTCAAAGTAACGTGACGTTTATTAGCGTAAGCTTTTCCCAGAAAAAGACGAGTTTGACAGCACACACACACGCGCGCGAGTGGCATACATCAGAGTCATTTGCCATTTTGTTTCTGCCTTATATTTCTGGTATAAACCACAAAACAAGATTATACTTCATAGGCCAAAAATACCATACTAATAAACTTAATTGACACAGTGACATTCCGCCGAAATTGAAATTGAACTCCGATTCCAGATTTTGCGAAAACCTGCAGTAAAGGTCACCACTTTGTTTCGTCTGAGCCCATTGGGAGCATATACTGGCATGGTCTACGAAAATGTATGTATTTATGCGCTGGTTTTTATTTTCATGATCCTTACGCTGTTAGAAATTCAGTAATATACGCAGGAGCAAGATAGAACTTTTTTCGAACAACCACTTTACAGTCGTAACAAAATCCTTAAAAA
Organism: Macrothele yani; assembly: GCA_039090855.1. Classification (NCBI taxonomy): domain Eukaryota; kingdom Metazoa; phylum Arthropoda; class Arachnida; order Araneae; family Macrothelidae; genus Macrothele; species Macrothele yani. The sequence goes on from CM077002.1 coordinate 81,483,771, forward strand.
AATTTCTAGTTTTCTCATGCATCCCATGCTGCTTTATCAAAGCGTTATACGGCAAACAGACTAATGTTGACATATTGGAAGGAATTGAAAATTACGAATCAATGATGCGAAAAGCACGTAAAAATATAAAAACTCAAGGAGAGAACTACAATTCTGTGAGGACAGAACACAACTGCATTTATTCAACGTCGTTCTTCATACCTAGTAGAAGGCACCGTACTGAAGGTAATTCTGCGGAAACAAAATATTTGTATATGCTTTGGCAAGAAAGTATCTCAATTAGTATTTTTCAGCATAGCGGCTTTGGAGGAGGTGTAAAGTGCAACGGCTAATGTGTCATTTCAAAGTACGTGCGTGCGTGGTTCCATTGCGAGATATTTCCCCTTGAAGCGCTGTAGTCAGTCTGCCAGATCAAATGCCCTTCTAATGTTCTTTATTCTAACCACGAAGATCTTCTGGTCATGCCTTTGTAAAACGTTTGAGAGCCAGGGCAGTACATATCAAGTGAGGAGAGGTCTCAGAGAAATCAAGTATTCCATTACTGTTATGAGTGACCAGATCAGAAGCGCTGCAAAGAGCTTTTATGCCTAACTTATACTGAAATCCTTTAAAAACATTTCTAAATCAATAAGAGAAACCAGGATTGTTCGGTATAGATCCAGTGCAGTAGATGTAGGTTTGATAGTCTTTAGGTGTTTTATCTCTCAATCGTGCGAATATCTGCCGTTCGTGACAACCTATATCATTCTGACATAAATTGGGGAAATACCCATTACAAATACGTAGAACTATATGTCCAAACCTTTTAATGCCCGAGTGAACATTACATATTTTTTCTGTTCTACACGTTTCATAAAACTAATGTGATTTCAAGGGGCATGAACGTTGATAGGTTGTTGCTTAAAAGAGCGTAATGCCATGTTCATGTGTAGCTGAATGAACTTTCATCCCATTAATGAGATGATAAGTAAAGTTAATTTTAAAATATTCACATTTCTGGGTCTACCTTGTTAATGGTTTGTAGTGTTTTTGTTGAAGAATGTTATTGTTCATTCTGTAAAAACTATGATAGGTCAATGTCCCTTCTTGGCATTTAACGTGCATTCGTATCACTGAATGAAAAGTGGTTGGTTTCACTGCACGCTTACCTGACTGTAAACCTAATCCTATCGTGAAAGTAAGCAATATTTTAAAATTATCAACCTTTGGGCACCTATGAGGATTTGAATCTCAAAATAAGTAATACTGAATTTCTAGTTAAAAGCGTCATTTGTTTTTGTAAAAATTGAAACCAGAAGTAATGTAGCCTTTGAGGTTCAAAATTAAGTATTTCGTGAAGGGAAACGTGTATCCGATAATGAAGCGAACTCCGAAATCTAGCTCGCTTCACATTAGCTGAGTGAAGTACAATGCGGTATTACGAGGAGCAGAGGAGGCTAAAATAATATACACTGGCAGAAAGTGAAAAAAGAACACCAAGAAGGAGGCGTCTGATACCAACGAAATTTATACAGCATAATAACGGAATACAGAGCATAACGTGATCAAAACATAATGGCAAAATACAGCTGTTTTTGCTGGTAAACTGAAAAATAACATTTCCTGTAACATGGTTAGTACGACTTTGAACCGCCATGAACTGCGTCACACTGTGCAATTCTGGCATGGAGTCTGCCGTACAGATGTTGGATGTAAGTTTGGGATATTGAGTTCCAAGCATCCTCAACCTGGACGCGTTAACCGGGGATAGTCGTGGCGACCGGATAAGTCGTTGTCATATAAAATCCCACACGTGCTCTATGGGGGACAAATCCGGTGAACGTGCAGGCCATGGAAGTTGTCTCACACCCTGAAGTGCATGTTGCGTTGCACGTGCCATGTGTGGGCGTGCGTTATCTTGCTGGAAAACACCACGATGGACCGACCTTACGAATGGCACAACAACGGGCCGAATGATGTTGCTGATGTAGGAGGTGCTGTTTAACGTACCCGGCACAAACACTAGTTGTGTACGGGAGTGATAGCTGATCGCTCCCCACACCAGGAGACCAGGTGTAGGCCCTGTGTGTCGCTGGCGGATGCAAGAAGGGTGGAGACGCTACCCTGTGCGTCTGCGAACACGCATACGGCCATCGGAGGCTCCCAAGCAGAATCTGCTTTCATCGCTGAACACGACAGATCGCCATTGCGTTCTCCAGTGCAGACGTTGGCGACACCACTGCAGCCGTTCCTGACGGTGGGCTGGAGTCAGAGGTACACATGCCAGAGGCACACGTGCACGTAGTCCTGCATCCAGTAGACGGTTGCGGATTATTCACACAGTCACCTCAGGTGCAACGGCAGCTCAGATTTGCGTCGCAGTGGATGTTCTGCTTGACAACGCCTCTCTTCTTATGCGTCGATCGGTCCGGTCATCAGCCCGTCTGTGACTCCCGGTTCCACGTCTTCTTGCGTGGGAATGTTCCTCGGACCATCAACTCCACCATCGTACCACCACCGATACTTCCCGTCCAATTCGCTCCGCAATACGACGATACGACCACCCGGCTTCGCGGAGTCTGACGAGACGACCTCGCTCAAAGTCCGATAACTGCTGAAATCTTACACGTCTTCTATGTCCAGGCATTGCAGCTTCTTCAGGGTCTTCGCACGTGTCCGTACGCCAACGACTGATTATATTCACTTCGCCGTGCTCCTTAAATACCACCGACGATAATTTGCATATTATGCCGTGCTGTGGCGTAAGCGCTCACCGGTTGGTCCCGAAATTAACATCACACCTACGTGAACTCGACCCCATTAACATATGTAAATTTCATGATCGTCCGCCAATTCCTTCTTGATGTTCTTTTTTCACTTTCCGGCAGTGTATTTGAATTCAACCAGCTGTTTGTAATGTTTCTTTAGGAGCATCAGGTTTTATACCTCAAATGTTCTTTAGGAACATAAGTTTTTTTTTTGAACCTCAAATACTACTCTGTTTAAAAATTCGTAGCAGGTTGAGCATACCTGCATACGTATATTAATTCTGACTATCGTATATTAAATCAGAGCATACGTATATTAATTCTGACTATCTGCGCGTACTAAAAAATACGCAGATGGTAACACTTTAGTCTTAAGCTTTGAGTTATTTCTGTAAAGAGAAAATGTTTAGCATACTTCAGAAAGAACTGAAAGACGTTATATTACATTTTCAAACCAAAAGATTTCATAACCGAAACATAAAACATGCAATCTTGTTTGAAGTAACGCTGTACACAATTTTCTTTGATGGGACAGAACATTGGATTGTAAATACCATAGAAATTAAATGTTCACATGAACGAAAACCATATATTCAACTTTAGTACAATTAAAAATAGGTCTTTAACATATTCAAAAACTTATCGAAACTTCTCGAACATCGAATTCACTTAACACGCGGATGATGCACATGCTATCTCAAGAACAGCAGTCGAAAATTTTTGTTGTTGTTAGCAAATACTTGATTGAAAGACCTGATTACATGGGATAAGATGTCGACAAAAGCTATACATAAATATTTATAATACATTTGCACATGGGCAAAATACAGAGGTGTAGCTATGTAAATCTAGATAAAAACATAAATGACTCACTGAGATAATCTAGAGGACCAACTGTGTCATTGTCGATGGCGAACCATGACTTCCGAGGACTCCAACTGGTTTTTAACTGTTTCACAATATTTTTCCGCACTGCAGAGGAGTATTCCATGTAGATATGAAAAAAAGGAGCGTATAAAATTATGATATTTTGAGAAAAAGTAAATGAAAGATTTTGTCACGTGACCGAGTTCGTAATCTGAGAGAGGTACATGACATGCTATAGTAGAACAAACGTAAAGGAGCAGAGAAGATCGGATCTAGCAGTTGACTGGGGAGTATGAATTAGATGCTGATAATAGGGAATTGATTTGGGTGATAGGCAAATTCTAGAGAGCAGGCGATAAGCGGTATGAAACAGTGACTGAAGTACCTGGCACTGAACAAACAAGCAATGTAATATGAGAGAAACTGGTAGTGTACCATAAAAATATCTCCAATGAACACCATTTCCTTTCTTTCTTTCTGTTAAGTGCATCAGTAGCTCTCCTGGTGGAAGAAGTTGGGGCCGCATCAGAGATATGTACTTCAGCCTGGAGAAGGAGAAGAAGGAAAGACATACCAGACGGCTGTCTTAAGATTCTTCAGGATTTGAGGTTGATAACGGAGAAGAATCATATATAAGGGAGGCCGATGTATTCAAACAAAAATACAACAGACAGGAAATACCGATGTGTTCAAAGAAGACTATCCATAAAGATAACTGCGAAAGGTGGAGTTTGGCTTTATTTTCTAAATTACGTCGCAGTACTGGAAGAATTCTGACAGGGATCTCACACATAGGTTATCATGGACTAGTTATTGGATAATCCCAGCAGAAATCCTGGAAGAAAAGAAAGAATACTCCAGTTGTGGAGGATGAATAATCGGAAAATAAAAGAGAGGCTCTTCAAGTAAGTCGAATTTGGACGGGGGGGGAGCTTACGAGTGGTGGTTTTCGACCTCCATAGTTCAATGGCTTCTTTTTCATACTTGTTAAGTCACACAGGAATAATGGCATATCGATTCATAAGTAAAAAGACGGTGAGACAGTTTCGATGTGACAACGTGGCATTCGTGCTTGTAGCATGAATGTCACGCTGAAGTACTATGGGATTGTTTTAGAAAAGTATAAAGACGGGTGGGGCCTGCTATTTCACTGGCACAAAAACGAAGTTGAGTCCACTTAAATGCGTCTGGAGGGATAGAATAGAAGCTAAAACGCAGTGCATTTTTCCCAAAAGAAATTAATAATTTTCTTCTTAAATGAACATCTTGCAGAAATTGTGTTAAAGCATTTTACAAGTGGACCATAAAACTGTTGAAATAAGGTGATTTGCGACGGCTGTTCTAACGTAAAAGCATGCTAATGACAAAACAACTCTATACCAGGCTTTTAAGAGATTGGCAATTTTTTTTTCCAAATGGGGTGGCAAGGTGAGATGATAACATCATCGAGGTGGACACCCAAGGATGTTTGAGTTAAAGAAGGCCAATGAGCTTTCCGGAAGTGATCGGTAGGGTTTTTAAGGCCGAAACCATAGCCCTGTAGTTTTCGAAAGGTTCAGACTGATCCTAGAAATGGTCGCATTCAGATATGCATCATCTAGGGTCCCAAACTCATCATCAGAATGCAGAATCGGCGGCCCGTTCGTGTGGCCATGTTGACCAAGTGTCATCGACAGATTCAACTACAATGATCACTGAAGCACGGTAACTGAACATTGGAATGCTGGAAACGAATCTCCTGGTATGATGAGTCCAGGTTTCAGCTCCAATATCCGATGAACGGAATCGTAACAGCTCGAATAAGACCTCAAGGTCGGTTGGGTTAAAACAAGCCGACCGTGGCCGCAAGGGCAGTGATGTCATGGATAATTACTCTTGTGGGCATCCCAGATCCCCTCATCTCATCCCCACTGAATACACTTTAAGTGCCAGTTGCTACCTAGGCATTGTTTCAGCCCTACATAGTGACCGTGTGTCCGGATGACACTGCATTCTTTCAGAAAGAGAAAGCCCAATGTTACTGGGAGTCCGTTAAACACAAATGGTTTGATATAATGTCCTATTGTTTCTCGTGATCCAACAAATCACCCAGCCAAAAAATTCTCCAGTCTTGAATTTCTTCAAACATTTGGGGGACTTAGTTAAACGCAGCATTCTCTGGTCTACTCCAGTGTATTAGACTGTTGGCGAACTCCATGACGTCATTCTATCCCTCTAGTACTGAATACCTGAGTACACATTTTTCAGGTGTCCCGGTGGTGGAATGGTCAGAGGTGCAAACTCCTGATTGGTAGCCCATGATGATCATGTGCCCGAGTCCCGTATGAGGCATGGATGGTGCGTTAGTCATTATTCAACGCTGGATCTCTTCCATGCAGTACCAGTATCGCCAAATTAGGGACGGATGACCGCCAATTGCTCTTAAAGTGCCTTAGACCTTCTGCGGTCTAGTGAATTCTATGGCGCACAGAGTTCTAGCGGTAACCGTGACCAAAAGCGGTCCAGCACGCTATTAGGTAAGTGATAAGGACACGACTCCTAAGCGAATACGTATATTTGAATTTGCCACGAAATATCTGGCACTACAAACTCGATAGAAAGCTGTTATGTGCTCAGAGAAGAAGGAAATAAGATAAAAAATGAATTCGTATGTTTTCTCGAAAGTCTTCAGTTCTATATAACTAATCGTATGCTTCAAAATACATTGAAACATCTTTTCGCTTATAAGATTTCGCGGAAAGATGAGCTCATTATATCAGTGCAACTTAATTCTGGGCCCCTAACCACAAACGATCATAGAATGTCGGCAAATGCAAATAGCTGTGTGCGATAATGGCTGATTACAGCGCCTTCCAACAGCTTTCCAGGCAACCGTAACCGCTCACAGCTGTAGTGACAGAAGGGACGAAAGTTGATGGTGAAAGCAATGTCGTTCGAGAAACAACATTTGAGGCACTGCCTCCTGTTTGCGTATCAGCTGAACAAAAGTGCCGTGGGAGCCCAGCTAATGATCTGTGCTGCTTTAAGTGAGGCTTCTGTATCCTACAGTACGTGTAAGAAGTGGTTCCAGCGGTTTAAGCAGGGAAATTTTGATATCCGTGATGCAGAACACCTATAACAGCCACAGAAATTTGACGATGAAGAAATGGAACAACTGTTAGACGCGGATCTCTATCGCCCACAATCAGAGCTCGCCCAGGAACTCGGAGTAACACGGCAAGACATTGCAAAGCGCCTGCACAAGCTTGGATGGATTCACAAGAAGGGCCGTTGGGTGCCCCACCAACTCACAGCTGCAAACAAGTGTAAGCGCTACGATATTGCTGTGTCCTTGCTCTCCAGATTCAAGAAGAAGGATTTCCTCAACAAGATTTTGACCTGTGATGAGAAGTGGATCCTCTACGATAATCCTAAGCGGCGCAAATCGTGGGTTTATCTAGGTCAGCCTACCACCAGTACCGCCAAACCGAATATCCATGCCAGGAAGTTGTTGCTGTGCATATGGTAGGATCAGCGCGGTATCGTACACTATGAGTTGCTCAAACCAGGTTAAACGGTCAATGCTGAGCGTTATTGTCAGCAGCTCATTCGTGTGAGTGACGCAATGGAGACGAAAAGGCCATACACCGGCAACGGCAGAAGGTCGCTCCTGTTGCTTCAGGATAACACGCGTTCTCACACCGTGAAAACGACTTTAAACACGATCACCGACCTGGGATGGGAGATTTTGTCCAACCCGGCGTATTCTCCAGACTTCGCCCCGTCGGATTATCACGTCTTTCGCTCCCTGCAACATCACCTGAGTGATACGCACTTCACTTCTGTTCATGAGGTCCACACAAGTATTGATGATTTTATCAACTCGAAACAGCCCTCTGTTTTCCGCAGTGGCATTCGGCAGCTCCCTGACCGATGGCTCAAATGTATCCAACACGACGGGTATTTTTTTCCTGATTAGGTACGTATTCGATTTGCTATAATTTGCTGTCAGCGTGTCGTGCCTGTGGCCAAGAATTAAGTTGCACACCTAATAGTTGCATTTCAGTTTCAGTGCCGTAGTAATTGTTTGCAACGATTTTTGTGTTAGTTTTTATTTTTCTATGGAACGCGCTTTAGATTTTTTCTTTGGATTAATTTTACTTACAGAGCAAGTATTTATTGTATGCTGGGTAATGCAGTAATTCAATTCTTTAGGCAACTTTCAATATTACTGTAAAACAAGAACATACTAATTATTCAGTTACTTTTTACTGACTTATATTGCATCTACGAACGTATTCAGTGCGCCCATATAAACTGGTTTTGCTAATTTTTGTTAGAGGAATGTGTAGTAAGCTATAAGACATTCCCTTAATACTTTTCTTTCTTGCTCTAGGATAACAATTTGCGCAATTTCAGGATACACGTTAACAAACTCTGCGGAGTTATTTTACGAGCCATGTATATAATGTTCAATTAAAAAGCAGTTCCAGCAGAAGCTCCCTTCAAAGTTTTATTTTCTACCAACAGGCAAAAATATGGCGTATAGCGGCATAGTGTCAGAAATGCATCACCAAAATAATTTGTGCTATTTACCGACACTACAACATTTTGTTGTTGTTGTTGTTGTGCATGCCTGCATATCCGCTTGAGATCCCCGCGTCAGTAACTCTGGCAAATGCACAGACATTCTGCGACAGTATGCATCGTGATGGACGTTTATTCTTCATGCATCTACGAGGTATATCAGAATCCTGGATGCATCGGAGGATGAGAAATCTTGCCTACAAAGAATCTCTGTATTTCTCTGGCCGTCCGGTAAAAAGAGAAAAGACGAAACCAAAATAAAAACTAATTAACCGATAGAAAAAAGTGTCTTTGTGTCCAAAATCGATTGAGAAGCACGACTTACTTGGATGCGGGCCCGGAATTTGATGTTGATTGCGCTGCATGCCTCTGGTGACCTGTTAGACATTTCCGTTTGTAACGGTCTTCAGCTTATTTATCTAGAAAAGCTCGCTTATTTTGAAATTCGCTGCAGCGGTGATTCTCAACGCCTTCGCCGAGATACCCTGGAAGGGTTATCCAGATCCTTAGGTGCTTCCTGAGATTATCGTAGACATGGAACGCTAAAAAAAGGTATATTTTTTTCTTCATGGATTTCTACGAACTTACGCACACACGCGTCTCTCTGTAGTATAGCAGAAACAAAAAAATAGTCACTACCCTTTGTAACGTATATTCTATTTTAACTTTCCTTTTGAGTTTTTTTTTCTATGTAAATTTGCATTCGTTCTCTTAGACATTTTCAAACCTTAACGTTATGTCTTTTCCCTCAAACGAGAATGATGTTGGCAACACACTGAGGTCGGAACAAGAGTCACGTATGTGGGGCCGGATAAGAACGGTAGATAAAAAGGCAATGCAGCGGTTATTTAAGGGGATTGATGTTATTGATTATAGATGTGCTGTTATACTGTGTTTGGATGTTAAATCGCTGATACTGTATTGAGTACGCCAATAACCGGATGTGAGTGTGCAGCACAAACCTTGCAAACAAAATAAACATATCTGTAAGTTCTGCAATTGACCTCTTTCTTGTAATGCGTATGGATACCTTCTAATATTACATTGACTTTAGCACACATAACGTAATTACTGACGTAAGAACTAAGTTACAGCGGAAAGACAAATTACGTTATATTGGCGCCCGAACTTTCCTGTGGACCGCACCCTGTTTTTCGTAACAAATTTCCATTGTGAACCAGCAAGAAGTGCAATTTAATACCACATTCGAGCAGGCGTGTAGTACGGCCTTGCCGGTATCTATGGACAAAATCAGACGTCAGCAGCTTTATGAAGCTTGTGGCTCCAATCTTTCACTTGATGACTTCAATTAGTTTGCATACCATGTACCCGGCAGTTCAACCACAAATTTTAATGCCAGTGTCAATCCAGATATGAATATGGAGCTCAGACGGGGGCAATCTTATACCCAACCTTTACGACCAGGCGGAGTAAAAAATTTCCCATTATGTACCTCAGGCTGGCTCAATTATTTTCAATAGTACGGGTGGTTCTATAAAATTCCTGGAAAATATTGAGGACCATTTCGACCTCTACAATATCCAGAAGATTGCCGGAACCTGCATGAAAGACGCAGCTAAAACTTGGTACCGGCAATGGCGCACAATAGACCAGGTAACCGCTTATGCTCAATTTCGAGCCGACTTTCTTGAGGTTTTACCTTACGGCCTTAATAAAGCGGGCATTGCTCAGAAACTATTTTCCAGACGGCAGCGTGCAAATGATAGCCCTGTCTCTTTTACCCTGGAAGCAGCTAGGCGATATTGGTTGTGGGACCCGAATGCCTCATACTGGACATCCTGTTGCAGCAGCTCAATCCATTTTTACAAGACTTTCTGGAGGTTCGTAAACCCAGGAGAATTCAAGAGGGCCTTAGGATGATACGAATTTATGAGGAACGGCATGGTTTTGCTTCTCAAACTTCTGCTGTAGGACAGAGTCCAAATAGGTAATCTGAGCACCAGCTAGTACCACAGTGCAGGAGTCAACCAGAGCCGCCTCAGCAAAGGTATATCCCTCCTCACCGTCGTGAACCAGCTCAACAACAAACCTATCATAGGGAATCAACTCTTATGAATAGGCAATATCCTCGGGAAGATAATTTCTCCAGGTATCAGCAATTCCAAAATCATTTTGCTTCTCCTGACCATTCAGGCAACCGTAAGCGCACTGATGACACATTCATTGTAGGTAATCAGCAGTATTACTTCAATGCTCCAAAATCAAGATTTCAGCAAGACTCTCGTCACGCTGTTGCAAATTCCAGAAACCAAAATCTTTTAAACTACCAACGGAGGTAGAAGCAAAGTCTTCACTACCTCCCATGTCTACTAAAAATGACCTAATGTCGATTTTCTTAACCATTTAAGCTACCCTTTTACCTAATGTGTTACTTACTTTGTGGTCACTTAATTGTGCAAACAAAGATTGATTCTGGATCGAATATTTCTGCGTTGAATACACATTTTTGCTCTGTTTGTTTCCTGATATTTCTGTTGAACCTGTCTCACAAAGCCTGCGGAGGGCCAACAATGCTGTTTTTCCCGTAGCAGGTTCTGTGACTACCTATCTAGTTAGGGTCAGCTAAGCTCTCAAAAACGTTTTTATTGTTAAATTATTTACCTTTTGACTGTCTGTTCGGCTAAGATTTCATCCAGTCCTTTCATTTAAGGTGGACGCCAGATAATTTTGCTTCCTATACTTCCAATGGAAAACCTTTTATACACATTTCCTTCAATAGAGTGTTCCCAAGGATGAAAATTTGAACATCGATTAAAATAACTTCATATAATAACTTGGAATATTTAATATTTTCTAAAACATAACCATAATTATATTAAAAATCAATAAATTTTCCTTTCGTGGTGTTGAAACCAAAAAAAGATAGCGCGACCTGTACTTTGATGGCGTCAGTAGACAAACAAATGTTGGATTGCATAATTATGGTCATGTTTTAGAAAATATTAAGTAATCCAAGTTATAAAATGAAGCTATTTTAATCGATGTTCAAATTTTCATCCTTGGGAACGCATTAGTTGTGAAGAAAAGGTGTACAGAATTTTTTCCATTGGAAGTATAGGAAGCAAAATTACTTGACGTCCACCTTAACACTTAACTTTGAGCATAAAACTATTTCTATGCCGGAACTAGTTGTTGAGATTCCTCAGGATCCTGATCTCACAACCGCTCTCCTCAGTAAAAAACTTTCACCAGAGCAGAAATTATTATTGTCATAATTGTTGCATAAGAGACCTGGTTTGTTCTCAGAACAACCAGGATTCACTCAGGTAGTCTATCATACCATTGAGACCGGTGGGGCTCAACCTATAGCTACAAAACCTTACCCATGTGCGCCACATCGTAAGGCCGAGATGCACAGGCAAATTGACCAGATGCTACAGGCTGGAATTATTAAAGAGTCTACTAGTGCCTGCTAGGCTCCTGCTTTCTTAGTTTCTAAAACAATGGGGAATCTCGCTTTGTTGTTGACTACCGCAGGTTGAATAATGTCACGACAAGCATAAATTACCCTGTTCCGATAATTAGTGACAATCTGCAAAATTTATCTTCAACTAAATGGCTTTCTACTTTTGATCTCGCCGGCGGCTTTTGGTAGGTAGCTGTACATCCGGACTCTGTTGATAAAACTGGGTTTGTTACACTTTTTGGGGCCTATGAATTCCTTCGAATGGCATTTGGTCTTGCCTATGCAGCAGCAACCTTTCAACGTCTTATAGTTACTGTTTTAAAACCTCTGCTTGGGCCTAATGTGCATGTCTATCTAGATGATATCATTATTTCCTCTGATACTTTTGAGGAACATTTACATCTTCTCGATACTGTTTTTGAATTGTTGCATTCTGCTGAGCTTACCTTGAAACCTGCCAAATGTCAATTTGCCAGGGACAAATTAATTTATATTGGTCTAAGAATCTCTACTAATGGTCTCCTAACTGATGACAGCAAGATTCGGCCCATAGCAGAGTTTCAAAGGCCTAAAACGGCAAAAGAGTTGTCGTGCTTTCTTGGTATGACTGGTTGGTACGAACAATTTGTTCCTGGGTATGCAACCTTGTGTGAACCTTTGTATGCCTTGAAACGTAAATATAAGAAATTTATTTGGACGCCAGAGGCTGAAAGTGCATTTGTTACATTGAAAGCTGCTTTAATGTCACCTCCAGTCTTAGCGTTTCCTAATCACGCCAAATCTTTTGATATTTTCACAGACGCTTCAGGAGTTGGTTTTGGGGAAGTTTTATCTTTTAATAGCCATCAAATAGCGTACGCTTCTCGTACATTATCTAAGGCAGAACGCAACTAGTCTGCCACCAAAAGAGAGTGTCTTACGATATTATTAGCTTTAAAGAAATTTCTGCTTTTACTAAATCAAATTCAGGTAAATGTAATTACAGATCATTTTGTCTTACAGTATTTATATACTGCTAAAAATCCTTCTCACAGGCTCCTTAAATGGTCTTTCCAACTCCGGGAGTACAATATCAAAATTTCTTATCAGCCTGGTAAACATAACCAGCTGCCCGAAGTCTTGTCTCGTTGCCCGGGCAGTGAGGTTCCTACGGAGCTCACTGCCCGAAGCCTTGTCTCGTTGCCCGGGCAGTGAGGTTCCTACGGAGCTCACTGAAGAGCTTATTTCTCTCTTCCTACTATCCGAAATCACTTCTCGTGAGCAGATTATTGCAGAACTACCCAATGATCCTGATTTTGGTGAAATGTATAACTATTTGTTATCAAGAGCTCTTGATTCAAATGACAATGCCTTAGCTGGGTGGTCTAAAAATTTTTAAATTACTGATGGTCTTCTGTACTATACTAAAGGTTTTTACTCTCGGGCGGAATGTCGCCCTGCCTCTCTGCATGGCTCTGTTACATGAGTTTCATGACATTCCTTTTGCAGGCCATTTAGGCACACGAAAACTCGTGCTAAGCTTCGAGAGGTAGCCTACTGGCCGGGCATGTATCAAAGTACCCTCGCATACATTCAATCTTGTGACTATTGTCAAATATATAATTATAATACACTGGCGGAAAGTGAAAAAAGAGCACCAAGAAGGAATTGGCGGACGATCATGAAATTTACATATGTTAATGGGGTCGAGTTTACGTAGATGTGTGATGTTAAAATCGGGACCAACCGGTGAGCGCTTACGCCACAGTACGGCATAATATGCAAGTTATCGTCGGTGGTATTTAAGGAGTACGGCGAAGTGAATGTAATCAGTCGTCGGCGTACGGACACGTGCGAAGATCATGAAGATGCTGCAATGCCTGGACATGGAAGACGTGTAAGATTTCATCAGTTCTCGGACTTTGAGCGAGGTCGTCTAGTCGAACTACGCGAGGCCGGGTGGTCGTATCGTCGTATTGCGGGGCGAATTGGACGGGAAGTATCGGTGGTGGTACGATGGACGGAGTTGATGGTCCGAGGAACATTCCCACGCAAGAAGACGTGGAACCGGGAGTTACAGACGGGCTGATGACCGGACCGATCGACGCATAAGAAGAGCGGCGTTGTCAAGCAGAACATCCACTGCGACGCAAATCCGAGCTGCCGTTGCACCTGAAGTGACTGTGCGAACAACCCGCAACCGTCTACTGGATGCAGGACTACGTGCACGTGTGCCTCTGGCATTTGTACCTCTGACTCCAGCCCACCGTCAGAAACGGCTGCAGTGGTGTCGCCAACGTCTGCACTGGAGAACGCAATGGCGATCTGTCGTGTTCAGCGATGAAAGCAGATTCTGCTTGGGAGCCTCCGATGGCCGCATGCGTGTTCGCAAACGCACAGGGGAGCGTCTCCACCCTTCTTGCATCCGCCAGCGACACACAGGGCCTTCACCTGGTCTCCTGGTGTGGGAAGCGATCAGCTATCACTCCCGTACACAACTAGTGTTTGTACAGGGTACGTTAAACAGCACCTTCTACATCAACAACATCATTCAGCCCGTTGTTGTGCCATTTGTAAAGTCGGTCCATCGTGTTATTTTCCAGCAAGATAATGAACTCCGACACACGGCACGTGCAACGCAACATGCACTTCAGGGTGTGAGACAACTTCCATGGCCTGCACGTTCACCGGATTTGTCCCCCATTGGGCACGTGTGGGATTTTATGGGAAAACGACTTATCCGGTCTCCACGGCCAGCCACGACCATCCCCGATTTACGCGTCCAAGTTGAGGATGTTTGGAACTCAATGCCCCAAACTTACATCCAACATCTGTACGACAGACTCCATGCCAGAATTGCACAGCGTGACTCAGTTCATGGCGGTTCAACCTCGTACTAACCATGTTACATGGAAATGTTATTTTTCAGTTTACCAGCAAATACAGCTGTATTTTCCCATAATGTTTTGATTACGTTATCCTCTGTATTCCGTTATTATGCTGTTTAAATTTTGTTGGTATCAGATGCCTCCTTCTTGGTGTTCTTTTTTCACTTTCCGCCAGTGTAATAACAGACCAGCAGGTCATTTTATTTCTAGCACTAGAAAATATGTTCTAGACGTCTTATCTGTAGATTTACTGGGACCAAATTCTAAGCCCCATAAGACTAAATCTCGTTACAGTTTATTGGTTACTGATACGTTCTCTAAGTGGGTGGAAGTATTCCTCCTTACATCTGCTACTGCAGACTCAATTTGTGATATTCTAATTCATAATGTATTTGCTAGATTTGGGGCCCCTAATTATTTAATATATGATAACGGTGCTCAATTTATTTCTGATATTTTTAATAGAATGTGTGCGAGGCTACAAATCAAACATAAATTCATCTCTCCCTATCATGCTCAGTCAAATCCCGCCAAGAGGGCTAACCATACTTTAATTAAAATGATTGCTACTTAAGTCAAGGATAACCACGAGTGTTGGGACGAGCATTTGGATCTCTTTTGTTACGCTCTTAGCTCGTCGGTGCATGAAAGCACTAAGCTTACTCCGGCTGAAATATTCTTGGGTGTTAAGATACGTGCCCCTTTCGAAAATCTAACTAGCATT
The DNA here is from genome assembly GCA_039090855.1 of Macrothele yani. Lineage (NCBI taxonomy): Eukaryota > Metazoa > Arthropoda > Arachnida > Araneae > Macrothelidae > Macrothele > Macrothele yani. Next base: position 81,498,969 of record CM077002.1, read on the forward strand.
ACTGATGAAAACAATCAACGACCAACTCCTGACTCTGTCCCTATTTTAGCAGCTAAGGCCCAGGCCGCAATGATAAATGATCAGGCAGCATAAACTCGGAACTATAACAAAAAACATAGGGAACCTGATTTGAAAGTTGGGGATTTGGCCCTACTGAAACTCTCTTCCAATCCTCGGTAGCTCATACCTTGTTTAGAAAATTTGCTCCCTTATCGGAAGGGCCCTTCGAAGTTATTAAAGTTTATAAAAATAACGTGGTTTTGAAGAAAGAAAATTGTGAAAGTGTATACGCTCATGTGCAGCAATGTAGAAAATATTTCACAAGAGATATAGATGCAATTATTACCCGGAAAGCACGTGCACCTCATCAATCACAACCTCATGACAATGAGGAGGAATGTATTAATCTAACTCCGTATTTTGCTTCGTCTGAGGAAAACTCCACCCTTTAACTGTTTCTGTCTCTGCAAAGCTAACCTTCATTGCATGCTGACGTTATTCCTTTTACAAGGACAGTCATTCATTTTCTCCCTAATTCGCCAGAATTTCCGAGCATCAATGTGTTTTCACCTGTAGCTCAATCTTCAAGTTCTTATCATTCCTCAATTCGAGTAAGACGTGGTTCTTTATCTTCATCACATTCAATATATGGCCCAAGCATTGTAGAAGCTTTTGTCTCCACCAATTCATTTTCACTCTGGTGCAACAGGGGTAAAAAGGCCGTTCCATGAGATATCTTCATCGTCTGGTATTATAATTACTGTTCCTGTCATTAAACACCTGCCACCGGCGTTTCCATAGTCTGTGGTAGCGGCTAAACCTCCAGTGCACGAAATATCTCGTTCGACAGAGTAGAAGTTCCATTAAGGGTGTCAAACGCCTGGCACCAGCTCACTCATCTTCTACTCTTTCTATGGTCCTGTTTCTACAGTAAATACAGGCCAGCCGATTCCTGCAATTACTCAGCATTCACACATTGCTACTGAGGTGAGCGAAATTAAGCCTCTAGCAGTGTCTCAACAAACAGCCTCATCGCCTTCTTCCGAGGGATAATGACTTCAGTCTTCATCTCGAACTTTGCTAGTTTCTTCTTCGATACACCCGAAACGTCGTCTTTCTTCAGGTGAGTCACCGACTTGCAGCAAAAAGCCTTAGTATCCTCCTGGATTTCGTCCCTGGCAGCCGCGATCTGGAAGGACGTCTTTGCAACCTTTATCGACAAGTCTTTCTCGTCGACAGAAACACCCACATGTCTTCACCCCAGATACAAGGCCAGACAAACGGCCAGCAGTTCCTGCGGCACCAGATCCTGAGTTTCGGTCGTCCACTCCATGTCATCGGCGACATTCTTCGCAATCAGCCCGGACCCGTGGTTCTGCCCGGCACCTGTCGAGCCGTTGCTTTCTGAGTGCCAGCTTGGATCCAGTCCTGACCAGGTGAGCTCTCGACAAGTTAAACGGCGAGCAACAAACGCCTTGTTGTGTACTCGGCTGCGACCAAAATATTTTCTGCCTACTTTGTTCTTTTGTCGAAATTATTAACGTGTGTCATGTTTTTCTTTTTTTGTACATGCATAACTTAATAGTTCTTTAGTGTGGCGCGACCCAAAACTTTGTATTTATCAATATACTGTACAAATCATTATTCCTGGACTTTTTCTTCAATCAATGAAATTATCAAAACTGTTGTCTCATAGTGCTTATTAATAAGCTCCTGGCACTTCTACATCTTACCTCTCACAGATTACCTTGTTTTTCTGCATGCTCTATGTGTCTTCCTGTGCGAGTTAGTGCAACAATTGTTTTAAGCCAATGGCAAATTGTTATGATATGTTATCTTGACGAAAAATTTCGTTATAACTAAGCCAAAAGCAAGTATACCTGATAAATGTCAAATAACTATGAATATTGGTTTTCCGGCACACGTATAGTGTCCACATTTGATATTTGTTGACATATATAAAGTTTTCTCCCAGAGTAGGATTTCCTATTCCACCATTACAACTTGGTGTGCAAATGCATTGGAGAGTTACGAATCGGCCCTGGCCGCCAAATGTTAGCGAAACGTTGTTACTTGTTCCATAATTAGCCTTTCTGTAGTATATAACACTTCTTATGTTATTGTTGTTTTTCCCCTGCAAAACGCAGTGGTGTTTTTTTTTATCAACAACCTATTGTTTACGTTCTATACTCACATGTTCAAGTTCAGCAAACGAACTGTGTAATTTTGTCTTTCCTGAAAACCTCACAGAAATGACAAGTGTTATTGCTTACAAGTGGCTTTTTTCTGCATAGCGCAGTTTGTTTTTTGTTTTGTTTTTTGTTTTGTTTTTTGTTACTTAAATAGCTTTCATGTGTAATCTCCGAAATTGTCTCTTGACGTATTTATGCTTTCATGGTTTTTGTAGTGAAAATAAATGTTCGCACGATGCAACGATAAAATTTATCACGTTACAAGTGTACAGTGCTGCGTTGTTTTACTGTGATGAGTTCTACAGATAGCACTTATTTCATGCCATAATTACGTGTCTTCTTGTTGAGATCTGATTCTTCAAAGTGATGTTTTTGGTGTTGTTAGCACTTATTTGATGCCATGATTACGTGTCCTACAGTTGAGATGTAATTCTTCAAAGTGATATTTTTGGTGATGGTAGCACTTATTTGATGCCATGATTACGTGCCGTTTTGTTGAGGTGTGATTCTTCAAAGAGATATTTTTAGTGATAAAGTTTAAAACTTCTTGCCCTGTATTATACTACAGTACATATAATGTCTTCACAAAGTGAAAATGCTACTAGAGTAATGTTGAAGGAATAATATTTCACTTCACATAGTTAAAATCAACCGCTAGCTTATCGTCGACAAGGTTCTTCATGCGACTATGACATGTAAGTTCTTATCTGAACGAGTTAAATGAATGCAAAATTTGTGCAAAAAGAGACCTCTCCAAAATTAGATAATTTTTGGCTTCACAAAAAAAACATTAAGAGGGGGATGATGTAACTTATATTCTATTTTAACTTTCCTTTTGAGTTCCTTTTTCTATATAAATTTGCGTTCGTTCTCTTAGACATTTTCAAACCTTAGCGTTATGTATTTTCCCTCAAACGAGAATGATGTTGGCAACACACTGAGGTCGGAACAAGAGTGACGTATGTGTGGCCGGATAAGAACTACAGTAAAAAGGCAATGCAGAGGTTGTTTAAGGAAATTGATGTTATTGATGATAGACGTGATGTTATACTGTGTTTGGATGTTAAATCACTGATACTGTATTGAGTACGCCAATAAACTGGATGTGAGTGTGGAGTACAAGCCATTCAAGCAAAATAAACGTATTTGTAAGTAATACTACAACTGACCTCTTTCTTGTAATGCGTATGAGTACCTTCTACTATTACACTGACTTTAGCACACAAAACGTAATTACTGACGTAAGGACTAAGTTACAGGGGAAGGACAAATTGCGTTATACCTTAAAATTTTAAACCAAAAAAAAAAAAATGTATGTATTTTCAAGACTCCAAATTAAAAATTAAAAAACAGTCTTATTCGGCGAATCTAATGGAAGATCTGCTACAACAGATTTTCAGCGAACTGGGTGAAATTTGGTGTTAACGCTGATAACTGAGAACGAATGTCTGCTGAAGCAACAAGTCAGATTTTCCTTTTTGATTTTGATGAAAATCACAAAAAGAAAAACAATTATTGTTCTTGAGCTGCAGTGCTTTTATGCGCCAAAAGTAACTGAAGTTTTGATAAATAATATTGAAATTGATGTTTTTTTCGCAAAAGCGTTTTACCAAATGTTACTACTGTTTCCTAATAGCGTACAGGGAAAGCTATATAATTCACGTAAAAGGCAGCCCGTAGAAAAATTAAGTTATCATTAAGGTAACAATTTCAGGAAGTATTAATTAATTTTCTTTCTCAACGTGTGCTGCTGTTTTATTCTTCTAAATACACAATTCATAGAGTGTAGTAGCGCAGTGAGTTACAAAAACAAAATGCTTTTGACATCCCTCCTCCTTGCCTTTTTCTTTTCAAAATACTGTTTTTCTTTTCCTTGGAAAGCAACAAAAACTTCAAATATTTGTGGAACTCAAACTCGCAGCAGCTGTTGATAAAATTACAAAAAAATGGAAACGTTTTAGAAGAATACGTATTATAACATCATTGCAAGAGAGCTACCAATTTTAAACTGCAAAAAAAATGATCAAGTATGAGCGCAGTGTATCCTCCTCTGAAATTGAGGCCGTGGGTGGCCTAGTGGTCAGCGTTCGTGACTGCCATGGAGATAACTTCAGGTTCGATCCTGGGCAGGTACGAACGTTCGAACCACTAAATACCCGCCGTGCGTCGGATGGGCACGTTAAGCCGTTGGACTCCGGGTACTGGCTCCCCGGTAATAAATAAGGGCGTCTTCTTCCCCTTTTCTACCTCGCGTCAGTGTCACTTTCCTATCGGGCACTCTAGCCCAAATCTCCTAGCTTCCTATTTCTAAGGGTTGTTTAAGACCTGGGGTCAGACACTCCCTTCCTAAAATCTTCTACATATGATCTGATCTGTTTTCCTCTGAAATTTTTATATGTTGTCACATCAGTGAAACAACTTATTTTCCTGTCATCTCGAAACAGATTTTAGAGTCGCTATAGGAATCAAACAATAGGTGCCTTCTTTGAAAATTTCTACTAAAGAAGTCTGTTATTTAGATGTTATTTTTCAAGACTGAGTAAAGCTGATGAAGAAGAAAGTTTTGGAGAACAAGGCAGAAGCGGTATTAAATTGCTAGCTTATCGTGAAACAGAAGCTCTAGAGACATGTGAGGAAAAATTACTGTTCTAAATTCTAAAGATATTCTTCATTCATTAAGCCGTCGAATCCTGAAGCCACAATTCAAATGACAGCGATTATAACCATGATAACCGCTAAAACCCCAAATCGAAAAAGAGATATTGTAACAACAAAACATTGTTGTATTTGTCTGGGGATAGAAACTCTGTGCTCCCAGTTGTTTTTCACTTAAATTTAAAGTTCGAATTGAGCTAGACAAATCACTGTTGTTTTTGTCTGGCCCTGATATGAGTCCTAAATTGATAACAGCCGGAAGTCAAGAATTAAAAAATTTGTTATTTTTTGTGATGTAAAGTGTATAACTATCTGTTTCAGAAGAGTGAAACAAAGCTTTTACTGAACCCCTTTATTGATGTGATAATTGGTCCTAAATATACAAAATAAATACAAAAACGCTTCGAACGGAGAAAAAATCAAGCCTGTGTTTGTTGAAACTTCTGCTGGGTGTGTTATATATCGTCTGTATTTCAAAACAGTAGCTACTTCTACTTATTGAGAACTACAGTAACTTATATGTGCTTTCTTAATTTCGAGTCAACTCAAAACACATCTGTCTCGGAGATTATGCTGCGTGTAGTATCTTATATAAAGCAAAAAGTGTGATTTGAGAGCCCACGAAAGTGAACATTTACAGTTCATCAACCCAGAAACGGCCACTCATTTCAAAATGAAGGAATATCAGCGATTATGCAGGATTGTTTTCCAGTATTCTAGCAACCCGTTACCAAAACTTTAAGTTAAGAACATTAGATGCCCTAACTATTTTATCTAATCGTGTTGGTGAAATTACCATCATTTTACCAATTTTAATCTTTACATACTTAGGATCTTTAGGCTTAATTCTGTCTAAAGAATTTCTACTTATAGTTTTAACTCTTCTTTTTTTTTTTTAATTGAAGGTTTAACGACCGCCGTGAGCAACTCAGTGGGCTATAAGCAGTCGTCCGTCCCTAATTTAGGGTCACTGGTTCCAGGGAAGGGAGAGAGCTAGTGGTGTAAGGCAAACACAATATCCATGCCTCACCGGGATTCGAGCCCGGACCCATCTCGGACGAATGATCTGAAGCCAGCGCTTAGACCACTGCGCCAGAGGAGCGGCAATTCTAACTCTTCTCCCAATAGCAGTTTTTTTTTCATAAAGGGCTCAAATAGCATTTACAGCATGACAACGCCATAGCAGCAACTACTCTAATTTCCGTCCTAGTCCATTCATCCGCATTAGCGACTGCGAGTGTCAATTTAATAATCCATACGACTTTACTTCATCCATTAACGCTGCAGAATGATATCCTTAACTGAAATTTGGTTTGACATCAGTGCATAAAGGATCCACTCTCCAAATTTAATCTGCTTCCCGTATTTGTGCAGCACATTCTCTTTGATGATTATGTTTACGTATAGTTCAGTCTTTGACACCTGCAGCTCAATCCCGGTTTTTACTAAAACAGAAATTTATATAACCTTGATCTCAAATTTGTGATAGACAAAAATTGGATTCATTCTGCATGCCTGTATATCAAGAGCGTAACTTTTATCACCGAGCACATGCTCAACCTGCGTGCGTTTTTCTCCCTGTGTAGTGACAAATCCTTGTTATAGCTTCGGTTGCATCAGGGACTTCTTGAAATCCCCAGAGCATCAGTATCATATATAAAAACATTGATAGTAACTGTTTATTTTGGGTATCGTTCACTTGACCGAAAGGTCACTTGACCGAAAATCACTTCGCCGAAAATCACTTGATCGAAAGGTACATTTCACCGAAGGGTCACTTGACCGAAAAGTTCATTTCACCGAAAGATCACTTCACCTAAAAGTTCATTTCATCGAAAGGACACTTGATCGAAAAGTTCATTTCACCGAAAGATTACTTTACCTAAAAGTTCATTATATCGAAAGATCATTTCACCGAAAGATTACTTTACCTAAAAGTTCATTATATCGAAAGATCATTTTCACCGAATGGTCAGTTTATCGAAAACTTAGAATTTTGTTGTTATAGATCTGTTGGAGTATGGTGCTGGTTTTTAAAAAACTGGTCACCTAAACATTATTGGATTGTATAAAAAATACACTTTTAATTTCTTTTAAACACCTCCCCATAAGTAGGTTTTTCGAAATATAACATTAATTATAAGTCATAGATAGACCTGTGCCTTTTTGCCAAATTTTAATCCCCCGAGCTCATATTCATGAAGTTTACATAACAACTCAAGTAAATGAGTTGTTATGTAAACACACTTATTCAGACAAAAAAAAAAATCAGTTTTAGGGCCCTTGGCCTCGGTTTAGGCCTTTTTAGAACATTTTAATCGTGCGTGCTCATATTCATAAGGTTTACGTAAAATGTCCAGCTAATAATGTTGCACATTTATTCAGGCAAAAAAGAATCAATTTTTGGGCCCTAGGCCTCGGCTTAGGCCTTTTTAGAAAATATTAACCGTGCGTGCTCATGTTTATAAGGTTTACATAAAAACTAAAGTTAATGATGTTGTACTCTTATTCAGGCCAAAAGAATCAGTCTTAAAGCCCTTGGCCTCGTTTTAGGCCTTTTTAGAAAATTTTAATCCTGCGTGCTCATATTTATAAGGTTTACATAAAATGTCAAGTTAATAATGTCGCACATTTATTGAGGCAAAAAAGAATCAATATTAGGGCCATAGGCCTCGCTTAGGCCTTTTTAGCAAATTTTAATCGTGCTTGCTCATGTTCATAAGCTTTACATAAATAGTAAAGTTAATAATGTTACACATTTTTTCAGGCAAAAAAGAATCAATTTTAGGGCCCTAGGTCTCAGCTTAGGCCTTTTTAGAAAATTTTAATTGTGCTTGCTCATGTTCATAAGCTTTACATAAATAGTAAAGTTAATAATGTTACACAATTTTTCAGGCAAAAAGAATCAATTTTAGGGCCCTAGGTCTCAGCTTAGGCCTTTTTAGAAAATTTTAATTGTGCTTGCTCATGTTCATAAGCTTTACATAAATAGTAAAGTTAATAATGTTACACAATTTTCAGGCAAAAAAGAATCAATTTTAGGGCCCTAGGTCTCAGCTTAGGCCTTTTTAGAACATTTTAATTGTGCTTGCTCATGTTCATAAGCTTTACATAAAAGTCAAGTTAATAATGTTGCAATTTTTTTCAGGCAAAAAGAATCAATTTTAAGGTCCTAGGCCTCAGCTTAGGCCTTTTTAGAAAATAATAACGGTACGTGCTCATGTTCATAGGTTAACCTAAAAACTCAAGTTAATGATGTTGCACACTTTTCAGGCTAAAAGAATCAAGTTTGGGGCTCTAGGCCTCGGCTTAGGCCTTTTTAGCAGATTTTAATCGTGCGTGCTCATATTCATAAGGTTTACATAACAACTCAAGTTAATGATGTTGTACACTTATTCAGGCCAAAAGAATCAGTCTTAAAGCCCTAGGTCTCGGCTTAGGCCTTTTTAGAAAATTGTAATCGTGCGTGCTCATATTTATGAGGTTTACATAAAATGTCAAGTTAATAATGTCGCCCATTTATTCAGGCAAAAAAGAATCAATATTAGGGCCGTAGGCCTCGCTTAGGCCTTTTAGCAAATTTTAATCGTGCTTGCTCATGTTCATAAGCTTTACATAAAAAGTAAAGTTAATAATGTTACACATTTTTCTGGCAAAAATAATCAATTTTAGGGCCCTAGACCTCGGCTTAGGCCTTTATCGCAAATTTTAATCGTGCGTGCTCATATTCATAAGGTTTACGTAAAAAGTCAAGTTAATAATGTTGCACATGTATTCAGGCAAAAAAGAATCAATTTTAGGGCCCAAGGTCAGCTTAGGCCTTTTTAGAACATTTTAATCGAGCGTGCTCATATTCATAAGGTTTACATAAAATGTCAAGTTAATAATGTTGCACATTTATTCAGGCAAAAAAGAATCAATTTTATTGCCCTTAGGCCTTTTTTTTTTTTTTTTTTAGCTTAGGCGTTTTTAGAAAATTCTAATCTTGCTGGTTTATAAGTTTACATAAAATGTCAAGTTAATAAGTTAATAATGTTGCACATTTATTAAGGCAAAAAAGAATAAATTTTATTGCCCTTAGGGCTTTTTTTTTTTTTTTTTTTTAGCTTAGGCGTTTTTAGAAAATTCTAATCTTGCTTGTTCATAAGTTTACATAAAATGTCAAGTTAAAAAAAATCAAGAGGGGGGGGTTAAAGATTGCCGTTTCTGGGCATATATTGAGAACTGAATTGGGAACTCCAAACGCATTTCGCGAAAACGGTCCATGTAAGCCAAGCGAGGCGAGAATTGCACTTTAATTTGAAGAAAAAAATTGCCGAGGATCCGAGGTACACTTAGTTTTGGGAGGGTGTACCCCCAACTTCCGTAATATTATGTTCGGGGCCGCTGGAGTCTGTCAGTGTATCCAGGATGTTCCCCTTGAAGCGTCCGCGAGGTCCGTCATGTTGGGGGGGGGGTTGGCTTTCCCCCAAAATGTTAAAATGGACGTAGAGCTGTAAACATTAGACCCATGCTTTATATAATGATTCTGTACACGACCACGAATTTTCAGGAATGTGGAGTGAAACTGAACCCCCCCCGTTTCCAAGAGCTCTTCAGGGGTAACATCGAGGATACACTGATGACCGACTCCAGAGGTCCAGAATATAAAATTACGGAAGTTGGGGGCAGAGCCCTCAAAACCAAGCACCTCGTATCCCTTTTACAGACTTCACCAAATTTCTGGGGGAGGGGGAAGGGCATACATAGTTTGGCACTAAACACAACATGAAGCATAGAAATTGCGAGCAAATCCCTTACCTTGAACACCTGTCTGCGCTCTTAGAAACTTGGGGGAGGGTGAATTCGTCCCACCCTCCTGAAAATTCGTGATCGTGTACAGAATCATTATATAAAGCAAGGTTCTAATGTTTACAGCTCTACGTCCATTTTAACATTTTGGGGGAAAGCCCTCCCAAATCTCACGGACTTCGCAGACACTTCAAGGGGAACATCCTGGATACACTGACAGACTCCAGCGGCACAGAATATAATACTACGGAAGTTCGGGGTACAGTTCCCTCAAACCAAGTGTACCTCGGATCATCGGCAATTAATTTCTTCAAATTAAAGCACAATTCTCGCTTGGCTTACATGGAACGTTTTCGCGAAATTCGTTTAGAGTTCCTAAAAAGGCCTAAGCCGAGGCTTAGTGCCCTAAAATTGAATCTTTTTTGTCTCAATAAATGTGCAACATTATTAACTTGACTTTTTGCGTAAACCTTATAAATATGAGCACGCACGATTAAAATTTGCTAAAAAGGCCTATGCGGAGGCCTAGGGCCCTAAAATTTATTCTTTTTGCCTGAATAAATGTGCGACATTATTAAGTTGACATTTTATGTAAACCTTATAAATATGAGCAAGCAGGATTAAAATTTTCTAAAAAGGCCTAAGCCGAGGCCTAGGGCTTTAAAGACTGATTCTTTTGGCCTGAATAAGTGTACAACATCATTAACTTGAGTTGTTATGTAAACATTATGAACATGAGCACGCACGGTTAAAATTTGCTAAAAAGGCCTAAGCGAGGCCTACGGCCCTAATATTGATTCTTTTTTGCCTGAATAAATGTGCAACATTATTAACTTAACTTTTTGCGTAAACCTTATAAATATGAGCACGCACGATTAAAATTTGCTAAAAAGGCCTAAGCGGAGGCCTAGGGCTTTAAGACTGATTCTTTTTTGCCTGAATAAATGTGTAACATCATTAACTTGACTTTTTGCGTAAACCTTATAAATATGAGCACGCACCGTTAAAATTTGCTAAAAAGGCCTAAGCGAGGCCTACGGCACTAATATTGATTCTTTTTGCCTGAATAAATGTGCGACATTATTAACTTGACATTTTATGTAAACCTTATAAATATGAGCATGCAGGATTAAAATTTTCTAAAAGGGCCTAAGCCGAGGCCGTGGGCTTTATGACTGATTCTTTTGTCCTAAATAAGTGTACAACATCATTAACTTGAGTTGTTATGTAAACCTTATGAACATGAGCACGCACCGTTAAAATTTGCTAAAAAGGCCTAAGCGAGGCCTACGGCCCTAATATTGATTCTTTTTTGCCTGAATAAATGTGCAACGTTATTAACTTGACTTTTCATGTAAACTATTTATGAACATGAGCACTGAACATGATTTTTATGAAAAACGTATGAACATGATAAAACTTGCTAAAAAGGCCTAGGCCGAGGCATAGGGACTTAAAATTAATTATTTTTGCCTTAAAACTAAATCTTTGCGTTCTCTGTGACACGGAGAAATCAAAAGTGCAATTTGAGTATGATCCCCTAACGTTTCGGTGGTCTGTCTGTCAAACTTGCACCATGCTTCAACAGATCCTGTAATGAAATCTAGCGTTTTCGATAAACTGACCCTTCGGTGAAATGACCTTTCGATGAAATGAACTTTTAGGTAAAGAGACCTTTCGGTGAAATGAACTTTTCGATCAAGTGACCCTTCGGTGAAATGTAACTTTCGATCAAGTGACCCTTCGGTGAAATGAACGCTTCGATCAAGTGATCTTTCGGTGAAACAATTTTTTCGGTGAAACAATTTTTTCGGTGAAGTGATTTTCGGTCAAGTGACCCTTCGGTGAAGTAAACGTCGGGCAAATGAACCAGACCCGTTTATTTTCTATCTGCTGAGTATTCTAAATTGCTTGGTAAAAAGCTGCTTAACGACCAGGATCTCTTGGTTTTCAGGACAGCTAAAGTTGCTTTCGGCTCAAGTGAATGAAAATACCGGGAAATTTTAAAACATAAATGCAATCGTAAGATGCAAACACAAGCGGGCACAGTCAGCTTGACCAACGCGGGACCAACTAATTGCTTACAGAAATTTCCTTCAAACGCCCATAATCCGAACCTAAATAAAGCCAAACAAGATTCTCACCAAAAGTTATCTGGATAAATTTATTTAATATGCAGAAATTCGCTCTTTTATCTATTTCTAGGTTTCAATCAAAATCAGAAGAGAACGTACTTCATCATAAGAGACGTCATGTATATGCGATCTACTACGCTATTGCAAGCAAACAGGAAACAGTTGGTATCACATGGTGTATTTTATAAGCAAGATTTCACAGTTAAAGCGATCGAGGTAGTTGAGAGCTGCTCGGATATGACGAGCAAATATTTAAGTACTCGGGGTAAAAGTCATTATATAGCAAGATAACTGGCGAATCTGGTGACGTAAACAAAGAAGTGAGTAATAGCTAGATTACAAACCAGTAATCAGAGATTTGGTTTCTATGAAACTTACATGTTTCATGCTGATGAAGTCGGTATGATTAACCAATGACCAACAGGGTTAAAGATGAAAAGTACGCAGAAAATTATTTAAAGATCGATTGGTTGTTCCGATTTTTTTCAAATAGGATCTTAAAAACATGTTGGAAAATCCAAGATGTTTTTTAAACATTAAAAGTCTTCCAGCAGTGTATTCAGCTAACAAAAGAGCCTGGAGGACTTCATCAATTTTTAAAGAAATGCGCAACTGGTGCAAAGAGCTTAGAAAAAGGGATAGAAAAATCTTACTGATTTTAGACAAATGCTATCAAGCTGACCAACATGGAACCAACATTCTCATCCTAATGAACATGGAACTCGTATTTTTACTACCGAACTCAGCTCTATTCTCCAACCTATTTATTAGGTGTTATTAGATTCTTTAAATGTCATTTTAAGAAACTTTTAATATTGGAAACTATAGAATCCATTAAAAGAAAGGGATAAATTCAAATTTCAATTCTTAATGCCATCCGATTCATGAGTGAGGCATAGGATAAAATCAAATCACAGACCATCAAAAATTATTTCAATAAGACAGGACAAAAGCCTTTCAAAGGTCGATGAACAAACAGAATAAAATGATGACAACGTTCCATTGTCAATGTGATTGAAGAAACAACTTGGGTATTATAGGGTAGCATGTGTGGTCAATTACGAAACCGTGAACAATAACTTCGTGACTGTCGATGAGGACATGTTAGAGAAAAGAAGACTTTCGATGACAGCAGCGAGGAAGAAAGACGTGGTGAGTGTTGTAGGGATTTTAAATTAACGTATTCTCTTACAGCATCACTTGTCGTACTATCGGGGGTTCTTTTAACACTGGAGCTTCTTAATGTTGTGCTTCGGACAACTAGCACAAAATCCTTAAGTATACAATGAGCAATATTAGTCTTTCTAATGGCCGGAAGAGAAAAGTCTTCAAATATTTGCATAAATCGTTTTAAGTTGGTCTTCCGAACACAACAACAGTATGCTTCAGAACACTTCAGTAGTTTCAACAAACTGAACCTTTCCAACATGAAACTCAAAATGTATGTACAATATCAATACAATTTCATCAAATATATAGTCTTTAAGGTCCATGCAAAGCTACACCAATCTAGTCACAGTGCTTCTCGCTCACACGCTATATACATCCTTCTTAGAACCCGATTTGAAAATTCCTTTTAGCTTCGGATATTTTCCGCTATGAGAAATGCTTTGTGCACATTTTGTGATTTTTCGTAGCACATATTTAAGCATCTAGTGGCCCGAAAGTAAATGTTTTTCGGTTGAATATTTTCTTTGTATCCGGTCCAATAAACTATAAAGAACACTGTTCATGTTCTTCCTTTTATTTTAAATTATGCGCAGATTTTCTCTAGGAGGCGCACAGGCATCCCCCTTTTTGATGCATTTTCTCTTCTATAAAACTACTTTGAAACATATTTTTCGTGTTGGAAAGGATTCAAAAGTGTGCTTATTACATCCGAGAATTCGGTATCATCATTCTTTTTAGCATGTTTCTTGTAAAATAAGTATGAGCTTATAGTACCACTCTGTCCGTTCCGTCCTGTGTCTGTGGATACCATATTTCTGAAACTGTTAATCAGATTTGAAAATATTTTATTGCATTGGAAAACTTGAAATGTGAGAATGATGATCCTGGCTTTCCGGTTCTTTTACAATGTATAACTTTACCGCTAATGGGCGAAAATTCAGATGCTCCCGAATGCAAAATACACTTTACTCCATATCATTGCTTTTAAATATCCTATTGAAAATATTCTTTCTTCCTTTCGATGCCATTTATGACGAAAACTATCTTGGGCACAGTTTCTTTTTGAAGTAATGATTAGATTTTCCGCTAGGAAATATAAAGGTAATTTGTTGTATCCCTAATCTCTGTGCTTCTAAAAGTCTTATTTGAAAAAACAAAAATTCTGAATCTGATAGAGATTCTGATGGGTAATAATATTCTACATATAATTTCTAATATTTTGTAAAGAATGGTTTGGTCACTAGGGGTAATAAGAGTATATTTCTGTTTCTGATGTATTTGCTGCAAAATCTGCTGTTCTCAAACTCGATTTCAAAAACTTCTTTCGTGGTCCGATACAGATCATTGCGGAAAGCCTCTTGAGAACACCTTTTGTTTAAAATAGTGCATAGTTTTTCCGCCAGAGGCTTACAAGCATATCTTAATTTATTCAATATCTCTGCTTCTAAGAGTACAATTTTAAAACTTCTTTCTTTATCGGAGAACATTTCCAGTGCGTAATGTTTGTTCCACAATTTAAAAAAATTTTTTAACGTTAAAGAGGTTTTGACCGGCCTCTTTTGCTAAAAGCAAGGCTTTCTTGGTCAAGTTTGAAAAGCTGCCTTATGGGCAGGTGTTTCCCCTGAGGAGAACTATACATTTTTTGATGAGACTCTTTTGTTCTTGATCTTTTGTAATTTCAGTGACATTTTGGGACTTGACATTTAGCACCGATTTTTTTGTGTTCTGGATTCTTTTTGTGAATTTTTATGTTGAATGGATATTTTAACCGAAGGTAAGATCTTTTTTCGTTTTTTTCCCGTTTTCATTTTTACTGTGTACACACATATTGACTTTTGCAATTTACAATTTTTACTGTCTTTTTACAATTTTTACTGTCTTGAGTCTGGGTCTCGGGGATATAGTGATCCATGTTGTTTCATGTGGCCTAGCGGTGCTGACAGATTTGACTTTCATATATTTTGCTTGTGTTTTTTAAAAACTTTTAAATGCATAGGGACTTAGTCATGAAATTCTGCGTTATAGCGCAATCAAGCGGAGGGCCCTGAGCTCGCACTAAACATTATGCTTTTTCATTTTTCATACTTCACAGCAGTTATTCGATACATTAACTTCTTTTATATATCATCATCATCATCATTGTCAACCATTATCAATCCACTGCTGGACGAAGGTCTCCCCAAGTTTCCTCCACAACGTTCTGTCTTGTGCCAGTCTCCTCCATGTCACTTCCGCATACTTTCGAATTTCATCCACAAATCTTCCATGTGGTCTTTTTCTGGGTCTTTTCCTGTCCCTTGGAATCCAATCTAAAATTTCGGCTGTCCATCGATGGTCTGTTCTTCTGGCAGTATGTCCAGCCCATTGCCATTTCAGGGATTTAACTCTGATCATGATGTCTTCCACTCTTGTCATTTTCGGATCCACGTGTTCCTCTTCTTATCTCTAATGGTAACACCAAGCATGCACCTCTCCATGCTTCCTTTGAGTTGTCTGCAGCCTTTGTATGTCTCTTTTAGCTAAGGTCCACGTCTCTGCACCATACGTAAGCACTGGAAGGATGCATTGATCAAACACTTTTCTTTTAAGACATAATGGCATATTGCTCTTGAAAATTATGCTGTTTCTTCCAAAAGCTCTCCAGGCAAGTTTTGTACGCCGATTAATTTCTTCATCAATGTGACCCTCACTTGATATCTGCTGTCCAAGATAAACGTACGTGTCTGTTATCTCCAGCTTTTTCTCTATCAATCGATAAATCTTCATTTCTTGTAAAAGCATTGTACATCACTTTTGTCTTCTGAAAGTTCATTTTTAATCCCACTTCTATACTCTTGTCAGCAAGTTCCTGGATCATACTCTGTAGCTCTGATGGGGTAGTTGCGAAAATGACTATGTCATCAGCAAAACGAAGGTGGGTTAGATAATCTCCATTAATCTTTATCCCTTTGTTTTCCCAGTTCAGTGATTGAAAGACATTTTCCAATGTGGCATTAAAGAGCTTCGGAGATATGGTGTCACCTTGTCTCACTCCTTTTCCAATTTTTATGTGTGTTGTATTTTCAAACAGCCGAATCTTTGCACTTGCATTTTCATAGATGTTATTAATCAATATTAATGTATGCATCTTCAATACCGCAGGATTTCAGAGCCATTGCAACTGCTGATGGTTTCACCGAATCAAAGGCTTTTTCATAATCGATAAAAGCCATGCACAATGGAAGTTCATATTCCCTCGCTCTTTCAATTAGTTCTCTCAGTACGTGGATATGATCTATTGTGCTGTAGCCACTCCTGAATCCAGCTTGTTCTCTCTGTTGAGCCATGTCCAGTGTCACCTTCAAGCGGTGTGAAAGAACTTTAGTGAAGATTTTATAAACCACTGATAGGAGGCTGATAGGTCTGTAGTTCCTGAGATCCTCAATGTCACCTTTTTTATGTAGCAAGATCATTGTAGCGTTGTTCCAATCCTCAGGACTTTTCCCTTCATTAAGGCATCGAGTGAAAATTTATGCGAGTACTGTTTCGATTTCTCCACTTGCTTCTTGTATGATGTCTACAGTAATTCCATCTTCTCCTGGAGCTTTCCCCGCTTCATGTTCTTGATTGCATGTGCAACTTCTGCTGGAAAGACTGGAAAGAACTCTGGTACTGGTACCTTTCATGATGTCTGGAGTATATGTATCATCCCTTTCATATAATTTGGAGTAGAAATCTTTCACTCTTGTCAAAATTTCGCCTCTATTTCTTGTTACAGAACCATCTTCTTTTCTCAGTGCCATAATCTGTTTTTCCCTTACTGAGATGTCCCTTTGCTATCTTTAGGCTTTGGTTGTTTTCAATTGCTTTCCTTACTAGTTCACAGCTGAATTTCCTTACGTCTTCAGTGATACGTTTTCGTACTGTCTTGCATAGCTCTATATATTCCACTTTGGAAGTCACATCTTCTTTAGTTGTCCTCATCACTCTTCTTTTTTTCATCAACATTTTGGTTTTTCCTGATAATTTGTTCACATGCAATTTGTTCTTAGACCCAGCTACTTTTGTTGCTATTTCCATAAGAGCTTTGGTTACTTTTCTGTTAACTTCAGAAATATCCACTTCTTCCAATGTTAGGCCTTCTAAAGCAGAGAATCTGTTCTTCAGTTCCAATTTGAAGGTATTATGGTGTTTTTAAGGTTAGTTATGTCAATACATTTTGTTTGTCTTATGAGCTTGCTACGTTCGAGTTTAGTGTTGAGGTGCATCTTACATCTCACCAAACTATGGTCACTGCCTGTGTTGAACTTGTTTAGCACACTGCAGTCTTCTATGACGAATGTTTTGTTACCCATAATAAAATCAATTTCACTTGTCGTCCCATTTTGGATGTCTCCATGTCCATTTCCCTGTGTGGCTTTTTCTTGAAAAAGGAGTTCAAGATAAAAAACCCTTCTGCCTCTGCAAACTCTACGAGAGCATTTCCACTGGTTTCTGTTGCCGTGACCGAATTTACCTACTGAAGTTTCATTCTGTTGCCGTTGCCCTATTTTTGCATTATGAAATCTCCCATAATTATTTTCAAGTGCTGCTTACCTTTATTATTTAGATCACGAATTTCCTCATAAAATTCTTCCAATTTCTTCTTCAGCATGACTTGTGGTGGGTGCATAAGTTTGAATAATCTGAGCCTGGTATCTTCTCGAGAGTTGGATAACGAGTCGTGCAGCTCTGTCAGAGGAACTTTCAACTTCTACCACTTTATCCTTCAGTTTCTTGTTTATTATAAATCCAACACCACTAGTTCTGCCAGTATCTGTCCCACGATAGTAGAAGAGATTTCCACTTTTCAGTTCAATGAGATCTTCTCCTTTTCTCCTTACCTCACTTAGCCCGACGATGTCCCACTTGATCCTTTGTAGTTCCTCTTCCAATTCAATAAGCCTTGAATCAGAAGATAGGGAGCGTCCGTTATACGTCGCCAAGGTCAGCATCAGATGGCAGCCTAGTCCGGTCCTCCAGGGATTCTTAGCACCCTCTGCCTTCATGTCGCACTGGCCGCTGCCTTGGCCAGGTACATTCCTGCTGCCGGAGACTGAGGGCCAAGATTTAAGTTGTGGAGTCATTTTTGAGGGGTTTGCCCATAACTCACCACGCTGGCCAAGCGGGTTGGTGAGTGTGGGATAGCATTTCCTCTAATCCCGGTGGTATAGTTATACCGCTATTGGCGGTCGTCAGAGCCCCTTTAGTGGGAACAGGATGTACCACGAGAAGGCGGGGTTGACATTTGTCAAGGAGAGGCTGTGATGTTACGCATCACCTGACCTTACATCCCTTTTATATATATATATATATATATATATAACCCGCTTGGCCAGCGTGGTGAGTTAGGGCTAAACCCCTCCAAAATGGCTCCACAACTTAAATCTTGGCCCTCAGTCTCCGGCAGCTGGAATGTACCTGGCCAAGGCAGCGGCCAGTGCGACATGAAGGCACAGGGTGCTAAGAATCCCCGGAGGACCGGACTAGGCTGCAATCTGATGCTGACCTTGGCTACGGCAGCTGTTTGAAAATACAACACACATAAAAATTGGAAAGGGAAGCTCTTTAATGCGACATTGGAGTGTGTTTTTCAGTCGCTGAGCTGGGAAAACAAGGGGATAAAGATTAATGATGATTATCTAACCCACCTTCGTTTTGCTGATGACATAGTCGTTTCAGCTATCCCATCAGAGCTGCAGAGCAGAGTATGATCCAGAAACTAGCAGTAAAGAAGTGGGATTAAAAATGAACTTTCAGAAGACAAAAGTGATGTTCAATGCTTTTACAAGAAATGAAGATTTATCGATTGATGGAGAACCTGGAGATAACAGACACATACATTTATCTTGGACAGCAGATATTAAGTAGAGGTCACATTGGTGAAGAAATTAATCGGCGTACAAAACTTGCCTGGAGAGCTTTTGGAAGAAACAGCATAATTTTCAAGAGTAATATGCCATTATGTCTTAAAAGAAAAGTGTTTGATCAATGCATCTGTCCAGTGCTTACGTATGGTGCAGAGACGTGGACCTTAGCTAAAAGAGACATACAAAGGCTGCAGACAACTCAAACAGCATGGAGAGGTGCATGCTTGGTGTAACCAGGAGAGATAAGAAGAGGAACACGTGGATCCGAAAAATGACAAGAGTGGAAGACATCATGATCAGAGTTAAATCCCTGAAATGGCAATGGGCTGGACATACTGCCAGAAGAACAGACCATCGATGGACAGCCGAAATTTTAGATTGGATTCCAAGGGACAGGAAAAGACCAGAAGAAGACCACATGGAAGATGGGTGGATGAAATTCGAAAGTATGCGGGAGTGACATGGAGGAGACTGGCACAAGACAGACCGTTGTGGAGGAAACTTGGGGAGATCTTCGTCCAGCAGTGGATTGATAATGGTTGACAATGATGAACATGATGATATATGTATCATACATACATATGTATAAACTGTTTATTATATTATATAACAATATTGAATGAAAAACTTCTTTTTCGGTCAGATAATATTAAATATGAAAACATTTTGTGTGTAATACCTTTGCAAAGTAATATAAAATTTCTAGGAGGAGCAAATGTTTAATCTGTTTTCCTCAATATGTGTGCTTGAAAATGACTGACATAAAAATTATTTTAACACCTGATACTATTTACTTTGTTGAACGCTTTGCTTGTACTTTTGGAGTGTTTTTGTATTTCTCATTTCTACAGCTATACTTCGATTCACCCTAAGATGATACTGCAGTTTAAGGAACAAGAGCCTATGCACTCACTGAGCCTTCGGGGACAGCCGAGAGTTATGTTCATCCGCGTCACTCCCCACTGTGTCCTGCTGTTAGCAGCTGTCAATCACATGCCACATCAACTCATTGGCATTCTTGTCTCCCAAACAATGCATATCTACGCATGCGTATTTTGGTCTAATTTTATAACTTAATTTCTGAAAATAGATCATTTTTAGATTTGTCAAAAATAACAATATGTACTTATAAGAAAAGAGCTAGGACAATATAAAGTATGATTCTGGGCAATAAATGCGTTGATTTTCACGGAAAATGTTGGGAACTTTAGTCGCGGCGACAGCTTTCGCGTACCTTCCCTTCAGTGTCATCTTAAGGTGAATCGAAGTATAGGTGATGTTTGTATACTTCTGTGTGTAGCTGTATCTCCGCATCAAAAAGTCCTATTGTAAAATTTCGTTTTATTTTTTTCTTACTCTATGTCATCCGCTACACTACAATGAATAACATTTCCCTACGTATTTAAATAATGCATAGATTTCGCACTTAGGGGCGAAATGCCAAGATCTTTTTCTCTCTGTCGCTGCCTTTAAGAGAGGTATTTTAAAACTTCATTCTCCTTACCATAGATTTTGCTATGAAGAATACTTCTTGCATATTTTCTACTTTCCCATTATAAAGATTGTTCCGCCAGAGGGCATGAAGTTATCATGTTTTCCTATATATCTCCTCCTCTAACTGTTCTATTTAAAAATGTTTTTGTCTCTAATATATTCCTTCAGTGATGAGAAACTTTATGTGCACAAGTTGTTAATTTTCGTTAAATACACTGACGGAAAAAAAATCCCAACACCACGAAAAAATAGTTGTAGAGGAATAAAATGGCGGCAATACATTTGTATAGGTAACATATTTAATTATTTAATCGATTAACGTTTCAAGATCACAGCTTATTGTAAGCGCGAGAAGAGCCATTTTAAATGTGAAATGCTGGTACATTATTAACCGGTGTAACCGCCAGAATGTTGAATGCCAGCACGCAAACGTTCATGCATTGTGTCGTACAGGTGCTGGATGTCAGTTTGTGGGATGGAGTTCCATGCCTGATGCACTTGGTCAGTCAGTACAGGGACGGTTAATGCTGGTTGGGAGTGACGCTGGAGTTGCCGTCCAATGATATCCCATACGTGCTCGATTGGTGAAAGATCTGGTGATCTAGCAGGCCACGGCAACATGTCGACACTCTGTAGAGCATGTTGGGTGACAACAGCGGTATGCGGACGAGCATTATCCTGTTGGAAAACACCCCCTGGAATGCTGTTCATGAATGGCAGCACAACAGGTTGAATCACCAGACCGACGTACAACTGTGCCGTCAGGATGTGTGGGATAACCACGAGAGTGCTCCTGCTGTCATAGGAAATTGCTCCCCAGACCATAACTCCAGGTGTAGGTCCAGTGTGTCTCGACCGCAGACAGGTTGGTTGCAGGCGCTCACCTGTCCTCCTTCTAACCAAGACACGGCCATCACTGGCACCCAGGCAGAACCGGCTTTCATCAGAAAACACAACAGATCTCCACTCCGTCCTCCAATGAGCTCTAGCTAGAATTCACTGACGTCGCAAACGGCAGTGGTTTGGAGTAAGTGGAATGCACGCTACAGGGCGTCTGGCTCGGAGCTGTCCTTCAAGTAACCGTTTTGTAACAGTTCGTTGTGTCACTGTGGTGGCAACTGCAGCTTGAATTGCTGCCGCAGACGCGATACGATGCGCCACGGCCATACGCCGTACACGGCGGTCTTCCCTCTCAGTAGTGCCACGTGGCCTGCCGGAACCCGGTCTTCTTGAGGCAGTACCTTCCCTTGACCACCGCTACCAACAATCATGCACAGTGACTACATTCCTGCCAAGTCGTTCTGCAATACTGCGGAAAGAAAATCCACCTTCTCGTAGCCCTATTACACGACCTCGTTCAAACTCCGTGAGCTGTTGATAATGGCTTCTTCTTCTTCTTAAAGACATTCTTGACTAACATCAACACCCTACGTCGAATCTCAAGAATAACTAACGCTCACGAACGTTACAGCGCGTATTTTCAGCAAACCTGCTTTGCATGTTCCGAGGGGCTCTACTAGTGCCACACGTATTCGCCGAGCGCGAAATTTGCATAGACGTCATCTTACAGATGTATTCTCACCGCCTACCAACTGTCGTTTATCTAACACAACCCCTTCTTGGTGTTGGGATTTTTCTTCCGTCAGTGTACTTTTCTGCCGCTAGTAAACCGCTAGTGGAAGAAAGGAGTGCTTTGCATTTCTGGATGTTTCATCGATTGAGGAAACCCGATTGCTTTTTTTGTTTTAGTTAAACGGGTTCCCTTTGCTAGGAATAATTTTAAAGTATTTCATCCGTTACGAAAAGCATTCAAAAGACGTGCTCACTGAAACCGAAATTTTAGTGTCATCTTCCTTGTTTTATTCATAAGACTGTTATTCCAATAAAACATTGAGATTTTGCACATATGGTTTTCGAATATGTGGAAAACAATTACATGCTATTGCTTGGCATTCTATAATATACCAAATGAAAATCTTCATCTCAGAGCTAATACACTCTTTAACGCTACATAGCAAAATGTCTTTCAATCACTGAACTGGGAAATCACAGAGATAAAGATTAATGGATATTACCTAACTCACCTTCGTTTTGCTGAAGAAGTAGTCAATTTTGCAACTACCCCATCAGAGCTACAGAGTATGATCCAGGAACTTACTGACAAGAGTAAAGAAGTGGGATTAAAAATGAACTTTCAGAAGACAAAAGTGATGTACAATGCTTTTACAAAAATGATTTTACAAAAAGAAATTAATCGGCGTATAAAACTCGCCTGGAGAGCTTTTGGAAGAAAGAGTATGATTTTCAAGAGCAATATGCCATTATGTCTTAAAAGAAAAGTGTTTGATCAATGTATCCTTCTAGTGCTTAGTATGGTGCAGAGACGTGGACCTTAATCAAAAGAGACATACAAAGGCTGCAGACAACTCAAAGAAGTATGGAGAGGTTCATGCTTGGTGTAACCAGGAGAGTTAAGAAGAGGTACTCGTGGATCCGAAAAATGACAAGAGTGGAAGACATCATGATCAGAGTAAAATCTCTGAAATGGCAATGGGCTGGACATATTGCCAGAAAGACAGACCATCGATGGACAGTCGAAATTTTAGACTGGATTCCAAGGGGCAGGAAAAGACCCAGAAGAAGACCACAAGTGAGATGGGTGGATGAAATTTGAAAGTATGTGGGAGTAGCATGGAGAAGACTGGCACAAGACAGCCCGTTGTGGAAGAAACTTGGGGAGACCTTTATCCAGCAGTGGATTGATAATGTTTGACAATGATGATGAATGATAATTAGCAAATCTTTTGTAAAAATGATCGTGTTTATGTTTCCGGTTTATCCGTCGTCCGTCCGCCCATCTGTGGACATCATATCTCAGCAATATTAGTCCGATTTGAAAAATGTGGACATCATATCTCAGCAATATTAGTCCGATTTGAAAAATGTGGACATCATATCTCAGCAATATTAGTCCGATTTGAAAAATGTGGACAACATATCTCAGCAATATTAGTCCAATTTGAAAAATGTGGACATCATATCTCAGCAATATTAGTCCGATTTGAAAAATGTGGACAACATATCTCAGCAATATTAGTCCGATTTGAAAAATGTGGACGACATATCTCAGCAATATTAGTCCGATTTGAAAAATGTGGACATCATATCTCAGCAATATTAGTCCGATTTGAAAAATGTAGACCATATCTCAGCAATATTAGTCCGATTTGAAAAATGTGGACATCATATCTCAGCAATATTAGTCCGATTTGAAAAATGTGGACATCATATCTCAGCAATATTAGTCCGATTTGAAAAATGTGGGCATCCATATCTCAGCAATATTAGTCCGATTTGAAAAATGTGGACATCATATCTCAGCAATATTAGTCCGATTTGAAAAATGTGGACATCATATCTCAGTAATATTAGTCCGATTTGAAAAATGTGGACATCATATCTCAGCAATATTAGTCCGATTTGAAAAATTTGCATTGGATGCAGATGATGTAAAATTCAAAATACATATTATTCCACACATTTTCTTCCAAACATCCGACTGAAAAAAAAATTCTGCTTTCGATTCCATTTATGTCGAAGACTATTTTAGGTACAGTTACTTTATGAAGTTCCGCATAGATTTTCCGACGTAAAAGTAAATTGAATTTTTCCCGATATCTCTGCAAAATTAGTGATTTGAAAAATGTAGATATATATCACATTTTTGACAATATCCCTGCGATTCTAAGAGTCGGATTTGAAAGTTTCCTTCTTTGTTGAATAGCGTTTCCGGTGCGAAATGTTATTCATATAATATCAAAATTTTCAAGTAATTCATAGACTTTCCGCTAGGGGGCGTTAAGTTAAATTGCGTTTCCCCCGATATCTCTGCTTCTAAAACTCCAATTTGAAAGATTCTTCCTGTATCGCATACAGCTCTTGATGGGAACTGTTTTGCATATAAATCCTAATATTTGGTAAAGAATGGTTTGTCCACCAAGGGGTGTAAGTGTTAATTTCTGCTTCTGATGTATTTGCAGCAAATTCTGAGCGTTTGAATACTCGATTGAAAAAATTCTTTCGTGGACCGATACATGATTTTTCCGCCAGGGGGCGTAGATTCATTTCTTATTTTTGTCGATATCTCTGCTTCTAAGAGTCCGATTTGAAAATTATTTTCCTTCTCTGTTGGAGAGAGTTTCAGCTACGAAATGTTTCTTACGTAATTTCAAATTTTCTTAACTCACACGTCTGCTACCACAGGGCGTAAGTTCCCGTTTCCGTTTACAGCATTATCTGCGGGACTAAAAAGCCCGATAGAAAATTTTCTTTCTTCGGTCAGATACGGCTAACTATAAAAATTGTTTTTGTATATTTTCTTCTCAAAATAATGCACAATTTCGCCGCTAAATGGCTGAAATGCTTAATCTGTTTTTCTCAATATTTCTGCACCCACAGGTGCGATTTAAAATCTCTTTCAACACCGGAGGTTTGTATTATTACCTTGTAGAACACTTTATATAGAATATTAGGAATTTTGTAATTCATAGTTCTTTCGGTAGGTGGTGTTTGTGTACTTCATTTTGCAGCTGTATCGCCACCCTATTGAGAAATTTCTTTTTTACTGAATGCCACTCGCTATAAGAGAGATATGAAGCATTATCCTCTTTAAAAATAATGCAAAGATTTCGCGCTAGGTGCGTAAAGGTGAAAAGCTTTTTTTTCTTTTTTTTTTCGCTATCTCTGCATCCGGAAGACTTATTTGAAAAGCTTTTTTCCTTAGCATAGCTTTTCCCATGAAGAATATTTTTCGCCTATTTTCAACTTTTCTGTTATGCAAAATTCTTCCGCTAGCAGAGGCAGACATATATCATGTTTCCTTCTATATTTCTTCTTTTAACTGCTCGATTTGAAAATCTCTTTGTCTCTGATACCTGCCTTGTGCCATTTGTTAATTTTCGTAACATACTTTTTAACCGCTGGTGGAACTAAGTAGATGTTTCTATTTCTGGATGTTTTATCGTTTGTAGAAACCGGTTGATTGTTTTCCAAGTCGTTTCCATTGCATTTGAACAGCTTTGATAAATTTAATTCGCGTCAGAACGGATTCAAAAGACGTGCTCATTACAACTGAAATTTCGGACCATCTTTCTTGTTTTTTATTTGTTACTGCTTTGTTCCTGCTGTCAAATCAAACTTGTGTCGCATCTGCATTCATTTCGAAAAAAAAAATAGATTGCGTAATGCTGAAAGTTCGAAAGGTCCTTCATATTTTAATGACCGTTTTAAGAGCAGCACCTTTAATTTAGGTTATATCAAAAGCTGCAAAATTTCCCGTTATTCTTTCAAACTTTATTTCGAGAAAAATGAGTGGCGTTGCTTCTTTCCCTCACCCTATATTGCGCTTAGCCACTGAGCAGTCATGCTGCTCACGTGCACCAACACACAGACGCTTGTGCGCACAAGTTCGTGGAAGTCCGTGAGAAGATACAGCGACGTATGTATGCACTTGAGGAAAAGCAAAATGTTTTGAACAACTACAAAGATAAGCAAATTTCTTTTCCCTGAAGAAATAAACAAGCAACAGGGGAGCAGCGTAAAGGATGAATATTTTCTTATCTCTCTTTTGTTAATGCGCTGCAGAATTCTCTGAAACTTTATTAATTTAGTAAATGATGTGACGGGTTGCAACTAATGGAATTAGCTCCTTCGTTCCCTGGGGCGACCTAAAGAAGGGCCACTGCGCCATCATTAATTTATTAGAAAACATTTTCTCAATAAAATTTCTCTCCGAGAACATCCCCAGGGTAAAGTTTTGTAGGACGAAAAGGGCAGCTTTAAACATAAGATATTATTTTCCTTGGTCTTATCTTCTTCGTTGTTCACCTCATTTTCAAAAAAGTGGGAACGTGTATCGGTCACAGCACCGGAATTTTATTTTGCATCGCGTTTAAATCGAAGTTTCGAAAGGAATTTAAAGGAAGCAATCCGCTACGCATTTGCAAGAGGTTCGAGACCAGTAATGACTTCTTTTATTAATGTTGAAAATCATTACATTTGCTGTTGCCATGTTTGAGCATTAAAAGTAACAGAAATGTTGTAATTCAGAAATGAATGTTTCCAAAAGAGCTCCAATGACTTTATTAGAAACTTTAAATAAATACGAAGTGTAAAAATAAGTTTCAAAATAAGTACGTATTGCCGTTTTCAGTCGTTGATGTATGTGTGTAGTAAATAATGCAATAGTTAACTTGACGTTCAGTCTTATCGATTTTCAGGAAATGTCGTAAGAGAAACAGTTATGTTCTTGTAAAATTAAGTTCTGTTCGTTAGAATTTAATTTCAGAAGAACGTTCATGAACAGTTCGTTAGAATTTAATTTTAGTAGAACGTTCATGAATCTTTTAAATATAATAATGTCTGCTGAATTGAAATCAGTTCTACCAGGAACCAAATGTTGGTTAAGTGGAAGTTACATGGGCAATGATGGGATGGCAGTAGTTAATCTTAAAATTAAAGATTAATTTACCAAGATCACAATTTTTCGCTAATTAGTTAAGTCTCTGATGTAAAGGCTATGTGTTGAATAACACCAGCAGCCTCAGACGAACGCTGAAAAAACTATTTTGTCAATCTGGCCAATCTTGAAAACGTATTAGATATTTGGAATTGCGAAACTTTTTCTGATTGAGCAGCAAAAGAATCGATTATCTCATAGAAGGACAAGTACTCACCTGATAATGCTGTTAAGTCAAAAATTGAGTGCCTCAATAAATATAATATATGCAAACACGTTCAGCTTAATTATTACAAAATGTTTCGCAGACCTGTTGAGATCAGCTGATTTTTTACACTTCTCGCGTGGTCATGTGGCAACGCGCCAGACTTTCTTCGGTGTGTCACGTTTGAAGAATGTTCTATTTTTTATTTCTTGTCTTAACGAATAAAAGCCAAGTTAGGTCTAACATGTACATGCTGTGTGTCATAGAGTGGCGACTTCTGAGAAATCGGCAATTTTTACTAAACATTCGCAACAAATTTCCTTTATGCATTATAATACATCTAATTTTGTTCACTGTGTAGACCTTTGAGAGAAGACCCAGTGATTTCTTAGAGCCTCTGAGTGAAGATAAATCAATAAAACTGCGTGGGATCTATTACGTGCGGTGTGTATTAACGTCTCGTAAGATGTCATGAATACGATATTTGAGCACAAGTTTATTCCAAATTAACCGAATAGCCATGCCTCGATAGCCAGCAAAAAATACAAAGAGAATGTGCAAATTGCAACAACTACTGGTACATATAGTGAAACTAATTTCACATACCCTGAAGCTAGAAGGAAAATGTTGGATGTGGCGCAGGAAGAAAAGGAAAACATAAGTGAAACCTGAAGTTATGCTTCTTTTCCTCGAGAGAACTGATAGAAAAATATACAAGTTAGTAGAATCATGAAATGCATTGATTATAATACGCTTTCCAACATACCAGAAATCATTACTCAAGTTATGAGGATAATGGCTGTGGAATAAATATTGGTCCTGTGCCCTGACCTTTGATCCCATTTCGATTATATTCAACAGAACCGGTTCAGTATACCTCCGAAATAACATAACAAAGTTTTGTCGCAATCGAAGCATTTTTACGTACGTTATGATGCATAAGGGCTATGGAATAGATCCCGCTCCTGTGTCCTAACCTTTGACCATATTTCGCCTTTTTTTCAAAAGAATTCTTCCTCAGGTAGGCCCCTACAACATACTAACATTTCATCCACATCCAACCATTTTTACGTAACTTATGACGCATAATGGCGATGGAAGTGATTCCACTCCTATGTCCTGACCGTTGACCCCATTTCGCCCATTTTCAATAGGGTTTGTTCCCAGGTAGTTCCCTACCACATACTAACATTTAATTGAAATCGAACCTTTTTTACGTTAGTTATGGTGCATAAAATCAGTGGAATTTATCCCGCTTCCATGTCCTGACCTTTGACCCTATTTCGTTCACTTTCATTAGGGTTTCTTCCCAGGTGTTCCCCTACCACATACTAAACTTTCATCAAAATCGAAGGATCTTTACGGGAGTTATTGTGCGAACGGACGTACGCACAATACGCGCGACGCAATGAGGTAGATGGGAATCGCGACCATCTGCTCGCAAAGAGTGTGACGTCATCAAACTTTGATAGGATCCACACACAACGCGTGTTGCAATGAGACAGATGGCGTGACCGCGCGCCAACATCTCAATCGTGAGATTGTAACGTCATAAGATTTCTAAGCATGGGTAACATTAATGGGACGACGTCATGACACTAAAAACGTGGTAATTCGGGGTGATTATTTGACCCACTAAACGAATTTTCCTAAAGTCGAGATCAAGCTAAATCGATTTCTAGTACCAGAAAACGGTAGGTTAACGACTTTCATCAAAATACTTAGAGCCGTTTTTAAAGTAAAATTTACATACATACAAGAAGTGCACTTCTAATTGTATGGGATAAGGGCGATGAAATGGATCCCTATCCTGTGTCCTGACCTTTGACCCCATTTCGCCCATTTTCAATATGGTGCATTCCCAGGTTGGTTGTCCCCTACGACATACTACAATTTCATCGAAATTGAACCATATTTACGCAAGTTATGATGCAAAAGAGCAATGGAATGCATCCCACTCCTATGTCCTGACCTTTGACCCCACTTCACCCATTTTGAATAGGGTTCCTTCCCAGGTAGTTCCCTACCACATATAAAAATTTTACCGACATCGAACCATATTTACGCAAGTTATGACGCATAAGGGCAATGTAATGGATCCCGCTGCTATTACGTGACCTTTGACCCCATTTCGTCCTTTTCAACAAGATTCGTCCCCATGTGGTCCTCTATCACATACTAAAATTTCATCGAAATCGAACAATTTTTACGCGAGTTATCGTGCCGACAAACAGACGGACAGACGGACGGACAAAGCTGGAGCATATACGCTTCTTCAACCTACGGTTGGAAAGCGTAAACAAAAGGAGAATGGCAGTTGCATTTCATTTCGTCCCTGAGAAAAGTCAGATGAAAAATTGCCACAGAAGAATATAGACGTTTTACAGTGAATGTTGCCTATGTGTAGCTGATAACGAAAATACACTGAGATTCCAGAACAAGCGTTAAGCAGCATAGACTCAGAGACAGAAAGATAGGGTTGGTTGGTTGGTTGGTTGGTTGGTTGATTTTTATGGCGCAAGGGCCATGTTTGGCCAAAGAGCGCCAGACACAAGACAAACAAACAGTATTAAAAAACGTGGCATAAATCCCCAAATCTGGCTGACCAAGTAAAACCGAACCATGAGAATGATGGAAGGGCCAAAAAAGACAATGAAACAAACAGTATTATAAACATGGTACAATGGTTAGAAACTAGCCGATTAAGTTAAACTGAGGAATGAGAATGATAAAACACATCACGAAAACGTACACAACTACACATAGGATGAGTCACAGGAGGGGGACGAACCGTCACTCTCCTCCCCCCTATGTTCCTCTATAATGTTGGTTGAGGGTGGGGACGAACTGTCACTCTCCTCCCCCTATGTTCCTTTATAATGTTGGTTGAGGGTGGGGACGAACTGTCACTCTCCTCCCCCTATGTTCCTCTATAATGTTGGTTGAGGGTGGGGACCTCGCTGAGTCTGAGACAGTTGCAATGTTGGTCAGTTGAACCGCGACAGTTGGATGGACACTGCACACCTTTGCGGATTTAGGGCCGGGTCTTCCACACGTGCAGGCTTTCTGCTGGGAACTGGAAGAGTCAGTCGTCTTCAAAGAGAAGGCGCAGAGTCAGCTGGTCGAATAAGCTGGAGCTCGGAGAAATCCACCTGTGTCGCTTGTTCAGCTGTAGATCTCTTGGCAAGTGCGGCGAGAGCTACAGAGCGCGGAACAAAGGGCTGCACGGGTTGTGGCAGAAACTGAACTACTGCGGCAAAAGTACGCTGTCGGTTGTTGGGAATACCCAACTTGGCCTTGGCAGCAGGGTACGAGAGGCCTTTCAGGGTCTTGAGGCGCTGGATCGCCATCTCGTCCTTCCATTTCATACAGTTGCGGGAGTAAGCTGCATGGGCCTCACCACAGTTAACACAGCAGGCCGCAGAAGTGCAACCTTCCCCGTCATGTTCACTGGAGCCACAATTTGCGCAACGAGCGGAACTGTTACATGAACGTTGTGAATGCCCGTACCTCTGGCACCTGAAACAGCGCAGAGGACTGGGAATGTACGGGCGAACTGCACAGACCAAGTAGCCAGTCTAGATTTCGGTCGGAACTTTCGGGGGAGTTAAAAGTCAAGATTACATTTTTAGACTTAATCAAAGAACCATCGCGCCGGAACATCATACGACGTGTAGCAATAACACCCTGATCTGCAAGTTCAGTCACCAATTCGTCCTCACTGCATGGCTAGAGATCAAACTCCTAAATAACACCCCGAGAGATGTTAAGAAACGGGTGAGGTGTCACTTTGACAGGAATGCCTTGAAGACTAGTGAGGTGCAGAAGAGTGTTACTCTGAGAAACACTGCAAGTTTGGACAAGCAGGTCCCCAGAGCGAAGCTTCCTCACAGACTTCAAGGAACCAACCGCAGCGTCCAAAGCTTTAGAAATGAAAAAGGGAGATCTGGTGGACAGTCTCTCATTCGGATCGATGGATTCTACAACTAAGTGTGTAGCATGCGTATTCACAGCAATCGAGGGGAGACGACGCTTCGGGCGACTGGTACAGCTGCCGAAGAAGAGGTTCCACATTCTTGGTCCAGGTCATGGTCTAAAGATCGTTTAAGGTTATGAGACTTGGTAGGTTGAGAAGACGAAGAAGAGTCGTTGTCAACTATCATTTTCTCAGGTGACTTGAATTTGGAGTTTTTGTTTTTGTTTTACCCATGGAAAAAAGGAGGAGGATTCGTCTGCAGACTACTCCACCCACCACCGAGCCCTACAAGGGAGAACTGGAGGTCTGCAAGCCAAGAAAATGACGCTGGACACAGTTCTGGAGCTTATACGTTGCAGATATAGTCCGTTGGCTGTGATCACACGCACTCGGCGGACACTTCGGCCCCGGGTACCGTCATGCCAACTCCTTTGGCATGATCCCACAACCCCCGGGCTTACCGTGCCGTGCTATACGACAAAAAAGCCGCTAAAGCCCTGTACACAACTTGGTACAAGACTTCTGACTAGAGGTGGGTTAGTCTCTAGCCTCCCGTTTACAGCGAAGCCGGGGTCGAAGAGGAGTGTTGGTACACAGGAAGGCACTTCTCCGGTCTCCTGCGACCTCAGCCGCCAGACATCCCATTTCCGCCTCACGGGTCTCCGCACGCGGCAAACCTGCAGGTAGGTCTAGCACCCAAACCAGCTAAAAGGAAAAAGTAATCCAAGGAAGACAAACCCTGGAAGGGAACCTAAACGGAATCTCAGCAACCTACGAACTGAGCGGTTAATATAAAACAGTTAGTGGTGGAGGTAACAAAACCACAAGACCGGGGTGTTAGTACATAGCGAGGTAGCGATTAGGTAGAGTATACAACACGGGCAACTAGCCAGTGGAGAAAATAAATAAAAACGAAAAAGCGAGACACAAGACCAGCTCGGGATCGTGGGGCCGCGACTCCCCAACAGCTGGATGAACAGCCGTCCCTGCAAACTCCAACAGCACCGAAATAAAAAACAAGCGGTGGCATGACATCCAGATGTTGACCAGTCACAAGGTCAGCTCGGGCCGTGGGGGCGCCGCTCCCCAAATAACTGGAAAACCAGTTATCCCCGTGCGGGGAGAAAGATAGGGACAGATGTTACTTGTGTTTGCAGCAATCAAGGACCAAGGTTAATTCTGCTTTACATTGGCATTCGTGTGCATGTAAAACGAATTAAGGAAACTAACACTGCGAGCCATGTTGCTTGTTGTTTGCAGCAAATGTGCTGCTGTGTACCATGATTGAAAAATGTAAAAGAAAGATAGGTAGCAGGAAAAGAGCATTCGAAGATATACTCCAGAAGACAGACAAGGCCAAATCAGAGTAATGCTACAAATACACAGAGCAGCAGTAAAGAAAGAAACAATTGGATATTTGGTGTTGGTATCCAGGAAGAAGTGATAAGAAGAATAAAAAGGTTTTAAATTTTTCATCAACGGAGTTGTACGTGATCTATGTATATATCTTTCGTTAATCGTCCGACACTTCCTTTTGCATTGAAACACAATATCTCAATTTCCATGTTTACTACCTTACATTACTGAAGTCATTTATATGCTGTTATGATGGTGCTGGAACATTAAAGCTCTTCCACGTTCATCAGATGGAACGTCCTCTACATGAAAGCAACGTTGTACTTTGACCTGTATTTCACATGTCGTGGTTAGAAATATGTTAATGTACACTTTTAGCCAAAATAAATACCTCCAAGCATTCAAGAAAGTCGTTGTGTCCTGGTGAAACTCCTCATGCGAGTACCTCAGGACTGAATATGCAAATGATGGCTTAATAGTGGCCGCACAGCACATGGGAACAGAGCCTTGAGAAAGGTACATCAAGAGCAAAGCTCGCATGCTGGGGCAACTATGATTTCGGATTACGGTTGCATTAACCTCTAATTGTGACATCGTATTGGCGGTTGTATTAACCTCAACGTTGAGGCATCATCGCAACTGTGAGGATGCCCCAACGTTGGATCCGTGCACAATACGAGCAGTTGAAAGTTTTGGAGAGGACGTACAACTGGGCTGAGAGAGAAGCCGGTTGGTCAAGTTGCTGTATCGCCAGGCATTTGGATCCGAGCAAAGCGGCAGTTGGACGATGTTAGAGCCAATGAGTCGAGAAGGGCACGACCATGCCTCACCCGTGCAGAGGACGGCCGAGGGCAACGACAGAACGCGAAGATCGAGCGATTGTGAGAGCCGCACGAACAGAACTGAATTCGTCGCTCTCAACCGTCCGTAGCTATGTTATTTCGTCTACAGGTACGGACGTGCTCTTCCGGACCATTGCCAGACAACTTGTGGCACTGGGACTACATTCTAGGATGCCACCCCGCTGCCTACCACTGACCATTCCGCATCGCTGGCACCTGTTGCAGTGGTTTCGGGCTCGATCAACGTGTCCAGTGGCGTCGTGTTGACTTCAGTGATACGTCACTGTTTGCACTTTGGCGCCGATAGCCAGCGCGTACGTGTCTGGAGACGAGCCAGCCAGCACCCAGATCCTGTCTTTACCGTGGAATGGTACACGGCTTGCACACCAGTAGTAACTGTCGGAAGAACCATTTTCCTAGAGTAGGCGGACACCCTTGGTAATGTTCCATAACACCCTCACGGCTCAACGTTACGTCAAAGACATTCTATGACCTGTTGTGTTGCCATTCCTGTGGCAGCATCACCGAGCAATTTTTCAACAGGATAATGTCCGGCCACACATGGCACGGCACCCTCAGGCCTGTCTCGGTAATGTAGACACCCTTCAATGGCCAGCGCGATCGCCCGACCTCTTACCGATCGAACATATTTGGGACATGATAGGACGCCACCTAGGCCCATACTTGCATGTCGGCGAACTGGACCGTGATTTGTACACTATCAGGCATGTTACAATTCAGGACAGTATCCGTGAACTGTATGCGTCTATGCCACGCTGGGTAACTGCTTGTATCCGAGCCAGAGGTGGCGCTACAACATACTGACTTGTTCCACTCGTATAGCTGTTTTATCCGACAAAATGGCCCAACTGCTCTTGAATTGCCATTTCTTTTCTTATACATGTACATTTCATATACCAATTTTCATCTCGATTGGATGATTCCATCTGAGAGCTTCGTTTTTTCGCAAAGAGTTTATATGTATCTGTTCAGTTTGTCTTGAAACTTTCGTAGCACTTTCTGTCTGATAGTAAAGTACTTGTTGCGAAACTATGTACTTGCAGCCTTGATGTCTTAGTCGTAAGCATAATCGTCCAATTTAGGCCCGATTTCAAATCCTGAAGGAGACATAGCTGCTGTGCTTGTCCTATGGTGCTGTTTCTGTTCCTTCCATGGAAGAGCGACCGCAAATTAGGAACCAGTGTCTCCTTAGGAACTCAAGGAAGCGGACTTTAATCCCCGAAATTTAAGACTCTTCACTCTACATCACTTTCTGATTTTTGAAATAAATATCAGGAGCAAAGTACTCTCTTGATTTAATAATGGCTGTAGACTTCAAATTACATGATCAATCTGGACCTACAGTTTTACCACAGAATTGAACAGCCAGAGGACTACTGTAGGACTAGTGACCTGAATTAGTGTAAACTAGAATTAGGGATCTGTTTTGCGGTTTTAAATACCTCCGTCAGGAAGGAATCATGAGTTATACCTCCGAATGCTTCTTTGGAAGTGATTTAAACAGGGATTCGCCTGTCAGTGATATATGAAATGACTCAGCAAGATCAGTCGTCTCAGTCCGTCGATCTTGAATCATACGCGTAGGTATTATTTCCACATTTTTCTTCTCATTGGTGGCATCAAATTGTCTTTGAACCGACCAAAACCATCATATTCGTGATCTAAGACAAGACTGTAATAGAATGCAGACATTTTCCTTTCTTTCTTTATTTTCTTTTCTTTTTATCGGGGTTAAAAGACTACTTCAGTCAACTCTGAGGGCAATGCAAAGTCGCCCGCCGTCCCTAATTGCTATTAATTCCAACGAAGGGACAGATCCAGTGCCATTAGAAAAACACGCCCCTTTCCCCCACGCATCATCCGTGACCCGAACCAGAACCTATCTCGGAAAGTGCTCAGAAAAGAGAACCGACGTTTTCTTTACCTTATGTTTCCTTGCTGCAAGTATTGCTATTTTATTTATTTCTTGTCTTTCTTTTTATTGCTGTGGATTTTAGATAGCAGTATTTCTTCTCGTTGAACTTGTTTCGGTGCCTCTTGATGCAACCACAGTTGCTGTGTACTCTTCGTTTCTTGTTTTTCATTATATTCATTACTGTGAAGTTTTGGATGTAGTCTTTGCTGCTCTATCTGTTCCTGTCTAACAGTTTACTGCCGTAGAATTTCCCGCAATTTTTTATTGTACAATTTTGTTTCTTTGTCTAATATGGAATGGAATTTTATACAAAATTCGTGTACGCATTTCTCTTGAATATAAATAACGAGCACATTTTTTTCAATGAGTTTGTTTTTCCTTAACCGCGTATAAACCTTTTCGTGTACTCACATGCATCAAGAGGCATGATAATTTTGCGTTCAGTTGACCTTTTTACCGTACTACATGCTTTCGTGTTTGTTCATATGAATGATGAAATGTAATTTCACGTGTCACTCTAGCATTTCAAATAGAAATATTCGAAAATTATGAATAAATTAAAGCCCGGTTCTAAACCTTCGAGTTCTCCTCAGTATGTTTCTAACTTTTCAGACCTCTTTATTTGGCCGTCCGCAAAGAGACGTTGATTCACTCACAAAGAGACTCGTTCAGTTTTATTTATACATCTGCACAAAACTCCTCATGGTGCTGAAAAAACATTCATGGAATTATTATACTTTGGCAGATTTGGGTGTACAGTCAGAGTTTAATTTCATTACCATAACACAGTGCCCAGTAAAACCAAAATAAGTGTTCTCAGCTCACCACTAAAAGCAAATAAAAAGTAATTTCCCGTTTAAGCTTCCAACAAGCGAAATTCTAGTAGTCAATTAAAATAAAAAAGTCCTCGTTTGGTTCTGTGTACGTGCTGTAGCGAAGGATACAAAAATTAGTGAAGGCGAAAGAACAACAATAATTATATTGAGAATGTCTTATCTCAACAACATTTATTGTCATATATTTAAAGAAATGTTTGTATATCTGTAAGTAAAGATTTCTTTCATGTAGACTTATATTTTGTTTTAGTAATACAATAATCGACATGAAGACTGTTCAATCTCTTTATTTAGGAAATAAATGCATACTTATTGATATACTATTATACACTGGTGTCCAAAACCTAAGGGCGAACACTATTTTGATAGGTTACAACCACAAAATCGGACGCAGCAACTTGTGGCAATTTGCATAACTGGAGACGTCCAGTAGAAAGCCAGTGCATATGCAAAATGCCGAATCGTACACGCGGGGGTTATATGGTATCACTTAAGCGGATCAAAAATAAAAGGGCGCGGTGGGTGAAATGTGTTTGAAGGAAAATCTGGACGTGAAGGCATGAGATGCGAACGGGCAATTTACGTTATGTCTCAAGGACATCATCTAGATGATTTCACGCGGGAAATAATTATATGGAAGCTGGAAGAAAATAATTACATGGAAGCTGGAAGAAAATAATTATATGGAAGCTGGAAGAAAATAATTATATTAAAGCTGGAAGAAAATAATTATATGGAAGCTGGAAGAAAATAATTATATGGAAGCTGGAAGGAAATAATTATATTAGAGCTGGAAGAAAATAATTATACGGAAGCTGGAAGAAAATAATTATATGGAAGCTGGAAGAAAATATTATATTGAAGCTGGAAGAAAATAATTATATTGAAGCTGGATTATATTGAGTGATGTTGCCAGGGAATTTGGAATCACGCATTGTGTGGTATTCAAGTTCTGAGCAGTATTTCATATCAATGGAATGTACTCCAGACAAATGCTAGGAGATCGCCTTCGCTCTACTACGACGCATGAAGACAAATTTTTAGTTGTAACAGCAAAACGTAATCGCCGCACTACGGCCGGTCAGCTTGCCAGTCGCCTCTATTCCGACACGGGAACGCAGATACCTTGACAAACTGTGCCATGACGTCTGCGACATATAGGCTATATACCTGAAAGTCAGTAGTCTGCGTCCCTCTATCCAGAGCTAAACGGAGAGCACGTTTTCAGTGGTGGTGTATCCACAGAAATTGAACACATCGTCAATGATCAATGTACTCTTCACAGATGACAGTCGTTTCAGTCTGTCATTGGACTTCAGTTGATCTGGCGTGAAAGTGGTACTGCGTATTAGCGCGAGAATGTGCAGGAAAGGGACAGTTTCGGCAGTGTCGGAGTCATGTTGTGGGGCGACATCATGACTCCGACACCGCCTTAATGGACGCACTGAGCTACAGGTGCTGGAAATGGGACTAAGACAGGCAAACAATATTGCAGCGAAGTTTTTCTACGTCATGCTCGATTAATTATTCATTGGTGCTGTAGGCTGAGACTTTCTATTCAAGGATGACAACGCAACACATAGTGTACGAGAGCAGTGAAAACACTTCTGGAAACCAAGGAAATTCATCGAATCAACTGGTCAGCACGCCATCCCCCCTCCCTCCCAGTCCTCAATTCCAACTGACACGCCTGGAATGCAATGGAGAGACGCAGTGGTCAAGGGCGGCTCCAGGCGTGGGCAGACCGGGCAACCGCCCAGGGTCCCGCGCCCAGAGGGCCCCACACCGCCGTCAATTAAGGTGGACGTCAAGTAATTTTGCTTCCTATACTTCCAGCGGAAAAATTTCTGTACACATTTTCTTCCCAATTAATGCTTTCCCAAGAATGAAAATTTGAACATCGATTAAAATAACTTCATATTATAACTTGGAATACTTAATATTTTCTAAAACATAACCATAATTATATTAAAAATCAATAACTTTTCCTTTGGTAGTATTGAAACCAGAAAAAAGATGGCGCCACCTGTACTTTGATGACGTCAGTAGACAACAAATGTTGGATTGCATACTTATGGTTATGTTTTTAAAAATATTAAGTATTCCAAGTCATAAAATGAAGCTATTTTAATCGATGTTCAAATTTTCATCCTTGGGAACGCATTAGTTGTGAAGAAAATGTGTACAGAAGATTTTCCATTGGAAGTATAGGAAGCAAAATTACTTGACGTCCACCTTAATTAGCAGTTTTTGCCTGGTGTCACCTAAAGAGCCATCGCGGTGCCCCGCAAGAAGCCATCGCCCGGGGCTCCGCAAGGGCTAGGGCCACCACTGGCATTGGTTCTCGAACCACCCCCATCCACCCAGCCCTCCCTCCAGAAAGCAAGCAGGGCCTCAGCCATGGCCTGAGGGAGTTTTGGGCCAATATGCCTCTGGAACTTCTAGATCACTTGGTGCTTAGCCTGCCACGACGTTGTGAGAGCTGCATCGAAGTTCGGGGTTGTAACGTATACTCTCGATTCACTTTCCTTTTGATTTTTACTATCTCTGGTTATTTTATTTTACTAAGTAAATTATCTTCTTACTGAACGAGATGTTATTTCACCCGCTGAATGAGATCTGGCAATGAGTGTAAGTCATGACGTGGTGGTAGCCAGTATAAATAGGCGCGTTCAACGATACCGAGGGAGAGCGTTTGTTGTTGTAGAGATAGAGAGCGTTTGTTGTTGTAGAGAGAGAGAGCGTTTGTTGTTGTATAGGGAGAGCGTTTGTTTATATGGAGAGAGCGTTTGTTTATGTGAGAGAGCTTTTTGTTGATGTGCGTAGAGAGAGCTGTTGTTGTACGGAGAGAGCTGTTGTTGTACGAAGTGAGCTGTTGTTTATGTGTCAGAAAGCTGTTGTTGTATAAAGAGATCTTCGTTTATGTGAGAGCCAGAAGTTTCACTAATAAAGAATTTGTTGTAAGTACGTTTTTTCTCAGTTCATAGTTTTGTCAGATCTCTGTCTGGCTGTTAGGTTTATTTCATTAGGTGATTATTATTAACAACCAGCATAAGACTTTATTCATCTTAATTACTACTACAACATTACTAGCAGTTAAAAGCTTGTTCATTATTATTACTACACTACTAGCAGGAAAGTTTATTCATGATATAATTAACAAACAACAACCATTACTAGAAGAAACTAGTAGCAGAAGCATTATATTCATTATAAAGCATTAGAAGAGTTATATTCATTATAATATATTAGTAAAAACTTATATTCATTATAGGGTGAAGATATTTCCCACTGAAATGTCTCTCCGCATGGTTATCGGTAAGCACTGTACATCCATTCTCAAACTATGTCCTTCAGAAATTTGCAGCTTTTGTTTAAACACTGATTACAATGTTATTTTTGCTTCATTAATAAATAATTTTTGTATCCTTTCATGTTCTCGTACGCTGGAAATATAATTATTTCTCCATTTGGCTGTAGCCATGTGTTGTTTTTCTTATACAATTAAACATATAGTCCGTCCTTAGGTTTTGGTCACCAGTGTATGTACCATGGCATGTATAAAAACATGCCATGGAACATACACTAGTCTGTCCTTAGGTTTTAAGTCACAGTGACGGATTTAGAGGGAGGGACGCACATGGGGCGCGGTGGTGCCCTCCCCTCAGGATCAAGGAAAAGCTTCGATTTGTTACGTTTTAATAACAAATTGAATAATTTTTCGTGAAAGCAAGTATTACTTAAAAGTATATTAGGACTAGGTCACAGTGGTGGATTTAGAGGGAGGGGGGGCGCGGGGGTGGCCTCCCCTCAGGATCAAGGAAAAGCTTCGATTTGTTACGTTTTAATAACAAATTGAATAATTTTTCGTAAAAGAAAGTATTACTTAAAAGTATACTACCTTCCTTAATTAATTGGAAGAATTTATAGACATACTAAGAACACTTTTTCATTTTGAGGAAAAATATGAGAAAGGACCCCAGTTATTCCCAACACTTGCGCCTTCCCCCTCTCACAAAAATCCTAGATCCACCCGTGCTGGGTCATCTGACTTAAATATTATGAGATAGTTTCGCTGAAATCCGTGCAAAAATAAACAGAATAACTTTTTCTTTCTTTCAAAAGAGACGGGTCTTCGTACTATTAAAGAGCAATTTAGTACAAAGGCAAATTTCAGGTATTTGGAATGATGGAGAATCTCTGTTTTTCTGGATACAATAACGGGTTTTTTTTTGTTGTTGTTCTTGTTTTTTTCTCTCTCTTTTGGTCCAGGAATGTTTTTCGGTGTGGATATATGGTAATCATTCTTCCCATAAATCGTACTTAATGAGCTTTACCATAAACAGTATTGCCAGAGAGATTGGCAGAAATACGGCAATTTTCAATGTTAAGGCATTCGAGTTGTCGCAAAACTACTAACATCCAAGTGAACGCCGAGGTTTGGAGGTATTTGCCGTTTATAAGTAATGCAAAAAACTAAGAATATTAATATTCTCTCACAGTAAAGGCATTTTACAATAGGGTTTAGGATCACTGACTCCTGCTCTACACCATTCTCTCTCTTCTTCTTCTGTCTCTCTCTTCTTCTTCTAACGCGCATTGGATCATCACTATTTATCGTCGATAAGTTTCAGAAAATTAAAACGTAAATTCTTCTGCCTCTCCGATATCGGAGTGGTCAGAGGCATGGGTTTCTGGCTAGTAATCCGAGCTGGAATCAGGATCGAGTCCCTGGATATGATATTTCTGTCGCACAGAGATGGCTCTCTCCCTACCTTAGAAGCATTGGCCATAAATTAGGGTCAGGAAACTCCTTATAGCCCTTAAGCCCACCCCTAAAAGCGAATAAAAAAAGTAATTACCTTTTGCGACTTCTTAAGTGAGAAACAATGAAGTTCATGGTTGGTGGTCAAATCTCGAAACAATAAATAAGTACGAAATCCTTTCAACTATACGTTGTTTCAGTTGAGTGAGCAATGCGATTTGGAAACTTAGTTTTTAAACGTAATTTTTTTTCTCCTTTTGCGTCTCACACACACATTTTGCTTATCCAGAATGCAAAATTTCCTCTCTTAATCCCCGTCTTTCTCTACCGCGGTCTTAA
Organism: Macrothele yani; assembly: GCA_039090855.1. NCBI lineage: Eukaryota > Metazoa > Arthropoda > Arachnida > Araneae > Macrothelidae > Macrothele > Macrothele yani. Next base: position 81,540,066 of record CM077002.1, read on the forward strand.
AAACGCAATGAGTTTCTTCATGAAGTGAGTGCACTGATCTTCAGCGTTTATCGTTTTTTTCGTTCTATTCTACGTCCTGTTAGCTTCTCAACAGAACGCAAAAAAAAAAGCATGCTCCTCTTGTTTGATTAATTCTTCCTCGTGTTTTGCAACCATGCCAACGCAAGCTGATGAGCTACGTAAACTGTCCACTGACTACTTTCGGAAAGCACGTCACTTGTAATGACGTCATTACAATTTTTTATCAAGTCCGCATTCCTTCAGTAACACAGCTGAGATGTATTTCGGGAGCAAGGAAGCGCTCCAATATGGCTGGCATTATTGCAAAGTGATAGTAAATAGGAGATCATGTAAGATTTTTAAAAGCACAATGATACACTTTTAGGAAGTAAATCTGAAATTTTAATGACATAAAATGACTTACTTTTACCTGACAAACGATATAAATTTATAACAAATTAAACATGCTATTTTTTTTTACTATAATGCTGAACTCATTCTTTGCATAGCCGATTTTACTCATTGTGTAGCAACCCAGTCAATAACTAACTTGCCGAACATCAATGCGTTCGGCAATTTACCCCAAATGCATACTAATAAAGTGAGTATCATTCACCTGAAGCAACGTTATTTATTAAGCTGAACCCCGTGTCGATTTATGCAAACCAACTGAGAACTTTGGCTTTCTCGCGAGAAGATATAGAAAACCTGGAATTCCATCATGTCTTTTCTGATACAATACCCTTCTAGCTTTAAGCTTGCCGACCTGCAAAACTATTCACAATAGGTTAGAAAAGGCCTTGAGATCCCGCGGGTTGACACCACTGGTTGCTTCCAGTGGTGTGAGCCCGCTACTTTTTCTTTTCTTTTTTATATTAGGTGTCCGAATATGTTTTAAAGCGTTTTAAGAAAACGCAACATGTAATTTGAGAGAAAACAACAATACCTTTACGTATCAAAATATGTGCCATCATTATCTATCATCTTCTGCCATTGGTAGGGCAGCTGACGGATTCCAGCCATGAAGTATACTTCGTCGTGTGACGCGATGAAGTCGTCAACCCATTTTTGCACTTCGTCCCATGGCCGGAACCGTACAGCAAACAAACCATTGTGCATCGATCGGAACAAATGATAGTCTGAAGGGGTTATGTTGGGACTATACGCCGGGTGCTCCAAAACTTCCCAGCCATGCGTCAATAACGTTTCCTTGACCGATTTCGCGACATGCAGCTGGCGTTGTCTTGTAGTAATTTCACGAGACGCAATCCTTTGCCTGTGAATGGACGTTTCCGGCAGATTTCCTGGTTCAATCGCAGCAATTGTTGCTTGTAGCGATCAGCAGTAGCAGTTTGACCCTGTTCCAATAGTTTATAATAGAGCACATCCTTCCATATCCCACCAGATGCACAACAGAACTTTCTTGGAGTGAGTATTGCGTTTCGGTGTTGAAGTCGTTGCTTCATCGGGGTCTAACCAGTGTTTTTTTAGTTTAGGATTATCGTACCATATCCACTTTTCATCACCCGTAACGATTTTCCACAGGAAAGACTTCCTGTGTTGTTTATTCAACAGATTCAAACACTTCATGACGCGCTCATCCTTGTTCCTCTGGCTCAGGTCGTGTTGCACCCATTTCCCTTCCTTCTGAATCTTTCCCATTGCGCGTAAACGATTGGAAATGGTTTGTTGAGTTAGCCCCAGTTCTTGAGTTAGTTTGCTTTGCGTTTGAGACGAATCTTCATCCAGCAATGCTTGCAGTTCCTTATGTGCAACCTTCTGAGGAGGCACCGCTACGTTCTCGGCCGCTAACATCAAAATCACCTGCTTTAAACCGTATAAACCAAACCTTACACGTGCTTTCCGATACAATATTCTCCTCAGAACAGAACAGATCGATGCACATGCTTTTGCAGCACTTTTTCTTTGATGAAATTCGTAGTGTCGAATAAATGCAGTATCGCTTGCCATCTTTCACCTGCCGATGGGCAAGTGCGTTTGACTGTTGGACAAACTTCTGTGTCACATTTTATACTCTGGACCAGTTATGGTCATATGACAATAACGCGGGGGAATGTCGGATATGTAAATTAGCGGTATACGTCACACAAAGAACGCTTTACAACTTATTTGTACATCTAATATATAGTTTCGTAGTTTAACGAGCATCGTGAGCAAATAACAAGGATATAAGTAGTCTCCTATCCTTAATTTTGGGTTATTTGTTACAGGGAAGGAAGATGGATGGCGCCGTCAGACAAACGCACCACCCATGCCTTAACTGAACTCGAACCTTGGCCCACGTCGAACGAAATGTTAGAAATAATCGCTTCAGATCCCTCTACCACAGCAGACGGTCGCTTTGAATTTGAGCACAATAATGTCAGTGGCACGATCAGGTTTCAATTTCTTCCTTTGAACCTGTGTTACCTCCGCTGTGATAGCAGACTAGTCTAAGCGCAGGCTTCTGACCATACGTTCGAGATGAGTCCGGGTTCGAATTCTGGTGATGCATGGATGTTATGTTTGTGCCTAACCACCCTGGCTCTCTCCTTTCCCTAAAACCAGTGACCTTAAATTAGGATGGACTGCTTATGGCCCATGGAGTTGCTCACGGTGATTGTTAAACCCCCGGATAAAAAAACTATACTACCCTTGATGCACGTATCGAAGCCGCCCCGGTGGCGCAGTGGTCTAAGGCGCTGGCCTCTGATCATTCGTCCGTAAGGGGTCCGGGTTCGAATCCCGGTCAGGCATGGATGTAGTGTTTGTCTTATGGCACTGGCTCTCTCCCTTCCCTGGAACCAGTGACCCTAAATTAGGGACGGGCGACTGCTTATAGCCCATTGAGTTGCTCACGGTGGTCGTTAAACCTCCAATCAAAAAAAAAAAAAATGCACGTATCGAAAGCAATGCAATGATGAAGTAAAAACAGTTGGTACTTGAGGGCACAGAAAAGATTCCATCTACGAAATGAAATGAGTGATTCATACATAAAGTTCTCTGGAACGCCACAAGATTCTCTGTCCAGTCATTGAATTAAAGGAAACGCGTCTTTGCGTTCCATGATTTTCATCCTTTTCTTCAAAAAACGTAACGAGAGGAACACGTCTTAAGTAAGAATTTTAATAAATTGTTCGATGACTCAATTCGTAAACAATGCAGTTCTGGACGGCCACCACCGTGGCACAGTGTTCTAAAAGCTCACTTCCGACCATTTGTCCAAAATGAGTTCTGGTTTGAACCGGTGAGGTATGGATGTTGCGTGTTGTCTTACAGCACTGGCTTTCTCCTTTTCTTGGAACTAGTGGCCATAAATTAGGGACAGGTGACTGCTTAAACCCCATCGAGTTTCTCACGGTGGTCATTAAACATCAAAGCAGAAAAAACGAAAAAGAAAACTCATTTCTACACGATCTGTGAGAAGCACAGTTTGTTTTTCCAGCTACTTTAAAAAACATAGAAATGGGATTCAAGAAAATTTATTTAATGAAATGTTTTTTTTTCCTTTTCTGATTTTTACAAGAATTAAAAAAAAGTGTTGATATAACACACTGAAACATAAAATGACGTATGACGATCAAATATTCCTTCTGAATAAAACCAAACCATGGAACACGCTGTCTAAGCACGATACTTATGAAACTCAAAGTGTTACTAAATAAAAGATGACATTTATTTACAGATTAAAAACACACTAAAGAGTTAAAATTACTATGATAAGATCTTTCAAGGCTTCCAAAGCCCCATCTTCAGGTCAAGTGCACAAAATGATCACGAACATGGGCACATATACAGCCGATAAATACGCATTGTTATTTTCAGAGAGTTTATGCATTAACAGATACTTTTCAACTTGCTGCAATGACGAATTTCCTGTATTCATCCCGCAACCTTGGCTAGCGCTAATGAACGACTTTTTTCACAGGGATAATGACGTATCGCCTATGTGGGATGTTTTTAACTTTGCATATCGTACACGGTCTTAGGTGGCAACAAGTATCCAAGGCCGCAAAGATTTGTAGTTAAATTTTACCGTATATGTGCCCATGTTCGTGATCATTTTGTGCACTTGACCTGAAGATGGGGCTTTGGAAGTCTTGAAAGATCTTGTCGTAGTAAATTTAACTCTTTAGTGTGGTTTTAATCTGTAAATAAATGCCATTTTTTATTTAGTAACACTTTGAGTTTCATAAGTCTCGTGCTTAGACAGCGCGTTTCATGGTTTGGTAAAAAGTGACGTTATAAAGACAACAAGCATTCTGTTTCTTCTCACTTAAGGCCTTTTTGGAAACAATACATAAGATGATTAATTGAAATAGTACCATTAGAATTTAATGTATTAAATAGCATGTGAAGAAATGCTTGTGTGAAAACAGAAGTTTGTCCGCGACAGCATCGAAACCATGTCCCCTCACTCCGGAGTAAGTCGCTTTCCCAACTGAACTACGCGGACAGAATGTCTCGCTGCAGATTTGTCGTCTTGGCACATGTTTTCACCTCTGCAGTACGTCACACTTGCTATCTTTATAATATCGCTTTATCTTTACGTATTCTTCAATTTTACAACGGGTTTTCAATCAAAAAATGATATGCTTCAAAAGAAAACTGCTTTTCATCACTCTTACATAAGACGAGATATAAACATTTTTTCATATGCAATAATTTTTAATTACTGATATTTCTCAGAATATAAATGTGAAGCCATCATTAATTCCAAAATACATTTAGCCGCTGCACCAAGAAATACCTAATAAGCGACTTTCAGAAATAACGACTTCTTGCTCAGATTAAATCCTTTATATTTTTGATCCATTCCAACGACAGAATGTTATTTTTTCTGTGTAACACTCTTTAGTTTCCACCCGATGTCATTGAGGAAATAAAACTGCCACTTAAGCGAAGCTGTTTATTCTCACTTCGTGCTTCTCAACTAAGAGCAGCTGGGTTCGTGTCACAATGCATTACTTTCAAGCCGGTTAGATTTGGAAATAGGCGGGGTATATTCGACGAAACACTTCCCTCTGATGAACATCAGGTGGCGCTATCTACAATCGACGAATAAGTGCTTCTTATTTCTCTAGAGAACACTTCAAACCGCAATGATGTGCATGAAAAAGGAGAACAGTAGGTAAATTTCGGCTTTAAAGAAGTACTTCGGTCACCAAAACAAATTAATTTCTCTTCAAAATAATTAAGCTTCAAGATGATTAATACGTTTCAAACAATTTGAAAATTATTGATTATTTAAGGCTTTACTTTTGTGCATACTGACATACAGTTTAACCAAGAATAACCATGTCAAAAATAGGCTGCCTCTAAAATCTGCAACGTATTGTCATGAAGTTTCCATAATTGGTGTCATGATGGAAATCAGGAGGTTCATACAAAATCCTTGACGTTGCACATTACAAGAACAGCTTTATCTGAAGAAATCAGTATGGAGAAGAACAAGTGATATCAACATAATTTACAAGAACTTTTTTTTGTTTAAATTTTTTTTTTGATTGAAGGTTTAACGACCACCGTGAGCAACTCAATGGGATATTAGCAGTCGCTCCTAACTAATTTAGGGTTACTGTTTCCAAGGAAGGGCTAGGGCCGTAAGAGAAACACAACATCCATGCCTCATCGTGCAACGTATACTCTATATTCACTTTCCTTTTGATTTTACTATCTCTGGTTATTTTATTTTCCTATGTAAATTATCTTCTTACTGAACGAGATGTTATTTCACCCGCTGAATGAGATCTGGCAATGAGTGTAAGTCATGACGTGGTGGTAGCCAGTATAAATAGGCGCGTTCAACGATACCTTGAGGAGAGCGTTTGTAGTTGTACGGAGAGCGTTGGTTTATGTGGAGAGCTGTTGCTTATGAGTATAGAGCTTCGTTCATGTGCAAGAAGCTACGTGTTATTTGAGTAGCTATGTGTGAAGATACCAGTAGAAGTTCATAATAAAAGGTTTTACGTAAGTACGTCTTTCTCAGTTCATAGTACTGTCAGACCTCTGTCTGGCTGTTAGGTTTATTTCATTAGTTGATTATTATTAACAACCAGCGTTAAGACTTTATTCATCTTAATTACTACCACAACATTACTAGCAGTTAAAAGCTTGTTCATTATTGTTACTACACTACTAGCAGGAAAGTTTATTCATGATTTAATTAACAAACAACAACCATTAGAAGAAGCATTAGCTTAGTACAAGCATATAATTCAGTAGCAGAAGCATTATAAAACATTACTAGCTTAGTTAAAAGCTTTATTCATTATAATCGGGATTCGAACCCTGAGCCATCTCGGGCAAATAGTCACATACCAGCGCTTAGACCATTACGCCACAGGGAAGCCTTCAATTACTTCAAAAATTGTTTTATTCAAGTTTATTCAATGTTCCGCTATGTACTCGTACATTTCTGCCATGACCATTCAGTCCTCCTCCCTAAGAAAAAAGAAGTTATATTCCTTGGGCTACTCTTCCGGAAGCAGCTACACATGGCTTCTCATGCCATTTGCTCATATAAATGTACTGATGAGCCCTCTGAAGTTTGTCCTAAATCTCTGAGGTAGCACAACGTGAAAGTATTGGAAATCATTTCCTGTTTTATTATTGGAAGGAAATTATTTTGGAGTGTTACAGAATTCTTAGAATCGTTGACTAGAGAATTGTTCCGATCGCTTTTGCAATCAGCAGTGAAGTATTTTACATGGATCGTAAGATGAATCTTGCTCCATTGCGCAGTCTCAGTTTTCCTTATACATCTTGTTCTGCGAACAACCGACCAATCTCATGTGCAACCTATCACTGGTATTCAAATTTCACCAAATATAATTACATCCAACCGTGTTTTATTACTATTTTATAACATAGGAAATTTGGAGAGTATCATACAAATTTTGAAGATGACAATCCGATTTTTGGCGTAAATGTGACAAGGATGGTAAGTCAGATAATATCCGAAAACTTGAAAATTTTCATCGTCCTGGAGCGGGACTCGAACCCGCGTCTCCCAGAAAACGCCTAGGTATGCTATAGGCGTTTTCTGGGAGACGCGGGTTCGAGTCCTCTCCAGGACGATGAAAATTTTCAAGTTTTCGGATATTATCTGACTTACCATCCTTGTCACATTTACGCCAAAAATCGGATTGTCATCTTCAAAATTTGTATTATATGGTGTAATCCCGTATTGCTTTCATGATTGGAGAGTATCCTTTGTTCCAAAGAAACTTATGCTTCCTTATCACTGTCACCGCATAGTCGCGTTTAAGTTTAACACCTACGATATCCCGGCAAACTGTAATGTAAAGATGTTTTGTTTGTTCCTGCGACAATAGTTATCTCATTTCCTTAAATCTAATGACCCTAAATGAGCGAAAAATATTCCTCCTAACGACAGACGCTCATCGAAGTTGCTGAACTCCTGTATATCAAGGGAAAAACGAAAAGCAAAATAAAAAAGATCCGAAGGCTGTGTTGCTTCAGAAATCTCACTCTGAGATCTAGACTTTATTTCTATGATTTCTTATGGGTTATGGAAATATTTTTTAGAGATCATTTTTAAGTGTACTTCAGCGCATAGATATTTTTGAAAACCATGCGGCCGTCCCGGCAGCACAGAGGTCTAAACGTTGGCATCTGAACATTCTTCCGAGATGGGTTCGGGTACTAATCCTGGTGAGGCATGGATGTTGTGTTTGCCTTACGGTCCTGGATCTCTCCTTCCCTTGGGAACAGTGACCCAAAATTAGTTAGGAGTGACTGCTAATAGCCCAACAAGTTGCGCACGGTGGTCGTTCAACCCCAATAAAGAAAAAGAAAAGCATACGTATTTAGAATTTTAGAGTTTTACGTGTGCTATTTGTAGATCTGTCTCTTCTTGAATGCCCTCAAATCCACTTTAAAACATCTTGTCGATGCACAGGAGAAAGCTATCCGCCTGCTGGATTTCATTAATGCTCTTAAATCCCTTTTTCCCAAACTAGCATGTTCATGTATAAAAATTGCTATCAAGAGTTTTGAGCCTTCATCTCCCATCTTGCAACACAGCATCCATTTTGTGTCAAAAATGAATGCTGTGTCCACTGCTTGAGTTTTTCACTAATCATTTTGCCCAGTCGTTCAATTCTGCTACTACAAAACATTGAAGTTCAGTTGTATTCGTAATCATGTCACAAAACTGATGAAGTATCAAACCATGATGTCAGTGTTTTCTTCTGATTTCAACCAGATGTCTCATGCTTCAGAAATTCTTTTCCCAGCAAATTGCGATAACATGACAGATTACCAGAGACTTATTTGTAATCAAAAAAATCTGTCTTTCTCTCTCCATAATAAATTCATTATGGCCCTTAAGCAAAAAAATATGGCAATCTGGAGCATTGAATGGCACAATTCTTCTCAAATATCAGACTTCAAACACACACTGTTGGCTTTTAAAAGTGCAACACCAGGAAGATCGCATCCCAGGGCTCGAAAGTTGGCAGAAGGGAAGAACACGCGTGCACATGTAAATAATTCACCGGGCAGCACATATGGGAATCATGTGGGATAGGACTTCCAGGGGTGCCATGGGCCCCCTGGAAGTCGAATAAGAGCGCTGAGCAAATAGCCGGTGTTAAGCACTCGAAGTGTGTTTGCTCGCCGTTCCTGGCCACGGACAGTTGCAGGATGCCTCATGGAAGACAACAGAAGCGCTACTTGCAGGTTTCCGACTTGGATCGCGGGAAACTTTTGGCATATCGGAAAGGTGGAATTATCACTCCGGGACATCGATGTTCGTGTGGGACGGCATGCGACCACAGTCCGTAAAATATGGCGTCAGTGGGTGGCGGAGATACGAACACACCGACGTGCGGGATCACAACCCCCGTCAGACAAACCGACCGAGAGGACTGACATCTGGTGCGCAAGGATCTGACTGATCGCACAGCCACATCGATCACCGTAGCTCAACAGTTCGGGTGTGTGGCACCACCCCCAGTCTCCACACGGATGGTTCGACATCGTCTGCAGCAGCGGGGAATTTTTGCACGGCGCCCATTGCTTCGGCTACACCGGCGTCTGTGACTGCAACGGTGCCAAGAACGTCGAACGTGGAGGACCAAATGGCAAGGGCATTGTGTTTTCCGACGAATCCTGCTTCAGTTTGCAGCACCATGATGGACGAATCAGTGTCTGGCGGTACCGCGGCGATCGACTGAGTGAGTCCTGCATTATGCTGTGCCATACCGGCCCGGCACCCGGCGTTATAGTATGTGGTGCCATTGGATTCCACTCCCGCACTCGTGCATAAGAAAGCCAGTACGTTGAATAGCCATCGTTGCAGCATTGACCTTATGGAGTCTGTTATTGTACCAAATCTTCAAGGGACTGCCTGGTGCCATTTACCAAGAGGTTAATAAGCAAACGCATGTGGCATGCAACGTCCAAGATTGTGTGCCACGTGTGCCACGTCTTCCTTGGCCCGCGCTGTCCCTGGATATGTCGGCTATTGAATTCATGCAGTCCGTGTTAGCTGGTCGACTGGCACGCCAGTGACCACCCTCAACTACAACGGAGGAACTGTGGCATCGTACCGAAGCTGCGTAGACAGACATTTCTCAAACACACATCCAAACGTCTCTTCCTCTCGATGTCGGGTCGTTTAGAGTATCTGTAACTGACGCCCATGGTGGCTACAGCAGATTTTGATTGTTATGTGTTCCCCTCGTCTCACCGAGCTGTATTTGTAATCGATATACCCTTGTATCATCTGCTTCCTGTACAATAAATATGGCTTTGATACTTCTTCTCTTTTGTGGTCCTGCACTTTGAATGGCCAGCAATGTAGGTTGTGAGCTCTCTCGAAATATTGAACAAACCGAGAGGGATTATGGAGTAGCAACATATTAACAAACATCTCCTGGATTTGAGATTTAAGAACATTATATATCTCCAGCTTTTGACGAATTAGAGCTCTCACACGTAAATCAAATTAAACGTTTGCAATAAGAAGAATGTTAAAAATTGACTAATTAAGGCCCATAAGCTGGCAGATCATGCATTTGAAATACATTATATTGACAAAAGTCACTGGACACCTAGAAGAGAAACACAGCATAGCATTTATTGACATGCATTAGTACAGTGTTGGTCCACCTTTGGCCTTAATGCATGCATTGACCCTTCGAGACATCCTTTCGACAAGTTTTGGGACACAGCGATAGGTATGCGCTTCCATTCAATACATAATGCTGTAGCTAACTGTTCCTTAGTAGTAGCCCTTGGTTCCAAAGTTCTTATGCGGCGCTCTAATTCATCTCATAGGTGCACTATGGGATTGAGATCAGGACTCTGTGCTGGCCAGTTAACACACGATATGGAATTATCGTCAAACCACGCCGTAACAGTCCTTGCTTTATGGCTCGGTGCATTATCCTGCTGGTACAATTAAAGCTCGGTTCCATAGTATTGCCACAGAGTTGGTAAGGCATAATTGTCCAGAATATCGAAGTAGACTTGCTGGTTAACAGTTTGTCCACGATAACCTATCGGCCGGGACCGTACCACGAAAAACACCCTGACACGAGTGCACTGCCAACCCCAAACTTGACCATAGGAAAAGTACACTGTGGTAAGTATCATTCCCTCGGCTGCCGCCATCCCCAAACATGGCCATCAGACTGATGGATCGTGTATCTGGATTCATCAGTCCATAGGACCCGTTTCCATTGATCTACGGTCCACGATAAATGTACTTTACACCATGCAAAACGACGAGTAGCATTCCGAGTGAAGATGAAAAGCTTATGAGCAGCCCTACGACCACGGTAACTCATGGAATTAAGTTCTCTGCGAATAGTGCGTGTACATACCAAGGTTCCAGCATTTTTACTCATCTGTACACTGAGGTGTTGTGCAGAACTCCGTCGATTAGCTGTAACGACTCTCCTGAGGCTTCCACGTCCTCTATTGCTGATTTTCTTTGGTATGCCTGTACGTTTTGCTGCTTCAAGCACGCCATGTGTCTTCCACTTATTCAGTACATCCAAAACAGTTGCCTTGGGTATGTTTAAACGCCTCTCGGTTTCTCTTATGGACAACCCACTAATATAACACTCAACAATATTTCTTTTCTCAAAGTCAGTTCTCTCCCGCCGCGACATTTTCACTCAACCTTACAGTGCGATATGATCGCGGTCAGCTTGAGGCTTGTTATTATACCGTTTGCAGGTGTACCGCGCACTTTAACAACGCAGCGGATCTGTTCATTTGCTTTTAAAGGGGTGTCAGGTGACTTTTGTAAATACAGTGTACAACGAGATGCATTTCACACAAAATATTCCCGAAATCCACAGTACGGGTAACGTGTCTTACGAAATTTCTTACAATTGTTTTTCTTGTCTATTAACTGTTTGTAGCTCTTAGACTTACTAATAAATAATTCTTTAGCGATATTCCAAGTCAGTGGAAAGATAAAAACTCTTTGAGGACAAATCTGAAAATTCGACTGCAAGCTTGATTTAAGTAGACAAATGGGAAATCCTGTAATCCGGCAACCTCATCTTTGCCCATTCTTTACTACTCAAAAATGAATTTATTCCATCCAAAAGAAGTGGATGAATATTCAAGGACGTGAGTTGTGCAAATCATTACATTTCCAAATCAACCACGTGGAATTACAGAGAGACAAAAGGGCAGACGTTAAACGGCTAAATCAGTCTCTAAGAAACTGTGAAAGAATATCGACGACGGATACTTCTTCGAATGTGCAAAAAATGTATGACGGAAAATGTTATCAACCCTGCAAGAAAACGAACACGTTTCAATGCAGCCAGATTGTAAGCTTATGTGTGGAAAGGTTTTCTACCCGCCGTATCAGGTTATGTGTGGGTCATTATGTCATGACGGTGGTACACTATTGAAACCAATTGTTCCAAGATGGTACCCACAGTCGTCATATACCTTTGTGCAGCGACCGTTGGAATCGGCTGGACTATCGTAGAAGCAGCGCTGCCTTGTAAGAAGAAGCAACACGTAGTTCTCAGAGACAAGTTTCGATTTTCATTAGTGGTAGCGATCGTCGCACCCAAGTGTAGAAAACACAACGTGGGAAAAAGATGGACCCATCTTCCTTCCGCGAATGCCGTATCCCTAACCCAACGGGGGTATCCTTATTTGGGATGTCATTATTTACGAGAGCATGTCATCTTTCTTCACAATGACTGTGACAGCTTTGTGATACGTCTACGACATCTTATGGCCAGTAGTTGCACTTCCATTTCTTAACTGCACACGGTAGACCATTTTTCTAGCAAATTGAAGCTCTCCTACACACTGCTGCCACTATCTGAAAATGTCTGGAAGACATCCGAATGCTTCCAGATCTCTGGCCCATTGAAATGTGTGTGGGACATTATACACTGCTGGACAATTACTAAGGACGGATCATAAACGGCTATATAGCGCATAAAAAAGTAAGTGTGGTTGGATGCCAAGTGAAATAAAATAATGTCAGAATGCCAGGACATTACAAGAAAGACAATTTATTGTGCTTTGAAATCCAGAAGGCTTTGGAACGTGTTCAAGGGACAAACAGGCCATTTTGTGCAGAATACGTAAACGTGAAAAAAATGCAATTACTGTCCGCAGGCGTTCCGGCGTAAGATGTCAATACGGAATATGGCCACCATGGAGGGCGATGCAAGATTCCACATGTCGTGTCATTCTTTGCACAACATTATCAAGCAGCTGTTGGGGTAATTTATCCCATTCCTCTGTCAGTGCACGGATGAGGGTGTCCTTGTTTATTGGAGGGCATTGGCGACCAGCAAGACTCCTCCCTAAAGCATCCCACATATTTTCAATGGGATTCAGATCTGGAGAACGTGCTGGCCATACGAGGCGTTGAATATCCTCGCTCTCAAGACACTCCTCGACAGCAACTGTTCGATGACATGTTGCGTTGTCGTCCACGAAAATGAATCTATCACCGACAGCACCACGGAACATGCAAACATGAGGTAGCAGATCATCATTAATGAATCGTTGGCCAGTCATAGTCCCAGTTGGAAGCACATAGAGGGACGTACGGCCATTGATCATGATGCCAGCCCATACCATGAACTACATGTCGGATATCGGTCCCTTTCCTGTATGTTTGCTGGGCAATATGCAGTACCACTATCCCGCCAGATCAGTTGTCGTCGACAATCAGACGATAGACTGTATCTACTCTCATCTGAGAAGAGGACAGCAGACCAGTCGTTATTAGTCCAATTGCGATGTTGATGGCACCATTGCAAACGGGTGGAACGGTGACGTCTGGACAATGGGATGCACACAACAGGACGGCGGGCGTACAGTCCTCCTTCATGCAAACGTCTGGCGACAGTTTTTCGGGAGATACCGCTTGCCAGTAGCAGCCATAAACTGGTTGCTACCTCACTAGTTGTGCTGCGCCGGTGTCTTTTTGTTGATAGCACTATGTAATGATCTTCTGCAGGTGTCGTACTGTGAACACGACCTCCCCCGTGACGTTTGCTACACTCTCCATTTGTTTAAAATGATTTCCAAAGCCTTGAAACAACACTGTGGCTGACGTCAAACTACCTGGCAACATATGTTATTTTTCGCCCTTCTTCAATCTTGCCAATAATACGGCCACGTGTAAATACATCTAGGTTATGTCGGGAAGACATACTGAAAATTGCAAGTTCGTCAATTGATTCTTTCGCTTTCAACTTTGCGTTTGAACAACAACGGTCAATACGCGTCAAATCCTTTATATCTCTTATCAGCGCTATGACGTCACGAACAAGTTCGGCATTCCAAAATTTGCATACGCACAACACGTCTTACTGTATCCCGCACTTATGCTAATTTCCACATTTTCCTGCCTTCCATTTTATGGTTGCTGTCGTTGCTATTGTCATCCGTCCTTAGCAATTGTCCGGCAATGTATGAATGTCGTTCTCGAGCCGCTCCTCAGCTGGCCCGAAATACAAATGCTCTGGCATTTTTTTTTTGATTGGAGGTTTAACGACCACCGTGAGCAACTCAATGGGCTATAAGCAGTCGCCCGTCCCTAATTTTGAGTCACTGGTTCCAGGGAAGGGAGAGAGCCAGTGCCGTAAGACAAACACAACATCCATGCCTCACCGGGATTCGAACCCGGACCCCGTTCGGACGAATGATAAGAGGCTATCGCTTAGACCACTGCGCCACCGGGGCGGCGCGCTGTGGCATCAAGAAAGCACATCGTGGTGAGTAATCCATTGGGATGCATCAAACACTTGTACGTCTCAGACATGAAGAACTGAGAGACTGTTATCTCTCTCTCTCTCTCTCTCTCTCTCTCTCTGTCTCTCTCTCTCTCTCTCTCCGTTCGATAAAGCTATTTGCCTTGACATAAAAATTTAAGTTAAGTCTTATCCATTTGTCCACTTATGTTTCTCAGCAGGTTAAATATAATACATACATGCAGCAAGGTTAAATCATTTCAGTGTTAAAAACCAGTGTATCGTTCCACTTTTTTAGCAACCTGCACGTCAGTGAGGTCTCTACACCCTTTCGCGCATATTAAATATGCACTTGTAGGAGTTAACAGTGCCACAGTCTTCGCTGTTGACGTGGAACCGGTTTTTGATAAGGTGTCCAAAGTGCATTGGTTCGAGTCTTGGAGGTAACATGGATGGCGTGTCCTTTCTAACTTATTACTGTAATATTTTGTCTTATGAGACTGGCTCTCTCCCTTCCCTGGAACCACTGGCCCTAAATTAAGGACGAGTAACTGCTTATATCACTTACAGTTATATCTCCCGGTTGTCGTTATTCCTCAAAACAATGGTTATTTTGCAGATGAGTCTATGTAAGTCATATTTTCAGGATGCAAGTTTACTCCGTTTTTGGTGTAACGCATTGAGTTCCGCTATGATTCTCGTACCACGAAAATAATCCGTCGATTTCAAATATTTCGTGCTTTCAATCCTGTTTCCCAGTAATGTGGCAGGATCGTACGAATTTCAATATTTAACTAATTCCTGGTAAAACGTTTCGACCGTTGAAAACCACGATTGAGATTCTTGTAATATGTATGGGCAGATTCAGCGTACTACCTGGGTATATATATTTTTTTAGTTCCACGTGCAGAAGGATGAGTCCGCGAGTGGCTGAGTTGTTAGCAATTCAGACTACCAATGCAAGGTCCACAGGTTCGATCCTGGGCTGATCTTGCGGAGGTGGTGTGATTTGCTAACAATTACTGAATATTCGCCGCGCATCGGACGAGTATGTTAAGTGACGGCCCCCAGGTTGGACCCACCGGTTAAAAGGGTATCTTTTCCTATGCCCTCCCTGAAGTTCTTTCACCCCTTTATGTGCAACATCGAACTTGTACGATAGCGCCATCTACTGTACTCTAATCTCACTACAAATTGTTCTGTCAAAGTCGCTAGACTTGCTCTCATTCCTTCCGTTTCTGTGCCCTCGCTGTAGGTGGCTGGGAACTAAAATCTACCCACTGTGGACGGGAAGTCCTACAAGAAAATGACGCAATACTTGAATTGTGCAGAAGGATGCAAACTCTTTATAGCGAAAACTTCTTGGGGGAAAATGTACTGTGAACAAAGTAATCACCTTACAACCCATGAAATGAAATATACACAGAAAATGCATGTATAAGACATTCCAGCACTGACTTTTAAATGTTTTGAAGAGAAAGCAAGCGCAGCTCATTAAAATTAATAGAATACATTATTTCATAAACTAAAATTACATATTTCAAGTAAAATGTTTTCGAAAACGTCGATTAATAATTCACCAAAGTAAGCGATTGAAAGCGCTTGTAGCGAAGAACCAAACCCGTTGATTTACTAATGTGGGTTAATACACTGACGGAAAAAAATCCCAACACCACGAAAAAATAGTTGTAGAGGAATGAAATGGCGGCAATACATTTGTATAGGTAATATATTTAATCAATTAAGGTTTCAAGAACACAGCTTATTGTAAGCGCGAAAAGAGCCATTTTAAATGTGAAATGCTGGTACATTAATAACCGGTGTAACCACCAGAATGTTGAATGCAAGCACGCAAACATTCATGCATTGTGTCGTACAGGTGCTGGATGTCAGTTTGTGGGATGGAGTTCCATGCCTGTTGCACTTGGTCGGTCAATACAGGGACGGTTAATGCTGGTTGGGGGTGACGCTGGAGTTGTCGTCCAATGATGCCCCATACGTGCTCGATTGGTGAAAGATCTGGTGATCTAGCAGGCCACGGTAACATGTCGACACTCTGTAGAGCATGTTGGGTTACAACAGCGGTATGCGGGCGAGCGTTATCCAGTTGGAAAACAGCCCCTGGAATGCTGTTTATGAATGGCAGCACAACAGGTTGAATCACCAGACCGACGCACAACTGTGCCGTCAGGGTGCGTGGGATAACCACGAGAGTGCTCCTGCTGTCATAGGAAATTGCTCCCCAGACCATAACTCCAGGTGTAGGTCCAGTGTGTCTCGGCCGCAGACAGGTTGGTTGCAGGCGCTCACCTGGCCTCCTTCTAACCAACACACGGCCATCACTGGCACCCAGGCAGAACCGGCTTTTATCAGAAAACACAACAGATCTCCACTCCGTCCTCCAATGAGCTCTAGCTTCACACCACTGACGTCGCAAACGGCAGTGGTTTGGAGTAAGTGGAATGCACGCTACAGGGCGTGTCGCTCGGAGCTGTCCTTCAAGTAACCGATTTGTAACAGTTTGTTGTGTCACTGTGGTGGCAACTGCAGCTTGAATTGCTGCCTCAGACGCGGTACGATGCGCCACGGCCATATGCCGTACACGGCAGTCTTCCCTCTCAGTAGTGCCACATGGCCGGCCGGAACCCGGTCTTCTTGAGGCAGTACCTTCCCTTGACCACCGCTGCCAACTATTATGCACAGTGGCTACATTCCTGCCAAGTCGTTCTACAATATTGCGGAAAGAAAATCCACCTTCTCGTAGCCCTATTACACGACCTCGTTCAAACTCTGTGACCTGTTGATAATGGCTTCTTCGTCTTCTTAAAGGCATTCTTGACTAACATCAACACCCTACGTCGAATCTTAACGATAACTAACGCTCACGAACGTTACAGCTCGTATTTACAGCCAACCTGCTTTGCATGCTCCGAGGGGCGCTACTAGCGCCACACGAATGCGCCGAGCGCGAAATGTGCATAGACGTCATCTTACAGATGTACTCTCACCGCCTACCAACTGTCGTTCATCTAACACAACCCCTTCTTGGTGTTGGGATTTTTTTTTCCGTCAGTGTATTTACACAGAGCCGAGTTATTGTATTCCACTAGGTAGCTTTATCAAGGCAGAAGCTAAATATAAAATAAGGTACCAGGCACAAATAACGCCACCTTAATACTGAAATTCATGTAGCTCTGGAAATAAGGTATACAAAAACAGGAAAGTGATGACGTAGACACTTTAATCTCTTATGTAGGTAATAACATAATGTTATGGATTATAAGAATTTTTCAACTTTGGAAAAGTTTGCATGATGGCGTAATTAGGAACAGGTGGCCCAATTAACATCATCTGTATTTTAACATAACATTGCGAAGTATCTCCTCTCAAAACTAACATTATTCAACCAAAATGCAACAATAACAAACCAATTTTGAGTTTACCTAACAGAATTATCAATATTCACTCATGATTATGTTTTTCTTGGTCTGCAGCTAGAACAACAGCTGTAATAGGCAAAAATATGTTATGTACTTACTGGGTTATTAAAAAGAATGATATGGAATACAAAAATACAATCTTTCACACAATACGAACAATTTGTTAGAAAAGTTTGAAAATATATAAGACTGAAAATTCATAGGGGGAAGCCATCACCCTGCACATTCTGGACATCTGTAAGTTGAAAGATTTGTGTTCCTTCTTAAAGACTCAACACTTATCATATACAATGTAAATACCTGACACAAAATTTACACAAAAACACGTTCTGTACGCAACCTTCAGCACAAATAAAACACATCCAGCCTCTGTTTGTGCATGGTTGTGACTCAACATCTTCACTTTTGGTTGGGACTGGTTTAGATCTTTTCTGGGGGTTTTTGCCGTACTTTTCGTCAGTGACTTCGCATCTTTAAACATGAAAGTCTTGATTACGTTTAACTTGTAGTTCAATGGTTTACGTGTGATCCTCTGACAAAATGGAAATGAGTTTAACATGACAAAGATTTACGTAAGTGTCGTGAATAACCATAAAATCTTGTTTGTACAACTTTAACAGCCGCCTGGCGTTACAGGGTTACCAAGTAACCAAATATTTGATGGTATTCTACATACGTTTCTGTAGTATTTCGAAATTATATATAAACCAACTAACTTTTTCCTGTAGACGAAGCTTCAAAAATGAAGAACATGTATAGTTTTAGGTAGTTATCCTTTACGGCATCTACAAAATCAGTTCCTTTCGCTTACCTAAAGTTGCAGATATTCAGTTCCGTGACGAGAGCAAATGGTGGATATACCGCTGTGTTCGTAAATGATGCCGGACTTCAACTAACAATTTTTCTCGCTACATAGCATATGAATGCCGACTAGTACGGTAAACTACCGCTATCTGGTGTCGTTACAAGGAATTCGTTTGGTAGAGATAAAGGAGTGCATAGTGTTTTTTGGCTTAAGTACCTTTCAGAGTATTAGAACACATGAGAATTCAAATTCTTAAAAAATTGCGCGGAAGACGGCAAGAGGATCATTACGTCGTCACGCGACTATTTATCGTGCCCCATTGTGCTTCATTCCTTATTACGGTAAAAATGCCAGTAACTGAAAGCTCTACAAGCATACTATCATTACATGCCTGCTTTCTAAGAAAACATTTCAGTCATCCCTCTGACAGCTGTCTCTTTAAAATTAGGAGCAAAGACAGGAGTAATCCTCATTGTGTTCCATATAGCAGTGGCCAAGCAATTAGGAGTTCTGTAGGAATTAGTGCTTAGCTGGTCCCCTTGCTCAACCCTTCCCATGTGTTCTTTGCATGTTGTGGCTCAGAAGAGCATTGTCATTCCTACGCATTACCTTTGTATGCTATCAAGGCATTTTAGCGGCATCGCCTTTGTTCCTTCACTTTGCTACTATTTTCACTTAGATATTATGTATGATAAAGGAGTTGGCAGGTTAATGACTACAACGAAATTTTATTTAGAATCAAGTTCTTAAAGTAGTGTGTAAATCAAAGGATATACTGTACATGTGATGGACTCTGAGTATTTTGTTGCAGTCCCCACTGATTTTGTTGCAGTCCTCACTGATTTTGTTGCAGCAGCCATTATATTATTCTTTACATTTCTGTGTATTCTATGTCCTTTTTTTTTAAAAAAAACTCCTATATTTTAGCATAGATTTTTCAATTTCTTTTGTCCTTATGTTTGCACACATTTTATTCACCTTGGAATAATGTTCTAAATGCTGTGATGTCTGGCACTGTGAAAGAGAAGGGAAGAGATTGGCCATCGCAGTCGGTTTGTAATACACACCGAAATTATAAAATCAGCTGTATAATATAAAAAATGTATAATAAATATTGTGCTTATCATAAAAAAGGTGTATACAATTTATATTACTATATAAAAACGTATTATAAATAAAATTTCATGACATATGTACATTTTCTTTTCAGGAATTTCTGCTCGACAGCGGATTTTCACGGTTCATTTAAGGACCACAACTCCATTCTCTGGATACTTCAGACTGAGTAGCCAATCCTACGCTAAGAAGAATGCAAATCACAGGGATAGCAGCTTCACAGGGATAGCAGCTGTAAGGGACTCAGACGCAGGGCTGATTTTCAGAGAGACACATCCAGGAATTGCGTTACTTTCGGAGAGAACCCTCGAACAGTTCCGAATTGTATTGGTCGCATTGGACTGTCGCCTGGCACACAGACACGAGTAGTACTTTCCAAAGTTTTTCCATGGCGACACTCCTACCACCAAATGAAAATACCCCACACATTAATAGGCTATTTATGGAGCCTTCATAAGATGCATAAAAACAAACACTCATATTTACAGTATTCTTTACCTTGTGTATGAGGTAAAATATATTTACATATACCCTTCTAAGAGAAGAAAAAAAGCACACATATTTTCATCCTTAGTTTTAGTGGCTCACATGTGCTTGGTGAGTCTTAGAAATTTCTTTTATGTTGGGACGAATGTGGTATAAGTTCACTCGCATTTCGTCATTCAGCATTTTAAACTGCCACGTTTTACTGTTTTAATATTAGACATCGCAGAAAATCCTAAAACTACAAGAGTCTGTTTAGCCAGATGCAGAAGGTCTTCTTGTTGTGAAATCCAGAATTAGCTAACTACAATACACCGGTGGTTAATACACAAATAAAGTAAAAAGATAATCGTTCAGAAAAATGTTTGGAATATTCTGCGAAAATAAATGCGATTTAAATATGCTTTGAAATCTGGGAAAACCAGAAGCATTGAATTGTAGGCAGGCGCTGAGAAAAACCAGTCATATATGTTTCCAGTTTAGATATTCTGTTAACAATGATTTTACACTCTTTCACACGACGTCCTGGGTTATTATTCCGGGCTACAAAACACATTGACAACAAAATTTAAATCTGGAAAACTGATGAGAATGCAGTTCTGAAATTTGTTCATCATTTGAGATGAAACTAATGCCCCGCATGTGAGATCTGCCAACGGCAAAGAAAGGTCAGGGAAGGTAAACGAGCACACTTGGGACCTTTTCTACTAATGTAGCTGGACACGTTCTCGATCGGAAATCGAACTGAACACAATAAAAACAACAACGAATGGTTGCTGCAAGGAAAGCAATCAATGTTTGCATCTCTCTCTCTCTCTCTCTCTCTCGCTCTCTCTCTCTCTTACTCTTTATCTATCTATCTATCTATCTATCTATCTATCTATCTATCTATCTATCTATCTATATCTATCTGTCTATCTATCTATCTCCTTTTCTGCTGATGAGTATATGTGCTTGAAATGAAACAAACAGCAAATAAAGCAAACTAACAAGGACCGAGGTTCGGGGATTTTAGGAAGTAAAGGTAGTTTCCCTTTCGAAATTTCAAGACACCATATTGAACAGCATTATGTGTAACCTATCACGTTCATTCATCTTCCAAGACTGCTATTGAACAATTATGAGATGAAGAATGAGCTGTATATAGTATAACTGTTAAGCTGTTCTCCAGCAGCTTAACAGTATATAAAATGTATACTGTATATATGTACTATATTGACTAAAGTCACCAGACATCTAGAAGAGTAACACAACATAGCATTTATTGACATACATTAGGTCTACATTTGGTTTAATGCATGCACTGACCCTTCGAAACATGCTTTCCACAAGGTTTTGGAACACAGCGATAGGTATGCGCTTCCATTCAGTACATAATGCTGCCGCTAACCGTTGCCTAATAGTAGGCTTTGGTTCCAGACTTCTTATGTGGCGCTCTAATTCATCCCATAGGTGCTCTAAGGGATTAAGATAAGGGCTCTGTGCTGACCAGTCCACACATGATATGGAATTATCGTCTAACCACGCCGTAACAGTCCTTGCTTTATGGTTCGGTGCACTATCCTGCTGGTACCAACATAGCTCGGTTCCATAGTATTGCCACAGAGTTGGTAGGACATAATTGTCCATAATATCGAAGTAGACATGCTGGTTAACAGGTTTGTCCAAGATAACCAATGGGCCGGGACCATACCACGAAAAACACTCCAACTCGAGTACACTGCCAGCTCCAAACTTGACCATAGGAACAGTACACTGTGGTAAGTACCGTTCCCTCGGCTGCCGCCATCCCCACACACGGCCATCAGACTGATGGATCGTGTATCTGGATTCATCAGTCCATAGGGCCCGTTTCCATTGATTTACAGTCCACGATAAATGTTCTTTACACCATGCAAAACGACGAGTAGCATTCCGAGTTGAGATGAAAGGCTTATGAGCAGCTGCACGACCACGGTAACCCATGGAATGAAGTTCTCTGCGAATGATACGCGTACATACCGAGGTTCCAGCATTTTTACTCATCTGTTCACTGAGGTCTTTTGTAGTACTCTGTCGATTAGCTGTAACGCCTCTCCTGAGGCTTCGACGTCCTCTATCACTGATTTTCTTCGGTATGCTCGTACGTTTTGCTGCTTCAGGCACGCCATGCCTCTTCCACTTATTCAGTACATCCAAAACAGTTGACTTGGGTTTGTTTAAACGCCTCTCGGTTTCTCTTATGGACAACCCACTAATATAACACTCAACAATATTTCTTTCTCAAAGTCAGTTCTCTCCCGCCGCGACATTTTCACTCAACCTTACAGTGCGATATGATCGCGGTCAGCTTGAGGCTTGTTATTATACCGTTTGTAGCTGTACCGCGCATCCTAACAACGCAGCGGATTCCTTCATTTGCTTTTGAATGGGGGTCAGTAGACTTTTGTCAATATAGTGTATATGGGTTGTATATACAAATCTGGATTTCATTAGTTCCTTGAAATCTCCCCACGGTTAAAAAAAGGGATTTTTTTTTACTTTTACGTAATGTGGTGATACAGTATTTTAAGGAACTGACAAAACCCAGAATCTCTTAAAAGTATTTGCTTGCTTAAAATATTGCAGAAAAAAGGTTTATTTAAACAAATATTTCATGAAAACTCCTATCAATCACAGAGCCTGAAAGTTGGAGTTTAACTTTAATTTAATTTTAGATATCCCGTGAAAGAAGTCCATTAGTCATTGCTAAAATGATATCATCTGTTCTTCATTTCAGAAACCGCATGGGCCAAAAAGCCTAGTATTGAAACAGCTTCGTTTCAACATCAAACAACACAATGAACTGTGGTTTTTTTTAAAAAAAAGATCGTGCTTATGATATCACTTTGTCCGTCCATCTGTGGACACCATAGCTCTGCAACTGTTAGTCCGATTTGAAAAATTCTTTATGCACTGAGAAACCTGAAATTTGAGAATTGTGATCCTTGCATTCCGGGCTTTTTTCGATGCATACTTTGCCACTAGAGGACGTAAATGCAGATGACATCGAATTCAAAATATATTTTATTCGCGAATTTGCTTCTAAATATCTGATTAAGACATTCTTTTTTCTTTTGATGCCACTCATATCGAAGATTATTTTAGATACAGTCTCTTTTTCAAATAATTTCCGAGGAGGCGTAAAGATGAATTGCGTTTTCCCCGATATCTCTGCTTCTAAAAGTCCGATTTGAAAAGTTCTACCTGCATTTGATGCACCTCCTGATGAGAAATATTTTGCATATAATTTCTAGTTTTTGGTAAAGAATGGTTTGTCCACCAGGGGGCGTAACAGTTTTTTTCTGCTTCTGATGTGATTGCTGCAAAATCTAAACTTCTGAAAACTCGACTGAATAATTGTCTTTCGTGAATCGATACCGCTCACCCTGGAAAACTTTTTTCGAATATCTCTTATTTAAATTAGTGCATAATTTTTCTGCCAGGTAGCGTAGATGAATATCTTATTTTTGTCAATACCTCTGCTTCTAAGAGTCCAATTTGAAAAATTCTTTCTTTGTTGGAAAGCGTTTCAGGAGAGAAATGTTTCTCACATAATTTCCAATTTTTCTTAATTCATAAGTGTGCCACTAGATAGATTAAGTTCATATTTCTGTTTACAGCATGTTTTTCTCAATATCTCTGCTTCTAAATATGCGATAGAAAAAATGCTTTTAGCACCGGTTACCAATTTTCTTGTGTTTCAGGAGTTTTGTAGTTCACAGTTTTGTCGCTAAGTGGTGTTTGCGTACTTCTGCTTTGCAGCTGTATCTCCGCTTCTAGAAACCTTATTGAGGAATTCCTTTTTTTACTGTATGCCATTCGTTACAATAAAGCATTATCCTCTTTAAATAAAGCATTATCCTCTTTAAATAAAGCATTATCCTCTTTAAATAAAGCATTATCTCTTTAAATAATGCACAGCTTTTTTGCTAGAGGGCGTAGAGGTTACTATCTGTGCTCGCGGAGAAACGTATTTGAAAAGTACTTCTTTTTTAGTTTTTGCCATGAAGAATACTTTGTCTTATTTTCAACTTTTATATTACGCAAAATTCTTCCGCTAGAAGGCGTTGACTGATATCATGTTCCCCTCTATATTTCTTCCTTTAACTGTTCGATTTGAAAATGCCTTTGTCTTTGATCCTTCTGCTATGAGATACTTTTTGTGCGCCATTTGTTATATTTCATAACATGCGTTTTATCTGCTGGTGGAAGCAACCTTGTTTCACACAGGTGGTTTATCACGTCATTGACACTGATGGTTCGAAACCGATAGCGACGAAACCTTACCCTTGTGCTCCCCATAAAAAGATGAAATGCAACATCAAATTTCCGAGATGATTAAATAGGGCATAATAAGGGAATCAACAAGCGCCTGGGCCGCACCTGCTTTTCTTGTTCCAAAGAAACAACCCAACGAATTTCGTTTCGTGACAGATTTCCGCAAGCTAAACCAAGTCACGAAAGCGATAAATTATCCACTACCTGTCATGTTGCATATTTTGCATGACCTATCGTCGACTAAATGGATGTCAACCTTGGATTTGGCGAGTGGATATTGGCAGGTTGCGGTACATCCAGACTGCGTAGATAAAACAGGCTTTGTGACTCCTTTTGGGGCTTATGAATACCTGCGTATGCCATTTGGACTAGCTTCTGCACCTGCTACTTTCCAAAACGTTTATGGATACGGTTCTCAGACCTGTTTTAGGTCCCCATGTGCATGTATATTTGGATGACATTATTATTACATCCGAGACTTTTGACAAACACCTTTCTCTGCTCAAACAGGTGTTCCAACTCATATACTATGCTGGCTTGACGTTAAAACCTAGTAAATGCCAGATAGCGAGGGACGAGATTGTATACCTGGGGTTGAAAATCACTCCCCACGGCTTATTTACGGATGATGAAAAAATCAGGCCTATAGTTGACTTTCCACGGCCAAAAACAGCCAAAGAATTATCACGCTTTCTGGGAATGACCGGATGGTATCAGCAGTTCGTCTACGCTTATGCTACAATCTGTGAGCCATTGCATGCTTTGAAACGTAAATACAAGAAGTTTGTTTGGACACCTGAGGCTGACGCAGCGTTTGAAGCACTAAAATCTGCGT
The DNA here is from genome assembly GCA_039090855.1 of Macrothele yani. Lineage (NCBI taxonomy): Eukaryota > Metazoa > Arthropoda > Arachnida > Araneae > Macrothelidae > Macrothele > Macrothele yani. The sequence continues at coordinate 81,565,266 of CM077002.1, forward strand.
TGACTCAGCCTCCTGTATTAGCTTTCCCAGATCATACTAAGGAATTTGATATTTACACTGACGCATCCGGAGTTGGTCTTGGTTGCGTTTTGCCACAAGCTGGGCATCCAATAGCTTTTGCGTCCCGTACTTTAGCCAAAGCTGAACGCAATTATTCAGCTACGGAACGCGAATGTCTTGCTGTAGTGTATGCTCTTCAAAAATTTCAATGTTATCTCAACGAATTGACAGTTAATATAATTACGGATCATTCTGCCCTTCCGTATTTGAATTCTGCTAAGCACCTCTCTAACAGACTTATGAAGTGGGATCTTAAGTTACAAGAGAGCAATATCAAAATTTCGTACCAGCCAGGTCATAAGAATCAATTACCGGATGCCTTATCTGGCGTCCCGATTAGTGGGGTTCCCACAGAAACTACTCCTGGATGTCAGCCTTTCCTTTTTATAGCTGATATAACATCCGGAGAGCAGATAATGGCAGAATTAGTAAATGATCCAGATTTTGGGGAAACATAATTTTTTGCTTGCGGGTTCACCACAACAAAGTGACCCTTCTCTGGGTGGGAGGTCACAGCATTTTGAAGTCATAGAGGGTCTTCTTTACTATACGAAATCCAGGACTACTAGGGCATAGTTTCGCCCATGTATTCCGCGAACCCTTAGAATGGCTCTTTTAAACGAATTTCATGACAAACCTATTGCAGGCCATTTAGGTATTCGCAAGACCCGTTGTAAATTGCGGGATGTTGCCTATTGGCCTGGCATGTACCAAAGTGTGCTCGCATACGTTCAATCATTACACTTGTGTCAGATTTATAATTACCGTAATGTAAGACCGGCCGGTCACTTTAAATCTAATTCAAGTTCTCATGTTTTTGACATTATTTCAATAGATTTATTGGGACCTTATCCTTTATCTGTTAAAAACAAAGCTCGTTACGTTTTAGTATTAACCGATAATTTCTCTAAATGGGTCGAGGTCTTTCCCATTAAAGCTGCTACGGCGGAAGTTATTTGTAATGTATTAATTAATGAAGTATTCTCTAAATATGGTGCACCTAATCAAGTAGTTTCGGATAATGGTCCCCAATTTATTTCTGACATTTTTGAAAGAATGTGTGCGAGACTACACATAAAGCATAAATTCATTTCCCCATATCATCCCCAGAGTAATCCCGCGGAACGAGTAAACCGCACGCTAGTTAAAATGATCGCTACATTTGTCATGGATCATCACGAGCGGTGGGACGAACATCTTGAGCTTTTTTCGTTCGCCCTCCGCTCGTCTGTTCACGAATCTACTGAGTTTACTCCCGCAGAACTTTTTTGGGTCGAAAAATTAAGACCCCTTTTGAAACTTTAACTGGGATTATCGACGAACTAAACCAGCGACCAACTCCGCAATCAGTACGAATCATGGCAGAGAAAGCTCGTGTTGCAATGATAGGAGCACAAGCGGCTCAAGCAAGATACTATAATACTAGGCGTAGGGAACCAGATCTTGTCGTTGGAGATCTAATTCTCTTGGAGACACACTTCCAGTCTTCTGTTTCTCATACTTTAGTAAAGAAATTTGCACCCAGCTACGAAGGTCCATATCGGGTGGCAAATGTGTATTAAAATAACATTATCCTTGAAAAACCTGACAATCAATTTCAATACGTACACGTTGCTCAGTTTTGAAGAATCTCCAGTGATTTTTTCTTCACCCTCCTCCACAAGACTGGCTTCCAAGAACGCAACCTGATTCTACCATAAGACGAAGGCTCGAATCAAGTTCTTCAAATTCTAGTATCATTCCCTTCCCTCCAACCATTGCCGAGATTATTGCTGCACCATTCCCTAATAACTCTGAACCAACACAAGCTCCTACTTCCTTGAATACCTCGTCAGAGAGTATTCCAATAGGCAGAAATAAACATCGCCCTGCACGACCACTAACTTACAGCAGCGACTCAGAGTCATCACATATTTCTGATTTACCAGATATAGACAATAGTTTGACGATTCCTAAACGTCAGACACATATTACAAACCGTCCAGCAACACCAAAAGCTGGTCGAAAACGCAACGTCTCCCCAATCTGCTTCGCCGCAACAGCGACGAAGGCAGAGATCCTTGCATCCGCCCGGGTTTCGCGCCTGGAACTTACGCTCAGGGCAAACAGGGCCGATGCCTGCTTCTACTGTCATGCCAAAAAGTAGAAAGAGAAAACAAGCGATGTGGCCGGAGCCACGTCCCTTCAAAAGAATGCTGGAAGGACAACACGGGCCCCAGAACAAAGGGACAACATATCGAAAGCCTGGGGCAGCCCGCTCCTGTCAGACGCAGGGAATTCCTGACCGACAGACTTCAGCCGTTCCTGACCTTTCCTGTCAGATGCAGGGAATTCCTGACCGACAGACTTCAGCTGTTCCTGACCGTTCCTGTCAGACGCAGGGAATTCCTGACCGACAGACTTCAGCTGTTCCTGACCGTTCCTGTCAGGCGCAGGGAATTCCTGACCGACAGACTTCAGAATTTGTTGACCGACAAACTACAGATGTTCCAGATCCATTCAAGTAGCAGAAAAGATCGGCGCCACCAGAATTTACCAGCCCGATTAGGCCTGGAAAAAGTTATCGTACTAGGGTTTTTTATGCGTCCTCGAGATAAGTAAGTTCTCGTGGACAGGTTATTTTCTCAATATGTTGTTTTTCCTGCACGACCAGTTGGCGTGACAGAATTTTTATTTTTTTTCCGTGTGGGCCTACGCATTCTTTTTGTGATATATGTAGTTTTTTAATATATATATATATTCTATGTCCGTCTACTAATCCGAATTTTTTATATATATATATATGTGTGTGTTAGGGGTAAAATAGTGAAAATTGTTACTGTTAGGCAGCTACAGGCAATCTTCGCTGCTGATACAGTTTGTTTGTAATCAACGATAAATATATATAGAGTTGAAAATATGAGGAAGTAAAATGAAATCAAAAAAGTGATTCCTGCTGGGCAGAATAAAAATAAGGTATGCCGATGCAAGTTTGTTCTGTACACATATAAAAAGTTTTTCCTGCTTCACAGACGACAATAGCTGCGGACACAGGTTTACTGAATTTGTTATGCCAAGCTTGAAGTTGTAAATACTGCTGCCACAAAAAAAGTAGGACAATAAATGTCAGTCAGCGAAATGTAAGACTACACTCAAAATTTGATAGGTTTTTCAAATAAAAAAAAATATCATCATCATCATCATTGTCAACCATTATCAATCCACTGCTGGACGAAGGTCTCCCCAAGTTTCCTCCACAACGGTCTGTCTTGTGCCAGTCTCCTCCATGTCACTCCCGCATATTTATGAATTTCATCCACCCATCTCCCATGTGGTCTTTTTCTGGGTCTTTTCCTGTCCCTTGGAATCCAATCTAAAATTTCGGCTGTCCATCTATGGTCTGTCCTTCTGGCAGTATGTCCAGCCCATTGCCATTTCAGGGATTTAACTCTGATCATGATGTCTTCCACTCTCGTCATTTTTCGGATCCACGAGTTCCTCTTCTTATCTCTCCTGGTTATACCAAGCATGCACCTCTCCATGCTTCTTTGAGTTGTCTGCAGCCTTTGTATGTCTCTTTTAGTTAAGGTCCACGTCTCTGCACCATACGTAAGCACTGGAAGGATGCATTGATCAAACACTTTTCTTTTAAGACATAATGGCATATTGCTCTTGAAAATTATGCTGTTTCTTCCAAAAGCTCTCCAGGCAAGTTTTGTACGCCGATTAATTTCTTCATCAATGTGACCCTCACTTGATATCTGCTGTCCAAGATAAACATACGTATCTGTTATCTCCAGCTTTTCTCCATCAATCGATAAATCTTCATTTCTTGTAAAAGCATTGAACATCACTTTTGTCTTCTGAAAGTTCATTTTTAATCCCACTTCTTTACTCTTGTCAGCAAGTTCCTGGATCATACTCTGCAGCTCTGATGGGGTAGTTGCAAAAATGACTACGTCATCAGCAAAACGAAGGTGGGTTAGATAATCTCCATTAATCTTTATCCCTTTGTTTTCCCAGTTCAGTGATTGAAAGACATTTTCCAATGTGGCATTAAAGAGCTTCGGAGATATGGTGTCACCTTGTCTCACTCCCTTTCCAATTTTTATGTGTGTTGTATTTTCAAACAGCCGAATCTTTGCACTTGCATTTTCATAGATGTTATTAATAATATTAATGTATGCATCTTCAATACCGCAGGATTTCAGAGCCGTGGTAACTGCTGATGGTTTCACCGAATCAAAGGCTTTTTCATAATCGATAAAAGCCATGCACAATGGAAGTTCATATTCCCTCGCTCTTTCAATTAGTTCTCTCAGTACGTGGATATGATCTATTGTGCTGTAGCCACTCCTGAATCCAGCTTGTTCTCTCGGTTGAGCCATGTCCAGTGTTACCTTCAAGCGGTGTGAAAGAACTTTAGTGAAGATTTTATAAACCACTGATAGGAGGCTGATAGGTCTGTAGTTCCTGAGATCCTCAATGTCACCTTTTTTATGTAGCAGGATCATTGTAGCATTGTTCCAATCCTCAGGAATCTTCCCTTCATTAAGGCATCGAGTAAAAATTTGGGCGAGTACTGTTTCAATTTCTCCACTTGCTTCTTGTATGATGTCTATAGTAATTCCATCTTCTCCTGGAGCTTTTCCCCGCTTCATGTTCTTGATTGCATGAGCAACTTCTGCTGGGAGGACTGGAAGAACTCTGGTACCTTTCATGATGTCTGGAGTACATGTATCATCCCTTTCATATAATTTGGAGTAGAAATATTTCACTCTTGTCAAAATTTCGCCTCTATTTCTTGTTATAAAACCATCTTCTTTTCTCAGAGCCATAATCTGTTTTCTTCCCTTACTGAGATGTCCCTTTGCTATCTTTAGGCTTTGGTTGTTTTCAATTGCTTTCCTCACTAGCTCACAGTTGAATTTCCTTACGTCTTCAGTGATACTTTTTCGTGCTGTCTTGCATAGCTTTATATATTCCACTTTGGAAGTCACATCTTCTTTAGTTGTCCTCATCTCTCTTCTTTTTTGCATCAACATTTTGGTTTTTCCTGATAATTTGTTTACATGCAACTTGTTCTTAGACCGAGCTAATTTTGTTGCTGTTTCCATAAGAGCTTTGGTTACTTTTCTGTTAACTTCAGAGATGTCCACTTCTTCCGATGTTAGGCCTTCTAAAGCAGAGAATCTGCTCTTCAGTTCCAACTTGAAAGTATTATGGTGTTTTTTAAGGTTGGTTATGTCAATACATTTTGTTTGTCTTATGAGCTTGCCACGTTCCAGTTTAGTGTTGAGGTGCATCTTACATCTCACCAATCTATGGTCACTACCTGTGTTGAACTTGTTTAGCACACTGCAGTCTTCGATGACGAATTTTTCGTTACACATAATAAAATCAATTTCACTTGTCGTCCCAATTGGATGTCTCCATGTCCATTTCCTGTGTGGCTTTTTCTTGAAAAAGGAATTCAAGATGAAAAACCCTTCTGCCTCTGCAAACTCAACGAGAGTATTTCCACGCTGGTTTCTGTTGCCGTGACCGAATTTACCTACTGAAGTTTCATTCTGTTGCCGGTGCCCTATTTTTGCATTGAAATCTCCCATAATTATCTTCAAGTGCTGCTTACCTTTATTATTTAGATGACGAATTTCCTCATAAAATTCTTCAATTTCTTCTTCAGGATGACTTGTGGTGGGTGCATAAGTTTGAATAATCTGAGCCTGGTATCTTCTCGATAGTTGGATAACGAGTCGTGCAGCTCTGTCAGAGGAACTTTCAACTTCTACCACTTTATCCTTCAGTTTCTTATTTATTATAAATCCAACACCACTAGTTCTGCCAGTATCTGTCCCACGATAATAGAAGAGATGTCCACTTTTCAGTTCAATGAGATCTTCTCCTTTTCTCCTTACCTCACTCAGCCCGACGATGTCCCACTTGATCCTTTGTAGTTCCTCTTCCAATTCAAGAAGCCTTGAATCAGAAGATAGGGAGCGTCCGTTGTAGGTAGCCAAGGTCAGCATCAAATGGCAGCCTAGTCCGGTATATATATATATATATATATAAGAGGGGGAGATGATGTAACGTATACTCTAGATTCAGTTTCTTTTTGATTTTACTATCGCTTGTTATTTTATTTTCCTATGCAAATTATCTTCTCACTTAACGAGATGTTGTTTCTCCCGCTGAATTATATGTGGCAACGAGTGTAAGTCATGACGTGGTGGTATGCAGTATATATAGGCGCGCTCAAGTATACCAGAGAGCTTCGTTTTATATGTGATGGGTTCTTCCTGATTATTGATATGCGATTTACCTACTTTTCTACGATAGTACGAAAGTTCGGGCTATCAGTAGTTGTGTTATTTTGCAGTGTGTATTTGAGTAATGCCAGGAGCTCCACAATAAAAGGTTAAAAGCGAGTACGTTTTCTTAGTTCATTTTATTGTCAGACCTCTGTCTGGCCGTTAAGTCTATTTCATTTAGTGTTTACGTTAAGTTCAGGGTATATTGTGTTTACCGCTCTAATAAGGAGCCTTCAAGGTACTAATGTACTAAAACCGAAGTTATATTACTGATATTCAAGATAATGAGGAACGCTGAGTAAAAATAAATTCCATATTCTTGGAATTTATTGCACGTGCGTGTCTTACCTAAACAAACTCTAGCACTTTGAAGATTAAGCACACTTTAGCTACGTCAAGTAACCTTTCAATAACCCTAACGTGACTTAACGTAAGCTTTCCTGAACTACACGTCCAGCCGGAGAATTTTATTCTTTATAATACGTATTTATCTCCTGAAAATATCATCGCCGCTGCGCGAAAATTTCCTGCCCCATTGAAAATCTTCTGAAATTTTGATGCGCAGTTCCGTCCCTTTACGAAATTTGTGTGGTAAAGCGTGTTCCTCATTTCAGATAAAACCAGTAGTACTGCTATACCAAGAAAAATCGAAAGTACAAAATCTAACAGCTTTTGGAACAAAAGAATTTCATGAAAATTCTGCAAGCTCGATTTAGGTTTACATAACGTATTCCGTTCCAGCAGTACCGCAATACTTTTCAAACCCTGCATTTGTTGCGGTTAGTCTGACGGAATTTCAAGTATAGTTTCCTGTATATGCACAATGCTTCTTCCGTACAAGCATTTATCGGACGATCTGTTGAAAGGAGAAAATTTTCGGATCTGATTTAAAGTGTCAAAACGGCGATTAATATTTGTTGCCATGCCTGATCTCTCAGTATAAACAGGGGTGAAAAACAATTCTGAATGGAAGATTTTCTCTTCTTTTTTTCTTTTTTTTTAAATATCAAAGGTGTCTAGCGGACACCAATGTAGAGAAAACAATTAAAAATTTCTCCCAAGGAAAGGGAGAGAGCTGAAAACGAGAAACAAACACGCCTTGTATACCTCAGCTAGTGCCAGAACCCATGCTCTCTTTGTAACAAAAATAGTACCTTGACTGTGGTGTGACAGATAAGCTAAATTACCTCAACGCTTCGTAATGAAGAATGATACCTCTTTGTAATGGTACATAGTACAGCAGGCTGGATATTTGGTCAGGGAAGGCTAAGAAGATGAGGTGCTAAATGCCAAAGACGTGTAAAAGGATTAGCGGCACATTTCTTTGCTAGCAAATCCAGACGGCGCCATCACATCTACGCCTTTGTGCGTGGGCTGCTGTCTAATGAATTTTCAAGATAGGAAAATTGTTTTGGCCTCATTGTTAATCTTCAGATTATTGTAGCTTCACTAAAAAACTTCAGAAAATTTTCAGTCACAAGAAACTGAATCGTGGACCAAACCACGTTCTTGTAACAAAGGATTTTCTCTCTCACAAATAAAAATTAAAATTTATGTTGTGCAAATTAATCTTAATAATATTTGAATACAACAAGACCGTCCGCGTCAGGATGTGATCTGAAATCAAACGATTAGCTTTCGTTTGAAGCCCGAGAAAATCTTTGTGACGTGCGAGTCGACAGTTCGACATCCCCTGATCCAATATGCATGATGCTTTAGAGAAAAACTTTGAAATTTTGTGCGTACGAACCGTAAGTTATTCAATAGCTTCAACGAGATAATAATGAAGCACGATAGGAGTTTGCATGTCTTGTGCTACAGAAAGTGACGGACGATGATTTCCTGACGAGCCTTATCTTCTCAGACAAGGCAACATTTTACGTTAGTGGGAATGTGAACAGACACAACTGCAGCATGTGGAGTTCGGAACCACCCCATCCTGTAAACAAACTTTAAATAGCGAGCGCTAAGGTGAATGTCTGGTGTGCCGTAACACACGTGAGTGATTCGTCCCTGCTTATTTTATTTTTTTGCTGAGAATATCATCATCGTTCATCCTAAAATGTTGGAATTTTATACAGTTCCGCTTATTCAGGACCTGAATCCAATGACCATATCATGTGGAGCACCACCACCAACCGGAATGCAATGGTTTTGCAATTTCCAGACAAAACTTTTTCCGGCAGATAAATCAGAAGAGGCCTCCAAGGTCGCCAGACTTAATACCCATCTATTCCTTCCCATGGGGATACACAAACGACCAGATATTCAGTACAATATTCGCATTCCTACGGGACCAGAATGACCACATGATCTCTTCTGTGCAACACATCGCTCCTCAAATGAATGCTCCACGGTCATTTGGGAGCCGGATGGACATTGTAAAAGGGTCAAATGGTGCTCATATTGAAATGCTATACAACTTTTTGAGTTGCTTGTTCATACTGTAGGTTGAAATGTGTATTCTCCTATGTGACGTTCTACAGAGGTAAAGCACATGTCAAGACGGCAAAATTGCAGCGATAAATTCCTTCGGTGTGGCTTAACTGGGGAAGCAATCCGCTTCAGAGCAGAAAGATGCAGATTCGAGCTTCGCCACCAGCAAATTTGTGTTTTTACAACTTCATAAGTAACTTATCAAATGTCTTGAAATTATGAGCCGTAATCATCATTCTCATGGTCCTAACTATTAAGGGCAAAAAGAATCGTTTAACTCAGAACTTCGGATACAGAGATATTATATCTGCAGAGGGACGGACGGACGAATTTGTGCTATAATTGAATTAGTACTTCTTCCAAGCTGTTTTTTAATAGGTAGCACCTATAGGTTTTACTCCAACCTAAGAGAACAGGAATAGTCGTTTTAGCATTAATGATCATAAAAGCTCCGTTTTGCTCAAGACAACCCATTATATAAATTTGTTCGGCAAGCATTTAGAAGAGCTGCATAGGAGAAGATCCAATGAATGAATTGGAAACACCTGGGCATGTAAAGATATTCAGATCGCGAGAGAGAAATTTTAACTTTTTTTTTATTTTCATGATCATTTTTGGCACCTAAATTCATCTTCAAATACCTGAATATTCCTATAAAAATAATGAGATACATTTATATTTTTGAAATATAATTCTTTACTAGTACTAGTAGTCTTAATTAAATTGTAGTTTTTCTATAGTATGAGGAGATACAGGGCTAGTTACAGCAACAAAGTACGGAAAGATTGGCCATTTCGCGTATTCACATTAGCATCGCTGGACTGAGGTCACTGTAGCTTATTTTGACAGTAAGATCGTTTCAATTTCTGATGACTTTGTTGAGTGTGTTTGCCATTCTTCAATTATTTATTGCATCATTTAATTATTTCTTTCGGGGTTTTATGAATAAAGTGATTCCGGCCTTTTTTTTCTTTATATTTTACCTGTGATCTTATGAGAACTGCTTATGAAATTTATTTTACCAATATTTCGGGACTGCAGCTTAGCATGAATTGCTATAACAAAATTCCTTTAAAGTCATTCGATGCAAATAAATGTTTTGCAGAAATGACTTTGATACTATTGTTCAGTACCAAATACAAGATCACAGAGTTATTTCCAAAATACATCCTACGCATGTAACAAATATACAGATTTTCTTCATTTTCACTGCACGATCGCAATACAACATAGGTTTGACCATTTAATATTTAACCCATGAAGTTCAGAAGACCTTTCTTTCGGGTGTTTGAGAGAATAATAAATTGCACAAAATTTTGTGGATTTAAGAAGAATGCACTTCTTTTCTTTTAAGGTAAGCAGAATATTGGAAACTTCCATTGCATGCAGAAAATCCATGTGCAGATCGTTAAACAAAGAAACAGAACATTTCAGTCACGTATATCATATGCCTCACGGATATTGCAAAATTGAAGATTGAAACTGATGCCTGCACTTTTATAAAACGCATGAAGTATTATTTCGAAAGAGTTCCAACTTTTAATCGCTGATTTTATTCTGAGGAGCAGAAGTGGTTTAACGTGCTTATTGGAAGCACGGCACAACTTCGCATGTTTCGTTTCTTCTAACAAGAAATCGACGTGAACACCATAGCTGTAAGTCACATGGTCTGTTAGACACTGTTCCCTTGTTCGCTCCGTTGCTTCTGTCTTGCTTCACTAATCTCGAGAAAGATTTGGATGTTTCTAGAAGCAAACCTAAGGAGTTTAAAAATATTCATCCTCTAAAAGCTGCGATGGAAGTCCTGAATTTCCTCCAGAACCAATAAAATCTCTCAATTTATGCCAAGAAGATCAATTTATGAACTGTTTAAAATCCATCGCATCAGATTTCAAGGTAAGTGGTGTTTTTAAGTCATCGCATTTTGTTTTGAGTTGATTTTCAAGAGAACCTTTTGTAGATAAAGTTCCTTGAAATAATTGTTTATATTCAATGAATTATCAACCTTAATTTTAGCACGAAACTACGAGTATTGTTTTTTCAAAAAGCAACGAGGTACCGTATGCTTATTCAGAAAAATTGATATTTTTGTTTGCCTTCACATAGAGTTACTGAAGGCACCACATTTTCACATTAATAATTTGAGTTTTAGTTTTACTCCTGCTAAACGTAACTAAAGGTTGCTCTATGTTTTTCATTGCGAAAAAGGCAATTGATTTACCATTTTCGAAAGAAGAGAGGAGCTGTTGAGGCATCGCGACCTATTCCTCTTGTAGCGCCAATCGCAGCCGCGGAAACGTTGCTGGCGGCTGGTGACGTACTGCTAAGCGGTCCCACACGTGTTCGATTGGGTTTAGCTCCGGGGACCTTGCTGGCCAATCCATACGTTGAATATCTTTACTCTCCAACAGCTCTGCGACAGCCACTGTACGATGAGGTGTAGCGTTGTCGTCCATTAAGAGGAACTCAGGGCCCACAGCACCTCTAAACAGACGCACGTGAGGCAAGAGAACCTCGGTACAATAGTGACTGAACCTCCGTGGAAGATGACTGAACCTCCTACAGCAGTGACTGAACCTCCTTGGAAGATGTGGAGGTCAGTACGGCTACCAAGCATGATACCGCCTCAAATCAGAACATCGCCACCTCCAAATCGGTCCCTTTAGATGATGTTGAAGGTGTGTGTGATTGCGTGTTCCCTGCTCTCTCCAGATGTGTATATGTCCAGAATCGCTCGTCAGACTAATTCGGCTCTCGTCCGTAAAGAGAACTCGACCCCATTGCTGATGTGTCCAGTTCTTGTGTTCCTGGCACCACAGAAACCGCCGGCCGTCTCTGATGAGCAGACGTTAATGGCACACACCATACTGGTCGTCGTGCAAATAGACTACCTTTGTGCAGCCTTCTGGCCACGGTAAAACGCGATAACGGACGTCCAGTTGTTTGTTGCATGTGCCTTGCGATTTCTCCCGCTGTCTGCCGTCTGTGTCTTCTTACCTGTAGGACAATATACCGGTCGTCCGCCGCCGTGGTTGCTCGTGGACGACCACTGCTAAACGCTCGGACAGCTGTTCCTGTCGTTTGAAATGCTCTCCAAGCTCGTAAAACGATGCTGTGAGCGATCCCAAACTCCTCGTCCACACTAGTCACACTTCGACCTTCTTCCAACTTCCCAATGACGCGACCTCGGGTAAAGTCATCCAGGTGTCGTCTACTGGATTGCCTGTTGGCCATATCACACGGTGGTAGCAACTCGACGTCGTTCAAACCGATGTACGCCGTGCAATAGCTTTCACCGAATTGCTGAGCGTACACCGCCCGTATGCTTTATACCCTTCCGACCCCCTTCCTGCGTCATGCTGCATATATGCGCATACCCTACCGTACCGGACCCTAATCTATCTCCTGCGTGGTTTTTCGGTCCGTTCTGCCTGCTCGTTCCGCTGTTATGGTAATTTCTCCTCTTCGTCCTTAATTTTTGCACACCAGTGTATGATCCCTAGCGTTGAACTTGGTTTGCGCTAGGCATTGCTAAAAACCAGACTGTGATATTTAATCATCGCTTAAATATTCATTTGAATTTCTGCTCGAGAGAAAACGCAACTTTTGGATAATTATCGCTGGGCATTCAGATGACATTTCCAGCTGCTTTAATGTTACTCTCCAATTAGCTACATTAAATGTTTTGCGATGTGAATTGTGTCATGATGTGTGTGTTCTATACAAATTTCACATAAGCTTGTAAAAACGTTTTCTAAGAGCACACTACCCTGCAAAAAATTCCAAAGCACTACGTTCAATGGAACGCAAAGCTTAGGGAAAAATTTGTAATTACAGTATTTTACTTGCATTCGAAATCAGAACTCACTTCCAAAGGAGAACGTTTCTTCTTCGCATCTTTAGGAAGTCCTATTCTAGCAATGAAGTCAACTGAAAAAGTACATAAAAATATTTTATACTTCTTCTATTTTAGATTCATTTTTGTAATAAAGAATTTTTGAGAGGAAAGGGTTACTTACCATCATGAGCAACTCGTATGGGTATATGCAGTTGCCTGGCTCTAGTTTAGGGTCACTGGCTCTTTTTCATTGTTCCTTTGTATCGGGGTTTAGCAACCACCTCGAGGAACTATATGGACTATAAGTTCTACGGGCTACAATGGGATCACTAGTTCCAGGAAAAGGACAAGTATACCACTTATGCCTCTCCCGGAAGTTAGACCAAAGCTCATCTGGGGAGAATGATCACATACCAGCGAAGACCACTCGGCTTACTGCGCGGCTCGTTATCAACATCAACGAAGATAGGAATTGAAAAGAATAACGTGCTTGTCTAAGTCCAAAAGAGAAAAGATATGTAATTTATTGTAATACGCAAGGCACATGTTCTGTTACGATATTAAAATCTGCAGTTCTTATGCACATACCGGCCATACCGGGTCGGAGCACCTTTAGCTCGAATTACAGCGTGTATACGGTTTGGCACAGATTCCCCAAGATGTTGGACTGTACATCTGCGTCTGAAAAAACACTACAGGCGTTCATCAGACAGTCCTTTATCTGGCTCAGATTTAACGGAAGAGGACTCTGCTTCCGAATCTGTTTTTCTAGCATGTCCCATAAATTCTCAATGGGGTTCAGATTCGGGTTTTGTGGTGGCCAGGAAAGATGGTGGAAGTCCTTGTCATGCTCTCTAGACAACTGCTGAACGCTTCTTCAGACAAGCAATGTCACGCCACTTAGACAAGCATTGTCGTTCATGAAGCAGTTGTTACCTGCTGGATACAAAGCCAACACTGCAGGATGGACTTGATCGGCAACAATGTTCAAATAACCCTTGGAAGACACCCAGCAGTATCAGGGACACGTCCTGTACCAACAGAACGTGTCCTACACCATGATATCGCCTCCAAAACCTTGAGTTATGTTTACAAGGCACGCTGTGTCCATTACTTCATGGGGCTACCGCCAAACTCTTTGCATACCCTCTGAACGGAACAATGTGTACCGCGACTTGTAGGACCACATGACTTTTTCCCTGTCTTCCAGTGTCCACTCACAGTGCTCCTGAAAACATAGTAGACGACCTTTCCCGTTCTTCGTAGAAACCATTGGTTTCCGTATAGGCATTCAACTTCCAATACCGATTATCTTCAATTCCCTGGGCATAGTTCGCTGAGATATTGGTTGAAAAGAGGTCTCATTGAGTGTGCTTTGGTCAATCACTGCACACAGGAAGTCTTGTTTCTCCGTACAAGCCTTCTCACACAACGGTAATCTCGTTCCTGACAGATTGCCGTCGCTCTATAGTTACGGCTCTTAGACAAGCAATGTGGGTTATTTTTCTCACTGATTGAAAACTACCGATACCTCACCTTTTGAGAAATCAGTCAGCTGTGCTGTTTTCAAAATCTTCGCTCCAGCCAGACGAGCACCCACAATAAGCCCTTTATCGAACTCCGAAAGATCCTTTGTTTTTCCCAGTGTGATCAACACTACTGACGATTACTGACAAGCAGCAGTCTTAAATAAATAGTTGCCTAAATCACGTAATGACTCATGTGTCAACGTATTTTGCATATGCACTGCGTAAGTAAGGCATTTACGCACATCTCCATAAAGATTTCTAATTCAGTGGGCAGTGTGTATATAACGTATACTAATTCTCAGAAACGTGATTATTCTAATTCTCAAACATCACTAATTTTCAGAAACGTATTTATTCTGTCCTGATATCAGAGCAAAACTGCTATCATGAAAATTTCAAAATCAGCATTTTAAATAACTGTTCACTATTACCACATTAATTTCAAGAATACACAACCGTAGGTTGAGCTGAACAGCTAACGAAATAACATATATAAAAAGTGAAAATATCCCGGGAACATATTGATTCACAAAATATGAAACGGTTCAAGCATCTGAATGAATAAAAGGGTTAAAAATTAAATGAAAATATGTAGTAAGAAGGCACTACACGTATTCATTCATCAAGCCCTTGAACAAGAGTTTCAACGTACTGCTCCGCTGCTTGTGTCGATTCCTATATGTCTACATCGCTGAGACAGGAAAATGTTAGGCGTGATAAAAGACACGCGTCCAAGCTGAACAGCTGATGAACCATTGTGAAAAAGCTTTTATGAAGCACACAGGAAATGATGAAGCGTAATACAAGGGTTGTACCGAAAGTAATGCAAAAGTGGGCATAACTTTTTTATTAATTGACAGAGGTCGTACAAACTGCACATGTCGGTAGAGAAGCTATACAAAGGTACTAGTCAACATAGTCTCACAAGCAATGCATATGCACCATCGATGAACCCAATTCTCGAATCCTCTTTGTGAAAATTTAGGTGTAGACTGTTGTACCCACTTCTTTACAGCCACTTTCACCTCGTCTGTGTCATCAAATCGTTGTCCGCAGAGACTATCGTTCATTGTACCGAGCATGTGGAAGTCGGAGGTCACCAGATCTGGGCTATACGATGGATCGGGTACCATCGACCATCCTAATTTTCTGATCGCCTGATTTGCTGCCAAAGATGCGTGTGGTCTCACATTGTCATGGTGAATGTGGATCCTTTTCAGATTTTTGTTCGGTCTCTTCCTCCTTATGGTTTCTTTAAGCTTCTTGAGTTTCTCAATGTACCGCTCGCTGGTTACGGTACGGCCACGTTCCAGAAAATCAAGGAGAATGACAACCCTGTCATGCCAAAGAAAACGTCACCATGACTTTCTATGCTGATCGCTGGCTCTTGAACTTCTTAGGCCTTGGTGAAGAGGTGCGACGCCATTCCATTGGTTGATTCTTCGTTTTCGGATCGTAAAGATACGCCCACGTTTTATCCCTGTCACCAGATCTGAAAAGAACGTGTCTTCATTGGCTTCAAACGCTTCCAGCAGATCAGAGCAGGCTTCCACCCTTCTCTCCTTCAAATCGGGTGTCAACTGTCAAGGTACCCACTTTGCACACACTTTGCGATACCCTAAATCTTCCACCATCTTCTGTATGGAACTGTGACCAGAGTCCAATTGTGCAACAAGCTTACGGGTTGTGACTCGTCTCTCCGCACGAATCAGTTCACCCACTCGCTGACGATTCGTGTCAGTGGTCGCAGATGATAGCCTTCCATTGCGTGGTTTGTCTTCACAATGCTGGTTTCCAATTCCTTAAGCTCCTTCATCCATCTGTGCGCACTGATCTTGTCAATAGTTTCATTTCCGTAAACATTCTGTAGCCTTCTATAGATGTCGGACAGCCTGCACCCTTCCTTCGTCAAGAGCTCAACGACGGCACGTAGCTTCAGCTTGGAATCCATTATTGACCCGCAATGAAGAAGAAAGGTTACCATACAGGAAGTGTTGCTCTACCAAGGTGTGCAATCTGAACGATCTATCAGTTAATAAAAAAATTATACTCACTTTTGCACTACTTTCGATGCAACCCTCGTACTATGTTTACTGCATTCAACAGAAGAAACGGTGTACTAAGCCACTGTGATCCTTATACCAAACAATCATATTCCTGCATCCCAGATTTCTTATTTAAAAGTTGGCGTGCAGGCCGTTAGAAAGAGGACATAGAAATCAGGTCTTCAGCGACAATGAAGTCGTTACATACAAGAAATGTCATTTTGCTGGGGGCATTTCCTCATTTTAAAAACAAATAATTCTGTCCCGTTCTCTAATATTTTATTGCTGTGTTTATATTGACATTAGTCTGAATCTAAGACCCTTTTTATTAATATTTATGTTCAAGAAGTATACTAGCACAAATGCGTTGTACTCAGATACGATTGTAACTGGAGCAGTAAAATAGGAAAGCATTAACCGTCTTCCATTTTTTCCCAAAATCCGAATTCCTATTCAGTGGAACACGTGTGTAAGGAGGTAATAACAGGCTGATAGAATTTTTCGTATATCGTACAACACATGCTGCCTTAATGGGTGACTCTTCAGAGAGTAATGACGTGCAAAAGCAAGCAGACACACATGTACATACTGTATGCATGGTATTGGCTGAAATCCTGATAACTTAGAAACAAAGATAGTTAAAGCTATGGAAGTTAGGTGTAGGTATAGTAAAATGACCATGCGCTATCAGATGGGACTGACTGCAGCGACCCTGGTGGAAAAATTAGGGAGTTAGCAAACCTATCTCGGAAACTATGAGAAATACAGGAAAAAAAGAAGTTAGATAGAACCTTGTACAACATCAACGAATTATAGTAGGAAATGACGCATTGTAGAAACGGAGGAGGTGATTAAAAGGCTGAAAACGCTAACTTTTGGGAAGCCAGTTCTTGTCGTTGTCGTAGTAAAAATCCAGCCGACAAGCCACAGAGGGAATGTAAGACATCGTCTACCCCACGCCTTTAAGTTTCGTATGCAAATAATGGCTGTGACGTCACACCTCACCTGCTGGATAAACCCCGGCTTGGCAATGTATAAAAAATCGTCGATTGTGAGCTATTTCCATTCGTATTGTGAGAACAAAAATCATGGCAGGCTATTCGAATTAAGACTATTGCGAGTTGGTTCTACTATAAAGAGAATTCGGACAAAACACTGAGGAAGCTGAACGCCAGTGTGTCTTACAATTTCCTACTGATCCATTACCGACTGCGTGGACCATCAGTCGCTCTGTTCGACGCCGGTATTGCAGCTCGTCCTCGTTCGGGGCGACCCAGCGAAATAGGTATGCATGTGCAACCAATCGATATTCTAGCATACGTCTTGGACTACCCACACACGAGTACTAGGAAATTCAGTATGGCATATGCTTTATCACCATCCCGTGTGTGGAATATCTTACATGAGCATGGTGCCCATCCACCCATACCGTTCAGTACCGATGCACGGACTGATGCCAAGGATCACCAACCTTGCCTTGATTGGTGATTACCTTAGAGAAAACTGCGACCTTTCTTATCAAATATACTTTGGATCGACGAGGCGCAGTTCACACGTGCCGGAGTGCTTAGAAAGCAAAACGCCCATTATTGGGCCGTTCCGATTCAATTATTTGCGCGAGAGATGAGACATCAGGTGCGCGCTCGATCGTCGTCTGGTGTGGCATCTCGACTTGTTGGGCCTGTGTTCTACGAGAGAACATTAACTGGACGAGGGTACTTGGAGATTTTACGGAGCACATTAACTGACTATTTATATTATATTTCTTTGCAAGACCTACGATCATTGTGGTTTCAGCATGACGGCGCTCCAGCACATCAGCCAACAGCAGTGTAGTACTTCCTGTCCGAAACTTTAGGGGACTCGATAATCGATTATGGTGGTCACGTAAAGTGGTTTCCACGATCTACGGATCTAATTTCCAAGGATTTATTTCTCGGGAGTTATCTTAAAGATCAAGTGTTCATGGTGGAGCCGACGAGTCTCCAAGATCTACGAATTCGAATCGTCGCCCCTTGTAAGAAAGGGCGACGATTAGAATTTGACACATGTAATTCTGCAGAACGTACAACGTGAAGTTTTTTCTTGCACACAAATGTGTTGCCTCTCACGTGACATGACGTGTTTTACCGGTGTAGTACTGGGCTACTTGTAGCTGAACAAACCGTTGATTGGTGCCTTTCCACAGTTTTGGCAATGAGGAAACCGAAACACTGAAATAGATGAAACTCAGTACCGAGTATATTTAGGCATCACGTGTTCGTCAAACGTTTTTTGATTCAATTTCGTATTCTGCCAACGCTCTTTGATCTGTGTAATATCATTCAAATTTGCCTTGTGTATCACTCCGATTCTTAATTTTCTTTCCATGGGATGTGTAAAAAAAAAAGATTGCCTTGCTGTATAGAAATTTAAGATTTGTAGCTCATCGTTAATTTGAAGCAAGGGTAGAACCTGTGATTTCTTAAAACTAAAATTAAATGAAGCCATGATTTTGGACCAAGGAGATTCGTGGAAAGATCACCTCACAGGAGCTCATCAAAGATTCGTGAAAAGATCAACCCACAGGAGCTCATCAAAGTGCTCTCTCTCTCTCTTTCTGTGTTTTCTTTTCTTTTCATTCAGTGCTTGCATCTCAATGAAATTTTGCAAGTAAAGTTCCATATTTGAAATAATTCCTTAAATAACTGTAGAGAAGAAAGGAAGGGCGATTGTTTTCTCTCATGCTACCGAGCCAGATCAAGTTTTAGACATTTAAGTGCTAATTCTTAATGCGGGAAAGAGCTGTAGGGGCGCCATTCCTCCAGGCGAACTTCTGGAAAGCACTGATTTCAGCATTTTATAATATATGCTGTTTTAGTAATGTTCTTCTCGCGCCAATATTAAATTTTAATTTTACATGTCTTTCATTTTCGCAAACTAATTTAAATCATGGACCAAGAACTTGAAAACTAATGTACGTGGAAAGATCGTATCTGACATCATGTTTCACCGATCGTTTCGGCTTCAGAGGAGAAAATGTAACGCACTGCGGAATATTCAGGTGAGAAAACAAAAATAAATGCGATCGAATAAATCAAGAGGCAGAAATTTAATTACAACGGAAAGATGAAATTCAGTTCCACAACATTTTCGATAAATAAAATGAATGCACGCGGCAAGTTATTTGACTCCTTCCTTTATTATGCCATGAAATACTGGATGAGGTGAAAATAATTAAACTTGGAATCCTTTCATAGTCTTCCACAAAGTGCGAACCCTCCACAAACACGCTTGTAATGAAGGACGCTTCATGAAGTAAGTTTGGGACGGAGTCAGATAGTTTTGCATGCTTTCTTCAAAGGCTGAAGCAATAAGATTCCTGAACAAGAAAGATAACACAAAATTCTCGTGCTAATAAGCCCGTCCTTTGAATCCTCTCTGACACGAAAAGAATTTTTCTAAGTAGATTTTTAGAAAAAGAAAAAATTCGCGAAAGGTGAATGCATTTATGTCTCCTACTTCAAAAACTGCGAATCGCTTAAAATACGCAATGAGAGGAATATTCTTCATAGTAAATGGGGTACCAGTCTCAAAAAAAATATATGAAAATTCAATCAAATTTCTAAAACAGAGAAGACGCCCACAAAAATAAGTAAATACCTACTCCCACTAGGAGTAGAAACATGTGTTACGATAAACAACAAACTGTACACAGAATGGTACTCGTAGTAGAAGACATGCAAGGCTGAATACATTTCCCAAATCTTACAATTAGAAGAAATACTATCGGGGGAAATGTGATATAACTTTACGCTCACTTGCTGAAAAGTTCTGAGCTAAATGAAGAAGATAGAAACAAAATATTCTTCATAGTGGAGGGTATCTTACCAAGAAAGAACTGTTTAGAATGGAAAATACTCCTCAAATACAAATATAATCCAATGCCTCATTGCGGCGTGATTGTGAATTATGAAAAAGTAGAAAATATGCGCAAAATATTCTTTATAGCAAAAGTTATGTGATAGGAAAATGACTTTTCAAAAAGGACTTCTACAAGCAGAGATAGTGAGAAAATAGTCGTCACATATCCTTCCCTAATGTGAAAACTGAGCGTTTTTGAAGAGCACAATGATCTCAACCTTTAGCCTAGTGAACGGCATAGAGCATCGAAAGAATTTTTTCAACAGGAGTTTTAGAAGAGCAGTATAAATAGCCCGCGGAGTGAATGATATGCGGTAATAAAATAATTTTTGTATCTGACTTTTAGAAGCAAATATATCCAGATAAATGGATTGTATTTTTGCGACTCAAGCGGGTAAATTGGTTTTTATTTTCGATAAGAAAAGCGCATGAAACGCTTTCATAATGATCAATATCCACCAGAAAGGAAGTTTTTTAATCGGGTTTTTAGACATGCCGATACGGATACGAATATGTTGCAAACAGAAAGGTTTGCTTACGCCCTCTACTGGGGAAATTGTGCGTTACGAAAAATTAGAAGTTATAAAATAAATATTCTTCACGAGGAATGATGTCCGACAAAAAATGAATTTTCAAATCGGTCTGCTAAATGCCAAATTATCGAGAAAAGTAGGATGCGTAACAACATCACCTGGCGGAAAAACTGTCCATTCTTATGATGAGGCAAAACGTTCTCCTCCCGGCCGAAAAACTATACATTAAAAGGCATCTGACAAGAAAATAATTTTTTGAATTGAGATTTTAGGAGCGCAAATATATAGGCAATAAAAATATGCACTTTGCCAATTACGGGCAAAACTGTTCATGACGAAAAATCAGAAATTGTATGCAAAATATTCTTAAGCACGAACTCTATCCGACACACACACAAAAAAAAATTCAGATTGGACTTTTAGAAGCAGAGATATTGGAGAATATTTAATATGCTTCTAAGCCACCTTAGCTGGAAAACTGTGCAAAATTTAAAAAGTAAATTGCACGCAAAACGGTGTCGGTTTTAAAAGATGTCGAAGGAGCCAGAAGTTCGAACTCTCTATAACTTTAAAGGGTAACAACTAGCAACTCTTAGTAGGTGCACAATATAGGGCCCACAAATGGACAGACAGACATAGTGATGCTTTGAACACCTGCAGGTTTTTTTCAAAATGCGTGCTAAAATAAAAAAGAGCAGTTTCAGTTTTCCCAAAATTTCTATACTTTGTAGTATATTTGTAATGAAGAACTTGATTTTAGAAAACGTATAAGGTTCTGAAGTTATCCTTTGTAAGCGTACATAGATTTTTGATGTTGCATGTTTTAGAACCAAAGGGGGCAAAACACTTTGCTAAATTGCTGGAAAACAAAACTTGAACTAACCGACCAAGCCGACTTGACAGAAATGTCTTATTACATAGATTACGAATTACTAATTGAAGCGTTAGTGACCTTTCTGAATGTTAAACTGAATTTTGGATATGCATACATGGAATATTGAGAACTACGTTCGATTTCTAAATTAGAGGGTTCAGGCGATACAAAGAAGTACGAGTTGCGCCTCTGCTAAATGTTTCGAGCGTTTACGGTCGGTAGAATCTTGTACAATTCCACAGGACAATGTTTATGGGAATTTCATCGTCGAGAATTCAAGGCAACGTGAACGTCTGCAGTGAAGCCACCTCGTGGCATTTGGTAGATGGCTGACCATCGGACTCCACGAGACAGAATGGCCGTGCTGGCGTGTAATGGAACACGTCAATCGTACGATAGTCATTGAATTCTGGTAACAGTGGGTGCGAGAAGTCAGAGTCGGCAGCAAGGGTATAGCTCACGTCGGAGGAAAACTTCATGGCAGACAGACTGATTTTTGGACAGATATGCCACCAAGCCAGCAGTAAAAGTGGCCATCGCCAGCTTAAGCAATCCAGTAACACCACGAATCAGTACGACTTGCAGAGGCAGGATTGTGTGGTCATTGTCCATTTCACCTCACTCCACTGACCAGCAAGCACAGTCCGGAACAACTGGAGTGTTGCAGAACTCAAACAACTTCGGATGCGAAATAGCGTCGTATCATCTTCAACCGTGACTTCTGTTTCTGTTCAGGAACCTAATGCAGCCATACATAAGAGTTAAGACAAATGGTGAGGTCTCCCAGCAAATACCACTTAACAACAAGCTATCTGAGAAGCAGTCATAATGGCGTGACTCCCAATTGATTGAAAAGTTCTGAAATCAGGTCGTCTCTGGTGTGTATCCCACGACATTCTTCCAAGTTGCAGAGTATCATCAAAGGGCTGGAACTTTCGTATGACTTTGCTCCATAGAAGGAGTGCACAGTGTTCTCCTTCGGTTAATTAGAATCATTCAGCAAGTTAACACCACGCAATATGCAGCTGTCTCTACCCGAAAATGATCCTCGGATTTAGCACGCATCGAGAGTGTTTCCGAATTGGCACGGCTACATCTACAATCTAATCTGGCACGGCTACATCTACAATCTAATCTGGCACGGCTACATCTACAATCTAATCTGGCACGGCTATATCTACAATCTAATCGGGCACAGACTGAAGCACATTGGATAGTGAGAAAGCTGCGCAACACATGGGATGTTTGCACGATATTCCATTCTTCAACGATTAGCTGAGTTTGTTGCACACCATTGGGAATCAGTAACGCACTGATCATCGCCGTGTAATCCTTCTGAGAATGAATTAAATTTGGCTTTACTCTGCAACGGTACCAGCATCTTACTCATCTGCCATTTTGTGTTTTCTTTTATTTTTATCCGATCTCAACCATTTCTGAGGGGTGCAGTTTCGGGCTCATACAGCGTATTTTTGTTTCACACTGGAAAGAATTTGCTTTTATCTGTATCTTTATTTGCAAATATTTTTCTTCGGAACAAACTCTCAGTGACTATTTATTGATTTAAGATTTGCATTGTAACATAGTAAATTAGTTTACAGTGATTCAATAACACATACCCAGAAACTCTTTTTTATCTTGGTGTTAACAACATTAAGTTTCTTCGGGAGAGACATTCTACACGGCATTGTTTTTATAGCTTTCTTTTCCTTCTTTTGTCTCCCTTAGTAACTGAAGAAAGAACGCCTCAGCACGACAGCTTGGCAACATAAAATAATTACTTATGCAACTCTGAAAAGACATTTCTATTAAATTAAGTCGTCAAATGAAAGGACAATGCTTAGCATTTCGAAATGTAAACCTTACCTTGTGTTAGAGAAAAAAAGGCTTTTCGGAATTTGGTTTATCTCAGGCAGTAATAGTACGTGCTGTATTTTAATGTACACTCCACTGACACAGACAGATGCGCACACTTCATTTAGATATACACCGAGTGATCAATGATTTATGACCACCCCTATCAAAAGTAGATGCTGCCTGCCTCTTGACCATGTTATTAGTCAACCAAAGCAGCATTGATAAAGTGTGAGTGAAACAGTCGGTAGTAAAACTCGGAGCGTGAGGGGTAAACGGAAGGATTTATCCGACTTTGAGAAAGGGCAGGTTGTGGGAGCTCGAAGAGCCGATGTCTCGATTTCTCAAAAGGCTGAACTGATGGGTTGTTTGCCAGCCGCCGTAGTTCAAGTGTATCAGGACTGGCGTGAAAATGGTCAAACACCTCCCTCCGATCTTTGTTTGACCATTTTCACGCCAGTCCTGATACACTTGTACAGTCCAACATACGCAGCACTGTTCAGTCCAACATACGCGGCACTGTTCGACAGTTGATTACCTGATACAACATAGTATCTGTCATTCAC
Source organism: Macrothele yani (assembly GCA_039090855.1). Taxonomy (NCBI): domain Eukaryota; kingdom Metazoa; phylum Arthropoda; class Arachnida; order Araneae; family Macrothelidae; genus Macrothele; species Macrothele yani. The sequence goes on from CM077002.1 coordinate 81,589,194, forward strand.
GCTAGCACGTATGGGCTGCAACAGCAGACAACCCCGACGACATTCTCTCCTAAGTACAGCTCATCGGCTCAAAAGACTCGCCTGGTGCAAAGATCATGCAGGTTCTGTTCGGGTCTGAGGAGTCGCGATTTTTACTCCTCTCCGTGGATGGTCGTGTACATTTTTGGAGCAAACAACATGAGACACTCGATCCATCCTGCATGGTCTCCACAGTGCAATACAATGGAGGCTGCTGCGTGGTGTGGGGCATGTTTACCTGAATAGAGCTTTGACCCCTGGTGCATGTAGAATAACGTATGACTGTTGCTCACTATCGTAAATTGCTTGCTGACTTTGTACATCCAGAAATGTTGCACTTTTTCCTGAATGTCGACGGTGTCTTCCAAGATGACAATGCGCCGAGTTACAGGTCCAATGTTGTGCAGAAATGATTTGCGGAACGAAGTTCAAACTTCCAGTATATCGATTGGTCTCCGAACTACCCCGATATCAATCGCATATAGCACACGTGGGACACTATGGAATGGCATATAAGTAGTCTGGATACAACAATCATCTCCATACTTGCATTGAAGGCCGCAATAGACACGGCTTGGTGATCATATCTTCCAACTGCTTCCAGTCACATATTGAATCGATGCCACGTAAGATAGCTACTGTACTGAGTACAAAGGACGACCTACGAAGCATTAGGTGGGTGGTCATAATTCAGTGAGTGATCACTGAATTATGACCCCTATCGTTAATTCATCTTAATTATGACCACCTACCGTGAATTCATCTTAATTATGACCACCTACCGTGAATTCATATAAATCGTTAATTCATCTTCTTATGCAGGATAAAAGGTCGCCATTTTCCCTTCACAGCGGCACATTAAAACAATAATCTTGTCACCACATCCTGTCACTTCAAGTTTTCTTGAACATTAAGTAGAAGACATATCCAGATGCTTGAAATCGATATAAAAGAAGAAGACAGCACAGAGGCATTGTTAACAGCTTCGTTTGTGTATTCACATAATGCTTGCATTTTTACACAAACTGATGCTCTAAAATTTGCTACCCCTCGTTCTAGGTGGACCACAGTTACTCTTCATTTCTCTCTTTGTCCTAAACATCTCTTTTTTTTTTTTTTTTTGGCCGCCCCGGTGGCGCAGTGGTCTAAGGCGCTGGCCTCTGACCATTCGTCCGTAAGGGGTCCGGGTTCGAATCCCGGTTAGGCATGGATGTTGTGTTTGTCTTACGGCACTGGCTCTCTCCCTTCCCTGGAACCAGTGACCCTAAATTAGGGACGGGCGACTGCTTATAGCCCATTGAGTTGCTCACGGCGGTCGTTAAACCTACAATAAAAAAAAATCTCTTTTTTTTGGGGGGAAGGGTGGACCAGCAACCACGGTGAGAAACTGTAAGAGCTATAGACAGCCGCCCGTCCCAAACTTAGAACTATTAGTTCCGGGAAAGAAGGAGGATTAGTGCCGTAGCACTGCGCCCCACCCGTGCTTCATCCGGGACTCTGGCCTGGGTCCATTTGGAAGAAAGGTCATAAGCCAGCGCTTAGACCATTGTGCCACTGGGTAGGCCACAATATTTCCTCGATAAACATTCAGAGCATTTTCTGTTGACACAAGTGAACGAATTCTAATATTAAGAAAACCTACGTTTTCCATGTTGTACAGCATATTGACTAAATATGATGTTCTTTCCTTTTTCCGTCTTTCCTGTTGAACAGACTTAATAACTGTAGATGGAAGTACAGAAACTAAGTAACTCTACACATTTTTTAATGGAACCTATTTAATATTCTAATACAAGAAAATGTGCCTTTCAAGATAAATAATTTGTAGTAGGAAATAACCTGTATATCCTGCACTGTATTTCCACACAGTTAACTTCATACAATACCAAAACAAATAAGAAAAGTATTTTAAGCTCTCAATGAAATGGAATTTTTAACGCCATAATTTATCTTGAAACCCGGATTTTTCTTGGCAGCTTCTTAATCAGACATTAAACACTCCTGTTGTGCTGGAGTGCACCAACTTCATGTTGCTCTATTTTTATTGCACCACTGAGGGTTCTACACATTAATCCGGCAAGTATCGGATGCTTTGAAACCAGAAAGGAACTTGTAATATTAAGAAAGAACTTAAGTTTTCAATACCTCATGCATTGATCTCACTTACATATACACTGCTGGCCACCCAAAATGCAACACCAAGAAAGACACGAGATAGCAAAGCCATATTTACTGGACACATAACAACAGATACAAAGATAAAACGATTGAGCTTACAGGCCCGTACGACTTGCGGAACACGCAGACATCAATAGTTCGTGTGGCCCCCATGGCTGGCAATAACGGCCGCTACACGCCGCGGCATCGAACGCAAGAGGCTTTAGATGTGGGCTTGGGGTATGTCGGTCCAGGCTGCTTCCACACGTTGCCACGGTTCATCAGGCGTAGCAGCATGTGGAGCTTGCCGGGCAACTCGGTTGCCGATCAACGACCATACGTGTTCGATGGGCGACATATCGGGAAAACAGGCGGGCCACGGCAGCAGTGACACCTGGTGGTCCGTGAAGAATTGTTGCACGATGCGTGCCACGTGCGGGCGCGCATTGTCCTGTTCAAACGTCGCCGCTGGCAGGTCCTGCGGGGAAGGGAGGGCTACAGGCTCCAAAACGTCGGAGATGTAGTGGTGGCTGTTGAGTGTACCGGCGATGCGTACCAAAGGGGTGCGGGAGTCATATCCAATTGCGCGCCAAACCGTAACGCCAAGCGACGGACCGGTATGGTGATGCATAATGCAGACGTCATACAGTTTTTCGCCACGGTGCCGCAGGCAGAAGCGGGAATCGTCGGAGAAGACAATGTCGTGCAATTCCGTAGTCCAGGGGCGGCCTTCAAAGGCCCACTGCCGCCGCACTCGCCGGTGGTGTAACGTCAATGGTAATCAGAGCAATGGGCACCGTGAGACAAGTCCCCGCTCCCGCAGACGACTTCAAACGGTACGTGCTGACAGAGGTTGTTGCGCAACACACCCTAATTCCTGCGCTAACGTTCGTGATGTGCCGGTGTGAGCCGTCAATGACCTCAGCACAACATGCTTATCCTCTCGTTCAGTGGTGTGCCGCGGTTGCGGCAATCGCTCACGTCGGTCCGTCCGTCCCTCCTGCACCCACCGAATCCATACTCGCCTCACTGTGGTTGGATGTCGTTCCACACGGGGTCCGGTGTCATGGTACGATAAACCACTGTCGCGATACGCCACTATTCGTCCTCTGTCAAACTCCGAAATGTGATGGAATGACTGCCGTATTCTGCGAAAAGGCAGAATGTGATGGAATGACTGCCGTATTCTGCGAAAAGGCAGAATGTGATGGAATGACTGCCGTATTCTGCGAAGAGGCATCCCACGCACAGGTCAGGCAGCACAACACACTTCAACTACTTACACCCCGCATTCTGTGCACCCTTCTTATAGTGTTTTTCGGTAGCGTGCCGGGTGCACATGATTTGCATATGCCCTGCAATGCTAATCGTTTGCATTACTCTCGCGGGCGATGCATGCTGCGAATTTCATGCCAATCGGATGCTTGCTTCTTGGTGTTGCATTTTGGGTGTCCATCAGTGTATATACTACTGCCGAAAAGTGAAAAAAGAACACCAAGAAGGAATGGGCGGACGATCATGAAATTTACATATGTTCATGGGATCAAGTTTACGTAGGTGTGATGTTAATTTCGGGACCAACCGGTGAGCGCTTACGCCAAAGCAGGCATAATATGCAAATTATCGTCGGAGGTATTTAAGGAGTACGGCGAAGTGAATGTAATCAGTCGTCGGCGTACGGACACGTGAGAAGACCCTGAAGAAGCTGCAATGCTTGGACATGGAAGACGTTTGCGATTTCAGCAGTTATCGGACTTTGAGCGAGGTCGTCTAGTCGGACTCCGCGAGGCCGGGTGGTCGTATCGTCGTATTGCGGAGCGAATTGGACGGGAAGTATCGATGGTGGTACGATGGGGGCGTAGATGGTCCGAGGAACATTCCCACACGAGAAGACGTGGAACCGGGAGTCACAGACGGACTGATGAGCGGACCGATCGACGCATAAGAAGAGTGGCGTTGTCAAGCAGAACATCCACTGCGACGCAAATCCGAGCTGCCGTTGCACCTGAGGTGACTGTGCGAACAATCCTCAACCGTCTACTGGATGCAGGACTACGTGCACGTGTGCCTCTGGCATGTGTACCTCTGACTCCATCCCACCGTCAGGAACGGCTGCAGTGGTGCCGCCAACGTCTGAACTGGAGAATGCAATGGCGATCAGTCATGTTCAGCGATGAAAGCAGATTCTGCTTGGGAGCCTCCGATGGCCGTATGCGTGTTCGCAGACGCACAGGGTAGCGTCTCCACCCTTCTTGCATCCGCCAGCGACACACGGGGCCTACACCTGGTCTCCTGGTGTTGGGAGCGATCAGCTATCACTCCCGTACACAACTAGTGATTGTACCGGGTACGTTAAACAGCACCTCCTACATCAACAACATTTTCAGCCGGTTGTTGTGCCATTTATAAGGTCGGTCCATCGTGGTGTTTTCCAGCAAGATAACGCACGCCCACACACGGCACGTGCAACGCAACATGCACTTCAGGGTGTGAGACAACTTCCATGGCCTGCGCGCTCACCGGATTTGTCCCCCACTGAGCACGTGTGGGATTTTATGGGACAACGACTTATCCGGTGTCCACGGCCATCCACGACCATCCCAGATTTACGCGTCCAGGTTGAGGATGCTTGGAACTCAATACCCCAAACTTACATCCAACATATGTACGACAGACTCCATGCCAGAATTGCACAGTGTAACGCAGTTCATGGCGGTTCAACCTCGTACTAACCATGTTACATGGAAATGTTATTTTTCAGCTTACCAGCAAATACAGCTGTATTTTGCCATAATGTTTTGATCATGTTATCCTTTGTATTCCGTTATTATGCTGTATAAATTTCGTTGGTATCAGACATCTTTTTCTTGGTGTACTTTTTTCACTTTCCGCCAGTGTATATCCAACAAGTAATTGGACACCTGTGATAGGAAAGGAAAACGAAGTTTATTCACCTTCAATAGTTGGTGGAGCCTCTACGAGCAGCGATTACAGCTGCGACCCTCCGGGGCATACTCTCAACCAGGCGTTGTACGACGGCTAGCGGTATTTTCTTCCACTCGGCTTGGAGAAGGCAGGTCAGTTCCTTCACCGATTTCGGACGGTGGGGCATTCTTAAGTCGACGCTCCAACTCGTCCCAGAGGTGCTCGATAGGTTTAAGGTCCGGGATCTGCGCAGGCCAGTCCATTCGATTATACCCATTGTCACCATACCAAGCCATGGTGGACCTCGCAATATGACAGGTGGCATTGTCATCCTGAAAGTAACATGGGTCCACCCCGTAAAACTGCCACAACGTAAGAAGCGCATGGTCATCCAAAATGGTGCAGTAGGTTTCGGCGTTGAGTCTACCAGTAATTGCAACCAAGGGTCCCGTGCCATACAAGGAGAAACACCCCCATAGCATAATTCCACCGCCGCCGAACTTCACAATTGGCACAATATATTCAGGCAGGAGGCGTTCTCCAGGCAGACGCCAAACCCAGACCCTGCCATCCGAACAATAGAGGGTGAACCATGATTCGTCGCTCCAGAGAACTTGTTTCCACTTTTCAACGGTCCACTGTCGACGTTCTTTGTACCACGTTAGCCGAGCAGCGCTATTGGACTTGGTGGTCAAAGGCTTGTGGGCGGCAGCACGTCCATGATAACCGAGCAGATGGGCTTCCTTACGGATGGTATTCATCGAAAGGGCACTCCCGGATGCCTGTTGAAACTCCTTGCGGATGTGGCCCATCCATTTGATGCGGTTCTTTCGAATTTCTCTGGCCAGCACCCGTCGGTCTGTAACTCCCAGTTTTGTGGGTCTGCCGGGTCGGGACACATTCCGGCACCACTTGCTAATCACGTAGGCGACTGTCGATTTTGGGTACTTCAACTCGCTCGATATGACACGTATGGATCGGCCATTTCTGTGATACCCGACGTTTACACCTTTTTCGAAATCAGAGAGCTCCGAACTGCGTGGCACCTTGCATGCGACTGGTTGCGTTGTTGTTTCCCGCACGATATTTAACGGCGACGGCCGTGACGTGTATCAGGGCCGCAGATATCGTCGATTGCAAGGGTGTCCAATTACTTGTTGGTAGATAGTGTATATGTCAGCTATATTTTATATTGTGTATATTATATATATATACACTGAGTGGCCACTTTATTATCACCACCTGACAGTTTTAAGCAAATGAGCTATGACTGCACGCTGCTGCGGCCATAGGGTGAGGCTAGTATAAAAAGGGAAAGCTTAGTGCTTGCGACCGTAGTAGAAGTGATTTGTGGGGGACGAGATGGGTAAAAAATGCGATTTGACGGACTTTCAACGTGGGATGATTGTAGGAGCTCGGAGCCATGAAGCGAGTATCACCGAAACCGCCGCATTCGTGAAATGTTTCAGAGAAGCTGTTGTTAAAGTGTTTAAAGACTGGAATGTCCGTTAAAAAACTGGGTCTCTACGTGCAACGTGTGGTCGTCATCGATTAGTGATTGCTCGGGCGGAACGGAGAGTGTCCAGACTGGTAACCGACAACAAAAGGACAACACTGCAGCAAATTACAGACCATCTTAATCAAGAATCCCCTCAAATGATCTCTGCAAGCACTGTTCGCCGTATATTGCATCGGATGCGATACGGCAGCCGAAGGTATGTTCGGACACCTTTACTGTCTTCAGTTAACAAGAGACAACGTCTCCCGTTCGCACAGAAGCACAAGTATTGGACAGTCAATAATTGGAAACAAATTATGTGGTCCGATGAATCACGTTTTCAGTTGCACCATGCCGATAGCCGAGTGAGAACTTGGCGGAAACAGCACTAAAGCTTGGACCCCAAATGCATTGCTACAACCCTTCAAACTGGTGGATGCAACGTTATTGTTTGGGGAATGTTTTCCTTGCATGCTTTGGGCACTTTTATTCGTGTTGATCAACGTCTGACAGGCACATCATATCTAAACATCGTTGCGGACCAAGTGCATGCTGTCATGTTGATGGTTTATCCTAATGGCGATGGCTAATTTAATCAAGATAATGCGTCCTGCCATAGTGCTCGTATTGTACAGGATTGGTTTCAGGAACATGCCCGTGAGTTGACTTTGCTTAGGTGATCACCACAATCTACAGATCTCAACCCCATTGAGAATTTGTGGGATGAGGTTGAACGATTCATCTAACACTGGACCCACAACCCTGCAATCTCACACTCCTGGAAAGTGCTATTCATCAAGCATGGTCTCACATTCCACAAACCACCTATCAACATCTCGTGGAGTCCATGACACGAAGAATCGACGCAGTATTAAAGGCAAAAGGTGGCCCAACAAAGTACTGAGGGGGTGGTCATAATAAAGCAGCCACTCAGTATATATATATATATATATATATATATATATATATATATATATATATATATATATATATATATATATATATATATATATGCTATAAAGATACCTAAGCAAAAAAATACATATATAATTTTGACTCACACCTAGTACAACATAGAAAAGGTTATGTATCTACCTGTGTGAGTAAAAGGAGAAAAGAAAAAAAATAAAATAAAACAACTGAATGTAGAAGGTGTCGAGAATACTGAGCCTTGGCTTTATCAAGGACCAGCAAAAACTCTGCATTTTCTCACTTCCACAAAGACCTAGTTGGAAATGGGTTTCTGCAAGGCCATAGATGCAAGTAACATTCCCACCTAAAATAGTTTAAACCGTCGTTTTAAATTCTAAAATTTTTTCCTTAGTTTTCAGTTTTGCTCTTAAGTATATATATATATGTATATATTATGGGACGTAAGGTCAGGTGATGAGCAACATCACAACCTCTCCTTGACAAATGAACACCCCGCCTTCTCGTGGTGCATCCTGTTCCCACTAAAGGGCTCTGACGACCGCCAATAGCGGTGTAACTATACCATCGGGATTAGAGGAAATGCTATCCCACACTCACCAACCCGCTTGGCCTGCGTGGTGAGTTATGGCCAAACCCTCCAAAATGATTCCACAACTTAAATCTTGGACCTCAGTCTCCGGCAGCTGGAATGTACCTGGCCAAGGCAGCGGCCAGTGCGACATGAAGGCAGCGGGTGCTAAGAATCACCGGAGGACCAGACTAGGCTGCCATCTGATGCTGACCTTGGCTACGTATAATGGACGCTCCCTATCTTCTGATTCAAGGCTTCTTGAATTGGAAGAGGAGCTACAAAGGATCAAGTGGGACATCGTCGGGCTAAGTGAGGTAAGGAGAAAAGGAGAAGATCTCATTGAACTGAAAAGTGGACATCTCTTCTACTATCGTGGGACAGATAATGGCAGAACTAGTGGTGTTGGATTTATAATAAACAAGAAACTGAAGGATAAAGTTGTAGAAGTTGAAAGTTCGTCTGACAGAGCTGCACGACTCGTTATCCAACTCTCGAGAAGATACCAGGCTCAGATTATTCAAACTTATGCACCAACCACAAGTCATCCTGAAGAAGAAATTGAAGAATTTTATGAGGAAATTCGTCATCTAAATAATAAAGGCAAGCAGCACTTGAAGATAATTATGGGAGATTTCAATGCAAAAATAGGGCAAGAGTAACAGAATGAAACTTCAGTAGGTAAATTCGGTCACGGCGACAGAAACGAGCGTGGAAATACTCTCGTAGAGTTTACAGAGGCAGAAGGATTTTTCATCATGAACTTCTTTTTCAAGAAAAAGCCACACAGGAAATGGACATTGAGACATCCGAACGGGACGACAAGTGAAATTGATTTTATTATGTGTAACAAAAAATTCATCATAGAAAACTGCAGTGTGCTAAACAAGTTCAACACAGGTAGTGACCATAGATTGGTGAGATGTAAGATGCACCTCAACACTAAACTCGAACGTGGCAAGCTCATAAGACAAACAAAATGTATTGACATAACCAACCTTAAAAAACACCATAATACCTTCAAGTTGGAACTGAAGAACAGATTCTCTGCATTAGAAGGCCTAACATCGGAAGAAGTGGATATTTCTGAAGTTACCAGCAAAGTAACCAAAGCTCTTATGGAAACAGCAACAAAATTGCCTGGGTCTAAGAACAAGTTGCATGTAAACAAATTATCAGGAAAAACCAAAATGTTGATGCAAAAAAGAAGAGAGGTGAGGACAACTACAGAAGATGTGACTTCCAAAGTGGAATATATAGAGCTATGCAAGACAGTACGAAAACGTATCACTGAAGACGTAAGGATTTCAACTGTGAACTAGTGAGGAAAGCAATTGAAAACAACCAAAGCCTAAAGATAGCAAAGGGACATCTCAGTAAGGGAAGAAAACAGATTATGGCACTGAGAAAAGAAGATGGTTCTGTAATAAGAAATAGAGGCGAAATTTTGACAAGAGTGAAATATTTCTACTCCAAATTATGTGAAAGGGATGATGCATGTACTCCAGACATCATGAAATTACCAGAGTTCCTCTAGTCCTTCCAGCAGAAGTTGCACATGCAATCAAGAACATGAAGCGGGGAAAAGCTCCAGGAGAAGATGGAATTACTGTAGACATCATACAAGAAGCAAGTGGAGAAATTGAAATATTACTCGCCCAAATTTTCACTCAATGGCTTAATGAAGGGAAGATTAACAAGGCTACAATGATCCTGCTACATAAAAAAGGTGACATTGAGGATCTCAGGAACTACAGACCTATCAGTGGTTTATAAAATCTTCACCAAAGTTATTTCACACCGCTTGAAGGTAACACTGGACATGGCTCAACCGAGAGAACAACTTGGATTCAGAAGTGGCTACAGCACTATAGATCATATCCACGTACTGAGAGAACTAATTGAAAGAGCGAGGGAATATGAACTACCATTGTGGATGGCATTTATCGATTATGAGAAGGCTATTGATTCGGTGAAATCATCAGCAGTTACAATGGCTTTGAAATCCTGCGGTTTTGAAGATGCATACATTAATATTATTAATAACATCTATGAAAATGCAAGTGCAAAGATTCGGCTATTTAAAAATACAACAAACATAAAAATTGGAAATGGAGTGAGACAAGGTGATACCATATCTCCCAAGCTCTTTAATGCCACATTGAAAAATGTCTTTCAATCACTGAACTGGGAAAACAAAGGAATAAAGAATAATGGAGATTATCTAACTCACCTTCGTTTTGCTGATGACGTAGTCATTTTTGCAACTACTCCATCAGGGCTGCAGAGTATGATCCAGGAACTTGCTGACAAGAGTAAAGAAGTGGGATTAAAAATGAACTTTCAGAAGACAAAAGTGATGTACAATGCTTTTACAAGAAATGAAGATTTATGGATTGATGGAGAAAAGCTGGAGATAACAGATACGTACGTTTATTTTGGACAGCAGATATCAAGTGAGGGTCACATTGATGAAGAAATTAATCGGCGTATAAAACTTGCTCGGATAGCTTTTGGAAGAAACAGCATAATTTTCAAGAGCAATAGGCCATTACATCTTAAAAGAAAAGTGTTTGATCAATGCATCCTTCCAGTGCTTACGTATGGTGCAGAGACGTGGACCTTAATTAAAAGAGACATACAAAGACTGCAGACAGCTCAAAGCATAATGGAGAGATGCATGCTTGGTGTAACCAGGGGAGATAAGAAGAGGAACTTGTGGATCAGAAAAATGACAAGAGTGGAAGACATCATGATCAGAGTTAAATCCCTGAAATGGCAATGGTATTGGTATTGGTAACTGTGGGTACCATAGTGGTACCCAGTTTATTGCTATAACGAAATACAGACATAGGAGATTCATTAAAAGCTGCAGTACAGAAAACAACAGTGCGGAAAGTCAGTATATCCACGATGCAGCACAACGTTACACAGAAAGGAAATGAATATGCACACGAACAATGAATGGCCTAACGGCATGTCAAACACTATAACACATGTGCACAAATGCATGAAATATACTATGCTATGATAAATCAACCGAACGGAACTGAAATGTGGTTAGAGCGCAAAACAACATTGACTACCTCAGCAACTTTATAAAAATAACAAAGGTAACAAACGTACCACTATAATAATCCGCGATAGAGGAAAGCACTAACACAGCAAACACTCACAATTATAGGTAATTTAAAAAACAGGCACAAATTCAGGAAACAACAGATGAGATAATGATACTGAGATAATGAGAGATCACACAAGTAACGAGACCGATTAGTTGTGAAAACACAGCAAAAACACGCAATTATCGCAACTTTAAAATAAAGAAAATTTACAATACATTAAATAAAGCAAATAAAGCAAATTTACAATACATTACTTGTGAATCACAGTAAAAACACACAATGAAAACATCAGAATCAACATGCACTAAGTCTGCAAAACCAGGGCATCGGCGAACGGGTTTGGAAATCCCCTAGCATTGAGAGAACAAAAAGTAATCGGTGTGAGGAAGAGAGCTAAGGTCATCGGTAAAAGGATAGAAGGTTTCACATATATGATTCTCAACGAGCTCCTTCAAGGAGGCGAGACGGAGCGTGTAACGTCTCAAAAAAGGCTGATACCGAGGATCGGTGGCACACAGAGATTTAAAAAGTGACACATAAGCTTCGAATTGCGTTACCGCTGCATACAGGTCCAGATCAGGTGAGTGAAGGAATTCTTCAGAACCAACAATCGTACGTGCAGGTTGAAAAAGACGTAAAAGTTGCTGTCTGGACAGTGGTCCAGGAACTGGAGGAAACGTATCAACGGCCTGTAGAACCTCAGCATCAGAGAGAGGATTGACAGGACCTGAGCGGAGAAGCATACTGTTTGAAGAATCGTCAGTTGGAGAAGCACCGGAACCGGAAAACTCGGGAACACCAGATGTATCCTCAGAATGTGGCACAGAAAGTTGTTTTAACTTTTTCTGTTTAACAGCGCCTTTGGAATTTCCAATCCGCTTCGAAGAAGAAGCTGAGGCGGATGTATCCATTAGTGGATCAGGCTCACCTCCCAAGTCAGGAGACGAGGAAACGACCGTCGGCGAAGAAGCAGTACGTAGCTGAGCTGCCTTAGTGGAAACTGGTACAACAGCCGAGGCTTCAGGAAGATGTTGCAACAAGGGTATGGTAGACAAGGTTGTTAATGGAGATCCGATATCCGAGAGGCTAGGAGAAGAGCCAGACGGCCGATCTGCCAAACCACCACTCAACACACCCGGATCGGAACACTCCACTGTAGACACATCTGTAGTCGAAGACAACTCTGTCAATCTTGAAGGTGGATGCCCAATCGTACTGGTCGGGAGAGGAGGAAAGGCAGCATTGTCCGTGACGGAAATGTTCGTCTGACGGAGAAACGAAGAATTCGCGTCAGGCAAACTACCGGTAGTGTGGATAGTAGAAAGACCAATGTGGTCAGCAGTGGGATGCAAACTTGATGAACGTCCACGTCGAACGCGGTCACAGGAGTCAGTGGTGTGATTCTGTGTTAAACAGTGTGTACAATAGTGAGCAGAGCTTGCAAAAGACCATCTGGTTGAGAGGAATCGGAGGTAGAAGTAGCGCCTCGTTGCACTTTAGAGGCAAATGACATCCTCGGAAGAGAAGTCTGTTCGAATCCGGCTGGCACAGAAGGCTGTGAAGGAAGAGAAGCAAAGGCCGAAGGCAAGGCAGTAGAATCAGTAGTACCCAGGGAGGGCACCGAGGCAGATGCCGGAGCTGAAGAAGAAAGCGCAGCCAAGACCAGTGAAGGCACCGGTGCAGGAGTACTAGAGAGCTGGGAAGGCATCTGAGCAGACACATCTGAGGACGAGAGTATGTTAACTTCCATGGACGTGGGAAGTGTGACGTGACGTGCATCCGCCACGCCAATAGATGATAAGGAAATACCGGAAGCCGCCATGTTGGCAGCTTCCAAACGTAAACAAACGAGCAAACGATAAGAAAACGGATGAATATGAACTAATATGAGGATGAGAACGCTAGAAAAGTAGCTCAAAACATACACAGTACCTTTAGACAGCCGGGCCACGCAACAGGTGAGTGAGGGACGAGGTATTCCACACTAAAATGCATAAAATATTGGAGCCACCAACACTACGTCTGTCACGAACGAGCAATGGGCTGGACATACTGCCAGAAGGACAGACCATCGATGGACAGGTGAAATTTTAGATTGGATTCCAAGGGACAGGAAAAGACCCAGAAAAAGACCACATGCGAGATGGGTGGATGAAATTCGAAAGTATGCGGGAGTGACATGGAGGAGACTGGCACAAGACAGACCGTTGTGGAAGAAACTTGGGGAGACTTTCGTCCAGCAGCGGATTGATAATGGTTGACAATGATGATTATGATGATATATATTATAAATTTCTATATATTCATGGAAATATTCATCTTACTTTATATACTTTATGAGAGCAAGCTGCGTTCATTTTCCATTTGCAGTGCTGAGAACTGTACATATCATGTTTTCATTTCTTCTTAATTTTAACAGCGTGTGCGGGCATTCGCGTGACTAAAGTTACACTCACGGACAATGACATTTGCGTCCCAAGAAGGAAGCATCGGATTGAGCGGAAATTTTATGGACGTAATGATACAGATGAATGATGCAGATGATAGCAAAAATAGAGTTGCAGGACAATTACAGAGGGATCTGTGGCACGCAGTCCGGTCATCTTCAATAGCGCGTCGCACCGCCTCGTGCGGCCGTACATGCTGCAATACGGTCCGGCATGAAGGCGAACAGATGCCTGATGTTGTCCTGCAGCAGACTGGCCCAAACATGTTGGACGGTGTGCTCCAAATTCCCGATAGTGCAGCACAGCGGCAATCGGCGTTTCAACTGGTCCCATATGTTCTCGATAGGGGACATATCTGGGGAGCGGGGAGGCCATGGAAGGGTCTGGACATGGCGTAGAAAGTCCTGGGCATCCCGAGCCGTGTGCAGGCGGGCATTATCCTGCTGATATAGCGCATCTGGAATAAGGGCTAGGAATGGGAGCCCATGGGGCCGTAGGATCTCATCCACGTACCGCTGGCCCGTCAATAATATTCGTACCACTACTAGAGCTGATCGGCTATCGTAGGCAATGGCTCTCCAGACCATAATGCCTGCAGTGCGGGAGGTGTGGCGCTCGATAGCGAGATTGGAATTGTGCTGTTGACCCGGGCACCTCCACACCCGGACACGATGATCATCTGCCCCCAAAACGAAGCGGCACTCATCGCTAATCACCACATGTCGCCAATCTGTGGCGTTCCACGTTGCTCTGGACTGGCACCATTGCACACGGAACCGGCGATGTTCTGGTTTTAATGGCTGCACACGTAAAGGGAGCTGGGATATCAGATTCGCTGTAGCGAATGTCGGGAAATCGTTCGTGGGCACACAGGAGCCGCTACATCTGCCTGTATAGTGGGCCGGGTCCCCGTGGGATCCGTTCGTGCCTGGCGCACGATCCGTCGATCCTCATTACCGGTGGTCCTTCTGGTCCGTTCGGAGGCGCTCCGCCGTGTGGCAGTGCCGTCACGTATCCACTGCTCCCAATACAGTCGGACGGTATGGTCAGACAGAACGATCCACGTGGCGGGCTATACGGCGCTCCGACCACCCTGCGGTTTTCAGTCCGACGATCAGGCCTCTCTCAAAGTCCGTAAGTTGCGTAAATCGTGGTCTCTGGCGTCTACCCGGCATTCTTGTCACTCTGTACTCTTGCTTACGTCGGCCGATGCTTTTCGCTTTCATGGGGTATCGACTACACACCGGTTTATAAGCCTGCCGGTTCGTGCTTGTCACCACAGGGTGTGCGGTCATGCGCACTGGTACCAAACGTGGATCATTTGAATAACAGCACACACTCTAGGTATTTGCAAAATTTCGCTATTGTAACGTGTTTTCTTCTAGGTGCGCAAATTTCATTGTCCGTGAGTGTATTTGGGAGGGGTATTTTTTTCCAATACGAAATCTGATTTCGAGTGTCGAGTCATCAGTGAATATTTGCATAATACAAAATATGTTTTTGTGAAGAGCAAATACAAGTCTGTGAGTCTTAATTTGTAGAGAGGTACCCATTTTCAAGCGACTTAGCATCAAGCCGCATATTTTTCGATATAATCCAGTGCAAGGTTTAGAGATTGAGGAAGCTTAATATTACAGAGATCAGCAGGATATATTAAAGAAAACGGTAATAGCAATGGAGCTGCTGTGCGTTATAGTTTTTGCGTTGCTGAATTACCGGTACAAGAAAGGTAATCATTTATTAAGGCGAACTCACAAAAAGTTGTTTTAAGAATATGTGCAGTAGCTGTTTCCAGAAACTAAGAAAAAGGTGTCTGAAAGCTACTGGTATTCCTGATAGCCCGGTCATTTTGGGAAATTGAAGACACTATTGGTTTCTCATTTTTGCGTTTGAAAAACAAATATCAGTGTTTCACTGAGTCTGGTTTTCTATAGATAAAAGAATGACAAACGTGCACACCTCATTTTCATTTGAGGAAGTGACAAAGAATTTGAAATAATAAAAGAATTAGCTTGTCATTAGGGTACAAAGAATATAATATTATGGGGGATATTTTCTTTTATATGAAGCTCATTATTCGTCCCTTAAATTGAAAAAAAAATGCTACAAAAGATCGTGACTAAAAGGAATTCGTGTTTTGTAACACCAATCAAGGCTGAAATTAAACGTCGAAACTCCCACACATCCTCTTCCCATCTTCCTCTATGAAAAGTCACTGCATCACGCACCATCAAGCGTTATGTTGAACAGTTTTGAATTCGGAATCTGGCGTGAATACACAAGGTCGTTCAGGATCTATGTTAACGATTTTCAGACGACACGGTGGGGATTCGAAAAACCCATTTCCTACCACCGATGGTGTTCGAGCTGACGGTCGGTCGTTGTATTTATCGCTCTATGACGCCATTTCTGCCGAAGAAGATTTTTTTGAAGAATTGTCATGATAATATTGACCCGCTCCTCCTTGCACGCTTCCCAAAGACCATCTCCCATACTTGGTCGTCTCCGCCGAAGAGCATATTTCAATAACCCAAAGGCGCAGATATCCATCAGAGAGGCGTAAGGAAATTTGACAGGAATGTCACTGTATGGTACTGCTTGAATCACAGATTTCTGGTCCATCTGGCGTAAGAACTTTTGGGTAGATTTTGATGTGTTACTTGATGCTTTATTTTGGTCGATGCGTTCTACTTTTTATCACTATCCTACAGTTTCGGCACTTCCTGGGCATAAAATGATGTCAGAATATCTGTCTGATAATATGCTGAATTTATTGTCTCATATTAAGTCACCCAACAAAACTGAAACTTGCCCCGGTGCGAGAATCCAGCGACAATCATAAGGCCTTAAGGCCTTGCGGGAATGTTTCATTGCATTATCGATACCAGTTTCCAAAACACTTGGCGCCGTCGACCTTCCAATAGTAAATTTCGCTGGGTCTGTTGCAATCTAATAGGTATAAATAGACTTCTTACAGAGTCACCAAATACTTTCACCTTTTCCCGACCAAGTAATTTTTGATAGAATGTTCTGCCGGCTGTCTTTCTCTCATAATTATGTTTCGGGATAAGCTCTTGTACTCAGCTCTTGTGACTTTTTTTTAGATTCAAATCTACATGGATTATGGTGTTAATGATTCCAACGGACACTCTCATCTTTGCTTCAATGATGCTTTGTGTCGCTGGTTTTGGTCCTGGCACAAGCGTCTTCAATTTCTAGATGACAGCTAAGAACGACTTGTGCAAGGCCTCAGATTTAACTGTTTTGTACCAACCCGGGGGCCTTCACTGCTTGAAACTCCATTGCTAAATAATACAGCATGTATGTCTTTTTTAATGTTGAATCTATAAGCCTTGCACGCTTTTACTGAGTGAGAACAACTTATGTGTTGCCAGTCAGATAGCACTGTGATGTACGCCTCCACAAGAGTCAAATATTTTTGGAGGCATGCATGTCTGTGTCAGACCATAATGGTTTACCGAATACGGACTTAAAAGTTAATTTGATACGAGTGCAGGCTTACAGATGGATTTTCATACTGGTCGCGAAACACTTGCTCGTGCAAACGTTATCACAAATCCTAAATGACCCTTTGTAATTCTGTGCAATCCGTCGTTTTTTTTTTTTTTTTTTTTTTTTTTTTGTACTCAAACTATAGTCGATTTCGACATTTTTATCAGAATTTAATGGGGAATATTGATATGTATTTTCCTGCGGTAAAGTCAGGCGGCAAAGAAGAGAAAAATTCTTCAAACATTTATTTGAACACTCCAATTAAATCTGATTGTTCCACACTGGATAGTTTTATAAATCTAATTGCTCCACACTCATAGTTTTATCTAATTTTTAATTTCTCTACATCCTGGAATTTTTAGAAAGCATTTCCCTGCATCTGAATGACCTGAACAGCAGATATCATGTAAAACGAATACTTGTTTGTGACATACTTTAGGATAAGAAGTCTTTCCAACTTAGACTGACATACTTTGGGACATTAAATCTTTCCATCTTAGACTACTTGCTAAACAAATGAGTGAAGGAAGCCTTATCAGAAATGCATGAGTTTGTATTCACTTACGTGCAGCTTAACGGTGAATAATTGGATTCCACTGTAAATGGTATTGTAATAAAATTATTGACTATATCAAGCATTTCAAAGAAAGAAAAATATCACATTACAATTTCAGCTATTAAATTCTGATGAATATTTTGACAACGGTTGACACAAATCTGTCACAAGCTTTCCAGAAGATATCGGCTTTCTTTCTGATAAAATTCGGGAGAAAACTTTTCATTAAGATTAAGGTGGGATGATAGCATATTTTTGTTCAAACGTACACTATTTCTAATGTGAAGTTTGGTAATGAATTGTTTGAATTTCATATTTGTAGAAATGGAACAAATTATATACTGATACTATCTACTTCTTTTTCATCATAACTTCGCGTGTATTCTTCACCGTGCAGTCACAATGAAAATGTTACATTTCAAAGCGTGTAGCCTACTAGTTACGTCAATCACAGTAATTTTATTAATTTTCTAGCTTTTATAAATACTTTTTTCCATTTATGAAAGATATTTCTGCAATGTTAATATTATGTTTAAACCAGGCATGCGTCGACATTATTTGCTCTATTAATTGCGGTTTGTAGATTTCAACATTTATGCGGCTAACAATAGGTTTTTTCCTAATAATGTGACAACTCTCATGAAAAGTTAGTCCGGTACTGATTTATGGCTTCGAACAATACTTGAAAATTTTCTTTTTCACTGAAGCGGGAAAGAGCATTTTATTTTGTTAAAGGAAGAGTCAGAGTAAAGTGATTGTGTGAACTTCTTGGCAAGTCATTACTACCGCTTGGAGATGGTTTCTACGTCAGCAAAATAATTTGTTACTTAAGGAAGCGCATCAAAGTGCGAAATTCATTCATATTCAAAACTAATGAATTAAGAGCAAAACTTCTTGACTTACGGGTGATCGAGTTAGTTGCTTCTACTTCAAAACTACACTTCAGTGGCATTGTTTCATTGTTTAGACGCAACTAAAAATCCGTCCTGATGTTGATCGTAATCATATAAAACGTGAAGAACCGAAACACAAGATTACGTGTTTAGAAAAGTACAATACCCTGGGCAGTAGTGCCAAATCTTTGCCACATGTAAAGAATCGAAGAAAATTCTTGCGTTCATTTAGTAAATTCAGATAACATCATTTACTCTTATCAAAGATGAGTAATTGTTATTGTCTCTGTGGGTGCAAATAAATCTTCATGGTATTTTCGGATCCAGAGGAAATGTTGAAGAGTTCCGCTCAAAATACTTATTTCATTAGCAGATATCTGGACAGAAATTCGTACCTCCGTAGCAGCTCTCGAAGTTATTTTTTATAACGACATTCCTCGACTGCATTTTAAAACAAAATTTACCTTACTTACAAAACCATAAACACTCAAGTGCATTTATTACCTTCGTTATTTTGTTTCATATCTTCGTTTGTCTTTTCATCCTTTCATGCCAATAGCCCAGGATGATAGAGAAACGGATTTCAAAAAATTTAATAAGCATGTTGTTCTGAAAATTCTAACAAATCCATTGGTTTTCTAATTGTTTGAGCAGAAATGCCTCAAAATTATTTCCTTATGAGTTTCTGTTTTTTTAATTTTCCATTTCCTTTTCTTCTGCGACCTTATAACTGCACATGCGGAACACCGCAAAGGATTTTAGTATCATTTCTTACAGTTTCACGCGTTTTTAGATTCATCCAGAGATATCACATCTACAAAAGATAAGCAAGTAGAGTACGTAACTTTCGCGAAATCACTTTTTTTTTTGTTTGAGAGTTTAACGCCTAGCGTAGGCAACTCCGTGTCTTCCCGTTACGCCTTTCCTTGTGTGCCTTCCCCGTTCTGCCTTATATTGGGGTCATTAGCGGTTGTAAGTGGGGAGACTAAATTTCAGACCGAGAGCAGATCCTTTTTTTTTTTTTTTTTTTTTTTTCGTTTTCTCGCTGTCTTTTACTGCGGGCATAAAACGGGGGAAACGTTACCTGCTTGAAAGAAGTGTACCTTTTCAGGGGTTTCTGTAAGAGCAGTTAGCGGCGTGCCAAATCTGTGGAAGGATTGATCCCGCTCATGCGCTCTGAGTGTTATTCCGATTTCAGATATTTTCAGCACATTCCATCGATATGGACCATTTTTCCCATCTAGTTTTTAAGTAAAAGTTGGTCCCCACTGGGTCCAACTTTGGGGGAACAAACTAAAATTTCGTCGGAATTGAAGGCTTTTGTATGCGTATTATCGTGAGTAAGTTTCGAAAAACAAACCTGAAACCAGATGAAAATTTTCATAAGAAAATGACAAATTTCCGGGAAAAGCGTGTAATCGAAAAACGTATTTTAAAGTACCCAAGCATTGCTTTTTCTTAGTTTTCAAAATAGTTAGACATATTACATGGTGGGTTCAAAAAACTTCCGAATTGGCTGCAACATGGCGTGTTAGTAAATAAGTCTTTCCATTAGGCCTATATGCTGTTATATTTGAATCTTCTATTAATCAACCTTCTCCTGAATAAACTGATTGGGTAACGTTCTGTACTCAAATCTTCCTGGATTGATTATTTTGTTTTCATTTTTATTTTTAGGTAACAGTAATTGGTAATGTATCTGTATTGCAGCAAATAATGAGCTGTAGTGAAACTGGTTGAGTTTGGGAACTTATTGGATTATTTCTCTCCTGGATGCTTCTACACCTGGGATAGCAACATCTGGTGTCTTTTCTCCTGCCTCTCCTGTTGAGGATGCAACGCGTAGCTCTGCACAACGCGTCGTGCAGATCTACGGGTTGCGAAGTCGAAATCATACACCGGTGCAAAGAAGCAAATCTCCAACGTCGGACGCTCATTCTCCCTCTTGCGTTACTATTTTCTTGTGCTGAGGATCAACCTTGTCTTCCTACTAAGACATGCTAGTTCCAGATCTCTTCATGCAGACCCTTCTCGTTTTCAAATTCGATATCTCTGATGACTCTTGTCCACTATGCCCAATATTGCTGGTCCATTTGACTTTGAAACTTTTTGTAAAATATTTAACCCAAAAGAGGATGCCTTTGTTTTCACTGGCATCCAGTCTCTGGTTGAGCTATTCCGCAGATTGCCGATATAATTGGGTATACAACTGGCCAGAGTCGGCTGGACCATAGGAGAAATCGAGGTGTTCGCCCCGGGCCTCGCGCCTTTAAGGGGCCCCGGAATTTAAGAAAAAACAATTTAGTTAGAATGTTTTACAATTATTATTTTTTGTGTGTAAGTTTTCGGGTGCGATGCCCTTAAAAATACATTTCTTCTTTTTTTAAGTTTTTTTGTTTGTTTGTTTCCAATCCCCCAGTTTTTGAATAGGTTATCGCCCTTCGCCGTACAAATACGGAGATCTGTAGATTTCAAGTGATTATTGTAACGACCTTAATATTTTCCGAATTCATGAAATCGCAAATTTAATTTCATCATTTTGTGGCCCTTGCTTTTATATATTTAACAATTTGCGTGCAAACCAGATAATTCAATTTAAATAAAATAAAAAAGAAGAATATAAAAGTTTGTTTCGGGCTACACATGGAGGCCATTTATTCAGTGACTTTAAAAACATTACTAGAAATTTAAAAAAAAATCATATGAGCGCATATAAAAGTTTAAAAAGTCACTAATTTGTCAGTTACTCCCTTTTGCATTAAAAATCAATCACTAAAACATGTATCAGGAGAAAAAAACTATTTATACGAATTTATTATTTATTATTTCTAAACTAAAATGTTCGCAATCCAAACATTTTCGCTACGCACGTAGCTTTTTGCCATTTTGTGAAGCAGTTTTTATACAATAAGTAAAATACAACCTCAACCCCATCTCCTCGAAAAGAAAATCGTAGATTTTAACAGTTTTTACTCTCTCCCTCTCTCTCTCTCTCTCTCTCGGAGCTTTCATTGCATATTCTGGTTTGTTTCTTGAGCTTAAAGCAAATGCTTCTTTGAGATAAACATTTTGTCTTTACGATAGTTTTCGTTTCGAAGTACTACAAAGGTGAAGCATATGTCAAAAAGAAAAAGTTACAAAGATAAATTCCGTCGGTGTACCTTAATCGGTAAAGCATTCAGGTCCGGAGCAGAATGATGCGAATTCGTCGCCGTCACAGGCAGATTTGTGGGTTTCACATACTGTGTATTCTTTGCGGACATCTTCACATAACGACTTTATTAAAATATGAGATTTATTTCCTAGTGCAAGCAATGAAATTTTGTTTTGGGGCCTTACAATGAAATTTCGCCCCGGGCCCCGCAAAAACTCCATCCGGTCCTGCAACTGGCTCTGTACTCAGATGTCTATGGATGCAGGATTAAACCAGCTCTGGGTTGTTACAAGGCTCGGATCAAATCTTAGCAACGTTATGCAGAATCTTTGCTACTAGATTCTCCCAATGATACATAATATAATTCTTACGGCCATTAATTGCAGGGTATTTGTTGTCCCCTATGAGCGCTCTAATTTATGAAAGCACCTGAGATTTTTTTCAAGATTTGTTCTTCCTTAAGAAACCCCTGTTTCTACTTCTCCCTTTCACTAGTGGCGGCTTTGGCCGTATCAATTTTTCATTGCTTTGCGCTAAGGCCTCAATCTGGTGTTTCCGTTGGCGTTGTGTTCGTATTTTCTTGTTCATTACTGGGATCAAGGAGGTTTCTCGTGAAACGGGCAACTTCCTTTATCTTAAATTTACACTCTTCTCTACCATATATCATGCTCTTAATGTTCATGTTATGTTTCTCCTGTGAATTCTATTGCAATACCATTGCTTTCCCGTTTATTACATATCACATATACAAAAGATAAGGAAGGCTGAGAACTTAGCTTTCGCGAAATCGCTTTTTTTATTATTTGGTATTTTAACGATCACAGTGAGCAACTCGATGGGCTGTAAGCAGTCACCCGTCCCTAATTTAAGGCCACTGGTTCCAGAAAAGGGAGAGAGACGTGAGATAGCGTGTGTGTATACAGATGTCCAATGTTATCTACTTAACGATTAGGAACACCACTGTTCTGATCAAATATAGTTTAAAAATTGTCAGCCTTTGTATCAAATTCACCTGCTGATCATACCAGTCTAGTCTCAAAATGATGCTACCTGTAGCCATCTGTTTGAATATTTCGCTCAAAAGTTTCCTGCTAGCGAGCACAACTGTTCTGATCTTAGAGTTCTTAGACTATGTAAAGCAGATTGGGGTTTTTATTCTGCCACCGCTGTTCCAAATGTTTTACAAGAACGTTTTCCGAGACCATGTTGCCACCCCAGTGGCGCAATGGTCTAAGCTCTAGCTTCTGACCATTCTCCCGGGATGGTGTCCGGGTTCGAGTCTACGTGAGGCGTGGATGTTGTGCTTGCCTTACGACATTGGCTCCCTCCCTTCTCTGGAACCAGTGGCCCTAAATTAGGGACGAACGACTGCTTTTAGTCCATTGAGTTTCTCATGCTGGTCATTAAACCTCCAATCAAAAACTAAAAAAAGAAAAAACCACTGGTCTGCTGACTTCAGACCATTCGCCCGAGATGGTGTCCGGGTTCAAATCTAGGTGAGGCATTGATGTTGTGTTTTTCTTAAGGCATAGGCTTCCTCCCTTCCCTGGAACCAGTGGCCCTGAATATGGGACGGACCACTGCTTTAAGCCCACTGAGTTTCTCACGGTGATCGTTAAACACCCAACCAAAAATTAAGAGAAAAAGATCACGTAGATTTGATCGGCTGATTAGCACATGCATTAGTGATGTATGCTACCCCTTAAATTATTATTGATCTCCTTCTCACTAAGAAAGCTTCCAGCTACGAACTTTCTGTGTTGTTTCACCTTAGTGTCCAACTGATCATTTCTTTTTCAGATCTTCATCACCCTCTATTAGACTAGTAAATCATGGCAACATAAATATACCCAGTGAGATTGACTTGGAAAATTTTATGGAATTGGTAAGATGCTTGCTTTTCTTCAAATGATTCATCAATCTCTGTTCAGGAAATTTCATGTACAGTATTTGCTTCAGTGGAGACCTTTATTTCTTTCCCTGTTCCTTTTAAAAGTCTAAAAGCTAACTTTATCTTGTCAATGCTCGCGGCCAGGTCATGGTTCAAATTAAATTCAAAACATGTCTAAGAGTGACTGTTAATAGATTTGAATTAAACGTGTGCTGATGATCATGAACGAGCCTGCAAGGTTCCTAACAAGATAATAGATTCGCATTAGCTAGCGTTACCAGCGCAGAGCACCTGCGCACTAATAAAACTTTATTGCTCAGCATCAAAAGTGTTCTTATAAACACAGTTTTCGATCTCTTGATTTCCTGATATAGATAGACAGAAAGCGTTTCTTATTCGTGAGAGAGAAACGTAAAACTAGATAATGATTAGAAACTGGTTTGGATAAGTAAATGCAGATTTTATCCAATGTCTGTAGCTGCGACTTGTTGGTAGTTGTAGAAAAAGCTGATTTCATAGTTCACGTTTAAATTTAAGAGGAGTGTTTTATATGGTGAGATTAGTAGTGTCCAGAGTATGTGAACAGTTTCTGCGTTAACCGAATCTACAACTTTTGCTCCGATTGTATTACATTGTAGTGGTGTAACTGTATGTCGCATCTCATTGGACGGACCTGCAGGGACTACTAAATTTCTAGATAACATTATCACAGCACCTGTTTTCAATTTCAGTGGGTGACGTAGCAACGCATTTGGTGTTGAACTATAGAAATTCCTCAGGGCGAGCAAGTTGCCCTTCAGCTTGCTATCGATACTGTGGACATTTTTGTAAGTAACCTCATCTCTTGGTATGCACTTCATCATGCGGATATTGACCTCCAGTGATACTGAGAACTACTCAGTTTACACTGAGAACTGCTCTTCCTTTAAGCAGCTGCATGGTGACTGTATTGAAGTCTGTATCATCATACAGTTGTTCCAGTAGATTCTGTGTTCTTTAATAGAATATTTGAGGCAATTTACTTGTTTCCCCGTTCTTTCTTTCACTTACTTCGAAAAACCAATTTGAAAACTCTATTTCAGTATCAAGGGAGTGCATGTTTCGGGTGAGCTCATTATATGAAGTTCAGATTAAAGATGATGTCTCTTCGAACTGCTAACCACAGTTAGATATAGTGAATCTTTCAAGATTAGAGACAAAGACTTAATGAAACACTCTCTCGGTAAGGGGATTTTACCTACCAATGATTCTGTACATTTTGTTAGATTTTTGAGTCTGTCTGCATTCAGTAAGGTGCAACTGGAGTTTCATTGCATACCATTTAATTTGTGTGTAACAGTGCTTTAGCTTCGGGTGTGTTTCTCTTAAATTGCAAGTCAAAGTAACATGTAGAATAAATACTATTTTGGAAAACTAGTGAGCAGTTCTTCCTTCAGGTAATGGAGCATCTTCTATTCCAGTTGAAACTCCAGGAATATCTCGAACTTCTTTTCCTTTGATTGCATGTAATAATGTTGAGTAAACGAATGGTTTTCCTTTACTTGCAGGTTCCTCTAAAAAGAAACATTTCAGTCTATCTTTTTCATTTTAATATATTGAATCTAGAATTTTTTCAACGGTCATTCCGTTCTTCTGGTTAAAGTTTTCTGTATTTGTATAGGGTTTGGCATTCTCTTGTAAAATACTAAATGAATTCGATTTCAAAATAGCTGAAGGTAGGTTTACAACTTGTAGTTTAAGTTTCCTAAGACTCAGACCATATGTCTTGTGTAATTCATCGATTTCTTCATGCATGTGTTGTGTTCAAGTCTCTTCAAAATATCTCCGTACAAAATCTTCATACTCGGGAATTTTTAAGCTAAAATCGACGTTTAGGAACACTTTCCATCACTCCAAATCCACAGATTACCACGAAATATACTTACAGGCAACTCCACATTTGCGTTTGATTCGCTTTGGTTAGCGTATCATGCAACTCAGTAATGGATTTATGTTTCATAACATCGATTCTGATGATCTAATCTGACATGTGCATTACAGTTCATTTAAAGCGTTGGTCATTACTCACACATTTGTTTATTGCTCTACCCGAATCAAATACATGCATTGCCCTATCCTGATTTTTCCATCCGTTCGTGTACAGTGGAGGTACCTTGAGGCAAATATGTCCATGAAAACCGAAAGAGTAATATCTGGTTCCATTCTCGAAAGAAGTGAAAGCTAAAGCAGCGTTGCTTTTATTTATACAGGGTTACCAGATTTAACGTTGAGTCACAGGGTTACCTTATGTAACGTTGGGTTACAGGGCTACCAGATGTAACGTTGGTTTCCCCCACAGTTTATTTGCGTTGTACTTGTTGTATGTAGACGACACGGAGCTATTTCGGGAGACATCTCAGAATCATTTGTTCTTGGGCTGAAAGTTGGGACCCTCAACCCACCCCCTCCCAAAAATCATCCCCTTCACTGTCCCCTAGGAACTCAAAGTATTTCCCGTGTGTGGTGTTTTACTCGAAGAACTGGGGTAGTTTGTTTTTTACCTAGGAGGGATGTCGAAGGGCACTTTCGGGGAGGGGCAAGTTTGGGGTCTAACCGTTCCCTCAAACAATTCAGCCCTCCCGATTTTTTCCTCTGGTGTGCAAAAACTATCGAAATAACTGACAGCTGGGGGAAAAAACAACTTTACATTACCTCTGGAAACCCTGCAATAATAATATTAATAATAAAATGTCAATTATCTCGGAAACAGTTCGTTTCCGGACCTATGTTGACTAAGACTTTTTGGTTTGTTTCTATGAGTACTACTTTTATTTTCATTTATGACCAACATTTCTGAATCACACTGTATGTTGTCGATCATTTTTATTTTCAGTAAACAAAGACATCCTTCTTTGTTGAACAAAGGCATCCTTCTATGTTGAACAAAGGCATCCTTCTATGTTGAACAAAGGCATCCTTCTATGGAAAACGGATAGCCATAAATGGATGTGGCTTGTCGTCAACATAGTCTTCTGCGGTCATAGTCTGAATAAGTAAAAGGGACCTGGAGGTTGCACATATTAACACGCAACAGCGCA
This sequence comes from Macrothele yani, assembly GCA_039090855.1. Lineage (NCBI taxonomy): Eukaryota > Metazoa > Arthropoda > Arachnida > Araneae > Macrothelidae > Macrothele > Macrothele yani. Next base: position 81,615,949 of record CM077002.1, read on the forward strand.
CGCATCACACCGTTTTCATTAGCAGGTAGCACGTCGAACTTGATTGCTGAGGTCTATGACTTCGTGTCGTCTACGCTTCACTCTTCCATCGGTATGTTGTAGTTGAAAACTTGATTCATCCGGCCTAGTTACCCTTTCAAAGTATCACACGGTCCTGGTAATATTTTTTCTCCCACTTCAGTCTCATCATCAGTTGACAAACTGTTAACAAAGGCACTCGATATGACCTCTGGTTGCCGTAGCCTAATCTTGACATCGTACGTCGAATGGGTTTTGCACAAACCTTCATAGGTACCAAGTCGCTGAATGCCAACGTTATCCTCTCCAATGTTGCCAAACGTTATGATACAGGAGATGCAGCGCTTCCCTTGAAAATCCACGGCTAGTTTAATGCCACATTTTACCTGCGTCTGCCAGTTTTACCGCTTTCGATGTAGTGCTAGTGCACACATGCGACTGTCGCACGCGGAAGTCCTGGGTGTCCTGTATTTACGGAGACTGAACACCCCATCATTTTTATTTTCTTGGATTCTAACGACCACCATGAGCAACTCATTAGGCTATAGGTAGTCTCCCGTCCCTGATTTAGGGCCACGAGTTCCAGGAAAAAGAGAGAGCCAGCGCCGTAAGACAAACACGAATCCATGCCTCACCAGGATTCGAACTCGGACCCGTCTCAGACGAATGATCAGAAGCCATCGTTTAGACCACTGCGCCACAGGGCGGCCACTCATCTTCTTTGTAACAATTATCTACCCATGATCAAACTCGCTGGAGTCACCGAGTTTACTCATCATTACAATCTCAGGTACGGTATAGTAGGTAGGTATATGACCTATTTATAGCCCGCTGGAGGTTTTGGCTTGGCGCATTCTTGTTGTGATGTGGAGCAGGTTTGCGGATAGGTGTGGTATGCATAATAAATTGTGCTTTCAGTTTACCTAGATTGCGTTTCCCATTATTTTGGACATTGTTATAGCTTAAGCGAAATAGCTCGCGATACTGAAGCTGTCACTTTTTTTGTTTTCTTTAATTGGAAATTTATTGAACATAAGTTTCCTCTTTCCTTCCTGGAAAGATTCCTGTTAGGAATGGCCGCTAGATTAGACAATGTAAAACGATCTTTTGTTTCAAGCGTTCAAAGCTTCAACAAACAATGGCAGTTACCGTCTGAATCAGGAATCTCAACAATTCTGTCTAGCTTATGAGGACGTAACACAACAAAATGCTTGATATGGGACACTCAATTTGTATATTAAATGCACAGATATCATATAAGGGACTAGATTGGCTGTCTGCTCTGTTGAGCATACGCTTGCGCTTTGACAACAGTGGAGCCACATTGAGCGGGTCAAGATGTTGGAGTGGGGCATATTAAGAAGGGAAATTTGGACTTGGTTATTGCGTAAATCGTGGTAAAAACTTGCTCGGATATAAATCGTACTCTAAGAGACGAAAATATAATTGCGCTTACTTATTTGTCTTTATTCCAATGTTAAAAGAATATATCTGGGAAGGCATTAGTTCGCAAGATAAATTTAAAATTGGTATTGTATGCAAATACTGAAAATAACTGGAAAACAATTTTACGACTGTAATGAGGCAAATATTTAAAATAATGAAAAATCAAGCGATACATTTGATATCAATAAGTTGCTATTAAATCCAGAAAACTATTGATTTAAACCCGAAAAACAATGGCTTCCACGTACTTTACATAGGAAAGTTGAAATGATGTTCATCGTTTTCCTTGCTAGCGGTTACCTGTGCCATTCTGGTTTGTTTATAATTTTGCTCAAAAATATTAATTTTATTAAAGATTTCGATTCTTTGTTATTCACTAAGGAAATTTCAGTTTTTAACATTTTAAATTATTTATTAGGACAAGCATGCAACCAAAGGACGCATTGAATGCTAAGCATTCAGTAACAAAAAATCTCAAAATTGTATTATGTCTCAACAAATAAAAAACAGTGTGATTTTTTTCTTATACAGCACATGACAGAATGCAGTTTCTATTGAATTTAAGCCCTGACCGAATCTGAAATGCTGCAATATTTTGCAAGAGCCTTGACTTTGTAGTTTGCGCTGTGGAATATTATTGTTTTTTTCACTTCAATTGTATGACTTCCACCGTTAAATGTGTACTGACTGCTTAGAATATTAATATAAATAACAAATCACAGTACCAAACTCATATTCCGTTGACTTAATGCAAAGTACTCTTGCTTAAATGGAGAGCGATGACCCGCTGAAAATGGCGCCTACATTGTCACGCCTCAAGAGCTGGGTGTCCGATCTAGCTTCTTGCATATGATATCTGTGATTAAATGTCATTAATACATGGTGCGACAATTAAGTAATGAGAGGAATAATTTTTTAAGATGGAAAAGTAGGAAAACTTACGTGAATATATTTTATTGTAAGTACATTCTGACTGCGTTAATACAAGAAGTGGCACGATCAACCAACGAAAGGCCGCCCCGGTTGCGCAGTGGTCTAAGCGATGGCCTCTGATCATTCGTTCGGAAGGGATCCGGGTTCGAATCCCAGTGAATCATGGATGTTGTGTTTGTCTTACGGCACTGGCTCTCTCCCTTCCCTGTAACCAATGGCTCTAAATTAGTAACGGGCGACTGTTTATACCCATTGAGTTGCTCACGGTGCTCGATAAACCTCCAATACAAAAAAACAAAAAAAACACCCAACGAAGGAAAAGACTTGAAGAGATCATCTTTTTGTATGGAGTGAACAGCTGATGTCACAGTTCTTTTTATATCTTCAACATCTTGAAAAACTTTTCCTTTTAATGGCAGCTTCAATTTAGGGAATATATACTAGTCACACGGTGACAAATCTGGAGAACAGGGTGTATGGTTGAGTACACACTTGCTTTCGTGCCAGAAACTGATGTACACTCTGTGCGCTGGTGCGTTATCGTGAAAAAAAGAATCATTGCCCGTTTTTGTACTGAGGCCTGACACGAACAAAAATCGTTCCAAACTGGATGAAATTCCACTTTTCCACAATCGTTCCAAACTGGATAAAATTCCACTTTTCCTCAATCGTTCCAAACTGGATGAAATTCCACTTTTCCATAATCGTTCCAAAATGGATGAAATTCCACTTTTCTACAATCGTTCCAAACTGGATGAAATTCCACTTTTCCACAATCGTTCCAAACTGGATGAAATTCCACTTTTCCTCAATCGTTCCGAACTGGATGAAATTCCACTTTTCCACAATTGTTCTAAACTGGATGAAATTCCACTTTTCCACAATCGTTCCAAACTGGATGAAATTCCACTTTTCCTCAATCGTTCCAAACTGCATGAAATTCCACTTTTCCATAATCGTTCCAAACTGCATGAAATTCCACTTTTCCACAGTTGTTCTAAACGGGATGTGTAAGCATTGCCCGACAGTTGTACCTTCAGGAACGAACTCGTGATGCAGAATTCTCTTGCTATCGTAAAACACACAAGCATTGTTTTGATTGTGGACTTCTGCAACCTGATCTTCTTTCCTTCGGGTGACTGTGGCGACTTCCTCTGAGTACTCAGACGCTTTGTTTCAGGATCGTATTGAAAACAACATGCCTCGTCACCTGCTACAATGCTTTGGAGAAAATTTTGCATTATTTCTACCGTCTCCAGGATGTCTTTTCCGTACTCCACTCGTGCCTGCTTCTGGTCGTCTGACAAAGCATATGGAACACAATGAACACACACCCTCCTCCACATCTTGCAGTAAAATTTGATGAGTCGTCTCCGTATTAAAACCGAGATGACATGCCAGTGTCCTTAAGGTCACACAACGATCACTTTTTATCCTTTCGCGAACTTTCTCAATGAGTTCACGTGCGCACTGAAATCGGGTGCCTGGGCCTTTCGTCATTTTCCATATCTACTCGCGCATCCTTGAAACGTGTACACCATCTGAATATTTGTGCACGAGATAGGCAATTATCCCCATACACATCACGAAAAAATTCAACTGTCTCAGATGCAGTTTTACCGATTTTCAAACAGAACCGAATTTTCGCTCTCTGTTCCATGACAGAGCAGTGGCAATGTTCTTCCACAAAATGACGTCAAGCACAGCATAAATAATCATCTGCGCAATTCTAGCAAAAACGTTGTTGCCATCGCATAGCTTATAAATGGCTCATAAAAAAACCATGCCTTCCCGACCAGTGTGTTTTAAAGAATATTAGCACCATTACTTATATGCCGCACTCTGTATACATGGGGTTATAGTGTTTTAATTTACTTATTTCTCAATGAAACGCCTTCAATCAAACTGTTCACTTAATTACCTTAACATAACGGTCCAATCATTGAAATGCTAAATAAAAGTGAACGGACATTTTTATTCCAACCGCTGCAGTAGATGCACAGCTTTGAAGACACTGTACGTTGCAAAAAGCACACAACATCACATAAAAGAACACCAACACATAACCATGCCTTCACGAACTTGATTGGTGAAAACAAGGTGACTTTTAACTAATACGAGCATTAATACAACTGGTAAAGAGAACATCAACAACAAATACAACAACATTAATACAACTGGTACAGAACTAATAACATCGTGACGCTCAAATAAACAACCAGATTAACTTTTACAATAACTGACCACGTATCATCTCTTCTCACACGCACAGTGCTGCATGATTTTATCTATCGCTTTAAACTTTGACCCGCTCAGAGTATTGCCACACAGCAAGAAACTTTTGGGGAATTCAAATATGACGTTAAGTTTAGAAAGTTTAACTGAGAAAAACAAAATTTTTCTCGGTTACACTTTCTAAGACGTAGAAACAGAAAGTTAAAACAGATTACGTAGGTCGCATAGTATCTGCGGATTTGATAAATATTTATCCCTATCATTCCAGATGCAACTGTCGAGGGTAATGGGAAAGGGAAATTTTGCCGTTTACTTGGGAGAATTAATAACAGAACTACTTGGTCAGATAGGTGAGAACAGCAGAAAAGCAAAGGTTTCAGCCAATAATTTTTGGAAATGGACCAGAAGCGGCGAGCTGCGACCACATGCTTTTGGGCAGCATAGAAGTTGTTTAGATTTACTCATATCAAATTCGACTTTTGTTTTGCCCATCAATTACTTTCACTGACTTAGATTTCAGTATCAGCTGATTTTGATTCAAATATAGATATCTGATCGAGAAAGACGCTGGGTTTGTGAACCACAGTCTCGTAAGATCTCTTTGAAAAATATTTTTGTCTTAAGCCATGGTAGAAACGTCAGAGAAGGAAATGAAAACCTATATTCTAGCAATTCGGTTACTTTCTGTGAATATGTAGATGCATTAGTGAGAAAAAAGCATACCCTTGTCAATGAAACACTTACACGTGCTGAAATCGGACAGTGATATGTGTTTTGGCTTTTGAACGGTAGTAATTACCATACAAAAAACTTCTTCAAAAAGAAGAGTTCAAAAGTGTTATTTCAAGGATGTCTGAGAACATCACTATTTTCATAAATGAAAATTAATGAAACGAAGCTGGGGAATTGCGACAAAGCTTCTTTTTACCAAACGTAACACTTACTGGAATTATAAAACATTCAAACATTGTATAACAATTTCCTTTGCATATAGTTTTATTTAAAATCTATAATCACTTAGTCTTTGATGGTTAATTACGAACATGAAATTTCTGAACGGTTGAAGTTAGTTATATCTTTACTCAGAGATGTACGGACTGCATTATTATAATAATGTCAAAAATCATTTTTCCTCCATTAAACTTGTACAGAAACTGTTCGGACTGCTTCTTACGTGTTCATAGTAGTTTCTTCTTAGAGCATGTCAGTGAAAATTGGTCTAGTGCTTCGTACGCAAAGTGAAGAGTAAAGCAGAATAAAATTTCGAAAGAGTTTTCGTCTGAATAATATTTAATGGAGTTCTCCAAAGAAAGATATTTTAGGAATATTACTGTGAATTTCTCTAAAACTAAGTCTCCGGGTAATAACCGTCTCCTCAAGATGATAGTTGTTTTACTTTTTTTTTTTTTTGACAAATTAGACCGCATGCTTGTACTAGATGCGAATTTCTTTTCCGTAAATAGGCAAATCGATTTGTTGCCAATCTATTCAGTCGTGAAATCTTATCACCTGTGTTTGCATAAACTCACATCTCCTTCCCGACAAAATTATTTTTCCTTTATGCGAACAACCGCTTCATTATCGAATTTTTATTAAAGCGACGAAACACTTTCCGGTATTTAAGAAAGAAAAAAGAGCATCAACGGCTTTGGGAGCCATAGCAGGTGGAGCTAAGGCGTTGATAAAATTGAGTAACGAACCTGTTTTGTAGAGGAAATTGAAATGCGTTACAAAAAATGTTTGAACATTTTCCCTACCAAAATGGGAAAATCAGTTATTCAGTAATAAAGTTGGACCTATTTGCCTTTTAAATTTGATATATTTTGGGATTATGCATTCTTGTATTGAAATTCACTCCGAAAATAGTGTCGTAATGCTTTTCCTTATTTGTTTGTTTTTTTAGTCTGCTTACTAAGTTGAGTTTCTGCTTGCATACGCTTAAACGCATTCAACCGCACGGGAGAATTCAGGAAACAATTTACAAGGCCATTACTATACCGCTTCAGGAAAATCACATTTTTCTCTTCCGTTTAAACACGGTATTCCTGAATCTTTCAAGAAAAGCAGCAAAGTGCATTTGAAGAAATGCTGAAGAATCTGAAATTCCACTTCCTCTTCATATCAGAGTTCAATCTGTCTTAGAATGTGCCAATATCCCAAAATAGAAATTTTGCTGTTAGATGAACTGACAACTGCTGGATATACACGAATGCATGTGCAAAGAAAGGTAATAAACAATTCTGAATAAAATGAACAAAATCCACAACTACAGAATTTGAAGATTTATCTGCAATTAAAAACCAAACTAAGAAAGCCAGAAAGGAAAAGGAAAACATTCGATTAAATACAATGTACGTAAAATTTTACGAGATCTACATGAAGAAAAACGAAAGCAGCCTTCCTCCTTTCTATAAGAATTAAAATGAATAAAACATGATCTTGAAAATATTCATATGATACATGATATCGTTCACAGGTGGCAAAACCTGGTAGTCTTGATACACGAAACTGCACGACTGTGTACTTGACAATGTTTTCGCTAATCAACGTTCAAAACCTACGTAAAATTTCTTTCTACCTTGCGTGTCACGGCTTCGTTATTCGGTAAGTTCAGAGTCGATATCCTGCACCCAATTTTGAGCTGCTGGCTCGAAGTATCACTCCTTTAAAAGCTTTCATTCAACACATTCTGTCCGTGGCAGCATCAAAAAGGCAATTAAATTTCACATAATAATAGTAGTAATAATAATTAAATGACCGGAAATGTGACAAGCGTCCTTCTTCGTTATTTGTCATTTGAATTTTACATCGGAAGGTTGGAAGTCGCATATCGTCATCAACCATTCTGAATCCACTGCTGAATGAAAAACACCTGAAGACTCGTAAGTAACTGCTTTCAGCCGTTCTGTTCCAAGTGACGCCGGCATGCTTCCGAATTTCATCCACCCATCTTTTTTACAGTGCCTTTTTTTGAGAAGAGGGTGTGTTTTCTAGTCCCTTGGTATATAGTCTAGTATTTCAGCTGTCCAATGGTAGTCAGTTCTTTCAGCAACATGTACAACCAACTGCCATTTCAGGGTCTTTATTTGAATCACGAGGACATCAACTCTAATTATTTCCCTGATCCATGAGTTCCTTTTCTTATCTTTCTTGGTTAGGTGAAACATGTTTTCTCCATCCATACCTACGGTGACTCTTGGCGCTTTCTGTCTTCATGTCGCACTGACCTTTTCCTTGGCGAGGCACTTTCCAGCAACCGGAAATCATTGCAGGGCGGGACTCAACTCGCTGGATGATCTGGCTGGTAAGTGTGAGATAGCATTTTCTGTAATATTACTGGTATAAATATACAGCTTATTTATGTGTAAAATCGTATATCTGTTTGACTTGTGTATGCTGCAATATATATAACATCATCATCATCATTGTCAACCATTATCAATCCACTGCTGGACGAAGGTCTCCCCAAGTTTCCTCCACAACGGTCTGTCCTGTGCCAGTCTCCTCCATGTCACCATTGCATACTTTCGAATTTCATCCACCCATCTCCCATGTGGTCTTCTTCTGGGTCTTTTCCTGTCCCTTGGAATCCAATCTAAAATTTCGGCTGTCCATCGATGATCTGTTCCTCTGGCAGTATGTCCAGCCCATTGCCATTTCAGGGATTTAACTCTGATCATGATGTCTTCCACTCTTGTCATTTTTCGGATCCACGAGTTCCTCTTCTTATCTCTCCTGGTTACACCAAGTATGCACCTCTCCATGCTTCTTTGAGTTGTCTGCAGCCTTTGTATGTCTCTTTTAGTTAAGGTCCACGTCTCTGCACCATACGTAAGCACTGGAAAAATGCATTGATCAAACACTTTTCTTTTAAGACATAATGGCATATTGCTCTTGAAAATTATGCTGTTTCTTCCAAAACCTCTCCAGGCAAGTTTTGTACGCCGATTAATTTCTTCATCAATGTGACCCTCACTTGATATCTGCTGTCCAAGATAAACGTACGTGTCTGTTATCTCCAGCTTTTCTCCATCAATCGATAAATCTTCATTTCTTGTAAAAGCATTGAACATCACTTTTGTCTTCTGAAAGTTCATTTTTAATCCCACTTCTTTAGTCTTGTCAGCAAGTTCCTGGATCATACTCTGCAGCTCTGATGGGGTAGTTGCAAAAATGACTACGTCATCAGCAAAACGAAGGTGGGTTAGATAATCTCCATTAATCTTTATCCCCTTGTTTTCCCAGCTCAGTGACTGAAAAACACCCTCCAATGTGGCATTCAAGAGCTTCGGAGATATGGTGTCACCTTGTCTCACTCCCTTTCCGATTTTTATGTTTGTTGTATTTTCAAACAGCCGAATCTTTGCACTTGCATTTTCATAGATGTTATTAATAATATTAATGTATGCATCTTCAATACCACAGGTTTTCAGAGCCATTGTAACTGCTGATGGTTTCACCGAATCAAAGGCTTTTTCATAATCGATAAAAGCCATGCACAATGGAAGTTCATATTTCCTCGCTCTTTCAATTAGTTCTCTCAGCACATGGATATGATCTATTGTGCTGTAGCCACTCCTGAATCCAGTTTGTTCTCTCGGTTGAGCCATGTCCAGTGTTACCTTCAAGCGGTGTGAAAGAACTTTAGTGAAGATTTTATAAACTACTGATAGGAGGCTGATAGGTCTGTAGTTTCCGAGATCCTCAATGTCACCTTTCTTATGTAGCAGGATCATTGTAGCAGTGTTCCAATCCTCAGGAATCTTTCCTTCATTAAGGCATCGAGTGAAAATTTGGGCGAGTACTGTTTCGATTTCTCCACTTGCTTCTTGTATGATGTCTACAGTAATTCCATCTTCTCCTGGAGCTTTTCCCCGCTTCATGTTCTTGATTGCATGTGCAACTTCTGCTGGAAGGACTGGAGGAACTCTGGTACTGGTATCTTTCATGATGTCTGGAGTGCATGTATCATCCCTTTCATATAATTTGGAGTAGAAATCTTTCACTCTTGTCAAAATTTCGCCTCTATTTCTTGTTACAGAACCATCTTCTTTTCTCAGTGCCATAATCTGTTTTCTTCCCTTACTGAGATGTCCCTTTGCTATCTTTAGGCTTTGGTTGTTTTCAATTGCTTTCCTCACTAGTTCACAGTTGAATTTTCTTACGTTTTCGGTGATACTTTTTCGTACTGTCTTGCATAGCTCTATATATTCCACTTTGGAAGTCACATCTTCTTTAGTTGTCCTCATCTCTCTTCTTTTTTGCATCAACATTTTCGTTTTTCCTGATAATTTATTTACATGCAACTTGTTCTTAGACCCAGCTAATTTTGTTGCTGTTTCCATAAGAGCTTTGGTTACTTTTCTGTTAACTTCAGAGATGTCCACTTCTTCCGATGTTAGGCCTTCTAAAGCAGAGAACCTGTTCTTCAGTTCCAACTTGAAGGTATTATGGTGTTTTTTAAGGTTGGTTATGTCAATACATTCTGTTTGTCTTATGAGCTTGGCACGTTCACGTTTAGTGTTGAGGTGCATCTTACATCTCACCAATCTATGGTCACTACCTGTGTTGAACTTGTTTAGCACACTGCAGTCTTCTATGACGAATTTTTTGTTACACATAATAAAATCAATTTCACTTGTCGTCCCATTTGGATGTCTCCATGTCCATTTCCTGTGTGGCTTTTTCTTGAAGAAGGAGTTCAAGATGAAAAACCCTTCTGCCTCTGCAAACTCAACGAGAGTATTTCCACGCTGGTTTCTGTTGCCGTCACCGAATTTACCTACTGCAGTTTCATTCTGTTGCCGTTTCCCTATTTTTGCATTGAAATCTCCCATAATTATCTTCAAGTGCTGCTTACCTTTATTATTTAGATGACAAATTTCCTCATAAAATTCTTCAATTTCTTCTTCAGGATGACTTGTGGTGGGTGCATAAGTTTGAATAATCTGAGCCTGGTATCTTTTCGAGAGTTGGATAACAAGCCGTGCAGCTCTGTCAGAGGAACTTTCAACTTCTACAACTTTATCCTTCAGTTTCTTGTTTATTATAAATCCAACACCACTAGTTCTGCCAGTATCTGTCCCACGATAGTAGAAGAGATGTCCACTTTTCAGTTCGATGAGATCTTCTCCTTTTCTCCTTACCTCACTTAGCCCCACGATGTCCCACTTGATCCTTTGTAGTTCCTCTTCCAATTCAAGAAGCCTTGAATCAGAAGATAGGGAGCGTCCATTGTACGTTGCCAAGGTCAGCATCAGATGGCAGCCTAGTCCGGTCCTCCGGGGATTCTTAGCACCCTCTGCCTTCATGTCGCACTGGCCGCTGCCTTGGCCAGGTACATTCCAGCTGCCGGAGACTGAGGGCCAAGATTTAAGTTGTGGAGTCATTTTGGAGGGGTTTGGCCATAACTCACCACGCTGGCCAAGCGGGTTGGTTAGTGTGGGATAGAATTTCCTCTAATCCCGATGGTATAGTTATACCGCTATTGGCGGTCGTCAGAGCCCCTTTAGTAGGAACAGGATGCACCACGAGAAGGCGGGGTTGACATTTGTCAAGGAGAGGCTGTGATGTTACGCATCACCTGACCTTACATCCCATATATATATATATATATATATATATATATATATATATATATATATATATATATATATATATATATATATCATCATGATGATGATGATGATGATATATATATATATATATATATATATATATATATATATATATATATATATATATAAGTGGGATTAAAAATGAACTTTCAGAAGACAAAAGTGATGTTCAATGCTTTTACAAGAAATGAAGATTTATCGATTGATGGAGAAAAGCTGGAGATAACAGACGCTGACGTTGATCTTGGACAGCAGATATCATTTGAGGGTCACATTGATGAAGAAATTAATCGTCGTACAAAACTTGCCTGGAGAGCTTTTGGAAGAAACAGCATAATTTTCAAGAGCAATATGCCATTATGTCTTAAAAGAAAAGTGTTTGATCAATGCATCCTTCCAGTGCTTACGTATGGTGCAGAGACGTGAACCTTAACTGAAAGAGACATACAAAGGCTGCAGACAACTCAAAGCAGCATGGAGAGGTGCATGCTTGGTGTAACCAGGAGAGATAAGAAGAGGAACTCGTGGATCCGAAAAATGACAAGAATGGAAGACATCATGATCAGAGTTAAATCCCTGAAACGGCAATGGGCTGGACATACTGCCAGAAGGACAGACCATCGATGGACAGCCGAAATTTTTGATTGCATTTCAAGGGACAGGAAAAGACCTAGAAGAAGACCACATGGGAGATGGGTGGATGAAATTCAAAAGTATGCGGGAGTGACATGGAGGAGACTGGCACAAGACAGACCGTTGTGGAGGAAACTCGGGGAGACCTTCATCCAGCAGTGGATTGATAATGGCTCACAATGATGATGATATAAAGGAAGCTGTTTTTAACTTTAGCAGAAAAATAGGAAGATATGTGAAGGTGAGCTGCACACGATTTAGCTTCCGTAATGAATCAGTCGTGAAGAAGTCATACCGCTAGTATTCCATTCGAATTCAAATTTTCTTCGAAATTGTTTCCCTGCGCAGGTACACACTTTTGCCGACGACCATAAAGCTGTTCGAAGTATTTCTGGAACCCATTCTTTGAAATTTCTTTTAGTGCCTTTTGTCTCGTTTTCGATGATGTTCTCAGCACTCGTGAATCGTCGCCTTTTCCGGCAGATTTCAATCGCGAAAACAAGTAAAAATTGGGTGGCGCCAAGTGATAAGAACATGGTGGATGCTGCAGTGACGTCACATGTGCTTTGCAAAATACTTTTTGTCTATTAGGGGTCGATGTGCAGGCGCATTCTGATGAAAAGAAACAAACTGTTTGTTGTCATTTTTCCGGATATTTCCTTCGGGTTGCATCCCTGAGGCAATGGACGATATCGACATACATTGCATTATTCACAGTCCTCTCTTCTGGAATAAATTCAGAGTGTTCTTTTGCCCTGAGAGTTAGAGAAAACTTTCACTTCGATTACTGTTTTGTCCAAATGGGATTTCTGTTTTCATGAGTACGATGATGTCGATTTCCATTCACAAAATTGACCTTTCGTCTATGGACCGTAAAAAAATACCATGTCTTGTCTTTTTGTGACTATGTGGCTTCAAGAATTTTCGTCTTGGTTAGCCATAGTTATTAAGACTCTGGCTAAGGTCATTCGTGTTTCATGTTGTTCAGAAGTCAAAATTTTTTGAATTAAGTGTTGACAAACGTAATGCATGTTCAAATCATTGTGGCGAGAATGCTTGGACACTTCAACTGATTTCTTCACCTCCGACGCTATTTCCTACAGTTGTAGTTCGGTCAGGCTGGACAATGTTGCGTACGCGCTAAATCTTTTCGGCAGTTGAAAGGATACACGGGCGCCTGCAATGCGGATCACCATCATGATCATCGACACTCACACGACCAACACGGTTATGCTTATTCCACATGTAAACTTGCGATTTCGTCATTTCTATTTCACCGTATACTTGCTGAAGCATGGTTAATATATATGACGGATAGTTTGAAGCAAAATACAAATTTTTATGTTTGCACATTGCTCAATTGCCTACATTTTCACTTGCGACGTTAATAAGTGCACGGTAAACAAAGAAACTACTGGTGCTCCACACACATAGAAAATATGGTGGCGCCACTTGCTGTCAGATGATGCCATGGGTGTTGCCAACCATGATAATTCTTCGTTCTCACAATTGGGGATGATTCCTGATATATATATTATATATGCAGTCAAAACGTCAAATCAGAAATCCGAACAAACTCCCCTCCTCTTTTTTTTTTTTTTTTTTTTTTGGTGTTATGGTGGAATGTTTAAGTACAGTCCCTTCATTTTAACTTGGCATTTGATGATAATGGAATCGCCTAATTTTGGGGGTGCAAGCATTTTGGGAGCGACGTGTCGAAGGTGGAGGTGACTTCTTATACTCAGAGACAAAAGAGAAAAATTTCCCCCTGTCACTTGTTCCTTGCAGGGCTAAGATTTTAGGACCCATTACCACGGCAGTACCAGCCCTTAGTACTGTTGAGTTTTCCACAAAACTTCATCTTAAGGACTGTTGCTATATGTTAGCTAAGGCATGGCAATCAATCACACAGCAAAAATTTTAAAAATGCTTGGAAAAAAATTATGGCCTATGGAAGAAACTGTTGAAGGAGGTGTGTTAAGTCGAGATGAAGACGATTGGAATGAAATATTCCATTTATTCAAATCAGTTTCTGGGATTAAAGAATGTGATGAAAGTGATGCAAAGGAGTGGATATAAAACGATACTGATGACAAGGGATATCTAGGAAATGATGCAGCAAAAAATTAGTGATTTTTTTATCTAAAAAGAAAACAAAATTACAAGAACTTTTTTCACGGTAAACAAAGAAACTACTGGTGCTCCACACACATAGAAAATATGGTGGCGCCACTTGCTGTCAGATGATGCCATGGGTGTTGCCAACCATGATGATTCTTCTTTCTCACAATTGGGGATGATTCCTGATATATATATTATATATGCAGTCAAAACGTCAAATCAGAAATCCGAACAAACTCCCCTCCTCTTTTTTTTTTTTTTTTTTTTTTTTGGTGTGGTGGTGGAATGTTTAAGTACAGTCCCTTCATTTTAACTTGGCATTTGATGATAATGGAATCGCCTAATTTTGGGGGTGCAAGCATTTTGGGGGCGACGTGTCGAAGGTGGAGGTGACTTCTTATACTCAGAGACAAAAGAGAAAAATTTCCCCCTGTCACTTGTTCCTTGCAGGGCTAAGATTTTAGGACCCATTACCACGGCAGTACCAGCCCTTAGTACTGTTGAGTTTTCCACAAAACTTCATCTTAAGGACTGTTGCTATATGTTAGCTAAGGCATGGCAATCAATCACACAGCAAAAATTTTAAAAATGCTTGGAAAAAAATTATGGCCTATGGAAGAAACTGTTGAAGGAGGTGTGTTAAGTCGAGATGAAGACGATTGGAATGAAATATTCCATTTATTCAAATCAGTTTCTGGGATTAAAGAATGTGATGAAAGGGATGCAAAGGAGTGGATATAAAACGTTACTGATGACAAGGGATATCTAGGAAATGATGCGGCAAAAAATTAGTGATTTTTTTATCTAAAAAGAAAACAAAATTACAAGAACTTTTTTCACGGTAAACAAAGAAACTACTGGTGCTCCACACACATAGAAAATATGGTGGCGCCACTTGCTGTCAGATGATGCCATGGGTGTTGCCAACCATGATGATTCTTCGTTCTCACAATTGGGGATGATTCCTGATATATATATTATATATGCAGTCAAAACGTCAAATCAGAAATCCGAACAAACTCCCCTCCTCTTTTTTTTTTTTTTTTTTTTTTTTTTGGTGTTATGGTGGAATGTTTAAGTACAGTCCCTTCATTTTAACTTGGCATTTGATGATAATGGAATCGCCTAATTTTGGGGGTGCAAGCATTTTGGGGGCGACGTGTCGAAGGTGGAGGTGACTTCTCATACTCAGAGACAAAAGAGAAAAATTTCCCCCTGTCACTTGTTCCTTGCAGGGCTAAGATTTTAGGACCCATTACCACGGCAGTACCAGCCCTTAGTACTGTTGAGTTTTCCACAAAACTTCATCTTAAGGACTGTTGCTATATGTTAGCTAAGGCATGGCAATCAATCACACAGCAAAAATTTTAAAAATGCTTGGAAAAAAATTATGGCCTATGGAAGAAACTGTTGAAGGAGGTGTGTTAAGTCGAGATGAAGACGATTGGAATGAAATATTCCATTTATTCAAATCAGTTTCTGGGATTAAAGAATGTGATGAAAGTGATGCAAAGGAGTGGATATAAAACGATACTGATGACAAGGGATATCTAGGAAATGATGCAGCAAAAAAATTAGTGATTTTTTTATCTAAAAAGAAAACAAAATTACAAGAACTTTTTTCCAGCATTTATTTTTTACTCCAGTGTAAACACGGTCTTCAAATGCATTATGATTGGTAAGTTTTGGAATTTTGTACTTTATGTTTAAAAATTGCACAGCAGTAGTAAAAACGGCAAACTTGTTTCGTATTGCATAATATTAAAACAATCTTTGTCTTATGTAATTTTTTGTATACAGTTGCTTATTTTTGGTACATATATTTGGATAATATAATGTAGAAATATTAGTGTATTTGTATTTTTTACGTGTTCGATAATCCGAACACATCGAAATTCCGAACTATCAGTGGTTCGACGCTCTACTGTATGTCAAGCAAGGGCCACATAGTAGAAGAAATAAGTTGGCATAGAACATTTGGTTGGGCGCTTTTGGAAGAAGAAACAGTTCAATTTTCAAGAGCAATTTACCATTGTGTCTTGAAAGAAATGTTTTTAATCAATGCAACCTTCCGGTTCTTACTTTTGGATCAGAGACTAACAAAGATATTCAGAAACTACGAACAACTCAAAGAAGCACAGAGTGATGCATGCTTGCTGTAACTAGGAAAGAAAGAAAGAGGAACACATTTATTAGAGAAATGACAAGGTATGAGGACAAATGATCAAAGTAGAAACCCTCAAGTGACAATAGGCTGGACACATTGCAGGAAGAACTGACTATCGTTAGAGAGCTGAAATACTAGGCTGTATACCAGGAGCGGGATGTAAGGTCAGGTGATGCGTAACATCACAGCCTCTCCTTGACAAATGTCAACCCCGCCTTCTCGTGGTGCATCCTGTTCCCACTAAAGGGGCTCTGACGACCGCAAATAGCGGTATAACTATACCATCGGGATCAGAGGAAATGCTATCCCACGCTCACCAACCCGCTTGGCCAGCGTGGTGAGTTATGGCCAAACACCTCCAAAATGACTCTACAACTTAAATCTTGGCCCTCAGTCTCCGGCAGCTGGAATGTACCTGGCCAAGGCAGCGGCCAGTGCGACATGAAGGCAGAGGGTGCTAAGAATCCCCGGAGGACCGGACTAGGCTGCCATTTGATGCTGACCTTGGCTACCTACAACGGACGCTCCCTATCTTCTGATTCAAGGCTTCTTGAATTGGAAGAGGAACTACAAAGGATCAAGTGGGACATCGTCGGGCTGAGTGAGGTAAGGAGAAAAGGAGAAGATCTCATTGAACTGAAAAGTGGACATCTCTTCTATTATCGTGGGACAGATACTGGCAGAACTAGTGGTGTTGGATTTATAATAAATAAGAAACTGAAGGATAAAGTGGTAGAAGTTGAAAGTTCCTCTGACAGAGCTGCACGACTCGTATTCCAACTATCGAGAAGATACCAGGCTCAGATTATTCAAACTTATGCACCCACCACAAGTCATCCTGAAGAAGAAATTGAAGAATTTTATGAGGAAATTCGTCATCTAAATAATAAAGGTAAGCAGCACTTGAAGATAATTATGGGAGATTTCGATGCAAAAATAGGGCAACGGCAACAGAATGAAACTTCAGTAGGTAAATTCGGTCACGGCAACAGAAACCAGCGTGGAAATACTCTCGTTGAGTTTGCAGAGGCAGAAGGATTTTTCATCTTGAATTCCTTTTTCAAGAAAAAGCCACACAGGAAATGGACATGGAGACATCCAATTGGGACGACAAGTGAAATTGATTTTATTATGTGTAACAAAAAATTCGTCATCGAAGACTGCAGTGTGCTGAACAAGTTCAACACAGGTAGTGACCATAGATTGGTGAGATGTAAGATGCACCTCAACACTAAACTTGAACGTGGCAAGCTCATAAGACAAACAGAATGTATTGACATAACCAACCTTAAAAAACACCATAATACTTTCAAGTTGGAACTGAAGAACAGATTCTCTGCTTTAGAAGGCCTAACATCGGAAGACGTGGATATTTCGGAAGTTAACAGAAAAGTAACCAAAGCTCTTATGGAAACAGCAACAAAATTAGCTGGGTCTAAGAACAAGTTGCATGTAAACAAATTATCAGGAAAAACCAAAATGTTGATGCAAAAAAGAAGAGAGATGAGGACAACTAAAGAAGATGTGACTTCCAAAGTGGAATATATAGAGCTATGCAAGACAGCACGAAAAAGTATCACTGAAGACGTAAGGAAATTCAACTGTGAGCTAGTGAGGAAAGCAATTGAAAACAACCAAAGCCTAAAGATAGCAAAGGGACATCTCAGTAAGGGTAGAAAACAGATTATGGCTCTGAGAAAAGAAGATGGTTCTATAACAACAAATAGAGGCGAAATTTTGACAAGAGTGAAATATTTCTGCTCCAAATTATATGAAAGGGATGATACATGTACTCCAGACATCATGAAAGGTACCAGAGTTCTTCCAGTCCTCCCAGCAGAAGTTGCTCATGCAATCAAGAACATGAAGCGGGGGAATAGAAAACAGATTATGGCTCTGAGAAAAGAAGATGGTTCTATAACAAGAAATAGAGGCGAAATTTTGACAAGAGTGAAATATTTCTGCTCCAAATTATATGAAAGGGATGATACATGTACTCCAGACATCATGAAAGGTACCAGAGTTCTTCCAGTCCTCCCAGCAGAAGTTGCTCATGCAATCAAGAACATGAAGCGGGGGAAATCTCCAGGAGAAGATGGAATTACTGTAGACATCATACAAGAAGCAAGTGGAGAAATTGAAACAGTACTCGCCCAAATTTTCACTCGATGCCTTAATGAAGGGAAGATTCCTGAGGATTGGAACAATGCTACAATGATCCTGCTACATAAAAAAGGTGACATTGAGGATCTCAGGAACTACAGACCTATCAGCCTCCTATCAGTGGTTTATAAAATCTTCACTAAAGTTCTTTCACACCGCTTGAAGGTAACAGTGGACAGGGCTCAACCGAGAGAACAAGCTGGATTCAGGAGTGGCTACAGCACAATAGATCATATCCACGTTCTGAGAGAACTAATTGAAAGAGCGAGGGAATATGAACTTCCATTGTGCATGGCTTTTATCGATTATGAAAAAGCCTTTGATTCGGTGAAACCATCAGCAGTTACCACGGCTCTGAAATCCTGCGGTATTGAAGATGCATACATTAATATTATTAATAACATCTATGAAAATGCAAGTGCAAAGATTCGGCTGTTTGAAAATACAACACACATATAAATTGGAAAGGGCGTGAGACAAGGTGACACCATATCTCCGAAGCTCTTTAATGCCACATTGGAAAATGTCTTTCAATCACTGAACTGGGAAAACAAAGGGATAAAGATTAATGGAGATTATCTAACCCACTTTCGTTTTGCTGATGACGTAGTCATTTTTGCAACTACCCCATCAGAGCTGCAGAGTATGATCCAGGAACTTGCTGACAAGAGTAAAGAAGTGGGATTAAAAATGAACTTTCAGAAGACAAAAGTGATGTTCAATGCTTTTACAAGAAATGAAGATTTATTGATTGATGGAGAACAACTGGAGATAACAGATACGTATGTTTATCTTGGACAGCAGATATCAAGTGAGGGTCACATTGATGAAGAAATTAATCGGCGTACAAAACTTGCCTGGAGAGCTTTTGGAAGAAACAGCATAATTTTCAAGAGCAATATGCCATTATGTCTTAAAAGAAAAGTGTTTGATCAATGCATCCTTCCAGTGCTTACGTATGGTGCAGAGACGTGGACCTTAACTAAAAGAGACATACAAAGGCTGCAGACAACTCAAAGAAGCATGGAGAGGTGCATGCTTGGTATAACCAGGAGAGATAAGAAGAGGAGCTCGTGGATCCGAAAAATGACGAGAGTGGAAGACATCATGATCAGAGTTAAATCCCTGAAATGGCAATGGGCTGGACATACTGACAGAAGGACAGACCATAGATGGACAGCCGAAATTTTAGATTGGATTCCAAGGGACAGGAAAAGACCCAGAAAAATACCACATGGGAGATGGGTGGATGAAATTCGTAAATATGCGGGAGTGACATGGAGGAGACTGGCACAAGACAGACCGTTGTGGAGGAAACTTGGGTAGACCTTCGTCCAGCAGTGGATTGATAATGGTTGACAATGATGATGATGATGATGATGATGATACCAGGAGCAGGCAAAGACTTAGAAGAAGGTCACGCGGGACATGAGTGCATGAAATTCGGAAGCATACTGGAGTGACTCAGAAGTAACTGGCTCAAGAATAAGAGAGTTGTGGAAGAGACTTGGAGGGACTTTCATTCAGCAGCGTATTGATAATGGTTGATCGTACGCACACACACACAGACAAACACACACAAACACAAACACACACTTATCATATATTTCGTTGTTGTACTTAACGGCTCGGCCTGCTGCATTGTGCAAACTACATGTTTAGCTTTTTCGAAATTTCATGTATTACATTTCTTATACATTAGTTTTCTCTATTCGTGTGTGTGTGTGTGTGTCTGATTAGAAATCATGAAACTGTATTCCCCTCTATTGCAGTTTTTGATTAAAACATGAAGATAGCTCCTAACAATTTGCATCAAGGCATGGCGAAATATTTCCAACAATTTCCGACAAAGCATAGGGAATTTCACTGGGAAATGTTATTTCTTAGAACATAGGATCTAGATGCTGGATCATTTCGTTTTGCATTTTGTGCAACTCTCAAAACATTTTTGCTCTGATTAAATTAAAGATGAAAAAGACTTTACATACATTTTTTGCTTTTCCCAGCACACAATTTTCCTGACAGGTATCGAATATGCCTATTTGTATTTTGTTAGGATCTCAAAAGGTGATTTGAAGATATTTTTTTCTGAATTGGAAAGAAATAGACGTGATTAAAATTTTCCAGTCTTGCCGTGATCGAAATCTCCTCTAGACTGCAGAAGTGTACAGAATAGCTTACAGAAGCCAATAACACTCTCTGTGACATCAGAATTGCTAATACCACTTAATACTGGGGGACACTCTAAACTCGAGTCCTTCTCTTTCCGTCAAAAGATGTACTAATTACACCTGTCTGCGATGGCAGCCATCATTTCCCCATTATTATCATATAAATCCATTTGATTATTTTGCTCAAATACAGAAGTTTAAATCTAAAATTCTCTTCAATGAGCGGGTTCTTCAAATCTCTGTGATTTATTATCCTAAAGATGTTTAAATTTCTTGTTTACTTTCAACGTATTTCAGCGATTTTGATAGCTTTTACTTATTTATATTTTGTTCGTTGTATTTAACAAAGCGGACAAAAAATATTTATATGCGATGTCTCAAAAGACTAGTTAATCCAGTGGGGATCTGTGAACTGAGCTCCTCTCACACTGCATCCATTTGAGCGGTGTTCTTTTGTAGAGGCGCTGTGAACGCTCTTCTCGCTTTCATCTTCTCCTCTCCATTGCTTCAGTAGAGAGAGGATTTGAATGAAGCATTTCTCTTAAAATCCAATAAAATTAATTCAATATAGAAGACAGTCTCTTGTCACTTTGTTCGCCAACTCTAAAATTTCAATTAATTTGGTGAATTTTAAATTTGATTACAAACTTCGTTATCATTAGCGCTATCCGAGCCTCATGTTAAACACGACAAGGCATTCAAAGCATTTTATTCAGATTGTCAACATAGGTCATTATTATGCAACAGTTAACAGCTAATGATTTCGTCTTTGTTTACTGAAAATAGATGAGAAAATGATCAGAAAAGTTTCTAAGCATGACTCTTATGTAAATGAGCCCCACAGCAGAGGACTCCCGGAAATTAACAAGAAACAGGATTTTATACGGAGAGAAAACTGGTTCGTCTCCTACAAAGGAGACGAACCAGTTTTCTCTGTACCTATCAGAAGGAGCAAACCAGAATTCTGTACAAGTGTTTTACGAATGAAAAGTGAAACACAGGTCACAAATGCGCTGAAAATTATTTCCATGGATGGTGAGTAGGTGAGAATCCGTAAAATGTCAAAGGCTGTGCAGCTGAAATCCCGAGCACAGAATAAGAAGAAATGAAACATTTAGCAATAGCAAAGCAAAAACTCCTGATGTGCAACACGGCAAAGTTCATGATCACCAACACAGTAGTGATGGCTTAAATCATTCCTTCTTTGGAGTTCATTCATCATTCACGCAAAAGATTCATTCCTAAATGATCATTCAAAAGAATGCTCATTCAACTTCTAAGTTGTCACTACGCTCACTGTGTAAATCATTCGTTGCAGAAATCTCGTTTACGACCACAGAGCTTTCAAGACCACTGCTCTTTATAGCAAACTGCCGACAGAGAGCGAGCTCGTCAACCATTCACTATTCACAATGAGGAACTTGCCACAAGCGAATGATATTATGGGCGCACCATTCAAATGAATGGTATTCACGTCTCATTCCCATTCTTAAGTTTCATCAATATTTCGTAACTGACTGCTGTCAGCTCACTCACATAGCAGTTGACAATCATTAATTCTCAACATCACTTTTCTTATTGTGAGTTCGTATCCGAACTCACGCGGGAGAAAGAAAGTTGAACGCGCTGCAACTTCAGCATCTCTCGTAGTAACGGGGAATGAAGGATCATTCACAGCTGTGAGAGTGAACCGTTTCTTCCTCACGGTGAACGAATCCTTCACAAATGGTCCATCACTACAACACAGTGAAACACATAGCAAGCAGCAATAGAACAATTCACGATGTGAAACATGGTGAATGATTCATGCAAATTACTTTTATATGTATTACATTATAAGCATGAACATTTTTATTTATGTAGTGAACGTCTTTTTAAAGCAAAGCTCAAGTGAAACAATAAACTTCGAATTTTTAAGGCGAATGAGTAGGAATGATTGTTTCAAGAACTCTGTTTTTAGGATCGTAGGTGCAAAATGTTAGAAAAGAGAGAAACAGACGTCTTTTTTGAGGAAACACGAAATCCGTAACAAAATTTTAAGAACTGTGCAAGGCGAGGCCGGTTCGGACCACTCACTCTGTTTTAAAGACGAAGTTCATCTTTTCATAAGTGATTGTTGTCAAACTTCAAGAAAGCAATTTACCGCGTAGAAGTATTTACCGATAACCAAGAATTAACTGATACTTAAATAAACTTTGTTCAGTTAATGGAATTAAGTTAAACGAATATTTAAATGTACTTGTTTACATAACTTTACTTGTTAACTTGTTTACATACTTTGTTAGGCGTTATTTACTTGTTCACATTAAATTAACGGATATTTAGGTGTACTTTGTAGCGTACCAGGAGATGTGACGTACCTGCCAGAAGGACGCACACGAGGGAGATGATGTAACCTACCAGGAGATGTGACGTACCTGCCAGAAGGACGAACACGACATAAAGGCAGATAGGAATCGGAATAAAATGTCCGCGTAGCTCAATTGGTAGAGCAACTTATTCCGGAATGAGGGGACCCGGGTTCGAATCCTGGCGCGGATAAAAATGACGGAGAAATTTACTTCGTTATAATGGCGCCCGAACGATCCGGATGACCCGACCGTTCAAAATCTCGCAATGGTGTCATGTTATTTCCACACCGCGAGATAGGAAAAATAAGAGAATCCCTTCTCCAGCACTTCAAAAAAAATAAATAAATAAAAAAAATAAGGGGAGATGATGTAACGTACCAGGAGATGTGACGTACCTGCCAGAAGGACGCACACGACATAAAGGCAGATAGGAATCAGAATAAAATGTCCGCGTAGCTCAATTGGTAGAGCAACTTATTCCGGAATGAGTGGACCCGGGTTCGAATCCTGGCGCGGATAAAAATGACGGAGAAAACTACTTCGTTATAACTTGTTTACATTAATTTAACGTTGTTTACTTGTTTACATTGAATTAACGGATATTTAGGTATAGTTGTTCACATATGTGAACAGAATAATTCCTTCACTTTTGATAGCACAATTTTGGTATTTTACACAAGATACATCCTGTTTGGAAAGCTTTTGTAAACGTGCTTTACAAATGATTAGTTTACAAAAGCTTTGAAGAGAAGCTATGTAACAATTAATTTACGGAACTTTTAATATGATAGCAATTTTAAAGAACTTTTATTGCAGTCATTTTAAAGCTCCATCTTTGGTTTCACTCAAAATGAGATATTTTTAGCAACCATAATTGTCTTTAGTGAACTGAAATGGAACTTTTTCGTACCATGGTAAACTGGAGTTTTAATTTTTTTATTGTTTTACTTTTTGGAGAGCAAAACCTACGTACTAATGAAGTAAATTAAAAAATCAACTTATTTGGTGGATTACTGCAAAGGCATTAGAGGTTAAGATTCTACACTTCTAATCAAATCCCCCGTCCATTTCGGTTGAGCTCCGTTGCAGCAGATACGAAGCATATCTAAGCTGTTTCCGTGCAAAGAACAAAATTAGAGCATTCTTCCTATTCATGTTCAAAATGTAACATCCTATGATGCATTTGCTCTTAATTTGGAACTTCGGATAGCGTTATTTTCTTTCTTGCCTTAACCACTTCCATGAGAATCTAAGGCAAGGAGAAGTCTGCATACCTAAATCTGGGTTATAAGTTGCATGGGAAAGAAGAATACCAGTACCGCAGAACAGATTCATCAGCCACATATCTCTCGAAACTCGAACCCAAGCACTTTGAAGAAAACATGTTAGTTCCCTGATCAACGGACTCTACAGAGAGCTTTCTAAAAATAGACAATAACATGCTACATGGTAAGATGACGAAAGAAGCGTCTTAAAGAAAATATTTTATATGTGTTTAGAAGAGATGGTGCCATTCTGAAATGCATATAACTTTGTCCATATTTCCTTTTATTTCTTCCGATACCTGTAAATTGTTTTTCCTTCACGATAACCGTTGAGGTTTAAGGTAAAATGAAAAACTGTAAAAAATCTCTCAGATTTATCGCAAAAGTTTTCCTCTATTTCTTTTAGAAAGCAAATGCCAAGAATTTATCGTTGACATTTACGAGAGATAAAAGAACCTGAAATAAGAATTTTCGGTTTAGTATTTGCTCTCTTGGATTTTATTCGTTCGATATCGCAGTAAAAGAGGTTAGAAACTTGTAACTGTGTCTACGGAATACCATTTTATGCGACTTTTTTCAAAGCGTCTGGAACAATCTTTTCCCTTGTTGTTATACGTGTGCGATATATAAGGTAACATCATGAAAATAGGAAACTATAGGTCTATTGGGATTTTTTGTTCTCTATCCTCCCTATACAGTTTGTTCTTTAAGTTTTGTCTCGGTGATATTGGGAAAAGAAAGCGTTGGGCTACGTAATAAAGAATTTTCATTACAGCATCATAAAAAAATGCGATAGCAAAGAGAGAAATATGATATGTTAAACTTCTTCCATTGTTTTTTAACATTTTCCTTTTCTAAATTCAGAGACAATCTTTTGCCTCAAGGAGAAAATTTCGTACACTCGATATGATGCGTCCTTGTACATGGTTCAACGGAAGAAAAAAAGCCCTACACTTTTTCAGTAAATGTAATTAGATACTGCAAGTTCGGATTTCTTTCTTAGTGTAAAATCACTTTCCTGAATTGATATACGCCGATGAGTCATTACATTATGACCACCACGAGCCTAGAAAAATGAGCGCGTCTAGAGACCGAACGGTGGCACAGGTGAAGTTCACAGTGCAGTATATACACAACCCAAGGATCGGCTTTCGGTTAGTAGAGTGTTCGGAGTCAGAATGGGAAAAGCTACCGATTTATCGGAGCTGGATAACGGACAAATTGTAATGGTCACGGGCCGCTGTAGTGAGTACGTACCAAAAGTGGTGCGCAGATGGCCAAACGACAAACCTTCGTCCAGCCGTGGGTCGTCCGCAGCTCACGGATGCCAGAGGGGAGCAGAGACTGTCGCGCATTGTTCACAGCGACCGCAGGGCCACAGTGGGACAAATCACCCGCAGCTAAAACAGTAGTGATCAGGGCAATGTGTCACAGCATACAGTTCATCGCAGCCTTCAGCGTATGGACCTGCGTAGCCGAGAACCCATCCGGGTCGCCATGCTCACTGCTCATCATCGCCAACAACGTATGAAATGGGCCCAAAATCATCGAGATTGGACAGTCGATAATTAGAAAAAAGTGGCCTGGTCTGACGAATCAGGTATCCTGGTGCATCACGTAATCTAGATGCACTGTTGGGCGGGAACAAGCCGGCAGCGGCGGTGTTATGCTGTGGGCAATGTCTTCTTGGGACTCGTTAGTCCCATTATCCCAATAGCACAATCCGTGACAGCTCTCAGGTATCTGAACATCGTTGCGGACCAAGTTCACCCATTCATCGCAACTGTGTTCCCTACTGGTGATGGCCATTACCAACTGGATAATGTGCCATGTCACACTGCCAGAATCGTCAAGGAGTGGTTTGAGGAACATGCTGGTGACTTTCTGTTAATGCCCTGGCCTCCAAATTCACGTGACATGAACCCAATTGAGCATTTGGGGTTCGACTTGGAAAAGCGGGTTCGCGCTAAATCACCACCACCCAGAAATGTACGGGAACTGGAGAACCTGTTGTTGACATTATATTACCAAATACCCCAGGATACCTATAGCTACCTCATCGAATCGATACCTCGCCTAGTGGTTGCTGTTTTGCTGTCCAAAGGAGGGTCCTACAGCTTATTAGGTAGGTGGTCAAAATGCATTGGCCCATCGGTGTAACTCATTGCATTCGGTTTCACTGTCTGTCTCTAGTAAAATAACATATTTGTGTGCACTGCCAAATGCGAGTACCTTTTAAAAATATTTGAATGCTCTCGACTGGGATAACATAATGTGTAAATAAAATTGAAGAAAATGTTTATGCTTTCGTGAAGAGTAAACTTCAATACCAGTTAAATACCGAATAAAATATTTACCCTCGCGGAAAATGTGTATGTTGTACTTTTGAACCAAAGCTTCTGGGAAAATGAGGATCACGGTTGTGTATGAACATCTTTTGGAAACCTGACCTCGTTGGCTCAGTGGTCTAATCGCTGGCTGCTGACCGTTCGTCCAGGATGATCCTGGTTTGAGACCTCAATGACGCAAGGATGATGTGCTTGTCTTACGGCACTGGCCATCCCCCCTTCCCTGGAATCGGTGGTCCTAACTTATGGGTGGACTATTGCTTATAGCTCTTATAGCTACTCACGGTAGTCGTAAAATCTGCCCCCACCCACCCTTCAAAAATGAAACCTGACGTATGATAAAGACATATGGAAAAGTTGAGTGCATTTATCTGGGGCTGTTCGATATATAGATTGGAAGGATAACAATGTTTTTCAACATTAAAGTCTTAATTTAAGAAAGTATATATAATATCCCGGCTTTTTCTTTTCATTCTTCCATCTGTCAGCAAAATAACTAAAATGAAAACTGCCCAATTTGAACAAAATTTAAGTAGCCTGTTCTGGTGCCCTAAAGATGATTCAAACTGGAAAGAAACCAAATAAATTGATCGTGAGCAGCGTTAAAAATTTCCCCGTAGCACGACAGAATCTTTGCTATAATTTTACCAACAGCATTAATTCAGTCTTTCATTTATGAAATATTACAATTAAATTATCACCTTCAAAAGAAAATATAAAAGAAATTCTGTTAATCTTATTTGACACTGAAAGATTGTAAGGTATAACACTGTGTTTAACTTCCCGTTTAAGTTTCTTTCTCGTATGCAATTTTTTTTCATTTTACAGATATTTTTCATTCTGAACATCATATTGAAACCGCCAAGTCTGTCTGACCGCCCCGGTGGCGCAGTGGTCTAAGCGATGGCCTCTGATCATTCGTCCGTAAGGGGCCCGGTTTCGGATCCCAGTGAGGCATGGATGTTGTGTTTGTCTTACGGCACTGGCTCTCTCCCTTCCCTGGAACCAGTGACCCTAAATAAGGGACGGGCGACTGCTTATAGCCCATTGAGTTGCTCACGGTGGTCGTTAAACCTCCAATCAAAAAAAATTGTCTGTCTGACGTTTTGTTTGGCAAAGGCTGGAAGATACCTAGGAAGTAAACAAAGTTACGCTGTCGATATAAAAAAGGTTGACATGACTGTCTGTCAACTAAGTGATATCTGTTATCTACGATGTTGCAAATGTTATTGATTCTATGATTTGTTAAAAGTGAAGTTGTGTTTCTGTGTTTAAATGAAGTTGATTCTGAAAGAAGTTGTACTCCAGCAACAAGCTGCATAATGAAGTTCCATGGATACTCTGTTAGTGCTATTTATTGGTCTGTAGATCCCTGCACACTAGTGTTAAGCATTTGGTGTGCAGAGGACTGTTTGATAACTTTCAGTAACCACAGATATCTAAGCACTCTACAAGTTATGAAAGCCGATTCTTCTATATAATATTCTCTACATCGTAACTTCAACATGGAAAAAATTGCTGAGTAAAAGTTATGTTCTGATAAAATCAAGCAGACAGTTTCAATGGTTGATTTTAATACAAAAATATTAATTGAGAAACTTAGGTTCTACATAGAACGCTCCTGGTATAAGAGTCTTACTTCGCATAGAAGTCGGCTGTCGCTCACGTGACGAACTCCTCAGAAAACTTGAAAATTGCGTAGTCATCCTGAAGCGCGAATAAACCTCATCTCCAGAGTTTTCTGATTAGTTGGTTATACGAATAATCGTCTATGCCAAAATTCCGTCTTATGAGACTTTCTAGTGCTTTGAAATTAAATACGTGTATTAATTAATTTACGAATTATTCTAAGCTGGTGATTGTTTTTTATTCCAATTTTAGAGTCCGGTTGAAAAAGAAACCAGTTTTTTCCCATCGTAGCGACTGACACGTGATCACACACTGACGTCATAGCTTTTGTCTAGAAACTAGAAAGTGACAAACACGATCCATTCTTATTATATGTTTTGGATTATACCGACGCCTGATAAAGATGGTTACCGTAAACATTCCACGATATATTACACTCATAACTGCATATTTGATTGATAAAGACGTAAATTTGAACAATTCGGCATTTACTTCAATTGTAAAAACGAATTTACTCAAAAAAGGCCAATTTTAACCACCCTCGTGCGCGCGTGAACTTTTATTTTGGCAGCATGTAAAATAAAATTCTACAAGATCCATCTCTAAATTCATTGACGCAAAGATTAAATGTGCGATTTCTTTAATTAAATCATAGTAACTGATAAGATGAAACGAAATTTAGCAAAAAAAATATCTTTTGGCATTAAAAATTTAAAAAGATATCTTAGCGGTGAAGTTTTCCAGTGAAAATCGTCTGACATTCATACGTGACACCGGATCTATGAATGTTTTACACAAAATATTAATTCTGCAGTTGTCATCATTTTGAAAGAAATTCATCATATTAAATATTCCATTCGAAGCACTTCACCAGAAGTGATTGCTAAACGCAAACGGAGTACGGTGTTGACCACACATTCGGTTCATGTGGAACGTTAAAAGAAATTACAATCCACTTGAAACGTGCTGGTATTAAGTCCGTGAAATACATATTTCCTGTGATCAAAACTTATTTAATGGACTAAAAAGCTGCTCTTGGGCCAGAAAACCTGCTTCTTTACTGGAAAAACTTATCATAAGTTCTCGTCCGAATGAAATCGCCAAAGCGAAAAACACTGTCGCAGCATTTTCCTCTTCTTCTCTTGCTAGGGATAAGCACTTTAGCTAACATAATTCATATAAAAAACAAATTCCATATCTCAGCAATTCCTGAGTGCTGATGTTTCTTATTGCTTTAGTTCCTAAGTGATGACGTTGACTGATTTTGCATCTTACTTCTACAGAATGTTTCTGAAGTACTCCCACGTTCACCTTTCGGTACTTGTTGAAAGATTAAGTTCATTTAATAATTCAGATGAAGCTCTGTCCTAGTTTTCAAGATTCTAAAGATTTATTTTTTTTTTCCTTCTTGCGACCCATGCTTTTTTAATCTCTTTTCTTAATTATTGATAGTTTTCTTATTATCAAGTTATTTCTTTTATTTTCAGTATTTGGGTATTGCGTTTCCTTTCATAGCTGATCCATAATTTGACGTGCTACTGTTATTAAAATATGCAACTGATTCTACATTTTTCTGCTGAATTTCTTTTTCAGTACTGAAAAATCAGCAGCATCACAGGGTGAGAAAGGAAGAGCAATATGTGCTTTTGAGGAAATAGCTTTGACCACGACAGGCAGTACAACTCCGTAGAAAATTATCGTGAATCATGGCCGAAAGTGGTTTTGGCACCACCAGGCTTCTCTCATAATCGATATTTGCCTTTAACCTACTCTATTACAAGACTAACCTACTAAGTTACAAGATATATCTATGGCTCATTCGCTTATTTCTTTTAAAATGCATCAGTTTCAGATAAAAACAAGAAAGATGACACCAAATTTTTGGTTGTAATAAGGTCTTTTGATTCCGTCTGACGCGAAATTAAATTTACCAAAGCTATTCAAAGTCAATGAACCGGTTGGGAAAAAAATCTAACGGTTTCTATAACCGATAAAACATCCAGAAATAACAGCAACTACTTATTTCCACTAGCGGCTAAAAAGTATGTTACGAAAATTAACAAATGATGCACAAAACGTTTCGCATAGCACAAGGAAGATATTTGAGATAAACAGATTTTCAAATCGAACTGTTGGAAGAAGAAATACAGAAGGAAACTTTATATAACTCTACGTCTTTGTGTATGGGAAAAGTGAAAATAGGCGAAAAATATTCTTCATGGAAAAAGCTATACTAAGAATAATAATGGAACGAATATAGCGTGTTAAATCCGTTTATTTTTGGGTTGTAGTCAACACGAAGATTCGCCACGCTTTTCATTACAGGTGTTAGAGATAATAGTCCCACCCATTTTATTTGATATACTTCTCCAAAAAGTCAGTGTTCTAATTTCAAGAGAAGAAGAGGTCCTGAATAAGAAGCATCGTAAGAAGCTAGAGATTCTTCGAGCAACTCAGATTCGAACTAATAATTACAGAGTCCCCTTCATAAATGAATCAACAGTAACTATGACGGATGAACAAGTGAGAGTTTTGGAGCATAGGCCAAAATATTTCCCTCCATCGAAGCCTAAAATCAAGCAGTTAATATCAGAAGTAGAAAGTATAATCTCCCAAGTTCCAGCAGAAGATCGTGATATGACCAGATGTTTAGCGGTATCGAAGTTAAGAAGCAGTGTATTGAATTTTAACAGGAGGAATATTGAAAAAAGGTACTTTAAGTAAAGAGGCAGGCAGATTAAGCAAGTTTTAGAGAACCTACGCAATGACTGTAGAATATCGATTACCCTAACCGACAAGTCGAATCAGATGGCCATTATGAACAGGTCTGATTATATTAGAAAACTTAAAGAATTAGCTGATCAATCGGACTCAATTCTGCAATCGACGAACTCTCTAAACAGCATAATGCGGAAAGTTCAAACTCTGGTCAGGGATAAAGATCTACCGGAAATTATTAGAATGTCAGCGAAGCTTCCAGCGGGCCCTACAATTCCACCACTATTTAGATGACTAAAGAATCATAAACCTAGATCCGCCCTTAGATCTATAGTTGCAAAAAATAAAGCTCCTACGTACATATTAGAAAAATCTGTAGGTAAATTCTTCTCTGAACGTTTAAAGAACTCCGATTGCGTAATCAAGTCAACAAAAGAATTTGTGGAACGCGTAAGAAGGTTAAATACATTTGATAATGATATAATGGGAAGTTTCGACATAGTTTCTTTATATCCGTCTATACCTATATACCAGAGGCTGTCGTAAACCTTGAAGAAATAATCGTCACTTCCCGTGAATTCACACCAACCCAAACAAAGAAAGTTATCGACGCCTCAAATCTGGTTACTAACCACAACTACTCCAAGTTGGATGAAAATATCTACAAACAAACTAAAGGAGCACCGATGGGTTCACCTTTATCTTCAATCCTTGCGGAAGTAGTACTTAGACTGCTAGAAGATCTCATCCTCTTAAATTGTATCAAGAAACCCCGGATCCGCTACGCTGACGACATATTCTTCATATGGGAATATGGAGTAGACGAATTAAATGATTTCATGCGCAAGATAAACAACCTACACAATACAATAAAGTTCACCATCTAGCTTGAAAAATACGGGATGTTGAATTATCTTGACGTCGCGCTCAGAAAAAATAGAACATCCAGTTTCGATTTTAACGTTTATTATAAACTGACCGCAGTACCGAACCTTGTTCCTCCTGATGCGCACTGCCCGAAAGAGTACAAACTTTCCGCATTTAGAGCATGGTTCTATAGAGCGTATAACGTATGTAAACCCGACTACCTAAATAATAAAGAAATTGATAATATTTATAGCAAAGGTCTAAGGCTGGATATAAGAAAGGTGACGTAAACAGAATACATAGGACTGTAAGAAAATAACAAAATCGCCTAGTTGCATTATGAGATACGTAGGATCCATCACATATATCCAAGGCTTTACATATTTGTAAAAAAATTTATTACGCAAATACAACATATTTATAACAATGAAGTCCCCGGCCCAGTTATCACATATAATATCAAGTTGCAAGGAGAGACAGTGTGAGAAAGAAAAGGCGGGTGTGTACGCTATACCGTTGGTATATCCTGACAACACGGAAAAGATATTTATATCGGAATGATAAAGCGATCCTTGGACACTAGATGCAAAGAACACGCACGAAGTGTGAACCAGGACATACAGAGTACAGCCCTCGCCAGAGAAGTCATGCATTGCTCGGCCGCTCCTGTATGGAATAATATCAGAAGAATTGCCCCTTACACGAATTTTAAAGAGACTGCCATCAGGGAAACAGTGGAAATCCTATCCAGCAAGCTGGCATGCAATGATATAGTCTCAACTGAACTACGTACCTATGGTTTGGCATACGTTATTAAAAGATAGAAACACACCACATCGCACCGTATAATTGCGTGATAAATAATTCATGTAATATGCTCGTGATGTCACCCACGTTATTTTCAAAAATCATCTTCGTTCTTTACATGTTTTGATTTCCTGCATTTTTATCTCTACCATTGGCTTGAAAAAGCCTCCCAGTGGAGTGCGGAAGCTTGGCGAATCTTTGTGTTACACCACAGAAATAAACGGATTTAACACGTTCATTATTATTCATGTCTGGTGTATTTAAAATAAAGCTATACTAAGGAAAACCAGCCTTTCAAATACGTCTCTTGAAAGCAAAGATCGCGGAAAAAACAGGTTGCTACCTTTGCGCCCCTAGCGTGAACTCTTTGCGTTATTTAAAGAGGATAATGCTCCACATCTCTATTGTAGCGAATGACATACAGTAAAGAAATTTCTCAATAAGGTTTTTAGAAGCGGCGATTAAGCTACAAACAGAAGTACACAAACATCACCTACGGACAGAATTGTGAACTATAAAACTCCATATATACTAGCCTAAAGTGTTCTACAAGGTAAAGGACATCCGGTGTTCAAAGAAGATTTTAAATTGCACATATAAAAGCAGATGTATCGAGAAAAACAGATTAAGCATTTGCGCCAACTAACGGGGAATTTGTGCATTATTGTAGGAAGAAAATAAGCACGCACGCACGCACACACACACACACACACACAAGTTTGCATAGTTAGTAAAGTCTGACCGAAAAGGGTTTACAATCGGGTTCTTAATCCCGCAGATATTACTGTAAACGAGAGCTTACGCCCTCTGGTGGGAAACTTGTGCGTTAAGAAAAATTTGCAATCATATGAGAAACGTTGTGCAGCAGAAACGCTCTCCACCAAAGAAAGGGTTTTTCAAATCGGACTTTTAGAAGAAGAGATATCAGCAAAAATAAGATTTATATCCACGCTTCTAGTGGATAAACCATGCATTATTTTAAGAAGAATTTATTCCGAAAAATTTTATCGACGTGAATGGTATCGGTCCACGAAATAATTTTTTGAATCGAGTTTTCGGGTGCTCAGAGTTAGCTGCAAATACATCAAAAGTAGAAACTAACACTTACGTCCTCTGGTAGCCAAACCATTATTTTCCAAAAATTAGAAATATATGCAAAACATTTTCTCTCAGGAGCTGTATCGACACAGGAAGAAATTTTCAAACTGGTGTTTTAGTAGCACAGATATCGAGGAAAACGCAATTTACCTTTACGAGCCCTAGCGGAAAATTATGCATTACTTCAAATTTTTGAAATTATATGAGAAACATTTAGCACCGGAAACGCTATCCAACAAAGAAGGAATTTTTCAAATCGGACTTTTAGTAGCAGAAATATTGATAAAAATAAAATATACATGATGATCCTAAATGAACTTGTTCAGAAACCGTACGATGTTCCCAAATGAATTTGTTGAGAAAACTATGCCCACTGGTGGAAAAACCATGCATTATTTTAATAAGAAAATATTCCGAAATGGTTTACCGACGTGAGCGGTATCAATCCACGAAAGAATGTTTTCAATCGAGCTTTTAGAAACCCAGATTTTGATATAAATACATCACAATCAGAAATTAACACTTACGCCCCCTGGTGGTCAAACCATTTTTCACCAAAAATTAGAAATTATATGTAAAGCATTTCTCATCAGGGGCTGTATCCGATGCAGAAAGAATTTTTCAAATCAAATCAGGGTTTTAAAAGCTGGGATTTCGGGAAAAACGCAATTTATTCTTTGCCCCCTAGCGGAAAATCTATGGGTAACTTGAAAAAGTGACTATGCCTAAGAAAAGTGACTATGCCTCAATCGGATAATTAGAAGCAAATACATGGAATAATATGCATTTCTGAATTCGATATCATCTGGATTTTACGCCTTCTGGCGGTGAAATTTTGCATCCTAAATAAACCAGAATGCAAGGATCATCATTCGGACATTTCAAGCTTCCCAATGCAAAAATAATTTTTCAAATCGGACTAATAGTGTGGAGATATGGTGTCCACGGGCGAACGGTCGAATGGACGGAGGGACGAACCAGTAACATTAGCGCGATCTTTTTTACGCTTTCCAACCGTAGGTTGAAGAAGCGTATATGCTCCAGCTTTTTCCGTCCGTCCGTCTGTCCGCACGATAACTCGCGTAAAAATTTCGATGAAATTTTAGTATGTGGTAGAGGACCACATGTGGACGAACCCTGTGGAAAATGGGATTAATGGGGTCAAAGGTCACGACATAGGAGTAGGATCCCTTCCATTTCCCTTACGAGTCATAACTTGTGTAAGTATGGTTCGATTTGAATGAAATTTTAGTATGTGGTAGGGGACCACCTGGGAACGAACCCTATTGAAAATGGGTGAAGTGAGATTAAAGGTCAGGGCATAGGAGCGGGATGCATTCCATTGCCCTTATGCATTATAACTTACGTACAAATGGTTCGATTTCGATTAAATTTTAGTATCTGGTAGGGGACCACCTGGGGACGAATCCTGTTGATAATGGGCGAAATGGGGTCAAAGGTCAGGACATAGGATTAGGATCCATTCCGTCGCCCTTATGCGTTATAACTTACGTAAAAATGCTTCGATTGAGACAAAACTTTATCATGTTGTTCCGGAAATATACTTTACCGGTTCTGTTGAATATCATAGAAATGGGGTCAAAGGTCAGGTCATAGGAGCGAGATTTATTCTTTAGCCATGTTCCACATAACTTGAGTAATAACTTCAATAATGATTTCTGGTATGTTGGAAAGCGTATCATAATCAATGCATTGCATGATTTTACTAACTTGTTTACAAAATACGTGCTAAAAAAGGAGGAGATAGAAATCAGTTTCGTTTTGGAAAATAAGTGACGCTCCTGTTGCCAAGTACCGAGAGGTATGGGCCTCTAGCTCATTATCCGAGATGGGACCACTTTCGGTTCTTCGATGAGGCGTAGGTTGTGGGTTATGCGTTTGTTCTTCTGTACTGGTTCTAAATCTTCCCTGAAACCAGTTAGCCTAAATTGGGGACAGGCATCTTCGAATAGCCTTCGATGCTCACGAAGATCGTTAAACTCCAAAGCAATAAGACTGGAAGAAACGTCTTCAAGATTGATGATCCTAATTGAGCTTGTTCAGAAACGATACTTAAAATTTCTAAATACTAAATGCAAGAACATAAATGGAAAATTTGTTGCCCTTTAGAACCGTTTACAGAGAGTTGTTTGTCTGAACAGTACAGTTGAAAGCTGCTGGAGTTCTACTTTTGTGAACAATTGTTACCGACGAAAGTCCGAAATAAAGAATACATAAAAGAATAAATCTGTTGATTCTTGATAACTAGACTCAAGAATTTTTTCTATATTATTGTAGTAACTATGTTGTGTGCTATAGAAACCAAGACTTAGGTCAAGTTCTGTCACAAATTGCACCTGACAACTTCACACAGTCGCAACACTGCGGATGAAGTGTGGCGCACTTCATGATCACGGCTTAGCTGGTGTGACGTCTGACTAGGAGCGTATTTAGAAAGAACGGCCCACGGGGCCTTGCCTCCCCCCCCAAAGCGTTTCACTTTTATGAAGTTTTTGGCTAAAATGCGACTTAATTATAGAAAAATGCCTTAATTTAATAAATATGCATCAACTGATATTAGAACAAATGCTTCAATTTTGTCAATTATTTGCCATTAACTTTTATTTTGTTCTGGTACATTTCAAAAACTTCCATTTTTCATCGTCCTCCCCCCTCGAAAAAATTATATATACGCCCCTGTGTCGGACATTAATATCGGCGTTCAGTTGTTGAGTATGTTGGAGCTATCTGTGAAAGAAAACGGCGTGTTGTAGTCATTGCTCCCACAAGTACATGCATCCAGCAAATACGATATTCAAGTTACTGAAATCCCATGATATCAACCTCTGATTCACTTATTAAATCATTGAGAGACTGGCACAGTAGATGACAGAGAAAGAAATCGGGCTCATTTCGTTCTATTCAAACTCCAGTAGTTGCGAAAAAGATCTGAACTCGAGTTCAGGGAAATCTTATCCGTGAATAAAACATAACAGCCAGCAACTGAAAGTCTCAAAAATGGATAATGGATTCTGTCAAGGGTATTGAACGAAGGCCTCACCATCGTGCTCGCGCGTGCCAATGTACAAATGCTTTGCCTACAAAACCAAAAAATTGAACAAAGCGAAAAATCCTCCTTCGTCTGTGTACAAATATTAAGCACCGCACCATGGTTTTTACCGATGAGAAAATTTTCACCACTGTGGAGAAATTCAACAATCAGAATGACAGGTGTAGGCGTACAACAGTGTACAGCTCTCGATATAATATTGTTCCCCGTGCCGACGCTGTGATCCCCCGTAATCAATGATGCTGTGGTTGACAGTGATCCATCACGGTTCAATAGATTTCCGTTTCTATAAAAAAAAAGTATGTAAAGATCAGCATAAAATCCTCAAATAATCCTTAAGAAAATCCATAAAGATTACTACTTGGCCACCTTCCGGTAGCCAAACAGGTTTAAGGTTAGCCGCCCAAGCTGGGCCTGGGTTCGAGTGTTGCATAAGAAATGTGTGGCGTGCTGTCTAACAGCGTTTGATCTCTCTCTCTCTCTCTCTCTCTCTCTTGGAACCAGTGACCCCAAATTAGGGACGGGCCCAGTTTAAAACCTTAGAATTGCTTGTGGTGTCTTTAAACGCCCCCAAAATATTTTTGAAGCCCCTCAACTACACAGTGTTCAGAAACCAACATTGAATCTGTGACGTACTACAGAGGGTCAAAACGGTAAGTTTCAGCAATAAGCCAATGTCGGTGCAGTTCAGTCAGGAGAATAACCGGCTCCCGAGCTGAGACGTGGGTTAGAATTTTCACCATCGGCAAAACGTTTCACGCTATATTGGTGCAAAACCTTTTCACAGCGCCCAAACATAAAATGAATCTTCTGGCAGTGACATTCTAGAGAAATGTGGGATGTTCCTTTCACAAGTCGTCTGGAATTAATGAGAATTACTTTAACGCTTCCAAAACTGCATGTTGTTTGTTCCACCCATCGTCTGGAATTAATCACAAATTCGTTCTTTTACAGAGAGTTCCTTCAAATATGGTTTGCGGCGGACCAGAAACATGAGATTTACTGTCCCCGCCTCACTCAAGAGGGTGATATATGGGACGTACCATTTAGGTGACGCAAGAGTCAGAGCTGCAAATTACAGCGATAAGGTAAGGTCGATGTAGTTTAGTGAGGAGAATAACCATCTCCGGAGAGAGAAGGCGTAGGTTCGTATCTTACCACCGGCAAAAAGGTTTTACGCTCTAAATCTTCCAGAAAGACTCATCCGCTCACAAGGCCAAAATCACTCAACTGTGACTTCAGGACAACATGCTTGAGTTCACTTCCCATGAATATTAGCCACCTTCATTTCTAAGTCTCATCCCGCTTGATTGTAAATTGTGAAACATTTTAGAGACCACATCTGTCTTCCAGAAGTAGTAGAAAATGACGGATCCGAGCTTAAAGTGGAGCCCATAGACTTAACATTAGGCTCCTTCTGGAGCAGGTGGAGCCAGCTGGAGCAAGCTGCAGCCGAGCGAACGGAGGGGGCGTGGTCAGTAGCAGCCTCCAATTCCCCGCTGCAATTTTCCCCCTCGACTGAAGGGTGTGCTTATCTCCGAAGATAGTATTTATTGGACTTTGTCGAATTTTGGGGGAAATCAATGAAGGTTTATTCCTTTTTTTTTTTTAAATTTAATGAAGGTTGTTTCTTTATTTATTTTCCCCTCTCTCGACCCACCTCCTTAGATTATTGTTATGTAAAACGTTTTTTCCCTCGTAATTTGTTGATGTATTTTTTTTTCAATTAATTTTCATGAATTCCTCATGTGTCTTCCCTAATGAAAATTATGTAGGGTAAGTATTATTTCTCTTTTTTTTCTCGAATAATACGGTCATGTCCTCATCTCAAGAAATGTTATTCTGATATCTTATTTTTGTTCATAAATGGATCTTTTCTGTCATTTCGAATTTATTTTTCGCTGTTATGCATGCTCGTTATCTTTTCCTTTGTTTCTAGTGTAGAAAGGCACGGAGGCTATTGACATAAGATTAGCCCTCCCCCCACCCCCTTCACTAATGTTCTTGAAGCGTCCTTCTGAGAAAGGTGAAGTAAAATGTACGGGAGTATTTTGTATCCTGTGTGTTCTTGTATTGACTTTAGATAAATCGACCTTCCGTTGCGGTGTTCGATTTCTCCCAGAATATTCATTCTTGATATCAATGAAGGAAAGCATGGGTTAGTCACGCGTGTTCCCTCATTAACCTAATCTCTGTCAGATGCTGAAGGATTTCCTTTCCCTTTGTTCGTTGTTGTGAATAGTTAGAAAGATTACAAAGTTTAAAGTAGTCTATGATTAAAAGTATGCTATTTACGTCCTAACGTGTTACGGTGTCGACTTTAGATAATTGCCCTTCCTGTTTCTTCAATGATACAAATATCCCCGAAGAACCATTTTTGTTTTTCGTCGTCAGATAACCTTTTGCTGCTGACTCTCAGGGTCTGTTTACATAAGATAAATTCTCCTTCCGCTGTCTTCTTTTGTTTCAAAGTACTATTCTAAGCTTGTAGTTTGAAGTGGTGATAAACACATCGGTCGGATATTCCATCATGAGTGTCACGTGAGAAAACTAGATTTTTCCGGTTCCATGTCCCCTCTATAAATGTTATGTTCTCTTGTGGTGATTCGCGGAAGTTAGGGGTCAAAGGGTATTCGCGTTTACTATAAAATTCAGCTTCGCCATTCCTCTCTCTCAGTTTTCTTATTCAGATAAGGACGATTGTACAGGCCTCAGAATAGTTAAACTTCTGTAACATGGATATTTCTAACGAAAGTGGATCCCACGCAGTCTCAGCAATGGAAGAGGTAAGAGCTCGTTTCTTTGTATGCTATTTTTTCAGTCATTGTTAGGTCCCCCAACGTGATTTCTAGAATTTAGATGTGTGTTATTCTCAGACAAAAATGATTTTATATTTTTCCCTTAAGGAAAATCAAGTTAGTAGAATCGTTTATTCTCTTGAGGAAAAACGTGTTAGTTATTTTTTTTTAAGAAATTTAGAAATTCATTCTTTTGCGTTAACTCCCCTTAGCTTTAAAAACAATTAAAAAGTTTATTCCCTATGTGAGAATTCAGTAATTTCCCAACACAATTTTATTTCATGAAAATGAATTGTTAGGGGAGAGGGCTAATTTTTTTTTTTTTTTTTGTTCTTTCTCAGGATGCTTGGTGGCTTGCTGATGAACAACTCTTTCTTCAAAATTCCGACATCCTGCAGGCCTTGGAGGAATTTCCCTTGAGTCAAGACCTGCTTTCCTCCTTCGTTCCTGATGAAGTTCCTCCTCGACATTTTTCTTGTGAGATCTGTCAGAAGGTCTTCACTTTGAAGAGGAATTTGTACAGTCACAAAAGAATTCATTCGGAGATAAAACCTTTTTCTTGTATTATTTGCAACAAGGGTTTCTCTAGGAAATCGAACATGAAGAAACACATTTCTAAATTTCATTCGGGAATTCAGGAGGGTGGGAACTCGACGCATGCGTCTTCGGCTGGCCCCTCCAATGCTGCAGACCCCAACCTTCAAGCGGGCCCCTCAAATTATGTGGGGCCCAGTCTCCAGGATCTTGCTGCCGCGGGCCCCTCCAATGCTGTAGGCCCTGTTGTTGTCGGCCCAAGTCGGGAGGTCGTAGACCCCAGCCCTGAAGCTCCCATTCTTCCCCCTTTAAATTTGGGAAGATTCATACAAGTGCAGTCGGTGGCTCAGAACCGCCTGCAAACCTTTAAAATCGTTCCCGAAAGGGAAATAGCGGACTGTCTCTCCACATTTTTGAATGACCTCATTCATTCTTCAATTAGTATTCTAGAACATGCACTGGCAGCCCACCCATCCATTAAAGTGAATGCATTTATGCAGGCAGCCTTTAAAAAGCCTAAATTCGATGACCCGGAGGAATTTGATCATTGTTCTCGGAATTTAAAAACAACTAATAAGCCAGTGTATCGGTTGACAAATCTCGGGGAATTTTTTGATATCATGTCCAGGAAACTACTCACTGAATGTTCCGAATGTGAATTGAAAGGTTCAGGCTGGATGTTTTCACACGTGGAGTGGTTCGAACTCCGGGTTAATCGGTTTAAACCATTGAAAGGAGCTTCATTTATTGTGCTTCCCAGCCATATTCAGAAGAAATATGCGGTCGTGAACGTTCAAAATTTAGATACCTTCTGCTTTAAATATGCCGTGTGGACCCCACGCCTTCAAGATCAAAGAAATCGAGAAAAGGTAGCCTCCTATCTCAACGATCCTCTTTTCGAAGGTGGATACAAGTGGGATTGTGTAGAATATCCCGTGAAGATTTCTGACGTTCCAAAATTTGAAAAGGTTAATAACATCAGCATTAACATTTATGGCATCGATGAAGCTGGAAAAATTTTCCCAATCAAAGTATGTGAAGAAGAGCTGGCGGACCATAGAGATTTAATATATTTAGAAAATGGAGGTTGCAACCACTTTGCTTACATTACAAATTTTGAGAGGCTTATTTCCAGTCAATTGTCAAAAATAGGAAACAAAGTACACATCTGCAAAAAGTGTTTTAAAACTTATGACACTCGTTGCAATGGAGAGGAAAAATTAAATGAGCACAAAAAATTATGTAATAAAAACAAATCTGTCCTGATCAAGATGCCTGAAGATAAAGAATTGCAGTTTAAAGACTTCAAGTTCAGTCAGCGGGTTCCTTTTGTTGTTTACGCTGATTTTGAAAGCGTGTTAAAACCAGTTCAAGGTCCGATCCCAAATCCAAGCGAGTCCTTCACCACTCCCACTCAGTCCCATGAGGTTATGTCATATGCTTATTACATAAAAGATGTGGTAGGTCGTTATGATGTTTTCCGATCGCATAGAGCAGAGCAGGGAGTTGTGAGTCATTTCCTTCACACTCTCAAAGAAGATGTTGAAGTCATGGAAAAAAATTATAAAATGATTATTCCCATGAATCCTTTGACGGAGGCAGAAAAAGAATCTTTTCGGAAAGCAAGCATATGTCATATTTGTGGTGAAGGTGGATTTAATTCCTGCAGCAAATCAAAAAAGAAAGTGGCGGACCACGATCATCGTACTGGAAATTTCAGAGGACCCGCTCATTCTTCATGCAACATCAACTTTAAAAATCCTTCCTTTGTTCCTGTGTTGATGCATAACCTTTCAGGATACGACTCGCATTTCATCATTAAAGAACTAGATTGCCTTCCTGGAGAAATCACTGTCATCCCCGAGTCGACCGAAAAATTTATTTCATTTTCAAAAAAGATGGGTGGGCTTGAAGTTCGTTTCCTGGACAGTTTTAGATTCATGCCAAGCAGTTTATCAAAATTAGCAAATAATCTTCCGAGAACGCATTTTAAAATTACACGGCAGCTTATTCCTAATGATGAAGAATTTTCCCTCCTAACGCAGAAAGGTATCTTCCCCTATGATTACATTTCCTCATACAGCAAGTTGGAAGAAACGTCTCTCCCTCCAGCTTCAGCCTTCTTCAATAAATTAACCGATTCACACATTTCAGAAGAAGACTATGAGCATGCCAAAAAAGTATGGGCGGTCTTGAAGATTGAGAATTTAGGCCAGTATGCAGATGTGTACTTAAAAACAGATGTGCTCATTTTGGCCGATGTTTTTGAAAATTTTAGAAATATTTGTCAGGACACTTATACGTTAGATCCTGCCTGGTTTTTTAGTTGTCCTGGTTTAAGTTGGTCCGCCATGCTCAAATGCACAAAAGTCTCTCTCCAGCTTTTAAGTGACTATGATATG
Organism: Macrothele yani; assembly: GCA_039090855.1. NCBI lineage: Eukaryota > Metazoa > Arthropoda > Arachnida > Araneae > Macrothelidae > Macrothele > Macrothele yani. The sequence goes on from CM077002.1 coordinate 81,658,340, forward strand.
CTACTTTTTCTGGAGAGTGGAAAGCGGGGTGGCTTGTGTATGTGTGTGAAACGGTATGCTGAGGCAAATAATAAGTATTTAAAAAATTTGATGTCTCCAAAGATGACAGTTTCATCATTTATCTTGACGTGTGTAATCTTTATGGATTTGCAATGGATAATTTTCGTCTTCCTCACAAAAATTTCCGGTGGATTTCCGATGAAGAATTGAAGTATTTGGATGTTATGAACATAGCGGATGATGCCAGCACGGGATACTTTCTCGACGTTGACATCAGCTATCCGGACTCCCTTCACAATCTTCATTCGGATTTACCGTTTTGTGCGGAAACGGAAGTTGTACCTGGAACCAGGCAGGTCAAATTATTGACTACGTTAAATAAAAAATCCAGGTACGTGGCTCATTATCAGCTTCTGAAGCAGGCAGTCAAAGCGGGTCTCATCATAACAAAAGTGCATCGGGGGTTAAGCTTTGATCAGAGCAAGTGGTTGCAGCCCTATATTCAATTGAATACCGAGATGAGAAAGCGGGCTAAAAATGAGTTTGAGAAAGATTTTTTCAAACTCATGAACAATTCTGTCTTTGGCAAAACGATGGAAAATATTCGCAACCGTACCCAAGTTGAGTTGGTATGCGAAGACAATAGACTGTGAAAAGTTGCTCAATAAGCCCAATTTTAAAGACCGCACCATACTAAAAAATGAAGCAGAAGGAAAATTTCTGGTGTCTATGCATTTTAATGTCACCCACCTCACCTTCAACAAACCCATTTATTTGGGAGTCGCCATTCTAGACATCTCTAAAACTAGGATGTACGACTTCCATTATGAGGTGATGAAACCTTTATTTCAAGAAAACATTTCCATTCTTTATATGGATACTGATAGTTTCTTCTATCACATAAAAACAGAAGATCTATATAAAGATATGGAAAACATTAAAAATGAATTAGACACCAGTTCCTACCCCCCATCGCACCCTCTATTTTGTCTTAAAAACAAAAAAGTGATTGGGAAATTTAAAGATGAGACCCATGGAACTGCCATAAAAGAATTTGTTGGCCTTAGACCAAAAATGTATGCGTTTGCTACAGATGAAGAAGAAGTTAAGAAAGCCAAAGGCGTGAGCAAAACCGTCGTTTTACAACAACTTCGCCTCAACGACTTCAAGTCTTCACTCTTTCACAAGCAAGAAAAAAATAACATGAGTTATAGCATTCGAAGCTTGAAACATTCTGTTTTTACTGTTGTCATAAACAAAACATCTCTTTCCCCATATGACAACAAGCGAGTCGTATCCTCGGACAATATACATACCCTCCCCTACGGTCATTTTTCATTAAATTCTGGAGAACCTCCAAGAAAAAAAATAAAAACAAAATAGCTGCCTGTATTCGAACCACTCCATGCTAATAAACTGCTTGGCATGAAGGGGTCCACACGGCATAGATTGTTCAGGAAGAATTACAGAATGTTTCAAGTCTTTAACTTTTTGTTCGAGAAGATTTCACTCAAGAAAAAAAAATTCTCTGCTCTATGCTATGTCTCCGTCATTTTGTTGCTGCTCGCTTGGATTTCCAGAAAAACTTTTCGAAGAAAATTTAATCAAAATTATTGTTTTGCTCACGTGAAGAATGCACCGTCTCAAATTTTTTAATTTTCTCTCATGAAGAATTTCAGGATGCTTTCCAAGATTTTTATTCATGAAATCTTTTCCTGTTGGAATTCGTGAATACGCATGTTCAAGATTTTACTCTCATGAACAAGTTGTGATTTTTTATTCACTTGGAATTCGTGAATACGTATGTTCAAGATTTTACTCTCATCAAGATTTTCAAGTTGCTTCCCAAGTTATTGCACTCCCGAAATCATTTAATGCAGGAAAAAGATTTGTTTACATGAAAATCCTCCTCTCAAATATACCTCATCTTAAAAATGTGTGGAGCCAGTCCATTGTTTTAGATTCAGAGTTGAATTAGATGCTACCTACGTCTTGAGCTGTCTGAATTTCTAGTGAACTCAGGTGATCACGTTGCTATGAAAATCTACATTTGCCCTCAATATTTCCTCTGTTTTTTTTTAAAGTACTTTTCGAGGACCTGTCGGAGATGCATTCAGCGAGATTTTTTTTTAAAGTCAAGTGTTGCCAACTCCATTTCTGTGGGGAATTATTTAATTCTACCTAGTAAATGTTTTGTCTTCTAACTTTATAGATTGACTATTAGGAACATAAGCTTTCTAAATTTCTTCATGTACGAATGTCTAGAGAAAACCTTGTTTTTTTTTTTTTTTTTTTTTTCATGTTAGTTAGGGGGAGGGGGATTTCTTAGTTTTCCCAAAGAGAAGATTCTTCTGACGGATCTCTTAGCTCATGGGGAAAAAAAAAGTTCTTATCAGAACTATAATGAATTTCACCTTGAGAGTCATGAGGTCACTCGTCAGCCTATCTCAAGCTCTCCTTCTTCATTCTCAATTCAGTTAATTTAGTGGACGGACTTCAGTTGTTTCCCTTCCTGAGAAAAAAAAAATGCTGCCTCTTCGACATAACAAGGAAAGACTTCATTTCCATTACTCTCAGCTGTTCTCCTCAACTCAAGCTATTCATTACTTTTCCCGCTTGGAAGAAGAAGTGGAATATTTAAGTGGAGAATTCTCAAAGATCAAAATTTATGGAAAATCATATTCCATTCCCAGACAACATGCTGCCTTCGGGGACCCCAATCTGAAATACACTTTTAGCGGTTTGTGCTTAGAACCTAACCCTTGGACGCCGTTACTTCAGGAAATCAAGCTTTATGTTGAGAAAGAATGTGGTGAATCCTTCAACTTTGTTTTAATTAATAAATATCGAAATGGAGATGATAGAATCAATGATCATCGTGATGACGAAGCTGAATTAGATCCTTTGTCTTGTATTGCATCAGTATCTCTCGGACAAGAAAGAGACTTTGTTTTCAAGCGAAACGGGTTTAAACCAGTTTCCTTATCTTTGAGATCTGGAACTTTACTACAGATCCTGCCACCAACTAATTCGTATTGGAGTCATGGTCTGCCTCGACAAAAGAATGCTCCAAACATTAGATTGAATTTGACCTTTAGAAAGATGATAACCGAGTGTTCTTTTCCCCATGACTCTGCTCTTTCCCTCTCAAGCAGTAAACAAGTGACGAACTCCAACCTCTTATCAGTTTTGCCTGAACAATTCAAAGCTAACTCATTCTGTTCTCTGTCTTCGAACCGTCAGCACCCTTCGCTCCCGACCTCAACGCTTCCAGCAATTTCCTTCGATTCTCTTCCTCCAGCTTTCAACATGAAGCGATCATCTTCCTCTACTAAAGTTTCCGATGCTGTAGCAAAGAAGGTATGTTCTGAAGCTTCCAAGTCATGTGTTGAATTGGGAATTTCTTTGAATGATATCCCCCTCATCATTTCCATTTAGGGGGTAACGCATTCGTGAAAGTGTCTGATTTCCATAATACAATCAGAGTTCATGTAAGAAGATACAGGAATGAACAGGAATCTTTTTTCCCCACCAAGAATGGAATCACCATGACAGCTCTGACCTTCCTTCAGTTTATGAGAAAAGTCCGTTGGTTGCATGGAGAAAATGAAGATATGCTAATCAACAGAGAACTAATTATTTCTGCCTCTCCTTCTTTGGACGGACCTCACACTTATATATTTGAGGTGCTTTCCCCTCGGATCAATGGATTTCGTCGACTGAACCCTAATTCCATCAAACTGAATGGGGAACAATTTGAAGCTCTCGCTGATCAATGTGAGAAGATATGGACCAGCATTACTATTCTACTATTTGGTCCAGTTTTTGCAAAGGGCGTTTTGCTTCATCAGAGGATTCCACCCCCGTTCCTTCCTCTCCACTAACGAACGAAGAGTATTACTTCATGCTTATTGAAGTGGTGTCGGATCTCGTTCAGGGGCATGCTGAAAAATTATTCTATTGTATTCAGTGCCACCTTAATCCGGATCGCATGCTTGAAAGCCTCATGGGCCACAGATGTACTGATGCCACCCCCAATCGAAGTTTAAAGAACACTTCAAGGAGGCCGTAGCAATGCTAGACCCCAAGACTTTAGCGGATTCCTTCGCTGAAACCGTTGGGGAGAATATCCCATCCAAAGCCTTCTTGGAAGGAATATATGGAAAGGACTTGTTGCGTTCTGTGAAAAACATGTATTGAGGAGACAGCAGAGAAAAAAAGTTCTTTTTAGAACTAAAAAAAGTTCTTTTTAGAACTATCTTAAATTGTTGGTTTAAGGAATGGGGAAGGAGGTAGTGGAAAAATTTATAGTGTGAGAATGCATCTATTTTTCTATAATTTTAAAAGTAAAGGTGTGAATGTGTTTCATTTTTGTAAGGAGTTAAATAATAATGAATTTCAAGTTTTAAAAGTAAAAGAGTGAATGTGTTTCATTTTTGTAAGAAGTTAAATAACAATGAACTTCAAGTTTTAAAAGTAAAAGGGTGAATGAATAACTCTTAAAGAAATTTATTGGGGATCTGGTATTGAAGAAGAGATTGCTTATTTTTAAGGGAAAGGCTTAATGTATTTCATTAAGGGCCAGGAATTCAACTGGTCTGAGAGCAATGCTTTACAGTATTGAGTCGAAACCAGGACAAAAGGCTAAATTTAGGGGAGTTTGAAATTTTTTTCAAACTGACTACACTTCATTCTCTTAGTTTGAAAAGAGAATAAGTGCTCTCACTGAAGACCCCTCTAGCTATACGTAAATAAACAGTCTAGGATTCATAAAAATATCTTTTCAATTTTCTAGCTAAACTATTTTTACTTCTTTCAGAAACACACGTCAGAAAAAAACGAAGTGATTCGTTTTGATTTTAGGAAATAATGAACTGTTCAGAAACACACCCTGTCTGTTTTCAACTGATTCGAAAAAAGACTTTTAAAATATTTTACTTGAACGAAAACGTGCTTCTTAAATTTCGCAGTTTCCCATGTTATTCAATGGGAAATTCACTGTATTTTCTATCATAAGAAATCCGAAATCTGTCATCTTAGTAAAATCATCAAAATCGTTTTTGACCCTATGCACTTTTATAAGATTCCAAAGGGTATCTTAGAAAAAACGAAGTGATTCGTTTTTGACACTAGGAAGGAATGTACTTTTCTGAAATGAACTTTGTAAAATTCTTTCAATTTACTCGATCCAAAACAGTCTTTTATGCATGCTAGTTTTCCCATGTTATTCTATGAGATTTTTACAATTACCAGAAAACGAAAATTTCCAAAATCATCCTCTTAGGAAATCAACAAAACCATTTTTCGTCTTACTTAGAATTTTTCAATAAATAATTCTATTCAGTTGTAAAAATATGGAAACAGCTTATTGAAAAAAAAAAAAAAAAAAACAGAAATGATTCAACTCAAAAGAAAGAGACTTTATTTTCATTCAATCTAATTTTAATAAGGAATCCAACGAAATGATACAGAGTTTGGTTTTTTATAAATAATTTTGGCATTCGTCTTTTTTCGTTTAGAAGTTGAAACAGAATTTCCTTGTTGTACAGGAACTTTTAACATTTGTTTATTTTTAATATACTTTGAAGGTAAATTAATGTCATTTAATGCTTTTACAAATTCGTGGGGAATTACTAATTTGGATCCTTTACTTTTAAACATTGAATCTACTAAATCAATAATCGTATTTTTCACAATGTGACCCTTATATTTAAATTCTGCTTTGGGGCCCCATCCTATAATATCTGAGTTTGTTTTAAAGACGTCTAAAACATTTCTTGCATAGCGTTTCATATTAGCTGGAACAGACTGTATGACAAGGTCTTCTACAACATCTTTTTCTTTCTTGACAAGTTCTTCTTTTGCTGGTTCTTCAGTTCGTGGTGGGGATTCATGGGAAGAAACTGGGGGATTAAAGCTTGAAACATGAATGCGTTTATTCAAGACTTGGTTGTATAATTTAACTTTCACTTCGTCAGACTCTTTACTTAGTAGAATTTTTTTCATTTCTTTGTCCAAGTCAGTTAACGTTTCTTCGGTTGGCATATGACGGGAAATCCGTTGTTCGGGAATCAGAATCATTTTCTTTGCAAATTCCATTATTTCGTAAGAAGAGTCGTTAGCACACTGAGAGCAGCAGGAACCAACACACCTAAAAATCCCCCTTTTTGAATTAGGAGTTTCCTCTTTTTATATAGAGGTGTCTTTTTCTGAGAGAGGGCTCGCAAGGTGTATTTATGACGTTGTAATGAATGTTTCTGGGCTGGAGTAAGCGGAACATTTCCTTTTAAGGTATTCTTACAAACTTCACAAATAGCTTTAATTCCATTTTTCCTACATTTCGTTAAAAGCTCTTTTAATACTTTTTTTGGACAATGCTGAATTATGCGTAAAAGTTGGAGTTGTGACTTAGACAACGTCATGTTGAAAACTGAGAATTATTTCATTTCACCTAGGTTGATATATGACTTGAACGTCTCCCGGAAGTATCTGAGTGCGTAATCTTAATTCTTCCTTCGTCTCAGGTTTTAAATCGATCAATAAATAGCTGTAAGGAGACTTTGTGGCATCCGTATACACTTCTTGAAAAAATTTCAGTTTGCTAGGGTACAACTGCCTCCCTAAATGAGTGATTTGATTCACGTCTCTTCGTGATTTGAACAGAAACAGGTAATGAGCATTCAGGGAAATTTCTCGCATTTCTTTACCTTTATGAAAAAAATTTTGTGTAATGAATATCACAGACACATTGAAATGATGGCTCCCTCGAGTGAACAAGTGAGTGATTTTCTTTTCGCTTCCACATTCAGTCATGAGATCGTCAATAACAAAAAGCGTTCTACCTTTCACATAGTCGCGGAAATTAGAAGGGAGGCCTTCCACAAATGTCACGTTTTCTATTTCATCATACAACGTTTGATGAACACCATAGAACCACACCACATGTTCGAGAGGGGGGAAACGACTTCCCCTTGATGCAGAAGTAAGCGTTTTACAAACTGTGTTTTCCCACAGCCCGTAGGACCTGCTATCAGAGCCGTGAAAGGGTGTTGTAGTCTCGGCACTTCCATGAGGTCAACTGAGACTCATAAAACGCTTACATAACAATTTAAAGACAAGACACAAGAAATAAAATTCAATCCATTTTTATTTTACATTCTAAATTTTGATACAATTTGAAATTTCTTTCGAACAAAATGAAAGACTCGCAGGTCGTTTGTTTCAGAATTCGATCGAAAATTTCTTACAATAGAGAACAAACTTTTTCCACGACACCTAGAATAAAGGAAAAAAATACAAAATTGACCGCAAACAGCCGTAAACGAACTTTGAAGAGGTACATCATTAAAATTCACAGAGTCAAACTTGGAAGCAAATCGGGCAATAGGTCCTTGAAAATATTCTGGAGAATGTCCAAAAGAATCAAAAAATTCCATGGAATTTGGGTTTGACATATACACAGCTAGCCAGTGTTTCCCAGGATTTCCATATCGATCCGTATTCACAATAAGGCATGCTGGGAACTTGAAAATTCTCTTGGGAAGTCGGTCGCAAGCGAACACTCCGAGGAATGAACGTCGGGTCACAAGATCTTTCCTTAAAGCCTTCGTTAATTGAATACTGTTCATTTTTCTTTAATGGGAGAAATCACAAAGAATGTTTCTGGACTTGGAAATTTCAATAATGTTCTGGAACTCGGCGTAGATTAGTACAGAAATGGTTTTTAACAAAGCTTTTCCAAATTTGATTTCCACTCTTAAATTTCCTTGTTGTATCAAGTTCATATGTCCCCCATCACACAGGTCCGGGCTGAGATCGAATGCATAAAGAGTGTATCCCTTGGAAAATTCTTCTCGATCGATATATATTCCACGGTCCTGACCCAGTTTCTCGGTTCCTTGAAATAGACTATGGAAGGAACGAATTGTGCTTCCCTTTTCGAAATTGGGTTCTAGAGGTTTGTGAGGAACTGGCTGACCGTCAACATACACTGCGATAAAGTTAACATCATAATGCTTGAATTCAAAGGGGTTTGATTTATATGAACCATTAAAAGCATCGTTATCTACACATCCAATAACCAGTCTTTTAGGCATTTGTCCTAGGAATACATTGTCTTGCACGAAGGACATACTTCCTTGAGAAATGGAATACACTTTACATAAAACTCGATCAATGGGATACTTGGCAGGAGATTTTTCTAGAGCTTTTGCATGACCGATGGCAACTCCAGGGTTGACTTTCACTTTTCTCACAAAAATGGATGCATGTTCGATGAGAACTCTGTAATTGGGGGCCTCGGAAGAGGAAACGAGGCAGAAATCAGGTTTACTCCGAACAAGTTTAATTTTCACATCCACTAAATTGAGAAGCAGCCTGTTTTGAAAAAATAAATCACAGTGCAAGGTTCCAATCATATCAAACGTTTTGCTGTCTTTCATGAGCTCATAACGCTGATGTAATCCCTTGTTCGTTGCAGCATTCGTGGGATTAATTTCGTGTAGATGTCCGGCTGTATCCTTGAAAAACCCTTCACATGCTAAATAGGTTTTCTTTGCTTCTTCTCCATAATTCAGAAGAGTTTCAATATAAGCTCTGTAGGGATATGTGTTGCTTGAGGACGAAATCACTCTTTCGTTTAAACTGATGTCGACTTGAGAAAACAGAGAATGAAGAAAACAGTTAATGGGGCCCACGGGCTCTTTGTCAGCTAGTGTAGAACTGTCGGCTTTCACAATTTTAATTTTCACGTACAGTTGGCTGGAAGACAAGTCCATGTATTCTTCTCCACTCCCAGAAATATTAAATTCTAGAGGTCCTCCATCTCGAATGTTGGCTATAGGGTGATATTCGATCCATTGTCCTTTTTCTATGCTCGTTTGGGTAGGTGGTAAAGCAAATAAATCAAGTTCGGATTTTAAACATACGGAAGAATGACTATGTATCAGGGCCATGGTTTACGGATCAAAAATATCGCGTGCGGTTCCCTTGGCTTTCTTTGAATGAATGATTCGTTTCTTCATTTTTCTCTTCCTTTTAACGCTTCCTCCCAACATTTTCTTCACTTTATTAGCTGCTTTGTCAGTGAGGATTTGTCCCGCTTCTTTAGCTCGTTGTTTGGCTGCTGTTTTCACATCCTTGCCTAGAATAACGTCATTGGCCAGGTCCACACCCGTTCGAAAGACTTGTTTTCCAAGCAAGCGTTTTTGCTCCTTGTTTAAATAAGGGTACCGCCGCTCTAAATAACGAACGAAAAAGTCCTCCAAGTCCATACCCTTTTTGAAGGGGCACCCCTTGATAGTAGTCTAAACCTTTTCCAGTTTGTTTGACGTAATAATCCTCGAAGGATTTTGTACAACATCGATATGGTTCATACATGACTACAATTGTTTGAGACGAAAATGAAGTTTCACGATCGCTCTCCCACGTTCAAATGGCACTAATTGACCTGAGTGATTCCTTATAACGATTTCGACGGATTGAAAATGTTTTCTTGCGAGAGGCAAATAATGGGGACGGTCGTACAAGGCGCTCACCACATCTCCGTCTTCTCCGCTCACTTTCACGATGCGAAGGAGAGGAGCAACCATGTCTCCTACAGGCTGAGGTTCCACAATATCGCTGTACACGTATAACAGGGAAAGCGATGTGTTCAGATCGGCTACGAAATTTCCATGAATGGTAGCATCGCTTCCTCCCGAGGCCGAATACACTCCAGGTTGAAAACCTAGAATTTCTGCAATTCCTGGAAATAACTCCAGCTGAGAACCAAGAGTTAAAGCTGCTTTGACACGTCTCGTGGTTTTATTAAAAAACATCGTAATTTTTTTCGACCAATGCTGGGACATGGCTTTTACCACGTCTCCCACAGAATCATAATATCCAGCAGGGATTTTCGCCGCTTTCAGTTGAGTTGGACCGAGACCGTAAGCAAAGGAATTTGAATTTACATTCACATTAAACCAGGAATGAGCGTAGATGAGTTCGACGAGTCCCACTTCCCAGTCACCATTGAGTTCGATCGGGGAAGGAAGATGCGTGATGAAATGAGAAATTTTATTGTCTGAAAAGTAACGGAGAGAGCTGTCGCTAGGTAACGTTAGATAGAAAGTCATGTTGACGAATGATGTTTCATCTAAAAAAAAGATCAGTTTTATAGAGAGGTCAAGTCTTCCGCGGGGATCCAAGCATTAAATTTATCAAGATACCCTTTAAATTTGACAAAGAATTCCATTTTTCCTTTTCTTTTACGTTTCTTTAGAACACGTTCGACAGTAAAGGACTCGGAGAGAGACACTTTTTGAAGCTCTTCGGCGTAAAAAGTTCCTTCCAGCTCTTCGTTCAATAAATCTTTAACTTTATAGACGGGTGGGGATCTGGGAACAAGACCGCTCACAACAAAAACTTCTTCCGTCCAATTTGATTCGTATCCTTTCTCAAATGTCAATTTCGCTTTACTAATCCTCACGTGTTCACCCACCTGAAATTTATAGGAGGGTTTTTCCCTCTTGAGGTCACCATACAGATTGTCAAACACTTGTTTTTCATTATCTTCGTTTACATCTACAGGCTTCATTTTTATACTTCGATGGGGGAATGATTGTAACTGTGAACTAAATCGTTGAGTACGTCCATAAATCTGAACGAATTTTGACTTGTAAAGTATCGCCACATTCGAGTTTTGAGCGTACGATTGAATCTCTCCACTACACTTGCTTTCGTCTCGTTGTTTGTCGTAAAGAAATGCACCTCATGCTGTTTTAAAAACTTTTGAAACTCTTTGTTCTTAAATTCAGTTCCTTTATCTGTTTGAAGTTTTACTGGCTTTCTTTCTTTGAATATCTGGGAAAAGGCTTGGACGATATGAGAACCCGACTTTTGCTTTAAAGGAATCACCCATGCATATTTGGAAAAAATGTCAATGCATGTCAGCAAGTAACGAAATCCGTCGTTATGTTGACTCAAACTGGAGACATCGGCTAGGTCTGCTTGAAACTGTTGATTTAATTTATTAACCATAACTCTATTTCTCCGAAAATGTCGTCTCACCGGTTTGTGAAGAGTGTACGTTTTCTCTCCCTTCAACCATTTCTTCACATCTTTTTTTCTTGATGCCCTCTTTCTCCACAGCACGGAATAAAGCATTGATACCACCGAAACTTCCTATTTTCTGAGCTGTGTGAAAAGTCTGTTTCATCATTTCCTCCATTACAACAGTTCAACGAGATACGATCCACCGTAACAGAAAAACTCATGTTCACACCATCACTTGCAGAAAACAAATGAGATCAAGTAGGACCCCACCCCTTTTTAAAAATACTACGCAAACCTTCGTCTAACAAGCATCTTTTTTCAATGGTCGGGTGGTCTAGTGGGAAAGCTAGCAAACTAGCTGACACAGGAACGAATCTCGCTGGGACCATCAGAGCATTTTTATGTACTCCGGAGTAAAACATTTCGAGAGAAACAACGTCTATACAAATTCCTAACACCTCAGGGAATTTCTAAAAAGGAAAGTTTTAAAAAAATAAATTCGAGGGAAAAGGAGCTTGGAAGGACGAAAGATTTCGCTTTCTTTTTCTCAAAAAATTTGACAAAGTCCAATAAATCTCCCGAGAAAATAATAAAGTTCCAAGAAGCACAGCTAGGGAGCAGCACATCGAGTTGACATCCCGCTATGTCGACCCCCTTTCCACACTCTGTCGTTGCCATCCCACAAAATCAAAGATCCATCGAAAGTTCCAAGAAGCACCGCAAGGGGGCAGCACATCAGCATCGTCACAACACACTAGCGCCGCCTACATCCTCACCCATGCCACACCCCCGCATCCTCCTGATGACTGCGTCAGGCCACGCCCCCTCCGTTCGCTCGGCTGCAGCTTGCTCCAGCTGGCTCCACCTGCTCCAGAAGGAGCCTAATGTTAAGTCTATGGGCTCCACTTTAAGCTCGGATCCGTCATTTTCTACTACTTCCAGATATGCTGAAATTGATAGCCTCTCGTGAGGAGTGGGGCAAGAGATTTTAATTATAAACTTAAATATCATTCGTGCAGGTACTGATGATCAGCCGCGTCATTTAAAGGCCTGTACAAAAACTATGTTAAGTAGTTTTGTATAATTTTATGTTCCAAGTGATATAAAAGAGAGCACCAATAAATGATATAAAAAGAGAGCACCAAAGGTTTCATATTTTTCCACAGTTTACTCTTATCCTTGTAACAGAACGTATGGTATGACCCGTTACGTGAAACTTCGTTAAAGATTATTTGCTCTTATTACGTTGAATTCAATGTGTAAATACGTTTCCTTCAAGCCCTCGTCTTTTATTGTTACGGCTGGTTTCTGCGTGTGCGTATCTTCATTTTTATTGTATTAGGTAATAAAATATTGTAATTGACTGTAGCACTGAATTCTATAAAACAACATAAATATCCTTCGATGGAAAGCAAAGTTGCAGAAACCCAGTGGTTGCGCAAAAGTGAAAAACTAAACATGTAGGATTAGAATATGGTGTAAAAGTGTCTGCAAAAAAAAGAGAGGAGGGGATGGTTTTCGCTGAATATGCTTTATTTCTTTGGTTTTCGCGGCAGAAATGAAAACCCAAACTCTTAATGCTTCGCGAAAAACAACTTAATTTCCAGAAATAAATTCAGGATGGTGACCGTGATTTTACAGCTGGCGTATGTCGTTCAGATAAAAGGAAGAAACCTGACGTTACGACCCGGATAACAAAATGAATATTCTGATAGGAATTACTGAGAGAATTGTTTGGTCAAAATGAGAAGAATGAATTTTTAAAGGCAATTCCTAAACTAAATTGATAGACATAGAGCAAAGAACGAAGTAGTGATTAAAGTGAACTACTAGGGACTAGTGTTCACTAGGGACACAGTTTGCTTCATATATGATGCTGATGAGTGCTTGCAATTTTTGTCCTCGGCGTTTAACGACCACCGTTATACCTCGATGTTCACTACTTCAAGCACTTCACACTGAAGGAATCAGCTTTACATTTCAGGTTGAAGAGTGCTTACTGTTTCAAATGCTCCATGATGAAGGTCTGCTCTACGCCACATAGAGCAACACAAAGAAAACACAAGCAAACATTCTGCTTTTAGAAAATCGGCATGATTTTGCATGAAAAAACAATCGTAATTTCAGATGCAGACAATACTTAAATCTTTTTTTTTTACGCTAAACTTGCAAGAAGTCCTTTGATTCTTAAAAAGTAAATATGTATATATAACATATACAGTATTGTTACTGAATCATATGCAAGGTCATTGCAATTAAAATACTCCTATTTCCAATCATCTGCTGCAATATCTAGCGGCCTAAACACAACCAAACTCAGTATAATACTATTCGGAGCGTATAGAAACGATTTCAGCGAAATAAAATACACTGATGGCCACTCAAAATGCAACACAAAGAAGGAAGCATCCGATTGGCCTGAAATTCGCAGCATGCGTCGCCCGCGAGAGGACATGCAAAACGATTAGCATTGCAGGGCATATGCAAATCATGTGCGCCAGGCACGCCACCGAGAAGCACTATAAAAAGGGTGCAGAGGAGGCGGGGTGTAAGTAGTGGAAATGTGTTGTGCTGCCGGACCTGTGCGTGGGAAGCTTCCTGATGCCTCGTCGCAGAATACGGCAGTTATTCCCGCACGTTTCGAAGTTCGACAGAGAACGAATAGTGGTTTATCGCGACAGCGGTTTATCGTACCGAGACATCGGCGCCCGTGTGGGACGACATCCAGCCACAGTGAGGCGAGTATGTATTCGGTGGGTGCAGGAGGGACGAACGGACCGACGTGAGCGATTGCCGCAGCCGCGGCACACCACCGAATGAGAGGACCGGCATGTTGTGCGGCAGGCATTGACGGCTCACACCGCCACATCTCGAACTTTAGCGCAGGAATTAGGGTGTGTTGCGCAACAATCTGTGTTAGCACGTACTGTTCGACGTCGTCTTCAGGTGCGGGGACTTGTCGCACGGCGTCCATTGCTCCAATTACCATTGACGTTACACCACCGGCGAGTGCGGCGGCAGTGGGCCGTTGAACGCCGCACCTGGACTACAGAATGGCACGACATTGTCTTCTCCGACGAATCCCGCTTCTGTCTGCAATACCACGATGGTCGGATTCGCGTGTGGCGGCACCGCGGCGAGAGACTGTGTGACGCCGGCATTATGCATTGCCATACCGGTCCGTCGCCTGGCGTTATGGTTTGGGGCGCAATTGGATATGACATCCGCACCCCTCTGGTACGCATCACCGGTGGTCGAAGCGTTGGCTTCTAACCATTCGTTCGAGATGGATCCGAGTTCGAATCTTGCATGGATGTTGTGTTCGTTTTACGGCACTGGCTTTCTCCCTTCCTTGAAACCATAGACGTTAAATTGGGGATAATTTTTCCCAAAGAGTTGTATACACTAATCAGCATGCTTTAATTTGAATCTCATTTATTTTCCAGTCATATAATAAATTAATTTAAATTATTTGTTTTGGTTTTTTGACTTTAAAATAGATTTTTACTTCATTTGGATATATATATATATATATATATTTCTAATTTGACACAGATTTTTACTGAACTGTATCCCAAATATACATGGACATATTGGTAAATGCTTTTTTTTTTTTTGATTGGGGATTATTGACCACCGTGAGTAACTCAATGAGCTATAAGCTGGCCCCCGTCGCTAATTTAGGGTCACTACGTCCAGGGAAGGGAGAGAGCCAGTATCGTGAGACGAACACAACATCCATGCCTCACCGGGATCCGAACCCGGACCCTTCCCGGATGAATGGCTATAAGCCAGCGCTCAGACCACTGCGCCACCAGGGCAGCGATAAATAGATAAATATCTATATGGACTACTGTGTAACTTTTATAATATAGACAGTTTATTAAAATTTGGTATTCTACAACAGGTAATTTTCACTTCATTTATCTACTTTATTTCGCAAGTAAACTTTTAAAAAACTGACAAATTTTGATTTGTAATGAACAAAGAAGCTTTTATGAATGGAATACGGCATTACACCATACAATACAAATTTTGGAGATGTGAATCCGTTTTTTGGTGTAAATATGACAAGGATGGTAAGTCAGATAATATTCTTCAAATGTTCAAGGTTTCGGATATTATCTGACTTACCATCCTTGTCATATTTACACCAAAAAACGCATTCACATCTTCAAAAGGAGCTTTTAGTTTGTTTGCTTTTTAATTGAAGAAACAAGAATATATATTGGGCTACTTTTGAATTAATTTGGCTACTTTTCAGAGCTAAGCAAGAATATATATTGGGCTACTTTTGAATTAATTTGGCTACTTTTCAGAGCTAAGTCTGCTACTTTCTCATTGAACTATCTGGCAACACTGGGCACATAGTGTCAGTGGTCCTCTTTACCATCATTTACGTCGTCAAATTTTGCGAAGCACAGCAGCAGAATTTCCGTTGTTTTGATAGTAAAGCTTTACAAGCAAAGCACATTCTCGCAATATGACAAAAATCATGCTTCACTCGCTACACGAATGACATGAAATATTTTGTGTCTTTCTTTACATCCACCAATAGACAGCGGCGTATGCATATGTTAGGCTGTGGCGAATGCAAAAAATATCGTGTATACAAATTTCATTCTTTCTCGCTCTCAGTGCCATTGTCCCCTGGTGGTGATTTTTGCACCATTCTTTTCCGCAGAAATTGCGCCCACATATTCGGAATAGCATTTGTACTAAGCTTGGCTGAGTTTCGGATGTTAGATGTCCATGCAGATACCTAGGGAATAAGAATATGTTACTTATGAGCACCTTGTGTATTGTACACTATGCTTTTTGTGAAGAATGCGATAATTCCATATTGCTCAAATCTTTTCGGAGTTTTTTTTTGGGGTTTTTTTTTTTTTTTTTTTTTGCAATTCAAGGTGACCTTGTTCCTGTTTACCTCGAGCGGTAGAGACACTACTGTGTTTAAAGCTGCATTAGAATCCGTGGGAGCTAAGGAGAAACGGAAAAGGAAGCAGTTCGGAACAGGGACAGAGAACCTGAATCTTTGATGAACACACTCACACACAGCAAATCCCCAGGCGAACGAAACAGACTGCAAAAGAGCAGCAGTGAGCAAAAGCGTAAAGGAACATTAAATTTAATACTGAGAAAACTAAATTCCAAAAATTGGTTATGCTGTAAATAGAAGGAATCTAAAACAGACAATAAAGAAAGGCGTCAAATATTTTAAAAGACAATCAACAACTGATTTATCCAGACAAAATGTACTGAATAAAATATTATAAACACCTGATAGCAGGAGACACTGCGATTATGTCAAATTACGGATGTCTGGAAAGCGAAGAAACCGCGGAGGTGAATACCGACTTTCTAAGAGCTGGAGTGTTTCCTGAAGCTACAGAAAAACAGATAATTTTTGGATAGCAGGCAACGTATGGAAGGTTTGATTAAACTCAGCTAAGAAAACGTTTTCTTAGTTTGTGTTACACTAAGAAAACGTTTTCTTAGTGCAACACAAACATTATTAGAACAAATAATAAGCTAACCATAATTAATGAGAGCAAGTTAGTTACTTATGAGAGCAAACGGAATTTTACAATTGTTTTTAAATTTATACATAGAATAATTGTACGAAAATGAGAAGTAAGCCGTTAAGGGAATATAAATTTACAAAAATATTTCATTCATCCATTTTATGCCAATGACCATGGGAAAGCAAAGAATGACTTGAATGAATTCTGGCAAAAGCAAAGAATGGCTTGAATGAAATCTTTTGGCTATTCAACTTAGCAGAATTGAAATTCGATATGAAGATACCAGTTGGTAATATTGAAACAATGTCGTCCAAAGGAAATGAGTTAGAAGTAAAATCGCAGTAGACGACATCTTAATATAACAACTGAAAGATTAGTTCATCATTAATTTTTGTGACATGTCCAGATGACCAGAAAGTTATGGTAAAATATATATATATTCAAGCCACTGGAATTTTTTCAGTCATTTGGGCAAACCCAATACCATAACTTAGTGAAAAAGGCTGAATGTACTGTTGGAGTCAGTTGTACAGTTTGTCAGTGAAAAACTCAGTCGTTGTGATACACACCAGAAGGGTATTTAGATGTCAAAGATGAAGATATTGAAGTCTTACGGAACACATAATAAGGATGGAAAACAGAAAAAATGAGGAAAACGAAGGGAGTTAGTTGATGAGGGGGGTGGAGGAGCACCCAGGTTGGAACAACACATCGATGAAATTCCAGAGCACACATGGCACAGAATAACTTTGATTTGCAAATTTAAAGGTCAGAGGTCAAGAGATGGGCAATGAGAAAATGAAAAGAAGACTCTTATATTGTAACAAGAATGATGCTGCTTAATCCTTCGAGCCGAGAAGTAGATCTTTTCAGAAAAAGAAATGTACATTACTGGCAAATTGTTAAGCTATGACACAGAACGCTGCATGGATGATCAGCGTGAAGGCAATTTACTGCACATGGTACAAGACCTTTAGAAATGGCATTTAAATAAAACGTGGCCTACAGAAATATTGCAATACGTGCAACTGGAAACAAAATAGTACTGAAAATATCTGACTTCGAATACAGTACCAGTAACTGATTATCAAAAAACGGAAACGTTGTTGCTGAAGTAAATGAAGCCGTTTGCTACAAAGAAAGAATTCATACACTCTTTGCCGAAACAGAAGCGAAGAACCCAGGAGGAATCATCCAATTGAAAGTAAAATTGGTATGTGCAATGTACATGTATAGGAAAGGAAATTATTGCAATTCCAGAGCAGTTGTGTCATTTATTCGGATAAAACACCTACACGAATGCAACAAGTTAGTATGTTGTAGCGCTATACAAGCGGTTACCCGGAGTAGCATAGACGCATGCAGTTCACGGATACTGTCCTGAGGTATAACATGTCTGATGGTGTCCAAATTGCGGGCCAGTTCGCCGCCATTCCCGAATGGGCGTAGGTGGTGTCCCATCATGTCCCAACATGTTCCATCGATGAGAGGTCGGGTGATCAGGTTGGCCAAGAAATGGTGTCGGTATACGGAACCAATCCTGGAAGAGCCGGAACGTGTGTGGCCGGCCGGGTATTACTCTGTTGAAAAATTGCTCGTTGATGTTGCGACAGGAATGGCAACACAGCAGGTCGTAGAATGTCGTCGACGTACCATTGAGCCGTGAGGGTGGTACAAATGACTATCAAGGGTATCTGGCTATAGTAAGAAATGGCTCCCCAGACAGTCACTCCCGGTGTGCGAGCCAGGTGTCATTTCACGGTAAAGGCAGGATCCGTGCGCTGGCCGGCTCGTCTCTAGACATATATGAGCTGGTCATCGGCGCCAAGTGCAAGCCGTGACTCATCACTAAAGACAACACGATGCCACTGGACACTGTCCCGCTTTGATGGGGCGAGACAGCACTGCAATCGGTGCTGGAGATGATCTCTGGTCAGTGGTAGACGGTGTATGTCGGTGGTCGTCCTCCTCGTCTGGCAACGGTCCGGATGTTCACTTCCGCATCTGTAGATGACGCATCATGGCGACGGATGGTTGAGAGCGACGAATTCGGTTCTGTCTGTGCGGCTTTCACAATCGCCCGATCCTCACGTTCTGCAGTTGTCCACGGCTGTCCACTGCCCGCATGCCGCTGGGTTGTGCCCTCCTCGACCCATTGACACCAACATCGTCTGGTTTCCACGTCGCTCCGACTCAAAAGCCTGGCGATGCGGCTATTTTGCCAACCGACCTCCCTCAGCCCAATTATACGTCCTCTCTCAAACTCGCTCAGCTGCTCGTATTGTGCACGGGTGTGACGTCGAGGCATCCTCACAATCCGTGGAGGTTCCCTGCGTGCGAGCTTTTCTCTTGACATACCCTCCTCTGTGCCCGGTTCCCATGCTATATGGTGTGTCATTATTTCGTCATTGGTCGTTATATTTAGCACGTCTTTTGTAAAAAAAGATGGTGCTTATGTTATCGGTTTGTCCGTCCGTCCGTTTGTTGACACGATATCTCTTCCAACTAACAGTCTCATTTGAAAGATTCTTTCTGTATTAGGAAGCTTGAAATGTAAGAATGATGACTCTTTATTTTTATTTTTTTACGATGCACAATTTCGCCGCCAGAGGGAGTAAATGCAGGTGATATCGAACTCAAAATACATTTTATTCTATACATTTGCTTCTAAACATCCAATTCAAAAAATTATTTTGCCTTTCGATTCTACTCATAGCGAAGATTATTTTAGGTATAGTCACTTTTTCAAGTTAAGCATAGATTCTCCTCTAGGGGGCATAAAATAAATTGCGTTTTCCCCGATATCTCTGCTTATAAAACTCCGATTTTAAAAATTATTTCTGCAGCCGATATAGCTCCAGATGGGAAATCTTTCGCACACAATTTCTAATTTTTGGTATAAAACAGTTTGGCCACCAGAGCACGTAAGTGTTAATTTCTGCTTCTGATGTATTTGCAACAAAATCTAAGCTTCTAAAATCTCGATTGAAAATTTCTTTTGTGGACCGATACTACTCACATCGAAAAACCATTTCGGAATATTTCCTTCTTAAAATAATGCATGGTTTTTCCGCCAGGGAGCGTAGATATATATCCTATTTCTGTCAATATCTCTGCTTCTAATGGTCCAATTTGAAAACAAATGTCTTCTTTGTTAAATAAAGTTTCTGATGCGACATGTCTTTCATATAATTTCAAAATTTTCAGTAAATACATTGACTTTCCGCTAGGGGGAGTAAAGGTAAATTGCGCTTTCCCCGATATCTCTCCTTCTAAAATTCCGATTTGAAAAATTCTTCTTGCACCGGATACAGCTCCCGGTAGGAAATATTTTGATTGTATTTTCTAAATTTTTATAAAATATGGTTTGGCCACCAGAGAACGTAAGCGTTAATTTCTGCTTTGTAGGTATTTCCATCAAAATCTGAGCTTCTAAAATCTCGATTGAGAAAATTTTTTCGTGACCGATACCGCTCATGTCGATAAGTATTTGAGAATATTTTCTTCTTAACATCATGTATGGTTTCTCCGCCAGGAGCGTAGATATATATCCAATTTCCGTCAATATCTCTGCTTCTAAGCGTCAGATTTGAAACATTCCTTTTTTGTTAGATAGCTTTTCCGGTGTAAAATGTCTTCATATAATTTCATTTTTTTAAGTAACACATAGACTTTCAGCTAGGGGCGTTAGAATAAATTGCGTTTTCCCCGATATCTCTGCTTCTAAAACTCCGATTAGAAAACTTCTTTCTGCACCGGATACAGCTACTGATAGGATATTTTTTGCCTATAATTTCTAATATTTGATAAAGAATGGTTTAGCCACCAGGGGGCGTAAGTGTTAATTTCTGCGTCTGATGTATTTGTAGCAAAATCTGAGCTCCTGAAAGCTCAATTGAAATAATTCTTTCGTTGACCGATACCGCTCACATCGAAAGACCTTTTGAGAATATTTTCTTCTTAAAATAATGCATGGCTTTTCCACCAGGGAGCATAAATGCATATCTTATTTTTGTCAATATCTCTGCTTCTAAGTGTCCGATTTGAAAAATTCTCTGTTTGTTGGAGAGCGTTTCCGTGGGGAAATATTTCTCATATAATTTCAAATTTTTCGTAGCGCACAGGTCTGCCGCCAGAGCGCGTAAGTTCACTTTCCGTTTATAGCAATATCTGCGGGACTAAAATCCCAATTGAAAAACTTCTTTCTTCGGTTGATACCATTAACTATGCAAACTGTGTGTGTATTTTCTTTCCAAAATAGTGCACAATTTTGCCACCAGGGGCGCATATACTTATTTTGTTTTTCTTAATATCACTGCTTTTACATGTGCGATTTAAAAAAAATATTTCAAGACCGGGTGCCATTTACCTTGTAGAACCCTTAAGGCTAGTATATGAGGAATTTTGTAGTTCACCGTTCTGTCGGTAGGTGGTGGTTGTATCCCCGATACCGCTCACATACTTCAGTTTGCAGCTGCATCGCCACTTCTAAAAACGCTATTGAGAAAATTCTTCTTTACTGTATGCCATTCGCTACAACAGAGATGTGGAGCATTATCCTCTTTAAGTAACGCGAAGATTTTTACTAGCTGCGTAAAGGTCGAACACTTTTTCCATGAAGAAAAATTTTCGCCTATTTTCAGATTTTCCGGTATGCAAAATTCTTCCGCTAGCAGACGTAAACTTACATCATGTTTCCTTTTTTTATATTTCTTCATTTAACTGTTCGATTTGAAAATCTCTTTGTCTCTGGTACCTTCCTTGTAGTATGAGAAACTTTTTGTTCGTCATTTGTTAATTTTCCGTAACATGCTTTTTAGCCGCTGGTGGAACTAAATTGTAGATGTTTCTATTTCTGGATGTTTTATCGATTGCTGGAACCAGTTGATTGATTGTTTTCCAAACCGGTTCCATTGATTTTGAATAGCTTTGATAAATTTAATTCGCGTCAAAACAGATTCAAAATACGTGCTTATTATACATCCGGAAATTCGGTGTCATCTTTCTTGTTTAATCATTTGTGTATTCGGTCTTGAGGTACTTGCATGCGGTGTTTCGTCAGGATCGAACAATTTTCTAGGGGTGCTTTGGGGTTTTTTTTGGGGGGGGGTTGCTAAGGGTGTATTTTAAACTTTAACTCAGAGACTCTTTTAGCACATTTGCTTAAATTTCAATGAGTAATTCAAATTAACGCTTTCTTTAGAGACATTTAAATGATGCAATCATAAATATTGTGTCTCGCATTTTTAAGCTTCATACTCTCTCCATCTGTTAAAGTATTCTGGTTAAATTATAATGATTTTCGTCATAGCGTAGATAATTTCGTTCGAAGTTGTTCAAATTGTGAATTTTTTGTTTTTCTGTTATTGTTGTTCAATTCAGTGTTTTTCATGGAAAGGGTTATTGCATTTGATGATCCTTCCTGCAGACGAACCTTAGAAAGTTGCTTGAGTTTCGAATATGAATATTCTTATACCGTAAATTAAGAAACTTTACAATTCTTTTCGGCAATCGCGCAGCTTCTAATTTTTCAACTTCAGAGTTAACCAAAAATTCCGTATGACTGATCACGAGCAAGTAAAACTATCAGTCGGCTAAAATGCCAGAAGGATTGAATTGTATCACATTCGTTTAAATCTTCGAGTGGTAAAACAAAATGATTAGAGATTTCTTCCTATGGTAATTACGACAGAATTTCATCAGCAGTAATTAACACGAATTTTCACCAGCAGTTTAAGTGGTCGCGAAACCTCGAGGAATGAAATTAATTGCCAAGCGCATTTTGCATCAGAGAAGATGCTCAGAACTCAAACACACACATGCACACACACACTAACTCGAGTGGCACAGTTGTGTCACAAACTTGTTCGAAAAAGGAGCGATAATTTTGTGTTTTTTCCTCTCCCTCCTCTAAAATCGATTCTCTGTGGGAATCATCCTGCTGTTTTACTTTCCATGTAGCATTCAGTGAGAACAGACTCTAGGGACCTAGATTCTACTGTTGCACACAGCTGAGGAACGCAAGGGAAATGTTCCTTTAGAACTCTGTGATAAGGGAAAAGTAGCTTCCGTAGGAGCTGCAAAACGATCACGAAGTGATAACGCAAGACAGAAAATAAAAAAGTGGGAACAAATAAAAGCCAACGTTCCAACTTCTTTGTTCTCCAATGTTTCCCCATGGTATGTTTGATTCGACGACATAAAAAAGAAAAAGCGCTTTAAACATGGAATGCCAAGAATAGCCTCATACTGTTTTCTTGAATAACGTGAAAAATTCTAGTAAAATATAATTCAAGAAATAGGAATCAAATTAAATGGAATTGCCGATTTTCCAACCCACCGCTGCAGACCGGTACACGTGATGAAAATTTCTGCAGCTGTATTAGAATTAGAATCGAGAGACACTAAAAGCTACTTGCGAAAATAAAATTTGAGAGATTTAAAAGTTAAAAGTCAACATTGTTTCTCGGGTGAAGAAACATTTTAAACTTAAATTCAGCAACATGAGGTGCAATTCCGAACTTTTGTAAGATTAGTATGATTGCATCTAAATACATCTGTACTTCAATGGCAGAGGTTTTATTAAAAGCCTTTAACTACTGTACAACTGAAATTTAAGTTGTGACACTCGAAAGATGCAAAAGGAAACCGCATAATTAATGCGGAGTTAAGAAATACATTTTACTGTTTGCTTGTAAGAGACATTTAGGTTCCACGCAGATCCCAACACTCGCTCTTAACGTAGGCTTTAAATTTGTCAAAAATTTCCGAATTTTTCGGTAAAAATGCTTTCTGTTATTGGTATTTATGTCTCAACAAGTGACCTAAACAGTAAATCGCATCATAATGGGTGAATCAAGTGGTATTTAATGTATTAAAAGGGTAACCAAAACGTGTAAAAGATTTAATCATAAAAAAAATTTAAACGATTTTTCGAATCTCGCAATCTGGCAGCTATAGCTGTTTAATCGTTTCCACGATGTTGTCAGAATGACAACTGTGCTTCATTAGTTACGCCATATAAAGTACGCAGAGTAATACTCCAAATGGTGATAAGCAGTGCCCTGGTGTTTTTTGTTATCTACATGGCCCGATTCCTACATCCTATCTCGTCTATATTCTCGTCACCAAAGTATTTTTAAATGTTTAAAACTTGGGTCGTACAGATCTCTGAAGTCTTCCTTCTCCTTTTCAATATCCAAATAGACAGGTGAAGGCTTTTCGTTTACCCTCATAGGAGTCCCACACCGATGCGGTGTGTCTTCAATCAAACAAAGCAATGCTGTTTTTCCTCAGCACTATAATTTATTGCGAGAGAAAAACTTGGTGAGCCGTGCACTCCTACTTTGTGAATAAATCTCTATTGAGCAATAAAATTTTCCTTCACCTTCGATGTATTGCTGTTACGTAATGGGTTTTACATTACTTGTGAGAAACTATAAATCTTGTCATGGCGTCCCTCCATTGCGGGACTAGCATACAGCAGCGTCACTGTGGCGACTCCAACAACTATTTAACTAAGCAATAGAATTTTACATGCCGAAATACTTTCAATGTCAAGAATCGGCTTGAGTGTGAGTGCAAAGGGTAATAAAAGTCTCCGGTCTTGACACACATATTTGAACAATGTTAAATTTAATGATTTTTTTTTTTGCAGATTAATATCATGGAAGCATTATTTACGCACTAGGTGTCCGATTTTCACACCGTTAGTCTGAGGATTATTAACATTGTTATTCATCTCACGATTTTTGAAAGATGTTCAAAGATTTTCTAAGTTGGCCTTTTTGTACAGGTGAATAATTTAATGTTATAAGCAGGAAACCTTTTGCACAGAAAAAGATACAGTATGCGCTTCTCGCTGTCTGACTCCCAGCACGATCTTTTTCTACCATCAAACAACAAGTTCTGTTATTATTTTTTCCGCTAAATATTTGTTCTTTGCAATGTACGAGATTTTAGCATTATTGCATCACCTTCCAGAAATTTGCTGATTGGCCTCCCCACATATACAGTATCTACCATGTTGCCAAAAGTACCTATACAAGAAATCTGCTGATTGACCTACCCACATATATGTGCTACGTAGCCAAAAGTACGTACACACTCACGAAGGCGTCGCGATACAAAGGGCATGAAAATTGATTAAATGTATTCCAGGAAGCTGTGCTAGTAACGCAGACGTCAGCAGCAGCCGAGATTAATTTTATCTGAAATAAAATGCCACGCAGAGTTTTAACAACTTCTGGGTAGGAGAGGTTGTCTAATATCAGACATGTAGGACTGGACATAAGTCAAATTTGGAAGGTGTTCAGCTTTTCCAGCACATTGTACGCAAATGGACATTCAAGGGCAATGACAGAGTGGAACGTAGACCCGGGAGACCACATATTTCGAAAAAACGAGATGTGGTGGTGTGCCGCATGTGGCCAAGCGGCTTTCAAAGAAAAGATGCAGAGCAAACATAGGAGACATCCAAGTGCTTTTCGAAGTACACTGAAGTAGCAATTATTGGGAACACCCAACAACAATTAGGCGCGTGTCATACTCATTTACGGAACTATTACGTTGAGATGGATTTATGAACAGCTCACTGAAAAAGATTCAGACGTGTAGGAAACGACTCGTGATTTAAGTCACTTTATCAGGGATGTAAGGTCAGGTGATGCGTAACATCACAGCCTCTCCTTGACAAATGTCAACCCCGCCTTCTCGTGGTGCAACCTATTCCCACTAAAGGGGCTCTGACGACCGCCCATAGCGGTATAACTATACCATCGGGATTAGAGGAAATTCTATCCCACACTCACCAACCCGCTTGGCCAGCGTGGTGAGTTATGGCCAAACCCACTCAAAATGACTCCACAACTTAAATCTTGGCCCTCAGTCTCCGGCAGCTGGAATGTACCTGGCCAAGGCAGCGGCCAGTGCGACATGAAGGCAGAGGGTGCTAAGAATCCCCGGAGGACCGGACTAGGCTGCCATCTGATGCTGACCTTGGCAACGTACAATGGACGCTCCCTATCTTCTGATTCAAGGCTTCTTGAATTGGAAGAGGAATTACAAAGGATCAAGTGGGACATCGTGGGGCTAAGTGAGGTAAGGAGAAAAGGAGAAGATCTCATCGAACTGAAAAGTGGACATCTCTTCTACTATCGTGGGACAGACACTGGCAGAACTAGTGGTGTTGGATTTATAATAAACAAGAAACTGAAGGATAAAGTGGTAGAAGTTGAAAGTTCCTCTGACAGAGCTGCACGACTCGTTATCCAACTATCGAGAAGATACCAGGCTCAGATTATTCAAACTTATGCACCCACCACAAGTCATCCTGAAGAAGAAATTGAAGAATTTTATGAGGAAATTTGTCATCTAAATAATAAAGGTAAGCAGCACTTGAAAATAATTATGGGAGATTTCAATGCAAAAATAGGGCAACGGCAACAGAATGAAACTTCAGTAGGTAAATTCGGTCACGGCAGCAGAAACCAGCGTGGAAATACTCTCGTTGAGTTTGCAGAGGCAGAAGGGTTTTCATCTTGAACTCCTTCTTCAAGAAAAAGCCACACAGGAAATGGACATGGAGACATCCAAATGAGACGACAAGTGAAATTGATTTTATTATGTGTAACAAAAAATTCGTCATAGAAGACTGCAGTGTGCTAAACAAGTTCAACACAGGTAGTGACCATAGATTGGTGAGATGTAGATGCACCTCAACACTAAACTTGAACGTGGCAAGCTCATAAGACAAACAAAATCTACTGACATAACCAACCTTAAAAAACACCATAATACCTTCAAGTTGGAACTGAAGAACAGGTTCTATGCTTTAGAAGGCCTAACATCGGAAGAAGTGGACATCTCTGAAGTTAACAGAAAAGTAACCAAAGCTCTTATGGAAACAGCAACAAAATTAGCTGGGTCTAAGAACAAGTTGCATGTAAATAAATTATCAGGAAAAACGAAAATGTTGATGCAAAAAAGAAGAGATGAGGACAACTAAAGAAGATGTGACTTCCAAAGTGGAATATATAGAGCTATGCAAGACAGTACGAAAAAGTATCACTGAAGACATAAGAAAATTCAACTGTGAACTAGTGAGGAAAGCAATTGAAAACAACCAAAGCCTAAAGATAGCAAAGGGACATCGCAGTAAGGGAAGAAAACAGATTATGGCACTGAGAAAAGAAGATATTTCTGTAACAAGAAATAGAGGCAGAAATTTTGACAAGAGTGAAAGATTTCTACTCCAAATTATATGAAAGGGATGATACATGCACTCCAGACATCATGAAAGATACCAGTACCAGAGTTCCTCCAGTCCTTCCAGCAGAAGTTGCACATGCAATCAAGAACATGAAGCGGGGAAAAGCTCCAGGAGAAGATGGAATTACTGTAGACATCATACAAGAAGCAAGTGGAGAAATCGAAACAGTACTCGCCCAAATTTTCACTCGATGCCTTAATGAAGGAAAGATTCCTGAGGATTGGAACACCGCTACAATGATCTTGCTACATAAGAAAGGTGACATTGAGGATCTCGGAAACTACAGACCTATCAGCCTCCTATCAGTAGTTTATAAAATCTTCACTAAAGTTCTTTCACACCGCTTGAAGGTAACACTGGACATGGCTCAACCGAGAGAACAAGCTGGATTCAGGAGCGGCTACAGCACAATAGATCATATCCATGTGCTGAGAGAACTAATTGAAAGAGCGAGGGAATATGAACTTCCATTGTGCATGGCTTTTATCGATTATGAAAAAGCCTTTGATTCGGTGAAACCATCAGCAGTTACAATGGCTCTGAAAACCTGCGGTATTGAAGATGCATACATTAATATTATTAATAACATCTATGAAAATGCAAGTGCAAAGATTCGGCTGTTTGAAAATACAACACACATAAAGATTGGAAAGGGGAGTGAGACAAGGTGACACCATATCTCCGAAGCTCTTTAATGCCACATTGAAGGGTGTTTTTCAGTCACTGAGCTGGGAAAACAAGGGGATAAAGATTAATGGAGATTATCTAACCCACCTTCGTTTTGCTGATGACGTAGTCATTTTTGCAACTAGCCCATCAGAGCTGCAGAGTATGATCCAGGAACTTGCTGACAAGAGTAAAGAAGTGGGATTAAAAATGAACTTTCAGAAGACAAAAGTGATGTTCAATGCTTTTACAAGAAATGAAGATTTATCGATTGATGGAGAAAAGTTGGAGATAACAGACACGTACGTTTATCTTGGACAGCAGATATCAAGTGAGGGTCAGATTGATGAAGAAATTAATCGGCGTACAAAACTTGCCTGGAGAGCTTTTGGAAGAAACAGCATAATTTTCAAGAGCAATATGCCATTATGTCTTAAAAGAAAAGTGTTTGATCAATGCATCCTTCCAGTGCTTACGTATGGTGCAGAAACGTGGACCTTAACTAAAAGAGACATACAAAGGCTGCAGACAACTCAAAGCAGCATGGAGAGGTGCATACTTGGTGTAACCAGGAGAGATAAGAAGAGGAACTCGTGGATCCGAAAAATGACAAGAGTGGAAGACATCATGATCAGAGTTAAATCCCTGAAATGGCAATGGGCTGGACATACTGCCAGAAGGACAGATCATCGATGGACAGCCGAAATTTTAGATTGGATTCCAAGGGACAGGAAAAGACCCAGAAGAAGACCACATGGGAGATGGGTGGATGAAATTCGAAAGTATGCAGGGGTGACATGGAGGAGACTGGCACAAGACAGACCGTTGTGGAGGAAACTTGGGGAGACCTTCGTCCAGCAGTGGATTGATAATGGTTGACAATGATGATGATGATCAGTTTTCCACAGAGGTTTTTCGGTTGCTAAGTCAACACTTTCTTGAATAAATAACTGTAAATGACCACCAATTCAGTTTTGCCCAAAATGGTCAGGGAGATGAAGGAGCAGCAGACGTGTCAAGGGTTCTCCTTCTTCATGAGAATGGCAATGTTCACAAAACCTGGCAATTTATGGCCTATCTGGAAATAAAAAAATAAAACGGCTACCCTATCGTGCATTTCACCCAGGTTTGTACTATACGATTTTTAGCACGTCTTTTGTAAAAAAATATCGTGCTTCTGTTATCGGTTTGTCTGTCCTACTGTACCCACGATATCTCTGCAACTATTAGTCCGATTTGAAAAATTTCTTTTGCATTGGAAAGCTTGAAATATGCAAATGATGATCCTTTATCTCGTTTTTTTTTTACGATGTACAATTTCGCCGTTAGAGGGTGTAAATGCAGATGATGTCGAATTCAAAAATACGTTTTATTCCACATATTTGCGTCCGATTGAAAAAAAAAATTTATCTTTCGATTCCATTTATGTCGAAGAGTATTTTAGATACAGTAACCTTTTCAAATTACGCATAGATTTCCTGCTAGGGGACGTAAAAGTAAATTACATTTTCCCCGATAACTCTTCTTCTAAAACTCCGATTTGAAATTTTTTTCTTCATTTCTTCAGCGGATACATCTTCTGATGGAAAATCTTTTGCATATAATTTCAAATTTTTGGTAAAGAATACTTTGGCCACTAGGGGGCGTAAGTGTTAATTTTTGCTTCTGATGTATTTGCCATAAAATCGGAGCTTCTAAAATATTGATTGAAAAAATTATTTCGTGGACTGATGTCCCTCACATCGATAAACCTTTTCGGAATATTTTCTTCTTAAAATATTCCACAGTTTCTCCGCCAGGGGGCGCAGATGTACATCTTACTTTTTGTCAATATCTCTACTTCTAGGAGTCCGATTTGAAAAATTCCTTCTTTGTTGGATAGTGTTTTCCGTGTGACATGGTTTTCATGCAGTTTCAAAATTTTCAAGTAATTCATAGACTTTCCGCTAGGGGGCGTAAAGGTAAATTGCGTTTCTCCCTATATCTCTGCTTCTAAATCTCCGATTTGAAAAACATTTTCTGCAGCGGATACAGCTCCTGATGGGAAATCGTTTGCACATAATTTCTAATTTTTGTAAAAAAAAATAGTTTGGCCAACAGGGGGCGTAAATCTTAATTTCTGCTTTTGATGTATTTGCAGCAAAATATGAGCTTCTAAATTATCGATTGAAAAAAAACGTCGTTTGTTGACCGATACTACTCATGTCGACAAACATTTCAAAAATATTTCCTTCTTAAAATAATGCAGGGTTTCTACGCCAGGGGGCGTAGATATATATCTTATTTTTGTCAATATCTCTACTTCTAGGAGTCCGATTTGAAAAATTCCTTTTTTGTTGGATAGTGTTTCTAGTGTGACATGTGGTTCATATAATTTCAAAATTTTCAAGTAATTCATAGACTTCCCGCTAGGGGGCGTAAATGTGAATTGCGTTTCCCCCTATATCTCTGCTTCTAAATCTCCGATTTGAAAACTTCTTTCTGCACAGCATTTGCACATGTTTTCTAATTTTTGTAGAAAATGGTTTGGCCACCAGGTGGCGTAAGTCTTAATTTCCGCTTCTGTTGTATTTGCTGCAAAATATGAGTTTCTAAAATCTCGATTGAAAAAAAAGTCGTTTGTTGACCGATACTACTCATGTCGACAAACCTTTTAGGAACATTTTCTCCTTGAAAAAGTGTATGGTTTCTACGCCAGGGGGCGTAGATATATATCTTATTTTTGTCCATATCTCTACTTCTAAGAGTCCGATTTGAAAAATTCATTCTTTGTTGGATAGTGTTTCCGATTCGAAATGTTTTTCCTATGAATTTTAAATTTTGAAGTAAATCATAGACTTTCCGCTAGGGAGCACAAAGGTATATTGCGTTTTCTGCGTTATTTCTGCTCCTAAAGCTCTGATTTAAAAATTTATTCCTGTATCGCATACAAGACCTGATGGAAAATATTTTTCACGTAATTTCTAATGTTTGGTAAAGAATGGTTTAGCCACCAGGGGTCAGAAGTGTTAATTTCTGCTTCTGAAGTATTTTTTGCAAAATCTGGGCTCCTGAAAACTCGACTAATTTTTTTTCTTTGACTTATACCGCTTATATGTATAAACCTTTTGAGAATACTTTCTTCCTAAAATAATGCATGTCAAACAAAGATCTTCGCTCTTTCCACGTTTATAAGTGAGTCACGGAAAAAAAAAGTTCCGTGACTCACTTATAAACGTGGAAAGAGCGAAGATCTTTGTTTGATGTTCCTGGTCCACGATGAATGTCTGTATTAATTATTCATTCGCCTTCGAATTATTTCTTCAGTTGCTGCTTACCATCTTTGGTGAATCCCCAGCATTGTGCGGGGCTCCAAGAAGCAACCTGCCAACTTAGCTTGGCAGTTAGCGTGTGTGAGTCTGGGGGAATTCAAGACCGCTTTGGTGTAGCGGAAGCATATCCGGCGCGTAACTGGAAGACCCTGGGTTTGACTCCCGGTGGCGGCATATGAGAATTTTTCCGTGACTCACTTATATACGTGGAAAGAGCGAAGATCTTTGTTTGATGTTCCTGGTCCACGTTAAATGTCTGTATTAATTATTCATTCGTCTTCTAATTATTTCTTCAGTTGCTGCTAACCATCTTTGGTGAATCCCCAGCATTGTGCGGGGCTCCAAGAAGCAACCTGCCAACTTAGCTTGGCAGTTAGCGTGTGTGAGTCTGGGGGGATTCAAGGCCGCTGTGGTGTAGCGGAAGCATATCCGGCCCGTAACTGGAAGACCCTGTGTTCGACTCCCGGTGGCGGCCAATGAGAATTTTTCCGTGACTTACTTATAAACGTGGAAAAAGTGAAGATCTTTGTATGATGTTCCTGGTTCACGTTAAATGTCTGTTTTAATTAATGCATGGTTTTCCCACCAGGGTCACATCTTATTTTTGAAGTCACATCTTATTTTTGTCATTAAAGTCACATCTTATTTTTGTCGATATCTCTGTTTCTAAGAGTTCGTAAGCTCACGCATCCGTTTACAGCAATATCTGAGGGATTAAAACCCCGATTGAAAATCTTCTTTCTTTCGTCAGATCTATTGTTTTCCATACCGGTTCCATTGACTTTGAATGGTTTTGAAAAATTTAATTTACGTCAGAACGAAAATTCGGTGTCATCTTTCTTGTTTGTTATTTGAAAGGAACTCTCTGAAAAGCCTTTTTCAAGTGCGCAAGACTTTGCAAAATGTGTTCATTCAGAGTTGTGGAATATTTCCGAACAAAAGTATCACCAGGCGCTACAGATGGTGCAAACGTCTGCAACTCTGCATAGATGCTGGAGAGAAGTACTTTGGAGGATGTTTAAAGGTAAATGCAACTTTATTTTTGCTGTTGTTGAGGTAAATTCAACTATTTTTCTGCAGGTGAATGTTAAAACGTTTTGAGCGCTTTAAACTGCCAAAATATTATGGTTTTTTTAGTACTAAAAAGTATCGCAGCCAAGATTCACAAGGCTTTCTCAACTAAGGTTTTACCCATTTGTAATCTCGATGCAGATCTTTGTCTTTACGAGTGGGGAGTAGAGTTATGTTCATTTGTTTTGGAACTCTACATACTGAGAAATTTTATTTCTGAAATATACTGCTGCAGTTTCTGTCATACACTTTTCTGGCAGAGTTCTGCAATCTTCAGGAATAGCGTTTGACCAGGGACGCGACTTTGAGAGATCACAGCAATCAGCACGCTTAAGCAACAAAATAATCCTTCATTTCCCCGGGTGCACGCGCCTTCTGTAGAAATCGCCCTGGTAAGCCAGATAAACAGAAGTAAATATCTGAAGTTCCAGTAATGGGATTCCCAAAATATTTATACCACCTACTAGTTGGCTGACCACAATTCCATTTATAGCAAAACATGCAGAAGTTGCGTGCGACGGACGTGGCCCAAAAGTTAAACGTGATGTTGTATAGGCCATACAGGCGCGGGCAACTTCATGCAAGCTTATATGAACAAGTTAGTAAAATCATGCAATGCATTGATTATGATACACTTTCCAACATAAAAGAAATCATTATTGAAGTTATTACTCAAGTTATGAGGAACATGGCTAAAAAATAAATCTCGCTCCTATGCCCTGACCTTTGACCCCATTTCGATTTTATTTAAACAGAACCACTTAAGTATACTTCCGGAACAACATGATAAAGTTTTGTCTCAATCGAAACGTTTTTACGTAAGTTATGACGCATAAGGGCGATGGAATGGATCCCGCTCCTATTTCCTGACCTTTGACTCCATTTCGCCCATTTTCAATAGAGTTCGTCCCTAGGTGGTCTTCTACCACATAAAATTTCATTGAAATCGAACCATTTTGGCGCAAGTTGTGATGCAATAAGGGCAATGAAATAGATCCCGATCCTATGTCCGGACCTTTGACCCCATTTCGCCCATTTTCAATAGGGTTTGTCCCCAAGTTGTTCCCTATCACATAGTAAAATTTCATCGAAATCGAACCATTTTTACGCATGTTATCGTGCGGACGGGCAGATAGACGGACGGATGGACAGACAGACAGACGGACAAAGCTGGAGCATATACGCTTCTTGAACCTACGGTTTGAAAACGTAAAAAAAAGCAATCTTGAGGTACAAGTAGGGCATATCTCAGTTCTTGAAGCAATTATTGCAGGGAAATACAGTAAAAACAAGTTAGTAAAATCATGCAATGCATTGGTTATGATACGCTTTACAACATAACAGAAATCATTACTCAAGTTATGAGCATAATGGCTGTAGAATAAATCTCGATCCTATGACCTGACCTTTGACCCCATTTTGATGATATTCAACAGAACTGGTAAAGTATATACTTCCGGAAAAACATGATAAAGTTTTGTCTCAATCGAAGCATTTTTACGTAAGTTATAACGCATAAGGGCGATGGAATGGATCCCCCTCTTATGTTCTGACCTTTGACCGCATTTTGCCCATTTTCAATAGGGTTCGTCCCCAGTGCTCCCCTACCACATACTAAAATTTCATCGAAATCAAACCATTCTTACGCGCGTTATCGTGCGAACGGACAGACGGACAAAGCTGGAGCATATAAGCTTCATCAACCTACGGTTGGAAAGCGTGAAAAAGGAATTGTAGAAAGTCTATAAATAATGAGCGCTCCTCCCACTTTCCTTTCTTTGTGCTAGTGTGTTGTGTCTAACGGAGGTTGAGCTGAGACACCGCATCGGTCGGAGACAATGGAACTATAATACCCTACTGGGGGAATGCAATTCTCACTTAGGTGGTTCCACACACTGATTCCTTAGCACAGGGTGGCTGGTGGAAGCAAAATAAGAGAAAACTGGGTGAACACTTTTCTTTTACTAACAATATTCCTCTGCTCCGATGCAGTTTATATAAACAAATGCTGCAGGAAATGTAGCCTCCTTCCTACCATTTTGGGCTATAAATTTCTTTTTTTCCATTAGACAGCACTTACTTCACTTGAGCATAATAGATTTCGGAATGTTAACAGACATGCACCTTTTCTTTCCTTTTTTTTTTTTTTTTTTTTTTCCTTTTTCTCCCCAACCGCACTAATTTCTAGTTCGACGAAAATCCCATAACTGCTCTTGTAATCAAAGCGCGAGGATGGCCGATCTCGTAAATAGCAAAACGTTTTACCCCAAAAGGCGAAAATTAGAATCCGTTGTCAGGCTTCCTTCTCCATGTATACCTGATACCACTGCTGGTACATCTGGAATTATTAACACCGCTGCAGATCTTTCTGCTATAGATGATCCAACTGTTGGTCCTACAACAACCGATTCTGTTGAACCGGACACAAATGACCACGAATCAAGTCTTTCCGGTTTTGAAATTTCTTCTGCATCTGATTCTGATCCAGATTATGAAATCAGTACTGAAGAATATGATGATGATTGTGATTTCTTACAAACAATGGAAGAACATCTGCGTTTAGACGTGAATCCCGTACATCACGAACAGCAGCAGATAATTTGGGGGCCAGTTGATTCGTCAAAGCAAAAGGAAATTCCATTGACAGCACCCTGACGTATATGTCCCGATGTAATGAATTAAGACCCCCCTTACAGCTATTGACATTTTCCACTGTCTAGTGACTGATGATATTTATCTTCGAATGGTTACTGAAACAAATGAAAACGCACAGCAAGTCATTCAAGGCGGTATCCTATCACCACATTCGAGGATGAAACAATGGCTGCCAACATCTGTAAGTGAAATGAAAAAACTATTTGGTCTGCTTATTTGGATGGGCCTGGTTAGATTTCCGAAGATTACAGATTATTGGTCCACTCATGTGTTGTTCCAAAACCGAATTGCACATAACACTTTCAGCAGAAACAGATTTCAACTCCTGCTGAAGTTATGGCACTTCGCTGACAATTCTCAATATCCAGGGAACGATCGCACTTATGAAGTCAAAAGGCTTATGGAGATACTGCTGTGCAACATGAATAAATTGAAAACGCCGGGAAAAGAAATTTCTGTGGTTGAAAGTCTTGCGCTATTTAGAGGAAGACTTGGTTTTAGGCAATACATTCCCGGAAAGGCCCACATATATGGTATAAAAATTTATAAGTTATGCGATTTATAAGATAAGTTATAAGTAGCCCCACATCAAATTTGTACTCTATATTTTACTTTAACAAAAAAAACTACTTGTAATATATCCTGAAAATTTCGAAAATATACGCAAACAGTCGTTCGCAACTACTATGACCATCTAATTTACGATTTTTTCAGTAGTATGTTGCGTAGTAGTCTAATGCTTCAAAACATGGGTAAATCTAGTGAAAGGAATGCAAAATAAAAACCAAATTAATTGAAATGTTCAAGGCGCCTGCACCCAGTGTAGCTTTCCTTTCATTAATTTTACTTATTTTTTCTAAACGGGATAACATTTATGCCTCATATTTTTTACCACATGCTACTTGCCATAGAAACAAAATATAATACAAACATGCACTGAAGAGCAATTGAATTAGAGACAGCTGGCGTTATGCAAATGGGGCGCTGTAGCCGGCCCTGTAAACGGAAACGACATGACGTATGCAGCGATCCGACAATATAAGGAATGATGCGACGGGAATCAGTAAGAGTCGGACGCAGTATGGGTAAGACTAAGGAACTAAGCGCATTTGATTGTGGGCAAATTGTTGGGGCCAGACGAATGGGTCACTCCATCTCGGAAGTCGTGCAGGCACTGGGATTTTCACGAGCCACTGTGTCACGGGTGCACCGTGAGTCCATCGAATCCGGTAAAACCATCCCTGCAAGGGCCAACTGCCATGGACAACAGCGTGTGGATGAGCGGGTCATCGTCGGCTAGCTCGCATTGTTACAGCGGATAGACGGGCCACAGTGCAAGAAATCACTCGGCAATGTAACGCTGGTGCACAAAAACGAGTAAGCAGCCACACCATCCAGAACCATCTCCTCGCTATGGGGTACAGAAGCCATCGTCCCAAGAGGGTACCGCTACTGACCGCACATCACAGGGTGCAAAGATTAGCATGGGCGTGGGAACATCGCCACTGGACCTTAGACATGTGGAAAAATGTTGCCTGGACTGATGAGTCGAGATTCACGTTGGTACATGCGGATGGTAGGATACGAGTACGGCGCAAACCACGTGAAGCGATGGATCCTTCTTGCCAGCAGGGTACTCTTCAAGCTGGTGAGGGTGGCATTCTCGTCTGAGGACTGTTTACGTGGACTGAAATGGAACTCCTGGTACGTGTGACATCTTCTCTCACAAGTCAACGTTATCGGGATATCCTGGACGACCATTTGCTCCCGTTTGTGCGTCTTCAACATCCCACTGCGGACCTCGTCCTGCAACAAGACAATGCACCGTGCCATCGCTCCCGAATTGTATCCGAATAGTTGAACGAACACTCCACCGACGTGACCTCGCTTCCTTTGGCCTGCTAGGTCACCTGGCCTCAATCCAATCGAGCACATCTGGGATGCCATCGAGAGAGAGAGAGAGATGTTCGAGTCTCTGACCCCACCCCCTCCATCAAATCTTCGTGAACTGTGGGAGCTTTTTCAGAGGTCGTGGATCCGTATGGCTTCCCAACGCTTCCGGTGTCTTGTCGAGTCCATGCCGAGACGAATCGCCGCCGTCATCAGGCAGAAAGGTGGTGCTACGCGTTACTGAACAGGTATCTCTAATTCAATTGCTCTTCAGTGTACATATATACGGTATATATATATACTGTATATATACATATCTTTATACATGTATAGCTGAATATTTAAGACATCACAAATTGCGGAAATAAACCTGATATTTTACGAAATGTATAAAAAAAATAATAATAACAGCACATTCCCAGGCCACGGAAGTCGCACGCGACTTCTTATCCCCAGGCCATCTGCGTTACAAGTCCTTCACTGTGTTACCTAGCAACCTAATACTTCAAAACACGAAGCAGTTGTGTCATCTAACGGAAGTAATACAAAACTAAAACCGAAACCCATTAATAATTTGAAGTCGCTGGCGCCAGCATGGCCCCTTAAAACGATTTTTTTTTTTGCTGGCGCATGTGCCCGCTGGCAGCGAAAGCGTTTTCAATCCATCCATAATGAGAAATATTCCAAGGCTGACGTTTTTGTGAAACTTAATCTGTTGCCTGTAAAATGATTGTTCTCAAGGTTGCAGATTCCAGAAATTATGCAAGTAGTGGGATTCTGGGTGTGGGCGGAAACGGCCTTTCGGGCAATTCAACACAGACCCTATGCCTCTTCGTACTAAGAGAATGTTTTGGTGCAGAATGCCCTATTTCTGCGTTCAAAAGGATAAATTAATCAATTAGCCAATGTAAAGATTTAAATGTGATAAAAGGATTTGATTTACTTCTCCCGCCCTTTAAGGAAATACAGTTCTTTTATTTTGTCATTGCATAGTCACGCTATTGTTCTGTTACTACACGTCTTGACTTCTGTATCGTACGTGATTTTTGTTCTTTCAGTTATGCATGCTCAAAATTTTGAGGATCAGTCGTAGATCATCAATTTTTCGCCATTACCCTTCGTTTGATAATCGATGAAAGATAAAGTTTTTAAAATCAAAAACTTTAAATCCGTAGTGATCAAAGTGTGCGGCACTAAATATACTGTTGTTCAGTCTCTTCTTAACAACTCTATTTCCCTCCCAACTTGGTGCTTAAATTAAGTCTACTCCCAGACAGGTTTTACAGGGATCAGAGACTGTGAGAAGCTGCCATATAAAATTTCCCATTTCATTTAAAACAAAGCCACGGATTCCGGATTACCCATTCTCAAGGTACAGAAAAGAGTCACATTTCCGGGCTCATCAACCGACACCAATTCTTCCCTTTATTGGTTAAGCAAGAGAAACTTAACTTGGATAACGGAGCTTAGTTTCGAATCCTTGTCTCTGTGTGAGGAGGTTCTCCGCAGTGCACGTCTAATCAGAGGATCGCTACTATCTTCGTTGCTTGGAGATTTCGTTCCGGAGCTTCCAGATACATAGCTAGAAGGTTACCAAGGCAACCGGGAAAAAGCAACAGCAGAAGCGAAAGCGAAAACGCCCAAACTGCGGGGATCTTATGAATTATATCGGTCCAGTGCAGATTGCTTCGGGGAGGAGAAGTGTAGAACGTCACTGCGTATTAATATTGCGCAAGGTTCATATATATTATACGTGATGTTTGTCAGGCTCCTGTTAACATGGTTTTATGGCCTCTCAGTTACTGAAGCTTTATACTTATCTGTTGATGCGGTAGAGAAACTTTCCTCCTTTCTTCTTTTTCTTCTTTTGACGTCTGTTATGGTATTGGTAACATGACTTGCTGATTGTTTCGATTAATCTGTTAGATCGGTCGATACGATAAAGGTCATACAAGCTTAAATGCACTGCCAACCACTTTCATCTCTATAGTGAACATCATTGCCATTACTTTTTTCCCTCTTGGCTACATCAGAGTTGGATACATTATGCTCGAGGACTGAAAAATGAAAATATTTTGAGAACCTTTTTCAGTTGCTCATTCAATAAAACAAATTACGTTTTCGGAGGAATTATTTCAATAAGTATTCTTTTGCATAATTTTCCCAATCAGCATGCATGTTCTTTTTCAGCTATCGACAGATTGGAAAAGAATGTGAGTGAACGGATTTACCACGTTATTTTGCAAAAGAGTAAAAATAAAAAGATACGTTATATAGATATTTTTGGTTTCAAACGTGTAAAAATCATTAATTTAAAAAACGGCAACATGTGCCTTCGAGTCCTCTAAAGGAAAAGCTACAGTCTATTATAAAATAAGAGAAAGAGAAAACAGTTTGACACTCATGCCACTTTAAAAATTAGTCTTAAAGCTTTGTACCCTATGACGCCATTCTTCAGCGCACAAAACGTTTCAATGCATGTCATGTAATATATGAGTAGACCGGGATGATTGGTTTTATATGGGCAAAAGTATTTGCACACCTAGGTCGAACGGTGCATAGTCGTTCCATGTTTCGCCTTTATGACTTCAGCGACCCGTTTAGGTATGCTATGCCGGTAGATCTAAACAAGAAGTTTCTTCCATTCCTCCTGCAAAGCATCTGTCAGAGTTTCCGTAGGGGAAAGTCTTACTGGGCGAGATCGGATTCGGCGTTCTAGCTCGTCCCACAGATGCACCATTGGATTTCAATCCAAATTTTGGGCAGAACAAGTCCTGATTGAAATCTAATAGAACATCACGCTTCTCAAACCAGACCTTCACACACCTTACAATCTGGCAAGATACTCCATCTTTCTAAAGTAGGCAGGTATCTGTGCCGAAGTACTGCCACCGCCTAGATAGAGCGGAATTGTTCAACATATTTTCGTACCTGACGACCGTGAGCTAGGCATCTCTGGAGTCGTTGTCTGGCCTGGAGGGATGTAGTGGTTCTGCGAAACTGACATAGCTTGCTAACCGTGATCATGCAGTTTCTGACGGACTGTTCTAGTGCAAATAGCTGTTCCAGTGGCTTATGCAACGTCGCCGGCCAGGTCTGTGGCTGATGACGTGGGTGCAACCTTCATATTTTGCAGTAAGCTCCTCTTAGCACCATCACTCAGTTTGTGCGACCTCCAAAACCGTGGCTTCACTGTTGTGGCACCATTTATCCTCCATCGAGGAAAAGCATTAGCGATAGTCAATTTTGGAAATCCCAGAAGAGTGGCATTGATAGGCACTGATTGCTTACTCAGTTCCGAGCGGCTCAGTTTCTTCCAATGCAGTCTCATATGTGTGGCAACACTCTCCTATCTCTGTACATCATCCTACCCAACCCACGCTTGAGCGCCTGGTTTTGCAAATACACGTTTATTTGCCTATGATGAGGCGTTGAATACTTCTGTCTACGTAATGCATTTCCTTATGCAGGAAAGAAGATAAACTTCCGGCATTCCATATGTTAATATTAATGCTAGGTTTTGATCCTTTTGTAACAGGAAAAATCACGCAACGAATGTATACTGCTACTGGAAAAATGGGGAAAAAATAAATCCTCTGATAAATTTCGCAGTCGAGAGGCCCTGCATAACGAATATAGATAACCAGAAAGATGACACCAAATTTTCAGGTGTAATGAACATGTCCTTTGAATATAAAAAATGTGCGGTTACATATATCATCATAATCGTCAAACATTTTTTGGCATATGAAATCTCATAACAAACCTGTGTTCCTCATAGAGAAAGTAGTTCGATAAAAACAGAACTTCGTAAACCGATCCTTTCGAAGCAGAGAAATGATTCAAACCGAACTGTCTAGGTTCGTCTCCACCAGAAAGCTGAATTACGATAGCAGAAAATTCAGGCATAATATTGTTCATGAAGAAATGTATCTGAAGCACAAAGTTTTCTTTAGGTGGAATTTTCGAAAAATTGAGATTTCGTCATAAATAGAAGCAAACATCTGCTCCCCTAGTAGGAAAATTGTGAATCATTTAAAACATTAAAGTATGCAAATCTTTGTCACTGTGACTGCTATCCTATCCAAAATCAAATTCTTTCAATTGATATTTTAGAAGTGAAATTTTGATTTGGAATGCAAATATGCATTTCTAACTCTTAGCGGCAAAAGTGTGCGTTGTGGAGAAATAAAAAGAATACACAAAACTTTTCACATAATGGAAGATTTCCGACACAGAAACATTTTTTTTCAAAACGGTTCTTTAGAAAAGGAGAAAGTCAGACGAAAGAAATTCAATTTATTACCTTAGCGAGAAAAGTGCGTATTATTTAAAATTAACAATTCACACAATTTTTTTAAAACTGAATGGCACCACGTCCAAAAAGAAATTTTTCAACAAGATTTCCAGATTAGGGGCTTCAAATTCGTGCAGAAATAATCAAAAAGTTATCGAGGTAGTTTCCTTCGATGCGCGATCTTGATCAGAAGAATCACACACAATACAAATTCAAATTATCTGACGATAGGTTCTAGAGAAACCTGAAAGTTCTTATACCTAAAACTATATACAATAAAATCTTTAAATTCAGCCGATGAATTTGAATTTGTATTCTGTGTGATTCTTCTGATCAAGATCGTGCATCAAAGGCAACTATCTCGATTACTTTCTGAAGATTTCCAGAATCGGAAAAACATTTGCAAGTAAAATTATTCATTTATTACCACCAGTCGCAGAAATGTGCGTTATGAATATTTAAAAATTGTATACAAAATGTTTCTCACAGCAAAAGACATCCAAAACAAAAATGGATTTTCAAATCGAACATTTAAAACTGAGACATATAGGAAACAGTAAAATAACTATGCGCCTCCCAGCAGGATAACTGTGAGTTATTTTGAGGAAAAAATGGGACGGAAAGTGTTCTTCATAATCAAAGCTGTTTGACAAAGAAAATAGTTTTTAGAAGCTAGAGGCGTTTTATATGATATTTATGCAAATGAAAATATACATTAATATTCCTATGCGGCAAAATTGTACATTATGAAAACACAGAAAACCTATGCAAAATGTTCTTCACGGTGGAATCTATACAGTAGAATTTTTTTTTTTCAAAAGCTGCATTTAGAAGCAGAGATATAAGAGAAAAAAGTGTTACCCAATATGTTTCTATACCGTTCGCAATCTTCTGAAAACAGTTTTACCCAATATGTTCGAATATTTACCCAATGTGTTCCAATATTTATTCTATATGTCCCAATATCGTTCACAGTCTTCTCCATAACAAACAAAATGCACTGTAAAAAGACATTTTCAGTAGAGTTTTTAGAAGAGGGGATAAAACTGCAAACAAGAATATGCATTTATTGAAAATTCAGAAATGTGCGCACAACATTCCCTTCAGTGAATGGTAACAGATGCAAGAAAAAAATCCTTTTATCTGTCCACATCTTTCATTATCCGCTATAGCGTTTCAATACCATTTCCTATCGCCAAATGCTTCCTTAGTAAAGAATGTACATGCTTAAATATGCATGAGAGCTGCATAAGTGTGCGTGTTGCTTAGAAAAAATCCCCTATTGGGTATACAGTAGTTCTTTGTCCCCATGAATGACACTCTTAAAACTCTGCAAGGCAATTTAATTTCGAGAACTGGAAATTTTGTAAGATAATAATGAAAATGGAAAAGAATAGCTGGTATCCAAATTTGAAATAGGCGATAGTTTTCTTGTTTCCTTTCAACTGTCCATCCAGTTTCAGTACTAGTGTACTGAAACAGGATGGACAAAGGCAGCTAGATAATAGGGTGTTTTCGGTGTTTTTCATGCTTTAGTTTTATTAACCTTCAGCGAAGACTTAAAGCAACAAAGTCAATGACCGCAAATTAAACTGATGTATACTGCATTAAGTTCTGCTTCTTATTTTAGTAGAATATTTTTCTGCACCTTATGGAGTTAAAAGGTCACATATACACAAACACTCTGTGACGTATACTGCCTATTTTACCTTCCCTTTTTGTTTACTTTCTCTTATATAAATTTTCCTTACTTCTTGTTATGCTTTCTGTACGTCAGAACGCCCAAGAGTTTATTCTCCACCTATTCTCAGACAGTCAGTCAAGGTAACCAGACTTAAAAAAAAAAAGCAGGACCAAACGGGGAATCCCAGACATCTGAGAGCTATCAGCGAGATCTACGAAAAGAGCTGGTGTTGTCATTATGTGCTTTATGATTGTCTTTAGAAGCTCTTAGATGATTAACTGACATTTTCGTCAACTTACATTGTTATACTTCGTAGAATGTTAAAATTATTGTGATTAATCTACTAATAACACTGTGAGTTGCCCACAGTGCCAACTTTATGGTGTACCCTTCATATACGACTTGCCTAAAATTTATTCTTATGTTTTGATACCATTATTTTGTTAAGGGTGAACTCTAAAACTCTCTCTCTCTCTCTCTCCGAAAAACTGAACAACTGCGGAGTTTTCTCTACAATGAAGCGCATATGGAAGAGTATGGCATGTGACTGAGCTGAAGGCTTTCACTTACTGGAAGTGAAACTGGCCTGTTACTCTGACAGACCCAGAACTGATGAATAAAATGTAGCTGAAGCAGATGAGGCTGAGAGCGTTAAAGCTCGTAAATCTCCAAATTCTGGAATGAAAAGAGAGTTTCAAATATTCCGATTTGCATCACTAGAAATCAGATGTCGGCCATCAACAGTATGGAAATATTCAAGACGGTTAACTCTGAACAATTTGTTTTCTAATTCTTGTTTCAATAGCATTTTTTACCCTTTTTTCCTTTGTTTTTTTTTCTAGTATGTCAATAAATGCAGAAGTTTAGCTTTCATGCTTGTAGAAAATATGTTTGCTATTTAGTACCAATAAGCATTTTTGTAGTTGCTGAATTAATGTTTCATCGGTTAGGGTACCACGAATATATTTTCATCAAAATACTTTCCCGAAGCGATCACATTAAGAGACTTTCACCAGCAAAATTTCCTTGGGACCAAATAAAACAGGTTGCTCTAGTAGAGACGTCCAACCATATATTGGCTGCAGTCTGAGTAGTTTTCTCTGCTCACGAAGCAGGGGAGAAAAAATAGATAAAAATATCTCGCAGTTCAGCAACGATCTTTAAATTCATTAAATGAACCCTTGAGAAAAAGAAAAAAGTCCCTATTAAACTGCAAGGCTTCAATAATTATGGACAGACGTGCTTCAGAATCAATGTCTTACTACTTAAAGCGCAAAACACAGTTTTTCCATACCCTACTTCGAGAGCTTGGGAAGAAAGTTAGGGAAACAGAGAAAGACGGAGAAGAACGTGAACGTAATTGGACTATGCAAAGCCACACAAAGCTATGCGAAATACTTTCAAGTGAGTAATGGCGCCCATTTTATCAGGAAACACAGTATGCACCAGCCATTCCAGATTTGAATTTTTTACCAATAAATCCACCGCAGACAATGTGGAGGAAATATTTGGTACTTGTTGAATTCCCCAGCCTTGACAGCCTATCGTTCAAAGAGATTAAAACGAGCATTATTTAAATCGTCGTTCCAGTTACTAGCTATGCGGAGAGAATGAATGCAAAATGCATAATTCACACACTCTTGAATCAAAACTTACGAAACAGAGAACTTCTCCATGACACTGTCATTATTCTCTTCTGTGATACATGGGATACAT
Organism: Macrothele yani; assembly: GCA_039090855.1. Taxonomy (NCBI): domain Eukaryota; kingdom Metazoa; phylum Arthropoda; class Arachnida; order Araneae; family Macrothelidae; genus Macrothele; species Macrothele yani. The sequence goes on from CM077002.1 coordinate 81,702,459, forward strand.
CTACAGTAGAAATAAAAATTATGATTAACTTCCATTCCTTTAAAGAAACTAAATGATCTCATAACGAAATTTTATTTTTACTATCCTTCATACATTCAAGTGCAAAGGTGTGACTACTACTGCAGGACACAGCACGTAGGTATACAACGATGGTATACACGTAGGTATACAACGATGAGACATTACATTATGACCACCTACCTAATAAGCTGTAGGGCCCCCTTTAGCCCGCAAAACAGCGGCCATTCGGCGTGGCATCGATTCGATGAGGTGCCGATAGGTATCCTGGGGTATCTGGTACCATAATGTGAACAGCAGGTTCTCCAGTTCCCGTACATTTCGCGGTGGTGGTCATTTAGCGTGAGCCCGCTTTTCCAAGACGAATCACAAATGTTCGATTGGGTTCATCTCAGGTGATTTTGGAGGCCAGGACATTAACAGAAAGTCGCCAGCTTGTTCCTCAAACCACTCCTTGACGATTCTGGAAGTGTGGCATGTCGCATTATCTTGTTGGTAATGGCCATCACCAGCATGGAACCCAGTTGCCATGAATGGGTGAACTTGTTCCGCAACGATGTTCAGATACCTGACAGCTGTCAGGGATTGTGCTATTAGGATAATGGGGCCTAAAGTGTCCCGAGAAAACATCACTCACAGCATAAGACAGTCGCCGTCGGCCTGTTTCCGCCCAACAGTGCATCCAGGTGCCACAGCCTCCTTTTATAATCGGCGTATCCGCTCTCGGCCGTCTACGTGATGACCCAGGAATCTTGATTCGTGGGACCAGGCCACTTTCTTCCAATCATCCACGGTCCAGTCTCCATGATATTGGGCCCATTTCATGTGTTGTTGGCGTGACGTGAAGTGAGCATGGGTTTTCGGCTACGCAGGCCAATGCGTAGAAAGACGCGTTGAACTCCGTGCTGTGACACATTGTCCTGATCACCACTGTTTTAGATGCGGGTGATTTGTCGCACTGTGGCCCTGCGGTCGCTGTGAACAATGCGCGACAGTCTCCGCTCCCCTCTGACATCAATGAACTGCGGACGACTCACGGCTGGACGACGGTTTGTCGTTTGGCCATCTGTACTCCACTTTTGGTACGCACTCACTACAGCGGCACGTGAACAACCCACAATCCGCGCCGTCTCCGAGATCGTAGTTCCAAGACGCCGTGCCATCACATTTTGTCCTTTATCAAACACCGATAAATCGGCAACTTTTCCCATTCTCATTTCGAATACTCTGCTAACCAAAAGCCAGTCCTTGGGTTGTATTTATACTGCTCTGTGAACTTCACCTGCGCCACCATTCAGTCTCCAGGCGCGCCCATTTCTCTAGGCTGGGGGTGGTCATAATATAGTGGCTCATCGGTGTACAGTATATCGAAAAGGGAGTGAGTCAAGATGTCACCATATTTCCGAAGCTCTTCGATTCCACAATGGAGAATATCATTTAATCCTTGAACTAGAAAGACAAGGGGATAATTACTAAAATACTTTAACCCACCTAGGTTTTTCTGATGACACAGTCAATTTGCAAATGCCCCCTCACAGCAGCAGAGTATGATCTAAGAACTTGCTGACAAGAATAAAAACGTATAATTAAAGACAATCGTACATGAAACAAAACTGATGTACAATGCGTTTACGAAAACTGATGAAGATTTAAAGATCCAAGGGGGAAATTTAGAAGTAGCTGCTGCTGTGTACATCCTCCTTGTGCCAGAGATATCAAGAGAAGGTCCCATGGAAGAACTAACTGATAGTACACCACTTAGCTAGAGTGCATTTCGAAGAAACAGTACAATTTTCAAAAACAATATACCATTATTTCTTAAAAGAAAAGTGTTGAATCAATTCATCCTTCCAGTTCTTACTTATGGATCAGGCACGTAGACCTTTACTAAAAAAACAAGAAAGATGACACCGAATTTTCTGTTGTAGTGAGCAGGTCTTTCGAATCCTGTGAAGTCACGTTTGTTCTGTGCTCTCGTATTATAATCGTTAACAATTAGTTTTTCGTGTGTGTAAAGTTCCATTTTTATCGTGTAGCATCTGTGAGAGTTTTTTCTTCCTTTTGACCCCACAAGTTGTGGGCCATTTTGATATTTTGGTGCACTTCTTGTGAACTTTGTCTACAGCCTTTATTTGAAGGTTGTAGTTGATGGAAGAAGCTAGTATGGCGTCTTCCTGCCACTCCATCTCACTTACTCAATCCCGTCATCTCTCCTGTGCTGTGACGTCAATCGCTACTTCCTCGCTTATAACTGCTGCTGTGTCTTCTACGTATGTAAATGAGAAATCTTCTCTGACTTCGACACGTTTTGTGGGTACAAATGCAAATGAATATCGTGTTGCTCTTTGATTCGTGTGCTGACTGTTTACTATATACAAATGAGAAATCTTCTTCTCCGGCTTGGACTCGTGTGTTTGTTCCAACTATCTCCCACGTGTCTTCGCCTTCCTTTCCTTCCACTATTCAACTCTCTGCCACTTCCACTACGTCATCAACTACCAAAAGTTACTGCGGCACTGCTTCGGCTAAATCGTCTTCTTCTACGTCGATTAGTTCACCTGGCCAGATGGTGAAAATGAGCTAGGTGAGTTTAACTTCTTCATCCAATAACTTGAGTAAAACAAACATAAGTGTTGAACAATCCATAACAATTGGTGAACACCGCAAACGCGGAATCACTTTACTTCCACTTGATAATAAAATACATAGTATACAACTGCTTGACTGCCCTTGGACAGATCGTTCCACCGTAATCCGTAATTTACGTCGCTCGTTCCGAGAGGAATGTTTTGTTTACTTCATAACAGATACTTCCGTGGACAAACTAATGGCTGATGGAATGAATGTGAAACACCGGCATCTACAAGCAACATTTCTTAAGCAACTTCCGTTACAAGTTACAATATCCAACAAACGTTCCTAGATTTCTTCTAACATCCTCGCCGCTCGCCTCAGTTCTTACGGTAAAAATCATTAGAAACGTTTCTGAAGTCCCTGCAGCTACAATTCAAACATGCTCACTGCTTCAAGCGCCAAATTCGTATAATTTTCGCCGACGAGGTAGCTGTTTCCCGCTTTCTATCTGTGCTTACTCTGTCCGTATGTAGGATCCAATACATCTTTTACGTTACCATCGATGTCACCTGTTTTAGATGTCGAGCCACCGGGCATGTACAAAATGTCTGTTCTGCTGAGACAGCCGACACTTCCTCTTCAGAAGAAGTGTTGGCTTCCTTAGCAGGAATGACTCTCATAGCACCTGAATTCCCCAGCAGGAATGACTCTCATAGCACGTGAGTGTCCCAGCAGGATTGACACTCTTATCACCTGAATGACTCTCTGTCTTCCACGTAAATCGAATCACACCACCTAGACGGGTGATGACAACTGACGAAGCACTGGCCTTCCAACACACCGTCTTGGAAAGCCACCCTACGGTTACCACATTTACTCCATCTCCTCCAGCATCAACTGAATCAACATCAGGCAAACTTTCTGTACCCCACACCAACTCCAGCTCAAGATCTAGTAAGATCCACTCTACCAAAGTGAAAAGATCGTCAGCTAAAATGAAATCTTCCTCATTTAAAAGAGACAACCCTGCCCTGCTTCTGCAGCCATCTTTGGTTCATCACATTTTTTCATAAAATAATTTTTCCTCGTTTGAACGAGACAACCCCGCTTCTACAGCCATCTTTGGTTCATCAGGCTTTTCTGCCCACTCCGCGGATGATTGCTCCGCCTCTAAGCGACTTGCCAGTGATTTCTCTACTCCAATGGATGTTCGTATCATTACAAAAGGGTGAATGACTAAAGGCCGACACGACAAAAGGGCGCAAGGCAAAAAAGCGATGCGTCAAAAGGGCGATGCAACAAAGGGGCGATATGAAAAAAGGGCGATGCAACAAAGGGGCGATATTAAAAAAAAGCGATGCAGCAAAGGGGCGATAGGAAAAAGGGCGATTCGACAAAAGGATGCCACGATAAAAGCGCGAACCCACGGACGTGATATTTTTCTACTTCAACTGCAAGATTTCTAAAAGATATTATTTCCAAAAACGACACCGGTTTTCCTTTGAGCAAATTACATATTTCTTTGTGGATTCAAATCTCAACTGAAATCCAACGTATCATCCTATGCAAAAGGCTTTCTAAACGATGTTATTTCCAAAACGGCCCTCGGGCCCTTTCAGTAAATTCAGTGTTTCTTTGTGGATTCTAATAATCCCAACTGAAATCAGATGTGTCATCTTTTATACTCTAAGTAAAATCCTGCTCGAAGAACTCACGGGCCATTTTGGAAAAAAATTATTTTTAAAAGTACTCTGTATACGTTATTGAAGTACAGAAAAAATAAAGTTTGCTTTCAGTTGGAATTTAAATATACAAAGAAATAAGCAATTTGAAAATTCATACCTTCTTAACGTTTCTTGCAAATTGGTTAAATAGTTCTCCAAGTTCAGTGAATCGTTAGTTTGGTAGCCGTGCGCCAGTTTCTCGCATAGATCTTTTGTCGTGAGCCCTTTTGTCGCACTGATCTTTTGTCGTGAGCCCTTTCACCGTATCGCCCTTTTGTCGGATCTCCCTTTTGTCGCATGGCTCTTTCGTAGCGTTACCCTTTTGTCGTGTCACTCTTTTGTAGTTCGCCCTTTTGTCGTGCGCCCTTTTGTCGTGTAATCATGGATGTTGGCTCCCTTTTCGACTTCTCTTGCACTCCTGAGGTTGGGATGACTGGAGCTATTAGTTTCTCAGAAGCTTCAACCACCTGTATTCCGCCACACACCCCTTTCTGTCTGACCAGGATGAAGGTCCCTTATCTGGTGTGGAAATACAGCTCATCAGATAAATCTCCTTGGAAGAAAATATCCTTTCTAAAGAACAAATAATCGAATATTTAAAACTTGTCAAAAAGAAACCTGAACAGAAATAAATTAATCTGACAAACCAGTTTTATGGGCTCAATTTGCTTAATGAGCGACTCATCTTACAAGCATTCGGAACTCCATTTTCAAACCCTGTCCGAAAGAAGGTAAAACGCTACCTTTGGCTCTTTGGCTTAAACGGCTCATTGAGGTGCTTTCTGCGCACCTTTCTGACGCCATGATAGAACAGTAGGCTCCTGCGACACCATGTCTTTCTCTCTCTCTCCACGCTTAACTGCTTTGCCAATTAGTATATGCACCGTTCTGTCAGAAGTACTGTCCTCCACCTGCATATTTCCTGTATATTCCATGTTCCTCTGTTCCAACTGCTTTTTAGAAATATTTCCTGCGTTTGTAAGCTGACGCACCCTTTTGCTGACTATCAACTTCCATGCTCTACCAGAGGACATTCAGATGTCTGCTCCTCTCTATATATTCTGACGAAAGCTGCCGTATATACTCACTAGGGTGGGTCGAAAAACCTCAAAATTCTCTAATTGAAACTCCCTAGTGCGGGAAAAGTTGTGAGTGAGCACCACTAAGAATTGTGTGAAATATTTTTCGAATCGGTAAATATCTTTCGCTCTGCCAGAGGCTCAAAATTTGGAAATTTCACAAGAAATATGAAATTTTCTAGTGTCCGTCGAAATACTCGAATTACTCTGATCGAAATGCTCTAGTGCGAAAAAGGTTTTAATAAACATCAACAACAAATGTGTAAAGTATAATTCCAATCAGTTAATTTAGCCGGCTCTGACCAAAGGCTCGAAGTTTCGAAATTTTACATAAATAACATGAAATGTATGCGGTTGTTTATAGATTAAACTGGTCTCCGACGTCTCATCATTCTCTTATAATTATTCAGTTTTACGACGTCTTGAGGTTGATTTGTTGAAGTCAGATTTGTGATCAATGATCTTTCTAGACAGTAGGGTGGATCGTATGTATATACATCATCGTCATCATCATCATCATCATTGTCAACCATCATCAATCCACTGCTGGACAAAGGTCTCCCCAAGTTTCTTCCACAACGGTCTTTCTTGGGCCAGTCTCCTCCACGTTACTCCCGCATACTTTCGAATTTCATCCACCAATTTCACATGTGGTCTTCTTCTGGGTCTTTTACTGTCCCTTGGAATCCAGTCTAAAATTTCAGCTGTCCGTCGATGGTCTGTCCTTCTGGCAATATGTCCAGCCCATTGCCATTTCAAGGATTTTACTCTGATCATGATGTCTTCCACTCTTGTCATTTTTCTGATAGACACGTTCCTCTTCTTATCTCTCCTGGTTACACCAAGTATGCATCTCTCCATGCTACTTTGAGTTGTCTGCAGTCTTTGTATGTCTCTTTTAGTTAAGGCCCACGTTTCTGCACCATACGTAAGCACTGGAAGGATGCATTGATCAAATACTTTTCTTTTAAGACATAATGGCATATTGCTCTTGAAAATAATACTGTTTCTTCCAAAAGCTCTCCAGGCAAGTTTTATACGCCGAATAGTTTCTTAATCATTGTGACCTTCACTTTATATCTATTGTCCAAGATAAATGTAGGTGTTGGTTGTCTCCAGCTTTTCCCCATCAATCGATAAATCTTCATTTCTTGTAAAAGCATTGTACATCACTTTCGTCTTCTGAAAGTTCATTTTTAATCCCACTTCTTTACTGTTGTCAACAAGTTCCTGGATCACACTCTGCAGCTCTGATGGGGTAGTTGCAAAAATGACTACGTCATCAGCAAAACGAAGGTGAGTTAGATAATCTCCATTAATCTTTATCACTTTGTTTCCCAATTCAGTGAATAAAAGACATTTTCTAATGTGGCATTAAATAATTTGGGAGATATAGTGTCACCTTGTCTCACTCCCTTTCCAATTTTTATGTGTGCTGTTTTCTCAAATAGCCAAATCTTTGCACTTGAATTTTCATAGATGTTATTAATGATATTATTGTATGCATCTTCAATACCGCAGGACTTCAAAGCCATTGTAACTGCTGATGGTTTCACCGAATCAAAGGTATTTTCATAATCGATAAAAGCCATGCATAATGGAAGTTCCTATTCCCTCGCTCTTTCAATTAGTTCTCTCAGTACGTGGATATGATCTATAGTGCTGTAGCCACTCCTGAATGCAGCTTGTTCTATCGGTTGAGCCATGTCCATTGTCACTTTCAAGCGGTGTGAAAGAACTTTACTGAAGATTTTATAAACCCCTGATAGGAGGCTGATAGGTCTGTAGTTCCTGAGATCCTCAATGTCACCTTTTTTATGTAGCAGGATCATTGTAGCATTGTTCCAATATTCAGGAATCTTCCCTTCATTAAGGCAGAAGTAGCATGTGCAACTTCTGCTGGGAGGACTGGAAGAACTCTGGTACTGGTACCTTTCATAATGTCTGGAGTACATGTATCATCCCTTTCATATAGTTTTGAGTAGAAATATTTCACTCTTGTCAAGCATTCACCTCTATTTCTTGTTACAGAACCATCTTCTTTTCTCAGAACCATAATCTGTTTTCTTCCCTTACTCATATGTCCCTTTGCTCTCTTCAGGCTTTGGTTCTTTTCAATTGTTTTCTTCACTAGTTCACAGTTGAATTTCCTTACATCTTCCGTGATACTTTTCGTACCGTCTTGCATAGCTTTATATATTCCACTTTGGAAGTCACATCTCCTTTAGTTGTCCTCATCTCTTTTCTTTTTTGCATCAGAATTTTGTTTTGTTTTTCTGATAATTTGTTCGTATGCAACTTGTTCTTAGTACCAGCTATTTTTGTTGCTGTTTCCATAAGAGCCTTGATCAGTTTTCTGTTAACTTCAGAGATGTCCACTTCTTCCGAAGTTAGATCTTCTAGAGCAGAGAATCTGTTCCTCAGTTCCAATTTGAAAGTATTATGATGTTTTTTAGGGTTGGTCATGTCAATACACTTTGTTTGTTTTATGAACTTGCCACGCTCGAGTTTAGCGTTGAGGTGTATCTTACATCGTACCACCCTATGGTCACTACCTGTGTTGAACTTGTTTAGCACACTGTAGTCTGTATGTATGTATCCATCCCTATTATCGTTCCCACACACGCGAGCGGATGCCTCAGTAGCTAGTTTCACTATCCGCTCAACAGCCTGCGTGTGACACGGAAATTGGGAGAATTCCCAGTCGTTGGCCTTTTCGTGGAGAGTCATAAGTTCCTCTGGTTCACTCGGCTTAATACTGACGATTGTGTAACTTCACAGTGAAACCAGTCGATAATGTCTGCGTAGTCTTGGCTTCAAAATTAAGCTTAGGCACAACAAAGCTGCGGACAGATTCACAAACAGTCGCCCGTGCATTGATTATTCTCCGGACTGCGAGCTGTCTTATTTTGGCTCTATCATCTCTAAGCATATCCGACAGCAGATTTTCAGGGAAAGCGAAGAACGCATTTCTAGCAGTGACTGGATCAATAACCTCTAGAAGGTTCTTTGGCAAGAATTTAGATCTGTTAACGAGTTCCCATAAGCATTTTGCACCAACGTCGATGGCGTATTTAGTTTTGACAGTAAATCAAAAATGTGTGTAAACTTTCATGACGTATTCAACAATCTGCCTGAATCCTAAAGATGGATTTGCAGTAGCGATGTATAGCCCCAATAATCTGTTTGTAGCTGTCAACCAACGGGAGTGTGAGAGCGGCTCCGGATTACGTTTACTGAGGTCAGATGAGAAGATGCCTCTTTGAACTGCACGTGATATTTCCAGCAAATATCTTTGGTCTGTACTCAAGTCTGAAGCTGTAATTGAAGGTAAATCACAATTCGCGTGATCATATTTGACTACGGGTAACTCTTCGAATCCAGGAAGTTGTTTACGTATGGTACCACCGTACGACTTGGGACCACTTGTTGGGCATCTATATGTTTGAACAGGTGTCTAAGAGGAAGCTCATTCAAATGGAGAAAGCAAATAACTCATTGCAAAAGCCTACCAATTTTTAGCTCTAGACGACGAATTATACCAGATTTGTACCCGGTATTTACTGCGATTCCATCACAACCGATTACTTGAAGTTCACTGAAGTCACAAACCTTCGTGACCACGTACTCATATATGCTGTCGGCTATTTCAAATGTTGTGCCAGATTTGGAAGTCGCATGTCCAGCATACCGTGACGACGACTCCTTCACTAGCGCGATGTGTTCCTCTGTGAGGGTTCTCCAGTAAACTTTTGCTCCGATTTTTACTTGAGCTGATGTCTGGTCCTTACGGCTATCAAAATACACTGCTGGCCACATAAAATGCAACACCAAGAAGGACACGAGATAGCAAAGCTATATTTACTGGACACATAATAACAGATACAAAGATGAAACGATTGAGCTTACAGGCCCGTGAGACTTGCGGAACACGCAGACATCAATAGTTCGTGTGGCCCCCATGGCTGGCAATAACGGCCGCTACATGCCGCGGCATCAAACGAAAGAGGCTTTGGATGTGGGCTTGGGGTATGTCGGTCCGGGCTGCTTCCACAAGTTGCCACAGTTCATCAGGCGTAGCCGCGGGTGGTGCTTGCATGGCCACCCGGTTGCCAATTAGCGACCAGACGTGTTCGATGGGCGACATATCGGGAGAAGAGGCGGGCCAACGGCAGCAGTGACACCTGGTGGACCGTGAAGAATTTTTGTACGATACGTGCCACGTGCGGGCGCGCATTGTCCTGTTGAAACGTGGCCGCTGACAGGTCCTGCTTGTAAGGGAGTACTACAGGCTCCAAAACATCGGTGATATAGCGGTGGCTGTTGAGTGTACCTGCGATGCGTACCAGAGGGGTGCGGGTGTCATATTCAATTGCACCCCAAACCATAACGCCAGGCGACGCACCGGTATGGCGATGCATAATGCAGACGTCATACAGTCTCTCGCCGCGGTGCCGCCACACGCGGATCCGACCATCGTGGTGTTGCAGGCAGAAGCGGGATTCGTCGGAGAAGACAATGTCGAGCCATTACGTAATCCAGTGCGGCGTTCAACGGCCCACTGCCGCCGCACTCGCTGGTGGTGTAACGTCAGTGGTAATCGGAGCAATGGGCGCCGTGCGAAAAGTCCCCGCTCCTGCAGACGACGTCGAACGGTACCTTCTGACACAGATTATTGCGCAACACACCCTAATTCCTGCGCTAACGTTCATGATGTGGCGGTGCGAGCCGTCAATGGCCGCCGCATAACATGCCGGTCCTCTCGTTCGGTGGTGTGCCGCGGCTGTGGCAATCACTCGCGTCGGTCCGTCCGTCCCTTCTGCACCCACCGAATACATACTCGTCTCACTGTGGCTGGATGTCGTCTCACACGGGCGCCGATGTCTCGGTACGATAAACCGCTGTCGCGTCGCGATAAACCACTATTCGTCCTCTGTCGAACTCCGAAACGTGCTGGAATGACTTCCGTATTCTGCGACGAGGCATCAGGAAGCTTCCCACGCATAGGTCCGGCAGCACAACACACTTCCACTACTTACACCCCGCCTTCTGTGCACCCTTCTTATAGTGCTTCTCCGTGGCGTGCCGGGCACACATGAATTGCATATGCCCTGCAATGCTAATCGTTTGCATGTCCTCTCGCGGACGACGCTTGCTGCGAATTTCAGGCCAATCGGATGCTTCCTTCTTGGTGTTGCATTTTGGGTGGCCAGCAGTGTATAAAGCTCTCAAGGCGGTATGGAACGGAGCCGTTGTTTGAAGCTACTTACAACAATTCTCTTTTTCCTTTCGAATTTTGCTTTTGTCTGTTACAAGTGAAGTGTCTGATTTCGATATGAGGCTCATATCTTGAAGTACACATACACTATATTGCAACAGTTGCTCTGTCAGATACACCAAATCGCTGAGTACTAAGTACAGTTGCGGAAAGCGGTACTCGTATTAGAGAAGGGGATTGAGTTCGTTTACTGATGCTGGAGGGGTACAAATCATATGTTCCTTCGTCAGAAACTAATTCGGTTTCTGTTTCAGTTGGATCGTCGTCGTCAGTCCCACTGGAAACGCGCGCAACCTCGTGTTTTCTGGGAAGAGCAGAATCTTGTGATTTTCTCTTCATTCGCTTTTGGAGCTTCTGTGTTTCGATAAGATCAACGGGACCTATGTAATATTTCCTGGTTGATCTCTGATCCACAAGGAACAGTCGTTCTTTGACTGAAACTTTATTCACTGAACGGCAAGTGCATTTTTTACATCTGAGCACTTGCAAGCAGCTATATCAAAAAGTGTTGCATTTGCTGCATGCCTAAACTTTTCAACCATATTTTTCACTGTTTGACTTTTAGTAGCACGTCTACTCTTCATGTTAACGTGCTTCTTGTGATATGAGAGCAACATAGCACATACACGCTGCTAAGAAACTGTTGGAATAGACGCTTTTTGAAACAACTTTCCAATTTTCCCAACCACAGCGTCTGCAATACCTGAGAAACTACGTTCTTGTTTGCTGTCAGTATCCAAAATAATTTTACGTCTCTCGTTGGAACAATACCTTATGGCATCTTCATATGTAGGAAGCTGGCTGTCACACTGATCTTTTGAGATTCCAAAAATGGGACATGTCTCAGAGGAGGCTTTGAACTTTGCTTTGACTTTGGAATTTCCATCGTATTCGCCATTACGCCAGCGAAGTTACACTAGCGGAAATGGAGCAGCGCCGGTGGTAGCCTCGAATCCCCTCCCCCACTCACACCATCCCACGTTGGTAAAAGCAACGGTGGCCAAATTCATTCTGAGGAGAGTATACCAAGACAGGATGGCTGGATTGGCTGAAAGGAATAGTGAACGCGAGTGTATTGTTGCAATCCATTTCGCGTTTTTTATGTAAAATTTCGAAACTTCGAGACTTTGGTCAGAGCCGAATAAATTAACTGATTGGAATTATACTTTAGAAAATTGTTGTTGATGGTTATTTGAACCTTTGCTGCACTATGGCATTTTGATCCGAATAATTCTGGTATTTTCGACGTACACTCGAAAATTTCATATTTTTTTTGTGAAATTTCCAAATTTTGAGCCTCTGTGTTCAGAACGAAAGCTATTAACCGATTCAAAAAATATTTCACACAATTCTTAGTGGTGCTAACTCATAACTTTTCCGCACTAGGGAGTTTTAATCAGAGAATTTCGGGTTTTTTCGACCCACTGTAATATTCACCATCTAACACACACATGTACTCTTCATTGCAGTTGCATTTCGCTCAACTCTCTTTAACAGGACGATTTAATTTTCCATTGCGATCTCGACTCAACAATTAATTCCAATATCCTCAGATCCGCGGGACTTTACCACTGATATAAAACGTACGTTATTTACTGTTGTATGTAACATGTCGACTTTGAGTTCTGCAGTGTTGTAATACATATTGTCACTTTCTGGCTGACATAAGTGTTTAGTCACTCCGTCGTATTCCGTGTTTTTCTTGCACCAGTCTCACAGATTTTTATGTAAATATTTCTATTATGTACGTTTTCTATGTTAACCGTTTCTAAAAAAGAAATGCTGACTCTTTCTCTTTTGAATCCTTTACGACACGAAAAATATATGTAAAGCAGATTTTTAGAAAATCTAAAAATTCAGCAAAAAAGGAAATACACAACCTAGGGGAAACCGCCGCATAATTTAAAATACGCAATGAAAGAAAGGTTATTCATAGTCAGTAGAAATTGATAAAACATCCAGAAAGTGAAATAACTACTTATGCCCACTAACGGTTAAAAAGTATGTTATAAAGATTAACAAATTTTGAACAAAAATTTTCTCATAGCAGAAGGAAGGAGTTTTTGGTACTTATGCATTAGCCGGGTGCCAGTAGAAATGTATCAGTAAATGTCACAATTGTCGAAAGATCGCGCCACATGAATGATTATTTCCTTTTAAAATTTAGCTGTAAGAAACGACGTAATGAGTTTATTTTTGATAAACAGAATTCGTGAAGGAAATATATCGCAACAAACAATCATTATTAGTCCCTGAAATCTACACATTAATTTTTGAGGGCCAAGAAGTTTTAATGCAATTTAAAGTGGAATCAAATGGGTCTGATGAAGCTAAATGATGTCTCCACGTGAACTCAGGTAAGTACGAATCGATATGCTGTCTAGCATTTTCGCGATGACATTTGTTTCTCCATTTAGCTGATCCCCACAATCTTTCTATTGTTTGAGCATGGGCTCCACTCTCCGGGTTGACAAATGTGAACTTATGGATGAAATGTTCGAAGCCTGCCTCTTCTAGATCCTCAGTCTTATACACAGTGCGTCAAAGAATTTTTTAAGACAGGCGCTAGATTTCAGCCTATGGCGGCTCCACCAGTGTAATCGCGAATGCGTTATAAACCGTGACCATCTGCTTGCTTTCTGCCAAAAGTACTGCGCAGTTGTTAAAGTAACTCAAACGAAACGGGCGTTCATTAGAGAAGTAACAATTTTTTCATGTTGAATTATTAAGATGGAACAAATGGCTGTTATTAAATTTAACGCAAAACTTGGTAAAAATGCCTCTGAAACGTCCCAAATGATGAAACAAGTTTACGGTGAGTTTTGTTTAAGTAGATCAAATGTTTTCCTGTGGCACAAACGTTTTTGGACGGAAGAGATACGCTAGAAGATGATAAGCATACCGGAAGACCAAGTTCATCTAGGACACCTGAGATTATTGAAAAAGTGCGTGATTTCGTGGCAAACAATCGATGTGCGTCACTAAGAATGATGGAAGAGTCTTTAAAGATCAACAAAGAAACTATTCGAACCATCCTGCATGAAGATTTGGGCAAAACAAAAGTCTGTGCTAAATTTGTTCCACACACGTCAACCAAGGAGCAAAAATCAAGGAGAAGTGCACATTGCAGAGACATCATTTGAGCCGCTGAAAAGGATCCAAACTTCTTAAAATCGATTGTTACAGGAGGTGAGGAAACATGACGTTTTCAATTTGATCCTGAAACAAAGCGACAAAGTGCGGAATGGAAGTCAAAAAACTCGCCACAAGCCAAAAAAACAAGAAAAGTTCCATCGAAAATCAAAACAATGCTCATTACATTCTTCGATAGTAAGGGTATTTATTATCCACAAAGAATTTGTTCCAAGTGGACAAACAATTACTGGTGAGTTTTATTTAAATGTTTTGAGGCGTTTGATGGGCAGAATTCGTCGCATTCTTCCAGAATATCGAGATGAAAACAGTTAGTGTTTGTTGCACGATAATGCACCCAGTCACACCTCACATCTTGTTCGTAGATTTTTGGCGAAAAATAACGTCTGTGTGTTGAATCATCCACCGTATTCGCCTGATTTAGAACCCTGCGACTTTTCTTTGTTCCCAAAACTTAAAATGACGTTAAAAGGGTGTTTTTTATGATATTTCGACCACACAAACAGCTTCGACGCGTGCTTTGGAGGCGATTCCGCAAAGTTAAACTGGAACAGGCATTCGAATCATTATTAAATCGCTGTAACAAGTGTATTGAAGCCGGAGGGACTTATTTTGAATAACAAACCAAAACAAATTATAATTTCTTGTTTCTATTTCATTTGACAGACCCAGTCTTAAAAATTCTTTGCCACACTGTGTATGCCTTTCATGAATTCGAATAGATTGAAGAATGTTCCGCAACATTATTCTTAATTTCCTTCAACAGGGTTTACGCACTTCTGTCAGGCACTTTCACTAAAAAACAGTCATTAGTAGAACGGCAAATTCCTCCGAAAATCCACTGCTCTGGAAGCACACGACCTGTATTAGACTTTCTTTTCGAAAATAATGTTTCGTCTATCTCCACAATTAATCCTGGGCCACCAATTTTTTTGTCCGACTGATGTTCGAGTACATCTGCACAAATTTCTTGCAAATAGTTATTCAATCAACAGTTTTGTGACTTGCCATATCCAACTGTTGCTCACACCATTTAATAGAAGTTAAATTCTCACTCCAGTTATAAATAAATCAAACAGCAGGCCGACTACTCTGAAACCAATTTCCAACGCGTAAGCCTACCTTAGATTTGCATGCTCTAATGTTGCACCGCCATTGAATACTTTCACTTCCAAAGTATAGCTTTATATTATGGCCTAATTTACAGATTCTTTCAGTCTGCAGAATTCCTTTACTTTGGAGAAATGACACAGCATTTCCTTCATCTCGAGGTAAATCCCAAATTTTCATATTGTTCAACACCACAGAAACAGATAACCGAGTGACATGAGAATCACGTTGTCAATAATCCAAATAGCGAGACGTTATTTGCGGTACTGAGGTAGCGCCATGTACAGCTTCGTATACAAATACGCTGAAAAACAGTCATTAGTTATTTGGAATTATTGATGGCGCTACATCAGTACCGCAGATAACGTATAAAAAGAAATCGCAATATTACTGCCATTTCTGCGATATATTTCTTTCATAAATTTTATTTACCAAAAATAAACTCATCACGTTGTTCATTACAGTTAAATTCTAAAAAGAAATAACCATTCATGTGGCGCCATCTATCGACAATTCCGACATTTACTGATACATTTCTACTGGCGCCTATCTAATGCAGAAGTACCGAGTTTTTAAATCGAACAGTTACAAAAAATGATATACAGATAGGGTGAGTCAAAAGTCGCAGGACACCTTTGCATTTCAGAAACGGGAGGGAAATTGAAATATCTGAATACTCCAGCAAATAATCGGTGAGGGGCCGTATCTCTTATGTTATTTCCGGAACATGGCTGCCATTTTGAAATCCGCCATATTGGATCAAGGTCAATTTTTTCAAATGGTAAGGGGGTCATGTTGCATATCAAACAAAACCAGAATTTTCTCAAGCAAAACCAGAAGAATTGATTGCAGTAATCAGATTTGGCATATGTGTTGTGGTTCACAAATTATCAACACAGAAAGTTGAAATTAACCATTGCTTGTTGCAGGTAACTGAAGATGATATTGACGAAAGTGGAGAAGATTGAGGTGATCCAAACGTCTTGGGAACGCAGCTGCCGTATCATAGCCGCAGACTTCAACAACCGACACCCAGAAAGACCACCAATTTCGCACAGCACTGTCGCATACATGATGTCCAAATTCCGAGAAACTGGGACTGTGGACTGTGGACCACCGAAAACTGCTACCGACGAGGAAACCTCAACAATGGTCTTGGCATCCTTCGCAAAGAGTCCACAGCGTAGCACACGACGTATCGCAGCAGAATATGGTATCAGCCATTGTACGGATTCTTCACACCGCTCACTGCCATCCGTTCAAGATCCACATGCAGCAGCAACTATCAGAGGATGACCCTGATAGAAGTGTCGAGTTCTGCACCTGGGCTTTAGACCAACATCAACGTGATCCCTCATTCGCACAGGGCATTTTTTTCAGTGACGAGGCCAATTTTTATTTCAGTGGTGAGGTTAACCGTCAGAACCACAGATACTGGAGAACCAGGAACCCTCACTGGACGGTACCATCCAAAGTCTTTGGTAATGTAGAAGTTATGGTAGGGTGTGGAATATGGGGCACCAATGTAATCGTACCCATTTTCTTCGACAATAACCTAAATTCTCCGCGCTACCTGCAAATGCCATCTTCATTCAGAAAGGAAGGAAACAGTGTTCCCATCCTTTCTGAATGAAGATGGCAGTTTCCCCTGTCATTTCCAACACGATGGTGCTCCACCACACTACGGAGCAACTACTCGTCAATGGCTAGATGTTCAATGCCCTGGTCATTGTATTGGCTGGCGTGGTCCTGTGGAATGCTCACCCAGATCTCCCGACCAACACCACCTTCAGCAACGCATCCTGGAGGCCTATAACTGCATTTCTCTCGATTTTCTCTTGCGGTGCATTATGACTGAATCAAGCACCTTCAGCTCTGTATTCAGTAACAGGGACAACATATTGAACACATCAAATAGCTGGGCATCCCAGGGTACTTTTGAGGTTGTTATTTCAACTTTCTGTGTTGATAACTGGTAAACCACAACACATATGTCAAATCTGATTACGAAAATTAATTTCTGAGAAAATTCTGGTCTTGTTTGATATGAAACATGATCCCCTTACCATTTGAAAATTTTGACCTTGATCCAATATGGTGGATTTCAAGATGACGGCCATGTTCCGGAAATAGCCTAAAAGTTAGGCCCCCTCATCGATTCTTTGCTGGGTTATTCAGATATTTCATTTTCCCACCCGTTTCTGAAATACAAGGATGTCCTGCGACTTTTGACTCACCCTGTAGAAGAAAACATCGTGTCATTTTACGCACCCGTAGCGGGAAATATTTGCATTACTTGAAGAAGGAAATGGGTTCAAAATACTCTTTAGAACAAAAATTGTCCCACAAAAAAGTATTTTTCTAAAGGATAATTAGAACCGAAATAACTCTTTCAAACAGAAATGTTCATTGACAGCCCCATGGCAGTAGAATTTTGAATAAAAGAACATTTGGAAAATATGCTGAAATTATTCCTCGTAGCAAATGCTATGATAGGGAAAAAGTACTTTTCAAATACGTCTCTTGGAAATAAAAACAGCGAGAAAAAAAGGTTTTGACATTTAAATTGCCTAAAAAAACTGTGTATCATTTAAAGAAGATAATATTCCCCATTTTTGTAATAGCGAATGGCATACAGTAAAAAAATAAAATTTTCAATAGGATTTTTAGAAGTGGAGATACAGTTGAAAATATAAATACACACTAACACCACCAAGCGCCTGAATTGTGAACTACAAAAAACCCAGGAATACATGAAAAGTGTTCCACACCGTGAATGGAATCCAGTGTTGAAAGAATGTTTTAAATCGACCAAAAGTCCGATTTACAAAATCTGTTTTTCTGGATATTTATGCTTTAAAAAAATCATAAATATCCAGAAAAGCAGATTAAGCATTTGCGTTTCCTAGCCGAAAAATTTTACATTAGATTTTGGCAGAAAATGCACACAAAATGTTTTCGTCGTTAGTAGTTTCTGACCAAAATAGAATTCTTTCAACTGGATTTCAGACACACAAATATTGTTGTAAATACGATGTAACCGGAAACGTAAACTTATGCTCTCTAACAGTTATATGGAAAGTTCCGAGCAAAAACAGTGTTGCTGGGTGAACACTAATACCAGCACTGGTAGCCAGCAGTGGCCCTGCATTATGTTGTCGCTGCCGAACTGTCAAAAAAAATGTCCCGGCGGCCACCACATGAGCCAGCAGTTCAGACCAAAGGTTGGCACCCCATCAGTTGTCATATGCTAGAACAGGGCTATGAGTTATCCATCACAGGCAGTGGCTCTTAAGCGGTCCTGCAATCACGTACTGTGACGTACCTGCCAGCAGGACGCACATGACATAAAGGCAGATAGGAATCAGAATACATGTCTGCGTAGCTCAGTTGGTAGAGCTGCTTGTTCCGGAATAAGCGTACTCGGGTTCGAATCCCGGCGTAGACCGAAAATGACGGAGAAATTTAATTCGTTATAATGGCGCCCGAACTACCCGGATGACCCGACCGTTCAAAATCTCGCAATGGTGTGATGTTCTTTCCACACCGCGAGATAGGAAAAATCAGAGAATCCCTTCTCCAGTGCTTCGAAAAATAAATGTGTGTGACGTTGCATTCCACACACCAGATTGACTGGGAGTTCTCAAGTGCACGTTCTACAGTGGTTGTCTGCCTGCAGCGATTCATGGTCACGGCTGATCCGTGGGCCATGCCCCCGGCCCTCTTTCGGGGAGGGGGAGATGTGACGTACCTGCCAGCAGGACGCACATGACATAAAGGCAGATAGGAATCAGAATACATGTCTGCGTAGCTCAGTTGGTAGAGCTGCTTGTTCCGGAATAAGCGTACTCGGGTTCGAATCCCCGCGTAGACCGAAAATGACGGAGAAATTTAATTCGTTATAGTACCATAAATGATGGCTAGCCTAATGCGGTCCGCCAGTTTCCCGGCAGTGGCAGCCAGTAATCACGTGACGTAACTGATGGCTTGCCGAATCTTGTCCGCCAATTTCCGAGTAGTAGCCATTAAAAATAAAAATAAAATAACCGCAGTTTCCCAAAGATACAACTACTTTTTCTTCCCCTAACGAAATTTCTGTATGACGTCACATCGCTGGGGAAATTTTCTCAAGAAGTCCTGAAAAACACCCGTTTGAATCTGACTGGCATTGAACTGACGACGTTCTGTGCGCGAAGCCGAGTCTTTAGCCACTACATTGGTTTGCCGCGTACGAGCACTTGCTTGAAGGTGCATCTCTTTATTGTGCGATGTGAAACAAAGGATTCACTTTTTAATTTTACAATATTTGCCAGGCATTTTTCATAAATTTCGGTTTCACTTAATTCATAAATTTATTTTTTCAAAGTAGCGATTGTTTTTATTTATCTTAAGGGAACTTCACTCATTTTCAGCAAGTGTACCAACTTAAAGACGCTTTCCAAAGTTTTGTGCTGTCCTTGTGGTCTTGAAAGGCGATTGTTTAATTAATATATTTACCCGTTCATTTCACATTCTGTTACATGTTTAACGTTGTATCTTTTCTTTCCATGATCCGAAGCTACATTTGTTCTAAAGAGGAAAGGTATTTTATTTCATTTGTCGTTATTTTTAGCAGCGGATTCCTCAGTCTTGTGTATTTAACCCATGGATGAGTATAAATCCACATAGCATTGATTTTTTTTTTCTACTGAATTGATAAATTTTGTACGCGTATAATTCTTATTTTTTACCAACATAACGATTTTTTACTGTCTTTCCGGAACTTTTTGTTTGAAACGAAAGATTACACAGAAATTATTTCTTGTTATTCATGGGAATGGAGTGGGTGTGTTTCATGGATGTCTATATTCTCAATTTTTTGTATGTTAGTGCAGGAATTTTGTTACGAAATGAGTTTCTATGAATACATGAGATTAATAGACTATTTCTTACAGTTCATTAATAATTATTTAAATAATTTTCCTCCTACGGTAATCTTTGTCGACGTTATATTTCATTAGGAAATTAATTCGCCTTTCTACATATGGCTATTTTTTTCTTAACTGCTCCTAAAATAACACAATGTAGTCAACGTCGTCTTCAACTAACTGGTATCACGAGAGACACATCACGCGTTGCTTCTGCGCATGCGCAGTCCAGTTGCTTCCACCTCGTGTTGGGGTTGCTTCACGGCGATTCTGCAGGACCACCTGCGCTGCCACCAACGGACCACTACCGTGCCGTGAGCGGCATATTTCAGCATGTAGCGACCCGTCACTGCCAGCTGGTTGCCAGCAGTTTCCCAACACCTGTGTTTTTGCTGGGTTGTGCGTTAAGAAAAATTTGGAATTACGTGAAAAACATTTTGTACCAGAAACACAGTCCAACCAAGAAAATATTTTTTCAAATTGGACTGTTAGAAGCAGATATATAGAGAAAAGTAAGATGCACAACTGCGCCCTCTGGCGGAAAAACTATGCATCATTTTAAGCAACAGGTAAAATGAAAAGATTTTTCGTGGTGACCGGAACCATATCGGAAAAGAAGTTTTTCAATCGAGTTTTCAAACGTGCAGATATTGCTGCAGATGCATCAGAAATGAAAAAAATACACTTACGTCCCCTACTGGCAAAACCGTTCTGCTCAAAAATTAGAAATTATATACAAAATATTTCTCAGTAGGATCTGTATTGAGAGCAAAAATAATTTTTGAAATCGGACTTTTAGAAGAAGAGATATAGGTAAAAATTGCAATTTAATTTTACGCTTCGTAGTAAAAAAACTGGGCACTACTTGAAAACAAAACAGTACCCAAAATAGTCCGTTATAAATGGTATGGAAGAGAAGGAAAGAATTTTTCAGTCGGGTATTTAGAAACAATTATATGGAATAAAATGCATTTTGAATTCCATAGCACATACATTTACCCCTTTAGCGTCGAAGTTATACATCGGAAGGAAATCAAAATGCAAGGATCATCGTTCTCGCATTTCGTAGTTTTTAATGCAAAAATAATTTTTCAAATCAGACTGGTAGTTGAAGAGATACGGTGCCCATAGACTGACCGATGGATGGGCAAAGTGAAAACAGAGGCATGTACCTTTTTTACAAAAGACGTGCTAAAAACGTACAGAAGCTACAGACAACTCAAAGAAGCATAGAGAAATGCACGCTTGGTGTAACCAAGAAAGATAGGAAAAGAAACTGATGGATCGGGCAAATGACAAGAACGGATGATATCGTGATGAAAGTAAAGGCTCTCAGGTGGAAATGGGCAAGGCATATTGTTAGCATTGACCATCATTAGGCAATTGAAATACTAGCCTGGATACCAAAAGACCGGAAAAGACTCAGTAGAAGACAACGTGGAAGATGGAGGAATGAAATTCGAAAGCGTGCCGGAGTGACGTGGAAGAGAATTACTTAAGACACAGAGCGGTGGAAGAGACTTGGGGATGTAGATTGAGAATGGTTGATGATGATTATCATGATGACATGAACAAAGTGCTTAATTCGCCAGTGATTGGGTTAGCAGTGAAGCTCAGTGGTACGAAGATCAGATGTAACAATGCACCGTCGCGGCCAGGCTCAGGACAACTGTAAGAAATAGAAGCATGGGAACTGATTGCTTGCCCCCCCCCCCCCCCACCACCACCAAATTTGCTTGATGAGAACAGGAGTAATATTGCGTTTGCCATGACGCGCTATCCACGCACTGTAATCTGTTCTTGATAACACGTACACCGTGTGGAAAGGCATTATTCAGTTGCCCTGGTTTCCGAAGATTTTCAGGGATTTACATTAGAGCAGAGGACACGCAACAGAGTGCGCATGCCGTAGGCTCGTTTCGTTGCTTGAAATTTGTGCCACAGATGCTGTACTTAATGCCGCTTCTCATTATTTAATCGGGGTGCTGACGCTACCTGTCTTTAGCCTCCGCTTCCACAAATTACTGAAATGCACAACGCTGGGAAAGGGACCTCTCATTATTCCGCTTGTGATAGAATCTCAAATCAACAGTGAAGGGTATGCACTTGTATTCGTGATTCTTGTGGCTTCAGACTTTTAAAGGCATTCATTGTACCCACGCTATAAAATTTCAATTAACTAGACTCTTTTAGTTATAATTTTAAAAAAGTATGTATAATGCACATTTGAAAGTAAATAAATATATTCAGATCCACTACTCAGGGTAATACGGTATTTGGTCCAAAAAGCACTTTATACAGAAATATGTGTGAAAATATCTTCAAATTTTTGCATGTTAATGAAGTCAGAATGGTTTAGTCTTCGTATGATCATATTATATATAGGTTTTGTCTTCGTAATATATTATATGTATACATTGCATTTTGCATCTTCTTTTTACCTATTTTTACCAAGTTTGACCTTTTTCGGGGGGGGCGCTACAATTAATATGCAATTTATAGGATGCTATCTGGGTTGCATTGTGTGTGTGTGTGTGTGTGTGCACTCACTGAAAAGTTAAAATATCCTTCCAGAATGTTTTTCGGTTTTAATCCGTTCAGAGGTTCTGTGACATTTCCTTTGAAAATTATCCTCGTTTTTTTCCTTCGAAAATTGTCCTTGTAATTCTTGTTAACAGCTGATCTATCAAACATTTATATAAAACCATTAAAAACACAAACGAAAAAGTCATACAAGTTTAAAATATTGTGCAATTTATTGAGACTTGTAGTAATGACAGTGCTTCATAGGATGAAAATCCCTGGCAAATTATATATTTTTTTTTCGTAGTCTAACGACACCGATGCCGTAAATGTAAATTTGAGACGGCAGTCGCCGTCTCAAATTTAGGGCGACTGGTTCCAGGGAAGGGACACATTTAGGACCTTGGAAAACACTTACTTATGTCTCATTGAGGAATAGAACTAGGACCCACTCGGAAGACTAACTAGAAACTTACTCCTCTGACCATTCTCCACTAAATATGCCGACGTTTCCTTAAACATTGCAAGCTCTGGTGAAATGGTGTCACTAACAGAAATTAATAGACATATAGTCACATGAAGACTAATGCAAGAAATACTAAATTTCTGATGATTAAGAGTATCGCAGGGTAAAGCATAAAACTGAAATCTTTAAACAACATAGCAAACAATACAATGGATAACTGAATGTGATAACTGATGGAGAAGTGCTTACGAGGCTAAGTTCGAATTTCAATGCTGCCTGACATTGAGTATTTATATTTCTAATTGTAGAAACTAATATCAATCCACAGAAAATGTTAGTCACTATACGAAAATGTTAGTCACACGTCAGTCACTATACGTTGCAGAATGCCTAACGCGGCCTTGTTCGTAACTTTCACAGGCTTCTTCCAAATTCAGGTTCTCTGAAACAGTGTAAACAGACAGCAGTGGGATTCATCTCTCGTAAGTAATTGCTCCCAGTCGTCCTGCTCCAGTTTTAGAACCATCAACTCTCTCATAAAAATTTAAAAATTTAATGCTTACAATTCTTATCATACTATTGGTACACTGGAATTCACTTCTACAACTCCTTGAGTTGTTGCTGTTTAGTTTTTTGTTGCAACACGCAACACTACTTAACAGAAGTTCTAGAGTCCTCTAAAATCTTTTTCCTTTGAAATATCATCATTTGCCTAAAAAGTCCGTATTATTACATTTTATGCTGATTTCTTTCTTCTGGGGTAGTTGAACTCCTTTAAGCGGTGCAGTATAACATAAACAGCATGTCCTGTTTTAAAGTCAGGTTCTGTTCCGGGTGCCATTTCAGATGAAACTGAACTTGGTACTATACTAACTGACGTTTTCCCTTAATGTACGCAGTATTTTAGAATTTAATCTACATCATTGACACAGCGTAAATCACCATGCTTGCCGCATCGTACTACCTACCCTCTTTTAAAGATTTCCATTGCTTTAGCGTATACGTATTTCAGTAAATAAAGTTCAGAGGTTTCCGTGATTTCTAAAACAGAGTGTACTATTTTTACACTGTTTTAAAAAATTTTCAATTAAACACGCGTGTAGCCGCTGAGAAGGTACTAAAATCACTCAAGGAACTTGACTGACTGATTAATTTGCTTTTGACCTTACGACTTCAGCGAACATACATGCGTGAAATGTGATTAATGAATTTGTTTTGCTTCACATTGTCGCAGCTTCCGAGAACAAACAAAGTTCTTGATTAATTGGTTATCGCGAACAAAGTACGGTTCTAACGCCCACGAACTGCACGGAATGTAGCGGAACTGAAAGCAGTACGAGTTGAAAAAATGGAGCTGCATAGCAGTTAGCTTTGCCTAAAGAAAGCGCTCTTCCCTACGAAACGAGGAAATTTGCTTTCGCCTCACAGAAAAAGGTATTCACTTTGCTTGCAGGTACATGCACCCGTAAACTTCAGCTCTAATTATTCCACAAGTATTTTTTGTGTCGTACTTCAAAGCCAGCAGCTGCAGATGAAATTCGAATGAAGTGTTGGTCTGTTATTTTTATTGAAGCCGCGAGAGTAGCGCTTACGTACCAAGTTAACTAGATCCAACTATTTGTATTTGGGAATTCCTCCAGGCAAAAACAAAAATATGAACTGCGTGTTATCAAGTATTATGAAGCACCGATGTTGCTACTGTTCGTATGTGTCTGATCTTAACAGCACGCTCCAGACAGAGCCTATAGTTTTTTTTCTTTTTGGAGAAACTGAAGGTGCGTTGTATTCAGCCTGTAACTAGACATAATTCCTCACCTCTTCTCTTTTTATTGCTTTCCAAGATGCAATTCTATGAACTTTTGAAAAAATTATAACACATATATTCATTTCATACTTAAAAAATCGACAAAGATATTCTCATACATTTCCATAATGCTTACAAAATCTACACTTATTAAGTTATTTTGCGAAGGTCAAATGATCAAAACAACATTAAAATATTTTTCCTTTGGGCTTTAATGACCATTGTGAGTTTTGAAAGCTACAAGAAGTAACCCGATTTCACGGAGGGAGGTTGCAAACGAAAGGGGGCAGGCTCGCCACCTATGCCTCGTCCGGGTCCCGAGCCCGACTGGGACAGTTGATCTTCTGGCTACTCAACCACTGGGAAGACTTTTATTTTGTACCTTCAGTTTTATGAATAAACAAGACATCTTGAAACATGTAATCCATTGAGAATTTGAAATATGTACCTTACTTTTCGTAAATGAAAATGAACTTTAAAAAATGCATCTGAGTTCCCTGAAAAATCTTATCAAATATGTAACTATAAATTGCCAAGAGCTATTGGGAAAATATACACAAAATTATCAGACCTCAAAGCAAAATTAACCTTCTAAAATACAAATATAAACTGTGCACACTTTTCCAGAATTGTTTCCGTGAAACTTAGTTATACTCTTCTAAGAGAGATTTATTCTTTCGATTTTTAACTTTTTTCTTGCAAATATCCGGCTAGTAGTCTTTAGAAATTCAAACTTTTCAAAAAGCACTGTAATTTTTTAGACACATATTGTCGTAAATTCACTAACACATAGTGGTATCGCACACGTCATACAAAACATGTGTTGGAACGTCAAGAAAAAGGCATGGAAGTAATTACTGATCTGCTTTAAGTGCTATATCGCTGCCACCAAATGTTGTCCTTTAATTTTTTTCTTTGGAAGTAGGTAGTTTTTAATCGGTAGATTGGTAACGCTCTAGAGAGACAAGAGTATTGTCATTACCTACAATGAAGTTAAGCCCGACTGATGTGTTACAGCGGGATACCCAGCTGGGTTTCGAGCCTTACTGAAGTGTGTTGCAACGCATAGGACGGCGGCGTGCTTAATACGGAGCACAATGCATCATTCCTATCATAGTTTAGCTTTCGAGAAATGAGAAGATATCTTGCTTTTCGGTAAAAACATCTGAGATCGTAGTTTTGGAAAAGCGACGATGGCTCTATCTAATAAAGGCGTTTTCTTAATCGAAGGGAACTGTTTCCTTCCGCATGATTGCATCTTACGGCAGTTTGACGTTGATGCTGATGATACCCTACATAGTTTCTGATCCGACTAGCTTCGTTCATAGAACTTTTATGTTAAGGAAATAAAAATTAATCCAACAAGAAAGTTAGATGGACACTTGGGTTAATTGTATATGTCTTTTCTGGACATAGGTACGGCTTTTATTCAGTTCATATAACAACACAATTATTCTTCTGTTCCTGGACAAGTGATAGGAGAAAATGATTCTGAGCAGCAAACATACTACTTCCGTCGCACAGTGGTCCGGATAGGTAAAAAGGCGGACAAAAATATTTGAACGTCTTAAGCGAAAGAAACTGTAGTAGGATAACTAAATATTCGCTTATTTAAGTGTTTTAATTAATTATAATTACTCACAGTACTGTAAGAAGGGTCCAGATATCCAGTCGGTCATTCGTCTTCTGACGCAGATGTTTTACATTCGTCGTCTTCTTCCCCCTCCTCCTCTTCATCGGATATTACCAATAGACCTAGCCCTTCCGAAGGTAGTTTTATTTGTTTTATATTTGGTAGTCCTCCCAAGCTGGAAATTATTGGGTCAGAAGTCAACATTAACCTGCGAAAGAAGTCCAAATTGCTGTCTTGTCGTGAAAATTTTCGGGTAAAGCTTTCTCGAAATTTTCTCACATCTTTGTTTCTACACTCAATGGCTTCTTCTGAAAGCTCTCCAATCGGTAAAATCGCTGCCTGCACAATTACGGATCCATGAACAAGAATTTTATGTACCGTGGGTGGCATATAGTAGCAGGGATACAATCTCGCGAATAACTGTGCTGTTTCCATGCAGTTCATATTGAATTTCGTTGCATTTATTTCGTGGCGGCATGAAATTGCCGTCAAAATATTTCCAAAACGAGAAATCAAATTTTAGTCTACTCCAGTCACTTCGGAACTTATTTCAGGATTTGTAAAGAATCTTCTGGTGGTATTGCCGTCATTCGTGTTTCCATAGCCTGGTTTTGGGACATCTACAATAAGTCCTAGTCTATTCCTGAAGGAATTTTGGACAGTTCTTTTCCTTTTTACAGAAGCTCACGGGTTCCATCTTTCTTACTCGCTTTCCATTTCTTAAAAACTAAGCGGTAAGAGATATGCAGAATACACTCAAAACAGCGCATATGGGCATGAATAATAGACAGTCCAAACTCAAAGGTAGAGTTATCCTCTGGCACTTGTGTAACGTAATCTAACTTGTTCAGGTCCGACAATTTCGCGCCCCATATGTAACATTTCATGCTTGTTGACTGGGTCAGAGCATTACATATTTTCCCATCAATCACTGACAATATGAGAAAATACTGTACTGTAACGTTGTCACTTCTTAATGGCTGTAAATTTTTAATTTGTTCGTTCATGTATTCTCTTTCTGCTTGGGATACTGCAGGGGTTTCATGAAGCCACTGGAGACCAATAGGCCTACAAAAACGGGTTGATAATGGTCGTACATTTTTCCATACGGAATCTTCCGTTTCACTGTCAACCATTCGTAAGGGAGGGATAGATGTCATAAATAAATATTCGACACTACTGGCGCTTTGAACCCATTTCTGCTTGTATTGGGAATGACCAGCGCTACTGTCGAAACCCCATTTGCAATGTAAAATATAAGTTTTTTCGTTGTTAGACGAAAAACTTATATTTTTTCATTGTTTCAGGTAGAAATGACAAAATTCGGATAGCAGTATGGTCCAATAAATTCTGAACTTTCACTTCACATGCACTCTCACTAACACTTATATTTTGCGGATAAGTTGCGTCTTTTGCATTCAGAATTGCATAATAACTTGGATATAAGTCATGATTGTGATTAATTGCCATTTTTGTAATAGACATATATTGATGTTTTGATAAATGTGTACTTACTATCATAGATAACGCTTCTTCTTCTGAGAGCTTCGTGGCTTGTTTTCTTTTCTTCAACCATGAGTCACGAATTTGTTTACCTCTGGTAGGTGCTGTTGTGGTCACTTCTTTTAATGATTTTGCTGCATTTTCGTTACCTGCAGCCCTCAAATTCATTACTGTGACATATGGAAGCTCCGCAGCACCCACATTCTTCCTCAGATTTTGAATTTTCCGCCTCTTACTTCTTTCACTTAATTGCTGAAATACTTTCGAAGGACGTCCACGCTTTTCTGAAGAAGTGGAAGGAAAGTCTGCAAATGGTAATTCAATTTCTTGCTGTAACCAGCCTGAATATTTACGAAGAAACATGCTTTCGGTTCGGTGACATTTCTTCCAACGCTGATAGTATTTAAGAAAAAAGCTCATTCTTATTACGCTGTGTAGAGATTTTGTGCTCTGACTGTCCAAATTTAATTCAAATTTGTTCTTCACATATTGCACAACATGTTCTTCTTGTAGCACACTGGTCTCATTATTCTTTTCTTTCATTTTCTCGTAAAGTTCTCGGCGACTAACATGTAAATTCATTTTTCACAAACTATATTGTTACACACTATTCACTGACCTGATACAAACAACAGCCCTCTGGAAACTGAAGAAATCAAGGGTCTGTGGTTTACCACCGACAAGCCACCTCTTGAGTAAACAAGCTTAAATTTCAGGAAGTGCTCAGCGCCCGCGGGTTGTATAGCGGGAGAACACCTTCCCGATGTCAGCAGCTGGCTGCTCATAAATAACAGGGAAGCTTCACAAACAAAAGGTCATAGTTCACAGCATTACAAGGTGTTGCAGATGAAACCTTCAGTGATAGACTTATAATTATCTACCAATATACATTTGTAAGTTTCGCGGTGGATATGTTTGGCCATTTTTTTTAAACTCTAAAAACATTTTTGTTTTTTCGCAAAATACGGGCATTCAAATTTGTATTTTTTATCAGTACTTAGAAACAAAAAACACTAAAAATTGTAATTGTGCCCTATATATAAGACCATAACACATTCACAAAAAATACACTTTGTATTTTATTTTGCATTGTTCAGTCAGAAACAAAGTAAACAAAATCAACTACAGAATTGCAAAATTAATCAAGTAAGAGTTACAGTACTTTTGAACTTAAGTATTGACCAGAACCATTGGAGTATACTTTCAAAAACACTTAGTCCTATCAGAATGACTACTGAGAATTATTATTAAGCGAATTGTGTGTTTAAAATATGAAGTTCGAAAAATTATTTTTGTCCGGGTTTTTAGCGATTCGGACCACTGTGCGTCGTTAGCACTCTGGATCAAAAAGGCTTTCAACATCTTATTGATTAAACAGTAAATGTAGTCTTTAATTACAATTAAAGTACCGTAATATTTAAATAAAATTTCTAATTTAACACGCAGGCAAGTAAACATGTCTTGTAGATGCCATATTGCAAAGATATTCAGCGAGTAATGGTTGAGAAAAGACAAATTAATAACTCCTGCTCAATGTACGATATCTCTACCGAACGTACGTCCCTTCTGAATTCGTTTTTAGCATGTCTTTTGTAAAAAAAGGTTGTGCTTATGTTATCGGACCGATAACATAAGAAAACACGGACAAACCGATAATATCGGTTTGTCCGTCCTTCCGTCTGTAGACACGATATCTCTGCAACTAATCGTCCGATTTGAAAAATTCCTTTTGCTTTAGGAAGCTTGAAATGTACGAATAATAATCCTTTATTTCGTTTTTTTTAACGATGCAAAATTTTGCCGCTAGAGGGCGTAAATGCTGATGATATCGAATTCAAAGCACATTCTATTCCATATATTTGTTTCTAAACATCCAGTTCAAAAAGTAAAATAACTTTTTTTTTACTCGCTGAATGTCTTTATTTTACTTTTCAGTTCCGTTCATGTCGAAGATTATTTTAAACATAGTCACTTTTCCAAGTTACGCATAGATTCTCCGCTAGGGGGCGTAAAAGTAAATTACTTTTCCCCAGATATCTCTGCTTCTAAAACTCCGATTTGTAAAATGTTTCCTTCAGCGGATACAGCTCATCATAGGATATATTTTGCATATAATTTCTAATTTTTGATATAAAATGGTTTGACCACGAGGGGCGTAAGTGTTGATTTCTGCTTCTGATGTATTTGCAGCAAAATGCGAACTTCTAAAATCTCGATTCAAAAAATTATTTCGTGAAACGATTCTACTCACGTAGACAAACCTTTTCGAAATATTTTCTGCTTAAAATAATGCATGGTTTCTCCGCCAGGGGGCGTAGATATATATCCTGTTTTTGTCCATATTACTGTTTCTAATGGTCCGATTTGAAAAATTTCTTCTTTGTTGGATAGAATTTCCGGTGCGACATGTTTCTAATATAATTTCAAATGTTCAAGTAATTCATTGACTTTTTGCTAGGGGGAGTAAAGGTAAACTGCACTTTCCCCGATATCTCTGCTTCTAAAACTCCGATTTAAAAATTTCTTCGAGCACCAGATACAGCTCTCGGTGAAAAGTTTTTTTGTTACAATTTCTATTTTTTTTATAAAATATGGTTTGGCCACCAGGAGGCGTAAGCGTTGAATTTCTTCTTCGTAGGTATTTGCAGCAAAATCTCAGCTTCTAAAAGCCCGATTAAAAAAAATCTTCGTGGACCGATACCACATATATCGATAAACATTTGAAAATATTTTCTTTTTAAAATAATGCATGGTTTCTCCACCAGCGGGCGTAGATGTCCATCTTATTTCTGTCAATATCTCTCCCTCTAAAAGTCGGATTTAAACAATTCCTTCTTTGTTAGATTGCGTTTCCGGTGTAAAATGTTTCTCATATGATTTCAAAATTTTCAAGTAATGCACAAACTTTTTGCAAGGGGGCGTGAAGATAAATTGCGTTTTCCTCAATATCTCTGCTTCTAAAACTTCTATCAGGAGCTGTATCCGGTGCAAAATTCTTTCTGCACCGGATACAGCTCCTGATAAGAAATGCTTTGCATAAAATTTATAACATTTGATAAAGAATGGTTTGGCCACCAGGGGTCGTAAGAGTTAATTTTGTTCGGCTGATGTATTTGCAGTAAAATCTGAGCTCCTGAAAACTCGATTGAAAAAATTCTTTCGTGGACCGATAAGGCTCACATCGAAAAACCTTTTGAAAACACTTTCTTCTTAAAATAATGCATGGTTTTTCCGCCATGGGGGGTAGATCCATATCTTATATTTGTCGATATCTCTGCTTCTAAGAGCTCGATTTGAAAAATTATTTCTTTGTTAAAGAGCGTTTCCGCTGCGAAATATTTCGCATATAATTTCATTTTTTAACGCACAAGCCTGCCACCAGAGGGCGTAAGTTGACGTTTCCTTTTACAGCAATATCTGCGGGATTAAAAACCTGATTGAAAAACTTCTTTCTTTGGTCAGATACTACTGTTTTTCATACCGGTTCCATTGATTTTGAATAGCTTTGGTAAATTTAATTCGCATCAGAACGGATTCAAAAGACATGCTCATTACACCCGAAATTTCGGTGTCATCTTTCTTGTTTCTTACTTCAGTTTAGTGTTCCTATTACCCAGAAAACAAGTGTTCTTGACACAAACGCGGTGTCATTTAACTAGGTATCCCTGCGAAGTACCGTTTACTAGAGTTTCGTATGGTATAAATCCCCTGGGGTATGTCATCATCCAATAATTATGTATATCAACATACTTCAATTGATTATTGATAACTGGTGTTATGTAGGCCTATACATCAGTTACTTATCTCATGTACACTGAAGTAGTAAATTATTACGAATACCTATCTAATAACGCTCATTTGGCCCTCAAAACAGCCTTGATTTGATGTAGCATGGATTTAACGAGGTGCTGATATCGTTCTACAGGTATGTTCAGCCAAGCGGATGTGTGGAGTCTGTCAATTGTGGAATATTTACTGAAGGAGGATATCTGTTATGAATGGATCTCTCCTCTCGGTTTTATCACACAGGTGTTCAACAGGGTCAAAATCTGGGAACTATGGAGGCCATTTTATCACTTTGCATTCATTGTTGGGCTGCTGGAACCACTTTTACGATCCGAGCCTTATGGCGTGGTACCATTGCTGTCTGCAGCGAACGATACAAAGCTCCAGGAGGCTCGGGAGCACAAGATACGGAACCTAAATGATTGGTAAACGATCGTGTGATCTGACAAATCTGGATTTCAGTTTCACCCTACCAATGGATGTTGATAATTTGCGGTCAACAACCTGAGAGTACGGATCCATCTTGCATTGTGATGACTCTTGAGAGTGGCCAAGGTACTGTAATGATACGGGAATGTCTTCGTTATAGACTTTAGGTCCCTTGGCTCGCGCTGATCCACGCCTGAACATCCAAGCGTATTTAAACATCGTGGCTGATCAAGTTCACCACTACGGTCATTTCCTTAGTCTGTATTGATGAATACCTCCAGAAGAACAATTCACCACGCCACAATGCCCACATTATCTGGAAACACTTTTCACAGTTTAGGAACGCGATGGAGGCTTTTCTCAATTTCATTGCCCACCTCACTCCCCGGAACTCCATCCCATAGGGAATTTGTGCCATTAAGTTGAATGAGACGTCAGACTTCTGGTTCTGCTGCCGTCCAATCTGCGTAAATTACTGGGCCAATATTTCAGAGGAACGTTTTCAAAATTTAACTGGGCCGAACGGACACTGTTCCGAAGGTCAAGCTTCAAGGGTTGTCCAACATAATATTACAATAGTTAGTTGGTCCTCATAAATCAGCCATTCAATCCACATTTACATTTCTTGGCAAAAATAATAGAAGATGGTCAGGGGGAGTTGGAATAATCATTTTTAACTAATTAATTCTGAAGTACATTTTGAGACAATTTTTATTGTTTGTTCTTCGATAAAAAAAATGCATTAACTTCAGAGAAATATGAAATTTAGTTATGCATTAACTTCAGATAAATATGAAATTTAGTTTAATCATCCCCAGAGGGGGTTAATCACTTCAATTGAAATTGAAATTTGGTTTATCACTTTCACTCCCAGAGGAGGTGAATTTGGTTTAATTTCTTTCACTCCCCAGACGGGGTGAAAGAGATTAAACCAAATTTAATATTTCTCTGAAGTTAATACATTTTTTATTAAAGAACAAACAACAAAAATTGTCTTGAAATATACTTCAGAATTAATCAGTTGACTTTAAAATAAATTTTATGCTTAATTATCACTTTGTTTATCTCATTGCATTTATCGGGTTACACTAGAATTCAGGACATGTCAATGCAATTCACTAAAATCCATAGATCCATAACTGCACATGAACCTTTCGGAAATTGAACCAGAATTTTGATATTCAATGCTTTTTGGATTTCGCACTGAGAAAGTAGTTTTTGCTTCATACATCTATCAAGAATGTATTGCGCGACAATTCGTTAACTCTGTATAATTTGCAATCCTAAAATGTATCACTCTGGTCTTTCTTTTAGGTAAAAACTGCTGAAATTTCACCATTGATGGGATTTTGATGACGGTTGGGGACATTTCATGTGTAGCAATTTAAGTTCTGTTGACAAGACATTTGCTTCCAAACCAATGGTAGGTTAGAAGGATCTGGGATTTTTCGATACTATAGTATCTCACTAGAAATACCCTGAAATTGCAATGTCGCGTACCAGCATGCAAAAAAAAAAAAAAAAACCTCTCAAGGACATTTCATGGCTGTTTACTCTGTGAAGCAAATGAATTTCTTTTTCTTGGAAAAGTAAAACGCTATTGTAATGATTTTTGCCAAAGTCAAATGTACTTACAGTGATGGCAGTTTCCTTTCCTCTGGGTGAAGAGATTATTTTAGGATTTTATTTTTTTATATTACTTTCGCTGTTCAAAAATGTCCTGAATGTTTTCAGTTAAATACATAATGGCTACCGTTATCTTAACAGAGTAAAAAAGAAGAGTCTTCTTTCATACTGATTAATAATGCGTGGCAAATTTTCGAATTTTTAACAGATTTTTTCCAGTTCGAATTTCTGTTTTTTCCATGAAGCTTTTGTTCAACATTTTTTTAAGGAACAGTGGATCATTTCAAGCAGAGTGAAAGCAAATTTCATATTTGTTGGAATTATTTTGTAATGTATGTTTGTATTACGTTCTGCGAAATTTTATTTCGTATGTTTACCTGTGGAATTTGATTAGGTCTCTTTAAAAGGGGGTTCTTTGACGTTTCTTTAGGTTTGTGTTCAACTTTTAGGCAAATGTTCTGCTTCTTGCTTGTTTTTAAAAACGTAGACGCACTTCGTGAAATTTGTTTTTCTGCTGTTCTAGATTTCAGAATCACTCCTTATGCATTCTGGAGAGGCTTTCATGAAGCTTAAAGCGCGTTTTATCAATGACGCCTCATCAATCTGATTAGCGTAATTTTCGTTCTTGAACTCGGGATAATGGCTGAATGCTTTAGAGATACAGAGAGAGAGAGAGAGAGAGAGAGAGTAATTCGTATGCCAGTACCGTTTTTTTTAAAGTGAGATGCTCTTTCTTTGTCTCCGTATATTCTAATAACTTTCTTTTACATCCTTTCTTTCGTAGCAACACATGACCTCTTTTATTTGTGGATTGAATTTCCGTTACATTTTGGTGAATTCGTTATCTATCCATTTGTATTCATTATTTAGGCCTTCAGTTTTGTTTTAATCTTAAGAACATAAAATTGTTTCCTTTTCCTTCTTCCACATTCTATCAGCAGCTCACGTGACTTCCTGAAGACCATTTAGATTTTTCTCGAACCACTTGTACGTTAGTCGCTTTTTTACCTCCTAGCACGCCTTTTGAAATACTGTATAAAACGTCAGACAGCTCATCTAAAAGCACGATATTTCAACATCTAAATTCTCTTCGGGTTCAATATTTGTACTATTAGAACAATGACGATTGATACTTTTTACTTAACACGAGGTGGCGGCAAAGTGAAAAATATGAAAAATGTCAGATTAATCAGAATGAATCAGTACGTTCTTTTTTTACGCTTTCCAACAGTAATTTGAAGAAGCGTATATGGTCCAGCTTTCTTCGTCTATCTGTCTGTCTGTCCATACGCACAATAACTCGCGTAAAAAATGGTTCCATTTCGATGAAATTTTAGTATGTGGTAGCGGACCACCTGGGGATGAACCCTTTTGAAAATGGACGAAATGGGGTCAAAGGTCATATAGGAGCGGGATCCATTTCATTGCCTTTATGCGTCATAACTTGCGTAAAAAATGGTTCAATTTCGATGAAATTTTAGTATGTGGTAGGATCACCTGGCGATCGAATTATCCTGCCCCTATGTTCTGACCTTTGACCCCATTTCTCCCTATTGAAAATGGGTGAAATGGGGTCAAACGTCAGGACATAGGGGCGGAATCTATTCATCGCCCTTATGCGTCATAACTTACGTAAAAATGCTTCGATTGCGATAAAACTTTATCATGTTGTTCCCGAGGTATACTGAACCAGTTCCGTTGAATATCATCGTTATGGAGTCAAAGGACAGGGCACAAGAGCGAGATTTATTCCACATCCATTATCCTCATAACTTGACTAAAAATTCTTCTATTGCGACAAAACTTTAATATGTTGTTCCGGAGGTACACTGAACCAGTTCTGTTGAATATCATCGAAATGGGGTCAAAGGAGGGGAGAGACTTATTTCACAGCCATTATTCTCATAACTTAAATAATGATTTCTTGTTTGTTGGAAAGCGTATCATAATCAATGCATTGCATGATTTCACTAACTTTTCAGTCATTCCGGCGACGCAACGGTCTAAGCGTTGGCCTTTGATCATTCATCCGAGATTGGTTCCGGGTTTGAATCCTGGTGATGCACCGATATCGTGTTTGTCTTAGGGCTCTGGTTCTCACCCTTTCCTGGAACCAGTGACCCTAAATTAGGAACTACTTATGACCCATCGAGTTGCAGACGGAAGTCGTTACACCCCCAAACCAAAAAGAACAACAAAGAAAAGAAAACAGAGCAAGTCTTTTTTACACTTTCCGTCTGTCCGTCCGCACGATAACTCGCGTAAAAATGTTTCGATTTCGATGAAAGTTTAGTATGTGGTAAGTGCCCACCTGGGGACAAACCCTATTGAAAATGGGCGAAATAGGGTCAAAGGTCAAGACATAGGAGTGGGATCCATTCCATGGCCCTTGAACGTCATAACATGCGTAATTTTTTTTAGATTTCGATGAAATTTTAGCATGTGGTAGGGGGCCACCTGGGGAACTCTATTGAAAATGGGCAAAATGGGGTCAAAGATTCAAAGATCAGGAGATCGGAGCGGAATTCATTCCATTGCCTTTATGCATCATAACTTACGTAAAAGTGCTTCGATTGCGACAAAACTTTATCGTGTTGTTCAGGAGGTACAGTGAACCGGTTCTGTTGAATATCAACGAAATGGGGTCAAAGGTCATGGCACAGAAGCAAGATTTATTCCACAGCCATTATTCTCATAACGTACGTAAAAATGCTTCTATTGCGACAAAACTTTAGTATGTTATTCCTGAGGTATACTGAACCAGTTCTGTTGGATATCATCGAAATGGGGTCAAAGGTCAGGACACAGGAGCGAGATTTATTCCACAGCCATTATCCTCATAACTTGAGTAATAACTTGAGTAATAACTTGAGTAATGATTTCTGGTATGTTAGAAAGCGTATCGTAATCAATGCATTGCATGATTTTACTAACTTGTTTAACAGTCCTAGTAGCCGTTAGGGCAACCTAGTGGCCGTTAGGGCAACTTAGTGGCCGTTAGGGCAATCTGAGGCCGTTAGGGCAACCATTAAAGTGAAGTATTAGATTGAAGCCTTTGGTGTTTAAGTGACTATTACTTAACCTAACAAGTTAGTAAAATCATGCAATGCGTTGATTATAATACGCTTTCCAACATGCCAGGAATTATTTCTCAAGTTATTACTCAAGTTATGGAGATAATGTCTGTGGAAAACTTCTTGCTGCTGTGCCCTGACCTTTGACTCTATTTCGATGATATTCAACAGAACCAGTTCAGTATACCTATGGAACAATATACTAAAGTTTTGTTGCAATAGAAGCACTTTTAGTCAAGTTATGAGGATAACGGCTGTGGAATAAATCTAGCTCCTTTGACCCCATTTCGATAATTTTCAATAGAACCAGTTCAGTAGATCTCCAGAACAACATGATAAAGTTTTGTTGCAATCGAAGCATTTTTACGTAAGTTATGACGAATAAGGGCGATGGAATGGATCCCGCTCCTATGTCCTGACCTTTGAAACCCATTTCGTCAATTTTCAATAGGATTCCCCCTAGATTATTCCGTACCACATCTAAAATTTCATCGAAATCGAACCGTTTTAACGCGAGTTATCGTGCAGACGGACGAACGGACGGACCGACAGACCGACGGACAAAGCTGAAGCATATACGCTTCTTCCACCTACGGTTCGAAAGGGTAAAAAACAACCAGAAGCGAAAAAATATTAAATTAAAATTTTGCACACAATATTCCAGCAGATTCAGATAACCTCCTTGTTCAACATCGAATAGATGAAAATCTGATAACTGCTGTCCTCAAACTTTCCAGTTTATCAAGTGAGCAAGTTCTCAGTTAAGAGAAACAATAGTGTCCTGATATCTACTCTTCTGGAAGCTCGACAGAAAAAATTATTCTTGCAAAGGATCTCTGATATGATGGCAAAGATGATCCACGTGTTCTGCAGGTTTTGTTATTTACGCTTTCCAACCGTAGGTTGAAGAAGTGTATATGCTCCAGCTTGGTCCGTCTGTCCGCACAATAACTCGCGTAAAAATGGTTCGATTTCGATGAAATTTTAGTATGTGGTAAAGGACAGCCTGGAGAGGAACCCTATTGAACATGGGCGGAATAGGGTGAAAGTTCAGGACATAGGAGAGAGATCCATTCCACCACCCTTATGCATCATAACTTACGTAAAAATGCTTCGATTGCAACAAAACTTTATAATGTTGTTATGGAGATATACTGAACTGATTCTGTTGAATATAATCGAAGTGGGGTTAAAGGTCAGCGCACAGGAGCGATATGACTAAAAATGCTTCTATTGCGACAGAACTTTAGTAGGTTGTTCCGGAAGTATACTGAACCAATTCTGTTTAATACCATCGAAGTGGGGTTAAAGGTCAGGGCACAGGAGCGAGATTTATTCCACAGCCATTGTCTTCATAATTGACTAAAAATGCTTCTATGGCGACAAAACTTTAGTATGTTGTTCCGGAGGTATATTGAATCAATTCTGTTTAATATCATCGAAGTGGGGTCAAAGGTCAGGGCACAAGAGCGAGATTTTTTCCACAGCCATTTTCCTCATAACTTGAGTAATAAGTTGAGTAATGATTCTGGGTATGTTGGAAAGCGCATCATAATCAATGAATTGCATGATTTTACTAACTCGTTATAAAATTCCTCCCGGCTCAAATGTATAGTTGCATTTGGTGTGATTGCACAGCATGAAGCAGTGAGACTACATAATCTTAGAATTGTGAACTGAGCCACGGCTATTTATTTATTTTCCGATTCTTATTGCCAGTTTTCTGCTGACAAAGTGTTCCCAGTGCCCGAGTGGTCTGAAGCGCTGGCGTCTGACGATTCGTACGAGATGGGAGGGTTTGAGTCCTGGATAAAACATGGATGTTGCGCTTGTCGTAACGGTATATAGTCCTAGAAATTGCTCGTGACGGTCTTCCAATCCCGAAATGAAAAAGATACGTTTGCTTTTGGTCACTATATGTGCGCTTCTAGCAGCTGAACTGGAAAACTTCGTTGTTTGCATCTGACAGATGAAAGCACAACTACACGTGCTTTCCAATCTCCTTTAAGTACAATTTTGTGGTTGCGTAGTGGCTATTAAACGCTGCGCACTCTGGTAACACCATTATTTTTGTTTCTCATGTCGGTGCTGGTACCACCGATCTTCCACAATTCTTGTTTAAAGTGAAAATGATCTCATATAATTGATACAACTTGCGCATCAAAAATTATTAATGCTTTTCCATGTCGTCAGTTACTAATAACAGCTCGAAAATCTCAACCTTTCTTTTACGAAGGAAAATCGCGAAATCCAAAATAGAAATTTATACAACCGATAGCTACTTGGAGATTATTTTGATGCGTATCTAGGAGCTAGTTAAGCAGACACCATTTCAGGTTTCCTATCGATATCTGTAAAAAAAAACGTTTATCGTGTTTCAACAAATGCAATACTCTTGTTTCTCTAGGGCGTTGCCAATTTACTGTTTAAAAACTACCTTTCCCCGAAGAGAGAAATTTACTTATTTACCAAAGTACTTTATTTTCTTTTATTTCTTTTATTTAATAACTTACTGTTTTGCATTGCGGCGGCGTTGATGACTGATGATCATTCACAAGATGAAATTAAAATCAAATACCTTGCTAAATCATTGTCATATCATCTTACAACATATTTTAGGGCATGTAGTGTTATTTAGAAGATAACTATTCTTACAGAGACGTTTTTACATATGTTCAAATCCGGTATAATGGCTAGAAGATATAGCTCCGGTGTACTTACCTCGGAACTGCCTAACTGCGTAGTAGCAACATCAAGGCATTATCGCTCACTTGACTTGACTTACATTCGT
Organism: Macrothele yani; assembly: GCA_039090855.1. Classification (NCBI taxonomy): domain Eukaryota; kingdom Metazoa; phylum Arthropoda; class Arachnida; order Araneae; family Macrothelidae; genus Macrothele; species Macrothele yani. The sequence continues at coordinate 81,741,937 of CM077002.1, forward strand.
CTTTTTTAACATGACAGCAGCGCCGCCACAATATGATATGAGTTCAATTGCTGAGAACACATCAGAATGGCCTCTCTCAATGCTTGCCTCTTTCTTTTTCATGGCACACCTCTTCTGTGTTTATGAGAAGGAGAGAGGCCTGGTACAACAATATAATAACCTTCTAATCTTAATTACTTATTTATATGACCCTCCAGCCTTACAAGCAAACACGTACATACGGTGTCCTTTTAAGTCACTAGCGTATGTGGCAGAAAGAAACCTGCGATCACTTCACTTTGCTCTAATAATATATATCCCACCCACAGTAAAAGGGGTCACCCTCGTAAGTATTTTCATTTCTAAGAAAAGAGCATCAGCAAAAGTCCCTTGGTAGCTTCAGATACATGAGTGATTCTGATTGCATTCCAAGAATCCATGTGTTATGAGAGTGCATCGAAAATGATTAATGAGATTGATTTTCGGAGACAAATAATGAAGACAAAAAATATCTTCATCCAAGGTTGTTTATTGAGCGGTGCACGACCTCAAATTTTATGTGAAATTCTTTCTTTGCGTGCTTCTGCTAACTTCTTGAAAGTTTTTTCAAGTTTTTTTTCATTTCATGCTTTGAGAAAGGTGACTGGTTTACCTAGAGTAATTAACGTTAAATTTTATACTGAGTACAACATGTATGTGCGTTGAATTGTCAAACTTTCTCTTTAGCTAAATAGTGAAAAACGTAAATTGGTGGCATTCCGTAATACAGCATCACTGTACAGTTATTTATAGTTTCCAATTAGCAAAATTCTTCGCTTGGTTTTTTAAATCCACAAAAAATATGATTTGCAGCTTCAGAATTTTCAAAGCGAATTCCTCATATTTAACTCAAGGTAGCAATTGAATCCGTCACTTCTTTAATGTCCTTGAGGCAAGATTTCATGCTGTCTGTTGATGTGTCATTTTCAATCTTCCGTTTTATACTCTTTCAGATAGTTTCAACAGATGCTCAGTAAAGTCCATTCCTCATTAATTCTCGTACTGCGCCAAGTGAAAACAAAAAATTTTCGTTTTGTACTTTTTCTGTCTTTTCCTTGTAGTTTTACAAATAATTGTGTCACCTACCTCATCGCAATTTTTCCCTTCGTTTGAATTACTTCTGTCATGTGACGGAAAATGCTGCTACCTTATCATTTTTGATCAACATCAAAGTCTCTTCCACTTTTTCTGAGAAGAATTCTGTCTCCGATATAAGAGTTTATTGTCGATTTTCAATTTTTCTCTATTTCTCTTTTGTTTAATAACTTTTCAAAATATTTCTTTGACATTTTCTTACATTACCTTCGGAAGACGTTTGTCACGCGATTCTTAAGGTGTGTGTTTTTCTTAAGGTGTGTTCATTCCGGATTACATTATGTTGCAATCATTTTTCGGGGTCCATTAAATGAAAGCTCCTTCCACTTCCTTCGTATTTTTAAAATTAATCATATGACTTTTTCTCATTATATTTTAGACAGTTGTAAACAAAATAAATTTAAAAAGCACTAGCATTTCCTTTAATGTGACTGTTAGTGAACATATTCCACGGGAGTAGCATTACCGAATGGCACATGATAAACTCAAAGTAGACTGAAATTTATTTACACAAGAACCTTATAACAAGTAATCCGCAAATGGAGCTGGAAAAACATATCTTTTTTCTTCCCTAAGTAACGTATGCCTTCAACTCGAACTAAAGTACGAGTGAATTGAGAAAAACCACTACCATCACTATGGGATGTATGAAACCACAGAGTAAGTGCTCTCACTCAACTTTCGGATTCTTGTAGTTCGCAAGAATTAAGTGAGCATACTAATCAGCTTCACACCCACGAAAAGAGATTTGTTCAAATGTATTCATATGAATCTTTAAGCACAAGGAATGCTAATTAACACCAGAGCTAATTTTTTCTTGAAAGTATCATGTGAAAGTTTTGAAAGAGAAGTTATTAGCTCTGTGATATATAGATTATACATATCTCTAAATTAACGCTCCTTTTGAGTTTCTCTGTCCTTAGGTAAATTTGAATTCTTGTCGTTCAACGTTTTCTAACTTTAAAATTTACATTATTTTACCCAATGAGTTTTTAAGTTGGCATCACTGTCAGTGTGTCAGAGGTCAATAAAAAGTAAGGAAGAAATGTAAGCAGGGCGCAGTTTCTTTAGGGCATATTCTTGTTAAAGATAAGAGGTGTGCAAAGTTATGAGCATAGTTGCGATATTAATGATGGGCTTAATGAAACTTTTTCTCTTCAACATCCTGCACGAACATTTCATGCACGTTCCAAGACGTAGGTCAAAGAACCTTCTGCAAATATCGAAACAATTTGTACAAAATATCAGACAATAATAACAGTTTCAGTCTTGCCGGAAGTAATTGAAGATTTCAAAACAATGCTGACTTTTCACTTCACTCCTGCTGGTAATAGTACAAGATATCAAAATAGTTTCTTTAGACTAAGGAATGTTGCCAACAATTATAATTGGTCCAAAACCAACGGGATTAAAATTTCTGTCGGGAATGAATTAAAGGTCAGCCCTCCTTCCGACCTTAAAACTTTCTTGATTACTCTAAAAGGTCCTCATCGACGGAATCAGATTTTGGCTTCTGCATCGACGTGTAAAAAGAGGAGCTTCGTCGTTAGCGTCATTCCTAGTGCAATCCACGGCTGCAGTCTGGGGTGGACGTGGTTGGGCCCTGCCTCAATACTTTTTCTGAAGGTGGGACGCCGCCTCGGGACTTTTCCTGAAGTAGGATGCGTGACACACATTTCAACAACGTTCTCTTTTCCTTTCGCAAACATTTTGTACAAAACTCAAAGCATGTCACATTCGAAGAATCAAACGGCCTTTGAAAATACCGATAAGTGAAATGACAGAAATGTCACTCATCTTCAGATTGCTTACGTGTGCATTTAACATAGAAATCATGTCCTTGCACTGTCTACCGTTGACGAGAGGCCCTCGGAAGACGCTGATAAGTGTGTGTGCGTCTCAGGAAAAGAGAAGCACTTGAGGCCCAGCTTTTCAAAAGATTCTACGTGATGCCTAATTGTGCAATGGCATTTTGTCGAAGCTATTCCCTCCAGCCAGCCTTTCTTTCACTTGCACACCCAGATGAAAACCAAAAATTATTTATTGTGTGTGAGGTTACCGTTCGCCGTGAGGTTCCACAGTGGAAAGTGAGTAATTAAGTGAGGAATCGCTGTTGCCGCTGTCCTCCTGTCGCTGATAAAGTGTATCGCAATCACATTTTGTGTGTGTGTATTTGAGGTGGGGACCAATATTGTTGTCGTTGTAAGTTTTGCTTTGTCGGTGAGGCTCGGATTAGTAGGCATTGGGATGGTGATTAGAAAACCCTTAGAAAACTAGTTTTGTCTAGAGAAAAGGGCGTTCTGCTCTCTAAAATTTGCAGTTGCGTGACCATTTTGTTGTTTCCAGTTTTGTTCAATTCAGCCCTCATTAAAAGTGAGTGAGTGAGAGGTCAGCTTGATGCATGGTTGTGAATGTCATGTCATAATAACCATGAAAAAAATTTTTATTCCAATGAAATTGTTTTCTTTTCTTGAACTGATCATGTAATCAAGAGTGACAATAGTGAGTAGCCAGACCAGAATAACCGAAAATTGTGTAAAACTGCCTTTCATGTTGCTGACTGTGATAAAAACGATGTTAACGCTAATATTTCAAATACAGTGAGGGAAGAAAGAGATTCGTTAACGTCCTATAGATTACGCATCGTATGAACATAAGAACAATTGGCCGGAACACAAAGGGAAGAATAGTTGACTTGGCTCTCTTGTGAAAAGTTTAAGTTTGGATGTGTAGCTTGCAAAATCGGCGCATAAATTAGCTTGTAGGAAGGTTGAAATTATTTTATTAGGGGAAAAACACTAAATTTGGAAGTTGCTCAAAATTAGCATAGGCAAGAGAGTAGTATAAAAGGACCGATCCGGTCGGAGGATGCATCCTTCTAGGAGAAGCATGGGGGCGTGGCTTGCGGCAGAATAATGGAGGCAGTGGCACTGGCAGAAGGAGCAGGGGGCGTTGTAGATAATACTAGTGTGCAGGTCGATGCGGATGTGCTGGCCCCTAGCGGTGCTTCTTGGAACTTTCAATGGACCTTTGACGGATGGCAACGACCGAGTGGGGGAAAGGGCGTGACAGGTGGCGCTAGGATGTTGGGTCGATGTGCTGCCCCCTAGTGGTGCTTCTTGGAACTTTCAATGGACCTTTGTTTTTGAGAGGTGGCAACAACCGAGTGGAGGAAAGGGCGTGGCAGATGACGCTAGTGTGTTGGGTCGATGTGCTGCCCCTAGCGGTGCTTCTTGGAAGTTTCGATGAATCTTTGAGAGATGACAACGACCGAGTGGGGGAAAGGGGATGTGTACGCGATGTGCTGCCCCTAGCTATGCTTTTTCGAACTTCTCTCTGGAGATTTATTGGACTTTGACAAATTTTTGGGAAGTCTTTCCAATATGTTTTGTTTTATTAAACTTATATTTTTAGAACTTCCGTGAGGTGTTAGGAATTTTTATAGACGCTGCATTATCTATTTATTTTTTATTTTCTCGGGAGATTTATTAGACTTTGAAAATTTTTTGAAGGAAGTTTTTTTGTCGTTTCCAATATTTTTTACTCGTATTTTTTGTGTCCTATTTATTCTCTCGAATTTTTTTTTATTAAACTTATATTGCTAGAATTTCCGTGAGGTGTTAGGAATTTTTATAGACGTTGCACTATTTTTTCATTTTCTCGGGAGATTTATTGGACTTTGACAAATTTTTGAAGGAAGTTTTTTTGTCGTTTCCAATATTTTATTTACTCGTATTTTTTTGGTGTGTCCTATTTATTCCCTCTAATTTATTTTATTAAACTTATATTTTTAGAACTTCCGTGAGGTGTTAGGAATTTTTATAAACGCTGCATTATTTTTTTAATTCTTATATTTGTCCTCCTTCCAATTTTAATTTAGACGAGGAAAGGCTTTGTTTGAAAAGATTTCGATCCAGTTGATGCATGTTCAGTATCAGGTTCCCCCCTTTCAAAGGAATGGTTCTCTTCCCAGGTCACATGATCATTATGGTCCATTCCTGACAAGGTGGTTGATTGACGCAGCGGTTTAAGATTATCTCAGTTGAACTTGATCGGTAGAGGAGAGTGGTCGCCTTTTGTGTTTCTTGAAAAATTTATAATGGAATCGTCCACAGCACCATACCATGAAAATCGCATCATCTTTAGGAAGAATGAAATGCCTGAAAATTGCTTTCCTTTAGGAGACGATCGATTCATTCGGATATTTTGTTTTGATGGAGAATTACAGATTCATGTCCGAAAATATATTTACATCGGTGACTTATACGTTCCTACAGCTATGGGAATCGCTTTTAAGGGTGTTGAATGGCTTGAACTTTTAGACAGCTTTGTCCTTCTGCGTGATGTTGTTAAAAGTCGCGAGCCTGCGAAATATGATTACGTTTCCAGTGGAAATATTACAGTGGCTCATCGTTTAGAACCGTTGACTCCTTTCATGAGAATGAATCCCCACTCTGTGGAATGCACAAGTCGAGATTTCCACCATGTATTGGATTTCACTCAGGAAAAAGTGGGTGAGGATGGTGAAATTTTGAAAACTGAAATTTCTATGTGCGGAGAACATTGGACTAAGGCGGTTGATAAGAAATCTACTATGTTAAGAGTCATACAACAGACGTTTCTTCGTTCCATTTCGTTTTCCGCTTTAATTAAGAAAGCATTGTAAAAAAATAATTTGACTTTGGAAGCATTACAAGCCCCAAAAGAAGGATTTCGGCTGTATGATGATGGCTCTTTTCTGCTTGAAAAAACTCTCATGGACACAATGTATGACACAGCGGACATGAACGGAATGGAATTCTTCTACGACAACGACAATCAAATAAACATGACTAAAATTATTTTACAGCTGGATTTTGAGAAAATAGCTGAACAGTATCTGAAAGAACTCCATCGGAATCGAAATACTAAAGTAGACGAAGCATTTCTGGACTCAGTTGACCTAAGCCATTACGTTGGAGAAATTTTACGAGATTTAGATGAATTTTATTACTGGTAAAAAAAAAATCTTAACGGTCCTTTTCAGGAACACACAGTTTCTTCGGAAAGGAATTATTGAAATCGTACACTGTGTTTTCTTTATGTGAAGAACAAAGTATTTCATAGTTCACTCGTTTTTCAAAAAACCTAGCATTAATTCCAAGATGAATTCTTTGAAGGTGTCTGATTAAATTCTCACGCTTTCCGTATACCACCCTCATTCTAGGGAAAAATTCAACCTTGAAGAATTTCTTTATACTTATTCTCTCAAGATATGAAAATTAATTATAACGAAATCCTTTCATTTTTTCTCTCGCTAAGAATTTACCATAAAATAAGCCCTGAGCTACAGTTCGCTTTGTCTGATTAGAGGCCTATAGTGATTCATCAATAGCATGTTTGTGACCAGATAAGGTCTCCGTGCAGTTACTGTTTGAAGCGATGACGCATGATGACACAGCAACACATTTTCAGAAAATTTCTGGGGAAGTCGAACTTGGACATTTAACAAAATTCTTGGATATATAGGAATTTGAAGAAAGTTTATGGAATGAAACATGAAGAGAAAGAAATGGTTAACATTCAAGCTTCATCAATTTTTTTTTTTTTTTTGGTTCCTCGTGCAATCTGAGGAAATTTTACATTTTTGTGAGAACTCGTTTTTTTTTTTTTTTTTTATTTAAAATCAACCCTTTAGAAGGTTTTAAGATAGAAAAAATATTGACTAAAGGAAATCTTAAGTAGTACAAATTCTGAATTGAAGCACTTTAAGTAAGAAAATATTTGTCTGAAGTAATTTTTCAATGTCTAAGCATTGACATCTGAGTATTCGTTTGCCCGAAATTGAATCCTGGGGAGGTTTGAGTTATGAGGTTTTGAAATTACGGCACTAGCTTCCTACCTTCCTTGGAAACAGTGGACTAAATCAGGGTCTGCTTACTTCCCTTCTAGTGGTTCACGACGGATTTCTTAAATGGTGAATGAACGGCAAAGTTCAAACGCTCTGTCCCATTGAGTCTGCAGTTTTAGATTTTTGTCATCTTAGACAGTTTAAGTTCGCTCAGAAAACTATGCTTTTGCGAGCTTGAGTTTGCATTCAAAGTTCAAAACCAGAATTTAGTTTAATCTCCCAAGCAAAGGGATTTCATGCAATATGAGGTTTTCCTGTAAGCAGTAGACGCGTGAAAACAGTCGCAGGGGATAGTCATTTTCCGGTAGAAAGAAGGGAGATTCCAAAGTTAATTTCTTGGGGAAAGCTCACACACTGGAGAGAGCGTAAAAACACTCTTCTTTCATGTTTTAATGTAAACCTCGAGGAATTAGTTTCTTACTATGAAAGGGAAGTTCTAAAGATTTAGGGGCATTTACACTAAAATCCTACAATGACTTTATTTGAAACAGGGAAGAATCGGCCTTATAGACTTAAAATACATCTGAAGATTTTAGATACATTTCTGTTCAAAAGCAAAGTCGAATGAAAAAATAAGAGTAATTAAATCGATAGGAAAAGATTGATAGGTTAAATCAGAAAAAACTAAGAAAAAAAGAAGTTTAATAACAATGAACCAAAGTTTGAAGAATCATACAACACTGAATAGAAGGAAAAATATAATAAGTAAAATAAGGGGAATACGATATTTTCACTATGGGAGTTTGGAAACACCTGCTTTTCTGAAGAATTAGTAAAACATGAAATAAAAATGTTTAGAGGAAGTACGGACTTAGTCGCTATGTCTCCAGAATGAGACCTTTTTCGGCTGAGACAATGAATAAAAAATACGATAATGAAAACCTAATTAAAAGGAAAAAAAGGTCAATGAAGCTAAACGTCTAAAGAAAAAGGGCAGCAGGCACAGAAGTTAAAAATGAAAGGACAGACACGGGAGAACTGGACATTAAGTGAATGAAATGTACGCGAAGTTTTGAAACATCTCAATTTAAAGCGAACTAAATGAGGAAAAGGAATGAGATTGACTTTGATGACGTGAGTAAACAATAAAAATTTAGTTATACATGAAAGAAAAAAAAGCTCGTTTAAGAATATAATTTTTGGTGAAAGTATGAAATTTTATTATAGCGAACAGGATGCCCTTTTGTCCCCCTCCCAACATTGGAAGAAACGTCACGAGGGGGGGGGGTAACTATGCGCTTTCTAAGAATTTTGTTGGTTCGAAGTTGAAACAGTTTCTGAAAATCTTCTGGCATCTGTTCACAAGGATGACATCACGACGTACCCGTCACCTTGCGTCATCGCTTCAAGCAGTATGATGACATGAGTTCACAAGGATGATATCATGACGTACCCGTCACCATGCGTCATCGCTTCAGGCAGTAACTGCACGGAGACCTTATCTGACTATCTCATGCCTTCAAAGTTTAATCAGTTTTCGAAATTGTGATGACGTCAGTTCACAAGGAAACGACGCCACGTGTTGCTGTGTCATCATGCGTCCTCGCTTCAAACAGTAACTGCACGGAGACCTTATCTGGTCACAAGCATGCTATTGATGAATCACTATAGGCCTCTAATCAGACAAAGCGATTTGTAGCTCAGGGATTATTTTATGGTAAATTCTTAGCGAGAGAAAAAATGAAAGGATTTCGTTATAATTAATTTTCATATCTTGAGAGAATAAGTATAAAGAAATTCTTCAAGGTTGAATTTTTCCCTAGAATGAGGGTGGTATACGGAAAGCGTGAGAATTTAATCAGACACCTTCAAAGAATTCATCTTGGAATTAATGCTAGGTTTTTTGAAAAACGAGTGAACTATGAAATACTTTGGTCTTCACATAAAGAAAACACAGTGTACGATTTCAATAATTCCTTTCCGAAGAAACTGTGTGTTCCTGAAAAGGACCGTTAAGATTTTTTTTTACCAGTAATAAAATTCATCTAAATCTCGTAAAATTTCTCCAACGTAATGGCTTAGGTCAACTGAGTCCAGAAATGCTTCGTCTACTTTAGTATTTCGATTCCGATGGAGTTCTTTCAGATACTGTTCAGCTATTTTCTCAAAATCCAGCTGTAAAATAATTTTAGTCATGTTTATTTGATTGTCGTTGTCGTAGAAGAATTCCATTCCGTTCATGTCCGCTGTGTCATACATTGTGTCCATGAGAGTTTTTTCAAGCAGAAAAGAGCCATCATCATACAGCCGAAATCCTTCTTTTGGGGCTTGTAATGCTTCCAAAGTCAAATTATTTTTTTACAATGCTTTCTTAATTAAAGCGGAAAACGAAATGGAACGAAGAAACGTCTGTTGTATGACTCTTAACATAGTAGATTTCTTATCAGCCGCCTTAGTCCAATGTTCTCCGCACATAGAAATTTCAGTTTTCAAAATTTCACCATCCTCACCCACTTTTTCCTGAGTGAAATCCAATACATGGTGGAAATCTCGACTTGTGCATTCCACAGAGTGGGGATTCATTCTCATGAAGGGAGTCAACGGTTCTAAACGATGAGCCACTGTAATATTTCCACTGGAAACGTAATCATATTTCGCAGGCTCGCGACTTTTAACAACATCACGCAGAAGGACAAAGCTGTCTAAAAGTTCAAGCCATTCAACACCCTTAAAAGCGATTCCCATAGCTGTAGGAACGTATAAGTCACCGATGTAAATATATTTTCGGACATGAACCTGTAATTCTCCATCAAAACAGGAAAGCAATTTTCAGGCATTTCATTCTTCCTAAAGATGATGCGATTTTCATGGTATGGTGCTGTGGACGATTCCATTATAAATTTTTCAAGAAACACAAAAGGCGACCACTCTCCTCTACCGATCAAGTTCAACTGAGAGAATCTTAAACCGCTGCGTCAATCAACCACCTTGTCAGGAATGGACCATAATGATCATGCGACCTGGGAAGAAAACCATTCCTTTGAAAGGGGGGGGGAACCTGATACTGAACATGCATCAACTGGATCGAAATCTTTTCAAACAAAGCCTTTCCTCGTCTAAATTAAAATTGGAGGGAGGACAAATATAAGAATTAAAAAAATAATGCAGCGTCTATAAAAATTCCTAACACCTCACGGAAGTTCTAAAAATATAAGTTTAATAAAATAAATTAGAGAGAATAAATAGGACACAAAAAAAATACGAGTAAAAAATATTGGAAACGGCAAAAAAACTTCCTTCAAAAATTTTTCAAAGTCTAATAAATCTCCCGAGAAAATAAATAATAAATAAATAATGCAGCGTCTATAAAAATTCCTAACACCTCACGGAAGTTCTAAAAATATAAGTTTAATAAAACAAAACATATTGGAAAGACTTCCCAAAAATTTGTCAAAGTCCAATAAATCTCCCGAGAGAAATTCGAAAAAGCATAGCTAGGGGCAGCACATCGCGTACACATCCCCTTTCCCCCACTCGGTCGTTGCCATCTCTCAAAGATTCATCGAAACTTCCAAGAAGCACCGCTAGGGGCAGCACATCGACCCAACACACTAGCGTCATCTGCCAGGCCCTTTCCCCCACTATGTCATTGCCATCTATCAAAAACAAAGGTCCATCGAAAGTTCCAAGAAGCACCACTAGGGGCAGCACATCGACCCAACACACTAGCGCCACCTGTCACGCCCTTTCCCCCACTCGGTCGTTGCCATCCGTCAAAGGTCCATCGAAAGTTCCAAGAAGCACCGCTAGGGGGCAGCACATCAGCATCGACCCTACACACTAGTACCATCTACCACGCCCCCTGCTCCTTCTGTCCGTGCCACTCCCCCTCCTTCTGCCGCAAGCCACGCCCCCCATCCTTCTCCTAGAAGGATGCATCCTCCTGCCGGATCGGTCCTTTTATACTATTCACGAGGACTTTGTAAAACTCCTTAACGGAGCCTATTAATTATATCGCCAGACGTGATACGCCTGATCTTGAATGATTAATTCAAATAGAAATAAAAAAAAATTCCAATAATCAGTGATTCTGAGAACACAAACAGCTGGTGGATCAAAGGAGTCAAAGAAGATTGGCGACACGGTCGTTGACTACTGTAGCCCGTTCGCGACGTGGTCCTATATGGTTTGTCTTGGCTCGCACGATTCTCGCCTGTCTCCTTTGACCCTTTTGATCCACTCGCCAGTCCCCTTTGACATTTTTAATCCACTCGCCAATTTCTTTTGATCCACTCGTCAGTCTTCTTTGACCTTTTTGATCCACTCGTCAGTCTTCTTTGACCTTTTTGATCCACTCGCCAATGTTCTTTGACTTTTTTGATCTACTAGCTGGTTTGCCTACAGGATTGCGATTGCTAGAAATTTTTTGCGTGTCGCACAATTAAGAGTAAACTCTTGTAACGGCTGTACGTGAAAAACTCCAAGTAGACGGCCGTTTGAGAGATGCTCAAATCGACACGCCTGGCGCCAAATATCAACCCATGTTCAGAGTCTCTCAGATCATTCTATCTGCTCATTCCGACCCTCAATCCAACACTAACAAATGCTCCACGTGCTTGTCTGCCTTATTTATACCGTAGCCACGCTCCGTCTTGAGTCTTGGATTAAGCCGTTAACGGGACGATGGTAGGTGTACCTGATAAACTGGTATGGCAGTGTATATGTATAACATTAAAGGTATATTACAAGTGTAAAAACTGACAAACTTAATATCGTGTCTGCCCTCCAGAGGAAAAGGGAGATTCCCTAACACGGCAAATACTTACCGTCACCGATGTACTTCTTTTTCAGATAGGACTATAGCACATATTGAATTTTAATTAAGAACAGCGCGCCAAATAGTTTTAAGTCGTTTCTTATATATGGTATGGGTAGTAAATGTTTAAATATCCCCCATCTTTCACAAAATTTTCATTTCTTCTCTTTCAAAAGACTATTTTTTTCTCATAGACTGTTTTGCTTTTGTTATGTGAACATTAAAAAGGCTGTTCCGTCATGCTTCACACGATTTATCATAGAAGGAGCTGAACTTTTAACATCATCGACTGTTTGAAAACTACTTTTTTTGCAGAAAATCAAATACATGCTTCGGTAAATGCTGGAGGTTTTCAAAATTCAGCCATTGCCGCCCCGGTGGCGTAGTGGTCTAAGCGCTGGCTTCTGACCATTCGTCCGAGATGGGTCCAGGTTCGAATCCTGGTGAGACACGGATGCTGTATTTGTCTTACGGTACTGGCTCTCCTCCTTCCCTGGAGTCAGTGAACCAAAATTAGGACGGGTGACTGCTTATAGCCCATCGAGTTACTCACGGCGGCCATTAAACTTCCAATCAAAAAGAAAACAAGAAAGATGATACCGAATTTTCGGGTGTAATAAGCACGTCTTTTGAATCCGTTCTGACGCAAATTAAATTTATCAAAGCTATTCAAAGGCAATGGAACCGGTATGGAAAACAATAGTATCTGACGGAAGAAAGAAGTTTTTCAATCGGGTCTTTTTTCCCTCAAATATTGGTGTAAACGGAATCTTGAGCTTACGAACTCGTAGAAACAGAGTTATCGACAAAAATAAGATGTGACTTTACGTCCCCTGGTGGGGAAACCATGCGTTATTTTAGGGAGAAGGTACTCTCAAAAGGTTTATCCATATGAGCGGTATCGGTCCAAGAAAAAAAAATTTAGTCGAGTTTTCAGGAGCCCAGATTTTGCTACAAATACATCAGAAGCAGAAATTAACACTTCTGACCCCTGGGGGCCAAACCATTTTTTACAAAACATTAGAAATTATGTGAAAAATATTTTCCATCACGTCTTGTATGCGATACATGAAGAATTTTTCAAATCGGAGTTTTAGGAGCCGAAAACACAATTTACCTTTATGCGCCCTAGCGGAAAGTCTTAAATGATTTACGTGAAAATTTTGAATTTATAGGAAAAACATTTCGCATCGGAAACACTATCCAACAACGAAGGAATTTTTCAAATTGGACTTTTAGAAGTAGAAATATTGACAAAAATAAGATATACATCTACACCCCCTGGCGTAGAAACCATGCATTATTTCAAGAAGAAAGTGTTCCTAAAAGGTTTGTCGACATGAGTAGCATCGGTCAACAAAAGACTTTTATTTCAATCGAGATTTTAGAAGCTCATATTTTGCTGCAAATACATCAGAAGCGGAAATTAAGACTTACGCCACCTGGTGGCCATGCCATTTTTTTACAAAAATAGAAATTATGTGCAAACGATTTCCCATCAGGAGCTGTATCCGGTGCAGAAGGAATTTTTCAAATCGGAGGTTTAGAAGCAGAGAAATAGTGGGAAACGCAATTTACCTTTACGCCCCTAGCGTAAAGCCTATGAATTACTTGAAAATTTTGAATTTATAGGAAAAACATGTCACACTAGAAACACTATCCAATAAAGAAGGAATTTTTTAAATCGGACTCCTAGAAGTCGAGATATTGACGAAAATAAGATATACGTCTACGCCCCCTGGCGCAGAAACCATGCGCTATTTAAAGAAGAAAATGTTTGTAAAAGGTTTGTCGACACGAGTAGTATCGGTCTACAAACGTCGTTTTTTTCAATCGAGAATTTAGAGCTCATATTTTGCTGCAAATACATCAGAAGTGGAAATTAAAGTTTACGCCGCCTGGTGGCCAAACCATTTTTTTTTTTTTTACAAAAATTAGAAATTATGTGCAAACGATTTCCCATCAGGAGCTGTATCAGGTGCAGAAAGAATTTTTCAAATCGGAGATTTAGAAGCAGAGATATAGGGAGAAACGCAATTTACCGCTACGCCCCCTGGCGGAAAGTCTGTGATTTACTTGAAAATTTTGAAATTATATGAAAAACATGTCACACGGGAAACACTATCGAACAAAGAAGGAATTTTTCAAATCGGACTCCTAGAATTAGAGATATTGACAAAAATAAGATATACATCTACGCCCCCTGGCGGAGAAACTGTGGGATATTTTAAGAAAATATTCCGAAAAGGTTTATCGATGTGAGTGGCATCAGTCCACAAAAGAATTTTTTCAATCGATATTTTAGAAGCTCAAATTTTATGGCAAATACATCAGAAGCAAAAATTAACGCTTACGCCCCCTGGTGGCCAAAGTAATTTTTACCAAAAATTCGAAATTATATACAAAAGATTTTCTATTAGGAGATGTATCCGCTGAAAAAAAGATTTTTCAAATCGGAGTTTTAGGAGAAGAGTTATCGGAAAAAATGTAATTTACTTTTACGCCCCTAGAGGAAATCTATGCGTAATTTGAAAAGGAAACTATATCTAAAACACTCTTCGACATAAATGGAATCAAAAGATAAAAGAATTTTTTCTGTCAGATGTTTAGAAGCAAATATGTGGATTAAAACGTAATTTTGAATTCGACATCATCTGCAGTTACGCCCCCTTGCGGCAAAATTGTACATCGTAAAAAAAACGAAATAAAGGATCATCATTCGCATATTTCAAGCTTCCGAACGCAAAAAGAATTTTTCAAATCGGACTAATAGTTGCAGAGATACCGTGGGTACAGACGGACGGACGGACAAACCGATAACAGAAGCACGATCTTTTTTTACAAAAGAGGTGGCAAAAAAGTTAAGCCACAGATTCTATGAACTGATATTAAAGTAACAAGCTCGAACATTTAATCATCACAAGTTCTCTCATAGAAACTTAATTGTAATTTTTGGTAAGTCTCGTGATTTAAGGGACTTTGAAAAGAGGCATGCTAATGGGCGCTAGGCAAGCATCTCAGGAACGGTAAACATAATCAGCTATGTATCGAGGGTGTATAGTGAATGGTACATAAACAAGCCGTCAGCGGTCTTTTTATGGGCGGAAAAGATTGGTTGATGTTCTAGCGCAATGGTGGATGGAGAGGATTGTACGAGGAAACAGATGAGCTCCATTGCGCCAAGTAACCGCGCAGTACACAGCGGTATCCAGAAGAGAATTTCAGCATAGACATCTCACCGCATATTGGGGAAAATGGGATATGAAGGATATATAGTGCAGCCTTCTCGTGCCCCTCGTCTCTGCTAGAAACTGACACGTTTCGTCTGCGGTGGATACGGGAGCACCAAAGCTGGACTGAAGAAAGGTGGCCTGATCAGATGAATCACGTTCGCAGTTAATACATACTGGCAGACGGACCAGCATAGACATCTCACCGCATATTGGGGAAAATGGGATATGAAGGATATATAGTGCAGCCTTCTCGTGCCCCTCGTCTCTGCTAGAAACTGACACGTTTCGTCTGCGGTGGATACGGGAGCACCAAAGCTGGACTGAAGAAAGGTGGCCTGATCAGATGAATCACGTTCGCAGTTAATACATACTGGCAGACGGACCAGCATATGGCGTCAGCAGCACGACCCGATTGTTACCAGCTGCTTTGCATTAACTGTATAAGTTGGTAGAGGCGGCATAATGGTCTGGGGTCTGTTCTCATGGTGGCTATCGGGTTCCAAAATACCTCTGGGACAGAATTTGAATGCCACGAGGTATCTTAACATCATTACCGACAAATAGACGAAGTCATCTCTCTATCCACGTTATTTGATAAACAACACATAGCAACTGAAAATTGTTGTTCCGACACCGCTGGATCGAATCCCAGATCTCCCGATAACTAGCCGAGTGTGTTCGCGTTAAGCTACGGTGCCAACAATTTACAGCGCTATTCGTGGTTTATCAGTCAACATCAGACTACATAAATCCGTATGATAGGCTCAGCAGCTGAGATATCTCCATCTGGTGGCATTTAACGGAACATGTTTTTAATTATAGCTGATAAATCCAAAGGGCGTATTTGAAATATACTCAACATTTCTATTACCCTTTGGATTTAGCAGCTATAATTAAATAGCATGTTCCGTTAAATGCCACCAGATGGAGACATCTCAGCTGCTGAGCCCATCTTACGGATTTATGTAATAAGATGATGACTGATAAACCACACATAGCGCTGTGAATTGTTGGCACCGTAGCGTAAAGCGAACGCCCTCGGCTAGTTATCGAGATATCTGGGGTTCGATCCCAGCGGTGTCGGAACAACAATTTTTCAGTTGCTATGTGTTGTTTATAAAATAACGTGGATAGAGCGATGGCTTCGTCTATTTGCATTATCTCCATGTATTTGAAATATGCTCATCATTGCCGACCAAACACACCCGTACATGTTGTTTCCTAATGGAGAGGACTATATCCAGCAGCGCAATGCCACAAGGCTCAGATCGTAACACATTGGTTCCAGCAGCACGGCAATGACTTCAAAGTGATAAAATGGCCTCCTCAGTCCCCAGATCTTAATTGAACACCTGTGGGGCAACATTGAGAGAGTCTTTCGTAACAGAGATCCTCCTATAACGAACATTCGGCAATTGACGCATGCCATTACTTCTGCTGGGCTAAGCATATCTGTAGAATGATATCAGCACCTTATTGATTCAATGCCACATCGAATGGAGGGTGTATTGGAGGTCAATGGCGTTTCAACACTTTATTAGGTAAGTGTCGTTAATTATTTACTACTTCAGTTATTTTATGATTTGCTACGTTTTAACATGCGACCTCGCAGCTGTTAAAAAGGTGTGGTGGAATAAATTGTGGTTGAGTAAAATCATCGGCTCAAACTATCAACGAGGTGTCATAGTGTTGGGCTTTAGTTCTCAAGTTCAGTCTTTGTGTTTGCTGTGTTAAACATTTC
Organism: Macrothele yani; assembly: GCA_039090855.1. NCBI lineage: Eukaryota > Metazoa > Arthropoda > Arachnida > Araneae > Macrothelidae > Macrothele > Macrothele yani. The sequence continues at coordinate 81,758,670 of CM077002.1, forward strand.
ACTTCAGCTATTTTCTGCTAATGCAATGTTAAATTTGAAATCGTTCTTCATGCTAATTGACAACTACTACCATTGTTTTGTGTCAAATCCCACCTCACGGAATTAAAAACTTACAACGAGAACTTAATGTGTGAATGACTGATTTACTATAATTTTGCTCTAGTCATAGATGCTGAACTTCGAATAACTTTTTAAGTTGCTTAATTTGGCAAAAACAATTATTTGGGACTTTTATTTAGGCTGACAGTGATTTGCATGCGATAATTTATTTGGCCAAAACCAGTACTTTGCTGTAATTAGGGATTTTGCAGTGCTGATTATTGATTTAGAGTTTCTTTTCATAGAAATGTCATACTGTCCTCTCAGGAAATTACAGTACACTTTTTCACCAAAAGGAAAAGACATATTCATCCTTTTATCACCTAAGATTTATTCTCAGAAAAATAATAATGGTATTCAGAAGCAGTTTCTGAAAATAAGGTTTTTATTCGTCCGATAATCTGATAAGTACTTTATCATAGAATTTGCAAATCTATTTGTTTAAAAAAAAATCGGGTTTCCGTTTAAAACATGCAGAAAGTTATTGAAAAACCTAATTCGATTCTGTGGAAAATAAACCCAATTAAAATAATTAAAGTCCTGTAATAAAGAAGACCAGTTAAGTCCCTTAGTGCTACACTAGACATTCCAGCATCCTGAGCTGTGTTGCATGGAAAAACTTCAACTTCAGAGCAACGTTTCGACGTGATTCTTTGAGCATTAAAGATGCTCGTCTCGTCGCAAATGTATAGGGCAACCCATAAATAATCCTCATTTATTTTTCTCCTAGAGGAAAATCACTGCTTGGGGATAAGTGAAATGGACACAGTGAAAGAAGAAATATCGATCCCGCAACCGCATTGCAAATCACTCCCTAAATTCGAAACAGCTGAGAAACACTTTGCGCAGTAATCATGGATGGATGAGAGAGACGAATTCTTTATTGGCGCTCTGGGGAACCGAAATTGTCAAGCACGCAACACAGTAAGCGTGCAGTCCATTTAAAGTTTGCAACAACTGACATTGTGGTACGCAATCTTAAAGAAAATATGGAAAATGCCTAAAGAAATACATCTCGGAGGAATGTAAGTGATTCTGTACACGTGTCTAATGCACAGCTGTGAGGAAAGTTTCTAACACAAGTTTTTACTTTCCTTTCATTCTGTGTTACCCTTAAAAGAATGAAGTAAGCGAAGATCGTTTGTGGCTTCGAAAGATCATGCTTTTATATAGCAAAGGAGTACACAGAAGAAATCTATCATTATGTGAAGTAGTTTGGATTTTTGAATTTGCAAAAGCACAGTACTTCAAATATAATTTTTTTTAGCAATCATAAATGTGGGTAGAACCAGCACCCTAAAAGAAATTCTGATATTTTTGCCATACCAATCTTTGTTAATTCAGACTAAACTTTTATGTAATTATAAATGAAATGAATAGCCGGAATGAGATCTTTCTTCGTAATCCATTATTTTCAACGTCCTCAAATTGTAAAGCATTGTCTACGAACAGGATTTGAAGTCTGACTAACGGTTCCAATTCGATTCGCCCACCAGCTAAAACAAGCATCAATAATCTTTACTGGAGAAAAGCACTCTGTTCATTGGCCACCCCGGTGGTCCACTGGTCCGGCTTCTGACCTTTCGTCTGAATGGGTCTGAGCCCCAGATGAGGCATGAGTGATACGCCTGCCCTAGGGCACTGTCCCTAAGAACCCGACTCCCCATGCAAGTAACAGGCGACCGTTGTAGCCCTTGGAGTTATTCACGGTGGTCATTAATCACCCCCCCCCCCCCAATCTGTGTCAATTGCATGTTGTGTGTTCTTTATTCCCACCACAACCCCGCTTTCTCTTCAGTGTTTAATTTATTAAACTTTTTAATTTTAATTCACAGGACTACGTCGAACATATATGTAGCAACTACCTAAATAAATGTGTTCTGCAATTGCAAAAATCATCTACGTACTGAAAACGTTAAGAGTGCACTATCCATCCATAAAATAAAAGTTATTATCATGGTTGTTGAATGTATGTTACTTGTTCTAACTTCAAAATACTTGTAAAACTGAGTCTCAGTCGTATAGTCGTAGTACTTAGCTTAAAGCTTGTAGATTTATTGAATTAGCTTTACTTGAATAACTTAGCTTGTAGACTTAATTAGTACTTAGCTTAAAACTTGTAGATTTATTGAATTAGCTTTACTTGAATAACTTATCTTGTAGACATAATTAGTACTTAGCTTAAAGCTTGTGGAATTATTGAATTAGCTTTACTTGAATAACTTAGCTTGTAGACTTAATTCGTCACTTTCCAGGATGAGTCAAATGTAGCTGAAAGCCAGTCAAATGTAGCTGAAAGCCAGTCAAATATAGCCGAAAGCCTTATTCATGTATAATGTAATACTTCGTGGCCAATGTTCCATGATAACCACTTCCCAGTATCCAAACCACTTTCTTTGTACGTTAATCAAATACTCCCTAAGTCTATAGTCAACGGGTCTGCAGCACACAAATCTTTCACAATTCGAACAAACTTCAATAATTGATGTTTCATAATGTACGAGACAGACGTAAATCTGCTCTCTGAGTACAAAACGCTGTTACAATACAAGTTCGCTCTCTGCTTCTTTCAACATTGCGTGTCATGAATCATTCAATTCACATTACAAGTGAAATTAATTCACACATTGCTCATTACACATAGAGTACTGCTCATTTAACATTGCATATCGAGCTCTTTACTCAGAAATCTTTAACTACGTTACTTGCCTTTGTATTTGCTGCCAGAATTGTCAACTTCAAATTCATCGAGAGAAACTCTGTTGCATAAGTTTAGAAAATATTTAACGAGAAGAAACGAAATTTACATAAGAACACAGGAACCCAAAAGAAGGTTAAATTAGAGTTATACGTTACACATTATAAAAATAAAATTTCGTTTTAGTTTAAGATAATGGTTAAAGATTTGACAGTTTCAGTAAAGGTATGTTTTGCTCTTAATTTATCTTTTCTATTAAACAATTTCTTTGTGTTGCTACTTTCTCAGCCATCTTTGCAGTTTTGTCGGTCTTGTTTTCCAAGCAATATTCTCATTTTTGGTTCCTGCAATTAACTTAACTAATACTCAGATAACTTAACTGTCCCAACACTCAGATAACATTTTTAACATTAGATATTATTTTTCTGCGATTTTTTTTTTGTTGCAGTTTTCGTTGTTTTCGACTTCTGTCTTCTTTTTGCTAGATTTCGTCAAATTGAGGTTATCGTACATTTCCTGAATTTTCACTTTTTGATTTTCCAATTTGGTATTTAAGCTTTCTAATGTAGATTTCAACTGTTCCATTTTCACTAGACACAACTTCGAGAGAAAATACGCCATAACTTGTTTTTGCAAAATCACCTCTTTTTAATTTGTTACAGCAAAACTTCTGAAACGAAGTGTTATTTCAGCCCCACTCATGAATAAAACGCAATAGATGTCTCTCTTCGGTCACTAATTACAGCGGTCGCTCAACCCAGTTTTTCTTGTCTTTCCATGTGTAATTTCTAAGTATTATTATTAGTAGTAATAGTAGTAATATTCCTAGCAGTATTTTGCCTACTTCACATTTCGAAATTAATCCAAGTGCCAAATCTTGTGCGACATCCACAATATTGTGTAAGGTTTCCTATCGTCACTTGATTGATTAGCAGTTATTCCTGGGTTGTTATCCGTCATTCGAGTCCAGAACTATACCGAAGCTTTCTTCCTAAGAAACACTGAACTTTTAGATTCCGGTCTTTTAAAAGTTCAAACCACATGGAATTCATTTAATACCTTTATAATTCAGAGCTAATTTTATACGACCTAAATACTATCCGCTCCTGGGTCCCAGTTCGAGGCTAAGGAACGGGACTTTATTTGGAGTTTCTCTCAAAACAAGAACTGTATTGCCGGGAGTTCGCATTCATAATTATCCGGTTTGCAACCCTGCTAAATTGCAGAAGAATCTCGTAGTACCTCACGAGACACAGTCCCAATCACTGAATTTTCGGGCGTCATGTGTTTCCAAAAACATTACTTCTCCTAAGGCAATGATTTCTTTACAAAAATGATGATCCTGAAGCATATGCGTTTTAATTTTATTTTAATATCCCTTAATTTCCATGTTTATTTATGAAACTGCGACAGAGCGAGGTGGAATTGAAGCGATATCGAGTGCTCTAAAAGATGTGTCACTCTTTTTTTTTCCTTTTCGACAACAAAAATAGCATAAAATGTTTTTCCGATTTTCAATGCATTTAGCTATAGCGCATAAATAAAATGAAAAACATAGATTTAAAAACTTACAGCACCTTTTTCTGTGCCATGATCAGCGCTCGATTGATTCTTGTCACGTTCTGTAAATAATACATCTGTTTATACACTCATCGTCCAAAAAATAGTTGCACCCAGAAGGAAGCAACCGACAGGAATGAAACTTGGTGGGTAGATTTGATATCGTGAGACATACAAATGATTCAAGTATCACGCTCGGCCGTGCATGTGACGCAAGCATGGTGGGGTCGTAGCGCTGTGCCGGACCGGCTATTACGGTCGTCGCGTTGCGCGCGCTTTCCATTCTGACTCGTGCTGTTGTGTTGGTTTCATCCTTTGCAAGTGAAGTATGCCTCGGAGAAAAGTTCGGAAGCAGTTCTAGCAGTTGTAGTTCGAGAAGGTCCGCGTTGTCGGGCTCAGGGAAGAGGATGCCCTTATCATCCGGGCTCCGGGAAGATGGATACTGTCGTACGGATATCACCATAGCACGCTGTTTGCGGCAGTGGATAGTACAAGGCACGCAGCAGCGACAGGAAGGGTCTGCAAGACCCAGACGAACCACGGAGAGAGAGGACCGACGGGTTGTCCGACATGCGCGGAGTGACCCAACAGCCACGATCGCGGATATTCAGCGAGCAGTGGTGCCCTCCGTGCATCGTCCGATTAATGCCAGAACCATTGGCAGACGGCTGCACGACATAGGACTACACGCACGCAGACTGTTACGAAGACTGCCCTTAAGACCTTTGCATTGTCACCAAATACTGCAATTGTGTTGTGCCAGACTGTCATGGAGCCACTCAGAATGGCAGCGGGTGATCTTCAGTGACGAGTCCTGCTTTTGTCTTGGAGGAGACGACCAACTAATCCGTATGTCGAGGCACCGAGGTCAGCGCCAAGGCGAACGATTTGTTGACGTGCGTCACACGTCCAGAAGGCCTGGTGTCGTGGTGGGGGTGCAATTGCCTATGTTGCCAGATCACCTTTTGTGTTCATTACAGGCACTTTGACAGCCCAACGTTGTGTTAATGAGGTCATGCAACCAGTGGCCCTACTTTTTCTGAACACTCACACAGGTGCAATTTTTCAACCGGACAACGCTCGTCGCATATTGCCTTTAAGGCACTGACACTCGAGAGCTTGCCTTTAAGGCACTGACACTCTGCCATGGCCAGCCGCATCGCCAGACTTATCGCCGATTGAAAATGTGTGAGATGCTATTGGACACGTTATCCACACTCCACCCCTACCGCACAATCTGCAGGAACTGCGTGCGAAGATTCAAGCTGCATGGGATGGCTTATCACAGGGCACCATTACAAACATGTACAACTGCATGCCGAGACGTCTGGCATGCTGTGTGAGCAAACATGGCAGCCTGACTCCATACTCAGAGACACTACTTACAGAATTGTATTGGCGTGCAGCTCAATGAATATTGCCCATATCAGTCTCAATGAGTAATCATTTATTGTTCCTGGTAACCTTTACCTTCTTCCGGAAAAGCATTGCAATCCGACACGTCCTTCTGGGTGCAACTATTTTTTTGACGACCAGTGTATTTGAACCTTTCTTTCTACCCGCATTTCTGCTGCCAGCACCTGTTTAAATCTGTAGCTTTGTGGTTCATTTTCTCTTTTCTTTTTTCTAGCATAACTTCTCAAGAAAATTCACTTCATTTGTTCTGAAGGAACTCAAAATTTTTAAGACTTTTGTCGCCATTGAAAAACTTTTTGTATCACGTAACGTTTTTTATATTTCAAACTTCTTTTGCCAATTTAATCCGTTCTGCATCTTTATACAGAAATTCTACATCTTCCATGGAATTTGTTTCATTTGTTTGGAAATGAAAATCGGGTTTTACTCTATTTTTCAGTCATAAGACTTTTTAATTTACACTATGTCACGCTCTCTGCTATGTGACCCTGGCCGATGCGCAGGCTTACGAGGTGCCCGAACGGAATGTAAATCGGGTGTTTTAATTCTTTAATTCCGTGCGGTTAAACATCCGCGGAATTATTAAAAAAACAATACACCTTTTTCTATTGTAAAATAAACGCCGATTTTTTTATGTAAGTGTTCGAGCTTTCGTTTAGAAATCGGCGTTTCTTTAAAGTTTAAGTTCTAATTTTCTGTTCCTGTCATATTTTCGAGTTACATTTGGACAATAAGTTTATTCGTATAACTAAGCGTTAGATAGTTGGTTGCTTTAGTCATTCTGTTTGTTAGAGAATGTGGATAATCTTTTTCTCGAGTGGAGGGCCATGTTAAGCATATTCGAAAGAAACTGGAATAATATGCTGCTAGCCTCTGTAATTTATACCACGTCACGATGAACTTGATTGGGATGTTTAATAAAATTCAGTCTGCGGCGATAACTTCGTAAAATCTGCTTCATATTTTTATTTGATGCGAAACTCACGTGAAGAAACATCCATTGAATAATAATACCGACCATCGCATCCTCACTTCTTTTTATCGCGCTGCGCAGAATACCAGAAATTTCGAGGTACAGGAAATGTATACGGCAAATGCGACTTGCATATGGCAGTAAAAAAACTTATGGATCAGTAGAGTGGAAAAGGATGTGAAGAAAGAAAGGTATCGAAGATCTCGAGGAAATGAAATTTTAGGAGCATTGCGAGACAACTGAAAATAGGATATAGAAAGAAAGCTGGAATGAACAGATGAAAATATTATACTGAAATGGGATTCCATGGATGGGCTGATAGAATAGTTGAGATATTTGCGAGGAAGAAATGGGAGAATAAAAAATAGTTAATTGTCTTAGTTTAAGGAAGAAACTTTTAGGAATAAACTACGTAAGGGAAGAAATAATGTTGTATGACAGAACTCAAGGAATAAAAGTACCCAAGAGTGTTTCACTTCAGTAGATATAATGTTCTTTTATGCGGCTAACAAGATTAGCAGAACATTCCAGAGAAATTTATTTGCGACAGCACCTTTCAAAAGCTGGGGAAAACAAAATTCTTAGCATCTAGCAGCGCTCGTCAAGTACATATGACTTCTATAGCAGGTGAGTGATCTTCGAGGTATTGTTAGTCTTCGCTTCGTCACTAATCAAAGCTCCACGAAAGAACAGTTCTTGAAAATCACTCTCCAATTCCGTTTCGTGTTTCGTTCTTACTTGTTTTTCACTTTTCGCGCGCGTGAAATGTATTTAAAGCATGAAACACTGTTAGATGGCTGACAAATTGTTTGAAGACGGTACCCTGTTTGCAATAAGAAACAAGAAAGATAACTTTCAGCCCCCGCCCGCTGAGTTCTATCTGCCACTAGACTTTACTGAATCCGAATCTCTCAAACGGGCCTTTTGAGTGCCGTCGAGTTGAACTCTATTGCTAAAATACTGGAACGTGTAGTCAGCAATTACTTACTATCTAAGACAACGAGTAACTCCAATAACAAGTCCTTTGTTAGACGTAACAAAATTTAATAGAAGAGAAAATAAGCTCCGTTTGATTAGCTATCTCCACGTGCCAACAGGTTTCCAGATGGCGAACACTTTACTATCTCTCCGATATCCCGGAAGACCCTCCGCCACGTTAACTTGAGTCGTTCCGTTTAAATCCCGATAGATCTCTTATCGCCGAAAAACCCAAAGCATTACGTCAGCCAAGACGTAAATTCCCGAGAGATCTAACCGACACTCTCTGCTGGAACACGACGTCCTACCACGTCGAAGGCAATACACTAAACGCGTCCCGAGCAGATCAGATCATATGTAGAGGATTTTAGGAAGGGGGTGTCTGACCCCAGGTCTTAAACAACCCTTCGAAATAGGAAGCTAGGAGATTTAGGCTAGAGTGCCCGATAGGAAAGTGACACGGAGGCGAGGTAGAAAGGGGGAGGAAGACGCCCTTATTTATTACTGGGGGCAGTACCCGGGTTCCGACGGCTTAACGTGCCCATCCGACGTACGGCGGGTATTTAGTGGTTCGAACGTTCGTACCTGCCCAGTATCGAACCTGAGGTTTTCTCCATGTCAGTCACGAACGCTGACCACTGGGCCACCCGCGGCCCAACGTCCCGAGCGAACGTGTCGCTTCCTTTTATATCCTATCCTTCTTTTATATCCTCTGGAATCTTATTGGCGTGGAGTTCGCCTCTCTGTGAGTGGTGACCTTTGACCGATACATCAGACCCAGTTGTCCAGATCAAGGTCAACGGATGCCGCTAGGCACATACCTCGTTCGGCGCTCCCTAATCCGGCATACAAAAGCTATACGCCACATGTTTTACACGTGCGTTGGAATTTACATTACATTGCATTTGAGATGAGAAATTGTTACAGAAAACTTTACTACATGAAATTAATTATTGTGGGCTTGACTCCGTCACATTACAATAACACTGAATTTTCAGTTGTAATGAGCACGTCTTTTCAATCCTTTTCGACACGGAAAAAATATTTCAAAGTGAATTTGTAGAAAATCTGTCAACCAGAGAAAAACTGCGCATAATTTAAAATACGCAGTGTGACCGTATAGTGAATGGAGTCGGTTACAAAAAAGAAATCAACCGGATATCTTCACTCTTAGAAATAGCTACTTACTAGCGGCAGAAAAGTATGTTACGAAAATTAGCAAATTGTGCACGAAAAAGCTATCAAAGGTAAGAATGTTTTTCAAATCAAATAATTATAGGAATACAGAAAAACGTTGCCGCAATGGTAGCACAGTGGTCTAAGCGATGGCTTCTGATTATTTGTCCAAAAGGGGTCCAGGTTCGAATCCCGCTGAGGCATGGATGTTGTGTTTGTCTTACGACACAGGCTCTCCCCTTCTATGGAACCAGTGGCCCTAAATTAGGGACGGGCGACTGCTTATAGCCCATTAAGTTGCTCACGGTGGTCGTTAAACCTCCAATAAAAAAACGTTCTACAACATCACACCCTTAGCGAAAAAGCTGCGCGTTACTTAAAGAAGAAAACGCATGCAAGGTACTCTTCATAATAAAAAAGATTGTGCATCCATTTCAAAATAATCCCTTTTCGATAGGATTATTTCCTACCAAAAAGCGATTTTTTTAACAGCATTTTAGAATCGAATGAACTCTGTCAAGTAGAAATATTGGCCTCGGCTGACTCCACCTGGTAGAAGAATTTTGAAAAATGGAAAAGTATATAACGTACATGCGAAAAGTATTCTTTATAGAAAAAGCTATGCTAAGGAAAAATAATTTTTCAAATACGTGTTCTGGAAGTAGATATAGCGAAAAAACAAACGTCTTGACATTCACGCCCCCAAGAAGTCCAATTGTGTCATTGAATCAAATTAACAGCCAAGTAGACTAAAAATAACAAGTGACAAGACTCGAAATGTCTTTAGAAGACGAATAACTTCAGCTTGTCAGAAGACCTTACAGATTTTGATTTGGGAAATGCGTAAACCTATATCACCGTTTTCACAGAATGACGTGAGCTTCATATTACGAATTATTACAAAGGGGTTGCTTCGCAAACCTTTAATAGCAAAAACTGATAAAGATGGTCGATTAATATTGTGTCAAGGTCATTGAACATAGAATTAAGTCAATGGAAATATGTTTCGTGTATTGAAGAGTCACACCACACCATCTCTCGGTCTTGTTTGTTTGTTTAAATGTTTAGCGATCATCCTGAACATCTAAGGATATGAACAGTTGCCTGTCCTTAATTTAGAGCCATTGGTTTCCGAGAAGAGACACAGCCGGCGCCATCGGACAAGCATATCGCGAACATTCGCTCTTGACGGGAACCCGGGCCCGTCATGTGCGAAATGTCGGAAGCCAGCGCTTCAGACCACTCAGCCACCAGCGCTGCTAAATGCCCTCCAGTGGGGAAATAGGACATCATTTAAAAGTAGACGATGTTCCCAATTTTTGCTATAGTGAATACAGTACAGTACAAGAAGAATTTTTTTTAGTCACGTTTTTAGAGGCGGAGATACAGTTGCAGACTTAAATGCCTCTTACGCCACCTGGCGGCTGATGCAAGAAGGATTTTTCAAACAGGATCAATAGGGGCTGTGTTATGGTGTTCACAGAGGTACTGACGGGGAAGATGAACCGGCGTAGTGGTAGTGCATGCACTTTCATTTTTTCTTTCTTTCTCTCTTTTTTTTCAATATACATGATCAAAATGGAATGAAGCAGATATTGATCTCTTTCTACAAGAATTTACACATACCAGTCGCTGAATTAAAACTTTTATTCAATACCGGGTTGAACCTCCTTTTGCTTGAATTATAGCACGCATACCGTTTGGCATAGACTCCAAGGCGTTGGAGTCCATCAACTTCTAAAAAAAGAATACCATGCGTTCACCAGACAGTTCTTTAACTGGCTCAGATTTAATGAAAGAGGACTTTGCTCCCGGATTTATTTTTCTAACATGTCTCATAAATTCTCAATGGGGTTCAGATTCGGGCTTTGTGGTGGCCAGAGAAGATGGTGAAAGTTGATGTCATGCTCTCTAAACAATTACTGAACACATCTTCCGCGATGGACAGTAGCATTGTCATCTATGAAAAGCCTCACCTGCTGGATAAAAAGTCAACATTGAAGAATAGACTTGATCAGCAACAATGTTCAGATAATCCTTAGGGGACACCCGACCTTCCATCAATATCAGGAAACACCTTCTGTACCAACAGAACGTTTCCCATACCATGACACCGCCTCCAGAACCTTAAGTTGTGTTTACAATGCAAGCTGGGTCCATAGCTTCGTGGGACTCCCGCTAAATTCTCTGCCTATCATCGGTACAGAACAAGGAGTGCCGCGACTCGTTCTGTACCGACTATGACTATGACTTTTTTCAGTCTCCTTTTATCCAGTCACGATGTTTCTTACACAACTGTAGACGACCTTTACCGTTCTTCGCAGGAATAATTGGTTTCCGTACAGGCATGCAACTGCCAATACCGATTCTCTTTAATTCCCTGGGCATAGTTATGGGTTGAAAAGAGGTCTCCTTGAGTGTGCTTCGGTCAATTACTGCACACAGGAAGGCAATCTCATTTCTGACGGCACAGGAAGGTAATCTCATACCTCACGGCACAGGAAGGCAATCCATTCCTGACGGCACAGGAAGGCAATCTCATTCACTGCAGCGCGACGGCAATCCTGACAGATTGACGTCGCGCTACAGTTAGACAAGCCTCTTAAACAAACAATGTGGGTTATTTTTTTCCACTGATTGAAAACTCGGGATGCCTCATTTTTTGAGAAATCAGTAAGCTCTGCTGTTTTCAAAATCGTCACTCCAGAAAGACGGGCACCCACAATATGTTCTTTATCGAACTCCGAAAGATCCTTTGTTTTTCCCATTGTGGTGAACGCTACTGACGAACAGTAGTTTTAAAAGTTGCCTAGATCACATAATGATGCCCGGGACCACGTATTTTGCATATACTCTGTATAAGTGACGTATATGTGCATCTGCATAAAAGTTTCTAATTCAGTGGCCGGTGTGTGGGTGTGTGTGTGTTTGTGTTTGAAAATATTCCACAGCATGTTTCAAAAGTCATCAAAGCCAAAACGTAGGAGCACAAAGACTTTTTCTTTTTTCTTTTTTAATGCTAAAAGCATTTATTTAATTGCAAGTGCGTCATTATTTTCGGTAGAACTAATATACACTGCCGGAAAGTGAAAAAACACCAAGAAGGAATTGGCGGACGATCATAAAATTTACATATGTTAATGAGGTCAAGTTTACGTAGGTGTGATGTTAATTTCGGGACCAACCGGTGAGCGCTTACGCCACCCCACGGCATAATATGCAAATTATCGTTGGTGGTATTTAAGGAGTACGGCAAAGTGAATGTAATCAGTCGTCGGCGTACGGACATGTGCGAAGACCCTGAAAAAGCTGCAATGCCTGGACATGGAAGACGTGTACGATTTCAGCAGTTATCGGACTTTGAGCGAGGTCGTCTAGTCGGACTCCGCGAGGCCGGGTGGTCGTATCGTCGTATTGCGGGGCGAATTGGACGGGAAGTATCGGTGGTGGTACGATGATGGCGTAGATGGTCTGAGGAACATTCCCACACGAGAAGACGTGGAACCGGGAGTCACAGACGGACTGATGAACGGACCGATCGACGCATAAGAAGAGCGGCGTTGTCAAGCAGAACATCCACTGCGACGCAAATCCGAGCTGCCGTTGCACCTGAGGTGACTGTGCGAACAATCCGCAACCGTCTACTGGATGCAGGACTACGTGCACAATGCCTCTGGCATGTGTACCTCTGACTCCAGCACACCGTCAGGAACGGCTGCAGTGGTGTCGCCAACGTCTGCACTGGAGAACGCAATGGCGATCTGTCGTGTTCAGCGATGAAAGCAGATTCTGCTTGGGATCCTCCGATGGCCGTATGCGTGTTCGCACACGCACAGGGGAGCGTCTCCACCCTTCTTGCATCTGCCAGCGACACACAGGGCTTACACCCGGTCTCCTGGTGTGGGGAGCGATCAGCTATCACTCCCGTACACAACTAGTGTTTGTACCGGGTACGTTAAACAGCACCTCCTACATCAACAACATCATTCAGCCCGTTGTTGCGCCATTTGTAAGTCGGTCCATCATGGTGCTTTCCAGCAAGATAACGAACGCCCACACACGGCACAAGAAACGCAACATGCACTTCAGGGTGTGAGACAACTTCCATGGCCTGCACGTTCACCGGATTTGTCCCCCATTGAGCACGTGTAGGATTTTATGGGACAACGACTTATCCGGTCTCCACGGCCAGCCACAACCATCCCCGATTTACGCGTCCAGGTTGAGGATGCTTGGAACTCAATACCCCAAACTTACATCCAACATCTGTACGACAGACTCCATGCCAGAATTGCAGAGTGTGACGCAGTTCATGGCGGTTCAACCTCGTACTGACCATGTTACATGGAAATGTTCTCTTTCAGTTTACCAGCAAATACAGCTGTATTTTGCCATAATGTTTTGATCACGTTATCCTCTGTATTCCGTTATTATGCTGTATAAATTTCGTTGGTATCAGACGTCTCCTTCTTGGTATTCTTTTTCACTTTCCGCCAGTGTAGTTAGAAAACTTTTTTGGACCCATTTAGCGCATATTTGAATATAATGTCATACTAAATCCAGGAAATTCTTTTACGTGCCGAAAAAATTTCTAAAAGTGCATGAGCCACTCCGATGGGTGAGTGGTCAGAGGCGCAGTTTTCTGGTTAGACGTCCGAGCTGAGCTCGAGACCGTGTTCCGGATGAGGCATGGGTGGTGCGTTTGTCCTATGTTGCTAGCTCTCTCTCGTCTCTCTCTCTCTCTCTGTCTCTCTCTCTCTTATCCGTAACTAGTGGCCTCCAGTTAGAGACGGGGGACTGCTTGTAGCCCTAACATTTACTCGTGGTTGCCGTTAAGCCCCAAAACAAACAAAGGAAAAGAAAGGAAATGATGTTCAAATTCTAGATAATTAAAAAAATCTTTCTTTAAGGTAAGGCGGACAGTCCTCGAAATCCTAATAGCTTTTAAAAATTATAAGAAAAATTTATCTGTAATATCTCGGATGATGGGGACAAATAGTAACTGCTTCATTTTCTTGATAACTCGCAGATAGCTGTTTAATGGGCAGTTGCTTCCACACCAAGATAAATTCTTTGTTCTGTTCTCATATTAAAAAATGTGTATTTTTATTAAACAGCAGATACATATCAGAACTTTGAACAATCCATAAAACAGTAGTAGATGCAAATTCGGATTTGTGAATTTCTCTGTTTGAAATATTTCTGTACAAGTAACACGAATCGCGCATTGATCTGCTCAACTGAACACACTCTGCCAAAAAAAAAACCCTGCAACACTAGGAAGTTGAGTAGCAAATGCTGTGAAATTTGCTAGATGTACAAAGAAGTACATACGTAAGAAATTATAACATTTTCAGATGAAAAGAAATAAAAGATATTCTGAAAAAGATTGCTCCACACGTATGCTACTATGAAGTAATTCCTTTCTCATCAGCAATGCATTCGGTCACCCTCCGCGGAATTGAATTGCGCAGACGTCTTATAGAGTTCTGAGGCATTAACCAACACGCTTCGTGCGTATATGGTATCTACTGGCGGAGACCACACAAAGTCTGGTCATGCTGTGCCAGCATGTTCCGGAGAAACCTTATCGGTGACAAATCTGGGGATCAGGCTGGCTAAGACATATTTTAAACACATTTTAAATATTGCCTCGATACATTTGCAGTAAGAGGGTGAGGACTGTCTTGATGAAACAAAATTATTTTATCGCTCCACTAACCGTATCGCGACGGATTCAAGGATTTTTTTTTCGACATACAGTCAGAGTTACTGTAATGAGCAATAAACTGGAGCGCGAATCATAGGATAGTGTTAGCAAACCACGGTGATCACAGTTCGCATGATGTGCTCTTCGATGGCATTCCCTGGATTGTTGCGTTCACCAGTGTATCCGATGAGTATCTAGTTCAAGGCAGAAACGAGATTCCTCGTTCTGCACTACATGATGACTTTCAACCCCGTTTCCTCTGGGGCTAGATAGAGCTGACGATGGTGAATTGTAGTCAATGGTTGGCGACGCGATGGATGTCGTGCATTCAAGTCGTAGACGGTTTTAAATGATTTGACGTGTGATTGGCTGACATTCTCAGCACCACCGCCCTTCTCATATCTGAGAACGAGAGTGTTCTGTAACAGTCTGTAGCAGGAACAAATGGTCTTTTTATCCAGTATTCGCTCTACTCCGACCGTTTCCATACCAACGGCTGTGCATGCGTTCTTTTATTCCACCGTGTACTGCAGCGATGGATCGCGGCATTTGGGGGTTAACAAGTGGTGCGATGTGCCGAATCTACCAGCCTGCTTCATACAGGCTGGTATACATCCTCTTTCGAAGCCCGTCGGCTGTTGATAAAATCAACGCAGATGGGTTATCGGCCTCCAGGAATTACTTTTCAACAATCTCTGGCTATGTTATCCGTAAAGACAAGGCGACCACTTACTCGCGCATTTACAACAGTTTCAGCTTTTACCAGATGGATACGATAGTGAAATCATTTGTATAACTACATGTTATAACCTTGCCTATCAATTTGCATGCCAGAAGCATCACTACTTCCTGGTATTAACTTCTTTTTTTATATTTGAACAGTGTGTGTTTCTATGAGCATGTATGTGATACAAAATCAAAAGTAACGGAGAAGTATTCATTTTCAGAGTAAGAACAGTTCTCCCTATATATGCACTGAAGACCAATTGAATTAGAGACAGCTGGCGTTATGCAAATCTGGCGCTGTGGGCGGCCATGTAAACGGAAACGACATGACGTATGCAGCGATCCGACAATATAAGGAATGATGCGACGGGAATCAGTAAGAGTCGGACGCAGTATGGGTAAGACGAAGGATCTAAGCGCATTTGATCGTGGGCAAAATGTAGAGGCCCGACGAATGGGTCACTACATATCGGAAGTCGTGCAGGCACTGGGATTTTCACGAGCCACTGTATCACGGGTGCACCGTGAGTATATCGAATCCGGTAAAACCATCCCTGCAAGGGCCAACTGCCGTGGACAACAGCGTGTGATTGAGCGGGGTAATCGTCGGCTAGCTCGCATTGTTACAGCGGATAGACGGACCACAGTGCAAGAAATCACTCGGCAATTTAACGTTGGTGCACAAAAACGTGTAAGCAGCCACACCATCCAGAACCATCTCCTCGCTATGGGGTACAGAAGCCATCGTCCCACGAGGATACCGCTGCTGACCGCACATCACAGGGTGCAAATATTAGCATGGGCGTGGGAACATCGCCACTGGACCCTAGACATGTGGGAAAATGT
Organism: Macrothele yani; assembly: GCA_039090855.1. NCBI lineage: Eukaryota > Metazoa > Arthropoda > Arachnida > Araneae > Macrothelidae > Macrothele > Macrothele yani. Next base: position 81,774,852 of record CM077002.1, read on the forward strand.
TGCCTGTACTGATGAGTCGAGATTCACGTTGGTGCATGCGAATGGCAGGATACGAGTACGGCGCAAACCACATGAAGCGATGAATCCTTTTTGCCAGCAGGGTACTCTTCAAGCTGGTGGGGGTGGCATTCTCGTCTGGGGAATGTTTACGTGGACTGAAATGGGACCCGTGGTACGTGCGACATCGTCCTTCACAGGTCAACGTTACCGGGGTATCCTGGACGACCATTTGCTCCAGTTTGTGCGTCTTCAACAACCCACTGGGACCTCGTCTTGCAACAAGACAATGCACCGTGCCATCGCTCCCGAATTGTATCCGAACGGTTGGATGAACACTCCACCAACGGACCTCGCTTCCTTGGCCAGCTAGGTCACCTGACCTCAATCCCATCTAGCACATCTGGGATGCCATCGAGAGAGATGTTCGAGGCTCTGACCCCTCCATCAAATCTTCGTGAACTGCGAGAGCTTGTTCAGGGGTCGTGGATCCGTATGGCTTCCCAAAGCTTCTGGTGTCTTGTCGAGTCCGTGCTGAGACGAATCGCCGCCGTCATCCGGGCGAAAGGTGGTGCTACACGTTACTAGATAGGTATCTCTCATCCAATTGCTCTTCAATGTATATATATACATATATATATATATTTCTTCCAAAAGCTTTCATCTCTGAAGTTAACAGAAAAGTAACCAAAGCTCTTATGGAAACAGCAACAAAATTAGCTGGGTCTAAGAACAAGTTGCATGTAAATAAATTATCAGGAAAAACGAAAATGTTGATGCAAAAAAGAAGAGAGATGAGGACAACTAAAGAAGATGTGACTTCCAAAGTGGAATATATAGAGCTATGCAAGACAGTACGAAAAAGTATCACTGAAGACGTAAGAAAATTCAACTGTGAACTAGTGAGGAAAGCAATTGAAAACAACCAAAGCCTAAAGATAGCAAAGGGACATCTCAGTAAGGGAAGAAAACAGATTATGGCACTGAGAAAAGAAGATGGTTCTGTAACAAGAAATAGAGGCGAAATTTTGACAAGAGTGAAAGATTTCTACTCCAAATTATATGAAAGGGATGATACATGCACTCCAGACATCATGAAAGATACCAGTACCATAGTTCCTCCAGTCCTTCCAGCAGAAGTTGCACATGCAATCAAGAACATGAAGCGGGGAAAAGCTCCAGGAGAAGATGGAATTACTGTAGACATCATACAAGAAGCAAGTGGAGAAATCGAAACAGTACTCGCCCAAATTTTCACTCGATGCCTTAATGAAGGAAAGATTCCTGAGGATTGGAACACCGCTACAATGATCCTGCTACATAAGAAAGGTGACATTGAGGATCTCGGAAACTACAGACCTATCAGCCTCCTATCAGTAGTTTATAAAATCTTCACTAAAGTTCTTTCACACCGCTTGAAGGTAACACTGGACATGGCTCAACCGAGAGAACAAGCTGGATTCAGGAGTGGCTACAGCACAATAGATCATATCCATGTGCTGAGAGAACTAATTGAAAGAGCGAGGGAATATGAACTTCCATTGTGCATGGCTTTTATCGATTATGAAAAAGCCTTTGATTCGGTGAAACCATCAGCAGTTACAAGGGCTCTGAAAACCTGCGGTATTGAAGATGCATACATTAATATTATTAATAACATCTATGAAAATGCAAGTGCAAAGATTAGGCTGTTTGAAAATACAACACACATAAAAATTGGAAAGGGAGTGAGACAAGGTGACACCATATCTCCGAAGCTCTTTAATGCCACATTGGAGGGTGTTTTTCAGTCACTGAGCTGGGAAAACAAGGGGATAAAGATTAATGGAGATTATCTAACCCACCTTCGTTTTGCTGATGACGTAGTCATTTTTGCAACTAGCCCATCAGAGCTGCAGAGTATGATCCAGGAACTTGCTGACAAGAGTAAAGAAGTGGGATTAAAAATGAACTTTCAGAAGACAAAAGTGATGTTCAATGCTTTTACAAGAAATGAAGATTTATCAATTGATGGAGAAAAGCTGGAGATAACAGATACGTACGTTTATCTTGGACAGCAGATATCAAGTGAGGGTCACATTGATGAAGAAATTAATCGGCGTACAAAACTTGCCTGGAGAGCTTTTGGAAGAAACAGCATAATTTTCAAGAGCAATATGCCATTATGTCTTAAAAGAAAAGTGTTTGATCAATGCATCCTTCCAGTGCTTACGTATGGTGCAGAGACGTGGACCTTAACTAAAAGAGACATACAAAGGCTGCAGACAACTCAAAGAAGCATGGAAAGGTGCATGCTTGGTGTAACCAGGAGAGATAAGAAGAGGAACACGTGGATCCGAAAAATGACGAGAGTGGAAGACATCATGATCAGAGTTAAATCCCTGAAATGGCAATGGGCTGGACATACTGCCAGAAGGACAGATCATCGATGGACAGCCGAAATTTTAGATTGGTTTCCAAGGGACAGGAAAAGACCCAGAAGAAGACCACATGGGAGATGGGTGGATGAAATTCGAAAGTATGCAGGGGTGACATGGAGGAGACTGGCACAAGACAGACCGTTGTGGAGGAAACTTGGGGAGACCTTCGTCCAGCAGTGGATTGATAATGGTTGACAATGATGATGATGATGATATATATAGAGAGAGAGACGTCCTGTGCTGCTGTTTTAAACATAAAGTTTACGCAACTAAATACTGATAGTACATTGCAATCGATATCTGATATCCTTTTATCGGATTGTAGTGTAGATTTATCATGATTGCAGTTTTGCAAGCTTAACTTTTTTTTTTGTGCGGCTGATATTTGGATTATGTTTTTTGTGTTGAAATCAGCATTGAAGTCTCCTTCAATTGATTTACAAACATTTGCATTTAGTGAAACATAACATTTCCTATAAACCTGCAAAGTTGCAAAACATGAAATTTTTAAAAAGTGGCTACAATTTTGCCCACCACCGTATGTATGATATACATACATACATACATACATACATACATACATACATACATGCATACATACATACATACATACACTGAGTGCTCAGTGAATTACAGCCACACCTATGCAAAGTAAGTTATACCTGACAGTGGCATGACGGGGAAGAGGACGTGACTTGTAGGTTAAAGAGCGGTATATAATAGGCTAGTGGTTGAGTTGAGAGTAAACCAAGAAATTTGCCCGAGTTTACGAAAAGCCAAATTGTGGGCGCACGAAGTGTTGGTGCGGGCATTCGGAAGCTGTTACACGTGTGTGCATCCACGGTTAAAGTGTACTAGGAGTGGTGCCAAAATGGCAAAATAACCAACCGGCGATACAACTACAAGGAACGGTGAAAGGTGAGTTCCAATGATGAGTGCATCACTTTGTATAGGGCAATTAGTGCAGAACAGTTTCGCAGCTGAAAACCCAATACAATATGGGTCAGCAAAAAATATCCCGCGGACGCGGATGGGCTACTACAGCAGCCAACCTATACGCCACTCTCTCTTACTTATTGTACATCGAAGAAAACGACCCTCCTGGTGCCAACAGCATGTTCATTAAACGATAGAAAATAGGAAGCTGGTGTGCTTGTCGGATGAATCATGGTATGTACTTCTTTAGTCTGCATTAGGTGTCAACAGATTGAGGTTATGGATGCCCATGTATGGCATCGACTACCCAGGCCGGTGGAGGCGGATATATGATATAAGAAAACGTGGCGCGTGTGAACCAAAGAATAGATGCCTACTATAACCAGAGACTGTGCGAACCCTGCAAACCCCACAATATTGTACCTCCACCCATTGGGGAAGGCTCTCCAAGGATGATAGTCTTCCATGTCTACCTACCTCTTAAAGAAATTTCTCGACGAACACAGTTCTGATATAGGACATCACGAATGAACCCCATTCGTGAAGTCTTACATCAGTACTGTGATATAACCAGTTCAATATCTGTGGCGTGTTCTGGAAAGCCAGGTGGTGCAGATGAACATACCAACCAGCTCCATACCAGAACTGTTGACTGCAATACAAACAGCTTGGATGCCGATCCCCACACCACTGTGAAAGCCACTCTTGGAGTCCATGCCATGCCGAGTAGCAGCCGTTCTCTGGGAGTAAGGAGGGCCCATGAAGTTTTTCGTTCGTTGATCCCCTTCCCAAAGCTAGGGAGGTATGCTCTAAGTCCCGCAGGAGAAGTAAGGAAGGTGGAAGGTGATTACTTCCTTTCTGGGAGCAAGAAATTCTGTGGTTTCACTTTGCAACAGAATCGGATTTTGCACTTTTATTTGCAACAAGTATTCCCGTGGGACTGCGGATGTGGCATCTTGAAACCATACGCTGCGTTCGAATATGTTTCATTATTTATGTTCTTACCTGACTCAGGTGTAAGATGACTCTTGCACTTTAAAAAAAGAATTTATTCCAAAACCTTTCGGATTTTATAAGCAATTATATACGGTAATTTGTTTAATGGTTTAAGCGCTGTCTTATGGCAATTCGTCCAAGAAGGGTCCGGGTTCGAATTCCCGTGAGGCATGGATGTTGTGTTTGTGTTACGACATTAGTTCTCTCCTTTTGTTGGAACCAGTGGCCCGAAATTAGAGACGGGCGAATGAATGCTTGTAGCCCATTGAGTTGTTCACGGTGGTCGTTAAATCTTCAATAAAAGAAAAATCACAGTTGGTACCATATGTATGTGACAGACCCTCATAGATATGGCGTTCAGAACTCAGTTATGAAATATTCATTTGAATTATATTTCTTCCGCGTATTGTGAACCTTTATCGACAAGATAATGATTCTGATACTTCATTTGTTTGAACATTTAAGACATTAAAGGTTATTCGAAGTAAATTTGCTGGTGTCATAAAAGTCGCCTGATCAGTTAGCAGGGCAAGGCATAACGAATTAGCTACAGGTGGTTATATCCATCCTTACTTCCTTCTATGAAGAAAAAAACGAAAGAGAAAACATTGTTAGACCCGAGTGTAGCCTGCATAAATTTTCAGATTTGCCTCTTGAATCTATCTGTCGGAACACGGCCGCTACGGTAGCCGAAAGTTCTGAGAGGCTGTCTTCTGGTCATTCCTCCAAGATGGGCCTGGGTTCGAATTCCGGATGAAGCACTGTTGTTGTGTTTGTCTGACGTTTCTGGTTCTGTCCCTTCCCTATAACCAGTGGCCCTAAATTAGGGACGGGTGTCTGTTTATAATCTTATGACATGATCATGGTAGTCGTTCATTGATCATTGATCAAGACACTACAGTTTAGTACATTTGAAGTACTGCTGTGGCTACTTTTCTTTTTTTCAAAAAAGTATCTTCCTATTATAAAAAAGTAACTGCAGCCTCTGCTGCTGCCGCTGTTTTAGAAATTTCGCGACACTCTTGCTTTCCTAGCTCGCAACGCAAAACGTAAATATGAAATTTACATCGTTTGTAGAGAATTGTTTGGAGAACACGCTGAAATAAACCGTTTCTCGATTCTAGCGAAACTTCAAGAGCTATTGTATTTCAAAGTTAAGGCAAGCAAAAACGTGCAATCAGGTCGCGTTCCGGGCACACTAACAGCAACAGAACCACAAAACTTTGTAGACATGTAGTGCCATGGCCGAAGTTTTGCACCTCGTTTCCCCTTTTTTTGAATTTCGATTTAGTTTACGAGAAATTAAATTTCTAAATTTCACAAAATTATCTATTTCGCGATGGGATCCATTTAAAAAAACGGATATATGGCAAACTATAAATTATAACGCATTTCAATTTGAACAGCATAAACTTACAACTATCGTCCCTTTTTTACAAAAACAAATTTACGAAAAAGTCATTTTCTGATTTTTAATAATTTTTTTAAAGACGCAAAGAAAAGAAACGAACGGCTTGTCTTCATAAGGTCTTTATTGCTCTAAATGCTGGGGGAAAAACCTGTACAAAATATATACAAGTACAAAATAAATATAGTAACAAGAAATGGGAGAGAACAAGGTCATCGCCGGCATTTAATAAAACAAATAAATACAATGTAAAAGGTATGAAAAAGCAGGCACTCACAGGCTGCCCAGGTGAACAGTAGTAAAAAATATAAGTCAATGAGTCCTTTGATGACAATAGTATTAAAATGCGTCTGTGAGTTCACCGAAAACGAAAAAAAACTAGACGGTAAAGCCGTAAGAGTTCAAACGTAAAAAATTTCAAAACAAGTAGTAAAAGTAAGTCTCACACATGGGCTGAAAAGTAGACACATAACACTAATGAAGAACACTTATGATGGAATAAAAACACTGTAGTGGAGAGTCGAAGGTTAAGCCAGCAGCTCCACGACATTTTCGACGACTTGGAACCAAGGCTGTTGTAGGCATGAACCAAGGCTGTTGTAGACACCAAATAGACATGAAGTTTGGAACAGCGTTATTTGCCTGTGCAATGTCAAATTCGAGTTGTAGTCAGGCTGTAACGGAGTGACGATATCTTCTGCAGAGGAAACGATGAGCTGTGTGATAACGGCGGAGGGAAGGTTGGTCGACGCTGCGATGATAGTACAGGTAGATTGTATACTTCGCTTGATGAATTAGGAAGGATCACACTTGATTATGCGTGGGAGCCGACGGATAGTGGTGACGTAACACAAGATAATGTATCATGGTGTGAAGGTGAGCACAAACTTTTTGAAGGAGGGAGAACATCAGTGAGAACAAGGGCTGTAACATCAGACACAAGAAGTATGCATGATAAACGTCTTCGAGGGTTGAAAAAAATAACAAAGAAGTGAAGTCAGATAACGGAAACGGTGAAGAGTCGAGGAGTCAGTAGACGGCGATGAAGATGTAACCAATGAATGTCACGAGCTTTTGGAGAGGCAAGAGTAGTATGAGAGTCTGTCCAGGTGGCTGGCAAATCTGAAGATGGTACATTGGGAATAGGCATTGGTTCAAGAAAATGTGTTAAAAAATGCTGATAAAGAAGCTTGACAGTCAACTGATGAGGAAGGAATAGAATATCATTGAGATACACAAGAAAAGGAAGGCTATGAGGCGCTGAAGGTTGCGAGATAAGTCCATGTTGATCTGCGAGGAGAGGGTAGAGTAGACGAATACTGACTTGAAGTAACCGCAGCTGAGCTCGATGAATGGGCGAATCCGAAAGAGGAGGAGTGATCTGGGAGAGTGATTTCCAGCGAAGGTTGGAATCAAAGAGTTGAGAGACTCGCACCACGCCACTGGTGAACCAGGTGTAGAAGTGCAAGTATGAAGAAGCAGAGGTTCCGCAAGGAGATCGTTAGTAGAGTCAGGAGGAAGGCGAATAGGACATAAGGAACGCCAGACGGTAAGAGCGGATCTGTAAATCTCAGGGAAATGGTTCGGAACGAGAGGAAAGAGGTCCATGCTGAGAAAAGTAAAGACAGTGAGGTGGGGACTACAGGGAAAGGGAAGCGTGTCGACAATGGTTTGAGAAGAAGAAGGTTGGAGAGAGAAATTCCGAAGGAAATTTTGAAGGTGGAAGGCTTTGAACTTCAGAGAGATATCGGAGAGAGAGAGACCACCAAAAGAATTAGGAAGAACGAGAGGGGAGTGCTGCACCCAATGAAGGACATTCCATATGAAATTAGTGAAGGTACGTTGAACTTGGCGAAGCAAATACGGCGGAAGATGATGCGCAATCCAAGCATGAAAAAAAGATGGCTGGAGAAAAGTATTGAGGAGGTAGGCACGGCTGAGGAACTACAGAAAAGGCTTGAGACGGTGAAAAGGTGCTAGGCGGCGATTGACTTGTTGAACCAGGGAGTCCAGGTAGCTGCGGCGACCGCAGAGGGGCTTCCAATGTAGACTCCGAGAAGTTTGACAACGCTTCAAGACTAGCGGGCACCCCACGGGCGGTCAACACGGATCGTCCACGACCCAACCCATAATCCAGAGCATTTATCCATGTTGAGTGAAGAACCAGAGATCGCAGCATATTCAAGATATGTATTTCGAAGAGTGCCGAAAGCTCCCTCAGAACAGAGGAAGACTATCAAGTCATCTGCGTATGCCGAAAGAACTATGTGGTGGTGACGGGTGCACGCAACTCCACGCGGAACTGAGGAAAACAAACGGATACGGAGACAAATCAATAGCGGTTTAAAAGAGAGAGCAAAGAGTTGACCCGACAGGGTGCAACCTTGCCGGATCCTGCTAGCGAAAGGAATAGCACAGGTGAGAAATGCTGAAGTACGAACACGAAAGAAGGAGTGAAAGTAAAGATTGGAAAGCGCCAAACGGAAGGGGGAAGGAAAACCAAACTGCCGAAGAACAGTGAAGAGATATGAGTGATTAATTGAATCAAAAGCTTGACGCTGGTCGATATTGAAAATTGCGAAAGGTTCAGAGAGTCGAGAAGCAAGAGAGTATAAGTTACGAATTACAGTGATGTTAGAAGCGATTGAGCGAGAAGGAACAGTGTAAGTCTGATAAGGATGGATGATGTGCGAAAGAACTGGATTAAGACGAAGAGCAAGAACTTTGGCAAATATTTTGTAATCGGTATTTAGAATGGAAATAAGCCGCCAGTTTGTGAAGAGTCCAAGGTTGCCAGATTTTGGAATAAGGCGAAGTAAAGCAAAGGAAAAAGCTGATGAAGAAAAGGAAGACGAAGAAAAAACGAAGTTAAAACAGGCAACAAGAAGAGTTGGAAGAAAAGCCTTATGAAAGGAAAGTGGCAGACCGTTTTCACCTGGTGAGGAACGATCATTAAGACTGAAAACAGAAGAACGAATCTCGGCTCGTGAGACTGGAGCACTGAGCGAAGAAAAGAGACATTGAGGGACTTGAGGAAGACCTTGAAGAAGTGGTGAGGAATTAGCTGGTAGCATCTGAGAAGGTTGAAAACGACCAGAAAAGTATGAATGTATATGTTGGCCGATTAGGGAGGGATCTGCCGTGGTCGATCTATCCGGTAAGGAAAGATAAGCGATGGTATTGTATTTAGTTCGATGTTCTTCAAGATGACAAAGATTTTGAAGAGGATCATCATGAAAGTGAAGAAATGTGAACTTCAAGCGAGTCAGAGCAGATTTAGCCAATGATTGGAGGCAAAGATGAAGCCGGGCTTGCAGGATTTAAAAGTTAGGATCGGTGTGCGAGGTAGACTGAAGAGAACGGCAGATTGAATCTATGTCCATAAGACGATTAGTGCTAACAGAAAAACAAAAGCGTTTAGCAAACGCAGCAATGGAATGCTTGGTAGAGAGCCACAGAGCAGCCGGGTCAACAGTGGAGGAAAGTTGATTGACTGATTGCGCAATAATGGAGTTGGCATGAGAAATAAAAGTTGTATCTTGCAGGCAGAAATCATCAAGGGTCCAAACCTTTGGGTGAGGGACACCAGTGGAGGGAAGATGAAATTGCAGAACGACTGGACCATGGTCGGAGGAAACAGCTGGAGCATGTGAAACAGAAACAAGGGAAGAACGCAAAAAAAATGGAAACATAAAATCGGTCCAAACTTGCACCAGCGTTGGAGGATCCGGCAGAAGGAAACCAGGTAAAATAATGGGCCACAAGATTGAGAAGGCGAAATGCATCTTGGAGATCAAAATTGAAGACCAGTTGAGTGAGTTGCGAAACCAGAGAAGAGCGGAAATCTTGAGATCCATCACGATCGTAATGAGGCTGCAGCGTACAGTTAAAGTCGCCAGCCATGATCATAACTTCAGAAGGCGGAATCTCAGCGAGAACTGTAGTTACATGAAGAATGAGGGATGTAGCTTCTGAATAACTACGAGGAACGTGCAAATTTAACAAATGAAAACGGATAGAAAGGTAGCGAAAAGAAAGGTATTGAAAGAGGCCGAGTAGGCTCAATGACTCAACAACGTCAGACAGAAACGGAAGAAAACGATTATGAATGCCAATTGCGGTGCCGGACCCCAAATGGACACGTAAATTGTGAAAAAAGACAAAACGCCAGCGTCGCCAGCGGGAAATGCTTGTCAAATGAGAACAGTTTGTTTCCTGCAGGAGAATGATGTTACCTTTAAGAAAACGAATATCTTTGAAGACAAGGGCATTTGTTGCCGACGCCGCGAAGCTTCGGCAGTTGAAACTAACACAAATCAGTTGGGATATCATGAACAGGCTGTAGATGGTTTTCAAGTTCATCTGAGAGCTTCTTCAACAGGTATGAAAGACGACGCTGAAACCGAGAAGCATCAGGAGGAAGGGTTATATTGCTCAAAAATTCATCAAGTAATTGAAGTTATTGAAGCATTTCAGGTAACCTATTTAACTTGGATTGAATACACGGCATTGTTAGAAATTTGCATTTTTTAGGGTGTTGAATTAGTTCAAGAAGTTTGGTGTATGTGAGCGGTTGCATTGGAACAGAACAGTCTTTTAAAAGACTTGAAAGTTTGATTATGTTGGTAAAAGAAGAATCATCTTCATCAACATCCGAAGCAATCGATGCTGATTCACTTAAATTAGCAGCAACATCCATATTATCATCAGTAGGGAGGCAAGCGAATGTGTTTGTTGTACGAAGTGAAGAAGAAATATTCTCCACGTCAGGTGAGGTTCCAGAGGAAGTGGCAGAAGTTTTGGTCCGAGAACGCCTTGTGCGACGCGAACGCCCTGGAGAAGACTCAGCAGAATTTGGGGGTTTCCCGGAAGTTTTGGGTCCAGAGCAGCCCACAGAAGTAGGAAGAGGTGGAAATGAGATTTCATCAATGAGAGCAGATTTGAACAGTTCAGAAGCAGATATTTGCATTTGCGAAACAGGCTGTGAAACGGGTACCAATTTGTTGCACGGTGGTGGTGCTTGAGTGCTGGGCAATGATGACGCAGAAGTTTCGAAAGAAATCGGCTGCTCGGAATTGATTGGCAATGGCGGTTCAGTGCTTGGCAATAACTGCGTAGTTGTTTTGAAAGATAGTGCCTGCTCGGAGTTGTATGGTAATGGCGGTTCTGTGTTTTGCAATGACTGCGTAGTAGTTCTGAAAGATAGCGGCTGCTCGGAGTTGTATGGTAATGGCGGAACTGAAACAGGTGAAGACAACGAAATATCTGGTCATAGAAGGAGCAATCAGCAGAGATGGTGACGTGGTTGACATAGGAGCAACAGTTTGTTCAGTAGTAAGGGAGGAAGAAGTAGATGATGGAGGTGTGTCAGGAACCTTCATTGAAGGGACAGCACCATGTGCAGGTGTGCGGTGAGGACACTCAAAAGCCAGGTGTCACTCAGCTCGACACCGGAAACACTGGACACCAGCAAATAAGTTGAAAACGTATGTTCGTGTGTCCGCTACTAGTTGCAGAGTTGTGGGGCGGTTAGAAATGATTTGGTCAGTGGGGGAAATAACACGATATTTGGCGACGACCCTCTTGCACAAAGTTGAATGGAGCGTCCCTGGCAGCAGCTGGAAGAAATTTTGTCTCTCCCACTACTCGACCAAGATTGCCGAGTGCAGCAACAAGTAAGTTGTCAGGAATAGCAGTAGGCACTGGAGATAATGTCACTGTGACCGGGCGCTGTGCAGAAGCAACAGGTTGCAAGTGAAAAGAGCCAATATCAATGCCTGTAGCAAGGACCTTGTCGGTGGCATTTCGGTGAGCAAAATGAACGACAACACCCCCTCCAATACGAATAACTGAAACAATGTGCTCCTTGGGAACAGCTTTAACTAAGGCCTCCAAATAGAGGGGGAGGGTGTGTCACGAAGAGACGGAAAATACACACTTAATAACAAAGCTGCGGAAAGTTTTTTACCTGCTGGTGAGTCGTCAGAAATCCGAATCTTGAGAAATTTATCTTCTCTTGAAAATTCTGGTTGCATTGAAACAGTTGCATCAGAAGATTGGTATTGACGAGCAGTCGCAGCATTCGAGCGTGGAAGGATTGCAGCAAGGCCAGCAGAACGTGACCCGGCATTCGGGATATGCAAATTAGGACGTAGAACATTCGATGCAGAAACTTTAGGACGAAGCACATTAGAAGCAGAAACAAAACTTGAAGTAGACAAATCACACTTGAAGAGGTCATAGTTGTCTCAGAAGCGGTCGATGTAGCCAAAGAAAATCCGGCGGAGATAACATCAGCAGTAGGAGCTTGCATTTGTATTTGGGAAGCAGTCATCATGGCCGCTAAACCCAAAAACACAACACAGTGTGTTGCAACTGCGTCACACAGAAAAAACCCAAAATAACGTAACAGGAGGCACACACACTCACTTCAAGTGAGGCAAAACGATGAAAACACAACACAGTCAACACGAACCACTAAAGAAGACGAAAACTCCACAGGAAAAAATATTTTTCTACCGAAACAAAAGAAAGAAACGAATGCCTTGTCTGTCTTCACGATAACCGCAGAGGAACGTTCTGGTCTCGTGACCTGCTGCCATGGTGACGCAGAGAATTTGTTATGCATATGTTTTGTTGGTAAAGCTATCTCAGTTGTTTAAGGTGGACGTCAAGAAATTTTGCTTCCTATACTTCCAATGCAAAAACGTCTGTACACATTTTCTTCACAATTAATGCGTTCCCAAGGATGAAAATTTGAACATCGATTAAAATAGCTTCATTTTATAACTTGGAATACTTAATATTTTCTAAAACATAACCATAATTATGCAATCCAACATTTGTTTGTCTACTGACGTCATCAAAGTACAGGTCGCGCCATCTTTTTCTGGACAATTAATGCGTTTCCAAGGATGAAAATGTGAACATCGTTTAAAATAGCTTCATTTTATAACTTGCAATACTTAATATTTTCTAAACCATAACCATATTTATGTAATCCAGCATTTTTTTGTCTACTGACGTCATCAAAGTACAGGTCGCGCCGTCTTTTTTCTGGTTTTAACACCGCCAAAGGAAAAGTTATTGATTTTTTTATATAATTATATTTATGTTTTAGAAAATATTAAGTATTCCAAGTTATAATATGAAGTTATTTTAATCGATGTTCAAATTTTTATCCTTGGGAACACACTAATTGTGAAGGAAATGTGTACAAAAGTTTTTCCATTGGAAGTATAGGAAGCAAAATTACTTGACGTCCACCTTAACGGTTTAGCATAACGGTTTACGGAAATGCTTTTTGGACCGCTTTTGTTTTTCTTGGTAAATTTAGTAAGTGCCATAAGTTCAAACGACAAAAGTCGGATATACTTAGAGATCGGGCTGCAGGGCCCGAGAGCTACTCTGGAAACGAGCGTAGGGAGCCGAGAGGCACAGCCCCTAGTGTTGAAAGAAATACGTCTGCAGTAAAATAGCTTCTGTGAAAGCCAGCTGCTCCTTACTTGAGGAAATAGGTCAACTGATCTTCGAGATGCAGGTATCATATCGAATTTTGAACCAGCACAGAATTCTTTTAAATTTGAAATTCGGAGGGCCGCTCCGGTGGCGCAGTGGTCTAAGGCGCTGGCCTCTGATCATTCGTCCGAAAGGGGTCCGGGTTCGAATCCCGTTAGGCATGGATGTTGTGTCTGTCTTACGGCACTGGCTCTCTCTCTTCCCTGGAACCAGTGACCCTAAATTAGGGACGGGCGACTGCTTATAGCCCATTGAGTTGCTCACGGTGGTCGTTAAATATCCAATTAAAAAAAAAGAAATTCTGAGGTTTCTGGCTAGCAGTCCGTTTGGGCACGGCTCCAGTTCCGGATGTTACGGCGCTGGCTCTCTACCTTCCTTAGAACCAGTGGCCCAGAGTTAGAGACGTACGATTTCTTATAGACGCTTACATTTGCTCGTTGTGGTTGTTAAACTTTCATACGACAAAAAAAAAAAAAAAAACCGCCCCCCCCCCCCCATAGCCGAGTGGTCGGAAGTGTCGTTAAAACTCGAAGCAAACCAACGAAACAGACTTTTAAATCTTTGAAGATTCCCACTCTTGCATAATCCGTACCCTCAGTACTAATTCAATCTGCAAATTAATTACTCTAAGATTAGAAACAATCGTTAGAATGCTGTTGGCATGATTTCAGAAAACTGAGTATGATAATGAAGATAAACACGCTGCAATCACAGAATCAAAATGTAGCATCTGTCTAAAAGACAAATCTGTTGTTGCGAAGTGGAAGGTCAAACGTCATAGTGTTTAAAGTCAAACATATGATATGAAAATTTGTAACTTGCTCTTAGAGAAATTCGAGCTAAAAATTAAAATAATTGCTTTCAATTAAATCGTTATGAGCTGATGATAATCTGTCGCTTGGGGAATTAAAGCTGTTTGTCTCATTTAAAATGTCATTATCGTCCATACAAAAAGAAACAACTTTGTTTTAGAAACTTTCGGATCTATAAAAGAAGAGACTTGTCATTTGGTGCGTGTACTTTTATCTAAGTGTTATTCCAAAGAACATGCTTAGAAAATTCATGTAATCTGTTAAAGATGCTAACAAGATTGGAAGAAGAAAAGCTATCTTGTCTGGGCAAACTGAGAGCCATTGACGACAAATGCTATCCACGCCCACGATAGAATAACAAATGTCGTGTTATTACACCACGAAAGCGAATAACTTGAAAAAAACTGCTCTTTGGGCCCATTGCTGGATGAAATCCAATGAGGGAGGGAGAAAAACTAGACTATTCTTTACCATGTCTAGATGCAGGAAAAATTGTTTCAATTGTGATAGAACAATCTACATGATCGGAAGTCTGAGATCCTCAAATTAAAAACACCCTGGTTCAGCTGATGAGTCTTAAGGAAACAGATGTTATGTTTGTGATAAAGTTGACGATATAACATAGACAATATATAATTGGTGCATAATTTATGACTACAAAACTTGTGGTGTTGAGATAAAATAAAAATACCGACGTTTACCACAATCAAAGATTTATTACACATCGAACTATAGTTTTGCATAGCGTTCGGCTCCGCATCATCAAGACGACTGGAGCGTAAACACTCAAATTATTATGACATCATCAGAGTACTGACTGTCACGGTTTTCCGTGAGTTGTTTCCACGCGTTTGAAAGAAATGGAGTCGACATCATGTCGTTGACAAGCCGTGAAGAGTTCCGGTATAAGTAGAAAGCTTCTAATACATTAAGTTTGATGTATTAGAAGCTTTCCATGTATACCAGAACTCCAAATATATTAAGCTTGTAATCCATCAAGCTTAATGTATTAGAAGCTTTCCACTTATACGGTAACTCTTCACGGTTTGTCAACGACATGACGTCGACTCCATTTCTTTCAAGCACGTGGAAACAACTCACCAAAAACCGTGACCATCAGAACTTTGATGATGTCATAATGATTTCAATGTTTACGCTCCATTTGTCCTGTTGATGCCGAGCCAAACACTCTGCGAAACTATAGTCGATGTATAATAAACCTTTGATTGTGGCAAACGTTGGTATTTTTTTTAGTTTAACATAAACAATGTCACTAACAATGTGTTTTTAGCATAACTTCAAACAGTTACATATTAAGAACTCACTAGCAGTTGACACGTTACTTTTTTTAAGGACATTTACAAAGGGAATTACTATGACTGCTGACGCAAATTTTCGAAAGAGGAAAAAGAAGTCTTGAACCTAAATATCTTGTTTCACACCAATGATTTTCTTCATTCACTATGAAATTTCACATTACGATTTTTTTAATAGTAGCTCTAAGTTTAATACTGATACTAAAATTCTTTATATCGTTTTACTTTAAATTACTCCTTTCACATATACTTTAAATTACTCCTTCCACATATACTTTAAATTACTCCTTTCACATATTGCAAGCAAATTGAAAAATTTTGGATATCATTTTTGAAGGAAGGTACAGAAAGAGCGTTTGAAACATTGCTTTTAGGAATGCCCTTCCGTAAAGAAAGCGCAAAGCGTCTGAACTCTGACTAAGATAAGTTTTCTGCATTTCATACACTTTGAACTAAATACACTGTTGGAAGACGTTTCCATAAATTAAGAAACGACATAACATTTGGAGTTTCTCTAAAAGAACTGTAGTGCAAGTGGATGGACTTATTTTTACCCGTCGATATCAAAAGAAATGAAGATTTATCGATTGATGGAGAAAAGCTGGAGATAACAGACACGTACGTTTATCTTGGACAGCAGATATCAAGTGAGGGTCACATTGATGAAGAAATTAATCGGCGTACAAAACTTGCCTGGAGAGCTTTTGGAAGAAACAACATAATTTTCAAGAGCAATATGCCATTATGTCTTAAAAGAAAAGTGTTTGATCAATGCATCCTTCCAGTGCTTACGTATGGTGCAGAGACGTGGACCTTAACTAAAATAGATATACAAAGACTGCAGACAACTCAAAGAAGCATGGAGAGGTGCATGCTTCGTGTAACCAGGAGAGATAAGAAGAGGAACTCGTGGATCCGAAAAATGACAAGATTGGAAGACATCATGATCAGAGTTAAATCCCTGAAATGGCAATGGGCTGGACATACTGCCAGAAGGACAGATCATCGATGGACAGCCGAAATTTTAGATTGTATTCCAAGGGACAGGAAAAGACCCAGAAGAAGACCACATGGGAGATGGGTGGATGAAATTCGAAAGTATGCAGATGTGACATGGAGGAGACTGGCACAAGACAGACCGTTGTGGAGGAAACTTGGGGAGGCCTTCGTCCAGCAGTGGATTGATAATGGTTGACAATGATGATGATGATGATATATATAGAGAGAGAGACGTCCTGTGCTGCTGTTTTAAACATAAAGTTTACACAACTAAATACTGATAGTACATTGCAATCGATATCTGATATCCTTTTATCGGATTGTAGTGTAGATTTATCATGATTGCAGTTTTGCAAGCTTAATTTTTTTGTGCTGCTGATATTTGGATTATGTTTTTTGTGTTGAAATCAGCATTGAAGTCTCCTTCAATTGATTTACAAACATTTGCATTTAGTGAAACATAACATTTCCTATAAACCTGCAAAGTTGCAAAACATGAAATTTTTAAAAAGTGGCTACAATTTTGCCCACCACCGTATGTATGATATACATACATACATACATACATACATACATACATACATGCATACATACATACATACACTGAGTGCTCAGTGAATTACAGCCACACCTATGCAAAGTAAGTTATACCTGACAGTGGCATGACGGGGAAGAGGACGTGACTTGTAGGTTAAAGAGCGGTATATAATAGGCTGGTGGTTGAGTTGAGAGTAAACCAAGAAATTTGCCCGAGTTTACGAAAAGCCAAATTGTGGGCGCACGAAGTGTTGGTGCGGGCATTCGGAAGCTGTTACACGTGTGTGCATCCACGGTTAAAGTGTACTAGGAGTGGTGCCAAAATGGCAAAATAACCAACCGGCGATACAACTACAAGGAACGGTGAAAGGTGAGTTCCAATGATGAGTGCATCACTTTGTATAGGGCAATTAGTGCAGAACAGTTTCGCAGCTGAAAACCCAATACAATATGGGTCAGCAAAAAAATATCCCGCGGACGCGGATGGGCTACTACAGCAGCCAACCTATACGCCACTCTCTCTTACTTATTGTACATCGAAGAAAACGACCCTCCTGGTGCCAACAGCATGTTCATTAAACGATAGAAAATAGGAAGCTGGTGTGCTTGTCGGATGAATCATGGTATGTACTTCTTTAGTCTGCATTAGGTGTCAACAGATTGAGGTTATGGATGCCCATGTATGGCATCGACTACCCAGGCCGGTGGAGGCGGATATATGATATAAGAAAACGTGGCGCGTGTGAACCAAAGAATAGATGCCTACTATAACCAGAGACTGTGCGAACCCTGCAAACCCCACAATATTGTACCTCCACCCATTGGGGAAGGCTCTCCAAGGATGATAGTCTTCCATGTCTACCTACCTCTTAAAGAAATTTCTCGACGAACACAGTTCTGATATAGGACATCACGAATGAACCCCATTCGTGAAGTCTTACATCAGTACTGTGATATAACCAGTTCAATATCTGTGGCGTGTTCTGGAAAGCCAGGTGGTGCAGATGAACATACCAACCAGCTCCATACCAGAACTGTTGACTGCAATACAAACAGCTTGGATGCCGATCCCCACACCACTGTGAAAGCCACTCTTGGAGTCCATGCCATGCCGAGTAGCAGCCGTTCTCTGGGAGTAAGGAGGGCCCATGAAGTTTTTCGTTCGTTGATCCCCTTCCCAAAGCTAGGGAGGTATGCTCTAAGTCCCGCAGGGGAAGTAAGGAAGGTGGAAGGTGATTACTTCCTTTCTGGGAGCAAGAAATTCTGTGGTTTCACTTTGCAACAGAATCGGATTTTGCACTTTTATTTGCAACAAGTATTCCCGTGGGACTGCGGATGTGGCATCTTGAAACCATACGCTGCGTTCGAATATGTTTCATTATTTATGTTCTTACCTGACTCAGGTGTAAGATGACTCTTGCACTTTAAAAAAGAATTTATTCCAAAACCTTTCGGATTTTATAAGCAATTATATACGGTAATTTGTTTAATGGTTTAAGCGCTGTCTTATGGCAATTCGTCCAAGAAGGGTCCGGGTTCGAATTCCCGTGAGGCATGGATGTTGTGTTTGTGTTACGACATTAGTTCTCTCCTTTTGTTGGAACCAGTGGCCCGAAATTAGAGACGGGCGAATGAATGCTTGTAGCCCATTGAGTTGTTCACGGTGGTCGTTAAATCTTCAATAAAAGAAAAATCACAGTTGGTACCATATGTATGTGACAGACCCTCATAGATATGGCGTTCAGAACTCAGTTATGAAATATTCATTTGAATTATATTTCTTCCGCGTATTGTGAACCTTTATCGACAAGATAATGATTCTGATACTTCATTTGTTTGAACATTTAAGACATTAAAGGTTATTCGAAGTAAATTTGCTGGTGTCATAAAAGTCGCCTGATCAGTTAGCAGGGCAAGGCATAACGAATTAGCTACAGGTGGTTATATCCATCCTTACTTCCTTCTATGAAGAAAAAAACGAAAGAGAAAACATTGTTAGACCCGAGTGTAGCCTGCATAAATTTTCAGATTTGCCTCTTGAATCTATCTGTCGGAACACGGCCGCTACGGTAGCCGAAAGTTCTGAGAGGCTGTCTTCTGGTCATTCCTCCAAGATGGGCACGGGTTCGAATTCCGGATGAAGCACTGTTGTTGTGTTTGTCTGACGTTTCTGGTTCTGTCCCTTCCCTATAACCAGTGGCCCTAAATTAGGGACGGGTGTCTGTTTATAATCTTATGACATGATCATGGTAGTCGTTCATTGATCATTGATCAAGACACTACAGTTTAGTACATTTGAAGTACTGCTGTGGCTACTTTTCTTTTTTCAAAAAAGTATCTTCCTATTATAAAAAAAAGTAACTGCAGCCGCTGCTGCTGCCGCTGTTTTAGAAATTTCGCGACACTCTTGCTTTCCTAGCTCGCAACGCAAAACGTAAATATGAAATTTACATCGTTTGTAGAGAATTGTTTGGAGAACACGCTGAAATAAACCGTTTCTCGATTCTAGCGAAACTTCAAGAGCTATTGTATTTCAAAGTTAAGGCAAGCAAAAACGTGCAATCAGGTCGCGTTCCGGGCACACTAACAGCAACAGAACCACAAAACTTTGTAGACATGTAGTGCCATGGCCGAAGTTTTGCACCTCGTTTCCCCTTTTTTTGAATTTCGATTTAGTTTACGAGAAATTAAATTTCTAAATTTCACAAAATTATCTATTTCGCGATGGGACCCATTTAAAAAAACGGATATATGGCAAACTATAAATTATAACGCATTTCAATTTGAACAGCATAAACTTACAACTATCGTCCCTTTTTTACAAAAACAAATTTACGAAAAAGTCATTTTCTGATTTTTAATCATTTTTTTAAAGACGCAAAGAAAAGAAACGAACGGCTTGTCTTCATAAGGTCTTTATTGCTCTAAATGCTGGGGGAAAAACCTGTACAAAATATATACAAGTACAAAATAAATATAGTAACAAGAAATGGGAGAGAACAAGGTCATCGCCGGCATTTAATAAAACAAATAAATACAATGTAAAAGGTATGAAAAAGCAGGCACTCACAGGCTGCCCAGGTGAACAGTAGTAAAAAATATAAGTCAATGAGTCCTTTGATGACAATAGTATTAAAATGCGTCTGTGAGTTCACCGAAAACGAAAAAAAACTAGACGGTAAAGCCGTAAGAGTTCAAACGTAAAAAATTTCAAAACAAGTAGTAAAAGTAAGTCTCACACATGGGCTGAAAAGTAGACACATAACACTAATGAAGAACACTTATGATGGAATAAAAACACTGTAGTGGAGAGTCGAAGGTTAAGCCAGCAGCTCCACGACATTTTCGACGACTTGGAACCAAGGCTGTTGTAGGCATGAACCAAGGCTGTTGTAGACACCAAATAGACATGAAGTTTGGAACAGCGTTATTTGCCTGTGCAATGTCAAATTCGAGTTGTAGTCAGGCTGTAACGGAGTGACGATATCTTCTGCAGAGGAAACGATGAGCTGTGTGATAACGGCGGAGGAAGGTTGGTCGACGCTGCGATGATAGTACAGGTAGATTGTATACTTCGCTTGATGAATTAGGAAGGAGCACACTTGATTATGCGTGGGAGCCGACGGATAGTGGTGACGTAACACAAGATAATGTATCATGGTGTGAAGGTGAGCACAAACTTTTTGAAGGAGGGAGAACATCAGTGAGAACAAGGGCTGTAACATCAGACACAAGAAGTATGCATGATAAACGTCTCCGAGGGTTGAAAAAAATAACAAAGAAGTGAAGTCAGATAACGGAAACGGTGAAGAGTCGAGGAGTCAGTAGACGGCGATGAAGATGTAACCAATGAATGTCACGAGCTTTTGGAGAGGCAAGAGTAGTATGAGAGTCTGTCCAGGTGGCTGGCAAATCTGAAGATGGTACATTGGGAATAGGCATTGGTTCAAGAAAATGTGTTAAAAAATGCTGATAAAGAAGCTTGACAGTCAACTGATGAGGAAGGAATAGAATATCATTGAGATACACAAGAAAAGGAAGGCTATGAGGCGCTGAAGGTTGCGAGATAAGTCCATGTTGATCTGCGAGGAGAGGGTAGAGTAGACGAATACTGACTTGAAGTAACCGCAGCTGAGCTCGATGAATGGGCGAATCCGAAAGAGGAGAAGTGATCTGGGAGAGTGATTTCCAGCGAAGGTTGGAATCAAAGAGTTGAGAGACTCGCACCACGCCACTGGTGAACCAGGTGTAGAAGTGCAAGTATGAAGAAGCAGAGGTTCCGCAAGGAGATCGTTAGTAGAGTCAGGAGGAAGGCGAATAGGACATAAGGAACGCCAGACGGTAAGAGCGGATCTGTAAATCTCAGGGAAATGGTTCGGAACGAGAGGAAAGAGGTCCATGCTGAGAAAAGTAAAGACAGTGAGGTGGGGACTACAGGGAAAGGGAAGCGTGTCGACAATGGTTTAAGAAGAAGAAGGTTGGAGAGAGAAATTCCGAACGAAATTTTGAAGGTGGAAGGCTTTGAACTTCAGAGAGATATCGGAGAGAGAGAGACCACCAAAAGAATTAGGAAGAACGAGAGGGGAGTGCTGCACCCAATGAAGGACATTCCATATGAAATTAGTGAAGGTACGTTGAACTTGGCGAAGCAAATACGGCGGAAGATGATGCGCAATCCAAGCATGAAAAAAGATGGCTGGAGAAAAGTATTGAGGAGGTAGGCACGGCTGAGGAACTACAGAAAAGGCTTGAGACGGTGAAAAGGTGCTAGGCGGCGATTGACTTGTTGAACCAGGGGAGTCCAGGTAGCTGCGGCGACCGCAGAGGGGCTTCCAATGTAGACTCCGAGAAGTTTGACAACGCTTCAAGACTAGCGGGCACCCCACGGGCGGTCAACACGGATCGTCCACGACCCAACCCATAATCCAGAGCATTTATCCATGTTGAGTGAAGAACCAGAGATCGCAGCATATTCAAGATATGTATTTCGAAGAGTGCCGAAAGCTCCCTCAGAACAGAGGAAGACTATCAAGTCATCTGCGTATGCCGAAAGAACTATGTGGTGGTGACGGGTGCACGCAACTCCACGCGGAACTGAGGAAAACAAACGGATACGGAGACAAATCAATAGCGGTTTAAAAGAGAGAGCAAAGAGTTGACCCGACAGGGGCAACCTTGCCGGATCCTGCTAGCGAAAGGAATAGCACAGGTGAGAAATGCTGAAGTACGAACACGAAAGAAGGAGTGAAAGTAAAGATTGGAAAGCGCCAAACGGAAGGGGGAAGGAAAACCAAACTGCCGAAGAACAGTGAAGAGATATGAGTGATTAATTGAATCAAAAGCTTGACGCTGGTCGATATTGAAAATTGCGAAAGGTTCAGAGAGTCGAGAAGCAAGAGAGTATAAGTTACGAATTACAGTGATGTTAGAAGCGATTGAGCGAGAAGGAACAGTGTAAGTCTGATAAGGATGGATGATGTGCGAAAGAACTGGATTAAGACGAAGAGCAAGAACTTTGGCAAATATTTTGTAATCGGTATTTAGAATGGAAATAAGCCGCCAGTTTGTGAAGAGTCCAAGGTTGCCAGATTTTGGAATAAGGCGAAGTAAAGCAAAGGAAAAAGCTGATGAAGAAAAAGGAAGACGAAGAAAAAACGAAGTTAAAACAGGCAACAAGAAGAGTTGGAAGAAAAGCCTTATGAAAGGAAAGTGGCAGACCGTTTTCACCTGGTGAGGAACGATCATTAAGACTGAAAACAGAAGAACGAATCTCGGCTCGTGAGACTGGAGCACTGAGCGAAGAAAAGAGACATTGAGGGACTTGAGGAAGACCTTGAAGAAGTGGTGAGGAATTAGCTGGTAGCATCTGAGAAGGTTGAAAACGACCAGAAAAGTATGAATGTATATGTTGGCCGATTAGGGAGGGATCTGCCGTGGTCGATCTATCCGGTAAGGAAAGATAAGCGATGGTATTGTATTTAGTTCGATGTTCTTCAAGATGACAAAGATTTTGAAGAGGATCATCATGAAAGTGAAGAAATGTGAACTTCAAGCGAGTCAGAGCAGATTTAGCCAATGATTGGAGGCAAAGATGAAGCCGGGCTTGCAGGATTTAAAAGTTAGGATCGGTGTGCGAGGTAGACTGAAGAGAACGGCAGATTGAATCTATGTCCATAAGACGATTAGTGCTAACAGAAAAACAAAAGCGTTTAGCAAACGCAGCAATGGAATGCTTGGTAGAGAGCCACAGAGCAGCCGGGTCAACAGTGGAGGAAAGTTGATTGACTGATTGCGCAATAATGGAGTTGGCATGAGAAATAAAAGTTGTATCTTGCAGGCAGAAATCATCAAGGGTCCAAACCTTTGGGTGAGGGACACCAGTGGAGGGAAGATGAAATTGCAGAACGACTGGACCATGGTCGGAGGAAACAGCTGGAGCATGTGAAACAGAAACAAGGGAAGAACGCAAAAAAATGGAAACATAAAATCGGTCCAAACTTGCACCAGCGTTGGAGGATCCGGCAGAAGGAAACCAGGTAAAATAATGGGCCACAAGATTGAGAAGGCGAAATGCATCTTGGAGATCAAAATTGAAGACCAGTTGAGTGAGTTGCGAAACCAGAGAAGAGCGGAAATCTTGAGATCCATCACGATCGTAATGAGGCTGCAGCGTACAGTTAAAGTCGCCAGCCATGATCATAACTTCAGAAGGCGGAATCTCAGCGAGAACTGTAGTAACATGAAGAATGAGGGATGTAGCTTCTGAATAACTACGAGGAACGTGCAAATTTAACAAATGAAAACGGATAGAAAGGTAGCGAAAAGAAAGGTATTGAAAGAGGCCGAGTAGGCTCAATGACTCAACAACGTCAGACAGAAACGGAAGAAAACGATTATGAATGCCAATTGCGGTGCCGGACCCCAAATGGACACGTAAATTGTGAAAAAAGACAAAACGCCAGCGTCGCCAGCGGGAAATGCTTGTCAAATGAGAACAGTTTGTTTCCTGCAGGAGAATGATGTTACCTTTAAGAAAACGAATATCTTTGAAGACAAGGGCATTTGTTGCCGACGCCGCGAAGCTTCGGCAGTTGAAACTAACACAAATCAGTTGGGATATCATGAACAGGCTGTAGATGGTTTTCAAGTTCATCTGAGAGCTTCTTCAACAGGTATGAAAGACGACGCTGAAACCGAGAAGCATCAGGAGGAAGGGTTATATTGCTCAAAAATTCATCAAGTAATTGAAGTTATTGAAGCATTTCAGGTAACCTATTTAACTTGGATTGAATACACGGCATTGTTAGAAATTTGCATTTTTTAGGGTGTTGAATTAGTTCAAGAAGTTTGGTGTATGTGAGCGGTTGCATTGGAACAGAACAGTCTTTTAAAAGACTTGAAAGTTTGATTATGTTGGTAAAAGAAGAATCATCTTCATCAACATCCGAAGCAATCGATGCTGATTCACTTAAATTAGCAGCAACATCCATATTATCATCAGTAGGGAGGCAAGCGAATGTGTTTGTTGTACGAAGTGAAGAAGAAATATTCTCCACGTCAGGTGAGGTTCCAGAGGAAGTGGCAGAAGTTTTGGTCCGAGAACGCCTTGTGCGACGCGAACGCCCTGGAGAAGACTCAGCAGAATTTGGGGGTTTCCCGGAAGTTTTGGGTCCAGAGCAGCCCACAGAAGTAGGAAGAGGTGGAAATGAGATGTCATCAATGAGAGCAGATTTGAACAGTTCAGAAGCAGATATTTGCATTTGCGAAACAGGCTGTGAAACGGGTACCAATTTGTTGCACGGTGGTGGTGCTTGAGTGCTGGGCAATGATGACGCAGAAGTTTCGAAAGAAATCGGCTGCTCGGAATTGATTGGCAATGGCGGTTCAGTGCTTGGCAATAACTGCGTAGTAGTTTTGAAAGATAGTGCCTGCTCGGAGTTGTATGGTAATGGCGGTTCTGTGTTTTGCAATGACTGCGTAGTAGTTCTGAAAGATAGCGGCTGCTCGGAGTTGTATGGTAATGGCGGAACTGAAACAGGTGAAGACAACGAAATATCTGGTCATAGAAGGAGCAATCAGCAGAGATGGTGACGTGGTTGACATAGGAGCAACAGTTTGTTCAGTAGTAAGGGAGGAAGAAGTAGATGATGGAGGTGTGTCAGGAACCTTCATTGAAGGGACAGCACCATGTGCAGGTGTGCGGTGAGGACACTCAAAAGCCAGGTGTCACTCAGCTCGACACCGGAAACACTGGACACCAGCAAATAAGTTGAAAACGTATGTTCGTGTGTCCGCTACTAGTTGCAGAGTTGTGGGGCGGTTAGAAATGATTTGGTCAGTGGGGAAATAACACGATATTTGGCGACGACCCTCTTGCACAAAGTTGAATGGAGCGTCCCTGGCAGCAGCTGGAAGAAATTTTGTCTCTCCCACTACTCGACCAAGATTGCCGAGTGCAGCAACAAGTAAGTTGTCAGGAATAGCAGTAGGCACTGGAGATAATGTCACTGTGACCGGGCGCTGTGCAGAAGCAACAGGTTGCAAGTGAAAAGAGCCAATATCAATGCCTGTAGCAAGGACCTTGTCGGTGGCATTTCGGTGAGCAAAATGAACGACAACACCCCTCCAATACGAATAACTGAAACAATGTTCTCCTTGGGAACAGCTTTAACTAAGGCCTCCAAATAGAGGGGAGGGTGTGTCACGAAGAGACGGAAAATACACACTTAATAACAAAGCTGCGGAAAGTTTTTTACCTGCTGGTGAGTCGTCAGAAATCCGAATCTTGAGAAATTTATCTTCTCTTGAAAATTCTGGTTGCATTGAAACAGTTGCATCAGAAGATTGGTATTGACGAGCAGTCGCAGCATTCGAGCGTGGAAGGATTGCAGCAAGGCCAGCAGAACGTGACCCGGCATTCGGGATATGCAAATTAGGACGTAGAACATTCGATGCAGAAACTTTAGGACGAAGCACATTAGAAGCAGAAACAAAACTTGAAGTAGACAAATCACACTTGAAGAGGTCATAGTTGTCTCAGAAGCGGTCGATGTAGCCAAAGAAAATCCGGCGGAGATAACATCAGCAGTAGGAGCTTGCATTTGTATTTGGGAAGCAGTCATCATGGCCGCTAAACCCAAAAACACAACACAGTGTGTTGCAACTGCGTCACACAGAAAAAACCCAAAATAACGTAACAGGAGGCACACACACTCACTTCAAGTGAGGCAAAACGATGAAAACACAACACAGTCAACACGAACCACTAAAGAAGACGAAAACTCCACAGGAAAAAATATTTTTCTACCGAAACAAAAGAAAGAAACGAATGCCTTGTCTGTCTTCACGATAACCGCAGAGGAACGTTCTGGTCTCGTGACCTGCTGCCATGGTGACGCAGAGAATTTGTTATGCATATGTTTTGTTGGTAAAGCTATCTCAGTTGTTTAAGGTGGACGTCAAGAAATTTTGCTTCCTATACTTCCAATGGAAAAACGTCTGTACACATTTTCTTCACAATTAATGCGTTCCCAAGGATGAAAATTTGAACATCGATTAAAATAGCTTCATTTTATAACTTGGAATACTTAATATTTTCTAAAACATAACCATAATTATGCAATCCAACATTTGTTTGTCTACTGACGTCATCAAAGTACAGGTCGCGCCATCTTTTTTCTGGACAATTAATGCGTTTCCAAGGATGAAAATGTGAACATCGTTTAAAATAGCTTCATTTTATAACTTGCAATACTTAATATTTTCTAAACCATAACCATATTTATGTAATCCAGCATTTTTTTGTCTACTGACGTCATCAAAGTACAGGTCGCGCCGTCTTTTTTCTGGTTTTAACACCGCCAAAGGAAAAGTTATTGATTTTTTTATATAATTATATTTATGTTTTAGAAAATATTAAGTATTCCAAGTTATAATATGAAGTTATTTTAATCGATGTTCAAATTTTTATCCTTGGGAACACACTAATTGTGAAGGAAATGTGTACAAAAGTTTTTCCATTGGAAGTATAGGAAGCAAAATTACTTGACGTCCACCTTAACGGTTTAGCATAACGGTTTACGGAAATGCTTTTTGGACCGCTTTTGTTTTTCTTGGTAAATTTAGTAAGTGCCATAAGTTCAAACGACAAAAGTCGGATATACTTAGAGATCGGGCTGCAGGGCCCGAGAGCTACTCTGGAAACGAGCGTAGG
Organism: Macrothele yani; assembly: GCA_039090855.1. Lineage (NCBI taxonomy): Eukaryota > Metazoa > Arthropoda > Arachnida > Araneae > Macrothelidae > Macrothele > Macrothele yani. Next base: position 81,802,004 of record CM077002.1, read on the forward strand.
GAGCCGAGAGGCACAGCCCCTAGTGTTGAAAGAAATACGTCTGCAGTAAAATAGCTTCTGTGAAAGCCAGCTGCTCCTTACTTGAGGAAATAGGTCAACTGATCTTCGAGATGCAGGTATCATATCGAATTTTGAACCAGCACAGAATTCTTTTAAATTTGAAATTCGGAGGGCCGCTCCGGTGGCGCAGTGGTCTAAGGCGCTGGCCTCTGATCATTCGTCCGAAAGGGGTCCGGGTTCGAATCCCGTTAGGCATGGATGTTGTGTCTGTCTTACGGCACTGGCTCTCTCTCTTCCCTGGAACCAGTGACCCTAAATTAGGGACGGGCGACTGCTTATAGCCCATTGAGTTGCTCACGGTGGTCGTTAAATATCCAATTAAAAAAAAGAAATTCTGAGGTTTCTGGCTAGCAGTCCGTTTGGGCACGGCTCCAGTTCCGGATGTTACGGCGCTGGCTCTCTACCTTCCTTAGAACCAGTGGCCCAGAGTTAGAGACGTACGATTTCTTATAGACGCTTACATTTGCTCGTTGTGGTTGTTAAACTTTCATACGACAAAAAAAAAAACCGCCCCCCCCATAGCCGAGTGGTCGGAAGTGTCGTTAAAACTCGAAGCAAACCAACGAAACAGACTTTTAAATCTTTGAAGATTCCCACTCTTGCATAATCCGTACCCTCAGTACTAATTCAATCTGCAAATTAATTACTCTAAGATTAGAAACAATCGTTAGAATGCTGTTGGCATGATTTCAGAAAACTGAGTATGATAATGAAGATAAACACGCTGCAATCACAGAATCAAAATGTAGCATCTGTCTAAAAGACAAATCTGTTGTTGCGAAGTGGAAGGTCAAACGTCATAGTGTTTAAAGTCAAACATATGATATGAAAATTTGTAACTTGCTCTTAGAGAAATTCGAGCTAAAAATTAAAATAATTGCTTTCAATTAAATCGTTATGAGCTGATGATAATCTGTCGCTTGGGGAATTAAAGCTGTTTGTCTCATTTAAAATGTCATTATCGTCCATACAAAAAGAAACAACTTTGTTTTAGAAACTTTCGGATCTATAAAAGAAGAGACTTGTCATTTGGTGCGTGTACTTTTATCTAAGTGTTATTCCAAAGAACATGCTTAGAAAATTCATGTAATCTGTTAAAGATGCTAACAAGATTGGAAGAAGAAAAGCTATCTTGTCTGGGCAAACTGAGAGCCATTGACGACAAATGCTATCCACGCCCACGATAGAATAACAAATGTCGTGTTATTACACCACGAAAGCGAATAACTTGAAAAAAACTGCTCTTTGGGCCCATTGCTGGATGAAATCCAATGAGGGAGGGAGAAAAACTAGACTATTCTTTACCATGTCTAGATGCAGGAAAAATTGTTTCAATTGTGATAGAACAATCTACATGATCGGAAGTCTGAGATCCTCAAATTAAAAACACCCTGGTTCAGCTGATGAGTCTTAAGGAAACAGATGTTATGTTTGTGATAAAGTTGACGATATAACATAGACAATATATAATTGGTGCATAATTTATGACTACAAAACTTGTGGTGTTGAGATAAAATAAAAATACCGACGTTTACCACAATCAAAGATTTATTACACATCGAACTATAGTTTTGCATAGCGTTCGGCTCCGCATCATCAAGACGACTGGAGCGTAAACACTCAAATTATTATGACATCATCAGAGTACTGACTGTCACGGTTTTCCGTGAGTTGTTTCCACGCGTTTGAAAGAAATGGAGTCGACATCATGTCGTTGACAAGCCGTGAAGAGTTCCGGTATAAGTAGAAAGCTTCTAATACATTAAGTTTGATGTATTAGAAGCTTTCCATGTATACCAGAACTCCAAATATATTAAGCTTGTAATCCATCAAGCTTAATGTATTAGAAGCTTTCCACTTATACGGTAACTCTTCACGGTTTGTCAACGACATGACGTCGACTCCATTTCTTTCAAGCACGTGGAAACAACTCACCAAAAACCGTGACCATCAGAACTTTGATGATGTCATAATGATTTCAATGTTTACGCTCCATTTGTCCTGTTGATGCCGAGCCAAACACTCTGCGAAACTATAGTCGATGTATAATAAACCTTTGATTGTGGCAAACGTTGGTATTTTTTTTAGTTTAACATAAACAATGTCACTAACAATGTGTTTTTAGCATAACTTCAAACAGTTACATATTAAGAACTCACTAGCAGTTGACACGTTACTTTTTTTAAGGACATTTACAAAGGGAATTACTATGACTGCTGACGCAAATTTTCGAAAGAGGAAAAAAGAAGTCTTGAACCTAAATATCTTGTTTCACACCAATGATTTTCTTCATTCACTATGAAATTTCACATTACGATTTTTTTAATAGTAGCTCTAAGTTTAATACTGATACTAAAATTCTTTATATCGTTTTACTTTAAATTACTCCTTTCACATATACTTTAAATTACTCCTTCCACATATACTTTAAATTACTCCTTTCACATATTGCAAGCAAATTGAAAAATTTTGGATATCATTTTTGAAGGAAGGTACAGAAAGAGCGTTTGAAACATTGCTTTTAGGAATGCCCTTCCGTAAAGAAAGCGCAAAGCGTCTGAACTCTGACTAAGATAAGTTTTCTGCATTTCATACACTTTGAACTAAATACACTGTTGGAAGACGTTTCCATAAATTAAGAAACGACATAACATTTGGAGTTTCTCTAAAAGAACTGTAGTGCAAGTGGATGGACTTATTTTTACCCGTCGATATCAAAAGAAATGAAGATTTATCGATTGATGGAGAAAAGCTGGAGATAACAGACACGTACGTTTATCTTGGACAGCAGATATCAAGTGAGGGTCACATTGATGAAGAAATTAATCGGCGTACAAAACTTGCCTGGAGAGCTTTTGGAAGAAACAACATAATTTTCAAGAGCAATATGCCATTATGTCTTAAAAGAAAAGTGTTTGATCAATGCATCCTTCCAGTGCTTACGTATGGTGCAGAGACGTGGACCTTAACTAAAATAGATATACAAAGACTGCAGACAACTCAAAGAAGCATGGAGAGGTGCATGCTTCGTGTAACCAGGAGAGATAAGAAGAGGAACTCGTGGATCCGAAAAATGACAAGATTGGAAGACATCATGATCAGAGTTAAATCCCTGAAATGGCAATGGGCTGGACATACTGCCAGAAGGACAGATCATCGATGGACAGCCGAAATTTTAGATTGTATTCCAAGGGACAGGAAAAGACCCAGAAGAAGACCACATGGGAGATGGGTGGATGAAATTCGAAAGTATGCAGATGTGACATGGAGGAGACTGGCACAAGACAGACCGTTGTGGAGGAAACTTGGGGAGGCCTTCGTCCAGCAGTGGATTGATAATGGTTGACAATGATGATGATCAAATGTGATAAGCAAATTAGTATAGAGTGCTTCTAAATATCAAATGAGCTTTAGGTTGAAAGCAGTCTTGTCATTTCGCTTCTAGATTGCAAGAATAACACGATGCTTTGAAAGTTGTCATTTTACTGTTACGGCGATATTGTGTAGACCTCATATAGGAGAATAATTAACCTAGAGAGCCACTGGATGGCTGGAAGCCTGCCAGTCTAAAGCCGTGGTAGCCAGGGGGCTAAATGTGAGTCATTCCGCAGTCCCACGGCTTTGAGCCACGTTTTAAAGAACAAATACGTCATTAAGAAGATTTAGAAAGGAAAACTTTGAGCAAAGATTTCAAGAGATAACCGTTATCTGCAGATAAGTGCTCGAAAAACAGAGACCGCCACAATTACGAAACAGCGTTTAGATATTTGACAAGAGAAAATGTGGTATCTTTTTCCAGTTTCTATGCAAGGAGATCAATGGGTACATCCCTTTCACCTCTAGTCATAAAAGAAGACATCTCAGTTGACGTTGCAGAATTATCAGCTCTACTAATGACCAAAGGAACTCGGTCCTATTTACGGATGAGTCCATATTTGCTCTCCAGAGTGACTCCAGATGATGAGTTATCTGGAGAGAACCAGGAATACATCGTCATCCTTCAAACTTATTAGAAAGGGACACTTATGGTGGTGGTAATGTCATGGTGTGGATATGCATATCTCTCGGCGGCCACAAAGATCTCTGCGTGTGTCAACTCGGCTTCATGAATGCTCAGATTTATAGGAATGATATCCTAAAATGCTTTGTTAGGCGTTATGGTGGAGCAATTGATGACAATTTTATCCTACAGGACGATTATGAACGTCGTTACCGAGGCAGAATTGTTGGCCAACATCTTGAGAAGAATATCATCAACCGTATGGAATGGCCAGCTCGTTCCCCCTAACTTAGACCCTATTGAGCATGCTTGGGGTACTAGGCAGAGATGTCTTGCAGCCTCTCAATCCCCTCCCCAAACCTACAAGGGCTTCGAAGCGCCTTGTAGGTTCGCAGGTTTCTAGGGCTGCTTCTGGATACTCTCATTTTGAGCATGAAAAGTCGCTCTGAAGCATGTATTGTATTGCTGTGGGAGGTGACGACACTTCACATTGACTCACTTTTTTTTTTTTTTTGATCGGAGGTTTAACGGCCACCGTGATCAACTCAATGGCCTATAAGCAGTCGCCCTTCCCTAATTTAGGGTCACTGGTTCCAGGGAAGGGAGAGAGCCAGTGCCGTAAGACAAACACAACTTCCATGCCTCACCGGGATTCGAACCCGGACCCCGTTCGGATGAATGATCAGAGGCCATCGCTTATACCACTGCGCCACCGGGGCGGCTGACTCACTTTAGCTATCTCGTTTTAAGCTTGCCTTGTGACCAGGTATGTTTACTTCGTATGTGTTCTTTAATTAGTACTCTTACTTCGTACATATTATATGAAGAGCTCATTAAATTATGCGTCATCCTCAGGTTTCAAACGGAAACTTCTAATAGTTTTCGAGATACTTGAAAATTATATTTTGTTCGTTAATTTGTGGAAACGTGTATATTTCGGTTCTGATGGAGACATTTTTTTCTTTGCGTTAATTACTGAGACCGAATTAACACATGCATCCTCCGAGATAATTCTTGATGACAATAACACATACGTCAGTGTTTTAGGGAAAGAGCAACGCAATAGAATACTTAGCGGATAAAATAAAGTTGGGACAAAGACGATAATACTGTGAAAAAATTTCCTGTCCACAGAAACCTCGTTGACAGCAGTCAAGTATTTTCATATACCGAATAGTTTATATGGAAGAGCAACCAGCCTTGAGGTAGCTGACAAATTCGCTATGCATAAAATTCCATGTTAAATACTGGGAACCGGCCATTGGTATTGGCATGAGTCAACGTGAGACCTAGCCGGTTTATTTAAGCAGTTGGTACAGACACCTAGATAAAAACTCTATCGTCATGGAACCCGAATGTGTTCCAGTAAGAGACTCACTACTTGTGTTGTGCTACGCTTTCAGCTCGTTTTTGAGAAACTTTGTTGGTTGTTAAGATGTTCTACTACACATGGACATACACTGCCTAGGTCCTTACAAAAATTACACAATGTTGGAGTTACCAGTGCTAAGGAAGCAATTAAACCAAAGACCGGATGTTGATTAAGTCCACCACAGAAACTATAGTGGACGTTAAAATTATTTCATTCAAAGCATAAATTGCTATGACATTTCATTGAACAAAAAGTCGTCGTACTTACACGTTTGTATAGCTTTTTCTTAAAATGCATAAAGTTCTATTTTTATCACTGCCTTCTTCTTTAACGTAAATTTTCTAAACTTACCGAGTTGCAAATTTATATACTTTACGCTTCGGTCTTATGCACTACCTATTCTTATTGCAAATCTTTCGTTTCTTCTTTAACAAATATCCTTATGAAACTGCTGATGTTCTACTGTAAGCTGCGTTCCATTCTGAACGTGTCATTAGTGAATTGGGATGCAAAACCTGGAGCTTGTTATTTGGAAGAGGGATTTTGCTTTCATGGTTAAAAAGTTGCAAACGGATCTGGCCACAAACGATATCGTATGGAATAGAAAGCACAGGAGAGTTGGCTGGTTATCTGGGTTGACTCGGGCCGTGAAGAAAAGCACTCAAAATATCTGCGAAGCTAACTGCTTTGCTTCTACAAAAATCTCTGTGGAGAGGGATTTTTCGATTACGGACATGCACTGAGATTACAGTCTTTTACGAACACGTGTCCTCGTCACATAAATGGCATCACCTCAACAGGTAAGATGTCACATGGGCATAATAAGTGGTATCAGTCAGGCATATTAGTCTGTTAAGCATAAATTAGCGTTCATTCGAGTGCCGGAATGGGCAAAACGATTGATCAGAGTGACTCCGAACGTGGCATGATATTTGGCACCAGGCAAGCTTTTTCAATTATCTCTCAAATCCTCCTGGCCCTTCCACGCACTTCAGTAGCAAGAGTTCACCGTGAGTGGTGCGATACACAAAAATCTTCCAGTAATCGGCTATGCTGAAACAGCTGATGTTTTAGAGGAGTTAACGGAGACCGGCGAGAATCGTGCAGACTATCAGACGGGCCATAACCGAGCAAATCAATTCATCATTCGTGTACCAAAAATCATCTCCGAAAGCGCTATTAATACATTCCGAACGTCGCAAATAGACTACAATAGCCGATTTTTCCTTTGATCCACCGGCTTTTTTCTTTCACAGGATTGCCGATTGCTGGAAGTTCTTTGCCTGTCGCACCATTCACGGTAATCCCTTGCTACAGCTCTGCGTGGGAAGTCCAAAGGGGCAACCGTTTCGAAGATACTGCAACTGGCACGCTTGGAACCAACTGCTATGCTGCGTTCAAAGAAAATGCACCGATTGCTATGCTTCATTCAAACAACATGCACCAACTGCTATGCTTCGTTCAAAGAAAATGCACCGATTGCTATGCTTCATACAAAGAAAACGCACCGATTGCTATTCTTCGTTCATTCCTGAAAATAATGTGCAGAAAGGTTGCCGGTAGACGTTTAAAGAAATTTCCGTTTTGAAAATGTTCTGTTCCTAATGATGGACACTTAAATATTTTGATAGATTTCCTGTTGCCACTAATTCCATTTTTTTTTCTCTTCAGAAACGTCAGTTTCGGGTTTTTCCCTTTTCATATAGAAATTTCCGAAGTTTCCAAAAATTTCGATTTTGACTTTTTCAGTCCCCATGCAGAAGTAACTTACGTTCCCACCTTTATTAAGCCTAAATGCACCAACAGCATTAAAAAGCTTTCTCTGACTTAAGAAGTGAAAGAATCCTTCTTCCCCTTGCCACACAGATGAGGAGAGCTGCTGACTGAGCTAGAAAGCCACACACCACTAGATCATGTTTAAGGTATAATATAAGAGGACTGGAATCGCGGGAAGGTAAAATGTTTTTCGTTATGAATGCGGGTTAATTGGACATTTTATTTTCTTTAGGAGCTCTTTATTTTCTGAATAGGATTATAATAATTTTATTTTTACAGAAAAATAATAAAAAGAGGGACTTATCACATATTAATATATTATCAAAAATAACATAAAAGGGGAAAATATAAGATATCAATTATCTTAACACAAATAATATAAGGACTATCACAAATTATATTTTTTTTCGTCATGATTTTTTAAAGCAACCGAATGTTTTGGAGCTCGAGATTTATTTAAATCGCAACGACTTTCAATTTTATCTAAGAAAAGGTGGAATGTGCTATTTTACAGTAGTATTTCAAAATACTCCTATATGATGCGATATGCTATCCACAATATTCGGTCTCGCTACAGAACCTCAAAGTTAGGTCCACCAACAAACAATTGAAATTTAAAAGTTAATCAAACCTCAAGTATTCCCGCTAATATTTCTTATTAGCTGAATTTTTCCGTCATATGGATATGAAAAAAGTGAGAACTGAATTTTTCCGTTAATATGCGAAAGAAATTACCGAAGGGTTACCTGAAAATTCAGGATTTTGTTGTTGTTCCTGTGGATTTAAGGACCACCGTGAGCAACTCGATGGGCTGTGTAAGCAGTCGTCCGTCCCTAATTTAGGGTCACTGAGGGAAAGAGTCAGTGCTGTAAGACAAACACAACATCCATGATTCACCGGGATTCGAACCCGGTCCTATCTCAGACGAATGGTCAGATTCCAGCGCTTAGACCACTGCTCCACCGGGCGGCCAGGATTTTCCGTCGTCTCCTCTTAAAAACGGTGGTTTTCCGTTATTAACAGGCGAAAGATGAGCATGAACATTTCTGTCAATTCTCGTATGGAAAATCCGTAAATTTCAGGGGTTTTCTCGTCATTTCACGGAAAATATTGATTCAGGAATGTGTTCCGTTAATTCACCAGAGAAATCACGGAAAATGGCTAGTTCCGTTTTTCGGAATTTGTTTATAGTACGAAACTTTTCATATGCGATTAACAATCACTTCACGTACCAGGAACGCGGGCAGTGAGTTGCCGACCCCTGACCTCACCTCTTTGGAGTGTCCTCAACAATAGCTGCTGATTTCCTGCATTTCGTGTGCTGACATGGACGCAAAAAGAGAAATATTCAATGCTTCGGCAAAATATGGTGTCAGAAACCTTTGCGTTATGTTCAGACAAATTGCGGAAGCCTAGCCTTCTTCTGGGGCTTCCGCGATTTGTTCTGGGTAAACAGAAGCCCAGAAGAAAGCTAGTTCAGTACTCTTGTAGTTCAACCGTGAGAGGTTGTTTTCCATCCTAGTCACTTCCTAAACTGCTTAGTTTCTTCCCTGTCCAATAAATGGCTTTAGTTTCAAGAGGGAAATTACACAAGGAAGTTCCATTTGTTATTCGGATATATGAAATAATTAGTTGTTTCATCTAATTTGTTCACGTATACAATTCGTTCACGTATTCATTTATTTCATCTAATTCGTTCACATATTCATTTATTTCATCAAATTCGTTCACACTACTGAAGCTTTCGCAAATGTTAATTTTTGAAAGGTGCCATGCCGGGCACCTTTTGATGCAAAATGAACAAAAACTAATTCCTCGTGATATCAGTCAACATAAAAGTAAATATTCTTATCTTGTTACGTACTTTCTGTTTTTAATAGCTTGATCTACAATTTGGTGTTACTCTGACCTCACAGATATGACATGTCAACAGAAAGCAGCTAAGCTTTACTGTTTTCATTTTATCATTAAAAGAATTCGCTTTTTGCGGGAAAAACGGTGTTTCCACTCATAAGAAAATGAAACGTTTTCCAATGGTTTCAAAATAAAAGCTCTTTAAATATTTGTTTTCAATTCAAGCTCTAAATCCACTACAAAAGTTTTCTTTTTAATAAAGAGGTCCAAATACTTTAGCTTTCGATTCTTGATCCAACGTAGCTTGCAGTTTTTAGTTACTGAATTAATTATTCATTTCATTTTCTTCTTTTTTTACCAGTAACAATAAATTATTGCATTCTCTGAAACTCAAAATTCTCACAACGAAATATCCATCTTCTTTGGGTTTTTTTTGTTTTTTTTTTAAAGGTTTAGTTGAACATTTTGATTGTGTGCGCTCTTGGGAAGTATGAGTTTATTACCAGTATAGTTCCTGTAACTACTTTTCCTTACTTTGATTCAGAATTCTTTCTCTGCAACTGAACAGGTTCCTTCCTGAAACACTGAATATATCACTCAAAGCCTCATTTGGCATTAAATGTTCCGATGTTTTCTACCATTTGAATGCCTTTTGGAAAAGCTCCGGTTAAGCCCTTAGAATACATCTTCAATCCTTTAACACAGACGACGGGCCATTCTAATTACGCATCATTAGTGATTAAATCTCGAATAAAAATTATGTTCCTTCATATTTGAAAATCTTGCATGATCTGTGGTCTTTTCAATCTGTTCTGTTGTTGCAATTGTGTTTCGTCAGATCTTGTAAACTTCTTTCTGAACATATACTGTCGCACTGACATTGACAAAATCATATTACCTGCAGTTTCCTTAGCAGGAAACTTTTTTCTTCACGATTTATTGATAAGAACTGTTCAATAAAGTAAAATCTAAATATAAGCTAAATTTCTCTTCACTGTTCGGTTTTATCACAGCTGAATATTTTGATTTTTGTGTATGATAAATAATAATTCTTCATTAATTTTTTTGCCTAATTAATGCTCTATTGAGTCTATCATACAATTTTCGAAAGATTCGTATATTGTATTGGGCGCATTTATCTCCCAGTTTGTACCATGGTAAAATATATTTTTTAGAATAAGCTCCACTCGCAAACCACACATCACTGGTTTAACACTTTCGTCATGAACTTACTGATTGACTTCTTCGTTTTGTTTTTTTTCACATAAAACAAAGCTGCCGACCAAATGAACACTTACTATGATAATAGAAAATTCATAAGAACTACAAATTAAATTTTTACGGTAAGTGTTTCAAATTGTTAATTTAAAGCATCGTCATTATTTTGGGCCTTTGATCTTTCTTTGCTTGTTGTACTATAATGGCAGAGATGTAGCAAGTTTGATTGCAGCTACAACGCTGTGTAAAATAGCGTTTGGTGGCGCCATAGTAAGTATCATCACGATGTTTAGGAGGATCATTGACTTGCCTCTTCCGAAAGAGTACTTTTCACAAAATTGCCGAATCTTTTGCTGAAAATGCCGTATCCATCCCATGCATCCTAAAATAACAGCTGATAACGTCACACAGTTCTGCGCTCAAAGGGTGCATTATGGCTAATTAAATTTAATGAAATGTTAAAGGTAGAAGTTGTTCGTTACAAGAGTAGTTATTATGCCCAAAACTCCCGAGTCCATTTCCTCCGTGAAGCATCGTTCTGCGTCGGAAACATTTTGCCCAATGACAGCAATGACAGGGAAACTGTGCTCTGTGTGGAGGAAGATGCGCTAAACTAATTTCTCCTCGGAGAACAAACGGCGGATAGTAACAGCGGAACTCGAGATTCGCAGTAATACTCAGGGCATAACAGTTCCCTCTAATGAGCCAATATGAAAAGTTCCTCTCCATAGATACTGCCTTTCGCGTTGGTATAGCTGCTGTTAATCGAAATGGAAGTTGCTGTTTCACTCCGAGACACAAATTTGTTCTTTATTTCATACAGTAGCTTTTCATGAAACAATACAAGCTGTTATGTTTACCTCACGCGTGCGTGATGAAAATATAGAAATTTAATAGTTCTGGCTTCATTGGTTATTCTAAATAAAGAAATTATTTTATTGCAAATCGTAGAAACTTATTTTTAAACGTTATTGAATCAAACTAACTTTTTGGGCAGGTTAATATCTTGCGCTGAAAACGATTGTCTACCTAATACAGAAGACCGGCCGTTGTCAGAGGCTGGTTGAGTGAGTACCGTGTGATTGATTGCGAATCAAATCGACTGCTATTCAGATAGACTCTGCTAGCAGAGCGAGGGGAGTGAATTGCTCCCCTCAAAAATCTTTTTTTAATTCGATCCCTGAATATACAATAGGGTTTCGAGGCAGTGGGTTTGGACTTAGTTAAAACTGCCCTTGTAAGGGCAAAGTCCAAACCTCGGTCAAAGCAAGGTGCGCAACTCTGACAAACGCGCGGGTACGTCGTCGCCGTGCTGGTCCCACTGATCTACGGATCAGTCCAAATCCCGCACTCAACCAGGGTCAGGTGCAGGTTACAGCGGAAAGAACCCCAGGGTACCGCTGAGCACCTGACTTTCGAACGTACTAAGTCTGACCGACCAGGGACACAGGTCCCAGGGCTTACACTCGGTTAGCAACCCGAGTAGAGAGATGGCAGAGGACGCGGGGGCTTCAACCCCCGGTCCAAGTGAGCCCGTTGAGGCAGACTGCGGCTTAGAAATTCCGTCGGAATTCGCAAGCGCAGTCAACTCCTTCTTTCAAGAGTTGGAGAGGATTCTAGAGAATCCATCAAACAAGGTTCTGGTTAACACCAGAACCAAGATAAGAAAGGTAGCGAACTCGCTACAAGCAGCTTGCACCAAGCAAGTGATAGAAATGAGTCTCATCCAAGGGAGACTACAGGAAAGAAGTGAGCACGCTAGCGCGGCTCCAAAAACATATGCCGAAGCGGCTCGAGCGAAGCCCGGCAAGGGGAACACAGCCCCTAAGCAAAAAACGGCTAAGAAGGAGGTAGCCAAGAAGGTGGCACCCAAGAGGGTCGAGAAGAGGCACGTGCTTCTCGTTTACCCCGCAACAGACAAGGGTTCTCCCTCGTCAGAAGACGTAAAGGCGGTTCTGCAAACTCAGATTTGCCCCGCCAAACTCCAGATTGGGGTTAAGGGAGTTAGAAAGGTCAATGGGGGAGGAGTAATGGTGGAATGCTCCTCCGCCAAAGAAATAGAGAAACTGGATTCGGAGCTAAAGAGCAATGCAGTGACGAAGGAGAACCTTCGGTCCAGATTGCCAGCTAAGAGGAATCCAAGGTTTATCGTCTACGGGATAGACGGAAACCTGTCAAGGGAAGAGGTCGAGCAATGTCTCGCGGAACAGAACCCAGAGTTGGAGGAGAGCAGCCTCCAGCTCAAGTTCTCGTTGAAGGTGAAGGGTGGGAAACGCCACTGGGTAGCAGAGGCGGACCCACTGACCTTCAAAAAAGTAATGAAGCGAGGCAAGCTCGGAGTGGGATGGACCGTCCACTCAGTAAGGGAATATCTGAGGGAGGTCCGTTGCTACAGGTGTAACGGGTTCGGGCACTTTAGGTCAAGGTGCACCGAAGAGCAGGATAGATGTGCCCGGTGTGGGGAAACCGGGCACAAGCGCCAAGAGTGCAGCAATAGCCCGGTCTGCACTAACTGCTTGGCAAACAACAAGAGATTCAGGCGTCGAGTGGATGTAGGCCACTCGAGCCTAGACAAGGAATGCCCAAGCCTTGTCAGAGAACTGGCTCTGCTAAAAGAACGCACTCATTATGGATAATAAACCAGAGAGAGGCGTTAAGGTGCTTCAAATCAATCTGCACCACGCACGGGCAGCAACAACACAGGCCCTGGTGACAGCCACTGAGCAAAAAGCTCATATTCTGCTATTGCAGGAACCATTCGAACAGGGGGGAAGAGTGGTGGGCTTCCCTAACTCCTACCGGATCTACCACCCTAGGGTGGCAAAGCCCAGGGTGGCCACGGTCGTGAAAGACCCGTCCCTAGCGGTTCTCGAGATAAAATGCTCCGAGAACGTGGTCGCCCTGGGCGTGGAATGTGGTGATGCAAAATTTTTAATGGTGAACGTATACAGTTCTCCAGCAGGCAATTTGAGAGAAACGCTGAATGAGCTAATGGCTCTATTAGGGGAATTCCCCAGTCATGAGATAATAATAGCAGGCGACTTCAACGCGAAGAGTCCTCTCTGGGGCAATCAGAACGAGGACGAACGCGGCCAGCTACTAGTGGACTTTGCCAACGCGGCAGACCTGAGTTTCTTGAACGATCCAGAGAGCACCCCGACCTTCCAAGGGGCGAGGGGCTCCTCTTGGATCGACGTGACTCTCGTCAGAGTCTCAAAGCGCAGCCTTGTCCAGGATTGGCAAGTACTGGACGACGAGAGCTGCAGTGACCACCTAGCGCTATCTTTCGTTTTGGGATCGGAAAAGCCCATCCGACCCAAGCGCAAAAGATTCTTAATGAAGAATCTAGACTGGTGGGCTTTTAAAGCCAAGTTAACTACCTTGTTGGGGGTAGGAGGGAAGAAGAGGCCGCAGAAGTGTCGGACCTCAACTCCCTCTTTGAAGAACTTACCAGTCAAATAACAACGCTATGCGAGAGTAGTAGGGGAAATAAAAGGGGAGCCAAGGACCCCCACCCCTGGTGGTCGGAGAAACTAAAAGCTCTAAGGGCGAGAGCTAGGCGGAGTAGGAAAGCTCTGCAAAGAGCAAAAGCTACTCCGCAAGACAGGGAGTGCACAGAAGTGCATAAAAAGGCTCGTTCAGCATACAGGAGAGAACTGAATCTCTCGAAAATCTCCTACTGGAGAAAACTGTGTGAGTTCCAAACTCCGGCTGACCCTTTCGGGATCCCCTATAAGATCTCGAGGGGATCCATAACCGAACCGCTAAAACTAGCAGCGGTAGAAAGGGCAGACGGTAGCCTATCAAAGACTCTTGATAGTACCGTAGAAAGTCTCTTGGATTACCACTTCCAAGGAGACGAGGGAGAAGGGGACGACTCCCCTCAACAAAAAGAAATAAGGGAAGAAAGTCGGATCCCGCCGGACACTGGTGAGGACCCCCCTTCACGAGAGACGAAGTGGAGAATGCCCTCTCCAGTCTAAATACGGGCAAAGCACCAGGCAAGGATGGGTTCGACCTCAGCATAGTCAGAGAAATCTACTATGCAAATCCCGGGTATTTTGTGGCGCTCCTAAACGAATGCCTCGGGAGGGGAATCTTCCCAGACTTGTGGAAAATAGCGGTGCTAGTTCTTTTCAACAAGACCGGAAAGAACAAAAATGACCCCGCAGCCTATAGGCCCATCTGCCTCCTCTCGGCGTGGAGCAAGGTGCTGGACAAGCTCATAACGAACAGAGCGCTTGGCTTTCTCATGGAGCAGGGAAAGCTAAACAGGAACCAATTTGGTTTCCTTCCGGGGCGTTGCGCAACGCAGGCAATTCGCAGCCTCCGAGAGAGGGCAGAGAGGAACAAAGCGGAGGGGCTCCATACCTGCTTCATCTCACTAGACGTGAGGGGGGCATTCAACAGTGTCTGGTGGCCAATGGTTTTAACCAGACTTAAAGAACTTGGCTGTCCAAGGAACCTGTTCAAACTGATCAGCAGCTACCTGTCTGATAGAAGAGTCGAGTTCGAAGCGGGGAATGGGCAATCCTCGCGTTCGTACCATAGAGGGTGTCCGCAAGGATCCAACTCCGGGCCGCTCTGGTGGAATATAGTTGCTGATTCAGCACTGAACCTAGACCTGGGGCCCGCAGTGGAGATTCAAGCCTATGCGGACGATTTCGTTCTCGTGGTCTCCGCCTCAGGGAGACACGTGATCGAAAGAGAAGCACATAGGGCCTTGGATGTGCTAGAAAATTGGAGCAGAGAAAGCAAACTGTGCTTCGCTCCTGAGAAGACCACTCTGCTAGCAATAGCGAAGAGTGGAGTAATGAAAACACCACCTAAGTGCAAATTCCAAGGGTGCACTATCAAGGCGGTGCGTGAAATGAAGTACTTGGGTGTGGTCCTGGATCAGAGTCTATCAGGGCTGCCACACCTGAGGCTCCTTAGAACAAGGTGCACGGTGATTCTCAATAGATTGAATGGCATGAGGTTAACGGGCAAAACCAAGAAGGCCATCTATCAGAGAGGAATTGAAAGAATTCTGACGTATGCAAGTGGAGCATGGTGGACTCCCACAGTCAGAATGAAGAAGGGGATAAACCAAATCCAAAGGTTGGCCCTACTAGGGATAACCGGTTGTTTTCGCACAACGTCAACCCTAGCACTCCAAGTGCTGGCGGGGTGCGAGCCGGCAGACCTAGTAGCGGAAAGGGAGGCAGCAATGCACTGCCTAAGGTCAGGCGAGGACGCCTACCTTCTCGGTGCGCCGCATCGAGCCTCCGACATGGAGATGGAAAGCGTAGACTGGCAGATCCACCCGGCCGAGGAAATTTGCCCACCGTGGGACAAGGAGAAACCCACGGGAGTTGGGCATGAGCTGTTCACGGACGGCTCAAAGTTGAAGGGACAAGTGGGGGCAGGCTTCTGTGCGTTCTCGGACGGGAACGAAGCCACTGCAGGAAGCGTGAAATCATCGCAGAACGCTTCTGTCTTTCAGGCAGAACTTCTGGCGATAGAGACGGCACTCACCTGGGCACTCCCCAGGCGTAGTGACGAAAGAATAAAACTCTACTCGGACAGTGAGGCAGCACTGCAGGCTCTGAGTAGATTCAGGGGAAGAAACCCCATCGTCCAGAGGATCAAAACCCTCTTGAGGGCAGAGGGAGATGGGGCAGTTAGTTTCCACTGGGTACGAAGCCATGTCGGAACCCTAGGAAACGAAAGGGCAGATCAGCTGGCGAAGGCAGCCACGCTGAAAGAGACGGTCGACGTGCAATGCAGAACGCCGCGAAGGTGTATTCGCGCAGCATTAGCACGTCGGACCATGACCGAATGGCAGGTCAGATGGGACACGGGAGAGACAGGGCGGAAGACACACAGAGTGTTTCCGAAGGTCTCGACCAAACGAGCACAGACAAATAAGTTCCTGAATCAAGTACTCAGTGGCCATGGCATCAGCCCTGAATACCTAGGCAGATTTGCCATCAGGAACTGCACTTGTCCCTGTGGAAAGAGAACGGCAAGCATAGAACACTGCGTACTTGAATGCAGTGGCTTCGCCGAATGGAGAAACACACTGATCCCAGGTGTGCAAAGAACGCGAAGATTGGATCTGCTCATCCAATCTTCCGTTAACAGGAGGGGGATAATAGCCTTGGTTGAAAGGCTAACCCTCCAGCAACATACCATCTTCCCCAATCAAACGGGGACCGAAACGCAGGAGGTGAACGTGCACACCGAAAGCGATTCGGAAGATGAATGAATGTAGAAGTCTGTGGGAAAGCAGACGAAGAGACCACCAATGTAAATATTCTGTAAATAAATTTTTTGCTATCTCTTGATGTTGTAAGTCCTAAGCATGAGGACAGTGTATACATGTGTGTAGATGTTTTGAAAAAGAAAATAAAGGGAAATTATTCCCCAAAAAAGAGTTCGAGGGCAAGGAATCTTCCAGTGAACGATAAAGTAAGAAACGACCTATCCCGCCAGACAGAGCGGGAACCCAGACAAGGTATACTAGGTCGCCTGCCAGCACGTCACCACGGGCTGGTCTCTAGGCCATTGGGGTGGCCAGGGTCCGAACCGGCGTCTCAAGGCAGGATAATTGTCGCAACATGTCAAAATAACATCCAAGGTGCTCAATAAGTCCCCGTGGAGCCAAGACAGATTGGCGGAACGGGACAATGAAATCAGTATATTACCTAATACAGAACAGATGACTCGAGCCCAGAGTCGTCACCACAGAACCTACCCTAGTCCTGTGGTAATGTAAATACTGTAAATATTTCAATGTGAGAGGGCCCATTGAGCAAAGGACTTGTTTCCTAAGCAAAGATGGGTTCCTCAGTGTAAATAACCATGTATGTAACCTGTTTGTTTGAATAAAGGGCAGATGCCCCAAACAGTTCGCGCCAGCAATTATTCTCCCAGTCAGGGGTAGAGAGAAAATTTTCTAGCCCCTGCCCAAATGGCACGCACACCCGGGTCATGAAGGAGAGGTGGGAAGTGCCGGCAACCGGGGGTAGCAGCGCACTGCAGGTCCACGGACCGATCCTGTCCGGATGGAGGAATGTCGGATCCAGGCAGGATTACTCGCAACGCCGTCACCAAAAATCTTTTGAGAGAGTTCTCCTAACCCTGTGGAGTCCGCATTTGGACGGTACAGGATAATGGTCATCAGCTAGTCGTTACCTAATACAGAGACCGGTCACTCTGATGCCGACCGGGTGAGAGTTCTCTGTGTGTGATTTGGTTGAGCTATACTGCACTGTCAAGCAGAACTGACGATTTCAACCGCGAGACGGGGTTTCATCCCGATCTCGCGATTTTTTCTTTAAAGAATAGGTGAACATTATGTTGCCTATCAATTACAGCAGTGATGGGACTTACTGAAAACGCCCTTGTGAGGGCGAAGTTCCGTTCAGCCCGCATAGAGCCTCTGGCATCAGTTTCGGGTACGTCGTCGCCGTTCCGGTCCCGCGGACGAAGGGACCCTTTGATCCCTTGTCAGTCCAAAGCCCGAGCGCCCGGTTTCTAAGGTTTGACTTGAGTGGGAGAACCTCAGGGTGCCTACTCAGTACTTAGAAGAAAATTGTGTTTTTCATCTCTCCCACAGAGATGTCAACTACCCAGAAGGGTAAAGTGAAACCTAAGGGGTCAACCCGGACGCAGAAGGTAGCGGCAGAAGCACTACCAAGCCCTGTCGGCAGTGCTAAAGGGCTTTTCCCTTCTTCCGAGAACAGCCGGAAGGTAGAGCCCAATGCCAGGGGAAACCGTCAAAGACGCTTCCCCCAGCGAAGGGCTCTAAAGCCGCTACACCCACAAAGGGAGCCTCGACTGAGCATATTCTCAGTCAGCTAGTGGTGTGAGCACGCCCTTGCCAGTTCCGCCCATGGCAAGGAAGGGTAAAACACCACCCCAGCTCAAACCCTCTAGGGCTCCTGAGGGGTCGTCCGCTGGCCCACCAGAGACACCTTTGGTGGGATACAAGCATCCCAGGACACCCCCGGTGCTTACACCTGAGGCTTTCATGAGCTGCATTTTCAGCCTCATTGGGGAAGTTGAGTCCGTTCTCATGGACTCGCGGGTCACTTCCTTAGGGAGAGAAAAGGTGAAAGCGGCCCTGAATAGTATTAACAAGGCTTGTTACGAGCAAGCCGATCGGGTGGCCTATATTGAAGGCAGGCTGTCCGTTCGGCAGGAGTCGAGCTGCAAAGCCGACGCCAAAGTGGTTTCCTACGCCGAAGTGGCTAGGAAAGGGGCTAGCACGGCGAAAGGGTCTTCGCCCGCCCCGATAGAGAATAAAAAGAAGAATAAGGAAAAGTCGGGAGACAGGAGACACGTGCTTTTGGTCTACCCGACAGTCGAGAGTGCGTCCTCAGAGGACACGAAGAAGACCCTGAAAACTGCAGTCAACCCAACTAAACTGCAGATAGGGGTCAAGAGCATTCGGTGCATTAGGAAAGGGGGGGGTCGCGGTGGAGTGTTCCCGTCCCGGGGAGCTCGACCGCCTTGCCCAGGAGTTGAGGAGCAATGCGCTGACCAAGGATTGCACACTCCCCACGGCCCCACGAAAGAGACACCCCCGGTTGATAGTTTATGGGGTCGACGGGGATCTCTCAGGGAAGGAGTTCGAGCAGGCGGTTTGCGGGCAGAACCCAGAGCTCGAGAACGGGTTTAAAGCCCATTTCCCCATCAAGGGCAAGGGAGGTAGGGTCCACTGGGTGGCAGACGTGGAGCCCAAGGCCTTCAAGCACTTGGTGAGGCGGAAGACACTGAACTTGGGTTGGTCAGTGCTCCGCCTAAAGGAATTTTTGAGGGAGGTCAGGTGCTTTCGGTGTAATTGCTTCGGTCATTTCCGAGGCAACTGCCCCGAGTCAGAAGTAAGGTGCGACAATTGCGGTGAAGTTGGGCACCAGCACCACCAGTGTGCAGCCGCACCGAAGCGCAGCAGTTGCACTGCTGCGAATGCCAAGTTCCGCCTGAAACTGGATGTCTCTCACTCCAGCTTCAGTAAGACATGCCCTAGTCTTATTAGGGAACTTGAGCAAAGGAAGAGCCGGGTCAACTATGATTGACAGATGGTTGTACCCTCGGAGGTACGTTGCTATCGATATTGAGCTTTTGGGTCTATTGACCAAGATATTTTTGATGACCCTGGCCCGGGGTCATCACCACAGCACTGGCCCTAGCGCTGTGGACCATGTTCATTTTGTGATGTGTTTTTATTATTTCTCAGTGTTTGAATGTTTGTGAGAGGGGTGCATGGGACCCTCATAGTGAAATGTGCATGTTTGTAATCCGCTTTGATACCAAATAAAGGACGTTTGTCCAAAAACTCGCGTTGGCGTGCGATCTCCCGGCCACAAGATGGGATATTTTTGAAAAAGTTGCTTGCCCCAACTGCCCATAGCACGTCGCACACGCGGGTTGTAATAGAAGGGTGTAAGGTACCGGTCCCGTGGGGGAGGCAGATCCCCACAGGTCTCTAGACCGAATCTGTCAGAGTGGAAGACTGTGGTTTCCGGTGACTGACAGGCTAGCTGTCGGAACGCCGTCAGGGATCCTATTAATCCCAAACTATTCGAGAGAGGTCCGCATTTCCCTGCGAGGTCTACACTAAGACGGTGCAGGTAAAGTCATCAGCCTAGGTTACCTAATACAGAATAACTACAGCATGACACCATAATTAAATGTATAATGAAAAAAGTATGCTGGGAGTGACCACGGACGCCAATCTCGTGAGCAGGTGGTCAGAGGCGTAGGTTTCTGGCTAGTCCTACAAGCCAGGTGTGAGCGCGCTCTCTCTCTCTCTCTCTCTCTCTCTCTCTCTCTCTCTCTCTCTCTCTCTCTTGGGACCAGCGGTCCCAAATTAGTAACGGGCGATATTTTATAGGGGCCAAAGTGTTGCTCATGAAGGTGTTAACCCCAGAAAAACAAAAAAGAAAAGAAATAAAATGTGACCACGGATACAGAGATAATATTAAGCACGGTATTTTTTTCTGAGTTCCAAAGCAACATTCAAAAGCATTTTACATGTGAGATGCTAATTCGGAATGGCCTTACAAAGAAGATTCTTTACCAAAAATTTCAATGTGCAGGGCCAGGAGCGTATATCGTAAGAGCTCCAGATTACGGGGAGTGTCATGTCCATAGGGCCGGGCCATCATCCCTCTTCACCTACCACTTTATAAACATCACCGAACATACCCTCCGAAGTTCAGCAAAGTTTGTTAACACCTTAATTTTTTATTAAAATACGAATTCGAAATGCTCTTAATACGTATCTATGAGTGTTTTATCAGTACGCACTGGTTTTGAAAGCTTTTTTGAGAAGTGTTTCTAGAAATGCAGAGCGGTGTTCAAAAGCTATTTCATGCTTCTCTTCTTTACATTGATTTGGAATGTTTTTGCTTTTCATGTTCGTTGCCGCTTAATCAACAAGAAAAGTGGTATGCTTGTTTATTGCCTCCAAGAGACCGGGGTCGACTCGCAAGCAATAAAAATCGATAGTGTGCCTGTTTGCCCATATCTTCTTTCTTTTGTTACTACTCGGATTCACATCCACAAAAATCGAGAAATCTCAAACTATTTATTTCAGACCTTAGTGCCAATCCTAGCAAAATTGTTAGAAAACTAAAAATGCCATCACGTCATTTTAAAAACTGCGGCTGCTAACCTGCAGTTTAAACCTAGATGAAATTATAAAACTAACAGGAAATGTTAACGTAAATTTTTGATTGCGGAATTAATCAAGTCGATTAGTTCAACTGTTATCTATTGTAAGAGAGCTAACGGTTTACTATTGCAAAGTTATCGAATTTTTCATTGTTTGCATTTTTATCATATATATATATATATATATCATCATCATCATCATCATCATTGTCAACCATTATCAATTAACTGCTGGACGTAGGTCTCCCCAAGTTTCCTCCACAACGGTCTGTCTTGTGCCAGTCTCTTCCATGTCACTCCCGCATACTTTCGAATTTCATCCACCCATCTTCCATGTGGTCTTCTGGGTCTTTTCCTGTCCCTTGGAATCTAATCTAAAATTTCGGCTGTCCATCGATGGCCTGTCCTTCTGGCAGTATGTCCAGCCCATTGCTCGTTCGTGACAGACGTAGTGTTGGTGGCTCCAATATTTTATGCATTTTGGTGTGGAATACCTCGTCCCTCACTCACCTGTTGCGTGGCCCGGCTGTCTAAAGGTACTGTGCACGTTTTGAGCTACTTTTCTAGCGTTCTCATCCTCATATTAGTTCATATTCATCCGTTTTCTTATCGTTTGCTCGTTTGTTTACGTTTGGAAGCTGCCAACATGGCGGCTTCCAGTATTTCCTTATCATCTACGGGCGTTGCGGATGCACGTCACGTCACACTTCCAACGTCCATGGAAGTTAACATACTCTCGTCCTCAGATGTGTCTGCTCAGATGCCTTCCCAGCTTTCTAGTACTCCTGCACCGGTGCCTTCACTGGACTTGGCTGCGCTTTCTTCTTCAGCTTCTGCATCTGCCTCGGTGCCCTCCCTGGGTACTACTGATTCTACTGCCTTGCCTTCGGCCTGTGCTTCTCTTCCCTCACAGCCTTCGGCCTGTGCTTCTCTTCCCTCACAGCCTTCTGTGCCTGCCGGATCCGAACAGACTTCTCTTCCGAGGATGTCATTTGCCTCTACAGTGCAACGAGGCGCTACTTCTACGTCCGATTCCTCTCAACTGGGTGGTCTTTTTCAAGCAACACCAATTATTCAGGTATCCAACCACAAGGTGAAGGTAACGATAGATGACAATTCGCAGATTGGCCGTGAGTTCCATAACCTCTTGGATAGAGGTGTGCTCTTTCATGCTTTACCAAATACTCCATTGCCACGTTACGTGGAAGCCCTCTCTGGAAATTTTTTTTTGATTGGATGTTTAACGACCACCGTGAGCAACTCAATGGGCTATAAGCAGTCGCCCGTCCCTAATTTAGGGTCACTGGTTCCAGGGAAGGGAGAGAGCCAGTGCCGTAAGACAAACACAACATCCATGCCTCACCGGGTATCGACCCCGGACCCCTTGCAAACGGATGATCAGAGGCCATCGCTTAGACCACTGCGCCACCGGGGCGGCTCTCTGGTACATAAGTCGTCTGCGTCCATTGCAGGCATTTCCCGTACTCCTCGGGGTATTTCGGTACAGTTCAATCACAAGGAGGATGCTGACTTTTTCTTGCAAACAGACTTTCGATTGGGATAAACCATCTCATCCCGTCGCCTCTTTCCAAGCGACCGGTGAACATCACATTCTATCCTGTTCCACAGGAAGTGCCTGATACTGCACTTCCTCCCTTTGTCAGTCATGTTTATAAAATTGTTGGCAAGGTCCGTCGCCTCTCTGACGCTCCCCGCGGAACTCGATTTGCACATGCTATCGGACCTCGCCGTCAGTTATTGGTCGCCTTTCCCACCGAGAAAGCCTTGGCGGATTGCCCTACAGAAGCTACTGTTGAAATTGGCGCACGAACGTACAGTTTCAAGATTTTCACTGCTCACTATTGTACACACTGTTTAACACAGAATCACACCACTGCCTCCTGTGACCGCGTTCGACGTGGACGTTCATCAAGTTCGCATCCCACTGCTGACCACATTGGTCTTTCTACTATCCTCACTACCGGTAGTTTGCTTGACGCGAATTCTCCGTTTTTCCGTCAGACGAACATTTCCGTCACGGACAATGCTGCCTTTCCTCCTCTCCCGACCTGTACGATTGTGCATCCACCTTCAAGAGTGGAGAGTTGTCTTCGACTACAGATGTGTCTACAGCGGAGTGTTCCGATCCAGGTGTGTTGAGTGGTGGTTTGGCAGATCGGCCGTCTGGCTCTTCTCCTAGCCTCTCGGATATCGGATCTCCAATTACAACCTTGTCTACCATACCCTTGTTGCAACATCTTCCTGAAGCCTCGGCTGTTGTACCAGTCTCCACTAAGGCAGCTCAGCTACGTACTGCTTCTTCGACGACGGTCGTTTCCTCGTCTCTTGACTTGGGAGGTGAGCCTGATCCACTAATGGATACATCCGCCTCAGCTTCTTCTTCGAAACGGATTGGAACTTCCAAAGGCGCTGCGAAACAGAAAAAGTTAAAACAACTTTCTGTGCCACATTCTGAGGATTCATCTAGTGTTCCCGAGGTTTCCGGTTCCGGTGTTTCACCACCTGATGATTCTTCAAGCAGTATGCTTCTCCGCTCAGGTCCTGTCAATCCTCTCTCTGATGCTGAGGTTCTACAGGCCGTTGATACGTTTCCTCCAGTTCCTGGACCACTGTCCAGACAGCAACTTTTACGTCTTTTTCAACCTGCACGTACGATTCTTGGTTCTGAAGAATTCCTTCACTCACCTGATCTGGACCTGTATGCAGCGGTAACGCAATTCGAAGCTTACGTGTCACTTTTTAAATCTCTGTGTGCCACCGATCCTCGGTATCAGCCTTTTTTGAGACGTTACACGCGCCGTCTCGCCTCCTTGAAAGAGCTCGTTGAGAAGCATATATGTGATACCTTCTATCCTTTTACCGATGACCTTAGCTCTCTTCCTCACACCGATTACTTTTTGTTCTCTCAATGCTAGGGGATTTGCAAACCCGTCCGCAGATACCCTGGTTTTGCAGACTTAGTACATGTTGATTCTAATGTTTTCATTGTGTGTTTGGCTGTGTTTCACAAGTAATGTATTTTAAATTTGCGATAATTGCGTGTTTTTGCTGTGTTTTTACAACTAATCGGTCTTGTTACTTGTGTGATCTCCTCATTATCTCATCATTATCTTATATGTTGTTTCCTGAATTTGTGCCTGTCTTTTAAATTACCTATAATTGTAAGTGTTTGCTGTGTTAGTGCTTTCCTCTATCGCGGATTATTATAGTGGTACGTTTGTTACCTTTGTTATTTTTATAAAGTTGCAGAGGTACTCAATGTTGTTTTGCGGTCTAACCACATTTCAGTTCCGTTCGGTTGATTTATCATAGCATAGTACATTTCATGTATTTGTGCACATGTGTTATAGTGTTTGACATGTCGTTAGGCCAATCATTGTTCGTGTGCATATTAATTTCCTTTCTGTGTAACGTTGTGCTGCATCGTGGATATACTGACTTTCCGCACTGTTGTTTTCTGTACTGCAGCTTTTAATGAATCTTATATGTCTATATTTCGTTATAGCAATAAACTGGGTACCACTATGGTACTCACAGTTACCAATACCAATACCATTGCCATTTCAGGGATTTACCTCGGATCATGATGTCTTCCACTCTTGTCATTTTGCGGATCCACGAGTTCCTCTTCTTATCTCTCCTGCTTACACCAAGCATGCACCTCTCCATGCTGCTTTGAGTTGTCTGCAGTCTTTGTATGTCTCTTTTAGTTCAGGTCCACGTTTCTGCATCATACGTAAGCACTGGAAGGATGCATTGATCAAACACTTTTCTTTTAAGAAATAATGGCATATTGCTCTTGAAAATTATGCTGTTTCTTCGAAAAGCTCTCCAGCCAAGTTTTGTACGCCGATTAATTTCTTCATTAATGTGACCCTCACTTGATATCTGCTGTCCAAGATAAACGTACGTGTCTGTTATCTCCAGCTTTTCTCCATCAATCGACAAATCTTCATTTCTTGTAAAAGCATTGAACATCACTTTTGTCTTCTGAAAGTTCATTTTTAATCCCACTTCTTAACTCTTGTCAGCAAGTTCCTACATCATACTCTGTAGCTCTGATGGGGTAGTTGCAAAAATGACTATGTCATCAGCAAAACGAAGGTGTGTTAGATAATCTCCATTAACCTTTATGTCTTTATTTTCCCAGTTCAGTTATTGAAAGACATTTTCCAATGTGGCGTTAAAGAGCTTCGGAGATATGGTGTCACCTTGTCTCACTCCCTTTCCAATTTTTATGTGTGTTGTATTTTCAAATTTTCATAGATGTTATTAATAATATTAATGTATGCATCTTCAATGCCGCAGGATTTCCGAGCCATTGTAACTGCTGATGGTTTCATTGAATCAAAGGCTTTTTCATTATCGATAAAAGCCATGCACAATGGAAGTACATATTCCCTCGCTCTTTCAATTAGTTCTCCCAGTACGTGGATATGATCTATTGTGCTGTAGCCGCACCTGAATCCAGCTTGTTCTCTCGGTTGAGCCATGTCCAGTTTGACCTTCAAACGGTGTGAAAGAACTTTAGTGAAGATTTTATAAATCACTAATAGGAGGCTGATAGGTCTGTAGTTCCTGAGATCCTCAATGTCACCTCTCTTATGTAGCAGGATCATTATAGCGTTGTTCCAATCCTCAGGAATCTTCCCTTCATTAAGGCATCGAGTGAAAATTTGGGCAAGTACTGTTTCGATTTCTCCACTTGCTTCTTGTATAATGTCTACAGTAATTCCATCTTCTCGTGGAGCTTTTCCCCGCTTCATGTTCTTGATTGCATGTGCAACTTCTACTGGGAGGGCTGGAAAAACTCTGGTACCTTCCATGATGTTTGGGGTACATGCATCATCCCTTTCATATAACTTGGAGTAGAAATCTTTTACTCTTGTCAAACGTTCACCTCTATTTCTTGTTACAGAACCATCTTCTTTTCCCAGCGCCATAATCTGTTTTCTTCCCTTACTGAGATGTCCCTTTGCTATCTTTAGGTTTTGGTTGTTTTCAATTGCTTTAATTACTAGTTCACAGTTGAATTTCCTTACGTCTTCAGTGATACTTTTTCGTACTGTCTTGCATAGCTCTATGTATTCCATTTTGGAAGTCACATCTTCTTTAGTTGTCCCCATGTCTCTTCTTTTTTGCATCAACATTTTGGTTTTTCCTGATAATTTGTTCACATGCAACTTGTTCTTAGACCCAGCTAATTTTGTTGCTGTTTCCATAAGAGCTTTGGTTACTTTTCTGTTAACTTCAGAAATATCCACTTCTTCTGATGTTAGGCATTCTAAAGCAGAGAATGTGTTCTTCAGTTCCAACTTGAAGGTATTATGGTGTTTATTAAAGTTGGTTATGTCAATACATTTTGTTTGTCTTATGAGCTTGCTACGTTCGAGTTTAGTGTTGAGATACATCTTACATCTCACCAATTTATGGTCACTACCTGTGTTGAACTTGTTTAGCACACTGCAGTCCTCTATGACGAATTTTTTGTTACACATAATAAAATTAATTTCACTTGTCGTCCCATTTAAATGTCTCCATGTCCATTTCCTGTGCGGCTTTTTCTTGAAAAAGGAGTTCAAGATGAAAAACCCTTCTGCCTTACATCCCATATATATATATATATATATATATATAAATGGGATGTAAGGTCAGGTGATGCGTAACATCACAGCCTCTCCTTGACAAATGTCAACCCCGCCTTCTCGTGGTGCATCCTGTTCCCACTAAAGGGGCTCTGACGCCCGCCAATAGCGGTATAACTATACCATCGGGATCAAAGGAAATGCTATCCCACACTCACCAACCCGCTTGGCCAGCGTGGTGAGTTATGGCCAAACACCTCCAAAATGACTCTACAACTTAAATCTTGGCCCTCAGTCTCCGGCAGCTGGAATGTACCTGGCCAAGGCAGCGGCCAGTGCGACATGAAGGCAGAGGGTGCTAAGAATCCCCGGAGGACCGGACTAGGCTGCCATCTGATGCTGACCTTGGCTACGTATAATGGACGCTCCCTAACTTCCGATTCAAGGCTTCTTGAATTGGAAGAAGAAAGACAAAGGATCAAGTGGGACATCGTCGGGCTAAGTGAGGTAAGGAGAAAAGGAGAAGATCTCATTGAACTGAAAAGTGGACATCTCTTCTACTATCGTGGGACAGATACTGGCAGAACTAGTGGTGTTGGATTTATAATAAACAAGAAACTGAAGGATAAAGTGGTAGAAGTTGAAAGTTCCTCTGACAGAGCTGCACGACTCGTTATCCAGCTCTCTAGAAGATACCAGTCTCAGATTATTCAAACTTATGCACCCACCACAAGTCATCCTGAAGAAGAAATTGAAGAATTTTATGAGGAAATTCGTCATCTAAATAATAAAGGTAAGCAGCATTTGAAGATAATTATGGGAGATTTCAATGCAAAAATAGGGCAACGGCAACAGAATGAAACTTCAGCAGGTAAATTCGGTCACGGCAACAGAAACCAGCGTGGAAATACTCTCGTTGAGTTTGCAGAGGCAGAAGGATTTTTCATCTTGAACTCCTTTTTCAAGAAGAAGCCACACAGGACATGGACATGGAGACATCCAATTGGGACGACAAGTGAAACTGATTTTATTATGTGTAAAAAAATTCGTCATCCAAGACTGCAGTGTGCTGAACAAGTTCAACACAGGTAGTGACCATAGATTGGTGAGATGTAAGATGCACCTCAACACTAAACTCGAACGTGGCAAGCTCATAAGACAAACAAAATGTATCGACATAACCAACCTTAAAAAACGCCATAATACCTTCAATTTGGAAATGAAGAACAGATTCTCTGCGTTAGAAGGCCTAACATCGGAAGAAGTGGATATTTCGGAAGTTACCAGAAAAGTAACCAAAGCTCTTATGGAAACAGCAACGAAATTAGGTGGGTCTAAGAACAAGTTGCATGTGAACAAATTATCAGGAAAAACGAAAATGTTGATGCAAAAAGAAGAGAGATGAGGACAACT
The DNA here is from genome assembly GCA_039090855.1 of Macrothele yani. Taxonomy (NCBI): domain Eukaryota; kingdom Metazoa; phylum Arthropoda; class Arachnida; order Araneae; family Macrothelidae; genus Macrothele; species Macrothele yani. Next base: position 81,829,968 of record CM077002.1, read on the forward strand.
AAAGAAGATGTGACTTCCAAAGTGGAATATATAGAGCTATGCAAAACAGTACGAAAAAGTATCACTGAAGATGTAAGGAAATTCAACTGTGAGCTAGTGAGGAAAGCAATTGAAAACAACCAAAGCCTAAAGATAGCAAAGGGACATCTCAGGAAGGGAAGAAAACAGATTATGGCACTGAGAAAAGAAGATGGTTCTGTAACAAGTAATAGAGGCGCAATTTTGACAAGGGTGAAAGATTTCTACTCCAAATTATGTGAAAGGGATGATACACGTACTCCAGACATCATGAAAGGTACTAGTACCTGAGTTCTTCCAGTCCTCCCAGCAGAAGTTGCACATGTAATCAACAAGATGAAGCGGGGGAAAGCTCCAGGAGAAGATGGAATTACTGTAGACATCATACAAGAAGCAAGTGGAGAAATCGAAACAGTACTCGCCCAAATTTTCACTCGATGCCTTAATGAAGGGAAGATTCCTGAGGATTGGAACAATGCTACAATAATCCTGCTACATAAAAAAGGTGACATTGAGGATCTCAGGAACTACAGACCTATCAGCCTCCTCTCAGTGGTTTATAAAATCTTCACTAAAGTTCTTTCACACCGCTTGAAGGTAACACTGGACATATCTCAACCAAGAGAACAAGCTGGATTCAGGAGTGGCTACAGCACAATAGATCATATCCACGTACTGAGAGAACCAATTGAAAGAGCGAGGGAATATGAACTTCCATTGTGCATGGCTTTTATCGATTATGAAAAAGCCTTTGATTCGGTGAAACCATCAGCAGTTACAATGGCTCTGAAATCCTGCGGTATTATCGATTATGAAAAAGCCTTTGATTCGGTGAAACCATCAGCAGTTACAATGGCTCTGAAATCATGCGGTATGAATACATTAATATTATTAATAACATCTATGAAAATGCAAGTGCAAAGATTCGACTGTTTGAAAATACAACACACATAAAAATTGGAAAGGGAGTGAGACAAGGTGACACCATATCTCCGAAGCTCTTTAATGCCACATGGGAAAATGTCTTTCAATCACTGAACTTGGAAAACAAAGGAATAAAGATTAATGGAGATTATCTAACCCACCTTCGTTTTGCTGATGACGTAGTCATTTTTGCAACTAACCCATCAGAGCTGCAGAGTATGATCCAGGAACTTGCTAACAAGAGTAAAGAAGTGGGATTAAAAATGAACTTTCAGAAGACAAAAGTGATGTTCAATGCTTTTACAAGAAATGAAGATTTATCAATTGACGGAGAAAAACTGGAGATAACAGACACGTACGTTTATCTTGGACAGCAGATATCAAGTGAGGGTCACATTAATGAAGAAATTATTCGGCGTACAAAACTTGCCTGGAGAGCTTTTGGAAGAAACAGCATAATTTTCAAGAGCAATATGCCATTATGTCTTAAAAGAAAAGTGTTTGATCAATGCATCCTTCCAGTGCTTACGTATGGTGCAGAGACGTGGACCTTAACTAAACGAGACATACAAAGGCTGCAGATAACTCAAACAACATGGAGAGGTGCATGGTAGGTGTAACCAGGAGAGATAAGAAGAGGAACTCGTGGATCAGAAAAATGACGAGAGTGGAAGACATCATGATCATAAGGTAAATCCCTGAAATGGCAATGGGCTGGACATACTGCCAGAAGGACAGACCATCGATGGACAGCCGAAATTTTAGATTGGATTCCAAGGGACAGAAAACGACCCAGAAGAAGACCACATGGGAGATGGGTGGATGCAATTCGAAAATGTGCGGGAGTGACATTAAGGAGACTGGCTCAAGACAGACCGTTGTGGAGGAAACTTGGGGCGACCTTCGTCCAGCAGTGGATTGATAATGGTTGACAATGATGATGATGATGATGATATATATATATATATATATATATATATGGGATGCAAGGTCAGGTGATGCGTAACATCACAGCCTCTCCTTGACAAATGTCAACCCCGCCTTCTCGTGGTGCATCCTGTTCCCACTAAAGGGGCTCTGACGACCGCCCATAGCGGTATAACTATACCATCGGGATCAGAGGAAATTCTATCCCACACTCACCAACCCGCTTGGCCAGCGTGGTGAGTTATGGCCAAACCCCTCCAAAATGATTCCACAACTTAAATCTTGGCCCTCAGTCTTCGGCAGCTGGAATGTACCTGGCCAAGGCAGCGGCCAGTGCGACATGAAGGCAGATTGTGCTAAGAATCCCCGGAGGACCGGACTAGGCTGCCATCTGATGCTGACCTTGGCTACTTACAATGGACGCTCCCTATGTTCTGATTCAAGGCTTCTTGAATTGGAAGAGGAACTACAAAGGATCAAGTGGGACATCGTGGGGCTAAGCGAGGTAAGGAGAAAAGGAGAAGATCTCATCGAACTGAAAAGTGGACATCTCTTCTACTATCGTGGGACAGATACTGGCAGAACTAGTGGTGTTGGATTTATAATAAACAAGAAACTGAAGGACAAAGTTGTAGAAGTTGAAAGTTCCTCTGACAGAGCTGCACGACTTGTTATCCAACTCTCTAAAAGATACCAGGCTCAGATTATTCAAACTTATGCACCCACCACAAGTCATCCTGAAGAAGAAATTGAAGAATTTTATGAGGAAATTCGTCATCTAAATAATAAAGGTAAGCAGCATTTGAAGATAATTATGGGAGATTTCAATGCAAAAATAGGGCAACGGCAACAGAATGAAACTTCAGCAGGTAAATTCGGTCACGGCAACAGAAACCAGCGTGGAAATACTCTCGTTGAGTTTGCAGAGGCAGAAGGATTTTTCATCTTGAACTCCTTTTTCAAGAAGAAGCCACACAGGACATGGACATGGAGACATCCAATTGGGACGACAAGTGAAACTGATTTTATTATGTGTAAAAAAATTCGTCATCCAAGACTGCAGTGTGCTGAACAAGTTCAACACAGGTAGTGACCATAGATTGGTGAGATGTAAGATGCACCTCAACACTAAACTCGAACGTGGCAAGCTCATAAGACAAACAAAATGTATCGACATAACCAACCTTAAAAAACGCCATAATACCTTCAATTTGGAAATGAAGAACAGATTCTCTGCGTTAGAAGGCCTAACATCGGAAGAAGTGGATATTTCGGAAGTTACCAGAAAAGTAACCAAAGCTCTTATGGAAACAGCAACGAAATTAGGTGGGTCTAAGAACAAGTTGCATGTGAACAAATTATCAGGAAAAACGAAAATGTTGATGCAAAAAAGAAGAGAGATGAGGACAACTAAAGAAGATGTGACTTCCAAAGTGGAATATATAGAGCTATGCAAAACAGTACGAAAAAGTATCACTGAAGATGTAAGGAAATTCAACTGTGAGCTAGTGAGGAAAGCAATTGAAAACAACCAAAGCCTAAAGATAGCAAAGGGACATCTCAGGAAGGGAAGAAAACAGATTATGGCACTGAGAAAAGAAGATGGTTCTGTAACAAGTAATAGAGGCGCAATTTTGACAAGTGTGAAAGATTTCTACTCCAAATTATGTGAAAGGGATGATACACGTACTCCAGACATCATGAAAGGTACTAGTACCTGAGTTCTTCCAGTCCTCCCAGCAGAGGTTGCACATGTAATCAACAAGATGAAGCGGGGGAAAGCTCCAGGAGAAGATGGAATTACTGTAGACATCATACAAGAAGCAAGTGGAGAAATCGAAACAGTACTCGCCCAAATTTTCACTCGATGCCTTAATGAAGGGAAGATTCCTGAGGATTGGAACAATGCTACAATAATCCTGCTACATAAAAAAGGTGACATTGAGGATCTCAGGAACTACAGACCTATCAGCCTCCTCTCAGTGGTTTATAAAATCTTCACTAAAGTTCTTTCACACCGCTTGAAGGTAACACTGGACATATCTCAACCAAGAGAACAAGCTGGATTCAGGAGTGGCTACAGCACAATAGATCATATCCACGTACTGAGAGAACTAATTGAAAGAGCGAGGGAATATGAACTTCCATTGTGCATGGCTTTTATCGATTATGAAAAAGCCTTTGATTCGGTGAAACCATCAGCAGTTACAATGGCTCTGAAATCCTGCGGTATTATCGATTATGAAAAAGCCTTTGATTCGGTGAAACCATCAGCAGTTACAATGGCTCTGAAATCATGCGGTATGAATACATTAATATTATTAATAACATCTATGAAAATGCAAGTGCAAAGATTCGACTGTTTGAAAATACAACACACATAAAAATTGGAAAGGGAGTGAGACAAGGTGACACCATATCTCCGAAGCTCTTTAATGCCACATGGGAAAATGTCTTTCAATCACTGAACTTGGAAAACAAAGGAATAAAGATTAATGGAGATTATCTAACCCACCTTCGTTTTGCTGATGACGTAGTCATTTTTGCAACTAACCCATCAGAGCTGCAGAGTATGATCCAGGAACTTGCTAACAAGAGTAAAGAAGTGGGATTAAAAATGAACTTTCAGAAGACAAAAGTGATGTTCAATGCTTTTACAAGAAATGAAGATTTATCAATTGACGGAGAAAAACTGGAGATAACAGACACGTACGTTTATCTTGGACAGCAGATATCAAGTGAGGGTCACATTAATGAAGAAATTATTCGGCGTACAAAACTTGCCTGGAGAGCTTTTGGAAGAAACAGCATAATTTTCAAGAGCAATATGCCATTATGTCTTAAAAGAAAAGTGTTTGATCAATGCATCCTTCCAGTGCTTACGTATGGTGCAGAGACGTGGACCTTAACTAAACGAGACATACAAAGGCTGCAGATAACTCAAACAGCATGGAGAGGTGCATGGTAGGTGTAACCAGGAGAGATAAGAAGAGGAACTCGTGGATCAGAAAAATGACGAGAGTGGAAGACATCATGATCATAAGGTAAATCCCTGAAATGGCAATGGGCTGGACATACTGCCAGAAGGACAGACCATCGATGGACAGCCGAAATTTTAGATTGGATTCCAAGGGACAGAAAACGACCCAGAAGAAGACCACATGGGAGATGGGTGGATGCAATTCGAAAATGTGCGGGAGTGACATTAAGGAGACTGGCTCAAGACAGACCGTTGTGGAGGAAACTTGGGGCGACCTTCGTCCAGCAGTGGATTGATAATGGTTGACAATGATGATGATGATGATATATATATATATATATATATATATATATATATATATATATATATATATATATATATGGGATGCAAGGTCAGGTGATGCGTAACATCACAGCCTCTCCTTGACAAATGTCAACCCCGCCTTCTCGTGGTGCATCCTGTTCCCACTAAAGGGGCTCTGACGACCGCCCATAGCGGTATAACTATACCATCGGGATCAGAGGAAATTCTATCCCACACTCACCAACCCGCTTGGCCAGCGTGGTGAGTTATGGCCAAACCCTCCAAAATGATTCCACAACTTAAATCTTGGCCCTCAGTCTCCGGCAGCTGGAATGTACCTGGCCAAGGCAGCGGCCAGTGCGACATGAAGGCAGATTGTGCTAAGAATCCCCGGAGGACCGGACTAGGCTGCCATCTGATGCTGACCTTGGCTACTTACAATGGACGCTCCCTATGTTCTGATTCAAGGCTTCTTGAATTGGAAGAGGAACTACAAAGGATCAAGTGGGACATCGTGGGGCTAAGCGAGGTAAGGAGAAAAGGAGAAGATCTCATCGAACTGAAAAGTGGACATCTCTTCTACTATCGTGGGACAGATACTGGCAGAACTAGTGGTGTTGGATTTATAATAAACAAGAAACTGAAGGACAAAGTTGTAGAAGTTGAAAGTTCCTCTGACAGAGCTGCACGACTTGTTATCCAACTCTCTAAAAGATACCAGGCTCAGATTATTCAAACTTATGCACCCACCACAAGTCATCCTGAAGAAGAAATTGAAGAATTTTATGAGGAAATTTGTCATCTAAATAATAAAGGTAAGCAGCACTTGAAAATAATTATGGGAGATTTCAATGCAAAAATAGGGCAACGGCAACAGAATGAAACTTCAGTAGGTAAATTCGGTCATGGCAACAGAAACCAGCGTGGAAATACTCTCGTTGAGTTTGCAGAGGCAGAAGGGTTTTTCATCTTGAACTCCTTCTTCAAGAAAAAGCCACACAGGAAATGGACATGGAGACATCCAAATGGGACGACAAGTGAAATTGATTTTATTATGTGTAACAAAAAATTCGTCATAGAAGACTGCAGTGTGCTAAACAAGTTCAACACAGGTAGTGACCATAGATTGGTGAGATGTAAGATGCACCTCAACACTAAACTTGAACGTGGCAAGCTCATAAGACAAACAAAATCTATTGACATAACCAACCTTAAAAAACACCATAATACCTTCAAGTTAGAACTGAAGAACAGGTTCTCTGCTTTAGAAGGCCTAACATCGGAAGAAGTGGACATCTCTGAAGTTAACAGAAAAGTAACCAAAGCTCTTATGGAAACAGCAACAAAATTAGCTGGGTCTAAGAACAAGTTGCATGTGAACAAATTATCAGGAAAAACCAAAATGTTGATGCAAAAAAGAAGAGAGATGAGGACAACTAAAGAAGATGTGACTTCCAAAGTGGAATATATAGAGCTATGCAAGACAGTAAGAAAAAGTATCACTGAAGATGTAAGGAAATTCAACTTTGAACTAGTGAGGAAAGCAATTGAAAACAACCAAAGCCTAAAGATAGCAAAGGGACATCTCAGTAAGGGAAGAAAACAGATTATGGCACTGAGAAAAGAAGATGGTTCTGTAACAAGAAATAGAGGCGAAATTTTGACAAGAGTGAAAGATTTCTACTCCAAATTATATGAAAGAGATGATATATGCACTCCAGACATCATGAAAGATACCAGTACCAGAGTTCCTCCAGTCCTTCCAGCAGAAGTTGCACATGCAATCAAGAACATGAAGCGAGGAAAAGCTCCAGGAGAAGATGGAATTACTGTAGACATCATACAAGAAGCAAGTGGAGAAATCGAAACAGTACTCGCCCAAATTTTCACTCGATGCCTTAATGAAGGAAAGATTCCTGAGGATTGGAACACCGCTACAATGATCCTGCTACATAAGAAAGGTGACATTGAGGATCTCGGAAACTACAGACCTATCAGCCTCCTATCAGTAGTTTATAAAATCTTCACTAAAGTTCTTTCACACCGCTTGAAGGTAGCACTAGACATGGCTCAACCGAGAGAACAAGCTGGATTCAGGAGTGGCTACAGCACAATAGATCATATCCACGTACTGAGAGAACTAATTGAAAGAGCGAGGGAATATGAACTTCCATTGTGCATGGCTTTTATCGATTATGAAAAAGCCTTTGATTCGGTGAAACCATCAGCAGTTACAATGGCTCTGAAAACCTGCGGTATTGAAGATGCATACATTAATATTATTAATAACATCTATGAAAATGCAAATGCAAAGATTAGGCTGTTTGAAAATACAACACACGGAAAAATTGGAAAGGGAGTGAGACAAGGTGACACCATATCTCCGAAGCTCTTTAATGCCACATTGGAGGGTGTTTTTCAGTCGCTGAGCTGGGAAAACAAGGGGATAAAGATTAATGGAGATTATCTAACCCACCTTCGTTTTGCTGATGACGTAGTCATTTTTGCAACTACCCCATCAGAGCTGCAGAGTATGATCCAGGAACTTGCTGACAAGAGTAAAGAAGTGGGATTAAAAATGAACTTTCAGAAGACAAAAGTGATGTTCAATGCTTTTACAAGAAATGAAGATTTATCGATTGATGGAGAAAAGCTGGAGATGACAGACACGTACGTTTATCTTGGACAGCAGATATCAAGTGAGGGTCACATTGATGAAGAAATTAATCGGCGTACAAAACTTGCCTGGAGAGCTTTTGGAAGAAACAGCATAATTTTCAAGAGCAATATGCCATTATGTCTTAAAAGAAAAGTGTTTGATCAATGCATCCTTCCAGTGCTTACGTATGGTGCAGAGACGTGGACCTTAACTAAAAGAGACATACAAAGGCTGCAGACAACTCAAAGTAGCATGGAGAGGTGCATGCTTGGTGTAACCAAGGAGAGATAAGAAGAGGAACTCATGGATCCGAAAAATGACAAGAGTGGAAGACATCATGATCAGAGTTAAATCCCTGAAATGGCAATGGGCTGGACATACTGCCAGAAGGACAGATCATCGATGGACAGCCGAAATTTTAGATTGGATTCCAAGGGACAGGAAAAGACCCAGAAGAAGACCACATAGGAGATGGGTGGATGAAATTCGAAAGTATGCAGGGGTGACATGGAGGAGACTGGCACAAGACAGACCGTTGTGGAGGAAACTTGGGGAGACCTTCGTCCAGCAGTGGATTGATAATGGTTGACAATGATGATGATGATGATGATATATATATATATATATATATATCATCATCATCATCATTATATATATATATATATATATATATATATATATATATATATATATATATATATATATATCATCATCATCATCATCATTGTCAACCATTATCAATCCACTCATCATCATCATTATATATATATATATATATATATATATATATATATATATATATATATATATATCATCATCATCATCATCATGTCAACCATTATCAATCCACTGCTGGACGAAGGTCTCCCCAAGTTTCCTCCACAACGGTCTGTCTTGTGCCAGTCTCCTCCATGTCACCCCTGCATACTTTCGAATTTCATCCACCCATCTCCCATGTGGTCTTCTTCTGGGTCTTTTCCTGTCCCTTGGAATCCAATCTAAAATTTCGGCTTTCCATCGATGATCTGTCCTTTTGGCAGTATGTCCAGCCCATTGCCATTTCAGGGATTTAACTCTGATCATGATGTCTTCCACTCTTGTCATTTTTCGGATCCACGAGTTCCTCTTCTTATCTCTCCTGGTTACACCAAGCATGCACCTCTCCATGCTACTTTGAGTTGTCTGCAGCCTTTGTATGTCTCTTTTAGTTAAGGTCCACGTCTCTGCACCATACGTAAGCACTGGAAGGATGCATTGATCAAACACTTTTCTTTTAAGACATACTGGCATATTGCTCTTGAAAATTATGCTGTTTCTTCCAAAAACTCTCCAGGCAAGTTTTGTACGCCGATTAATTTCTTCATCAATGTGACCCTCACTTGATATCTGCTGTCCAAGATAAACGTACGTGTCTGTTATCTCCAGCTTTTCTCCATCAATCGATAAATCTTCATTTCTTGTAAAAGCATTGAACATCACTTTTGTCTTCTGAAAGTTCATTTTTAATCCCACTTCTTTACTCTTGTCAGCAAGTTCCTGGATCATACTCTGCAGCTCTAATGGGGTAGTTGCAAAAATGACTACGTCATCAGCAAAACGAAGGTGGGTTAGATAATCTCCATTAATCTTTATCCCCTTGTTTTCCCAGCTCAGCGACTGAAAAACACCCTCCAATGTGGCATTAAAGAGCTTCGGAGATATGGTGTCACCTTGTCTCACTCCCTTTCCAATTTTTATGTGTGTTGTATTTTCAAACAGCCTAATCTTTGCACTTGCATTTTCATAGATGTTATTAATAATATTAAAGTATGCATCTTCAATACCGCAGGTTTTCAGAGCCATTGTAACTGCTGATGGTTTCACCGAATCAAAGGCTTTTTCATAATCGATAAAAGCCATGCACAATGGAAGTTCATATTCCCTCGCTCTTTCAATTAGTTCTCTCAGCACGTGGATATGATCTATTGTGCTGTAGCCACTACTGAATCCAGCTTGTTCTCTCGGTTGAGCCATGTCCAGTGTTACCTTCAAGCGGTGTGAAAGAACTTTAGTGAAGATTTTATAAACTACTGATAGGAGGCTGATAGGTCTGTAGTTTCCGAGATGCTCAATGTCACCTTTCTTATGTAGCAGGATCATTGTAGCGGTGTTCCAATCCTCAGGAATCTTTCCTTCATTAAGGCATCGAGTGAAAATTTGGGCGAGTACTGTTTCGATTTCTCCACTTGCTTCTTGTATGATGTCTACAGTAATTCCATCTTCTCCTGGAGCTTTTCCTCGCTTCATGTTCTTGATTGCATGTGCAACTTCTGCTGGAAGGACTGGAGGAACTCTGGTACTGGTATCTTTCATGATGTCTGGAGTGCATATATCATCTCTTTCATATAATTTGGAGTAGAAATCTTTCACTCTTGTCAAAGTTTCGCCTCTATTTCTTGTTACAGAACCATCTTCTTTTCTCAGTGCCATAATCTGTTTTCTTCCCTTACTGAGATGTCCCTTTGCTATCTTTAGGCTTTGGTTGTTTTCAATTGCTTTCCTCTCTAGTTCACAGTTGAATTTCCTTACGTCTTCAGTGATACTTTTTCTTACTGTCTTGCATAGCTCTATATATTCCACTTTGGAAGTCACATCTTCTTTAGTTGTCCTCATCTCTCTTCTTTTTTGCATCAACATTTTGGTTTTTCCTGATAATTTGTTCACATGCAACTTGTTCTTAGACCCAGCTGATTTTGTTGCTGTTTCCATAAGTAGCTTTGGTTACTTTTCTGTTAACTTCAGAGATGTCCACTTCTTCCGATGTTAGGCCTTCTAAAGCAGAGAACCTGTTCTTCAGTTCTAACTTGAAGGTATTATGGTGTTTTTAAGGTTGGTTATGTCAATAGATTTTGTTTGTCTTATGAGCTTGCCACGTTCAAGTTTAGTGTTGAGGTGCATCTTACATCTCACCAATCTATGGTCACTACCTGTGTTGAACTTGTTTAGCACACTGCAGTCTTCTATGACGAATTTTTTGTTACACATAATAAAATCAATTTCACTTGTCATCCCATTTGGATGTCTCCATGTCCATTTCCTGTGTGGCTTTTTCTTGAAGGAGGAGTTCAAGATGAAAAACCCTTCTGCCTCTGCAAACTCAACGAGAGTATTTCCACGCTGGTTTCTGTTGCCGTGACCGAATTTACCTACTGAAGTTTCATTCTGTTGCCGTGACCGAATTTACCTACTGAAGTTTCATTCTGTTGCCGTTGCCCTATTTTTGCATTGAAATCTCCCATAATTATTTTCAAGTGCTGCTTACCTTTATTATTTAGATGACAAATTTCCTCATAAAATTCTTCAATTTCTTCTTCAGGATGACTTCTGGTGGGTGCATAAGTTTGAATAATCTGAGCCTGGTATCTTTTCGAGAGTTGGATAACAAGTCGTGCAGCTCTGTCAGAGGAACTTTCAACTTCTACAACTTTATCCTTCAGTTTCTTGTTTATTATAAATCCAACACCACTAGTTCTGCCAGTATCTGTCCCACGATAGTAGAAGAGATGTCCACTTTTCAGTTCGATGAGATCTTCTCCTTTTCTCCTTACCTCACTTAGCCCCACGATGTCCCACTTGATCCTTTGTAGTTCCTCTTCCAATTCAAGAAGCCTTGAATCAGAAGATAGGGAGCGTCCATTGTAAGTAGCCAAGTTCAGCATCAGATGGCAGCCTAGTCCGGTCCTCCGGGGATTCTTAGCACCCTCTGCCTTCATGTCGCACTGGCCGCTGCCTTGGCCAGGTACATTCCAGCTGCCGGAGACTGAAGGCCAAGATTTAAGTTGTGGAATCATTTTGGAGGTGTTTGGCCATAACTCACCACGCTGGCCAAGCGGGTTGGTGAGTGTGGGATTGAATTTCCTCTAATCCCGATGGTATAGTTATACCGCTATTGGCAGTCGTCAGAGCCCCTTTAGTGGGAACAGGATGCACCACGAGAAGGCGGGGTTGACATTTGTCAAGGAGAGGCTGTGATGTTACGCATTACCTGACCTTACATCCTTATATATATATATATATATATATATATATATATATACTGAAGAGCAATGCTGAAAACTAAGGAAAAACTTTAGAATTTAAAACGAAAGTTGCAAAATAACCTGAAGATCAAAACGCTCAACGCAGCAGTTATGAAAATTCAGAATTCACATTCTATTAAGAAGAGACCTAAGCAAAAAAAATATATATTTTTGACTCATACCAAGTACAACATAGAAAAGGTTATATATCTACCGGTGTGAGTAAAAGGAGAAAAGATAAAAAATAAAATAAAACAACTGAATGTAGAAAGTGTCGAGAATACTGAGCCTTGGCTTTATCAAGGACCAGCAAAAACTTTTCTCACTTCCACAAAGTTGGCAGATCTGCTTTAATTTTCTACACAGTTAATAATATGATTCTGACCAATCAAAGCCGTAAGGAAGTTGGCTAGAGGATGCCTATTAACTACTAAAAGGAACCTTACTGCTATGGATATGAAGGTCCTATTAAAACAAAAAATTAAATAATAAAGACAAAATCACAAAAAAAAGCTTAAAAATCTGTTTATAAAAGAATATAAAAACAAATAAAAAAGAAAACTAGTTATTCACTCACTAGAATAGCTATACTAAAATTAGTAAAACTAACATTAAAATTAATAAAATTCTGAATAATCTATAGAAGCTCACTAAGGTGATTTAATACATGCAAAGATTATTAAATACACCACTTGTGTATTTTATAATATTTCTCATGTATTCTGGAGAGTTAATTCTGCTCTTTCTGATCATACAGGTCCACAGTCTTAAGTATATATATATTTTTTCTCTGGTTAAAATCTCCGCGAGTTGGTTTCTTTCAGTGTGAGGAGGCCATCAGCCCCACCCACACTGCCGCCCAGCGACTAGGGAGTGGCAGTCGTGTTTGGAAGTTTGGGGAAAAGGTCGGACATATTTCCTCTTGGGTGGAGAAAGTTTAGTTGCATAAGAGGTAAGCTCTCTTCATTGTCTTAGGGTTTTAGGTTTTATAAGTTCAATGTTTGTACTTCTTGTATTTTTTCTCTGTTGTTTTTTGCATTTTAGCATTTAGGCACTGGCTAGTCTGTTAACATTTTTGCGGGTTTTAACTCTTTCTTTTCTTGGTAACTTTGCGCGTCTTTTAGGAAACTTAGGCCCAGCAGCTGGCTAAGCATAGTTCCTTTACTTTGCGCTGTATTTTCAAAGTAGTTAAGTTCTTAATAACTACTTAATTATGCACTTAAAGCACTGCTGAAATACTTTGTACATATTTCAACTAATTGTTTATGTCATATAACTTTCACAAAGCTTTTCTCTAGTTAATTATTGTCTTTAATTTATTCTCGTTTTTGTGTTGTCAGAAGTTGCGGAGTAGGGGTTTTAGAATCAAGCTTTCTTTCAAAAATCTGAGTTTTAAAAAATTAATATTTCCTTTTTAATTGCAATGTAAAAATTTGGAATTCTTTTGCATTGCTTTTCAGGTTTATATTCTCTCTCAGGCGAACTTGGCGTTTCGTTATAGCTGAAAATTATTTCTAATTATTATGTCACTCTCACAAATTGAGTTCTCTTTAATCTTCTTCTCTCTGTTTAATAGTAACAGATAAAGAGCATGGGTTGGACCATGAAAGTTATGGATGCAAGCTAAATTGTTAACTAGAGCTAGGTCATACAACTCTGCGGAGGTCATGACATATATATAAATTTTAAAACAATTTTTGGTGGGCTTATTACTTGCATCTATGGCTTTGCAGAAACCCATTTCCAACTAGGTCTTTGTGGATGTGAGAAAATGCAGAGTTTTTGCTGGTCCTTGATAAAGCCAAGGCTCAGTATTCTCGACACTTTCTACATTCAGTTGTTTTATTTTATTTTTTATCTTTTCTCCTTTTACTCACACGGGTAGATATAGAACCTTTTCTATGTTGTACTTGGTATGAGTCAAAAATATATATTTTTTTTGCTTAGGTCTCTTCTTAATAGAATATATATATATATATATATATACTTAAGAGCAAAACTGAAGACTAAGGAAAAACTTTAGAATTTAAAACGAAGGTTGCAAAAAAACCTGAAAATCAAAACGCGCAACGCAGCAGTTTTGAAAATTCAGAATTCACATTCTATAAAGAAGATACCTAAGCAAAAAAATGCAAATATAATTTTGACTCACACCTAGTACAACATAGAAAAGGTTATGTATCTACCTGTGTGAGTAAAAGGAGAAAAGACAAAAAAATAAAATAAAACAACTGAATGTAGAAGGTGTCGAGAATACTGAGCCTTGGCTTTATCAAGGACCAGCAAAAACTCTGCATTTTCTCACTTCTACAAAGACCTAGTTGGAAATGGGTTTCTGCAAGGCCATAGATGCAAGTAACATTCCCACCTAAAATAGTTTAAAACATATATATATATAAGTCATGTCCTCCGTAGAGTTGCATGACCTAGCATTAGTTAACAATTTCGCTTGCATCCATTAACCTTCATGGCCCGACCCATGCTCTTCATCTGTTACTATTAAACAGAGAGAAGAAGATTAAAGAGAACTCAAGCTGTGAGAGTGACATAATAATTAGAAATGATTTTCAGCCATAACGAAATTCCAAGTTCGTTTGAGAGAGAATTTAAACCTGAAAATCAATGCAAAAGAAATCCAAATTTTACATTGCAATTAAAAAAGGAAATGTTAATTTTTAACGAACAGATTTTTGAAAGAAAACTTGAGTCTAAAACCCCTACTCTGCAACTTATGACAGCACGAAAACGAGAATAAGTTAAAGATAATAATTAACTAAAGAAAACTTTGTGAAAGTTATATACCTTAAACAGTTAGTTGCAATATGTACAAAGTATTTCAGCAGTGCTTTAAGTGCATAATTAATTAGTTATTAAGAACTTAACTACTTTGAAAAAACAGCGCAGAGACAGCGCATAGAAAAGGAACAAGCTTAGCCATCTTCTGTTCCTAGGTACCCCAAAAGACGCTCAAAGTTACAAAGAAAAGAAAGAGTTAAAACCCGCAAAAATGTTAACAGACAAACCAATGCCTAAAAGCTGAAAAGCTAAAAAACGACAGAGAATAAGTACAAACATTGAACTTATAAAACCTAGAACCCAAAAACAAGGAAGAGAGCTTACCTCTTGTGTGACAAAAACTTTTCTCCTCATAAGAGAAGAACATGGCTGACCTCTTCCGCCACTCCCTAGACGCTGGGGGGCAGTGAGGGTGGGGCTGATGGCCTCCTCATACAGCAAGAAAACAACGCGCGGAGATTTTAACCAGAGAAAAAAATATATAAACTTAAGACTGTGGATCTGTATGATCAGAAAGAGCAGAATTAACTCTCCAGAATACATGAGAAATATTATAAAATACACGAGCAGTTTATTCAATAATCTTTGCATGTATTAAATCACCTTAGTGAGCTTCTATAGATTAATCAGAATCTTATTAATTTTAATGTTGGTTTTACTATTTTTAGTATAGCTATCCTAGTGATGAATAACTAGTTTTCTTTTTTATTTGTTTTTATTTTCTTTTATAAACAGATTTTTAAGCTTTTTTTTGTGATTTTGTTTATATTATTTAATTTTTTTTGTTTTAATAGGACCGTCATATCCATAGCACTAAGGTTCCTTTAGGTAGTTAATAGGCATCCTCTAGCCAACTTCCTTACGGCTTTGATTGGTCAGAATCATATTATTAACTGTGTAGAAAATTAAAGCAGATCTGCCAACCTTACTCTATTATTCAGAATAATTTTTCTTAAAGTTCTTTTGATGAAAGAAGAAGGAATTTCGTTCTCTAGAAAACTTTCTAATAGTATATTAATGTGGTAATTGAAGTACAAATTGTTGCTGCAAATTCTTGAAATTCTTAGGACCTGAGAAATTAGTACATTCTCAATTACTTTGGTTGAAATGTTATTATTCCAGTGTAGATATTTAATTACTTTGAAAGGAAAATTAACTCTTTTATCAAAGAGGCTAATAGATGGGTTACCTCTGTTGAGCTTAATGCTTAAGTCTAGGAACTCAAGTTCCTGATTACTGTGGTTGGTTTTACATAAGTTAAGAGAGCTTGGATAGATATTATCAAAATCACTCTCTATAACTTCTGAATTATTGATACACAGCAGATCATCAATATATCTAAAAGTGTAAAGGTAGTTATCTGAGCAGGTGGGGTGATTTTTAATGAATTTATATTCCTTAAAGAACAGGAATAGATTAGCGATATTCGTGGACGTTGATGTCCCCATTGGAATACCGTTCACTTGCTTGTAGAGAGTATTATTATATAAGATATGGTTATTTTTTATGCAGCAATTGAGATAAGAGTTCCAAGTTCCTACATCAACAAATTGGTTAAGTTTAAATTCTGCATACAGCTCTTTAAAGGTAGTGATTATATCTGATAGAGGCAGATTAGTATATAGGTTTTCAAAATCATAACTATTAATATCTAGGGGACAAACTTTGAGTATAGTAGAAATTACTTCTGCATTATTATTAATTATCCAAAAATCTCTGTTCATCAAGTTAGAACAGTTTCTAATGTGTTTCAAAACCTTCTTTAAGACATCTTCAAAAGCAAGATCTATTTTCTTTTTATGACTCCTTACTCCACTAGCTATGAACCTGAACTTCACAGGATCCTTATGAAACTTAACCGTTGCAAAAAGAAATGGAAATTCAGGCTCATATCTTCTAGTTTGTGGAATTTTAAGTTTCTTGAAGAATGCCTTAAACCGATTTTCTAACTGCTTGGTAGAATAACTTACGGGCTCGTATGCTACTCTATTATTGAGTTCCATAGTTAACAATTCAAAATAGAACTTCTTACAGATAATTGCAAAATTATTGCTAGCTTTATCCGTAGTGGTAAAAATAAATTGGTCTTGTAGTTTGGAGAGTGACCTTTTAGCTTCTCCAGAGAAAAAGAGATTTCTGTCGAAACAAAAGTCCAGACCTGCCAACTCACCGGTGAAGCTATTGATTATATTATATTTCCATTCTGCGAAGGCCTCAATAGGCTGATTGTACGTTAAACTGGTTTTTACGATGTACCTATTTACATCTTGAGTGAAGCTCTCAAGAATCCTTTCTTTGGAAATCGTGAAGGAAGGTCTGAATTTAGAGCCATACTCTAATAAATTCCTAAGCTTTTCATTTTCAACAAAACTCAAGTTTCCGGTGATAATATGGTTGTAATTCTTATCATAGTGAACTGTTTCTTTATGTTCATCACAAGAACATGTAGTAATTACAGGAATGTAGCTCGAAGAGTTAAGTTTGTAGTTTTTAACTATTGACCCTAAGGTCTTAACATATTTAAAACTTACAATAGACTGGTGCCTGTGGATGGGAAAAAAATTGCATTATTGTAGAACAGCTTCCTAACATTGAGATTATCGTAGGCTTTATTTAGGAACCTGATGGTAACAAAATTACTGGAAAATTCTTTAAGAGAAATTTTATCTTTAAGAATATGTTTAAGAATGTCCAGAACCAAAGCAAAAACATGCTTATCAACACGGTCAGCAGTTTCATTCCAGAATTTGAAAACACTTTTAAGGACAGAGTGCTTGAAGGACTTTGGAATTTTGTAAGTATTTTTAACAAAATTAGTGCCAGTTTTAAAGCTTTCCAGAGTTTTTAGCAAGTTAGCAAAATCAACTTTGCTTGATGTGCGAAATAACCTCTGTCCTCTATTACCTCTAGAGCAGCTCTTATTATTAACAAGAAAGAAGAGTTCACGAATTGAAAATTTATGCTGATTATGCTTATTGTCAGATAGAGTGGAATTAAGGCCATAGAGATAAAGAGACTGATGCTGCAAAATTTCAAGGGATTCAGTTTCTAGCCGAGCATAGAGGTCAGGGATAATATGTAGTATCTCTATTTTCACTTTGTCAAAACCATGAGTATGGAAATGCTCTAATTCAAAGGTAGAGTACTGGTTGGCGTTTGTGGAGGGGTACACTCCTGAATTAGAGAACTTGTTTACTAGAGACCTGTGACCATTAATCCTAAGATGAAGAGGATTTTTACTTTGGCCAATATAGCTAAGGTTGCAGACAGTACAGGTGAGCTTATAGATGGTATTGTAGGCTTTGCAAAACTTGTTGGAGCAATTATCCTCAACAGAAGAATACAGGTTAGGATCTGCAGATTTACATGTCAAACAACGTTTGTCATTTCATAACTTTAGATAACCTTTGCCAGCGAGTTCATACACTATGGGAAAGGGTGCTAGCCTAACCGAGCGGGAGGACTTAAAATATCTGAGCTGACCTCCAATCCTTTCATCGTCCTTAGAACTCCACTTGGGCCAAAACATACAAATTCTGAGCAAACCAACTAGGAATAACTTTTTAGAAATAAGCAGTCCAAGAAAAGACCGTACTCGAGTATAAACTACA
Source organism: Macrothele yani (assembly GCA_039090855.1). Classification (NCBI taxonomy): domain Eukaryota; kingdom Metazoa; phylum Arthropoda; class Arachnida; order Araneae; family Macrothelidae; genus Macrothele; species Macrothele yani. The sequence goes on from CM077002.1 coordinate 81,848,244, forward strand.
CTCCAAAAAGCTGCATCCAAAACATACTAAAAATAAAAATTAGAAAATGAAAAAAAACCTCAAATAAAAAATAGTAATAAAAAATAATAATAATAATAATAATAATAATAATAATAATAATAAAACATTTCAACTAGAATTTGCGCATGAGCTGCTAAATAATAAATTGAAATTAGTTACTTAAGAGCAAAACTGAAGACTAAGGAAAAACTTTAGAATTTAAAACGAAGGTTGCAAAAAACCTGAAAATCAAAACGCGCAACGCAGCAGTTTTGAAAATTCAGATTTCACATTCTATAAAGAAGATACCTAAGCAAAAAAATGCAAATATAATTTTGACTCACACCTAGTACAACATAGAAAAGGTTATGTATCTACCTGTGTGAGTAAAAGGAGAAAAGACAAAAAAATAAAATAAAACAACTGAATGTAGAAGGTGTCGAGAATACTGAGCCTTGGCTTTATCAAGGACCAGCAAAAACTCTGCATTTTCTCACTTCTACAAAGACCTAGTTGGAAATGGGTTTCTGCAAGGCCATAGATGCAAGTAACATTCCCACCTAAAATAGTTTAAAACATATATATATAAGTCATGTCCTCCGTAGAGTTGCATGACCTAGCATTAGTTAACAATTTCGCTTGCATCCATTAACCTTCATGGCCCGACCCATGCTCTTCATCTGTTACTATTAAACAGAGAGAAGAAGATTAAAGAGAACTCAAGCTGTGAGAGTGACATAATAATTAGAAATGATTTTCAGCCATAACGAAATTCCAAGTTCGTTTGAGAGAGAATTTAAACCTGAAAATCAATGCAAAAGAAATCCAAATTTTACATTGCAATTAAAAAAGGAAATGTTAATTTTTAACGAACAGATTTTTGAAAGAAAACTTGAGTCTAAAACCCCCTACTCTACAACTTATGACAGCACGAAAACGAGAATAAGTTAAAGATAATAATTAACTAAAGAAAACTTTGTGAAAGTTATATACCTTAAACAGTTAGTTGCAATATGTACAAAGTATTTCAGCAGTGCTTTAAGTGCATAATTAATTAGTTATTAAGAACTTAACTACTTTGAAAAAACAGCGCAGAGACAGCGCATAGAAAAGGAACAAGCTTAGCCATCTTCTGTTCCTAGGTACCCCAAAAGACGCTCAAAGTTACAAAGAAAAGAAAGAGTTAAAACCCGCAAAAATGTTAACAGACAAACCAATGCCTAAAAGCTGAAAAGCTAAAAAACGACAGAGAATAAGTACAAACATTGAACTTATAAAACCTAGAACCCAAAAACAAGGAAGAGAGCTTACCTCTTGTGTGACAAAAACTTTTCTCCTCATAAGAGAAGAACATGGCTGACCTCTTCCGCCACTCCCTAGACGCTGGGGGGCAGTGAGGGTGGGGCTGATGGCCTCCTCATACAGCAAGAAAACAACGCGCGGAGATTTTAACCAGAGAAAAAAAAATATATAAACTTAAGACTGTGGATCTGTATGATCAGAAAGAGCAGAATTAACTCTCCAGAATACATGAGAAATATTATAAAATACACGAGCAGTTTATTCAATAATCTTTGCATGTATTAAATCACCTTAGTGAGCTTCTATAGATTAATCAGAATCTTATTAATTTTAATGTTGGTTTTACTATTTTTAGTATAGATATCCTAGTGATGAATAACTAGTTTTCTTTTTTATTTGTTTTTATTTTCTTTTATAAACAGATTTTTAAGCTTTTTTTTGTGATTTTGTTTATATTATTTAATTTTTTTTGTTTTAATAGGACCGTCATATCCATAGCACTAAGGTTCCTTTAGGTAGTTAATAGGCATCCTCTAGCCAACTTCCTTACGGCTTTGATTGGTCAGAATCATATTATTAACTGTGTAGAAAATTAAAGCAGATCTGCCAACCTTACTCTATTATTCAGAATAATTTTTCTTAAAGTTCTTTTGATGAAAGAAGAAGGAATTTCGTTCTCTAGAAAACTTTCTAATAGTATATTAATGTGGTAATTGAAGTACAAATTGTTGCTGCAAATTCTTGAAATTCTTAGGACCTGAGAAATTAGTACATTCTCTATTACTTTGTTTGAAATGTTATTATTCCAGTGTAGATATTTAATTACTTTGAAAGGAAAATTAACTCTTTTATCAAAGAGGCTAATAGATGGGTTACCTCTGTTGAGCTTAATGCTTAAGTCTAGGAACTCAAGTTCCTGATTACTGTGGTTGGTTTTACATAAGTTAAGAGAGCTTGGATAGATATTATCAAAATCACTCTCTATAACTTCTGAATTATTGATACACAGCAGATCATCAATATATCTAAAAGTGTAAAGGTAGTTATCTGAGCAGGTGGGGTGATTTTTAATGAATTTATATTCCTTAAAGAACAGGAATAGATTAGCGATATTCGTGGACGTTGATGTCCCCATTGGAATACCGTTCACTTGCTTGTAGAGAGTATTATTATATAAGATATGGTTATTTTTTATGCAGCAATTGAGATAAGAGTTCCAAGTTCCTACATCAACAAATTGGTTAAGTTTAAATTCTGCAATTTGTATGTTTTGGCCCAAGTGGGGTTCTAAGGACGATGAAAGGATTGGAGGTCAGCTCAGATATTTTAAGTCCTCCCGCTCGGTTAGGCTAGCACCCTTTCCCATAGTGTATGAACTCGCTGGCAAAGGTTATCTAAAGTTATGAAATGACAAACGTTGTTTGACATGTAAATCTGCAGATCCTAACCTGTATTCTTCTGTTGAGGATAATTGCTCCAACAAGTTTTGCAAAGCCTACAATACCATCTATAAGCTCACCTGTACTGTCTGCAACCTTAGCTATATTGGCCAAAGTAAAAATCCTCTTCATCTTAGGATTAATGGTCACAGGTCTCTAGTAAACAAGTTCTCTAATTCAGGAGTGTACCCCTCCACAAACGCCAACCAGTACTCTACCTTTGAATTAGAGCATTTCCATACTCATGGTTTTGACAAAGTGAAAATAGAGATACTACATATTATCCCTGACCTCTATGCTCGGCTAGAAACTGAATCCCTTGAAATTTTGCAGCATCAGTCTCTTTATCCCTATGGCCTTAATTCCACTCTATCTGACAATAAGCATAATCAGCATAAATTTTCAATTCGTGAACTCTTCTTTCTTGTTAATAATAAGAGCTGCTCTAGAGGTAATAGAGGACAGAGGTTATTTCGCACATCAAGCAAAGTTGATTTTGCTAACTTGCTAAAAACTCTGGAAAGCTTTAAAACTGGCACTAATTTTGTTAAAAATACTTACAAAATTCTAAAGTCCTTCAAGCACTCTGTCCTTAAAAGTGTTTTCAAATTCTGGAATGAAACTGCTGACCGTGTTGATAAGCATGTTTTTGCTTTGGTTCTGGACATTCTTAAACATATTCTTAAAGATAAAATTTCTCTTAAAGAATTTTCCAGTAATTTTGTTACCATCAGGTTCCTAAATAAAGCCTACGATAATCTCAATGTTAGGAAGCTGTTCTACAATAATGCAATTTTTTCCCATCCACAGGCACCAGTCTATTGTAAGTTTTAAATATGTTAAGACCTTAGGGTCAATAGTTAAAAACTACAAACTTAACTCTTCGAGCTACACTCCTGTAATTACTACATGTTCTTGTGATGAACATAAAGAAACAGTTCACTATGATAAGAATTACAGCCATATTATCACCGGAAACTTGAGTTTTGTTGAAAATGAAAAGCTTAGGAATTTATTAGAGTATGGCTCTAAATTCAGACCTTCCTTCACGATTTCCAAAGAAAGGATTCTTGAGAGCTTCACTCAAGATGTAAATAGGTACATCGTAAAAACCAGTTTAACGTACAATCAGCCTATTGAGGCCTTCGCAGAATGGAAATATAATATAATCAATAGCTTCACCGGTGAGTTGGCAGGTCTGGACTTTTGTTTCGACAGAAATCTCTTTTTCTCTGGAGAAGCTAAAAGGTCACTCTCCAAACTACAAGACCAATTTATTTTTACCACTACGGATAAAGCTAGCAATAATTTTGCAATTATCTGTAAGAAGTTCTATTTTGAATTGTTAACTATGGAACTCAATAATAGAGTAACATACGAGCCCGTAAGTTATTCTACCAAGCAGTTAGAAAATCGGTTTAAGGCATTCTTCAAGAAACTTAAAATTCCACAAACTGGAAGATATGAGCCTGAATTTCCATTTCTTTTTGCAACGGTTAAGTTTCATAAGGATCCTGTGAAGTTCAGGTTCATAGCTAGTGGAGTAAGGAGTCATAAAAAGAAAATAGATCTTGCTTTTGAAGATGTCTTAAAGAAGGTTTTGAAACACATTAGAAACTGTTCTAACTTGATGAACAGAGATTTTTGGATAATTAATAATAATGCAGAAGTAATTTCTACTATACTCAAAGTTTGTCCCCTAGATATTAATAGTTATGATTTTGAAAACCTATATACTAATCTGCCTCTATCAGATATAATCACTACCTTTAAAGAGCTGTATGCAGAATTTAAACTTAACCAATTTGTTGATGTAGGAACTTGGAACTCTTATCTCAATTGCTGCATAAAAAATAACCATATCTTATATAATAATACTCTCTACAAGCAAGTGAACGGTATTCCAATGGGGACATCAACGTCCACGAATATCGCTAATCTATTCCTGTTCTTTAAGGAATATAAATTCATTAAAAATCACCCCACCTGCTCAGATAACTACCTTTACACTTTTAGATATATTGATGATCTGCTGTGTATCAATAATTCAGAAGTTATAGAGAGTGATTTTGATAATATCTATCCAAGCTCTCTTAACTTATGTAAAACCAACCACAGTAATCAGGAACTTGAGTTCCTAGACTTAAGCATTAAGCTCAACAGAGGTAACCCATCTATTAGCCTCTTTGATAAAAGAGTTAATTTTCCTTTCAAAGTAATTAAATATCTACACTGGAATAATAACATTTCAACCAAAGTAATTGAGAATGTACTAATTTCTCAGGTCCTAAGAATTTCAAGAATTTGCAGCAACAATTTGTACTTCAATTACCACATTAATATACTATTAGAAAGTTTTCTAGAGAACGAAATTCCTTCTTCTTTCATCAAAAGAACTTTAAGAAAAATTATTCTGAATAATAGAGTAAGGTTGGCAGATCTGCTTTAATTTTCTACACAGTTAATAATATGATTCTGACCAATCAAAGCCGTAAGGAAGTTGGCTAGAGGATGCCTATTAACTACCTAAAGGAACCTTAGTGCTATGGATATGACGGTCCTATTAAAACAAAAAAAAATTAAATAATATAAACAAAATCACAAAAAAAAGCTTAAAAATCTGTTTATAAAAGAAAATAAAAACAAATAAAAAAGAAAACTAGTTATTCATCACTAGGATAGCTATACTAAAAATAGTAAAACCAACATTAAAATTAATAAGATTCTGATTAATCTATAGAAGCTCACTAAGGTGATTTAATACATGCAAAGATTATTGAATAAACTGCTCGTGTATTTTATAATATTTCTCATGTATTCTGGAGAGTTAATTCTGCTCTTTCTGATCATACAGATCCACAGTCTTAAGTTTATATATTTTTTTCTCTGGTTAAAATCTCCGCGCGTTGTTTTCTTGCTGTATGAGGAGGCCATCAGCCCCACCCTCACTGCCCCCCAGCGTCTAGGGAGTGGCGGAAGAGGTCAGCCATGTTCTTCTCTTATGAGGAGAAAAGTTTTTGTCACACAAGAGGTAAGCTCTCTTCCTTGTTTTTGGGTTCTAGGTTTTATAAGTTCAATGTTTGTACTTATTCTCTGTCGTTTTTTAGCTTTTCAGCTTTTAGGCATTGGTTTGTCTGTTAACATTTTTGCGGGTTTTAACTCTTTCTTTTCTTTGTAACTTTGAGCGTCTTTTGGGGTACCTAGGAACAGAAGATGGCTAAGCTTGTTCCTTTTCTATGCGCTGTCTCTGCGCTGTTTTTTCAAAGTAGTTAAGTTCTTAATAACTAATTAATTATGCACTTAAAGCACTGCTGAAATACTTTGTACATATTGCAACTAACTGTTTAATGTATATAACTTTCACAAAGTTTTCTTTAGTTAATTATTATCTTTAACTTATTCTCGTTTTCGTGCTGTCATAAGTTGTAGAGTAGGGGGTTTTAGACTCAAGTTTTCTTTCAAAAATCTGTTCGTTAAAAATTAACATTTCCTTTTTTAATTGCAATGTAAAATTTGGATTTCTTTTTGCATTGATTTTCAGGTTTAAATTCTCTCTCAAACGAACTTGGAATTTCGTTATGGCTGAAAATCATTTCTAATTATTATGTCACTCTCACAGCTTGAGTTCTCTTTAATCTTCTTCTCTCTGTTTAATAGTAACAGATGAAGAGCATGGGTCGGGCCATGAAGGTTAATGGATGCAAGCGAAATTGTTAACTAATGCTAGGTCATGCAACTCTACGGAGGACATGACTTATATATATATGTTTTAAACTATTTTAGGTGGGAATGTTACTTGCATCTATGGCCTTGCAGAAACCCATTTCCAACTAGGTCTTTGTAGAAGTGAGAAAATGCAGAGTTTTTGCTGGTCCTTGATAAAGCCAAGGCTCAGTATTCTCGACACCTTCTACATTCAGTTGTTTTATTTTATTTTTTTGTCTTTTCTCCTTTTACTCACACAGGTAGATACATAACCTTTTCTATGTTGTACTAGGTGTGAGTCAAAATTATATTTGCATTTTTTTGCTTAGGTATCTTCTTTATAGAATGTGAATTCTGAATTTTCAAAACTGCTGCGTTGCGCGTTTCGATTTTCAGGTTTTTTTGCAACCTTCGTTTTAAATTCTAAAGTTTTTCCTTAGTCTTCAGTTTTGCTCTTAAGTAACTAATTTCAATTTATTATTTAGCAGCTCATGCGCAAATTCTAGTTGAAATGTTTTATTATTATTATTATTTTTTTTTTTTTTTTTTTTTTTTTTTTATTACTATTTTTTATTTGGGGTTTTTTTTCATTTTCTAATTTTTATTTTTAGTATGTTTTGGATGCAGCTTTTTGGAGTGTAGTTTATACTCGAGTACGGTCTTTTCTTGGACTGCTTATTTCTAAAAAGTTATTCCTAGTTGGTTTGCTCAGAATTTGTATGTTTTGGCCCAAGTGGAGTTCTAAGGACGATGAAAGGATTGGCGGTCAGCTCAGATATTTTAAGTCCTCCCGCTCGGTTAGGCTAGCACCCTTTCCCATAGTGTATGAACTCGCTGGCAAAGGTTATCTAAAGTTATGAAATGACAAACGTTGTTTGACATGTAAATCTGCAGAGCCTAACCTGTATTCTTCTGTTGAGGATAATTGCTCCAACAAGTTTTGCAAAGCCTACAATACCATCTATAAGCTCACCTGTACTGTCTGCAACCTTAGCTATATTGGCCAAAGTAAAAATCCTCTTCATCTTAGGATTAATGGTCACAGGTCTCTAGTAAACAAGTTCTCTAATTCAGGAGTGTACCCCTCCACAAACGCCAACCAGTACTCTACCTTTGAATTAGAGCATTTCCATACTCATGGTTTTGACAAAGTGAAAATAGAGATACTACATATTATCCCTGACCTCTATGCTCGGCTAGAAACTGAATCCCTTGAAATTTTGCAGCATCAGTCTCTTTATCCCTATGGCCTTAATTCCACTCTATCTGACAATAAGCATAATCAGCATAAATTTTCAATTCGTGAACTCTTCTTTCTTGTTAATAATAAGAGCTGCTCTAGAGGTAATAGAGGACAGAGGTTATTTCGCACATCAAGCAAAGTTGATTTTGCTAACTTGCTAAAAACTCTGGAAAGCTTTAAAACTGGCACTAATTTTGTTAAAAATACTTACAAAATTCTAAAGTCCTTCAAGCACTCTGTCCTTAAAAGTGTTTTCAAATTCTGGAATGAAACTGCTGACCGTGTTGATAAGCATGTTTTTGCTTTGGTTCTGGACATTCTTAAACATATTCTTAAAGATAAAATTTCTCTTAAAGAATTTTCCAGTAATTTTGTTACCATCAGGTTCCTAAATAAAGCCTACGATAATCTCAATGTTAGGAAGCTGTTCTACAATAATGCAATTTTTTTCCCATCCACAGGCACCAGTCTATTGTAAGTTTTAAATATGTTAAGACCTTAGGGTCAATAGTTAAAAACTACAAACTTAACTCTTCGAGCTACATTCCTGTAATTACTACATGTTCTTGTGATGAACATAAAGAAACAGTTCACTATGATAAGAATTACAACCATATTATCACCGGAAACTTGAGTTTTGTTGAAAATGAAAAGCTTAGGAATTTATTAGAGTATGGCTCTAAATTCAGACCTTCCTTCACGATTTCCAAAGAAAGGATTCTTGAGAACTTCACTCAAGATGTAAATAGGTACATCGTAAAAACCAGTTTAACGTACAATCAGCCTATTGAGGCCTTCGCAGAATGGAAATATAATATAATCAATAGCTTCACCGGTGAGTTGGCAGGTCTGGACTTTTGTTTTGACAGAAATCTCTTTTTCTCTGGAGAAGCTAAAAGGTCACTCTCCAAACTACAAGACCAATTTATTTTTACCACTACGGATAAAGCTAGCAATAATTTTGCAATTATCTGTAAGAAGTTCTATTTTGAATTGTTAACTATGGAACTCAATAATAGAGTAACATACGAGCCCGTAAGTTATTCTACCAAGCAGTTAGAAAATCGGTTTAAGGCATTCTTCAAGAAACTTAAAATTCCACAAACTGGAAGATATGAGCCTGAATTTCCATTTCTTTTTGCAACGGTTAAGTTTCATAAGGATCCTGTGAAGTTCAGGTTCATAGCTAGTGGAGTAAGGAGTCATAAAAAGAAAATAGATCTTGCTTTTGAAGATGTCTTAAAGAAGGTTTTGAAACACATTAGAAACTGTTCTAACTTGATGAACAGAGATTTTTGGATAATTAATAATAATGCAGAAGTAATTTCTACTATACTCAAAGTTTGTCCCCTAGATATTAATAGTTATGATTTTGAAAACCTATATACTAATCTGCCTCTATCAGATATAATCACTACCTTTAAAGAGCTGTATGCAGAATTTAAACTTAACCAATTTGTTGATGTAGGAACTTGGAACTCTTATCTCAATTGCTGCATAAAAAATAACCATATCTTATATAATAATACTCTCTACAAGCAAGTGAACGGTATTCCAATGGGGACATCAACGTCCACGAATATCGCTAATCTATTCCTGTTCTTTAAGGAATATAAATTCATTAAAAATCACCCCACCTGCTCAGATAACTACCTTTACACTTTTAGATATATTGATGATCTGCTGTGTATCAATAATTCAGAAGTTATAGAGAGTGATTTTGATAATATCTATCCAAGCTCTCTTAACTTATGTAAAACCAACCACAGTAATCAGGAACTTGAGTTCCTAGACTTAAGCATTAAGCTCAACAGAGGTAACCCATCTATTAGCCTCTTTGATAAAAGAGTTAATTTTCCTTTCAAAGTAATTAAATATCTACACTGGAATAATAACATTTCAACCAAAGTAATTGAGAATGTACTAATTTCTCAGGTCCTAAGAATTTCAAGAATTTGCAGCAACAATTTGTACTTCAATTACCACATTAATATACTATTAGAAAGTTTTCTAGAGAACGAAATTCCTTCTTCTTTCATCAAAAGAACTTTAAGAAAAATTATTCTGAATAATAGAGTAAGGTTGGCAGATCTGCTTTAATTTTCTACACAGTTAATAATATGATTCTGACCAATCAAAGCCGTAAGGAAGTTGGCTAGAGGATGCCTATTAACTACCTAAAGGAACCTTAGTGCTATGGATATGACGGTCCTATTAAAACAAAAAAAATTAAATAATATAAACAAAATCACAAAAAAAAGCTTAAAAATCTGTTTATAAAAGAAAATAAAAACAAATAAAAAAGAAAACTAGTTATTCATCACTAGGATATCTATACTAAAAATAGTAAAACCAACATTAAAATTAATAAGATTCTGATTAATCTATAGAAGCTCACTAAGGTGATTTAATACATGCAAAGATTATTGAATAAACTGCTCGTGTATTTTATAATATTTCTCATGTATTCTGGAGAGTTAATTCTGCTCTTTCTGATCATACAGATCCACAGTCTTAAGTTTATATATTTTTTTCTCTGGTTAAAATCTCCGCGCGTTGTTTTCTTGCTGTATGAGGAGGCCATCAGCCCCACCCTCACTGCCCCCAGCGTCTAGGGAGTGGCGGAAGAGGTCAGCCATGTTCTTCTCTTATGAGGAGAAAAGTTTTTGTCACACAAGAGGTAAGCTCTCTTCCTTGTTTTTGGGTTCTAGGTTTTATAAGTTCAATGTTTGTACTTATTCTCTGTCGTTTTTTAGCTTTTCAGCTTTTAGGCATTGGTTTGTCTGTTAACATTTTTGCGGGTTTTAACTCTTTCTTTTCTTTGTAACTTTGAGCGTCTTTTGGGGTACCTAGGAACAGAAGATGGCTAAGCTTGTTCCTTTTCTATGCGCTGTCTCTGCGCTGTTTTTTCAAAGTAGTTAAGTTCTTAATAACTAATTAATTATGCACTTAAAGCACTGCTGAAATACTTTGTACATATTGCAACTAACTGTTTAAGGTATATAACTTTCACAAAGTTTTCTTTAGTTAATTATTATCTTTAACTTATTCTCGTTTTCGTGCTGTCATAAGTTGTAGAGTAGGGGGTTTTAGACTCAAGTTTTCTTTCAAAAATCTGTTCGTTAAAAATTAACATTTCCTTTTTTAATTGCAATGTAAAATTTGGATTTCTTTTGCATTGATTTTCAGGTTTAAATTCTCTCTCAAACGAACTTGGAATTTCGTTATGGCTGAAAATCATTTCTAATTATTATGTCACTCTCACAGCTTGAGTTCTCTTTAATCTTCTTCTCTCTGTTTAATAGTAACAGATGAAGAGCATGGGTCGGGCCATGAAGGTTAATGGATGCAAGCGAAATTGTTAACTAATGCTAGGTCATGCAACTCTACGGAGGACATGACTTATATATATATGTTTTAAACTATTTTAGGTGGGAATGTTACTTGCATCTATGGCCTTGCAGAAACCCATTTCCAACTAGGTCTTTGTAGAAGTGAGAAAATGCAGAGTTTTTGCTGGTCCTTGATAAAGCCAAGGCTCAGTATTCTCGACACCTTCTACATTCAGTTGTTTTATTTTATTTTTTTGTCTTTTCTCCTTTTACTCACACAGGTAGATACATAACCTTTTCTATGTTGTACTAGGTGTGAGTCAAAATTATATTTGCATTTTTTTGCTTAGGTATCTTCTTTATAGAATATATATATATATATATATATATATATATTCTATAAAGAAGATACCTAAGCAAAAATACATATATAATTTTGACTCACACCTAGTACAACATAGAAAAGGTTATGTATCTACCTGTGTGAGTAAAAGGAGAAAAGATAAAAAAATAAAATAAAACAACTGAATGTAGAAGGTGTCGAGAATACTGAGCCTTGGCTTTATCAAGGACCAGCAAAAACTCTGCATTTTCTCACTTCCACAAAGACCTAGTTGGAAATGGGTTTCTGCAAGGCCATAGATGCAAGTAACATTCCCACCTAAAATAGTTTAAAAAATATATATATATGTCATGTCCTCCGTAGAGTTGCATGACCTAGCAACCTTCGTTTTAAATTCTAAAGTTTTTCCTTAGTCTTCAGTTTTGCTCTTAAGTATATATATATATATATATATATATATATATATATGGAAGAAACAGCATAATTTTCGAGAGCAATATGCCATTATGTCTTAAAAGAAAAGTGTTTGATCAATGCATCCTTCCACTGCTTACGTATGGTGCATAGACGTGGACCTTAACTAAAAGAGACATACAAAGGCTGCAGACAACTCAAAGTAGCATGGAGAGGTGCATGCTTGGTGTAACCAGGAGAGATAAGAAGAGGAACTCGTGGATCCGAAAAATGACAAGAGTGGAAGACATCATGATCAGAGTTAAATCCCTGAAATGGCAATGGGCTGGACATACTGCCAGAAGGACAGATCATCGATGGACAGCCGAAATTTTAGATTGGATTCCAAGGGACAGGAAAAGACCCTGAAGAAGACCACATGGGAGATGGGTGGATGAAATTCGAAAGTATGCAGGGGTGACATGGAGGAGACTGGCACAAGACAGACCGTTGTGGAGGAAACTTGGGGAGACCTTCGTCCAGCTGTGGATTGATAATGGTTGACAATGATGATGATGATATATATATATATATATATATATATATATATATATATATATAGTGGTATACCTATACCATCGGGATCAGAGGAAATGCTATCACACCCTCACCAACCCGCTTGGCCAGCGTGGTGAGTTATGGCCAAACCCCTCCAAAATGACTCCACAACTTAAATCTTGGCCCTCAGTCTCCGGCAGCTGGAATGTACCTGGCCAAGGCAGCTGCCAGTGCGACATAAAGGCAGAGGGTGCTAAGAATCCCAGGAGGACCGGACTAGGCTTCCATCTGATGCTGACCTTGGCTACGTATAATGGACGCTCCCTATCTTCTGATTCAAGGCTTCTTGAATTGGAAGAGGAACTACAAAGAATCAAGTAGGACATCGTCGGGCTAAGTGAGGTAAAGAGAAAAGGAGATCTCATTGAACTGAAAAGTGGATATCTGTTCTACTATCGTGGGACTGATACTGGCAGAACTAGTGGTGTTGGATTTATAATAAACAAGAAACTGAAGGATAAAGTTGTAGAAGTTGAAAGTTCCTCTGACAGAGCTGCCTGACTCGTTTTCCAACTCTCGAGAAGATACCAGGCTCAGATTATTCAAACTTATGCACCTACCACAAGTAATCCTGAAGAAGAAATTGAAGAATTTTATGAGGAAATTCGTCATCTAAATAATAAAGGTAAGCAGCACTTAAAGATAATTATGGGAGATTTCAATGCAAAAACAGAGTGAAACTTCAGTAGGTAAATTCGGTCACGGCAACAGAAACCAGCATGGAAATACTCTCGTAGAGTTTGCAGAGACTGAAGGGTTTTTCATCTTGAACTCCTTTTTCAAGAAAAAGCCACACAGGACATGGACATGGAGACATCCAAATGGGACAACAAGTGAAATTGATTTCATTATGTGTATCAAAAAATTCGTCATAGAGGACTGCAGTGTGCTAAACAAGTTCAACAACGGTAGTGACCATAGATTGGTGAGATGTAAGATGTATCTCAACACTAAACTCGAACGTAGCAAGCTCATAAGACAAACAAAATGTATTGACATAACCAACCTTAAGAAACACCATAATACCTTCAATTTGGAACTCAAGAACAGATTCTCTGCTTTAGAATGCCTAACATCAGAAGAAGTGGATATTTGTGAAGTTAACAGAAAAGTAACCAAAGCTCTTATGGAAACAGCAAAAAAATTAGCTGGGTCTAAGAACAAGTTGCATGTGAACAAATTATAAAAAAAAACCAAAATGTTGATGCAAAAGAGAAGAGAGATGAGGACAACTTAAGAAGATCGGACTTCCAAAGTGGAATATATAGAGCTATGCAAGACAGTACGAATAAGTATCACTGAAGACGTAAGGAAATTCAACTGTGAACTAGTAAGGAAAGCATTTGAAAACAACCAAAGCCTAAAGATAGCAAACGGACATCTCAGTAAGGGAAGAAAACAGATTATGGCACTCAGAAAAGAAGATGGTTCTGTAACAAGTAATAGAGGCGACATTTTGACAAGAGTGAAAGATTTCTACTCCAAATTATATGAAAGGGATGATACATGTACTCCAGACATCATGAAAGGTACCAGTACCTGAGTTCTTCCAGTCCTCCCAGCAGAAGTTGCACATGCAATCAAGAACATGAAGCGGGGGAAAGCTCCAGGAGAAGATGGAATTACTGTAGACATCATACAAGAAGCAAGCGGAGAAATCGAAACAGTACTCGCCCAAATTTTCACTCGATGCCTTAATGAACGGAAGATTCCTGAGGACTGGAACAACGCTACAAGGATCCTGCTACATAAAAAAGGTGACATCGAGGATCTCAGGAACTACAGACCTATCAGCCTCCTATCAGTGGTTTATAAAATCTTCACTAAAGTTCTTTCACACCGCTTAAAGGTGACACTGGACATGGCTCAACCGAGAGAACAAGCTGGATTCAGGAGTGGCTACAGCACAATAGATCATATCCACGTACTGAGAGAACTAATTGAAAGAGCGAGGGAATATGAACTTCCATTGTGCATGGCTTTTATCGATTATGAAAAAGCCTTTTATTCGGTGAAACCATCAGCAGTTACAATGGCCCTGAAATCCTGCGGTATAGAAGATGCGTACATTAATATTATTAATAACATATATGAAAATGCAAGTGCAAAGATTTGGCTGTTTGAAAATACAACACACATAAAAATTGAAAAAGGAGTGGGACAAGGTGACACCATATCCCCGAAGCTCTTTTATGCCACATTGGAAAATGTCTTTCAATCTCTGAACTGGGAAAACAAAGGGATAAAGAATAATTCAGATTATCTAACCCACCTTCGTTTTGCTGATGACATAGTCATTTTTGCAACTACCCCATCAGAGCTGCAGAGTATGATCCAGGAACTTGCTGACAAGGTAAAGAAGTGGGATTAAAAATGAACTTTCAGAAGACAAAAGTGATGTTCAATGCTTTTGCAAGAAATGAAGATTTATCGATTGATGAAGAAAAGCTGGAGATAACAGACACGTACGTTTATCTTGGACAGAAGATATCAAGAGAGGGTCACATTGATGAAGAAATTAATCGGCGTACAAAACTTGCCTGGAGAGTTTTTGGAAGAAACAGCATAATTTTCAAGAGCAATATGCCATTATGTCTTAAAAGAAAAGTTTTTGATCAATGCATCCTTCCAGTGCTTACGTATGGTGCAGAGACGTGGACCTTAACTAAAAGAGACATACAAAGGCTGCAGACAACTCAAAGCAGCATGGAGACGTGCATGCTTGGTGTAACCAGGAGAGATAAGAAGAAGAACTCGTGGATCCTAAAAATGACAAGAGTGGAAGACATCATGATCAGAGTTAAATCCCTGAAATGGCAATGGTATTGGTATTGGTAACTGTGGGTACCATAGTGGTACCCAGTTTATTGCTATAACGAAATACAGACATAGGAGATTCATTAAAAGCTGCAGTACAGAAAACAACAGTGCGGAAAGTCAGTATATCCACGATGCAGCACAACGTTACACAGAAAGGAAATTAATATGCACACGAGCAATGAATGGCCTAACGGCATGTCAAACACTATAACACATGTGCACAAATGCATGAAATGTACTATGCTATGGTAAATCAACCGAACGGAACTGAAATGTGGTTAGAGCGCAATACAACATTGAGTACCTCAGCAACTTTATAAAAATAACAAAGGTAACAAACGTACCACTATAATAATCCGCGATAAAGGAAAGCACTAACACAGCAAACACTCACAATTATAGGTAATTTAAAAAACAGGCACAAATTCAGGAAACAACATATAAGATAATGATACTGAGATAATGAGGAGATCACACAAGTAACGAGACCGATTAGTTGTGAAAACACAGCAAAAACACGCAATTATCGCAACTTTAAAATAAAGCAAATTTACACACAAATAAAGCAAATTGACAATACATTACTTGTGAATCACAGTAAAAGCACACAATGAAAACATCAGAATCAACATGCACTAAGTCTGCAAAACCAGGGCCACTGCGAACGGGTTCGCAAATCTTCTAGCATTGAGAAAACAAAAAGTAATCGGTGTGAGGAAGAGAGCTAAAGGTCATCGGTAAAAGGATAGTAGGTTTCACATATATGCTTCTCAACGAGCTTCTTCAAGGAGGCGAGACCGCGCGTGTAACGTCTCAAAAAAGGCTGATACCGAGGATCGGTGGCACACAGAGATTTAAAAAGTGACACATAAGCTTCGAATTGCGTTACCGCTGCATACAGGTCCAGATCAGGTGAGTGAAGGAATTCTTCAGAACCAACAATCGTACGTGCAGGTTGAAAAAGACGTAAAAGTTGCTGTCTGGACAGTGGTCCAGGAACTGGAGGAAACGTATCCACGGCCTGTAGAACCTCAGCATCAGAGAAAGGATTGACAGGACCTGAGCGGAGAAGCATACTGTTTGAAGAATCATCAGGTAATGAAACACCGGAACCGGAAACCTCGGGAACACTAGATGAATCCTCAGAATGTGGCACAGAAAGTTGTTTTAACTTTTTCTGTTTCGCAGCGCCTTTGGAAGTTCCAATCCGTTTCGAAGAAGAAGCTGAGGCGGATGTATCCATTAGTGGATCAGGCTCACCTCCCAAGTCAAGAGACGAGGAAACGACCGTCGTCGAAGAAGCAGTACGTAGCTGAGCTGCCTTAGTGGAGACTGGTACAACAGCCGAGGCTTCAGGAAGATGTTGCAACAAGGGTATGGTAGACAAGGTTGTAAATGGAGATCCGATATCCGAGAGGCTAGGAGAAGAGCCAGACGGCCGATCTGCCAAACCACCACTCAACACACCCGGATCGGAACACTCCACTGTAGACACATCTGTAGTCGAAGACAACTCTGTCAATCTTGAAGGTGGATGCCCAATCGTACGGGTCGGGAGAGGAGGAAAGGCAGCATTGTCCGTAACGGAAATGTTCGTCGGACGGGGAAACAAAGAATTCGCGTCAGGCAAACTACCGGTAGTGGGGAAAGTAGAAAGACCAATGTGGTCAGCAGTGGATGCGAACTTGATGAAAGTCCACGTCGAACGCGGTCACAGGAGGCAGTGGTGTGATTCTGTGTTAACAGTGTTTACAATAGTGAGCAGTGAAAATCTGGAAACTGTACGTTCGTGCGCCAATTTCAACAGTAGCTTCTGTAGGGCAATCCGCCAAGGCTTTCTCGGTGGGAAAGGCGACCAATAACTGACGGCGAGGTCCGGTAGCATGTGCAAATCGAGTTCCTCGGGGAGCGTCAGAAAGGCGACGGACCTTGCCAACAATTTTACAAACATGACTGACAAGGAGAGGAAGTGCAGTATCAGGCTCTTCCTGTGGAACAGGATAGAACGTGATGTTCACCGGTCGCTTGGAAAGAGGCGACGGGATGAGATGGTTTGTCCCAATCGAAAGTCTGTTTGCAAGAAAAAGTCAGCATCCTCCTTGTGATTGAACTGTACCGAAATACCCCGAGGAGTACGGGAAATTCCTGCAATGGACGCAGACGACATATGTCCAGAGAGGGCTTCCATGTAGCGTGGCAATGGAGTATTTGGTAAAGCATGAAAGAGCACACCTCTATCCAGGAGGTAATGGAACTCACGGCCAATCTGCGAGTTGTCATCTATCGTTACCTTCACCTTGTGGTTGGATACCTGAATAATTGGTGCTGCTTGCAAAAGACCATCTGGTGGAGAGGAATCGGACGTAGAAGTAGCGCCTCGTTGCACTGTAGAGGTAAATGACATCCTCGGAAGAGAAGTCTGTTCGGATCCGGCAGGCACAGAAGGCTGTGAGGGAAGAGAAGCACAGGCCGAAGGCAAGGCAGTAAAATCAGTAGTACCCAGGGAGGGCACCGAGGCAGATGCGGGAGCTGAAGAAGAAAGCGCAGCCAAGTCCAGTGAAGGCACCGGTGCAGGAGTACTAGAAAGCTGGGAAGGCATCTGAGCAGACACATCTGAAAACGAGAGTATGTTAACTTCCATGGACGTGGGAAGTGTGGCGTGACGTGCATCCGCCACGCCCATAGATGATAAAGAAATACCGGAAGCCGCCATGTTGGCAGCTTCCAAACGTAAACAAACGAGCAAACGATAAGAAAACGGATGAATATGAACTAATATGAGGATGAGAACGCTAGAAAAGTAGCTCAAAACGTACACAGTACCTTTAGACAGCCGGGCCACGCAACAGGTGAGTGAGGGACGAGGTATTCCACACTAAAATGCATAAAATATTGGAGCCACCAACACTACGTCTGTCACGAACGAGCAATGGGTTGGACATACTGCCAGAAGGACAGACCATCGATGGACAGCCGAAATTTTAGATTGGATTCCAAGGGACAGGAAAAGACCCAGAAAAGACCACATGCGAGATGAGTGGATGAAATTCGAAAGTATGCGGGAGTGACATGGAGGAGACTGGCACAAGACAGACCGTTGTGGAGGAAACCTGGGGAGACCTTTGTCCAGCAGTGGATTGATAATGGTTGACAATGATGATGATGATGATGATGATATAAACCCCTCAAAGATGCTTACACCATATCAAACTTGGCCCTCAGTCTCCGGCAGCTGAAAATCACCGGAGGACCGGATTAAGCTGCCATCTGATGCTGACCTTGGCTACTTACAATGGACGCTCTCTATCTTCTGATTCAAGGCACCTTGAATTGGAAGAGTAACTACAAAGGATCAAGTAGGACATCGTCGGGCTAAGTGAGGTAAGGAGAAAAGGAGAAGATCTCAATGAACTGAAAAGTGGACATCTCTTCTACTATCGTGGGACAGATACAGGCAGAACTAGTGGTGTTGGATTTATAATAAACAAGAAACTGAAGGATAAAATTGTAGAAATTGAAAGTTCCTCTGACAGAGCTGCACGACTCGCTATCCAACTCTCGAGAAGATACCAGACTCAGATTATTCAAGCTTATATACACCCACCACAAGTCACCCTGAAGAAGAAATTGAAGGATTTTAGGAGGAATTCGGAATCTAAATAGCAAATGCAAATGGCACTTGAAATAATTATGGGTGATTTCAATGCAAAAGTAGGGCACTCGTAGAATGTTCATCATAAACTCCTTTTTCACGAAAAAGCGACACAGGAAATGGACATGGAGTCTTTCGAATGGGACGACAAGTGAAATTGATTTTATTATGTGTAACAAAACATTCGTCATCGAAGACTGCAGTGTGCTAAACAAGTTCAACACAGGTAGTGACCATAGATTGGTGAGATGTAAGATGCACCTCAACACGAAACTCGAACGTGGCAAGCTCATAAGACAAACAACATGTATTGACAACCAACCTTAAAGAAACACCATAATACTTTCAAGTTGGAACCCAGGAACAGATTCTCTGCTTTAGAAGGCCTGACATCGGAAGAAGTGGATCTTTCTGAAGTTAACAGAGAACTCACCAAGGCTCTTATGGAAACAGCAGCAAAACAATTACGAACTAGCTAGGAAAGCAATTGAAAACAACCAGAGCCTGAAGAGAGAAAATGGACATCTCAGTAAGGGAAGAAAACAGTTTATGGCTCTGAAAAAAAGAGATGGTACTGTAATAAGAAATAGAAGCGAAATTTTGACAAGGGTGAAATATTTCTATTTAAAACTATATGAAAGGGATGCTACATCTATTCTAGACATTACGACAGGTACCAGTGTCAAAGTCCCTCCAATCCTCTCTGCAGAAGTTACATATGCAGTTATGAACATGAAACGGGGAAGAACTCCAGGAGAAGATGGAATTACCGTGGACATTATACAAGAAGCAAGTGGAGAAATTGAAACTTCACACGCCCAAGGTTTTACCACATGTCTTAATGAAGGGAAGATTCCTGAGGATTGGAACAATGCTACAATGATCCTGCTTCATAAGAAAGGTGACGTTGAGGATCTCAGGAACTACAGACCTATCAGCCTCCTATCAGTGGTTTATAAAAGCTTCACTAAGGTTCTTTCACATCGCTTGAAGGTAACACTAGAACATGGCCCAATCAAGAGAACAATCTGGATTCAGAAGTGGCTACAGCACTATAAATCATATCCATATACTAAGACAACTAATTGAAAGAACAAGAGAATATGAACTCCCATTATGCATGGCTTTTATTGACTATGAAAAGGCCTTCGATTCAGTGAGACCATGAGCAGTAACAATGGCTTTGAAATCCTGTGGTATTGAAGATGCATACATTAGCTTTATTAATAACATGTATGAAAATGCAAGTGCAAAGGTTCGGATATTTGAGGATACAGTACAAATAAGAATTAGAAAGGGAGTGAGAAAAGGTGACACCATATCTTCCGAGCTCTTTAACGCCACATTGCAAAATGTATTTCAATCATTGAACTGGGAAAACAAAGAGATAACGATTCATGGAGATTACTTAACTCACATTCGTTTTTCTGATGACGTAGTCATCTTTGCAACTACCCCTTCAGAGCTGCACAGTATGATCCAAGAACTTGCTGACAAGAGTAAAGAAGTGGGATTAAAAATTAACTTTCAGAAGACAAAAGTGATGTACAATGCTTTTACAAGAAATGAAGAGTTATCGATTGTTGGAGAAAAGCTTGAGACAACCGATTCCTACATTTATCTTGGGCAGCAGATATGAAGTGGGGGTCACATTGATGAAGAAATCAATCGGCGTATAAAACTTGGATGGAGAGCTTTTGGAAGAAACAGTACAGTTTTTAAGAGCAGTATGCCATTATGTCTCAAAAGAAAAGTATTTAATCAATGCATTCAGCCAGTGCTTATTTATGGAGCAGAGACGTGGACCTTAACTAAAAAAGACATACAAAGAATGCAGACAACTCAAAGAAGCATGGGGATATGCATGCTTGGTGTAACCAGGAAAGATAAGAAGAGGAACTTGGGGATAAGGAGTGGTCGACATCATGACCAGAGTGAAATCACTGAAATAGCAATGGGCTGGACATGTTGCCAGAAGAACGGACCACCGATGGACAACCGAAATTTTAGACTGGATTCCGAGGGACAGGAAAAGACCCAGAAGAAGACCCCAATGGGAGATGGATGGATGAAATTCGAAAGTATGCTGGAGTGACATGGAGGAGAAAGGCATAAGATAGACAATTGTGGAAGAATTGGGGAGACCATCATCCAACAGTGGAATGATAATGGTTGATGATGATTATATATATATATATACATATATATCATCATCATCATCATTGTCAACCATTATCAATCCACTGCTGGACGAAGGTCTCCCCAAGTTTCCTCCACAACGGTCTGTCTTGTGCCAGTCTCCTCCATGTCACTCCCGCATACTTTCGAATTTCATCCACCCATCTTCCACGTGGTCTTCTTCTGGGTCTTTTCCTGTCCTTTGGAATCCAATCTAAAATTTCGGCTGTCCATCGATGGTCTGTTCTTCTGGCAGTATGTCCAGCCCATTGCCATTTCAGGGATTTAACTCTGATCATGATGTCTTCCACTCTTGTCATTTTCCGGATCCACGTGTTCCTCTTCTTATCTCTCCTGGTTACACCAAGCATGCACCTCTCCATGCTTCTTTGAGTTGTCTGCACCCTTTGTATGTCTCTTTTAGCTAAGGTCCACGTCTCTGCACCATACGTAAGCACTGGAAGGATGCATTGATCAAACACTTTTCTTTTAAGACATAATGGCATATTGCTCTTGAAAATTATGCTGTTTCTTCCAAAAGCTCTCCAGGCAAGTTTTATACGCCGATTAATTTCTTCACCAATGTGACCCTCACTTGATATCTGCTGTCCAAGATAAACGTACATGTCTGTTATCTCCAGCTTTTCTCCATCAATCGATAAATCTTCATTTCTTGTAAAAGCATTGAACATCACTTTTGTCTTCTGAAAGTTCATTTTTAATCCCACTTCTTTACTCTTGTCAGCAAGTTCCTGCATCATACTCTGTAGCTCTGATGGGGTAGTTGCAAAAATGACTATGTCATCAGCAAAACGAAGGTGGGTTAGATAATCTCCATTAATCTTTATGCCTTTATTTTCCCAGTTCAGTGATTGAAAGACATTTTCCAATGTGGCATTAAAGAGCTTCGGAGATATGGTGTTACCTTGTCTCACTCCTTTTCCAATTTTTATGTGTGTTGTATTTTCAAATAGCAGAATCTTTGCACTTGCATTTTCATAGATGTTATTAATAATATTAATGTATGTATCTTCAATACCGCAGGATTTCAGAGCCATTGCAACTGCTGATGGTTTCACCGAATCAAAGGCTTTTTCATAATCGATAAAAGCCATGCACAATGGAAGTTCATATTCCCTCGCTCTTTCAATTAGTTCTCTCAGTACGTGGATATGATCTATTGTGCTGTAGCCACTCCTGAATCCAGCTTGTTCTCTCGGTTGAGCCATGTCCAGTGTTACCTTCAAGCGGTGTGAAAGAACTTTAGTGAAGATTTTATAAACCACTGATAGGAGGCTGATAGGTCTGTAGTTCCTGAGATCCTCAATGTTACCTTTTTTATGTAGCAAGATCATTGTAGCGTTGTTCTAATCCTCAGGAATTTTCCCTTCATTAAGGCATCCAGTGAAAATTTGGGCGAGTACTGTTTCGATTTCTCCACTTGCTTCTTGTATGTCTACAGTAATTCCATCTTCTCCTGGAACTTTTTCCCGCTTCATGTTCTTGATTGCATGTGCAACTTCTTCTGGAAGGACTGGAAGAACTCTGGTACCTTTCATGATGCCTGGAGTACATGTATCATCCCTTTCATATAATTTGGAGTAGAGATCTTTCACTCTTGTCAAAATTTCGCCTGTATTTCTTGTTACAGAACCATCTTCTTTTCTCAGTGCCATTATCTGTTTTCTTCACTTACTGAGATGTCCCTTTGCTATCTTTAGGCTTTGGTTGTTTTCCAATTGCTTTCCTTACTAGTTCACAGTTGAATTTCCTTACGTCTTCAGTGATACGTTTTCGTACTGCCTTGCATAGCTCTATATATTCCACTTTGGAAGTCACATCTTCTTTAGTTGTCCTCATCTCTCTTCTTTTTTCAATCAATATTTTGGTTTTTCCTGATAATTTGTTCACATGCAATTTGTTCTTAGACCCAGCTAATTTTGTTGATGTTTCCATAAGAGCTTTGGTTACTTTTCTGTTAACTTCAGAAATATCCACTTTTTCCGATGTTAGGCCTTCTAAAGCAGAGAATCTGTTCTTCAGTTCCAATTTGAAGGTATTATGGTGTTTTTTAAGGTTGGTTATGTCAATACATTTTGTTTGTCTTATGAGCTTGCCACGTTCGAGTTTAGTGTTGAGGTGCATCTTACATCTCACCAATCTATGGTCACAATCTATGGTCACCAATCTATGGTCACACACACATATATATATATATATATATATATATATATATATATATATATATATATATATATATATATATATATATATATATATATATTGTATATATGTATATATACATACAGACATGTATGAGTCGTTTGTGTGCTGGAGAAATCCATTACTTACTTTGTGGCAAGACACGGTCTGATTGTGTGAGCAATGAAGATATGTTGCAGTTGTGTGATGTGAAGCAAAATGTTGTTAGCAAGGTGGAGACCAATACACTTCGGTAGTTTGGTCATGTTGAGAGAATGAGTGATAAGATGCTTACTAAGAAAACCTTTTTAGCTCAAGTGGCAGGAAGGAAAGGCAGAGGAAGACCAAGGAAGACATGGTTGGATCAGATTCAGGAGTGTCTGCATGAGAAAAAGATTATGATTATGAAGTGATCTTGTATACGGCGTGTTATGGATATCAGTGAAGCCCGAGTTGTATGTCAAGATCGCTGTAAATGGAGAAGTTTGATACGACAACAGTAAGTAAAAATAACTGGTAGTTTGGATTTCTTTTTGGAGCTAACCTCTGAATCTCAGAGAACAGCTTAGTGATATGTATGTATGTATGATGTACATACAGGCATTCAAAAAGTCTCTCCTTAGTAGGTATCGTTCGTAGATTATACAGAAATCATACAAATGTATTAGGGGAACGTATAATTTACTCACTCCCTACCGAAAATGTTGAAACTGTCGTCTTTCACACAACCTAACTATTTATTTTCCTCACAGTTTCAAACACATATGCTAGTGTCAAAAAATCCCTTAGTAGTAATGTTAAGGCTGCTACACTTAATTTCAAAGGTGCTACAGTAAAACGTTTTGAATTAAGTAACTTATTGTGTGCTTAATTTCAGTTTTTGCCGTTTTCTTTAAAACACATCAAGCTTCAGAATATGTTTCACAGCAACACCATTTTCACCAGCTTCTGATGAGTTGAAAGATTCCAAAATGTGGGTGTTGATTTTAGCATTGCCCCTCAGAAGGAAGTAACACTCATGAAATCAGCATTCATTTTGGAAATTTTCAATTCATCACAAGCTTGTGAAAATTGGTGTTGCTGTGAAACATATTCTGGTTTCTTAATGAGACGAAACAACTTCCTGCATTCATTCTTCCTCTTTACGTTTTCAACGAACATGTATTTATTGGTCTCGACGTCTTTTTCAATCTTCTTAATATAAAATTCATCCATATTTACAATTAAGGCATTAATTCAGACGCGACTTGCAATGGAACTGGATGTAAGCACGTCAAACGAAAACTTCAAAATTCTGAATGCACTAGATGTAATGTGAAAAGTAACTCTCAGTCTCACAATGTGACACGCGGGGTGTGAAACAGTGAATCTCCAGAGAAGCAGGCGACAGACGTTTGCCTGTATCTTGCTCCGGACAATCGCACTGAAAACAAACGCAAAGGAAATATCGTTTTGCAACATGGTACCGGTGAATCTAGCGTCTGCGCCGAATCGTGGGGCGCTGAAAATCTTCATTACTGTAGGAAAGAGACGGCAATATTTTTGTATAACAAATCATTTTTCACTCCGCTGGCGCCAGTATCCAGCACAAAATTCCCCTGTGCGGATTTTTCATTGAAATATTTTTTTCTTTTCAAAAATGAAACGGAAACAAAAACAGGTCGAAATCTGTTCAGTTACACCTTGACCCGACTCGTTTGGCCGCAAGAAATTGTCGATCCGCTGACCCGATGACCCGTTTCCATTTTCTGGTAGGGCATCCTCTGCATCTGATTTATTATTATTTTTTGTTCAGGTCGTGTATTCTCGCCAGGCACCACACTTGTAGGTCGGGATCTTTTCTGCGCCTCTCTTTGGCCCAATAACCTCAGCCATTTACCTTGTTCAAAATGAAAGGACATCTCTCTCTTACCTATATGAGATGAGGTAAACCAAAGAGTATATGATCGGTGACCACACCCAATTACCGCAACTCCCTGACTGTTCTTATCATATGCCCCATGAAATCAGCATTTCGGCTGAGTTTTCATTTCCGCTTTCTGGTTGTATAATGAATACTGTTTCTTACTGGTAGTTGTTGTAGTAATTATTATATCATGAATAAGCTTAACTGCTAGTAATGTTGTATTAGTAGTGATTTAATTATGATGAATAAAGTCTTATGCTGGTTGTTAATAGTAACATTTAATGAAAGAGACCTAACAGCCAGACAGAGGTCTGACAAAACTATGAACTGAGAAAAACGTACTTACTAAAAAAAGCTTTTATTAGGGAAACTCCTGGTATTATCCAACACACACTTCACAGAGCGCAATAATGACGAAGAACCTAATCACATAGAACGAAGCTCTCTTTACATCAAACGAAGATCTCTTCATAAAACAAAGCTCTCTCACGTAACACAAAAGCTCTCCTAGGTATCGTTGAACGCGTCTATTTATACTGCCTACCACCACGTCATGACTTACACTCATTGCCACATATCATTCAGCGGGAGAAATAACATCTCGTTAAGTAAGAAGATAATTTACATAGGAAAATAAAATAACCAGAGATAGTAAAATCAAAAGGAAACTGAGTCTAGAGTATACGTTACAGTTGCTTCCAGTGAAGTTGTTTTTCAGGAACAACCTCAGTTTTCTCCGGTTACTACATTCTTCAAGCATCGCTAGGGAGCTGTGAGCCTCCCGTTCTAGAACATGTCTCCCTGTGGCGAAGACAGCTAGAACTAAGCCATATGCGTGTGCTTGTATTTCCACATGTACCTCAAGATTCAGTGTTAAGGTGGAATCTTGGGGCACGAGATATGCAGAGGTGAAAATGATGTGCAAGGGATCTGCCCTCACCACTGGGTTAGACGAGAAGAGGGTATCTCTTCTTGTCTTCCTTTGTCTTCCTTTGTCTTGAGTGCTGGGTTCACCCTTTCAGATAAACAATATTATGTGTAACGCGATATAGTAATATATTTAAGTTTGATACGATATGTTAAATAGTGAAGATCATCGAGCCACAATAAGTGCGCATATGAAACATAGCAATACGGAATTGCCATGACAACGAAACTGCGTAATGTCCTTGTTAGTGTCGAAGATTTACAAACGAAATGTAGCACAGCATGTTTACAAGGATCTCGAAGACAGAAGGACAGCCCTGTATAGGATTGCTTCGTTACAATGAACTAACTCAGGGAATATCTCCCAGCCAACGAACCTATGTCTTTTACACAAAGCCGGCGTTCTGACACGCTTTGTGTCTCCACACAAAGTGATAGTTCTGGTAACACTAAGTATTTAGACACGTGCTGTGTATCATCGGGCTCCTATTATTTATTAGGCTCAATGTGGCACGAACGCGCTGAGAGCATGTGTGTATGAGAGACATTTAAGAGTCCAGGTAGTTCAACAACATACAATACCAGCGCTCTCTATAATAATGCGGGTTGGCATCATGAATGGAACATACGCTTTCTGTACACATTTAGCATATTGAAACCATCCAGCAGTTCTTCGACCACAGTTCACAGCTGGAATTTGTGTCGTTCCTACACGATGCAAGGACAACGCACCACCCACAAACAGTAGAAGTTATTTTTAACAACCTACATAACGTAGGGAACTTGCTGTAGCCGACGGGACTGTAAGAAATCTCCTTATATATAACACCTAAAACGGAAAGAACACTCCTGCTTTCACGTTCAAGATTACAGTAAGAACTTGATGCTGCACAAAAGGATGTGATTGGAGACAAAAGTGACAATGTGATGGACATTGCACGTCGCTGTTGCATTGTCGCTCACATGGTTAAACATTGTGTCTACGTTCACCGATGATCAGCTACTCCGGTGGCGCAGTGTTCTAAACGATGGCTTCTGATCATTCGTCCGTGATGGGTCGGTGTTCAAATCCCGGTTAGGGATGGATGTCGTGGTTGTCTTATGGCACTAACTATCTCCCTTCCCTGGAACCTGTGGCCCTAAATTAGGGACGGTCTGCTGCTTATAGCCAGTCGAGTTGCTCACGGTGGTCGTTAAACCTTCAACCAAAAAATAAAAACCAATGATCACTTCTTTTTCTGACTTCCTCATGTGTTTGTATAATTCCTTCGCTTAAGAACAAACAAACAACCCTAATTATACAGCCAGTGACAGGACAGTATAGTGGTTTACATCGCAGTTTGTATCTGGGAGTGGTCTTATTTTTGCATTGCCGAAAACTCATTTAAAATACAACTGACATGCAAGATTAAGGGTACATTGGCTAGATGTCTTGAACTGTTACTGCTCAGTTCTGTGTTCATCCCCAGAATGCTTGTACATCGACATTCCTTAACCTGTGAATTGTGGCTTGTGGCCGAATTGTCACAGGCTAATCGCCCAGAACTGTGTCAGGGTTCAAGTCGTAGATGAGGTACAAGAGGTGTGTTTGTCCTACGGAGATTAGATTCCCTGGAAGCAGTGGCCCTAACACCTGGGCTAAAATCTTCCAGTCATGCATGACCGTGCTGTTTTCTTGGAACTTGTATGTTCCTAAATTGATTTAAATACATATTTTATTACATTTCCTGGATTTGTTTGTTGAGGTATTGTATGAGATTTTCAGATTTTATACGTTAACAAACCAATGTTACATCACTACTTCTCTAGAAGGTTTTTGACTATGGTTATTCTATTCTCGCTTTATTGTTCATTAAAAATGCAAATGTAATGGTGAGATGAACATGTGACCCGATACTAGATAATTTGAATCTGGTAAAGTGCAAAACAGGGTCAAATCTTGACAGGAATGAGCGCAGAAGCACATTCTTTGTACATATAGTCAAATGCAAATTATTCTTATCATTCCTAAACATCGACCCAACTATTGATCAATAATTACGAAACAAAGAGAGTGTGAAAGAGAATTCCGTAAGTTCTAAATTAGAGTGTGATGCAATAACGTCCGGGCGTGGATGAACTTAACATTTTTGTAATATCGTTTGTCACTACTGCAACATGGCATAAGCCCCTGAATCTCGTCAGCCTGGATTTGTGTAGCAAGGTGTTAGTACAGTATTTCAGTATAGATCATAGGAAATCTTAGGGCTTTCAGCGAAGCCAAGGTAGACATGCTTACAGATGTGTTAGAAAACGAAGTAGAAATGCTTGATAGATTCTGAAAATCATGCTAGTATTGCAAGTGATAATAAAATTTCAGATGAGAATAATGTTATGAAATCTCTTGCTGCTGCTTCTCAATTTATTCACTCAGGTTTAGGAAACATACGCGAAATTCATGGTTTAGGTTTTTGATATTTTTTGCATATTAGTTTTTTAATTTGTATTATATTATTAAGTTTTCGTTAAAAGTAATTTTATTCTTATATAAAACTTGTGACGTACTACAGAGATGAAGCACGTGTCAAGACAACAAATCTGCAACGATATATTCCGTCGGTGAAGCTTAGTCGGTTAGAACAACTCACTCCAGAGCAAAAAGCGCGGGTACCATCTCCGTCACCAGCAAATTTGTGTTTCCACATTGTCGCCCGAACATGAAAATGGATCTACTGGCATTCGGGTTCTTCGAAAAATGTGTGATGTTTGTTCCACACATAGTCTGGAATTAATGACAAATTCCTTCTTCACTTCAAAAAAAAAAATTTCAGAGGGAGATGATATGGCATACTACAGAGATGAAGCACGTGTCAAAATGATAAATCTGAAGGGATACATTTCGTCGGTGTAATTTAGCCGGTTAGAATAACTCACTGTGGAGCGAAGAGACGCGATTTCGATCTCCGGCAAATTTGTGTTTTCACAAACTGTGTAAAAAATGCTTTTTCATTGGCAAAGATAACCTAAAATGCATATTATTGCAAAGCGGATTATACTGATGTAAACACTATGAGTGAGAAATTGTGAATACGGTACAAGCATCAGTGTTAATATCCGGTATCATTATCTGACAAACAACAACACAATTCAAGTTGGAGGTGCTCCCGAGTCAACGTGCTTTAACGGAGTTTCCAGCTCTATGTTATACTTCTCTTTTGATCACATGAAAGATTCTTGAATGAAACATAGTACATTATCAAACATCCGTTGAATATATTCTAAACACATTTCTTTCATCCTCTGTAATTTCCGCTTCAAGACAGCCTGCTTTGTGGTTGCTAAGCGGTGAGCATTTCCACTGCTAAGCCGAACAGTTAACTCTCTTTGAGTTTTATCTCGTGTATCGAGTTGTCCTGTGCGTGGTATTCTTTCGTCATATTTGGGTCTTGTTTTAATTTCATAATTTTTTTTAAAGAGGTATACCAAAAAGTGTCATAGAGTCAGATAGAAGAGTAATTTCAAGTGATGAATATCGCCGATTTCCAGAGTTTGAAAAATTGGGAAAATAATCATTTTCCGAATTATTCGAACATTTGCCTAAAAGGCAGGCAATACTAGCCAGAGACAGGCTGTCGGCTTGGCAAACAACCAGAATTTGAGTCCCCCATTTAAACAAGAAGTTAGCCTCTCACGACATCTAAATCGTCTTCTGTCAGATCGATGAATTGCTGAGCTTTACAGATCTCAACAAAAGCAGTTTTTTATTTGAATGACAAAGTGGCTTCCAGCTTCTGAATTGCCCTTTTTTTTCTTTCATTTTGAACGTTAGTTTCGAAACGTTGTTGTGACATGAACTTCTGATGCAACATTCTTCTGGGATAAAAACAAAACAAGAGCATTCATTCCGGGATGTATTGCAATGGGATTAGAAACAAAGTGGTAAGGAACAGTGAATCAAGAGAAGAAAATAAATGTTGTACCAAGTAAAAAATAAAAATTAGTAACTACGATTTCAGTCTCTTTAGAAGATTTGCTATAATCTGCTTATTTTTCTTGCATTTACGTTTTTTGTTCTTACACGTAGGTTTACATCAGTAATAAATCCATCGCGTCTCTTAGGAAATAAATTATATCATTTCAAGAATCGAAATCTTGGGAGTTCAAATCGAACGCGATAAAAAGAATGGTTCCGGATTTCAAAGTTCGCCATGTGTGTTTCATTTTTATTTAGTGAGAAAGTACTAATTTATCTGATTATTGAAGTAAAGTGCCCCATATAAAATAAAAGAGCCTCCTGGGTTACAATCTCTGGGAAATACGGGGATATTTGGAAATTCTAAATAAATATTTTGAAATGATTCCATTTCCCTTGCAAAGCAAGAATTTTTTATGATTCTTTCATTTCTGGAATGAACTTGCAGTCAAATTTTACCCTGTTAAATTAGTCCTCCAGTTCATGTAATAAATAGAAAAATTAGCCATCCCGTTCTGTTACGAAAGGAAAGAGTTGGCATTTTCATAATAACCGCATTATGAGAGTAACATACACTTCAGAGACATACTGTGTGGTAACGACATATATAAATAATTTACCACCTGCATTCCCTCGTTCCTTCAGCTTTTCTTATGATTCGGATCGATCTTTTTTTACAAATAAAATGATTTCTGTGTTATCGTATCTTTCACATGTCGTTCGCTATGTTGTGCAAAAGTAGAATAATAAATTTAGTAAAGAAATAAGCAACACACAGGCACGCATACACACAAATAATTCATAAATATAAAAAATATGAGATCACTGCAAAAAACGGTACAATAAAGTTCCGCCAAGATTTACCAAAGAAAAATTTGTTTAGCAGAAAGACTTATCTACAACGTCTCTAACCGGAATAATACAAGAATAAGCACGTTCATACATGTGCGTAGCAGATACCAGAGCAGATGAAACGAGTACACGTTTAGAGGTCGTAGGTGCATTCTTCTTATACTCGTGTTCGTCGCTTCCCATTCATTAACTCTTGTATAATGCCCAAATAAAAAACCCAAGATGTGTATTAATGAGCATAAACGAATGATGAGCATCAATAAATTTCGATGCCATAGACACACGAAATAGATAAAACGAGTATGCACGAATATACGTCGTATACGTCTGAATGTTTTTACACATCCACAACGCGATAGTAGTCCTATTCTACTCTTTTGTTGTTGCTGGTTTACTTCGGGATTCGGTGATCACCATGAGTAACACTTAGAGCTACAAGAAGTCGCCCGTATTTTAATTGGGTTATTATTCCATTGATAGGGCAGAACAAGCGTCGTAAGACAAACCATATCACATTTTGGATTCGAAACCCGATTCAGCATGGACGACTGGCCAGAACCTATGCTTCTGGTAACTCAACCACCGGGCGGATAGCCTTGCCTAATCTATGGTATTCTCTGCAATTTTATGGGAGCTAAAAAAGCATAAGATTTTATGCTAACAGGTACTTTTCATTACATACGAATTTGGGATTTCACTTATATGAGGACAAATAATTCAGATCAGATTTTTTTAAAAAGAAAAAATCCAATTTCATTTTATGCTTAACTAACCTAAACTGACTGATTTCATTTTATGCTTAACTAACCTAAACTCCATGGCAGTCACGAACGCTGATCACTAGGCCACCCGCGGCCCTGAAAGATGCGGGGAAGAAGTAGAGTAGCGTATTATATATATGTATATATTTTTTTTTTAAGAAAAAAAAACTTAAGTATTAAGAAGTGAAAACTTTAACAGCCCGGCAACTTTTCGTACGGAGCTCTTGGAGGGCACCACAAAAGCAACAGTGAAGACCAAAATGTCCACTGAATTTCACTGAAGTTTTGCTAATGCTGAAGCTGTATTAAAAAGTAAAGATGTTGGATATCCAGCAAAAGAACTGAGTGCAGTAGCAAATTATATCGTGACGTAACTTGAGAAAAAGCATAAGGATGAGATTGTCACTAGGCTCCTAACTCATACGGAGAAATTCAGTCACTTGGTTTCATTAGCCTCGGCAATCCGTGGTGTGGCAGGTAAAAAAAAATTCACCTCCCCCCTCCCCCACACACACCGTTCTTTTTTAACTTGTCTCCCTCTGTGAGACAGGTTAAAAATAATTCACTCTTCCCCCCCCCCCGCACACACACACACGCAGACCGTTTTGTTATGTTGCTCTTTCCCTTACCAGTGTTTTCCCTCGCTCATATTCCCGTGTAATTTCTCGTCTTACTTAGTTATCAGCTTTTAAAAGTTTCAATAATAGCATTAATGTTATTAAGTTGAAAAGGTAAAAGAAAACATTTGCCGGAAATGGCGTGTATCGTGCGTTCGCAGAGTAAGCATATTTAGTTTTCTTTCAGGAATCAATATCTTAATTTTTTTAATGTCTGTCTGTGTGTTCCTGAATTAATTTTTCGCTCATTGTTTTAGTCTTTCTACTCTCAAAGGTATAAAAGTTTCCAATATAATTTTTATCCCTTAGGTAAAAAAAGTTCGCTTCGTGTAGAGCAAGCTGGGTTGTTTTGTTTCTTACCTTATTGGTCGACAGTTGCTTGTGTTTTTAAGGTCGGTTAGTGAAGGTAAGGGGTGATGGTATAGGTAACTCAATACAACGCATGCCCGTCCACATACAACTTCTGATCTTCTGTGACCTCGACAGGCAGAATGCCTCCTTCTTGGCAAGAGCCATCCATTGAATTGTCTGTAATGCCCGTGGAACAGCTCACGTACATCGAATACTTCAGCTTGTTTTCTCGTGGACTGCTAAATCTTCTAAGAAGGAGAACAACTCTCTTGAACAGCAGAGGCATGTGCTCCCATATTTTAGTTTTCAGGAGGGGCAGACAGAAATGTAACTACAAATAACACACATAAACACCACAGGAAAATTTTCATTGTTCCTTCTTGTTACGTAAACAGTTATACCACATACACACACACCACATACAGTATATTAAATTAAAACTCAAAGGAGCCAAAAGCTACATAAAAGTGATGCATAAATAAAATTTGACAGCGTATTAGAACAATAAGGAAATTTCTAATTCGTAGTAAATGATCTTTGCGCCTTTCGGACATTTGTGTCCTATGCTCCACGAAACTCCACAAAACCCCAACGATAACTGTTCGTCAAGAAGAAAACAGTGCCCTCAAGACAAAGTTCTGGAAGAAACTTTGGAGGATCGTTGTCCAGCAGTGAATGATACCATATTTTTAATTCCTCCACATATCAAAATTTCTGACACTGTATGTATGTAAACTGTGCTCTAACATTCAATGCGAAAATTCAATATTACTACTTTTTATTCTAAATTTCCACTTTTTCTACTGTAAGCTCGTATTTTTTCTATTTTTACTGCATATGACGCATCCAGAAGTTCAATAAAAAAATTAACAAAAAAACTAGTGCTGTCCCAAGCACTGAAATGGTTTAATCACATTTCCAGGAAGGGACAAATGTGCCCCCTCTTGCCTCCTATGGTCGCCCACGGTTGTTCTACTTCTTGTTTATTTTTCAACAGGAAATGTGAGAACTTACATATTATTGTTGCATTTGTTGTTGTATTCAAGAAAGTTAGTTCCTGATTTAAGTGATTTTCCTTGTATGCTTTTCACAATGGGCTATTTTCGTTTGTGTTGCGCCAATACATTTTCGACAGCGCCATGTTTATGGGCGTAGAGTAGTTACAATGTTGTGGGGCGGGGAGGGTCTGCACTCCCAAGTGAAACCACCTTCTTGAGTAATAGTAAATCTTGGGGACTAAAGGTTTTTACCCTACCAAATCCCTCACCAGCCCGCCGCCTATGTCTGTGTTGCTATCTGATAATAATTTTTTATTTGTAATACGTCTTTCGTTCTGTGCCTGATTAACATGACACTTGCGAATTTTGATTAAAGTTTAAAGCTCGAAAAGAAAAAAAAAGAACCTATGATTCTTGACTCGTAAAAGTTCTCCTGACATCTTACATTTTCACGAAAATATTGAGCGATTTCTTGTCCAAATTTAAAATTCAAGGCTATTGATTTAAGTGATTTAGGAAGGCTGCGGTGCAAGAATGAATCTTGTAACTTATCATATTTTCTTTTCAAAATCTATTGCATGCGTTAATTTTCAAAATCGTAATGACGTGGGGCGCAGGTTTCTGACCACTCGACCCAGCAAAGCCCGGGATAGAGCCTCGGATAAGGCATGAGTGGCGCGTTCGTCCCACTGGGCTGACTTCCCACCTCCCCTCCCCGTAACCAGTAGCCCCAAATTTAGGACTGGCGACTGTAGAGTTCCTCACGGTGGTTGTTAAACCAAGAAACAAAAAAGGAAGGCACCTTACGCATCGTTCTTAAAAAAGTATACTTTCAGATGTTTTAAATATGCATTTTTACTGGGTACAATATTTCACACTTTTTCTAATTGTTCTGCTATGAAGTCCTTTGAAGGATAAACATGTATTTCGTAATACAAAAATCGCGTTTGTTAAATTTCGGTCGATATATGAGTCTTCAAATGATATTTTTAAATTACATCTATTAAACTATGGAATCTTCTGAACTGTTCTGTCTCGATGGATTTTAATGATATTATGAATGTAGCTCCATTTGAGTTTTCAAACTTAAAATTGCGTTTGCAATAACATGCAGATCACCCAGTTAAGAAACGGTGATGGTAGCCACCAAACATTTTGTCGAGAGCAGAGTTCTTGACCGTAACTAAGCTCAGATTTATCGTGACAGTTTGGTGCTACCTTTCGCTTTGAGTAATAAACTAATGTTTGATTAGTCTTGACCTAGATGTTCATGAAGGATATATAAATCTATGACTTTTCAGTCATTTCTTTTCCTTTTTTTATGAGTTTTGCCACACTACATCCCTCATCTACTGATTTAAGTCTTGAGTAAAAGTATAGAACCCAACCGGAGCAAATATACTGATCGCATCCCATCGGCGGGTGGTCGTAGTGAGCGATGGGTTTGCCTCCTCGGGGCGCTCCGTGGTAACAATGGTATACACAACAGCAACTAGGCCTCTGTGAATCTTGGAGAGGTGCAAGCTAGTTCTGTGTGACATTGGCGAAAAGACCCCAACTCACTGGGTTTTGTTCCAGAATCCTTAGGTTGAATGACCAACTGGAACCCTCAGCTGTGGGCTAATCGCCCACACTGATGTACTTACCTGATTAAAAAGACAAAAATAAATATTAAGAATGACTCAAGTGTGGGATATGGTGGATCTAATACACTTGAGAAGGACGGTCCACCACGGAATCGACCTGGACTTTCTAAACGGCGTATGAGAAAGAGATCTCGGCTGAGTGAATGTAAGATTGGTGTATGGAATACTAGAGGTATAAATGGAAAGATGAGTGAGGTGATTGAGGAGATGAATAAGTATAGACTGGATGTGCTGTGTGTAAGTGAAACCAAAAAAGAAGGAAATTGGGGTAGAAAAAGTGAATGGCACGGTGAGTGTGTGGTCTGGAGTATTGGATAATATGAGAGGACAGGCTGGTGTAGGTGTGATTTTAAGTGAAAAGATGAAGAACAACTTGATTCACTATAGTTGCATAAGTGAGAGAATTCTCTGGATTCGTTTGAAAGTGAAACTTCAGAGAATTGAAATTGTTGTAGTGTATGCTCCTTGTGACTCGGAACCTTCTGATAAGAAAGAAGATTTCTGGAATGAGCTAAAAGCTGTTTTGAGCCAGTTTGGTGCTAAAGAAAAAGTTATAAGAGCAGGGGATTTCAATGCTAGAGTAGGTGTGCAGAATGCAATTTCTGACAATGTTCTGGGTACGTTTAATGATCCTTGTGTGAATAATAATGGTGAAAGATTAATTGAACTCTGCATTGAGACTGATTTGTGTGTATCTAATAAATTTTTCAACCACAAGTATATACACACATATACTTGGGAAAATCGTACTCTTGGTCAAAAGAGTGTGATAGATTTTGTTGTTTACGATCAGCGTTTGAAACACTTAGTTATTGACACCCGTGTGATGAGAGGTGCGGATGTTGGTTCTGATCATTACTTGGTAGTGTCACGAGTGAAACTTAATGTTGGTTGGAGGAAAAGGAATAGGAAGAGACCCAGGATAGAAAGAATAAAGGTTGATAGGCTCCTTGAAGATCATCAGCGGTATTCTGACTTACTCAGAGAACGACTGAAAGATCTGAAATCTTGTGAAAGGGATGTAGAAAAGAAGTGAGAATGTTTTAAAAACTGTGTTGTTACTGCTGCTAAAGAGGTCTGTGACACCACAATAGTGGATAACAATAGAGGTGATGCTTGGTGGAATAGTGAGATTGATGAGGCAGTAAAGAAAAAGAAGGAAGCCTATTTAGGGATGTTGCAAGGTAGAGTTTCTGTGGATGAATATCGCTGTAAGAAGCGTGAAGCTGCTAAGCTGGTTCGCCACAGTAAGGCAATACATAGGAAGGAGAAAGTGGAAAGGCATGAACTGGCTTTTTGGAAAGATAGAAAGTCCTTCTGGAAGTATATGAGACTCAGGAAAAATAGGGGAAACAAAGTTGTAAGTTGTGTGAAGAATGAGATTGGGGAAATGATATGGGAGCCCAATGAGTTAAGTGACAGATGGGGTGAATACTTCTGTGAGTTATTAGATCAGGAGAGCAACAATGATTCTGAGACAGATGCAGATGATGTCACAATGAGGGATGAAAGCACAGGAGAGATCTCAAGAGAAGAAGTGTGTAAAGCTCTAAAATCTCTTCAGAATGGTAAGGCTCCAGGAGTTGATGGCATAACTGCAGAGATGTTGAAGTATGGTGGTGACTCTATAATTGACTGGTTAACTGAAATTTGCCAGTTGTGCTGGAAGTTAGGAATGGTCCCTCGGGATTGGAAGGATGCTATCATTGTTCCCTTGTAAAGGGAAAAGGTGATCAGACTGAATGCAAGAACTATCGTGGTATTAGCCTACTGAGTGTGCCTGGGAAAGTGTTTGGTAAGGTTGTTATTGAAAAAGTACGGGGTCTTACATCATTGAAAGTGTGGGATGTTCAGACTGGTTTTATGCCTGGTAAAGGCTGCACTAACCAGATTTTTGCATTACACATGATGATTGAAAAGTATCTGGCTGTTGGGAAGAAAGTTTTTACTGCCTTCATAGATTTAGAGAAAGCTTACGACCGAGTCAATAGGACACTTTTGTGAAAGGTATTGAATGAATATGGTGTTACTGGGAAGCTACTTAATAGTGTAAAAGCCATGTATGCTGGTAGTAAACCTTGTGTATGAGTGAATGGTGTTTTATCAAAATGGTTTTCCATTGGTGCAGGAGTTAGACAAGGTTGTGTAATGTCACCATGGCTGTTTAATATATTTATGGACGCATGCATGCGTGAGGCCAATATAGATAATAGTGGTGTATGTCTTGGTGATATTTGTGTGTGCAGATTGCTGTATGCTGATGACACTGTCCTGTTGGCAGAGAGCAAAAGTGAGTTGCAGAGTATGTTGACTCGGATGCACCAAGTTTGCATGAAATTCAAACTGAGTATAAATAAGGGAAAAACCAAAGTTATGGTGTTTGAGAGAGGAATGGGTAGCACTGAATGTAATGTAAGTATAAATGGCACTGTGATTGACCAGGTGAGTGAGTTTGTGAATTTAGGAAGCATGTTTGACAGAGAGAACAAGTTGGATGGTGAAATCAGTAGGCGAGTGAATTCTTCTTTGAAAGTCATGGCTGCTCTGGGAGGTTTTCACTGGAATGATGGGTTATCTAGAGAGTCCCGCATGGCTGTGTATGAAACAGTAATTGTTCCTACTCTGATGTATGGCAGTGAAACCTGGGTACTGCAGAAGAAGCATAGGAGTCGTTTGTGTGCTGGAGAAATGCGTTACTTACGTGGGGTTTCTGGCAAAACACGATTTGATTGTGTGAGGAATGAAGATGTATTGCAGTTGTGTGATGTTAAGCAAAATGTTGTTAGCAAGGTGGAGACCAATATTCTTCGGTGGTTTGGCCATGTTGAAAGAATGGGTGATGAAATGCTTACTAAGAAAATATTTTCAGCCCAAGTCGCAGGAAGGAAAGGCAGAGGAAGGCCAAGGAAGACATGGGTGGATCAGATTCAGGAGTGTCTGCATGAGAAAAAGATTATGAGTATGAAGTATAAAAGATCTTGTGTACGGCGTGTAATGGATATCAGTGAAGCACGAGTTGTATGTCATGATCGCTGTAAATGGCGAAGTTTGATACGACAACAATAAGTAAAAATATCTGGAAGTTTGTATTTCTTTTTGGAGCTAACCTCTGAATCTCAGAGAACAGCTTAGTGATATGTATGTATGCATCCCACCGAGAAAGAAATACACCTCATAGAGCTTGATCTTTGCAAGCGCATAGCCATGAAACATGAGCATAAGGCTTTAACGACGTGATCCTTGTAGTATGGGCCTGTTTTGTTAGTTCTGTATAAATCATTTCTAACTTTCAAATGTTAAGGGAGAACTAAAACGTTCAACCAACAGATAGTTCATAGAAAGAAAGAAAAAGAAAAACAACCCGGTGCACTCACCATTATTACTCTTTATAAATAACGCCGTGGCGACTTCCATGAAAAAATCAAAAACGCCGGCAGAGATAAAAGCATGAAGCAGTTTCCTTGTCGTTTTATTACATCAATAAGTGTCAAAGTTCAGACTTCCAGGTTTGTCTTTGTTACGTTGACAGGGAATTCCTTCTAAGATAACCACAGTGACAGCCGGACATTTGATTCTTCAAAAGCGTCATGAAATCTGACAAGCATCAAACTTCGCGATTTCTTTCTAAACGAACGAAGATGAAAATAAAACTGCATTTTTGCTTTAAAAATCGATAAATACTTGCACAAGGTGACTGCAAATGAGAGAAAAAAACGTATCACGGTATACAGTGTAGTTTTACATTTAAAGCTGCCCAGTAGTCACACTCACACAGGGTGCCTATGAATATCTACGTCTTAGGCCAGCTTCCACATCTGAGGGTTTAACGGAAACTTTCAGTGGAAAATACTGGCAGGCATGAATTTTAAATCTAAAATGAAGGATTTCTTTACCCTAAAAGTTCCTGAGAAAAAATGTTTCCTCTTTTAAGATAAACTATGTGATGCAAATCTGATAATTCCGGGACCACAACTCTTAACGAAAAGAGCTCTTGGGTAATTGGAGATAAAGATAAGAAATGTTAATATGTTTTCTCTACATATAACCACATACAAATATATCACCTTCTAGAATGTTACGTACATCGTTGAGAATTTATAAATGAAGTAATTATCCTATTGTGCATGAACTCTCAAACTCTAGAGCAGCTGGAATCATGTCCGAAATTTTCCTAGATGTTATGGCATTCACATTTGGATTAATGGGTCTGTAGTTCAATGGTTCTGTGATGTGCTTAATAAAGACGACCTTGGGCTTAGAAATCCAAACGACAGCTGAATGCCAGAGCAAAATATTTCTCAGGAATTATTTTCAGCGTTGAATAAACTTCATTGGAAATACATGGAGTGTTGAATAACTGGGTGGCATTATTAAATACTTGAATCTAGTGATTCATGATGAGATCTTTGCTTTGACGTCCAATCGTTTAAAAGAAGAAATATCATTCTTAAAGAATATCATCGTTTAAAAGAAAAATCTTGCACGTTCATCAGATGAGGAAAACTTCCATCATCTGAGATCGAAACTTGACGCTTTCCAGTAACGTTTCATGATTACGTTTTTTCCGAACCTACAAATTAGAAACTCCTCTCTACTTCAGGAAATTTGAGACGTATGTAGTTTTCCTTAGCATGACAGTTGCTGAACTAGTACTAGCGCTGAAGTAAAAATTTAAAATACCAAAAACATAAACGTGACACCTATTAAAACCTTTTACAGTAAAATGACTTTTTCTGCCACTCCGGTGGCCAAGTGATCGGAGGCATAGGTTTCTGGCTAGTCGTCCGAGTTTTTTCCGGGTTCGAATCCTGGATGAGAAATGGATGGTGTGTTTGTTCTTCGGGGCTGGTTCTCTATCTCTTCCCTAGGACCAGTGGCTCTAAATTAGGGACGATTGACTGCTTGTTTTCCATAGAGTTGCTCCAGGTAGTGATTAAAACCCAAAACAATACAAAAAATAAATCCACAAACCCACAAGGAATTAGACAATTCTGGAGGATTTCTAAGAGCAGGGCTCTTCGGAAATGCATACTCTTGAGCAGGATGAAAGGAAACAAGAGAATTTTCAAGTCATGAGTTCCATTTTTTTTATCAGCATCATCATTGCCGCCATTATAAATCCACTGCTGGAAGAAGATCTCCCCAAGTTTCTTCCAACACTGTCGGCCTTGAGCTAGTCTCCACAATTTTGCTCCAACATGATTACGAATTTCATCCACCTATCTTCCACGCGGTCTTCTTCTGTCCCTTGGTATCCAGTCTAATATTTCAGTTGTCCATCGGTGGTCCGTTCTTCTAGCATTATATCCAGCCCATTGCCATTTCAGAAATTTAATTTCGATAATGATGTCTTCCATTCTTGTCATTTTCCTGATCTACGAATTCCTCTTAGATCAGGAAAATCATAAGAATTGTCATGGTTACACCAAACATCTGAATGCATCTGGCTACACCAAACATGCATCTCTCCATGGCTCTTTCAGTTGTCTACAGCTTCTGCATGTCTTCTTTTAGTTAAAGTCCATGTCTCCGCTCCATATGTAATCACTGGAAAGATGCATTTATAAAACACTTTTCTTTTAAGACGTAATGGCATATTGCTCTGAAAAATTGTACTGTATCTTCCAAATTATCTCCAACCAAGTTTTATATGCCTATTCATTTTTTCTCTGATATAACTATCGCTTGATATCTGGTGCCCAAAGTAAATGTAAATATGGGTTACCTCTAGATTTTCTCCATCAATTGCTAAATCTTTATTTCTTGTAAAAGCATTGTACATCAGTTTTGTTTTCTGAAAGTTCATTTTTAGTCTTACTTCTGTGCTCTTGCCAACAAGTTCTTGGATCATACTCTGTAGCTCTGAAGGAATAGATAAAAAAATTACTATAACATCAGCAAAACGAAGGTGAGTTGAATAATCTCCATCAATCTTATCCCATTGTCTCTCCAGTTCAATAATTGAAAGACATTTTGCAATGTAGCATTGAAGAGTTTGGGAAATATGATGTCACCTTGTCTCACACCATTTCCAAATTAAAAATTTTATTGTTGCAGTATCTTCAAATAGCCGAAACTTTGCACTTACATTTTCATTGATGTTATTAATAATGCTAATCAATGCGTCTTTAATACCGCAGGATTTCAAAGACGTTATAACTGCTGATTGTTTTCGCGGAATCAAAGGCCTTTTCATAATCAAGAAAAGCCATACATACTGGGAGTTTGTATTTCTTCGTTCTTTCAATTAGTTCTCTCAGTACAGGAATGTGATCTAGCCACTCCTAAATCAGCCTTGTTCTCTCGGTTGAGCCATGTCCAGTATAACTTTCAAGCGATGTGAAAGAACCTTAGTAAAGATTTTATAAATCAATGATTGGAGGTTGATGGGTTTGTAGTTCCTGAGATCCTCAGCGTCACCTTTTCTATGCAGCAGGACCACTGTATACTCATTGGAAAAAAAATCCGCTCACCAAGAAGCAGGCGTCGGATTGAAATGAGATTTTAGTAGTGAGATGGTACATACCAAGAACAGGAGTGATTACAATATCACAGCAGCAGGCCAATTTCCCGCGGGCGTATGGTGCTCATTCCGGTCACTGTTAGAACCGTGTCGGACCGCCTTGTGTTCGGATACATGCGGTGATACGGTCCAGCACGGAGTCAAAGAGACGTCGTATGTTATCCTGGGACAGATTGGCCTACACTTCTTGCAACTGACGCTCTAAATCACGAGTACTAGGATATGGAGAAAGCTGGCATCCCATCTGATCCCCACATGCTCGATGGGGGAGAGATCAGGCGATTTGGCTGGCCACGGAAGTCGAAGCATGACGTAGACAGTGCTGGCGAAGCCGAGCCGTATGTGGACGGGCGTTATCTTGTTGGAAAATGGCACCGGGCCGCCTCGCCAGGAAAGGCAGCACATGGGGCCGCAAGATTCCCTGTACGTAGCGCTGGGCTGTCGACGTCCCTCGGATCACTGCGAGGGACGTCCGGCTGTCATATGCGATGACTCCCCAGACCATCATGCCTGCAGTTCGGAATATGTGCCGTTATACAGTGAGATTGGGATTGTAACACTCACCTGCGATCCTCCACACTCTGACACGGTGGTCGTCCGTTCCCATACAGAAGCGGGATTCGTCGCTGAACACTATACAACGCAAGTCCGTAGCATTCCACGTTGCTCGCTGCTGACAGCACTGCAATCTACGCCAACGATGGTCAGGTGTTAATGGCAGAAAACGTAACGGCCATCGAGATTGCAGTTTCGTCTCTGCCAGGCGTCTGGAAATGGTTCTGGCGGACACCGTAGTCCCTTGTACAGCTGTCACATGTATCTGGATATTGGGCAAGGACGTCGTTGCATCTGTGCGTGCCGCTCTTACGATCCCACGGTCCTCTCAGCTGGTGGTGGGTCTGGGTCGTCTAGAGCCTGTCCTCTGTGTCTGGGTGCCTTCCCGTGTCTATTGCTCCCAACACGATCGCACCGTACTGTCCGACCGGCCTAAAATGGCGGTCGATTCAGGCCCACCGGCCAACCTGCCTCTCTCATCCCGGCGATACGGCCTCGTTCAAACTCCGTCAGTGGCCCGTACGCACATCTACGGTGGCTACTGGGCATGTCTATCGCTCAGGGATCTCACCTGACTCTTACCGTGTACTTCGGAACGAATGTGGAGTCCCCTGAGCGGCGCCTTATAAGCCCCAAGGATTGCGATTGCAGCGCCGGTCTTGGACTCGCTGTCATGCGGAATCGCACGAAACTTTAATCATTTGCATGTCTGCCTACCCCGTAGCTGTTCGCCACGTTTCGCGTTAATCGCACGGTTTTTTCTTGGTACGCTGATTTTTATGACAATGAGTGTGTCATTGTTCCAATCATCAGGAATCTTCCCTTGATTTTTATTTTACCATCATTTATATGTGGGCCTCTAAGAAACCATAATTTTCATATAAAGTCAAAACTAAAATGATTGCTAAAAATTATGTTGTGCAAGTCTAGTTTCGCCGTGATGCTCAGTTCCAAGGCATTCATTAGTAAAATATTAGTTACTAGTAGTGGGATTCAAATAATCAACATTCAAAAATTGATTAGTGAGCTTCTTGTGGAACTTCAGCTCGCAAGATACATTTATCAGTCACTGCATTGCATAATTGCGGTATTTTTGTCCTAAGGAGAGACAATTCATGATTTTTTCAGTTTGAAAACTTTCTTTCTATCATAGTAACTACCATTAGTAGAACGAAAAAAAAATAAAAAACAAGGCATGTACTCATCAGGAAAACTTGCGGAAACTGATACGTTTTGATCTATAAATAATTCTGTCAATTTTTTCACATTTCATAGTTTCTCCCTACCCTAGTATGTAGCATTTCTAACACAACTATAGAGCTATAAAATGGATTAGTAAGTCAGGTTCACTTATTCGCTACTGACGTACCGGCTTTAGGCGGTTCTTTCTTGACTCAAATAACATAATGTGGTTTATTAGTCCAGTCCCGGGCCATAAGACCCGTCGAAATTTTAAGGTGGACGAGTTTTCTCTTCAGATCCTGTTAGGGCAGGCTCAAAGGAAGGACAAAATCTTGGGTAGGCATCTGGCAACCCGGGCATAAATTTTATAGGACGCCATTTTGTTTTGAGCATATACGCGCATTAGTTATGGTTGAATTTCGTAAATTTCTATCCTTTCCAGTATACCTATACAAAGTACGACATGGATTTTAGATTCGTCATAAACTTTTCTATAAGATAAGACTATTTAACCAGTAATAAAACAAGTTTATGAAAATCTCACCATTTTTTTTATTTTATTTAGTGATTTCTTGAAAGGATACTTATATTTAGCTACACCAAAAATTTAACTGATGTGAATTTGTTTGTTTCAGACTGAATATATGTAATGGAGGATAACAAGCAAGTCGTTGGCCTACATTGTGCCCAGTGAGTGGAACTTCAATAGATGCGGATATTTCAAAATGTATTGTATGCCAAAAGCACAACAAAAGAAAGACAACTACAACAGAAGGAAGGCAAAAAATCTTGGCTGCAACTGAAATACGACAAGGTGATGTTTTTAA
The DNA here is from genome assembly GCA_039090855.1 of Macrothele yani. NCBI lineage: Eukaryota > Metazoa > Arthropoda > Arachnida > Araneae > Macrothelidae > Macrothele > Macrothele yani. The sequence continues at coordinate 81,892,568 of CM077002.1, forward strand.
ACAAATGCATGTTATAAATCCTACATGCTGAAAAAAACTTTGCTTCAGAAAAAGAGAAAAAATAAAGCCAAACAACTACTGTAGAAGAATGAGGTGAAGACCCACTCCAAGATCCAGCAATATCGCCACACAAAAAAAAATTGAAAGCTGATGTTGTTTGTCGTAACCAGCCATAGTCTAATAAGGGGAGCCTACAAAATTTTCATGTATTATTTGTGGAAGACAGAAACACAGGAACATCAAAAAATATAGAATAAGTGAAACCAATCGGCCTAAAGCATTTCTATCGGTCACTCTGTTCTTCAAGGACGATGTATACATCAGAACTTCTGATCTTGAAGATCAATCAGCTTTGTTTGGAACAGATTTATGCTACCACAAGCTCTGTCTTGAAGCGTATCTCCAAAGATTTAGAAAACAAAATCATCCAAAGAATAAACAATACACGCACACCAAAGGCCAAATGATAGAGGATACTGAACTACTTCTTCAAGGCATTCTGGATCGTGGATATGGTCTAACACTTAGTGAAGTTCGGGATTATGACAACAAACAGCCTGGAGAACAGTCGATTGCAAATACCGAGGTAAAATTGTACATGATAAAAATATTTCGGGATAACATTCAGTTCTGCAAACCACCACAAGAAAATCAGTCCCAGCTTGTTTACTCGTCAAAGATCACTGTTGATCAAGTAGCAGAAAAGCTTACGATCCGTAGACTGTGTTAAGGAAACTGGCAAAATCATTAGACATTTACTCCGGAAAACAGATTTCAGCCTTGACGATGAGTTTGAGGATGCAAACCAGCTAGAAAAATCTTGGGTAAAAACGCCAATCCCACATCCACTAATTGATTTCTTGTCCCACGTAATTAATGTTGATAAACTAACCATCCTTTCACATTAATGATAACAGTCAACCATATACGACTTCAGATAAAGAAGAAGAAACAGACAGTGATGAAATTGGAGAGGACAGTGAGAAAACAGAAACCGCTATAACACGCAGAATCAAATCCCTTTTTCAGATATTGTTCTACAGTGTTCATAAGGGAGGAAATAAGACTCCTTTGCATCTGATGACTGGCCGTTCAATTCATGAGAAGTGTAAGAGCAAGCAGCCTATCACTTTATTCAACAAAGCTGGATTGTCAGTCAGATACAATGAGATTATGGAATCTCGTCGTAACTTTGCACAGTACACAACGAGGTCATGTTCGGTGTGCCCTGCACTTCGAAGTCATTTTATCAGAAGCAACTTCCCCGTAGGTGCGATAGATAATTTTGACCATGAAACGGCAATCTTTTTAGGTCTTCGGGGAAACCCATGATACTGTTATGGTCTAATTTCAGGAAGCTCCGAGCATAATTCCCAGTAAGCCAAAACTGCCAGCATTGGGTCATAATAAACTTAGTAAAAGGTCCGTTGCTCTACTTCTGCGTCAGCAGGTTAGATATTTTAGCAAGCCATCTACACCAGTGAATATGCCCTCATATTTCAAAATCATTGAAGAGATTGAACTTTTACCATGTGACGATATCGAGAAGAAAGAGACAGTGATAAGTATGTTGCAAAGTGTTGGAGGATTAATAAACCAAAGTACATTGACGTGGTCTGGCATTCATGCTATCATCTCAAAGGCAAATGTTCCGTTACAACATGTCGGTTTTCTCCCAATGCTGCATGCTTTACCCAGTGACAATATATGATAGTGTGTATTCATGTATGAAGAATTTTCAAAGCTTGCTTTTACATCTGGATCAACAAGTACTGCCATTTGTATGTGATAAAGGCGTTTTTCATATTGCCGCAGAAGTTCAATTGACTACAAGTGAATTCCCAGACCTTGTGCTACTCCTGGGATCTTTCTATATGACCAAAATTCTAATTGCATGTATTGGAAAATACATAAAGGGCAGCGGGTTAGAAAACGTCTGCACTGAAAACCATGTGTTTGGTCCAAAAGTAGTGGAGAGTATCCTTAAAGGTAGCAATTAAGTAAGGTCAGTAAAAGAAACGTTTATGCTAGCAGAAATGGTAGAGAGGCTTAAATAGAAAGCATTTATGAGTACCATCGAGGATGATGACGAATTAGCTACACAAGTTGGTGATGTGCTTAACTCTATGAAACACTCAACAACAGAAGAAGCACAACTCAAGTTCCAAGAGTTGATCGCAACATCAAAAGAAACACTGAAATCGTTGAATGTTTTCATACAGGAGCAAGTTAAGAAATCTGAGCTCTGCAAATACCTTGAGGGATTCTTGCATCTGATAAGTCTTTTGAAGAACCTTATAAGAGCTGATAGGGAGGAGAACTGGAACCTCTACATGCAAACAATGAAGGAAGTCCTTCCGATTTTTCAAATTTTTGGTATAGTCAATATTTGAGATGGGGTTCACTGTCTTTCGATAAAATGCTTAGCCTTGAGACTCGTTATCCTGATGTATTTGACCGGTTCAAGAAAGGTCATTTTGTTGTTCGAAGAACAAATGGAAAGTTTAATGCCGTGGGGATCGACATGGCTCTCGAACAAACAATAAACCGCTCTCAGAAGCAGCCGTAGGGATCATTGGCCAAACAAAAAAGAAAGGAATACATTGCTGAATGGGAGCTTGCTTACCATGAAGTCCTTTTCATAAGAAAAACATTTCAAAGGCTGCTGAACATTAGACCAGTTGAATATGAGCTGATAACACTGATCTGCAGTTTTTCAACTTTTTTCTATTGTTTTCAAATGAATAGGTGTATCTGAATGGATTTTTTGCGCAGATTCCAAACATGACCTTCAAAATTCCGTATCACGTCAGGTTTTTACACAAGTGACGGAAATATGAAAATTTAAAAAACCGTTATTTTTTAATGACATTGCTATATGGCAACGTTTGTAACGTGTGAAAATGTTCTCTGGAGGGGCGGAATGATTGTTTAAGGAAGAGATAAACATAAATACATATTCAAAAGCAAACATACCTAACATTCGCCACTGGGCTCCCCTTCAAACTTCCTCTTTTTGGATTGTCTTCGGTGTGCGTCGTTACAGTCTGTGTTCAACATCCAACAATAGTCGGCCATCATATGTACAGTCCACTTTCCTTGGTATCTCTTTTCCATCACTTTCATGTCCTGATGGAAGTGCTCGCCATGTTCTTCCGAAAAATCACCAAGATTGTTAGGAAAGTAATTTAGATGAGCATGAAGAAAGTGAACTTTGACGCTCATGTTGCAACCAAGCAGTTCACAGGATTCCAGCATGTCCTCGACTAAAGTGGTGTAATTTGAAGCCTTCATGTTCCCCAAAACGTTGTGTACCGCATTTCTGAATGCAGTCCATGCTCGCAATTCGCACTCACTCATGGTTTCCTCGACTATGCTGTCTGCCATTAATTTTCGTATTTGAGGGCCTGTGAAAATGCCAGCTTTAATTTTTTCAGACGTGATTGATGGAAACTTTCCACCAAGATACTGAAAGCATTTACTGTCCCAGCTTAAAGCTGTCACGAATTGCTTCATTAAGCCAAGTTTGATGTGTAAAGGTGGCAACAGTATTTTCGAGTGATCAACCAGTGGAAGTGAAGCAATGTTTTTTACGCCTGGTAACTGCTGCCGAACCCAATGTTCCGTCCTTGCTCTGGAGTCCCATTCACACAAAAAGCAAGGAAATTTGGTGTAGCCTGCTTGTTGGCCGAGCAATATTCCAATCACCTTGAAATCCCCGCACAATGACCATTCATGAAACTTGTACTGCACACTTTCCAGCAGTAATATAAGGTTCTCGTATGTCTCTTTCAAAGTCACAGAATGTGCTACTGGAATGGATGGGTGGATGTTAGTATTTTGTAATAAAACACCTTTTAAACTGGATTTGCTGGCATCTATGAACAACCTCCACTGTCCTGAATTGTAATTAATGTTGAAGTATTTCATGACTGCCGGAATATCTCCACAATATACCAAACCGCCTTCCTCAGCAAAAAACGGAACCAATTCTGCTTCTCGGTGTATGTACCAGGAGAATCTCGTATTAGGACATAATAAATTCTTTTCCTAAAGTCGTGATCCTAAAAGCTCTGCTGCGTCTTTAGGTAAATTCAGATCACAAACCAAATCATTCAGTTCATGCTGGGTAAATGGCACTGGGGTTTCATCCTCCATTCTGTCCGGTTGGTACATCTCATCACTTGTAACCTTCTGAATCGGTGTCTGTTGGGGGCTTGATATTGGACGGGGATGGCACAAGGATGTATTCACTATGGGGCACTGGTCTTATGGCAGATGGGATATTGGGATACACAATGTTGCGCTTACTGGTTCTGGTATGGCCCACGATATTCACTGTGCAGAAGTAGCAGTCGTCACTGTGATTTTTTGGCTCACGCCACACCATTGGTACACCGAACGGCATTGATGCCCTTTTTCCACTTTTCCAGTTCCTCAACCCCTCCACACATGCACGGCACACATTGTGAGGAGACCAAACTTTGCCCTGATCTGCTAGTTTAATGCCGAAGTATTGAAAATAAGCATTTTTCATGAAAGGTGTATTATTTTGCCTCTGTTTTTTTCCTGTCGTATAACAGCCACATATGTAACAAAATATGTCTGGATGATTTACACAACCACGTGAAGCCATTGCACACGCCACAAAGAAACAACCGAACGGGACCAGTCCCTTCTTTGCACTGACTAGTGTAACACGATCTGCCCCAAATAGCGCCACATGTGACCAATAGAAAGAATGGAGCAGTGACGCAAAGTATGAGTCATACTGCCGTGCCAAGATAACATTCTCTCATGTTCCGCCTTTGTGAGTGGCGCAAATCGTGACGTCATACAGATAAAACAGTTGCATTTCCATTATCAGCTATATATTTATGTTTATCTATTCCTTAAACAATCATTCCGCCCCTCCAGAGAACATTTTCACACGTTACAAACGTTGCCATATAACAATGTCATTAAAAAATAACGTTTTCTTAAATTTTCACATTTCCGTCATTTGTGAAAAAACTTGACGTGATATGGAATTTTGAAGGTCATTTTCGGAATCTGCGCGAGAAATCCATTCAGATACACCTATTCATTTCAAAACAACAAAAATTTGCATATTAGTGGATAATGAATCATGAGTTAACAGGAAGCCTCAGAAATAAAATGGAAGCCAACATCCAACAGATGCTCCAGTATGTTGAAATCAGAGAAAACACATACCCTGTAAAAAGTGAAGTTTGGCTTCATAACATTCTAACGAATGAATGTGTTCCAGCATTGAATGCAAAGAAGATGCTCCAGTTTTCGATGACAGCACAAGACGTTTTCTGCATGTTTTGAGAGGAAAGGTTTATAACACGCTTAAAAAACACTATCAGCTCCTATTCATCAGCAAAAGCTACCCTCGTTTCTAAGTGTAGAGCAACCAGATATGCAGACAAAAAAGCAAACTGTGATAAATGCCATCAAAGACCGTTTGCAGGTTCAGAGAAATATTGATATTGCCAAGGAGAGAGGAATGACCATGACAGAAATTCTAACCTACGATTTTTCATCATCCGCCTTATTAGATGAGAATGGTGCTACTAACAAACCCATGAAGTCTCAACTCATGTCTGAGTTGACCAAAACATTACATACTCCTGGCAGAAATTTCCAAAAACAGCACACCCTGAAAACCAGTGTGGTTGTTGATGTAATAAATCAGTTTCGGAGGTTGCCAGTTAAGGGAAATGACACATCTTTGACAGTAATGTTACTAATGTTTGCAAATTCAGTCGTGTAGGCTATGTTTTTGACAGCTACAGTATCTTCAATCATCAATCAAAAATGCTGAGAGAGAAAGAAGGTCTTCTGTGCAACCACTACCGTTGACATCCATTGCTACCATTACGAAGCTTCCTGTACAGATGGAAAGATTTTGGGCATCAGCTGACAACAAAATTCTGATTCGAGATACCCTGAAGACTTTCTCAAGACGGTGTCATCTAATCGACAATTGAAAACTATCCTCAGTGGCGTGTTGCTTGAAAGTGGACCTACTCCCGCCTTAGCAATAAAAGATGGAAGCTTCACGCAAATCAAGGATACTCTTCTAGTAACTGTTGAGGAGGCAGACCTGCGTATTATTCCTCATGTTTTCCACGCTGTTAAAGAAGGTTTACAGCGTATGTTGTGCTTTCAAGTGAAACAAATGTTTTTGTGATACTCACTCATTTCTACAAGTTCCTTAATGAAAATGGACTCTCTGAACTTTGGATGAGAAAGTCGGAATCAAATATCATACCAATTCATACTCTTGTGGACAAGATAGGTACTACCACGGACGTTCTTCTTGCTACCCAATTTCTTACAGGCTTTGATGTGACCAGTAAGATAGGCACCAAATTGTCATCGCTCATGGCAGAACCAGAAAAATATCTACACAACTTTGGTAGGCTTTATCCTCTAAGTACACAGTCCTTAAAGTTAGCCGAGAAGTACTAGGTGAAGGCTTAAAACCAGGCTCCGTGTGCAAAACATTTGATTCACTTTGATTTGAAATAATGACCAAAGCTGGCATTTCAAACTTACAAGGCTTCTCTTGAATAAGCTCTTCATTACAAGGTCATTTGAAAAGATAATTTTACATGGTGTACTCATGCTCTACAGTGTTAATGATGGACGACTTATTAGCCCCAACTGATTTTGGATGGACAATCAATGCTGATGACTCATTATCCTCGCCAGACCCTTGCATTAGTGAACTACCCGAAAATGTAATTCTTACCTGTACTTGCAAAAACTGTCATACAAAACGATGCAGGTGCCGCAGAAACAATGTTTCTTGTACGTCCTTTTGCAAATGCAAAATATCTTGCATTTCAAATGCAAATTCAGAAACATGTACAAAATACTTAAAACAAGTTAGTAAAATCATGCAATGCATTGATTATGATACGCTTTCCAACATACACTGGCGGAAAGTGAAAAAGGAACACCAAGAAGGAGACGTCTGATACCCACGAAATTTATACAGCATAATAACGGAATACAAAGGATAACGTGATCAAAACATTATGGCAAAATACAGCTGTATTTGCTGGTAAACTGAAAAATAACATTTCCATGTAACATGGTTAGTACGAGGTTGAACCGCCATGAACTGCATCACACTGTGCAATTCTGGCATGGAGTCTGTCGTACAGATGTTGGATGTAAGTTTGGGGTATTGAGTTCCAAGCATCCTCAACCTGGACGCGTAAATCAGGGATGGTCGTGGCTGGCCGTGGAGACCGGATAAGTCGTTGTCCCATAAAATCCCACACGTGCTCAATGGGGGACAAATCCAGTGTACGTGCAGGCCATGGAAGTTTAATCACACCCTGAAGTGCATGTTGCGTTGCACGTGCCGTGTATTGGCGTGTGTTATCTTGCTGGAAAACACCACGATGGACCGACCTTACAAATGGCACAACAACGGGCTGAATGATGTTGTTGATGTATGAGGTGTTGTTTAACGTACTCGGTACAAACACTAGTTGTATACGGGAGTGATAGCTGATCGCTCCCCACACCAAGAGACCAGGTATAGGCCCTGTGTGTCGCTGGCGGATGCAAGAAGGGTGGAGACGCTACCCTGTGCGTCTGCGAACACGCATACGGCCATCGGAGGCTTCCAAGCAGAATCTGCTTTCATCGCTGAACACGACAAATCGCCATTGCGTTTTCTAGTGCAGACACTGGCGACACCACTGCAGCCGTTCCTGACGGTGGGCTGGAGTCAGAGGTACATATGCCAGAGGCACACGTGCACGTAGTCCTGCATCCAGTAGACGGTTGCGGATTGTTCGCACAGTCATCTCAGGAGCAACAGCAGCTCGGATTTGCGTCGCAGTGGATGTTCTGCTTGACAACTCCGCTCTTCTTATGCGTCGATCGGTCCGCTCATCAGTGTGTCTGTGGCTCCCGGTTCCACGTCTTCTCGTATCGGAATATTCCTCGGACCATCTACGCCACCATCGTACCACCACCAATACTTCTCGTCCAATTCGCTCCGCAATACGACGATACGAGCACCCGGCCTCCCGGAGTCCGACTAGACGACCTCTCTCAAAGTCCGATAACTGCTGCAATCGTACATGTCTTCCATGTCCAGGCATTGCAGCTTCTTCAGGATCTTCGCACGTGTCCGCACGCCGACGACTGATTACATTCACTTCGCCGTACTCCTTAAACACCACCGACGATAATTTGCATATTATGCCGTGCTATGGCGTAAGTGCTCACCGGTTGGTCCCGAAATTAACATCACACCTATGTAAACTCAACCCCATTAACATATGTAAATTTCATGATCGTCCGCCGATTCCTTCTAGGTGTTCTTTTTTCACTTTCCGCCAGTGTATTAGAAATTATTACTCAAGTTATGAGGATAATGGCTGTGGAATAAATATCGCTCCTGTGTCCTGACCTTTGACCCCATTTCGATGATATTCAACAGAACCGGTTCAGTACACCTCAAAAATAACATACTAAAGTTTTGTCGCAATAGAAGCAGTTTTACGCAAGTTATGAGAATAATGGCTGTGGAATAAATCTTGCTTTTGTGCAAAGACCTTTGACCCCATTTCGTTGATATTCAACAGAACCGGTTCACTATACCTCCGGAACAACATGATGACGTTTTGTCGCAATCGAAACATTTTTTGGTAAGTTATGATGCACAAAGACAATGGAATGGATCCCGCTCCTATATGACCTATGACCCTATTGCGTCCATTTTCAATAGGATTCGTCCCCAGTGGCTCCCTACCACATACTAAAATTTCATCGAAATCGAACCGTTTTTACGCAAGTTATGACGCATAAGGGCAATGGAACAAATCCTGCTCTTATGTCCTGCCTGACCTTTAACCCCATTTCGCCCATTTTCAATAGGGTTCGTGCCCAGGTGGTGCCCTCCCACATGCTAAAATTTCATCGAAATTGAACCATATTTACGCATGTTATGACCCATAAAGGCAATGTAATGGATTTCACTTTTATGCCCTGACCTTTGATCCCATTTCGCCCATTTTCAATAGGGTTTGTCCCCAGGTGGTTTCTTACCAAATACTAAAATTTCATCGAAATCGAACCATTTTTACGCAAGTTATGGCGCAAAAGGGCAATGGAATAAATACCGCTTTTATGCCCTGCCTGACCTTTGACCTCTTTCGCCCATTTTCAATATGGTTCGTGCCCGGCGGTTTCCTACCACATACTAAATTTCATCAAAATCGAACCATATTTACGCATGTTATGACGTATAAAGGCAATGAAATGGATCCCGCTTTTATGTCCTGACCTTTGACCCCATTCCACCCATTTTCAATAGGTTTCCTTCCCAGGTGGTTCCTTACCAGATACCAAAATTTCATCGAAATCGAACCATTTTTACGCAAGTTATGACGCATACGGGCAATGGAATAAATCCCGCTCTTATGTTCTGCCTGACCTTTGACCCCAATTTGCCAATTTTCAATAGGATTCGTGCCCAGGTGGTTCCCTACCACATACTGAAATTTCATCGAAATCGAACCATATTTACGCATGTTATGACGCATAAAGGCAATGAAATGGATCCCGCTCTTATGGCGGGACCTTTGACCCCACTTCACCCATTTTCAATAGGGTTCGTCCCCTGGTGGTCCCCTACGACATACTAAAATTTCATCGAAATCGAACCATTTTTACGTGAGTTATCGTGCCGACAGACAGACGGACGAACGTACAGACGGACGGACGGACAGACGGACGGAAAAAGCTGAAGCATATATGCTTCTTCAACCTACGGTTGGAAAGCGTAAATGACCATTTAACACTGTTTATAATTTGTGATTCTTTATGTATAGTAATTTAATAGTGATACTTCAATACATTATTATCTTTTCCTATCTTGTATGGTTTCTTCATTTGTTTGTTTTTCGTTTTCTCCTTCAATATTCGCAGCCAAGGGTCCCAGAGGAGTAAAAATAGTTTTATCTTATAGGACGTTTTATGAGGAGTCCAAAAACCATGTCGTATTTTGTACAGGTATATTGGAAAGAACAGAAAATTACGAAATTCAGTACTACTGCGCGTCTATGCCCAAAACAAAATGGTGTCCTATAAAATTTATGCCCGGGTTGCCAGATGTCTACCCAAGATTTTATCCTTCCTTTGGGCATGTTTTAAGAGGATCTGAAGAGAAAACCCGTCCACCTCAAAATTCCGACGAATCTTATGGCCAGGGACGTATTATATTGGCTTGTACTCGTTTACACCGTGTTAAGCGCGCCTGCAAAATCGACTTCTACTTAACTGACCATTCCAGATTTCAGGCATCCTACTTTTTGTAATTGCAAACGCTTTCCTTTTGCAATCTAGCCGAATTAGTTTTCTATCCCAGTCGTATTTCAATGGCTGATTTGCTGCATTCATGGAAGATCCTGCTAAGCGTTGTTTAAAAAATTTAAGCTATTTGAACGTTTCAAATTTTTATAGCAGAACATTTCAAATTGAACGTTTTCGGAGACTGAATAATGAGGTCTGACACACACACACACAATATACAGTATATATATACACTGAAGTGCCAGAAAAACTGGTACACCAGTCTAATACTTGGTAGGTCCCCCACGGGAGTGCAGGACTGCAGAAATACGGCTGGGCGTAGGCTCCACTAGCTTCTGGAAATATGCTGTAGGCAATGCACACCATACTTCCTGCAGAGCGTTCCACAATTCGGGTGTATTCCGATGTCTCGGATTCCTGTGTTCGATAGCTCGTTTCATGGCATGTGTTCTATCTCGTTCAGATCTGGGGACTTCAGTGGAAATGGCAACAACCCAAACTCAGATGAATGCTCCTCCTCTAACGCTTGCTGATTTGCTGTGTTCATGGAAGGTCCTTCTAAGCGTTGTTTAAAAAATTAAAGCTATTTGAACGTTTCAAATTTTTATAGCAGAACGTTTCAAATTGAACGTTTTCGTGGACTGACTAATAAGGTCTGACACACACACACACACACACACACACACACACACACACACACACAATATACTGTATATATATATATATATATATATATCATCATCATCATCATTGTCAACCATTATCAATCCACTGCTGGACGAAGGTCTCCCCAAGTTTCCTCCACAACGGTCTGTCTTGTGCCAGTCTCCTCCATGTCACCCCTGCATACTTTCGAATTTCATCCACCCATCTCACATGTGGTCTTCTTCTGGGTCTTTTCCTGTCCCTTGGAATCCAATCTAAAATTTCGGCTGTCCATCGATGATCTGTCCTTCTGGCAGTATGTCCAGCCCATTGCCATTTCAGGGATTTAACTCTGATCATGATGTCTTCCACTCTTGTCATTTTTCGGATCCACGAGTTCCTCTTCTTATCTCTCCTGGTTACACCAAGCATGCACCTCTCCATGCTTCTTTGAGTTGTCTGCAGTCTTTGTATATCTCTTTTAGTTAAGGTCCACGTCTCTGCACCATACGTAAGCACTGGAAGAATGCATTGATCAAACACTTTTCTTTTAAGACATAATGGCATATTGCTCTTGAAAATTATGCTGTTTCTTCCAAAAGCTCTCCAGGCAAGTTTTGTACGCCGATTAATTTCTTCATCAATGTGACCCTCACTTGATATCTGCTGTCCAAGATAAACGTACGTGTCTGTTATCTCCAGCTTTTCTCCATCAATCAATAAATCTTCATTTCTTGTAAAAGCATTGAACATCACTTTTGTCTTCTGAAAGTTCATTTTTAATCCCACTTCTTTACTCTTGTCAGCAAGTTCCTGGATCATACTCTGCAGCTCTGATGGGGTAGTTGCAAAAATGACTACGTCATCAGCAAAACGAAGGTGGGGTTAGATAATCTCCATTAATCTTTATCCCTTTGTTTTCCCAGCTCAGCGACTGAAAAACACCCTCCAATGTGGCATTAAAGAGTTTCGGAGATATGGTGTCACCTTGTCTCACTCCCTTTCCAATTTTTATGTGTGTTGTATTTTCAAACAGCCGAATCTTTGCACTTGCATTTTCATAGATGTTATTAATAATATTAATGTATGCCTATATATATATATATACATATACACTGCTGGACAATTGCTAAGGACGGATCATAAACGGCTATGTAGCGCATAAAAAAGTAAGTGCGGTTGGATGCCAAGTAAAATAAAATAATGTCAGAATGCCAACACATTACAAGAAAGACAATTTATTGTGCTCTGAAATCCAGAATGCTTTGGAACGTGTTCAAGGGACAAACAGACCATTTTGTGCAGAATACGTAAACGTGAAAAAAAATGCAATTACCGTCAGCAGGCGTTCCGGCGTAAGATGTCAATACAATATATGGCCACCATGGAGGGCGATGCAAGATTCCACACGTCGTGTCATGCTTTGCACAACATTATCAAGCAGCTGTTTAGGTAATTTATCCCATTCCTCTGTCAGTGCACTAATGAGGGTGTCCTTATTTATTGGAGGGCATTGGCGACCAGCAAGACTCCTCTCCAAAGCATCCCACATATTTTCAATAGGATTCAGATCTGGAGAACGTGCTGGCCATACGAGGCGTTGAATATCCTCGCTCTCAAGACACTCCTGGACAGCGACTGTTCGATGACATGTTGCGTTGTCGTCCATGAAAATGAATCTATCACCGACAGCACCACGGAACATGCGAACATGAGGTGGCAGAACATCATTAATGTATCGTTGGCCAGTCATAGTCACAGTTGGAAGCACATAGAGGGACGTACGGCCATTGATCATGATGCCAGCCCATACCATGACACAACATGTCGGATATCGGTCCGTTTCCTGTATGTTTGCTGGACAATATGCAGTACCAATATCATGCCAGATCAGTTGTCGTCGACAATCAGACGATAGACGGTATCTACTTTCACCTGAGAAGAGGACAGCAGACCAGTCGTTATCAGTCCAATTGCGATGTTGATGGCACCATTGCAAACGGGCGGTACGGTGACGTCTGGACAATGGGATGCACACAACAGGACGGCGGGCGTATAGTCCTCCTTCATGCAAACGTCCGGCGACAGTTTTTCGGTAGATCCGCTTGCCAGTTGCAGCCATAAACTAATTTGCTACCTCACTAGCTGTGCTGCGCTGGTGTCTTTTTGTTGATAGCACTATGTACCGATCTTCTGCAGGTGTCTTACTGCGAACACGACCTAACCCGTGACGTTTGCTACACTCTCCATTTGTTTGAAATGATTTCCAAAGCCTTGAAACAACACTGTGGCTGACGACGAACTCCCTGGCAAAATCTGTTATTTTTCGCCCTTCTTCAATCTTGCCAATAATACTGCCGCGCGTGAAATCATCTAGGTGATGTCGGGAAGACATACTGAAATTGCAAATTCGTCAATTGATTCTTTCCCTTTCAAATTTGCGTTTGATCAACAATGATCAATACGCGTCAAATCCTTTATATCTCTTCTCAGTACTATGACGTCCCGAGCTCGTACGGCAATCCAAAATTTGCATACCCACAACACGTCCTACTGTATCCCGCACTTATGCTAATTTCCACATTTTCCTGTCTTCCATTTTATGGTTGCTATGGTTGCTATTGTCATCCGTCCTTAGCAATTGTCCGGCAGTGTATATACTGAAGTGCCAGAAAAACTGGGACACAAGTCTAATACTTGGTAGGTCCTCCACGGGAGCGCAGGACTGCAGAAATATGACGGGGCATGGACTCCACTAGCTTCTGGAAATATGCTGTAGGCAATGCACATCATACTTCCTGCAGAGCGTTCCACAATTCGGGTGTATTCTGATGTCTCGGATTCCTGTGTTCGATAGCTCGTTGCATGGCATCCCAAATGTGTTCTATCACGTTCAGATCTGTGGACTTGGGTGGGAATGGCAACAACCTAAACTCAGATGAATGCTCATCTATCCATAATGTGGCGTCCCGACACTTGTGTGGAGGTACATTGTCCTGTTGGAACAGGCCCAACCCATCAGCATAAATGCAGGACATTAACGGGTGTAACTCGTCAGAAAGGATGAACACATAGCGTTGGCCGTTCACAGACGTTTGTAGACATGTCAGAGGTCCCAATGAAGTCCTACTAAACACACCCCATACCGTTACAGATCCCCCACCAGCTGGTACAGTTCCCTGTTGACAGGCCGGATCCATTGCTTCATCGGGTTTGCTCCACACACGAATCCTTCCATCTGCCCGATACAGTTGGGAACGCGATTCGTCAGACCAGGCTACTTGTTCCCAGTCATCAAGTGTCCAGTGGCGGTGTTGCCGTACCCAAGCGAGGCGCATAGCTCTGTGTCGTACACCCATCAAAGGGACTCGAGATGGGCGTCGGCTCCCAAAGCCCATATCGTGTAGGGTACGTTGCACAGTTCGCACGCTGATGCTTGTTGAGGCTCAAGCATTGAATTCCGATTATACCTGCGGTAGTGTTGCACGCCTATCGAGTAAAACGATTCTTGACAGTCAACGATGGTCACTTTCACCCAATGTTTTTTTACGGCCACACTGGTATCGTAGGTGGGATGTTTTGCCGGAATTCTTGTAGTCACGGTACACCATTGAAATGGTCATCCGTGAAAATCCGAACTTCGTTTCTACCTCCAAAATACTATGGCCCATCTCACGAGCGCCACCTATGACACCTCGTTGAAAATCGCTTAAATCGTTATTACTTGTCATTCTCATGCCGAAGACAGCTCTGACAGCTGGCAAGGATGTCTATCGCTTTATATACGCACTGGCAGATGCAACGGAGTACGAGCATAGGTGACGTTGCTAAGTATTTCGCATAAGCTCGTCTGTACCAGTTTTTCTGGTACTTCAGTGTGTATATATATGACCGCCAATAGCGGTGTAACTATACCATCGGGATCAGAGGAAATGCTATCACACCCTCACCAACTTTCCAATTTTTATGTGTGGCTAAACTCCTCCAAAATTACTCCACAACTTAAATCCTGGCCCTCAGTCTTCGGCAGCTGGAATGTATCTGGCCAAGGCAGCGGCCAGTGCGATATGAAGGCAGAGGGTTCTGCGAATCACCGGAGGACTGGACTAGGTTTCCATTTGACGCCAACCTTGGCTACTTACAATGGACGCTCCCTATCTTCTGATTCAAGGCTTCTTGAATTGGAAGAAGAACTACAAAGGATCAAGTGGGACATCGTCGGGCTAAGTGAGGTAAGGAGAAATGGAAAAGATCTTATTGAACTTAAAAGTGGACATTTCTTATACTATCGTGGGACAGACACTGGTAGAACTAGTGGTGTTGGATTTATAATAAACAAGAAACTGAAGTATAAAGTTGTAGAAGTTGGAAGTTCCTCTGACAGAGCTGCACGACTCGTTATCTAACTCTCAATAGGATACCAGGCTCAAATTATTCAAACTTATGCACCCACCACAAGTCATCCTGAAGAAGAAATTGAAGAATTTTATGAGGAAATTCGTCATCTGAATAATAAAGACAAGCAGCACTTGAAGTTAATTATGGGAGATTTCAAGGCAAAAACAGGGCAACGGAAACAGAATGAAACTGTAGTAGGTAAATTCGTCACGGCAACAGAAACCAGCGTAGAAATACTCTCGTAGAGTTTGCAGAGGCAGAAGGGTTTTTCATCATGGACTCCTTTTTCAATAAAAAGCCGCACAGGAAATGGACATGAAGACATCCAAGTGGGACGACAAGTGAAATTGATTTTATTATGTGTAACGAGAAATTTGTCTTGGAAGACTGCAGTGTGCTGAACAAGTTCAATACAGGTAGTGACTATAGAATGGTAAGATGTAAGATGCACCTCAATGCTAAACTCGAGCGTGGCAAACTCATAAAACAAATAAAGGGTATTGACATGACCAACCTTAAAAAGCATCATAATACCTTCAAATTAGAACTGAGAAACAGCTTCTCTGTTCTAGAAGGTCTAACATCAGAAGAAGTGGACATCTCTGAAGTTAACAGAAAAGTAACCAAAGCTCTTATGGAAACAGCAACCAAATTAGCTGGGTCTAAAAATAAGTTGCATGTGAACAAATTATCAGGAAAAACCAAAATGTTGATGCAAAAAAGAAGAGAGATGAGGACAACTAAAGAAGATGTGATTTCCAAAGTGGAATATATAGAGCTATCCAAGACAGTACGGACAAGAAAGATGACACCGAATTATCGGATGTAGTAAGTACGTCTTTTGAATCCGTTCTGATGCAAACTAAATTTATCAAAGCTATTCAAAGTCAATGGAACCGGTATGGAAAACAATAGTATCTGACGGAAGAAAGAAATTTCTCAACCGGGTTTTCATCCCTCAGATATTGTTGTGAAAGGAATCGTGAACTTACGCCCTCTGGTTGCAGACTTGTGCGTTAAGAAAAACATTAATTTATATGAGAAACAGTTCGCACCGAAAACGCTCTCCAACACAGAAATATTTTTCCAAATCGGACTTTTAGAAACAGAGATATCGACAAAAATAAGATGGGACTTTACGTCCCCTGGTGGGAAAACCATGCATTATTTTAGGAAGAAGGTATTCTCAAAAGATTTTTCCATATAAACGGTATCGGTCCAAGAAAAAAAAAAAGTAGTCGAGTTTTCAGGAGCCCAGATTTTGCTACAAAAACATCAGAAGCTGAAATTAACACTTATGCTCCCTGGTGGCCAAACCATTCTTTACCAAACTTTAGAAATTATGTGAAAAATATTATCCATAATGTATTGTATGCAATACAGGAAGAATTTTTCGAATCGGAGTTTTAGAAGCAGAAATAACGCAGAAAACGCAATTTACCATTGTGCCTCCTAGCGGAAAGTCTATGATTTACTTGAAAATTTTGAATTTATAGGAAAAACATTTCGCATCGGAAACACTATCCAACAAAGAAGGAATTTTTCAAATCGGACTCCTAGAAGTAGAGATATTGACAAAAAAAAAGATATACATCTACGCCCCCTGGCGTAGAAACCATACATTATTTCAAAAAGAAAATGTTTCTAAAAGGTTTGTCGACATAAATAGTATCGGTCAACAAACGACTTTTTTCAATCGAGACTTTAAAGCTCATATTTTGCTGCAAACACATCAGAAGCAGAAATTAAGACTTACGCCACCTAGTGGCCAAACCATTTTTTACAAAATTTAGAAATTATGTGCAAAGGATTTCCCATCCGGAGCTGTATCCGGTGCAGAAAGAATTTTTCAAATCGGAGATTTAGAAGCAGAGATACAAGGGGAAAGCAATTTACCTTTACTCCCCCTAGCGGAAAGTCTATGAATTACTTGAAAATTTTGAAGGTATATGAAAAACATGTCACACTGGAAACACTATCCAACAAAGAAGGAATTTTTCAAATCGGACTTCTAGAAGTAGAGATATTGACAAAAATAAGATATACATCTACGCCTTCTGGCGGAGAAAGTGTGGAATATTTTAGGAAGAAAATACTCCGAAAAGGTTTATCGATGAGAGTGGCACCAATCCTCGAAATAATTTTTTTAATCGATATTTTAGAAGCTCAGATTTTATGGCAAATACATCAGAAACAAAAATTAACGTTTACGCTTACGCCCCTTGGTGGCCAAAGTATTCTTTACCAAAAATTTGAAATTATATGCAAAAGATTTGCCATCAGGAGATGTATCCGCTGAAGAAAAATGTTTTCAAATCGGAGTTTAAGAAGAAGAGTTATCGGGTAAAACGTAATTTATGTTTACGCCCCCTAGCGGAAAATCTATGCGTATTTGAAAAAGTAACTATATCTAAAATTCTCTTCGACATAAATGGAATCGAAAGATAAAACAAAATTTTCAATTGGATGTTCAGAAGCAAATATGTGGAATAAAACATATTTTTAAATTCGACATCTCTGCATTTATGCCCTCCAGCGGCGAGATTGTACATCGTAAAACAAAACGAAACAAAGGATCATCATTCGTATATTTCAAGCTTCCCAATGCAAAATTTATTTTTCAAATCGGATTAATAGTTGCAGAGGTATCATGGGTACAGACGGATGGACGGACAAACCGGTATCATAAGCACGATCTTTTTTTACAAAAGCCGTGCTAAAAAGTGTCACTGAATACGTAAGGAAATTCAACTGTGAAGTAGTGAGGAAAGCAATTAAAAACAACCAAAGCCTAAAGATAGCAAAGGGACATCTCAGTAAGGGAAGAAAAAAAGATTATGGCACTGAGAAAAGAAGATGGTTCTGTAACAAGAAATAGAGAGGAAATTTGATAAGAGTGAAAGATTTCTACTCCACATTATATGAAAGGCGTGATACATGTACTCCAGACATCATGAAAGGTAACAGTACCAGAGTTCTTCCAGTTCTTTCAGTCCTACAAGCAGAAGTTGCACATGCAATCAAGAACATGAAGCGGGGAAAAGCTCCAGGAGAAGATGGAATTACTGTAGACATCATACAAGAAGCAAGTGGAGAAATTGAAATAGTACTCGCCCAAGTTTTCACTCGATGCCTTAATGAAGGGAAGATTCCTGAGGATTGGAACAACGCTACAATGATCCTGCTACATAAAAAAGGTGACATTGAGGATCTCAGGAACTACAGGCCTATCAGTGGTTTATAAAATTTTCACAAAAGTTCTTTCACATCGCTTGAAGGTAACGCTGGACATGGCTCAACCGAGAGAACAAACTGGATTCAGGAGTGGCTACAGCACTATAGATCATATCCACGTACTGAGAGAACTAATTGAAAGAACAAGGGAATATGAACTTCCATTATGTGTGGCTTTTCTTGAATATGAAAAGTCCTTTGATACTGTGAAACCATCAGCAGTTACAATGGCTTTGAAATCCTGTGGTATTGAAGATGCATACATTAATGTTATTATTAACATCTATGAAAATGCAACTGCAAAGATTCGGTTGTTTGATAGTACAGCACAAATAACAATTGGAAAGAGAATGAGACAAGGTGACACCATATCTCTCAAGCTCTTTAATGCCACATAGGAAAATGTCTTTCAATCACTGAACTGGGAAACAAAGGGATAAAGATTAATGGAGATTATCTAACTCACCTACGTTTTGCTGATGACGTAGTCATTTTTGCAGCTACCCCATCACAGCTGCAGAGTATGATCCAGGAACTTGCTGACAGGAGTAAAGAAGTGGGATTAAAAATGAACTTTCAGAAGACAAAAGTGATGTTCAATGCTTTTACAAGAAATGAAGATTTATCGATTGATGGAGAAATGCTGGAGATAACAGATTCGTACGTTTATCTTGGACAGCAGATATTAAGTGAGGGTCACATTGATGAAGAAATTAATCGGCGTATAAAACTTGCCTGGAGAGCTTTTGTAAGAAACAGCATAATTTTCAAGAGCAATGTGCCATTATGTCTTAAAAGAAAAGTGTTTGATCAATGCATTCTTCCAGTGCTTACGTATGGTGCAGAGACGTGTACCTTAACTGAAAGAGACATACAAAGGCAGCAGACAACTCAAAAAAGCATGGAGAGGTGCATGTTTGATGTAACAAGGAGAGATAAGAAGAGGAACATGTGGATCCGAAAAATGACAAGAGTGGAAGACATCATGATCAGAATAAAATCCCTGAAATGGCAATGGGCTGGACATACTGCCTTAAGAACAGACCATCGATGTACAGTCGTAATTTTATATTGGATTCCAAGGGACAGGAAAAGACCCAGAAGAAGAGCACGTGGTAGATGGGTGGATGAAATTCGAAAGTATGCGGGAGTAACCTGCAGGAGACTTGCACAAGACAGACCGTTGTCGAAGAGGCTTGGAGAGACCTTCATCCAGCAGTGGATTGATAATGGTTGACAATGATGATGATAATATATATATATATATATATATATCATCATCATCATCATCATTGTCAACCATTATCAATCCACTGCTGGACGAAGGTCTCCCCAAGTTTCCTCCACAACGGTCTGTCTTGTGCCAGTCTCCTCCATGTCACCCCTGCATACTTTCGAATTTCATCCACCCATCTCCCATGTGGTCTTCTTCTGGGTCTTTTCCTGTCCTTGGAATCCAATCTAAAATTTCGGCTGTCCATCGATGATCTGTCCTTCTGGCAGTATGTCCAGCCCATTGCCATTTCAGGGATTTAACTCTGATCATGATGTCTTCCACTCTTGTCATTTTCGGATTCACGAGTTCCTCTTCTTATCTCTCCTGGTTACACCAAGTATGCACCTCTCCATGCTTCTTTGAGTTGTCTGCAGCCTTTGTATGTCTCTTTTAGTTAAGGTCCACGTCTCTGCACCATACGTAAGCACTGGAAGGATGCATTGATCAAAACTTTTCTTTTAAGACATAATGGCATATTGCTCTTGAAAATTATGCTGTTTCTTCCAAAAGCTCTCCAGGCAAGTTTTGTACGCCGATTAATTTCTTCATCAATGTGACCCTCACTAGATATCTGCTGTCCAAGATAAACGTACGTGTCTGTTATCTCCAGCTTTTCTCCATCAATCGATAAGTCTTCATTTCTTGTAAAAGCATTGAACATCACTTTTGTCTTCTGAAAGTTCATTTTTAATCCCACTTCTTTACTCTTGTCAGCAAGTTCCTGGATCATACTCTGCAGCTCTGATGGGGTAGTTGCAAAAATGACTACGTCATCAGCAAAACGAAGGTGGGTTAGATAATCTCCATTAATCTTTATCCCCTTGTTTTCCCAGCTCAGCGACTGAAAAACACCCTCCAATGTGGCATTAAAGAGCTTCGGAGATATGGTGTCACCTTGTCTCACTCCCTTTCCAATTTTTACTTGTGTTGTATTTTCAAACAGCCTAATCTTTGCACTTGCATTTTCATAGATGTTATTAATAATATTAATGTATGCATCTTCAATACCGCAGGTTTTCAGAGCCATTGTAACTGCTGATGGTTTCACTGAGTCAAAGGCTTTTTCATAATCGATAAAAGCCATGCACAATGGAAGTTCATATTCCCTCGCTCTTTCAATTAGTTCTCTCAGCACATGGATATGATCTATTGTGCTGTAGCCACTCCTGAATCCAGCTTGTTCTCTCGGTTGAGCCATGTCCAGTGTTACCTTCAAGCGGTGTGAAAGAACTTTAGTGAAGATTTTATAAACTACTGATAGGAGGCTGATAGGTCTGTAGTTTCCAAGATCCTCAATGTCACCTTTCTTATGTAGCAGGATCATTGTGGGTGTTCCAATCCTCAGGAATCTTTCCTTCATTAAGGCATCGAGTGAAAATTTGGGCGAGTACTGTTTCGATTTCTCCACTTGCTTCTTGTATGATGTCTACAGTAATTCCATCTTCTCCTGGAGCTTTTCCCCGCTTCATGTTCTTGAATGCATGTGCAACTTCTGCTGGAAGGACTGGAGGAACTCTGGTACTGGTATCTTTCATGATGTCTGGAGTGCATGTATCATCCCTTTCATATAATTTGGAGTAGAAATCTTTCACTCTTGTCAAAATTTCGCCTCTATTTCTTGTTACAGAACCATCTTCTTTTCTCAGTGCCATAATCTGTTTTCTTCCTTTACTGAGATGTCCCTTTGCTATCTTTAGGCTTTGGTTGTTTTCAATTGCTTTCCTCACTAGTTCACAGTTGAATTTTCTTACGTCTTCAGTTATACTTTTCCTTACTGTCTTGCATAGCTCTATATATTCCACTTTGGAAGTTACATCTTCTTTAGTTGTCCTCATCTCTCTTCTTTTTTGCATCAACATTTTCGTTTTTCCTGATAATTTATTTACATGCAACTTGTTCTTAGACCCAGCTAATTTTGTTGCTGTTTCCATAAGAGCTTTGGTTACTTTTCTGTTAACTTCAGAGATGTCCACTTCTTCCGATGTTAGGCCTTCTAAAGCAGAGAATCTGTTCTTCAGTTCCAACTTGAAGGTATTATGGTGTTTTTTAAGGTTGGTTATGTCAATACATTTTGTTTGTCTTATGAGCTTGCCACGTTCAAGTTTAGTGTTGAGGTGCATCTTACATCTCACCAATCTATGGTCACTACCTGTGTTGAACTTGTTTAGCACACTGCAGGTCTTCTATGACGAATTTTTTGTTACACATAATAAAATCAATTTCACTTGTCGTCCCATTTGGATGTCTCCATGTCCATTTCCTGTGTGGCTTTTTCTTGAAGAAGGAGTTCAAGATGAAAAACCCTTCTGCCTCTGCAAACTCAACGAGAGTATTTCCACGCTGGTTTCTGTTGCCCTGACCGAATTTACCTACTGAAGTTTCATTCTGTTGCCGTTGCCCTATTTTTGCATTGAAATCTCCCATAATTATTTTCAAGTGCTGCTTACCTTTATTATTTAGATGACAAATTTCCTCATAAAATTCTTCAATTTCTTCTTCAGGATGACTTGTGGTGGGTGCATAAGTTTGAATAATCTGAGCCTGGTATCTTTTCGAGTTGGATAACAAGTCGTGCAGCTCTGTCAGAGGAACTTTCAACTTCTACAACTTTATCCTTCAGTTTCTTGTTTATTATAAATCCAACACCACTAGTTCCGCCAGTATCTGTCCCACGATAGTAGAAGAGATGTCCACTTTTCAGTTCAATGAGATCTTCTCCTTTTCTCCTTACCTCACTTAGCCCCACGATGTCCCACTTGATCCTTTGTAGTTCCTCTTCCAATTCAAGAAGCCTTGAATCAGAAGATAGGGAGCGTCCATTGTACGTAGCCAAGGTCAGCATCAGATGGCAGCCTAGTCCGGTCCTCCGGGGATTCTTAGCACCCTCTGCCTTCATGTCGCACTGGCCGCTGCCTTGGCCAGGTACATTCCAGCTGCCGGAGACTGAGGGCCAAGATTTGGGTTAAGTTGTGGAATCATTTTGGAGGGGTTTGGCCATAACTCACCACGCTGGCCAAGCGGGTTGGTGAGTGTGGGATAACATTTCCTCTAATCCCGATGGTATAGTTATACCGCTATTGTCGGTCGTCAGAGCCCCTTTAGTGGGAACAGGATGCACCACGAGAAGGCGGGGTTGACATTTGTCAAGGAGAGGCTGTGATGTTACGCACATCACCTGACCTTACATCCCATATATATATATATATATATATATATATATAGCAAAAAACAAAAAGAAGAATTAAACAAAAACCAAGTACTAATTTTAAATTCCAAAGCGCCAGAGGCTTCTGTGACGTGCGTGCCCCGCAGGACGCACCTCAGATAAAGGCAGATAGCAGCGAGAACATACGTCTGCGTAGCTCAGTGGGTAGAGCGACTACTTTCGGAATAAGGGGACTCGGGTTCGATGCCCGGCGTGGACAAAAATGAAGGAGAAATGTACTTCGTTATAATGGCTCATGAACTTTCCGGCCGTTAAAGTTCTCGCAATGTGCGATGTTCTTTCCACACCGCGAGACAGATAAAATAAGAGAATCCCTTCTTCAGCGCTTAGAAATCTAAATGTGTGTGCCGTTACGTTCCGCACACCAAATTGACTGGGATTTTTCCAATGTACGTTCTTCAGTGGATGACTGCCTACAGCAATACATGGTCCCGTGGGCCATGCCCCCGACCCTCCTTCGGGGAGGTGGGAGAGATGTGACGTGCCTGCCCCGCAGGACGCACGTGAGATAAAGGCAGACAGCAGCAAGAACATGCATCTGCGTAGCTCAGTTGGTAGAGCGACTTATTCCGGAATAAGGGGAATCGGGTTCGATGCCTGACGTGGACAAAAATGACGGAGAAATTTACTTCGTTATATTGCATAAAAGAAAGATCAAACCATAAAATTTAAAATATGCAAAACTCATAAGCAAATTGTTGAAAAACCGAAAACAAACAAAATTTTCGAGAACGAGCAGAATAACAACCACCAATCCCCAACCGTCCGAAGCCGGCAAGCTCCAAACGACGGAAATCAAACAAACAGAAGAGCGCACGGAAGCAGATCAATGACTGATTCTCCGATGGCTTCGTCAAGGGCAAGCATTTAGAAAATCACTCATTTATCTACTGAGACCAGTGAATTGTGGGTTTCTGCCAATTTAGTTTGCTATAAGGACAGATTAAATTTAAGGTTAAACTTGTCAAATTAAAAAGGGATTTTTAAAACCAACAGAGCAAACTACACTGCTGGCCACCCAAAATGCAACACCAAGAAGGAAGCATCCGATTGGCCTGAAATTTGCAGCATGCGTCGCCCGCAAAAGGACATGCAAACGATTAGCATTGCAGGGCATATGCAAATCATGTGCTCCTGGCACACCATCGAGAAGCCTATAAGAAGGGTGCACAGAAGGCAGGTGTAAGTAGTGGAAGTGTGTTGTGCTGCCGGACCTGTGCGTGGGAAGCTTCCTGATGCGTCGTCACAGAATACGGCAGTCATTCCAGCACGTTTCAGAGTTCGACAGAGGACGAATAGTGGCTTATCGTGACTGCGGTTTACCGTACAGAAACATCGGCGCCCGTGTGGGACGACATCCAGCCACAGTGAGGCGAGTATGGATTCGGTGGGTTCAGGAGGGACGGACGGACCGACGTGAGCGATTGCCGCAGCCGCGGCACACCACCGAACGAGAGGACCGGCATGTTGTTCGGCGAGCGTTGACGGCTCGCACCGCCACATCACGAACGTTAACGCAGGAATAAAGGTGTGTTGCGCAACAACCTGTGTCAGCACGTACCGTTCGACGTCGTCTGCAGGAGCGGGGACTTGTCGCACGGCACCCATTGCTCCGATTACCATTGACGTTACACCACCGGCGAGTGCAGCGGCAGTGGGACGTTGAACGCCGCACCTGGACTACGGAATGGCACGACATTGCCTTCTCCGACGAATCCCGCTTCTGCCTGCAACACTACGATGGTCTAATCCGCGTGTGGCGCCACCGCGGCGAGAGACTGTATGACGCCTGCATTATGCATCGCCATACTGGTCCGTCGCCTGACGTTATGGTTTGGGGCGCAATTGGATATGACACCCGCATCCCTCTGGTACGCATCGCCGGTACACTCAACAGCCACCACTACATCTATGACATTTTGGAGCCTGTAGTCCTCTCTTACCTGCAGGACCTGCCAGCAGTCACGTTTCAACAGCACAATGCACACCCGCACGTGGCACGCATCGTACAACAATTCTTCCCGGCCCACCAGGTGTCACTGCTGCAGTGGGCCGCCTGTTCTCCCGATATGTCGCCCATCGAACACGTCTGTTCGCTGATCGGCAACCGAGTAGCCCGGCAAGCACCACCCGCGGCTACGCTTGATGAACAGGGGCAACGTGTGGAAGCAGTCTGGACCGACATACTCCAATCCCACATCCAAAGCCTCTTTCGCTCGATGCCGCGGCGTGTAGCTGCCGTTATTGCCAGCCATGGGGGCCGCACGAACTATTGATGTCTGCGTGTTCCGCAAGTCTCACGGGCCTGTAAGCTCAATCGTTTCTTCTTTGTATCTGTTATTATGTGTCCAGTAAATATGGCTTTGCTATCTCGCGTCCTTCTTGTTGTTGCATTTTGGGTGGCCAGCAGTGTAAATAACATTGCCCGACCGCACAACATCCAAGATAAGCACAAGATAATACGAAATGGAAGGGAAACAAGCACCCCAAGATATAGCAAAACCAGGGAAAAATTTGTACAAAATAGTGTGAAAACCCTAACCAAAGAAAGGTTCAGGAAGGATAACTTTAATCTTGCCACAGTAAAATTGATAACTTTTATTCTTTCACAGAAAAAGAAAAGCAGAAAAATAAAAAATAAATTTAAACAAAAAGAAGAGAAACTTTGCAATTTTGAAAAAGGCAAATTTAAGGCAACAATTTTAAGAAAATTATTCGCAAAACTGCGTAAGGAAAAATGTGCAGATGCAGTATCTAGAGTGAACCCAAATAACCGAGTTGCATGCCTCAGAAAAGCATGAAAATGCCCTATACCTACAACAAAATTATTTAAAAAGGGTAAAGTTTAAATCCAAAGTGCTAGGTTGCAAGTCACAGAGAAGCAAATTGTATGCCCTAGACACATAAGAAAGCATGTAATAGATAGTTAAGTTTAGTGCACGTCTATAGTAAACAAAAATTTACTACATACCTAAAAAAGTTAAAACAACCAACATATAAAATAAAAAATGAAATTACAGGTGATGCTGTGCTTTGCTGGCACAAGTTAAATTATTTACAATATATTGTTCTAATCATTAAGCCCACAGGAAGGCTCAAAGCTTACGAAAAGTGTACTTGAAACAAACCTCTGTTAAAGGCAACAAAGGGGCACTAAACGCTGACCAAAGTCCGCGGAAAAACTTTAAACGTGGCCAAAACGAACAAGCTACTTTCAGAGAGTGTAAAAGAACCCCCAAAAAAAATTAAAATTAAAAAAA
The DNA here is from genome assembly GCA_039090855.1 of Macrothele yani. NCBI lineage: Eukaryota > Metazoa > Arthropoda > Arachnida > Araneae > Macrothelidae > Macrothele > Macrothele yani. Next base: position 81,918,957 of record CM077002.1, read on the forward strand.
GAAACATACAGAAAAACGACTTACCAATCCTGGGAAGAGTATGTTGCTCTCTCCTCTGGGGAGACAAAACTAACTGCAGGGGCATGTCCATCGAATCGCCATTTAGCGGCCAACTTTAGAACCTTCCTGTGATGCAAAACAGTGAAGTTTCTCAGAGGAAACCTTAAACACCAGACTTAATGTTCTGAAAAAACCGCTACGAGTTTTCAGAGTAAACCTAAATACTAGAATGCCCTTCCTGGAAGTACGGAATACGTATCTCTGCTCCCAAGAGTTAAAAAAGTATTACATAACCTAATTAGTATCATTCTTCCCAAACCTTTGAATTTAAGTATTACTATTTTTTCTTGCTTTTATTTTTATAAATATTTTTTACAAATTTTTTCTTAAGAGTTTTATGCTTTTTTTTTTTTGTAAATTTTTAATTATAACCTTTTTTGGTGAATCAAAGGAGAGGGATAGAATAGTGCATTATAGGTTCCATAATTGATAGTTGACCACATCATTATCTAAACCTCTAAAAATAGCTTTCATTTAGACAATTCATTCGGTCAACAAGATTTAAATTAAATTAAGCCTTCCATCCTAATTCTATGCTTGAGAACTATTTTTCTTAATGCAACTTTTAAGAAGTTTCTAGGCACTTGGTTTTCAAGAAACTCTTTGATTAAAATTATAACATGTTTTTCTAGTTCAGAGTTTAAGCGACATATTCTAGAAAGCCTTAGGACTTCTGAAATAAATACATTTTCTATTACTTTATTGGAAATATTGCTCCACCACATACCATATTTGACTATTTTAAATTTAAACTGATTTCTCTTATCATAAAAGCTGAGTACATGGTTGCCTGCATTAAGATTTATAGCTAAATCCAAAAAAATCAAGAACTTGGTTATTATCATTGGTTTTACTTAGTTTAAGGCATTTAGGATAAATAGCTGCTTTAAGACATTTAGGATAAATAGCTGCAATATCTTTTTCGATACTTCCTGAAATATTTAAGCAAAGTAGGTCATCTATGTATCTGTAGGTATGAGAGTAACTTTCCTGATTGTAGGAATTTACAAAAAAAGCATAAAACTCTTAAGAAAAAATTCCTAAAAAATATTTATAAAAATAAAAGCAGGAAAAAATAGTAATACTTAAATATCAAAGGTTTGTGAAGAATGCTGCTAATTAGGTTATGTAATACTTTTTTAACTCTTGGGAGCAGAGATACGTATTCCGTACTCCCAGGAAGGGCATTTTAGTATTTAGGTTTGCTCTGAAAACTCGTAGCGGTTTTTTCAGAACATTAAGTCTGGTGTTTGAGAAACTTCACTGTTTTGCATCCGAGGAAGATTCTAAAGTTGACCTCTAGATTGCGCTGCAATGGACATGCCCCTGCAGTTAGTTTTGTCTCCCCAGAGGAGAGAGCAACATGCTCTTCCCAGGACTAGTAAGTTGTTTTTCTGTATGTTTCTTTTTTAAATCTTAATTTTATTATTATTTTTTAGTTGTTTTACACTCTCTGAAAGTAGCTTGTTCGTTTTGGCCGCGTTTAAAGTGTAACGTACCAGGAGATGTGACGTACCTGCCAGAAGGACGCACACGAGGGAGATGATGTAACGTACCAGGAGATGTGACGTACCTGCCAGAAGAACGCACACGACATAAAGGCAGATAGGAATCAGACTAAAATGTCCGCGTAGCTTAATTGGTAGAGCAACTTATTCCGGAATGAGTGGACCCGGGTTCGAATCCTGGCGCGGATAAAAATGACGGAGAAATTTACTTCGTTATAATGGCGCCCGAACTATCCGGATGACCCGACCGTTCAAAATCTCGCAATGGTGTGATGTTCTTTCCACACCGCGAGATAGGAAAAATAAGAGAATCCCTTCTCCAGCACTCCGAAAAAAAAAAAAATAAGGGGGAGATGATGTAACGTACCAAGAGATGTGACGTACCTGCCAGAAGGACGCACACGACATAAAGGCAGATAGGAATCAGAATAAAATGTCCGCGTAGCTCAATTGGTAGAGCAACGTATTCCGGAATGAGTGGACCCGTGTTCGAATCCTGGCGTGGACATAAATGACGGAGAAATTCACTTCGTTATAAAAGTTTTTCCGCTGAACTTTGGTCAGCGTTTAGTGTCCCTTTGTTGCCTTTAACAGAGGTTTGTTTCAAGTACACTTTTCGTAGGCTTTCAGCCTTCCTGTGGGCTTAATGATTAGAACAATATTTTGTAAATAATTTAACTTGTGCCAGCAAAGCACAGCATCACCTGTAATTTCATTTTTTATTTTATATGTTGGTTGTTTTAACTTTTTTAGGTATGGAGTGAATTTTTGTTTACTATAGATGTGCACTAAACTTAACTATCTATTACATGCTTTCTTATGTGTCTAGGGCATATAATTTGCTTCTCTGTGACTTGCAACCTAGCACTTTGGATTTAAACTTTACCTTTTTTAAATAATTTTGTTGTAGGTATTGGGCATTTACCATGCTTTTCTGAGGCATGCAACTCGGTTATTTGGGTTCACTCTCAGATACTGCATCTGCACATTTTTTCTTACGCAGTTTTGCGAATAAATTTCTTAAAATTGTTGCCTTAAATTTGCCTTTTTCAAAATTGCAAAGTTTCTCTTCTTTTTGTTTAAATTTATTTTTTATTTTTCTGCTTTTCTTTTTCTGTGACAGGATAAAAGTTATCAATTTTACTGTGGCAAGATTAAAGCTATCCTTTCGGAACCTTTCTTTGGTTAGGATTTTCACTCTATTTTGTACTAATTTTCCCCTGGTTTTGCTATATTTTGGAGTGCTTGTTTCCCTTCCATTTCATATTAACTTTTGCTAATCTTGGTTATTGTGCGGTCGGGCAATGTTATTTAGTTTGCTGGGTTGGTTTTAAAAATCCCTTTTTAATGTGACAAGTTTAACCTTAAATTTAATCTGTCCTTATAGCAAACTAAATTGGCAGAAACCCACAATTCACTGGTCTCAGTAGATAAATGAGTGATTTTCTTTATGCTTGCCCTTGACGAAGCCATCGGAGAATCAGTCAGTGATCTGCTTCCCTGCGTTCTTCTGTTTGTTTGATTTCCATCGCTCGGAGCTAGCCTGCTTCGGACGGTTGGGGATTGGTGGTTGTTATTCCTCTCGTTCTCGGAATTTTTGTTTGTTTTCGTTATTACAAAATTATGCTCCTTGAGTTTTGCATTTTTTTAATATATATATATAGGTATCTGTGTGTGAGAGAGAGAGGCCAAGTAATGCGCAAACATATCATAGCCTATGCTTGACAAATGTCAACCCCGCTTTCTCGCGATGCATCTTGTTCCCACTAAAGGGGCTGTGACGACCGCCAAATAGCGGTATAAGTATACCACCGGGATCAAAGGAAATGCTATTCCGCACTCACCAATCACCAATCCGCTTGGCCAGCTTGATGAGTTCGGGCCAACCCCCCCCCCCCCCCCGCCCAACTTAACGCTTAGCCCTCGATGTTGCTAAGAATCGCCTGAAGATTGAACTAGGCTGCGATCTGATGCTGACCTTGGGTACGTTTAACGGACGATCTCTATCTTCTGATTCAGGAGTCCTTGGATTGAAGCAAGAACTACAAGGGTTCAAGTGGGGCATCGTCAGGCTAAGTGAGGTAAGAAGAAAAGAAGATCTCACTGAACTGAAAAGCAAACATGTCTCTATTATCGTGGGACAGGTACTGGCAGAACTAGTGGCGTTGGATTTATAATGAACAAGAAACTAAAGGCAATGTTCTAGAAGTTGAAAGTTCCTCGGACAGAGCTGCGCAACTCGTTATCGAACTCTTAAAGAGATACTAGACTCGGATAATTCAAGCCTACACACCCACCTCAAGTCATACACAGGAATAATTTTAAGAGGAAGTTCGGCATCTTAATAACAAAGGCAAGCGGCACTTGAAGATCATTATGATTGATTGCAATGCAAAAATAGGGCAACAGCAACAGAATGAAACTTCTGTAGGTAAATTCGGCCACGGAAACAGAAACCAGCGTGGAAATACTCTCGTAGAGTTTGCAGCGACATAAAGTTTGTTCTTCGTAAACTTCTTTTTCAAGAAAAAGCCACATGGAGGCATCCCAATGGAATGGCAAATGAAATTGCTTTTATTATGTGCAATAAGAAATTTGTCATCGAAAACTGCAGTGTGCTAAACAGGTTCAACGTAGGTAGTGACCATAGAATGGTGAGATGTAAGATTCACCTCAATGCTAAACTCGAGCATGGCAAGCTCATAAAGCAAATAAAGTGTATTGACGTGACCAACCTGAAAAAGCATCATAATACCTTCAAATTGGAACTCAGGAACACATTCTCTGCTTTAGAATGACTAACATCGGCAGAAGTGGACATTTCTGAAGTTAACATAAAGCTAACCAAGGTTCTTATGGAAACAGCAACAAAAATAGGTGGTACTAAGAACATGTGGCATATGAAGAAAACATTAGGAAAATCAAAACTAGTGATGAGGAAAAATAAAGATGTAACTTCCAAAGTGGAATATATAGAGCTATGCAAGACAGTAGGGAAAAGTATCGCTGAAAGCATAAGGAAATTCAATTTGTGAACTAGTGAGAAAAGCAATTAATAATAATTGAAGTTTGACGAAAGTAAAGGGACATCTCAGTATGGTAAAAAAAAAACATATTACGCACTCATTAAAGAAGATGGCACTGTAATAAGAAATCGATGCTAAATTTTGACAAGAGTGAAAGATTTCTACTCAAAACTATATGAAATACATCTACTCTAGACATTACGAAAGGTAACAGTACCAAAGTTTCTCCAGTCCTCCCGGCAGAATTTACACATGCAATCAAGAACATGAAGCGAGGAAAAGCTCCAGGAGAAGATGGAATTACTGTAGACATCATACAAGAAGCAAGTGGAGAAATCGAAACAGTACTCGCCCAAATTTTCACTCGATGCCTTAATGAGGGGGAGATTCCTGAGGATTGGAACAATGCTACAATGATCCTGCTACATATAAAAGGTGACATTGAGGATCTCAGGAACTACAGACCTATCAGCCTCCTATCAGTGGTTTATAAAATTTTCACTAAGGTTCTTTCACATCGCTTGAAGGTAACAGTAAAACATGGCCGAATCAAGAAAATAAGCTGGATTTAGGAGTGGCTACAGCACTATAGATTATATCCATGTTCTGTGGGAACTAATTGAAGGAGCGAGGAAATATAAACTCCCATTATGTATGGCTTTTATTGATTATGAAAAGGCCTTTGATTCCGTGAAACAATCAGCAGTTACCATGGATCTGAAATCCTGCGGTATTGAAGATGCATATACGTATTAGCGTCATTAATAACATTTATGAAAATGTAAGTGCAGAGGTTCGGTTATCTGAGGATACAGTACCAATAAATATTGGAAAGCGAGTGAGACAAGCTGACACCATATCTCCCAAACTCTTCAATGCCACATAGCAAAATGTATTTCAATCATTGAAATGAAAAAATAAAGAGATAAAGATTAATGGAGATTATTTAACTCACCTGCGTTTTGCTAATGACCTATTCATTTTTGCAACAGCTCTTTCAAAACTGCAGAACCAGAATTTGCGGACAAGAGTAAAGTAAGTTTAAAAATGAACTCTCAGATGATAAACCTGATGTGTAATGCTTTTACAAGGAATGGAGATTTTGCGATTGATTGGGGAAAGCTGGAGATAACCGATACTTACATTTACCTTGGACAGCAGATATCAAGCGAAAGTCACGTTGAGGAGGAAAATAATGCGCGTGTAAAACTTGGTTGGAGAGCTAAAACATCCAATGAGCTAAGCATATCGTCTTAAACATCCCAACGGCAGCAATCCCATGGGCTTTTTCATGTTACATGTCAAAGCTCCTGCGGTTTCACAGATTAGTGAACTGCTTGGCCATGCTGTGGCGGTTCAGAAATTTGTGAAAGTGGCCTGGGACAGGCATTTTACTGCCCCCCCCTCCTCCAAATCCTCATCCAATCCAACTCCCGATCTCGGGATACACAGAGTTCTCGACGACGAGATACTCAGAGTTCCCATCTCCGAGAACCTCAAAAAAGACCGGGACATCGCTCTCCATCATATTCATCGGATGACGGTTTGGACCCGGTGACAATCCGAGAGCTAAAAGGGATTCTTCACTCTAAGAGGCACTAGTTTCTCTAAAAAAAAATTATGAGGTTTAACGACCACCGTGAGCAACTCAGTGGGCTATAAGCAGTCGCCCGTCTCTAATGTAGGGCCACTGGTTCCAGGGAAGGGGGATGTTGTGTTGGCATGGATGTTGTGTTTGCCGTAAGACAAACACAACATCCACAAGCAACAGTTTACTGTTGCTTGGGGATGTTGTGTTTGTCTGTTGCTTGAGAGTTGTGTTGCTTGTGTTTGTCTGTTGCTTGAGAGTAAACTGTTGCATGAGAGTTGTGTTGAGGAGCTGTGTGGTGTGTGGAGCGTTTAATGCGAAGTGCTATGTTATGTTACGATGTGTTGGAGAAAACCTTGAATGAAGCATCTTTTCCGTAAGTTTGACTTCTGTTGTTAACATGTTTCGTCTGGCCGTTAAGGTTTAATTTAGGAACTATTTCATCTTATGGTTATGTTTTTAAAATAACGTAGAAGTACGAAAAGACTTTTACGTAATAAGTCACTAAATCGGCTGTGGCCTTTGTCATCAACAAGTGGAAGAAGACAGGAAATTGCAGGATTTTACCACGCCCTGAAAGACCCACGAAACTGCAACCCATGGACCGGAGAGTGCTGCAGAGGGAGATCTGAAAACCAGATCTCGACCAATGCACGCCATAGCACGTGAGTTCCACATGGCCACAGATGTTATGGTCTCGACCAAGACACTTCGATGAGAAGTCCACGCATACCCAAAAACTTCGCATCACAAAGACCAATAAAGCCACTCGGCTACGATGGTGTCAACAGCATAAAAACTGGACATTGGAGCAGTGGTGGCAGGTGTTCTGGAGCGACGAATCCCGCTTCACATTATTCCGATCGGATGAACGTGTCAGTGTTTGCCGGTTACCCGGAGAACGTCTGTTTCTGGAGTGTACAGTGCCTATTGTGAAGCACGTAGGCGGTGGAATTATGGTATGGGGCTGTTTCAGCTGGTACGGTGTGGGTCCACTGGTTGTTATTCATTGCAACATGAACGCTGTGCTGTATAGAGATATCCTTGATAACTCACTACTCCCAACGTTGTGGCAGTTCTATGGACATGGCGATTGTTTCTTCCAGGACGACAATTCCTCTTGTCCTGTTTCCAGGTCTGCAATATAGTAGTATGAGAAAGATCAAATCTCCCGGATGGACTGGCCTGTTTAGAGCCTAGACCTAAATCCCATTAACACCTTCGGTATGAACTTGAACAACGGGATAAACCAACGCGACCTTCTTCACTGACGGACTTGGTCGATGTACTCAAGGCGTAATGGATGAACATCCCGCTTTTCTTACTCCATGGATTTGTGGACGGTATGCCTCGACGGGTGGCTGCTACAATCTTGCAAATGGAGTATCTGCCCGCTACTGATGTAAATACAATACTGCTGTTGTTTTTTCATTTTCTTACAGCGTGTAATTTCCTTTGTCCACATAGTGTAGTAGCATTAGCGTTTCATTATTTTGTGAAATAAAACTGTGTCACTGGAACATTTCATACAAAACCATTAAGAAAGCACTTCCATGTAAAACGCTATGTATAGTATGTTCGACGTACGCAAACTTTGCGTAAATGCGCCCATTTTAAATAAGGTAGTTTAATTCAACAATATTCTTTGAATTAATGGGGTAAATGACTGAGTCATGTTAAAACGCTGTTTTCATTTCATTTTAATTTTCGAAAACAATTATTAATTCCTGTTCCAAATACATATTAAAAAATACTATAGAAAATGCTGTAAAACTACAGTGAGTTGCTCTCGTGTTTCGTACTGTCTTTTTTCTTAATTATTTTGTCTTCTGTTTATCGCACTGTCTATTTTTTTTAATTATTTCATTAATACAGCAGAGTTTTTCTACCTTCTATATTTTTCTCCCCAGAGAGAGTCGAACAATAATGGAATAAATTACCCTTACGGGAGTAATTGAGAACTACATTTTTAAAAAACGAGAATTTTTTTATGCCACTTTCCCTTTTCTATTATGCTAAACGAATTCTAGAATTCAAAGCCAATGAGCAAAAACTACGTTTGCATGCTTTTGAAAACGACACGATCTACCAAATTAATAATAACATCACCTTTTTGACTTCCTCTGTGGCACTAAACTTAGCAGTCGTACCTCAAAGTCAAACGTTTTCTCGAATTCCCAGAAACACCAAGTTCCAAATGAATCATTTCATTTCTCAATTTTATGATGTAGCCCCTTTTATTTTTTTATTTTTTTTGTTAAATGCTTTCTTTGGTCGTCTCCATCTGGAAGACGTACACATGTGCAGTATTCAAACAAATGTGTTGTACACGGTCCATGTTTATTTCTTGGTTCTTCTGCGCCTCTAAGATTACTGCAGTAAAAAATACGCTGCCCTACCATAAATATCCGAACACCTGCAGATCCGCAAACAATTTTTATTCACAGAAAATTTAACATGGTGTTCTGAAACCTTTAACCTTTATGACGGCCTTCAGTCTTCGTGGAAGGAATGCTCTCCACAAGTTTTTTGTAAATGTCAGCCGATATGTTGCGCCATTCGGTGTTCAAAGTAGTGGTAAGTTCAATTTTTTTCAAAGTAGTGGCCAGTTCAATTTATTCCACGCACAGAAGGATCCAATTCGTACCAGAGATTCTCTGTAGGGTTCAGATCAAGACTCTGGACCGACCAGTCCAACTTTTCTACACCCACATACTCAAACAATCTGTAACAACGCGAGCTGTATGACATATGGCATTGTCTGACTGATAAAGCAATGGATCTTCCCCGAAGTACTGCCACAACGTTTGTTGTACATAATTGTTCAGGACGTTTAGATAGAAGACAAAATCATTCAGACTTTTGTCCAAAATAGCTAATGGCCCAATCTGAACCACAAAAAACTGTTGCATACCATCACGCTGCCTCCATCAAACTTCATTGTCGGGACGTCACAATCCGGAAGGTACCTTTCTCCCTGGCACCCACTACACCCAGGAACGACAGTCCGACTGGTAGATGATGTACCGTCACTCGTCAGTGTAAAGCACTTTTTTCCATTAGTACACATTCCAAGATCGATGTTTCATACACCACTCCAATCGGCATGTGGCATTACTCAAAGTGAATAAGTACACTGCTGGCCACCCAAAATGCAACACCAAGAAGGAAGCATCCGATTGACCTGAAATTCGCAGCATGCGTCGCCCGCGAGAGGACATGCAAACCATTAGCATTGCAGGGCATAAGAAAATCATGTGCGCCCGGCACGCCACCGAGAAGCACTATATGAAGGGTGCACAGAAGGCGGGGTGTAAGTAGTGGAAGTGTGTTGTGCTGCCGGACCTGTGCGTGGAAAGCTTCCTGATGCCTCGTCGCTGAATACGACAGTCATTCTAGCACGTTTCGGATTTCGACAGAGGCCAAATACTGGCTTATCGCGACAGCGGTTTATCGTACCGAGACATCGTCGCCTGTGTTGGACGACATCCAGACACAGTAAGGCGAGTATTGATTCGGTGGGTGCAGGAGGGACGGACGGACCGACGTGAGCGATTGCCGCAGCCGCGGCACACCACCGAACGAGAAGACCGGCATGTTGTGCGGCGTCCATTGACGGCTCGTACCGCCTCACCACGAACGTTAGCGCAGGAATTAGGGTGTGTTGCGCAACAACCTGTGTCAGCACGTACCGTTCGACGTCGTCTACAGGAGCAGGGACTTTTCGCACGACGTCCATTGCTCCGATTACCATTAACGTTACACCACCGGCGAGTGCGGCGGCAGTGGGCCGTTGAACGTCGCACCTGGACTACGGAATGGCATAACATTGTCTTTTCCGACGACTCCCACTGCTGCCTACAACACCACAATGGTCGGATGCGCGTGTGGCGGCACCGCGGCAAGAGACTGTATGACGCCTGCGTTATGCATCGCCATACCTGTCCGTCGCCTGGCGTTATGGTTTGGGGCGCAATTGGATATGACACCCGCACCCCTCTGGTACGCATCGCCGGTACACTCAACAGCCACCGCACTATCTCCGACATTTTGGAGCCTGTAGTCCTCCCTTACCTGTCAGCGGCCACGTTTCAACGAGACAATGCGCGCCCGCACGTGGCACGCATCGTGCAACAATTCTTCTTCACGACCCACCAGGTGTCACTGCTTCCGTGGCTCGTCTGTTCTCCCGATATGTCGCCCATCAAACACGTCTGGTCGCTGATTGGCTACCTAGTGGCCCGACAAACACCACCCGCGGCTACGACTGATGAACTGTGGCAACGTGTGGAAGCAGCCTGAACCGATATAGCCCAAGTCCACATCCAAAGCCCATTTCGTTGGATGCCGCGGCGTGTAGCGGCCGTTATTGCCAGCCATGGGGGCCTCACGAACTATTGATGTCTGAGTGTTCCGCAAGTCGCACGGGCCTGTAAGCTCAATCGTTTCATCTTTGTATCTGTTGTTATGTGTCCAGTAAATCTGGCTTTGCTATCTCGTGTCCTTCTTGGTGTTGCATTTTGGGTGGCCAGCAGTGTACTTGTGGATGGGTGATCGACCGTGGTAACCCATCTCATGCAGCGTCATGAGCACTGAACAGTGTACAAGTGCCAACATCAGTCCCAATATCATCATACAGATTTTGCGTGATTTGAGACAATATTGATTTGCGTTCCTTTACAGAGCTCTTCTGTCACGTTCTCTTAGTTTCTTAGGTTTACGGGACCGTTTCTTGGCAGATTCAGTCCCTGACTACTTCCATTTTTATATCACATCACCAAGCGTCAACGTATGGATAGGGCTTAGAAGGTGAGACTTTTACTTGAACATGTTCTGTATTTGTTTTTGGACTTTAATTTCCTCTTTTTTCTTAATGTAAATGGCATCACCTGTATTATTTTTATGACGTATATCAGCTTAGTCACGAATAACTATAGTATATAGTCGTTGCCTCTATGTGTACCGGGGCTTTTGGGCTTGAAAATGGGGCCACGTGAGCCCCGAAAGTGCTAGCTTTGTAAATAGTTTTTAAAATTGTAAATAAATTGAGTTTTATTCGGCAGTTTTAGGGATTTGTTTTAACTTATCGTACTACAGACAGACAGCAAACTTGTGACAGCAAGTTTCTACAGACAGCAAACTTGTGTACCACATTTTCATCTGTCAAGTACGAAATCTTCATATTCAGTATGGATCTTAAATGCCGCTGAAATGTCACGTACGAAGCGATTGCTTTTGTGGCACCCTATTAGCAATCCGTGCTGGAAATCAGTTAACTGTCGATCGAAGCATCTTCTATTCACAGTCATGCTATTGTCTCATCATAACCCTACGAGCATAGTTACAGTTGTGTCTACAACGTGGTGCTTGCATAGTACCGAATTCACTATCAATAGGAGGATGTTCGGATATTAATGGTAGGGCAGTGTACAATCAAAGGCCGTTTGATAGTCAACGAAGGAAATAAATAAAAGCTTTTGTATTGAGGTATTTCTATAATTTTTCAAACTGCGTGGATGTGAAGCGTTTCCTAAGACCTGTTTTTGCTGAGGACAGAGAGCTGTGAGAGTCTGTGTACGAGATTGATCTCTAACATTTCATATGAATATACATAAAATTGCTGATGACAGGGAGTTTCAGTAGTCTTGTCTCCGTTTGTAAATATGACAATGAACAACGTTATTTCAAATCATTTTTCATGCTTTCGGCATGATGAGAAGAGATTCGTCTAAATAATATCTAAGAGCTTGCAGCATGTTCTTAGAGTTTGTTATTGAACTCATCGTCCCCTAAATATTTACATTTCTTCGATCTTCGTATCTTTCACTGCAAGAATGATTTCTTTTCATTTAGTATCAGCGTATCTGCTTCTTCTTCACAGAAATCTCCTGATAGAAGGAACCCTTAGCTATGCGTTTAAGTGTTTGTTTGAATGGTATTTGATTCTCTCCACTTTGTCTCATGACTTGCTTTAATTCGAAAACAACGTCGATTTGTTTGTACGCTAATGACCCACGTTGACAAACGTCGCTTTTTGGCGTACCATACAAAACAACATCGTGGACAGGAGGTAACGGATATAAATCACCGAACAAATACACAATGTATGCACCAAGAATTTTGTCTTGATTATCATGGTTTGCTTGCTGAAGACGGTGATCAATGTTGCCTAACATTTCCTGACACATCATACTGAATTCGTCTATTACAATTTTGATCTCAGTCATCTCTTTCTGGAAATCACATTCTGTTTCTCCGCCTAGTTCCGATTGCACGCCCTTTGTTTTAATTCTGAGCGCCGAATGAATAGTTTGACTTCCAATGTTATTTGCTGCGATTTCAGTTGGTGCTAGTAGCATGATACTCTTATTACCATATCGGTTGTGTCTTAGTCTTACAATTTCTCTTATGATGCAAGATTTTCCGGTTCCATCTGATCCCATAACAAAATCCCATAACAGCCTTGAAATGCGATCATCGCTGAGTTGACTATTTAGGTGACTTAATACTCTTTGCTGATCATCATTCAAACTTATTAAAAAGGCTAGGAATTGCTGGGTTTAAACTCTCGGTATTGTCTTTAGATTCTTGAATAAACTTAAGATTTTCAATTATTTTGGGGTATTTTTTATGGTACCATACCAGTCATGGCTGAGGTCAAAGTCTCTGAAGCCGAGCTCTACGTCAGAAGGTAAATTAACGGGGGGACATTCCGATACTGCTTGACAATCGGTGCACCCTCGTTCTTCTTGTGGAATTAGAAATGTGTCGTCCTCAACCTCTGAATCTTCGGATAATTCCAATATATTCAAACGCATTTGATCGTAGGACAGTTTCCATGTGGAGTGTGTTTTTAGCGTCCATTCATCCTTCATCCCGCTAAGAAGTGAACAGCATTAGCCGCTGTTTACAAAACATTTCACCAGCAGTGTCGCTTTTTCCGAATTCAACCTGAGGTACAAGTTGAACAATATGCTATTTTCTGTTCTTACTTAAGTGTCCACTTCTCATAATATATTGCTTGGCGTACTCGTGCAACGTGAGGTTCTCTAAAATTTCATTACGGCTCTTGTATTCATCTATAACGGTTTTATGAACGTGTTCGTCACTCAAGCTGTTTTGAGTAATACGCACATAATCTTCAAATGTTATGCAAAGCGGTAAGAATTGTCGAGAACAATGAAATAAAGCATCATTTCGCAGAAGATGTGTTACCTCGCATGCTGATATGTCTCGTTGGCCAAATATTTTCATGAGCAACTTAGTAATAAACGGGTTGCAGTTATTCAGTAGTGGATCGTTGCGTGACGGTGTGAAGTTCCATTGACATTAATCGTTTTTACAAAGTGTAGACTGTTCCTGCAGCGGTTTAGTAAACCCAAATTAGCACTTTTCGTTGGCCTCTTTCGTAGCATTTTGATGGGCAGTTTGTATGGCGCTGAACTGTATTTAGAATCTCCGAAATTTGCACTGCGCCACCTAAATCTACTTCAGTTGCGTTTAGCCGACATGGGTGCACTACAGCAGGCTGCGCATTAATACCTGGATTAACTGCTGACATAAGTCTCTCGTAGAATTGTTTCGCAGTGTCTATTTCAATTGTTGTATAGTTATCAAAATTACGGGCGTCCGGTGAGCCTTCAAGTCAGAATACTCCGTGAACAAGAGAACTTCCTCTACGTTGGTATTCAAATCGGTAGCAAAAGTCTGCAATTTTGAACTTCTTTTTTATAATCTCCGTAAAAGATTTTACTCGAAAACTGAAAAAATTGTCTGCAACCATTGGATTTAGAGTGATATATTTTTGCATTACGTTACTGCGTTGCGATTCAGACATGTTCGCAATATCTTGAGCAGATATCTGGAAATGGCGTTGTAAACATTTCCAATGGAGGTCTGCCGCGCTAAGAGTTATAAAGAGCGTAGGAACACCAAGCTGATTAACCATTGCTTTAAGTTCCTGCTGTCGTTGGTACTAATACGAATTTGATCCACGTATTTTAGAGCCCCAGAACAAAAGCCTTTTTACTAATCTGGGATTAGTGACAACTTCATTGCTAAGCTCCTTTAGAGTTCCACCGAAATCAACTTTTTTGGCAAAAATAGATCCTTGTTGAGTCGCTTCATGGAGTTGAATTGTGTTAAGAATAAGATATCTGAATCTAGGATCTTGAGCAAATCGCTGGTCTCGATAACACATTAAATGATCAGCCCACTGTCGAAATGTTGGCGCGTTTTCTGGTCCTATCGATGTGATCAGGTTTGCCGTCAGGAAACAGGTGCGGGAAAGCCATCGGAATATATCCAAGAAAAGTAAATTCACTGACTGGGGTGTCCCCTGATGTTGGCCAACTGACAATGTTGCGAGCAAGTCGTTCCTGTCTTTGGCGCTCATACAAAGGTTGAAGCGTTTCAATTACGCAGTCACTGTCAAACTCTTCGTTAACGAATCCGCCACTGTAAACGTAATACAGCGATTCAGAAATGCCTCCGTCCTCAGGCAATGACTGCAGCGCATCATTGTCAGTGCGTACATCACAGTAAAAGTAATTTTGTTGCCGAAGCCACTCTAAAGCTCTTAGTACTTTTTGACGACGTACCCGGAAGTCCTTGTAACCCTGAGTTTCTTGCTTAAGCACAAGTACGACTCTGATATTTGACGGAGACGCGGCAGAGAATCAGCTATGTCCTGAACATTTTGTTCTATGTTAACTACGTTGCCTTGATACCGACACTGGCCGTTTGTTTGTTCTATGTTAACTACGTTGCCTTGATACAGACACTGGCCGTTTGTACCACAGGCACGCAATTGGTATACTTTAAACACATGTTGAACGCGTGAGATTAGCATTTCTTCTAATACAGTGAGTGCACAAAGTTCAGGAGGTATTGCAGCCGGCATTATATTATTTTGACGTGTATTATTTGAAGGATATTTATGGCATTTTTCGCATTTGTTATTTTGAAGAGCGTCTGTGAGCCATCACACGATGCGCATTCAAGAAAGTTGTTTCTATCTGAAACATTCACAAATACGTCAGAAAAATCTTTATCAGTTTTTAAACGTTGCCGCGCACGAACACAATGAGGTTGCTGAATGCGTGTCATTGCTATGCGAGCAGCGTCTCTATAGTTTGTCGGCCAAGATTAAGCCGAGTAGGAGGTTGAAAATAATGAACATGAGCAACACTTTCCACTTATTCAACCTCTATCTCTGTTAGTACTGTTCTAACAATTGTGACGTTATCGTTGTGTCGAGTCTCTTGCATAAGTCTCGCACGAACAATTCGACGGCTTAAATTTGATCCAAGAGCTCGACGTGGTATTTATGATTTTGAAAGAAGAAAACCCAACGAGATTTGATCGCGGCCATATTCACATACACTCATCTGTCGTACAATTTCGAATGCTGAAGATAATTTGAGCAGAATTTAGGCTTACTGGTGCGAATTCTAACGTTTTTGTTGTGTCCACAACGTGTTCCGCGTCCTTTCTTTATAAATTAGAACCAAAATCATTTCAAATTGACGGCAATAGAACGAAAAAATCTCCAGGAGAATTCTTGGTGAAAAATTGCGACTGTCGAATGTAAACAAATGTAATGATCAAGACTCACCGAACCGACAAGCGACGTCATTGACGTCATATTGCTGGTCTCGACCGAGACTTCAGCAGTTACAGTTAGAAAAGAAACAAAAGCAAAAAAAGAAAAAGGCTTACCGGTGCTAATTCTAACGTTTTTCTTGAGTCCACAATGTGCTCCGCTTCCTTTTTTATCAGTTTGAACCAAAATAATTTCAAATTGACGGCAAAAGAACTAAAAAGCTCGAGCAAATTGCCTCGTGAAAAATTGCGACTATCGAATGTAAACAAATGGAATGGAATGTTAGAGCGTGTTTTTTTTAATTGAAAAAATCAATTATTAGTGACATGGGGTTGGTATCATGTCCCATAGGAATAATGACCATTAAAAAACTGACCAATTTTAATCACTTTAATTGAAATTTCTCAATGACACGGAATTTCGGGAAATGGAAGGCGTCGGAACCTTACCATGGACGATTTCCAATCGCATGCCAAAAATCACGGTGATCGGATGTGTCATGTCGTAGCTATGCCCGAACAACTAATTGTCCCGAGTCTCGTATAGAGAGCGGATTTTTTCAATTATTATTGAAATTGGTCAGTTCTTTTAAATGTCATTATTTTTATACAACACAACCAATCCCCATGATACCAACCCCATTTCACTCGCCACGTCTTTCCCCTTCTCTGTGGCAAGTGTCACGGCGATCGGCTGAAGATCTTTGGAGGAGATAGGTAACAAACGGCCCCTTCCCAAAACCCGGAAAAATCCCTAAAAATGCAAGTTTTTGGATGATTATTCCTCAACGACACGGAATTTTGGGAATCGGAAGGCGTCAAAACCTTGCCATGGGCGATGTGCAATCGCATGCGAAAAATCACAGTGATCGGATTTGTCATCTCGTACCCATGCCCGAACAACTAATTGTCTCGAGTCTCGTAAAAGCTCCGCTCAAATGAGATATCACAACTCCTTTTGAGTCATAAGTAAGGTTTTACCTACAAAATAGAAATACGACTCCTGTGTTACATTACATAGATGAGAAGGTGCAACCAAAGTCCAATAAACTTTGAATGAAATGTTTTTATGAGCGCTTTTTAATCCGCCTTCAAAATAATGGTATTTACCTCTCCTTGACAAATGTCAACCCCGCCTTCTCGTGGTGCATCCTGTTCCCACTAAAGGGGCTCTGACGACCGCAAATAGCGGTATAACTATACCATCGGGATCAGAGGAAATGCTATCCCACACTCACCAACCCGCTTGGCTAGCGTGGTGAGTTATGGCCAAACACCTCCAAAATGACTCTACAACTTAAATCTTGGCCCTCAGTCTCCGGCAGCTGGAATGTACCTGGCCAAGGCAGCGGCCAGTGCGACATGAAGGCAGAGGGTGCTAAGAATCCCCGGAGGACCGGACTAGGCTGCCATTTGATGCTGACCTTGGCTACCTACAACGGACGCTCCCTATCTTCTGATTCAAGGCTTCTTGAATTGGAAGAGGAACTACAAAGGATCAAGTGGGACATCGTCGGGCTGAGTGAGGTAAGGAGAAAAGGAGAAGATCTCATTGAACTGAAAAGTGGACATCTCTTCTATTATCGTGGGACAGATACTGGCAGAACTAGTGGTGTTGGATTTATAATAAACAAGAAACTGAAGGATAAAGTGGTAGAAGTTGAAAGTTCCTCTGACAGAGCTGCACGACTCGTTATCCAACTATCGAGAAGATACCAGGTTCAGATTATTCAAACTTATGCACCCACCACAAGTCATCCTGAAGAAGAAATTGAAGAATTTTATGAGGAAATTCGTCATCTAAATAATAAAGGTAAGCAGCACTTGAAGATAATTATGGGAGATTTCAATGCAAAAATAGGGCACCGGCAACAGAATGAAACTTCAGTAGGTAAATTCGGTCACGGCAACAGAAACCAGCGTGGAAATACTCTCGTTGAGTTTGCAGAGGCAGAAGGATTTTTCATCTTGAATTCCTTTTTCAAGAAAAAGCCACACAGGAAATGGACATGGAGACATCCAATTGGGACGACAAGTGAAATTGATTTTATTATGTGTAACAAAAAATTCGTCATCGAAGACTGCAGTGTGCTAAACAAGTTCAACACAGGTAGTGACCATAGATTGGTGAGATGTAAGATGCACCTCAACACTAAACTGGAACGTGGCAAGCTCATAAGACAAACAAAATGTATTGACATAACCAACCTTAAAAAACACCATAATACTTTCAAGTTGGAACTGAAGAACAGATTCTCTGCTTTGGAAGGCCTAACATCGGAAGAAGTGGATATTTCTGAAGTTAACAGAAAAGTAACCAAAGCTCTTATGGAAACAGCAACAAAATTAGCTGGGTCTAAGAACAAGTTGCATGTAAACAAATTATCAGGAAAAACCAAAATGTTGATGCAAAAAAGAAGAGAGATGAGGACAACTAAAGAAGATGTGACTTCCAAAGTGGAATATATAGAGCTATGCAAGACAGTAAGAAAAAGTATCACTGAAGACGTAAGAAAATTCAACTGTGAACTAGTAAGGAAAGCAATTGAAAACAACCAAAGCCTAAAGATAGCAAAGGGACATCTCAGTAAGGGAAGAAAACAGATTATGGCTCTGAGAAAAGAAGATGGTTCTATAACAAGAAATAGAGGCGAAATTTTGACAAGAGTGAAAGATTTCTACTCCAAACTATATGAAAAGGATGATACATGTACTCCAGACATCATGAAAGGTACCAGAGTTCTTCCAGTCCTCCCAGCAGAAGTTGCTCATGCAATCAAGAACATGAAGCGGGGGAAAGCTCCAGGAGAAGATGGAATTACTATAGACATCATACAAGAAGCAAGTGGAGAAATTGAAACAGTACTCGCCCAAATTTTCACTCGATGCCTTAATGAAGGGAAGATTCCTGAGGATTGGAACAATGCTACAATGATCCTGCTACATAAAAAAGGTAACATTGAGGATCTCAGGAACTACAGACCTATCAGCCTCCTATCAGTGGTTTATAAAATCTTCACTAAAGTTCTTTCACACCGCTTGAAGGTAACACTGGACATGGCTCAACCGAGAGAACAAGCTGGATTCAGGAGTGGCTACAGCACAATAGATCATATCCACGTACTGAGAGAACTAATTGAAAGAGCGAGGGAATATGAACTTCCATTGTGCATGGCTTTTATCGATTATGAAAAAGCCTTTGATTCGGTGAAACCATCAGCAGTTACCACGGCTCTGAAATCCTGCGGTATTGAAGATGCATACATTAATATTATTAATAACATCTATGAAAATGCAAGTGCAAAGATTCGGCTGTTTGAAAATACAACACACATAAAAATTGGAAAGGGAGTGAGACAAGGTGACACCATATCTCCGAAGCTCTTTAATGCCACATTGGAAAATGTCTTTCAATCACTGAACTGGGAAAACAAAGGGATAAAGATTAATGGAGATTATCTAACCCACCTTCGTTTTGCTGATGACGTAGTCATTTTTGCAACTACCCCATCAGAGCTGCAGAGTATGACCCAGGAACTTGCTGACAAGAGTAAAGAAGTGGGATTAAAAATGAACTTTCAGAAGACAAAAGTGATGTTCAATGCTTTTACAAGAAATGAAGATTTATCGATTGATGGAGAAAAACTGGAGATAACAGATACGTATGTTTATCTTGGACAGCAGATATCAAGTGAGGGTCACATTGATGAAGAAATTAATCGGCGTACAAAACTTGCCTGGAGAGCTTTTGGAAGAAACAGCATAATTTTCAAGAGCAATATGCCGTTATGTCTTAAAAGAAAAGTGTTTGATCAATGCATCCTTCCAGTGCTTACGTATGGTGCAGAGACGTGGACCTTAACTAAAAGAGACATACAAAGGCTGCAGACAACTCAAAGAAGCATGGAGAGGTGCATGCTTGGTATAACCAGGAGAGATAAGAAGAGGAACTCGTGGATCCGAAAAATGACGAGAGTGGAAGACATCATGATCAGAGTTAAATCCCTGAAATGGCAATGGGCTGGACATACTGCCAGAAGGACAGACCATAGATGGACAGCCGAAATTTTAGATTGGATTCCAAGGGACAGGAAAAGACCCAGAAAAAGACCACATGGGAGATGGGTGGATGAAATTCGTAAATATGCGGGAGTGACATGGAGGAGACTGGCACAAGACAGACCGTTGTGGAGGAAACTTGGGGAGACCTTCGTCCAGCAGTGGATTGATAATGGTTGACAATGATGATGATGATGATCACTGGCTAAGTTATAGCAACTTCACAAAGTGTTACAGATCACGCATTTAAAATTGCTTTCTGCAGCCAAAGTAATTTTTATATTTTGTTTGTGTGAAATATCAAATCAATTAAATTCAGAGACAAATAATGTACTGTTCCTTTCTCTTTAAACCAGTTTCATATATATTTTCCATTGAATTTGATCTCATATGCTTAAACTTCCACTCTCGTACGGTTTAATAAGTGACTAAAAGTAAGCTCGGTTGCTCCTATCAGACTTCTTCCGATTTTGTCTTACTTTTCTTAAACTCAAATTCGTTGTGAAATGTTATTTCAAAGATCGATGTATTTTTGAGGCTGTAGACATTTAAAAAAAGTTTTGCAAAGGTTGCTAATGATACTTGTACCAGCCAGGAATTTTATTTTGGGAAAAATTTCACTTTTTTTTTATTTAAAAATTATCGTTGCTTTGTGTTCGAACAAATATCTTGAGTATAATGGAAGTTTTTCCATAATTACCAAGAAATTTTCCGTTTGAATGCATGCACGACTTCGACGATGCGCACTTGGTGACATTTAAAAAATATATCGCACACTAAACACATCGCGCAAACAACGACTGATTTTCGTAGAGCTTAATCTTCATCCACTGGGGACTTCTTCCTGGGATCAACGGGAAATCGATCGGAGTATCTTCTCAGATAGTAATTTCTTTCTCCAGTGTAAAGCAGTGGCCCATGACTGACGCTGAGCTTCACTCTGGTCGTCCATTAGGAAAAGACAACATTCTCCTCCTCATAAGGGAGCCTGTGTTAACCCACGTGTCTTCTGTCAATGTCCATTGGGCACGGTTCTTCAGACAGCTGCGGAGGCGTTGATAACATGCACGAGTTTGTTTGCCCTGTGCTTAAGGCTCTACGTTATTTCATGAATTATGCATATGCAGCTAGCTGAGCTACTACATTCATGACCAACAGACTAAATTGCATGACAATGTGAAAGTTCTTTTCCCATTCTGTGGAAGACATTCAAGAGCGAGCTCATGTCTCCTAATAAATGAGAAAGCGCTTTCTTTCTGCTCCCAAATTTGCATTGCCTGAACTGAACAATTTGTCTGAAGATCTTATAACCGCGTAGCGAGCAGTTTAATGTGATGGGCAACACTTTTGTGACACGGAGCTTTTTCGAGGCACCCAAGGCTACCCTACTCCGTTAGTTTAGTGTGCGCCGATTATGGCATGGGCCGATGTTTGTCACGAAATTTTGGCCATGCGAGCTAAATTTCCTTTTCAGGTATCGCCAAAAATACTGCACCATTTGCAATTTCGTAAAAGACAAAGCGCAGCGTTCAATCTTTTTCTTATTTTTTTCTTTCGTTCACAATTAGCGTTTTAAAATGCTATCATTCGTGGCAAATGACATCGGCTTACGCATATGCCGTTCAATAATGCAGGAAAATCAGAATCGCATTTGAACTGGATAACGCTGCAACCCTGTAAGCATTAGATCTCGTTTCACTCAGAAATTACTTGAAGAAATGTATGCACCATATTAACAATCTTTTCTCTTAAACCAATATTTCATTTACTTATGTGCCCTAAGGCATCACGGATGAATATAAACGGTTTCGGAAGTAAAACACGATCTTTGGATGAAAAACTGCCTAATGTAAAAATCGAAAATATATTATTTTGGCATTTTATATTTTTCTGATTCGGCTTGTAAAGTTTAGTCCTTTGCATTGTGTGATAAAAGAGACGGAAATTTTCCTCCGGTTGTTGTGTTAAATAATCATGAAACAATAGAAGTTTCTTTCTTTACTAGTATATGTACTGATGGTTTTCAAACACTGGCGAGGTATGATCTTTTCGATACTCTTACCAGAATCTTACAGTTAGGAAGTGTACAGTATGAAGTAACGCATAATAACAAATACTATAATTAATGACAAACGCATAACATCAAATCTCCACACTTTTATTGTCAAAAACTTTGTCTCTAGAACATAGAATACAGCCACGTACAATATTTTTACCGCCAGAATTGTGCTGATTATTTTCCAGTCAAAAACTCGGAAACTAGATAACAAAATTTAAAATGAAAGGAGAGAGAGAGAGAAGAGAGAGACATTGCTTTGTTCTTATACGTATTTCCCATCGATACGGCGGTGAACCTTTACAAAAACATTCCATATAACAGAATCGTATAAAGGATTATTTTGATAATTTCCTTCAAAAATTTTTTATAGAAACGGGCTATAGTGCAAAAAGCCTATGTTGTAAATGCGCGTTAGTAGAAAAGCAGTTACTTTTATTCTCAGAATCTTCGGCTTCACAGTGGTCTCTGAATTATAAATCTTGCTTCCTTAGACAGATGACAGCGTCGATTTAGGAGCTGACAAAATACGTTTTATATTTTTTACGTCTTTGTTGTGTTTCTCAATGTTTTTTTTAAATACTGAGTTCAAACTAAATTTTATTCGATTTTTCCAAACTGAACCAAATCAGCTACGGAATTAGCATGTCCGTGAGATATTTCATGTCTTAGTTTTGAGACTGAAACTGTGTAAACGGTGCTCAACATTTTTTCACAAACGCTTGTTTCTGGGAAAAAAGAAGTTGCGGAAAACAATAAAAACCATCCGCAGGTAAATAGCCACAAAATACAAAGAATCGTAAGAAGTAACTGACTACATTTTTAGATTTTTCTTAACGTTTTTAGCGAAAGAGTGGGTCTGTCTTTTTCAATTATTTCCTTTTCTTCATAATTTCTGGAAGAAAACTGAAGATTCATCAACTCGTAACCACACAGGCACACTCAATCACGGCATTAATATTCGAAGGTTTCAACGCAGATCTGCGAAACACAGATCGAAGACAAAAACAAATAAAAATAATTCGTACTAATAAAACATTTCCCCAAATGCGGTTGGTATCTCGTAAAACAAACGCGACAAACCCACGGAAATGAAAGAAAGAAAGAATGATTCACTACCTAAGAAATCCAAACTAGCGACTGGTTACGTTCAGAGAATGTAGCGTGGGTTGGAGGAAGACCGCCACACAGGAAGACTGCCACACAGGAAAACTGCCACACATTTTTCAGCAACTTAGAGAACTGCCACACATCGGAAAGCCGCCACACATTTTTCAGCAACTTAGAGAACTGCCACACATCGGAAAGCCGCCACACAGAAAAACTGCCACACAGGAAAACTGCCACACGATTTTCATTAAGGGGCCGGGCACAAATTGCTATTCCTCCGAGGAACACTTTGAATGTGTGGCAGTTTTCCAAGTTTCCGAATTATGTGTGGCAGTTTCCTAAGGTACCTAACGATGGGAAGGAGCTCTTTTGTTTGTCTGAATTTTCATGTCGGATCATACTTAGGGCAACAGGCCACAGATGTTCGAGGGGGGGTATAAAGATTGCCGTTTCTTGGCCTATATTGAGAATTGAATTGGGAACTCCAAACAAATTTCGAGAAAACGTTCTATGTAAGCTAAGCATAAACTGTTGTGTTCAGGAAAGGCCAATAAGGTGGGAATTTTTTAATAACGCTGCACTTTTACTTTGGCACTAAATATTTACATAAGATGTCAAATTTGTAATATTTTTCTTTTACCTAATTAATTCATAGGCACTACACCTCGGCCTTAACATCTTTTAATCGGCTGACTTCATATTCATAACGCTTACGTATCAATATATTACAAATTTGACATCTTATGAACTAGCTGTCTGTCACCAGTGCGAACAAGAAAGATGACACCGAATTTTCGGGTGTAATAAGCACGTCTTTTGAATCCGTTCTGACGCAAATTAAACTTATCAAAGCTTTCAAAGGCAATCGAACCGGTATGGAAAACAATAGTATCTCACGAAAGAAAGAAGTTTTTCAGTCGGGTCTTTAATCCCTCAGATATTGGTGCAAACGGAATCTTGAGCTTACGAACTCTTAGAAACAGAGTTATCGACAAAAATAAGATCTGACTTTACGTCCCCTGGTGGGAAAACCATGCATTATTTTAGGAAGAAAGTATTCTCAAAAGGTTTATCCACATGAGCGGTATCGGTACAAGAAAAAAAAATTTAGTCGACTTTTCAGGAGCCCAGATTTTGCTACAAATACATCAAAAGCAGAAATTAACACTTATGACCCTTAGTGACCAAACCATTCTTTACAAAACATTAGAAATTATGAGAAAAATATTTTCCATCAGGTCTTGTATGCGATACAGGAAGAATTTTTCAAATCGGAGTTTTAGGAGCAGAAAACGCAATTTACCTTTAGGCGCCCTAGCGGAAAATCTTAAATGATTTACGTGAAAATTTTGAATTTATAGGAAAAACATTTTGCATCGGAAACACTATCCAAGAACAAAGGAATTTTTCAAATCTAACTTTTAGAAGTAGAGATATTGACAAAAATAAGATATACATCTACGCCCCCTGGGTAGAAACCATGCATTATTTCAAGAAGAAAGTGTTCCTAAAAGGTTTTTCGACATGAGTAGCATCGGTCAACAAAAGGCTTTTTTTCAATCGCGATTTTAGAAGCTCATATTTTGCTGCAAATGCATCAGAAGTGGAAATTAAGACTTACGCCACCTGGTGGCCATAAAATTTTTTACAAAAATTAGAAATTCTGTGCAAAGGATTGCCCATCAAGAAGCTGTATCCGGTGCAGAAGGAATTTTTAAAATCGGAGGTTTAGAAGCAGAGAAATAGTGGTAAAACGCAATTTACCTTTACGCCCCCTAGCGGAAAGTCTATGAATTACTTGAAAATTTTGAATTATTAGGAAAAACATGTCACACTAGAAACACTATCCAACAAAGAAGGAAATTTTTAAATCGGACTCCTAGAAGTCGAGGTATTGAAAAAAATAATATATACAACTACGCCCCCTGGCGCAGAAACCATGCACTATTTTAAGAAGAAAATGTTCCTAAAAGGTTTGTCGACATGAGTAGTATCGGTCTACAAACGACGTTTTTTAATCGAGAATTTAGAAGCTCATATTTTGCTGCAAATACATCAGAAGCGAAATTAAGATTTACGCCCCCTGGTGGCCAAAGCATTTCTTTACAGAAATTAAAAATAATGTGCAAACGATTTCCCATCACGAGCTGTATCAGGTGCAGAAAGAAGTTTTCAATTCGAAAATTTAGAAGCAGAGATATAGGGCGAAACGCAATTTACCATTACGCCCCCTAGCGGAAAGTCTATGAATTACTTGGAAATTTTGAAATTATATGAAAAACATGTCACATGGAAAACACTATCCAACAAAGAAGGAATTTTTCAAATCGGACTCCTAGAAGTAGTGATATTGACAAAAATTAGATATGTATCTACGCCCCTTGGCGGAGAAACTGTGGGAAATTTTAGGAAGAAAATATTCCAAAAAGGTTTATCGATGTGAGTAACATCAGTCCACGAAAGAATTTTTTCAATCGATATTTTAGAAGCTCAGATTTTATGGCAAATACATCAGAAGCAAAAATTAACACTTACGCCCACTGGTGGCCAAAGTATTCTTTACCAAAAATTCGAAATTATATGCAAAAGATTTTCCATTAGGAGATGTATCCGCTGAAAAAAGATTTTTCCAATCGGAGTTTTAGGAGAAGAGTTATTGGGAAAAATGTAATTTACTTTTACGCCCCTTAGCGGAAAATCTATGCGTAATTTGAAATTGAAACTATATCTAAAACACTTCGATATAAATGGAATCGAAAGATAAAATAATTTTTTCAATCGGATGTTTAGAAGCCAATATGTGGATTAAAACGTAATTTTGAATTCGACATCATCTGCATTTATGCCCCCTAGCGGCAAAATTGTGCATCGTAAAAAAAAACGAAATGAAGGATCATCAGTGCATATTTCAAGCTTCCGAATGCAAAAATAATTTTTCAAATCGGGCTAATAGTTGCAGAGATACCTGCTTGCTTTGCCTATGGATGTTCCGTGTACTGCTTCACGAGACAGGCTCGAGCGCAATGTTTTTCAAGAGCCAATATGGAATGAACAACTTCATACGTAACTTACAGTGCAGGGACGTGCCAACAGGGGAAGGGCAGGACGGCGACTAACCCCCCCGAAATCTAAGTGGAGGTGCAGCAGACTGTATGTTTTGCCCCTCCAGTTCTTGAACAATTAGGCAACACTAATTGTTGTCTATCAAACGATCCAACTTTTCTTAGCTCAATCCATCAATCGGCAAGACCAGACGGCAAGTGCGTTTCTGCCGAAAGCAATAGTCTGAAGTGTGGCATCACTGGAGACACTTTCTGGGACTCAGGGTGGGGCCTTGAGCTGTTTTTTCCCAGTGTAAAAACTTTTCATCACTGCCGCGCCCGCTTACTACCCCATCTGGGTTTCCTATATTCTGTGCTGAAATTCATGAAGGAAACAATCTTCATTGTAGTTTGTGGGTGGCCGGGGGAGGGGATATGCTTTACCCCAATCTTCACTTCCATGTCCAATTGTCCATCGTCGTATTCGTACTGTGAGTGTGTAGCCGGTGTTCAGATACTTCACCAATTTACTTCCGTGCTTTATGCGTGCTTACAAAAGTGCAATTTTTTTGGAGTGTTTTCAAGATCGTTTTCGTGATGAGAGAATTTTGATCTTTGAAGGCTGAAAGGAGAAACTACAAGCCAAAGGAAACGTGAGACGGGTGCAGAATCAATAAATTCATTTTAAAAATCCTTTTTAACAGATATTTGATATTTTGGGGGAATGCGCCACTGGCTTGTTTCACATAAAAGTATTTTGAATTCAGTTATAAGATCATGGTGAATTGGTGATATTGATTGTGGGTTGTGTGAGGAATTCGCACTGGTATGGTGCAAATTCCAACTGGCGCTTATTCAGACTTTTTTATGGGTGGGTCTGTGTGGCAATATTTTGCCACTGTTGAAAATCCGAGAGCAAGTTTAAAACTTTAGGTGAAAAGTCTAATAAAGACTTTTCACCAAAAGTTTCAACCTACTCCTAATTTATAATTAAGTAAGTTAAAATACTACTAATTATAAATTCATTAGGAGTACGTCAATTATTCCTAATAAATTTATAAAACTTAAACTTTATTTCTTTTTATCTCGAATCTCGAGTAGGCAATTTGTTTTGCCTATTGCCTCTTATAGTTTTATGTCTATTATATGCAAATTTGGGTCTGCTAGTTTCAAGGAGTTAGCTAGAAATTAAAAAGTGTTTTTAATCCACTACTACATTAAAACAAGATATTTTCCCACACAATATTTACGTATTCCAAAAAAAAAAAAAAAAACTGAGACATAACACATCCTGCTAGATTACTGATTAGTTCCGAACCGTTAAATGAGGAAAACTATAAAAAAAAATTGCTAATATTAACTCTTTGTATTCTTTTATCTGGAAAAACTATGAAAAAAATTGCTAATATTAACACTTTGTCGTCCTACCTCATAATTTGATTTTAAAGACATTTGATAATCTGCTTTTTCTAAGGAAATGATTTCCGCAATGTAGTTTTTGCGCTTATTTTTTTGTCCATAGAAACCTACATACTGATGGGATGTAGGTAAAAATACCCCCGGAGAAATTACTCCCGAAAACTGAAAAGCGGCAAAAATATCCCCAGAACAAACGGTTAACTGTAAACTCCCTCACAGCAACACTGATGTGTGGCAGTGTTCCTGGTGTGGTAATTTACCGGCAACCCTGCCACATATCTTTCAGCAACTGGGCCACAAAAGTTCAAGGGAGGGGGGCTATAAAGATTGCCGTTTCTGAGCTTATATTGAACTGAATTGGGAACTCCCAAACGAATTTCGAGAAAACGTTCCATGTAAGTCAAGTGAGAATTGTACTTTAATTTGAAGAAATAATTATTATTATTTTTTTTGATTGAAGGTTTAACGAACACCGTGAGCAACTCAATGGGCTATAAGCAGTCGCCCGTCCCTAATTTAGGGTCACTGGTTCCAGTGAAGGGAGAGAGCCAGTGCCGTAAGACAAACACAACATCCATGCCTGGGACGAATGATCAGAGGCCATCGCTTAGACCACTGCGCCACCGGGGCGGCAGAAATAAATTGCCGAGGATCCGAGGTACACTTGGTTTTGGGGGGCTATACCCCCAACTTCCGTAATATTATATTCTGTGCCGCTGGAGTCTGTCAGTGTATCCAATATGTTCCCCTTGAAGTGTCCGTGAAATCCGTGAACTGGGGGTGGCTTTCCCCCAAAATGTTAAAATGGACGAAGAGCTGTAAACATTAGGACCATGCTTTATATAATGATTGTGTACACGACCACGAATTTTCAGGAGGGTGGGGTGAATTCACCCTCCCCAAGTTTCTAAGAGCGCAGACAAGTGCTCAAGGTATGGTATTTGCTCGCAATTTCTATGCTTCATGTTGTGTTTAGTGGTAGACTATGTATGCCCTTTCCCCCTCCCCCAGAAATTTGGTGAAGTCTGTAAAAGGGATACGAGGTGCTTGGTTTGGAGGACTCTACCCCCAACTTCCGCAATTGTATATTCTGGACCTCTAGTCGGTCAGTGTATCATCGATGTTTGTTACCACTGAAGAGCTCTTAGAAACTGGGGGGATTCACCCCACCCTCCTGAAAATTCGTGGTCGTATACAAAATCATTATATAAAGCATGGTCCTAATGTTTACAGCTCTTCGTCCATTTTAACATTTTGTGGGACCCCCCCCTCCAAGCTCGCGGACTTCGCGGACGCTTCAAGGGGAACATATTAGATACACTGACAGACTCCAGCGGCCCAGAATATAATATTACGGAAGTTGAGGGTAGTGGTCCCCAATGCCAAGTGTGCCTCGGATCCTGGGCAATTTATTTCTTCAAATTAAAGTACAATTATCGCTTGGCTTACATGGAACGTTTTCTCGAAATTCGTTTCGAGTTCTGTTCTCAATATAGGCCCAGAAACGGCAATCTTTATAGCCCCCCCCCCTTGAACTTTTGTGGCCAAGTTGCTGAAAGATGTGTGGCAGGGTTGCCGGTAAATTGCCACACCGGAACACTGCCACATATCAGTGTTTCTGTGAGGCAGCTTACAGTGAACCGTTTGTTCTGGGGGTATTTCCTCCGGGGGTATTTTTACCGCTTTTCAGTTTCCGGGGTATTTTCTCCGGGGGAATTTTTACCGTTTACCATACTGACATACTGTCATACAAGCGTAATGAACTTCTTCATAATGACAAAAGTAACTAAGTGAGCCTACTTTGGGATATGCCCCCCACCCCTTCCTTCACTTACAAATATAATCTGCTGCATATATTTCATAGTATTAGTATTGCTTATGAAATGTCAAATGCCTTCACTACAATATTCATAAAGAAAACAGAAATCACTTAATCAGACTCATGAAACGCCTGATTCTTTTCAAACTCTGCATCATAGTAACCTTGTATATATACAGGGTGCATAGAAAAGTCCCTTTAGCCTGAAATAACTTGCGAACGAAGAGAGGTACAGTTATGCAAGTAAGATAACGGTTCGGTAAAGCGACTACGCCCGATCGAATGCAATCAATAGCAGCGCCCCTAGTGGCGAAATGCGGAAGTTAGCCATTGCAAATCGAAAACAAGAAGAGACAGAGCAAAATTTCCAATTTCAAAGTTGTAGAGCATCAATTAATTAGTACAAAACGACATTTGTTTTACACGGATAAGATAAAGTGTCGCCTGAATACCCTAAAGTGCCCGAAATCGATGCGCGACGATTCGAATCTGCATATTCACATTTCGCAAATGTAGCCGTATGCAAATGTAGATTGTGACGTTGTACCGTACCTACGATATAAAAACCAGTAGCAGGATGTACCCTGATCAGAAGTTTAGGTTTACGTACGCTGTGTGAGAATGGCGAGCTTCACTAACTCCCAATATTGCGAGATGGTGCTTATTTACGGCGAATGCCAAAGAAACGCGGCGCTAGCTGCACGGTAATATGCCGTTCGTTTTCCAGCTGGGCCACATCCAAGTGCGGTTACCATTGCAAATGTAGTGAGACGGCTCAAGGAGACAGGAAACACTAAAATTCGTTCTCGTACTGGCAGACCAGTGGGTGCAGGTATGCGTTTAATGGCAGAGGATATTTTGGCATATGCTCTAGCCCATCCACAAAGTAGTACAAGAGATATCAGCAGGGCGAGTGGCTTAACACGGGGCCGTATATGGCAAATACTGCATGCTCAAGGTGAACATCCCTGTCGTGACATTCCGCAGCAAGAACTATTACTACGGGACAATGCGCGTCGATTTGATTGGTGCAACTGGGCGTTGATTAATGTTGAAGGTGACTCAGGCTTTTTATCCAGCATTCTTGGCCGCGGGTGGCCTAGTGGGCAACATTCGTGACTGCCACGGAAAGGACCTCAGGTTCGATCCCAGGCAGGTACGAACGCTCGATCCACTAAATATCCGCCGTACGTCGGATGGGCACGTTAAGCCGTCGGACCCCGGGTACTGTCCCCCTCCGGTAATAAATAAGGGCGTCTTCCTCCCCCTTTCTACTTCGCTTCCGTGTCACTTTCCTATCGGGCACTCTAGCCCAAATCTCCTAGCTTCCTATTCTACGGGTTGTTTAAGACCTGGGGTCAGACACTCCCTTCCTAAAATCCCCTACATATGATCATGATCATCCAACATTCTTTGGTCGGACGAGGCAGTGTTCCACTGTTACTTTCACGAATACGAATGTGTATCGTGGGCAATGGCGAACTCTTCGAACATACTCGACATTAACTTTTTATCACTGTGCGCCAGTTTGCCTTTTTTGTTTTTGTTTTGTCTGACGTCATTAAACTGTATTGACTTAAGTACGCATTTATGCAATAAATTGTTGTGTATTTGCTCATACCTATGCCTGTTCCCTTCAAACGTTCACACAAAAGGGCGCGCATCGATTTCGGGCATTGTATTGTATTCAGGCGACAATTTATCTTGTCCGTGTGAAACAAATGTCATTGTGAACTTATTAATTGATGCTCTAGAACTTTGTAACTGGAAATTTTGCACTCTATTTTTGTTTTCGATTTGCAATGGCTAACTTCCGCATTTCGCAACTAGGGGTGCTGCCATCGGTTGCATTCGATCGGGTGTAGTCGGTTTACTATACCGTTATCTCACTTTCATAACTGTGCCTCTCTCCGTTCGCAAGTTATTTCAGGCTAAAGGGACTTTCCTATGCACCCTGTATATATGCGCGAGCGCGACGTTCTGATATAGTTTTAGAGCTTTATTTAAAAAATAGGAAAATACTTTGCCTCCCAATTTCTGAAATGTTGGCACGTCACTGTTACAGTGCATTACTGTTTCCCATTTGAACAAATTATAATTATTTATTTAAACCCGTTTCCAGTAGTAACACTGGATACTGGGGCATTTCTCTCCTGCTTCGAACTTTCCATGGCAAACACATTTCTTCCATCTCAAAGTTGAAACAGGGAGTTCTTATTAGCGTTGAAGGATATTTTTCCCTGAACAGCTAAAATGTTTTAAGGTTTTGTTTTTGCAGGTTGGTGAAACGATGCAGTCACTTCAACATTAACAAGTAAAATATAGCCAGAGCTCGTATAAACGACCAACTTACTTAGAAATCCATGTAAACTCTAATTCCATGCCATTTGTCGAAGTAACACGATTGTAGAAACTTCACGATAACCATAAAAACTTTCAACAGCTCTTTACAGATAATTTTTTTTATTGGAGGTTTAACGACCACCGTGAGCGACTCAATGGGCTGTAAGCAGTTACCCGTCCCTTATTTAGGGCCACTAGTTCTAGGGAAGGGAGAGAGTTAGTGTCGTAAGACCAACACAACATTCATGCCTCACGGGGATTCGAACCCGGACTCTTACGTACGAATGATCAGAAGCCATCGCTTAGACCACTGCTCCACCAGGGCGGCACAGATAATCTTTGAAGTCCCTTTATATCAAAATACATGCGTTTCTAGTTCAAACAGTAAATTTTCTTACATTCACACTGGGTGGGGTTCTTTATTTGCTTTTCATTGCTAGTCATGGTCAAAATGTATACGGAAATTCGGAGAAGTTGATATCCGTTCAGAAAGAAATATAAAGAAGAAGTGACATAATTTATTTGATAACACAAACTCTAAACGGAAGGTTAATTTAGAAATAGGCGACACACATCTTTTGACACAGTGCAGATCCCTGCCCAACTCTCATGCGTTTTTCTAACCACTGGAGAACGCTGAACCAAAGTTCTTAATACGGTAATGAAATCAGTGAAAACTCCGTATTACGATTCAGAAAAGAGTGCTACTAATAGTCCTACCTCGTCGCTAATTCACTTTAGTGTTTTCATACATGTGGGCATTGCAGCTGTTCGTATATTTTCCATACGCAATTTGCGTATTTCTTTGAAAGCTATTCGCCTTTCTTCGATATTCCATGGTTTCCTGTGGCACTACAAGGAAGACAGTTACCCAAGACCAATATACTGAATATATCTGAGAAAGTAACGTGCTGATCGTCCTGGTAACCCGTTCATTCCTGCTGCATCAGATGTATGAAATTTCATCATTAAGTAAGTTTTCCTATGCATACTCTGTGACATTGAAACCACTGAAATTGCCACACCCGCAAATAATTTAAATTTTGTTCAAATTAGCAAAAATAACACTTCTGAATATTCGAACAATTCCATTTTTAGACCATGAAGGGATGAGGGGACCCAGTGTTGTCAGTGAGAACAATCACCGTTCCGTGATATACCGGCCGCAAGCCTGTTTCTGTCCAAATGGACCTTATTCATGTGAGGTCAGATGTGGATTTTCTTCAACATGGCTGGTGTTTTAATGCTATCGCTATGGGAATACCCCTTACGGTTGGCCAATTTTCAACATCTTAATGTCTTGTAGCATGCCAACGAAGTAGCACAGTTACAGGATGATGAAGGAAATGTTAATTTCCTACAGGAACAAATAAAGGGTGCAAAGATGCACCAAGATAACTTCGTGGTTGACGTCACTTTCAAGGAGACTGTGAAGGACCACGGCGCCCGTGAAGATTTTGAGGAAGCTTTTTTCATACACGGTCAAGTTAAGGCTAAAATGAAAACCAAAACAAAGTATCTAGCGGAGTGCAAAGTATCCAAAGACGGAAATGTAAGTTTTCTAAATGCCTACCGCTCTTGTTCCACTTATTTTTATAATGCACATCGAGGGAATGCACCGAAAATGTCGGTTTTTGGTCTTGGATTGTATAGTTACACTTTATCAGAAATTTTGAAAAAACTTTTTAACAAATAAATTTGTGAAGGAAAAAAATGAAAGAGTTCAAAGCAGTATGCCTGGGACTTCATTACTATTTTCGATTACAGCATTCACCTTTTCCAACTGAAACTGCGGATAACGCATATTATTTCCTATATCAACACATCTTGTTTACGTGAAGCATATCAACACCTCTTGTTAACCATGAAGCATTATGGTTTTCCTAGATCATGATTTTATTTTAAAACTCAGCTTCTCTAGATTGTAAGTTCTGTTCTTTACACAATTTTAACTGTAACCAACTTACGGAATTACATTTTCCAGGTGAGTTGCTTATTAGGTAACTTGGCCATGCAGTTGTGAAGGATATTTTAACATGGAATGGATTTATAAAGATGCTGAATCCATTTGTATCACCTACAGAAAATTATTGAAAGGAAAAATTTCTGTACAGAACTGAGGAAAATAGGAAATATTTTTGCCAGTTTTTCCCCTCGATCCATATATGAAACACAATTTCTGTGTATTCAAAAATGTAACATTGTAGTCCTGACTTGGTTTCAACAACATCCTATGCTGAACTCATTGAAGTAATTTCAGAATTGGCGGGATCGTTTAAAAGTATTTAAGCAGAGCAATAATAATAAAGTACAGTTATTATCATCTACTCTTACTGTTCAGTTGCAATTGCAATTTTTTCAATTCACACAACTAGTACACTGTGTTAACATTAATTGTATACCAAAATTAATGTTCAATCACCTTTATCAGTTCAGAAGTATTGAAAATAAGAATATATGCGCTGCCCAGAGCACAGAAATGACCATACCCTTCGGCACGCTGTCACGAACTGCCATGGATCCGCCAGTCCCACCACTTGTATTTGTCACCACTAAATGCCATTTATAAGCTAACAAATGATACTAGTACCGTTGCCACACCCCCAATAACCCAGGAGTACTTGAAATCGGTCACACATTTATGTCGCGTCCGCCACTAATCTGTATCATACCATAAGATGTAGTTTTACGTCAAAAATGCGAACAGAAAGTATTGATGTACTGTACGTATTGCTTTATAAAAGAGATGTAAACTTAATAACAAAACTCCAACAATGCAGTCATCACCATAAATGGCATGTATTCTTTGGTGAATTTCCACTAGAGTGACACTTTCAGCTGTCAAGAATTCAATAGCAGCTCATTGTTTAAATAGCACTGATGAGGGTCTTGCACAGTGATCCATTTCTCACAGAATGGACCTTATTCACCTCGCATTGCATCATGGGAAAGCATTTCCGTGGCCGAGGACCAACAAGAGTTTGTTTACATGCATTTTCCCATTGCTTAACATGGCGTTACGTCGCAAGGGTTCAGGAAAAACGCGATTTTCGTAAATTTATTAACGACATGTATAACTTTTGCTCATCGTATGGCTGTGCTAAAAAATCCTGCAACCTAAATTGTGTAAACGAAAGAAAAACATTCTTTAATTTTCCGCTGAAAAAGACGAAATTATTAAGGGAATGGCTGTGTAAAATGAAACGCGGTGATTTCCATTCCGATGTGCACTCTCCAATATGTTCTGCCAACTTTAACGAAATAGCTTTTGGATATTATGACACTTCGAATCAAAGACAGTTGAAACCTCGTAGTATGCCTTCGAATTTTAATTTCAAAAAAGAAAAAAAGAAAAAGAAATAAAAGGTAGGCGAAAATTAATGGAATATTTGGATCGGTAAATTACGAATTAAGTTCTACTTTCCTCAAAGAATAAAACAAACATATCTATAATTTCTCTTTTATTTAATGTTACACATTCATTTAATTTTTGAGCAGATTGCCTAGCGTACGAACCCTAGTTTGTTTCCTTATTACGTATTTGTCTGAGCTTTTAAATGTTTTTGTTTTACAAAACAAGGTACTAAATTTTATGTTTCAGATATTTCGCCAATGTCTGGCAATAAGAACATGAAAATTTAATATAGCGTGTACGAGAAATGCTACATTAAAAACTTCATTATGACTAACGGCAATGCTTTCCTGTGCCATGCGAAATAAACATCGAACAGAAAATGTTCTTTGTGTATTTTTGCAACCTTGATTTGTTCTTCTAAGAAATTAATTTCTTCTTCTTCGCCCTGTAGCTCTATTAATTCTACGGCAGAATCCATGACGTTAGGATTGTAAAAATTAGGCAACAGTAAGAGATAATCAAATAGCGAAAACATTGAATCAGCAGCCATGTTGGTACGCATCTGACGTCACATGAATAAGGTCCATAGCCAGTCAGCCATTCACTGCAAAGACTTGCCAACTGAAGTGGTGGATGAAAACCTCTGCACTATGGCAGTAATTGTTGCATATCTGTGTTGACATCTGTTGTGTTATAAAGATGAAGGCATTACTTTTTGTTCAACCTAACTGTATGTAATATTTCATGTATACTGTGTGTTTTTTAAAATATGTTTTCTGTGAAACATATTATTTTACTTCCTAGGTAATATCCACAAAGTGTGGGTGCCCACATGGTACTATACCTTCTTGTTGTAAACATACTTTTGCACTACTGTCTCTTCTTGTGGAATATAGCGTCAAAGAAATGTACTTAGCTACAACAGAAAAACTACAGGTATCCTTTTTTTTTTTAATTTAAAAATTTTACATAAATGCAATAAACGTGCTGTTGTGTATTTACTATGTTACATTCAAGACTTTTTTTTTCCTTTTGCTCAATTTTTAAGTAGTATTTTGTTCATTGTTTGGAATTTTGTATGGACACTAATACTTTATTTCAAATGTTACTCATTGTTTGACCTTTGAGAAGTATCTCAGAGTGTTTAGTCAAGGGTCGATATCAGTGGCATTTGATATAATATATTTAGCTCAATCACAAAATATTTTGAACTGCAATTGTACCTTCACAAAATATTTTCAGTAAAATTGTGCTAAAAAAATACTTTAGTGCAAGAAGTTTTTATTGTTGTTGTGTTTAACATGCTTTGGGGGTGGGAATTGCAGTAAGACTGTTTATTTTGTTGTAAAAATTAAACAGGGCAGATGGTTTTTTACACACCGGCCTACCAGACAACAGGATTTTTTATTTACGTGCCCAGGCCAATCATTTTGATAGCCTTTGCATCTCAGCATATGCATTTTGCAAGACCTGATCTGATAATGAGAATTCTATTTATGAATGTACACCACTTTGAACCATGTGTACTTTTGATGTTGTTTTTTTAACATTGTTGGTAAAATCAATCTAAATACAAAAATAGGCAAATTCACAAAAACAGGCAAAATTTCCCAACGGGCAGCGTCCTAAATTATTTCGCCACAAATTTGGAAGTATTTCGAAAACGTGAGATGTACAGATTTTAAAGTATGCAATTTCATGGCAAATGGTGAAAAAAATGTCATCTTTGTAGTGCATTTTAAAGATATTAACCATAATATTTACCTGCAAGTACGACACTGTGAACACAAGCTGCAGCGACATCAAGCTTTGCTCCGTTGAAACGAATGTTCGCTCCGGTAGCCAATTCATGGGAGGAAGACTACGAAAGCAACTGGGTACGTTCTTGTCAGGAAAGAGTTACATATTGTAGTGCTGAACTACAGAATATAGTTCTTCAAATGTTTCTCACTGTTTTTAAAGCATATGCTGATAATTTCCTTGTTCTTTCACACATAATATTAAGTTCGGAGACGCCTTTCTTGCTTGTACAGAAAAGTTACGAAGTAGATCTCCAGTTATCACCAATGGAAGTTTGACGGGAAGTCGGAATCTTAAGGTTTTGGTTCTGATTTTAATGGCTTGGATTCGCACCTCATTTGGTATCCCAATGCACTTTCGGCTCTGCTATTATGTTGATAATTTTTTAGTCAGACTTGCACAAAATTGCCGTTCAGCAGACAACAAAAGAGGGGGTAATATGGATCTTTTTTTTTTTTTTTTTTTGTGACTTATCACGACAAAATGGATCGCTCTCCTGGCAACTTCGTAACAGGTTCATCTTGTGCTCTTCCGCCTGTGAATTGGCTCCCACAATGAACCTTCATTTCAATGGAACAAAGTTTCAAGTGGTCGCCGCAGCGCTAGACCTGCTGCAACTTCTGTTCACAGTGTTGTACTTGCAGGTAAATATTATGGTAAAAATCTTTAAAATGCACTATAAACATGAAATTTTTTCACCATTTGCCATGAAATTGCATACTGTTTTAAAATCTGTATGTCTCACTTTTTCGAAATACGTAAACATTTGCGGCAAAAAAAGTTAGGATGCTAAAC
Source organism: Macrothele yani (assembly GCA_039090855.1). Classification (NCBI taxonomy): domain Eukaryota; kingdom Metazoa; phylum Arthropoda; class Arachnida; order Araneae; family Macrothelidae; genus Macrothele; species Macrothele yani. The sequence goes on from CM077002.1 coordinate 81,956,539, forward strand.
TTACACATTTGCCAGTTTTATTGCTGTTGTAGTGCGGTAAAATGTTCCTATAAATTTAGTATTGGGAACTAGACTAAACATAGCATGATACAATAATACAATGCAAGAGGAAACTTAAGGAAGTGTATTTATTTCCCTCTCTGAAAAACTGTTATAAATATTTAACGTCATTTGAAATGCAACATGTTTTGTATTTAAATCACATAATTGTGCTGTTTCAGGTTCTACAAGGGTAACTATTAAAATTTCTGGATTCCAAGGAACTACAATAAATATTAAAGATTCTAGAAATCAGAGACTACAGTCTTCTTTATATAATATATGCAATAGATATTAGTTTCACTTCATGTTAGACAAGTATTATTTACTGAGGAGTTTCAGAAATCTTGTACAAGGACTCATGTATACATAATGTGTTTTAGATTAAATACATTTTGAGAATATGGAAAATTTACGAGATGTTCGGTGTGTAAATGCTACTATCTAGCCTGTTTTCTTTACAGTTTCCTAGTCCTGAGTTCATTTTCATGATCTATACATGTGAAATTTTGTAAAACAAATTTCTTTGAGATTGGTTTGAATACAGATAAATGCATGTTTCTTTATCCACAATTTATAGTTATGTTTTTGTTTGTATACAATTTGTATTTACAGTTAGTGTGAAACATTTTCTTCCCATCAGCCATATGCAACTTCTACAAATAGAAACAGACAAGCAGTTGGCTACAAAATTTCATTAGTCCATTGGATTTTTGAAAGATTAATCTGGTTTTGAATAATTCCTTTGTGTACACAACTAAGAACAATAACATGGTAGTGGAGCAAGCATTTCACCATGGAGGGTAGGGTTTCCTTGGGAACATGTATAAATGTTTAATAAAATTCTTCCATTCATGAAGGAATGATATACAGCAAAATACCAGTGAGTAGGAAATGGTTACAGCTTCAATCAAAATGCAGTCATATAATATGAGTAGTGTGAATGTGATATTGGTCCATTAGGTAGTTAATACCCTCATACAAATGCACTTCATTGTAATTAGTTAACATAGTTCACCCAGTGCCATGCTTATTTAAATTTCCTTATACTTATCTTGACCAGCAATCATACTGTTGGTAACTCATGCCAGTTAGGTTGGTTTTAAAGTTGAGTGCAGTTTTATTATCGTTCGTTGATATTTTGTTTCCTTTTCTTACATTTGCTTATTCATTACTTTGTATTTGTTTATAGGAATAGCACAGGCCTTCAAAAAGCGCTAAGCTGTCACCCAAGAAAGCCAGTGAGCTTTTTGGAAACATTCTGCACAAGTGTGTCAGTCTAGGGAATTGGATACAAGAGCATTCTTTGCTTTCCACCCATCATGTTCTATGTTTCTTGCATTTGCAGATATTCTCCCATCGGACTTGCATCCAACAATTTCATTACCGGTGGTAGCAATCGATGTGGATTTCAACATTTCAAATCTTCCCAAAGAGCTGGAGCCCGAAACACTTAATTTTTTCCAGTGCAAAGTAATGAGGTGTTACAGCAAGTGTGTGGATTTGGAAGAAATGACTCGAAAGCAGGCTGAATGCCAGTTATGGCATGAAAAGCGTGCCATAAGATTGACCGCAAGCAGGCTGAATGCCAGTTATGGCATGAAGAGCGTGCCCTAAGATTGACTGCAAGAAGGCTGAATGCCAATTATGGCATGAAGAGCGTGCCCTAAGATTGACTGCAAGCAAATTTCATGCTGTTTCAATACGTGTTGCTGACTTCCATACGTTATCACAGCACCTGCATGTACAAAAACATCTACACCATGTTGCAGCAGTGCGCCATGACAAGAAATATGAGCCTGTTGTTAAAAGAAAATTAGTGAAACAAAACATGAATCTCTTTTTTAGAGAAGTTGGTTTAGTGGTTAATCCATTAATGCCTTATTTAGGGGCCTCTCCAGATGGCCTATTTGTAAGCCGAGAGGGTGATGATTATTGGAAATAAAGTGCATCTATAATGTAAAACATGACTCTCTAGAAACATTATGTAAAGAGAGGAAAAAATTTTGTCTTAAATTTGATGGCACAAGTTATGCATTAAAACCAACACATTCATATTACTTTCAAATTCAGGGCCAGTTGGCCATAAGTAATGTTAGCAAGTGTATGTTTGCATTAATGAACTATTTAACAAAAAAATATTTATTCTGAGATTATCCAATTTGATGAAGAATTATGGTGTAAAATGCATGCAAAATTGAAAGCTTTTTATTTTAATACTCATTTGAGAGCTGTAAAAGAAAAATGCTCGTAATGATTGTAACTTTTAGCATGTGTTTTGTGATTTCATATGAGAAATTTACTATTTTTTTGTGCAAATGTCTAATTATTGTACACCAGCTAAAGTTTTTTTTTTATCAGATGATATGCCTTTTTATTTCTTCCAAAATCTTGGGCAGTAGTTATCATTTATGGAACAAATAAGCTGGTGGTGTAAGTAAGCTGTTTTCATAGAACAGTTTTCTATTAGTATAAAGGTGCAATCAATACCTATAGGTACAAATAATACAATAATTTGCCGGCTGTGGCTCTATGTTTATAAAAGTAAATTATTTGCCTTGCATGTTTTCAGTGATGTAGTGGTCACCCGAAATGTTTTCTCTAAACACCTACTTGACAATTGAAGTTTTATTCATTAAATTAGTTTGAAAGATGCTCTTTAGTGGATTTCTGCTGATAATGTACAATAAAATAGTTTGTTAATAATTGCTATATTTTTGTCTGAGTAGATATGTAGTTTAACTTTAATGTGTTAAATTTATAAAAAAATTTCATCTTCATTCACAGTTGAATCATTCCAGAGTATAAGGTGAGGCTAAAACACAGTGTTTCAAAATTCTATATTTTAAATGCTTCAGTAAATATTGAAAATTTTACATCCACATTTTTCTGTGCAGCAAAGAGATGAATTCTATAATATTTTTTCTTATAAACTGACATTAAGCCCAGTTCACACTGGGAAAGTTGACTTGAAGAAGTAGCACTTGAAAGCTACTTGGCTGACCCGATGGTGCAGTGGTCTACGCAATCGATGACCTCTGACCATTTGTCCGAGATGGGTCTGGGTGCAAATCCCGGTGAGGCATGGATGTTGTTTGTCTTACGGCACTGGCTCTTTTCCTTCCTTGGAAGCAGTGGCCCTAAATTAGGGACGGGCGACTGCTTATAGCCCATCGAGTTGCTCTTCATGGTGGTCGTTAAACCTCAATCTCCTCCCCCCCCCCCCCTAAAAAAAAGCTTCTTGTCTCATTTCAGTTTTGTTACTTATGTAACTGTTAAATAAAATTTCAATGTTGATTTAGTCATACCAGATTCAGGTGTGCCTTGAAGTAATTTATTGTGCATGTTTGTGATGGTGTTTTTTAGATGTTTTTAAGAAATATTTTTAAGGAAAATACATGGGTATATTTTTAAGGAAAATACACCCATGTATTTTCCTTAAAAATATTTGTTCAAATAGTAAACACTCTTTGTCCTAAATTTCAATGGTAATGAGATATACAGGGTGATTCCTAAAGTCCTAAGTCACCTCAATAACTTGAGACCAAAGACAGCTAGAGCTATGGAAGTAAGGTATGGTACAGTAAATCAACCATGCGCTATCCGATGAGAGTGACTGCTACGCCCCTAGTGATAAAATGTGGAAGTTAGCACTCCTATCTCGGAAACCATGAGAGATACGGGAAAGAGATCAATTAGAAACTTATACAGCATCAACGAATTAGTAGGAAATGACATATGGTAGAAACGGCTGGGGTGAGTAGAAGGCTGGAAACGTGAGGGAAACACAAGATTCATTACACTCAGGCATGAATACAAATGGAGTACATTGGTCGTATTTAACGCAACAGCGGTACTTTCATAACGTTGCGTTTAACGTAAATAGGGTTCAATATGGCCACCATCTGCCACAATACACATTTGAATGCGAGACAGAACATCCCGTTGTACGTTCGCCAGCATAACAGGTGTCACGTTCTCACACGCAGCGACGATACGCAGTCGGGGTTAGTGAAGACTCGTCGGTTCCACCCTGTACACGTAATCCTCTTGGTAACCCCAGAGGAAGAAATCCATGGGAGTTAGATCCGGCGATCGTGGAGGCCACGCTACGGGATCACCATAACCGATGATCTGTCACCCGAAAGTGTCGGACAGGAAGTGCTGTACCGTTGTTGGTTGATGTGCTGGAGCGCCGTCATGCTGAATCCATAATGAGCGTACATCCCCCCCACCCCACCCCACCCCCACCCCCCACACACACACACTAATCTGAAATAAAGCTAATGTAGCTACATGGAGATATTCCAATAAGACCTTTAAAAGTCGTGCAGTTTTTGTTTTGTAATGGCTAAATATGAGTTGCTGGGCTTTTGGTTTTGAGGGTTTTTGAATTTTGATTTCTGTGCAATCAACAATAACCCTGCACTCTGAAAAATGTTTGAAAAAGGATGACAACATGTGTTTTTGTAGTTCACCTTTGGGTTGCCAAATTTTTATTTGTTTAAGCTTTGCATAAATTTCATTTATCAATTCACAAAGGTAGCGTGATACTGTGGGTTGTGACACTGAAAATAAAGTATCTAAGATTTATTCACTGAGACCCGTTCTTAATCTGATGAACAGCATGAAAAAAATGTTTTTAGTGTCCACAGTAGCACTTTCCTTCCTGTTGAAGGATAGGAAGTCAAAAATTGAATTGAATTCAACCTTTGTGAAGCCAACAAGGCTTTTGACTTGGCTATCATTCATGTTCTCATAAGAAAAACTGCTCTGCTGCAGCAAATGTATCTTTAATTCCTTATCCTGCAACTCCTTCAGCAGACAGGACCATGTATCACCTTGCTCTGTTTGTGTAAAAAAAATGTCGAAAATGCTTGGATGTGATTGTGCAAGCATTTTCGACATTTGTGTTGCAGTCTGGGGATGTTTTGGCATTAAGTTCTTGAACATTGCTGGAACAAGTAGCTGTCACAACTTCAGAACCACAGGCAGTTGGAGCTGTAGGCTCAGCATTATTCCTACAAAAGAAATGAAAACGCAAAAAAGCTTTACAAAATACTGGGTTCTTCCAAAAGATCAAGTTAAGTATGAAGATTTTTATTATTTTGCATGGTAGAACATGTTTGAAACTCTGACTGGACCTTCTGAAAACATTCTGTATTGTATAAAAATAGGAATTGTAACTTTATTTAAAGTTTCACTAATTCTTATATTTAAGTTTCAGTTGTTGTTATTTTTTGTCAATTTATTTACACTGCTGGCCACCCAAAATGCAACACCAAGAAGGACACGAGATAGCAAAGCCAGCTTTACTGGACACATAACAACAGATACAAAGATGAAACGATTGAGCTTACAGGCCCGTGCGACTTGCGGAACACGCAGACATCAATAGTTCGTGTGGCCTCCATGGCTGGCAATAACGGCTGCTACACGCCTCGGCATCAAACGAAAGAAGCTTTGGATGTGGGCTTGGGGTATGTCGGTCCAGGCTACTTCCACACGTTGCCACAGTTCATCAGTCGTAGCCGCGGGTGGTGTTTGTTGGGCCACTCGGTTGCCAATCAGCGACCAGACGTGTTTAATGGGCTACATATCGGGAAAACAGGCGTGCCACGTGCGGGCCCGCATTGTCCTGTTGAATCGTGGCCGCTGGCAGGTTCTGCAGGTAAGAGAGGACTACAGGCTCCAAAACGTCGGAGATGTAGAGGTGGCTGTTGAGAGTATCGGCGATGCATACCAGAGGGGTGCGGGTGTCATATCCGATTGCGCCCCGAACCATAACGCCAGGCGACGGACCGGTATGGCAATGCATAATGCAGGCGTCATACAGTCTATCGCCGCGGTGCTGCCACACGCGGATCCGACCATCGTGGTGTTGCAGGCAGAAGCGGGATTCGTCGGACAAGACAATGTCGTCCCATTCCGTAGTCCAGGTGCGGCGTTCAACGGCCCACTGCTGCCGCACTCGCCGATGGTGTAACGTCGATGGTAATCGGAGCAATGGGCTCCGTGCGACAAGTCCCCGCTCCTGCAGACGACGTCGAACGGTACGTGGTGACACAGGTTGTTGCGCAACACACCCCAATTCCTGCGCTAACGTTCGTGATATGGCGGTGTGAGCCGTCAATGCCCGACGCACAACATGCCGGTCCTCTATTTTTGTGGTGTGCCGCAGCTGCGGAAATTGCTCACATCGGTCCGTCCGTTCCTTCTGTACCCACCGAATCCATACGCGCTTCACTGTGGCTGGATGTCGTCTCACACGGACGCCGATGTTTCGGTACGATAAACCGCTGTCGCGATAAGCCAGTATTCGTCCTCTGTCGAACTCCGAAACGTGCTGGAGTGACTGCCGTATTCTGCGACGAGGCATCAGGAAGCTTCCCACGCACAATTCCGGCAGCACAACACACTTCCACTACTTACACCCCGCCTTCTGTTCACTCTTCTTATAGTGCTTCTCGGTGGCGTGCCGGGCGCACATGATTCGCATATGCCCTGCAATGCTAATCGTTTGCATGTCCTCTCGCGGGCTACGCATGCTGCGAATTTCAGGCCAATCGGATACTTCCTTTTTGGTGTTGCATTTTGGGTGGCCAGCAGTGTATAAGGATAACATCTGCATAACCACACCCATGGAAATGGAAATCACAATATACTAAAAAAATTTGAGCATTTCATTTGAATCATTTTGCAAACACACATCAATATAAAGCAAAAATTAGAAACAATCATGATATTTTAAGTGAAAAAGAACTTTGTAGGTATATTGATGAAATGAAAAAAAATGTATGAACAACTGCTTACATGACTACTTCACTTACACTAAAACTGATCTGTGAAGAACGTACATCTTGGACAAGTTTAGATTTTTTAAAATATATATTTGACAATTTTTTCATATGCAATGTCTGCATTTCAAGCTCAGCAGAAATGTGAGCTATACTTCCAAAGTGCTGTAGGGTCGGCATGTTTGTTTATGTTTTCCATCGTGACTCTCTGTGCGCCAATACGCGATATAAATAGTTCCTCAACGAAATGCAAAAGAATGTGTGCAAAAGCTTGCGAATACCATAACAACAGACTTTCAAAAGTCAAATAGCGTTCTTTGTTTGTTCGGATAGTCTTCAATATGCGGCTGAACTTTCTTTTCTAAACTTGCTTACGTTTAGGAGCCAGTAATGTCACACTTTCACAAAATGAATAGCATTACCCAATAGCATTCTTGGTTGTTTTGGATGGTCTTTATTAAACAGTTTAACGAATTGATAAACATAATAAAAACAATGGAATGGAAGAAATAAGAAGGTAATTGTTACTTCAAACTAAAAAAAAAACATGTACGTTTATTCACTTGAATTTTGATTTGTTTGATAGAAGTATATTTGTTTACTTTGTAAAATAAGTCTTTTTCCTACATTTTATGCCAACGCTCTGTTACTGTATTCTCAGCTGTGTCACCAACAACACATATGAGGATGTAACTCATCTCAAAATGAACAACACTTGGTCTAAATTGTAAACAAACCTGCTGGCAACTGCCACTGGGGTATTATTGCGGTAATGTTTATTTTGAATAATGGTGCCTGCAAAACCACGATCTCAAACGTAAATAAATGTGTCGGTGAGCACTGCGCAGGGACACCCGTAGCATTGCAGAAGGTTTTCCAAATTTGCACTCATGTATAAAGTTCCAGCTGTCACTAATAATAATGTGCTTCACACTTTAAACACGACTTTATAATCTGTAGCTGCACCACAAATTTGTAAACACTTTCCTATAAGATTGCTTTTGTTATAAAATTGTTTTTCAAAAGTACACCATTAAGTTTTTTTAAGTATGAACATGAATCCTGAACCTGGTAGTCAGAACAAATTTTGGAACAACATTTTTTTAAGAACATTTTCTTTTACTCCTTCAAAAGAAAACAAAATCTCACAATTTCTACTATTTCTTCACTAATTCTCACATAAATCATCCTGATTTATTTAAACTAATACCCAAACAAGTCTTTTGGGCTGCAGAGATTTGTTTGTGAGTTTAATGATCATAGTGAACAACTCCATGAGATATAAGCAGTTACCTGTACCTAATTTAGGGCCACTGGCTCTAAGAAAGGGATAGCGCTAGTGCTGTAAAACAAACATAACATCCATGCCTTACCAGGATTCAAATCTAGACCCCTCTCAGATGAATGGTCGGAAGACATTGCTTAGACCACTGCATCATCTGGGCTGCATACATAATGTTTTTTTCTGTGTCCCTTGTACATCAACTAAAAGATGTTAAGCCTCCACCCTGAGTTTAATATTTACATATTACATTATTTGAAAGTGATTGTGGTAGGGCAGTTCTTGCTTCACTGGACTCGTTCCCATTCTGCTTCATACAAGAAAGAAATGTTTCAGGGAACAGCCATTTGTTTTTTAACATTGCAAAAAAGAAAAGAAATTCACAGCAAAATGGCATTTGTTGGACATTCCAGAAGTATATGTACATACCTGAGTATATTTTCCAGTAAACCACCATGTAAATTAATGTACATACTACACTGACGGAAAAAAATCCCAACACCACGAAAAAATAGTTGTAGAGGAATGAAATGGCGGCAATACATTTGTATAGGTAACATATTTAATCGATTAAGGTTTCTAGATCACAGCTTATTGTAAGCGCGAGAAGAGCCATTTTAAATGTGAAATGCAGGTACATTAATAACCGGTGTAACCGCCAGAATGTTGAATGCAAGCACGCAAACGTTCATGCATTGTGTCGTACAGGTGCTGGATGTCAGTTTGTGGGATGGAGTTCCATGCCTGTTGCACTTAGTCGGTCAATACAGGGACGGTTAATGCTGGTTGGGGGTGACGCTGGAGTTGTCGTCCAATGATGTCCCATACGTGCTCGATTGGTGAAAGATCTGGTGATCTAGCAGGCCACGGCAACATGTCGACAATCTGTAGAACATGTTGGGTTACAAGAGCGGTATGCGGGCGAGCGTATCCTGTTGGAAAACACCCCCTGGAATGCTGTTCATGAATGGCAGCACAACAGGTTGAATCACCAGACCGACGTACAACTGTACCGTCAGGGTGCGTGGGATAACCACGAGAGTGCTCCTGCTGTCATAGGAAATATCTCCCCAGACCATAACTCTAGGTGTAGGTCCAGTGTGTCTCGGCCGCAGACAGGTTGGTTGCAGGCGCTCACCTGGCCTCCTTCTAACCAACACACGGCCATCACTGTCACCCAGGCAGAACCGCCTTTCATCAGAAAACACAACAGATCTCCACTCCGTCCTCCAATGAGCTCTAGCTTGACACCACTAACGTCGCAAACGGCAGTGGTTTGGATTAAGTGGAATGCACGCTACAGGGCGTCTGGCTCGGAGCTGTCCTTCAAGTAACCGATTTGTAACAGTTCGTTGTGTCACTGTGGTGGCAAATGCAGCTCGAATTGCTGCCGCAGCCGCAGCCGCAGTACGATGCGCCACGGCCATACACCGTACACGACAATCTTCCCTCTCAGTAGTGCCACGTGGCCGGCCGGAACCCGGTCCTCTTGAGGCAGTACCTTCCCTTGGCCACCGCTGCCAACAATCATGCACAATGGCTACATTCCTGCTAAGTCGTTCTGCAATATTGCGGAAAGAAAATCCACCTTCTCGTAGCCCTATTACACGACCTCGTTCAAACTCCGTGAGCTGTTGATAATGCCTTCTTCGTCTTCTTAAAGGCATTCTTGACTAACATCAACACACTACGTCGAGTCTCAACGATAATTAACGCTCACGAACGTTACAGCGCGTATTTACAGCAAACCTGCTTTGCATGTTCCGAGGGGCGCTACTAGCGCCACACGTATGCGCCGAGCGCGAAATTTGCATAGACGTCATCTTACAGATGTACTCTCACCGCCTACCAACTGTCGTTTATCTAACACAACCCCTTCTTGGTGTTGGGATTTGATTTTTTTTTCCGTCAGTGTATATACTTACCAACGATTTTTTGCTTGCAGGTGTTTTTTGATCACAGGAATTTTGATGGCATGCTAAATTCCTCAATTCTGAGACATCCGTATACAAAACAGTATGCTTTCAAGGATAATTTTGACGTTCTTGTTTTTATCCATTAGTGAAACATCGGAAAAATATATTTGGAACGTTTTTTCTCCCCAAAACAAAATAGTAACAAGCCCACACAAATGCGTGATATAAAAGCAAACGGGTTTAAGAAGAAATAAAAAGCTTCCCATTGTCGCACGCTGGAATATCTACTTAAATATATAATGAATGCACAACATATAATTAAAAGAAAAACATATTCGTACTTCGGGAAAGAACGAACTTAATTCGCAACTTACCGATCAAGATATGCAATTCGTTACCTGCTTTTCACATTTTTTTTGGAAATTAAAAATTGAAAGAACACTCTCAGGTTTTAATCGTTTTCTATTCTGAGTGCCATAATATTCAAACTCTTCCTCCTTAATATGGGCAGAACATATTCGAGAATGCGCTTTGGGATGGAAATCATCCCGTTTCATTTTACACAGCCATTCCATTCCCTCAACAGTTTCGGTCCTTTCAGAGGAAAATTATGGAAAGTTATTCATTCCTCTATACATTTTAGGTGGCAGGACTTATTAACACAACCATGCAATGAGCAAACGTTAGGCATGTTGTTAATAAAATTACGAAAATCGCGATTTTTCTGAACCCTTGAAACGCAACGCCATGTTAAGCAATGGGAAAATGCATGTGAACAAACTATTGCTGGTCCGCAGACACGGAAAAGCTTTCCCATGATGCAATGCGAGGTGAATAAGGTCCATGTGTAGTCTGATTGCAGTAGTTCACTCCCGCGGCGTCGAATATGGTTCCGCCCATCTCGACATTAGAGCACAGACTGGATTCATCGCTCCAGGCTGCTAATTTCCAGTGTTCCAATGTTCAGTCATGGTGCTTCGGTACCCACAGCAGGCAAAACTGCGGATGACCATCGGTCAACATGGCACACGAGCGGCAGTGCGCAAGAGCGTCGGCTTGATTGTGTGATCGAACACGTTCATTTTAACGCACTGGATGTATATCTGACGTTAATTGAGGAATCGTAAGCCGGTTATTGTCACGGACTACACGTACCAGCCGGTATTCGCATCGACGGTCAACCAGTGGTGATCTCCCTTTTCCAAGAGGTTTGGCTCCTTCGGTCTATTTTCGCCACTTCTTCACTATGAGGGCTTTCGAATTGCCAGAAATGCATGCGGTTGCTGAAGTGCTAGCCTCCGCCTTCCTTCGGCCGTTTATTAATTCCCCTTCGAATTTCAACAAGTCCTTCCCCCATGGCAGGGGTTTCGCAATTGCATACTGACACGTTCTGCCCCTGCCCAGAGTTCGAAACGGGTCAAAAATTTCGGACCCGGACGTTACATAACTGGACCCGACCCGCACCCGTAACTGACCCAGATAAATCGGCTTTGAACTATAAATTCGAAACTCAATCTTAAAGATAAAATTTCTCTTAAAGAATTTTCCAGTAATTTTGTTACCATCAGGTTCCTAAATAAAGCCTACGATAATCTCAATGTAAGGAAGCTGTTCTACAATAATGCAATTTTTTTCCCATCCACAGGCACCAGTCTATTGTAAGTTTTAAATATGTTAAGACCTTAGGGTCAATAGTTAAAAACTACAAACTTAACTCTTCGAGCTACATTCCTGTAATTACTACTTGTTCTTGTGATGAACATAAAGAAACAGTTCACTATGATAAGAATTACAACCATATTATCACCGGAAACTTGAGTTATGTTGAAAATGAAAAGCTTAGGAATTTATTAGAGTATGGCTCTAAATTCAGACCTTCCTTCACAATTTCCAAAGAAAGGATTCTTGAGAGCTTCACTCAAGATGTAAATAAGTACATCGTAAAAACCAGTTTAACGTACAATCAGCCTATTGAGGCCTTCGCAGAATGGAAATATAATATAATCAATAGCTTCACCGGTGAGTTGGCAGGTCTGGACTTTTGTTTCGACAGAAATCTCTTTTTCTCTGGAGAAGCTAAAGGTCACTCTCCAAACTACAAGACCAATTTATTTTTACCACTACGGATAAAGCTAGCAATAATTTTGCAATTATCTGTAAGAAGTTCTATTTTGAATTGTTAACTATGGAACTCAATAATAGAGTAACATACGAGCCCGTAAGTTATTCTACCAAGCAGTTAGAAAATCGGTTTAAGGCATTCTTCAAGAAACTTAAAATTCCACAAACTAGAAGATATGGGCCTGAATTTCCATTTCTTTTTGCAACGGTTAAGTTTCATAAGGATCCTGTGAAGTTCAGGTTCATAGCTAGTGGAGTAAGGAGTCATAAAAAGAAAATAGATCTTGCTTTTGAAGATGTCTTAAAGAAGGTTTTGAAACACATTAGAAACTGTTCTAACTTGATGTACAGAGATTTTTGGATAATTAATAATAATGCAGAAGTAATTTCTACTATACTCAAAGTTTGTCCCCTAGATATTAATAGTTATGATTTTGAAAACCTATATACTAATCTGCCTCTATCAGATATAATCACTACCTTTAAAGAGCTGTATGCAGAATTTAAACTTAACCAATTTGTTGATGTAGGAACTTGGAACTCTTATCTCAATTGCTGCATAAAAAATAACCATATCTTATATAATAATACTCTCTATAAGCAAGTGAACGGTATTCAATGGGAACATCAACGTCCACAAATATCGCTAATCTATTCCTGTTCTTTAAGGAATATAAATTCATTAAAAATCACCCCACCTGCTCAGATAACTACCTTTACACTTTTAGATATATTGATGATCTGCTGTGTATCAATAATTCAGAAGTTATAGAGAGTGATTTTGATAATATCTATCCTAGCTCTCTTAACTTATGTAAAACCAACCACAGTAATCAGGAACTTGAGTTCCTAGACTTAAGCATTAAGCTCAACAGAGGTAACCCATCTATTAGCCTCTTTGATAAAAGAGTTAATTTTCCTTTCAAAGTAATTAAATATCTACACTGGAATAATAACATTTCAACCAAAGTAATTGAGAATGTACTAATTTCTCAGGTCCTAAGAATTTCAAGAATTTGCAGCAACAATTTGGATTTCAATTACCACATTAATATACTATTAGAAAGTTTTCTAGAGAACGAAATTCCTTCTTCTTTCATCAAAAGAACTTTAAGAAAAATTATTCTGAATAATAGAGTAAGGTTGGCAGATCTGCTTTAATTTTCTACACAGTTAATAATATGATTCTGACCAATCAAAGCCGTAAGGAAGTTGGCTAGAGGATGCCTATTAACTACCTAAAGGAACCTTAGTGCTATGGATATGACGGTCCTATTAAAACAAAAAATTAAATAATATAAACAAAATCACAAAAAAAGCTTAAAAATCTGTTTATAAAAGAAAATAAAAACAAATAAAAAAGAAAACTAGTTATTCATCACTAGGATAGCTATACTAAAAATAGTAAAACCAACATTAAAATTAATAAGATTCTGATTAATCTATAGAAGCTCACTAAGGTGATTTAATACATGCAAAGATTATTAAATAAACTGCTCGTGTATTTTATAATATTTCTCATGTATTCTGGAGAGTTAATTCTGCTCATTCTGATCATACAGATCCACAGTCTTAAGTTTATATATTTTTTTCTCTGGTTAAAATCTCCGCGCGTTGGTTTCTTGCTGTATGAGGAGGCCATCAGCCCCACCCTCACTGCCCCCAGCGTCTAGGGAGTGGCGGAAGGGGTCAGCCATGTTCTCCTCTTGTGAGGAGAAAAGTTTTGTCACACAAGAGGTAAGCTCTCTTCCTTGTTTTTGGGTTCTAGGTTTTATAAGTTCAATGTTTGTACTTTATGTACCTTTTCTCTGTCGTTTTTTAGCTTTTCAGCTTTTAAGCATTGGTTTGTCTGTTAACATTTATGCGGGTTTTAACTCTTACTTTTCTTTGTAACTTTGAGCGTCTTTTGGGGTACCTAGGAACAGAAGAAGGCTAAGCTTGTTCCTTTTCTATGCGCTGTCTATGCGCTGTTTTTTCAAAGTAGTTAAGTTCTTAATAACTAATTAATTATGCACTTAAAGCACTGCTGAAATACTTTGTACATATTGCAACTAACTGTTTAAGGTATATAACTTTCACAAAGTTTTCTTTAGTTAATTATTATCTTTAACTTATTCTCGTTTTTGTGCTGTCATAAGTTGTAGAGTAGGGGGTTTTAGACTCAAGTTTTCTTTCAAAAATCTGTTCGTTATAAATTAACATTTCCTTTTTAATTGCAATGTAAAATTTGGATTTCTTTTGCATTGTTTTTCAGGTTTAAATTCTCTCTCAAACGAACTTGGAATTTCGTTATAGCTGAAAATCATTTCTATTTATTATGTCACTCTCACAGCTTGAGTTCTCTTTAATCTTCTTCTCTCTGTTTAATAGTAACAGATGAAGAGCATGGGTCGGGCCATGAAGGTTAATGGATGCAAGCGAAATTGTTAACTAGTGCTAGGTCATGCTACTCTACGGAGGACATGACTTATATATATATTTTTTAAACTATTTTAGGTGGGAATGTTACTTGCATCTATGGCCTTGCAGAAACCCATTTCCAACTAGGTCTTTGTGGAAGTGAGAAAATGCAGAGTTTTTGCTGGTCCTTGATAAAGCCAAGGCTCAGTATTCTCGACACCTTCTACATTCAGTTGTTTTATTTTATTTTTTTATCTTTTCTCCTTTTACTCACACAGGTAGATACATAACCTTTTCTATGTTGTACTAGGTGTGAGTCAAAATTGTATATGTATTTTTTTGCTTAGGTATCTTCTTTATAGAATGTGAATTCTGAATTTTCAAAATTGCTGCGTTGCGCGTTTTGATTTTCAGGTTATTTGGCACCCTTCGTTTTAAATTCTAAAATTTTTTCCTTAGTCTTCAGTTTTGCTCAATTTATATATATATATATATATATATAAACGTAATATATGTATTCATCCCAATAACTGCTTGATATTTAATAACTGAAATCCTTTTTTAATGATAAAATTTGGTTACTTGTTAAATTTGAGTGCCATTTTAATTGCAACTATTTGGCGTAATCCAGAAGTAACGGCTGACCATGGAGTATATTACAAATGGGAATCATTATTTACGATTACACAAATGTATTTTTTTAAATGTATTCAGATTGTTCACTCTTTCCACGCTTTGATGGAAGTGCGCATACTTTCATATGGTCCGTTAGATTTTTGGTTCCACAACTTTTTATTACACCGTCGACATCTTTCTTTGTGTTTATACACTTTCTACATTTTGAACAACAAGCAAGACCTAACAACACAGAATTATTCACCGGTTCCTTAATGAGACGAAATAATTTCCACCATTCCCCTTGTGGTTTTCCACAAGCACGTATTTGTAGGCCTCGACCTTTCTCAACCTCCTTAATATTGAATCCATCTATATAAACAAATAAGGAGTTAATTTTGACATGACATGTCATGGGAACGGGATGTTAGCACATCAATCGAAAACCTCTGAATACTCAATGTAAAAGATGCGATGTGAAAGGTACCTCTTAGTCATACAATGAACTTCGCACGGAGAGAGTGAATCAGTGAGAAGCAGGCGAATGGTGTTTGCCTGTACCTTGCCATGGGCAATCGCACTGTAAAAGAACGCAAAGGAAGTATCTTTTTACGATATGGTGTCGGTGTGTCTGACATCGATAGTAGGAAATCTTTGTTGCTTTAAGAAAGAGACGACAATATTTTTGCATGGCAAATCATTATTCCCTCCGTGGGCACCAGTATCGACGACAGAATTCCACAACGCGCATTTTTCTTTGGAAAATATTTTTCTCTTTTCAAAAATAAAACGGGAATAAAACCGGGTCGAAATCGGGTCAGAAAGATCTTGACCCGACTCGTTGGACCCGCAAGAAATTGTCGACACGTTGACCCGTTGACTCGTGACCCGTTCCCATCTCTGCCCTGCAGTCTATATATATGCCCATTTATTTTGTGAGGGTTGGTGGCGCAACTGCTACTTGCTGTGGGGCGTTTCCACATAGGTGATCTCATTGAAAACAAGAAAAGATATCAGAAATTTTCTGTGGGGTGTTTCCACATACGTGATCTAATTGAAAACAGGAAAAGATATCCGAAACTTTCTGTGGGGCGTTTCCACATAGGTGATTTAATTGAAAACAGGAAAAGATATCAGAAACTTTTTGTGGGACGTTTCCACATAGGTGATCTAATTGAAAACAGGAAAAGATATCAGAAACTTTCTGTGGGAAGTTTCCACATAGGTGATCTAATTGAAAACAGAAAAAGATATCAGAAACTTTCTGTGGGGCGTTTTCACATAGGTGATCTAATTGTAAACAGGAAAAGATATCAGAAACTTTCACTAAAATGTCCTCAGGGCTCCACTAGAAAACGACAAAAGTCGTTAAAAGATCTTTTTCGGAAGTTACTTTACTGTAACGATTTTCTGTTTTCCGGTGAAACCAGTTTTCCGTTATTCTTTGAATTCACAGAAAGTACACTCAGTAGACAAATCATTACAGATAGGGGTGATGGGCAGTTGACATGGGCATTCCCTGCACAGAGTGGAACAGACCCAAATCGAACGCAGGCGATAAACAGGAGGACAGAGAGCTTCCCAACAGTGTGACGCAATCGACGAACATAGGTAAACGTGCTGATCTGAGCGACTTTGAAAGTGGATGCATTGTTAAGGCAAAACAGAGGGGTTATTCTCTCTACCTAGCAGTAAGAACCCTAGAGTTCCCGAGAGCAATCATATCAAGGGTGTACCGCGAATATACCATCGACGGACGTACCAGCGCCCATAGGATCTTATCAATCAATCAACGGCGGTGTCCGACTACACGCCATTGATGACCGAGGTCGACGTAGACCAGCGGTTCCCGTTCGGTTTTTCGCGGTAAAAATTCTCTAATGGCGTCTCCATAAAATTACAATGAAGGTATTTTTTAAGCTCAAGTATGTTGAAATGCATTAACAGTTTAATTATTGCTGCAGATGTTTGGGACATACGTTCTTACATAGCCAGTATGCATGGGAGGGTGCTAGGTGCCGCAGCGTGGGAAACACTACTCCGTGAGAGGACTCTGATATACTATAGAGGTGAAGCTATAGAGATGAAGATCTACCTGACTTTGACGTAAAAAGGAACAGGTAGGTTCTCAGCTTGTGGGATGGGTAACATACTACAGAGGTGAAGCACATGTCTAGACGACAAATATGCAGCAGTACATTCCGTCGGTGCAGTTTAGTCGGTTAGAACAACTGGATCCGGAGTGGAAGCGCGGAGCAATGCAAATGAGAGCAAACATCCTTTTAGTTGAATGACGGAGTCATAACGGAGGAATAATAGGAATAATGAATAGCATTCTTGTGGTTAAGCAACAGAGGCTGTAAGTTTGAAACTAAGTTACAAACCTGGTGCATCCGTTATTCAAAGGAATTCATGAATTCACACAGCTTGGTGGTAAACTTTGCTTCTTAAACCAGTGCTTAGTTTCCTATCACTGATCATGAGAACTTAACGGATTATAAGCAAATGTATTTCTGTTTCCCACTAGGAGATATTTATTTCGCGAAAACTTCGAATACTTTTTGTATATGAGCTTCTGTTTTCATTCCGGGGCAAAGAAGAAAATAAAAGCTTTTGGCATTTGCCAAATTTAACAAGACGGCAAATGAAGGTAATATACTGCTGGAAATGAAGGTAATATACTCCTTTTTCAACGGGAAGTGGAAATATATAGAATATCTTTAAGGGTTTTCTTTAGTACGGTAAAGCTTTCATGAAGTGAAACTGTATTTGTACAGCAAAAAACTCTGTTGCCATCGCAAATTCTCAAGGCAAGACTTGACTTCATCATAATGTAATTACCTTTCTTTTTTATTCATTAATACAAAAGAAATTGTAGCAAGAAAAGATTTACGCGTGAACGAATATCAAATACTTCCTGGGGGCATTCCTTATTTTTTGCAAGAGAAAAATGAGGTAACTTCTGCAATCATAAATAAGATTAATTTGCGTGTAAACAAACACTTTTATCCACTTTTGAGCTGATTACAAATAATATATCATTTGAATATTTTAAAATATTATAACTTAATTCTTCGAGTAAATCTGTTTGCTGTATTAATGCCATCTACAATGCACATTCCTCATTAAAAGTAATGCTTGGTCATACAGATCTGTTTTAGGACTTGTTACTTGATATACAGTATACCGGGCCACCACCACTGCAGAGGAGGTGTTCAGAGCTCTGTAATGAAAGATCTATCTGACAAAACGCAACTAAACTTGGTAGTTCTCTCGCAAATATGGCCTCGCGATTTATGACAAAAAACAGTAGTTTCATTTTGTGCCACAAGGAGTTATGTGGACCTGCAAATTCTAGAAAAATGTACAATTTACATACCGTACGACGTTCACCGGCCATTGGTTTGATATAAAAACGACGGGTAATACAGCATGGCATTCGTACACTATCTACCAACAAGTAATTGGACAACTCTGCAATCGACGATATCTGCGGTTGCTCAAAATCTTTTTTTTATATGTTTTAGTGAAAACTAAATCCTTAAGGAGATGAAAAGTTTTGCTCAAAATCTTTTTTTTTTTTTTTTTTATGTTTTAGTGAAAACTAAATCCTTAAGGAGATGAAAAGTTAATTCTTTGGTGCTTTACAGATCGAGGAAAGCCATACTTTTTCACAATTTGAGAACAGAAATCCCTCTATACGATAAAAAAGTCATCCTGTTTTGTGTAATGATTAATTAATCTTGGCAAATCTTACTCTACTTCTTGAATTATATGAATCTCAGCTATTGATCTTAATACCAAACTTTTGCTTTCAGAACTGAGGGCCTTGCAGGCCATTCATACGGAAAATTAAATATACACTGCTGGCCACCCAAAATGCAACACCAAGAAGGACACGAGATAGCAAAGCCAGATTTACTGGACACATAACAACAGATACAAAGATGAAACGTTTGAGCTTACAGGCCCGTGCGACTTGCGGAACACGCAGACATCAATAGTTTGTGTGGCCCCCATGGCTGGCAATAACGGCCGCTACATACCGCGGCATCGAACGAAAGAGGCTTTGGATGTGGGCTTGGGGTATGTCGGCCCAGGCTGCTTCCACACGTTGCCACAGTTCATCAGGCGTAGACGCGGGTGGTGCTTGCCGGGCCACTCGGTTGCCGATCAGCGACCAGACGTTGTTCGATAGGCGACATATCGGGAGAACAGGCGGGCCTCGGCAGCAGTGACACCTGGTGGGCCGTGAGGAATTGTTGCACGATGCGTGCCACGTGCGGGCGCGTATTGTCCTGTTGAAACGTGGCCGCTGGCAGGTCCTGCAGGTAAGCGACAACTACAGGCTCCAAAACGTTGGAGATGGTGTGTTGGCTGTTGAGTTTATCGGCGATGCGTACCAGAGGGGTGTGGGTGTCATATCCAATTGCGTCCCAAACCGTAACGCCAGGCGACGGGCCGGTATGGCAACGCATAATGCAGGCGTCATACAGTCTCTCGCTGCGGTGCCTCCACACACGAATCGGACCATCGTGGTGTTGCAGGCAGAAGCGGGATTCGTCGGAGAAGACAATGTCGTGCCATTCCGTAGTCCAGGTGCGGCGTTTAACGGCCCACTGCAGCCGTACTCGCCGGTGGTGTAACGTCAATTGTAATCGGAGCAATGTGCATCGTGCGACAAGTCCCCGCTCCTGCAGACGACGTCGAACGGTACGTGCTGACACACGTTGTTGCGCAACACAGCCTAATTCCTGCGCTAACGTTCGTGATGTGACGGTGCGAGTCGTCAATTCCCGCCACACAACATGTCGGTCCTCTCGTTTGGTGGTGTGCCGCGGCTGCGGAAATCGCTCACGTCGGTCCGTCCGTCTCTCCTGCACCCACCGAATCCATACTCGCCTTAATGTGGCTGGATGTCGTCCCACACGGACGCCGATGTCTCGGTACAATAAACCGATGTCGCGATAAGCTACTATTCGTCCTCTGTCGAACTCCGAAACGTGCTGGAATGACTGCCGTACTCTGCGACGAGGCATCAGGAAGCTTCCGACGCACAGGTCCGGCAGCACAACACACTTCCACTACTTACACCCCGCCTTCTGAGCACCCTTCTTATAGTGCTTC
Source organism: Macrothele yani (assembly GCA_039090855.1). Taxonomy (NCBI): domain Eukaryota; kingdom Metazoa; phylum Arthropoda; class Arachnida; order Araneae; family Macrothelidae; genus Macrothele; species Macrothele yani. Next base: position 81,976,836 of record CM077002.1, read on the forward strand.
TCGGTGGCGTGCCGGGCCCACATGATTTGCATATGCCCTGCAATGCTAATCGTTTGCATGTCCTCTCGCGGGCTACGCATGCTGCGAATTTCAGGCCAATCGGATGCTTCCTTCTTGGTGTTGCATTTTGGGTAGCCAGCAGTGTAACATACACTGACGGAAACAAAAATCCCAACACCAAGAAGGGGTTGTGTTAGATAAACGACAGTTGGTAGGCGGTGAGAGTACATCTGTAAGATGACGTCTATGCAAATTTCGCGCTCGGCGCATACGTGTGGCGCTAGTAGCGCCCCTCGGAACATGCAAAGCAGGTTTGCTGTAAATACGCGCTGTAACGTTCGTGAGCGTTAGTTATCGTTGAGATTCGACGTAGTGTGTTGGTGTTAGTCGAGAATGCCTTTAAGAAGACGAAGAAGCCATTATCAACAGCTCACGGAGTTTTAATGAGGTCGTGTAATAGGGCTACGAGAAGGTGGATTTTAGTTCCGCAATATTGCGGAACGACTTAGCAGGAATGTAGCCACTGTGCATGATTGTGGGCAGCGGTGGTCAAGGAAAGGTACTGTCTCAAGAAGACCGGGTTCCGGCCGGCCACGTGGCACTACTGAGAGGGAATACCGCCGTGTACGGCGTATGGCCGTGGCGCATCGTACCGCGTCTGCAGCAGCAATTCGAGCTGCAGTTGCCACCACAGTGACACAACGAACTGTTACAAATCGGTTACTTGAAGGACAGCTCCGAGCCAGACGCCCTGTAGCGTGCATTCCACTTACTCCAAACCACTGCCGTTTGCGACGTCAGTGGTGTCAAGCTAAAGCTCATTGGAGGACGGAGTGGAGATCTGTTGTGTTTTCTGATGAAAGCCGGTTCTGTCTGGGTGCCAGTGATGGCCGTGTGTTGGTTAGAAGGAGGCCAGGTGAGCGCCTGCAACCAACCTGTCTGCGGCCGAGACACACTTAACCTACACCTGTAGTAATAGTCTGGGGAGCAATTTCCTATGACAGCAGGATCACTCTCGTGGTTATCCCACGCACCCTGACGGCACAGTTGTACGTCGGTCTGGTGATTCAACCTGTTGTGCTGCCATTCATGAACAGCATTCCAGGGGTGTTTTCCAACAGGATAACGCTCGCCCGCTTACCGCTGTTGTAACTTAACATGCTCTACAGAGTGTCGGCATGCTGCCGTGGCCTGCTAGATCACCAGATCTTTCACCAATCTAGCACGTATGGGACATCATTGGACGACAACTCCAGCGTCACCCCCAACCAGCATTAACCGTCCCTGTATTGACCGACCAAGCGCAACAGACATGGAACTCCATCCCACAAGCTGACATCCAGCACCAGTACGACACAATGCATGAACGTTTGCGTGCTTGCATTCAACATTCTGGCGGTTACACCGGTTGTTACTGTACCAGCATTTCACATTTAAAATGGTTCTTCTCGCGCTTACATTAAGCTGTGATCTTGAAACCTTAATCGATTATGTATGTTACCTATACAAATGTATTGCCGCCATTTCATTCCTCTACCACTATTTTTTCGTCGTGTTGGGATTTTTTTTTCCGTCAGTGTATTTCATTTTTAATTAGTTCTATTTGATGGACTTTGTCCAGCTAAGCTATCTAGTAAATATTCTTCATGAGATCTTACCGAAAATCGAAGTAGTTTAGTTCTTAAAATAAAATCCCATGAAAATTTAGAGCTCGATCCAGTCAGTTTAAAGCTTTAGAAATTTACATCGGTCATGCAATCAAACAGCGAAAATTTGAATGGGGAAAGAAGCGCGATCTGTATTTCAATTTAATGATTTTGCATTTAGAAACATGGCAGTAATTACGTGTGTGAATCGCATGGTTTCTAACGTGTTTCGTACATACATGCATAATTCTGCTCTAGACTCTAAGAACAAAAAGAAAGTTGAAGGAACAAAAAACAGAAAGAACGGATGGAAACTGAAACAGAAAGATCAGTTTTTCCACAGAACAAAATACACTGGTGTCCAAAATTAAAGTGACAAATACAAAATCACGAATAATGCAAAATCCACACAACAGAGTTTAATGGCATTTGATACGGGCAAACATACATGCATATCGATAACGCAGCAATACACAACAGAAAAGGAATGCCATCATCCCATGAGGTGAAAGCATGCGCATGACAGCACGGAAGTCCAAAAGTCATGCAGCAAGTAGCGCGGAATTCTACGGGCTAATAGGTAGCGTGATTATCCCAACAGCGATATAGTCCACACAACGACTCTCATGCTGTTTACAAGGCTGTGAATGAGAGTTCATGGCAATAAAGGCTACTCCTCCACCAAAGCGCGTCGGAGTCCCTGAAGGGAGCTGCCAAGTGACAATTGCTCTCCTAAGGGCATTACAGACATGTTCTATAGGGTTCAGATCCGGAGATCTCACGGGCCACTCCATCTTGTGAATATCCTCACTCCCCATGTTTTCGTAGACTAGCCGAGAAAGAACTGGGTTTAAAAGCTCCGCTGAAAATCCATAATAGAGCTCTAGGATGTGGCGTGAAGCAGTCAAGGTGCCTCCTGGAAACACGTGCAGCGGCGCGCGTCCATCCAACATGATTCCAACCCAAACTAGGAGTCCTCCACAACCGTAGTAGTCAATGTCTTTTATGTTGGAGGGAAGATTTCGTCTTCCCGCCTCTCTTGAAATGTACAGACGAAGAGAGTCCATTCTTAGGCTGTACCACGACTCATCACTAAAGATAATACTGGCCCATTGATCAGGGATCCAGGAGTGATGTTGTCAGGCCCAATTCAAACGGGCCTTTCAGTGCGATGCAGAGAGTGGGATACAGAGCAGTGGCATTCTTGTATACAGACCTCTCTCGTGGAGTCTTCTGTAAACTGTTTGCCTCGTTATTGCGGTTGTCGTAGCAGAGAAGTGCTCCTGAGAGAGTTGCCTGGCTGTCGACTCCCTATGGAGGCGAGTTGTTAAAGAAAAACACGATCGTGTAGGCTTCTTGTGGCTGAGTCCTTGTCCCTGCCTTCTGGTTATTGTTCCGGTTTCCTGGAACTGTCTCCAGCAACTGGAGTCCATTTACTTCGACACATTGAGCCATCTTGTTACCTCATCTTTCGATTGCCGTGCTTCCAATCTACCGATCTCTCTCCACCGTAATAAATCTTCTAAGCAATGGTGCGGAGCTATTCTTCCACTAACAGTTCAACTCAAGCTTCAATTGTAGCACCCCGCTCAAAACAACGCATATCTGCCAGTTCAATGACGTAGGTCGTCATTTGCATATTTCTAAGGAGTGAGCACAATTTTGCTTGGGTGCACTACTTAACATTTCTCTTTGCACATGTCTCTGAACAAATTTGCAATCGGTCGTCTCGTTTTGCACATTTCTCGAATTTGTATTTGTCACGTTAATTTTGGACACCAGTTTAGTATCTCGTGTTTGAAATCTCATATTCGAATAATTTAATGAATAGGTCTACAAATCATTCGAGAGTATACTACTTATATGAAAAGAGAAGGGACAAGCATCCGATATATCAGAGCTTGTTTTAACACGGTTCTAACATTTTTATGCGATTCTTTATAATCCCAATGGACACTTTGAAATTTAATTTCGTGTACTCGTACATTTGTGTTATTAATTAAACGACTAACTTTTACAATAAACGATTTGTAGTTTTTATTTTAACATGCTGTCATCACCTATGCTGACTTAACAATAATTTGATGCCTGTAGTGTATTGATGATCTATTCTTTTCCCTTTAAAATGGTCAGTTTATTGCTTATGACCATGGATTCCGTTAGATGGCAGTAGCTCATGGGAAAGTGTTCGTCGGTACAATGACGTTGTAATTTGGCTGGATATTAAATAGAATTTTCGCAATCTCACGTTAATTTAAACTCCTTGTGATTTGTATTGTGATTATTTTTGTATTCGAACTTTTGTTTGCTAAGAAATGCATTCACCGCCTTTAGTACGTATTTGTTTTTCTGCAGCTTTAAATTTCTTTGAGATGGACAGCGCAAACAAATAGAACAAGCGCAAACAAATAGAACATGCTATCATTTCCCTGTAACTTATGTGTATGTGTGTGTGTGTGTTGCTCAATCATTTCTAAAATACTCTTCACTACGAAAAGTTCTGAATTTTTTGGAATTTTTTTTGTGCATATGTGTGTGCACGTGTTATATTGTCTGGGTATTATAAGCAGGGTCTTATATGTGTCACGAACGGTATCACAAGTATGAGAACCTTATCTCCCTGAGGCTTACATAAAATCAAGCAGCCAGTGTGTCGGAAATGATCAGAGCTTAATATATCAGACAGAATCAATCGCTCCGAGGGTCTGTTAACAGAGTTGTCTTCCTTCTTTGATAATGTCATTTACGATGTTACCGGCATCCGAGAGGGTTACCACGCTTAATGTTGATCTTTTTAATCATTTCTTCACAAACTATCGCACTAAGCAAGCATTGTTCTATGCGTTTGGGGTCATTTTGTTGTTCTTCATTGTTGTAACATTTATTTCAATTTAAAGGATTTCCTTGTTGCATTGCTTTAAGGATTTTCGAAGGTTGGTATATGGGTATGTTTTATGTGATTACTATTAAATGTTTAGTAGGATTCTTGGGTCTTTTTATAATTCTACTATTGTTTTAATTGGCTCATCTTTCTCTGAAATGGTTAATATCTGCTCAGTTAATTTCTATTTACAAGTCCTTTCTAAGGATCTATCTATTTCCATTTTTCTCTATTGTTTCTTATATTTGCTTGACACTGTTGTCCCTTAATTTCTTTTTCGAACATTTTTTATGATTTTGTACAACTTTTTTGATGACTTAACATGATTGTGTGTATCCTATTTCACTACATGAGTTCTAATTCTCTTGATTTCTCTTTTTTGTGTGCTAGTAAAACTGGGGTTTCTTCGAAGATTTATTGTTTTTTGATCAAGATGTGTAACTGAAGTGAGTCCAGTTGTAAAATTTTTGTTTGTTTGCTTGTTTGTCTGTTTAAGACTTTTTTTCACCCTTCATCTCTTGTTTACAAAAACATTTTACGATCTCATACTGCTTTTCTTTCTCTTCTTACATTTTATCTAAATTAAAATGAAAATTCTCGTTTTCACAGTGAGTGTTCTTCCCATCATATGTTTCTTTTCATTTTTTCTTGTATCAATATATAGTCATTTCCAGGGTTGAAAGTCTTCATAATAGTGCAATCTTAAAAAAATTATTGCACTCCATAAATTAATATCAATTTAGTTTTCCTGTAATTTAACTAGAGTGTGTCCATTTTATTCTGTGGTTCCCTTTCAAATATGAATTCCTTATACAAGTATTTAAGTCGTCGATGCTTTCCATTAAAGTTAATAAGTCTCCTTTGGTTGTGGTCACCCAATCCTTATATTTCCTGCTGTATTTTGGAGGAAGCTTCCATTGCAAATGTTTGTATTACAATCTCTCATCGTTAGTAAGTAGTGTACTTTTCTCTCCATAGCTCTTTGTGTAGAATGACTGTCTCATCATCAGCGTTTGTTGGTAATGGAACATGCATTTGAATGACTGATACAATTATATCTGCCGTTTAATTTCAGTTCTATTAATCTTGTGTTTTGAAATGTAATAATTAAACTGCTGTTTTGGATACGTTTACCAATAATATATCTCATTCTAACTATTCATTCTATACGTACTTTATAATTATATACTATGTGTTCCCTTTTATGATCGATAACTTCTTAATCCCATCTTTTTAGTTTACGTAAATTTATAATATCTTATTCGTCATTAGTAATTTCATTCTCTAGTTCTCTTATCGTATCGTCATGTTTTATGTCCTGTAGTCTCTATGTGCTTATATGCAAAAAAAGAAAATGATATATGCAAGAAAAGGAAATTATTTTGAGTTGTCAATACCGATTCTTTGGTGTAAAGGCTACAGTAATCAAAGAGTTTTTGCACTCAAAAAATGAAAGAGAAAAATACAGAGCACCTTATGTCGAAGACTGGTCGAACTAAACAGCTATGTACGTGCTGTCGAATAGAGGTCTTTCTGACATGGTAGCCCGATATGTGTGCCTAGTGGGTTTTGCTTTGCGCCTGAAAGGAAAATTATTTTCCTTTGCTGAGTTTTACTTTTCTTCATGAAGAGAAAATTGTTCCGATTTTGAGCTTTTACGTGCACGTGAGTTAAAAAAGTCTGTGAAGTGAAATGAATGCCGGCGAGTGTTGTTTTCTCACCTGCTCGTCACCTGTCGTTTAGATTCAACGAGTATTTCATTAAGGAGTACTTACAATCTTTGCATTCCTTTCTTACTTAGTGAGATCAGGGTTAGGTTTTCCCAATTCTCCTGTCCGAAAAAACTCTGGCCGAGCATTCAGAAAATTTGCATAACAGATACCATTCCGTCTAATTTTAATGTTAAGTTGTTAACGACGATTTTCACATTTTTCGAAGAGAGCTGATTACCCTATAAGGAAGCGGACGTAAAAGTTTACAGTGTGAAGTTTCGTGTTCATGAGAAACTGATAACGAAATCAACTTGAGTGGTTTAGAAGGATTAAAAAATTATTCGTTTTAAAATGTTTCTACAGTTACAAAGCGTGATTACGGATAAGTGGACATTAGTGGTCAAAATATCAAGTGTATATCGGTCGAAATTCCCATATCTTCAATGAAAGACACTTCTGAAAATTCCAAATAGTGTCTTCATGAGAAACTGATAACGAAATCAACTTGAGTTGTTTAGAAGGATTACAAATTATTCATTTTTAACGGTTTCTACATATCACGTATCTTTGCCAGATGCCGTCCAATAGTGCTCTTGTGTACCCCAGTCATGCGGGCAATTTCGGTGTTGCTTTTGCCACTGTCGCTTAATGTCACCATTCTGGAAGCCTTTCGTGGTGAAACATCACCTAATCTTCCCATACTTGCAACACAGTTTGTAATCGGAAAGGACAAACTTCAGATTTGCACTGCAGTCCAGAGCACGCACGCCTACACACACACAGCAATGCAACCGACTACCTACGAGCACGCCGAAAACTTCGGGAATGACCCCATTTAACAGTTTATTTGTCATTTTCTTGTAGGACTTCCGTCCACAGTGAGTAGAGTTTAGGTCCCAGCCACCTACAGCGAGATCACCTTTTGGGCAGGACACAGAAACGGAAGGAATGAGAGCAAGTCTAGCGACTTTGACAGAACAGTTTGTAGTGAGATTACAGTACAGTAGATGGCGCCACCGTACAAGTACGATGTTGCACACAGAGGGCTGAGAGAATTTCAGGGGAGGCATAGGAAAGGATACTCATTTAACCAGTGGGTCCAGCCTGGGTGCCGTCACTTCACGTGCTCGTCCGATGCACGGCGGATATTCAGCGATTGTTCGTAAATCACACCATCTCTGAAATATCAGCCCAGGCTCAAACCTGAGGACCTTGCATCGATAGTCTGACTCGCTAACCACTAAGACATCCACGGCTCCGGTAATGTGTCCTTTATATCGCATGTACCCGGACGTCGGAGAAAGCTCAAACGACGATGACATTTCACATCACCACGTGTGCTTCCTTCGCAGCACATTTTTGCTCATAACTTGAGTTCTATTTAAGCTATTCCCATTCTGTAACCTGATTTGGATTCTGCATAAAATTTGTTTTCCAATGATGTACATATTGTCCTTGTTCTCTGCATATTTGTAGCAACACTCAAACCTCAAGAACTTCAAAAATGTCCAGAGTTGCTATTAATTTTTCCCATACTGTATATTAGAAGAACTAAAACAAATTATTGAGCTGTGAAATTCAAACATCGCTATTAAAAACCTTCAGTTGGTAGAGTCGAAAGTGGGAAAACGGAAAGAAAATGCATACGCTTCTGGGGGCGGTGGTCGTAATACAGAGGTACTTCATGAATGATTGGGACTCACCTGGAATATAAAGACTCAAGATGTTTATAGCCGCACTGTCACAACGTAACACATTTCACATACTCCCCACCAAAGTCAATGGAACGTTGCTATCTTTCTGATCAATTCCTAATGGTCGTAGCGTACCAATCTTAACAGTGCCGCCCCGGTGGCGCAGTGGTCTAAGGCGTTGGCCTCTGATCATTCGTCCGTAAGGGGTCCGGGTTCGAATCCCGGTGAGGCATGGATGTTGTGTTTGTCTTACGGCACTGGCTCTTTCCCTTCCCTGGAACCAGTGACCCTAAATTAGGGACGGGCGACTGCTTATAGCCCATTGAGTTGCTCACGGTGGTCGTTAAACCTCCAATCAAAAAAAAAAAATCTTAACAGTCTCGCGAACACTTTTCTGCAAGTCGTCATCAGCTACTGTACTATCAAGATTCCTTCTACATCCAGAAAACTGTTACCGTAATTTTTTCGGATGAAGACTTCCGTCATGTTTCCGCTGCATAGATTTCCGTTCGTTTTCAAAAATGTGGGAGCGAAACCACGACGCATCACCTGTGACCAGCCAGGCAAAGAAACCTTAGACCTGATTGTAAATCGCAAGCAGTTCACGATATTTTTGAACCGTTGTCTCCTTTTGTTGAGGGGTCAGTTCGTCGACATCCAGTACTCCCCACGAGGTCAATTTTCTCCATTTTCAGTTCCTCCATGAAGTGAAGTGTTGCACGGCACAGACTTGTTCCATGCTGCAATTCCTCAATTGTTACACGTCTGTTGTCCATGATGATCTCGGGCACACCCTGCACGTTTTCTGGAGTGCGGATTGTTGCCGGTCGAATTGGGCTGACTCCGTTTGTTACAGTCTCATTTTCGCAATTGAAGGCTTCCACCCATCGGGATACAATGCTGTGGCCAAGTCCTGTTTTACCACATACCGTCCGTAATTGACGGTGAACATCAGCAGGTGTCGTGCCTTCCTTACAGAAGATCCATGCTCTCCAATATTGTCTGTGATAATGTCCTAGTTCGTGATCCCCCCACCCCTCCTCCCCTCTTTTTTTTCTTTTTGTTTTTTTGTTTCAGGTTTGGTTGAATGATCAACATGAGCAACTCGGCCATGATTTGAAGGAAATGGATCCGGGAAGGAGGGGCCTCCTCACCCCCATCCAGGAACTAGTGGATGCATGCGCTTCGCCCATGTCTCATTCGAAACTCAGGCTTCGGCCTATCTCGAAAGAATAGCCAGAAGCCAGCGACTTAGACCCCTCGCACACCCGACCGCTTTTCTTTTTTCCGTGATATATTTTTCATGCCAAATAATGCATGTATCAGAAACTGGCTGTGTGTCTTTCAAATACATTTTATATCATTTACAAACTCCTGGGGATAAGTATTTTTATTTTAAAGTATACTCTAGAATATAACTTTCTCAATAATCCTTACATCCATGAGCCTAGAACTTGATTACAAGTAATGGACCCTTTTTTATTAAATATACCCTTTTTTGTGTTTCATATCATAATTATTGACAGAAACGAAATTAAACGACCAGAAAACTGTCATTTCCACTCGTACCGAAAATCAGGCGAATTCCATCTTGTGGAACTACGTTTCAGTTTTGAATTGTGATGCTTTCCAGTGTTAGTTTATTTCTGAAATTCATGACCATATTCCTTCATAATTGTTCATATACACTCGTATACAGTACGATATAAAATATTCTTTATTTTGTTGTTGTTACTGTTTCCTAATGACGTTTCTTTTCACGAAAAAGAAAAGGTCAATAGAAATAAATGTTCTATGACGCTAGTTTCGCTTCCAGTTTTTTTTAACTCTGAATTTGATCCCATTAACAGAGACGTCGACGTGGGCTTCCCCAAAGTCTTCTGACGCCCATTTGAGCCTCGATAGGTCAAACTAAGGCAAGCATCCTAGTCCTCCAGGTTTAGAATTTGAAATAGGGCCATCAACACCACCTCTTTAAAAAAAATTTAAAGGCCAGGGCCAAAGACTTTTTTCTGTCTGAATAATAAAATTTATATATTTTTTTCATTTCCTTCTTTTAGCCTGTTTCAACATTTACCAACAGACACGGGCGTTTCGCATTATCATTTTCTTTTCTTGGGGACTTCACGACCACCGTGAACAATTCGATGGGCTATAAAGCAGTCGCCAGTTCCTAATTTAGGGCCACTGGTTCCAGGGACGGACAGAACCAGTGCAGTAAGACAAACAAAGCATCAATGCCTTACCATGTTTGAACTAGGACCAACCTCAGACGAATGGTCACAAGCCAGACCTTAGAACACTGTGCTAACCAAGCGGCTGTAAACAATAGGAGCGCAGACTATCTGTATACCGAGATGTAAACAAGAGGAGCGCAGACTATCTGTATACCGAGATGTAAACAATAGGAACGCAAACTGTATACCGAGATGTAAACAACAGGAGTGCGGACTATCTGTATACCGAGATGTAAACAATAGAAGCGCAGACTATCTGTATACCGAGATGTAAACAATAGGAGCGCAATCTGTATACAGAGATGTAAACAATAGGAGCGCAGACTATCTGTATACCGAGATGTAAACAAGAGGAGCGCAGACTATCTGTATACCGAGATGTAAACAATAGGAACGCAGACTAACTGTATACCGAGATGTAAACAATAGGAGCGCAGACTATCTATATACCGAGATGTAAACAATAGGAGCGCAGACTATCTGTATACCGAGATGTAAATAATAGGAGTGCAGACTATCTGTATACCGAGATGTAAACAATAGGAGCGCAATCTGTATACAGAGATGTAAACAAGAGGTGCGCAGACTATCTGTATACCGAGATGTAAACAATAGGAGCGCAATCTGTATACCGAGATGTAAACAATAGGAGCGCAGACTATCTGTATACCGAGATGTAAACAAGAGGAGCGCAGACTATCTGTATACCGAGATGTAAACAATAGGAACGCAGACTAACTGTATACCGAGATGTAAATAATAGGAGTGCAGACTATCTGTATACCGAGATGTAAACAACAGGAGTGCGGACTATCTATATACCGAGATGTAAACAATAGGAGCGCAGACTATCTGTATACCGAGATGTAAACAATAGGAGCGCAGACTATCTGTATACCGAGATGTAAACAATAGGAGCGCAGACTATCTATATACCGAGATTTAAACAATAGGAGGCCAGACTATCTATATACCGAGATGTAAACAATAGGAGCGCAGACTATCTATATACCGAGATGTGTAGACAAAACTGTACAACAGGTTATGCATCGTCTGATGTGAGTTCTGTGAAGATATTTCACCCACGGAATTTCATATTTACTAGAATGGGCCATCTATTGTGGTGTTACATTATAAGTAATTTCCTGTTATTTCCTATTTGATATCCTTCTCCACTTTATTTTTTCGTGGAAAATTGATACACAATTATCATCAAACGCATTCCTACTCCAGTCATTCCTTCGGCATCAGCGATGAATTAATAAATTTTAGTTGGAATCGGATGACTTCCGGAACCCAAATGCATTTCCATTCTGTAGAAAAGCCTGTAAGTCACATACAACCTAACTTAAACTGCTTATGAAAGCTCCAAAAGTAAGAGAATTTCACGAAATCCTATACATTGTATTACAAGAAAGATGGCGAAGAAATCTAAGGGGTGGAAGTCAATCCCCCTGCTACTTGAATAATACAGGGTCACAAGACGTAAAATCACCAAAAACTTTAACTCAAGTCTTTCGATGCATCAGACAAGACAGAAATAAAACGGGAAGCATCCTTGTTATGATAAAATGTCAAGGATAGAACCCAACAAAGAACTAGAAGGAAAGTATGATGGAAAACGTTTTGACTACGTGTGGACTTCCTAGCAACGTGTGTTGAATTTCATCAAGAGTAGGTGGGACTTCTCTCAAAAGAATTTCTGAAAGTAAAGAATGCATCATATGGTTACTTGTCGATGTTTTAAGTGCCATAAAAGTGTGGGTAAAATATGTATCCTGAAAGCGTTACATACGGAGGCTTTATTATGGACGACGTGTATGGCAAACCTCTATACGTTTCAGAATAGTCTAGTTTTTGAAGAAACAACAAAATGAACAACATAGTACGCCTTCATAATTCAGTATGTATGTAGCACTGAAACAGGGTAACATTATAGAAAAATATATAGTAAAATAATGGAACAAAACGACGCATCAAAAAAGAACAATGCTCTTCCACCCAGTGAAGCGAAGACGAGCGATGTCACTACGACTTTATAAGCAACTGCTTCTTTCGTAACGCGCCTTGTAAAACGTTAGGACTACTTGGAAGAAAGTGTTTGCTAAATCTAACATCAGGTCTCTGTTAAGAAATAGGTGTAAGGATTATTCGTCTTCAGTTGCAGGTGAAAAGCCTTTAAGTAGCTGTCAGCACGCTTAATTAACTGGGATAATCAATCTTACTCCATCCCACGGATTCTGTTCCCTGGCGGGAACCGTAAAAGGAAAAAACCGTATTTTCAGGTTGTAAGGGAGCTCAATTTGGCTTTAGAAATGAACAACAAATACTGGAAATAACAAAGACTGGAAGCAACATACTGCAAAACACTAGCGTACTTCTGTGCGAATGATAAACTACAAAAGCTGCTGACATTCTATTATTTGAGTAACTTTCCTTGTTCGTTCTTTTTCTTTACTTTTTACTTTTACTTTTTAAGGTCATCATTTTTATTTCGAGCTTTTGGTCCTGTAGAATATTTTTTAGAACAGATTGTTTGTTACCCTCCTAAATACGCTCTTCTTACGGGCCATCCACAGGGCTGATGATCACCTAAACAGAGAGAGTGAGAGGAGAAATATGAAAGTCATGAACATTATGGAATACTTTTCCTCACCCCGTTTACGGAAAAAATCGGATACTTTTCACCAGTGGAATTACTGTTATTGATTTTAATTCATTGTCATGTTTTTTCTAAACCTGAAACTGAAGAAGTAACAATAGTATCTGCATTGCAGCTAGAAATTTTCTTCACGAATTCTCATTTGAAGATTAAAACATTTTGTAGTATAATATGTGATCTGCAATTTTTTTCTCTTTAATCAAAACAAAATTGCAATGTGATCATGGCGTCATGTATTTTTCATGTTTTTTTCGTTTGCTTGTGTTTCATTCTATCTAGGTGGTTCGAATATAATTGAGGTGATGCGAAGCCGTTCATTGTCTTCATCCGCTATCTGCCGGAGAGATGGAAGGTAGTGAAAAGGGCGTCAAAGAACCAATTACGTGGTTAATAATATCTTCCTTTTTTCCCGATGAAAGAATATTTCCATTTTCGTCAAAAAAATCTGCAGTGTTTTCAGCGGTAAACATTGAAGTAGCAAATTATTAGGATCATCCAATAGCGATCAGACACGCAGCATCCTCACTTATGTACGCAACTATGACGTTGAGATGGCGTTATAAACAGCTCCCTGCAATGGATCCACACGCGTACGAAGCGTTAATGTCAGCAATATTGAAAAGACTGGTAATGATTTAAGGAACTATGAAAAAGGCATGATAGTGGGTACTAGTAGAACAGATGCTAGCTTCTCAGAAATAGCAAATGTTTTCGGCTATGCAAGAACAACTGTATCGAAGGTGTACAAACAACAAAACAAGAAATCAACGCTCCTCATGTGGGAGAAAACGAATGGTCGGTGTTCGAGGGTAAAAGTGACTGCAGACGATTGTACGAAGTAACAGACGAGCTCCATTGCATCACGCAACCGCACAGTACAAGAATGGTATTGAGAGCAGAATTTCAGCATATGCAACCCGCCGCGCTTTACCTCGAATGAGCTAAAAAAAGTCTCTCCTAAAAATGGACAAATTCGTTAGCAGTCGACAAAACGTTCCCTGTTCCGATAAATCACATTTTCATTTAATACACTCCGACGGGCGGGCTAAAATATGGCGCCCACAGCACGAACCAATGAATCCTAGATGCCTGGCGTTAGCTGTACAAGCTGATGGAGGCGGTACAATGGTATGGGACCTGTTTTCACGGTGGGAATTGAGTTTCTTAATACCTGTGGAACAGCATTTGGATGCCACTGTGTGTTTTAACATAACTACAGACAAAGCACACCCGTATACGTGCGTGATGTTTCCTCATGGAGAGGGCTAATTCCAGCAGCATAATGCGCCATGTCACAAGGTTCGAATTCTCACACAGTGGATCTAGGAGCACAACAGTGGCTTCAAAGTGGTGAAATCTCACCCACATTCTCTAGGTCTTATTTCAGTTGAACACTTGTGGGATGAGATTTTTTTTTTTTTTTGGATGATTAACGGACACTGTGAGCATCCCGATGGAGCATAAGTGGTCGCCTGTCCTTAATTTAGGGCCACTGGTTCGACTGAAGAGAGAGGACCAGTGCCGTTAGATAAACAACATCCACGCCTCACCGGAATTCGAACCCACCCCTATCTCGTACGAATGAGCAGAAGCTGCCGCTCAGACCACTGCGCCACCGGCGCGGCAGAATTTAGATTGAAAGGAACATTCATAACAGAAATCCTGCTCTAGAAACACTCAGCAATTGACCCACGTCATCATATCTAATTACGTAAAAATAGATATCGTACTTATTCGCTAGTAAACTGTCAAAGACTTTCTTAAGTGCTCGGAAGAAAGTTTTTATAAAAGAAACTTGGTCTACATTTTATCCTTTAGCAAACAAATTGACTATCTCGTCATATACAATTGGGAAACAAATTTCCCGGAAGAAATAATTCTTCATAAATACATGGTAAGCATTGTAATGCTATTATTGGTATATTTTTCCCCTTTTGATAAGCGAAATAATTTTACAGTCAATACCTCCGCCTTTTCTGCTATAGCTGCTGCGATGTAGTGAATTTAACATGAATTATGCAATTTGAGACTAACCTGTTTTGACAGAGTCATTTTTGAAAGTATTCCCTTAAAGGTGCAAACTATTATCCAGGAACTTGCTGACAAGAGTAAACATGTGGGTTCAAAAATGAACTTACAGAAAGCAGAATCCATATACAATGAACGGAAGATTTAGCGGTTGATGGGGAAAATTTAGAGGTAACGTATGCTTACGTTTGCCATGGACAACAGATACCATGCGAAGGCCACGTCTAAGAAGAAATTAATAGATGTATAAAATTTGGAGAACATTTGTATGAAACAGTACAACTTTAAACAGCAATTTACCATTGTGTCTGAAAAGAAAAGTGTTTAATCAATGCGTCCATCCACGTCTCACGTATGGATCAGAGACATGAACTTCAAATAAAAAGGACATACAGAGGCTGAGGACAGCTGAACACGGGAGCATGCTTGGTATGACCAGGAAAGATAGAAACAGGAACACATGGATTAGGGAAATGATAAAAGTTGATAGCATCATAATCAAAGTGAAGACACTCAAATGGCAGTGGGATGGATATCTTTATTCTTCGAAGAGCTGACTACTGTTGGACAAATGAAATATTAGACTGGATACCAAGGAATAGAAAAGGGTCCAGAAAAAGACCACAGCGGTGATGGGGGAATGGAATTAAAGGCATGCTGGAGTCACAAGGAAGAGACCTCGTCAAGACAAAAAGTCAACCATTATCATCAGTGTATTGATAATGGTTTATGTTGATGATTGATATGACGATACACTACTGTTTATGAAAATTGCAACAACATGAAGGACTGCTGGTATGAGCCTGAAACTTACAGGATATGTACAACAGGCTGGGACATGCAAATGATTAAAAAGTCAGGGGAAATGCTCATGCGGTTTTGCAGCACCGCCCTCTGAACTGTCCGGTCTTGGGTATAAAGAGCTGGCTCAAACGAGATATTGTAATCACTGAAGAGCCGACGTTGAGTCGAAAAGGTGTTTCTTGTGTCTCACTATACCTCGTCGCCGAAGAATGTTACAATATGAGTACCGACGGACTTTGAGCGAGGAAGATAAGAGAACCTGGATTTTCCTACAGCGAAATTGACACTCATTCGGGACGAAACGCCAGAACAGTGGGACGAAACGTTTAGCGCGACGAAACGCCAGAACAGTTCTCATACGGGACGAAACGCCAGAGCAGTTCTCATACCGGACGAAACGCCAGAACAGTTCTCATTCGGGACGAAACGCCAGAACAGTTCTCATTCGGGACGAAACGCCAGAACAGTTCTCATACGGGACGAAACGCCAGAACAGTTCTCATACGGGATGAAACGCCAGAGCAGTTCTCATACGAGACGAAACGCCAGAACAGTTCTCATACGGGACGAAACGCCAGAACAGTTCTAATGCGGGACGAAACGCCAGAACAGTTCTCATACGGGACGAAACGCCAGAACAGTTCTCATACGGGACGAAACGCCAGAACAGTTCTCATACGAGACGAAACGCCAGAGCAGTTCTCATACGGGACGAAACGTTAGAACAGTTCTCATACGGGACGAAACGCCAGAGCAGTTCTCATACGGGACGAAACGCCAGAACAGTGATCCGAAACGTGGCGTCGATGGACATATAGATGAGGCTCGGACTCACAGAAATCTGGGAAACTGGCAGATCGCCCAGCGACATCCATGGTGTTAGCTCAGCAGAGCAGTGGAGAACTGTCACAGGTCAGGCTTTGTCCTGCAGCACAGTTCAGCGTCGTTTGCTTGATAGAGGACTGGTTGCATTCCTTTGGCCTTTAATCACAGACACCTCATCCTGCAGTGGGGTCTCAACACAGACATTGCCGCGCTGATTGGCAACAGGTAGCGTTTTCTAACAAGTCACGATTCATCTTGATACACCGTGATGGTAGCATATGTATTCGAAGACCTCGTGGTGAACGGCACCTTGCAGCTTGCATTTTGCAGCGTCATACCGTCCCAACGCCAAATGTTACGGTTTGGGGCGCCATTGGGTTCAATTCGCGATCTCGCCTAATACGAACTGAGGGTAATCTCAACAGCCAGCGACACATCAGGGATGTTTTAGAGGCAGAAGGGATACCTTACCTTCACAGTTGTCCTGTCGCTATGTTCAGCAGGACAATGCTCGGCCACATGTGGCCCGGAATGTCCAAGACCTCTTCCATGCACGGAAGATATCGCTTCTTCCTTGGCCTGCACGTTTGCCAGATATGTCCCCGATCGAACATGTCTGGGACATGGTAGCTAAGCGATTAGCCCGTCGAGCACCTCCGCCAGTCACCACAAATGAACTCTGCTCTCGTCTAGAAGCAGCCTGGCAGTCTGTTCCCCAGGACGATATCAAAAACCTCTTCCATTAAATGCCACGCCGTGTACAGGCTGTTATTTTCCCTCTAGGTGGCTTTACACGATACTGAGTTTTGAAGCGAAAAATCTTGTATAGCTCTACAAATGTAATCAGTTATCTCCTGTAACATGAGAAATCTGTGACATAAATTTCATTTGAATAGCGAAATTATTTCTTGGTGTTGCAATTTTCACAAATATTGGTGTGTATTAACAATAAACTAATTTCATGAAATCTGAAACTCAGATTTTTCAGATTGAGTCTTGCGTTCAACATTACATTCCTATCTGTTTTTACAGAAAAAAAAAGACCTAACGTTATTGTTTCAACAAAGTCTATTGGTGTTCGGAGGTAACTATATAATGATTTTTGTAAAAAAAAAATTTTGAGAATGATATGAAAAGGTATTCTACACATATTGGCGAAACGAATTCCGTTAGTACGAGGTCATTCTTATTAATTCCATAGAAACTAATTCCATTGTCGTGAGGTCCTTGGAGAAATTGGTTTCATCGTTCCATAATAAAATTTCATTTCCATACATTTATGAAAGTAACATTCTCGGAATTTCGTGAAAGTCTGATGATGAATCAATGTAGAACTGAACAGCATTTTGTCACTTTCAACTATTCTTCTAGGAACAAAAAGAGGAAAATGTGCACTTTGGTTCACTTTTCAATCTCTTGATTTCAGAGATATCGCGCCTAAAAGGTACAATACAGTATTAAGGTACGCAAAGGTAACTACGCATACACCCTGTGCTGATATACTGTGTATAGGGTAAGTCATGGTTCCTGCTGTACATTTAAGTTTCAAGAATAATTTACTCAAAACATGGAGTACGCACAATTGGAGTTTTGGCATTTGACTACTGTGTTCTATTTAGTTCCAATGTATAGTCGTACGAGGAAAAGAAGTATTATGGAAGAATACCCAAATATTCTCTAATTTTGGAAGAATTAAACACAACAATAAGCATAAGAAAAACAACAATGTATGATCTTTATCGCATGAAAGAAATACGGGATTACACTACATAATAAAAATTTTGAAAATGACAATTCAACTTTTGGTGTAAATGTGACAAATATAGTAAGTCAGATAATATCCGAAAACTTGAAAATTTTATCGTCCTGGAGCGGGACTCGAACACGCGTCTCCCATATAGCGCCCGGGTATGCTAACCACCCAGAACGACCAAGTCTCAAGTTTCCGATTAATTTGAATATAACCATCACAGGATTCGCTAGTCGAAGCAACCAAAATTCATGTTTAGCGAATCTGGAGGTTATGAATCCTATCCCGTGATTTCCCGGAGGAGCAATCCCGGAAAAGCAATCTCATTTACACCAAAGATCGGATAGTCATATTCAAAATTTGTATTATATGGTGTAATTCCGCATTTCTTTCATGATTCCGGGCAATCACGTGATAGGATTCTTAACCTCCATATTCGCTAAACATGAATTCCTGTTGCTTCGACTAGCAAATCGTATGAGAGTTATATTCAAATTAATCGGAAACTTGAGACTTGGTCGTCCTGGGTGGTGTAGTGGGTAGCATACCCGGGAGGTATCGGGAGAGGCGGCTTCGAGTTCCGCTCCAGGTCGATGAAATTTTCCAAGTTTTCGGATATTATCTGACTTACCATCCTTGTCACATTTATACTATAAATCGGATTGTCATCTTCAAAATCTTAATTGCTGTTAATAAAAAAAATAATAACTCACAAATGAGTTACGAAAGCATAAACAATGTTGAGGTGTTGTATATCATTAAACCGAATGATAATGCGAAGGAGTAAGACAGTGAACAAAACAAAGGTTCTTCCTAATAAGAGAGTCGTATCTTAACAGTTTGTCATACCGCAGTCTGATGATGTCGCAAGGTTTGTTTTCAATACATTTTTGAAAGTAACCTTCTCGTTTTTCAGCAAATATTCAGAGGCTTGCCACGCATTATGCGAAGCATGGGGTAATATGTCATCATCATCATCATTGTCAACCATTATCAATCCACTGCTGGACGAAGGTCTCCCCAAGTTTCCTCCACAACGGTCTGTCTTGTGCCAGTCTCCTCCATGTCACTCCCGCATATTTACGAATTTCATCCACCCATCTCCCATGTGGTCTTTTTCTGGGTCTTTTCCTGTCCCTTGGAATCCAATCTAAAATTTCGGCTGTCCATCTATGGTCTGTCCTTCTGGCAGTATGTCCAGCCCATTGCCATTTCAGGGATTTAACTCTGATCATGATGTCTTCCACTCTCGTCATTTTTCGGATCCACGAGTTCCTCTTCTTATCTCTCCTGGTTACACCAAGTATGCACCTCTCCATGCTACTTTGAGTTGTCTGCAGCCTTTGTATGTCTCTTTTAGTTAAGGTCCACGTCTCTGCACCATACGTAAGCACTGGAAGGATGCATTGATCAAACACTTTTCTTTTAAGACATAACGGCATATTGCTCTTGAAAATTATGCTGTTTCTTCCAAAAGCTCTCCAGGCAAGTTTTGTACGCCGATTAATTTCTTCATCAATGTGACCCTCACTTGATATCTGCTGTCCAAGATAAACACACGTATCTGTTATCTCCAGTTTTTCTCCATCAATCGATAAATCTTCATTTCTTGTAAAAGCATTGAACATCACTTTTGTCTTCTGAAAGTTCATTTTTAATCCCACTTCTTTACTCTTGTCAGCAAGTTCCTGGATCATACTCTGCAGCTCTGATGGGGTAGTTGCAAAAATGACTACGTCATCAGCAAAACGAAGGTGGGTTAGATAATCTCCATTAATCTTTATCCCTTTGTTTTCCCAGTTCAGTGATTGAAAGACATTTTCCAATGTGGCATTAAAGAGCTTCGGAGATATGGTGTCACCTTGTCTCACTCCCTTTCCAATTTTTATGTGTGTTGTATTTTCAAACAGCCGAATCTTTGCACTTGCATTTTCATAGATGTTATTAATAATATTAATGTATGCATCTTCAATACCGCAGGATTTCAGAGCCGTGGTAACTGCTGATGGTTTCACCGAATCAAAGGCTTTTTCATAATCGATAAAAGCCATGCACAATGGAAGTTCATATTCCCTCGCTCTTTCAATTAGTTCCCTCAGTACGTGGATATGATCTATTGTGCTGTAGCCACTCCTGAATCCAGCTTGTTCTCTCGGTTGAGCCATGTCCAGTGTTACCTTCAAGCGGTGTGAAAGAACTTTAGTGAAGATTTTATAAACCACTGATAGGAGGCTGATAGGTCTGTAGTTCCTGAGATCCTCAATGTCACCTTTTTTATGTAGCAGGATCATTGTAGCATTGTTCCAATCCTCAGGAATCTTCCCTTCATTAAGGCATCGAGTGAAAATTTGGGCGAGTACTGTTTCAATTTCTCCATTTGCTTCTTGTATGATGTCTATAGTAATTCCATCTTCTCCTGGAGCTTTCCCCTGCTTCATGTTCTTGATTGCATGAGCAACTTCTGCTGGGAGGACTGGAAGAACTCTGGTACCTTTCATGATGTCTGGAGTACATGTATCATCCCTTTCATATAGTTTGGAGTAGAAATCTTTCACTCTTGTCAAATTTTCGCCTCTATTTCTTGTTATAGAACCATCTTCTTTTCTCAGAGCCATAATCTGTTTTCTTCCCTTACTGAGATGTCCCTTTGCTATCTTTAGGCTTTGGTTGTTTTCAATTGCTTTCCTTACTAGTTCACAGTTGAATTTTCTTACGTCTTCAGTGATACTTTTTCTTACTGTCTTGCATAGCTCTATATATTCCACTTTGGAAGTCACATCTTCTTTAGTTGTCCTCATCTCTCTTCTTTTTGCATCAACATTTTGGTTTTTCCTGATAATTTGTTTACATGCAACTTGTTCTTAGACCCAGCTAATTTTGTTGCTGTTTCCATAAGAGCTTTGGTTACTTTTCTGTTAACTTCAGAAATATCCACTTCTTCCGATGTTAGGCCTTCTAAAGCAGAGAATCTGTTCTTCAGTTCCAACTTGAAAGTATTATGGTGTTTTTTAAGGTTGGTTATGTCAATACATTTTGTTTGTCTTATGAGCTTGCCACGTTCCAGTTTAGTGTTGAGGTGCATCTTACATCTCACCAATCTATGGTCACTACCTGTGTTGAACTTGTTTAGCACACTGCAGTCTTCGATGACGAATTTTTTGTTACACATAATAAAATCAATTTCACTTGTCGTCCCAATTGGATGTCTCCATGTCCATTTCCTGTGTGGCTTTTTCTTGAAAAAGGAATTCAAGATGAAAAATCCTTCTGCCTCTGCAAACTCAACGAGAGTATTTCCACGCTGGTTTCTGTTGCCGTGACCGAATTTACCTACTGAAGTTTCATTCTGTTGCCGGTGCCCTATTTTTGCATTGAAATCTCCCATAATTATCTTCAAGTGCTGCTTACCTTTATTATTTAGATGACGAATTTCCTCATAAAATTCTTCAATTTCTTCTTCAGGATGACTTGTGGTGGGTGCATAAGTTTGAATAATCTGAGCCTGGTATCTTCTCGATAGTTGGATAACGAGTCGTGCAGCTCTGTCAGAGGAACTTTCAACTTCTACCACTTTATCCTTCAGTTTCTTGTTTATTATAAATCCAACACCACTAGTTCTGCCAGTTTCTGTCCCACGATAATAGAAGAGATGTCCACTTTTCAGTTCAATGAGATCTTCTCCTTTTCTCCTTATCTCACTCAGCCCGACGATGTCCCACTTGATCCTTTGTAGTTCCTCTTCCAATTCAAGAAGCCTTGAATCAGAAGATAGGGAGCGTCCGTTGTAGGTAGCCAAGGGTAGCATCAAATGGCAGCCTAGTCCGGTCCTCCGGGGATTCTTAGCACCCTCTGCCTTCATGTCGCACTGGCCGCTGCCTTGGCCAGGTACATTCCAGCTGCCGGAGACTGAGGGCCAAGATTTAAGTTGTAGAGTCATTTTGGAGGTGTTTGGCCATAACTCACCACGCTGGCCAAGCGGGTTGGTGAGTGTGGGATAGCATTTCCTCTGATCCCGATGGTATAGTTATACCGCTATTTGCGGTCGTCAGAGCCCCTTTAGTGGGAACAGGATGCACCACGAGAAGGCGGGGTTGACATTTGTCAAGGAGAGGCTGTGATGTTACGCATCACCTGACCTTACATCCCTAATATGTAGGAGAGCTTAACTGACTGTAAATACGGCAAATGAATGCATTTTTGAAATAAGTATCCTATCACGCAAATATGGGACTTACTCTTTACAGTATTTTACAGACTCTTTGAGACGTTTGGCGAAAAGCTTGTACTGACGAAAATAGTACAGGGTGTCCATAAAGTATTTCCCTCATTACAGAAATTAATATAAAAAATCTATGTAAGTTAGAATAAAATGGTTGGCAACATAATATAGTAGCACTCGTAAAGTTTTATATCTGTTCTTTAGTTGAGCGCTACTGCTGAATAAGGGGAGCATTTCATCGATAATAGCTTCCATGCAAGAAAAAGCGGCATTCGTGTTGTGTTTCCATGAGACCAAATCGGCGGTTACTGTCCAGCGTGATTTCAGATAAGTACAGACGATCACCACCGGAACAAAGAAAGCATAAAAGCTTGGTATGAAAAGTTTAAAGCGATGGGTAGAGTTGGCGATCTTCCCAGAGCGGACCAACCACCGGTTACACAAGAGACAGCAGCAGCTGTTCAGGAGATATTTCTACGAAGCCCCAGGAAATCTATTCCTCGTGCTTCACTGGAAACTGGAATTCCCCGTGCCACGGTTCACAAAATTTTACACAAACCTCTTCATCTGTATGCTTATAAGGTACAGATCATTCAAGCTCTTCAGCCTGATGGCCGGCCTCGCCGTGCTGCATTTGCGATGGAGATGTTGCAGGGCATAGCTCATGATAGTGATTACTTGCACCGTGTCTGTTCCTCAGATGAAACCACATTCCACATCTCTGTTACAGTAAATAGGAACAATGGGCGAATCTGGGGATCAGGAAATCCCCATTATATCACCGAACAGCAGAGGGCTAGCTCGAAAGTGAACGTATGGTGCGGCCTAATGCATGACAGAATCATCGGACCCTTCTTTTTTTTCAGAGCCCACTGTAACATGTAACGTGTAACTGGACATGCTGGAACTTTTTGTAGCACCTCAATTGCATGCACTCCAACCTTTGCTTATTTTCCAACAAGACGATGTCCCACCACACTGGTCAATAATGGTTCGTGGGTTCCTGAATTCCACATTCCCGGTGCAGATTGACATTTTCATTGTGAAATGTTCTAGAAGGCATTGTTCTGTCTGTATGTTCACTCCAGGAGTCGAGCAGTAAGAAAGACTTACGCTGTAGATCAGGTCGGAGGACTTTTGCATCCAAAGGATAACAAGTTTCGTTGACATTTTACCACTGGTACTGCAGACGCATATTATGTTTGGTGGTGTGTTTTCCTCGATGTTTTTTGACAACATTTTAATCAAATTTCCCTCCAGCTTCCTGAAAGCATATTAACAGTTTTTTTGCGAGCTTCCCGGACATTGAAATAAGCACCTGAAACGAATTCGTCGTAGAAAACAAATGCTCAGCACACTTGCTTCTGCTGGTTTCTCGCCCACATGCATCGGTGTTTGACTGAATATCATTCCTTATTCAAATCTGGATAGATCCGTGCTAAGACCCACATCTTCCCTGAATTTGTTAACGGTCATGTATTGTTGAACTTCAGTGGTAAATTGTTGAATAACGTTCTTCACGGCCTCTACGCTGTCTGTCTGTACATTTGCTACGAACTTCATAATTTTTCTCGTAGATATATGATGTTGACGCTTGAAGGATTCCAAGAAAGTGTGATTTGCTAAGTTGCTTAACCCGAGTTGCGAAGCAGCTTCTTTAGCCCATTGTTACAAATGCCAATAATGAATTGGCATACCCTCGTTTCTCGCCTTCATGAACTTGTTAAACATGTATACTGGTACTCCATCGTATTAAAATCTTTTACTTCCACGTTCCACATATTAGACGACTTTCTTCTGCGTAAGTATGTCACATCCTGTGTCTTTCCTCTGTATGTGTAACGACATCTTTCCTCGCCATTGATTTATTTTTTCTCGTTACACCTATACCGATGAGCCATTGCATTATGACCACCTCCCTAATACGCTCTAAGACCACCTTTAGCCCGCAAAACAGCGGTCACTCGGCGAGGCATTGATTCGACGAGGTGGCGATAAGTATCCTGGTATATATGGTACCATAATGTCAACAGCGGGTCTTCCAGTTCCCGTACATTTCGGGGTGGTGGTGATTAAGCGCGAACCCGCTTTTCCAAGTACAACCACTAATCTTGAATTGGGCAGGTGAATTTGGAGGCCAGGGCATTAGCAGAAAGTCACCAGCATGTTCGTCGAACCACTCCTTGACGATTCTGGTAGTGTGGCATGGCGCATTACCCTGTTGGTATTGGCCATCACCATCAGGGAACATAGTTGCAATGAACGGGTGAACTTGGTCGGCAACGATGTTCAGATGCCTGACAGCTGTCAGGGATTGTGCTGTTGGGATAATGGGGCCTAAAGTGTCCCAAGAAAACATCGCCCACAGCATAACACCGCTCTTTCCGGCTTGTTTTCGCCCAAAGTGCATCCAGGTGTCATAGCCTTCGTTGGCAATTGGTATATCCGCGCTCGGCAGTCTACGAGATGCACCAGGAATCTTGATTCGTCACACCAGACCATTTTCTTCCAAACATCCACGGTCCAATCTCGATGTCCAGCCCATTTCATGTGCTGTTGGCTATGACGTGGAGTGAGCATGGCAACCGGCTGGGTCTTCGGCTACGCAGGCCCATGCAAAGAAGGCTGCAATAAACTGTGTGCTGTGACAAGTTTCCCTGATCACCACTGGTGTAGCTGGGGTGATTTGTCGCACTGTGGCCCTGCTGCGGTCGCTGTGAATAGTGCTCGACAGTCTTCGCTCCCCGCTGGCATTAATGAGCTGCAGGCGCACACGGCTAGACGACAGTTCGTCGTTTGCCATCTGTGTACCGCTTTTGATACGTACTTACTACAGCGGCACGTGAACAACCCACAAACCGCGCCATTTCCGAGATCGTAGTTCCGAGGCGGCACCGTGCCATCACAATTTGTCCTTTATCAAACTCCGATAAATCGGCAGCTTTTCCCTTCTGAGTCCGAACACTCTACTAACCGAAAACTGGTCCTTGGGTTGTATATATACTACTCTGTGAACTTCATCTGCGCCACCGTTCTGTCTCCAGGCGCGCTCATTTCTCTAGGCTGTGGCTGGTCATGAAGGAAGGGCTCATCAGTGTATCTAGATAGCTTGAATTTTTGTTGGATGAATTCGTTATGAATGTTTTTTCTGCTGAGCTTCGGGGGTGCGGAATTGTATGAACAACATGGACTTTCTTCTTCACTTTCTTGCAAACTTCTTACAGGTGATTTGCTGACATCATTGGCACTGTAAGAAGTACTGCTATCACACCAAAGCGTGCTATCTTCCACAAGAAATAACTGTCCAAACATAAAGTGTAACTTAAGTTTGTACAATTTATCTGCAATCCGTCTGTCCATATTGGTAGGACTAGTATTGTTAACTTTGAAAATGTGGGAAACGTTTTCCTTCAAACATTCTATAATAGCTATTGGATTATACATTTGCGAATCGTGGATGTCAACGTATAATTGCTGAAACACGCCGCAAACTTGTTTGTTCGCCGTAGTATTCTCTCGTTTCGTGGTAACGTTTTTTAAATATTTGTGTCAAGTACATAGAACGCTGTAGCCAAGCTGACTGTAGTTGAATATGGTAAATTCGGTAACATTTTACACATCAGCGCAAGGGTTTTTTGCCTACATCATCTGCGCAAGGGTTTTTTGCCTACATCATCTGCGTAGCTTAATGTTGCAATATAGTTTTCGGCCCAGTGTCTCTGAATTCAAGAGATTTCGAAATGAACTAATGTGCATAGTTTCCTCTCTTTCGTAAGTAATATAACAAAATCTCAGTTATATTCGCGGTAGTCAAATAGCGGCCTTCGCTTGTAGGATATTACCCTACAATGGTAGAAGATAGTACTGTTCGCAAATAAGATCGTGGACTCGGTAAATAGTAATTTACAACAAATTTTTTGTAAAAATTTCTTCTATATCCGTGAGGTTGCGAATGGATATTGAAATGCATCTTACAATACACTGAAATGAAATGCTTTCTACATTAAGTCACAGTGCTCTGAAGAAAATGACTTTTCATAAAATTAATAACACATTTATAATAATATAATCAACACCTTTGCCCTTTTGCTTAGATTGCTGTTATAAATTCGTTTCTCAATCAAAGATGTACGTAACGAACCCAAAAATCAAATCTGCTTTCTCAACACATTACCGTTTCAAAAGTGAGTCGTAATGTTGGGATAGGTAGTTCGCTGCTGAAAAGTTGTGCCGAGAGGGTTCGGCAGTTATATAAATTCCTAAATAAATATTAATAGTATTAATGCATAGTTCAGTACTCAATAAAGAATAAGAGAAATTGCAAGTTTTCGGGCACTGAAAAAATGAGTGCTGATCTTGAACTTTACCTTTTTGTAAGGGCAATGCATTGTATTCGTGAAACGTAATTTACAACAAAATAGCATTGCATCAGCTCTGTCAGTAACCTTATTGCACGAAAGCAGTCAGACCTTTTTTTCAAACGTAATGACTTTATATGTATAAGAGTAATAGCAAATTTTATGAAATAAAGTATGCAAAATACTTAATGTATGTGACTGAACTGGTATTTGCATTAGCTTCAGTTTTCAGTTAAACGCTCTTCGATTTTTCTCAACGAAATCAATACTTTTTAATTAAACTATTAAGTTTGGTGGTCATCTCGCTGCTAAAAAAATGTTGCATATATGAATGCGAATATAAAAAAATAAATGAAGAACCCTGTAAAAAAAGGTATAATATGATGCATCATACATCGCAAAGACGCTCCGATTTTCTCAGGTGCAGAGTTCTTTAAAATGCGATAATATTTTCTTAGGAAGTCTCTAGTTTTCATAAAATGTTAATAAAAAAGCAAAGGCATTTCGAAAGGTCGTCTTAATCTGAAAACAGCGAAACTTTTTTCGTCTTTGATTCCAAAGCTATAACTGTTGGAAAAAGCAAATACCCGAAGAAATAAATGAAGTTTCGGAGTCTCTGTAAACACTGCCGTCGAAGATTCCGAAGCAAGCAAGCTCTTCGTCCAAGAAATTGAACTGTGCACAAAAAGAGCAAAAAACTTTCGACCAAATATCCACCAGAGAGTGAAAATTTTGTTCACTGCGAAAAACCGTTTGATCGGGTCGTATTTGCTTTTCAGCAGCTGGGAGATGATCGTAAAAGGCGTTGCACTCATTTTTTGATTTCTTTTTGCTTTCTGAGACGCCAACTGATATTTGTATTAATTTTCCAAGCTTCTTAAAATAAAAAGATAAAGGTTTAAAAATGAAGTTCGAAATTCTCTATATCGGCACTAGAAGTGCACGCGTGTCACTTTTTTATTTTTGTCACTTTTTCATATTAAACCAGATTTTTCCTCTTATGCCCCCCATAACATCACTTTTATCTATGCCTTCGAAGTATTTTTCGCTATCTTTAAACGTTATTCATGGCAAAAAAGAAAAAATGCTTCCCCATTAAAAAAGGAAGCAGTAAAAATGTTACGCTTGGCTCATACGTGCAACGATTTGTGATGTACCAGCAGCAACGCAGCGTAAAAATTAGTTGATAAATCTCAGTGAAAATCATTTTCATTTAAATTCGGCAAAAGGTTTCATTTTCTCATTTGCTAAGAAGAGTGGATCCTTTTTCCTTTAGGTTATTGTCTATACGGAAGATAGGAAATCAGATCCATATAAAAACAAAACCCGCATTCCAACCATAATTTCAACTCAGACCCTCAAAGAGGCAACTTAAGCATCCTAATGATTTGGCTATTACCTTGCAAGTGAGATGATTACAAGTGAGGCAATTTCAATCTAAGGGGGAGGAAATACTACGTCACTTTATGGAGCTGTGTAAGTCGTAACTCCTTGAATTAGAAAGCAATGAATGATGACGCAAGTTTTTATCAAAAATAGTAAACCATCTGAAAAACTTTAGAACTCGACATTTTAAAATCCCATACCTCTTCTTGTGTGAAGTCTTTGGGTACCAAGTGTAAATCTTCAATATCTGATGATTTGGAATATTAAGCTCTCGTGATTCCGGAAAAGGTCAAATCTGCGAGACGTGAGTCTTAAATTTAGATTGAATGTGGGGATTTTTGCAATATCTTTATTACACCTGTGGTGTAACAACTTACTTGAAGGGATGGGTGTCTTTAGGCTCGTGTGTATGCGTGACGATATCAGTAAGAGCAATTGTTCAAATGGCATTTCCTTCGGAGCCACGAACAGTCGTTCAGTTACAACACTGGCTCTTGTATGACCGATCTTTTCTGAAGCAGGTGACCCAAAATGAAGAGTGAGTGATTAAATATGTATGAACTTGGAGATCGTCACAAGGGCAGAATAACTGCAAATAAGCACAAGAAAGCCATTGCAATTAAATCCAATCCTATGTAGCAAATTAACAGCTAAAGTTATGCGAAATAATCCTTTGCATTATCGTTTAAAAAAGTAATGTGTTAAAAGCTACGCTTCCTACATATGGTTGACCTTTTAACCGTCGATCACTTTTGTGTTATCAAAACCTGCCATCCCCTCGATTGCCGAGTGGTCAGAGACAAATGATCAGAGGTGGGCGTGGGTTCAAGTTTGAGATGAGGAATGCGTTATGTGTTTGTCCTGCGTAACTGACCATGTCCCTTCCTTTGAACCAGACACGTGATCATCAAAGGCTCTCTGCGGCCTTTGATGCTCTCTTCGAAACAAAGAGAAATGAAAGAAAGAAATCAGCCAGAATGTTCGTTATTTCATCACATCATATCCTGAAATGTCCTCGTAGCTAACTTTGTTGGGGCATCTCTTTCAGATAGCATGTTACAAAAGAATGCTGGATCATCATCATCATTGTCAACCATTATCAATCCACTGCTGGACGAAGGTCTCCCCAAGTTTCCTCCACAACGGTCTGTCTTGTGCCAGTCTCCTCCATGTCACTCCCGCATATTTACGAATTTCATCCACCCATCTCCCATGTGGTCTTTTTCTGGGTCTTTTCCTGTCCCTTGGAATCCAATCTAAAATTTCGGCTGTCCATCTATGGTCTGTCCTTCTGGCAGTATGTCCAGCCCATTGCCATTTCAGGGATTTAACTCTGATCATGATGTCTTCCACTCTCGTCATTTTTCGGATCCACGAGTTCCTCTTCTTATCTCTCCTGGTTATACCAAGCATGCACCTCTCCATGCTGCTTTGAGTTGTCTGCAGCCTTTGTATGTCTCTTTTAGTTAAGGTCCACGTCTCTGCACCATACGTAAGCACTGGAAGGATGCATTGATCAAACACTTTTCTTTTAAGACATAACACTTTTCTTTTAAGACATAATGCTGGATAATAGGACTGAAGTCACTCATGTGCTGTGAAAAAACATGTTAAGTAGTTTTATCTGGCAGTTCTGACCATAGCGAACGTTGGCAAAGATAAGAGGCTTAAGCCAACGTGAGCTCCTTCAAGTAGGAAGCAAAATCGAAGTACAAGGGCGTATCAGAAAGTAAGTTTCTCGTACATGCGACTATCGGAAACGGAAAGAAGGAAAGAACGCGACTGCGGAGGGATGTCATACGTTTTGTCATCTGCTTGTGAAAGGAGTGTGGCATAATTGTGCTGGTTGTTTGTTACGTGCAGCAGCTGAATTATTAATTGGTATTTCGCGGAACATGGAATATTTTATGGGGAAAACATTTGAATCCAACTGAAATCGATCGTGAAGTGTTAGATGTTTATGGAGAAGGGGCAATGTCTCGCCAGGCGATTGGAATATGGTGCAATCAGTTCGAAGAAGGAGAAACTCTAGGGAATGACCATCAAATATTCAGTGTCAGCCGCATATTCATGTGATCAGCTAGGAAAGCAGTACTACCAGAGACGAGTAGAGGAGGGCTTATCTTAAAGTATATATCAAAAACGGATGGAGTCAGAAGCACTTAGAAAAAATTATAATGGTCGTTCAAACGAAAGTAGCAATGGCGGCATAGCGAAAAAGGGCGCGTGCGCGTGCTAGGTGGAAGTAGACGAATACGATAGTTTAATAAGCAGCTTCCGTTCTGTAGCAGTCATTCTGTTTGAAAGTATCGTAACATGCAGTATTGCAGGGAAATGCACGCTACTATAAATGATGGATTCGTCCAAACGTGCACAGAGGGCAGTCATTCAGTTTCTAACGATGGAGGGCACAACTCCAACGGACATTTATCGGCGGATTCATGCCGTATACGGCGAGAAATGCGTATCAAAACGTACGTTGTTTTGATGGGCAGACATATTTCGACAGGGATGTGTGTCGACGGCAGATGTCTCGAGGCCAGGACAAGCGAATAGGAAAATCACAGAAAAAAACATCTCGGCGGTTGATGCTCACATTAAGGAGAATATGCGAATAACCATGTAGCAGCTGTGAGCTGAGTTGGAACTAAGCAAAGGAACTGTGTACACAATAGTCCATAAACACTTAGTGTACAGCAAGATGAGCGCGGTGTGCAGTGGAAGCACCCGTCATCGCCCCTTCATAGCAAATCACGCAGCATCATCAGCGCTGGTAAAGAGATGCTCACCGTATTTTTTTTATCACTGCAGTCCAATACTGCTGGCTAGCTACGACACGGTGCAACAGTGAATAAAGAACGATACTGTGCAACGCTCGAGGTGATCAAGTCAAAACCGCCTGGAAAGTTAACTCAAGGTGTGATTGTCTTGCATGATAACGCAACGCCGCATACCTCCAATGTTACACGCGCTAAACTTGCCAAACTGCTATGGGATATCCTACTGCAACCACTCTACAGTCCGGATATGTTGCCTTGCGACTACCACATTTTTGGCCCCCTAAAAAAAGCGCTTGAAAGGACGCCGCTTTACAAACGACGGCAAGTTCAAACAAGTGGTCATGGATTGATACGCCCAGCAGCCGTCTTCATTCTTCGATCACGCCATTCATTTACTAGCGTGAAGATGTGATGCTTGCTTAAATGTTGAATGCGATTATTTCCGGTTTTAGCTTATCCACGTAAGTTACCATATTCATTGCCACTTTCATTTGACCGAGCCAAATACTTGTGTGGATCGAGCCAAAGGATGAGACAAAAACTATGCAACGTAACAGAAGGTACCGCACACGGAAGGAATTAAGCTGACTGAGAATCGAAGTTAGCTCGTGGCCTCCATGTTTAAGAACTGTCGTAAATATATCGCAGCAGTTATACAATAGAGGTTAAAAAGTTGAGTTTTATATAACCAGTGATGTATTCAGGCATCTTCTCGGGGATGCTTGCCCCCCTCCCCCGTAGGTTTTTGGGCGATCTTCCCTTTTATTTAGTCTAATTGCGTTCGTTTATATAGATAACTGAATATTTGGAGAAATTAATTTTTAAAAATTAAGAAAATGAGGGAAAATATTATAATAATTAAAAAAAAACGTCAACGTGGACTTCAGTCTGAAATTTTTATCATCCTTCAACAAAACATAAACAGTCCTCGCCGAAGAGGCAATTTTTCACGCACTGACACCTCGAACTACTTCCGCAATAAAAACCTACTTCCACAGAGTAGAAAGGTTTGCACTGCAATACATCATCATATTTTGGAAGCTAACATTCAGTTTTATTTCAGTCTTCTGGATGCCGACTGTCCATGTATACGGTTAAGCCTGAGTGTACCTAACGTGACGTTAGTGCTTCCAATACAACGAAATATTTGCTACCTAATTTTTAACAATAGCAAATTATTAGAAATTGTTCCCATAATGTGTGGTTTTTTTTCCTGGCGGTGGTGGTCGTTTACACTCTGTGAAAAAAAAATTCGAGGCATCTCAAACTGGCATCCAAACGGTTAGTTAGTTCTTAGTTTTTTTACTACTACTTTCTAATCTAATTAATCTAAGGAGACTGAAATCAAATGGCAGGGAAATGGCTTACACCATACGTTTTCAGTTAACACTGTAATTATTCCTTAATAATCAGAAACACGCTACTAATAAGGCAAGGACACTTTTACCACTCCTAATGTCTTGGGGGGATTTTCCCCAGCACAGCCTTACCTTACTAGCATCATCAATATTTTACACCACTCCATGGTGAAATCCGTGGTCTATTACTGAATTCAAGCAAAGGTATAACATTTTTATATAACAAAAAATGTGATATTATATATATATATCAAAAATGTGATTATATGATTAAATAATAATTTTATTAAAAAAAATATATATATATATATATATATATATATAGGATGTAAGGTCAGGTGATGCGTAACATCACAGCCTCTCCTTGACAAATGTCAACCCCGCCTTCTCGTGGTGCATCCTGTTCCCACTAAAAGGGCTCTGACGTCCGCCAATAGCAGTATAACTATACCATCGGGATTAGAGGAAATGCTATCCCACACTCACCAACCCGGTTGGCCTGCGTGGTGAGTTATGGCCAAACCCCTCCAAAATGACTCCACAACTTAAATCTTGGCACTCAGTCTCCGGCAGCTGGAATGTACCTGGCCAGGGCAGCGGCCAGTGCGACATGAAGGCAGAGGGTGCTAAGAATCCCCGGAGGACCGGACTAGGCTGCCATCTGATGCTACCCTTGGCTACGTATAATGGACGCTCCCTATCTTCTGATTCAAGGATCCTTGAATTGGAAGAGGAACTACAAAGGATCAAGTGGGACATCGTTCGGCTATGTGAGGTAAGGAGAAAAGGAGAACATCTCATTGAACTGAAAAGTGGACATCTCTTCTACTATCCTGGGACAGATACTGGCAGAACTAGTGGTGTTGGATTTATAATAAACAAGAAACTGAAGGATAAAGTTGTAGAAGTTGAAAGTTCCTCTGACAGAGCTGCACGACTCATTATCCAACTCTCGAGAAGATACCAGGCTCAGATTATTCAAACTTATGCACCCACCCCAAGTCATCCTGAAGAAGAAATTGAAGAATTTTATGAGGAAATTCGTCATCTAAATAATAAAGGTAAGCAGCACTTGAAGATAATTTTGGGTGATTTCAATGCAGAAACATAGGGCAACAACAACAGAATGAAACTTCAGTAGGTAAATTCGGTCACGGCAACAGAAACCAGCGTGGAAATACTCTCGTTGAGTTTGCAGAGGCAGAAGGGTTTTTCATCTTGAACTCCTTTTTCAAGAAAAAGCCGCACAGGAAATGGACATGGAGACATCCAAATGGGACGACAAGTGAAATTGATTTTATTATGTGTAACAAAAAATTCGTCATAGAAGACTGCAGTGTGCTAAACAAGTTCAACACAGGTAGTGACCATAGATTGGTGAGATGTAAGATGCACCTCAACACTAAACTCGAACGTGGCAAGCTCATAAGACAAACAAAATGTATTTTAACATAACCAACCTTAAAAAACACCATAATACCTTCAAGTTTGAACTGAAGAACAGATTCTCTGCTTTAGAAGGCCTAACATCAGAAGAAGTGGATATTTCTGAAGTTAACAGAAAAGTAACCAAAGCTCTTATGGAAACAGCAACAAAATTAGCTGGGTCTAAGAACAAGTTGCATGTGAACAAATTATCAGGAAAAACCAAAATGTTGATGCAAAAAAGAAGAGAGATGAGGACAACTAAAGAAGATGGGACTTCCAAAGTAGAATACATATAGAACTATGCAAGACAGTACGAAAAAGTATCACTGAAGACGTAAGGAAATTCAACTGTGAACTAGTAAGGAATGCAATTGAAAACAACCAAAGCCTAAAGATAGCAAAGGGACATCTCAGTAAGGGAAGAAAACAGATTATGGCACTGAGAAAAGAAGATGGTTCTGTAACAAGTGTGACGTACCTGCCAGCAGGACGCACACGACATAAAGGCAGATAGTAGTCAGAACAAACGTCCGCGTAGCTCAATTGGCAGAGTGACTTATTCCAGAATGAAGGGATCCGGGTTCGAATCCTGGCGTGGACAGAAATGACGGAGAAATTTACTTCGTTATAATGGCACCCGAACTATCCGGATGACCCGACCGTTCAAAATCTCGCAATGGTGTGATGTTCTTTCCACACCGCGAGATAGGAAAAATCAGGGAATCCCTTCTCCAGCGCTTCGAAAAATAAATGTGTTTGACGTTGCATTCCACACTCCAGATTGACTGGGATTTCTCAAGTGCACGTTCTACAGTGGATGGCTTTCTGCAACGATTCATGGTCACGGCTGACCCGTGGGCTATGCCCCGGCCCTCTTTGGGGGGGGGAGATGTGACGTACCTGCCAGCAGGACGCACACGACATAAAGGCAGATAAAAGTCAGAACAAACGTCCGCGTAGCTCAATTGGTAGGGTGACTTATTCCGGAATGAGGGGATCCGAGTTCGAATCCTGGCGTGGACAGAAATGACGGATAAATTTACTTCGTTATACAAGAAATAGAGGCGAAATTTTGACAAGAGTGAAAGATTTCTACTCCAAGTTGTATGAAAGGGATGATACATGTACTCCAGACATCATGGAAGGTACCAGTACCAGAGTTCTTCCAGTCCTCCCAGCAGAAGTTGCGCATGCAATCAAGAACATGAAGCGGGGAAAAGCTCCAGGAGAAGATGGGATTACTGTAGACATCATACAAGAAGCAAGTGGAGAAATCGAAACAGTACTCGCCCAAATTTTCACTCGATGCCTTAATGAAGGGAAGATTCCTGAGGATTGGAACAAAGCTATAATGATCCTGCTACATAAAAAAGGTGACATTGAGGATCTCAGGAACTACAGACCTATCAGCCTTCTATCAGTGGTTTATAAAATCTTCACTAAAGTTCTTTCACACCGTTTGAAGGTAACACTGGACATGTCTCAACCGAGAGAACAAGCTGGATTCAGGAGTGGCTACAGCACAATAGATCATATCCACGTACTGAGAGAACTAATTGAAAGAGCGAGGGAATATGAACTTCCATTGTGCATGGCTTTTATCGATTATGAAAAAGCCTTTGATTCGGTGAAACCATCAGCAGTTACAACAGCTCTGAAATCTTGCGGTATTGAAGATGCATACATTAATATTATTAATAACATCTATGAAAATGCAAGTGCAAAGATTAGGCTGTTTGAAAATACAACACACATAAAAATTGGAAAGGGAGTGAGACAAGGTGACACCATATCTCCGAAGTTCTTTAACGCCACATTGGAAAATGTCCTTCAATCACTAAACTGGGAAAACAAAGGGATAAAGATTAATGGAGATTTTACCTAACCCACCTTCGTTTTGCTGATGACATAGTAATTTTTGCAACTACCCCATCAGAGCTTCAGAGTATGATCCAAGAACGTGCTGACAAGAGTAAAGAAGTGGGATTAAAAATGAACTTTCAGAAGACAAAAGTGATGTCAATGCTTTTACACGAAATGAAGATTTATCGATTGATGGAGAAAAGCTGGAGATAACAGACACGTACGTTTATCTTGGACAGCAGATATCAAGTGAGGGTCACATTGATGAAGAAATTAATCGACGTACAAAACTTGCCTGGAGAGCTTTTGGAAGAAACAGCATAATTTTCAAGAGCAATATGCCATTATGTCTTAAAAGAAAAGTATTTGATCAATGCATCCTTCCAGTGCTTACGTATGGTGCAGAGACGTGGACCTTAAGTAAAAGAGACATACAAAGGCTGCAGACAACTCAAAGCAGCATGGAGAGGTGCATGCTTGGTGTAACCAGGAGAGATAAGAAGAGGAACTCGTGGATCCGAAAAATGACAAGAGTGGAAGACATCATGATCAGAGTTAAATCCCTGAAATGGCAATGGGCTGGACATACTGCCAGAAGGACAGACCATCGATGGACAGCCGAAATTTTAGATTGGATTCCAAGGGACAGGAAAAGACCCAGAAGAAGACCACATGGGAGATGGGTGGATGAAATTCGAAAGTATGCGGGAGTGACATGGAGGAGACTGGCACAAGACAGACCGTTGTGGAGGAAACTTGGGGAGACCTTTGTCCAGCAGTGGATTGATAATGGTTGACAATGATGATCATGATGATACTGTATAACAAAATTGTGATTATATGTATATAATCAGTCAACAAGCTTTAGCCCACCCCCCTCCCCCATTGCGGAATTTGTAATTGTTTAACCCGGAAAAACTCTATGAATGCAACACTGTTAATATTATAACCTATATTAGTAAGGCCGCCCCGATGAAGTAGTGGTCTAAGCTGTGGCTCCTGACTTTTCGTCAGAGTGGACCCGCGTTCAAGTCCTGGATGAGTCATCATTGGTGTGTTTTTCTTACGCCATTGGCTTTCTTCCTTTCCCTGGATCCACTGGCCCCAAATTAGGGACGGGCTACTACTTATTTCCCTTACTATACCACATAGCTGAGGCTACCACCTGGTTCTAATCCTAAATAAAGAATAAGCCTGGAGTTTGAGTTCTGGCGAATACATGTGATGTCTTTCCCAAGAAACTTCCTAACGAACTTCAAGATACGAGAAGTCAAAAGAACAAAAGTAAGATTATAAGACACCACCGAATCCTCAGTCGAGAAAGTTAAGCATTAGTAAGTGAGAGCTCCATCATTCGAGCTGGCCGATATGTCATCGACTTCACTTTCGTGAGCTTTTATGGTCTTCGTAAATTTATTGTTTAAAGATTTTTCTCCGCATGAATGCTGAAAACTTTCTTGGACTGCATTTTCAAAGCATTTTCCAGCTTTCACAAACTCTTAATAAATGGTGGCAAAACATGTTTTTCAAAGCTCGAGTGGTCATTTTTTTCGGGAACTGTATGCACATTATTTCTTCTATACTTTTTTCTTTTATTTATTTCGTATCCAGTCAAGATTAACTATGCTGCACTTTGGCTATAAGCATGTACATTGTACATACAGTTTTATTTTATGTATGTTCTTTATCTTTTGTTTAATTTATTCCGATTCGCTGAAAGTTTCATAGCAAATAAATTCGGTCATTTCGGAGGAATCTAAAGAACATTAATCTTGCGTGCACTTTGTGGCTTTATTTATAATCAATAAATTTTCTCGTTTACACTTAGTGTAATATTCTTTATTTTGTACGTTAATTTTGGACCTTACTCGGAATTTTTTTTCAAAGCAATCTTTCCCCCGTCCATTTTAATATGTTTAATATTTTTTGTGGAGAGCTGTGATGAAAGGCTAAGCCAATGGGGCACATTTCCAGAATCAGTTTTGTATTCCTTAATTAACACACTAAACTATTCAAAATAACATGTATTCCTTAATGTTAAATAGATGAAGCTTTCAATTCCTAGGGAAATTGCAACTAAATCATGAACTCCAAAGTTTTGATATTCCAGCAACTAAGTCGTTGGGAAACTGTTGACACGGAACTAACTTAGCTGTAACACAAACTGGAACTGTTAAACAACGCATCTTGAAGTGCAGAGCGGAAGGTGGGACAAGGTTTGATAGTTGGTGATGAAAGACATATGTATATGCCCACCTCTGGAAAAGGACTTGAAGACGGTAAGCGATTACAGGATTATCAATTTGGCGAACCATTATTTTTTTACCAGCAACATAAAGTTTCAGGATTAATTAGGATGCCGTGCGCTAAGTGTGAGAACTGTACTCTAGACTTAGAAGAATTAATGATTTACAAAATGTCAAAAGTTGTTCAACGGAAAAGTATTGTCCAGCTCTGATAAAACAAAATCGTGGCTTTTGTTTTGATTTATTTTTATTCTACGCATATTTAACGATTCAAAATATTAATAAATTGTGGCCGTTCCTTAGCCAGTTTAAGAAAATATTCAGACCTAAATCAGAGCATTGCGCTTCTAATAAATGGTTACTTGGCATAATGTGGACTGGAAATATTCATTTTTATTGTTTACTGCTGGCAGCAAAAGACTGGATTTCCCAACCGCATATTCATGAAGATCGTCTTCACTCATCAAGAGATTGCATAAATATTTGAAGCGCTGTTATGCTCAAGAGTAATCTCGCACATAAGATTTATGAATAGTGTTGCCATCAACAAATATGGGAAATAAATTAGCTGAAATTAATAGGGAGTAATTGAAACGCAGAAAGAAAGCTGTCCATCAGAACATGTACACTCGAAGACGAGACGTTTGCTAGAGCCAGAAAAGAACATTAAATACCCAATGATGCATGCACACTCAACAACGACACATTTGACACAGTGATACATAGGGATGGATTCAGAAGTTTATCTTAGGGACGAGGGGGATTGCTTTGGTCTAAAAAAAAAAAAAGAAGATTGGTGAATAGACTACACGCACACAAGCAGGCAGAACTGCTCCACCCTGGCATTGCATGGCTTTTCTAAAACTTACTTCATCAAAAAAAATTGTGCTAAATTTTTAGATCACAAACTGGGAAAAGCAACTGAAAAATCAGAACTATTTTCCTGGTGTTCAATTATCTACTTTACAAGGAAAGTATTTCCATGCTTTTTTACGCTTTCCAACCGTAGGTTGAGGAAGCGTATGACCGATATTGTCACGTTCGTTTCGAGCTCTGTGTTTATGCCCAGTTTTGGAAGTGTATAGTGAGTGTTTGTTCCTATTTTTGTGTTCCCCTTCAAGAAGAAGATCTGTACTTTCTTTTAACTCAGCTCCTAAGTCGGTGAGTTGCATATTTTGTTTGCATTCAGCGTTTTATTATTTTCGATCAAGCTGATCGATCCTGTTAGTCCTCGCCATTTACAATGGCGGGCACTGAGAAGGGTGAAGTCCACGCTCACATCAGTGATGCTCATTCAACCTCCTCCTCCTCCTCACTCTCAGGAGACCAATCAGCATTAATGCACGTCAAAAACATCATACGCATACAAGATGTGCCGTGAGCCTCCTCTGCAAAGGCTCAAGTTAGTATCTCTTCCCAGGAGAGTGACGTCCCCTTGACGCACGTTCCTGGTTCATTTGCCGAAGCTATGGATGTGACTGATTGCACGGTTGCGTTGCCTTCCACTGGCTCAACTCAGTTTACCAAGCCGCTACCAGCAATCAGCACTGTGTCGCATCCTTCCTCTGCCAACTCTACTTCTCTCACTTACTCCAAAGTGACCTCCGGGGCGAGAGTTCCTTCCATGTTTATTGCTCCAGTTTTTCCTAACTCTTACGTCAGTGTTGAGGGTAGTTCTGCCGCCATCGACATCCCAGAGGATTCTCCAGCCGGGAAACAATTTTTCTCCACAATGGATTTCGGTGTCTGTTTTGATGCATTACCGGACATGAAACTCAAGGAATATAGTATTGCCCTAAAGAAGATACTTCATACAGTAGCTTATATCACTCATATGGCTCGAAAGCCACGGGCCGTATTAGTGTATTTTTCCCGTAAAGAACATGCAGACCTTGTGATGACTGATGGCTTATCCATCAAAGATGTGCATCTTCTGGCTGAACCTGTGGCGCAGCGACCTATCCAGGTCACTTTCCACCCAGTCCCGCCTGAAGTCTCAGATGTCGCTCTATGTATTTTACTCAGCAAATTTGGCCGAGTGGTTGGATCAATAACGACTCTTTCGGCGGCGCCCAGAGATCCCGATGTCAAATCTATTGCAGGGTTTCGTCGAAGTGCCAGTGTCATATTTCCGTCGGACGATCATCTGCTTGCGTGCCCGAAGATCCTAACCGTACGGTGTGGCCAGCAACGTCGTAGAATCGACGTCATTACCTCCTTGCACTGCACGCTTTGCCATGGCGAAAACCATCTTCGCGTGCACTGCCCACATTAAGTTCCACCGACTCCGACTGGCGCTCCTACAGGTACTGTTCCTACCTCGAAGCGTACCAGACCATCTACTTCAGCACAGCAGGCCTCGGAGCCAAGATATGATGAAAAAAGTTCGCTTACAGACGTTGGTCAACGCTACGCTCCCACAGCCGCTTCCTCCTTTTCACTAGAGGACTTTCCTACAATTGCCTCCTCACTCCCGCAACGTCGTCGCTCCACCACTGAGTCCCTTTCAGAGGGTTCACAACCAGCTATTACCACTGGAACCTCCGAAACAGCTGATGTGGAGTCCGTTGGTCCAGAGACGCAGTGTGAGGATGAGACGACCGAGCCTCCACTGAAGCGCCGCGGCTCTGGCCGCAGCAGGCGAGTAGCGAAGAAGCAAAATTCTAATTCACCTCGTTCAATCTCCCTCTCCAGCAGTTCTCCTCGACACACCTCGCCAGCCGAAGTATCCTTTCCCACGGTCGAAGAGTTTGCTACATTTCTCCAGACAGCCAATATACCTCCCGTACCACTCTCATACATTGATCTCCATACATACTTAACGAATCCGACCAGCTACGCAATAGCACGTGCCTTAGCAGTCAAGAATCCATCGCTTCGCCAACTTGTGCCGGAGCAGATCTTCAATGTGTCGCATTTCTGCCGTTAGAATGTTCCCACCCATCCGTGGGCACAAATCTTCTATAATCGTCCCAAGTCTTTTCCTCCAGCTCTGAAAGGTCTTCAGCTAGAGGCAAGGAATCCCACAATTAAAGATCGTGTCACTTAATTGCAGGAATTTCGCTTTCCCTCTCAGCAACTCTTTGGCATATGAA
Organism: Macrothele yani; assembly: GCA_039090855.1. NCBI lineage: Eukaryota > Metazoa > Arthropoda > Arachnida > Araneae > Macrothelidae > Macrothele > Macrothele yani. The sequence goes on from CM077002.1 coordinate 82,017,808, forward strand.
GACCTCGACCCGTTGGGGGCTGATATTTCCCCTCCTTCAAGAGACAAATTGCAAACCAACTACCGTCTATTCTCGATGGCGCCAGTGGAACTTTGTGTTTCATCACGCCTATGGACTAACATCTCATAGCGACCTTACCATCGGCATTAGTCATACTCTCAATTCTATTATCATATCCCTCTCTGTGCGAAATATTTGTCGAGATCTCTTACAGCATGCATCCTTTACCATCGCGTCTTCCAGATACCATTTATTCAATATCTATATTCCAAGCACTAGAACTCATTTATCGATTCTCTTCACACGTCTTTGCAGAGCACTGAACCGTATCCCACCGTCAGACCATGTTCTCGTTGGTGGGGATTATAACTGTACCCTGGATCCTCTTCTGGATAGGTCTTCTACCAATAGAGAGCGCCGCCATGCCCTGGCGAACCTGCTCCAGACAGTTGTCACCAACAACGCTCTTCATGATATACATCGGCATATTCATCAATGGTCGACTAATTACACTTGGCGCTCCTCTCATGCGCAAAATCCTTTCTTAGCCCGCCTTGACAGGTTTTATGCCTCCAGTACTCTACTTCCTGCCGTGACAGAATCGAGTGTGCATCCCACGGCCTCATCTGACCACTGCGCCATTGCCATCATAGTCCATACTGCACCATTCAAACCCAGGATAATACGCCCGTGGACATTTGATGATGCACTTCTCTCCGACCCCGCATTCTGCTCTTCGGTCCGGTCATTCCTGATTGACAGACGACCCCAGCTTCAATCTGCACTCTGCGGATTAAATTCTTGGATGGAGATCAAGCAACCGCTCGTTCTGCATGTCCGAAACTACTCATTCCAATTAAAGATACTCCAGAACATGCGCCTAGACTATTTTCGTTCAATGCTATCCATGCTCAGTCTCAGTGACCCTCTCTTCTCCTCCTTTCAAGAAGAGCTTCGATCTCTTCTCACTCCTCTGGCGCAACAAGCTCTCCGCCGACTTCGTTTGCAACACCTGACGCCGGATGCTCACAAATATGAGTTCCTGACGTCGGTGTAAAACACCCGACGAGCTTCGACCATACTTCATCATCTATGCCTTTCTTCTGGAGAGATATCAGATGAGCCGATTGCGCTTTGTTCCCATGTCCGTCAGTACTTTTCCATGAAGTTCTGTGAACCTCCTCAACCATCCTCTGCAGCAATGGATTCTCTCCTTTCTAATCTACCTCAGGTTCCCCCCATCTCGCTTCTTCTCTTCTCCTTTCCCCCACGCCCTCTGAACTAAACAGTACATTCTTTTCTCTGAATTCTGGTGCCGCTCCGGGTCCAGACGGCCTAACCTTTAGCTTTTAAAAAACTTTTCTGCCTCTTCTTCTTCTGTTTCTCCTATCCGCTTTCTCTGCTGCCATTACTTACTCTCCTCTCCCGAGGGGATTCACAACTGCATACGTTGTCCTTTTCCCCCAAAAAAGTGATCTCCTTGACTTGGCGAACTGGCGCCCAATTTCCCTACTGAGTCTCGACTACAAACTTTATACCAAGCTTCTTTCACAGCGACTAAATCCCATCCTCACTCACATCCTCTCCCTAACCAGACTTACACAGTTCCCGGCCGTTCCCTATCTCACAACATCCATCTCCTGACTGATCTAATTCACCTTGCGCGCTCCCACTCTGAACCCCTCGCCCTCTTCTCTTTAGACCAATAGTCCGCCTTTGATAACATCTCCCACACTTATCTCTCTGCCACACTTCTCCGATTTGGATTTCCGCCTCCGTTTATTTCTCTCCTCACCTCCCTCTACCAGGACGCCAGTTCCCAGGTCAAGTTACCCAGCTTTCTCACAGCACCAATCCTCTTCCGCCGTGGAGTGCGGCAAAGGCTGCCCACTCTCCGGTCAACTTTTCGCCATAGCTTTAGAACCTTTTCTCCGCTCCGTTCAACGCTCCTTTCAAGCCACTCTTCCACCACTCGTCGCCCGCAATAGACACCATGTCACCACTCCCGTGGCTATGCAGACGACGTTACCTTCTGTACACGCCTGGATTCACAGTTCTCTTTGCTCCAAAGTCTTTTCGCTGATTACACCTCCTGTTCCGGAGCTGCGATTAATACAACCAAAAGCACAGGCCTGTGGTGCGGCTCATGGTTGATTCCCCATGGGGAGCGCACTGGTCTTCAGCCTCTCAACGTTTCCTTGGCGTACATCTTGGCGTCCCAGGTGAAGCCTCCAGCACAACGTGGAATACCATCCAGCCACGTCTTCATCGGTCAACTGCGTTTTGGCGAAAAGCGCACTTCTGTACTTCATATTTTCAACGTGCACGTCTTGCGCAAACCTATCTTCTCTCCATGCGCACACATTCCTGGCTTGCTACTAAATCCCCACTTTTTCGTCTCAATGATATCACTCGCTGCTTCACCTCAGTTATCTGGACCGGACAACACTGGCTCAGTGCCCTCAAGCTCAGCCTTCCTCCTAACCAAGGTGGCATTGGTCTAATTGATACACGACTGTACTATCAAGCTCTCCGGATTACATCGTTCCTCCGTCTTCATATTTCACCTGTTGCCGACGCTGTTACCGCAAGGAATGTCATCACCTCCTCGAACAACACTAATTTCACTTTCACTTTCTTCATTCTAATGGACCTCCGAACTACCACTCACTCTCGCCTTCCTCCTGCCTTACGGGAGACTCTTAGCTTTCTCCGCTCTCTACCGCTCACTCTATCCCCACCCGATTCCACCACTGAACTCCTTGCCGAACCCCTGTTCTTCTCCTCTCTTCTTCACCCCCTATTCTTTCATGCTTCGCCTATCCTTCTTGGCTCCGAGTCGGAGTTGTAAAAGCTTATAGACAGATCTGAGGTTACAAGGTCAAAGACCTTGTAACCTCAGATCTGTCTTGGCGACCCTACGCCAGCCTTCCTCCACTGTTCTTCTTTCACCCTCCTCTCGCTCTGTCTATGATTCCCTACTCTCTACCATCATTGTTAAGTTACCTCATCTCGCAACCCCCACCGGCCTAACCTTTGTTCCTTCCGCCTTTCTTCCCCTTCCTTTCTTTATTTCAGTCGGCAGATCTACACTTCCACTCTCCTCTCTTTCAACCTCAGTTCTCTATCGGTTACTTTCAAAATCCCACTCTCCTTCTCCCCTTCACATCCCTGATGTCTCCCAATCTTCTCTCACCGCTGTCTGGTCTGCCACACTTTCTCCTCTTTCAGCTCCTCTTGAAATAAACACTCACTGGCTTTTTCTCCACCGCCGTCTTCCCGTTCCATCCATCCTCCACCGCATGACCATTCTTGACTCATCTTTTTGCCCCTTCTGTGCACAAGAAGCTGATGTCTCTCACGTTTATCTACATTGTGTCATCCTCCTTCCACTACTCCATCTTGCATTTTCCACTGCTCAACGTTCAGCCACAACTTATCTTCCTTTCGATGCTTATAAGACACTCCTCCTGCAGGTCTCTCCGCCAGTCAAGCTTCCACCCATCTGCTCATATATTTTCATCCTGGTGAAACACCTCATCTACGTATTTCATCAGTGCTGCCGAGATATATCATCTCCTTATACCATCCACCAAGCTTCTGTGGAACTACTGTGCCACTTTCGGGAGCGTCTCCTCGCAAGACTTCGTCTAGAGAACCTTGTGGCCGTTGCCCAACAGAGAGAACAACATTTCCGTTCCACCTGGTCTCCGGCCGCTTCCTGGTTCGCCGGCATGCCAGCGACGTTGCAACTGACTGTCGGTAGTTTATAACCTCGTTGCTCCTAGCTCTGTTGAACTTCAGTTCAACGTGCATGCTCACCATTGGTTTTCGGAATCAAACTTCAACATAAAGCTTATATCTTCTAACAAATGTGAACATAATATGCACCATACTGTACAAATGTATATAGTCTTACTTGTTTTCTCTTTATCATTTTTTCTACCAGTACTAAGACATCGTAATTCTGTCTGCCTTAGGTTTCACATTGTCTACTTTGTCATCTACAGTTCTCCTTTTGCACAGTGCTTCATTATAATATTCTCTTTCTGTTATTTGTCAGCACTATAATATACTTATGCTTCGAGACGAAATGTTTCGACAATCTCTCTTATTGTTCTTGTGCAAAATGCCTGCACCTCTTACCACGAGGCTCCTTTGTGAATCAATACATCGTGCTGTATATAATGTACATAGAATTTTAGAGTTTGTATATTATACCGTACAATATATGTATCAGGACGCCCATGTTCGCCTCCTGAACCCAACCTTGTTAATACAATTGTGTTGAACTGAAGAAGCGTGTATGCTCCTGCTTTGTCCGTCCGTCCGTCCGTTTGTCCGCACGATAACTCGCGTAAAAATCGTTCGAATTCGATGAAATTTTAGTATGGGGTAAGGAACCACATGGGGACGAACCCTATTAAAAATGGGCGAACTGGGGTCAAAGGTCACGACATAGAAGCGGGATCCATTCCAATGCCCTTATGCGTCATAACTTGCGTAAATGTGGTTCGATTTCAGGGAAATTTTAGTACGTCGTAGGGGACCACCTGAGGACAAAACCTATTGCAAATGGGTGAAGTGGAGTCAAAGGTCAGGACATAGGAGCGGGATGCATTACATTGCCCTTATGCGTCATAACTTGCGTAAATATGGTTCGATTTTGATGAAATTTTAGTATGTGGTAGGGGACCACCTGTGGACGAACCCTATTGAAAATGGGTGAAGTAGGGTCAAAGGTCAGGACATATGATCGGGATGCATTCCATCACATCGCATCTTATTAAAGGAGCAATTCTTGTATATATGTACATTTTATTTTGGAAACGGCTCAAAGGATTTTGATGAAAGTGGTTAACCTACCGTTTTCTGGCACTAGAAATCGATTTAGCTTGATCTTGACTTTAGAAAAATTCGTTTTGTAGGTTAAATAACCACCCCGAGTTACCACGCTTTTAGTGGCATGGCGTCGTCCTATTAATGTTTCCTATTCTTAGAAATCTTATGACGTCACACTCTTGCGATCGACTCGCGATTGAGATGTTGGTGCGCGGTCACGCCATCTGCCACATTACGTCACGCGTTGTTTGTGGATCCTATTAAAGTTTTATGACGTCCCACTATCGCGACCATCTGCCTCATTACGTCACGCTTTGTGGGTGTATTACGTATTACTTCTATTTTCTTGTAGAACAAAAAGTGAGTTGCGGCAGTTGTTTGGAGTTGATGCGTAGTACAGTATAAACAGTGGAACGCTGGTTTCGCATGTTTTTCTCCTCAAAATTTAAAGTTAATACAACATTCTTTTGCTACATTTTTGAATAGTCACTCGTTGACGAGCTTATCCGCTGTGCTGAAATATGATTAACATTTTTTACGCCTTCCAACCGTAGGTTGTAGAAGCGTAAATGCTCCAGCTTTGTCCGTCTGTCCGCACGATAACTCGCGTAAAAATGGTTCGATTTCGATGAAAATTTAGTATGTGGTAGGGGACCACCTGGGGACGAACCCTATTGAAAATGGGACAAATGGGGTCAAAGGTCACAACATAGGAGCGGGTGTCCATTCCATTGCCCTTATGCGTCATAACTTGCGTAAATATGGTTCGATTTCAATGAAATTTTAGTATTTGGTAAGGGCCACCTGGGGACGAAACTTTTTGAAAATGGGTGAAGTGTGGTCAAAGGTCAGGACATAGGAGCAGGATGAATTCCATTGCCTTTACGCGTCATAACTTGCGTAAATATGGTTCGATTTCAACGAAAATTTAGTATGTAGTAGGGGACAACCTGGGGACGAATCCTGTTGAAAATGGGCGAAATGGGGTCAAAGGTCAGGGTATAGGATCGGGATCCATTCCATTGCCCTTATGCGTTATAACTTACGTAAAAATGCTTCGATTGAGACAAAACTTTATCGTGTTGTTCCGGAAGTATACTTTACCGGTTTTGTTGAATATCGTCGAAATGGGGTCAAAGGTCAGGTCATAGGAGCGAGATTTATTCTACAGCCATTATCCTCATAACTTGAGTAATAACTTGAGTAATGATTTCTGGTATGTTGGAAAGCGTATCATAATCAATGCGTTGCATGATTTCACTAACTTGTTAAATATTAAGTCCGGATAGAATCTTTCGAAACAAATTTGAGCCCTTCTATTCGTATGGCTCAATTTAAAAGCAAGCATTTTCAGTTTCAATCATCGAATCATTTCTAAGCGTATGACCGGTAATTTCTTTTTAAAACGTTCGAAATCCACGATTCCCACTTCTTTTCTTTTGAAAGGAACTTCCATTTCTTTCATTTCAGAACGTCATTCCTGCGTTTTTTTACGCTTTCCAACCGTAGGCTGAAGAAGCGTATATGCTCCAGCTTTGTCCGTCCGTCTTTCGGCACGATAACTCGCGTAAAAACGGTTTGATTTCGATGAAATTTTAGTATGTGGTAGGGGACCACATGGGGCCGAACCCTCTTGAAAATGGACGAAATGGGGTCAAAGGTCACGGCATAGGAGCGGGATCCATTCCATTGCCCTTATGCGTTATAACTTGCGTAAATATCGATCGATGTCAATGAAATTTTAGTACATTGAAGGGGACTACCTGGGAATAAACCCTATTGAAAATAGGTGAAGTGGGGTCAAAGGTCAGGACATAGGAGCGGGATGCATTCCATTGCCCTTATGCGTCATACCGTGCGTAAAAATGGTTCGATTTCGATGAAAGTTTAGTATGTGGTAGGGGACCACCTGGGGACGAGCCCTATTGAAAATTGCCGAAATGGGGTCAAAGGTTAGGACACAGGAGCGGGATCTATTCCATAGCCCTTATGTATCATAACTTACGTAAAAATGCTTCCATTGCGACAAAACTTTATCATGTTATTTCGGAGGTATATTGAACCGGTTCTGTTGAATATCATCGAAATGGGATCAAAGGTCAGGGCACAGGACCGAGATTTATTCCACAGCCATCATCCTCATAACTTGAGTGATAACTTGAGTAATGATTTCTGGTATGTTGGAAAGGGTATCATAATCAATGCATTGCATGATTTTACTAACTTGTTATTGTCTTACTGGCGACTTTCTCTCCGAATTATGTGGAAATATTACATCAAAAAAGCACACCCATTGCTTTTCATGATCAGTCAAGATCTCTTTTCCCTTCAGCTCTGAGCTTCCTCGGTTTCTGAAATTCTAGTTTTTTGTTTTTTTGTTTGTTTCTTTTACTTTGTGCTCTCTCTCTCTCTCTCTCTCTCTCTCTCTCTCTCTCTCTCTCTCTCTCTCTCTCTCTCTCTCTCTCTCTCTCTCTCCGAAACTACTGTAGAAGAGAACATTTAATTTTCAATCTCCAAATTTACAGCAAATTTTAATTGTAATTAAAACGTTCACGAAAATCTGTGCATTTATTGCTGTAGTTCTAAAACACCAAATATTATTATTAGTTACGATTTTGGCCATTTAAAAAGAAAAAGACTGTTCTAGGGAAGTCGCCCCTCGCTGGATCTCCGCTACTGGTAATAGATTGCAGGATCAAGGCCAATATTTTATGACTATATAATTTGGAAGAATTCGATGCTGAAAAATCAGATGCTTTTGAAATATAAAGTGTCGTAACAAAACCCCAAGCAGAGTTAAGAAAGACAGGCTGAAACAACACGAAATGGATATCACAATTACAAGACTATGACCAGAGGAACAGGATGATTCACTTTCTGGTTCATTTCCATTACCTAATTTATTTATTTATTTATTTATTTATTTGAATGCGTTGTAGATAGATAAATTTTAAATCTTATGGCGTGATTCACTTTAAAATCCGCAGCTGAGAGAAATATTTTCGGTAATATGGAGTGAGATTTATGCAACTTATGTTGATCGAAAACAAATAAATGTCTTGTACAAAGTGTTCATTTCAAGCACAACCCTAATTCTCAATCTCCATGAGCCGCATATGCAAGATTTCTTCAGTTACCCGTGTAGAACTCTGACAAAATCTTCACGGGTACATGACATTATGCAGTTAAGCTTTCAGACATGTATTAATGCATCGAACCATAAAAGAGGCAATTTGTTAAACAAGGGGCATGGCTTTGATTCGTGAACAAAGAATTTTCGTTTGCTTGTTAACAAATATCCCACCTTATGCTAAGAAGCGAATCCAAACGAAACGGTGCGGGGAAAAAAACAAGAAAGATGACAACGAATTTTCGGTTGTAATTAGCACGTCTTTTGAATCCCTTCCTACGTGAATAAAATGTTTCAAAATTATTCGCAGTCAATGGAACCGGCAAGAAAAATAAACAACCAGATTTCTACGATCGGTAAAACATCCAGAAATAAAAACAGCTACTTACTCTTCCTAGCCGCTGAATATGAAAATTACCAAATGGTGTACCCAAAGTTTCTCATAGCAGACGGAAGATATCAGAGACCAGAGATTTTCAAATCGAATATAAAAGAATAAATACAGAAGGAAACATATAACTCTATGCCCTAGGGGATAAATTTTGCATAATTTAAAGGTTGAAAATACGCGAAAAGTGTTCTGCATAGCAAAAGCTATGCTAAGGAAAAATAATTTTGGAAACAGTGCTCGCCCAAATTTTCACTCGATGCCTTAATGAAGGGAAGATTCCTGAGGATTGGAACAATGCTACAATGATCCTGCTACATAAAAAAGGTGACATTGAGGATCTCAGGAACTACAGACCTATCAGCCTCCTATCAGTGGTTTATAAAATCTTCACTAAAGTTCTTTCACACCGCTTGAAGGTAACACTGGACATGGCTCAACCGAGAGAACAAGCTGGATTCAGGAGTGGCTACAGCACAATAGATCATATCCACGTACTGAGAGAACTAATTGAAAGAGCGAATGAATATGAACTCTCACATTGTGCATGGCTTTTATCGATTATGAAAAAGCCTTTGATTATGTGAAAAAATCAGTATTTATAACATAATGTCTTTGAAATTTGAAATCTGGCGGTATTGAAGATGCATACATTAATATTATTAATAACATCTATGAAAATGCAAGTGCAAAGATTCGGCTGTTTGAAAATACAACACACATAAAAATTGGAAAGGGAGTGAGACAAGGTGACACCATATCTCCGAAGCTCTTTAATGCCACATTGGAAAATGTCTTTCAATCACTGAACTGGGAAAACAAAGGGATAAAGATTAATGGAGATTATCTAACCCACCTTCGTTTTGCTGATGACGTAGTCATTTTTGCAACTACCCCATCAGAGCTGCAGAGTATGATCCAGGAACTTGCTGACAAGAGTAAAGAAGTGGGATTAAAAATGAACTTTCAGAAGACGAAAAGTGATGTTCAATGCTTTTATGCAAGAAATGAAGATTTATCGATTGATGGAGAAAAACTGGAGATAACAGATACGTATGTTTATCTTGGACAGCAGATATCAAGTGAGGGTCACATTGATGAAGAAATTAATCGGCGTACAAAACTTGCCTGGAGAGCTTTTGGAAGAAACAGCATAATTTTCAAGAGCAATATGCCATTATGTCTTAAAAGAAAAGTGTTTGATCAATGCATCCTTCCAGTGCTTACGTATGGTGCAGAGACGTGGACCTTAACTAAAAGAGACATACAAAGGCTGCAGACAACTCAAAGAAGCATGGAGAGGTGCATGCTTGGTATAACCAGGAGAGATAAGAAGAGGAACTCGTGGATCCGAAAAATGACGCGAGTGGAAGACATCATGATCAGAGTTAAATCCCTGAAATGGCAATGGGCTGGACATACTGCCAGAAGGACAGACCATAGATGGACAGCCGAAATTTTAGATTGGATTCCAAGGGACAGGAAAAGACCCAGAAAAAGACCACATGGGAGATGGGTGGATGAAATTCGTAAATATGCGGGAGTGACATGGAGGAGACTGGCACAAGACAGACCGTTGTGGAGGAAACTTGGGGAGACCTTCGTCCAGCAGTGGATTGATAATGGTTGACAATGATGATGATGATGATGATGATACAACTGTATTACTGTATCTAAGCATTTGCCTGGAAATATATTTTTTATGAGAAGTCAGTCCGAAATTCAACTTATATCCTACCTTTGATAATTTATGGCCAAAAAAATTCAATAATAATTTCATAATGTATCAAAAAATCTCACCTTTTTTGTGTACATTTAAAAACGAACCTTGATGTGATGCATTCCTTCTTCCTGTTTGAACAATTACCATCAGTCCATTTTATGAGTATGCATTAGACCAACTGGGCATAATAGTTCCTAGGGCCTACAATGAGTATGATATTACCATATCACATAGTAAGAAGGGACCAGAAAAAACTGCTGGTGCTTTAGAAAAGCAAGGAAAAAGGCATCTAGCTACCAATGAGAATGCTTTAGAAAAGTTAAAAGGCATCTAGCTACCAATGAGAACGAAGCATTGAAGAGAAAAAAGAGCCAACCACAGGGAGATATATAGGTGAACTTTTGAAAGGTGCTGATTAAGATGCTCAGCATGCATATATCAGCTGAAGAAATTTAAATTCGGGTAGGTCACCATATTGACTTTTCACTTTATCGAAACGCAGTTCCCACAAATTCGTTATGAGATATCACTGTAAAATAAATTTTCCTTTTCATATTTTCGTTATTTGAATACTTGTTTTTAAGAGTAAATCTTTACAATGATGAACAAAAAAATTTATTTACAAAATTTAGTATGCACTGCATTAGCATTTTGTCGTACTGAGTAGTTGTTTCTCAAGAAGAAATTTAAATTTTTATTCAAAGCTTTTTTTGAGTCGTGCTAGTTGAAATACGTGATGTTCGTAACGCTGTCGAGACACGACTAATAATGGAAAAAATTGCAACTTTTAAAAAACGATACTTTTATTTACAATTAAAACCAGCTAAAAACAAGTAGCAAGATCTTTCAAACCCACTGTGGTGTCTGATGACGGACCCATAACGGGTTTGAAAGCTCTTGCTACTTGTTTTTAGCTAGTTTTATTTGTAAATAAGAGTATCGTCTTTTAAAAGTTGCAATTATTTTCAGTATTAATCGTGTCTCAACAGCATTAAGAATCTCATGTGTAAATTTGTATTTTCTTAATTTTAGTTATACTACAACGACAAACCGTCTTCACATGATATATAAAAGAGTTTTATGATGGAATAAAAACTTTAATGATAGGTTAAAAATTTAAAAGCGTGAGACCTTTCGGGTCCTGCCAACTGGCACCCATCCTCAGACGCAATGAACACATACAGTGGAAGAGGCAGCTTATAAGTAGATACATGAATGAACAGATGACGTACAATCAATCGTCATGAGGTATATTGCGCATGTCCAGTCATTAACAGCAAAAACACAGTCATTAGCTAGTAGAAACTATGATGATAAATCTGTAAGCAGATATTTCCAAGGTCGAGGATGTTTCTTGGCAATATATCATTACAGCAAGTTTCAGATAATTTATCGATGTACAGGCTTTCAGTGAATAACAGTTGAGATTTTGTATGAGGAGCAGTTAGAATTTTAGAATCGTCCCAAATGGAAATGTAAGTCCCCTTGGTTAAAAGTCGGGATAAAGCAGTGGAAGTTGAGCCATTGCAATGGTCATATTGGTGTTCTTTGAGACGGGTATTAAGGGTCCTGGCAGTGGAACCAATGTAACATTTGTCAGTGAAATCCGGTGTTAGATATTTAAGAGAAACGAGATATATTCCATGTCTCTGCAGGTCAGAAGGTCGGTCACGGTCTTTTTTAATAGATGAAAATAAGTTAGAAACTCTGATCCCAAAACTTAAATCATGGTGATGGCAAATAGTCTTTAAAGGTCTGACAATTGAAGGAACAAAGGGAAAAGAACCAACATACTTGCGAATGGGACGATTACCAATCAAGGTGGTAGAAGCAGAGCGAAGGAATCTGCTAGTCAATCTGTCGATCAAAGATTTTGAGTAACTAAAAGACTCCGCCAAATTACGAATGATATCCAATTCAGTCCTCCGAAGCTCATAGGTAGAGGAATGTGAAAAGGCACAACGAATTAAGAAATTTAAACCAGAGAGTTTATAATACAAGGTGTGAGATGAAGTGGCAGGAATATTAATTTTTTATGACATCTTTCGATGTTATTTCACTTTTCCCCAATGTTCCGGTACCGGCTGTTCATAATCTCATTTACGATAAACTTCTATCTCAAGCAGCTCTTTCTGTTTCTGAAATTCAGGCCATAATGTCAGCATTACAATTAATATATAAACGGTTTTATTTTCATTTTGATCATGTTATTTACCGACAGTGTTCGGGGCTCCCATGGGGTCCCCCTCTCCCCCTTCTTGCCGAAATTTTATTGCAGGAATTGGAGGGTGAGGTCATTAGTTTGTTACCAATTAAACCTCTTTAGTTTCTCAGATACGTTGATGATATCCTTATTTTCTGGCCGTCCTCTCAAAAGGATCTTTACACTTTTGTACAGCGCCTTTCGTCCAAATATCCCTGCATCAAGTTCACAGTTGAGTTGGAGGTTGATAATAACATACCGTTTCCTGATTTTAAACTTCAGCGCTCCTCCTCTTGTTCTTTGTCATTTAGTGTATTCAGAAAACCTAGTTCATGTCTAATTATTATTCCTGCCACTTCATCTCACCCCTTGTCTTATAAACTCTCTGGTTTAAATTTCTTAATTCGTCGTGCCTTTTCACATTCCTCCACCAATGAGCTTCGGAGGACCGAATTGGATATCATTCGTAATTTGGCGGAGTCTTTTGGCTACTCAAAATCTTTGATCGGCAGATTGACTAGCAGATTCCTTCGCTCTGCTTCTACCACCTTGATTGGTAATCGTCCCATTCGCAAGTATGTTGGTTCTTTTCCCTTTGTTCCTTCAATTGTCAGACCTTTAAAGACTATTTGCCATCACCATGATTTAAGTTTTGGGATCAGAGTTTCTAACTTATTTTCATCTATTAAAAAAGACCGTGACCGACCTTCTGACCTGCAGAGACATGGAATATATCTCGTTCCTCTTAAATCTCTAACACCGGATTTCACTGACAAATGTTACATCGGTTCCATTGCCAGGACCCTTAATACCCGTCTCAAAGAACACCAATATGACCATTGCAATGGCTCAACTTCCACTGCTTTATCCCGACTTTTAACCAAGGGGACTTACATTTCCATTTGGGACGATTCTAAAATTCTTACTCCTCCTCATACAAAATCTCAACTGTTATTCACTGAAAGCCTGTACATCGATAAATTATCTGAAACTTGCTGTAATAATGAATGGCCAAGAAACATCACTCGACCTTGGAAATATCTGCTTACAGATTTATCATCATAGTTTCTACTAGCTAATGACTATGTTTTTGCTGTTAATGACTGGGCATGCGCAATATACCTCATGACGATTGATTGTACGTCATCTGTTCATTCATGTATCTACTTATAAGCTGCGTCTTCCACTGTATGTGTTCATTGCGTCTGAGGATGGGTGCCTGTTGGCAGGACCCGAAAGGTCTCACGCGTTTAAATTTTTAACCTATCATTAAAGTTTTTATTCCATCATAAAACTCTTTTATATATCGTGTGAAGACGGTTTGTCGTTGTAGTATGACTTTTTAGCACGAGTTACCTCATTTTGTAATTTTAGTTACATTAATTAAAATCTGTGCTAAAGCAACCTGTTTGCACACGTAAATATAGATGTATTGCACATATATGTATATATGCTAATTGTGTGAATTTAATTTGAATGTGATTCGGTCCTTGAAAAAAGTTTATTGATCTTGAAAAGTGCTTGGCCGACCCGGTAGCGCTGTGGTCTAAGCGATGGCCTCTGATCATTCGTACGAAAGGGGTCCGAGTTCGAATTCCGGTGAGGCATGGATGATGTGTTTGTCTTACGGCACTAGCTTTTTCCCTTCCCTGGAACCAGTGACCCTAAATTAGGGACGGGCGACTGCTTATAGCCCATTGAGTTGCTCACAGTCGTCGTTAAACCTCCATTAAAAAAAAAACACTTTACTTTTATTTTGTCCAGAGGTATATGAACCATGCTAGCTAGGGTTATGATTTTATGCGCACAACTTCACAATAACATAACCCGTGCTGTGTTATGTTTTTATGCGCACAATTTGCGCGAATCGAGAACCAGTAGCAGACCCAGGCTTTTGTGTCAGCGGGGGTTCAGAGATGTAGATGGTGCATTACGATTTACGAGTACTTTCAATATTAATAAGAAACATTGTTATGCGACGTGCGAACGATAAAATTAGAATAAAAATAAGCAAAAATTTTCGATCAGAAGCCTCTGGAAATAAAAGTGCCTAGGCCCTACGAAGGACTTATAAAGGCCTTGATTACCATTTCGGATAAAGGAAAATTTAGAAAATGCGTTTTTAATCGGAATTCACTTTGACAAAATATACAACTTTACAACTCGTTTGATAGGGGGTTTTTTATATACGCCTTAGCACGAGAAAATGTTTTTAACCAAGTCTCTGCCTTAGAAAGTTTCCACGTCTGTATTTCGTTGACGACGTTCCTTTTTCTGAAGAAACTTGGCAAAGGCCGGACCAGGATCAAAGTGGGCTGTTCCAGCAGCTCCGTTCATCGGGATATGCATCTTGCTGTTGAGCGTTTCTCTTGCAAGACAACTTTGCTTTGAACTTTTGAGAACAGTATGGCACGAAATTGTTATTTCTGGTCCGGAACTGTGGGGCCTAAGGGAAATAAATTATTATATAAATTTGGCAATAATATGTATCTGGCTTGGCAATTTTCGAAATATCACTTTTCAAATCGCTAGGTATGGAAAGTTCGTTCGATGCAAAAAGAAAAAAAGAACTATTATATCCTCACAAAATAATGGAACATTGTCGGATCCAAAAATACCTTCTACTGTCTTTCTGCCAACATTAATAGAATCTTGAACATATTTAGCACTAAGAAAACTCATGAGGTAACGAACGATTGCATTTTGATCAACAGATCCTCTTTGTTTTAAAAATTCTTTCGCACTTAAAATAAGTTCATTTCTCACGCTGTTGGAATTTCTTCTTGTGGGCACACATTTATTGAATCCAACTTTCTTTGGATCTTACTTTGTTGAATGTGCTTCATCTTCATCAGTTGCATCATCGTCTTTATTCGTTAGGAATTCCTCTTTTCGACCTGGAAACGGTTGCTTCTCCATTACTTCCAAAGTTGTTACACATGTTTGAAAAGAATGTTCAATATCGAAAAAGAGTGATCATCGATCTTTGACATCTTTTGCCATCTTTTCGAAAATTCGAAGAATATCAATCATAAGCGCTGTATAGCATTCTTGGTCCCTTCTTTCTTTCCAAATTCTCAAAAGACCCGTTGCTGCTGATTTTTCCATCGTTAAAAGAAAAGCCTTTACATGATAAAGGCTATTAATCCTCTGAAAGCCATGTACTCAAAAATGTTGCACCTGACATGTCGCATATGCCTGCCATAGAGTTGCTGAAGAGATAAGAGGACAGTTCATCGAAGTTGACCAGCTGATTGGGTGCGTGGAGAAAGTTTTTGTAAAGGCACCATCTTGAGTGGCATCATTCAAGTTGGAGGCCACAAACGTTCTTTGCCGCCTACTCCCATTTTAACCAGATGGGAGACTTGGATTGAAACATGCAGCTATTTCTGTGAAAACTTCACAGTGGTGAAGATCATCGACTCGTTTGACAGCAATGAAGCGGCCTTAATTAAAGTTGCATAGAGACTACTTTCTGATCCTGAAATTGCAGGTAAATTTTCCTACATAAAGCCAGAAATTGGATTTCTGCATGGTTCCATTACTTTCCTTGAGAAGTCAGCAGTGCTATTAGTGGATCAAATAGATTTGATGAAGAAAATTGTGAATGATCAAGATATTGTGACTGGAAAAGTGGGAAAGGCTGTGCAAAGAAAATTGAGCAAGTTTAAAAAAAATGTAGGATATGAACAGCTGTGCTTAATTGCAGATGTGCTATCGGGGAGAAATTTCACTAGGCTTTAAACAAAGTGACGTATGTTATTTCAAGCATGCTTCTGTGGTGTCAGTAGAAGTGGAAAGGATCTGTTCAATGTTTAAAGCTTCGTTGGCAGACAATAGAAAATAATACACTTTTGAAAATCTGTACATGATTTTGGTTGTGCATTGCAATTCTGGACTGCTGAAATAAAAACTTTTTTTTCCCATGGCAAACTAAAAAAAGTTTTTTTGTTTGGAATATTAAAACTTTCAATTTGCCATAGGAATCGTCAGAAAATATAAGTTGAATTTTTGTTAACAAAAAAAAAAAGAAAACAGTTTGCACAGAAACTGTAAAAAGTTAAATTGTACTTTTAAGTTTTTTTGTTTGTTTGTTTGTTTGTTTGTTTGTTTGTTTTGTCTTGCAAAGCATGTTTTTGAGCAATAAATTTTTAGTTTGGCACAGGAACTGTAAAACAATTAAGTTGTATATACTGTCTATTTGTTTTTACATAGGTTCTATGTTGGTTAGTAAAATTAAGAATTTCAGTGTGGGGCGGATTGGTACGACCAAATCAGGTCGGGAATTTTAGTTTTGAAGTCCAGTACAAAAATGCACGTATCTACAGCGAAATACTTCATAAATTCCTTCACGAAAATAGCTGTGTTAGATCTCGGATGAAAGAACACTGCTGAAATATGCATTATGAATCAAATTCAGTCGTGAGCAAATTTTAACAATTTAATTTTAAAAGAATCTTGAAAATCTGCTCATGATTCAATATAGTATCAAATCACACTCAAAATGGGGTGTTGTAACAAATAAATATTTTCCTTTGAAAATATTGGTTTTGACAAAATCGCGAGTTCCTTGAAGCCCCCATTTCTATCTGTATCACCATGGTCCATTTTGAAATTTAAAATGTGCACTTAGCAATTTTCCTAATTAATTTTTATATTTATTTGGTCACTGATAACTTACTCGTACTGTATGTTGGTAACTCCTCCTTGTGTAGATGCTTTTCTAAGTCTACCCATTATTTCGACCTGTGAACGGTGCTGGCAAATCGTTGTTTCTTTCATGATATACACTGCTGGCCACCCAAAATGCAACACCAAGAAGGACACGATATAGCAAAGCCAGATTTACTGGACACATAACAACAGATACAAAGATGAAACGATTGTGCTTACAGGCCCGTGCGGCTTGCGGAACACACAATCACGCACACACACACACACACACACACACACACACACACACACACACACATCAATAGTTCGTGTGGCCCCCATGGCTGGCAATAACGGCCACTACACGCCGCGGCATCGAACGAAAGAGGCTTTGGATGTGGGCTTGGGGTATGTCGGTCCAGGCTGCTTCCACACGTTGCCACAGTTCATCAGACGTAGCAGCGGGTGGTGCTTGCCGGGCCACTCGGTTGCCGATCAGCGACATGACGTGTTCGATGGGCGACATATCGGGAGAACAGGCGGGCCACGGAAGCAGTGATACCTGGTGGGCCGTGAAAAATTGTTGCACGATGCGTGCCACGTGCGGGCGCGCATTGTCCTGTTGAAACGTGGCCGCTGGCAGGTCCTTCAGGTAAGGGGGGACTACAGGCTCCAAAACGTCGGAGATGTAGCGGTGGCTGCTGAGTGTACCGGGGATGCGTACCAGAGGGGTGCGGGTGTCATATCCAATTTCGCCCCAAATCATAACGCCAGGCGACGGACCGGTATGGCAATGCATAATACAGGCGTCATACAGTCTCTCGCCGCGGTGCCGCCACACGCGGATCCGATCATCGTGGTGTTGCAGGCAGAAGAGGGATTCGTCGGAGAAGACAATGTAGTGCCATTCCGTAGTCTTGGTGCGGCGTTCAACGGCCCACTGCTGCCGCACTCGCCGATGGTGTAACGTCAATGTTAATCGGAGCAATGTGGCGTCGTGCGACAAGTCCCAGCTCCTGCAGACGACGTCGAACGGTAAGTGCTGACACAGGTTGTTGCGCAACACACCCTAATTCTTGCGCTAACGTTCGTGATGTGGCGGTGTGAGCCGTCAATTCCCGCCGCACAACGTATCGGTCCTCTCGTTCGGTGGTGTGCCGCGGCTTCGGCAATCGCTCACGTCGGTCCGTCCGTCCCTCCTGCACCCACCGAATTCATACTCGCCTTACTGTGGCTGAATGTCGTCCCACACGGGCGCCGATGTCTCGGTACGATAAACCGCTGTCGCCATAAGCCACTATTCGTCCTCTGTCGTACTCCGAAACGTGCTGGAATGACTGCCGTATTCTGCGACGAGGCATCAGGAAGCTTCCCACGCACAGATCCGGCAGCACAACACACTTCCACTACTTACACCCCGCCTTCTGTGCAACCTTCTTATAGTGCTTCTCGGTGGTGTGCCGGGCGCACATGATTTGCATATGCCCTGCAATGCTAATCGTTTGCATGTCCTCTTGCAGGCGACACATGCTGCGAATTTCAGGCCAATCGGATGCTTCCTTCTTGGTGTTACATTTTGGGTGGCCAGCAGTGTATCTGGGTGGGAAATGGGTTTCGAAATATCTCGGCGTTAGAACTGCTTGGGCTCTGTGATAATCTCTACAAAAAGGTGATGGTGGCCGGTTTTTCGCAGTGGTCTAAGCGATGGCCTCTGATCATTCGTCCGAAAGGAGTCCGGGTACGAATTCCAGTGAGGCATGGATGTTGTGTTTGTCTTGCTGCACTGGCTTTCTCCATTCCCTGGAACCAGTGATTCTAAATTAGGGACGGGTGACTGCTTATAGCCCATTGAGTTGCGTTGCTCATGGTGGTTGTTAAGAATCCAACCAAAAAAAAAAAAAAAAAAACAAGGGGGTGAGGATGGTACTCCATCACGATGTCTCCTTCAAGATTACAAAAGAAAGGTAGGACCTACCAATGACCATGGGCTCAAAGTCAAATGACCTACGTCAAATCAACTGACCTACGTCGTAGTTAGCTTTAGCTTAATTAATTCAGAACAGGCCTGACGGCGCTTTTCTCACATAAGTACGGAAAATACTGCTATTTTGTTTCAGAGCCAACGCCCAAGATAAATAGAAGTAAACATTTTTTTTTAAGGGAATAACTTCATAAGTAGAAATAAATTTCAAGTGATATTAAGGATTATTATTCATGAGTACCAAAATATTATTCGTTCGTTCCAAAAAATCAAAATAAAAAGTATGCGAAAGGTGGGCCATTTCTCGAGTGGTCCACCGGGGAAATGTCCCTGTATCCCGGTGGGCCAATCCGCCCCTGATTTCAGTTGACACGCAGCAACAGTCAACAGATTAAATTATGTTTTGTAGATTCATTTTGTTTTGTTTCATGCACCTCTTCTTCTTTTTTTAATTAATTAGTTTTGCAAGGAAGTAAATGTGCATTTATTGGCAATTTTTTTTATATAGGGCATCATTGGGGGAAGGGTCATAAATGCCTTTTTATATGGCATTTTTTTTAGTTTTGGGGCAATAAGTGCATTTTTACATGGCATTTTCTGGCAATTTTTAGGTCATAAAAATCCTAGCCTTAGTGATGAAATTCTTGGAGTTCGGGCAGAAACATGCTTTTAGAACCAAGAACAGCATACTTGTACCTTCTTTATGCTTCCTTTTTCTATTTGAGAAACACAACGAATATCGTCATTTCCGGAACGAATATCGTCATTTAGAGGAAACGAATATCGTCATTTCCGGAGCCCTCCAGCATTGGGGGCCGAGCGCCTGGGCTTCGGATTCTTCTCTGTGAATCCGCTCCAGCACCACACACACACACACGCGCGCGGAAGAGCGTAACGAAAATGTGTTTTAACACATTGAATGTTCAAGCGAGAATAAACCAATAAATGTTTTGTTAATATCACGATACGAAAAGCGTTTCATATAACGCATACGTGTGACAGTGGGAGACAATAGCTCTCTGCTTTCGACACCTGACCGGCGAGACCCACCCACTTAGTACTGCACTGAAATTTCATCATTCATTGTCGTGGACGGAGCTTTCATTCGGTGCAAGTGTACTCGTATGACTAATGCCGCATTCTAAGAAAGTTTTTCGATGTTGAAGGCTCTGTCGCTCAGTAGCTAATTATTTTGGTTCATTGGGCGACAGTTTTTTGTTGTTGTTGTTGGAGGTTTAAAGACCACCGTGATCAACTCAATGTTATATAAGCAATCGCCCATCGCTAATTTAGTGCCACTGTTTCCATTGCCGTAAAACAAACAGAACATCCCTGCCTTGCCGGGATTCGAACCCGGACCTGTCTCGTACAAATGATCCCAGGCCAGCATTTAGACCACTGCGTCGCGGGGCTACATAGCTTTTCTTCACTGGGCTAGTCGACACACCCCAGCTTCTATGTTAGAAAATGTTCTGCAGGGAAATCTCTTAGCATCCCGGTGGGTTAATCTGCCTCTGGTTATGGTGTCCTACCCTGCGATATTATACACTGCCGGACAATTGCTAAGGACGGATGTCAATAGCAACGATAGCAACCATAAAATGGGAGGCAGGAAAATGTGGAAATTAGCATAAGTGCGGGATACAGAAAGACGTGTTGTGCGTATGCAAATTTTGGATAGCCGAACTTGTTCGTGACGTCATAGTGCTGATAAGAGATATAAAGGATTTGACGCGTATTGACCGTTGTTGTTCAAACGCAAAATTGAAAGAGAAAGAATCAATTGACGAACTTGAAATTTTCAGTATGTCTTCCCGACATCATCTAGGTGATTTTACGCGTGGCCGTATTATTGGCAAGATTGAAGAAGGGCGAAAAATAACAGATGTTGCCAGGCAGTTCGACGTCAGCCACAGTGTTGTTTCAAGGCTTTGGAAATAATTTCAAACAAATGGAGAGTGTAGCAAACGTCACGGGGAGGTCGTTTTCGCAGTACGACACCTGCAGAAGATCGGAACATAGTGCTATCAACAAAAAGACACCGGCGCAGCACAGCTAGTGAGGTAGTAAATCAGTTTATGGATGCTACTGGCAAGCGGATCTCCCGAAAAACTGTCGCCAGACGTTTGCATGAAGGAGGACTATACGCCCGCCATCCTGTTGTGTGCATCCCATTGTCCAGACGTCACCGTACCGCCCGTTTGCAATGGTGCCATCAACATCGCAATTGGACTGATAACGACTGGTCTGCTGTCCTCTTCTCAGATGAGAGTAGATACAGTCTATCGTCTGATTGTCGACGACAACTGATCTGGAGTGATAGTGGTACTGCATATTGTCCAGCAAACATACAGGAAAAGGACCGATATCCGACATGTAGTGTCATGGTAATGGCTGGCATCATGATCAATGGCCGTGCGTTCCTCTATGTGCTTTCAACTGGGACTATGACTGGCCAACGATACATTAATGATGTTCTGCTACGTCATGTTCACATGTTCCGTGGTGCTGTCGGTGATAGATTCATTTTCATGGACGACAACGCAACATGTCATCGAACAGTCGCTGTCCAGGAGTGTCTTGAGAGTGAGGATATTCAACGCCTCGTATGGCCAGCACGTTCTCCAGATCTGAATCCAATTGAAAATGTGTGGGATGCTTTGGGGAGGAGTCTTGCTGGTCGCCAATGCCGTCCAATAAACAAGGACACCCTCATCCGTGCACTGACAGAGGAATGGAATAAATTACCCCAACAGCTGCTTGATAATGTTGTGCAAAGCATGACACGACGTGTGGAATCTTGCATCGCCCTCCATGGTGGCCATATCCCGTATTGACATCCTACGCCAGAACGCCTGCGGACGGTAATTGCATGTTTTCACGTTTACGTATTCTGCACAAAATGGCCTGTTTGTCCCTTGAACACGTTCCAAAGCCTTCTGGATTTCAGAGCACAATAAATTGTCTTTCTGGTAATGTCCTGGCATTCTGACATTATTTTATTTTACTTGGCATCCAACCACACTTACTTTTTTATGCGCTATATAGCCGTTTAAGATCCGTCCTTAGCATATGTCCAGCAGTGTATCTGCCCAGACCCTGGTTAGACTGTTTCTCATGGACACGTTTTTCGAACATTTTGCCTCAATGGGATATATGGGCAGCCAAAAAAATCAAGTAATTATGGCATCTGTCGATGATATTCAACAGAACCGGTTCGGCATACCTCTGAAATAACATGATAAAGTTTTGTCGCAATCGAAGCATTTTTACGTAAGTTATGATGCATAAGGGCTATGGAATAGATCCCGCTCTTGTGTCCCAACCTTTGACCCCATTTCGCCCACTTCCAATAGAATTCGTCCCCAGGCAGGCCCCTACAACATACTAACATTTCATCCAAATCGAAGCATTTTTACCTAAATTATGACGCATAATGGCGATGGAAGTGATTCTGCTTCTATGTCCTGACCTTTGACCCCATTTCGCCCATTTTCAATTGGGTTTGTGGCCAGGTGGTCCCCTACCACATACTAAAATTTCATCGAAATCGAATCTTTTTTACGTTAGTTATGACGCATAAAAGCAGTGGAATGGATCTCACTCCTATGTACTGACCATTCACCCCATTTCGTTCACTTTAAATAAGGTTCCTTCCCAGGTGATATGCTACCAGATACTAAAATTTCATTGAAATCGAACGATTGTTACGCGAGTTATCGTGCGGACGGACATACGCACACAACACGCGACGTAATGAAGCAGATGTGAATCGCGACCATCTGCTCGCAAGAGTATGACGTCATAAAACTTTGATAGGATCCGCACACAACGCCTGACGTAATGAGACAGATGGCGTGACCGCGCGCCTACATTCTCAAACGCGAGATTGTGACGTCATAAGATTTCTAAGCATTGGAAACATTAATGGAACGACGCCATGATACTAAAAACGTTATAATTCGGGTGGTTATTTAACCCACTAAACGAAATCTCCTAAAGTCGAGATCCAGCTAAATCGATTTCTAGTGCCAGAAAACGGTAGGTTAACGACTTTCATCAAAATTCTTACAGCCGTTTTCAAAATAAAATGTGCATACATACATACAAGAATTGCTACTTTAAGGTGGACGTCAAGTAATTTTGCTTCCTATACTTCCAATGGAAAAACTTCGTACATTTTCTTCACAATTAATGCGTTCCCAAGAATGAAAATTTGAACATCGATTAAAATAGCTTCATTTCATAACTTGGAATACTTAATATTTTCTAAACCATGACCGTAATAATATTTTCTAAACCATAACCGTAATTATGCAATCCAACATTTATTTGTCCGCTGACGTCATCAAAGTACAGGTCGCGCCATCTTTTTCTGGTTTCAACACCACCAAAGGAAACGCTATTGTTTTTTAATATAAATATGCTTATGTTTTAGAAAATGTTAAGTATTCCAAGTTATAGTATGAAGTTATTTTAATCGACGTTCAAATTTCCTCCTTGGGAACACACTAATTGTGAAAGAAATGTGCACAAAAGGTTTTCCATTGGAAATATAGGAAGCAAAATTACTTGACGTCCACCTTAATAGTGTGGGATAAGGGCGATGGAATGGATTCCGATCCTATGTCCTGACCTTTGACTCCATTTGTCCCATTTTCAATAGGGTTTCTCTCCAAGTGGTCCCCTACCACATACTAAAATTTCATCGAAATCGAACCATTTTTACGCACCTTATGACGCATAAGGGCAATGGAATGCATCCCGTTCCTATGTCCTGACCTTTGACTCCACTTCACCCATTTTCAATAGGTTTCGTCCCCAGGTGGTCCCCTACCACATACTAATATTTCATTGAAATCGAATCATATTTACGCAAGTTATGACGTATAAAGGCAATTGAATGGATCCCGCTCTTATGGCATGACCTTTGACCCCACTTCACCCATTTTCCATGGGGTTCATCCCCTGGTGGTCCCCTACCACATACTAAAATTTCATCGAAATCGAACCATTTTTACGTGAGTTATCGTGCCGACAGACGGACGGACAAAGCTGGAGCATATACGCTTCTTCAACCGACGGTTGGAAAGCGTAAAAAACATCTTTGTTTCTTATTAGGTGTTCTAATTCCCTGCATTTCTACCACTCCCTTGAAAAAGCCTCCCAATTACGAAAGAAAGCTTGGTGAATCTTTATGAATATTATGCACCACGAGAATAAACGAATTTACCACGCTATAAACGTTTCTTGAGTTTTTACAATTTCGTCTTTTAGCTGCGCTCAGAGGGGGGGGGAATGAACCAAGCAAAGACACCATAGAAAAATAGTACTGGTAATGCAAATCTTAGAAAAAACCCTCTTGGATCTGAAGGGTACTTTAATTCTTAAAACCCTATCCTGGTTGTGTACCTGTTCACAGAATCATGAACTAAATACATTGGCCACGCCTTTCTCTTTGACGCACCGGTGGCGCATTGCTATAAAAGTGCTGGCTTTTGACCATTCGTCCGAGATGGGCCTGGACTGAAATCGTGGTGAGGCTTGGATGTTGTGCTTGTTTTATGGTACTGACACTCTTCCTAACCTGGAGCCAGTGACTCTTAATTAGTTACGAGCGTCAAGCCCATTGAATTTCTCATCTCGTTGTTTAACACCGAAACAAACAGAAAACTACCTTTCTCACGAGTTTTCTCCCTGAATTTGCCGCTTGTGAGCGACAAAAGTACGACTTCATATGGAAATATGCTATATTTGCATAATAGCAAATCTCTGAATCATCTTAACGCTGATTTTCACATAACTCTTTTTGCTTTCTGATAAGTCGTATAGAAAAGCAAGACTTTCCACTCTTCTTAGGCAGAGCTTATATCAGTAGGCGGAGTTCGCAGTAGTAAGTGTCTTAATTTTCTGAATGTGGTACGCACTTCAGTTCATACATTAATGCAAGAACACAATGTATTAGAGTTCATATATTAATACAAGCACACAGGTACTTTTAGAAGACTATACTTTTAATGGTTATACTTCACATCGTTATTCCAACCTCACACTAATCGGCCTTTGTAATTCTGATGTACAGTACGTAATACATATATATGACACAGATTCGATATATGTATATATATGATTTGATACAAGTAAATCATACATATTTGACATAATAAACTTTGGATGCACTTCCATGTCTGACCTGCGTCGTCTGCTGCAACAAAACAACGCGAAATCACGGGTAATACGACGTTTCCCGAGAGATATAGTGCTGTCATCTATCAGGCGACATGAGAAACACAGCGTGTGGTGTATTCACGATACGAATGTTTCTGAGGTATTCTGGCTGTCCCTTAAAAGCGCCTTTCGTGACGAATGATTTTGTTCGTATTCTGAAACATTTACAGGGACGGTAGAGACGTGTGTCGTGCAGAATTAAGACCTGACTTTCTGGCATATAATTGAATAAATTATTTACGTCCAGGAAAGAACTGTTTTATGATCAGAATCCTCAAAGCAATGTTCTGATGAAAGACAACAGTTCCGTCGGAATAAATATTCCCCAGTATGGTCAGCCAAATGAAATTTGTGAGTTCCATCACTAAGTTTGAGTTTGAGAGGTCACCAGTTGCTCTCAGCACCTTGGGTATGAGCCACAAAGTACATTGAGTGATTAACTGTGAGATGTTCGTATCCACGGCTTCCGAGTAACGATATGCAGCCCACTGATCTGTCGTTACTGTAGTTCGTGGTTGTACATGTTTATGTATGAGCGGCAGCAATGTGCTCGCAGACCTGTCATTCTCAAGACAGATCTCGACCCTGAATCGCTCGGTATCACGTTCAAAGATACCAAGGATCCAGTGACGTAACTAGCACAACGTGAGCTCCCGCGCAAGATGTACTTCAGCGCCTCTAAGCACAGTAATTTTCCCAGGATTTCGAACAGGGGGGAGGATGCATTTTTCGCTATGTGTGTGTGGTGGTGGTTGGGGAAGGGTGGGGGTTAGGAAATCAGGGAGAGTGTCTGCAAAAGTAATATTGGTACCTAGAGCCCTGTAGTTTTAACTTTTTAAGTAATAGATTTGGCAATGCGTTTAATTAGTTCGTCCAAAACTAAAATAAATCACTTGAATAAATCATCCTCTTACACATGGAAGATCTGCGGCTGCTGTGAATAAATGTTGACACCTGTCGTGCACGTAATCCTAGGTAACTGACTGTTTTCCCATATCCCTCACGGGGAATTCCACTGTGGCCTCGCGCTTTTCCTAAGCTGCGCAGAGAGAGGACGATTGGAGAGCGATCGTATTATTTACAACCCATGCAGAGCAATCATATTACAACCCGAAGAGCCGAACACTTTCAATCTGTAGGAAATTCAGTGTTTTAAAAGTGATACTAGACATTTATTTAGGCAAAGCTAAACATATCTTAAAGCAAAATATAAATCTTTGGGTTAATTACTGTGCGTGTTCGAATTTTTTCATAAAACTGTAACTGGCAGCTGCTGTATGTCCCTCCGTTACCTGAGCCTACAGCTCGGGGGTGGTAGTTACGCCACTGCAAGGATCGAGGCTCCCCATGTCTCAAGTGCAAGGGAAGAGTGAATGGACGATGTCATCGCTCTATCCACGTTATTTTATAAACAACGCATAGCAACTGAAAAATTGTATTCCGGCACTGCTGGGATCGAACCCCAGAACTCTCGATAACTAGTCGAGTGCGTTCGAGTTTACGCTACAGCGCCAACAATTCTCAGCGCCATGCGTGGTTTATCAGTCAGCATCTGACTACACGAATACGTATTGATGGTCTCAGCAACTGAGATGTCGTCATTTGGTGGTATTTTAACGCAACAGCTATTTAATTGCAGCTGATAAATTCAAAGGGCGATAGCAGTGCCGGAATACAATTTTTCAGTTGCTATGCGTTGTTTATAAAATAACGTGGATAGAGCGATGACATCGTCCATTTACATTATCTCCACGTATTTAATATATATTAACCATTTCTATCGCCCTTTGAATTTATCAGCTGCAATTAAATAGCTGTTGCGTTAAAATACCACCAGATGACGACATCTCAGTTGCTGAGATCATCAATACGTATTCGTGTAGTCAGATGCTGACTGATAAACCACGCATGGCGCTGAGAATTGTTGGCGCTGTAGCGTAAATTCGAACGCACTCGACTAGTTATCGAGAGTTCTGGGGTTCGATCCCAGCAGTGCCGGAATACAATTTTTCAGTTGCTATGCGTTGTTTATAAAATAACGTGGATAGAGCGATGACATCGTCCATTTACATTATCTCCACGTATTTAATATATATTAAGGGAAGAGTGCTCAGATTTTCCTGAAACGTGATTCCTTTGACACCTGAATTGTCTATAACTATGAAACCTATGGTCTCTGAGAGTCATTGAATGACCTTCCTAACATGTTCTACTGGTTGGAATCAATTGCTCCAGCTCACACCACGAAACACAAGTCTCCTCATCCTGGGAAACGTCTTGGAAAAAGCGCTTCCAATGATTCCACATAGTAAAAACGCAACTAGAAGGAACAACAACAGAAGAAACACGAAGCAGCACTTACAGAATCAGGGGCAACACAAGAAAACAATATTTGCTGCCCGGTGGTGCAGTGATCTAAGCGATGGCTTTTGATCATTTCTCCGAGATGGGTCCGGGTTCGAATCCCGGTGAGGCATGGATGCTGTGGTTGCCTTACGGCGCTTTCTCTCTCCCTTCCCTGGAACTAGTGGCCCTAAATTAGGGACGGAAGACTGCTTATAGCCCGTAGAGTAGCTCACGGTGGTCATTAAACCTCCAATCAAAAAAAACAAGATTTAAACACAAATAAGCGAACTGACTTCACGCATGGCACAAACGGCGGTGACGTAAAGAAGTTACTAGCAAAGACCTTGGAGGAGAATAAACATGAAAATACCTAGCTACTTCCGTCAGTGTTTGAAAACCGTGTACCGCCATTAGCTATGACGGAAAGCTGTTCATGAGTATACGCCGGTTGCGTACGTGTTGCAAATCGTGATTTAAATAGTTGTTATAAATAGTAAATATGGTCAGGTTTGGGTCAGTTACTGTGTTAGATATGGATGTAACACTAAGGCGAATGCGGTTGACATAAAGAACGGATCGTCAGCCCCTTTTCACAAGTAAGTTAAGGTGGCTCCACCTAAAATCTCTACCTTATGTTTCCAATGGTAAAACTTCTGTACATATTTTCTTCGCAATGAATGAATGTATTCCCATGGATTAAACTTTGCACATCGATAAAACTAACTTTAAGTTATAGCATGGGATACTTAATACTTGCTAAACCATAACCATAATTATATTAAAAATCAATCATTTTTCTTTGAGTAATGTTCAGACCTGTTAATAGATGTCGCGACCTGTACATTGATGACTTCAGTAGACAAACAAATGTTGGATTGCTTAATTATGATTATGTTTTAGTAAGCATTAAGTATCCCATGCTATAACGTAAAGTTGGTTTTATCGATGT
Source organism: Macrothele yani (assembly GCA_039090855.1). Taxonomy (NCBI): domain Eukaryota; kingdom Metazoa; phylum Arthropoda; class Arachnida; order Araneae; family Macrothelidae; genus Macrothele; species Macrothele yani. The sequence continues at coordinate 82,046,251 of CM077002.1, forward strand.
GCAAATTTTCATCCTTGGGGATACACTAATTGCGAAGAAAATATGTACAGAAGTTTTGCCATTGGAATTATAAGGCAGAGATTTTAGGTGGAACCACCTTAAATGTTTTGCTCATTGTTGTTCATAATGTCTTTGGCTGTAATTGCACAGATGATGCTTTTTACCAGTATGAAGGAATATATGTTTTAGGTATGAAGGAATATATGGACATTACATCATGTTCAATATAATAATTATCTATAGAACAAGGTTTTTTGGTTTGAATATAGGACTGTTAACAATTTTTGAACACCCTGTCTTGTTCATTTCAATTTTTTGTATTCCATGTTCAAAAGTCAAACCTTGAAACATATGTTCGGCATCCAATTAGTCACATTTGGGGCCTAAGGATTGTTTAAAATTGAGGTTTTCGGACATGGGATACTGAAAATATTAAAAACTGTGTGTTTCGAGACATCCGAATTTCTAAATTGTGCATGGCAGACCTTTTGCTCATCTTTCCAAAAGAGCTGGAGCGTGCAAAAGATGCTTACGAAAGATAGCCTTGGAGGCTTTTCATCATATTTTGGGCAATCTTATTCAAAAAATGTGATTAAAAATTTAAATCCATAAGAGAAAATATTTTCCAACTGATGTTTTTCAGCAAATTAAAAAAAAATGTAAGGGAATGAATATATTTCATCTTTCCACAGGGAAGGAACAGCATGCCACTTTTCCGTGTGGAAAGATGAAATATATTCATTCCCTTACATTTTTTTTTAATTTGCTGAAAAACATCAGTTGGAAAATATTTTCTCTTATGGATTTAAATTTTTAATCACATTTTTTTAATAAGATTGCCCAAAATATGATGAAAAGCCTCCAAGGCTATCTTTCGTAAGCATCTTTTGCACGCTCCAGCTCTTTTGGAAAGATTATATAAATTATTACCCTACTTTTTTTTTAATTTGATGAAACACACCAGTTGGAAACAAATATGAATTCTGGATTCAAAAATTTTTAATCGTATTTTGAATTAAATTGCCAGAAACGTGGTGAAAAACATGCGGAAACTTTCTCCGCTTCTCTGGACAGTGTATCAACAACGTCCATTGAACATTTCAAAGTTCGTCTCATCTCGGAAACTAGAAATATACATCATTTGTGATCTCTGAAAGCTAATTCTTATGTGACTTTCAAGATTCTTTGGTTTAAGGTGGATCCACCTGAAATCAAAAAGTTACATTTTCCCAATAGATGGCGCAGAAACTCAAGGCTGTTTTCTGACGTAATGGTTCAAGCACGCGTCAGTCTAGCACGTTGTCCGTATTCACTGTGACCCCTCCTCTCTCTTACGGGATGTTGTGCACCCCAGGAGAATGGTCACATGGTCTAATGCCTAGAAAAATGGTGCAGAGATTACAATAGGCAATCTCTTATCCCCAGGCGTTGGTGGGTCTTTTTCGCACCACGCGAGATCCCCGGCTGTTTCTCGCAGTCAAATATTCCCATTCAAGTGAATTTGAATGAGTGTGAAGAAGATAAAAGACGGAGTTTCGGCTGCAGAAAAAATATGTTTCGCTATCGTAGGGTCCATGGTCTAAACTCTAAAATAATTATTTCAAAACAACTCCATCTGTTCGCAAGTTCTCAAATATTTCTTTAGCAGACAGTCTTTACTGCAAAACGCTGCAACGGAGGTGCTTTTGTTTTGTTTTTTATCAGTCCTGTCCGTCTGAAGGTACAATAATTTTGCACATTGGCTTACAGGGCGATCGACCTCGAGAATAGTACAAACAGTATACGGCAAAATTAGTGAAATATGATGCATAGCAGCAGAATTTTGAAATTTGTCTCGCTAGCCAGCTGACTTGTGTCAACGAGTAATAACTCGTGGATGGGGAACATTGAAACTTCGTATTTAGAACCATATATGAAGATATTTGTTTTTTGCTTCCGAGTCGCAATTTTTAAATTGGATAAAATTTATGTGCTTGCATTAAAATTTCGGTATCATTCCACCTTATGCAAGCGCAAAATTTTTATTCCGCGCATTTTCGTAAAAAATCAAAAACCAAAAAAAAACAAGAAATTGAATTTGCAGCACTGTCAAAGCACTCATGGCCGATCTTTTTATACTGTTCTGTCGCTTTCCAACCATGGTTGAAAAACTGTTTGTGCTCTGGATTTTTTCGTCCGTAAAATAACTCACGTAAAAAATGACTCGCGTTCTGCAGAATTTTAGTACTCGTCAAATAAAAAAAAAGTCGGGTCATAGGACCGGGATTCGTTCTTCCTACATGTTGCATAAAACCAACGCTCGCCGACCAACCGTATAAAGCGAAAAGTCATCAAGAATTTTTTTCTTTATTTCAGAAAATCAAAATCAGGTTTCCAGCCATACCAAATTCTGCTGCCCCCATTTTGAATATTCAACAGCCCACTGAGGATCAAATAGTGCGCGAAATGAAGAGGGGGAGGGGCAAAAACATGTGACGACTTGGGGTTTGAAACATAATATACACCGATGAGTCATTACATTATGACCACCCACAGCCTAGAGAAATGAGCGCGCCTGGAGAACAACAGGGGCGCAGGTGAAGTTCACAGAGCAGTACATATACACTGCCGGAAAGTGAAAAAAGAACACCAAGAAGGAATTGGCGGACGATCATGAAATTTACATATGTTAATGGGGTCGAGTTTACGTAGGTGTGATGTTAATTTCGGGACCAACCGGTGAGCGCGTACGCCACAGCACGTCATAATATGCAAATTATCGTCGGTGGTATTTAAGGAGTACGGCGAAGTGAATGTAATCAGTCGTCGGCGTACGGACACGTGCGAAGACCCTGAAGAAGCTGCAATGCCTGGATATGGAAGACGTGTACGATTTCAGCGGTTATCGGACTTTGAGCGAGGTCTTCTAGTAGAACTCCGCGAGGCCGGGTGGTCGTATCGTCGTATTGTGGAGCGAATTGGACGGGAAGTATCTGTGGTGGTACGATGGTTGCGTAGATGGTCTGAGGAACATTCCCACACGAGAAGACGTGGAACCGGGAGTCACAGACGGACTGATGAACGGACCGATCGACGCACAAGAAGAGCGGCGTTGTCAAGCAGAACATCCACTGCGACGCTAATCCGAGCTGCCGTTGCACCTGAGGTGACTGTGCGAACAATCCGCAACCGTCTACTGGATGCAGGACTACGTGCACGTGTGCCTCTGGCATGTGTACCTCTGACTCCAGCCCAACGTCAGGAACGGCTGCAGTGGTATCTCCAACGTCTGTACTGTACAACGCAATGGCGATCTGTCGTGTTCAGCGATGAAAGCAGATTCTGCTTGGGAGCCTCCAATGGCCGTATGCGTGTTCACAGACGCACAGGGGAGCGTCTCCACCCTTCCTGCATCCGCCAGCGACACACAGGGCCTACACTTGGTCTCCTGGTGTGGTGAGCAATCAGCTATCACTCCCGTACACAACTAGTGTTTGTACTGGGTACGTTAAACAGCACCTCCTACATCAACAACATCATTCATTCAAGGTCGGTCCATCGTGGTGTTTTCCAGCAAGATAATGCACGCCCACACACGGCACGTGCAACGCAGCATGCACTTCAGGGTGTGAGACAACTTCCATGGCCTGCACGTTCACCGGATTTGTCCTCCATTGAGCTAAGTCGTTGTCCCATAAAATCCCACGCTGTGGGATTTTCTGGGACAACGACTTATCCGGTCTCCACGACCATCCCCGATTTACGCGTCCAGGTTGAGGATGCTTGAAACTCAATACCCCAAACTTACATCCAACATCTGTACGACAGACTCCATGCCAGAATTGCACAGTGTGACGCAGTTCATGGCGGTTCAACCTCGTACTAACCATGTTACATAGAAATGTTATTTTTCAGTTTACCAGCAAATACAGCTGTATTTTGCCATAATGTTTTGATCACGTTATCCTTTGTATTCCGTTATTATGCTGTATAAATTTCGTTGGAATCAGACGTCTTCTTCTTGGTGTTCTTTTTTCACTTTCCGCCAGTGTACAACCCGAGGACCGGCTTTCGGCTAGTAGAGTGTTCGGAGTCAGAATGAGAAAAGCTGCCGATTTATCGGAGTTTTATAAAGGACAAATTGGGATGGCACGGCGCCTCGGAACTACGATCTCTGAAGTGGCGCGGCTTGTGGGTTGTTCACGTGTTGCTGTGTAGTGAGTGCGCATCAAAAGTTGTGCACAGATGGCCAAACGACAAACCGTTGTCCAGCCGTGTGTCGTCTGCAGCTCATTGATGCCAGGGGAGCGGGGAGTGTCGTACATTGTTCACGTCGACCGCAGGGCCACAGTGCAACAAATCACCCGCAACTACACAGTGGCGATCAGGGAAATGTGTCACAGCACACAGTTCATTGCAGCCTTCTGCGCATGGACGTGCTTAGCCAAAGACCCAGACGGATTCCCATTCTCACTCCACGTCATCGCTAACAACGCATGAAATGGGCCCACGATCATCGAGATTGGACCGTGGATGATCGGAAGAAAGTGGCCTGGTCTGACGAATCAAGATTCCTGGTGCATCACGTAGCCGAGCGCAGATACGCCGATTACCAACGGAGATTATGGCACCTGAATGCACAATTGGGTAGAAACAGGCCGGCTGCATCGGTGTTATGCTGTGGGCGATATTTTATTGGGACACTTTAGGCTCCATTTCCCCAACAGCTCAATCCCTGACCTGAACCTCGTTGTGGACCATACCTGAAAATCGTTGCGGACCATGTTCACTCATTCATGGTAACTGTGTTCCCTTCTGATGATGGCCGTTACTAGCAGATAATGCGCTATGCCACACTACCATAATCGTCAAGGAGTGGTTCGAGGATTATGCTGGTGACTTTCTGTTAATGCCTTGGCCTCCAAATTCACCTGACATGAACCCAATCGAACATTTGTGGTTCGACTAGGAAAAGCGGTTCGCGCTAAATTATCACCACTCCAAAATGTATGGGAACTGGAAGACCTGCTGTTGACATTATGGTACCAGATACCCCAGGATACCTATCGCCACCTCACCGAATCGATGCCTCGCCAAGTGGCCGCTGTTTAGGGGGTAAATGGGGTTCTATAGCTTATTAGGTGGGTGGTCATAATGTAATGGGTCATCTGTGTAAAGTTTCCGTAATTTCCTATTTTCTTAATTCATGTAATTCTTAATAAAAAGATGTTTATAAGCTGCAACTCAACAAAAGAATTTCAGGGTTTATAAATTATAGGTCAACAAATTCTCTGCGAGCATGTGCAACAAGAGAAACCTGTCCGGAAGGAGGGATGGTTAATACCTAAAATACAGAGGGTGAGTCGAGAGTTTAGCAATATTTCCATAAACGCATGTGCTGCGGTAAGTATGTCACGTATTTACACTAGTTCAAGTCGTGCACTGCAGTCAGTCGAAAGAGATATAAAGTCGTAGTCGTTGCTCTGAACAGCATTGCATGTCAACGTTCTGTTTGTGGTTGGGACGCCTAAAAGATGAACAGCTACAACCGGCTAATTAGGGAACATTTTGCTTTACGAGTTTGATCTCGGCCATGACGCTGCTCAAGCAACATGAAACATTTGTCATGCGTATGGGGAAGGTTCCGTGGACCACAGCACGGCAACCAGATGGTTCAAGAAATTTCGCTCAGGTGACAGAAACCTCGACGAACAGCCAAGATCAGGTAGGCCGCGTACCGTGGCTTCGGAGGCCGTAGAGGCAAATCCGACAACCAGCGATCGGAGGTTAGAAGGCAATCTAAGCATATTACAGATCACCGTCTTTATTCACCTTCAGGACCTCGGTAAGGTCTACAGGAGCTGCCACATTGTCCCTCGCGAGAACTGACGCCAGCTGAAGCAAACCACCGAGTAGAAGTGTGCATGAAACTCCTAGAAAACCCGTGCGATGTATGTTTCATCAAGAGAATTGCTACGTGTGATGAAATGTGGCTCTATTTGCGGAATGCTAACGCACAACGGCAGTGGTTGAGTCCGGGCCAGCTTCCTGAATCTGTTGCCAAAAGTGGGCGCTTCGAGAACAAGGTGATGCTCAGCGTCTGGTGGAATTTCGAGGAGATAATCCATTACGATTTTGTTCCAGACGGTCTGACAATCAACGCCAACCTCTACTATGAACAGCTGGAGCGGATATATGCCGTTTTGGAGGAGAATTACCCGGTACTGATGAATAGAAAGCTAGCTCTCCTACAGCAAGAGAACGCTCGGCCTCATACCGCGCGAATGACCCGGGCAAAACTCCAGGAACTTGATGGCATTGAACTGATGCCACACCCAGCATATAGTCCAGATCTTGCCCCGTTGGATTGTCATTTGTTCGGGTCCATGGCCCACTTTCTTCGGAAGCGGCAGTTCAACAACCAGAAGGAGATGGCAGTTGGGGTGGAGTTACTCGCCGAGGTATCGAAGAACTAGCAGACAGATGGCTAAAGATCATTGCGCTCGGCCATCCACTGCCCTCCAAGACCGTAGCTAGTAAATTCTAGGGGAGAGGAGGCAGGGGAGACTAGAATATTCTGTTAATTTTGGTAAGTTAATTTTAGCCCAATATAGCAGTATTTATTGAAAAATTAATAAACACAGGAATACTGTTTTTAAGTATATATATTGTTTTTTTTAGACTGAAATGACTCAAAAACTGATTAACTTATCAACAAAATTTTATATTTTCAGGCTTTTTTGAAAAAATGTTGATAGTCGATTTGGTTGAAATTGGACAAAAGTATCCTTTATGTACTGTGATACCGTTGTTTGCTTCCGATTATTTAAAAATGAAATTCGGACGAAATGTTTTTGAGAATTCCAAAAGAGAAAACCGAAAACAACTTGCTGATCAATTTTCTACGAAGCGTGTTCCCATGTTCTGAATTTTGCCCAGAAATTCTACAAAACAACAATTGGCCTGTTTATTTTCTATGTATATTTAGGAAGTATAGATATGATGCATCTTTAAGCTGCTTTCTTATTTATAAGCATTATGCATTTCTTTTCACATCGATGAATAGATAATGAACTATTAATTTTAAATGTTATTAACAAAAACTCAACATAATTTAAATTATTCCCCAGAGAAACATATTCTTAAATTGATACAGTTAAGTGTTTGTAAATGCCATACATGTCTAATAATAGTATCTTTTGCATTACGTTCCTGTTGTATTTAGTTTTGAGACATATTGATACTCCTTCTTTCACGCCATAATTATGTATGGGTAGCTAAATCTACTGCATGAATTGGTTTTCCATTGCATAGTGTGTCCACAGTCTGAAGTGTTTCACTTGCTTTTCAATGCTTGTATTCCTTTCCTTTGTATTTTTGCGTTTCAGCGCCGATATTTCCTTTCCTTTCTTTCTTTCTTTCTTTTTTTTTTTTTTTTTTTGCTTAAACTTTTGCGACAAATTTCACTGAATGCAAAGCATTTCAAAAATGAGTTCGGGTCATACGGTGGCACGGTGGACCGGTATACGGTGTACGATTGCAACAGGTTGTCATGGAAGTCAGATTGACAAATTGGTCTGCAAATCATCTGTGAGAACACTTCAATTGAGTAAACAGCAAGGTCATTAGACGAATTCGCAAGATTTCTTAGCAATGCGTATAAAACATTTTAGTTTTCGCTTTCAGTTGTTACTAAATAATGAATAAGGGAAAAAATTATAACAGCATTAAAGTAGGCGTTGCAGGTTTCTTGGCGATACGGCGACTTAACCAATCGGCCTTTCTCCGCTCTCTCTCTCAACTGTTTGCAGTATGCCAGGATCCGACGTCGAGGCATCCTCACACCCGTGGAGGTAATGCAACCGCAATCTACAGTCACAATTGTTCCTGCGTGCGAGCTTTGCTCTTGATATACAGTGGCGACGCCAGAAGATCAGAACTGGGGGGCTATTAGGGGGCCAAACATCGTACGGGCGGCAAAAATTTTGAAGTGCTGTCACTTTTTTCCATTTTCTTTATTATTTGCGGTCATAAGACACTTTTTGTATTTTGGTTTGTAACCTGACTAGGAATCTCTCTCTCTCTATCTCTCTCGTGCTCTCTTAGACATCTTTCAAAGGATTTATTCCACTTCACAGAACAGTACAACACAAAATTTTACGAAAAACTCATTATATATAACAAAAATTTCTTAATTCCAAAAATCCCCATACATTTATCCAAGTTCCCTAAAACCTTGGATGGTTGCATTTGCTATGTGTTCTAACTGTTGTGCTGAAGCCCACACCTAGTGTCGCGTATGTTGATATACTGTCCTCGATACACGGTTCCTATGCGCTGTGGCGGGCTTTGGTCATTATTTTGTAATCGTTTGCAAATTCGGCCCTGAGGAACTTGCATATGGAATTTCATCAGGATCGAACAACTTTCTCGGGGTGCTCCGTCTTTCCTTTTTTTTTTTTTTTTTTTTTTGCCATACAGTACACGTGTAAGTGTGTATATAATCAAAACAAAATTAAAAAAATAATTATATAGTACAACACTCCATTTTGACAAAATAAAAAAATAAGAAAAAAAAAGGGTGGTTGCTCTGGTTTTTTGGGGGTTTTTTTGTCAAAGAGTGTGTGTGTGTGTGTGTGTGTAAATATATATAAATATCTCACTAAATAATGATATCATCATCATCATCATTGTCAACCATTATCAATCCACTGCTGGACGAAGGTCTCCCCAAGTTTCCTCCACAACGGTCTGTCTTGTGCCAGTCTCCTCCATGTCACCCCTGCATACTTTCGAATTTCATCCACCCATCTCCCATGTGGTCTTTTTCTGGGTCTTTTCCTGTCCCTTGGAATCCAATCTAAAATTTCGGCTGTCCATCGATGATCTGTCCTTCTGGCAGTATGTCCAGCCCATTGCCATTTCAGGGATTTAACTCTGATCATGATGTCTTCCACTCTTGTCATTTTTCGGATCCACGAGTTCCTCTTCTTATCCCTCCTGGTTACACCAAGCATGCACCTCTCCATGCTTCTTTCAGTTGTCTGCAGCCTTTGTATGTCTCTTTTAGTTAAGGTCCACGTCTCTGCACCATACGTAAGCACTGGAAGGATGCATTGATCAAACACTTTTCTTTTAAGACATAATGGCATATTGCTCTTGAAAATTATGCTGTTTCTTCCAAAAGCTCTCCAGGCAAGTTTTGTACGCCGATTAATTTCTTCATCAATGTGACCCTCACTTGATATCTGCTGTCCAAGATAAACGTACGTGTCTGTTGTCTCCAGCTTTTCTCCATCAATCGATAAATCTTCATTTCTTGTAAAAGCATTGAACATCACTTTTGTCTTCTGAAAGTTCATTTTTAATCCCACTTCTTTACTCTTGTCAGCAAGTTCCTGGATCATACTCTGCAGCTCTGATGGGGTAGTTGCAAAAATGACTACGTCATCAGCAAAGCGAAGGTGGGTTAGATAATCTCCATTAATCTTTATTCCCTTGTTTTCCCAGCTCAGCGACTGAAAAACACCCTCCAATGTGGCATTAAAGAGCTTCGGAGATATGGTGTCCCCTTGTCTCACTCCCTTTCCAATTTTTACGTGTGTTGTATTTTCAAACAGCCTAATCTTTGCACTTGCATTTTCATAGATGTTATTAATAATATTAATGTATGCATCTTCAATACCGCAGGTTTTCAGAGCCATTGTAACTGCTGATGGTTTCACCGAATCAAAGGCTTTTTCATAATCGATAAAAGCCATGCACAATGGAAGTTCATATTCCCTCGCTCTTTCAATTAGTTCTCTCAGCACGTGGATATGATCTATTGTGCTGTAGCCACTCCTGAATCCAGCTTGTTCTCTCGGTTGAGCCATGTCCAGTGTTACCTTCAAGCGGTGTGAAAGAACTTTAGTGAAGATTTTATAAACTACTGATAGGAGGCTGATAGGTCTGTAGTTTCCGAGATCCTCAATGTCACCTTTCTTATGTAGCAGGATCATTGTAGCGGTGTTCCAATCCTCAGGAATCTTTCCTTCATTAAGGCATCGAGTGAAAATTTGGGCGAGTACTGTTTTGATTTCTCCACTTGCTTCTTGTATGATGTCTACAGTAATTCCATCTTCTCCTGGAGCTTTTCCTCGCTTCATGTTCTTGATTGCATGTGCAACTTCTGCTGGAAGGACTGGAGGAACTCTGGTACTGGTATCTTTCATGATGTCTGGAGTGCATATATCATCCCTTTCATATAATTTGGAGTAGAAATCTTTCACTCTTGTCAAAATTTCGCCTCTATTTCTTGTTACAGAATCATCTTCTTTATTCAGTGCCATAATCTGTTTTCTTCCCTTACTGAGATGTCCCTTTGCTATCTTTAGGCTTTGGTTGTTTTCAATTGCTTTCCTCACTAGTTCACAGTTGAATTTCCTTACGTCTTCAGTGATACTTTTTCTTACTGTCTTGCATAGCTCTATATATTCCACTTTGGAAGTCACATCTTCTTTAGTTGTTCTCATCTCTCTTCTTTTTTGCATCAACATTTTGGTTTTTCCTGATAATTTATTTACATGCAACTTGTTCTTAGACCCAGCCAATTTTGTTGCTGTTTCCATAAGAGCTTTGGTTACTTTTCTGTTAACTTCAGAGATGTCCACTTCTTCCGATGTTAGGCCTTCTAAAGCAGAGAACCTGTTCTTCAGTTCTAACTTGAAGGTATTATGGTGTTTTTTAAGGTTGGTTATGTCAATAGATTTTGTTTGTCTTATGAGCTTGCCACGTTCAAGTTTAGTGTTGAGGTGCATCTTACATCTCACCAATCTATGGTCACTACCTGTGTTGAACTTGTTCAGCACACTGCAGTCTTCTATGACGAATTTTTTGTTACACATAATAAAATCAATTTCACTTGTCGTCCCATTTGGATGTCTCCATGTCCATTTCCTGTGTGGCTTTTTCTTGAAAAAGGAGTTCAAGATGAAAAACCCTTTTGCCTCTGCAAACTCAACGAGAGTATTTCCACGCTGGTTTCTGTTGCCATGACCGAATTTACCTACTGAAGTTTCATTCTGTTGCCGTTGCCCTATTTTTGCATTGAAATCTCCTATAATTATTTTCAAGTGCTGCTTACCTTTATTATTTAGATGACAAATTTCCTCATAAAATTCTTCAATTCCTTCTTCAGGATGACTTGTGGTGGGTGCATAAGTTTGAATAATCTGAGCCTGGTATCTTTTCGAGAGTTGGATAACAAGTCGTGCAGCTCTGTCAGAGGAACTTTCAACTTCTACAACTTTATCCTTCAGTTTCTTGTTTATTATAAATCCAACACCACTAGTTCTGCCAGTATCTGTCCCACGATAGTAGAAGAGATGTCCACTTTTCAGTTCGATGAGATCTTCTCCTTTTCTCCTTACTTCACTTAGCCCCACGATGTCCCACTTGATCCTTTGCAGTTCCTCTTCCAATTCAAGAAGCCTTGAATCAGAAGATAGAGAGCGTCCATTGTAAGTAGCCAAGGTCAGCATCAGATGGCAGCCTAGTCCGGTTCTCCGGGGATTCTTAGCACCCTCTGCCTTCATGTCGCACTGGCCGCTGCCTTGGCCAGGTACATTCCAGCTGCCGGAGACTGAGGGCCAAGATTTAAGTTGTGGAATCATTTTGGAGGGGTTTGGCCATAACTCACCACGCTGGCCAAGCGGGTTGGTGAGTGTGGGATAGAATTTCCTCTAATCCCGATGGTATAGTTATACCGCTATGGGCGGTCGTCAGAGCCCCTTTAGTGGGAACAGGATGCACCACGAGAAGGCGGGGTTGACATTTGTCAAGGAGAGGCTGTGATGTTACGCATCACCTGACCTTACATCCCATTAAATAATGATATATATATAATGGGATGTAATAATGATATATATATAATGGGATGTATATATATATATATCCCATTAAATAATGATATATATATATATATATATATGATATCATTAGGATGTAAGGTCAGGTGACGGGTAACATCACAGCCTCTCCTTGACAAATGTCAACACCGCCTTCACGTGGTGCATCCTGTTCCCACTAAAGGGGCTCTGACGACTGCCAATAGTGGTATAACTATGCCATCGGGATTAGAGGAAATGCTATCCCACACTCACCAACCCGATTGGCCAGCGTGGTGAGTTATGGTCAAACCCCTCCAAAATGACTCCACAACTTAAATCTTGGCCCTCAGTCTCCGGCAGTTGGAATGTACCTGGCCATTGAACATTGAACTGATGCCCCCAGCATATAGTCCAGATCAGAGAACCGGACTAGGCTGCCATCTGATGCTGACCTTGGCTACATATAATTGACGCTCCCTATCTTCTGATTCAAGGCTTCTTGAATTGGAAAAAGATCTACAAAGGATCAAGTGCGACATCGTCGGGCTAAGTGAGGTAAGGAGAAAAGGAGATCTCATTGAACTGAAAAGTGGACATCTCTTCTACTATCGTGGGACAGATACTGGCAGAACTAGTGGTGTTGGATTTATAATAAACAAGAAACTGAAGGATAAAGTTGTAGAAGTTGAAAGTTCCTCTGACAGAGCTGCACGACTCGTTATCCAACTCTCGAGAAGATACAAGGCTCAGATTATTCAAACTTATGCACCCATTACAAGTCATTCTGAAAAAGAGATTGAAGAATCTTATGAGGAAATTCGTGATCTAAATAATAAAGGTAAGCAGCACTTGAAGATAATTATGGGAGATTTCAATGCAAAAATAGGGCAACGGCAACAGAATGAAACTTCAGTAGGTAAATTCGGTCACGGCAACAGAAACCAGCGTGGAAATACTCTCGTTCAGTTTGCAGAGGCAAAAGGGTTTTTCATCTTGAACTCCTTCTTCAAGAAAAAGCCACACAGGAAATGGACATGGAGACATCCAAATGGGATGATAAGTGAAATTGATTTTATTATGTGTAACGAAAAATTCGTCATAGAAGACTGCAGTGTGCTAAACAAATTCAACACAGGTAGTGACCATAGATTGGTGAGATGTAAAATGCACCTCAACACTAAACTCAAACGTGGCAAGCTCATAAGACAAACAAAATGTATTGACATAACCAACCTTAAAAAACACCATAATACCTTCAAGTTGGAACTAAAGAACAGATTATCTGCTTTAGAAGGCCTAACATCGGAAGTGGATATTTCTGAAGTTAACAGAAAAGTAACCAGAGCTCTTATGGAAACAGCAACAAAATTAGCTGGGTCTAAGAACAAGTTGCATGTGAACAAATTATCAGGGAAAACCAAAATGTTGATGCAAAAAGAAGAGAGATGAGGACAACTAAAGAAGATGTGACTTCCAAAGTGGAATATATAGAGCTATGCAAGACAGTACGAAAAAGTATCACTGAAGACGTAAGGAAATTTAACTGTGAACTAGCGAGGAAAGCAATTAAAAACAACCAAAGCCTAATGATAGCAAAGGGACATCTCAGTAAGGGAAGAAAACAGATTATGGCACTGAGAAAAGAAGATGGTTCTGTAACAAGAAATGGAGGCGAAATTTTGACAAGAGTGAAAGATTTCTACTCCAAATTATATGAAAGGGATGATATATGTACTCCAGACATCATGAAAGGTACCAGTACCAGAGTTCTTCCAGTCTTCCAGCAGAAGTTGCACATGCAATCAAGAACATGAAGCGGAGAAAAGCTCCAGGAGAAGATGGAATTACTGTAGGCATCATAAAAGAAGCAAGTGGAGAAATCGAAACAATACTCGCCCAAATTTTCACTCGATTCCTTAATGAAGGGAAGATTCCTGAAGATTAGAACAACGCTACAATGATCCAGAGTAGTGTATAAAAAGGCGGTTCTGGGCCAGTGGAGGGTCAATGTTAACCTATGGGACCCTCCACTTTGGTAGGTGGAGCGTCATGGAGTGGCGGAGGGTCACATCTTACGCCATCTTGGGTGATTGCTTGGGACCGATAACGTCGTGGGGGGTGTCGCAGGAGGATTTGGAGATAAGACTGCGTCGCCTTAATATGCGGGTGGGTAACATCATGGGGTTGTGGAGTTGGTGTTATGTTTAAATTAGTATTTCGCAATACTTTTTCGGTACGGAGGGCAGATAATGTTACAAATGCTTAATTTTTTTATCTGACACGTGCGTAGAAACTTTTTTTAATCCATCATCTAGTGAATTTCTTTTTCTACTTCCTTCGGATGATTTTTTTAAATTTTGAATGGGTTTTTTCCCAAATAAATTGTTTTTCCTCATGGGTTTTTAATATTCTTTACAATTCTTCGAAAAAAATAGATATGTCCTGGCGTTGGATGACATCGCTGTTCTGGTGGATGAAATGTTAACCCGCCCAGCTTCATTTTTCCATCAGGAAATTTTACTAGGTATTTTTTATTCTTGTTTTATTGTACCAAACCTTTTAATAGATAATTTATTATGATAATTCATTATTGTACCAAACCTTTTAATATATAATTCACTATTTTTCCAACTTAAAGAATTTTTTTATTTAACGACTTTCGGGGGCTTTGCTTTAATGTATGTTAGCGAAGGAATATTCAAGTTGATCGTATTCGCAATTCGATCGGGTATTATTGCCTAGCCTATGACTTTTTTTAATGCAATTTTCGCTCGTGATTCATGAATTTCTTTTGTCTCCGTCCTCTACTACGGAATTTTAGTGATTTATTTTTCTTAAAGGTTCTTTTTTTTTTTATTTCACAAAGTATTTTTTTCCACAAAATGAAATTTTTCACATCGGGGAATTTTGTTGTGTGTGTGTGTGTGCGAGCGCGCGCATGTTGCTCTCACTGCGACAAAAAGATTTACAGCAGTAATTTTATCGGGCAAACGACTACTTCGGGTCATCAGCAGGAAACCATATTATTTACAGCCGAGGCACACCCATTAGAGGGTGCCCTTACGTAGTCGCCCATATTTTCCTTTTCGGCCTCTCCTCCTGAAAGGATGTTAAGTATATCTTTTATCTTTATTTTTTAAATTTTAATAGGAGTGTATAAAATGTTTTTCAAAGATTTTACCATCATACACTATACGATTAATTTATTACAATAAGAATGATTATGCTATTCTGTTTTCAGTACACTTCACACCATTTTAGGTTTCAGACATATTCACAGATATGACACATACTTGTGATCCATTTGTATGCATTGAGGTTTACGGAGCAGTTAAGCCCAAGCCAGTGACCTCCACTGAGGTTTACGGAACAATTAAGCCCACGCCAGTAACCTCATTCAGGTTTACGGAGCAGTTAAGCTCACGCTAGTGAAGCTTTCACTTCCTATCATCCTTATGTTTCACTTGTCGCCATCTTAGGTCTCAGACGGATTCAAAGTTATGACAGATACTTGTGATTCACTTATGTACGTTCAGGTTTACGAAGCAATTAAGCCCACGCCAGTGACCTCCATTCAGGTTTACGGGGGTTTTACACATACGCCAGTGACCTTCATTCAGGTTTGCGGAACAATTAAGCTCACGCCAGTGACCTCCATTCACACGCACACATTCGCTCTCCAGATTCACAAATAATTAAGTCTTAATGTTACATTGAAACACATGCGTGTTTGCATAGAAATTTTAACGTTCAAGCAAACAATCATATCCTATTTTAAATTCACATATCAGATATAACGGCAAAATACGAAAACTTCATACGACTCCAAGAAATCCGAGATTTATATTTTCTGGCTAGTTTTAAATATTTTCAGCTTTTCTTTAATTTTCAATCAGAATATTTCACTTAAGGTCCTTTATATTTACCTCATACTTCCTTTCTTTTTCCCTAGTTATCTTCAGAATTTTTAGTAATTTTATAGTGACCATAGGCTAATGTGTCACATCCGTTTGAAAGAATATACCTCTTATCATCAGCTGGGCATAAACTTTGCTTTTTTATCCTCAGAGTATACAATTTATGTCCCTTACTCTGAATCTGCTGCATACTGGTGAAGAACAACTTATTCTGAAATAAAGAAGTTTTATATGTTTCATGCCTGAGATTTTTCTTAACAGCAGCTTTTACAACACTTTTAGCGGTTAATTTTTCACCGCACTCGCTTTTAAGCTATACATCTTTGATCTTAAACCTACAAATTCCATTATTTGCTTCCCATTCATCTCATCCTTCATCTTTCCAATCACTTTCTTATTAGTTTGATTATACAGAAAGTGGCTGGTGGGATAATAAGATGTGTCAAATTTGTCTAGATCATGCAACATGTCTTTATAAACATCATCTGTATGTATTTCATATGTCAACGAATCGGTATCAGTAAACAGAAGTTTAACACGATCTCCATATTTTCTTCTGATGTAGTTAAAATGAAAGTCATACATCAATGTTTTGCTGATGTCTAAAATTGTAAACCCAACATAAATCGGGCGCACCAAATGTAGGCTGCCGCCCCGGTGGCGCAGTGGTCTAAGGCGTTGGCCTCTGATCATTCGTCCGTAAGGGGTCCGGGTTCGAATCCCGGTCAGGCATGGATGTTGTGTTTGTCTTACGGCACTGGCTCTCTCCCTTCCCTGGAACCAGTGACCCTGATTTAGGGACGGGCGACTGCTTATAGCCCATTGAGTTGCTCACGGTGGTCGTTAAACCTCCAATCAAAAAAAAATGTAGGCTTACCTGTTTCATATGAACAGCAACTAAGTCTTCACTAAATCTTGTGAATGAATGAAATGATGGGGATGCTATTAATTTAAGTAATTGCTTTTCTGTTTGCACTAATTTTACATTAACACGTTTCCGCAAATTCTCCATGGTTTTACCAAAAACAGCGTTGTTCAACAACTTAAAAAATCCCGTTAAAAGCCATTTTTCGCCTGTGCCCTTTTTTCCGTATTGAAATTTACATATTCCCTCAACCAGGGACTTTGAACAAATTCAAGAACTCTATGTATTTTCCCTAATTTCATCCCCAGCTCTAAATATAATTGCAAATTTCTATAATGTAAAACATATTTCTTTTTATCATTTAAGCTGCTCACAAGTTTCACATTTTGAGAGTTATTAATAAGATTTAGCACCTCTATTATTTCTGTTGAATGGTCAGATAACATATCATAACTAATATTCATTTTTTCAGGAGCTATGGGGTAGTCATTATGATAATCATGAAGTTCTTTTGGGTAATGAAGGTCAACTTCTAAAATATACCCCAGATCATTTTCCTCACGGACATGTGTAACGTCCAATTTTCGAACCTCATCATCACATAACCATCTAAAGTTTTTAACACCTACATATTGGCTCATTCCATATGCATAAAGGTTATTGGCGTCAAAGTACATTATATACTTCGAGGGTTCTGAAGGAATATATGCTTCAAGATATTTATTATTTGCTTTACTGTATCTGTTACTAATCATCAACATTCCTCCCCTTATACCTTTTTCGATAAAAAGATACATATCAACATCAGTTAGAAGTTCAAGTTCAACACCTGTCCCTTTTAAACAGGCTTGAAAAGCTAATCCAGGTGCTGTATACATGTGCAGACAATCGAGACGGTAGAATTTTAAAGCCAAATCACGGAAATTTTCAAAAACATCTGCTAAAAGTAAAACATCAGTTAACATATACAAATCATGGTATTCACCAAGATGGCATATTTCAAAACAGCCCCATACCTTTCGCGCATGGGCATAATCTTCAGAACTTACGTTTTCCTCCGTAATGCTGTTGTAAAAATATCGTTCTTCAGTAAGTTGTGTGTCTTTAAATTTCTTCTCACAATCAACATAATCACAAGGATAAACACCTTTCCTTAAAAGAAACTCAACCTTGTCATCAGAAAAATTTTGGCTTAATATCCTAAACTTATCCTTTCCTTCATGTGCCAAATTATTCACAAGTTTTTCTAAAGAAGTGTTTAAAAACTTAAACGAATCTATAAAATGCAAGTGACCTAATGAGAAAGAAATATACTTTTCAGTATTAGACGGAATGCATCCATTAGCTCTATCCCTAATTTTCCCTATTTCCTGCATAATTAAATGTGAATCATAACCATGTAGATTATGAAAAACTACAGGTATTTTAGCTGTGTGACGATAATTTAAGTTACAACTATTATGTGCAGCCCCACGATAAACTGAACTCAAGTGACAGTGATCACGCACTTTATCGCCGTTTAAAGGTTTATCACAAGTATGACAGGTGATCGCCTCATTAAATGCAATTTCATCAGCTACTGTCATTTTCAAAGGCTTGTTAGTTTTTAAAAGTACTTTTATCTTCTTTTCTTCCTCCAACAACGAGTTCAAGAAATGCTCCACAACATTAATTCCTCGATAAATTACAGGCTTATTAATACACACCCCGTTATAGTCAATAACTGTATAACAATATCCAGAAGGGATATGTTGGGCAAGTTTAACAGTTCCTTCACTTTCATCAGTTTCAGCAAGTTTTTGAACAAAACATTCAAAATCGGCATAAATCACATATGGAACTCTCAGTTACATAAAATAATTTTTAAATTTTAACTGATTATCCTCCTGGCTTGGAAGTTTGACTTTTTGGGCACCATGGATACTACATAAAGTCTTGTGTTCTTCGTACAAAGACTCTGTACTATACCCATGAAGACAGTAAGGGCAAAAATATTTGCGCTGCTCATGCTTTGTCAAAGAATGTAAAAGTCTATTCAAATCTTTTATCAAACAAAAGTGTGTCTTATCACCATCTGCTATATACAGAAGATCAACATGTGTGGAAAATTTCTCTTTCGTAATATATAAAGGGAAAATTTCATGTTCATACCCAAAGACATTGATGGAAATTGAATTAAGCTTTTCAAATTTGCCAACTTGGGCAATTTGTATAGGGAAATTAATACCTTCAACATTTAACTAATTTTCATATTTCATATATTTTCCAACACGATAAGAATGTTGCCCTCTTGAAACTGGATGGACTGCAGCTAACACAGACCAAAGAAAGCATTTTTGATCACCATTTTTTACATTTATTATGGCATGCTTTAATTCCAGCTCCCTTGGAAGAGGGATATAACTGGACCCTTTAAGAGGAATAAATCTACCAATTTTTATTTCAAGAAACTCGACACTATCAAACACCCACCCACTGCCATCTCTCTGAAAATCTTAAGAATTTATTATTTTGGTAAAAGAACTGGAAATACCCTCAGTGATTTCAGTGTCTGAGAGGGTGATATTGCATTTGCTTCTAAAACAGGGTATTGCTTCCTACATATCACCGTCAACGTTGATGCGTGTATATTTAACATGAATTACAATATACCATTTCAAACCCTTTTCATTATGCAGCTTATTTTTAGGGTTTGCTCTAGTTTTTGACGATGCGCATTTAAAAATATATTAATATCTTGATTTTCATGTTTTTCACCAACAAACTTATATGTAACAACAGCCTCATTTAACGCCGAAGCAAACTCGCAAGTTTCATCATTTGTATCTGAGTGACATGGTGAATCATTTTCATTTTGCAGCTTCATTTTCTTATTACATACACCTTCAGACTTTTCATCGTCAACAGAACGTTTTTTGATATGAACATTTAAATGTTTCTGTAAAACATCCTTTCTCGCAAACAGTCTATCACATATTTCGCATTTATAGGAATCAACCCTATGACTCAATGCATGCCTTGCCAAATTATCTTTTCTGTTAAAGGTTTTACCACATTCATTACAGTTGAAATTTTCACTTCCAGCTTTATGATTCATCTTATGATGACGAACGAGATGCGTCAACTGAGTGAAACGCTTTCCAAACTCTGTGCAAGAATGAGACATCGCTAAATACAGAATACGTGTTAAGAATAAAAAACAATGTAGAAATTAGACTAATCAAAATTATATTAAACCAGCATCAACCTTCACTGTTGCATTTAAGGACTGAAAATTAAAAAAACCCTTAATTTGAAAATAAAAAAACTACTGAAGATTTCAAACAACGTGGAAAATTATTACATTAATAACACAATTTATAGAAAACCAACCCTTCTTATTCCCCTAATTGTGGTATTTAAGTCACTAAGAGCAAGAATATTTGCACGTTGAAAGAGTTGAAAAAAAAAACGATGCTAGGGTAGTTTTCTTCAACTGCTTATGTAAACAGTGATAATAGTTATGCAATTCGGTAACTATAGTTTAGATACGTTCCTACTCAACAATTATCAATATTAAACAGAAATTGATATTTTCAATAGAAATATCTACAAAACCTATTAAAGGTAGAAAAAAACTGAAATTTACTGGCAATTCACGAAGAAGATGCAGCTATATCGCAGAAGTAATATATTTCTAACAGGCAATACAACAAAATTCCCCCGCCTTCATCAAGAGCTGACTGAGGAATGAAAATTTTGTTTAAGGAAAAACCTTTTATAAAAGAAAAGAAAAAGAAAAGAAAAAAGAAGACGGTTACGGTTATTTTGCATTTAACATTAATTTCATACGAAGCAAAATCGCTGCCAGTGTGCAACACTATGAACTAAAAATGGCCTAAGTACGTTAAGCGAGCGCAAAATATCTTTTCTTTGAAAAGACTCAAAATACCAAAAATTATTATAAAGCAATGTTAAATTGTTTAATACAGCGTTTAGATGGCAACACGATTGTGATAACAAACCTTATCTCACATCAAAGCTATCCAGTGGAAGAATATCCATACAGCGACATAAATCCAACGCACCTAAAACTCAGGACACTCACACACTTTCAAGCATGCACGTGGAGATCGACCTCTGACTCGCTACAACATGATTTCACTTGCTCCATAGAACGATAACATCCCTTGTGTATGACTAATATCCAGCAATTTCCTGACGCATAGCCGGACGACGTGCTGCATGCCCTCAGAGGTGGTGACAACACTGGCGCGAGCGTAAACTTTCAAATTTGTATCGCGAAGATCCGAACCCCCGAAGGGTGGGGGTGGGGGTGGGGTGGGGAGTAGGGCAACGTGTTGTTCAGTGGGGTGAAAAAAGATAGGTACGCGGGACTGATTAGCCTGAATAACAGAGAATTGAACTTTCACGGTTGATAACAAGATACACATACAAAATAAATAAAAATTAAAAATCAGTGATTTCTGTCTTCTGAACATGTCGATTCAGTTTGAGATGTGTAAGCGTTTCTAAATTACATTCGTAGAATTAAAGTAATACGCTTGTGGCAAACAGCATGTTTAAACAAATGTTTCCATCAAATGGTTTCATTTAGAATCAAAATCAGGAAATATAGTTTGTTGGTTTTCTTGAAATTCACCAAAATTGCTGAATTTTTATACGTTTCACTGAAAAATATACCTTCTTTTGAAGAATGGAAAGAAAAAAAACCTATGAGGTGTGGATGAATCACAATAAAAAGAGCCACATTTTCACAGAAAATAATTTATAAAGTATGTATAAAATGTTTACAAACGGAAGAAAAAAAAACTAAGTTTTTTTGTTTTTTTTTATATAGAAAAGAAATCTCCATGAAAAATATATACACCCGAGAAGAAATAGTGTGGATACCTCATATAATATGTCTAGCATGTTCAAATAACAACTTTGACTTTCTCGATTACAATAGCGGCCAATGTAAATTTGCAATGCGGAATGAGTTTTCCATAATGAAAGCTGTTTTAATAATCCATATAACTTTGGGGAAAATTTAAGGTTTCTTCTTCATATCGATGAGTACACATATTTTTAAAACTCTTTCGATATATTTTTTCAATTCTTCCATAAAACATTTTTTAAATTATTAATTATGTTAAAATTGCATGCATTTACTATTATTAAAAGAGAAATATTTAATGAAATAGCATATGGTATTAATTTAATTTAATGGTATTAATCACTGATTTCTCAATATCTCCCGAGCCGGGAAAACATTTCATGATCAGACAAGGAAAATATACACCAATGTCAGAGGGAAGACGGATTTATACACCAGTTGAATTCTTTAGGACTAACGAAGGATTCCGTAGTTATTCTTTTCGGCTTTAACGTTCCTTCAGTTTATGGGGAAAGCCCATTAGATTCATACACATCATCACAGTTTCTTATATCGCAACCTCAAGTGGGCTCGGTTCATTTTTTCGTGAAATCACTTCATTTTTTATTTTCAACTTCCTCTGGTAGAATCTAACAGTTTTTTCCCTTGACAGAAGCCCATGCCAATTAAGATTGAATTTTCTATCAAAACTACTGGATCACATAACAATCAATTTCACACATCTCCAAAAAGTAGACATCAAAATTTCTTATTTTTGCATATCAAACTTTCTTATTCTTGCAAGAAGGAGCAGGCCCGAAGGAGCTCCCTACCTGCCACACACCCTTCTCCTTCGGCTAAGAAAGTTTTTTAGTTCATAGTGTTGCACACTGGCAGCGATTTTGCTTCGTATGAAATTAATGTTAAATGCAAAATAACCGTAACCGTCTTCTTTTTTCTTTTCTTTTTTTTTCTTTTATAAAAGGTTTTTCCTTAAACAAAATTTCATTCCTCAGTCAGCTCTTGATGAAGGCGGGGGAATTTTGTTGTATTGCCTGTTAGAAATATATTACTTCTGCGATATAGCTGCATCTTCTTCGTGAATTGCCAGTAAATTTCAGTTTTTTTTTCTACCTTTAATAGGTTTTGTAGATATTTCTATTGAAAATATCAATTTCTGTTTAATATTGATAATTGTTGAGTAGGAACGTATCTAAACTATAGTTACCGAATTGCATAACTATTATCACTGTTTACATAAGCAGTTGAAGAAAACTACCTTAGCATCGTTTTTTTTTTCAACTCTTTCAACGTGCAAATATTCTTGCTCTTAGTGACTTAAATACCACAATTAGGGGAATAAGAAGGGTTGGTTTTCTATAAATTGTGTTATTAATGTAATAATTTTCCACGTTGTTTGAAATCTTCAGTAGTTTTTTTATTTTCAAATTAAGGGTTTTTTAATTTTCAGTCCTTAAATGCAACAGTGAAGGTTGATGCTGGTTTAATATAATTTTGATTAGTCTAATTTCTACATTGTTTTTTATTCTTAACACGTATTCTGTATTTAGCGATGTCTCATTCTTGCACAGAGTTTGGAAAGCGTTTCACTCAGTTGACGCATCTCGTTCGTCATCATAAGATGAATCATAAAGCTGGAAGTGAAAATTTCAACTGTAATGAATGTGGTAAAACCTTTAACAGAAAAGATAATTTGGCAAGGCATGCATTGAGTCATAGGGTTGATTCCTATAAATGCGAAATATGTGATAGACTGTTTGCGAGAAAGGATGTTTTACAGAAACATTTAAATGTTCATAACAAAAAACGTTCTGTTGACGATGAAAAGTCTGAAGGTGTATGTAATAAGAAAATGAAGCTGCAAAATGAAAATGATTCACCATGTCACTCAGATACAAATGATGAAACTTGCGAGTTTGCTTCGGCGTTAAATGAGGCTGTTGTTACATATAAGTTTGTTGGTAAAAAGCATGAAAATCAAGATATTAATATATTTTTAAATGCGCATCGTCAAAAACTAGAGCAAACCCTAAAAAATAAGCTGCATAATGAAAAGGGTTTGAAATGGTATATTGTAATTCATGTTAAATATACACGCATCAACGTTGACGGTGATATGTAGGAAGCAATACCCTGTTTTAGAAGCAAATGCAATATCACCCTCTCAGACACTGAAATCACTGAGGGTATTTCCAGTTCTTTTACCAAAATAATAAATTCTTAACATTTTCAGAGAGATGGCAGTGGGTGGGTGTTTGATAGTGTCGAGTTTCTTGAAATAAAAATTGGTAGATTTATTCCTCTTAAAGGGTCCAGTTATATCCCTCTTCCAAGGGAGCTGGAATTAAAGCATGCCATAATAAATGTAAAAAATGGTGATCAAAAATGCTTTCTTTGGTCTGTGTTAGCTGCAGTCCATCCAGTTTCAAGAGGGCAACATTCTTATCGTGTTGGAAAATATATGAAATATGAAAATTAGTTAAATGTTGAAGGTATTAATTTCCCTATACAAATTGCCCAAGTTGGCAAATTTGAAAAGCTTAATTCAATTTCCATCAATGTCTTTGGGTATGAACATGAAATTTTCCCTTTATACACTGCCGGACAATTGCTAAGGACGGATGACAATAGCAACGATAGTAACCCTAAATGGGAAGGCAGGAAAATGTGGAAATTAGCATAAGTGCGGAATACAGTAAGACGTGTTGTGCGTAAACAAATTTTGGATTGCCGAACTTGTTCGTGACGTCATAGCGCTGATAAGAGATATAAAGGATTTGACGCGTATTGACCGTTGTTGTTCAAACGCAAAGTTGAAAGGAAAGAATCAATTGACGAACTTGCAATTTTCAGTATGTCTTCCCGACATCACCTAAATGATTTTACGCGTGGCCGTATTATTGGCAAGATTGAAAAAGGGCAAAAAATAACAGTTGTTGCCAGGGAGTTCGACGTCAGCAACAATGTTGTTTCAAGGCTTTGGAAATCATTTCAAACAAATGGAGAGTGTAGCAAACGTCACGGGGAGGTCGTGTTCGCAGTACGACACCTGCAGAAGATCGGTACATAGTGCTATCAACAAAAAGACACCGGCGCAGCACAGCTAGTGAGGTAGCAAATCAGTTTATGGCTGCTACTGGCAAGCGGATCTCCCGAAAAACTTTCGCCAGACGTTTGCATGAAGGTGGACTATACGCCCGCCGTCCTGTTGTGTGCATCCCATTGTCCAGGCGTCACCGTACCGCCCGTTTGCAGTGGGGCCATCAACATCGCAATTGGACTGATAACGACTGGTCTGCTGTCCTCTTCTCAGATGAGAGTAGATACAGTGTATCGTCTGATTGTCGACGACAACTGATCTGGCGTGATAGTGGTACTGCATATTGACCAGCAAACATACAGGAAAGGGACCGATATCCGACATGTAGTGTCATGGTATGGGCTGGCATCATGATCAATGGCCGTACGTCCCTCTATGTGCTTCCAACTGGGACTATGACTGGCCAACGATACATTAATGATGTTCTGCTACCTCATGTTTGCATGTTCCGTGGTGCTGTCGGTGATAGATTCATTTTCATGGACGACAACGCAACATGTCATCGAACAGTCGCTGTCCAGGAGTGTCTTGAGAGAGATGATATTCAACGCCTCGTATGGCCAGCACGCTCTCCAGATCTGAATCCCATTGAAAATGTGTGGGATGCTTTGGGGAGGAGTCTTGCTGGTCGCCAATGCCCTCCAATAAACAAGGACACCCTCATCCGTGCACTGACAGAGGTATGGGTTAAATTACCCCAACAGCTGCTTGATAATGTTGTGCAAAGCATGACACGACGTGTGGAATCTTGCATCGCCCTCCATGGTGGCCATATCCCGTATTGACATCTTACGCCGGAACGCCTGCGGACGGTAATTGCATTTTTTTCACGTTTACGTATTCTGCACAAAATGGCCTGTTTGTCCCTTGAACACGTTCCAAAGCCTTCTGGATTTCAGAGCACAATAAATTGTCTTTCTTGTAATGTCCTGGCATTCTGACATTATTTTATTTCACTTGGCATCCAACCACACTTACTTTTTTATGCGCTATATAGCCGTTTATGATCAGTCCTTAGCAATTGTCCAGCAGTGTATATTACGAAAGAAAAATTTTCCACACATGTTGATTTTCTGTATATAGCAGATGGTGATAAGACACACTTTTGTTTGATAAAAGATTTGAATAGACTTTTACATTCTTTGACAAAGCATGAGCAGCGCAAATATTTTTGCCCTTACTGTCTTCATGGGTATAGTACAGAGTCTTTGTACGAAGAACACAAGACTTTATGTAGTATCCATGGTGCCCAAAAAGTCAAACTTCCAAGCCAGGAGGATAATCAGTTAAAATTTAAAAATTATTTCATGCAACTGAGAGTTCCATATGTGATTTATGCCGATTTTGAATGTTTTGTTCAAAAACTTGCTGAAACTGATGAAAGTGAAGGAACTGTTAAACTTGCCCAACATATCCCTTCTGGATATTGTTATACAGTTATTGACTATAACGGGGTGTGTATTAATAAGCCTGTAATTTATCGAGGAATTAATGTTGTGGAGCATTTCTTGAACTCGTTGTTGGAGGAAGAAAAGAAGATAAAAGTACTTTTAAAAACTAACAAGCCTTTGAAAATGACAGTAGCTGATGAAATTGCATTTAATGAGGCGATCACCTGTCATACTTGTGATAAACCTTTAAACGGCGATAAAGTGCGTGATCACTGTCACTTGAGTTCAGTTTATCGTGGGGCTGCACATAATAGTTGTAACTTAAATTATCGTCACACAGCTAAAATACCTGTAGTTTTTCATAATCTACATGGTTATGATTCACATTTAATTATGCAGGAAATAGGGAAAATTAGGGATAGAGCTAATGGATGCATTCCGTCTAATACTGAAAAGTATATTTCTTTCTCATTAGGTCACTTGCATTTTATAGATTCGTTTAAGTTTCTAAACACTTCTTTAGAAAAACTTGTGAATAATTTGGCACATGAAGGAAAGGATAAGTTTAGGATATTAAGCCAAACTTTTTCTGATGACAAGGTTGAGCTTCTTTTAAGGAAAGGTGTTTATCCCTGTGATTATGTTGATTGTGAGAAGAAATTTAAAGACACACAACTTCCTGAAGAACGATATTTTTACAACAGCATTACGGAGGAAAACGTAAGTTCTGAAGATTATGCCCATGCGCGAAAGGTATGGGGCTGTTTTGAAATATGCCATCTTGGTGAATACCATGATTTGTATATGTTAACTGATGTTTTACTTTTAGCAGATGTTTTTGAAAATTTCCGTGATTTGGCTTTAAAATTCTACCGTCTCGATTGTCTGCACATGTATACAGCACCTGGATTAGCTTTTCAAGCCTGTTTAAAAGTGACAGCTGTTGAACTTGAACTTCTAACTGATGTTGATATGTATCTTTTTATCGAAAAAGGTATAAGGGGAGGAATGTTGATGATTAGTAACAGATACAGTAAAGCAAATAATAAATATCTTGAAGCATATATTCCTTCAGAACCCTCGAAGTATATAATGTACTTTGACGCCAATAACCTTTATGCATATGGAATGAGCCAATATGTAGGTGTTAAAAACTTTAGATGGTTATGTGATGATGAGGTTCGAAAATTGGACGTTACACATGTCCCTGAGGAAAATGATCTGGGGTATATTTTAGAAGTTGACCTTCATTACCCAAAAGAACTTCATGATTATCATAATGACTACCCCTAGCTCCTGAAAAAATGAATATTAGTTATGATATGTTATCTGACCATTCAAAATAAATAATAGAGGTGCTAAATCTTGTTAATAACTCTCAAAATGTGAAACTTGTGAGCAGCTTAAATGATAAAAAGAAATATGTTTTACATTATAGAAATTTGTAATTATATTTAGAGCTTGGGATGAAATTAAGGAAAATACATAGAGTTCTTGAATTTGTTCAAAGTCCTTGGTTGAGGGAATATATAAATTTCAATACGGAAAAAAGGGCACCGGCGAAAAATGGCTTTTAACGGGATTTTTTAAGTTGTTGAACAACGCTGTTTTTGGTAAAACCATGGAGAATTTGCGGAAACGTGTTAATGTAAAATTAGTGCAAACAGAAAAGCAATTACTTAAGTTAATAGCATCCCCATCATTTCATTCATTCACAAGATTTAGTGAAGACTTAGTTGCTGTTCATATGAAACAGGTAAGCCTACATTTGGTGCGCCCAATTTATGTTGGGTTTACAATTTTAGACATCAGCAAAACATTGATGTATGACTTTCATTATAACTACATCAGAAGAAAATATGGAGATCGTGTTAAACTTCTGTTTACTGATACCGATTCGTTGACATATGAAATACATACAGATGATGTTTATAAAGACATGTTGCATGATCTAGACAAATTTGACACATCTTATTATCCCACCAGCCACTTTCTGTATAATCAAACTGATAAGAAAGTGATTGGAAAGATGAAGGATGAGATGAATGGGAAGCAAATAATGGAATTTGTAGGTTTAAGATCAAAGATGTATAGCCCAAAAAGCGAGTGCGGTGAAAAATTAACCGCTAAAAGTGTTGTAAAAGCTGCTGTTAAGAAAAATCTCAGGCATGAAACATATAAAACTTCTTTATTTCAGAATAAGTAGTTCTTCACCAGTATGCAGCAGATTCAGAGTAAGGGACATAAATTGTATACTCTGAGGATAAAAAAGCAAAGTTTATGCCCAGCTGATGATAAGAGGTATATTCTTTCAAACGGATGTGACACATTAGCCTATGGTCACTATAAAATTACTAAAAATTCTTAAGATAATTAGGGAAAAAGAAAGGAAATATGAGGTAAATATAAAGGACCTTAAGTGAAATATTCTGATTGAAAATTAAAGAAAAGCTGAAAATATTTAAAACTAGCCAGAAAATATAAATCACGGATTTCTTGGAGTCGTATGAAGTTTTCGTATTTTGCCGTTATATGTGATATGTGAATTTAAAATAGGATATGATTGTTTGCTTGAACGTTAAAATTTCTATATAAACACGTATGTGTTTCAAAGTAACATTAAGACTTAATTATTTGTGAATCTAGAGAGCGAATGTGTGCGTGTGAATGGAGGTCACTGGCGTGAGCTTAATTGTTCCGCAAACCTGAATGAAGGTCACTGGCGTGGGCTTAATTGCTTCGTAAACCTGAACGTATATAAGTGAATCACAAGTATGTGTCATAACTTTGAATTCGTCTGAGACCTAAGATGGCGACAAGTGAAACATAAGGATGATAGGAAGTGAAAGCTTCACTAGCGTGAGCTTAACTGCTCCGTAAACCTGAATGAGGTCACTGGCGTGGGCTTAATTGTTCCGTAAACCTCAGTGGAGGTCACTGGCTTGGGCTTAACTGCTCCGTAAACCTCAATGCATACAAGTGGATCACAAGTATGTGTCATATCTGTGAATATGTCTGAAACCTAAAATGGTGTGAAGTGTACTGAAAACAGAATAGCATAATCATTCTTATTGTAATAAATTAATCGTATAGTGTATGATGGTAAAATCTTTGAAAAACATTTTATACACTCCTATTAAAATTTAAAAAATAAAGATAAAAGCTATACTTAACATCCTTTCAGGAGGAGAGGCCGAAAAGGAAAATATGGGCGACTACGTAAGGGCACCCTCTAATGGGTGTGCCTCGGCTGTAAATAATATGGTTTCCTGCTGATGACCCGAAGTAGTCGTTTGCCCGATAAAATCACTGCTGTAAATCTTTTTGTCGCAGTGAGAGCAACATGCGCGCGCTCGCAGACACACACACACACACAACAAAATTCCCCGATGTGAAAAATTTCATTTTGTGGAAAAAAATACTTTGTGAAATAAAAAAAAGAACCTTTAAGAAAAAATAAATCACTAAAATTCCCTAGTAGAGGACGGAGACAAAAGAAATTCATGAATCACGAGCGAAAATTGCATTAAAAAAAGTCATAGGCTAGGCAATAATACCCGATCGAATTGCGAATACAATCAACTCCGAATATTCCTTCGCTAACATACATTAAAGCAAAGCCCCCGAAAGTCGTTAAATAAAAAAATTCTTTAAGTTGGAAAAATAGTGAATTATATATTAAAAGGTTTGGTACAATAATGAATTATCATAATAAATTATCTATTAAAAGGTTTGGTACAATAAAACAAGAATAAAAAATACCTAGTAAAATTTCCTGATGGAAAAATGAAGCTGGGCGGGTTAACATTTCATCCACCAGAACAGCGATGTCATCCAACGCCTGGACATATCTATTTTTTTCGAAGAATTGTAAAGAATATTAAAAACCCATGAGGAAAAACAAATTATTTGGGAAAAAAACCATTCAAAATTTAAAAAAAATCATCCGTAGGAAGTAGAAAAAGAAATTCACTAGATGATGGATTAAAAAAAGTTTCTACGCACGTGTTAGATAAAAAAATTAAGCATTTGTAACATTATCTGCCCTCCGTACCGAAAAAGTATTGCGAAATACTAATTTAAACATAACGCCAACTCCACAACCCCATGATGTTACCCACCCGCATATTAAGGCGACGCAGTCTTATCTCCAAATCCTCCTGCGACACCCCCCACGACGTTATCGGTCCCAAGCAGTCACCCAAGATGGCGTAACATGTGACCCTCCGCCACTCCATGACCCTCCACCTACCAAAGTGGAGGGTCCCATAGGTTAACATTGACCCTCCACTGGCCTAGATCCGCCCTTTTATACACTACTATCCTGCTACATAAAAAAGGTGACATTAAAGATCTCAGGAACTACAGACCTATCAGCCTCCTATCAGTGGTTTATAAAATCTTTACTAAAGTTCCTTCACACCGTTTGAAGGTAACACTAGACATGGCTCAACAGAGAGAATAAGCTGAATTCAGGAGCGGCTACAGCACAAAATATCATATCCACGTATTGAGAGAGCTAATTGGCAGAGCGGGGGAATATGAACTTTCATTGTGCATGGCTTTTATCGATTATGAAAAAGCCTTTGATTCGGTGAAACCATCAGCAGTTACAATGGCTCTAAAATCCTGTGGTATTGAAGATGCATACATTAATATTATTAATAACATCGATAAAAATGCAAGTGCAAAGATTCGGCTGTTTGAAAATACAACACACATAAAAATTGGTAAGGGAGTGAGACAAGTTGACACCATATCTCCGAAGCTTTTTAATGCCACATTGGAAAATATCTTTCAATCACTGAAATGGGAAAACAAAGGGATAAAGGTTAATGGAGATTATCTAATCCACCTTCGTTTTGCTGATGACGTAGTCAATTTTGCAACTACCCCATCAGAGCTGCAGAGCATGATCCAGGAACTTGCTGACAAGAGTAAAGAAGTGGGATTAAAAATGAACTTTCAGAAGACAAAAGTAATGTTCAATGCTTTTACAAGGAATGAAGATTTATCGATTGATGGAGAAAAGCTGGAGATAACAGACACCTACGTTTATCTTGGACAGCAGATATCAAGTGAGGGTCATATTAATGAAGAAATTAATCGGCGTACAAAACTTGCCTGGAAAGCTTTTGGAAGAAACAGCATAATTTTCAAGAGCAATATGCCATTATGTCTTAAAAGAAAAAGCCGTCCCGGTCTCTCAGTGGTCTAAGCGATGGCCTCTGATCATTCGTCTGAGCGGGGTCCGGGTTCGAATCCCGTGAGGCATGGATGTTGTGTTTGTCTTACGGCACTGGCTCTCTCCCTTCCCTGATACCAGTGACCCTATATTAGGGACGGGCGACTGCTTATCGTCCATTGAGTTGCTCACGGTGGTCGTTAAACCTCCAATCAAAAAAAAAAAAGAAAGAAAAGTGTTTGATCAATGCATCCTTCCAGTGCTCACGTATGGAGCCGAGACGTGGACCTTAACTATAAGAGACATACAAAGGCTGCAGACAACTAAAAGCAGCATAAAGAGGTGCATGCTTGGTGTAACCAGGAGAGATAAGAAGAGGAACTCGTGGATCCGAAAAATGACAAGAGTGGAAAACATCATGATCAGAGTAAAATCCCTGAAATGGCAATGTGCTGGACATACTGCCAGAAGGACAGACCATCGATGGACAGCCGAAATTTTAGATTGGATTCCAAGGGACAGGAAAAGACCCAGAAGAAGGCCACATGGGAGATGGGTGGATGAAATTCGAAAGTATGCGGGAGTGACATGGAGGAGACTGGCACAAGACAGACCGTTGTGGAGGAAACTTGGGGAGACCTTCGTCCTGCAGTTGATTGATAATGGTTGACAATGATGATGATGATTATAGCATTATTTAGTGAGAGAAATATATATACAACTTTCACCGCTAACTTTTGTCCTTTCTGTCACTACAGCTATGAGCGGTTACGGTTGCCTGGAAAGCTGTTGGATGGCGCTGCAATCAGCCATTATCGTACACAGCTATTTGCATTTGCCGACATTCTATGATTGCTTGCGGTTAGGGGCCGAGAATCACGTTGCACACCTAATATATATATAATAGTTTGTTACTACATTCAATCACGAGCGGATTTTTGAAATTCTTTCATCGTTATTTAAATTTGTTCAGGATTGAACACGTTTTATAATGCATAACAGTTCAATCCAGGATCTAACGTTAATTTTATCATTTGGGAATTTATGAGTTGATCCTGTGTGGGTGCGTGTGACTCTATAACGGTCAAAATTCTCGGCCCGGTCAGCC
Source organism: Macrothele yani (assembly GCA_039090855.1). Lineage (NCBI taxonomy): Eukaryota > Metazoa > Arthropoda > Arachnida > Araneae > Macrothelidae > Macrothele > Macrothele yani. The sequence continues at coordinate 82,078,545 of CM077002.1, forward strand.
CTCCCAATCAGCCCCTGACTACGTCCACTACCAGTGGCGTAGCTGAAAACCTCGGCTCCGCCCGCCGCAAAAAAATCTTCGAGGCCCTTTTGCAAAAATCTATTTTGCTCTCAAATTCTGAAAATTTTAAATTCAATGTTAATAAATAGGTTTTACCGGCGTTTTAATAATTCAAATTATTTGGTACCTATAGGTATTTTTTGTAAAACCAAAATTGTTACACTTTATTGCGTGTAACAGTGCACGTTGTGATTAAAATTATTGCCCTTGTTAATACCAATACAAAGTATTTCAAAACACTTACGCCAAAGTCACGGTGTATGATAAGTCGGAGTATGATAGTCAGGTGATACGACTCTGGAAACAAAAATCGCCCGTTAATGTCACTTCTCACTAGATGGCGCGACGAACGTGTGGGCCGATGATTTGATACAACCTATGCTTTCTTATGGGAGAAAGCGGCAAAAACATTCGTATTTTACGATTGCTATTTTGCTTGGAATAAAAAAACAATAACCTGGAACGCTTCGCAAATATGCACTTTTGTGCCTATCACATGTAATTCGTCAAATAAGCGTTATATATATATGTTTTCTGGCCACAGAGTGAGTACTCTAATGTGAAGATTTCTGAGCAGACGACGCTGAGATTTTTACTGAGGCAATAGAGGGACCCTTTAGCGTCAAAAAAATTGACTTCTTATAAAATGAGATGGTGCTGTACATTCCGAGGAGCAATTTTTACATGGAATATCAATTTTTGCGTAAGTCGTTGGGTCATCGTTTAACGGAAACTGCTGATTTTCAAAGTTTACCTAAATTTTTGCAAAACATAATTTTGATTAATCTTCAGCTAGAGAAATCATTCACTATTGATGTTTTCATTTAGTAATAAACAATATATCTTACACATTTGTTTTATTTTTGTACCTAATCATACTAATGAATAAGGCATCACCTGTGCTGGTAATAACGACAGAGAAAGTGCATCGTGGCAAAACGGCTGCTTTTTCTCTGACCTGCGTGAATATATACGATGAACATATTTGATATCAAGGGATAAAATTTGTGATCCTACATTTAAACAACGGTTAAAGCTCTTAACGTAAAAATTTTCCACATGGTAAGCTGTGGAAAAATGCATCACATCCTAATGCTTGCCGCCATTTTTCCAACTCTGTTGGTGTTACATATTAAGCCTTAATAAGAGACACGAACTTACTTTTAAACAGTAACGAACTCATTCGAAAACATAAACGTTTATTTCATAACAACAATCATTCGTTCGCCTCAAAACAACTCCGCCATTACAATACATACCTCCTTGCCACAACCCATGCAAATCTTATTCTTTTAGAGAACCCTTTGAAATGCCTCACGATCACACAGGGAAAACATGTAACGCCCGTGTAACAGTATCTAAAAACCTTTTCTAATTTATACCTAAATACATAACATAAGTAAGCAAGTAAAAATTATTTAGAATTCTGGCAGAAAAAGAGGAAAGTTACTTACATTATGTAATCTTGAATATAAAAAACAACACAATTGTCATAATATCACAATGTTTTGCCTATAGTAAAAGCCTTTCTTTCTTATTCTTTTACATGTAAAAAAATGACACAGGTCCCTGTTTCTTTCGTTCCCACGAAGAACACCTTTTACCTCATATACTGAAGGATCCGTGGTTATGTGCAAATAAGTGTTATATATAAAACGCCTTATGCTCATTGATATAAAAATTTCCCTTATTCAACTGATATTTCATTCATATTCTTTTGTCGTTATCCATGTATAGGAACTATTGCTATGGCTATGAAAATGGGGCTTCAAGTCCTGTGGAATGGCTGCTTTCCCGTCACCCAGTTTTTATAAACTACCATGAAAATGATTTCTTAAAAATTTTATTCATTTTTTTTTTTTTTGTTTTTTTTTTTTTTGTTTGGAGATTTAACGACCACCGTGAGCAACTCAATGGGCTATAAGCAGTCGCCCGTCCCTGATTTAGGGTCACTGGTTCCAGGGAAGGGAGAGAGCCAGTGCCGTAAGACAAACACAACATCCATGCCTGACCGGGATTCGAACCCGGACCCCTTACGGACGAATGATCAGAGGCCAACGCCTTAGACCACTGCGCCACCGGGGCGGCTTTTATTCATTTATTGAGAAAAAAATTGCTTTTCATTTTAATACTTCATTCAAACCTGCCGTCAAAAATTTCTGGCTATTTCCTAGTTTCACGTGAAGTTTCCGCAGGCCGCCCCGGTGGCGCAGTGGTCTAAGGCGCTGGCCTCTGATCATTCGTCCGTAAGGGGTCCGGGTTCGAATCCCGGTCAGGCATGGATGTTGTGTTTGTCTTACGGCGCTGGCTCTCTCCCTTCCCTGGAACCAGTGACCCTAAATTAGGGACGGGCGACTGCTTATAGCCCATTGAGTTGCTCACGGTGGTCGTTAAACCTCCAATCAAAAAAAAAAAAGTTTCCGCAAAAATTTTTAAAAATCCTAAATCTTTATGCTGAGCTTAGAGGTCCTCCTAGCGGTGAGCCCCCCTGCGGGGACTATCAATACGGCAGTGTCCACACTACAATGCCGAAACTTCCCGTTCCTGCTTCCTGCCCTCACTTCACATACTTAATCCTTTCACAGCCAACGTCTCCCGTTCAGTTCCCCAGCACTGCCTGAGGCAGTTCGGATTTAGGTGGTTCCACCTAAAATCTCTGTCCTATGTTTCCAATGGTTAAACTTCTTTACATATTTTCTTCACAATTAATGCATTCCCAAGGATGAAAATTTGCACATTGATAAGACTAACTTTAAGTTATAGCATGGATACTTAATATTTTGCTAAAATATAACCATAATTAAGCAATCCAACATTTGTTGTCTACTGACGCCATTAATGTACAGGTCGGGCCATCTATTAACAGGTCTGAACATTACTCAAAGAAAACTGATTGATTTTTAATATAATTATGATTATGTTTCAGCAAGTATTAAGCATCCCATGCCATAGCTTTAAGTTAGTTTTATCGATGTGCAAATTTTCGTCCTTAGGAATACCTTAATTATGAAGAAATATGTAAAGAAATTTTACCATTGGAAACATAAGGCAGAGATTTTAGGTGGAACCACCTTAATAACCGGTTAAACCTTCCGCGGTCAGTCCCGGAAATGGTTTTTCAAAAGAACGATCGATGGCGACACGTTACCGTTCCATCGTTCAGCGTTTCGTTATGTTGTAAAGGTGCCAAAGGAAGTCATTTAAGGTGGCCCTTTTTTTTTTTTTTTTTTTTTTTTTGGTGTTTTTTTTTTTTTATTGGAGGTTTAACGACCACCGTGAGCAACTCAATGGGCTATAAGCAGTCGCCCGTCCCTAATTTAGGGTCACTGGTTCCAGGGAAGGGAGAGAGCCAGCGCCGTAAGACAAACACAACATCCATGCCAGACCGGGATTCGAACCCGGACCTCTTACGGACGAATGTTCAGAAGCCAGCGCCTTAGACCACTGCACCACCGGGGCGGCTGATTGGAGGTGTAACGACCACCGTGAGCAGTGAGCAACTCAATGGGCTATAAGCAGTCGGCCGTCCCTAATTTAGGGCAACCGGCTCCAGGGAAGAAACAGAGCCAGTGCCGTAAGACAAACACAATATCCATGCCTCACCGGGATTCGAACCCGGACCCCTGTAAGACGAATGATCAGAAGCCATTGCTTAGACCACTGCGCCACCGGGGTGGCAAGGTGGCCCTTAAAAGAACCTTTTTAAGCGTTGATTGTGGCATATGTGTAAGCTGACCAGACGTCCCCAATTCTTGAGGACAGTCCTCGAATTGAGTTCACTGTCCCCAAAAACGTCTGAAGCCTTTGGGGACGCAAACTGTCCTCAAATTTTAATATTTTTTTTGATTGGAGGTTTAACGACCACCGTGAGCAACTCAATGGGCTATAAGCAGTCGCCCGTCCCTAATTTAGGGTCACTGGTTCCAGGGAAGGGAGAGAGCCAGTGCCGTAAGACAAACACAACATCCATGCCTGACGGGATTCGAACCCGGACCCCTGACGGACGAATGATCAGAGGCCAGCGCCTTAGACCACTGCGCCACCGGGGCGGCTTTTAATATTTGTCCCCAAATGTCCTCGAATTTACGCTTCCTCATTAACCCTGTAGATTTCCAATGAAAAATGTTCTTAAAAGTAGTTTCCGTTGTACTAATTTTCCAACATGCTTCTTGTGAAAACAAATTTTGAGTTTTTTAAAGACCATTACGAGCAACTCTAAGGACTATAAGCAGTCACCTGTCTCTAATTTGGAGACATTCGTTCTAGGGAAGAGAGAGAGAGAGAGAGAGAGAGAGAGAGAGAGAGAGAGAGAGAGAAAGTGCCGTAAAACAAACACACCACCCATGCCTCATTCGGGACTCGAACCTGTACCCACTTGTACGAATGGTCAGTAGCCAGAACTAGGTCAATGCACCACTGGCGCTGTCAAATTTTGACTGTACTTGTTCTGAGTTTCTCCAAAAACTTTGGCAAAATGAAAAATTCGCCATGCAATTACTATGGTGTGCAGTGTAATTTTAATTCAGCGCATGTACCTAAGGTAAAGCATTTCACTTTTGCTAGTATGTTCTCGCCATCATAGTTCTGCTTTGTCAATACAAATTAGCCGCCCCGGTGGCGCAGTGGTCTAAGGCGCTGGCCTCTGATCATTCGTCCGTAAGAGGTCCGGGTTCGAATCCCGGTCAGGCATGGATGTTGTGTTTGTCTTACGGCACTGGCTCTCTCCCTTCCCTGGAACCAGTGACCCTAAATTAGGGACGGGCGACTGCTTATAGCCCATTGAGTTGCTCACGGTGGTCGTTAAACCTCAAATAAAAAAAAAATACAAATTACCAACATTCTACAAGATATATCCTTTTAAGACTCACATTTTCATATGTAATATACCACTTATTGAAGCAATGCAGTTTTGGGACAAAAAGATTTGCATATTTATTTTGACCACGTACTGAGAGAACTAATTGAAAGAGCGAGGGAATATGAACTTCCATTGTGCGTGGCTTTTATCGATTATGAAAAAGCCTTTGATTCGGTGAAACCATCAGCAGTTACCACGGCTCTGAAATCCTGCGGTATTGAAGATGCATACATTAATATTATTAATAACATCTATGAAAATGCAAGTGCAAAGATTCGGCTGTTTGAAAATACAACACACATAAAAATTGGAAAGGGAGTGAGACAAGGTGACACCATATCTCCGAAGCTCTTTAATGCCACATTGGAAAATGTCTTTCAATCACTGAACTGGGAAAACAAAGGGATAAAGATTAATGGAGATTATCTAACCCACCTTCGTTTTGCTGATGACGTAGTCATTTTTGCAACTACCCCATCAGAGCTGCAGAGTATGATCCAGGAACTTGCTGACAAGAGTAAAGAAGTGGGATTAAAAATGAACTTTCAGAAGACAAAAGTGATGTTCAATGCTTTTACAAGAAATGAAGATTTATCGATTGATGGAGAAAAGCTGGAGATAACAGATACGTATGTTTATCTTGGACAGCAGATATCAAGTGAGGGTCACATTGATGAAGAAATTAATCGGCGTACAAAACTTGCCTGGAGAGCTTTTGGAAGAAACAGCATAATTTTCAAGAGCAATATGCCATTATGTCTTAAAAGAAAAGTGTTTGATCAATGCATCCTTCCAGTGCTTACGTATGGTGCAGAGACGTGGACCTTAACTAAAAGAGACATACAAAGGCTGCAGACAACTCAAAGGAAGCATGGAGAGGTGCATGCTTGGTATAACCAGGAGAGATAAGAAGAGGAACTCGTGGATCCGAAAAATGACGAGAGTGGAAGACATCATGATCAGAGTTAAATCCCTGAAATGGCAATGGGCTAGACATACTGCCAGAAGGACAGACCATAGATGGACAGCCGAAATTTTAGATTGGATTCCAAGGGACAGGAAAAGACCCAGAAAAAGACCACATGGGAGATGGGTGGATGAAATTCGTAAATATGCGGGAGTGACATGGAGGAGACTGGCACAAGACAGACCGTTGTGGAGGAAACTTGGGGAGACCTTCGTCCAGCAGTGGATTGATAATGGTTGACAATGATGATGATGATGATGATACGTGTCCAAATGAACTACCGATTTGGGGACGCCACGCGCCCTTTTGTCCTCAAATCGATGTCCCGATATCCGGTCACCTTACATATGTGTGAAATATTTATTTTGACGGAACAATTGTCTTTTCTCATGAATATGAAGCTGTCTAGCTAGCAGAATATAAGCAAAAAAAAAGTTTTATCTGCCAGGGAAGAACTGTGTGATCGCACGAATCAGGACTTCAAAGCAGTGTTCAGAAGTAAGACGGCAATTCTGTCGGAATAAATATTCCAGAATATGGTCTGCCAAGTACATTTTATGGTTGCCCTGTGTTAATTTATGTTTTATGATAAGCCAATTGCTCTCCACTCCTTGAGTATGCGCCCCTGCCATGGTATCTCGTTCAAAGTTACCAATAATTCAAATGGAAAGCATACTCGTGTCAGGTGGTCATATAATTCTCATTTTATTCGATCGCAGTTGGGTTAAGTGAATTTTGCGTTGTATAACAACCAGAACAATCTCAAATGGAAGATGTGTTCATGTCAAAGTGTCACATAATTCTCATTTTATTCGAGCTGGGTGAAGTGAATTTTCTGTATTTTTTAGAAAATTTGAAAGAATGTTTATATAGTAATCTTTTCTTAGAAAAAAAAAGAAAGAAAAAAGCAGTTCACACAGGTCTGTCGTCAAAGAAAAAATAAGGTAAGAAAATAATTTTTGTATGCATGTATCAGTTAGAGGGAGTGATGTATTAATTGTTCATTTGTTTCATTAGGACATATAGTGTTTACTGAGGCATAAAAGTGCTTTGTTAGAAAATTAGATGAGACAAAGTGCTGCATTATTCTTTCAAATTATATGTAGGTGTAACTTTTTAAATTAGTTTATTGACTGTGAATACGGCACAACAATTATTAATAGATATAAAGAGCTCTGCATATCTTAGGAAGAGCGGTGATAGTTTTGTAAACATGATATCTGTAGACCCCCTTTTTTATTTTATGCGATATTCATTTTTCATGAGTTCATGGAGTAAAAATATTTTTCACTAAAACAATTTTGAGGAACAAAATCAGAGGATTAATGGTAATATGAAGGAACGATCATGCAGTATATTTAAATTCGCATTGTTGCAACTTCACGTATCATTTGCAACGTTCACATTGCTGCAACTTCACGGTGTTCCTTGTATGTAGCGACGTATTTTCTATTTCGTAGCTGCGTTTCATCGAAATTGAGAACTTGCTAATTAAATTTTGATCTAAAAATTTGTTGGTTCGCATTCAAACCCGAATATTCCTTTTGCGTTTATATTCTGCATCAAATCAAACACTGTATGTACCTTTTTTTTTTTGATTTGGAGGTTTAACAGTGACCGTGAGCAACTCAATGGGCCATAAGCAATCGCACGTCCCTAATTCACTGGTTCCAGGGAAGGGAGAGAGTCAGTGCTGTAAGACAAACACAACATCCATGCCTCACTGGAATTCGAACCTGGACCCCTTTTGGACGAATGGTCAGAGGCCATCGCTTAGACCACTGCGCCACCGGGGCGAATATGTACCTTTCCAATAGCTATTGTATTTCCCACCAACACCTCGCGGTTACAGACGGCGCTGCTATCTCAATTGTTGCTCGTTGCCTCCGAAGGTATCTTGCGTTTGCCAGTCAGTCTATTGTCCTCCAAGATCTTTGGTTACTAACCTCGGCGGCGAAAGAGGGAAAGCGCCACCTATCAGCACTTGCTCTGTTGTAGCAGACGACGCAGGCCAGATACTGAAGTATTAACAGGTTTTAAAATCATTCTGCGATTTGTGAAATTAGCAAAGTGTGATACCACGGAAAAATAGCATTGGTAGCACTGATATTGTTGACCTCAGAGAAATGCCACTCATTCCATCAGGGAATGGTGTGCGTGCACTAAAGGAAGTGCTCGTGATGTAACAGCATCCTTTGCTTCTGATGTTCATCCTCTTTCCTTGGCTGATGTGGTGCCGTCTAGCGGCATTTCGTGGCATGCAGATACAAACAATTTAAGGCATTGGGTACAACCTGAAGTTTTTCAGGGCGTTCTTTTAGATAATGATTGAGCATTACACAGTATTGTGTTTTGTTATTATTGCAGCCAATTTTAAACTACTCAGCTGTGCGGAAGCTGATTTGCTTTGCAACTTTCCATCTGTATCATTTATAGAAAGAAAATATAATAATGAAGGATTTCACAGGTACATTTGTTGAAACACCTTTCAATTTCATAATTCTGGTAAACTTTTGAAGGGGAGAAATTTTTTTCGGATAGTAAAAACGCAGTTATGATTTCGAAAAATCTATTGTAATGCAAATAGGAAAACCTTTTATTTAATTTCGTAAAATGTTACTGTGCAAAGAAAAGGAAAGCATCCTACATGCATGCGTGGCTTTAATTCTGTTAAGTATTTCAAATACGTGTTTTTAAATGGGAAACGGTGTTTTGCAGTAACGACATTGTATGTTGATTTCAAACAACGGTACATTGGTGAGTCAATTAAATTTATATAAAAGTTAAGTTAAAAAGAAAACTTCCTGTGTTTTCCATCCCCGCGTTAAACAACAATAATTAAAAGTGAAACCCGAAATATAAGTGCAGGTAAACTTCAGATTTCTGTGTGTCATATATTCATAATGCCCCCATAATTCCTTAATGAACAAACTAAACATATTGTAGGCAGAGATATCTCTGCCTACAATATGTTTAGAGCAAGTGTTCAACAGGATACCAAGGTATTCTAATGACTGAAGAAGAATAAAATAGTTTGCCAAACAACAGAGATTACACAAAATGGTAAGAGGCCCAGACATCACTAATGATAATCTTAAACACAAGCAGTAAGACTCGTTTATCAGATCAAATTGCTTCCTCAAAATGTCTCCAGATTTGACTCACCTAAAAATTGTATTTTTTATTTTTTGAACTCTAGTTTTAGATATCTAGGACGGAAATGTGGACAGTGTTTAAAAAAAAAAAATCACCAATACATATATTTGTTATTAAAAACTCAGCAAGAGAGAAAAACCTCTTCCCAAAGAAAAACATGATTTGCAGGATCAACATGGTAAATAAGCATTTTTTATTAATAAATGCAAATGTATACAACTTTTGAATATGCTTTAATATATGTTTTGAATAATTTAGGAAATGAAGCCCTGCAGATGCATATTAAATAGATTGGTTGATTTGCATTGAAAGTACTTGCCAGGGTGAGCTAGAAGCAATAATGATTCACTTCATAGGTGAGGAGAAATAAAAAGATAAGCAAAAAAAAAAAAAAAAGGCTTGGTGCACATAGCTTTGATGAGCACACATTAGCTATGCTACATGCAGTAATGCACATGAAGAAGAACTGTGCAATAAATTTGTAAATAAATAAAGCACATTAGCAGTACCACTTGTAAATATGATATATGAAGAAGAAGGTTTACACCACAAAGCAAGGAGTAAGTAAAAAGGCATTGTATCAATTCAGCGTATTTTAACGAAATGCCACCACCCATTTCAAAATTTGGCTGAGCTATAACTTGTTACATAACCTAATACAATTCTAGCTTTCAATATTAGATAGTTTCTAAAATATTTTCCTTCAAAATTAGAAAGACTTCTTTGCCCATATAGCCAGATAATGTCATAACCCATTTTGAAGTTTTTGATTACTTGGCTGCTATTTCAGAAAAAAATTGTAAAGTTTACACCAATTAGAGGATATTACATGTAGATTTTCAAACCAACCACTATTTTATTCAGAAGGCTTTTACAGCCAGAGAAATAAACTGAGTAACATAAAAGTTACAAACAAAAGGGGGAGGGGGTGCCAGTTTTGTAAAATGGAATATACGTAAATAAATGAACTGAAATGGGGGATTGAAGAAACAGTGAGTTATACTGAATTGCTTTCCAGGGTACAGTGAAAGGTAGTTCAATACATTTCATATATGCATAGTAAAAACTTTTCTGTGCATTATTATATAAGCACACTGGACAAAAAATTAGTCACCCCTAACAGAAATAACTGTAGAAAGTTACCGGTTGTACAGAGGGTGATGTGATAGCATCGTTGGGAGATAAATAGCACTGATGTGGTATACAGGATTATTTCTGGCTCATGCAGTGGTGAAGGGCAACGTGTGTGTTGAATTTAATCTGCAATATGGTTCATAAGACAGACATTAATGAATGACAAAAAGGAACCATCGTGTTTGGCCATGCCCACGGACACAAAAGTGAATGAAGTCACCCAATTTGTTGGTGTGTCAAAGTGTACTGTCCAGTGGTGTAGTTTGCAGTCAACTGAAAATTGGTGATGTAAGTTGCCAGAAAACGATTCTCACCAACAGGGACCGCTGCCATGTTTCACGCCTTATAACTGCAAATCGGTTTCAAACCAGGCAGCAGTCACTCTAAACAGTCAATGAAAGTTCACTCCAACCAACTTCCGAAAGGACATTGCGACGAGAACTGCATGCAATGGACATCTGGAGCAGAGTACCGTGGAAGAGGCCTCTTTTAACAGCAAGTCACAAAGTCACACATTATCAATGGGCTCAGAGGCACCAAAACTTTGCTGTGGAGGATTGGAAATAAGTAATTTGGTCTGATGAGTCTCGTTTTTGTTTGTACTCCAATGATGAGAGGCAACGAATGCATCGCAAGCCCAATGAAGCCTTTAATCCTGATCTTGTCAATGGTGTTGTTCAAGCTGGTGGGGGTTCTGGGATGTTTTTCGTACCATGAAATGGATCCTCTCATTGCAGTGATGATAAATTTGAACCAGCATGCGTAGCTCCACATTCTGAATGATGAAGTGTTGTCCTTAGCTCTACATCTCCAGCAGCAGCATCACATTGCGACTCCTGTCTTCCATGACAACTGCCGTGTGCACAGGGCTAAAGCTGTGTCTGAGTAGCACGATGCCTCATATCAGAAAGTTCTTGGTCAGTCTGCGACAGATTTCATTGAGCCACAAAATAATCTGCGGGTGGTCACTGTACAAGATAACTACTAAATGCAAAAAGCCAAAAATTGCACAGACATATTTTTCTACCTAAAAAATGTCTAACCTAGGTACTACAGCAATTGCAATGTTAATTAGGATCAACAACATTCTGGTCCTCTGTATCTGGAATTTTGCCAATATTTTCAAGCTGAAACACAAAGATTTATCAAATTAAATCATATTTAACAACAAAGTGCAGAGGCATCACTAGGAAAAAAAATTGTCATAAGTGGAGAAATCTTCGCTCCATTCTACTTCCATTTTTGAAACATTTTTCTCCATTTCCTATCTCAAGTGTAAACGTTTACGAAATTAAATGTTGATTAAACAATAATACAGAAGCACAGTGGGTGGAGGGTTATTAGAGGAAGAATTTTTTGCTCCATACAACTTTGGTTTTCAGAAAATTTTCTTCCATTTTCAATCTTAAATACAAACAATTTATCTAATAAAATGATATTTAACAGCCATATAAGGCTGTAGGAATATCGCAAGAAAAAGAATTCAAGATTACTGGGTTCCGTAAAACTTTCATTTTTGAAAATTGTTGCCTCCATTTTCAAACCAAAACACAAATATTTTTACAATAAAATCATATTTAACAGCAATATCGGATAATTATCTCTTCAAGCATCGAGGGAATGTCGGGAGAAAAAAATTACGATTACGGGAGAAATCCTCACTCCGCCTAGCTTCCGTTTTCGGAAACTTTGAAAGGCGGAAATCTTACATCTATGATAGGGAGCCTGCAAGATGGATTAATAGTGTTCTGGGGATATCATTTCTGTATAAATCTGCGATGTGCGTCGGCCATCGCCGCGATTCTGTTACGGAAATGAGTACAAAATAAATCTGCAACGTACGTCGCCCGTCCCTGCAATTAGTCTACGGGGACGAGTACAAAATAAACCTACAATGTACATCGCCGCGATTCGTCTATGGGGATGAGTACAAAATAAACCTGCGACGTATGTCAGGCATCGCCACAATTGATCAACGAGGATGAGTACAAAATAAATCTACAATGTACGTCGGCCTTTGTGAGAAAAAAAAAAAAAAAAGATTACGGGAGGAATCCTCACTACGCCTAACTTCAGTTTTTGGAAATTTTGAAAGGTGGAAAACTTGTATCTATGATAGGGAGTCTGCAAGATGGTTTAATAGGGTTCTGGGGATATCGTTTTTGTCTGTAGGACCAAAAAAAATCTGCGACGTATGTTGCCCGTTGCTGCGATTCTGCTATGGGGGCACAAACAGTCGGCAACACTGTCACTGTCTCACCTCGACTGGCCAGCCAAATCCCCAGATTTAAATCCTATTGAATATCTGTAGGATCATTCGGAAGAGAAGGTGAAGTGCCGGAATGGATACCCACGTACTCTGGCAGAACTTCAGGACCAATTGGCGCACGAGTGGCTGCAAATCAATGTTCAATACATTCACGACCTCGTGGAGTCTCTACCACACCAGATTCATGCTGTTATCAAGGCAAGAGGTGCCGCCATCCATTATTAGGTAAGTTCTGACAGGGGTGACTAATTTTTTGTCTGGTGTGCTTATATAACTTAACTAAAGTCTCACCCAAATTAAAATTTAAAAGTAATGTTTCTCTACTAAAAGTAAAAATTTCTCATTTGTTAGAAAGGTTTTTGAAAAATAAGTGTCATGAAAAAAAAAAAAGAATTAATTTTAACTTACAAGGAGTGTTCAAATGAAAAGGTACGAAACGACACTGTGGGTATAAATGAAGACTTTATTCAAAGTATACACCATAGGCCGTAGCACAATGATCACACTGAAAAACGAGCCGAAGGATTCCTTGTTCCCAGAATTCCTGTGGCCGTGACGAGACCCAGTCCTGCACAGCGTCCTTGAGTTCGTCGTCCGAGTGGAAGCGCTACCCTTTCAGATGTTTTTTCAGGGGACCAAACACATGGAAATCGCAGGGCGACATGTCCGAGCTGTAGAGCGGATGGTCCAGCTGCTCCCACTGGAACTTGGCCAGTTCCGCGTGTGTGACCCTGGAGACGTGTGGACGCGCGTTATCATGGAGCAGAACCACACCCTCCGTGAGCAGCCCCGGTCTTTTGTTCTTGATTGACATGCGTAGGCTTCGGAGTGTCTCACAGTACACATTGGAGTTAATGGTTCGTCTGTGCTGGAGGAATTCAACAAGTAGTGGACCTTGGACGTCGAAAAAGACGGTGAGCAACACCTTGCCTGCTGACGCCACGGCTTTGAACTTTTTAGGGGGAGGTGACGACGCATGCTTCTACTGCATGCTGTCCCGCTTTGTCTCTGGCTCGTAGTGATGACACCAGCTCTCATCACCTGTGACGATCCGCTCCAGGAAAGCGTGGTCTTCATGATACTGAAACAGATGTTGAAGTGCTAGCCCCATACGCAGTTCCTTTTGCTGGTCTGTGAGCTGCTTCGGAACCCACTGCGCGCACACCTTCCAATAACGCAACCTGTCGTGAACAATTGTCCACACTGTTCCAACGCTGACATCCACCTCCACTGCCAACATTCGCAATGTAACACGCCGATCACCTCTCACTAGGTCGTCCACCTTGTCGATGAGATCGGCCGTGATGACTGTGTTTGCCTAGCCTGGTCTCGGGCCATCAACCGAACTCTCACGGCCTGCACGAAAACGGGCACTCCATTTTCTCACTGACTTGTCGGACACACAGTCTTCCCCATATACGGTCACCATCCGGCAATGAATAGCGGCCGGTTTAACACCTTCCGCTGTCAGATATCGGATAACGCCTCGCTGCTCCTCAATCGTCGAATTTTGCAATGTGAACGCCATCCTGCCCTCACACGCACTGCCGCGTCAATTGGACGGTGCTCTTTATAAGAGCCTCTACTCTCTCCTGCGCATGCGGACGCCCGCGCCTGCTCCGATCCACGCCGGTGACTCCAATCGCATCCCTAGATGTGTCGCTACGTTCTCCCATAGCGGCATAGGCAAATATGTTAACGGTTACGTTCTTATGACGTTTCGTACCTTTTCATTTGAACACCCTTATATTAAAAGATCACACTTCTATAGCCACTATTAAAGAATTAACCACAAGTATGCAAAAATAAATGTATCAAGTCCTGTAACCACTGTAAGATATTAACACATTTATTCATGGATAGATATGATAGGAAAAACATTTGATACATTACACTATCCTGCTTTTAGTTTTTTGGTTTGTTTCTTTCAGTTACTGAAAAAAAACATTTATATTTTCTGTCTACAAAATCCATTTCTTTATTCAGAAAGTAAGAAGTTCTTAAACTACAGATTCTGGGACAAGGCAAGATACACAATAAATTCCCAAATGGCATGTGAGATACATTCAGAGACGTTTTATCACATGGGCATACCTTGCATTCACTGGGGGCCTCCATCAAACACCGTTTTGACCAAGTCACCCAAGATAGCTGTGTTACGCCATTTTCCCACTCCAACTCACACTGCAGTAAGCGTGTTTTCTATTTCCCTTTGAAGATTTGTCGAATCATGGAGCCAGTGGGTCATTCCATGTCAAATCAACAAGGTTCACAACCCGACATTTTTTTATTTTTATGAAACTTGGTATAATTGTAGTATTCATCAATATAAACAAACGTGATTTTTTTTTTCAGAATTTTTAATGCATCCGTTTTTGAGTTATTGATTTTTGAAATTTCAAAAAAACCCTGAAATTTCATTATCTGAGCAAACTTTAACTGGCAATTACTAGGGTCATGAATTATGGCTCATTTTAAAGATCTTGAATTGGGCTTTCATTTGATATGCCACATGACACTATTAAAACAAATTAATGTCAATTTTAAAATTGAAATATTAAAAAACGTGTTTTTTAAAAAATCTAAAAAAAATATGTTTAACAAACATTATTTTTCTACATATCCTGAAAGTTTCGTAATGGGATCGCTATGGGATCACTATAAAAAAAAATAATGTAGAACAATGCAACTGAAATGTGCCAGATGTACTTACCGGTTCCACCCATGACTGGAAGGGTATTCTTTATGTGGTTTGTGTAAAATGTCATACTTGTTCTTTTAAACATTGTGAATGTTAAAGAATGAAAATAAACATCCAAGTAATTTGAAACTGTGTCCCAAAATAATTCATTTCATAATTCAGTATAAGGTTCTGTGTGCATATTTACACTTACAAAATTATTTTATCTTCTATATGTATCCTGCTTTTTTTCTTTCTTTTAAATTTTGCCGCACTTGTATGCCAGTGCTTGATTTGCCTTCTTTGTCTCTGTCATTGTTAAATTATATACTCTTCCAGTAGCTGTTGTGGGGTCAACTTTTAACAAAACATCTGATTTATGAACCAACAGTATATCCGGTGGATTGAGGATACTTGTACAATGGTGTTGGACCATGCAGCTCCAGGAAGCTCACTTTTACCTCTTCTGTGTCCTCATTCACACCAAGTACACATCCCAACTACCAGTGCTCTGAGTTCTTACTAATCACCAAACCTACCATATTTTCAAAACTAATGTTCTCTTCCCCTTCATCTGTTGCACATATCTCTTCTTTAAAATGCTCAGAAAGTGAGTAAGTTTTGACTAGTAATTTGTGTTTTCCTGCAGTAATGAAACAATGGAGTTTCTGAGTACCACTTATTGTCTTAGCAGAAGCTATTCTACTTTTAAGGATAATTTCCTCCTCTTTGTAATTTTCTGTTGTTCCAAACCGAAAGTGAATGGTGGCAATATTAGCAGTGGCCCATTCAAAGAGTTGGCGTGGGGTCATAATTTGATTATTATAAACAAGTTGTAAACTTGCCTTTGCAGCTAATCGCTTCACGGTACCTCCTATCCCATCACATGCATTTTTGCCATGCGCTGTTGCAAGAAAATTCCATTCTGCTTTTATATTAAAGGCAGTCTCGTGGTAGCACAAGCTGAGGAAGTTTGACTTCTTTTTGTATTGTGCAGCTGCTCCATCCGAAAAATAAAATATCTTTTCAGGTTTTTGTGAAAAATGTGACTGCATGAAATTAATTAGGTAACGCTGAAACAGATGGACAGCTATACTGTTGTGAATTAGGCAGTCGGATATAATCACAAAACTTACATGTCTTAGGTTCTGAGTTTTCTCATCTCGATAGTATATAACTATAGGATGCAGGGTTGCTTGGTCATTGTTTCAGTGAAAACCCTGAGCTGCATCTTGCAATACAAAAGAATAATTTTCAGCAAAGTCACAAATTACTATGTATTGATTTTCTGTTATTGTGGCTTTAAGATGTCTTAAGTAACTTGACTGTTGAGTTGCTATAAAAGAATGGTGAAGCAGGGCTGGAAGTTTTCCAAACAACAGGTCCAAAAACTCCTGTGTGGATTTTGATAATGTTTCAAGTACTGTCCTCTTCTCTAATTGCATCCATTGCTTGAATGTCACATTTTCTATACTATTTAGATCAAAACAATCTTCAAATCGTTGCTTGAGCTGTTCTAGTCCTGAACAGTTGTTGTACTGACTTAAGTAACATGCAGGTGTAGGGTTACCACAAATTATGTTTGCAAGGACATCTTTATAGGAGTTTATTGGCTGAACAGTGTCTCCTGTTAATTCAGGTAACTTGCATTGTGTCATCATCAGTGTAACATTCTGATGCATTGTACAAACACAAACAGAATGTGTGCCACTTGCTCCTGCAAGAACGCAGTGCTTAGGGCAAAGTTCACAGAACTTGGAGAACCCCACCATTTCCCCTGGAAAAATCTCTTTAAAAAGAGTATACAATTCACGCAAATTACTCGGAAGCAGTTTTTTTTTTTTTTTTACCTGTTGACGCTTATTATCTATTTTAATGGAAACAAAGTCTTTTTTCCTGGCATTTGGCGGTTTACATCGTCACTCTCATAAAATTCTTGTATACAATTTGCTGTGTCTTTGTCTAAAGTCTTTCCTGGCTTTGGATCAGGAGAAGACATGATACCTTTTTCTTTTACTAGCTTTTTAGCCTTTCTGGCCATAAAATTTAAAACTCTAAATTCTGTTTCAATTCATTTCAGTGACCAAGATTTAAGCAGTGTACTCAATATCTGCATTTTTATGCTTTAATTTTCTGTGGAATGAAATTTTTCTTTCAACTGTCTTATAATTTCTGGTTCAGGAGATGAAATATCCTTTGGTTCCGATGCAGAACTTAACTTTAATAATTTTGCTCGAAATGCTTCTTGGGCTTTTTTATATTTCTCTTCAGGGTATTTTTTTTCTTGCAGGCGTTTTTCTTGATTGGTGTTTCATCCAGACATTGTAAACTTCTGTTAAATGCTTCTATAGCATGCTCTTTTTCATCAGTTGATACTTCAATGTTTTCAGATGGAACAGCATGGCCTTAGGCTTCTTGTTCATTATAGCTGTCAGAAGGTGAAGAGGAATGTTCAGCAGCTTCAGAGTGAAATTTCTGGATTGCTTTATGACAACTGTCACAGATCTTGTCTCCAGTTTTGAGCAACTTGTTCTGTAGCAATAGATTCTTGTTTTGTTATATTTATGGTTTGGTTTCCCAAGGGGGTTGCAACAGTAAACCACACTTGAAACTTTCGATGTGGATGGTCTGCTGGCATCCATCTTTTACTTTGCCTTTACTTTAAAACCTAGGAAAGAAACACAATTTGTTACCCTTATGGATATATATTAACTTTTTAACTAATTATAATTAATTCATTAACATTTGCAGTGTTTGTAAGACCAGGGATAACATTTTAGACAGACAAAATAAACAATTCCTCAGTCACTGAGGGTGCATTTAGTAACGTTCTTCTATGCTATTTATTTTTTTATAGTGGTCCCATAGCGACCCCATTATGAAACTTTCAGGATATGTAGAAAAATAATGTTTGTTAAACACACATTTTTTTCAGATTTTTTAAAAAACATGTTTTTTAATATTTCAATTTTAAAATTGACATTAAATTTTTTAATAGTGTCATGTGGCATATCAAATGAAAGCCCAATTCAAGATCTTTAAAATGAGCCATAATTAATGACCCTAGCTCTACTAGAACCCGAGTAATTGCCAGTTAAAGTTTGCTCAGATAATGAAATTTCAGGGGGTTTTTTTGAAATTTCAAAAATCAATAACTCAAAAATGCATGCATTAAAAATTCTGAAAAAATTCATATGTTTATATCGATGAATTCTACAAATATACCAAGTTTCATAAAAATCAAAAATGGTCAGGTTGAAAATGCTATTTTTGCTGGTTGATTTCCAGTCTGTTCTCTTTGTTCACAAAGGGATGTGGTGTGTGAGTCTGTGGGCAATTCGGAAAGACTGTTAACAATTTGCATCAGTGTCTGTCCTGCTTTATTTTGTTTCCCCAGAAGGTACTCTTGCTTTGACTCCTCTTCTGGAAATTGTGCAAAAATGTTTAGTACAATAAATTTAGACTGAGGTGGAATCTAACACTCTGTCTTCAAGCAGGCAAAGTAAATAGGGAAGAGAGGGAGGGGGAAATGTTGGTTGTAGGTTGTAAAAGTGTGGTTATAGATGGTGGGTCTCTCTTCGAAATGCTGGTTGTAGGTTGTAAAAGTGTGGTTATAGATGGTGGGTCTCTCTTCCTCTGTCTGTCTAGTACTTCTCTACTAAATAGCAGTACATCACTGCTATATTGTCAGTGCTTTTATTTATGAAGCCAAACCTGTTTATTTATGACCAGTCTATATTATTTACTCACACCCATTGATTCCCATTTGTGTCACCTCGGTGGCGCAGTGGTCTGAACAATGGCCTCTGATCATTCGTCCGAAAGGGGTCGGGTTCGAATCCTGGTGAGGCATGGATGTTGTGTTTGTCTTACGGCACTGGCTCTCTCCCTTCCCTGGAACCAATTACCCTAAATTAGGGACGGGCGATTGCTTATAGCCCATTGAGTTGCTATCGGTGGTCGTTAAACCTCCAATCAAAAAAAAAAAAAAAATTCCCATTTGTACAGAATTGGTTTCCACAAGGACAGCCAGAGAAACAATCTCGATGTTTGCATATCATCTCAGTTTCAGGTGGGTTGGAAATGTAGTGCTTAGAATGCACTGCACAGTTTTTTTATCGTATTTTCTTGAGATGAAAGGGCAAAGGTATACCTGGCGATATTTTTATATTTTAGATAAAACTGAGTAATACATGTGCATGCACTGGGTACAGAAAGAGGAGTTGGAGGACCTCATTCCACAACGGCAGGGGGGCCTCAGAGGTTCTCACAAATTTAACAGAAGCATCACCTTCATCCAGTGGTAGATCCAGCATGGAGTGATTTCCCACCTCCCTCCCCTTTTAAAAATAAGCAGACCTGATTTTTTTTTTTCAAAGATATGCAGATAAGATATTTGATTTTCCTGATAAAAAATCACCTGAAACAAGTTTTTATTAACATACTATTAGAAAAAATGAACAACACAATTGTGTTCTTTATATATAAATCCAAATGAAATGGTTGTGACCAGCAACTGGTCATACAAAGCCCTATATATATATATATATTACATCACACACACACATATGTATATCTTAGCCTTTTTTTTCTTTGTGGGACAAATCCCCCCCCTCTTTCCATTCCATTGTTCTGGATCAACCTTTGCCTTCATTCATGGTTGATACTCTCTACAATTCCAATATGCCACTTCATGTAATACCTGAAACTTACATAGAACCAGTACTCTTCTGCAATACCCAAGTTTCACTGCCATACATCAGAGTATGAACCATTACACTTTCATACACAGTCATTCAGGACTGTCTTAAGAACCCATTATTTATTCGAAAACCTCCTAAAGGAGCTATGACTTTCAATGAAGAATTCACTCGCCTACTAATTTCACCATCTAATTTGTTCTCTCTGTCAAACATGTTTCCTAAATACACCAACTCATTCACCTGGTCAATCACTGTGCTATTTAGATTTATCTTGCATTCAGTACTAACAGTTCCTCACTCAAAAACCATAACTCTGGTTTTTCCCTTATTTATGCTCAGTTTGAATTACATACAAACTTCGTACATGCAGGACAACATACTCTGCAACTCATTTTTGCTCTCTGCCAACAGGACTGTGTCATCAGTATACAGCAGTCTGCACACATGATGAATATTACTAAGACATAAACCAGTATTGTCCATCTTGGCATGCATGCATCCATGAATATATTAAATAGCCATGGTGACATTACACAGTCTTTTTTGTCTCGTGCACCCATATAAAACCACTAGATAAAAGCCCGTCAATAATGATGGGGAAAAATAAAATTTATGATACAGAAATTATTAACATTTATTTATTGTTCCACGTCAATAGCTGGCTACGTTGGCTCACAGCTTTTTTTAAAATTTCCCAAGCAGTCGGTTATGGAATTTGATATGACGGGCTGTCTGTTTGTTAAGTGTTTTGTAAAACTTTTAGTCCCTATTTCTTCAACACTTCCTTGTACATAACATTTTTTGTGTACCCTGACTGTGAACCCTGTATTAATTTCTACTGTTCTTTTCCGTGAACTATTTTTGCCGGCTCAACACCGCAGAGCGGCATCATTAATGCTTTCTTATTCAACTTCATAAAACAGTTTGGATGCATCAGCAAAAGGATTATTTTGAGACATGAAAGTGCTTAACTCTTGCATTAGACTTGGATTGTATTGGGCATTTTCCCTAATCCTTATTCTTTGATCACCAGCCTCTTCTGGGTCCAATATATACAGTTCAGCAAACTTTCTCTGGCCCCCATTTGCTGGGTGCGAAGCTCCTGCTCGATGGTAAATTTGTCCGTTAATTCAGAAACAATAGAGACTGTATCCAGGAGGCGGAGCAATGTTATCTCCCATGGACGCCAAAGCGCTATTTATTGATCTTATGTTGTCCATGAAATTTTTCTAATATTGATGCTGTCCTTTCATTAACTGCTGAATAACCAAAGCTAATCTTATAAGATCTAATTTTACTTTGCCTTTATGACAGCATTGCGTAAAAAGTTTGTCAGATGGCTATTCTGCCGCAAAATGCTTTGCATGACAAAATTTGCAAATACTGTCCATGGAACCACAGTTATGAGCGTCTACATTTGGTTCTACAATGTGAACAGCTTGGTTTCTAGTTTGTGGATTTTGTCGGCGGATTGCATCACCACGTCTCTGGCGTAATATTTGCGCTTGTGACATGTTTGCAATCTGATGTCATTCGCAACCTTGTGCAATTTGTTCTGACGTCATGTTTGCAATTCGGTGTCCTTCCCAATTTCATTCAATTTTCAGAGGAGTCATATTTGCTATGCAATGACGATTCCAATTGCATTTCCTTTGCACAGCAAACATACTTTCCCGACAGGCCCTTTTTTGCTCCGCCTTTTGTCTTTTTGTTGCTTCCTCAGCAGATTTTTTCTGTTTAGGAGGCATATTTGTAGTGTTTTTGTTAAAACTCACGCAAAACAAAGTCGATGTTTTGAGATAAATGAACCACAATATGAATTAAATTACTTCAAATCGCACATACCCCCCCCCCCCCAACTCTAACTTCAAATGAAAGAAAAAAAGATGTAAACAAAACATTAAACAGGAACGGTTACAGATAACACAGATATAAATGTTTGTCTTTTTCTGTTAAACAGTGTAGTAAAGCCTATCAAGGTTATATGAAGTAGAACCAAAATTATGACGCAAAGTTTTTTGAATCTCTAAAGAATTGACCGTGTGACATAACGCATCTCTGGCGTCATATGAGAATGATTTGGATTAGATGACATCACAGCAGCAGCTGTGTTCTTTGTTGCTATGACAACAAAACAAAGTCATATACGTGCAGTTGATGACATCACCAACACGAAAAGCAAAGCGTGACGTCACAAACATTTGTTTCTCGGTTGTTGCTATGACGACTTAAAAAGTGGCACGGAGGAGAAGAACTCTAGTAGATTATATATTAGGATTTTGATACAACACCATTCACTCATACATAAGCTCTACTGCCAGCATACATGGCTTTTACACAATAGCAGATTCCTGGTAACACCATATTTATTCAGTACCTTCCACAGAAGTATCCTATTTTCTCAGTAGTAAGCTTTCTCTAAATCTATGAAGGCAGCAACAACTTTCTTACCAACAGCCAAATACAGAGTTCTCAGCCATGAGGAGTTCTCTCCAAAAATTTGCAGAAATTTGAAACTTTATCTAGATAAATCCCATAAAAAAATGTTCACTAGTTTGAAAGTCAGACACTTTTCAATCATCATGCATAATGCAAAAATTTTGTTAGTCCAGCCTTTACCAGGCATAAAACCATTCTGAACATCTCACACTTTCTCTGATGTAAGACTGCATACCTTCTCAATAACAACCTTTCCAAACACTTTCCCTGGAGTGCTCAGTAAGTTAATGCCTTGGTAGTTCTTGCACTCAGTGAGATCACTTGCTCCCTTATACAAGGGAACAATGTTAGCTCCAGTCCTGAGGGACCATTTCTAACTCCCAGCACAAATGGCAAATTTCAGCCAACCAGTCAATTACAGAGTCATCGGCCCTATTTTAACATCTCAGAATTTATGCCATCAACTCCCAGAGCCTTACCATTCTGAAGAGATTTTAGAGCTTTACACACCTCTTCTCTTGAGATCCCTCATGTGCTTCCATCTCTCACTGTGACATAATCTGCTTCTGCCTCAGAATCACCTTTGCTTTCTTGATCTAATAACTCACAGAAGTATTTACCCCATCTTTCACTTAACTTATTGGGCTTCCATATCATTTCTCCGATCCTATTCTTCACACAACTTGAAACTTTATTCCCCTTATTTTCCTGTGCCTCATGTACTTCCAGAAAAGTTTTTCTATCTTTCCAAAAAGCCAATTCATGCCTTCCCACCTTTTCCTTCTTATCTTTTGCCTTACTCTGGCAAGCCAGCTTAGCTGCCTCACACTTCTTACATTCATCCTCAGAAACTCTATGTTGCAACATCCACAAATATGCTTCCTTCTTTCTCTTTACTGCTTCTTCAATCTCATTATTTCACCAAGCATCACCTCTAATGTTACCGTCTCAAAACAGCTTTTAGCTCATTCCAAAAATCTTCCTATCGGAAGGTTCCGAGTCACTATTCTCTGAAGTTTCACATTTAAACGAATTCAAAGAATTTTCTCACTTATACAGCTGTAGTGAATCAAGTTGTTCTTCATCTTTTCACTTAAAATCACACCTATACCAACCTTCCCTCTCACATTATTTAACACTCCAGACCACACACTCAAGGTTCCATTAACTTCTATTCCAATTTCCTTCTTTTTAGTTTGACTTACGCTCAACACATCCAATCTGTACTTATTCATTTCTTCAATTATTGCATTCATCTTTCCATTTATTCCTCTAGTATTATATACACCAATCTTACACTCACTCATCCAAGATCTCTTTCTGATGCACCATTTCCATATTGCTCCATTTTAGACCATCCTTCTTAAGTGTGGTAGGTTCACCATATCCCACACTACACACTACAGTCCGTAAAAGTATTGCTTTGTGTCTTTTTAATCAGGTAAGTACATCAGTGTGGAGGATTAGCCCACAGCTAACGGTTCCGGTTGGTCATTCCACCTAAGGATTCTGGAACAAAACCCAGTGAGTTGGGATCTTTTGGCCAATGTCACACAAATCTAGCTGGTACCTCAACACTAATGTATACTAAAGCTTAAAACTGTGTCAGTTTCCAAGAATCACAGAGGCCCTTGTTGCTGGCATGCATGCTATTGTTACCCAGCGGAGTGCCCTGTGGAGGCAAACCCATCTCTCACTAAGATTGCCCACCTTTGTGCATATATACAGTATTTATATACAAGGGTTACTTCTTAAGTAATGGCAACCTATTTTTTTCAGGCATATGTTTCACTGAAGAAATTTCAAAATATTAAAGGACACAATATACTCGACCGATTAACTTCAGTCAGATCAGTTATTTGGGATTTAGGCAAGAGAAGCAAGGAATAATGCACAATTTGAACTTATTGTTGCATATTTCTTTATTCCACCACCTTACGTGTAGTAACTTTGAACACAGAATTCTGCATACACATTAAATCTAAGAACCTTCAGAGTATTCTCCAAGATTGTCATTCACTCACTGCCAATAATGAGGGAGGCAGTGAGTACCATCGGCTTCACTGTTTTCAAGTAAGAACACTGTTCAATCCAACTAACGTTCATTCTCGAAGAAGGTTGAAAACACTCTGACTCTGTGCTCACCTCCCTTCAATATCCTTGAATGTCTGTACCATCTAGTGGCATCATTAGATAACAGAGGTGTTGGTGTTTGAATGATATGTTTTAAAACTCTGGTTAGAGCTTGGGATTAGGCAGAAAAAAAAATGTTGTCATGACTTATGAAGTAACCCTCGTGTATCATCATCATCATCATCATCATTGTCAACCATTATCGATCCACTGCTAGACGAAGGTCTCCCCAAGTTTCCTCCACAACAGTCTGTCTTGTGCCAGTCTCCTCCATGTCACTCCCGCATACTTTCGAATTTCATCCACCCATCTCCCATGTGGTCTTCTTCTGGGTCTTTTCCTGTCCCTTGGAATCCAATCTAAAATTTCGGCTGTCCATCGATGGTCTGTCCTTCTGGCAGTATGTCCAGCCCATTGCCATTTCAGGGATTTAACTCTGACCATCATGTCTTCCACTCTTGTCATTTTTTTGATCCACGAGTTCCTCTTCTTATCTCTCCTGGTTACACCAAGCATGCACCTCTCCATGCTTCCTTTGAGTTGTCTGCAGCCTTCGTATGTCTCTTTTAGTTAAGGTCCACGTCTCTGCACCATACGTAAGCACTGGAAGGATGCATTGATCAAACACTTTTCTTTTAAGACATAATGGCATATTGCTCTTGAAAATTATGCTGTTTCTTCCAAAAGCTCTCCAGGCAAGTTTTGTATGCCGATTAATTTCTTCATCAATGTGACCCTCAGTTGATATCTGCTGTCCAAGATAAATGTACATGTCTGTTATCTCCAGCTTTTCTCCATCAATCGATAAATCTTCATTTCTTGTAAAAGCATTGAACATCACTTTTGTCTTCTGAAAGTTCATTTTTAATCCCACTTCTTTACTCTTGTCAGCAAGTTCCTGGATCATACTCTGCAGCTCTGATGGGGTAGTTGCAAAAATGACTACGTCATCAGCAAAACGAAGGTGGGTTAGATAATCTCCATTAATTTTTATCCCTTTGTTTTCCCAGTTCAGTGATTGAAAGACATTTTCCAATGTGGCATTAAAGAGCTTCGGAGATATGGTGTCACCTTGTCTCACTCCCTTTCCAATTTTTATGTGTGTTGTATTTTCAAACAGCCGAATCTTTGCACTTGCATTTTCATAGATGTTATTAATAATATTAATGTATGCAACTTCAATACCGCAGGATTATAGAGCCATTGTAACTGCTGATGATTTCACTGAATCAAAGGCTTTTTCATAATCGATAAAAGCCATGCACAATGGAAGTTCATATTCCCTCACTCTTTCAATTAGTTCTCTCAGTACGTGGATATGATCTATAGTGCTGTAGCCACTCCTGAATCCAGCTTGTTCTCTCGGTTGAGCCATGTCCAGCGTTACCTTCAAGCGGTGTGAAAGAACTTTTGTGAAAATTTTATAAACCACTGATAGGCCTGTAGTTCCTGAGATCCTCAATGTCACCTTTTTTATGTAGCAGGATCATTGTAGCGTTGTTCCAGTCCTCAGGAATCTTCCCTTCATTAAGGCATCTAGTGAAAATTTGGGCAAGTACTGTTTCGATTTCTCCACTTGCTTCTTGTATGATGTCTACAGTAATTCCATCTTCTCCTGGAGCTTTTCCCCGTTTCATGTTCTTGATTGCATGTGCAACTTCTGCTGGGAGGACTGGAAGAACTCTGGTACCTTTCATGATGTCTGGAGTACATGTATCATCCCTTTCATATAATTTGGAGTAGAAATCTTTCACTCTTGTCAAAATTTCGCCTTTATTTCATGTTACAGAACCATCTTCTTTTCTCAGTGCCATAATTTGTTTTCTTCCCTTACTGAGATGTCCCTTTGCTATCTTTAGGCTTTGGTTATTTTCAATTGCTTTCCTCACTAGTTCACAGTTGAATTTCCTTACGACTTCAGTGATACTTTTTCGTACTGTCTTGCATAGCTCTATATATTCCACTTTAGAAGTCACATCTTCTTTAGTTGTCCTCATCTCTCTTCTTTTTTGCATCAACATTTTGGTTTTTCCTGATAATTTGTTCACATGCAACTTGTTCTTAGACCCAGCTAATTTTGTTGCTGTTTCCATAAGAGCTTTGGTTACTTTTCTGTTAACTTCAGAAATATCCACTTCTTCTGATGTTAGGCCTTCTAAAGCAGAGAATCTGTTCTTCAGTTCCAACTTGAAGGTATTATGGTGTTTTTTAAGGTTGGTTATGTCAATACATCTTGTTTGTCTTATGAGCTTGCCACGTTTGAGTTTAGTGTTGAGGTGCATCTTACATCTCACCAATCTATGGTCACTACCTGTGTTGAACTTGTTTAGCACACTGCAGTCTTCTATGATGAATTTTTTGTTACACATAATAAAATCAATTTCACTTGTCATCCCATTTGGATGTCTCCATGTCCATTTCCTGTGTGGCTTTTTCTTGAAAAAAGATTTCAAGATGAAAAACCCTTCTGCCTCTGCAAACTCAACGAGAGTATTTCCACGCTGGTTTCTGGTTCCGTGGCCGAATTTACCTACTGAAGTTTCATTATGTTGCCGTTGCCCTATTTTTGCATTGAAATCTCCCATAATTATCTTCAAGTGCTGTTTACCTTTATTATTTAGATGACGAATTTCCTCATAAAATTCTTCTTCAATTTCTTCTTCAGGATGACTTGTGGTGGGTGCATAAGTTTGAATAATCTGAGCCTTGTATCTTCTCGAGAGTTGGATAACGAGTCGTGCAGCTCTGTCAGAGGAACTTTCAACTTCTACAACTTTTTCCTGCAGTTTCTTGTTTATTATAAATCCAACACCACTAGTTCTGCCAGTATCTGTCCCACGATAGCAGAAGAGATGTCCACTTTTCAGTTCAATAAGATCTTCTCCTTTTCTCCTTACCTAACTTAGCCCGACAATGTCCCACTTGATCCTTTGTAGTTCTTCTTCCAATTCAAGAAGCCTTGAATCAGAAGATAGGGAGCA
Organism: Macrothele yani; assembly: GCA_039090855.1. Lineage (NCBI taxonomy): Eukaryota > Metazoa > Arthropoda > Arachnida > Araneae > Macrothelidae > Macrothele > Macrothele yani. Next base: position 82,105,925 of record CM077002.1, read on the forward strand.
TCCATTATACGTAGCCAAGGTCAGCATCAGATGGCAGCCTAGTCCGGTCCTCCGGGGATTCTTAGCACCCTCTGCCTTCATGTCGCACTGGCCGCTGGCTTGGCCAGGTACATTCCAGCTGCTGGAGACTGAGGGCAAAGATTTAAGTTGTGGAGTCATTTTGGTCTAATCTTCAGAAAATCCAAAACTGATGAAATAAAACTTTTTTTTTCCAAGCTTCCGTTTTTTACAATTTTTCAGTGCGTGTGCATGGCACCCATTGAAAAACTTCAATGGGTTCCTCAGCCCTAGAGCATCCACATAGTCACCATCTGAGCTTCATAGATTTTGCCATTAGTTAAGCAGGGTTTTGTATAAAAGTTTGACTGGCAGGTTATGTAAGTTTTGACTTTTGCAAGCCTCCTAAAGCATGGATTTTTACTTTACAATGAAAAAAAGAAGACAATAGTCAACTGGTTCCTGCTTGTGCCATATTCTGAAATGGTATCTAAATTTTCATGAATTTGGGGTTTCACTTTCTCCCCCCCCCCCAACCCCACCCCCAAACTTGTTTTGTATCTAGATTGCATCACATAGTGCATTCTTATTTAACACTTATTTTTATGAACAGCATATAAGTGGGTTTTTGTTGTTGTTTTTTTCATCTTTTCTGCTTGCTATATCATTTTCAATTTGTCACTTATGAAAAATATAGTATAATTTCTATTAACAACCTCTTATTTATCTTGGGAGCCATCATTCCAATCTGAGAAAATGTGCAATATTATAAAAAAAGAAGCCAGAATAATGCAATAAACACCAAGAATGCCATGATGTTATGGCATTGCATGATCACTTTGTAATCATCACCTCTTGAGTAAGTCATATGATTGAACCTAATTTTTCCGGTGCCGAGTTCAGCTACATAACATCAGCGCCTGACTAAGACACCCAGGAGCTCAGAGTCAGAATAATGGTGAGACCCACATCAAACAAAATCTTTCACTGATGTATAGTGTTGGAAATGTCACTTTATACACATGACATGATATACAAATATACTGTATTGATCATCATAAAGCATTATCAATCCACTGCTGGATGAAGGTTTTCTCAAACTTTTTGCACAGTTTTGTGTCTTGTGCCAGTCTCTTCCATGTCACTCTGACATGCTTCTGAATTTCATCCACTCATCTCCCACATTTTCTTCTTTTAGGGCTGTTTCTGTCCCTTGGTATCCAGTTCAGTGTTTCAGTTACCCAATGGGAGTGAGTTCTTCAGCAGTATGTCCAACTCATTGCCTCTTAATGTGTCTTTACTTTGATCATGATGTTGCCCACTCTTGTCATTTTCCAGATCCATGAGTTTCTCTTCTTTTCTTTATTGGTTACACCAAGTATGCACCTCCCCATGTTTCTTTCAGTAGTATGCAGGTTCTGGATGTTGTTTTAAGTTAAGGTTCATGTCTCAGATCTATAAGTAAAAACCAGAAGGATACATCCATTGATTTAACACTTTTCTTTTAAGGTATAATGGTCAATTGCTCTTGAAAATTGCACTGTTTCTTCCAAATGCTTTCCAACCAAGTTTTATACACATATAAATTTTTTCTTTGATGTGACCCTTGCTTGATATCTGTTGTCCAAGATAAATTTAGGCATCAATTGCCTCTAGATCTGCTCCATCAACCACTAAATCTTCAGTTCTTGTAAAAGCATTGTACATCAATTTTGTTTTCTATAGGTTCAGTTTTAAGCCCACTTCTCTACTCTTCTCAGCAAGTTCCTGAACCATACTCAGTAGCTCTGAGGGGAAGTAGGCTACTCACCAGTGGCACATCTGGCACACCCAGGATTTCTTTATAGGGGTGGCCTAAAATATTGAAGATGCAAGTAAAAATAAAATATGTTTCTGATTATTCACAAAATATATATTTAAAAACATGCGCAAATGCAGTATATTTAAAAATAAACGTCCAATAGCAAAGAACAAAGAACCAGGCAACACCTCATAGGTAGGGCTCAGGCCGCTGGGTCTCCCCTCTGAGTGTGCCACCAGTATTCACCAACCCACTTGGCCAGCTTGTTGAGTTATGGCCAAACACCTCCAAAATGCTTCCAGAACTCATATATAAATTTATGTATATAGACTTGCTCGTACTTCCTTCAATTTCATATTTCGTCCTACTTGACAAGATTGATTGTGTAATAGTTGAAAAGTCATAGAATTTGATTAATAATCTAGGAATTTGCAATTATAATTTTAATGATCTTAAAATTTGTAATAAATTCTATAGCAAAATTTATGGTAATCTAGAAGGGAGAAAGCACTATCAGAGAAGAGTAACAAAGGGTTTTGTGAAAATTGAAACTGTTCCTTTAATGAATATATTGGAGATTGTCTGATAGAGGGTTCAACAAAACCCCACAAAAAATATTAATTTCACTGTAATAGTAATAATAATAATAATAATAATAATAATAATAACAAAAGAAATTCAGTTATTATTACTTTTCCAGAAACAATTTTATAGGGCCCTGCTGGCTCATGGGGTAATAAGGCCCTGCATAACATCCATAAGTATTTGCTATTTCTATGACAGAACATTTCCTAGATTTGATTGACTCTAAAGTTTGAGCTGGTAACACTCAAGCGTAATGATTCATAGGTTGTTGAAAATCTCTAAGGAGATAATCAAACTTTTAAAACTTTTTGTGTGTCCTGACTTTTCGAATCAATATTTCTCACTGCCATTCAGGCTGGCCTTTTACGAGAGAATAGATGATTAAATAATAATTTTGTGACAAAACTAAATATTAAAAATGAAAGATAAGACTTGGTGGCGTACTTACATTTTACAACTGGAGGGCATAGCAAGTGAGCCAAGTGCCACACTGAAACCATCTGTCAGAACCATGATGACAAAATAAAATTCTCAAGGAACTGTTATTGCTCTCCCAAATACACTGAAAATGGAAGACACAAAAAGGCAAGGGGAGGAAAACCACGGAACACCAGTTGTTTTAATAAAATGGTGGATTAAAATGTAGTTGAATAAAATCTGCTTAAAATCAACGAAGTATTTCATGAACATGGCATTAAATCTAAAAATCAACAAAGCATTTCTCAATGGTGAATGCAATATCATAACGTTTAAAAATTAAGAAAGAACTAAAAATGAAATGACGAACTCAAAAATAAATTATTCCAAAACGTTAAAAAGATAGACAGTCCTATGTGTTGTTAAGTCCTATGCATTTTAGCAATTCCTGCTTGCCGTCATATTAGGATATACATCAATTCACAGGAGACTGCATAAAAGACAGCAGGCAGCTCTTAGTCTTTTTTTTTTTATTGGAGATTTAACGACCACCGTGAGCAACTCAATGGGCTATAAGCAGTCATCCGTCCCTAATTTAGGGCCACTGGTTCCAGGGAAAGGAGAGAGCCAGTGCTGTAAGACAAACACAACATCTATGCCTCACCGGGATTCGAACCTGGACCCCTCTCGGACGAAATTATCAGAAGCCATCGCTTAAACCACTGCGCCAGCAGGGCGGCTCTTTTTGTCTTTGATGATGGCAAACAGGAACTGCTGAAAGGCATAGGACTGAACAGCACACAAGTCCATCCTTTTAACGTTTTGAATCTTTTATTTCCGCATTTGTTGTTTCATTTTTAGTTCTTAATTCATTTTTAAACATCTCTACAATGCAGTCCCATTCATGAAATACTTTGTTGATTTTAAGCAGACTTTTTTCAACTACATTTTACACCATTTAATTACAGCAACTAGTGCTCCACAGTTTTTCTGCTTGTGTTGTTCATTTTCAGTGCATTTGGGCAAGCAATAACAGTTCCTTGAGAATTTTATTTTGTCATCGTAGTTCAGACAGATGATTCAAAGTGGCCCTTGGCTCAGTTATTTGGCTCCAGTGTAAAATGTAAGTACACAACCAAGTCTCATTTTTCATTTTGTGTTTAGTGTTTTCAAGAAATTATTATTTTAATAATCTATTCTCTGGTAAAATGCCAGCCTAAATGGCACTGAGAAATACTGGTTCCAAAGGCCAGAATATGCAAAAAGTTTTAAAAGTTTGATAATCTCCTTAGAGATTTTCAACAACCTATTAATTAGAACATTTCTTGCTGTATTTGTGCAGTCAGTGATTGTGAACTTGATATGAAGCAATGAAGAATTTATATATACATCCCAAACACCCTCCAAGTTTTCTCAGATTCCCTCCCCTAAAAAAATCACAACATCCCTCCATTTGTGAAGCACACGCAGATACAGGTTGAGTATTCCTTATCCAAAATTCTTGGGGCAAGAAGTATCTCAGATTTAAGATTTTTTTTCGGTTTTGGAGTATTTGCACATGGTGTGCAGGGGTTCATCAAAATAATGGAAACACCGACTGTAGCTGCAGTATATGCAGTGCGCCATATACGAATCACAGGGACAACATCACCCACAATATGAGATATATCAAGGGGTGCAGTATGATGTCAACTATCATGTAGCCGTGCCACAGTTACAGGTAAAACAGCTGTTGTGGTGTAATTGTCAACAATGTCAGATCTCGGTGAGCTAATAAAAAGGCATGACTATTGGAGCGCATCATGCAGAACTTCAGTAATGAGAACAGTAGATATAACACAAGGAACTGTATCAAAGATTATGTCTACCTATCAAAAAAGACACTGCATTGCCTCCAAATGCGTAAATTGTGGATACCATTCAAAGATGTCAGATAGTGATAGGTAAAAGTTGGCATGGATTGTACAATGGGAGCACAAGAGTTGAGCACCACAAATAGCACCAAAGTTGAACACCAGTTGGAATAATTCTGTTCCTGTCATAATAGTTAATTGGGAGCTTCATCATGCTGACATTTTTGGCCGTGCTGCAATCCACAAACTTCTGATCACTAATATCAATGCAACCAAACAAAAAACTTGGATCCTAAAGGCTGGCAATGTGCCATATGGTCTGATGAATTGTGCTTCACTTTGTTTCCCACCACTGTTAGAGAGTATATCTGGCAAAAATCTGCAGAAGCATACCACTCTGAGTGTTTGGTTCCAACTGTGAATCATACAGGTAGATCCCCAATGTTGTGGGGTGCCATATCATGGCATTCCTTAGGGTCATTGGTTATTCTGCAGGGCCATGTCACATCTGTAACATAGAAATTCTTGGGGACCACCTGCACCCAATGTTGCAGGAATTTGTTCCCTAATAACTGTCCATGGTTTCAATCAGACAATGCACCTGTGCTTTGTGTGAGATGTGTCAAAGTTGTACTTTCCAGAGCACAAAGATGAAGTACAGCAGCTACCCTGCCACCTCAATGTTATTGAACATTTGTGGAAATATCTGGTGCAAAAGATGAGATCACATATTCCACCTCCAACATCACTGGCACAGTTAGGAAAAAATTGTTTTAGTGAGTTTTTTAGAGGAAGAATAATCCCAAATTCCATTATTGTATGTGCTTGATTTGTGTAGGTCTATTCCAAGTTGAATTGCTTCTGTTCTGAAAGCCCAATGTGGGCCCACAGATTATTAATAAAAATTACTCCACAAACAGTAAGTGTTTCCCCTTCTGATAAACCCCTGTACCTATATAATGAGATAGTTTGAGGATGGGGCCAAGTCTAAACACTAAATCCATTTATATTTCATATACAGCTTATACACATATGCTGATGGTAGTTTTATATAATGTTTTTGAAAATTATGTGCATGAAACAGTTTGTGTCCACTGAACCAACAGAAAGATTAGCTTATCACTACCTCCCAAATAATTGCTCAGAATTACTTTTCACTAGACATCAAATGTTCACCAGTGTGCTTCATGTTCTGAAGGAGTGCAAAAAAATGCAATAAATTTCATGAACATTTTTGAATCAACTTATCTAAAAACTAAGTCAAAAAATTACCATAGGATTTAAAAATAAATTTAAACTGAAAATTTATTCACTATACTGTGAAAGATTCAATGAACAACAAAAACAGATATGACTCTGAATCAATTCACGAGAGTCATTCCTAGCAGAAATCATTCACCAAAAGTGTCCATGAATGAATTGTTTTAGTGAGTTGAATTGTTTCAAAAGAATTGGTTTGTCCATTGTTACAACAGAACAAAGCATCAGAGCCCCACCCAGGGTATCTGAGGTTATGTGACATAACCTTTGGAGTTTGCAGACCTGGAATTTTCTGTTTGTGACAACATGTTAGGGATCAGAAAAATTGGAATTTGAAGGTTTCTGGTTTTGAAATTTTTGTTTAAAAGATGCTCACAGCCTGTAAATATACAATTTTTAAGTATTAGCCCTTTTTATTATGATATAGCACTCTTGTCAACAGCATCATTTTTGCACCTTGGGCAAACCACAAAAAAATTACCACCCCATCTGTGTATTTTTGTCATTGTTGTTCTGGGATTTAAGGACTACCATGAGCAACTGTAAGGGCTATGAGCAGTTGCCCATCTCAAATTTAAGACCCTGGTTCCAGGGAAGGAAGATATTGCCATAAGACAGACTACCTATATGCTTCATCCAGGACTCGGATGAACTATCAGATGCCCATCTGTTTATCTATCTTATATATATATATATGAGATGTAAGGTCAGGTGATGCGTAACCTCACAGCCTCTCCTTGACAAATGTCAACCCCGCCTTCTCGTGGTGCATCCTGTTCCCACTAAAGGGGCTCTGACGACCGCCAATAGCGGTATAACTATACCATCGGGATTAGAGGAAATTCTATCCCACACTCACCAACCCGCTTGGCCAGCGTGGTGAGTTATGGCCAAACCCCTCCAAAATGATTCCACAACTTAAATCTTGGCCCTCAGTCTCCGGCAGCTGGAATGTACCTGGCCAAGGCAGCGGCCAGTGCGACATGAAGGCAGAGGGTGCTAAGAATCCCCGGAGGACCGGACTAGGCTGCCATCTGATGCTGACCTTGGCTACGTATAATGGACGCTCCCTATCTTCTGATTCAAGGCTTCTTGAATTGGAAGAGGAACTACAAAGGATCAAGTGGGACATCGTGGGGCTAAGTGAGGTAAGGAGAAAAGGAGAAGATCTCATCGAACTGAAAAGTGGACATCTCTTCTACTATCGTGGGACAGATACTGGCAGAACTAGTGGTGTTGGATTTATAATAAACAAGAAACTGAAGGATAAAGTTGTAGAAGTTGAAAGTTCCTCTGACAGAGCTGCACGACTTGTTATCCAACTCTCGAAAAGATACCAGGCTCAGATTATTCAAACTTATGCACCCACCACAAGTCATCCTGAAGAAGAAATTGAAGAATTTTATGAGGAAATTTGTCATCTAAATAATAAAGGTAAGCAGCACTTGAAAATAATTATGGGAGATTTCAATGCAAAAATAGGGCAACGGCAACAGAATGAAACTTCAGTAGGTAAATTCGGTCACGGCAACAGAAACCAGCGTGGAAATACTCTCGTTGAGTTTGCAGAGGCAAAAGGGTTTTTCATCTTGAACTCCTTCTTCAAGAAAAAGCCACACAGGAAATGGACATGGAGACATCCAAATGGGACGACAAGTGAAATTGATTTTATTATGTGTAACAAAAAATTCGTCATAGAAGACTGCAGTGTGCTAAACAAGTTCAACACAGGTAGTGACCATAGATTGGTGAGATGTAAGATGCACCTCAACACTAAACTTGAACGTGGCAAGCTCATAAGACAAACAAAATCTATTGACATAACCAACCTTAAAAAACACCATAATACCTTCAAGTTGGAACTGAAGAACAGGTTCTCAGCTTTAGAAGGCCTAACATCGGAAGAAGTGGACATCTCTGAAGTTAACAGAAAAGTAACCAAAGCTCTTATGGAAACAGCAACAAAATTAGCTGGGTCTAAGAACAAGTTGAATGTAAACAAATTATCAGGAAAAACGAAAATGTTGATGCAAAAAAGAAGAGAGATGAGGACAACTAAAGAAGATGTGACTTCCAAAGTGGAATATATAGAGCTATGCAAGACAGTAAGAAAAAGTATCACTGAAGACATAAGAAAATTCAACTGTGAACTAGTGATTAAAGCAATTGAAAGCAACCAAAGCCTAAAGATAGCAAAGGGACATCTCAGTAAGGGAAGAAAACAGATTATGGCACTGAGAAAAGAAGATGGTTCTGTAACAAGAAATAGAGGCGAAATTTTGACAAGAGTGAAAGATTTCTACTCCAAATTATATGAAAGGGATGATACATGCACTCCAGACATCATGAAAGATACCAGTACCAGAGTTCCTCCAGTCCTTCCAGCAGAAGTTGCACATGCAATCAAGAACATGAAGCGGGGAAAAGCTCCAGGAGAAGATGGAATTACTGTAGACATCATACAAGAAGCAAGTGGAGAAATCGAAAAAGTACTCGCCCAAATTTTCACTCGATGCCTTAATGAAGGAAAGATTCCTGAGGATTGGAACACCGCTACAATGATCCTGCTACATAAGAAAGGTGACATTCAGGATCTCGGAAACTACAGACCTATCAACCTCCTATCAGTAGTTTATAAAATCTTCACTAAAGTTCTTTCACACCGCTTGAAGGTAACACTGGACATGGCTCAACCGAGGGAACAAGCTGGATTCAGGACTGGCTACAGCACAATAGATCATATCCACGTACTGAGAGAACTAATTGAAAGAGCGAGGGAATATGAACTTCCATTGTGCATGGCTTTTATCGATTATGAAAAAGCCTTTGATTCGGTGAAACCATCAGCAGTTACAATGGCTCTGAAAACCTGCGGTATTGAAGATGCATACATTAATATTATTAATAACATCTATGAAAATGCAAGTGCAAAGATTTGGCTGTTTGAAAATACAACACACGTAAAAATTGGAAAGTGAGTGAGACAAGGTGACACCATATCTCCGAAGCTCTTTAATGCCACATTGGAGGGTGTTTTTCAGTCGCTGAGCTGGGAAAACAAGGGGATAAAGATTAATGGAGATTATCTAACCCACCTTCGTTTTGCTGATGACGTAGTCATTATTGCAACTACCCTATCAGAGCTGCAGAGTATGATCCAGGAACTTGCTGACAAGAGTAAAGAAGTGGGATTAAAAATGAACTTTCAGAAGACAAAAGTGATGTTCAATGCTTTTACAAGAAATGAAGATTTATTGATTGATGGAGAAAAGCTGGAGATAACAGACACATACGTTTATCTTGGACAGCAGATATCAAGTGAAGGTCACATTGATGAAGAAATTAATCGGCGTACAAAACTTGCCTGGAGAGCTTTTGGAAGAAACAGCATAATTTTCAAGAGCAATATGCCATTATGTCTTAAAAGAAAAGTGTTTGATCAATGCATCCTTCCAGTGCTTACGTATGGTGCAGAGACGTGGACCTTAACTAAAAGAGACATACAAAGGCTGCAGACAACTCAAAGAAGCATGGAGAGGTGCATACTTGGTGTAACCAGGAGAGATAAGAAGAGGAACTCGTGGATCCGAAAAATGACAAGAGTGGAAGACATCATGATCAGAGTTAAATCCCTGAAATGGCAATGGGCTGGACATACTGCCAGAAGGACAGATCATCGATGGACAGCCGAAATTTTAGATTGGATTCCAAGGGACAGGAAAAGACCCAGAAGAAGACCACATGGGAGATGGGTGGATGAAATTCGAAAGTATGCAGGAGTGACATGGAGGAGACTGGCACAAGACAGACCGTTGTGGAGGAAACTTGGGGAGACCTTCGTCCAGCAGTGGATTGATAATGGTTGACAATGATGATGATGATGATATATATATATACTAAAGAGCAAAGCTGAAAACATAAGAAAAACTTTAGAATTTAAAACGAAAGATGCAAAATAACCTGAAGATCAAAACGTGCAACGCAGCAGTTATGAAAATTCAGAATTCACATTCTATTAAGAGACTGAAGCAAAAAAAATTTTTTGACTCACACTTAGTACAACATAGAAAAGGTTATGTATTGACCGGTTTGAGTAAAAAGAGAAAAATAAAACAACTGAATGTAGAAAGTGTCGAGAATACTGAGCCTTGGCTTTATCAAGGACCAGCAAAAATTATATATTGCTCAACAAAACAAAATTAATGACATACTTGAATGTTATCTCTATGTGGGAGACACAATGAAATACTGCTCCTGGAGCTGGGTGGTACGACATGCTGACTTCTAACCATGTGTCTGATGTGGGTCAGGGTTGCGCATGGATGGTGTGTTTGTTCTACACCGATGACTCTCTCCCTTCACTCAAGCTAGTGGCCCGAAATTAGGAACGGGCAACTGCTTGCTCACATTGATTTGCTCACATTGGTCCTCAAACCCCCATACAAACAAATCAAATTAGGACTGTTTTTGCCTATTTTGACAACTGCCTCAGAGTTCAGACCTTTGGTACCACATCTAAAGGACCAAATGCAGCTGTTAGTCATTGCTCACATATGCAGTAATGATGGAATTTCTCTCAAAAAATCTTCAACAATACAAACAACACTTTTAGTAACAATTTCAGAACGTGAACAATTAATATCCCCTGAACATTTTAAGGAAGAAATGCAAATTTTAAGCTGTCAAAGCTACCAAAACTGGTGAAACCATTATTATTAGCAAATTCTGTAAATTGGCATATGGCAAATTATGGTGTGAAAAATCTGTACCAAGAACTGGTGCAAAAGTTTTGGTTCCAATTTTAATCACATTGTAAGTCGTGAGTTTTGTGCAGTTTCTCGAGCTGAGCCCAGGACCCATCCCACCTTCCCTGCCCTAGTTATGCCTCTGGCATTTAGTGTGTATGTTACCGCTAAAGTGCAGAAATCAGTTATTCTACAGATTATCTAGGTAATGTGCAGATTAACTAGGGTGATCCGTTAAAGTGCCGAAAATTGTTTCATTTCTCAAATTACCTAGGTAATCTGCAAATTACCTAGATAATCTGCACATTACCTACTAGGCACTCATTAAAGTGAAAATAAGATCTTTGCTGGAACAACAGCAACGTTTCTGTATGCTTAAATTAACATAATGTTATTTATTTATTTTTCGATATATGAAGAATCAAGTTAATACATCAAGCAATCAACAAATTAGTTGATAGAATCAATCATCAATCAATTAAAAAACTATAATAGAAAGAATCAAATGGTTTAAAATATTATTATAATTAAGGAAATGAATTTGCAAAACATATGATAAAATTATGCTTACTTATTAGTGCAATCTAAAGATTGGTGACACTTTGAATTACATAGCAATTGGTTTTTGCGACAAGCATACCTATTTGTGGTACATTTAGATTTGCAGTCGCATTTTATGAAACCCTGCCCAGTACCAAGGGATTGTTTTATTGCTGTTTGATGTAAAGATATTTCTACAGCAGGGACATCTTCTTTTGTTAAAAATCTCTCTTTGCAAACACTGAATTCAGATTTTGAATACAATTGTTTTAAAATACTCGTTTTAGTACCAAGTTTATAAAAGCCATCCTCTGTTTTACTAAGAACCACAGCTAAAATCGAGCGGGCAGCAGTTTTTGCTCTGTCTACTTCGGGTACTTTAATTCTCACAGTGACACCTTCATTGACACTTGGGTGCTTTGCATTAGAAACTGCTAACATTTTCTTTGCTTGCTTTTCTAAACCTTTCTTGGCTTCATCATGCTGTATTTTCTGATCCATATTCTTTTTACAGATGTTGCACAATACATTCTTACCATACCCTTTCTCTTTAGGATCTATTTCACCACAAATTACGTGAACAAACATATCACACGAAACCAAACTAAAAGTGGAGGGAGAGGGGGAGGGTGCAGGGAAAGGAAATGAGAGAAACAAACTTTTGAACTTTAACGATACGGAAGCCGTTAATGTGCACATTACCTAGGTAACATGCGGAAAACTCTTGATTCCGCACGTTAACAGAGCAAATCAGTTAATCTGCAGATTAGCTAGGTAATGTGCACATTAACGGCTTTCGAGCTTTAGCGGTAACATGTACAAGAATTCTTCAGCTTGACCCTTGACCTATCTTCTACCATAATGTATTAATTTATCCCTTTTTTAGCACGTCTTTCGTAAAAAGATCGTGCTTCTGTTATTGGTTTGTCTGTCCGTCTGTACCCACAATATCTCTGCAACTATTAGTCCGATTTGAAAAATTCTTTTTGCATTGGGAAGCTTGAAATAGGCAAATGATGATCCTTCATTTCGTTTTTTTTTTTTACGATGTGCAATTTCGCTGTTAGAGGGCGTAAATGTAGATGTCGAATTCAAAAATACATTTTATTCCACATATTTGCTTCTAAACATCCGATTGAAATTTTTTTTTATCTTTCGATTCCATTTATGTTGAAGAGTAATTTAGATATTGTTACTTTTTCAAATTACGCACAGATTTTCCACTAGGGGGTGTAAAAGTAAATTACATTTTCCCCGATAACTCTTCTTCTGAAACTCCGATTGGAAAATTTTTTTCTTCAGCAGATACATCTCCTAATGGAAAACCGTTTGCATATAATTTCAAATTTTTGGTAAAGAATACTTTGGCCACCAGGGTGCATAAGTGTTAATTTTAGCTTCTGATGTATTTGCCATAAAATCTAAGCTTCTAAAATATAGATTGAAAAAATTCTTTCGTGGACTGATGCCACTCACATCGATAAACCTTTTCGGAATATTTTCTTCTTAAAATATTCCACAGTTTCTCCGCCAGGGGGCGTAGATGTACATCTTATTTTCGTCAATATCTCTACTTCTAAGAGTCCGATTTGAAAAATTCCTTCTTTGTTGGATAGTGTTTTCCGTGTGACATGTTTTTCATAAAATTTCAAAATTTTCAACTAATTCATAGACTTTCCGCTAGGGGCGTAGCGGTAAATTGTGTTTCCCCCTATATCTCTGCTTCTAAATTTCCGATTTGAAAAATTCTTTCTGCACCAGATACAGCTCCTAATGGGAAATCGTTTGCACATAATTTCTAATTTGTAAAAAAATAGTTTGGCCACCAGGGGGCGTAAATCTTAATTTCCGCTTTTGATGTATTTGCAGCAAAATATGAGCTAAATTCTCGATTGAAAAAAACGTCGTTTGTTGACCGATACTACTCATGTCAACAAACCTTTTAAAAACATTTTCTTCTTAAAATATTGCATGGTTTCTACGCCAGGGGGCATAGATGCATATCTTATTTTTGTCAATATCTCTACTTCTAGGAGTCCGATTTGAAAAATTCCTTCTTTGTTGGATAGTGTTTCTAGTGCGACATGTGGTTCATATAATTTCAAAATTTTCAAGTGATTCATAGACTTTCCACTAGGGGGCAAAAATGTAAATTGCGTTCCCCCCTATATCTCTGCTTCTAAATCTCCAATTTGAAAAATTCTTTCTGCACCAGATACAGCTCCTGATGGGAAATCGTTTGCGCATAATTTCTAATTCTTTTAAGAAATGGTCTGGCCACCAGGTGGCGTAAGTCTTTATTTCCGTTTTTGTTGTATTTGCAGCAAAATATGAGCTTCTAAAATCTCGAATGAAAAAAAAGTCTTGTTGACCGATACTACTATTTCGACAAACATTTTAGGAAAATTTTCTTCTTGAAAAAATGCATGGTTTCTACGCCAGGGGGCGTAGATGTATATCTTATTTTTGTCAATATCTCTACTTCTAAGAGTACGATTTGAAAAATTCCTTCTTTGTTGGATAGTGTTTCCGATGCAAAATGTTTTTCCTGTAAATTCAAAATTTTCAAGTAAATCATAGACTTTCCGCTAGGGGGCACAAAGGTAAATTGTGTTTTCTGGGTTATTTCTGCTCCTAAAGCTCTGATTTGAAAAATTCTTCCTGTATCACATACAAGACCTGATGGAAAATATTTTTCACATAATTTCTAATGTTTGGTAAAGAATGGTTTGGTCACTAAGAGTCATAAGTGTTAATTTCTGCTTCTGATGTATTTGTAGCAAAATCTGGGCTCCTGAAAAGTCGACTAAATTTTTTTTTTCTTGAACCGATACCGCTCATGTGGATAAACCTTTTGAGAATACTTTCTTCCTAAAATAATGCATGATTTTCCCACCAGGGGACGTAAAGTCACATCTTATTTTTGTTGATATCTCTGTTTCTAAGAGTTCGTAAGCTCACGATTCCGTTTACAGCAATATCTGAGGTATTAAAAACCTGATTGAAAATCTTCTTTCTTTCGTCAGAACTATTGCTTTCCTTACCGGTTCCATTGATTTTAAATAGCTTTGATAAATTTAATTTGCGTCAGAACGGATTCAAAACACGTGCATATTACACCCGAAAATTCGATGTCATATTTCTTGTTTAAATTTGGGGTCTATGTACATAGCAGTCTAATTTTTCTTTATATTAGTTTTTCTTGTTTAAAGCATATGTTTAGAGTTAGTCATTGCAACCACAAAACGTATCTCTTTATTTATCCATCATAAACGTTGCAGATATACTTCTAAATATATCATTCCAGCATCCACAATATTTGTGAAAATATCATTTCTATTGTTATAAACCTACTGTTTATGTATTATCTGTTATACCTTCAAGTTCCATATTGTTCCAAAAAGGTGATATTTAGTTGCTTTTGCCTTGTTTAGGGAAGCATTTAAGCATGAGAGATAAGAAATAAAAATAGTACAAATATAAAATAACTATGTAGTTTTGGAAAAAAGATAGTTTAAACCATAACTATAAAAAATTCAACAATTCTCCATTTTTTGAAGGATTCCCCATTTTTAATCCTAGATGTAAAACCCAAATAATTCACTGTAAAAATTCTTAGCTTTTGAAAAATTTGCTTTCTTCCAATACCCTTCCAATTTGAAATTCTTGGATAAACCCTGAGATTTGTTTCTGTTCAAAAGTGTGAGATTCAAACATCTCATACTTTTGAACAGAAACAAAGAAGACATATAGCAGTAGTAAATGCACAGTTTAAAAGTTCTATGTTAGCAATGTAACACAGTCACCTGACTCTGCCTGTATTACTCTGTTCTTCACCCTTCAAATCTTTGAACTTCAACTTCGCTTCCTCCACCAAGATGGGCATTTTTTCATGTTTTCAGCAAGAGGGTGGATTATCTCCATTATAATACACACCTAGGTGATTCTGATGATATTCATGTCTTGGTGGAGACAGCAAAGCTGAAGGTTTAAAGATTCTAAGCACACAGAACAGAGTAATATAGGCAGAATGGGGTAAATGCCTTACATTGCTAACTGAATGAGGCTGAAATTTTTGGTGAGCTTAACATAGAGTAGTTTTTTTTTTTTGTTGTTTTTTTTTTTCTAAATACCAGACCATATTGCATTTCATGTTTTTAAGTCTTACAAGAAAACATTGTATGCACTTAGCTGTTTTAGTGGATTGTGACAACCACATGTAAAAGTTTTTATAAAATAAAACAAAATTGACAACTTTCTTCATCTTCCATGTGGTCCCTTCAGGATTGCTTCATGCAGCCTTTAGAGCAATTTTTTTCCGCTCAAGATTTCATATAACTTTGCCAGACCTGATCGACCCATGTTCTGATGGGATAACAAGATATTTTCAAGGCAAGAACATGGAAAAGTAAATAATTCAAATTATTATACTAGACATATTCAGAAAAGTTGTAGAACTAATGTGAATAAAGAACCAGTATAATATTTAGCAGTATTGAAAGTAGCTGAAATCATTCCTACTCTCTTTCTGGGTGTGAAATAAAACTGGTTCTACTCATGAAAAAAAGAAAGTCACTAGTTTCAATTCTTTGCTTCTGAAAAAACAAAGAGTAACTAGTGAATCTACTACTTCATGTAAACTGGAACCATGTCAATAAACAACAGTAGGATAACCTTTAGAATGTACCTCACTTTTATGTCGCCATCTATTAATATCCAGTATCTAACAAGTAAATGTTCCTCAAAACTGCTCTTACAATATCAATGACTTACTGTGTGAGCCACTGATATAATTTTCTGACCTTATATCAGTCCTATCCTCAGCTGTGTCCATCCCCTAATGCAGCAGCACAGCTATGGATAAGAACTGTACTCCAAGTCACCCTAAGAGTGTGCTGTTGTTAAAGGCAGAGGAGCCAGATCACAACCTCTTCGTGGAACACAAGAATTATATAAATCCCCATTACAGTGCACTCCTGCTATTTCCTTTCTGTCAAGCAATTACTTTCCTATTAACCCCCCACTGACCTGTCCACAAACTATACATGCAGTGAGGATTGTGAATGGGGGTTGTGGTTGTCTCCTACTGTGTGCTTAAGTAACCCCTTCCCTCAAGTTTCCATGATTGTCAATTTATTGTTTCTGTGTTATGAATGTTGGGAGAAGTCCTCCACCTCTCTCTCTCTCTCCAAGTTATTTTCCAGCTGGACTGCAGCAACCAAAAGTGTGAGACTTTTAAAAGATTGAGTAACTTCTCATTTCAAATTTATTTCTAAAAACATTGAATTTTGGAAAATTTCTTTTAGGAAGAAATTTTGTTGTAAATGAGTTTATGGCACCTCTATTCATAGTTTATTGTGGAAATAACTTTTTTGTGGGTCTTATAGAGGTTATTATTCAAAAGAGTTGGTGGTCAAATTTTTGAACTAAGTTCATCATCAGGACTATTATTATTATTATACGTAGTCCTGATGATGAACTAGGCTTTATTTCAAAAATTTGACCACCAACTTTTTTGAATAATAACCTCTATAAGAGCCGTAAAAAAGTTATTTCCATAGAAATTTTGTCTGATAAACTGCTGAGCAAACAAAAATAGATTCTGTTGCCTTTTGCTCTAAGCACTAGGAATTATTTTTTGTAGCAGAGGTAGCTGTTTCATACCTTACACAGTGGTGCATCCTTAGGTTGACTTGGATTAGGAACACTATAATTTTTCTTATGGGAGAAGTTGTTCTATGCTTTGTAAAATTAGCATTGTGCAATATCACTGTTCTTCTTTATTAAGCATGTGTGCTATGAAAGGAGACTGTAATGTCAAACCTTTGTGTAGCCAATAGCTCTTGACCCTAGTTAGGAGTGCTGGCTCCATAGCCTTCCATCTATTGGTATTCTGTGTCATTATAAACAATCCAAGCAATCAGGGTACATACAATTTAAAGATTTGCCCAGTTTTATTCCATGCATTCCAGTAAGATGTAGGAACCAGTTTTGGCTGCATAGGAAGTCCCAGAGTTTTTTAAAGCTGCCTTGTGACTCTGTATGTATTCACTTAACCATAAATGTATTATATACAAATAGTCTGGAACAGTCCGCATAAGATAAATTCATCTATTTTTCCTTTTTCTTTAGGGATGTTGTTTCGAAGATTTCTGTTGACCAAAAACCAGTCCCACACAAATTTTGTTTATTGTTAGTTGAACATTTTACAGAAGACATATTTGTTGATCCATACCAGTTAGCCCATAATCAAAAGTTTGGAGGGCCCAAAGTAAGTAATGATTCTTAACAATTAATCTTTAAAGTGATTTTTAAATGTTGCATTTTTTCTTCATGTATTAACAAGTATGTGTACTGGAAAAATAATATATATGTACACTGTGCTGATTTATGTTTTTCCACTTTTTTCTCTCAAAGTCATAATGCACATTTGATTAAGATACTACAGCAAGAAAATTGAATCACTACTGTGTAGTTGTAAAAGCTATACTATAAAATATTTTAGGCATTTGAATACTGAGGTAAGCTTAGCAGTTAGCAATGCATGGCTACCTTTAGAATTTATATCTGAGGCACTTTTTTTAATTATTTCTTATGAAATTTCATAGAGAGAAAACTTTTTATCTATGACTATAATATAGGCTACAATCTAGCCTATTATCTGGGTTGCTGCTAAAGTAGATTTTGCCAGTCATTTTTTAATTATGACCATGATGGTTATTTATTGTGGCTCCTCCTCCCTTTTCTGTTTCCAGTCTTGCTCATGTTTTCTGTACGAAAAAGTGCTGCTGACATCCAATTATTTCTTCTACAGAATGTCCACTTTCTTGAACATGTCCCTGTTGTCCTTTTCAATTTGTCATGATCTTACTTTTAATTATTGCCTTGTGTACTGCCACTTAAGTTTTCAGGTGACTACTTCTCTTATGTATGGAAGTATGCAAGAGTACTCTTCAGTATAAATTGTTCTTCTTGTAGTAGAATATTTTCTTGTTTAAGATTGGGGAGGAATTTACATATTTCATTATCTAAGCCCAGGACCAAGTCTGACTTATCTGCAATTTCTAAAAGTCTCTGATGGTAGGATTTTTTACTTCATTTGTGCTTAATAATCTGTGTACTAAAGAAGTTTGTCATTTTTTGTACAGATTAGTTTTATCATTTTTATCAATTAGATTGTAGTGGTGAATTGCTTTGAAAAACACATACTTTACTCAAATTAAAATAATTTAATTCTATTTTAACTTGAAGAGCTTTGAAATATGTACATTTCCCAAGGTTTTTTTATTTATTTTCAGATGTTGCTGGTCTCTAGATATTTATCAAGGTCTGTTCTCAATTATTAGAAACTGTATCAAAGGTTGTCAGGTTCTTCATTTATATTATGGCCAATTCTTAAATAAAAATCTTATTATTATGTAATTTTGAATAAGTATTCTTTTTGAATTGCGTTGTTGATAATGTTATTTATAAGTTTTGTAGGCTCATTAATGGTATAGATTTTCTGGATGTAGAAACTTTCTTTAATTAGTCTCTCATTTTTATGTAGTTTATAATCCAGTATTTTAATTTTATGCTACGAAATTTCACTTTTGCATAACTGTATGTGATTTATAAATACACCATTTTGAACTATTATTAATAGCTATTAAATGTTACTTAATTCTGAGTTCCTGTTTTTGAAATGTTTGTCCTATATGATTATTGTTGTTGTCCCAGTGGAATTTGATATATTACATTTCTTCTTGCCATCTTGTCATGTGTGTTACTGGAAGGGTCTCAATTAGCTAAATTTGCTTTGAGAGAATTGGGCAGCAACACCTAACTAAAATAAAGGATGTGAAGAAAATAGTGAATCACACCTAAGTTATGTAAAAGTTATATTTTACATGGAAGCTTTTGAACTATGTCTTTAGTTCTTCAGTGAGAGTTTGGATGGAAACTGACTTGGTTGTTGCTAGATCTTCACTCTATTGCTGTAAATGGTTGCCAGATTCATTAACATATTTATTTTGAAAGAGCATGGATTTCCAGATCATGGGGATGATATGTGGAGATTCAAAATGGCAGTTATTAGAAGAAGGATAAATTTCCAAGCTTTCAGAGTAGCAAAGAGTATGTGAACTGGGAAATGGCACAATTCACTTTAGAATATTCAAAGCAAACATACTCAAACGAAAATTGAAAGATATGGGTTCGATTCCCGCTCCAGGACTATGAAATTTTCCAAGGTTTCTGAGAGGTGTTGCATGGATGACCAGTACATGTTACAAGCAAATTCAGATTTTATATTGTTTGCTTTGAATATTCTATCAATTCCCTATGTATTGTGAGGAATATTTCTTCCTTCACTGAATTCTTCCAACAGGGTTTGGCCAAAGGGTTTTCCAAAGTGAAGGTTAAAACAGTATTAGAGTTTCCCATTTTTACATCTTTTTGGTGTTCTTTTAATCTATTTTTGATGTAGAAAGTTTGTCCAGATGAAATTTTCATTGGGATTGAATAGACTCCTAGAAGATCAAGAGAGTGTATTTTATCTTTGTCATTAAGCAATAGCTTTAAAATAGGGTTGGAACTGATTGCAAAATGGTATGTATATATATATATACGTAACTGAACTTTTTGAAAACTTATATAGCAGATACATGGATGACATCTTATTTATAATAGATAGCTCAGAAATTGTTCCAGAAAGAATTCTAGACTCATTCAATGAATTAGATGATTCCCTTAAGTTCACTATTGAACTTCAAAAAGAAAGAAGAATAAACTTCTTAGATATTACTATCTATTATGAAGATGAAAAATTCCTCACTAGTTGGTATAAAAAACCAATGAATACTAAAAGACTACTGGATTTCAATTCGTATCATCCAGTTTCATTTAAGAAAAATGTAGCAAGTCAGTTTTTAGAAAAAAATTAATAAAATAGTTTCTACTGCAGATAAAAAAAGAAGCCCATAAAGAAGAGCTTAAAGTCATACTTGCAGAAAATAACTATCCTAAAGAAGAAATTGAGAAGCTTCTGAATTTTAATGGTAAGAAGAACCCACAAAAGCAAGAAGTAAAATTCACTAGAAAAATTTCTTATCACAAAGGTTTATTTGAGGCTTTAAAGAGAATTAGTAAAAAATACAATATTAGGCTAGCTCCAAGTTTAGAGAACAAAGTTAAAAATTTTTTCCCTAAAATAGTTCAAAGAGAAGAAGATATTTTAAAAATGCAAGGAGTAGTTTATGAAGTAAATTGTAGTTGTGGACTATCTTACATAGGTGAAACAGGTCGCAGACTAGAAACTTGTATAGCTGAGCATAAAGCAGCTATAAAAAATTGCTCCAACAAGACTGGATTAGATAGGCATGTTAGAGAAACTGGGCACAGCATGGATTGGAATTCCCTTAAAGTAATCAGTTTCCAAAGCAATTTCCAAAAAAGAAATCTGAAAGAAGGAATAGAGATTGAGAAAAAACAAAATTCCATCATCAATGACTGCAAAGGATTTTCCCTGCCTAACATCTGGCAGGATTTGGTGAAAAATAACCTAAACCGTCAAGGTTAACCGTAACCGTCAAGGTAAACCGTAACCATGATAGTGACAAGCAAAAAGTGACAACAACTAGAGAGCCTGAAGAAGGAGAAGAGTTTTCTCCGAAAATTTGCTATAAATGAAAAAATAAATGAAAAAATTTCCTAGTAAATTCCCATAAGTTGCTTTAGATTATTAATTCAATTAAACTAGGAAGCCATTTCTCAATATGAGCTTTATTCAAAAAATTTTTATCTTATAAGAGGAATTTGGATGGAAAGGAATGAAGCCTGTGAATTGCCTGTAAATTGCTTATAATGAATGTTTGTTTCCACTAAGTCCTTTAAGTATTTGATGAGTAAGGGTTTGCATAATTTTTGCTCTCTGCAAGCTCTGAAGCCAGTCTCCTATCATGATATTGCTGTATTAAATATTGAATGAATGCTCATATGTTCGACAATGCCAGGGCTGAACAATATATTAAAATTATATAAAAATCTCAGAAGCAGGAAATGTCCAGAAAGTGACAGCAAAATTATAAGAGAAAAAATGTGTTAATTAAACACAGATGAGATATCAAATTATAGAGAAGCAAACATGAAAGAAACCTGTGATTTCTAAATTCTATTCCACAATGGAATAGTAGTAGTAGTAGTTGTCATTCAAACTAAGTAGAAAGCATGTTTTTGCTCTATGCCTGTGCACGAAGTTTATGTAAATTAGAAGTTATCAGGTTATTACACAATTTAAATTTTAGGCACATGGATAGCCATGTTTAACATCAATTTTCCTAAGTTTAAATCATGTGAAAAATCTAAGGAAATTTATGTAAAAAGCAGAAATGCAAGAGAAAATATTAAATACGACAAAACCAACTATTCACTGTTAGTCAGTTTCTGGAATTTAAATGAAATTTTGCAAGGCCTCTGGCAAGATATGGTGTCACTGCTTCATTCATTTTCATTCTTATATGAATAACTCATTTAATATGAACAGGTGGGCCTTAATTTTAATCAAAAAATTAATTCAAAAATGTGCTTGTGTGGGAAAGAAAGTGAAAACTTTCTTCCTGTGCTGTTACTTCCAGTGTTATTGCTAAAGTAAATATTTCATGATAGTTACTATAAGTACATATTTATTTATGTATTATTTTCATTATATGTTGTTATAAGTACTTTAATAATAGTACAAGAAAAAAGTTTATGGATTCTTCTGCTTCCCCAGGTTATTTTCTGGAAACAACAAGAGAAAATAAATAATTCAATTTTGACAAATAACAAGGCTTTTTAGAAAAAAAAAAAGAAAAAGAGACCAGTTTTCTTCTTGAGACCAACAGAAAAAAGGGGCCTGTCACTGGGAAAGCTAAAAGGAAACGGGCTCAAATGTAATGATATACATACAGTAGCTTGTCACAAAACAACTGGTAATGCCTGTATAAAAAATGTGTAATACTGCATTCGACCTTGACATGAGTCATGAAAAAAACAGTAGTAATTGTAATAACCATAGCAACTGGTCACACCTGTTTATCACGCATGTATCGTATCATTGGTAGTTCACAGTTTAATAAGCGTTGTTTCATGAACTCCTCACAAGTGTTTTTGTGCTGTGATTTCTCGAAAAAATGGATGTGAAAGAGGAACAAAGATGCCCTATTACATTTTTCTGTTGACTTAAGAAATCTGTCAGAGAGACTTTTCATCTTATGCAAGAGGCTTATAAAGATGAATGTCTAGGAAAATCAACGATTTACAGATGGCATAAGGAATTTATGGATGGTCATGAGTCGGCAGCTGTAATCACGCATGGAGGAAAACTTTCAATGATTGTTACAGATATAAACATCAATACAATAGGTGTTATTATACGGGAAGACAGACACCTGCCAATTAGAGATATCGAATATATGGTTCACATTTCAAAATCATCAATTCATAAAATTTTAGCCGAGCATTTAGGCATGAAATGAGTTTGTTCAACGTGGGTTCCTCATTTCTTTTCATGTGCAGCCTTAGTTCTATCATTTCTTATTTGGAGAAAATGAATATTAAGTTGAGGCCCCAGCCTGCATATTGTCCAGGCTTGTCACCATGTGACTTCTGGTTGTCCTCCATTTTAAAAAAGACATTACAGGGACAACAATTTAAGACTGATCAGCAACTTATTACAGCTGTGCACAAGTGCTTCAACAGCATTTCTGAAGAATTTTAGAAGACTAAAGACATTCAGAAAGTGGAAGGAGCATTGGGACACCTGTATTCAATGCAATGGCCAGTATTTCAAAAAAGATTATCATTTCCTTGATAATTAAGGTATGTATATATTTTTTATAAAAGCCTCAGTTGTTTTGGGACAATCCTTATACAAACATGGTTTTTCATACAGTGATATTTCTTGCATGTGTCAAGTTTTATGAAATTTGTCATTGTAATGCTTTAGATTATTTGGTGTAAAAAAAGTTGTGTATATCTCATTAATGCTTTGATTTTATTGTTAATTTTGGTGTGTTGTTTTATAACAGGTTGTTGTTTATCAGGAAATAAATGTAGAAACACCAGCTTCCAGATCAGAGCCTTTTGATGCATTCCTCTTCTTGTGTGATGAAGATGAATGGTCTCATATTGTTTTGCCAGTGCATCTTAGGTATCAGAATCCACAAATGTGCTCAGAACATGGGGCATATAAAAATGTCTTCCTAAAAGCTCCTTCTGTCTTCATAAGGTGGTTTAAAAATGGTAAGCAATGGAATTTAGGCACCTAAAATGCAAACTTTCTGAAAAGATATGCTCTTAAGGCTGAACAATTTTCATGCAAAAGTATTTCTCTTCAGTGTCAAGAAATACCATCTGCATGATATTAGTGTTATATGATAACAATAAGTATCATTAACATTTTTTACTACAACATGTTGGAACTGTTGGTGTGTGTGTGTGTGTGTGTTTGCTTAATAATGAAGATAAAATTGAAAGTGCATATTGTGCTTAATATACCATCTTTCTTCATGATTTGATTGAGTTTTGTTTTAAATAGCACTTTTGTTTTTATGAAATTACATTCCCCCAACACATAGCTTTACTTCAGCAATGTCAGGCTATTAAATGATTCAATTGTGACATAATTAGTGTCAGTAAGTAAATGTATTGCTAATGTAATTTTTTCAGTATCAGTGTATAGTTCTGATTTTTGTTTCAAGCTTTTTTTTTATTATAAAAAATATTGTGTTTCCTATGTTCTACATTCATAAGTATACTACTTATATAATAAAAAAATATGTATAATAAAAAAAATTAGTTGCTTTTTACGTGTCAGATATTTTGAAATAACTCATGTAGGGATTCTTATGTCTTTTCCCTTTTAAAATCAGTTTGAGTAATTTCAAATGTTTAAATGATTATCAGTGTTTACAGTGCTTCGCAGCTGAAACACTTGATTAAAGTTTAGGAATCAACAAACATATATATTTCATTCTGTATAACGCATTCATTACCTGTACTATTTCAGATACAGTTTTATGTGAAGATATGATAAGTGCATCTTGTGATTTTCACAGTCAACAAAATTGTACTTGGATCCCTTTGAATGTAACTTATGTAAGTACTGTCAAATTTATTTATAGCTTAAAATATTTAAAAACTTTTTGTCATGTAAGAAGAAATATTTTTGCAATGTGTTTCATTTGATAACATTATCTTCTGCTGATATAAACAAATTCATGGCAATCATGGTATAAAGTAATATAGCATTCTATAAAAGTAAATGATAAATACCAAAAAGTGAATTTTTTGTAGGTGGGTGTTATTGGTTAGTTTGTTGGCATATCTCAATGAATTTTGCTAGTGTTATACAAGTTGCCTTGTTTGCCACATGAATTTGAAATGCAGATACACAGTCCAGTCAAAAAATTATGACCACCTCAGCGGTTGCTCTGGCTTTTTTAAAGTTTTTGCCAAGTTAAAATTTGTTTCACCAAATGTAATCTGAAGTTGCCAATGTTATTTTCACTCTCCATTGTAAATATAAAAACCATGAAAACAAAATGTTATTATAGTACAAAAACAATAGGTTATAGATTCTTTACAATTAAACAGCAAAATATTATGATCCTGAATCCTAATAGAAAGAAATGTAGACACTTATTTTCAATTTTGAATTTATTACTACCTATAAAAATTTTAAACAAAATATTATTGACAGGAAAAATTTTAAATTAATTGAAAAATTGGGTATTACATTCATTCTGTGGCTTGGTTCTATAAGGGCCAGTGTAAAAAAAAAAAATACAGATGTTGAAGAATTGCACTTTATTACTTACAGAACTTTCATCTAATAACTATTTTCATATAAGTTATGTAATATTTGTTAATGGTTCACATCAAAACATAAGAAATTCACAAATATGATCAAATTTAAAATATTCTTTATTAATTTTTAAAATACCCTTAGCATTGCCAATGAAAAATTTGACATTGGCCCATTTAGAATCAAGTCGCAGAATTATTCAAAATACATAAATCAAGCATATACTAATCAAATAAAAATTAAAGATTGTTTTTGCTCAGACATCTTTAAAAAAAGGTAATCGCCAATATTTTCTCCAAAATTTTTTATACATAGCCAAAATGATATTATTTTCACAAATCGTGAAAAATGCATTCCGCAGCGTGACCCCTGCCACCTGTTAGTAAGTCGCATGACCTCATGCCACCAATGCCGCAGATATATGGCATGGCATTGATTTAATAAGGCCTCTAAATGTTTCTGTAGGTATGCTATACCATGAGACCCCAGAGCTTCTTGCAGATCATCAAGAGTCATTGTGGATCCAGACATGGAACTTGTTGCTCAAGACAGTCCCACAGATGTTCAATGGGATTGATGTCTGGGGAATACAGTGGCCAAGATAGTAAGCTAAAGTCACGGGAATGCTTCTCAAACCATTCTTACACATGCATAGCAACATGGCAAGGGACATTAACTTCCTGAAAGCAACCCATGCTATCGGTGTAGACTCATCATGAATGGAAGTACCTGATCTGCCACAATGGATAGGTAGCCTGAAACATTCATCATGCGATTGAAGCAGATGATTGCTCCCAATGATTTGCAGGAAAACATGCCCCACACGAGCATACTGCCACCTCCTGCCTATTTCTTTTTTAGCATCGTGTCAGGATGATGTCTGTCAACAGTGCTTTGCCATACTCTCCATCGACCATCTGCACAATAAAGCAGAAAATGTGATTCATCTGAAATGGCAACTTTCTTCCACTGTTCGATGGTCCAATGTTTCCTCTCAGATGCAAATTCATGTCGTAATCATTGATGTCTTGCTGTCAACATGGGTACCTTGCTTGGATGACGGCTCTGGATAACCTTAGAGAGTAGAGTTCATTGGACTGTGTTCTGGAATACGCTCCTTGATGTAGATGCATTAAATGCTCTGGCCAGTTGTACCACTGTGGCCCGTCTGTTGGATCATACTAATAGGGATAGCTACTGCGTACTGTCATCATTTCTTCGTGGGTGTCCACGATTACTGCAGGTCTTGCTGGTTTCCTTCCATTCCTGGGCCGCGGGTGGCCTAGTGGGCAACGTTCGTAACCGCCACGGAAAGGGCCTCAGGTTCGATCCCAGGCAGGTACGAATGCTCGATCCACTAAATATCCGCTGTGCCTCGGATGAGCACGTTAAGCCGTCGGACCCTGGATACTGGCCCCCGGTAATAAATAAAGGTGTCTTCCTCCCCCTTTCTACTTCGCTTCCGTGTCACTTTCCTATCGGGCGTTCTAGCTCAAATCTCCTGGTTTCCTATTTCTAAGGGTTGTTTAAGACCTGGGGTCAGACACTCCCTTCCTAAAATCCTCTACATATGATCATTGATCATCCTTCCATTCCTGGAACATTTTAACACCTGCACCATGTGAACAGCCCACAATATTGGCTGTTTCTGTAATGCTTACTACCCTTGAGTTGGTAGCCAACAATCATTTCTTTTTTAAATTTCAAACTCAGTTAGGTCATGTTCTTTTCCTATTTTCACACTAAACTGCATACTGTCCATCAGTTCGTATAGTTTTAAATGCTTTACATGATTTTCATATGTTGCTATTCATGCTATCTGGCTACTGGTTATGGTCCCTTCTTACATAAGGGGTGGTATTAATTTTTTTACTGGATTGTGTATATAAGATGTACAGCTTGATCTTCCCTTATCTGAAAAGCTCTGAAATATACAATTTTTTTTTCAAGTAGTGACATGACACCATTAGTGAAAAATTGCACAATGCTTCCAACTGCAGTTCATTGTGGAAATTTTAATATTCACACTTATCTGTTCATAGGACACATGAGAGATTGCCATACAGAAGCCAGCAGGCATTGTTTCTGGAGATTGGCTGTTCCTCGTCACAGGCTTGTTATGATCTTATAAAGTTATCCCTGAAAAGAAGAATGGTGGCAGCTTATTGGGTGATGTCAGATAGCTATGCTTTGTGATTGGTCTTGTATGTTAGGCAGTAATTTTCTCATGCAAAATCCCAACTCAGCACTGTCCATTTTTAGATCACCAACAGTTTTCTCACATTTGTCATAGCCAGGCTTTGTTGCATTAGTCAGTGATTGTTGTGCATCTATGCTTTGTGGTGTAAATATAAAAACTTGAAGAAACACGTATAGGTAATAGTAAAAATAGAAACAGAAAGTATTCATGCTTATCTATAGCATGAAAAGTTGAGGTTTTGCAAAAAACTAGACCATAATAATTGTGAGGCACCTAAAAAAAGGAATATGGTGTTAAAATAATCACCATCTATAACCTGAAGACAGAAAGACAAATGATTAAAAGTTTCATGCTGAAAGTGATAAGCAAAAGATAATGAAATATAAAAAACTTTTGCATAATGGAAAAATTAAGAATGTGGTCATGTATTGGAACAGCAGATTCACATTAGAGTGAATGTATAAGCTGCTCAGCATTATGATTATCATGAAACAAGCAGAAATGTATCATTGTGAACTTAGAAGTAACTGAATATTTAACTGTCTGGTTGCAGAAATTTAAGAAGTATGGCATTAAATTTCTAAAGAATAGTGGTCATAAAGTTTCCACTGTTCACAGACACAAAAGAAATTCATTGACGAGTTTGTTAAAATTGACACTGGCAGAAGTCTAATGCAAGAACAAATGTAGAATACCAATTAGAAATCATTGTTTTGTCATTATTACCCCAGGAAGATATTGATTACAGCTGATAGGACCCCTACAGCAGTTAAGCATGCCAAGGACAGAATTAGTGTTCTGGGATGTGTTAATGTGGCAGAAATGTATGAGCATAAGCTTACTCTGATGGGCAATGGTATATGCCCTCACTGTTTTAAGAGTTGATACCTTAGTAGCTCATTATTACATATACAAGAAGATATCGATTACTAAGGCAATTTCTAATAATTGATGACTTTGTGGCTTCCTCTAATTACTTTCAATATTATAAATATTTAATGGGAATTATAAAGAATAAACTTATTAAGGTACTTTACCTCTCAAATTTTTGATCTATACACTAGATCATCGTCAGGAGTTCTTGCGTCTTACTACTTCCACAGGTCTGGCGACCAAGCCTGGTGGATTTGCCATCCAACATGGTCATTGATGTTGTCAACTTGTGTCTTGTAAATTTCTAGGAATTCCTCTAATTTCTGGATAATTGTGTGGGGTTGATGTTTGATCACTTGTAAGGAGTCCCAGTCCATCTTGTGGCCAGTTTGTTGTATGTGCCTGTCTAATCCTGTTTTATTTGAAAAGTTCCTTATTGCTGTTTTGTGTTCATTAATTCTGGTGGTTAACCTTCGTCCTGTTTCTCCTGTGTATGGTAAACCACATGAACACTCGATTTTATAAATGACTCCTTCCTGGAGTAAAGTATTTTCTTCTCTTTGTTTTAGGGATGATAAGTATTTTTTAATTTTGTTATTGAAACCTGGAGCTAACCTAATTTTTTATTTAGTTCTGATTTTCTTTAGTTTTTCAAACAGTCCCTTGTGGTAAGTGACTTTTCTTGTGAATAAATATTCCATTTTTTCTTCATTTTTGTCTGTAGAGCCAGTTCTGTTCCTAGCAGGATTTTCTTCCAGTAGTTCACAAATTTCTTTTGAAGGGTAATCATTTTCTAGTAAGACTGATTTTAACTTATTTTTATGCTTTTTCTTAGCTTTTGAAGATGAATTCAGCTTTTCAACTTTTTCTTTAAACTGTAAAGCTACATTTTTCTTTATATAATTAGGGTGATCTGATTATAATTTATCCAGTATTTGTAGGCTTCTTGTATAATTCTGTGGTAAGATTTTTTCCTTCCCACTTCAAAGTAATGTCTAGATAATTTAGCTTATTTTCCTTTTGCTCTTCTAAAGTGAATTTCAGGGATTCATCTTGGGAATTAAAACCTTTTAGAATTTTGATGAATATCCACTCAAATCTTGATATACTGTATGATGAAAAGGATATCATCCATGTATCTAGTATACATGCAAAAAATAGAAGGTTTCAATAGGAAGGCCTCTTCTATTTTACTTATGTAATAATTACAACATACAAGGTGGCAACAACAACGGCCATGCTGGATGGCAAAATCCACCAGGCTTGGTCACCAGATCTGTGGAAGTAGTAAGACGCAAGAACTCCTGACGATGATCTAGTGTATAGATCGAAAATTTGAGAGGTAAAGTACCTTAATAAGTTTATCCTCTATAATTCCTGTTAAATATTTATAATAGTGTAAGGTGACTTTTCTGGTTGGTTTCACAAACATTTTGTGACAACAGTTCATGCCCACAGCAGAAAAAGTCCCCATAGGTGATGTGGTGAAAATGTGTGGTGGAGCAGTGTATGTTCACGATGGGAAAATGAATCCTGTCAGCATGTAAAATCAAAGAGACTCCCAAAACAATTCTTTTGCAGTGGAAATCTTTGGAGAATGTTTCATAGCTATGGTTTTTGCACCCATTTACGTAGGTTTGTATACGGGTCATTCGATGTCAAATCAACAAGGCCCACAACCTGACCCCTTTTCATTTCCTTGAAATTTGGTGTGATTCTTAGGCATGTAGACTTATGCATTAATCCTAATTTTTAGCTCTGTCCACCCATGAGATTCCAAATTACATGACCTTGAAAATTAGAAAATTGTGACCTCCAAACAATCTTTGAGTAGTTACACTTTGTTACCTAATTGGGCTAGAAGATTGAAATTTGTGTCTTTTTATACCTTTTTATATGAGCTTTTAAATCATTTTCTGAAAAATAAACATTAGGTTGACCTTTTCAAAGTAATCTTTGACCTTGAATATTTTTAAAAACTGTAAGGATGCCATGCAATTTTTTTCAACATTTTAAAATTACAGTTTTGCTTACTAGTGTGCCAACTTTCAAGTTGGGACCCCAATGGAATCATTATTTATAAAATATTAAAATGAAATACATAAATGACCTCAAACTGATGTAATGAAAATTGAAAGTGTTTTAGGTGTAAATAGCTGATTTAAATTGAGACGATTCATCAATCAGGAAGTATCTTTATGATATGCTAAATAGTAAACCTTTAATAACTATAATTTTTAAACTAAAATTGATATAAAAAAAGAAATAATAATATAGCAGTGACTTTAGTCTTAAAAGAAAAAAAGTCAACAAACTTTTCTGCTGATTTTGTCACAGTTTTAAGAGATGTTTTGGCTAATAGATACCCACAGCTTAAATGTCACAGAATCAATGTTATTATTTTCCACTTGATCAATAATGAAACTTTTCAGTAAATCTGATTCTCAGGCAATATTGGCATTTACTGAGGTAGAATACAGGAAGTATAGGATTGCATATGACTCTTGCCATGCAGTCTTTTTAGCTGTTAATGAGGAGTTTATCTTGAGTAGTTACTTTTGCCATCTGACACCCTAAGAGCATGACTTAAAGTTTTGATGAATTGTGATGCACATATTTATACTACGTACATGTACCCACTTGCTCCAACAATGATACAATATTTTTGAATGCAATTCTGCAAACTTTGAGAAGCTAATTTTAACCTCTGACTATGCAATCTTAAACTGTTTGTGAATATCTTTCAGATTCAATTCCTATTAGTCGTTCTAATTCAGACTATTAAATAGCTCTGATCATGCTACTATTCTCTTTCAGGTGCAAATTTCAAAATAACTTGTACAATACTCTAGAACATAATGCTTACCTTGGCATTCCTTATTAGCGATGAAACACATTTCACGACACGTTTTCTGGTCTTTGTTGATGTTATTGTCCTAATGTCCGTTGCATGAGATGTATAACTTTACTTCAACACACTTTTTGCTGGGTATACTCAGTGGATCTTCACTTTAGGATTAAAAAATATCAACTTTTACCGTTCTTTATTCTCGAAACTTTTGCCCTGTCTCTGGGCATCCTCAGGAGCGTGGCGACTTTTCCACCGATGTTCGTGGTTAACTTCGCGCTAATGGAGTCCGATACTCCTCGTCGCCATTCGTCAGATATACTTTCTTGGATACATTTCTTTATCAAGCCCTGTTAGCCCCATCTATGTTTCATCAATGTAACTTTTTTTTTTTTAATTTCTTTTCCTATCCCGGTTTTCTTGTCTTTTTTGTCGGTTTTTCTTTTGTTGTTCTTTTTCTTGTCTTATTAGGTCTTTCCACTGGCTAGATAATGTGCTAGGGTTGTTCTGGTTGCATACCCTTGTTTTATTTTTATAGATTAAGATGCTGTATGGCAAAAACCAGGCAAATGAGGACGGAAGAAGCAATCTTAATCTATAAAAATAAAACAGGGGTATGTAACCAGAACGACCCTAGCACATTATCTAGCCTGTGGAAAGAACTAATAAGATAAGAAAAAGAACAACAACAAAAAAAACCGACAAAAAAGACAAGAAAACCGGGATAGGAAAAGAAATTAAAAAAAAAAAAAGTTACATTGATGAAACATAAATGGCGCTAACAGGGCTTGATAAAGAAATGTATCCAAGAAAGTATATCTGACGAATGGCAACGAGGAGTATTGGACTCCATTAGCGTGAAGTTAACCACGAACATTGGTGGAAAAGTCTCCACGCTCCTAAGGATGTTCAGAGACTGGGCAAAAATTTCGAGTATAAAGAACGGTAAAAGTTTATATTTTTTAATCCTAAAGTGAAGATCCGCTGAGTATACCCAGCGAAAAGTGTGTTGAAGTAAAGTTATACATCTCATACAATGGACATTAGGACAATAACATTAACAAAGACCGGAAAACGTGTCGTGAAATGTGTTTCATCGCTAATAAGGAATGCCAAGGTAAGCATTATCTTCTAGAGTATTGTACAAGTTATCTTTCAGATTGTTTAACAAGAACATCCCCTCCTCCTCTTTTTTTTTTTTTTTTTTCTGTAAATCTGTTTTTTCAGCTAGTACTGTTACTGCAACAATCTTTTTTCCCAGGCATTGGCCTGCCAACATAATCATGGCAATAAAAATATTGCACCCGATCAGCTGTCTCCTGTGTTCATATCTTTCCTGGCTTTAGGTTTGGAGTTGATAAAATTACCATTTCCTCTCAACTCTCACTCTTTGCAAATGTTTTTTTTTTCTTCTTGCAATATAATTTGGAATACATTTACAGCTTTTGAGCTCTTCACTTTGTATCGTTTAACATTTAACATTTCTTTAAGCTGAGCAGTTCCTGTTTACAGGTCAGATGTTGGGAGTTCAGCATCAGGAAAAGATTAACTTAACTTTCTTCTGTAAAAATCGTGTAATTTTTTTTCAAATTTCCATGAGGATGTTTTTACTCATTCAGTCTTTTCTTTTTTACTGCAGTTTATCTAATTAACTGTAAAGATACATTCAAAATTTGTATAGTATTTCAGAAGTTTCCTCACTTATTTCACCTTCACTACTACCATGGTTTATGATACAACTTCTTTTTCTTCCAACCCTTTTTATAGCCAATTGAGGCTATAGGTTTCCCTCATCTCTATCCAAATCTTCCTGCCTTGGACTTGTCTATTCCACAGCTTTCCTGCAGTTTTGTTTATGTCATCTATCCATCTTCCCTCTGGTCTTCATACTCTTCTTTCTCTTTCCTTTATAAGGTATCCATTCTGTTACTAATTTAGTCCATCTTTTATTTTTCATTCTTGCTATATGGCCAGTCCATTTTCATTTTAAATTGAGTATCTTTTCACCTATGTGTAAAAATTTTGTTCTGGATCTTATATCTGTATTCTTTATTTTATCTTGAAGTATTATATTTAGTAAGGATCTTTCCATTTTACATTGTGTTTTTTTGCATGATATAACAAAGGTCTTAAATCTGCGACATTTACACTTAATGGGGGGGGGATTCAGCAACAGTTTCCCTAGAAAAATACCAGCACTATTTTTTTTTAAAAGAAACTATTTATTTACAAGCAGTATAGTTTTGGAGTAATACCTTTCAAGACCAGGACAGTGAACAAAAAGAAAAAAGGAGCATAGTAACTTAGAGCATAACATGTTAAAGACTTCCTGTAACAAGTAACAGAATTAAACCAGAGATGTGAGATGGCTGCAGCTGACTTGTGTTTGACTAATGAAAGTAAACAAAGTTGTGATTCGGTAATGAAAGTCAAGAGTAAACTGAAAAAGAAACTTGCTATTGGTATGCATACCCCAAGGCATTTCTGATTTAGAAGGGATAGCAGGGTTTGTATGCCACCCTGTGAAAACAGTTATATACAAGGGGGAAAACGACTGTTTTCGCTAAAAACCTGGAAAAGTCAGAGAACTTATGATCCTATGTTATTAAGGGGGAAAAATGATTTGCCACAAAAACTTATTTTCACACTTTAATGTGTCTTAGCATGGCTCTTTCTTATTATTTTCGAAGAACAAATATTGTTCTTCTAAATCTTCGTTTCACATGTTAAATTCGATGTTTTGACTGAGGAAGGCAGTGCGCGATCAATAAATTCTAGGAAGTGGTATTATACAATTTACAATGACCATGAAAAATGGCAGCTCACTGTTTCTTTATTTGAATTTCCTGCTGGCGGCTTGCTGCTTCAGTTAAACACATTGGGGGCAAGCCACGGGAAATTCGATTAAAGAAACACTACAGCAACAAACAGCTAGCGTGGAAATTCAAGTAAAAAAACGGTGAGTTGACATTTCTCATTGTGAAATTGTATAATACCATTTCCTAGAACCAATTGATCACACACTGCCTTCCTCAATCAAAACATTTGAATTTAACATGTGAAACAGATTTAGAAGAACAATTTTTGTTCTTTGAAAATAGTATCAACAATTACAACTTAATCCAGCAACAAGCTTAACCAGAGCTTGAGCTATATCTGATGGCTCTTTCATTTTTACTCCCAGCAGTCTTCCCCTCCCCCTCACACATACAATACTTGCAGTGGAAAGATGCATTTATTGGATGTATTTAAAGATGCATTTATTGGATGTATTTAAAGGTGCATTTATTGCATCATATGGTGGATACACTTTGCATTTTATAAATATATCAGGTTAAACTTGTTAATTAATTGTCAAATATTTGTAAAATATCATTTTGTCACTTTTGGTTGAGATTCACTTCAGTTAAATATTTCATAAACAATGATCCCATTGTAATCTCAACTTGAAAGTTGGCATTCTAGTAAGCAATGCCATGCAATGTTTTTCATACATATCACTAAGCTGTTCTCTGAGATTCAGAGGTTAGCTCCAAAAAGAAATACAAACTACCAGATAATTTTTACTCAATGCAATGTTTTTCAAAATTTTAAAATATTCAAGGTTAAAGGTTATTTGTGACCTTGAAAAGGTCAACCTAATGTTTATTTTTCAGAAAATGATTTAAAAGCTCATATAAAAAGGTATAAAAAGACACAAATTTCAATCTTCTAGCCCAATTAGGTAACAAAGTGTAACTACTCAAAGATTGTCTGGAGGTCACAATTTTCTAATTTTCAAGGTCATGTAATTCGAAACCCTATGCGTGGATAGAGCTAAAATTTGGGATTCATCCATAAGTCTACATGCCTAACAATCACACCAAATTTCAAAGAAATCAAAAAGGGTCAGGTTGAAAATGGCCATTTTATTGGTTGATTTGACACACAATAACCCATACTTGAGTCCCAGAAATATGCCTTTTTTTTTTGCTATGATTTTCCCCCAATATTTTAAAACTCCATTGCTCTATTGTAAAGAATTACCTGTGTTTTTCATAAAAAAAAAATCAGTTGAAGCATCCATATTTTTTTTTTCAAATATGCAAATTGATTGTACTTATTCTTTGCACATGCTAGGGTTTTTTTTATTGTATTCATTGCAGGTGATTGTTTTCCTTTAACATGAACTCTTATATAAAGGTTTGTTAAAGAAACAATTTGCTTACTCAGTGTTAAACTATTGAAAAATTACTAAAAATAAGTATGAGCCGGATTGAAAAAATACAGTGAAACCTCCATTAATGGACACCTCCGAACAGGGCTGGATTGGCCAGTCGTGTGTATGCGCGATTGAGTGGTGGGCTGCTGCTGGAGAGGTTGTTTTTTTCTTTCAAAATTGCCTTATTCAAATCCGGTAAGCAATATGTTTCTTCATGTTGTTTTGTGTGTGTGTGCGCGTACATGTGTGTCTGTGCGTGTGTAGTTTCAGACTATTGGTGAAAGTTTTTCAGGTTGATATCTCAAGAGATATCAACCTGAATTATGTTATTTATGTTACTGTGAAATATTCTTCTACTCCCACATTCCATCACAGGGTTGCTGATGCTTAAAATGGAGTTTCACCTCTGACTCTTTCATTCGCATACACTCCGTAACATCTGTAGTGGAATGCTGTTATGACTAACCATCTACCTCACATTCCTCCCTTTTCTATAAACCAGCAGTACTCATCTAATGGTGCGGTATCTGCTAACCGTGCCTGACAGGCAAAACTATGTATACTGTATGTAAATTCCGCATCAGAAAATCGGTGAAAATGTATGCTTTTGAGTCCACTGAAATTATATATCTGCGGACTGCGTTTTAGTTGCCATACATAAAAAACCACTGAACCAGTGAGACAAAATGTTATATTTAGGAGTTTAAACGGTTTTGTGACATTTTTGCAATTTTATCTGTAAGCATGGAAATGCCAATTAACCAGCCTTTTTTTTTTTTTTTTTTTAAGGAGGAATGAAGGAGTAGTGGCTTGAAATTATGGCATGTAACAGTGATCGAGTTTATACGTGGAAAGTATGATATTCACATGAGTCCGACGTTCTAAATATGAATTTGTTTACTTTTCTCGTAAGCTTCAGATGCTTATTTTTGTTCGAATATGACAGTGGCCAGCGTACACCCTAATCAGTCCTGAAAGAAATTTAATGGACACCTTGTTCTTTATGATATTGCGGAGTTCTTTCAGTACTTTGGTGAGAAGGATAATATGAGGACAAAGAATATTTTTGCTAAAGGAAGTTATGTCTCAAGAAGGATGGTTTGGATTACGGCAGATGCAATAGTATGCTTAAGTGAAAAGAAAGAAGTCAGAGTTTAGTTTTACGTGAGGCAAGCTGTGCATGTTTCATTCACAACCGGGGGGGGGGGTGCTGGTACCTGAAACATTTCCTATTGGTGGCTGTATATCTTTGTTTGGTCCTTGTGGGTTCTGTTCCTCTTTCTTGGTACATGGTCAGCTAATTGTGTAGTTTGACTTCACAGTCTAACATTTTTCTATTTCTTTTCCTTTCCATTTGTTTACTCTAAACTTAACCGCTTAGTCGTATTTCTAAGGGGAAGTTTAAGACAGTGGGTCAGATACCACTTTCCTAAAATCCTCTACACCATAATTTTTATAAATTGTTATTTTGAGTTTTATTCAGCATTCTGCATTTGGAAAAAGCTCTGAAATCATTTTCTTTTTTTGCATAAGCTCTGTGCAATTATTTTCCTTTTGTACCAAAACATTGGACTAGTAATATTAACCTAGGCCTAACCTCCGAACAATGGCACCTCCCAACAACGGTCACTTTTTTCCGGTCCGAGCAGCAACTGTTATTCGGAGGTTTCACTGTATCTGGAAATTAGGAATGTTGATCTTGAGTTTTCATCAGATCAGAGTAAGGAAAACTTTTAAGAAGAAAAGAGGAACAATTTGTTGTGAAGTTTGGACAAAGCTGATTGCTTGAAAAACTATGACATTCTGCTTAATATTTAAAAATATTCGTATTTGTGTTAATAATCCACTGAAAAGTGGATGAATACTTGTTTCACTTTTGATTTTTATTCTCTTGTAGTGTTGATTTATTTTGAAAACTTAGTACTTAATCTGTCATATCTGTAATCATTTTTTATCATCATAACCAATCTCAAATCAACAAAAAAATCACAATATTCTATATATTTCTTAAAAAAGAAAAAAGTAGAAAAGTGAATGGCTCAACTTCACATAAGATAGATTTAGATGCAAAATGGTTATAAGTCTACCAGTGTGTGGTATACTTGATGCCACAGGCACCAACTTGCCAGAAATCCAGTGGGTGCTCAAATTCTGAATGAGAAGTTTAATGGGTGCCTAAGCTATTTACATACACCATACATAAATCTACAATGGAACGTTGATTATACACGAATTAGTCATATGACTTAATTGGAACAAATATATAACTATACACGCTCTTAATATTTCTTTCACACATTTTATTTTACAGTTACACACTTTTGCAGTTATATATATAGCATATACATATTTTTGGAGGGAGGGGGAACTTTTATATTGTTATCAATTGCTTTTTTTTTTTTTTTTTTTTTTTAATGGGTGTCCAAGCCCCACAGACTCCACATAGCCCAGCACCTGTAAAAGAAAGGTTTGTGTCATTTTGTCAGGATGGATGGGGTGCTTCCACTAAGTCTTGATATTGTAAGATTTCTTGCTAATTTTCAAAAAAATCCAAAATTGGTGAACTAAAAGAGTTGTTTTTTAATTTTTATTTCTGAGTTTTCATTTTCACAATTTTTCAATGGGTTCTCGAGTCCTAGAACATCCATGCAGGCATCTGTGCTTGATGCGCACATGTGGGCACAAGCTATTATTATTATTATTAAGGTGTGTTCAAAAAGTACCCAGACTACAGTTGTAAATGTAGTTGCATGCTGAGTGTGCAACACTGGAGTTTTAATTGATTGTAGGTTCGATGATGGTAGGGCTGCTGAAGACCATGCACAATTTCAGGTCTGCATCTGCTCTTTCTCTCACCTATTACTGTGTTGTTTTTTGTGGTTTACTCAATGGTGGATATAAATGAACAGCAGGTGTGTATGAAATTTAATCTAAAACTTTGTAAAACTGCCTTGGAAACATTGCAAACAGCATTTGAGAAGTAAGCCAATGGAAAACCTTTGAATGGTTTAAGGGATTTAAAGAAAGTTGAACATCGATTGAAGATGATTGTTGCTCTGCATGTCCATCAACTTCAGGAACAGGTATTGATGAAATAATCAGAAGTGACAGACAATTGATTGTTGTAGAGGTGTCCAGCAAAACTGACATCTCAAACAGGTCATGTTATGCAATTTTTACACAGGATTTGGGGATGAGGAAAGTGAGAGCAAAGTTTGTGCATAGTCTTCTCAGACATGATCTAAAGGGACATCATTTTGCACTTTGGTAGGACTTTAATAAAAATTGTGCAGCAATGGACCCACACTTTATAGGAGATATTAGCACAGGTGATAAATCCTGTTCTGTGGTATGACCCCCGATACAAAATCACAATCATTGGAATGAAAGACAAAAACTTCTCAGCTAAAAAAAAAAAAAAAAAAAAAACTGAGCAAATGAAGTCAAATGTGATGTTGATTGTTTCCTTTTATTTTAATGGTGTGGTGCATTTTGAGTATACTCTGAGTAGACTGTGAACCAGACTTATTACAAAGTTTGGGAAAGACTAAAGGAAAAAATTTTGTGCAAAGGCCACAACTACTGAAACATGATGATTCACCCATACATTCAGCTCTGCTTGACCAAACACAAAATCTCACTGGTATCACACCCACCTTATTCACCTGATTTGGCCCCCCTGTGACTTTTTCATTTCCCATAGTGAAAGAATCTTGTAAGGGACAAAAATTTGAGAGTGTAGATGGCATTGTCAATTAGCTGAACATAGTCGCAAAAAACTTCCAAATGAGCTTTATGACATAGAAATTCTGCAACCACTGCATTAGCTCAGAAAGGAGATACATTCCATTAACTTCTAAGTATTTTGAGTTATAAATATAGTTCCACTACATTTTGGGAACACCTTGCATGTCATTTTCAGTCCTGCTAAAACTCATGAATTGAAGCAAATGTGCTTGACACATCTGAAGTAGTACTTTGATTGTATGTCATGTATTCGTGTAGATTATTCATTTCTTCATTGATTTCAACAACATTGTAAGGACTGAACAAAAACTTCATATTATTAAAAAAAACTGTACAGATGCTAAATGTCTGAATAATCATATCATCTGTGCTATTTGGATTTTCCTACATTTGCCATTTTGAAAATCAGGCTATGAACAAACAATACATGAGGTAGCATTCTGTATTCAATTTTCTACTTTGCAATGATTTCATTCATTCTGGACAACAAACTGTTACTCATTTTTGCTCTCGGACGGTGGAGGTGTGCCATTAGCATACGACAAACTGCAAATGCAGAAATTCCCAAGATGTGAACCAGTAGTATTTATTTTAGCCTCAGGCATGCATGCATCCATAATTATGTTGAAAATTCATGGAGACATTTCACAACTTCATCTGGAAAATCAATTCAATAAAACACCATTTACACATGCTCAACTGGCAGCATACATAGTTTCCATACACTCAAATGTAAATATCTTATACTGTAATTTTTCAAGATCCTCCACAGATGATCCCTGTTTACTCTGTCATAAATAAGCCTTTTTCTAACCTACAAACACAGCAAAAACTCTTACCAACAGACATACTTTTCAACACCACATGTAATGCAAAAAAGTTGTAACAAACAATTCTTGCCTGCATCTTTTCAGATTCAAGCCTATATTTTATCGGCAGGGGTTGGGAATTCCAGGAAAATTTCACCAGCCACGGATTTTTTGCCACTAGCCAATAAGACATGATATAGGCACATAATTTACGTATGACAACAGTACGCAGTACGCAGTTTTTCCCCTTACGAATGTTTATTTACATGGTTGTATCAGAAAAATATGACCACCCACTCATTTTTGCTCTCGGACAGTAGAGCTGTGCCATTAGCATATGACAAACTGCAAATGCAGAAATTCACAGTGCGCCTACCAAGGTGTATCACAGAGTGCACATGACAAGGTCAACCACACGGAGATATAAGTGGCTAGCCAGGACAGATGAGCCACAGTGTGTAACATGAGCACAATGGGCAGAGGTAGTGATTTGGCAGACATTCAGAAAGGAATGATCATCGGCTACTGTGCCAAGGGTGGAAGTATTTCAGAAACAGCACACTTCATGGGCTATTTGCGAGATGCTACAGTAAGGGTGTGTGGTAAAGGGCAATCGACATGCAACAATTAATCATGCAAATGAAGGCTGGGGCACCCAGGTACATGTCCCTGATAACAGTAGAGCAAACCCTGTTACTCGAGGGTCTCCAGAGTCGATGCTGCGTCACAGCGCCCATGTTAACCCAGGTCCATCAGCAATGCCACCTGTAGTTCGCATGGGACTACCGTCATTGGACAATGGAAGAGTGGAAAAAGGTTGCCTGTTCTGATGAATCAAGGTTTCTACTCCACAGAAGTGACCAGCGGTGGAGGATGCGGCGTCAAATACACATAAACCAACACTGTGACACGCTTGCCGGTCAAGTACAGGCTGGTGGTGGCAGTGTGCATGTCTGGGGGATGTTTTCCCAGTATGACCTGGGAACGCTGGTACCACTGGATGGGTCCCTGAATGCCAATGGCTACCTGTCCATTCTCACTGACCACATGCATCCCTTCATGTTGGGTGTTTACCCTGGTGGTGATGGTGTCTACCAACAGGACAATGTGCCGTACCACATAGCTAAGGAGGTGCGTGACTGGTTCTAGGAACATAACTATGATGTCTCCGTTTCCCTTGGCTGGCGAAATCACCTAACCTCAATCCCATAAAGCACTTGTTGGACTATTTGGATCCACATCATTGGCAGGACCTCTGTGCTCTGCTATAGTCTGAATGGGCATGTGTGCCTCTGGCAAACTTTCAGGGCCTCATTGCGTCCATGCCATGCTGTCTCCCCGCTGTCATCCAGGCCAAGGGTGGTTATTCCCATTATTAGGTGGGTGGTCATATTATTCTGACACGACAGTGTACACTGTACCGGATTGAAAAAATATCCCCATGAAACCTTTGATTTATAAGGGAGATGCATGATGCCAATTTATTATTATTAATTTATAATTAAATATTGCATACCTAATGATTGTTCAGCTTTTGTTTCTTTTCAATTTTTACACATTAATTACTCAACATCCCAAAATTTTCTCTTATGTCCTTGTACATGCTTTGTTCCACTTCCAAAGTACCACTTATCTATAGAGTCTACAGGATCAAAAATTTCCAATGATGTCCTATTAAATGTGTATATTTAGGAGATTGTTGACTTCCGTTGACTAATGAGGTCCTCGGGTGATTTTTGATAAGATTCATCTGGTTAAAGCCATGTTCACAGGTTGATGTTGGTATTACAGAAAGAAGTGAAAACAAAAAGTAGTTCACCAACTTTCAAGTTCTGGCTACTTAATTTGAAGTCTAACCATTTGTCTACCACACTTTTTTTGATATCTTCATTGTTTTATGTTTGGCAACTTCCTTAAAGTGATGTACTATAATTTTGATTTCATTGTCTCCAAAGTCACTAAATCTTTTCCAGTGTGCCAAGTGAATGTGTCAAAAACATATGTTGAAGTGATTACTGGGGAAATAATGTCACAAAACCTTTCCATTATTATTATTATTATTATTATTATTAAGTCTTATCATTGTCTTACTGTCATATCTGCAGAACTTCCAATTTGCAACATTTGTCAAAACTACATCTTCATAAGTTTCTCCATTATAGAAACTAAATTTTTTTTCATATTTTCTCCTTTTTCTGCAAATTTTTCTAATTCGTTTTTTTTTTTTTTTTTTTTTTGCTTTCGAAACTTTGTTGTTGATTTGGCATAAAAGCAAACAATGTTTTTTTTAAAAACAAGGGATAAGTCTTTAAAGATTTGAAGAAAATCTAGGAGAAAACTGAGGGTTGCCACAAACCAGAAATATTTTCTTTTCTTTACTATGCCTTTTACATTTTTGTTACCTTGTTTTTTGTTTTTTTTTATTTTCTAAATGCGACACAACTGGCTGGTGTTATGAAAAATTGCACTCAAAACTCCTACTTTAGATTCCACCCATCTAATTTGGTGCAATTTTTTTTTTATTTTTTGTGCCAATAAGTTAATTTTTGCAGATGCTTGATTTTTTTTTTACTGTGATGTCCATAAAATTTATAAATTAAAATAAGAACAGAATCAAACTTTACTAAATACAATATTCTTCAGAGCATAAAGTATGCTTAACTACACTCAGTGAGCAACACAATGCACAGACAATATATGTGATAAACATTCTTTAAATTTGGCACATAAACCAGATATTTCACCAACCATGTTGTCATCTTGGTTTAGATCTGAAGAAAAAGTTATGTTGCTAAATCAAGAATTTTTTTCTTTAGATCTAAACTAAGAGAAGCAAACTCTGTTTCTCGATTCAGATGCACTATTTTCTAATTCTACGAGCCCCAGAGAACATTCAATTTTACTGCTTTTCAAATATCTTGCACATATGATAAATTCCTCTACTGTGCCTTTGTTTGTAGAGGACTTTAAAATAATGCTAATGAACTGAGACTTCTTTAGTTCCATCAATATCAATTATGTTATGACCCTCTGATATGCAAGAAATAAATTCTCTGCAAGCATTTCTGTTTGCATTCTGGTTTTTTACATTAACCTCTTTCTAGATATGATAGCATGGTGAATGATTCAGTGTCAGAAAATG
This sequence comes from Macrothele yani, assembly GCA_039090855.1. Lineage (NCBI taxonomy): Eukaryota > Metazoa > Arthropoda > Arachnida > Araneae > Macrothelidae > Macrothele > Macrothele yani. Next base: position 82,148,768 of record CM077002.1, read on the forward strand.
GCTTATTATTTTTGCAGTATAGTAGCTCAGATTGAATAATACTTTGAGCTGCTTAAATATTTATTTATTAATAAATATTTAAGCAGTTCAAAGTATTATTCAATCTGAGCTACTATACTGGGCTAATCCCCCACACGGATGTACTTACCTGATTAAAAAGACAAAAATAAATATTAAGAATGACTCAAGTGTGGGATATGGTGGACCTACCACACTTGAGAAGGACGGTCCACCACGGAATCGACCTGGACTTTCTAAACGGCGTATGAGAAAGCGATCTCGGCTGAGTGAATGTAAGATTGGTGTATGGAATACTAGAGGTATAAATGGCAAGGTGAGTGAGGTGATTGAGGAGATAAATAAGTATAAACTGGATGTGCTGTGTATAAGTGAAACCAAAAGAAAGGAAATTATGATAGAAGTGAATGGAACGGTGAGTGTGTGGTCTTGAGTATTGGATAATGTGAAAGCACAGGCTGGTGTAGGTGTGATTTTAAGTGAAAAGATGAAGAACAACTTGATTCACTATAGTTGCATAAGTGAGATAATTATCTGGATTCGTTTGAAAGTGAAACTTCAGAGAATTGTAATTGTTGTAGTGTATGCTCCTTGTGACTCGGAACCTTCTGATAAAAAGAAGATTTCTGGAATGAGCTAAAAGCTGTTTTGAGCCAGTTTGGTGCTAAAGAAAAAGTTATAATAGCAAGGGATTTCAATGCTAGAGTAGGTGTGCAGAATGCAATTTCTGACAATGTTCTGGGTAAGTTTAATGATCCTTGTGTGAATGATAATGGTGAAAGATTAATTGAACTCTGCATTGAGAATGGTTTGTGTGTATCTAATACATTTTTCAACCACAAGTATATACACACATATACTTGGAAAAATCGTACTCTTGGTCAAAAGAGTGTGATAGATTTTGTTGTTTACTATCAGCGTTTGAAACACTTAGTTGTTGACACCCGTGTGATGAGAGGTGCGGATGTTGGTTCTGATCATTACTTGGTAGTGTCATGAGTGAAACTTAATGTTGGTTGGAGGAAAAGGAATAGGCAGAGACCCAGGATAGAAAGAATAAAGGTTGATAGGCTCCTTGAAGATCATGAGCGGTATTCTGACTTACTCAGAGAACGACTGAAGGATCTGAAATCTTGTGAGAGGGATGTAGAAAAGAAGTGGGAATGTTTTAAGAACTGTGTTGTTACTGCTGCTAAAGAGGTCTGTGACACCACAATAGTGGGTAACAATAGAGGTGATGCTTGGTGGAATAGTGAGATTGATGAGGCAGTAAAGAAAAAGAAGGAAGCCTATTTGGGGATGTTGCAAGGTAGAGTCTCTGTGGATGAATATCGCTGTAAGAAGCGTGAAGCTGCTAAGCTGGTTCGCCACAGTAAGGCAAAAGATAGGAAAGAGAAAGTGGAAAGGCATGAACTGGCTTTTTGGAAAGATAGAAAGTCCTTCTGGAAGTACATGAGATTCAGGAAAAATAGGGGAAACAAAATTGTAAGTTGTGTGAAGAATGAGATTGGGGAAATGATATGGGAGCCCAATGAGTTAAGTGACAGATGGAGCAAATACTTCTGTGAGTTATTAGATCAGGAGAGCAAAAATGATTCTGAGATAGATACAGATGATGTCACAATGAGGGATGAAAGCACAGGAGGGATCTCAAGAGAAGAAGTGTGTAAAGCTCTAAAATCTCTTCAGAATGGTAAGGCTCCAGGAGTTGATGGCATAACTGCAGAGATGTTGAAGTATGGTGGTGACTCTATAATTGACTGGTTAACTGAAATTTGCCAGTTGTGCTGGAAGTTAGGAATGGTCCCTCGGGATTGGAAGGATGCTATCATTGTTCCCTTGTATAAGGGAAAAGGTGATCAGACTGAATGCAAGAACTATCGTGGTATTAGCCTACTGAGTGTGCCAGGGAAAGTGTTTGGTAAGGTTGTTATTGAAAAAGTACGGGGTCTTTCATCATTGAAAGTGTGGGGTGTTCAGAGTGGTTTTATGCCTGGTAAAGGCTGCACTAACCAGATTTTTGCATTACGCATGATGATTGAAAAGTATCTGGCTGTTGGGAAGAAAGTTTTTACTGCCTTCATAGATTTAGAGAAAGCTTACAACCGAGTCAATAGGACACTTTTGTGGAAGGTATTGAATGAATATGGTGTTACTGGGAATCTACTTAATAGTGTAAAAGCCATGTATGCTGGTAGTAGAGCTTGTGTACGAGTGAATGGTGTTTTATCAAAATGGTTTTCCATTGGTGCAGGAGTTAGACAAGGTTGTGTAATGTCACCATGGCTGTTTAATATATTTATGGACGCATGCATGCATGAGGCCAAAATAGATAATAGTGGTTTATGTCTTGGTGATATCCGTGTGTGCAGATTGCTGTATGCTGATGACACGGTCCTGTTGGCAGAGAGCAAAAGTGAGTTGCAAAGTATGTTGACTCGGATGCACGAAGTTTGCATGAAATTCAAACTGAGTATAAATAGGGAAAAACCAAAGTTATGGTGTTTGAGAGAGGAATGGGTAGCACTGAAGTAATGTAAGTATAAATGGCACTGTGATTGACCAGGTGAGTGAGTTTGTGTATTTAGGAAGCATGTTTGACAGAGAGAACAAGTTGGATGGTGAAATCAGTAGGCGAGTGAATTCTTCTTTGAAAGTCATAGCTGCTCTGGGAGGTTTTCACAGGAATGATGGGTTCTCTAGAGAGTCCTGCATGGCTGTGTATGGAACAGTAATTGTTCCTACTATGGCAGTGAAACCTGGGTACTGCAGAAGAAACATAGGAGTCGTTTTTGTGCTGGAGAAATGCGTTACTTATGTGGGGTTTGTGGCAAGACACGATCTGATTGTGTGAGGAATGAAGATGTATTGCAGTTGTGTGATGTAAAGCAAAATGTTGTTAGCAAGGTGGAGACCAATATGCTTCGGTGGTTTGGCCATGTTGAAAGAATGGGTGATGAAATGCTTACTAAGAAAATATTTTCAGCCCAAGTGGCACGAAGGAAAGGCAGAGGAAGGCCAAGGAAGACATGGGTGGATCAGATTCATGAGTGTCTGCATGAGAAAAAGATTATGAGTATGAAGTATAAAAGATCTTGTGTACGGCATGTAATGGATATCAGTGAAGCACGAGTTGTATGTCAAGATCGCTGTAAATGGCAAAGTTTGATACGACAACAATAAGTAAAAATATCTGGAAGTTTGTATCTTTTTGGAGCTAACCTCTGAATCTCAGAGAACAGCTTAGTGATATGTATGCTTAAATATTTTTTATCAATCTTTTTAATGCATTTGGCCATGCATTAAAATGATGGATAGAAAATACTGGTGAGCATAATTCCCCACCTGTTTATTGGTGATTTTTCCAAACACTTTCCTTGGTACACTCAGCAGTTGATACTAGAAAGTGGAAGAACCTTGAGTGACCCTGCCAAGTCTGACCCCACCCAGTACAGTTTTTTTCTCCCCCATCATTAGCAGCTCTTATATTCTCCCCTAGTTGACTCCCAAGCAACTATGACTTTCTCAGAACCCCATAATTCAACAGCTAGCTATAAGCCCTTTTTTTAAAAAGTGCAAAACATCTTTATGTATAAAAACAAAACAAATAATTTCAGCTTCTCAAAGCTGATTTTCTCATCATATTTTCAACTTCTCAAAGCTGATTTTCTGATCATATTTTCAGCTTCTCAAAGCTGCTTTTCTCATCACATTTGGTAAATGCTTATTGCAAGCCCTGATGGTGGACCAGCATTTCATGTATGTAAGCTCCATATTTACCTGATTAAAAAGACAAAGAAATCAATATCTGGACTTAGTGTGAGATATGGTGGACTACCACACTTGAGAAGGATGGTCCACCACGGAATTGACCTGGACCTTCTAAATGGCACATGAAAAAGAGATCTCGGCTGAGTGAGTGTAAGACTGCTGTATGGAATACTAGAGGTATAAATGGCAAGATGAATGAGGTGATTGAAGAGATGAATAAGAATAGATTGGATGTGCTGTGTGTAAGTGAAACCAAAAGAAAGGAAATTATGATAGAAGTGAATGGAACGGTGAGTGTGTGGTCTTGAGTATTGGATAATGTGAAAGCACAGGCTGGTGTAGGTGTGATTTTAAGTGAAAAGATGAAGAACAACTTGATTCACTATAGCTGCATAAGTGAGAGAATTCTTTGGATTCGTTTGAAAGTGAAACTTCAGAGAATAGTAATTGTTGTAGTGTATGCTCCTTGTGGCTCGGAACCTTCTGATAGGAAGGAATATTTCTGGAATGAGCTAAAAGCTGTTTTGAGCCAGTCTGGTGCTAAAGAGAAAGTTATATATAGAAGGGGATTTCAATGTTCTGGGTAGAGGTGTGCAGAATGCAATTTCTGACAATGTTCTGGGTAAATTTAATGATCTTTGTGTGAATGATAATGGTGAAAGATTAATTGAACTCTGCATTGAGAATGGTTTGTGTGTATCTAATACGTTTTTTGACCTCAAGTATATCCATACATATACTTGGAAAAATCGTACTCTTCGTCAAACAAATGTGATAGATTTTGTTGTCTACAATCAATGTCTGAAACACTTAATTGTTCACACTCGTGTGATGAGAGGTGCGAATGTTGGTTCCGATCATTGCTTGGTAATGTCACAAGTGAAACTGAATGTTGGTTGGAGGAAAAGGAATAGGAAGAGGCCCAGGATGGAAAGAATAAAGGTTGAAAGGCTCCCTGAAGTTCATCAGCGTTATTCTGACTTACTCAGAGAACGACTGAAGGAGCTGAAGTCTTGCGAGAGGGATGTAGAAAAGAAGTGGGAATGTTTTAAGTACTGTGTTGTCACTGCTGCTGAAGAGGTCTGTGGCACTACAATAGTGGATAATAATAGAGGTGATGCTTGGTGGAATAGTGAGTTTGAAGAGGCAGTAAAGAGAAAGAATTAAGTCTATTTGGGGATGTTGCAAGGTAGAGTTTCTGTAGATGAATATTGCTGTAAGAAGCGTGAAGCCGCTAGGCTGGTTCACCAGAGTAAGGACAAAGAGAGAAAGGAGAAAGTGGAAAGGCATGAATTGGCTTTTTGGAAAGATAGGAAAGCTTTCTGGAAGAATAAGGGAAACAAAATTGTAAGTTGTGTGAAGAAGAGGATCAGGGAAATTATATGGGAGCCCAATAAGTTAAGTGAGAGATGGGGTGAATACTTCTGTGAGTTATTACATCAGGAAAGCAAAGATAATTCAGAGGCAGAAGCAGATGATATCACAGGGAAGGATGGAAGCGCAGGAGGGATCTCAAAAGAAAAGGTGTGTAAAGCTCTGAAATCCCTTCAGAATGGTAAGGCTCCAGGAGTTAATGGCATAGCTGCTGAGATATTGAAATATGGTGGTGACTCTGTAATTGACTGGTTAGCTGAAATTTGGGAGTTGTACTGGGAGTTAGGAATGGTTCCTTGGGATTGCAAGGATGCTATCATTGTTCCCTTGTATAAGGGAAAAGGTGATCAGACTGACTGCAAGAACTATCGTGGTATTAGCCTACTGAGTGTGCCAGAGAAAGTGTTTGGTTAGGTCCTTATTGAAAAAGTAAGAGGCCTTACATCAGAGAAAGTGTGGGATGTTCAGAGTGGTTTTATGCCGGGGAAAAGGCTGCACTAACCAAATTTTTGCATTACTCATGGTGATTGAAAAGTATCTGGCTGTTGGTAAAAAAGTTTTTGCTGCCTTCATAGAAAGCTTACGACCGAATAAATAGGACACTTTTGTGGAATGTATTGAATGAATATGGTGTTACTGGGAATCTACTTTACAGTGTAAAAGCCATGAATGCTGACAGTAGAGCTTGTGTACGAGTGAATGGCATTTTATCAAAATGGTTTTCTATTGGTGCAGAAATCTGACAGGGTTGTGTAATGTTACCATGGCTGTTTAATATACACTGACAGAAGAAAAAATCCCAACACAAAGAAGGGGTTGTGTTAGATAAACGACAGTTGGTAGGCGGTGAGAGTACATCTGTAAGATGACGTCTATGCAAATTTCGCGCTCGGCGCATATGTGTGGCGCTAGTAGCGCCCCTAGGAACATGCAAAGCAGGTTTGCTGTAAATACGCGCTGTAACGTTCGTGAGCGTTAGTTATCGTTGAGATTCGACGTAGGGTGTTGATGTTAGTCAAGAATGCCTTTAAGACGACGAAGAAGCCATTATCAACAGCTCACGGAGTTTGAACGAGGTCGTGTAATACAGCTACGAGAAGGTGGATTTTCTTTCCGCAATATTGCAGAACGACTTGGCAGGAATGTAGCCACTGTGCATGATTGTTGGCAGCGGTGGTCAAGGGAAGGTACTGCCTCAAGAAGACCGGGTTCCGGCCGGCCAAGTGGCACTACTGAGAGGGAAGACCGCCGTGTACGGCGTATGGCCGTGGCGCTTCATACCGCGTCTGCGGCAACAATTCGAGCTGCAGTTTCCACCACAGTGACACAACGAACTGTTACAAATCGGTTACTTGAAGGACAGCTCCGAGCCAGACGCCCTGTAGCGTGCATTCCACTTACTCCAAACCACTGCCGTTTGCGACGTCAGTGGTGACAAGCTAGAGCCCATTGGAGGACGGAGTGGAGATCTGTTGTGTTTTCTGATGAAAGCCGGTTCTGCCTGGGTGCCAGTGATGGCCGTATGTTGGTTAGGAGGCCAGGTGAGCGCCTGCAACCAACCTGTCTGCGGCCGAGACACACTGGACCTACACCTGGAGTTATGGTCTGGGGAGCAATTTCCTATGACAGCAGGAGCACTCTCGTGGTTATCCCAAGCACCCTGGTGGCACAGTTGTACGTCAATCTGGTGATTCAACCTGTTGTGCTGCCATTCATGAACAGCCTTCCAGGGGGTGTTTTCCAACAGGATAACGCTCGCCCGCATACCGCTGTTGTAACCCAACATGCTCTACAGTGTGTCGACGTGTTGCCGTGGCCTGCTAGATCACCAGATCTTTCACCAATCGAGCACGTATGGGACATCATTGGGCGACAACTCCAGCGTCACCCCCAACCAGCATTAACCGTCCCTGTATTGACCGACCAAGTGCAACAGGCATGGAACTCCACCCCACAAACTGACATCCAGCACATGTACGGCACAATGCATGAACGTTTGCGTGCTTGCATTCAACATTCTGGCGGTTACACCGGTTATTAATGTACCAGCATTTCACATTTAAAATGGCTCTTCTCGCGCTTACAATAAGCTGTGATCTAGAAACCTTAATCGATTAAATATGTTACCTATACAAATGTATTGCTGCCGTTTCATTCCTCTACAACTATTTTTTCGTGGTGTTGGGATTTTTTTCCCCCGTCAGTGTATTTATGGATGCGTGCATGTGTGATGCCAAAATAGATAATATTAGTTTATATCTTGGTGACATCCGTGTGTGCAGATTGCTGATGACACTGTCCTGTTGGCAGAGAGCAAAAGTGATTTGCAGAGTATGTTGTCTCAGATGTATGAAGTTTGCATGAAATTCAAACTGAGTATAAATAAGGGAAAAACCAAAGTTATGGTTTTTGAGAGAGGAACTGGTAGTATTGAATGTAATATATATGTCTAAATGGCACAGTGATTGACCAGGTGAATGAGTTTGTGTATTTAGGAAGCATGTTTGACAGACAGAACAAATTGGATGGTGAAATTAGTAGGCGAGTGAATTCTTCATTGAAAGTCATGGCTGTTTTGGAAGGGTTTCACAGGAATGATGGGTTCTCAAGAGAGTCCCACATGCCTGTGTATGAAAGTGTAATTGTTCCTACTCTGATGTATGGAAGTGAAACCTGGGTGCTACAGAAGAAACATAGGAGTAGTTTGTGCGCTGGAGAAACGCGTTCCGATTGTGTGAAGAGTGTTGCAGTTGTGTAATGTGAAGCAAAATGTTGTTAGCAAGGTGGAGACTAATATAACTTCGCTAGTTAGACCATGTTGAAATTATTACTAAGAAAATCTTTTTAGCCCAATTTGCAGGAAGGAAAGGTAGAGGAAGGCCAAGGAAGTCATGGGAGGATCAGATTAAGGAGTGTCTGCATGAGAAAAATATTATGAGTATGAAGTATAGAAGATATTGTGTATGGCGTGTGATGGATGTAAGTGAAGCCCGAGTTGTATGTCAAGATCGCTGTAAATGGAGAAGTTTGATACGGCAACAGTAAGTAAAAATTATCTGGTAGTTTGTATTTCTTTGTGGAGCTAACCTCTGAATATCAGAGAACAGCGTAGTGATATGTATGTAAGCTCCATATCCCACATTTGAATCTGTTAAGTCTTCCATTGTCTCAAAAACACTGTACATCTAAAACTACATCAGTGTGGCCAGGGAATCAGCTTGCTGTTGACAATCCCAGTTGGCCATTTCACTTAAGGGTTTTGGAAGAAAAAACCCTATTAAGTTGTCTTTTGGCCAATGTCACACATAACTAGCTAGTACCTCAACATTATTTATACTGCAGCTTAATTTTATAGTAGATTCTCAGACTCCCATTGCTGTCATGTGCATCACTGTTGCCCAGCCCAGTATCCCTTGGAGGCAAACCCATCTCCTTCTAAAACAGCCTACTAAATTACCCATCACATCGTCTTGACTAAATAATTTTTAATTAAAAAGTAGGTATTTGCAAATTTTTTTAATTCTGTGATAAAGAAGCAATGAAAGCCAGACAATCATGTATCATCCCTGACTTTTTCCTTTTATTTTTTTTTTTTTTGTATTTACTTTAAATTTGCAACTACATAAATAATTTATAAGTGAATAAGTTATCATTTGAAATATGTCATCATCATTGTCAACCATTATCAATCCACTGCTGGACGAAGGTCTCCCCAAGTTTCCTCCACAACAATCTGTCTTGTGCCAGTCTCCTCCATGTCACTCCCACATACTTTCTAATTTCATCCACCCATCTTCCATGTGGTCTTCTTCTGTCCCTTGGAATCTAATCTAAAATTTCGACTGTCCATCGATAATCTGTCCTTCTGGCAGTATATCCAGCCCATTGCCATTTCAAGGAATTAACTCTGATCATGATGTCTTCCACTCTTGTCATTTTTCGGATCCACGCGTTCCTCTTCTTATCTCTCCTGGTTACACCAAGCATGCACCTCTCCATGCTGCTTTGAGTTGTCTGCAGCCTTTGTGTGTCTCTTTTAGTTAAGGTCCACGTCTCTGCACCATACGTAAGCACTGGAAGGATGCATTGATCAAACACTTTTCTTTTAAGACATAATGGCATATTGCTCTTGAAAATTATGCTGTTTCTTCCAAAAGCTCTCCAGGCAAGTTTTGTATGCCGATTAATTTCTTCACCAATGTGACCCTCAATTGATATCTGCTGTCCAAGATAAACGTACGTGTCTGTTATCTCCATCAATCGATAAATCTTCATTTCTTGTAAAAGCATTGAACATCACTTATAACAAACAAAATGTACCTTATGAAATTTTATGAAAAAAAAGTGTATTTAGCAATATTCATGTCCACAGGAATGGTACGAAGTATTTTGAAGATTTAAAATTCTGCATTATTTTAAGGCAAAAAATTTAAATAACAGAAAAAGACATGCTTTGAGCTGCAGTATTAGGTTTTTGAGAAAAGGATATGCTTTGAGAAAAAAAGAAAGACTGTGGTAATTATTACATAGAACTTACAAGAAATCTTCTTTTGGAAATGACTGTGCATGAAAATTTAATCTTAAAGACTTGAACAGCTAAAATTAATGAATGAGTTTGCTTAAAGCATAAATGCTTTCACTAGTTGGAAACCCAATGGCAAAATTCTGTCAGTATATGATTAATGTATGAATTTTGTGAGAATAACAGTAATAACATTCTAATACATTTTTATTTCTTTTTACACAGGATGCAGAGCAGCTCGTGTTTAAAGTACCTGTGGGATGTTTAGAACACATTCCTATTGTTTCATTTTTTACTATCTTGACCATCTTATGTGGAGTAGTTGCAATTTTATATACTTTGATTTTTCATAAATCTTACATCCTTAAGAAAACTGAATAAAAACATTTTTACAAAAATGAGTGTCTTTCATCACCATGCATCCACTTTGATTTTTTTTTTTCAAAGAAGCAATTCTGATTAACTATATTATACACCCTTATCTTGCTGAAAAAAAAAAAATGCAAGCATTTATGGGGTGGAAATAACATTTAACATCAACACAGGATAGGACAGTGGTCTCAAACTCGTGGGCCTTTTGCGGCCTGCATGAATGATTACAAAATAAAAATAAATCACCCTTTTTTCAAGTATATTATAATATATTAAATATAATATAAACATAGTAATGCTCAGCAAAGCCATCCTCTTTATAAGTAACAAGTTTTTGGGATTTAAAGATGTTGCTTGAAAGCAAAGATCAAAACATATAAATATAATATCAAAGGTATTGTTTACCTAATATTGAAAGGTACTTCGCACGTTGTCGTTCCATGAGACACTTGCTCCCACCCCGAGAGAGGCCTTTTTGTGCAATGGTTTTTGTTAGTTAAAAGAATATATTTATAAATAAAACAATTTAGTTGAATATTAACTTACCAATTTTCAGTTAAACACTCACTCAAAGCACAATCATACATTTAAAACTTTCTTTAATTAGAACAATCGCATTAGAAAAGGCTATACTCATCGGGTCGGGAGACATGGCTCACACGAAAACTCTTAGTCTACGATATCTTGGCGAGCGCTTTCTATGCTCCAGGAGCATTATCTTCAGGACATCAACTATCTACACGCAGGATCCTTGCGTGTGTGTAGCCATAAAAGTTGCATGTCAGGGATGGGGGCGGTCTGCACTACGTGTCAGGTGAATCTTCTCAGGTGCCGCTATCTATTTGATGAGTTGGTAGGTATATCTATAGTAAGTGCAATTCTTTTTTTTAATGTAGAGATATTGAATTATTACTATCTATTTATAGAAACAAATGTATTATTGTTAGTCCTTTATTAAATGGTGTGATTTTTGTAAAACTTTTTTTTTTTTTTTTAAGAGTGACTTCCAAGCTGTATCTGTAAATCGCATATTTTATCCTTTTTTTGTTCGATTATAACGCTTTCTGAAATCCTCAATTCTTTTTTGTTTGTGTGAGTAGTTAACAATTTAATATAAAAAAAAGTTTTACAAAAATCACACCATTTAATAAAGGACTAACAATAATACATTTGTTTCTACTCTATAAATAGATAATACAAAATCTCTACATTAAAAAAAAGAAAAAAGAATTGCACTTACGATAGATATAACTACCAACTCATCAAATAGATGGCGGCACCCGAGAAGATTCACCTGACACATAGTGCAGACCACTCCCCTCCCTTGGTTTCCCCGACATGCAACTTCTACTGCTACACTCACGTGAGGAACCCATGTGTAGATAGTTGATGGCCTGAAGATAATGCTCCTGAAGCATAGAAATCGCTTGCCAAGATATCGTAGACTGAGTTTTCACGTGAGTCACGTCTCCCGACCCGATGAGTATAGCCTTTTCTAATGCGATTGTTCTAATTAAAGAAAGTTTTAAATGTATGACTGTGCTATTGAGTGAGCATTTAACTGAAAATTGGTAAGTTAATATTCAACTAAATTGTTTTATTTATAAATATATTCTTTTAACTAACAAAAACCATTGCACAAAAAAAGGCCTCTTCAGGGTGGGAGCACATCAAGGTAAGCAGATTATAGAAGGTAGGTCCAAGAGCAGGTTTTTGAAGCTAGTAGTTCTAAACCCTCAGGCGACGTGAGTTTTATGATGTTAAAGGTGCAAACAGAGTTAGCAATGGGTCAAAGTTGAGACTGACATCGTGCCCAAGGTACGTGTGCTTTCTAGAATTTATGCCAAGTTTCAGCGACTTTTGTCCAGTATTTTGCAAAGGTTACTCATTTTTGCAGTGTATTAATAGTCAGTTTATAAATATTTTTTATTAATATATTTGGTCAAAGCTGATTTTTGTGCGTTGTGCATTAATAGATATGTCTGGATGCCTTGTTGCGTGTTGTGGCAACAGCAAAAAATCTAAAGATTCCAACTTAAATTTTCATTGGATTCCAAAGGGCAGTTTGAGAAAAGCCCGGATGAACTCATGTTGCCGAAAAGATGCATTTAATGCTGACAACGCCAAATTATGCTGTGCCCATTTTGATGATTTTGAAAGAGATTTAAAAAGTGAATTAATATGCTGCAATTCTCGCATCGCCTGAAAACAGGTGTGATTCCTCACGTTAATATATTTGGTTGTTGTTCTTCAAGCACAAAGCAAGAAAGCTCAAAACGTGCTGAAAAAAAAATCTCGGCAGTTTTTGTCCGAAGTAATGCAGAATTTTATATCGAAGAATGCCAGATTAAGTCTAGATTTGCAAGTTCAGTCTGTTGACGACTAGCTGAAAGTGATTCTTTTCATTTAGCTTGAAAGTCGAAATAGAAGAATGAGGAAAGAAAATTGCACCATTAAAAATATGTAGAAAAGCTCAATAAAATAAATTCTGAGTTACGATTGAAACTTCAGCATTGGAAAACCAAAGCTAAAATCAATTATTTGAAAGCTGAAATGTACAATCTGAAAATGCATTGCTGAAAAAAAAAGATTTTGTTATTGCTGAGGAAAACGGTGAAAAAAGCAAAAGAAACTTTGAGCAGAATTATTTCAAAAAGCATATCGGCAGAGGTGGTCATACGTATCTTGCAAGTTCTTGTATGGAAATTCTTCGAAAATTTGAAAGTTTTCCTGAAAGTCCATGGAGAACAACTTGAAAAACATCATATAGTTAAGCATTTAACTCAAAAAGGTGTTTCCAGAGGTGGATGAAAAAATCGTGCATCTTCACCCAAAATTGAGCATTTTTTATTAGGATTAAATTCCTTAAGAATTGTATGACTGAGTTACAATCAAAACTTCAGTATTAATATGAAAATAAACAGTGGGCAAAAAGTTCTCAAAAGTAAAAGTGGGCAAAAGTTCTCAAAAGTAAAACAAACTTGTCATGAGAGGTACTTCAAACTCAAAAAGGTATATTCTTCGCATTTCTGTTACTTAAAATGCAGCAATTTTTTTTCTGATAATGAAGAAATATACGCACAGTTGTTAAATGTTACAAATCATATCATACAGCACCTTAACATAAACGTCGGAATTTCTTTTTTATCCGGAATGTAGAGATCGTTTCTCGCTCTTGCAGCTATCTGTATGATAACACACCACATTTGATCTTTTATTTATTGTAAACTAGAAAAACGCGTTCACGGAATGAATTAATTTTTTTAATATTCAACACCCAGCGCCCAGCTGAAAGTTTGAAAATAACTATAAATTTCATGTACACACCTGAAAATCAAACACAAAATTTATCAACTTTCATAGCTTTTAATCTTTAGTTTAAAAAAAATGGCAAAGGTATTTGTATGGTTTATAGTGAACGGCAGCATTTCTTTTTAAAGAACTAGCTACTTAGATAATTAATTTTATTGCAATTTTAGCTTACTTTAAAAAGTTTCTAAGCGCAAATTTTAATTTTTTGACATTTTTTTCAATATATTTATACTTTGTTTGGAAATCGAAATACATTTTGTTGCCTTGTATTTGAAGATACTCTCCATATTAATGCAGTATGAAATATTTTATTTAAGCGTTTTCCATGAAGTCTTGAAGTTTTACACCCAAAGTCTTCTCTCAAAAGCTTGTAAAATGCTAAACAGAATACTTCAGTCCTTAGCTGCTTTGAACCTTTGACGTCACAGGGGTGTGGTATCGAGTAGCCAATACCGCTTGACCAGCTTATGGACCTACCTCTACTTACCTTGGGAGCACATGTCTCACGGAGCAACAACGTGCAAAATACCTTTCAATATTAGGTAAACAATACCTTTGATATTATATTTATATGATCTAAAGCAAGTTTTACCATAAGGCAGTCCGTCCTTAGGGATTTGTCTTATGATATGCATATTTCGTAAAGATCAAGACGTCTCGCTTTTTGATGATCCAAAATTGTTACATGATCTGGAATTCAGCACAGATATAACTGGATACTTAAACCATTTAAATGTCAAAATACAACGCCAAAATCAGCTAGTTACTGATAATGTTAACATATTTTAGAGGAAACTTCAGCTTTGGAATGCTCAGCTAAGTGCAGGAAATCTTGCTCACTTTTTAATAGCTTTAGCTGAAGAAGAAATCAATTTTGGTGAATGTTTAGAAAGGATTTTAACAGGTGGTTTGAATGTTTCCAAGATATGGAAAATATTTTCAATATATTCAAGTCTCAATTTTCCTATAATTCTGACAATGAACCTGAGGAACTTCAGCTTGAATTAATAGACTTTCAAATGATTCTTTCCTAAAATTAAAATTCAACAGCTGCAATCTAATAGTTTTACCAGTTAATTTAAAAGAACAAGTACGTAAACACTCATAACCTAGCTGCATGCGTTCTGTCTATGTTCGGAACAACATACTCATGTGAACAGTTGTTTTCAAGAATGAACCAAGTAAAATGTCTTGAAAGCAATAGGTTAAGTGACAGTCACTTATGCTCACTTTTAAAAGTATCATGTTCAAAGGACATTATTCCAAATATCGATAAGTTAGTGACAGAAAAGTGAGCCCCAGTTTCTGGTCAGAACATGCAATATTTTCTGTACTTTGTTCAGTTGGTAAAATGTGGTTGTTTTAAGATTTAAGTGAAAATAATTGTCACGTAAAAGTTATTGTTTTTAGCGATTGATGCAGCATTTGTTTTTACTATTTACTAATAATTAGAAATAATATTTCACTCTAGTGCCAAGCCATTGGTGTAGTTTTGTAAAGATATTTATTCATAAGAAATTTATTAATATTCATGCGGCCCCCTAAGTTACTTCAAAACTGGAAAGTGGCCCTTCGAAAGATCTGAGTTTGAGACCACTGGGATAGAGGGAATGTCGTGTGGGTAAAAAAAATTAGGATAAAGAGAGAAATCTTTGCTTATCAAACTTCCATTTTCATACAGAAATGCACATTTATGGAATAAAATGTTTAACAGTACTGGGCAAGAGGAACAGACAATTACAGGAGAAATCTTCAGTCAGTCTAACTTGTTTTCAAATATTAGAATTTTGTCTTCAGGCAGTAAATGACCTCACCACCAATCCCCCAACATTTCTGTTCAGTTGTGAATCGATCTTGAGAATGACCCAAATGATGAAAAAGGAGAAATTCCTCAAATCCATGGAAGGATCTCCTGCCTGAAGAGTACATAAAGTTTTGCACAGTCTAACTTCTGTTTTCAGAAATTGTTGCCTACAGTTTCAAGCTAAAATACAAACAATGCAATAAAATTCCAAGGCAACACCATGAGAAAAAGAAATTATTATTATTACAAGGAAAATCTTCATTCCATTTGTCTAACATTTTTGAAAGGCAAAATGCAATCCGCATATGAAAAATGACCCCCCCTCCCATCTTCAGTTTTCCACCGATCTCTAGAATGACTAAATGACAAGTCCACGAAACCGCAGAGGAATCTTATGTATAAATCATCCATGCTTACTTATAACAGTGACAACTGCAACCTGTTAACAGGTTCCATGCGAGATATTACTAGTTATTGCAATACCACAAGAATGGACTACATCCTGAATCACACTGTAGGTAAAATTAGCTTATTTCCCGTGATTGGAAAACTACTGAAGAACAACTTGATTCACTATAGTTGCATAAGTCAGAGAATTCTTTGGATTCGTTTGAAAGTGAAACTTCAGAGAACAGTAATTGTTGTAGTGTATGCTCCTTGTGACTCTGAACCTTCTGATAGGAAGAAAGATTTCTGGAATGAGCTAAAAGCTGTTTTGAGCCAGTTTGGTGCTAAAGAGAAAGTTTTATATAATAGCAGGGAATTTCAATGCTAGAGTAGGTGTACAAAACACAATTTCTGACAATGTTCTGGGTAAGATTAATGATCCTTATGTGAATGATAATGGTGAAAGAATAATTGAGCTGTGCATTGAGAATGGTATGTATCCAATACATTTTTTCAACCACAAGAATATCCACACATATACTTGGGAAAATCGTACTCCTCGTCAAACAATTGTGATAGATTTTGTTGTCTACAATCAACGTCTGAAACACTTAATTGTTCACACTCGTGTGATGAGAGGTGCGGATGTTGGCTCTGATCATTACATGGTAGTTTCACGAGTGAAACTGAATGTTGGTTGGAGGAAAAGGAATAGGAAAAACCCAGGATGGAAAGAATAAAAGTTGAAAGGCTCCCTGAGAATCATCAGCGTTATTCTGACGTACTAGGAGAACAACTGAAGGAGCTGAAGTCTAGGGAGAGGATGTAGAAAAGAAGTGGGAATGTTTTAAGAACTGTGTAGTCACTACTGCTGAAGAGGGCTGTGACTCCACAATAGTGGATAACAATAGAGGTGATGCTTGGTGGAATAATGAGAGATTAAAGAGGCAGTAAAGAGAAAGAAGGAAGCCTATTTGGGGATGTTGCATGGTAGAGTTTCTGTGGATGAATATTGCTGTAAGAAGCGTGAAGCTGCTAAACTGGTTCACCAGAGTAAGGCAAAAGATAGGAAGGAGAAGGTGGAAAGGCACGAATTGGCTTTTTGGAAAGATAGGAAGTCTTTCTGGAAGTACATGAGACAGGAAAAATACGGAAAACAAAGTGTTAAGTTGTGTGAAGAATAGGGTTGGGGAAATGACATGGGAGCCCAATGAGTTAAGTGAAAGATGGGGTGAATACTTCTGTGAGTTATTAGATCAAGAAAGCAAAGATAATTCTGAGACAGATGCAGGCACAGTGAAGGATGAAAGCACAGGAGGGATCTCAAGAGAAGTGTGTAAAGCTCTCAAATCTCTTCAGAATGGTAAGGCTCCGGAAGTTGATGGCACAACTGCTGAGATGTTGAAATATGGTGGTGATTGATTGGTTAACTGAAATTTGCCAGTTGTGCTGGGAGTTGGGAATGGTCCCTCGGGGTTGGAGGGATGCTATCATTGCTCCTTTATATAAGGGAAAAGGTGATCAGACTGACAGCAAGAACTATCGGGGTATTAGCCTATTAAGTGTGCCAAGGAAAGTGTTTGGTAAGGTCGTTATTGAAAAAGTACGAGGTCTTACGTCAGAGAAAGTGTGGGATGTTCAGAGTGATTTTATGCCTGGTAAAAGCTGCAGTAACCAAAAGTTTGCATTTCGCATCAAGATTGAAAAGTATCTGGCTGTTGTTAAGAAAGTTTTTGCTGCCTTCATAGATTTAGAGAAAGCTTATGACAGAGTAAATAGGACACTTTTGTGGAAGGTATTGAATGAATATGGTGTTACTGGGAATCTACTTAATAGTGTAAAAGCCATGTATGCTAACAGTAGAGCCTGTGTACGAGTGAATGGTGTTTTATCAAAATGGTTTTCTATTGGTGCAGGAGTCTGGCAAGGTTGTGAAATGTCTCCATGGCTGTTTAATATATTTATGGATGTGTGATGCAAAATAGATAATACTGGTTTGTGTCTTGGTGATATCCGTTTGTGCAGATTGCTGTATGCTTATGACACTGTCCTGTTGGCAGAGAGCAAAAGTGAGTTGCAGAGTATGTTGTCCCAGATGTACGAAGTTTGCGTGAAATTCAAACAGTATAAATAAGGGAAAAAACGAAGATATGGTTTTTCACAGAGGTTGGTTGGTTGGTTAATTGATGTTAATGGCGCAAGGGCCATGGTTGGCCAAAGAGCGCCAATTTTCACAGAGGAACTGGTAGCACTGAATGTAATGTAAGTGTAAATGGCAGTGATTGACCAAGTGAGTGAGTTTGTGTATTTATGAAGCATGTTTGACAGAGAGAACAAATTGGATGGTGTAATTAGTAGGCGAGTGAATTCTTCATTGAAAGTCATGGCTGCTGTGGGAGGTTTTCACAGGAATGATGGGTTCTCAAGAGAGTCGCACATGGCTGTGTATGAGAGTGTAATTGTTCCTACTCTGATGTATGGCAGTGAAACATGTCGTTTGTGTGCTAGAGAAATGCATTACTTATGGGGGGGTTTGTGGCAAGACACGTTCTGATTGTGTAAGGAATGAAGATGTGAAGCAAAATGTTGTTAGCCAGGTGGAGACTAATATGCTTCGGTGGTTTGGCCATGTTGAAAGACAGATAGACTGAGTGATGAGATGCTTACTAAGAAAATATTTTTAGCCCGAAAGGCAGAGGAAGACCAAGGAAGTCATGGGAGGATCAGATTCAGGAGTGTCTGCATGATAATGAAGTATAGAATATCTTGTGTACGGCGTGTGATGAATGTCAGTGAAGCCCGAGTTGTATGTCCAGATCGCAGTAAATGGAGAAGTCTGATACGGCAACAGTAAGTAAAAACTACGTGGTAGTTTGTGTTTCTTTGGAGCTTACCTCTGAATCTCAGAGAACAGCTTAGTGATATGTATGTATGTATGTATGTATGGAAAACTACTTTATAAAAGTAGCTAGCTACAGCTATATTCTCAAAAAAGTAGCTTGCTACAATTACATTTTCTTCACTGTTAAAAATGCAATTCTGAAGACTATCTTTATATGTAGTCTTACATATTCCATTCAGAGCTAAATACCATGATAAATTACCCAAACAATATATCTTTGTATTATGTACATTCTTACACAAAAATATATCTTGTATATACACAGTCATATCAGAATAATACCACCTACCTAATAATGGGAATAACCACTCTTGGCCCAGATGACAGTGGCAAGATGGCACGGCAAGGACAGATTGAGGCCCTGGAAGGTTGCCTGAGGCACACGTGCCCATTCAGACTGCAGCAGAGCACGAAAGTCCTGGAGATGATGTGGTTGTGGGTCAACACATCAAACCTGTCGATCCAAATAGTCCCACAAGTGCTCTATGGGATTGAGGTCAGATGATTTCACCGGCCAAGGAAGATATTGCTGTTGTGTTCCTGCAACCAGACACCCAACCCCCTAGCTACGTGGCATGGTGCATTGTCCTGTTGGTAGACAAAATCACCACCTGGGTAAACGTCCAACATGAAGGGGTGCATGTGGTCAGTGAGGATGGACAGGTAGCCACTGGCATCCAGGGACCCACCCAGTGGTACCAGCAGTCCCAGGTCATACCAGGAAAACATCCCCCAGATATGCGCACTGCCACCACCGGCCTGTACTTGACCAACAAGTGTGTCCGGGTGTTGATTCTCACGTGTCTGGTGTCGTATCCGCCAACGGCAGTCACTTCTGTAGACATTATTAAATTTGATTTGTCGGAGAAGGCAACCTTTTTCTGCTCTTCTACTGTCCAATGATGTAATCCCATGGAAACTGCAGGCGTCGTTGCCAATGGACCTGGGTTAACATGGGCACCTTGATGCAGCGTAGACTCCAGAGACCCATGTGTAACAGGGTTTGCTCTACTGTTACCGGGAACACTACCTGGGTACTCCAGCATTCATTTGCATGGTCAATTGCTGCACTGTTGCGTGTTGATTGCCCTTTACCAGTCAACGTTCTCCTTGGGTCGATGGTCTTTGGGGCTTCACAGCTATGATGTTGGGAAGTATTCTGTGTGATAGCGGTCCATTCTAGGTACACCCTTACTACAGCACATCGCGAACAGCCCATGAAATCTTCTATCCACGAAGTTGGTTACCATGCCAAGGCGGAAACAGCTTCCAACGTTGGTGCAGTAGCCAATGATCATTCCTTTTTAAACGTCTGTCAAATCACTACCTCTGCCCATTGTGCTCACATTACACACTATGGCTCATCTGTCCAGGCTGGCCGCTTATATCTCCATGTGGTCAACCTTGTTACACACACACTGTGACGCACCTGGGCAGATACGTGATTCCAGGGGTGGTCATATTATTCTGATACGGCCGTGTATTATGTTAATCATATTTACCTAGCATTCAAAGCTAAATGCCACGGTAAATTGTGCAATTAATATTCCATATGACATAGCACAAATTGGTTGTTTTAACATTCAAATATGATTAATGGGTAAGTTGCAAAAACATTTAAAAACCACCAAGATGTCCAATTGATAAACGGTGGTATCAGCATTTCAAAAAACCCATCTTTAGCTATTTGTACCTTTTATAAAATGGTGAAAATCGTTTTCTAATGTATTTAAAGTAACCCCAAAACGTTTTTTGAAAAACTAGATTTTTTCAAAAAGCGTTGAACTAGCATTTTCACGACACCTTACAGCTTCTGCATTCGCATAGCACTTAATAATGCAAAATTCCTGCAATTCAAGTCACCATTGCATTGCTTGTATATGCAATCCTTTAAATATACAGTACAATTCCTAAAATCCGCAAGGTTTCGAACACCGGTCACAGTTAACAGACGGGTAAAAAAAGTTTTAGAAATCGAATTTTTTTATTTTTTAGCTGACATAAAAAAAATGTTTAAGATCTTTTTAAAGGTTTTTAAAATCTTTATGTGTTTTCTCTATTTGAAAAATATTACTAATGATATAATTTTTTTGGTCAAAAATGATGGCACATATCAAGTGGGCAATAAAGCATTGCGTGTTTAAATTTTTTTCTGGTACAAGTGCTGTGAGAATCTGTTTTTTTATGTCTTGTTTCACGTCTTAAAGTGAATGTTTTTGAATAATTGTTTGGAAATTTGAGAAAATGGCAGGGTGAAGAGACGATTCAGCAGAAAGTGGACTTGTTGCAAAAACTTGATAATGGTAGTGCACCAAAGCATGTTGCAAAGATTTCTGGTATTGCTGTTCAGACTGTATGATATTAAGAAAAACTAAGACAAGATATTGCAATTCTATGCAATGAGTGATTGCATGAAGCTAGAAACTCCACCCTCGATGCTGTTATTTACGAGTGCTTTCGGCAAAGGCGTAACAGATGGTATGCCAATTACAGGTCCCACTCTTATGCGAAAAAGCCAAGCTATTTCACCAGCAACTGAAGATTGATGAGCCTTGTAATTTTTCAGTTTGATGGCTACCCCGCTTCAAACAAGGACATGGAATTCGTTACTTGAAAATCCTGAGGGGAGCAAGAATCGGCAGATAAGGTAGCTGCAGAAGAGTCTCTGGATGTGTTTGCCAAATTTGTCCAGGAGGAAGCTTTCTCCTGATCAAATTTATGACATGGATGAAACTGAACTTGTCTGGTGTTGTCTACCAAGACATACTCTAGTGTGTGCTGATGAAGTAGGACCTTCCGGTGTTAAGGATGGCAGGCAAAGAAAGAGTAACAGTTGCTCTTTGTTCCAATGCCTCTGGAAATCATAAATGTATGCCATTTGTGATTGGAAAACGTGCTTGCCCTAGGGCTTAAAGGCCTTACCTGTGATCTACCACAGTAATAAAAAATCATGGATGACCAAAAAACTCGCTACAGACTGGTTCAATAGTCACTTTGTTAAAGACGCCAGAAAGCACCGTGTGGAGGTCGGACTTACTCCAGACTGTAAAATTTTGTTGGTATGGGACAACTGCAGAGCACATCCTGAAGATTTAACTTAAAATAATGTTACAGTTATGTTCTTACCACCAAGCACTTCATTAATTCAACCCATGGAACAGGGCATAGTTAACAGTTGGAAGAGCGACTAAAAAGGAGAATTCCTAAGGACACTGTTGAACTCTGATAAATTGTTCATTAAAGATTTCACAATGAAAGACTGATAGCAGGTTCATGAAACAATGTGAAATGTTCTACTCTGATAAATGCATGGCATAAGTTATGGCCAGCATCAATATTTATAGACTCTGAACCTGAGGATTACGAGCTTAGGCCAAATCAAAGGCTACACAGCTTCTAGCATATGCCAAACAAGCAAATGTGTCAATGATGAATGCGTTTAGAGAAGAAGATATAGTTGAATGGATGGAATCTTCAGACAAGAGTGAAGTCCAAACAATGACTGATGATGAAATCATAGCTAGTGTGATTAATCCTGATGCAGGCAATTCAGACACTGACAGCGAGGATTCTACCACCAAAAAAATACCCTTAGGTGATGGAATTTTGTTGGAAGAACAATACATTTATTTTTTAGAACAGCGGAAATGTGTTTCAAGCACAGGAAATAATGATGATTTATAGAGTTCACGAAAAACTTCAATGAAAGAAACCAAATTTAAAACAATTGACTATTGATGGAATGTTTGCCAGCCAGAATGTTTGATTGACATGTACAGTATTTGGTGAATAAAAATTCAATTAATTAATACAGTACTGTATTATGAATTTGTTCCCTATATTTTACTTACTTATTAAATACTGTATATATCTATATAAATTCCAAATACTATTAATTACAGTATTAAATACATATTACTAATTAATTTTACTAATTATTAAACAAATGAAAGCCTATAATTTGTACATACATACCATCCTATTTGAACTAGTATTATACAGTACATATGTACTAGTAAACACACACAGGTTCTCTAAAATCTGCAAAATTCTACAATCTGCACAACCTGTGGAACTGCACAACTTGTGCGGATTTTCGGAATTGTACTGTATTTCCTTTAAGAGACAAAATTACTCAAGTTTTGTTGATGTGGTAGTTTGCCATCTGCAGAAATGATTGGTTTACAAATTTGTAATTGAGCGTAGCTCTCTATACGAGACTCGAGACAATTAGTTGTTCGGGCATAGGTACGAGATGACACATCTGATCACCGTGATTTTTTGCAAGCAACTGAACATGATCAGGTTTTGGCGTTTTCTGATTCCCGAAATTCCACGTCACTGAGGAATAATCGTCCAAAAACTTGCATTTTTATGGGGTTTTCCGGGTTTTGAGAAGGGGTCGTTTGTTACCTATCTCCTCCAAAGATCTTCAGCCCATCGCGGCGACACTTGCCACAGAGAAAGGGAAGGACATGGTGAGTGACATGGGGTTCGTATCATGGTGATTGGTATCATGGTGATTGGTTGTGTCATATAAAAATAATGACCATTAAAAAACTGAGCAATTTTAATAATAATTGAAAAAATCTGCTCTCTATACGAGACAATCAGTTGTTCGGGCATAGCTACGACATGACGCATCCGATCACCATGATTTTTGGCATGCGATTGGACATCGTCCACGGTCAGGTTTTGATGCCTTCAGATTCCTGAAATTCCATCTCACTGAAGAATTTCAATTAAAACTAGATGATGGCCTTTTGCTTGAACCATTTCATGAAAGTTGGCTCACTAACTTTAAATTTACAAAAGTCATTTGAATTGAAAAACAAAGAAATGGAAAGACTCCATCTGTTAGCTCAACACTTGCTTAATCTATAATAATAAAAGGAAGTTTGTGTGTGTGTGTCAGTCTTTCGCGATACAAAATGAAAAACGTGGTTCCCGATTTTAGTGTATCTTTCCACTTTGTTTACATGTAACCTGATCACAACCAGTGTGAAGGAAAGTAGTTCATGATAAACTTTAGGCATTTCTTTTTAGAATGTTTCGTACTTTTGTTCTGGAAGCCATAAATTTTACGCTATCGTTTTAGAATTTGTTATAATAGACGCCTTAACGAGCTTAGATTTTGCAATAGCTTCACTCAAAATTTGCCAATTGTACTCGAGTTATCGGATACTGTTGGCAGCTTGTCCTAGTTACACATTAATGAAGCACAAACAATTATTGATCTGGAGCTAACCAATTTTTTTTTCTTTGTATAGCTGATGTTTTGAAGATAAAATATTCAGCATCTTATTAACAGTAAATAAAATTATGCTGTTAACATTCTCTTGTGCTAATTTACCTCTCTGAATAATATGTCAAAGCCTATTAAAAGTTTTGGATTAAAAATTTCACCTTTCTTAAATTGTTGCTCCTCTAATTTCCTGTGGTGGTGCCACCCATTAAAGTTTTTTGGATCTAACATGCAATTTTTTTTTTTTTTCCCTTATGTACCTGAATCTCTGTAGTTGGTCCAACAAACCCTTTTAAGATGGTCCTATCTCAGAGAACTGTTAGAACAATAGCTTCAGAAATACAAGATTCATATTTAAAACTGATAAATTTGAAGGCAGAAATATCTTTGCATTAGATGTTAAAATTTGTTTAAATCTCCATAAAAATACATTGCTTCAGGATTTCAACAAAACTAATTCAACCAGCACCTTTGCATTCTACAGCATTTTACAAGTAGTATATATAACATTCAACATATCATTGGGAGTTCAAAATATTCTCTCCACAAAGTTCAGTAACACTGCACATAGCAGCTACATTTGTTACCCAGAAAAGTACTCAAAGCTTTATTTGTTATCTAGAAAGAAGAAAAAAAGCTTTTGTAATAAAACAATTTATTCTTCATTGATTTTGTTGAACATTTAGATGCCATATGATATTTTGCTGCCACAGGCACATATAATTTCAGTAGAATTATTGCAGCTTGGCAAGTTTCCTTTAAAAGGAAACTACATTGTCCTGATTCCACATGAAAAGAAATGTTGTATAAAAATCTTGTATAAATATAGCAGGTGGTAGTAGTTTTGGACTTCCAGTTGCCAAAAAACATCTTAAGTCTAACTAAAATCATTTTTTGTTCATGATTTTACAAAAGAAGTCTTAAGAAAAATATTTCATGTGAAAATGAACACTAATCTCTGAAGGAAGTGGGGAAAAAAAAAGAAACACAATGGAAACTGTAGCACTGAAATAACTGTGGAATGCTGACTATTTTGCACTCCTTTATTCTTCTCTATCTTAGCAGCAGAAAATCTATCTCACTAACAATGTCTTTTGTAATTGCAGGCTAAAAACAATAGTGGCTATATTGATTGTTGTATGTTCCTCAAAAGACGTTCACCCCAGTACATCTCTAGATCAAATGGCTTAAAATCTGAAAAATACAATCATAATATTCAAATTAGCATCATGTGACAATTACATCTTTTTTCAAAACAGCATCATATAGAAATTATTTTCAATAACCTAAATTAACATTTTAATTCATTTAAATCAATCATGCAGAAAGCATCCATCTCTACCCAAAAAAAAAAAAAAAAAAAAAAAAAAGTTACATGTTTGTTACAGGCAAGGTCAAGAAATACAGCAGTGCAATTTTAGAAGCCATTTCAATATCATTAATCCACTTCAAACAGTGTTGTTGATAGACACTAAAGGCAGCTTTTAAAACACAATCTTCATCATACTTGATTAATATGAATACATTTACTAACCAATTAAGTAATTTCAGATGATATAAACAGAATTTTCCTTTAACATATATGTACTTATTTCTACACAATTTTTGGCACATGGAACAAAAGTTTTGAACACAGCTTTTCACGCTGAATTCAAATGTGCAATGAGAACTTTTCTATCACCCTCAGTTTCTCTGTAAAACTTTTTATTAATATATTGAAAGATTTAACCTATTTTGTTTTGTCACAACTGGTTATGTAATTTTTCCCCAGATGGTTTTTGTTTTTTTAGTATGAACATGCAAGCAACAGACAGGCATGTTTTGCAGCATGTTGCAACATAAACATGTCACTAGTCTGTTCTCTGAGACTCAGATTAGCTCCAATAAGAAATACAAACTACCAGATAAATGAGAGAAATTTTTAATTGACTTTTTACTTACTGTTGTCGTATCAAACTTCTCCATTTACAGTGATCTTGACACACAACTCGGGCTTCACTGACATCCATCACATGACGTACACAAGACCTTCTATACTTCATACTCATAATCTTTTTCTTATGCTGACACTCCTGAATCTGATCCTCTCATTACTTTCTTGACCTTCCTCTGCCTTTCCTTCCTGCCACTTGGGCTTAAAAATTTTCTTAGTAAGCATCTCATCACTCATTCTTTCAACATGGCCAAAACACCCAAAAATATTAGTCTCCAACTTGCTAACAACTTCACACAGACGAGCCAACCTTCAAAATCTGAAAATCGGGAGATTTTTACAGCTCACGAAATCACACAAGCGCTATTTCTTTCCAGACATAGGAACAATTTTCCTGAAGTAGTATTATTGGTAAACTAAAAGTTCTGGAGAAAGAGAGAAAAAAAAAAAAAAAGGCGAAAATCAACACCCTTCCCTCTACTGAAATTCGTTTTTACATACATTGATTCCGCAAGATAATGAAAACGTAAAATGGCTGTATGCTGCCGTTTTTTACGAATAAAATAGCAGCAAACTGTTTAGGTAGTGTGCAAAGGTGACAAACATCATTGTACTAACATCGCCTTTCATTACAAGGTGAGGCCAACTGTAACTACTCCCTCTTGTTGTTAATTGAATTCGTCACATCTCAACTGTTTATTATTACTTAGAATGAGTGCGGATCTGTTGAGGCCAGGAATTAAAAGACTGAACTGCAAGAAGGCAGGGCAGCTTTTATCTCTTAATCAATTACTGACCCTCCCCGGCACTATAGTACCAGAGCAGGTGAGCTCTTTGCTGAAGGCGTCGTATAACAATCGGACTTGGAGAGATTTTCTTATAAATTTTTTCTGAGCCATCTCAGACAATCGGTCAGAAGCCAGCGCTTAAGACCACTGCGTCGCCAGGGCGATTTTCTTTTTGCAGATAGGAGAGGAAAAGTACAAAAGTGATGACTAATGCCACCTTGCATTGACACAGAAAGAAAAAGATTTCAGAGGCTGTTCGAAATCATGGTGGTTGGTGGAATTTTGACCATCCTCACAGCTAATTCTCAGTGAAAATCAGGAGAGTTTGACATTTATCCGGAGGGCGAGAGGAAGGGATGAAAATCTGGAGATTTGGCACATCTGTTTACATTACACAACTGTAATAAATCTTCATTTGTCGCATAATCTCAAAAACTTGCAGTACTCCGCTATGAAAATTATTTGGACACTTTATTCCATGTTTCTTGATCAAAAAGTCACTAGAAGTCTAATAAAACTTCTAAAATTCATTTTCATGAAAGAACTTCACTGAACATAAGTTGCAAAAGTGATTTTGGTAGGACGTAGTAGTAAAATTCTTTAGAAGTTGCTTACTGGACAATTTACTTATGCTATTTCGATTTGAGTTGCAGTAAGTTAAGATTTTGTGTCATTTTTCATTTATATGCACTTAATTTTCCATTTAGGTGCTAAAAATGATGTCTCCTTATTTTTTTAAATTTTGCACCCAAGTGAAGCAGTTGTTGAAATGTTACTATATATAGGCCTATTAATTTTTTAAGGGTAGGAGTTCCTTTGAAAAAATTTTTCTGACTGTTAGTAGCAGCAGTCACCTTAATGCTGATAAAATGCATGATTTGAGCAGAAAATTGAAGAAATGCAAATTTTAAAAACACACCTTTAAAGTATGAAGCAGTAATTTAACTATTTGTTGTAATTTTTTGCAAGTAAAAACAGAACAACAGAATAGTGGCAGGCACAAAAATTTAGAATTATGGTCTTTGAATTTGCATATTAAATTTTTTTCAAACAACCAACGGTGTTGTTCCCATATGCTTTTAAAATAAACAAATTAACAAATGATGGGCACATACAACAAGCAATACCTCTGTATGAAACAATCATTGAAGGTGTCGAATAACCATGGAATTAAGAATTCTGAATGGGACTCACTCAGGAAATGTCATTTTATCAGGCCTGTGTGGAATTGTAAGATTCAAGCTATAAAACCATTGTCATTTATTTGGTTGGATGTATATGAATTAGTCCCTACCTTCCTGTTCAGCATATATTTCGAGGCATCATTCTTCCTTCAGGGGATTGCGGAAGTAGGGTAAAGATAAAATTTAGCTGTCACCATTGGCCACAAGATAAAATAAAGTAGCGAGTAGTAAAAATTGCTTTAGTTGCCAAGCTCAAAAAATTGCTTTTCGACACGGACTGGTGGTTAGATGATTTTTTTTATTGTGAATTTAAGAAGCATTTTTTTCAACTTTTCTATTAATTATAGGGTGTCTACTGGTCATGAAAGTCCCGGAAAAATCATGAATTTTGCTTTGGGGTCATGAATTTCTTTTGATTTTTAGTAATTGTTCATTTTCTGGCAAAAATCTTAGTAATTTTCCATGCACTGACCACATAGTCATAATGTTGGTTTCCACCTAATGATTTAAGTGTCAGAAAGAAGGGGCATCTGTTCTCTCCTCCACAAAGAAAACTGATAGTGCAAAAATATGTTTAAGCATAGAAATACATGTACATAATGTTTACAAAATTCTGAGATGAATTTAACAATTTACATTATGCTACTTACAGAGTCAGGACATTTTTCAGGTATAAATGTTAAAGAAGAGCATGTAATGAAATCTTGTAGCAAAATTTCAACTTACTAAAATTTTAAGTGCACTCAAAGTGTGAATAGATTTTTTGTTACCAGCAGAACATCAGGGGCTCAGCAGTCGGGAGATTGCTAAATGACGTTAACATAGTATTGGCAATTGAAATCAAGAATAATAATAATAAGTATCTGTACTTACAATATTCATAGTGGCTGTCGGGGCTTCATATGTACGTCTTCAAAGAATGTGGATTTTTTTCAATTGTGAAGTTTAGATTAAAATTCATGATATTGTAAAATCTGCACCAGATAAAATTAAACAAGATGAATTTTTACAATGCAAAAAATTTTTTAACATTGACGAAATAAGAAACTGAATTAAAACCTTGTTGAATTTTTTAAAAAACGAACTATAATCTCGAAGAGGAAATAATTTTGACTGCGAAGCACCTTGATACACAACGAAATATGAAGACGAATTATAATTTTGCTGAAATTTCAAAAACGAAGTCTTGAAAAAGAAAATAATCCAAAAAATACAAATCTCCCGACTGCGAAGCACCAAACTAGTTTCTGCTAACACTTGTAGCCATCATCAGTAGTAGGTGCACGGACATTGGAATTACCTCACTCACTCGCTCAGGTATGCTGCTTAACCCTAATGAATGTTCAGCCCTGTCATGTAGATATTTGCGCATCATGATTTGGGTTCTACTGCGCACATCAATAGTGTCGCCATCTGTAGTTAAACAAAAATAAACAAGTAGCATTTATGTAGAAATATTCACCTGTATTTTTAAGTAATATTTGATGTCACTTGTTTTTTGTTTATGTTTTTCTTCTTGCAATGTTTTCTCTCCTGTTCAATAAGGTACCTCCACGCAAACTGAAGCTCTACTGGACTATTAACGTTACAGTTGTATGTTTTGGTTTTCTCAATGACTACAGCCTCGGAGGTTAGAATCTGGGCATGTGATCTGTGCGATGTTAGAATTTTCATGTTAGTCCAATCAGGAGTTACATGATTTTTGATACAATGTTGTATTAATGAAGTTTTTCATCTTTTCTTGTCCAATTCGTAATATGTTCATTTAATCTAGTCAAAAATCTTCTATGCGTACTTCCGATATATACTTTGTCTTTTTGGTTATCATCCTTAACTGTTGGAATGACATAAACGCCAGATTTATTTAGAATTGATCTATTAGTAGTTAGTATGCTTCCATTGTCAATAACTGTTTCTGCAATGTTAATATTGTTGTTGTAACATTCTTTTTTTAAAATAGTACTAATAGGAGGTAAGTATGGAAATTTTCCATAATATTGCTGTATTTCTTTTTCAATATTATTTTCGGAACGATGTATATTGGCCGTAATGTTGTTGTATTAAGATTTGACTAATCCTTTATTATATCGAAATTCTTCTGCAGTTTTTTCAATTTATTTTAGCTCTTTGATCTCTGATTCTTTATTGGATGAGTGTGTCATGGCTCTTTTAATATAAAAGCGGAACGCTGCAGTCTTATATTTCCAAGGGTGTGTAGAATCCTTTGGGAAAATTGCCTGTACATATGACGGCTTCCGGTATACTGAATATTCTATAATTCCGTTATCCTTTTGTATAGATATATCCAAGAAGTTTAGCTGGCCATTAACTTCAATTTCTTTACTAACCTGTATAGATTGATAACAACTGTTAAATTTATTAATGAAGTTATCCATTTCAAGATTGGAGCTGCCAAAATAGTAAAATATCATCTACGTATCGGAGATATACATATGGTAAGTATATATTAGAATGATCTAATATACAGTTTTCAATATCTTGCAGAACGACTTCGGCCAGTAGCCCTGAAATTGGGGACCCCATTGGGGCGCCATATTGCTGTTTATAAATTATCCCATTAAATGTGAAAAAATTATTATTTGTAACAAATAATAATGCAGATATAATACTGTTTCTGACTTTATCAGTAAGATTTTCATCTTCCAATCTGAATTAATTAAGTCAATAGCGATATTGGTTGGAGTATTGGGACATAGAGATTGACATCGACTTCGGCCAGTGGCCCTGAAATTGGGGTCCCCAATTTCAGGGCTACTGGCCGAAGTCGTTCTGCAAGATATTGAAAACTGTATATTAGATCATTCTAATATATACTTACCATATGTATATCTCTGATACGTAGATGATATTTTACTATTTTGGCAGCACTCCAATCTTGAAATGGATAACTTCATTAATAAATTTAACAGTTGTTATCAATCTATACAGGTTAGTAAAGAAATTGGAGTTAATGGCCAGCTAAACTTCTTCGATATATCTATACAAAAGGATAATGGAATTATAGAATATTCAGTATACCGGAAGCCGTCATATGTACAGGCAATTATCCCAAAGGATTCTACACACCCTTGGAAATATAAGACTGCAGCGTTCCGCTTTTATATTAAATGAGCCATGACACACTCATCCAATAAAGGATCAAAGAGCTAAAATGGATTGAAAACACTGCAGAAGAATTTGGATATAATAAAGGATTAGTCAAATCTTTATATAACAACATTACGGCCAATATACATCGTTCCGAAAATAATATTGAAAAAGAAATACAGCAATATTATGGAAAATTTCCATACTTACCTCCTATTAGTACTATTTTAAAAAATGAATGTTACAACAACAATATTAACATTGCAGAAACAGTTATTGACAATGGAAGCATAGTTACTACTACTAATAATAGATCAATTCTAAATAAATCTGGCATTTATGTCATTCCAACAGTTAAGGATGATAACCAAAAAGACAAAGTATATATCGGAAGTACGCATAGAAGATTTTTGACTAGATTAAATGAACATATTACGAATTGGACAAGAAAAGATGAAAAAACTTCATTAATACAACATTGTATCAAAAATCATGTAACTCCTGATTGGACTAACACGAAAATTCTAACATCGCATAGATCACATGCCCAGATTCTAACCTCCGAGGCTGTAGTCATTGAGAAAACCAAAACATACAACTGTAATGTTAATAGTCCAGTAGAGCTTCAGTTTGCATGGAGGTACGTTATTGAACAGGAGAGAAAACATTGCAAGAAGAAAAACATAAACAAAAAAACAAGTGACATCAAATATTATTTAAAAATACAGGTGAATATTTCTACATAAATGCTACTTGTTTATTTTTGTTTAACTACAGATGGCGACACCATTGATGTGCGCAGTAGAACCCAAATCATGATGCGCAAATATCTACATGACAGGGCTGAACATTCATTAGGGTTAAGCAGCATACCTGAGCGAGTGAGTGCGGTAATTCCAATGTCCGTGCACCTATCACTGATGATGGCTACAAGTGTTAGCAGAAACTAGTTTGGTGCTTCGCAGTCGGGAGATTTGTATTTTTTGGATTATTTTCTTTTTCAAGACTATTCGTTTTTGAAATTTCAGCAAAATTATAATTTGTCTTCATATTTCGTTGTGTATCAAGGTGCTTCGCAGTCAAGATTATTTCCTCTTCGAGATTATAGTTTGTTTTTTTTTTAAATTCAACAAGGTTTTAATTCAGTTTCTTATTTCGTCAATGTTAAAATTTTTTTGCATTGTAAAAATTCATCTTGTTTAATTTTATCTGGTGCAGATTTTACAATATCATGAATTTTAATCTAAACTTCAAAATTGAAAAAAATTCACATTCTTTGAAGACGTACGTATGAAGCCCCGACAGCCACTATGAATATTGTAAGTACAGATACTTATTATTATTATTATTGATTTCAATTGCCAATACTATGTTAACGTCATTTAGCAATCTCCCGATTGCTGAACTGGCATAACGTGTGAAACAGTAATTACAGACATTTAATGTCAATCAAATTAAAATATCGTAGCCACGTAAAAAGTATGTTCATCGCAAATGGGCGAAAATTGAACAACGATATATCAGGGGCTCTTTTTCCGTAAGGGAAAAAATGAGGAGGCATAGTGTTCCTCCTCGTGTGTGTGTGTGTGTACATGTGCATATACCACAACCTGAATAGGTATATATAGTTAAGTCTTTTAAAAATGGTCATGAAATTGTATTTCCCAAGTTTGATAAACACCCTGAATTAGCAAATGCATTTTCTATCATCCATACCACACCTGGGAGAAAATGGTCATCTCCAAAATAAGTGGGTAAAATGTATTTACAGATTCATTCTTCAAAAAAGGGGAATGCTATTTTTCTCTCCGCTGAAGTTGGGGCTTGATTGAACTGTGATGTCACAAATGCTGGCCCGGTGGAGCAGCAGTCCAAGCGCTGGCTTATGACCATTCTTCGAGATGGATCTGGGTTCGAATCCCAGTGAGGCATGGATGTTGTTTGTCTTGTGGCTTTGGCTCTCTCCCTTCCCAAAGTGTGAATAGATTTTTGTTACCAGCAGAACAGAACCAACATCCGCGCCTCTTGTCACACGAGTGTAAACACTGAAGGCGTCATATAACAATCGAATTAGGAGAAATTTTCTTAAAGAAAATTTTTCCTGACCCATCTCGGACGTTCATTCAAAAGCCAGCGCTTAGACCACTGCACCACCAGGACGATTTTCTTTTTGCAGATAGGAGAGGAAAATTATGAAACTGATGACTGTAATGCCAACTTGCATTGACACAGAAAAAGAAAAATTTCAGAGGCGGTTCAAAATCATGGTGGTTGATGGAATTTTGACCGTTCTCACATCTAATTCTGTAAAAATCAGGATAATTTGACATTTATCCAGAGGGCGAGACGAAGGGCTGAAAATCTGGAGATTTAGCACATCTGTTTACATTACACAACTGCAATACATCATCATATGTTGCATGATCAGAACATGTCTTCCCACAAACCCCCTGTAAGTAATGCTTTCTCCAGCACACAAATGACTCCAATGTTTCTTCTGTAGTACCCAAGTCTCACTGCATACATCAGAGTAGGAGCAATTACACTTTCATGCACATCCATGCAAGACTTGAGAACCCATCATTCCTGTGAAAACCTCCCACAGCAGCTATGACTTTCAATGAAGAATTCACTCTCTTACTAATTTCACCATCCAATTTGTTCTCCCTGTCAAACATACTTCCTAAATACACAAACTAATTCACCAGGTCAATCACTGTGCCATTTAGACTTATATTACAATCAGTGCTAACAGTTCCTCATTCAAAAACTATAACTTTGGCTTTGCCCTTATTTATATTCTACCACAAGTATATATCCATACATATCCTTCAGAAAATCGTACTCTTGGTCAAAAGAGTGTGACAGATTTTGTTGTCTACTATCAGTGTCCGAAACACTTGGTTGTTGACACTCATGAGATGAGAGTCGTGTATGTTGGTCCAATCATTACTAGGTAGTGTCACGAGTAAAACTGAATGTTGGTTGGAGGAAAAGGAATAGGAAGAGCCTAGGATGGAAAGAATAAAAGTTGAAAGGCTCCCTGAGAATCATCAGCGTTATTCTGACGTACTCAGAGAACAACTGAAGGAGCTGAAGTCTAGTGAGAGGATGTAGAAAAGAAGTGGGAATGTTTTAAGAACTGTGTAGTCACTACTGCTGAAGAGGACTGTGACACCACAATAGTGGAAAACAATAGAGGTGATGCTTGGTGGAATAGTGAGATTAAAGAGGTAGAAAAGAGAAAGAAGGAAGCCTACTTGGGGATGTTGCAAGGTAGTGTTTCTGTGGATGAATATCGCTGTAAGAAGTGTGAAGCAGCTAAGCTGGTTTGCCAGAGTAAGGCAAAAGATAGGAAGAAGGTGGAAAGGCCTGAATTGTGTTTTTGGAAAGATAGGAAGACTTTCTGGAAGTACATGAGACTCAGGAAAAATAGGATTGGGGAAATGATTTGGGAGCCCAATGAGTTAAGTGAAAAATGGGGTAAATATTTCTGTGAGTTATTAGATCAGGAAAGCAAAGATGATTCTGAGGCAGAAGTGGATGTCACAGTAAAAGATGGAAATACAGGAGGGATCTCAAGAGAAGAGTCGCATAAAGCTCTAAAATCTCTCCAGAATGGTAAGGTTCTGGGAGTTGATGGCATAACCGCTGAGATGTTGAAATATGGTGGTGACTCTGTAATTGAATGGTTAACTGAAACTTGTCAGTTGTTCTGGGAGTTAGGAATGGTCCCTCGAGATTGGAAGGATGCTATTATTGTTCCCTTGTACAAGGGAAAAAGTTATCAGACTGACTGTGCAAGAACTATCGTGGTATTAGCCTACTGAGTGTGCCAAGGAGAGTGTTCGGTAAGGTCGTTCTTGAAAAAGTACAGGGTCTTACATCAGAGAAAGTATGGGATGTTCAGAGTCAGTGGTTTTATGCCTGGTAAAGGCTGCACTAATCAAACTTTTGCATTACGCATGATGACTGAAAAGCATCTGGCTGTTGGTAAGAAAGTTTTTCCTGCCTTCATAGATTTAGAGAAAGCTTACGACTGAGTAAATAGGACACTTTTGTGGAAGGTTTTGAATGCATATGGTGTTACTGGGAATCTACTTAATAGTGTAAAAGCCATGTATGTTGGCAGTAGAGCTTGTGTACGAGTGAATGGTGTTTTATCAAAACGGTTTTCTATTGGTGCAGGAGTCAGACAAGGTTGTGTAATGTCACCATGGCTGTTTAATATATTTATGGATGCACGATGCCAAAATAGATAATACTCGTTTCTGTCTTGGTGATATACGTGTGTGCAGATTGCTCTATGCTGATGACACTGTCCTGTTGGCAGAGAGCAAAAGTGAGTTGCAGAGTATGTTGTCCTAGATGGACTAAGTTTGCATGAAATTCATACTGAGTATAAATAAGGAAAAGACCAAAGTTATGGTTTTTCACAGAGGAACTGATAGCACTGAATGTAATGTAAGTGTAAATGGCACAGTGATTGTCCAGGTGAGTGAGTTTGTGTATTTAGGAAGCATGTTTGACAGAGAGAACAAATTGGATGGTGTAATTAGTAGGCGAGTGAATTCTTCATTGAAAGTCATGGCTGCTGTGGGAGGTGTTCACAGGAATGATGGGTTCTCAAGAGAGTCCCGGATGGCTGTGAAAGAGA
Organism: Macrothele yani; assembly: GCA_039090855.1. NCBI lineage: Eukaryota > Metazoa > Arthropoda > Arachnida > Araneae > Macrothelidae > Macrothele > Macrothele yani. The sequence continues at coordinate 82,184,145 of CM077002.1, forward strand.
GTGTAATAATTGTACCTACTCTGATGTATGGCAGTGAAGCCTGGGTACTGCAGAAGAAACATAGGAGTCATTTGTGTGCTGGAGAAATGTGCTACTTATGGGAGGGGGAGGGGGGCAAGACACGTTCTGATTGTGTGAGGAATGAAGATGTGTTGCAGTTGCGTGATGTGAAGCAAAATGTTGTTAGTAAGGTGGAGACCAATATGCTTCGGTGGTTTGTTTGGCCATGTTAGAAGAATGAGTGATGAGATGCTTACTAAGAAAATCTTTAGCCCAAGTAGCAGGAAAGAAAGGCAGAGGAAGGCCAAGGATGTCATGGGAGGATCAGATTCAGTAGTATCTGCATGAGAAAAAGATTATGAGTATGAAGTATAGAAGGTCTTGTGTACGGCGTGTGATGAATGTCAGTGAAGCCAGAGCTGTATATGTCAAGATCGCTGTAAACGGAGAAGTTTGATACAGCAACAGTAAGGAAAAATTATCTGGTAGTTTGTATTTCTTTGTGGAGCTAACCTCTAAATCTCAGAGAACAGCTTAGTGATATGTAGTAATGTAGTAGTAGTTGAATTTCATGCAAACTTCGTACATCTTGGACAACATACTCTGCTACTCACTTTTGTTCTCTGCCAACAGGACTGTGGCATCAGCATACAGCAATCTGCACACACGGATATTACCAAGACATAAACCAGTATTGTCCATCTTGGCATTATACATCCATAAATATATTAAACAGTCATACTTACAACTTTGTTCCCCCTATTTTTCCATAGTCTCATGTACTTCCAGAAAGTGTTTCTACCTTTCCAAAAAGCCAATCCATGCCTTTCCACCTTTTCTGTCCTATCTTTTGCCTTACTCTGGCAAAGCAGCTTAGCTGCTATGCCAGTGGTAAGCCGATATTTACTGTGTATGCACTGAGAGAGTTCGAGTTCTCTTTTGTCCAGCGATTAGATTACTGTGTAACTGTATTGTAGTTGGTACTGTATCATTATGCTGAGGAAGTGTTTAAATCATCCAGATACCTTCTGTTATGTGTGTGGGGAACAGACATTTAAAGCTCAATGGAGAAATTTCACTCAAATCATTAAAAAATGTTATGAGCTATATTTTGGCTGTAAAGTAGGTGACCAAGATAAGAACTGGCCTCCTCATATCTGCTGTTCAACCTGTTTGAAGCGTCTGACAGAATGAGTAAAGGGTTCCTGGCATGTGCTTTGCAGTTCCCATGGTTTGGAAGGAAACCAGACTTATTTTCATTTTACAAACATAAAGGATCAGACTTGTTTTTGTTTAACAAACATAAAAGGAATAACAAGTAAATCCACATACACAGTGATATACCTAAATCTGCCATCAGGTCAGTTCCTCACAGTGAGGACTGACCTATACTACAGTTTCCATAAATGTACCTGTAAATGATGAAGACTCAGAAAATGATGCTGCTAGCCTAGTTCAACATGAGAAGCAACATGACTCTACTTTTGAAGCAAGTACCTCTTGTTTTGAACCACATTTGTCCACCCAAGATGATTTAAACAACCTTGTTCAGGATTTCAGTTTGTCCAATACACAACCAAACTTTTGGGGGTCTAATCAGTGAGACACTAAAGTTTGTTTTCTAAGTAACTGACAGGATGTTGTTGTTTTTTTAATTTATTCTCAAGAAAATGATTTAGTTTATTGTAACAACATTTGCTCTGTGATGGATGCTCTTGGTCAACACAAAACAACAGTGGTGACACTTCAATGACTCCTCTAAAACTAGTTTGAAAAGTGTCTTTTAGCACAATCATGAAATTCAAACTGAGTATAAATAAGGGAAAAACCAAAGTTATGGTTTTTCACAGAGGAACTGGTAGCACGGAATGTAATGCAAGTCTAAATGGGACAGTGATAGACCAGGTGAGTGAGTTTATGTATTTAGGAAGGATGTTTGACAGAGAGAACAAATTGGATGGTGTAATTAGTAGGCGAGTGAATTCTTCATTGAAAGTCATGGCTGCTGTGGGAGGTGTTCACAGGAATGATGGGTTCTCAAGAGAGTCCCGGATGGCTGTGTACGAGAGTGTAATAATTGTACCTACTCTGATGTATGGCAGTGAAGCCTGGGTACTGCAGAAGAAACATAGGAGTCATTTGTGTGCTGGAGAAATGCGCTACTTATGGGGGGGGCAAGACACGTTCTGATTGTGTAAGGAATGAAGATGTATTGCGGTTGTGTGATGTGAAGCAAAATGTTGTTAGTAAGGTGGAGACTAATATGCTTCAGTGGTTTGGCCATGTTGAAAGAATGAGTGGTGAGATGCTTGCTAAAAAAACCTTTTTAGCCTAAGTGGCAGGAAGGAAAGGCAGAGGAATGCCAAGGAAGTCATGGTAGGATCAGATTCAGGAGTGTATGCATGAGAAAAAGATTATGAATATGAAGTATAGAAGATCTTGTGTACGGCGTGTAATGGATGTCAGTGAAGCCCAAGTTGTATGTCCAGATCGCTGTAAATGGAGAAGTTTGATATGGCAACAGTAAGTAAAAATTATTTGGCAGTTTGTATTTCTTTTTGGAGCTAACCTCTGAATCCCAGAGAACAGCTTAGAGGTAGGTAGGTATGTATGTATGTAAACAAATTTCCTTTTGTGCCGTTAGCTTATGCCACTAATATGAAATAATCTTACAAAAATATGAAATTCCTTTCTCAAAAATTCAGTATGACAAGTACAATTGGAACATTTGTAGTGATTTAAAAATCACTGTGCTGTTACTTGGTTTGTTCAGCTATACTAAATTTTGTAGTTTCTTCTGTGAGTGGGACAGTCAAGACAAGAAAAGTCATATTAAGAAGGAATGGCCAAAGCGTGAATCACTTACCCTTGGACAGAAAAATGTTTTACATCTCCCACTAGTCAACCCTGAAAATATTTTACCTCCACTTCACATAAAATTAGGGCTTTTGAAAACTTTAAGGCCATGAATAAAAAGGTTTGCTTTAAATAAGGGGAAAAAATCAACTTTTCCTTTAAATAAGGAAGTTTACTCAAATAACATGCTTAAACTAAAGGCATTTTTGTGGGCCTTGAAAATAAGAGCTTTGATTCAAGATGAAAAATTCTAAGATTTATTAAGCCAAGTTGAAAAAAAGTTATGGAAATGTTTTGGGGAAATTTTAAAGCGTGGAACTACTGAGACATTTTTGAGTTAAACTCTTACATTCATTCAAAGATATGGGGTGTAATATGTACCTTAAAATTCATTTCTTGGATTCCCACTTGGATTTCTTCCCTGGCAATCTTGGTACTGTGAGCGACAAACATGGCGAGCTATTTCATCAAGACATTTCTTGATCATGGAAATGAGTCACCAGAGAAAGTGAAATTCTAGCATGCTTGCTGAAAATTGTTCGATACTGGGGGATGTTTCAGATGCTACATACAGGGGAAGGGGGGGGATCAACTGTCACTTTTTAGGTAATATGAAGTGTTATAAATGTACGTAAATATACAATTTTTTTCAGATTTAACCTGTATGTCACTAAAAATCCCTGTATGACAGAGAAAAAGTAGTAACATATTTGAATTCAGCAAAGTACTATTGGGATCTGACAGTTTTTCTTGTGTGCCAAAAATTTAATTTTATTTTGTAAACTAGTGTAATAGAATGGATGTTTAATAAAGCTAGTTTTAACTATCTTTGCAACATGATATAGGGCATGGATAAAGCATGTTACATAGATCCTTTTTTGGGTAGTTACTTTTAAAACTTTAACCAGCTTCACCAAAGTAGCAGCTGCATCAGTAACAAAGAGCAACATGTTTTCATGTTTAACATTTTCCAGCCACCCGATGTCATTACTGAACGGGGGGGGGGTTGAATTCTTTCAACACATCAGGAGTCGGAGGAACAGGACTTGCACCAAGACCTTTTACCAGTAAGCAAATAACATTACCAATGGTTCTACTTTCAAAATTAGTGAATTTATCAACTGAAATCCACAAGGCAGAACCTTGAACTTCATCACTTATTACTAATTTTAGGTTTCTTCATAAACAGAAAGCACATATTTTTCCAGAATCACATACTGATCTGACACGCTACATCTAGCATATTTTTTTCAAGATTGAGTACATAATTTCTGTATCCAGGTGTAAACATTAATTACAGCACAAAGCAAATTCAATAAATTCTGATCTTTAAGCAACACTGGATGTGCTTCTAGCATTAGTAACAAAAAAAAAAGTTGCTTCACATTTTTCTTTACAGGGACCATGCTTGAAGTACAAATATGTTGCTTCATTTGGAACTATTGCTTGGCAGCCACTAAAAGTCACAGGTACTGCAGTACTATTATACACGTAGTTTTCCATTAACTGACAATGTTTCACCTTCATAGTTGTTGACATGTTGCTTCACTTAAGCTGCTTCACTAGCATTTTTTCTAATTACTGGGGCAACTCACATTGAATTAAACACAAGACAAAAAAAATAAAAACTGTCTAAATGTATGCAATTAATAAACTACACAAATTTCCAATACAGTATTCCCACATGATCCCCTTGGCACACATCAGCTTGCTGCCTGAAGAAAGTAAATTTCCTATATGTAACAAACACAGCAGTATAATAGGTATTAGAAAAACGAAGGGTCTTGGACCAGAGGCTTATATTTGGGATATTGTTACACATACTATGTACCGTAATTTCGGGTAAATAAGCCGCACTGGCGTATATGCCGCAGCAATCAAAAAAAGGGGGGATGAAAAAAATCACCAGACACGCTGCACCTTTGCAGTAAGGTGGGGTAGTACCACCATGGAATCTTGAAAACATTACATAGATAAAAATATAGTACCTGATCTTTCAAATAATAAATAAAAATATCAGTTAAACAAGATTCAATGTTAAGTATAACACTCACCGTACTACCTATTTTATAAACATTTACTCGAAGAATTCATAAGGCACTTAAACCAATTACAAAACATTTATACCTCAAGAATTTAAAAAATACACACACAACATTCTGAAAATATATGGTACACATATTTTTTTCAATCAAATCCATCAAAATCGAAAACTTCACTGTCCGAATTAAGAAGTTTTAAAAGCTCATCTAAAAAAACTTCGGGGTCGTTTGCATCACTTTCACTGTCTTCTGGCGTTTCACCGCAATTTTTAGAAATAATGTTTGCTTCAGTCAGTGAAACCCGAAATAATCGTCGAAGTTCTGATGTTTTTCCAGGATTCGGAAAAACATATTTATTTACCATTAGCTTAAAACTAGAAGTATAACTTCTGTGTTGCGTCACTTTACTTTCTGTGATAACGTAAAACTACGCAAACTCGAGAAAAGGCGATTTGGCGAAATGAATGCAACGAACGCACACGTCACTCAGGGCTGCATGTGCTGTCCTTGCGTTAGCCTCGGAGCGAAGCTGATAACATCATGAGTTCAAAGAGAATTAGTTGCTCGGAGCATGAAACAAGGTTGATTCCCTGTGAAGTCTCCTCCGCCACGGATTTTTCCAGAGTTTTATTGGAGTCACTTCTTACCTGTCTGACCTCAATCCTATAACCTATTATTGTCATGTCTTGTTTTAAGAGGGGGTGGGTGGAATTTATTGCACGTGGCTGTAACATCGTTATTCTATTCCCTCTCTATTGAGATTATATTCCAGCGGGAAAAAGAATGGAACAAGCCAAAAAGTTTTTTGTTCCATAATTTCGCTCAGCCAAAAAAAAAAAAAAAAAGAAATAACGTATATGCAGTGCAGGCCCAAAATTTAATTTTGAACTCGTACACGCCGCGGCTTATCTATCTGAAATTACGGTACTATTTAGGATGAGCCTCATCTGGCGCTTTTCTCACCTTTTTACTAGGTGGAAACAGTACATTTTTATTTTTTATAGTTGAAGTATACAAAACACCTGTGTGTGTGTGTGTGGGGGGGGGGCATTAACAACCTCATGAATACCAACAACTAAGAGCAGTAACTCAACTGTAATTTAGGACTAGTGCTTCTAGGAATGAGAATGGCAAAATGAGCCAGAACCTTAGTGCAAACACATCCATATCTTTTCTTCAGGATTTAAAGTGCAACCTAACAGAATGAGAAGCTTGAATCTAAGCTCTAAATGGCTTAACTACTAAATAATAATGCAAAGAGAAGCATGCCTCTAGAACACACTAAAGGGCATCAAAATTGTTTTATTATTATAATTTGGCTCTGGATACAAGTCACATAAAAAAGAATGGATCTGACATACTTATAAAGGCATTCACTTCCATTTACTCACAGAGATCTGTTTCAAGCTCCCTTAAAACATTTTAGAAAAGAATGCCAATTATGTTAAAAACATGACTTCTGTTCACATAAAGGAAACATTTCCATATGTGCCAACATTGGCAAGAGCCTTGTCAGTAGTAACTAGTATTATTGCATGATTTACAGAGACGCTCTTTTATGAAATGATCCATCTCTTTGTGAAAAAGAAATACACGCCACAACAAAATGTTACAAAACAAGGACACTAATGAAACAACACGTGTGAAACACAAAGTTGATTCCCTGGGTGAGGGCATGATAGGTAACATTGCAAGATTTAAGTTCAAAACTTTCACCAGTAAAAATCAGTCAGTTGCGTTCAGAATTCCGCAATGCTTGACAGATAGGAAACTAAGCAAGTGAAAGCGCAGTGCGCAAGCCTCAACTCACCACATGATCATACTGCCCCTAAAATTGCAGTTTAAGATAAAACAAGAAAACAAGAGGGGAAAAAAAAAGCTGAACGATTTAACTGGGTGAAAAATCAAAAGCCACAGCAAGAATGTGGACTACTGTCAGTTTGTCTTTTGTTGACTTTGCAACTGCACAGCATCCATTCCTTATTTTGCTTTCTGCTTATTTTTTCTTTCTGCTGATCTTCATTTCTTCATTGTTACTTTTTTTTTTATGCCCTCTGATAACAATAATATCATCCATCATGCTGAAAGAATGTTCAGCCCGAGGACCACGATATTAAAACCTTTAACTATTTTAGATAAATGGTGCAACTCAAGGTTAAACTACAGTTGCTATTTTCACAAAATGCGATGAATTAATCCAAAATGTGAGAAAAAAATTTGTGTCTGTAGCAAAATGGCGCCACAATTTAAATATCAACCCGTCAGCAGATTCTGCTCCAGCTTTTCTATTTCTGTGAAAACTAAAGCTTCCAAAATTCTGGCAGTGATACACACTCCTCTAATGTTAATTTCTTAATCCTTATGGTATGTTCCTACAGCACCAGTTGGGTTAATCACCTCCTCAATACCCTGTAGAGCACTCCAGAAAGGTGGGGTATGATTATAGACTAGAAGTATTAAACCCATTCCCTCATTCAAAGTTCAAGTTCAAACCAGTCAGCTGTGATGTCCATGGCATCCCCCCCCCCCCAGGCCATAAAACAGTTTTCCATTGATGTCCAAAGTGTGTGTTGGTGGTGTGAATGATTCAATTGAGGTTATGATTTTCCAAGCGACAAACACGGCTAACTATCTTTAGCATTTTGCTACAATGTTTTGCTACAATTTTTTTACTCATTTTAGCATTTTTTGACCCAGCCTAAACTTTGGTGTAACTTTGAGAATATTAATACTTTTGAACACCATGCATCAATTTTTACAAATTTTACAACTTTGACACTTCTGCTAAAACTTATTTAACAATGCTGGAGAGTAGGAGCATCTCGGGAGAGGGAATTGCAATTATGGGGAAATCTTTGCTCCTTCCAGTTTCCAGTTTGGGAAATTTTCCCCTTATTTTCAAGCCAAAATACAAATATTTATGCAGTAAAATGTTATTTAACAATAATGCTGGGCACAGACAACATCATGAGAAAAAAATATATAATTGCGGAAAAACTCAGTCGACCTTCTGTTTTCGAAAGTTTCGTAAAGGTGGAATTCCATCCTCCAATGACCCTGTCACCACCAACTCCTCCAAAAATTAATGTTCACTTGTGCATCAATCTTGTGAATGACCAAAATAATAACAAAAATAGCAGAATTTCTCAAATTCGCGGAAGAATCTTATGCCTGAAGATTACGGGGAAATTTTTGCAGCCTCTAACTTCAGTTTTTGCAAATTGCTACCTACAGTTTCAAGCTGAAATACAAACATTTATGCAATAAAATGATATTTAACAATACTGGACACAAAGACAACATTGGGAGAAAAAATTACGATTACATCTAAATTTTTTACTCCGTTTCACTACCGTTTTTGAAAGTTTTGAAACGCAACATACTGTCCCAAAGCTTCCGAACCCCAAATTTTTTTTACTCATTTTTACATCAATCTTGAGAATAATTTAAATGACAAAAAAAACAACAGAATTCGACGAATACGCTTAAGAATCTCGTGTATAACATAAAATAATAGCAAAATAAAAATAAAAATTAACAAAATGAAAATTCGTAGTTTCAACAGCGAGTTCCATATTTCCATAGTCACACAACTAGATTGTAGAAACTACGGACATTCCATAGTAGTTGGCAGGTATGCATTTCTTGCAAAAAAAAAAATAAATAAATAAATAAATAAATAAAAAAAAATAAAAGAAAGACGAATGTGTAAAAATACTGAAACATGGCAGAAAATATGTATGTATTAGGTTGTCGCAAATTAAATGTCAGATTTTTCAGACTCTTGCTGTTGGCAGTTATATGTCAGGAATTAACATATGGTGCGATGTGATATGAAATTTGAAGCATCAATTCTCCTGCTTATAAAGCTGGTCATTTCATCAATGGTATCAGTTCCAAGGGGGATTGTGCTACAGTGAAGAGGATGATGGATCAGGGTCAAATTCATGTCCTTTTCTTATGAGTTTAAACTTGGACATATTGCATTGGAGGCAGTTTGCATCAATACAGCATTTGGGAAAGGCACCACTAATGAACACAAGACACTGGGTTACTAAATTCTGGTCCAGCAATATGAGACATAAAAGTGAACCATGTTGTAGACCAGAAGTAGCTAAAAATGCCAGGTTGGAGATCTTGACTGAATCTGAACCATGTCAAACTGTAAGAGAACTTAGTGAGAAACTAACAGTACACTGTACAATCATTTCCTGGCATTTAATATCAGTAGGCAAAGTGGAGAATATGGATAAACGAGTCCCACTACAGTTGACAGAACAGCACAAGACACAACAATTTGATATCTGCTCTTCTTTGCATATCTTCAACCAAACAAACAACATTTTGAGGCACATCATGTGTGATGTGAAATGAATGCTGAATGACTATAGCTCACATCGCATTCAATGAAACACACTTCCAAACCAGTACACTACATCCCAAGAAGCCGAAAGTCAGTTTTATGGTCTGCAGCTGGTGTGATCTCCTTCACATAACTGGGCTGAACCATCACAGTGAACATGTATTGTCAAGAACTTGACATTATGCAGAGAAAACTGTCCACCAAAGTAAATCACAATGGGACCATAGTTCTCCATAATAATGTGTGACCCCACATTGCACACCAGGCAAAGAAGCTGTACCAATTGAGATACAAAACTGTACCTTATCGGTCTGCTACTGACTATCATTTCTTCAAACACAGTGACACCTCTGTATAGGATAAATTATTTCCCAATCAGACATCAGTTGAAATCGCATTCCATGTGTTTGTCACATCACAAAACTCAACATTTCTTTATGATGGCATACAGAAGCTTATATTTCCTTGGCAAAAGTGTGTTGCTGTGATTATTTTGATTAATAAAGTTTATTTTGCAACATATTTTGGGTGTCTGTGAAGTTTCTATCAATATCCTGACATTCCATCTGCAACAAACTAATGCATATTACCCTAAATACAAGATATGCAGAAAATGTGTGAAAACTCCACAGAAACAAGGAGTATTTAAATAAAAATTCTAGCCTCAGTAAATACATACAAAGATGAATTTATGTTTAGGAAAAAAACTTACTAATCAAATGTTGATTTGTGCTGTTATCCTGATAGTATACAACACTGGGTGCTGTGAAAATAGACATATTTATGGTTAATTTTGGCAAGATTGAAATTATTAATACACTTTGTAAATTTTTTAAATTAAGCAGACACTAGAATAAGATAAATGAAACTAGTTGACCACATGAAAAAGATGAAAATAAATATTTCCACAGTACACTTAAGTTTTATTTTAAAAATGGCTGTATGTTACAAAGAGGTGTGCAGGAGTGATGAAAGTATTCCTTACTCTCAAATTCATTTACTTCTTTGCCAGATGCTTCAAACTCTTATCAATGATAAAAAATTCATTAAAAATAAACTAGGTCACTTACAACACTGTCAGATTCTGAAGTAGTTGTTCAAATGTTACTAGTGATTTGTTATCAAGGCAGTGTATATTGCTCATTTATGCACACTAACTCAGCTGTCTTCCATTAGCCCTTGCAAGCAACAGGCCAACCTGAGCTCCAAACACTACAAATAACCGAGCAGCTTTCAAATAATCAACAGATGACCTATAACTTAATTACAATTTTCAGGAGTCACCAGGATACCTTCTGATAGCCATAAATATAAGAGTAATTTAAAGGTCCTGATTTCTAGCATGAATCCAAACACTGGTCCTGAAGGTAAGTGGGATTAGCACTGAGAAAAACAAATTTTCAAGAACTTTGCTTACATAGTATAAATAAAGCACTACCGTATTACTATAATTTCTGGCTACAAACTTTCTATCCAATTTTTAGGCTCACTCCAATGAATTGGACAACAGTATTTGTCTTTATATGACACAAAATGCCAGCAAGAACTGGTTTAAGCATTTATTGTTAATAAGGATTTCCCTAAAAAAAAAATTGACCCATAACAAAATGAGTTCTAAAAAAAAAGCACTAACTAAAAATGTTCTACCTGCAATTACTCAAATCTACACACCCAAAGTTGTTTACATTGGCCAGCTAAGTTCACACTTCTTGTTGAGACAAATCATGCCTGATATAAAAGAAAAAGCATTTCCACCATGATTCATTTGCTGAGGAAAGAAAGAAGCAGCACTCTGTTTCTCCTACACTACCTTGGGTCCTGTTCACACAACACACATGCCCAGAGTACCCAACATCAGCTATCCTTGGACAGAAACATCACTGGTCTTCATGCTTCAGTAAGCTTTTCAGATCCCTTTTGTTATGAGGTGATTCTAAACCCATAGCATCACTTGCATTTTTACAGAACTGGGCAGCAGCAGATGAGATCAATGCAAAACTGAAGATCAGCACAGAATAGGATATGAGACAATGCTCCGCTTCTTTATCTCTCCTGATCTCTATCTTTTCTTTTCAGACTGCATTGGCAAATGGGCACTTGCAATTCCCAAAATGCAATGGCTAATAGGTTATGGATATACCACATTACATTTGTGCTCATCTCATATTGGATGGCACTGCCTATTTTTTTACCATTAACTTGAGCAAAAATGTTTACTAATTCATACCACTTGATAATTGATAAGTGAAACAGCTATAATAATATTTGGTTAATGAAATATAACCAAATCAATTATGTGGCTAAATATATGACTAGACAGTAGGCCAACTACTATTTGTACTATTGTTTCACGTGTTATTCTGTGTTTTGCAAGTTGCGTGTGCCATGCATATCAAAAATATATGTAACATTCATTTATGAAACATGTCAAGTACTGAGTAATATTTAAGTATGAACTCCCCAAATACTATAGCACACCTGTTACCTTTCAGAAACCGAAATCCGTACAAAAAAAAATTACTCTATATATTCGATGAAAAATTTAATCTACATTTTCGATTGAATTACTTATTTACCATATACCTTGCTTTTGTGTCACTTTCCTATCTGGCACTCTAGCCCAAATCTCCTAGCTTCCTATTTCTAAGGGTTGTTTAAGACCTAGGGTCAAACACTCCCTTCTTAAAATCCTCAACACATGATATGATATGATCTTATCTACCATATTGATTAAATGTAGCGAACACATCGATTTTTTAAAAGTTGATATGCAACACAAATCAAGTAAACTTTTACTCGTTGCTTTACTACAGAACATTATTATTTTTGCGTGTTTATTTGTAAAATAAAAAGCTATCACACACATCATTTTATAATTAGGAATTTCATCAAAACCAGTCAATTTTCAAGGAAGTCATTGTGCGAAAATTCTGACGAACAAATCGTGTGCATGTGTGGCATGTCCCCAAGAGTCTGATAACCCATCTTCAATAGGAATGGTCCACTACCCGTTCTCAACAGCACACCGGAATTTCGTCATGTTGGGGTATCAATTTGTGCTGAAAATTTCAGCAGATTTAAAATCAGTTTGAATTTTTTTTTTTTCCTACAATAACTGCGTTCTGAGATGGCATTTTGAACTGGGGGTAATAAAGACCAGTGCTCCAATGCCGGACACACCACACTAGCCTACTGAGTAGTTGCTACTTGGGGGACAAACAATGCATTATCTGAAAAGGGGGAGACGGTAAACATAGCAAGAGATAGACAAGCCCAAAGCTGGGACAGTTCAGTTTACGCACGGCGCAAGTTTTAGTGTTTGTAATGACAGAAAACGATAACTTAAAACATGTGGGAAGACTACAAACGATGTTTTCTCACATAAGCACATGTAGCTGAAAAGAAGTTTATTCCTAACTTACATATGCGCTTTATTTTAAATGGATTAAGTTAAATAAAAAAAATAAATGTTCTAATGGTGGAGGTGCAAAATCATCTGGGTGAAATGCTAAATCCGTAAAATGAACATCTTGCCCGTAAAACAAGTCACATTTTCATAAATTTTACGGTCAAATCTTAAAACGTGGCAGGTCTGCTATAGCATAATTTGGAGATCCTTTTCGATATTGTTATTCACATGTTGTATCAGCATGCTGCCATGTAGTTTTTGGACAGAAGACATTTGTTGTGTCAAATGGGGTAATCTATATCAAACAGGGTTTCCACTCAAAAGTAATAAAAAAAATTCCCTGACTTTTCCAGGTTCTCCAGGTGGTTTTTAAAGGTTTTCCACAGTGGCATGTTGCAAAGAATTGTTACATTTCATTCCATTCCATTCATTTTTCTTATCAAAGCACACACTTGTAAATTCTTTACATAATATGTCTTTATAAATTTACCGGCTTTTCATTAATAAACAACTAGCTGTGCACATTATTTTCTGTACCAAAGTTCTGTGAACTTTTGTGAATACTACCCACATGGAATTTGTAAATACATTCCCATAGAAACAGGTCATATGTAAGAAAAAATCTGTCAGTTAAATAGTTTCAGTTTTTCTATAACACAATGCAGCTAAGCTTAATAATGGAATGGCTCTGTTCAAAGAAACATGTTTCAAGAGAACCAACAGACAAAGGACTTTGATCCATCATTTGGTTGGTTCCCTTGTGAAGTGTTTCTTCAAGCAGGAGCCATTGTGCCTAATTGTTCCATGTTATAACAACTGCCTGCAGAAATTGAACAAAAGCTTAATAACTAGCAAATTTAAAAGTTCAATTTTGCATCTATTTTTAGAGAATAAAGGAAATACTTAATAGAACTGAAAGTAAGATCTACCAAATTCTAGGCAGACAGTAATTGCAAGCAAAAGTTTGAAATCTTGAAAAAATAAGTTGTTTTGGCAAAATAAAGTATCCATTGATTTTTACAAAAAAAAAACGGGGGGGGGGTACTTTTAACTAACTTTTACAAAAAAAAAAAAAAGGGTAATTTTCCCTGAGTTTTGGAACCATTTTCAAATTCCCTGAGAATTCCAGGTTGAGTGGGAACCCTGTCAAAATATGTTTTTTACTTCTTACATTTCATCCTACACACATTTTAAAGAAATACAGTAAGCAGGATGAAATGCAAGAAGTAAAACATATTTCGATATAGATTATCCCATTTGACACAACAAATGTCTTCTGTCCAAAAACTACCCGTCAGCATGCCAATAAAACATGTGAATAACAATATCGAAAAAGGATCTCCAAATTATGCTACAGTATTTGGTAAGCTAAAATTCATACTTAGATATTACCCAGATCTGTTTCATAAATGAATGTTACATATATTTTTGATATGCATGACACACACAACTTGCAAAATGCAGAATAATGTGTGAAGCAGTAGTACAAACAATAGTTGACCAATTGTTCAGTCATGAAATTGCAGCTCTTAAAAACAACTGTCAAAAAATTTTTGACTTCCTATAAACAATGATCTGGGTACCAAATCATCTCTGTTCCCAGCAAGTTTGCTAATTTTACAAGATGATTTTGTTTAATTATACATTGCAGATTTTACCTTTTTATCATGTGCAAAAATGAAGATTTATAACAATAATATATACACTGGCGGAAAGTGAAAAAAGAACACCAAGAAGGAGACGTCTGATACCAACGAAATTTGTACAGCATAATAATAATGGAATACAGAGGATAACGTGATCAAAACATTATGGCAAAATACAGCTGTATTTGCTGATAAACTGAAAACTAACATTTCCATGTAACATGGTTAATACGAGGTTGAACCGCCATGAACTGCATCACACTGTGCAATTCTGGCATAGAGTCTGTCGTACAGATGTTGGATGTAAGTTTGGGGTATTGAGTTCCAAGCATCCTCAACTTGGACGCATAAATCGGGGGTGGTCGTGGAGACCGGATAAGTCGTTGTCCCATGAAATCCCACATGTGCTCAATGGGAGACAAATCCGGTGAACGTGCAGGCCATGGAAGTTGTCTCACACCCTGAAGTGCATGTTGCGTTGCACGTGCCGTGTGTGGGCGTGCGTTATCTTGCTGGAAAACACCACGATGGACCGACCTTAAAAATGGCACAACGGGCTAAATGATGTTGTTGATGTAGGAGGTGCTGTTTAACGTACCTGGTACAAACACTAGTTGTGTACGGGAGTGATAGTTGATCGCTTCCCACACCAGACCAGGTGTAGGTCCTGTGTGTCGCTGGCGGATGCAAGAAGGGTGGAGATGCTTCCCTGTGCATCTGTGAACACGCATACGGCCATCGGAGGCTCCCAAACAGAATCTGCTTTCATCGCTGAACAAGACAGATCGCCATTGCGTTCTCCAGTGTAGATGTTGGTGACACCACTGCAGCCATTCCTAACAGTGGGCTGGAGTCAGAGGTACACATGCCAGAGGCACACGTGCACATAGTCCTGCATCCAGTAGATGGTTGTGGATTGTTCACACAGTCACCTCAGGTGCAACAGCAGCTCGGATTTGCGTCGCAGTGGATGTTCTGCTTGACAACGCTGCTCTTCTTATGCATCGATCGGTCCGCTTATCAGTCCGTCTGTGACTCCCGGTTCCACGTCTTCTCGTGTGGGAATGTTCCTTGGACCATCTATGCCACCATCGTACCACCACCGATACTTCCCGTCCAATTCGCTCCACAATACGACAATACGACCACCCGGCCTTGCGGAGTCCGACTAGACGACCTCGCTCAAAGTCCGATAACTGCTGAAATTGTACAAGTCTTCCACGTCCAGGCATTGCAGCTTCTTCAGGGTCTTCGAACGTGTTCGTACGCCGACGACTGATTACATTCACTTCGCCGTACTCCTTAAACAGCACCGACTATAATTTGCATATTATGCCGTGCTGTGGCATAAGCATCCACTGGTTGGTCCCGAAATTAACATGACACCTACGTAAACTCGACCCCATTAACATATGTAAATTTCATGATCGTCCGCCAATTCCTTCTTGGTGTTCTTTTTTCACTTTCCGCCAGTGTATATAAAGTTTAATACATGAACCCACAAAATTTATAACCCATTTTAAATGCAGACGTGCCAACCTTCAAAATCTAAAAATCAGCAGATTTTTTACAGCTCATAAATCACGAGTGCTATTTTTTATCGCCATATTTCAGATGCAGGAGAAATTTTCCAGAAGTAGTATTATTGGTACATAGCATTTTTAATGTTTAAAAAGTTATTCTAAATGCAGACTATGTTTATATGCAAAATAAAAAGCATAGTGAAAATAGTTGTCAACCAGATACAATTAATAACATTAATAATTAATACAAGATATGTTCTTAATTTTTGATACATTTAATCATAATTAATCTTTATCCTTATTTAGTGAATGTACAGTAGCCAATTTAGCTCTCTTTAACAAAGATCTACAAAAGTTTCGTTCAAAGCAGTTTTATTTCATTCTGGACTTAACTGTCAGCAGTTTTTCCAGTGTTGGAATAGAGACAGAGGTATCTGTCAAAACAAATGTGGAAGTGTCAAGCTTTCTTCTTGGTTGGAGGCTTAACGACCACAGTGAGCACCTCAGTGGGCTATAAAGCAGTTGCCCAAACTTAATTTAGGGCCACAGGTTTCAGGGAAGGGAGAGAGCCAGTGCCGTAAGACAAATACAACATCATACTTGCCAACTTTGGAAAATGTGCCTCAGCAAAACTTTTGCGCGAATGCCATTTACCACAAAACAAAACATAATTATATTTTTTTTGCAGTAAAAATCTCTGCATATGCCACAATAACTAAACTAGTATTTATCTGTGTTTAAAATAATAATTAAAAAAACATAAAATAAAATCTTAATTTTGTTGAATGTTAGCCTTGCAAACCTGTGGTGTTTCAATACTAAACTAAAATTTTAATTTGCTGATATCTTTCTTTCCCTTCCCATTTCTTTATTATTGTTATTTTTTTTTTTAATGCCCTTGGATGACAACTTTGTCCATCATGAATGCATGACAGCTTTCACTATTTTAGACAAAAGATGAACAGTGTAACTTTGAAAATATAAGTACTTTTGAACACCATGCATCAATTTTTACAAATTTTTCAGCTTAGTCACTTTTAAAAGTTTCATCTTACTGACAAACTAAGTGTACACAAAATGCTACAATAGAAGATAAAACAATTAAAGCTGACAATAACATATTCACAAGTAGAGATGAACAAAGGAGCACATTAATCTTCTACAAAATGCGACAAAGGGAAAAGAAACAAACATGGTGCAAAACAAGAAATAAATATATCCACATTAAAGCAAAACTGAAAAGCACTCCACAAAACTCAAGAAAACAAACAAAGCTGGCAGCTAAGAGCGAGGAGACGTGAAAAGATAAGTTGGTCACAGCAGGCGCACGAGTGTGTTGGTAACCAACATAAAACACCACTGTGGCACCGAGGGGTGGCTTTCTTTTTGCAGATATGAGGAGAGGAAAAGTACGATACTGATGACTGTGAATGCTGTCTTACATTGACGCAGAAAGAAAAAGATTTTACAAGCGGTTCGAAATCTTTTTCTTCTGCGTCGATCATTTCGACCATCGTAACGGCTAATTATCGGCGAAAATCGGGAGAATTTGACATTTATCCGGAGGGCAGGAAGAATGGCTGAAAATCCAGAGCCTCCCGCCTAAATCCGGAGAGTTGGCACGTCTGTAAATGGGTTAACAGACCACAGCAATTAGCTGTACAAAAAGTACAACAGAAACTGATTGAACAATCCACGAAAATATAGTGTTACAAAAATTTGACTAACTTTATTTCAGGATCTCGCAATGCTGTATCAAAGAGTTTTGTTAAAACGTCCTTCTGGAACAGTGTAGTTTACCATTAACAATAAGTTCTATAGTATATTTAAAAACCTGAAATACATGGCAGAAAAGGCAACTAAGAGTACAAGGATATCCACATTTGCATAACTTTTTGACCTTAACTTTGGCTTCACATTTGTGGTACATCCACCAAGACCTTCAACCATGTATGATATTTAATTATATAGTCCCTGTGGATCTTTTCTGCAAAAATATATTTTTAAAATAATGTAATTTGTTTCATGAATTTTTAAAATGTTCTGAATCACAAAATATCTAACACACAGCTTAACCGGGGGCAGAATTTGGGGGGAAAAAATCTACTGGTCAGGTGGACGTGGACAAGTGAAGGGTAAAAGTCAGTAGTCAACATAAAATTCCAGTAGCCCACTTTGTTATAATTTTTTACAACCATCAGCAATGGAAACCAAACCTAAGACTAAAATTACTGACTTGCGGACCATTTTGATTACAAAAACTTACTTTACTGATTTGGACATAAAAAAAAAAAAAAAAAAAAAACAGACTAAATACTGACTCAAATTTCTCATTAGGAAAGAAGGGTCAAAAGCATTTTTTTTTTATAATCTGGCCTCCACCATGCCCATAGCCAGCCAACTCACACCTATTTATTGTTTTAATTGTAATCAACATATAAAACTATTACAAAATTACATATAATAATAATAATAAAAAATAATCAAGAAAATAATTGCACTTTATTATAATAATACTGACATATTCCTATTCAGCACAAATATACCTAAAACTAGAAAAAGCTTTAAAGTGCAGCTGTACAGTACCATTTTCAGAATAATACAAACAAAATGTTTACAACTTTGAATTTTTAAATGTAATGTGGAAAATCATCTAGCTTTCTTTACAAAATTAGGTCATTAAGTCTCACTTTGTTTTTGCTTCTTTGAAAAAAATGTTGTTATAACACTGCTTTTTCGCTTATCAACTGCTTTCTGTACCTTTTCTATGTCTTTAATTTTCTTCACTTCTTGTTCCCCAACTTTCGTAGCACTCTCCAACATTGCTTGGGCCACACTAATTCCCACCAAGTCCTTTTTATTTATTGCTTCTTTTAAGCACTTGTTTGCATCATCCAGTAATCTGTCAACAGTCAATCTTTTCTCCTTTTCTTCCTCTTTCATTTTCTTCAGTGCCTGTTTACAGTGTTCAATATTTACTTTTTCTTTTTCAAACTTACTCTTCATACTTGCTTGCAACAATTTTTCTTTTTCCTGTTCTTTTTGTTTCTTCAGTTTTTCCTCAGCCACTCTTCTCATCTTCACAGTACTGCTTGTATCTGACATGAGCTGTGCGTGCCAATTGAAGAAGTTCCTGAGTGATAATTACAAAGTGAGCCTTCTCCTCAAACACATTGACCACAGCATCTCTTACAGTCAAATAAGCATCCAATGTTTTTTCATACATATTTGCGGTGTCTTCATTCAAGATGTTCCCCGACAATGAGAATCCCCTTTCTACATCCGCATTGCCATGCGAAAGTGTAAGTGCAGCCTTCACAATTTTCATAACAGTAGGATATTTCTTTTCTCCAGAGGTATATGTC
Source organism: Macrothele yani (assembly GCA_039090855.1). Taxonomy (NCBI): domain Eukaryota; kingdom Metazoa; phylum Arthropoda; class Arachnida; order Araneae; family Macrothelidae; genus Macrothele; species Macrothele yani. The sequence continues at coordinate 82,203,349 of CM077002.1, forward strand.
TTCTCAAAAAACTGACTCCAGTAAACGTCCACTGGGTTCTTGTCACTACCTAATTTTTCTTCTTCTAACGTCAATAGTTTCCATTCATCAACTAGTGCATGTTCACTGCACTCAATTGGAAGAACGGCAGCTAATTTCACTATGTTTTTGTATGATCCTTTTTTCACCCTCTTTGCAGGATGCAAGCATCAAAGATACCACAACACAGGTTTATCCAAAGAAGACTTTTCCAAAATATGTGTACAAGCAGACACGTAGTGCTTTCTAGCTTTCATGGAAATATAGCATCTTTCTTGTGCGCTTAGCTTATTGAGATATTCACTTTCTCTAGTGTCGAACACTATGTTTTTCAATGGCAAGTAATACTTATCACAAAATGCTTCCAGACTCAATGGAGCAGCACTAACACAAAATTGATTCATGAGTGCTCTGACAAGGTTTGTGAGCTCATTATAGATTAGATGCATTAAAGGATCTCTCTTCTGAAGGAAACCAGTGAATCTTGAACATGCATGAGCACTTGCACAAGCAAATGCAATTTCTGCTTTGGTAGTTTTGTCTTTTAATAGTTTAACAATATTCTTGTATTTCAAAGAACTCATCAGCTTGCCTTTGTGCTGGGGTATGAACTGAAGAAAGTATTTTTCAACAGCTGACCATTGTTCTAAAAGTCTCTCTCCAGCTGGTTCCAATGTCAGCCATCTAGAGGAAACATGTTTCATAAACCGATGACCCGGAAGTTTCATATCTGATTGTATTTTTTCAAAATCTTCCCAACGAGATGTTTGGTCATCAAAAAAATTATAGAGCAACAAGATCATGTCTGAAGCATTTTCACCAAAGTCTTGTAATCCTTTTTGGAATGCATTATGGATGATGTGTATGTTACATGTGCCAACATCAATCAACTGTTTTCTTCCTAACAGGATTAGAGAATCATTCATAAGACGATTCACAGTTTTGTTAACATTGGGTCCATCACAACCTAGCATCAAAGCTTTGAACGAGAAAGTTGGGCATTATCCAAGGCTTCATTGAACTTGGAGTAAATATCACTAGCAGTGGCTTTACCAATGAAGAAAGTCTGTAGATGTCGTGTCATAATCATTTGTTTGGAATCAGACCAGTATTTAACTACCATTTGAAGCTCTTTCTTTGAAGCTGCATTCACAGTTTCATCAAAACAAAGAGAGAAATGTGCTCCAATATCATCCACCAACTGCTTTTTAAAATATGGAGCTAAAGCATCACATACTAAATATCTTGCCTTTGTCCTTGAAAGGATGAACTCAGAAGGAACACAACATTGCCTCAAAGGTTTCTTTGACATCTTCACAAGCTGGCTGAACAGCAAAGTTCCCTCCAATCATTTTCAAACACCAGATTAACTCTGACCTTGAAGCAGCTTGTCTAGCAGAATAAAGCTGAATTGATGGTGTAGCTCCAGGAGATGAAATTACACCATCACTGCTACATCCAGGACGGGCTGAAGACAAATGTAGTTGTGAAGAACTCAGTTTCACTTTACATTGTTCTCTGTGCTTCCGAGTAGAAGCATGCTGCTCTATAGCACTAAAGCCTCAAGAAACTGAAAGTGTTTGTGCGCACAACATACAAAAAACTTCACTGTCACTTTTTTGTCCCCATTCAGAAACCATGAAACCATTGCTGTCCTTTTTTTGGAACCATTTTGATTTTACAGTACATTTTCCCATACTTTTGTCTAAGTAATCCAGTTAATCAAAAAACGTATGATTTTATAAAGACAGCTGCATTACCTGAAACAACAAATAAAAAAATAAGATTTCCGTGCCGGCATAGGGTCCCACCCCGCCCTACACAGTGATGAACTACCAGGACACTACAATGTCCAAATTTCACCTTTGTATTATTATTTTCCGAGAAATTAAAAAAATATCAGCACTGATTAGTTAAAAACTTCACAATTAACCAGATAATTTTGTAGTTATGGTGGATACAAACTACAGACAGACAGACTGACACACAGAAACCACTTCGAAAATAGTGAAATCATATTCGGGGGACATCCAAAACATGTATTTCCATTGAAATCTCGAATTCGAATTTTTGCACGATTACAATACTTCCTCATACTAATGTATGAGAAAGTAATAAGAAAATTTATAGGAAATACAGTACAAAGGCTCAAAATATAGGAAATATAAGATGGGTAGGAGCATTGTTTGCATATATGCACACACACAACTCTTCCCCAAACCAATATAATACATCTGGCGAGGAAAGTTAACCGAAATTTACTTTTTGCACTTAGATATCTAACATTCCCAATATAGAGATCAAAAATCACTCTCTAGTGCACAAGGTTGTTAACAAAGTTATAACTCAGAGCCTTCTCAACGGCATTTTCTAATTTTTCAATCTATCTGCCACATAAAACATTACTTTACCGACCACAAACTTTTTTTCATATCACATAAATCTTCTTTAAAAAAAGCCATGGTATAAAACTGACTTTACAGACCAAAATTGAAAAATACAGACTAAAACTGACCAATCTGAAAATACTGACTTTTACTGATCATTTTCCATCCCTGAACCATATATACATATTTATTTTAATAGTTACTTGTTTACACTTAAAAGAAAAAATCAATTACGAAGAAAATGTGGATGTGGTATTTGCATATTATTTCAAGTTCTCTATTCATTATCTGAATCAAAGTCATCATTGTGTTGTCCATTTGTTTTTGTATCTAGTTTTCTGCACTGGCCAGATTTTTAACCAAAATGAAATGGCATCTGTAGGCTCAAAGCAATCTATATCAGACGGCTTTAATGCCACATGCATCAAATCAGTTTGGGTTTGTACATCTATGGAGTTTCTTGTGTCAGTTTTTAAAAGTTTCATCTTACTGAATCCCTGTTCACACTCTGTGGAAGTACATGAAGTGATCAATAAACATCCCACATAGTGCTCAGAATTCACTATTTCTCATGTTTGTGCCTTGGAAGCATAAAGGAAATTTTGAAATGTGATCCAATCAATTTGGACAGAGCTAGTGTCAATCCCAAGTGAATCTAATAAAATATGTTCAAGTTTATTCAATGCTGGCTTTCTTTTAGACCAATTTATGAATTTAAAATTTTAAAACTGAAGTTATTTCTTTTATCATACAAGCTAATAACAGGGTTCCTCTATTAAGGTTAATAGATAAATCCAGAAAATCAAGTTCTTGGTTATTAGAATTAGTTTAAATTAACTTAAGGCAACTTGGATATGTTACAGGAAAATCAGCTTCAAGAACTCCAGAACTATTTAAGCAGAGAAGGTCATCGATATACCTGTAAGTGTAAAGATAGCTGTCGCTTTTAGATGGGTTGTTCTTAATGAACAGCAATTCTTTGAAGAAAAGGAACAGATTGCAAACACTGGTAGAATGTGAGCAACCCGTAGGGATACCATTAATTTGCTTGTAGAACTTATTGCAGAAAAAAATATAATTATTTTTAAGACAGCAATTTAACAAAATATTCCAGGACCTTCCTGAAATTATGTCGGATACCTTAAATTCCACAAAAGTAATTTAAGTGTATGAATATTATCTATAGGGAGGCTAGTATACAAATTTTCAAAGTCATAGCTATCAATATTTACAGGCTTGAGAGTAAGGATGTCAGAGATAACCTCTGCATTGCTATTAATAATTCAAAAATTTCTACTGCTGAAATTTGTACAAGACTTAACTCGACATAAAACCTGGTTCAAAACTGACTCAAAATATTTATTGATTGATTTCTTGTGACTTTTAGTCCCACTAGCTATAAACCTAAATTTCACCAGTTCCTTATGGAATTTTGCTGTAGCAAAAAGATAAGGAAATTCAGGTTCATAACTTCTATCAAATTTAAGCTGAAGCTGCTTGTGAAAAGTCTTGAACTTATTTAGCAAGTTCCATCCTTACCAGAAACAGGAGAATGGAGGTAGGTGGTTTTGTATGGAGCTCACTATTAATTAGGTCATAATAAAATTTCTTACATATTATTGCAAAATTATTGCTAACTTTATCAGCTGTTGTAAAAATGTAATCTTGTTGTAAATTATAGAGAGACTGTTTTAATTCTTTAGGGAAACACAAGCTATTATCTCAACTGGCATATTGTGGGAAAGACTGGTTTTAACAATGTACTTATTCAAATCCTGACAGAAGTCAAACTTAATTATCTCTTTAGAGGTGGAAGGAGGGCCTAAACTTAGCACCAAATCCCAAAAGCTTTCTAAGATTGGGGTTATCAATAAAATCCAGATTACCTGTGGTTGGTTGGTTGATTTTTGTGGCGAAAGGGCCATGTTTGGCCAAAGAGCGCCAGACACAAGACAAGCAAACAGTATTAAAAGCGTGGTATAAAACTTAAAATCTTGCTGATCAAGTAAAACTGAACTATGAGAATGATGGAAGAGCTAAAAAGACAATGAAACAAACAGTATTAAAAACATGGTACAGTGGTTAAAAACTAGCTGATTAAGTAAAACTGAGGAATGAGAATGATGATATGGCTAAAATCTAGATATGTTTAAAAAGTCAATTTGTTTAAAAAATTAAAACACAGCAACAGTATCACAGTGGTCATTTAGACTGCAGTGTAGCGGCGTCCTCGGTCAACAAATGAGAATGAAAGAAATGAAAACGCACATCACGAAAATGAACACAACTACACAAAAGATGAGTGACAGTGAGTCGGCAATTGCACGTCTCACACATCGGCGCAGTGTCGCCACACAGCAAAAAGCGGCCCAATGCAGAGACACGCAAGCACCACTTCCTCTCTACAGTTCCGACGATGTGAGGATTTCCAGATTCCAAGATTAGGTTTAATATGATGCAGTTTATTTTCCACCTCTTGGTCCCACAGACCCTGCCATGTTTGCTTGATATGCTCGTGAAGAAGAAAGCGGAAATCCCGGTGAAACAGGGGCAAGGGTGTGACGACCAAAGAGGAAGCAGATCTAGCAGCCGCATCACAGCACACTCGTTACCCGAGATTCCACAGGCGATGTCTCCCGATGCTTTATCTGTCCGATACGCACTGTAGCCTCGAACTGAAAGCAGGTCTGATGGTTTAAGTTTTGTTTCCTGTAAACAAAAGCACACTGGAGAGTATAATGAAAGCAGATGTTTCACGTCATCAAAACTTGTCCGAAAACCTTGACAGTTCCACTGAATGATTGAAGCCATGGTTAAAAGTGAAATGAAAAAAGAAATGATCAAACGAGGTCAGGCTCCATCATCTCTGATGAGGGTTCCCCCAGATCTGGAGGCGTGTGACCAGGGGCCAAGATGGAAGCATGCTTTGTCCCAAGTGTTTTAACGGAAGGCGCTCGGCGTTGAGTTGTTTGCTGAGATTTTTGAGGAGAAGAAACGTTCTTGTTGTCCTTGGCTTTGGTGTTTTTGCCAGAAGAAGTGGCCTGAGTTCCTTTGCTGGTGGTGGTGTGAGCACGCTTCGGCGAAGTGGTGGGTGCCGCTTTCAGACCCCTAGCTCGAGACTGGAGTGCCTCCAGCCCAGCTGCGATGATATTGTCCAGCTTGTATGGACATTTAGGGGGATCTGAATGTCTGTTTGAATGGCAACCGTAGATTTGGCAACCACTGCGGATGCATAAGATCGCCGATCAGAAGAAACAGGAACTACTCTCCTTCTGGCCTCAGGATAGGAAATATTTTCAACTGTTTTCAGCCTTTAGATTTCTTTCTCCTCCTTCCACTTGGGACAATCTCTGGCTGATGCTGCGTGTGAACCCTTGCAGTTCACACAAAACTCGGCCTCGGCCACACATTCTGGTAAAAGATGATCTGTGGCACCACAGCATCCACACCTAGAATTGCTCCCGCACGACTGCTGAGAATGGCCCTACGACTGGCACATAAAACATCTCAAAGGGTTAGGGATGTACGGACGTACCTCAAGGTGAAGATACACTGCCTTGATGGACGTAGGCAGGGAAGAGCTATCAAATGTTAAAATGATGTTGCGGGATGGGACGGACTGCCCATTTCGCCTAAAGAGTATAAGCCGCACACCCATAACGTGTTGACTCCTCAATTCTTCAAGTAATTCTTCCTCAGTACACTCAACGAGGTCCTGAGAGGAGACAACACCTCGAGATGAATTTAAGTATCCATGAGGTGTTATTTTGACCGGAGTCTCAAGCAGCGTGGTAGTGTTAATATGTGTGGAACAGTAGGCCACAATGGACATTTCTACCAGAAGATCTCCAGATTGGAGCTTCTTTACGCTCTTAGAAGAGCTTGCTATGGATTGAAGTGCTTTATTTATTCCAAAATGGACTTTTGGCACTCAAAGGCTTTGAAGGGTCCAATGAGTGCACAAAAAAGAAACGAGCATTCGAACAATCAGGCACATGCTTTTTAGTGGAAGGAGCTAAGCCTTCCTCTATACCTCTTTTGGTTGTTGGTTCGTGGGAAACAGAATTAAGAGCCATGAAAAATGTTAAGAATTCATCCGCCGACTTCCCCACCCACAATCGAGCCCAACAAAGGAGAACCGGAGGTCCGCAAGCCCAAGTGGACACAGGACACGGCTCTAGGGATAGGAAGCGGATACAGCAAGTTGATAGGGCAGACATGCGCTCAGCGTGAACCCAGACTTTCCCGTGCCTGGGGAACACACCTTTGGCATGCCCACCCTATCCCCAGACTCACCCTGTCATACGAAACGACAAGCCGTTAGAGGTCTGGGCTCCACTCAGCCACAGACCTCACTGACTAGGAGTGGGTTAGTTCCTAGCCGCCTGTTTAGGGTGAAGCAGGGGGCAAAGAGGAGTGTTGGCAACTGGCAACACCACCACCCTGGCCTCCAGAAACCTCAGCCTCCTCTTTTGCACCTTACGAGTCACCGCACACAGCAAACGTGCAGGGAGGTCTAGCTAACCAGCTCGGAAAAACAAAAAAAAGAACATAAAATGGAGATGATAGAAAAGAAAAAGAGAAACTAAAATCCAGAGCTGGTGCATAATCACAACCTCAGCAACCTACAACTGAGGCGGGTGCATGTCAAGTGAAAAAACAAAAAACATAAAAAATGCGAAAATCATCACAGATAGTACATGTCGGCTCGGGCTGTGGGGACACCATCTCCCAGCAGCTGGATGAACAGCTGTCCCTTCGGTGATGTAATCGTACAAGACGAAAAAGCAAGATGTTCCGTCACAAGGTCAGCTCGGGCCGTGGGGGCACCGCTCCCCAAATAACTGGAAAACCAGTTATCCCCGTGCGGGGCCAGATTACCTGTGACAACATGGTTATAAAAGTTATCAAAAAAAAAATATTGTTTCCTGGTATGAAGAACATTTACAGCTCAGATCAGCCAGGTTTTTAAGAGGGGCATGTGATTTATAATTTTTTGACATCAGAACCCAAGGTCTTAACATATTTAAGCTTATATGTTAAAGGGTGGTTTTTTTTTTTTTTCAGTAAATTTTTTAAGGTTTTTTACTTTTTATTCTGGGGGTTGTTTTTGGGTGTTTAAGGGATTGGAGTGTATCTGGCCGTGTTTAGGATGGGTCTCTTTTTTTTTTTTTTTTTTTTTTTTAAATTTTTATTTGCATACTTTTACTTTCATAATTTTTCTTTTCTGTAATTTTTTTGTTCTTGTTGTTGCTGTTAACGGTAGGCTCGTTGCCACAATGTAGCAGACTTGATTCGCGCAGAAACCCACACTTTTTAGGTCTCTATAGAGGTAAGATGGGTGATGTCCATTCCTGGCCTTTGACAAAGCCACGGAGAACAGCCTACCATAGCTCTATATCCCTCTCTTCTTCTCCTTGTGGTCGGTAGCGTTTTTGGTCTTGCAAATTTGCATTTACCTCTTCAATATTAAGGTGATTTCTGTATATATATATAATATATTTTTATTTTTTATTTTATTATTTTTTGTTGTTGTAGTTTCTGCTTTGTTAGTTATATATATATATAGTCCCTCTTTTGAGATATGCAACCTTGAAATCTGCAAAAGTTGAAAATTTTCAACTTTGAGGGGGGAGCTGGAAGGGGACCAAACCCAGACTTTTCCATAGCTGAAAACTAAGCCATAGTCAGACCTGCCAGGTTTTACGGTTTACCCGTAAAATTTACGAAAATGTAACTTGTTTTACGGTTTACAGGCAAAATGCTAATTTTACGGATTTGGCAATTCTCAGAGATTTTTTCTCTTTTTCTGACGATTTTGCACCCACTATTAAAACCTTTTTTTTAAACTTAATCCATTCAAAGTAAAGTGCCGATGTAAGTTACGAATAAGTTTTTAGTTACATGTGTTTATTTGGGAACATTTTGCTGCCGTTTACCCACGTTTTAGGTTATTGTTTTGCCTTTTTTTAAACACTAGAACACCAACCAGCTGGGCTTATTTAACCTTCCATTTGGCTCTCTTCCTCTCTTGTGCACGCTGTTTCCCCCCGCCTTTCTTTTCAGATCATGCATTGTTCATCTCCCGAGTCGCAACTTCTCAGAAGGCCAGCGTGGGGTGTGTCCGCGTTGGAGCAGGTGTCTTTTATCTTTATTCCTCCCAGTTCGAAATGCTATCTCAGAACGTAGTTATCGTAGAAAAAAAAAATTCCAACGGATTTTAAATCTGTGGAATTTTTAACCCCACATCGATACCCAACATGACGAAATTAAGCAAAAACTGCCAGTTTTGTGAAATTAAAAATGCATTGGGGCATGCATGGTTCCGTAACTTCTTTGGCAATAAATTTGACCTAACGAAAGAATGCTACTATAAGAGGAAGTTTAAAAAAAAAAAAAGTAAGTCCAATGTTCATTCGAGCCAGTGCTGCTCCAGCAATGATTTATTTTGCTGGTCCGTTAATCAGTAAGTTTTCTACGCTTTCGCTTTCGAACCGTGCTTTGTTCATCGCTCGGTAACGTTCATAAAAATGTCTTGGCTTGATTCAATGAAATTAATATGTTGGGGTACATACTAATTCATCTAATCCTTATTGAAAATGGTCAAAGGTAAGGTCAAGACGTAGGAGCGGGATTCATTCTTCCGCCCTTTTGCGTGATGACTTGCGTAAAATCAAAGCATGATTGTGATGAAGTTTGGGTATGCTGTTCAGCACCCATAGTGGACCTATCATATTAAAAATAGTTGCTATCAGCATTCACGGGGACAGTGTAGTAGTAGCACATGCGCAAGATTTGTTCGCTCGCGTTTCAGAATTTTAGCACAATATCTTCCGTGGAAATTGACCGATTTGGATAGAATTTTTAATTATAAAATGACGCGTGTGTGGCAGCTTTTTAATTTAGAAATTAACGGGCACAAAAAATGTTCTATAATAAAGCAAAAACACGCAAAATATCAATTAATTCATACTAAGGGATTCGTAAAGCAAACAGTAAAGTATCGGGGAGAACACTGTTGCTTTTGCAAACCCACACTTTTTTGTAGGTATGGAATTTTGGGCTTTCAGTAAACAACTCTGAATTTTAAAATATCCGGATTTTGACAGCACGAGTTTAATCTAGAGAGGAAGTGGATTTTTTTTATCTGTTTGAAAAAAAAAGCGCCATTGGCTTTGTAATTTCTATCAAACCGAATTGAATTGTGTGATATTTAGAGATTTTCATTTTCTAAAACAGTACGTGTATTCTACAGTTTGTCATGTTAGGCCATTTTTTTTTATTTTTTATTTTTTGCAGAGACATAAGATCGGAGTTAAAATCCCGGTTCAAACGTTTTATGCCGTGGTTACGCCGCCACAAAGGGAGCAGGGGACGAGATGGGGAGGATGTCACCGACGAAGTGGTTGTATCGTTCCAGTTACGCCTGATGTAAAAGACAGTTGGTTTTGTTCCGGCAAAACAATTGTGTTAGTTTACTGCAGGAGAGGGGTTGGTTCAGACGTTGATGGGCCCAGATTGTTTTTAAAAGGAATGACTAGAGAAGCTCTATTCGGTAAGATGAAGGGAGGGGGAGGACAGGAAGAGAAGACAGAACTTTATTATAAAATAAGTGCCATTTGGAAGTATAACGGATGCCGCTAAAGGGATCGGATTTAGTAAAAGACAAGGCATCGATCCGCCTGTGAGGAATGAAGGGGAGGGAGGGGACGAAATCAAGGAAATGACATTCGTAACTAAAGCCTAAACCTTTGTTTCTAGATGAAAGAACCTCTCAGTTGCTCTCTGCTTTCCTACCTGACCAGCTCGAATCGGATAACTCTGTAATCAGTATTTTTTCCTCTACTATAGCAGTTTTTACTTACATCCCCCCCCCCCCGAGTGGTAATAAATTTAGTATTAGTGATTCGCTATGAGCAGCAACATAAAAGGGGAAAAAAAGTACTATAAAATATTCTGTGATTCGTATTCTGCGGAATTCCCGTGTATTGCGAAATCTTCAAGAAAGGAAAATATGCGTTTCGCGCTATGTGCCGATGTAATTTCAACATTTCGCATGGTGGAAGGAATGATATTACAAATCATATTTCTAGTGACAAGCATAAATATAACATTGACTGCGTGGAAAAAAAAATAACGAAATTAACTTCCTTTGTTAAAAGTTATAATGAACTCTATGCAATTCGTACAAAATGTTTGTTCACTTCATTTTTAGTTGAACATAATTTACCAGTTAGTGTCTCTCAGTCACTCTTACTTATTTAATTTTTTTATTTGACTGTCTCATCGTCCGTGTCTCCGTAAGATAAAAACCTAACATGAAAATAGTTCGTTTCTGAAAATATTTTAGTATGTTTCATGACGGCGTGGGACACGATCCCATTGAAAGGGTAGAACATCCTTCCCTTTAGATGCAAACTTCTGTAAAAGTAAATTTTTATCACTTTATAGGTCATAATGATAGCATAGTAATGAGAAATTATGTATAGAATTTATTTTAATCGATATGAATGTGCCAATAAATTTAAACATCTGTAGACACTTCAATTAAAAGTTGATGGTTCATTTGGGTAACATCGTTTTTTAAATCGATATGTTTGGTACATTTAATCAATATGCGCAACAAGTAATTTAATCGAATATATCGATTAAAATTTTTCATCGAATATATCGATTAATTTTTTTACGGATTTCTGTTTCTGAAAGTTGGCAGGTCTGCATAGTTATTACACAAAAATTCCCAATTTGGGGTTCCAACTCCCAGTCATCTTAACAGTCCATCAAAAATGGTGATTTATATGCTTGCTAGTATTGCAGGTTTCAATGCCATTTTAAGGAAGGTTAAAAAAAATATTTTCTATCATTTCTATACATTTTCTGTAAGCCTAAAATGTCCTCTTTAAGGCAGTGAAAACCATAACTTTTGACCTACAATAAGAGGAAAGCAATTGTCTTTTTTCAAAATTATTGTGAGGCTATATATTGACCTAGAGCAGAAAAGAAAAATGAACCTATATCCAGGATAGTGGCACATATAAATAAAATAATTGTTTTGAGCTACTCACCAATAAGGTTAAACTATGGGGAGAAGGGGGGAGGGGCAGGTGTATAAAATGGTCGAAGCAAAACGAATTGCTTCTTTTGACAATAGTTTTGTTTTGCCCTCCGTTACCGTGAAAGCCTGGAAATTATTTTCAACTCAATGACTTGCAATTCCGAATCTCCTCTCTACATTCCGATGATCTGGAGATCAATTCTAAGTTTTGGCAACAAAAATAGGAAAAATTCAAATGTCGAATCTGGCAACAAAAATAGGAAAAATTCAAATGTCAAATTTGGCAACAATCTTAGTCTTCCATTGGCGTGATGAAGACCTAAGATAAGGTCGAAAGCTTCCAACTTACGAACTTTTTGTAAAAGTTTTCATTTAACGTAACTAGCATGATCAAGTTACCTTTATTTGTTAATATTGTTACGTGTTTTGTCCATCATCGTCATGGTCAAGCAACCACTTAATCACTTAATTAAAAAATTGGGTAATATGTCGGAATGTTCCATATATAAAAAACACGTCATTCTGGATATTTTTTTCCTCACCAAAATTGTGAATTACCCAAAGTATATTTTTCTCCTGCTGAAAGGTTATGTTATAATACACACATGAAAATACTTTTAGCAAATTTGAAGTGGGGGCTCATTTTGAAAAAGATTGTTTTGTTTAACAAAAATGTTGCCTTATTGTTTTATGTCTTTTGTCATTAAATTAAAAAAGAAGTGTTCTTTTAATTCTAAAAATGTGCAGAAACAAGTTGTTCCCAAATGTATGGATCCTGCAGATCATAAATTTAAGAAAAAAATTATGTGGCTGCAACAGTTAGTTGTGAAGTTATGGAATTTTTTGTCCTACAGTGTAGTTGTGAAAACTCACAGCATGAAAACTTTAAAAGGCAGAGTGCTACCCAATTTTCAAAGTGTCATTACTCCAGATCTACTGGACTGACTGACCTAAAATTTAAACAAGTTTCATACCTCACCAGCACAATACTTTGTGCCAATTTTCACAAAAATCTGAGATGGGTAGGTGACATACCCTGGATGATATGACATGAAATGACCCTGTACTGCACTGTCCTTGCTGTTTTGTGAGTGAAAATGTGTGAACAGTTCACTCACCAAGCCACCATTCTGACATGCTGCACATTTGTAATATCATTCAAGTTGAACAGTAGGAGTGGTAAAAATTTAAAACAATACGAGTAGAAAAAATTACTGCTGCTTACTTACGAGAAGCAGTAGTAATTTTTTCATGACATGATCACTGTACTAAAAAAAAAAAAGCCCTCATAAAAATGAAAAATATTAAATAGCAAATCTTTTAACAAAAAAGTTACAGATGCCACAATACTAACCTCTGCCATCATTAGAGTGCTTTGCCAGCTCATATTCTTTGTGAATGCTTCTCCATGCTTTGAAAAAGATAAAACATAAATTAGGATAACATTCTCACCACAAAATTACATCAAAATAAAGCATTTAATTAAATCTATCATGCAGGAAATGACCCTGTTATTTTTTTTCTAGACATATGCACATTAACAAATGGTACTCAAATATAGTAAAATACTTAATTCATTCTTTTTCAGAATGTTATTTCTATAAAAATTAGTGATACTTTCTAATTAACAGGGACCTTCTATAATGAGAATTGTTTATTTGAAAAAGCGACGCACCGGAGGCAGCACACCAAAACATGACATCACAGCAAATGGAAAATGATGACATGCTTAACAGCAATCATTTGTAGAATAACTTTTAACATAGTTCCCACTCTTTTTCCACCAAAAAAATCAAGGAATTTTCCAAGACTTTTCAAGGACTCACAAAAATCTTCAAGACTATATTTGTGCCCAATAAGAACTATCATGAAACACCAAAATATGCTATGAACAGTCAAAAATCTCTCTCTCTCTCTCTCTCTCTCTCTCTCTCACACACACACACACACACACACACACACACACACACACACACACACACCTCTGTGAAAACCTTGTACTTAATAACAAAGGCTGGGAGCAGCCTGGCAAAATGTATGAAATTTAAAGAACACACAACACAGAGACAAAATTTGATTACTCAAGAAATACTGAGTTTTTGTAATTATAAATTTCACAAATTTTAGTATGCACTGTAATTTAAGGAATCGTTTTCAATTTTTAAGAAATGCACTGTAAATTGAAAGCATATTAGCACAGTATTATTTAAATAATTTGGATTTAAGGATATATACTGGAACAAAAAGTTCACTGTTTTAAGTCATTTAGAAGATAGTCTTATCTTACATGAAATGCTTTGTAGCTCTAAAGGTTTTTTTTTTCTTTTGAAGTTGTTCCAAAGCTGATTGACTGTGTAAGGTATATTTCCTGTTTTCTCAGTTCTTTCTCTCAATTAATCAGCAGATGGCTGGAGATTAACCACAGCTTCCCATACACGAGCATTTGTGTCTTCAAATGTGTTACCGTAATTTTGGGTAAATAAGACGCACTGGCGTATATGTCGCAGCGATAGAAAAAGGGGTGGAATGAAAAAAAAATCACCAGAAACGACGCACCTTCGCCGTAAGGTGGGGTAGTACCACGGCGGAGTCTTGAAAACATTACGTAGATAAAAATATAGTACCTGATCTTTCAAACAAAATAAAAAAAAATATCAATTAAACAATATTAAATCTTAAGGATAACACTTACATTACTACCTATTTTATAAAAATTTACTCGACGAATTCATAAAGCGCTTAAACCAATTATAAAACATTTATACCTCAAGAATTTTAAAAAATACACGCACAACATTCTGAAAATATCTGGTACACATAGTTTTTCAATCAAAATCAGAAACTTCACTGTCCGAATTAAAAAGTTTAAAAAGTTCATCACCTAAAAAAACTTCGGGTCGTCCACATAACTTTCGCCGTCTTCTGGCATTTCACCGCAGTTTTTAGAAATAATGTGTGCTTCAGTGAAATGTTTTTCCAAATTCCAGGATTTAAAAAAACATTTATTTACCATTAGCTTAAGGTGGACGTTAAGTAATTTTGCTTCCTATACTTGCAATGAAAAACTTCCGTACACATTTTCTTCACAATTAATGCGTTTCCAAGGATGAAAATTTGAACATCGATTAGAATAGCTTCATTTTATAACTTGGAATATTTAATATTTTCTAAAACATAACTATAATTATGCAATCCAACATTTCTTTGTCTACTGACGTCATCAAAGTACAGGTTGCACCATCTTGTTTCTGGTTTCAACACCACCAAAGGAAAAATTATTGATTTTTAACATAATTATGGTTATGTTTTAGAAAATATTAAGTATTCCAAGTTATAATATGAAGTTATTTTAATTGATGTTCAAATTTTCATTCTTGGGAACACACTAAATTGTGAAGGAAATGGTACAAAAGTTTTTCCATTGGAAGTATAAGAAGCAAAATTGCATGACGTCCACCTTAAAACTAGAAGTATAACTTCTGCATTTTGTCATTTTACTTTCCATGATAATGTAGAACTACACATAGCGTACTCGAGAAAATGTGATTTGGCGAACTGAATGTAACGAATGCACACGTCATTGTTTCAAGAGAGGAGAGAGAGCGTTAGCCCAGATCCTCGGGGAGAAGCTGATGACGTCATGAATTCAAAGAGAGTTAGTTGCTAAGAGCATGAAACAAGGGTGATCCTTGCTAAAAAGATAGTTTCACTGCAAAGTTAACCCCAGCCACGGATTTTTTCCGAGTTTTATCAGTCACCTCTCTCCTGCCTGTCCCACCTCAATCCTATAACCTATATTTTTCATGTCTTGTTTTAAGAGGGGGTGGGTGGAATTTATTGCACATGGCTGTAACATCGTTACTCCATTCCTTCTCTATTGAGATATCTTCCCACGGAAAAAAGAATGAAACAAGCCAAAATGTTTTTTTGTTACATAATTTCGCTCCGACCAAAAAAAAAAAAAAAAAAAAAGAGGCTTACACGCCACCATGCTGTATAAGCTGCGCTGGCCGAAAATTTTATTTTGAACTTATATATTATGCAGCTTATCTACCCGACATTACGGTAATTTATCATGAAAACTTTTCATGTTTTTTATGTTCTCAACTTTGCCTTTTTGATTTTCTTCAACACCTACTGCAATGCTCATAATACTGTAATACAAAATCCTTTGGTAATTAATATCTTCTGTAATCCACCACAATGGTTGGTTGGTTGGTTGTTGGATTTTATTGGCGCAAGGGCCAGGTTTGGCCAAAGAGCGCCAGACAAAGAACTATCAGCCACAGATTTTTAAAAACGTGGAAAATTATTAAGAACAGACAGGTTTGGTAAAAGTTGAAAAAGAGTATCATGAAAGCTGTGAAGACAAGGTAGTTAATTAGGTTTGAAAATTCGTCATCGAAGACTGCAGTGTGCTGAACAAGTTCAACACAGGTAGTGACCATAGATTGGTGAGATGTAAGATGCACCTCAACACTAAACTGGAACGTGGCAAGCTCATAAGACAAAAAAAATGTGTTGACATAACCAACCTTAAAAAACACCATAATACTTTCAAGTTGGAACTGAAGAACAGATTCTCTGCTTTAGAAGGCCTAACATCGGAAGAAGTGGATATTTCGGAAGTTAACAGAAAAGTAACCAAAGCTCTTATGGAAACAGCAACAAAATTAGCTGGGTCTAAGAACAAGTTGCATGTGAACAAATTATCAGAAAAAACCAAAATGTTGATGCAAAAAAGAAGAGAGATGAGGACAACTAAAGAAGATGTGACTTCCAAAGTGGAATATATAGAGCTATGCAAGACAGCACGAAAAAGTATCACTGAAGACGTAAGGAAATTCAACTGTGAGCTAGTGAGGAAAGCAATTGAAAACAACCAAAGCCTAAAGATAGCAAAGGGACATCTCAGTAAGGGAAGAAAACAGATTATGGCTCTGAGAAAAGAAGATGGTTCTATAACAAGAAATAGAGGCGAAATTTTGACAAGAGTGAAAGATTTCTACTCCAAATTATATGAAAGGGATGATACATGTACTCCAGACACCATGAAAGGTACCAGTACCAGAGTTCTTCCAGTCCTTCCAGCAGAAGTTACACATGCAATCAAGAACATGAAGAGGGAAAAGCTCCAGGAGAAGATGGAATTACTGTAGACATCATACAAGAAGCAAGTGGAGAAATCGAAACAGTACTCGCCCAAATTTTCACTCGATGCCTTAATGAAGGGAAAATTCCTGAGGATTGGAACAATGCTACAATGATCCTGCTACATAAAAAAGGTGACATTGAGGATCTCAGGAACTACAGACCTATCAGCCTCCTATCAGTGGTTTATAAAATCTTCACTAAAGTTCTTTCACACCGCTTGAAGGTAACACTGGACATGGCTCAACCGAGAGAACAAGCTGGATTCAGGAGTGGCTACAGCACAATAGATCATATCCACGTACTGAGAGAACTAATTGAAAGAGCGAGGGAATATGAACTTCCATTGTGCATGGCTTTTATCGATTATGAAAAAGCCTTTGATTCGGTGAAACCATCAGCAGTTACCACGGCTCTGAAATCCTGCGGTATTGAAGATGCATACATTAATATTATTAATAACATCTATGAAAATGCAAGTGCAAAGATTCGGCTGTTTGAAAATACAACACACATAAAAATTGGAAAGGAGTGAGACAAGGTGACACCATATCTCCGAAGCTCTTTAATGCCACATTGGAAAATGTCTTTCAATCACTGAACTGGGAAAACAAAGGGATAAAGATTAATGGAGATTATCTAACCCACCTTCGTTTTGCTGATGACGTAGTCATTTTTGCAACTACCCCATCAGAGCTGCAGAGTATGATCCAGGAACTTGCTGACAAGAGTAAAGAAGTGGGATTAAAAATGAACTTTCAGAAGACAAAAGTGATGTTCAATGCTTTTACAAGAAATGAAGATTTATCGATTGATGGAGAAAAACTGGAGATAACAGATACGTATGTTTATCTTGGACAGCAAATATCAAGTGAGGGTCACATTGATGAAGAAATTAATCGGCGTACAAAACTTGCCTGGAGAGCTTTTGGAAGAAACAGCATAATTTTCAAGAGCAATATGCCATTATGTCTTAAAAGAAAAGTGTTTGATCAATGCATCCTTCCAGTGCTTACGTATGGTGCAGAGACGTGGACCTTAACTAAAAGAGACATACAAAGGCTGCAGACAACTCAAAGAAGCATGGAGAGGTGCATGCTTGGTATAACCAGGAGAGATAAGAGGAGGAGCTCGTGGATCCGAAAAATGACGAGTGGAAGACATCATGATCAGAGTTAAATCCCTGAAATGGCAATGGGCTGGACATACTGCCAGAAGGACAGACCATAGATGGACAGCCGAAATTTTAGATTGGATTCCAAGGGACAGGAAAAGACCCAGAAAAAGACCACATGGGAGATGGGTGGATGAAATTCGTAAATATGCGGGAGTGACATGGAGGAGACTGGCACAAGACAGACCGTTGTGGAGGAAACTTGGGGAGACCTTCGTCCAGCAGTGGATTGATAATGGTTGACAATGATGATGATGATGATATAAAAATTTATTAATTTACTATTATAATTTTTTTTTTTTTTTTTTTAACACAACTACACAAAGGATGAGTCACTCTCCTCCCCCCACACTCCTCTGCAATGCTGGCAGAGGGCGGGGACGAACTGTCACTCTCTTCCCCCCATGTTCCTCTGCAATGTTGTTTGAGGCTGGGGACGAACTGTAACTCTCCTCCCCCTATGTTCCTCTATAATGTTGGTTGAGGGTGGGGACCTCGCTGAGGCCGAGACAGTTGGATGGACACTGCACACCTTTGCGGATTGAGGGCCGGGTCTTCCGCACGTGCAGGCTTTCGACTGGAAACTGGAAGAGACGGTCGGCAGCAAAAGAGAAGGCCCAGAATCAGGTATTCGAAAAAATCTCGAGCTCGGGGAAAAACACCTGTGTCGCTTGGTCAGCTGTAGATCGCTTGGCAAGTGCGGCGAGAGCTACAGGGCGCGGGAACAAAGGGCTGCACGGGTGGCGGCAGAGACTGAACCACTGCGGCAAAAGTACGCTGTCGGTTGTTGGGAATACCCAACTTGGCCTTGGCAGCAGGGTACGAGAGGCCCTCCAGGGTCTTGAGGCGCTGGATCGCCTTCTCGTCGTTCCACTTCGAACAGGACCGGGCATAAGCAGCGTGGGAGTCACCACAGTTTACACAGCAGGGCTCTGAAGTGCATCCAGTCCCTTCGTGGTCTCGGGATCCACAATTGGCGCACCTCGCAGCACTGTTACAGGACCGCTGGGAATGTCCATACCTCTGGCACTTAAAACAGCGTAGAGGATTTGGTATATAAGGACGAACTGCACATAACAAGTAACCAGCCTTTATTTCAGTAGGTACCTTCGGGCTGTTAAAAGTCAAAATAACATTTCATGATTTGATCAGCGCGCCATCGCGCCTGAAAGTCATGCGTCGGGCAGCTATGACACCCTGATCAGCAAGTTCACACACAAGTTCATCTTCATCGCAGACCAACAAGTCGGGCTCAGAAATGACTCCCTTGGAGGTGTTGAGATACGGATGTGCCGTCACTTGAACTGGAATATCCTGAAGTCTGGTCAACTGCAGAAGAGATTTGCTCTGAGAGAGACTGCAAGTTTCCACAAGCAGGTCACCAGAGCGTAGCTTCTTCACTGACTTCAAAGAGCCAGCAACACCC
Source organism: Macrothele yani (assembly GCA_039090855.1). Taxonomy (NCBI): domain Eukaryota; kingdom Metazoa; phylum Arthropoda; class Arachnida; order Araneae; family Macrothelidae; genus Macrothele; species Macrothele yani. Next base: position 82,222,560 of record CM077002.1, read on the forward strand.
GCAAGTGCCTTCGAGATGAAAAAGGAGACTTTGAGGAAAGTTTCAACATCTGGTCAGTAGAAGAAATGACGAGAAAAGTAGCTTGAGGTATCGAATCTGCAAGTGTAATGCGACGTTTCTGAGCTGACGGCTCAACACCTGGATCTAAAGATACGTCGCGGTGATGTCGTTTTTCAACGAAAGTTCTCTTCAGTGTGTTATGTGTGGGAGGTGGTTGAGGCAAATTTGGCCCCCTGATCAATCACCATATCCTGTTGTTTTTTAAATTTTGAGGAGGGTTTATGTTTCCCCATGGGAGTAAGAAAAAATTCATCAGCAACGTACTCCGCCCACAATCGAGCCCAACAGGGGAGAACTGGAGGTCCGCAAGCCAAACACATGACGCAAGACACAGTTCTAGAGCTTAGTTGCAAATATAGTCCGTTGGCTGTGATCACACGCACTCGGCGGACACTTCGGCCTCCGGGTACCGTCATGCCAACGCCTTTGGCATGATCCCACAGCCCCCGGGCTCACCCTGCCGTGCAATACGACAAAAAGCCGCTAAAGCCCTGCACACGACTTGGTACAAGACTTCTGACCAGAGGTGGGTTAGGCTCTAGCCTCCCGTTTACAGCGAAGCCGGGGTCGAAGAGGAGTGTTGGTACACAGGAGGCACTTAACCGGTCTCCTGCGACCTCAGCCGCCAGACATCCCATTTCCGCCTCACGGGTCTCCGCACGCGGCAAACATGCAGGTAGGTCTAGCACCCAAACCAGCTAAAAGGAAAAAAAAAAAAAGAAATCCAAAGAAGACAAATCCTGGCAGGGAACCTAAACGGAAGCTCAGCAACCTACGAACTGAGCGGTTAATATAAATCAGTTAGTGGTGGAGGGTAACAAAACCACAAGACCGGGGTGTTAGTACATAACGTGGTAGCGATTAGGTAGAGAATACAACACGGGCAACTAGCCAGTGGAGAAAATAAATAAAAACGAAAAAGCGAGACACAAGACCAGCTCGGGAACGTGGGGACGCGACTCCCCAACAGCTGGATGAACAGCCGTCCCTGCAAACTCCAACAGCACCAAAATAAAAAACAAGCTGTGGCATGACATCAGATGTTGACCAGTCACAAGGTCAGCTCGGGCCGTGGGGGCGCCGCTCCCCAAATAACTGGAAAACCAGTTATCCCCGTGCGGGGCCACCACAATGGGCTAGCTCATCATGGCCCTTTGGGCAATGTAAAACTTTACCTGCAGATTTTCCACTTCTAATTTGCTGTTGACAGAAAAACCTCTTTATACAGATGATTGGCCACGAGACATTATTAAGAGAATCTTAATCACTCCCCATATTTTTTCATACTTCCATTTAGCTGGCAACAGAGAAACTGATCAAGGCATGAAACACTTGGATCAAAATAACCAAACAGAACATCAGTAGAAGTACTGTTCAGAAAGTCATTTGTACTCTTAAAAGTATGGCATCACAATCCTTTTCATCCACTTTTTTGCCAGAAGAAAGTACGATTAGCACCCTTTTCATTCTTACATAGCAGTCATGTACCTTTGCTGATATCAGCCCCGGGTCTAAACAAGAAAGGTATCTAACAAGCAGAAACACAATTGGAGACTTCGTTGCCAGGTTTTGTAACATTACAGAAAAAAAAATTTGCTTTCATGTTTTAATTCCTGCACCTGCTTTTCTGACACTTTTTCCCTGGAACTAAGTACAACAATTTATCCCCAGTGAAGCCAAGGCTAACTTTACTGATGCATGAATATGTAGATGCATCAGTGAAATAAAAAATTGTCACATCACATGCAGTGTTGATCTCATTTAGTTTCTAGTTTCAATATGCCAAAACATTTTAAACAGTCCAATACTATTTTTTTAATATCTTCAGCTAAAAATGGCAATAATGGAGAGTTACTTTGGTAGTGAACTAAGAAAGCATGCATAAATCTTGGAAATTGAAAGGAAAAATTTCAGCTTCACGTTCACATCAAGACATCTTTGCATGACTGTGAAACTACAAGATATAATTTGCACTTCAGTATAATTGCAGATTTCCCTTTATCAGTAAGGGAAACATAATTTTGTACATTCTACATCCCAATGGCTCTTTCAGCCGCAGGGCAACTTTCCAGCCACCGATGGTTGCAAAACTTCAGGGCATTTTTTTCAAATTTTGTTGAATTCAAATAGTCCTTTCTTGCAAGACAGTCTTTAAAAAGTTGGCTTATCAGAAAATAAACTACTTTCCATGAAGAAGCTGTGCATCCATGTTTAAAACAATTGAATACCATAACTACCTATGTAAACCACTTGGCAACCAAACTTTAATTTCTGCTTGCAGAAAACTAGAAACCTTCCAGTTAACACCTTGGACAAATTAAGTTTTTGTGTAGCATCATGCAGAGATGCCAATGTCAATTTAGCAATAGTGACCCATGAAAACAAAGATACAGTATTTGCTAAGAACTAGGTTCTTTTCTGCACTCCAGAAGCGAACATGAATGCCCATCTGCTTCGACTGTGTAGCATGTTTTTCAAGTTATGCCATTCAATGCTGAGAAATGAATAAACAACGTGAACAATAATGACTATACAAACTAGAACTGGTTACTTTTGGTAACATGGTCAATGCAAAAGCAGTTTCCAATTGCAGAAAACAAATCAAATTTTAGAGAAATAACTAAAATCATGTTACTATAAAACAGCTTAACACAAGATATGAGATTTTTGTCATTTAATCACTATAATAATTCCTGCTACTCAAGAAGCATGTTCATGTTTTGCATCTATGAAAAGTTTGGATGGGACTAAAAACTAAAAGAAACCAAAACCGTCAATAAGATGAACAAGTCGAAGCAGATGCCATTCAATGCTGAGAAATGAATACACAACAATGTGAACAATAATGAATATGCAAACTAGAACAGGTTACTTTTGGTAACATGGTCAATGCAAAAGCAGTTTCCAATTGCAGAAAACAAATCAAATTTTAGGGAAATAACTAAAATCATGTTACTATAAAACAGTTAGCTTAACACAAGAGACAAGATATGAGATCTTTGTCATTTAATCACTATAATAATTCCTGCTACTGAAGAAGCATGTTCATGTTTTGCATCTATGAAAAGTTTGGATGGGACTAAAAACTAAAAGAAACCAAAACTGTCAATAAGATGAACAAAAAGTATTACAGTACCCCCCCCCCCCCCCACACACACACAACAAAGATGCAACCACTGAATTAAGGATTTCTAACTGCCTTGCTGCAATGATGTAATTCTAATTTTAAAAAGTACCTTAGTGGTGAACTGATTAGCAGTGGTGGTTCTAGGCTGGGGCACGGGGTCCATGTTTCCCCAAATATAACCGTTTTTTTTTGGGGGGGGGGGATTATGCATTAACTTTGATTAATTACGGGTACATGCAGAAATTGTGCCCACCCCCCAACTTTTTTTTTTTTTTTTTTTTGCCTAGAACCGCCACTGCTGATTAGGTAAAAATGTCTTTGAAAGAAGACTCAAAACTTTTAAAAGTATTGTGAATTCAGATTTGCTATTTTTATTATTCAGTATATTTTCTAAAAATTTTATTACTAATTACTTGTTAATAAAGGAAGAAAAAAAAATTTGTTAGTCACATCCTAAAAATATGGAGTTTTTTAAGTAACTGTCATTTCACATTAGATATAACTAATACAGTCACACTGAATAAATGTAACTAATATAACCACATCTATTCTACTGTGTGACTAATACGTTTTTTCCTAAAATTTTAGGAGATATGTTGCATTTTCTTAAGTAATAAGCATTTTCTCAGTATAAATATTCTTTGCATGCACAAAACTCCTGTCATTTAGCTTAAATGGCTGCGTAATTTCCTCTGCAGTTTTTTCTCCGAGCAATGAAATAAATTTGAGGACTACTGTCTAGACAATGGACTTTATATTCTCTTTACGCTGTCATGGTGGCCAAGTGGTCACAGGTGTAGATTTCTGGTTAGTGGTATGAGCTCCGCAAGAAGCATGGGTTGTGTGCCTCCCATGCCCTAAATCAGAGACGGCCACCGGCATATAGCCCTTATAGCAGCATACGGTGAAAGTTAAACCCAGAAACAAATAAAACAAACATTCTATTTACCCTTCTGATCCATGAGGTATCCTGTTGTGTGATTTGACGGTTTAATTTCACCCTTGAGATATGAATATTTCGGTTATGATTGTATAATATATAAACACAATATTCACTATTTTTGAATATATGATCACAGATGTGTTAGTGCCCCTACCATGTTTCAAAGCAATTCTTGGAGTGGGAAAACATGCAATTTGGAGCAGAAACGTTGAGTTTTGGAGCAAGAACATTTCAATTTTGGAGCAGAACTCAGGTTTTGGAGCAGCTAATGATAGCATTTTTAATTGTTTAAAGTCCATGCTGTGCTGTAAGTTATGTTTGTATAGCGAATTACCATTTTATGAACTATGAAAAAAATGTTGTATTTCAGGTTTGTTGACATTTTACTGCTTCTCTTACGACTGTTAATTAGCATTTCTGTTGTTCCTACAGCGAGATAAATGGGAAAACAATTATATTGCCTATGATATATTGAAAATGGGAGATGGGTGGATGAAATTCGAAAGTATGCAGGGGTGACATGGAGGAGACTGGCACAAGACAGACCGTTGTGGAGGAAACTTGGGGAGACCTTCGTCCAGCAGTGGATTGATAATGGTTGACAATGATGATGATGATGATGATGATGATATTGAAAACTACATGACCTGCAATATTTTAAGCATAACACATTAATATCAGGGATTTTCTTCTGAATGCATTTATTTCGCTGTACCACGAATAGGATGCAGCCGCTTCCAAGAACTGTTGCTATTGTTACTGAACGCTTGCGAATATACACTTAGGAAGAATAAATCATATGTAATTACTGTTTGTTTGGTTGGTTGCAGCATATTTTTCAAGATTCGTGGCATTCAGATGAAAATATGTTATTTCTAAAACCAACCAACTGGCAAGCTATGCGTACGTGGTTTGCGTGTGCATCACAAACTCCTAAGGTTTTCTGAAGGAAAGCATACCTTCAATATAAAAGGAAAACTAATGTAACATTTAATAATCAAATTGTAAAATCACCTTTCACCAGTTGTGCCATGATACTCTTCATACAATGTTTTTCATTCAGTAATTATCAATGTCAAACTTTTGTTACTGCTGTGAACAATTACAGGGATCATAGAATACTTCTGGAAAATTTTAGGTAGGAATTTTAGGAATTTTTAGAAAAATTTTAGGAGTGTATTTCAATAAAAACTAGATGTATATTTGTATATATCTAGTAAAACAACTTTGTATACATTGTAAAGAGTTTGCTTCACACCCTTCAACCATATATACTGATAGACTGCGCATGACATCAAAATTTCTGGCTCCAACATAAAATCACATGACATCAGTCAAAAAGATGGGTTACACCTGCTGTGCTTATGGTTGCTCTGAGCGATATAGTAAAGGAAGTGTATGATTTTTCATGGGTAAGAAACGAATTAAATACCTAAGTCAATAAAGTTCAATTACTTAACCAGAAACTTGCAGCTATTGATATAAAAATATAGTAACTTAAGAAAAAAATTGAATGCATGTTCCAAATTCTTCGCAAATGTTCATCACATTATAAATCACGAAATGTAAACAACCCGATCATGCATGTATATAGCTCATAAGTAAACTTACCTGAAGAGTTTTCATTATATATGAGGCGCATTCACATAATACACCGAAAACACTGAAGTTCTGCAGCGTAAATTAGTAATCATAACAGCATTTTTACACGAAATTTGGAGTCTGATGATGACGTGCCCAATGTTTGAGCCATGGCGGCTTTGATGCAGCTATTGCCAATGTGCAGTCCATTAGTATATATGGTCGAAGTTAACACCCAAATTTTTTGCATAACGTCTAATGTCTAAAGTTTAAGTATGATTTACTTCTAATGTTCAGTTCTTATCTTTTCACGTGTTATTATCATATTCAAGTATATTTAATACATTCAAGTTTCACTTTGAACATTAATATGCTGTTGAACCAGAAGCAATTCACGATTTTCACAGTAAAGTTTTCAGGTTTCACATTAAATTATAATATCCTAAAAAGGTAATTGAAAACCAAGAACTATGTACAATTGTTCACTGAATTACTTTTTTCATATTATTGTTTTAACCTTTTCCTGATAAGCCTATCTTTTTCTGCTTCCACCACAACTAATTTACTTTCAGTTTTCTTTATTTCAGCTGAACCTTGTATGATTAAGTTAGAGGCAACTGCTATTTCAACAGTATTTTGTTTTTCTACAGCTTTTCTCATTCTTTCTGTTCGCTCTTGAATTACTGCTAGGGAGGCTTCTTTATCTTTTTTAAGCCTATTTATTTCTGCATCCTTTTTTTATTTTGTCATCAAACTCAGCTTTTCTTTTTTCCTCTAGCTGCTTTTCCTTATTTTCCCTCTCTTTCTGCTTCCTTTCTTTTACCTTTTTTGATTCTTCTTCCTTCAGCTTATCAACATACTCTTTATAAAATTTATGTGAATCACGAACACTATTTAACAAATTTCTTGTTATGGGAACTTTACTTACACATCCATAGTGTTTAATGGCCCCTTTAACTATTCTTAATGATGTTATAGTTGAGTCTTTTAAAGTTAGCCTTGTCCTTCCTTAACAGAGCAGTGTTAACCGAAAAATCCCCTTTCTGCATCAGCATTACCATGAGGTAAAACTAAAATTGACTTGATGAGTTTAGCAAGATTTGAGTATTTTTCTTTTCCGCTAGAGTCTTTAATACTAAATATATTACGCCAGTAATATATTCCTCTGAAAATTTCACTAATTCATCTAGAGTTGGCTTATCGCAATTTAAAAGTTTCCACTCTTCTCTTACTCTATCAATTTGTTCCTCAGAAAGATGCAAAACACTTGAAGTTCTGGTTATTTCTGAAAGTCCTTCAGTGACTGAAAGTTGAGTTTACTCTTTCTTTGGTTCTTTTACCTTTAAAACTTCTATGTCTCTTAGCTTTTGATTGCAGAATGGCAAATTTGACTTTAAATATTTTGTGGTTGCAATTAGTGATGATCTTACATCTAAGAGAAATAATTTCTGCCTGGTCTCCTGAACATTCCTGAGGAGATTTTTTGTCTTTATACCAACTTCTAACTCCCCTAGTTTTTTCCATGAATTTTTGTTTTCAAAATCTACATTCTTTAGGTCTTCTCCAAATTTCCCTGCAATAACATCATCTTGGATAAACTGAGCCATAACATTTCTCATTAAAGTATTTAAATCAGAATATAACTGGTGTATTTTTGGTTCTTCACTCTGATAACATAATGAAAACTTTTCAAAATTTTGGTGTGAAAATGAAATTAATGCTAAATAGCAAGGAGTTAGCTCATTTTTCAGGAAACAGTGAATTCTTTTATACCTTGCCGAATTGCGTAGTTGTTTTTCAAATATTTTTTGAGATGGCAAGAAGTTTAAAAAATATTCTGTAATATTTAGCCATTGATCCAAGAGCCTCTGGGCTACAGAACCAACGGTTAACCATCTGTTGCTGACATGATGCAAAAGAAATTTGGCTGTGACCAATGTTATATCCTTGACAGATTTATAATCCTCTCGTCTTGCAGCACTACTCTTTAAAAAATAATGCATATCAGTAGCAAATTCGTCAAAATCTATATTTAAGCTTGTCAAAAAAATTTTAAATGCATTACTAACAACATGCAGGTTGCAAAAACCTAGTTCCAAAGATTTCTGGCCTGTTTCTTGTTTTACAACTTCATTGAATTTGCGTAAAAGCACTTATTTACATTTGGGCTGTCCATGGATACACAAATAATTCTGTTCAACGAAATACTGAAGGATGATAACACATCAAGAATTTCTTTTAGCAAAATATCTGCTGTTGCATGACCCAGAAAAACGCTTGTTAGGTATCGGCAAGAAACTGAATTTATTTTTAAAGACCAGTACCTGAGATACACATCCAACTGCCGTTTCACTTGTGTATTTGTAGTTTCATCAAATGCTATAGTAACTTTTCCTGGGCTACTAGATGCAATGTCTTTTTTCAAATCCTCTTCAAAATATTTTGACAATCCATGTGATATCACATAAGCAACTTTTTTTCTTTAAGTTGCATTTTGGCTGCAATAGCAGAATCAGAAAACATTTCTTTGAAAAGTTCAACTGTTTCAGTGCATGAAACAAAAGACATAGTCCTTAGCAACTTTCATGGCCTATAATGCTTCGGCTTTAGCCAACTGTAAATCATGACTCAGTACTTCACTAATATTTGTTTTGGGCTGAAGATCCCGTTCTCCAAAGGCTTTCAGGATGGACTTATTTTGAAATTTACTTTGAAATTTCTGGAAATGTTTTTTCCCTTTATGATGCGCTTTTACTTGTGAAAAGCCACTATTAGAAATATTGAAAATTTCTGAACACAATATACACTTAGCAGAAAATATTGTTTCAGTTGCAGAACACCATTCTTTCAACTTCACTCCGTCCAATTCTTTGGCAATCTTGAAATTTCGTTTTGGATTTAGGCATCTTAAACACTTGTATTACTAACCAGAAAATGTAAGGGAAGTACAAAAACACGTTCCAATATTGCAAAACCAGACAACTTCCCGAAGTTTGGCTGCGAGGATGTCAGAAGATAGAAAAAGAAAAAAAAAAAGCAAGTCACCACTAGAGAACTGAACCTGCACACAGCACAGAGAACACCATAAAAGACACAAAACCAGAAACTATCATACGCATCTCACGCAAGTTCAGTCAAAGCGAGTCGGAGCCGAGATATGTTGCGCATCGAAGGTCGCTGTCGCCGACGCACGATCGAAGGTCAATGATCACGTGCTCTACTGCCTGCCACGATAACACTCAGCTACCATCCCATCGTCATTACCGGAGGTTACGGAAGGAGACCACATGTTTCCTCTTTGCTTCCACCCACCTGCAGTTTACAATAACAAAACATCAGCAGAAAGAGGAGGTTCCACGAGGCATGTCCAAAAATAAAGTACGATCTTCTGTGTGCCACGGAGTTCGTCTGCAAAGTGCAAACCAGGGGTGAAAATGACCCCTCCCCTTTTCCCTTAGATCTCTTGTTACTCTCGAAAACTGTCCGAAGGCACAAAAGTGGAGCGCCCGCCCCGAAGCAAGTGCATCTCGATGGCGTCATTTTCCCTCCCTTCAGCAGCACAGCATATAGGCTGTGTTTCTACAATAACAGGTCTTTTTACCTTACCGTAATGGTAAATTTATTGGCGTTAATAACGGTTGTATTTTTAATAAATAAGCTTACGAAAATTTTAGGAAGAATAGCAAATTTTAGGTATAATTTTAGGAATTTAAGGAGGGTCACAAAATATTAGGAATTTTAGGAGGAATGCGATCCCTGCAATTACAACCGGAACCAAAAATATAAGATAACAGTGAGATTTAGTAAAATATGGTTAGACAAAAGCTTCTTCCATCGCTTAACACTTGCGCAGTGACATTTTGGCGTGGAATTCCACCCCCCCCTTCTTCAGTAGCAGTAGAATCAGTTTATGACTTTTTTGTTGTCGCTGTCTGAAAGAGCCACTGCTTGTGCATACATGGGATCCTGTATGTATGGACATTAAGCAGAAGATTGCGAGTTAGTAAGTGGTTCAACGCACCTTCCATCTGGAAAAAGAAAAGTGTGAGGGTGAAGATGTTCAAGGTAGGTCAAAATGAGAAAAAGAAAACCTAAAAATTCTGCTCCCTGAATGTACAGGGCAAAATTCAGACTTCAAGAACTAAAAGATCGGTATTCCTGATAATTGATTACAAGTTATGCGATATAAACAATCCTTTCATTTATCCATAGCGCCCATGAGCGATTTTAATTAACATACATGAGACTGATGAAGAAAAAAAACAAAGCTGTACTTTTTAATTTGGTGAAAAATCAGACTGTGCGGTGAGAAAGGGTGAATATTATGAACAAAACTGAATCGTTCACTGTAATTATTAATGAAAATATTTAACTAGATCACACCACTGTATTCACAATTATAAAATTACTGAATTCCAAACGAAATAGGGTGGTTTCAAAAGACTTAGTTTCAAACAGTTTTGTTCTTGTACTTGCTAGAAACTTAGCTCTGGTTTCCTCTTGCGAGCAAACCCTACTTTCTTCTCAGCAAGTTCCGCGGCCATATTTGTCTTTTGTTGACCGCCACTGTTTGGTTTTTTTTTTCTGCTGATAGTTTTCCCTTACCATTTTTCTTTGTTATTTTTTTGTTTTGTTTTTATTCCCTCAGATGACAATTTTATCCATCATGCTTAAAAACTTTCAGCCTGAGAACCATGAATTCTAATGTCACAGCTTTCACTATTTTAGATAAATGGTGTAATTTTCAGAGAACGAATACTTTTTTTTTCTGAACACCATGCATTAATTCTTACAAATTTCCAAACTTCGTCACTACCGATTTTGGAAATTTCTCCCACCCTTATCAAGCTAAAATGTACACACATTTATGAGGATAATGACATTTAACAACTACATAAGAGTGAGAACATTGCGGGGGGGGGGGTACTACAATTACGGAAGAAATCTTCGCTACGTCCGACTTCCGTTTCAGTTTTCGAAAATTTATTCAACATTTTCAAGTTTCAAATATACAAATATTTATGGAATAAAATGATATCTAACAATACTGGGTAGAGGAAACATTGCGAGAAAAAAATAATTACGATTACGAGAAATCTTACCTCCGTCAACTTTCCGTTTTCAAAGAATGAAATTCCATCCTCCGACAAAAAACTAACCCCCCCCCTCCTCCCAAAACTTCAGTTCAGTTGTGCATCGGTCTCGTGAATGGTCCAAATCATAACTAAAATGACGGAATTCCTCGAATCAGCGTAAGAATCACGTGGCTGACGATTACGAGGAAATTTTCGGGTGGCCTAACTTCCGTTTTTGGAAATCGTTGCTAACAATTTCAAGCTGAATTATGCAATGAAATTATATTTAACAACAATACTGAACAGAGATGCAACATTGAGAGAGAAAATAAAAAAGGATTACAGGAAAAATCTGCACTCTGTTTAACTTCCGTTTCTGAACGTTTTGAAAAGGCAAAACAACGTCCCCAGACAGAATACGACCCCCCCCCCTCACCCCGCTAACTAATACCCCGAAAATTTCTTCACTTTTGCATCAATCTAGAAAATGACCCAAAGGGGGGAGAGAACTCTGTGAATCCGCGGAAGAATCTCACCTGAAGAATTAACCGCTGAATCGATTTCGAATTTCGTAAGATTACGCTAAAATATCGATGAGCGGTAAATTTTAACTTTGGGCGCAAAATCAGTGCAAATTTCGTCAAAATCGCGATTTTTTTAGCAGAATGGCGCAAGAACAACGTTTTGGTACGAGTGGCACAGGTCTGGCAGCCCTGTGATCATCTAAAAGAATTCTTTGCCCATCTTCTGCAACAGCCTAACTACGAAAAGTACCTTAATGCCACTAAGCCTAGAAAAATAGTGCCTTAGCCACGCTAAGGCTCTTCTACACCCCTGCCTTACTGAAACACACACACACACACACACACACATGCATTTAAATGGAAACAAACGTTCCAAAAAGACGCTTTCCTAACCAATATGATGTACTTCAATGCTTTGTCAGCAAAATAAATTAGAGCAGAAACTGGTGTGTGGATTACAAACTAAAACAAAAATTTCCTTTCACAGGAAAAAACATTGAAAAGCTGTAAACACACACATTAACCCAAAAGGTGAATTTACCATAAACAAAATGAATAAATTTGAGCTCTCCACATCTGTAGCTTGAAGAACAAAACATCTATATTAAAAATGTATCACAGTGTCCTCTTCTAATCAGAAACTTAGGTAACATTATTTACGAAAAACTGCAAGGTTGATAATTATATCAACATGAAAAAATCAAGCTGATAAAACCTAAACATGTTCGAAGAAAACTTATTCTGAAAAATTAATTTTTCATACTTTTCTAAAATCACATGCAGTTCACAAACGTATCAAAATGGGAAAGAATCAAAATTTTTTTACTTCTAACTAACATTATATTCTGACTGGTGCACGTGCCAATCACACTGTATTTGTTTGTGACATTTTTCCCATGCTGAGTCAATGGAGCCATGGCATAAATTTTGTCAATCAAGGTTGATCAAGAAAAAAAAATTAAATTCTTAAAATTCTTACGCACACGATTTGTTTCAGCTCTATGCCAAGCTGATAATCTGGGCCATGAAAAAATTGCCCAGGATTAGTTCATATACTGAGAAAGGACAGACAGTATAGATGTTAAGTTATAAATATGAAACTACCAAAATCATGTAGCCTTAAGGTGGGCTACAGGCACTGTATAAATGATGACTAGCAATTTAAGCAGTTCAGGACAAAATTCAATGAAGGATGACCCACAAAAATGCCTCCTCACAGTGGGGCTAAAATCATGTAGCAGAAAAAAATTTAATAGATTATTTTACTGGCATTTCCTACACAAATTGGACTAATCCAAGATAGACATCAGTCCTAGAAATTAATAAAACTAATTTTGCATATATTTTGCAATGATAGTATACATGTGAAATAAAACTTGATGAAACAGAAATCATCCATGTAAAAATTTTAATCATAGCAAACTAAATTTTTGAAAACAAAAAAAAATGTGTACAGTTAGTTGAAGTTTATTATATGTGAAAAGCGTTCATTTTATAACCCATCTTGGTGTAGCAATTTTCACATGCTACCAATTGATATTGAGAGATGTGGTCATTACACACATTATTGAAGAGTTCCATTTCTGCAGGTCCCCCACCGCCACAATGCGAGATGTCAATGAACATTTCATTAGACAAATGTACCTCATTATTTTAACAGCTAGCCATCCCAGAAATGGGAAGGGGATATTCTTTTCCTGAATCAATAGGCAAGTATGACAATTGCCAGTCTGCAACAGTCCAGCCTCTATATCATTATATATAATGAACTGGTATCAAAATTATGAACAGAGGGGGAAATAAAAAGGTGACAAAATATTAATCAGTACAAAAAAAAGTTTACTTACATCCTTGTACATATTTAATAATTTCTTCATGTTGAGGAGTTATTGTTTCATGAGAATTTTTTTGAACATGTGACCTTCTACCATTGATTTGATAAAATACGGGTTTGGGAGAGCTGTTAAATAAAAACATAACATCAGGACAGCACACAACTACTACATAACAGAAATTAAAAAAAACTACATCATAGGACAAAAAATTTTAATATCACAATAGTTTTTGAAAACTTACTTTTGAAAACAATGCTTCCAATGTTATATTTCAGAAATTAAAGTTTTCAATGTTATTTTCAGAAATGAGGTTTCAAGCCATATTTCCGAAATTAAAGTTTTTCACCTTTTACCCACAAACCATACACCATTGGAAGAGTTTTGTGGCAGAAAAACCTGCGTGAAGCGGGGGAGGGGAATATTGTGAGAGGAATTTGTCAGAAATGGATTTCGTTTACATTATACATTACATAATCAATCAGTGTAGGTACAATGCTTGTTTGATCTTAATTACACCAAAACAAGAATTTTTGAAAAATTTAATACAGTGGATCCCACTTAAGAAGTTTTCCCGTTTAAGAAGTTTTATTTTTAGAGTCCCCCCGATTTTTTTTCCATAGTGCTAATGTTAATTTTTCCCACTTAAGTTGTAAAGTGCCACAAGTTTCTAAGCAAAAGCATACGATTTTGGAACTCGTCCAGCAGATAAGTACATGTCAAAGAAGTTGGGAGGAAACGTTTCTTTGTTCTTCCCGTGTATGTAGCAAACGAAGCCCCTGCCGGCTTCCCACGGTCAACGCAGGGGGTCATGTTTACTCCCCCACTTCTTCTGCGTCTGCCCCCTTTTGTGTATCACAATCGCCTTATCTTTGGGGCCGGGAAAGGAAACACCTGCTGAAAGTTTAGCCATTCTGTCAGAGTTAGGCTCAGATGTTGCACCTCACATACGTGGAGTTAAACGTTTAGTTTTATTGTTGAAATGCGTAGCTAGAAATATGGCGTCTAAAGGCATCAAAAGAAAAGCTTTATCTGTGGTTGAGAAACGAAACATTATTATGAATTGAAGAAAACCCGCATTTAACTAAGGTGCAGATAGCAAAAGAACTAAATTTACCTGTTACAACCCTAAACGGTATAGTGGCAAAACGGGACACTGTGCTTGCAAACGCTTCCCATTCATTAAAAATAAAAAAGATTAAGAAGGGTAAATACGAGGATGTCAAAGAAAAACTTCTTGTGTGGTTTAAACAAGCAGGAAACGCTAACATTCCGATCAACGGGACAATACTTCGTGAGAAAGCAGAAGAGATTTCCAAGAAATTAAATGTTGAATTTAATCCTTCCAATGGATGGATCGACCGTTTTAGGAAAAAGAGCAGGACTGACTTATAAAACTGTTTGTGGAGAATCAAAAAGTGTTAACGTCAAAGAAGTGGACGATTGGAAATCTGTTCTGCCAGAACTGTTATCAGCATACGAAGCAAAAGATGTTTTCAACGCTGACGAGTGTGCTTTGTTTTACAACCTTATTCTTGACAAGACCTACTCTTTCACAGGAGATAGCAGCCATGGAGTCAAAGTTAGGGATGGGCAAAAACGATCGATGTTTAGTAACATCGATGTTAAGCCACCGATAATAGAGGTTTTTCCCTCGATGTTGCGCTGATTGATACATCGGAGAAACCTCGATGTTTGAACCTCGATGTCTTGAAAAACATCGGTGCCGGTGGAGGGCGTGGGTACACCCACACGTCAGCAAAACCTCGATGTTACCGAAAGCGATACATCGGTGAACCGTGAATAACATCGGCCAGTCCTTCACCTTGTGCAGCTTCAGAGTGCAGAGGTAAGTTGAAAATATCGATGGATTGTCTTTTGTTAGTGTGTCATCCCTGATGCATCGAGTTGTGCAACGAGGGTAATAATCTCCCATCCATTTTTAACTCTTCTATAGGAAATTCAGGGGATTTAAAATTAAGATACAGAAAAACAAAAGCTTTTTTTAAGTATCCGTGGTGTGTTCTTGTGCGTGGGCATTAAACAGAAGTAGCTAATTATAGTTTTTAATCTGACAAAAAAACTGGTGTAGTTTAAATAGGGTGTTTCATTTGAAGGGTTACCGGAAAAAATATCCATGGAAATAAAATCCAGGGGGAAAAAAGCCAAAGGAAAGAAAAGCCAAGGAAATAAAATCCAACGGCTACTTTCATGTTGGCTAACCAGTAGGGAACTTATGGGGTCATATAAAAAATTACTGGCTATTTTCCAGTTCATATTAATTCGTATATCTAAATCCATTTTTATAGTATAACTTTACATGAAGTTCATAATTTTTTATAACCATACTTTGACTACCCTTATATTACAAATAACGAGAGTAGGAAAGTGGTATGACCTACAAAAAAAAAAAAAAAAAAAAAAAAAAGAAATTCTCATTTCTCAAAGATTATGAGGGCATCATAATTTGATTCCATGGAAGTTCGGGCAACTAGGGGGCCGTATAAAAATTGCATGTATTTTTGTTTTTCTTGTGTCCACTTCCACGTTGGGTTGACCTTGTAGGAAGGCCGTACAAAATTGCATTTTTGATTTTCTTGTGTCCACTTCCATGTTAGGTGACCTTGTAGGAAATTTAGGGGTCGTACAAAAATTGCATGTCTGATTTCTTTTGTGTCACTTCCATGTAAGCTCAAGGGGTCATATAAAAATTTATTTTCTGATTTCGTTGCGTCACTTCCCGTAGGAAGCTTAGAGGGTCGTATAAAAAAATTTCATTTAATTTTATCCCTGGCTCTGTGTTGTTTTTTTCCCTGGATTTTTTTTTTAGCTTTTATTTTGCACTAAAAATTAAGTAAGCCTTGCAAATTACGAATTCTCAGATGTAAGCATAGGCTCTGAGAAGTAGGCACCGATAAAACCATATTGAAGTGTACCTTAGTAATGGGAAAAAAAAAACATTAAAATAAACGCGACGTGTACGAGGAAATGCAGCAAAGAATATTTTAGTAAATAATATTCTAAGAACAGGAATGAAATATGTCAATCCAGGGCCAGATTAAGGCGTTAGTGGGCCCCTAGGCTAAGACATTTGGGTGGGCTCACACAGAACTTATCACGGGGAACCTTATAAAGTTCGTTAAAACACGAATCCGTAGCAATGTGCTGTAATAATTACTACGTAGTTTATTCTTCAAACTAATAAATTATCTGCAGAGAATTACTATAAGTCGCTGTATTTTTCGTCGTTCTCATAAGAGAATTACTGGATTTTGTCCTTGATTTCCTAATGATTTCGCATTGTATGCTTTTCTTAGCACATGTTTAATTATGCAATGTGAAGCCATGAAACTTTTACCCTTGGTGAGTCACTGCCTTGAAATCTGTTCGTGTTCCAGCCTCTGTTTCTGACCAAGTTGAAATCATACAAGACAAAAGCAGAACTACTTTATAAACCTCTTTCTCTTTTTATTACTTGTCCAGACATGCATTCTGAACCCGTAGGTCATGGTGGGACACCTAGGCTATAGACCCCCCCCCCCTTAATCCGGCCCTATGTCAATCATGTAAATGGATAACTGTTTCGTTGGAGTTGGATTTTATTTCCCTGGGGGTTTTTTTTTTCCGTGGATCTCTTTTCCTTGGATTCCCCCCCCCCTAGATTCCATTTGAAGACGGGAAGTGCTGTATGGAAATTATTCGTGAAAATTTTACAGCAGTGAAATCGCAAACTTGCACTTGAGATAATGCAAGTTGAACATCATAGTTCTTTTGAGCATCATGCATAAGTATAATACATACTCCCCCATGTAAATAACGTGTAGAACAGAAAATTGAAGTACCAACGAGAGTACTACAAAAAAAAAAAATAATAATAATAATAATGATTAGGAGAGAAATTTTCCCACCGTTTTCAGCAATTTTTCGCCATTTTCAAGCTGAAATACAAATATTTACGTAATAAAATGACATTTCGCAATACTGAACAAAAGGGACACTGCTGAAAAAAAAATAATAATAACACACGATTATAAGAAAAATCTTCATTAAACTTCCCTTTTCAAAGTTTTGAGACAGAATTCTGACCCCCGACAAAAACTTCTTCCCTCACCACCCCCTAATTTTTTCTCTTCAGAAACAAATAAGAATACGTGGCATTCGATAAATATGCGGAGAATCTCATGCCTACTGAATACACCATCGAGTTACACCAGTTTAGCAAAACATCGAGAATTCGATGTTACTTCTTAGACAACGCCAAAACATCGAGAATTCGATGTTACTTTTTAAACAACGGCAAAACATCGAAAATTCGATGTTTTTTCACCGATACATCGAAAATTTCGACCGATATTATCGATCCACCGATGTTTTGGATATGAGTAACCACCGATGTTTAACATCGATGGTTCTCACCGATGTGCCCATCCCTAGTCAAAGTAAATAAAGAAAGACTGACAGTTCTGGTAGGAGCTAATATGGATGGAACAGAAAAGTTGCCTTTATTGGTCATTGGAAAATCGAAGAATCCGAGGTGCTTCAAAAATGTGAAAACTTTTCCATGCAATTACAGAAATAGCAAAAACGCATGGATGACGGTTCAGATTTTTGAAGACTTTTTAATGGAGTTTCAAAAGAAAATGGCCAAAAAAAATAAAAAAGTTTTGTTATTTTTGGATAATTGCACAGCCCATTCAAAGAATATGGATCATCTGGAAAATGTAAAAGTAGTTTTCCTGCCACCTAACTCGACTTCAATGTTACAACCAATGGACCACGGAATAATTAAAACCATGAAACAATTCTACAGGAAACATTTAGTTAATTGGCTACTGCAGAAGATTGAGTCAGACTCAAGTTATACACCTGGAGTACACTGAAATTGAATTAATTAGATGCTATGCATTTTATTGTTTCTTCGGGGGAGGGGAAGGTATCGTCTTCAACGATCACAAATTGCTTCAGGAAAGCTGGTTTCAATGCTGATGAGCTTAGTTTTTCTGATGAAGAAAACAGTCATGACGGCAATGAAGCTTGGGAAAGTTTGCAAAAACTAAACTTCAAATCTTCCTTTGAAGAGTTTGTAAACGTTGACAAAGATTTTCCCACATTTGAAATGCAAAATATCGACGATATTTGCGACATCGAAACGCAAGAGGACAATGAACCAGAAACGCAAGAAGATGAGTGCAGGCCAATTACAACTTCAGCTGAAGCTGGTAAAGCATTAGAAACGTTTCACCACTTTATAGAAAGCCACGAACGTATTCCAGCAGACATAATGAGAAATTTGAAGGAAATGGGCACGTACTTTGTGAATCTAGCGGAAAAAAGGAAGAAACAAACGCTTTTAGATCAGTATTTTTGTAATCCTGTAGCATAATAAATGTAGCTTTCAATCCTCATATTCAAGTTTAAATGGGTAAGTTGTGAATTTTTTTTTACTTTAAAATTAACTAAAATGTAATTTCTGGATTTAATCTATGCAACATTTTTAACTGCTAGTCTTACAAACCCCAATCAGACACTTCCCGCTTAAGAAGTTTTAATCGCTTCGTCCCAACGGAAACTTCTTAAGCGGGATCCACTGTAGTTTGAAATTTCTCTGCAAAATTCTGCATTGCTTGTTCTGTTTTCTTCAGATCTTACAAGTTTAAATCACTGGAAAGCATTTTGCGTAGCCTAGACAGTACAGAACATAAGAGTAAAAAAAAAAAAAAAAGAATTTTATATCAGAATACAATTTTTTTCAACTAATAATGCACATTTGTGGGGGTGGGAGGGCACAAACACATCAAGTAAGCATGAATTTGAAATACTGTCTCTGGTAGTAAACTGCAAAAGCTTGCCTTAGCGCTCGGGCTCCGAAAATTGGGCCCGAACTCAGCTCTATGGGGTACTCACCACTAACAAGTTGTTTTATTCTTTTTGTTTTGTGGATGACCACCATGAGCAACTCATTCGGCTATAAGCAGACACCTGTCCCTAATTTACTTCCAAGGAGGGACACAGCCAGTATCATCTGGCAAATACAGCCAGCATGATCAGAAAATTCCTATGGAAATATAAGTTTTTGTTTCTACATTTCCCAGTCATGTAGCAGAGGTCTAAGAAGTAATAAAAAATCTGTTAATGATAAAAATGTATTATAATGAATCAAGAACAGCAACCTTCCTTGCTACATCCATTTTTTCCCCTTTCCATTGTATTGCATTTATTCATTTTTACAAACATGTGGACCAAAGCACCATATCCATCAGAACACGAAACACTGTTAGAACAGACCTGAAAATGGATACTGGGATTTCTCGAAGCTTCATACTTAATAGTAGTGAGTGATGTGAAATATTCTGTCATCAGGAATGTTGACAGAATATTTCAGATCACTCACTACAATTTACTGTCATGGAAATACTGAATCAGCTGGCAATCCAATGAGCGATTGTTCCCCAAAATGTGCCAGAGTAGAATGGAACAATAATAGTGCAGCCATGTGAGTAAATGAAAGGATGACTGACCAATCTCGCACAAAGCAGATTACCATTCATGGATTTGTTACAAAATTAATTCAATTTCCATAATTGTAAAGTACACCATGATGTGAAAAGAAAACTGATAATTTGCTTGGTCACAACAGGTTTTCTCAATTACCTTTTACAAAACGCTAATTTTTTGAACACCTATATGGTTTACCCTGACAGGGCCACATTCCCTCTAACTGAAACACAAGAAAATTGCAATACTATACTGAAAAAAGAATTTGGGGGGGGGGGTGACCAATCATATGACTGGAAATAATTTTCACAGGGATTAACTGCATGCAATCACCTTTTTACACGGAAACTAAATCTGAACTGCAAAAATAATATAATGCTTCACAGGATATGTACATGCATAATATACATGTCACTGCAGGAATGTACGCTACATACAATTTTATCGCGCATACCTCATATCAGCTGTAACACTTAGATCTCCAGACTTCACAGGGTCTTTGGTGCTGGAGCACGGCACTTCGAGATTATCTACCTTTTGTGTAATGCCTGCAAATTACAAAAAAGTTTTATTAAAGGAGTTAATATTTGCATAGAACACAACCTAAATGCGCTAAAATTCAAGCAGGTGCACACATACCTCGCCTAGTTTTAGCTATAATTTTATAATTTGGCTTCGAGAGCGTATACATTCTCGAAATAAATCTGCTACCCCCGAACACTGCAGCACACCAGCAACAAAACACGGAAACACACTACACGGTTGGTCGCTTGAGGTCAGCTCAGATCTCAGACCTTCACTGGTGGCAACACTAAAGCATTGTGATAATTTTTCAGCCTAAGTGTAGTTTCTAATTTCGGTTAACGGTTTCAAATCGCAAGACGTTAGTGTTTCTGAATGTGTAGAAGACCAAGAGAAAATTCAAGTAAAAACTTCCCTTTAAGTTCTGTATAAGTGATACAAATATGGCAATCTCAAATTCTTTTTGTTCCTAGAGAACCTGCTCACAGGCAAAACAAAAACAGCAGGATAGAACCCAAAGATTTCATCCAACACAGCAATAGCCGACCAACTGCATTGAAGCACCCAAGAGCAAGAGGCAGTGAAGTATTTACTCAGCACAAACACACTTGGGGTGTATTTAGGGCGCGGACTTCAGGGGACGGTGGAAACCTGTACCAAGATAATTTTGTGTGAAAACCCATTGGTTTTTAGTTTTCCTTTTTCTACCGTCTTATTATTACTATTACATTTCATTTGATTCTCTCATCTACAGCAATGGCGTCTGTAGCATGGTCCACTTGTCAGTACAGACATGAAATCAAGTGTCACAAGGTTTAAAAATCGTCGTACAATATGTGGTGAGTATCGGGAATTACCGGTTCTTTTTTTTTTTTTTTTTGATTGGAGGTTTAACGACCACCGTGACCAACTCAGTGGGCTATAAGCAGCCGCCTGTCCCTAATTTGGGGCCACTGGTTCCAGGAAAGGGAGAGAGCCAGTGCCGTAAGATAAACACAACACATCCATGCCTCACCAGGATTCGAACGCGGACCCATCTCGAATGATCAGAAACCATCGCTTAGACCATTGAGGCGGCCTTACCGGTTCTTGGATTTCAGGTCTTAGGTGTTGTACACCTAAACAGTGGCGGATTTAATGTTATCGGGGGCCATGTGTGCATCAGTTTTGGGGGCCGCCCTCGCCTTGCCCATCCCGTCATTCTTGAATTTTTTTCTTTTTCAGCACCTCTCACTCCTCAATTTTTACTTTCTCATGCTGTGGAAATATTGTAATCGAAAAAAAAAAAAAAAAAACTTGATTTCGAGAATTTGACAATTTTTTGTTTCCCAAAACATGATTTAGCTGTATTTACGATGATGGTACGTGCGTGTGGTTTGTTGCAGGCTGCAACACTCCAAAAACTATTACAACTACTAAGATGATTTTTTTTATTGGAGGTTTAACGACCGCAATGAGCAACTTGTTGGACTATAAGCTGTCTCCCGTCCCGAATTCAGGGCCACTGGCTCCAGGGAAGGGAGAGAGCCAGCACAATAAGACAAATATAGCATCCATGCCTCATCGGAATTTGAACCCGGGCCCATTTCGGACGAATGGTCAGGGTGAAAACCACTCCTCCACCCGGGCGGCCAAGATGGAATTTAATATTTAGGATTTTTTCTTTTCTTTCTTCTTCTTCTTTTTTTTTAATACCCTGGAGAACAAATGGCTGAATTTACGAAATGGGAAAGCGTTTAAGGAGAACGAAGTGAATTTCCTAGCTGTGATTTATTAGAATGATCACTGAAGCACAGTATTGACTTCTATGCCACATTCGGTGTGGGATCTGCTGTCGGATATCATTAGATCCCACCCTTTTCACAGTTCCCCGAAAAAGCCCGAATGTCTCCACGGTGGCGCAGGTGTCTAAGCCAAAGCGTCTGAAGTACTAGCAGGCTTTAGTCCTCGACTCGGTCCTCGATTTATGACGTCACCATCAGGGTCATAACAAACACTGTCGCACGGTGTATGATAAGTCAGGTGATACGACTCTCCGTACTGCCAACAGTTAGAAAAACGGACTGTTAATGTTCACAGGTCACCAGGGGGCGCTCAGGAGTTGTGGGCCGTTAGTTCATGCTAACCATCATAGGATTACATGGTGTTTATGATTTCATCAGTGCTAAATCGGTTTTCTGTTGAGTATTTTTTATTTAATACTTTGTATAATTACTGTATATTGTATGAAGTTCTAGAAACGTTGAATTTTCTGCACAGAAGGGGAGATAAATTTATAGTGCAACTAAATGTCGGACTAGGATCTGTTCAATTCTGTTTTAGGTATGAGGCAAAAGTGTTTTGTACCGAACAATCCGTTATCGGACAGGTTATGCGACATATAAAGAACTTTTATCAACATTTAATGACCCAACAGTGTTGGAAAAATGGCGGCAAGCATTAGGATGTGATACATATTTCCACAGCTCACAATGTGGAAACATTTTACGTTAATAGCATTAACCGTTGTTTAAATGTAGGAACACTAATTTTATCCCTTGATATCAAATATGTTAATCGTACTATATATATATGCACGAAGGTCGGGGAAACTCCGCCGAGAAAAAGTAGCCATTTTGCCGTGATGCACTTTCTCTATGGTCATCGCCAGCACAGATAGAGGGAGAGCCTTATTCATTAGTATGATTAGGTACAAAAATAAAACAAATGTGTAAGATATATTGCTTATTACTAAATGAAAAGATCAATAGTGAATGATTTCTCATGGGGAAGATTAATCAAAATTATTTGTTTGCGAAAGCTTCGGTAAGTTTTAAAAACCAGCAGTTTCCGTTAACGATGCTCCAATGACTTACGCTAAAACTGATATTTCATGTTAAAATTCCTCCTCCGAATGTACATCACTATCTCATTTTACAAGAAGTACAATTTTTTGACGATAAAGGGTCTATTCTTTATTGCCTCTGTAAAAAATTCAGCATCGTCTGCTCAGAAATCTTCACGTTAGAGTACTCGCTCTGTAGCTAAATATATATATATAATAACGCTTATTTGATGAATTCCATGTGATAGGCACAAAAGCGCATGTTTACGAAGCGTTCCAGGTTATTGTTTTTTTAATTCCAAGCAAAATAGCATTCGTAAAATACGAATGTTTCTGCCGTTTCCTCCCATAGGAAAGCATGGGTTGTATTAAATCATCGGCCCACACGTTCGTCGCGCCATTTGGTGACAAGTGACATTAACGGGCGATTTTTGTTTCCACAGTCGTATCACCTTACTATTATACACCGTGCACTGCCGTGACTACCATCTTAGTTAGCAGCGAGGTTACAGAGAGGCAGTATCAGGATTCTAATTTTTCGTAACTTCACAATATCGATGGGAAAAAGTTATAAATTTCGGTAAATGCAAAGCGTTTGGTAAAAATCAAAATGCAAGTACTTTATGAGCCATAGCAGCGATGAAATCAATGATTATTTCATATCTACAAACTAATTCAGATATAAAAGAGATTTGCTCATCAAACCCTGAAACGAAACAAAATAACTGGTGCTGAACTGTATACAGAAGAAAATTAACTTTTTCTTTTTACATTAATGGGTTGTTGCTTTGCACAAATTCACCGGTATTACCGTAGGCATCCTGCATTTTCTTAAATAAATTATATCCTATTTCATCCAAATAAGTTAAAGAGAAAAAAAGGGGAAAACTTTATGTGATAAGCAGTGGCAGCTCCTCTCTTGGTGCACATGACCACGTGAACCCCCAAAACAGAAAAAGAGAAAACGAAAAACAGAAATTAAAGTATAACAAGTTAAATAAAAAAAAACAGTAAACACATTTCCAGGATTTGCCAATTTCGGGACGAGTCCCCCTCTCTAAATACCATGGCAAGA
Source organism: Macrothele yani (assembly GCA_039090855.1). NCBI lineage: Eukaryota > Metazoa > Arthropoda > Arachnida > Araneae > Macrothelidae > Macrothele > Macrothele yani. Next base: position 82,246,618 of record CM077002.1, read on the forward strand.
CGCGACTGCAATGGTGTAAAATTCTAAAGTTAGCAGCACAGATCGGCCGGCCTTACGTGGATCGCACGTGGGATAGAAGAAACTACTTGAAAATCAGTTTGTCCAGTGAGAAGAGGAGGCACGTGTGTGTGAGGAATAAGCGTCGCTCATAAGCTTTCAATTCGCACAGTCTTCAGAGTGCGAGAGCTCACGCAGATGGATTGGCAGTTTGTTATTCGTCCGGATTCTCCCTTGGTTTGCAGCAACAAATGGTTAGTGTAGTTGTTTTTCAGTTATTAATCTGTTTATTAGTTTTTATAGGTTAGTTTTATTGTTGTGTGTAAGAACATGTGTAAACAGTTAAGATGGCACTTAGTAAAATCAGTGTTTCTGAGCTAAAGCAATTACATTTTTCAACGTTGCCGCTGGAAAGAAAAATTGAAATTAAAATGCTCAAGCCCACACCTAGGCTTAAGCTGATCCAGGTGACAAAATGTAAAACTAGAGATTTCAAAAGGAATTCAAACCCGACAATATCCATGGATCTGTGGATGCGAATTAACTAACAGGCTCTTTTGTTTTCACATCATCTATTTGCAAAACAAAGTGGTGATTCAAGTTGGGTGAGTTACGGTGTTGCTGATTTATCACATCTAACTCAAAAAATAAGTAAGCATCACTGGTCCCAATCACATTTAAACTCCACATTAGAGTTTAGTTTGCTGGGAAAGGTTGATATTCCCCAACATCTTGATAGTGCATTTCGTTCGCATGTTAAAAAACACAACGAGCAATTAAACAACAATCGTTATGTTCTTTCCAAAATTATTGATTGTATTCTGTTTTGCGGCGCATTTGAGCTCCCACTTCGAGGACATAATGAACGTGATGATTCATTAAATCCAGGCGTTTTCAGAGGTCTTATGAACTTCTCAGCAGAACTTGATGCATCTCTAAAAGACCATCTCACTAAAAGAACATCAAAAGAAATTCAAAACGATTTATTAGACTGTATGCTCACTGTTTGCCAGAACCACATAAAAAATGAAATCTCAAAAGCAAGTTTTGTAGCAGCGATAGCAAAATAAACTGTTGATATTTTATCTGCTTCCCAATTGGATGTCGTTTTTCGATACATTTTAGGTAACGGACAACCAGTTGAGAGATTCTGGGAATTCACTAATCCCCCTGGACATGATACAGAATATATCGCTGGATGTATTCAAGCTAGTTTGGAAAAGGTTGTAGACAAAGCTGAGAAATTGATATCCTAGAGCTACCACGGTACAAACGTGATGATGTGTTCAGGCTATTATTAAACGTACATATAGGAATGCACATTTTGTGCATTGCTACTTATATCAGCTCAATTTGATTGTCGGCCAAGCAACCAGTCAGAATCAGCAAGTTCGAGTATGTGTTTTCCAACCTAAGTGACATTACTAACTTTTTCAGTAACTCTCTACAGAGGATTGCTATTCTAGATGAGACTATTAGAAAAAGGATACCTCATGGTTATGGTTCAGCCACCAGGTGGAATTTCAAGAGTCGAACCATCAATACAGTGTATGAATACAGTGAACAGTTAGCTGAATGCATGGAAAAAATAGAGTCATCATCGAAACAAGCTGTAGCAATAAATCAAGCAGAGGCTATTCGGCGTATGTTGGAAGACTCGGTATTGATGTTTTGGCTCACAGTTTTTCACAATATTATTATTTTTTTTTTTTTTTTTTTTTTTTTTGATTGGAGGTTTAACGACCACCGTGAGCAACTCATTGGGCTATAAGCAGTCGCCCGTCCCTAATTTAGGGTCACTGGTTCCAGGGAAGGGAGAGAGCCAGTGCCGTAAGACAAACACAACATCCATGCCTGACCGGGATTCGAACCCGGACCCCGTTCGGACGAATGATCAGAGGCCATCGCTTAGACCACTGCGCCACCGGGGCGGCCACAATATTATGCTACCTGTGGATGTGTTATACAACCAGCTTCAGAAAGCACTAACTGATGCAGCACTCATTCGGAAGTATGTAAACACTTTCCAGTAGTCAATGGAAAAAGAAAGGAAAAGAATGGACACAGTGACCATGAAGATATCAGAAACAGAGGAAACATCAAAGAAAGGAAAAGAGAAAATATTTACATAAATAAAACTGTGCTAGCTAAAGAGATATGTGATGTTATCACGAACTAAGTAAAAGATATATTTTTTTTAATAACTCACTGCTCTGCTGTTTTTCTCTTCCAAGCTGAACAATTTCAGAAGTACGAGAAAAAGTTTCCAAATCAGCTTGTTGGGCAAACAGCAGATGTTTATCCCATGTTGCAGAAGGATCGCCTGAAAACTGAACTAGGAGTAATTTACAGACGACCAGATTTCGGAAATATGAATGGTGCCATTAGTCTTCTACAATTCGTTTCAGAAAATAACTTGCACACTACGTTCTCGGAAGCCTACAAACGTTGCTAATTATTTGTACTATTCCAATGACAACTGCTGAGGCCGAGAGATGCTTCTCAACTTTAAAACGAGTTAAGACATTTTTAAGAAGCATCATGAGTGAGGATAGACAGAGCGCTGTAGCCATGCTCTCAATTGAAAAAAAAAACATGATAAATGACATACCTAAATTCAGCGAAAATGTTATTGATTTGTTTGCCTCAAAAATAGACAGGCGGATTGACTTGATTTACAAAAATTGCACTTGAGTAATCAACACTCCCTTTGAATGTTTACCTTTGAAGTTAATTGTAAGCACTATTGTAATAGAATCTTCTTTTGTACAAAGTCGAATATTACAGTTTTTTTTACATATGAGTACTTGTTTTTTTCTTTTAGTTTTGCTTTTTTCTACTTGTAGAAACAGAAATGTATTTTAACCTGCACATTATGTCGTAACTAAAAATTTAATTTTTACAATTTATGTATTGTGAAACCCCATTTGCATTGGCGCACCCGCGGAGGGGGCTTTGGGGGCTTAAGCCCCCTCCAAGGAGATTAAGAGTGTAGTACGTCACAAATTAAACATTCAAAAATATTATTTTACATGTTCAAAAAATTACATAGTGTCTGACATAGTGTCTTCAATTACATGGTGTCTTCTTCCCAAAGCTCCAAAGAGATTAAGAGCGACGAATGTCACAAATTAAACATGCAAAAATATTACTTTACATGTTAAAAAAATTACATAGTGTCTTCTATTAAATGGTGTCTTCTTCCTCAAACCCCAAAGAGGTTAAGAGTGATGTACGTCACAAATTAAACATTCAAAAATATCAGTTTATATGTTAAAAAGTTACATAGTGTCTTCTTCCCAAAGCCCCAAAGAGATTAAGAGCGACGTACGTCACAAATTGAACATTCAAAAACATTATTTTACATGTTCAAAAAGTTACATACTGTCTTCTATTACATGGTGTTTACTTCCTAAAGCCCCAAAGCCGCCCCGGTGGCGCAGTGGTCTAAGGCGCTGGCCTCTGATCATTCGTCCGTAAGGGGTCCGGGTTCGAACCCCGGTCAGGCATGGATGTTGTGTTTGTCTTACGGCACTGGCTCTCTCCCTTCCCTGGAACCAGTGACCCTAAATTAGGGACGGGCGACTGCTTATAGCCCATTCAGTTGCTCACGGTGGTCGTTAAACCTCCAATCAAAAAAAAAAAACACCCCAAAGTGATTAAGAGGGATGTACGTTACAAATTAAACATTCAAAAATATTTTTTTACATGTTCAAAAAGTTACATAGTGTCTTCTTCCCAAAGCCCCAAAGAGATTAAGAGCGACGTACGTCAGAAATGAAACATTCGAAAATACTGTATTATCTTACATGTTCAAAATATTACATAGTTTCTTCTATTAAATGGTGTCTTCTTTCTCAAACCTTAAAGAGGTTAAGAGTGATGTACGTCATAAATTAAACATTCAAAAATATTACTTTATATGTTAAAAAGTTACATAGTGTCTTCTTCCCAAAGACCCAAAGAGATTAAGAGCGACGTACGTCACAAACTAAACATTAAAACACATATTATTTTACATGTTCAAAAAGTTACATAGTGTCTTCTATTACATGGTGTCTTCTTCCCAAAGCCCCAAAGAGATTAAGAGGGATGTACGTCGCAAATTAAACATTCAAAAATATTATTTTACATGTTCAAAAAGTTACATAGTGTCGTCTTCCGAAAGCCCCAAAGAGATTAAGAGCGACGTACGTCACAAATGAAACATTCGAAAATATTATCTTACATGTTCAAAAAATCACGTAGTGTCTGACATAGTGTCTTCTATTACATGGTGTCTTCTTCCCAAAGCCCCAAAGAGATTAAGAGCGACATACGTCACAAATTAAACATTCGAAAATATTATTTTACATGTTCAAAAAATTACATAGTGTCTTTTATTACAGGGTTTCTTCTTCTCAAAGCCCCAAAGTGATTAAGAGCGACGTACGTAACACATTGTGTACGTATACTATATGAACATAGAACTCTCCAACAAGAATTCTTGGGTGCGCCACTGCCCATTTGAATAACCCACGAGCCACCACTGGTGATAAGTTAATAAGGAATACAGTAGCGTAGCCAAGATTTTGTTTCGGGGGAGCTCAGCAGGGGCGATCCTACGTAGGGTTTTGGGGGAGCATCACCCCACCCCCACCTATACTATTTCTTGAGCCGACAAATTTTGATTATTTGACTGAATCGTCATATAAAAAAATACATACATGTAAATTATAATCATAATGAATGTAATAAAAGTTAATTAGTAATAGCTAATAATATTTGAATTACATATACAAAATTACTTACCAAAAAAATGCGAAGTTCTGCATCGCCATTTTCTTGGACAAAGTATCTAATTACAAGCATAGGAATGCTACTACGCACAGGGACGTGCCAACAGGGGAGGGCAAGAGGGGCTACTGCACCCCCCCGAAATCTAAGTGGAGGGGCAGACTGTATGTTTTGCCCCTCCAGTTTTAGCACCCAAAATATAAGATTTTTATAGCGTTTTAGCAGTTTTTAATTAGCATTTTTACCTTTATGGTAAGGGAAAGAAAAAGAAAACAAAATAGTACTGGGAAAAGAACCTCCCCTGTACTACTGATTAATGGGTGGTGGTGGGAAGAGTGAGGGAAAATGATCCTACACAAATACAACAACAAATAACTGTGTGAATGTGTGTAGAGGGGGCAGGGACAGTCCACTTCATTTTTCCTTTTGCATTCAAGTTCTTTTGAAATCCGTTCTACGCGTATATTCCTAATGGGGTAGGGGGTTCGTGTTTGTCTAGTTATTGAACAATTAGTGTTGTATTATCGCCTATCAAACATCCCGCTTTTCTTAGCTCAATCCATCAATCGGCAAGACCAGACGGCAAGTGCGTTTCTGCCGAAAGCAATAGTCTGAAGTATGGCCTCACTGGAGACACTTTCTGGGACTCTGGGTGGGGCCTTGAGCTGTTTTTTCCCAGTGTAAAGACCTTTCATCACTGCCGCGCCCGCTTCCTACCCCATCTGGGTTTCCTATCCTCTGGGCTGGGAATCATAAAGGAAACAATCTTCATTGTAGTTTGCGGGTGGCCGGGGGAGGGGATATGCTTTACCCCAATCTTCACTTCCATGTCCAATTGTCCATCGTCGTATTCGTGCTGTGACTGTGTAGCCGGTGTTTAGATACTTCACCAGTTTTACTTCCGTGCTTTATGTGTGCTTATAAAGGTGTAACTTTTTTGGAGTGTTTTCGAGACCGTTTTCGTGATCAGAGAAGAATTTTGATCTTTGAAGGCTAAATGGAGAAACTTACAAGCAAAAGGAAAAGTGAGACGGGTGCAGAATCAATAAACGTAAGTCCATTTTAAAAATCCATTTTAACAGATATTTGATATTTTGGGGGGAATGCGCCATTGGCTTGTTTCACATAAAAGTACTTTGAATTCAGTTGTAAGATCATGGTGAATTGGTGATATTGATTGTGGGTTGTGTGAGGAATTCGTACTGGTATGGTACAAATTCCAACAGGCGCTTGGCGCTTATTCAGACTTTTTTAAGGGTGGGTCTGTGTGACAATATTTTGCCTCTGTTGAAAATCCGAGAGCAAGTTTAAAACTTTAGGTGAAAACTTTTCACCAAAAGTTTTAACCTACTCCTAATTTATAATTAGGAGTAAGTTAAAATAATCATAATTTATAATTAGGAGTAAGTTAAAATAGTACTAATTATAAATTTATTAGGAGTACGGCAATTATTCCTAATAAATTTATAAAAATTAAACTTTATTTTCTTTTTATCTCGAATCTCGAGTAGGCAATTTGTTTTGCCTATTGCCTCTTATAGTTTTATGTCTATTAAATGCAAATTTGGGTCTGCTAATTTCAAGGATTTAGCTAGAAATTAAAAACTGTTTTTAATCCACTACTACATTAAAACAAGATATTTTCCCTCACGATATTTACATATTCAACAAAAAAAAACAAAAAAAAAACTGAAACGTAACACATCATTATCCTCCCAGATTGCTGATCAGTTCCAAACCATTAAATTAGGAAAACTATGAAAACATTTCTAATACATGTATTAACACTTTGTCGTCCTACCTCATAATTTGACTTTAAAGGCATTTGATAATTTGCTGTTTTCTAAGGAAATGATTTTCGCAGTGTAGTTTTTGCGCTTATTTTTAGTCCATAGAAACCTACATACTGACGGGATGTAGGTAAAAATACCCCCGGAGAAAATACCCCGAAAAACTGAAAATCGGTCAAAATACCCCCAGAACAAATGGTTCACTGTAAACTGCCACACTGGAGCACTGATGTGTGGCAGTGCTCCGGTGTGGCAGTTTACCGGCAACCCTGCCACACATCTGTCAGCAACTTGGCCACAAAAGTTCAAGGGAGGGGAGGAGGGCTGTAAAGATTGCCATTTCTCGGCTTATATTGAGAACTGAATTGGGAACTCCAAACGAATTTCAAGAAATTGTTCCATGTAAGCCAAGCGATAATTGTACTTTAATTTGAAGAAATAAATTGCCGAGGATCCGAGGTACACTTGGTTTGGAGGGCTTCGACTCCCAACTTCCGTAATATTACATTCTGGGCGGCTGGAGTCTGTCAGTGTATCCAATATGTTCCCCTTGAAGCGTCCGCGAAGTCCGCATGAGCTGGGGGGGCTTTCCCCAAAATGTTAAAATGGACGAAGAGCTGTAAACATTAGGACCATGCTTTATATAATGATTTTGTACAGGACCACGAATTTTTAGGAGGGTGGGGGAATTCATCCTCCCCCAAGTAAATAGGGGAAAATCAGAGTGGCCCCTCACCATATGTTTGTTGGTGAATGTTCGACCCTATAGAAAATACATTAGGTAAGTGGTCAGAATAATGTGACTCGACCCTGTAATACATGCGCGAGCACGACGTTCTGATATAGTTTTAGAGCTTTATTTAGAAAATAGGAAAATACTTTGCCCCCCCCCCCAATTTCGGAAACGCTGGCACGTCACTGACTCCGCATTCAACAATTTTTGATACAGTTGTTTTACTTTTATAAAATTGCATTGCACAAATTAATATGTATCTAGACTAGGTAAAACATATAAAAATGTAATTGTATTTTTTTCACTAAAACAAAGAAGATTGTATTAATAAAAACATATACTGTATATATCTTAATTTTTTGAATAGTATTTCAAAAAACGCAGAGTTTGATTTTTAATTATATTACTAAATTCATTCTTCTTGCCTTCCCACTGTTAGCGAAGTGGTCAATAATATCATCATCAGCAAGGACTTCGCTAGACTTCGAAATCAGGATGGGCGGTAAGTGGGCGAGCATTATTTTTTTGCTGGGGCAAGTTTGATTGCATTGCAACTATATTTACGAAACACTGACAGAATTTTTAATATTTCTTACTACTGGCTACAAAGGAATTCATGCAATCTCCACCCCTTTAACCTGGACACACACACACACACACACACACACACACACACATACGCGGATCTGACTAGTTACGCCACTAGTGTGAGATACAAGTGTTACTAGAATGTCGCCTTCAACTTTTTGTTTGCACTGAATGCATTGTCATAAGGCGGCCTTTGAATGAGTGTTAGGGTTCATCTTCTGCGATAGATGAAGCAAAATATCACTCCTTGGTGGTGGCCTTAACGTCTTGAGTGACTATCCCAGAAGTTGGCGTCAGCGAATCACTGCAGATCTCATTATATTTATAATGGAAGCGGTACCTTGTTGTTTTGATAATGAAAAGACAAAATACATGGTATTACGTTTTAACCAATGTCCATTTGGAGGTGGAACTCAGTAAGTAGGCAGAGTTCTATAGCTCAAATTCAGGGGTTCTCTGCTAATGTACACATTTCCACTTCAAAAATGAACATACAGTGGGCTTTAAGATGATTATGGAAGACAAGATTTCAATGTCACTTTTAGCGCCATTCAATGATTTCTATTTCTCCTAGATAATTAAAAAAATCAGGCAGAAAGGAGAGATTTAGTTTCTTCCAGAAATCAACACTACTAAGCTAACTTATCGCGCCATCTAGCGCCAAATTGGAATACTTTCGAATCACATAAATTGAATTTTAAAAAAAATCAAACAAATTTTTCTGAATAATAACTGTGGCATATATTAGCTATGGGTCGTTCTTATTTGTGCCCAAAATTTCAAACACTAAAGTAATAGTCCAAGAAAATGTGTACAAAAGAATTTACATTGCAGATATAAGGTAGAATTTCTCTTACACTCATTCAAAAACAGCCTTAATTGCTTTTCAAAATTTTGCATTTTTGCTTACGAAAATAGCACTGTACTTGGTCAATTTATTTAAAGGAAAACGTCGTTTTATTTATCTAAATCATATTTTAACGTCGTGTCAAACAGACACAATTCTCCCCCTCTTTAATTCCCTTCCTTTAAGCCAGCGACTTTGCCTTCCACTCCTCACCTACAAAGTAGTCGTCAACCACTTTCTGCACTTCACTGTCCCGAGACGCGTATTTCACAAGTGAATGTACGGAATTGCAACAAAGGCGATTTCCGACGCGCGATTGTTTCAGAGCTAGTTTGAAGATTGCGAGTAGGCGGGGCCTATGAGGAGAGTCATGTGACAGGAACACCGTCTTTTATCGGGAGAAGTTCTGCTTGCTGAGAAATTCACTGTGAGGTTACTTAACATATGTGACAAACGATCATATTGAATTATATGGTGGAAAGTTTTATCGTGGGAAGTTCTGCTTCCTAAGAAATTCACTGTGAGGTTACTTAACATATGTGACAAATGATCATATTGAATAATACGGTAAAGTAATTTTGTGCGCGATATCATAAGGAATATCTGCAGTTTCTCAGATGAATAAGTCGAAATCGATCTTAATATTAAAATTGAGGACAACTTCAATAAATAGCTAGTTGAATACATACTCCGTATTGGCCAATAGATGGCAGCACGTCAACCTAGTACCCAATCAAGATTCGTGCTGTTATGAAAGTGCGTATACGTATAAGGATACTAAAAAGTACCCTTTTAAAGGTCCTTTCTATTACCCTTAAACGGACCTTTAACAATGAAAAGTACATCTCCACACCGAAATATTTATTCTGACGATCAAGTTTTTTTCCTCATGAATGTGAAAAGGTCCAGCTAGAAAAAAAAAATCAAAAAGAGTGATTTTGTATTTGCAAAGAACTACCTAATGACACGAAGTAAGACCTCAAAACAGTGTTCTGTTGAAATAAGACAGTTTCGTTGGAATAAATACTCCAGAATGTTGTTTGCCATATATTGTGCCTGATAAAATAGTAAGTGATATGTCATGTATATATTTTTTTAATATTTAGGAAATTCCTCATATTTTTGTCGCTCCGAACTTTATTATCAAAAATGCCTTAAATTCCACATTTCAACACCCCTTCTCCCCGAAAATAAAAAAAGCCGCCTCGGTGGCGCAGTGGTCTAAGGCGATGGCCTCTGATCATTCGTCCGTAAGGGGTCCGGGTTCGAATCCCGTCAGGCATGGGTGTTGTGTTTGTCTTACGGCACTGGCTCTCTCCCTTCCCTGGAACCAGTGACCCTAAAAATTAGGGACGGGCTACTGCTTATAGCCCATTGAGTTGCTCACGGTGGTCGTTAAACCTCCAATCAAAAAAAAAATCAAACGTTAAAGAAGTCATGGGTTCTCCATACAGAACACATCAGTACTACTCCTGAGCTAAAGGAGGAGTAGACGCTGACGTGCTGACATCTCTCGGCCATGTGAGAACTATATAAAATGAAGGTACTTCGGAAGATAAGTCACATGTCCATGAAGTCATGTTGATATAAAAACTCAAAAGTTCTCTACCAATAAAGTACACTCTCTATTTACCTCCTGTCGCATTCCGACTGTACGGGTAAAACAACTGAAGGTAACCATTGTCGCAAAGAAAACACCCGAACATTAAAATGGCTTATGGTGAGTGCAGCAAAGCCTACATGTCTCTGTCACTTGACTCTCCTCATAGGCCCGCCTACTCGCAGTCTCCAAAGTAGCTCTGAACCATTCGCATGGCAGAAATGGCCTTAATCGCAATTCCGTACATTCCCTTGTGAAATACGCTCCCAGCGTAGTCTTAAGAACGCTAGTGCAGCTTTGGACTCCACTTTCCGTGTTGGAATCCCCAATTTTGTAAAGAAAACAAACAATACCTATCAACCCTCCTAACTCATCTCCCCCGGCCAACAAACATGAAAAAGAGGCTTAAACTAAGGAATTGTAAGAGTGGAGAGCAACTGAATTTTTATGGCCCTGCGGATGCTATTTTCATAACCATTCTAGGAGACGTAACCCAGCAAAAACACAAGTGCTGGGAAACTGCTGGCCACCAGCTGGCAGTGATGGGTCACTGCTGGCTGAAATCTGCCGCTCACGGCCCGGTAGTGGTCCGTTGGTGGCAGCGCTATCAGTTGGCGAGCCATTGATGGCCCTGCAGCATCGCCGTGAATTGTGGGCCTCCAAGCAAGTGCCACTAGTGGCCCGTTGCTGGCAACCAATGCAACCCCCAACAGCAGGTGGAAGCATCGGAACTGCGCATGCGCAGAAGCAACACTTGCTGTGTCTCTCATGGTTCCAGTTAGTTGAAGACGATGCTATCGCCATCGTGTTATTTTAGTGGATGTTAAGAAAAAATCCATATGTGGAGAGGCGAATTAATTTCCTAATGAAATTTTACGTCGACGAAGATATCAGATTAAGCCGTGAAATACTAGATTACAGCCATGAAATATACCCACTCCATTCCCATGAATAACAATTCATGGAATGGAGTAGATGAATAACAAGAAAAAAATTTAAACCGCTTGAAACACATAACGTGGAAAACCATTAAAATAGCGTTTGTTGGAAAAAAAAAAAAAGAATTATACGCGCACAAAATTTATTAATTATTTGAAAGAAAAAAAAAAGCAACGCTATGTGGTGTACTCATCCATGGGTTGAATACACAAGACTGGGAGGAATTCGCTTCTAAAAATAACGAGAAGTAAAATAAAATATCTTTTACTCTTTAAAACAAATGCAGCTTCGGACAACGGAAAGGAAAGACACAACGTTAAAAATGTAACAGAATGTGACATGAACCCGGGTAAATATATATTTATTCAACAATCTCTTTTCAAGACGCCAAGGACAGTACAAAACTTTGGAAAGCGACTCTAAGTATGTACACGCCTTGAAAATGAGTGAAGTTCCCTTAAGGTAAAAAAAAAACAACTATCGTTACGTTGAAAAATTTAATTTATCAATTATATGAAACTGACTTTTATGAAAAATACCTCGCAATATTGTAAAATGAAAGAGGGTAGCATTCGATTACAAATTGCATACCAAACAGATAGCTTCCAGCACGTATCCCAGCGTTGTGAATTAGTCCGGTCGGTAGCGAGCGCGGCTTCCATGCAAACGGCCCAGGATCGAATCTAGTCGGATGCAAACGGGTGTTTTTCCGGTCTGTCGAGAAAATTTCCCCAGCGCAGTGCGTTAATTCACAAGCTTCGTAAGGGGAGAAAAAAATTGTAGCTTTAGGAAACTGCAGTTATCCTTGCTTCTTTTTTTTTATTATTATTGCTACTACTGGGAAATTGGCGGACAAGATTCGGCAAGCCACCAGCTACGTCACGTGGTTGCTGGCTGCCACTAACGGCCCACTAGCGGACCACATTAGGCTAGCCACCATTTCTGGCAAGTACTTGCAGGGCCACTGAAGGGCCACTTGTGGCAGCTACTGCCTGTGATGGACCACTGATGGCAATGTTGTGGCATATGACAACTGATGGGGTGCCAACTGTTGGCCAGCTGTTGGCCTGAACTGCTGGCCCTTCTGTTGGCCGCCCAGACATTTTATTGACGGTTCGGCAGCGGCAACATAGTGCTGGGCCATTGCTGGCAGTGCTGGCTGCCAGTAATGGCCCACTGCTGGCCCAGCAATACTGTTTTTGCTGGGAAACAAAGCATTTCCTAGAAGCAAATACGTATGACTACATAAAGTAAAAAATATTATTACTTGGGAAGTCCATATTATATTTTAAAGTTAAATATGTTGAAAAATGGCACATTTTGAACTGGTTGGGCAAGACAAATTTCAAGGTGGGCTCAAGCCCACCCTCGAATCCCCTTGGCGACGTCCCTAATTATCATCTCCGTAAATGGACAAGAGAGCTGAACCTACGAGTCTAGGCTATGATGTCGTGCTTCGTAGATATGTTTTAAGTCTTTTCAGTGTGGACAAACTTCTCTCTACCGGTGCAGTGGAGACTGAAAGTACAGACAAAATTTTTAGAAGATACGAATATTTGGATAAATTTTTTTATCACACACAGCTTGTAGGAAGAAGAGGAACAACTTCCAAAGAAAAGAAAATGGGGGTGGGGGGGGGGGGGTCTGAGCAGCTGCGGAGACGTTTTGATACGGGGTGCTGTCATTCAGTGTGAAGAGAGAAGAAAGATAAGTGCGAAGTGAACTCAAGACGGAACATCAATTGTAAACAACGCCAGTGTTTTTATATACTAATATATCTAATATGTGTATTCACGTTGGTGTATTAAATATATGTCAGATGGTCTTATTGTGTGTTGAGCGAATCACTGTGTCAACTTCGGAATTACTAGAAGGGTTATAGTTACTGTGTGAAGAATCTCCAGCGGCGTCATCGAAGGTGCTGTTGTCAGCTGGTTCCAGTGTCCTCGATCCCCGGGACATACACGAGTTGGCGATCATCATTGGATGGCAGGTAAGAAGTCTTTGCTTTTCAACCCTGTGCGGGTCTGATTTTGAATGAACAACGACATAACATATGGCATCCCTGCCGGGACTATAGTTGAGACATTTTGAACATATAGCAACAGAATTACGTAACCGAGGGGATTCTGTTTGTTGACATTCTGATATATTGTTTCGAACGAAGATGACCTAAAAAATTAGAGCTATATTGAAGCAGAAACGGGTTAATGAGAACATCCGTTACAAAAATTGTTAAGCGATTAGAAGCGGAAGTTATACTAACTGAAGTGGATGTAAATAATCTTGAAGAACTTTTAGAACATCTGAATAAAAATCAACAGAACTAAAATTAACTAATTCCGAGCTGGAAAAGATTTTATACCCAAGAAAGTTGGAGTCTGAGTTAGAAAGTGTCGAAGAATATCGTGAGAAAATTACTACGTGGAAATAAAGAGCGTCGAAAGGAATTCATATATTAAAGCAAAAAGCTGTGAATAACGGTGTATCTCTTGGTCAGAGCCCCGAGCTAGATGAATCGAAAATGGAACGAGTGAGGGAAACTGTGACTATAAATTGCCGAAAATATCTGTTTCCAAGTTTTACGGGGATGTGAGTCAATGGCTTACATTTTGGAATTCTTTTGAATCGGCAATTCATAAGAACGGTTCTTTGAACAAAGTAGATAAATTTAATTATCTTAAAGCTCACTTAGGATGTACGGCTATAAACGCTGTCCAAGGATTTTCGATCACGCCGGAAAATTACGACATTGATGTACACATGTTAGAGGAACGATTTGGGAGAAAGGATTTGCTAATAAATGCACATATGAGTAACTTTATAATTTTTCCCATCTCAGGAACTCCAATGATATTGGAACAATTCGAAAGTTGCTTGATAATGTTCAAACTCAAATAAGAAGTTTAGAGTCGCTGGGAGTTTTGTCAGACACATGTAGAAATCTTATGTGCCCGAAGCTGTTGAAATTGCTCCCCTCTGATCTGATCTTAGAATTCAACAAAGTACTAATGCCAGTTATGACATCAAAAAGTTGACTGAATTTTTGAGGAAGGAACTGAGCTCTAGAGAGCGTACTAGTGCTAGTGTTTCAGTCTCCAGAGACTGGTGTCACAGTTTTCCGGCCCCACTTGCTTTTCGGTCAGGTGACTGTGGCCGAAAGCTCTCACGTGATTCAAGAGAAAAGGGAAAGACACCGACCGCAGCAGAGCTATTCAACGCTGAACTACGAGAAAAGAAAAAACTCGTTTGTGTTTTTTGTGACAAGCCGCACCCAAACTCTGAATGCAAATAAGCACGAAATTTGTCTCTGGGGGAAAGAAAATCTATTTTATTAAAAGAGGATGTTGTTTTAGGTGTCTTAAACCAGGACACGTATCGCGTTTTCGTAAGGTAAAAATTACCTGCTCACACTGTGGTAATAGACATCTATCTATTATGTGTTTTTATAGGCACGAAGTAAGAGATAATAAACCAAAAAATAATAAATTAAATGATAGGGCTCTGGGAGGCAGTGTTCTGAGTAACAATTCCTGTTCGAAGGAGGTGCATTTACAGACTTTAATCGTGTGTATTAAAGAGAACGATATCAGTCGTTATGTAGGAGGGATTATTGATACCGTTAGCTCGAGATCATACGTAAGTGAATTGTCGCTAAAGCAATGAAGTTAAAATGCAAAGGGGAAGAAAAAGTCGGTCGCGGACTTTTTAGTGGAATAGAGAAAAGTGAAAGGCACAAAAGATACTCAATTAAATTAAGCAATACTGAATGCGATTATATTTGCGAATCAGAGGTGATGGATCAAAAAAGGATCTGTGCTTTCATTCCGAAGTTAGACTCTAAATGCATAAAAGAACTGACAAATTATAGAGTTTTCATTAGCGATATTTTCATAAATGAACATGATTGTCTGTATGAGAAAGATCCGAAGGAAATTCATATTCTGTTAGAAGCTCACTACGCGTGGGAGTTATTTACTGGTGAAGTTGAACACCTTTTCAGGGGATTGGTGGCAGTGAACACGCGTCTGGGATGGACGATTATGAACAGTAGAAAAGGAAACCGGTAAACCTAATGTCCTTATCTCTCTCCACGTTGGCGAATTAAACCTTTCTGATTTGTGGGGACTTGATACTTTGGGTATTCTCGATCCAGGTGAGAATGTCGCGAGAAAGAAGCTCGAATACGCTGCGAAAGATTATTTTATTCGTAATGTTTCAAGAGACGAGGAAGGAAGACATATGGTTTGTTTGCCATAGATTCATTATCACCCTCCTTTGTCGGACTTCAGGGAGTTAGCAGTTAGAAAATTGAAGAGCTGTGTTAAATCCTTAGAACAGACTAAGAAGTTAAATGCTTATGTAGATGTTTTCCGGGAGTGGCTGAACGAGGGCATTATAGAAGAAGTTAAATCTTCTCAGGAGAATGTGAAAACTGAGTATTTTTTACATCATCATTCTGTTTTCAAGGAGAACTCAACGACCAAATTGAGACCCGTCTTTGTTGGCTCGGTGAGAGGGAAGAGTTCTCCCTCCATTAACGATCGTCTGAAAAATGGACCGAAAGTTGTAAAGCTTATACCCTCGATTACAAACAGATTTCGGATGTGGAAAATTGGGGTAACTGCTGATATTAAGAAGGCCTTCTTACAGACTGGACCTCAGGAGCATGATAGACCATTTTTGTGGTTCCTGTGGTGAGAGAACGGTAAGGAAGAAAATCTTGAAATATTCCAGTACCGAACAGTTGTTTTTGGAATTTCTTCGAGCCCTGGGATCAACTTGGAATTTCACCTGAAGAAAGCGCCGAATCACCTGCAGGAAACGGCGAAAAGGCTTCTGAGGTCGTTTTATGTTGATAATTGTGTTTCCACCGTGGACACCTGAGAGGAGCTTGAAAAGTTCATTTTTGGGTCATAAAGTATTCTCAGTGCAGCCAAGTTCGATTTGCGAGGGTGGGAGCATGCTCCTGCGTCGTCAGAAGTGGAGGATGAAGATGGAGACGCAAGCAAGGTCCCAGTATTGGGACTGAATTGGACACTGAGTTTAGATGAGCTGTTTATTGACGTGAAGAGGCTTTCTAGCGAAGAAAAGTCTCCACTGACAAAACGAAAATCCTCTCAGTCGTCCATCGCGTATTCGACACCATTGGATTCACGCGTCCGGTCACACTAGGGCCAAAGGCTTTGCTGCAAGAATGTTGGAAAAACGGGGTCATTTGGAACTCTGAGCTGCCTCCGACTGTATCTAGGACATTTGAGCTTTGGAAGACGGAATTGGACGGTTTGAGTGGTATGTTGATTCCACGATGCGTACTAAGGGATGCTTCATCCAATTCGGAGGTGTCTCTTCTTATGTTCTGTGATGCAAGCAAGATAGCCTTTGCTACTTGTATTTTTGTTCGATGCCAAAATAATCGGTCCCCGACGTGTCAGCTAATACAGGCACGTTGAAGAGTCGCCCCTTTGAAATTACTTTCCATACCCAGGATGGAACTTTTAGCCTGCATTATTGGAGCTAGGTTAGCGAAAACAGTGAAATCAGTCTTGGGGCTGGAGAACGTGCCTACGTACTATTAGTCTGATTCTGTAAATGTATTATACTGGATAAAAAGAAATGAAAATTGGGCAACCTTCGTTTTTGAAATTTGGCGGCTAACAGAACCAGAAGACTGGAGGCACATTGCTGGGTCTCTGAATCCTGCGGTTCTCCCTTCGAGGGGATGTACGGTGAAAGAGTTGAAAAAATTCTTTTTGGTGGAATGGTCCGGAGTGGCTGAGATTACCGTGTGATGAATGGCCGGCCTCAGAAGTACTTCCAAATATGGAGGTTGTTAATTAAGAAAGGCGAAAAACTATTGTGTCGACTACTAACACAGAAATTGAGAAGGTTTTCGAATATTCTACAAAGATCGCCTCGTGTAGCAGAATAATCAGAGCCATGGCGTGGATTTTTCGTTTTTACCGGAATTCAAAGGTCAAGCGAACTAAAATATGTTTCTGTGAGTTAAGTGTAGAGCAGGTCGAAAAGGCCGAAAGGGGAATGTTGAAAGGAGTCCAAAGACAGAGTTTTGGCGATAATAGAGAAACTTCTCTGAAAACCTTTATCGACGCAGAAGAGCTGCTTAGGGTCAATTCGAGAATCACCTTGAGAAAGGACTCGGAGACATATCCAGGAACGTAAAGCTAGCACCCGCAAAGCTCGCGTCGCAGGGAAGGGGGGGGGGGGCGTGAATTTTAGGGGGCCCAGATCTACGTATGTATTTTTTTTACTTTTTTTTATTTAGCAATTTAATTTTAGACAATAGGTTTTTTGCTTGCTCTAAAAATGTCTGTTTTAAATTTTCTGTCTTTTGGATACGAAAGTTTTTGAACTAAACACAAACTTTTATCTGACACAGACTTTTATCCGCGCGCCGATTAGAGATCAGATCAGATCATATGTAGAAGATTTTAGGAAGTGAGTGTCTGACCCAAGGTCTTAAACAACCCTTAGAAATAGGAAACTAGGAGATTTGGGCTAGAGTGCCTGATAGGAAAGTGACATGGAAGCGAGGTAGAAAGGGGGA
The DNA here is from genome assembly GCA_039090855.1 of Macrothele yani. Lineage (NCBI taxonomy): Eukaryota > Metazoa > Arthropoda > Arachnida > Araneae > Macrothelidae > Macrothele > Macrothele yani. The sequence goes on from CM077002.1 coordinate 82,264,456, forward strand.
GGATGACGCCCTTATTTATTACCGGGGGGGGGGCATAACGTACCCAGCCGAGGCACGGCGGATATTTATTTAGTGGTTGGAGCGTTCGTACCTGCCTGGGATCGAACCTGAGGTGTCTACCTTCGGTCATCGCACACTCAAAGTAGGCCTGATGGACTTGCGATGATAAGCATGGAAAATGACCGAGCCAGAAAACTGGACGTGAGGAAACATTGAAATATTCGCTAAGAAGAACGTTAGAAGGGAATTCAGATTTTAGTAACGTAAGTTTTCTTTATTTTGTAAAGTCTGCTTGCTTCTTGAATTTAAAAGACAAGACACTAAAAAGAAACAATATGGCTGAAGTATTTAATAGTAGAATAATGTAAACACACTTGTTTTTCATCTTTCTCAAAAATTATTGTATTAAGGAATTAAACAGCTTTAAAGGGAGATCGGAACCAGACGCTCGAAGATCAGTATTTGTTTTTACTTGATTTGATATCTTGAACATTTGTCATTTGAAGATTTTGTACTTTTTTCCCTGAGTACTAAACTTATCGAGGATACTTACCGGAATAAGTGCTCACATGATTAAAAGCAATATATAAGTGATCATAGAATCAATATCTGGAAAATATATTTTTACTACATCGAAGTAAAATATTGACCCTCAATTTTTAGCATGAATTTTTACTATGTTGGTGGCCTGTTTGGAAAATTTCGCGGGGAAATAGATGCAGAGGTTTTGCTTTACGCCACTCTGCATATCGTCATCCCGTAGTACTGCCTTCTAAGCATCCCATAGTGAAAAAACTAATTTGGGAAAAACATGTTGAACTAAGCCATGCTGGTATGCAGGTCCTAATCTCGACTCTGCGTGAAAGTTATTGGAAAATAAAGTGGGTGGCGCAGTGGTCTAAGGCGCTGGTCTATGATCATTCGTCCGTAAGGGGTCCGGGTTCGAATCCCGGTCAGGCATGGATGTTGTGTTTGTCTTACAGCACTGGCTCTCTTCCTTCCCTGGAACCAGTGACCCTAAATTAGGGACGGGCGACTGCTTATAGCCCATTGAGTTGCTCACGGTGGTCGTTAAACCTCCAATCAAAAAAATAAAAAATAAAAAATAAAGTGTAGAAAGACAATACGGCAAATTATTAAAGAATGTGTTATATGTAGAAGGTGTACTGCTCTTCTTGGGGAACTATTTAATGCGCCTCTTCCTGAAAATAGTTTTTTTTTCAGGTTTAACGACCACCGTGAGCAGTGGGCTACCCCTAATTTAGGGCAACTGTTACTAGAGAAGGGAGCAAACCAGCGCCGTAAGACAAATACAACATTCATGCATCACCGGTATTCGAACCCGCAACCTTCTCGGACGAAAGATCAGAAGCCATCGCTTAGACCACTGCGCCACCGATGCGGCAAAAGTTAGAGTTAGAGAGGCGCTTGTCTTCGAAGTGGTTTGCAACAACTTATGTGGACCGTTGTTTCGGGAAAGTGATGAAAAGAGTTGGATTGTATTGTTCAACTATACGGTTTACCGTGCGATTCATCTAGAGTTGGTAGCTTCTCTGTCGACCGATGGATTTCTTCTGGTATTTCGAAGATTTTTTGCACGCAGAGCAAGTCCAACAACCATTTATTCCGACAACGGAACAAACTTAGTTGGAGCATCTAAGGAGTTGAAATCCATTCATTGGGACAGAGTACAAAGGATTGCTACGGCGAAAAGAATTCAGTGGAAGTTCAATCCCCCCTCTGCCCCTTGGTGGGGAGGAGCTGCAAAAAGATGATAGGCATGTTAAAGACTGCGCTCAGAAAGGTGCTGGATGGCGCTAGTCTGTACACGATTCTCTGCGGTGCGGAACGCGCAATAAATTCGAGACCGCTGACATACCTTTCTGAGGACAGCGACAACTCGTTGCCCTTACACCGGCTATGTTTTTGCAAGAGATCGACACCGAAAGACTGAACAAGCGATTTACCTATAGGCCACGGTGTATGATAAGTCAGGTGATCCGACTCCCCGTACTATCAACAGTTTGAAAAACGGACTGTTAATGTCACAGCTCGCCAGGGGGCGTTCAGGAGTTGTGGGCCGGTCGTTCACGCTAACCATCATGAGTTTATATGGTGTTTATGATTTCATCAGCGCAAAATCGGTATTTATCTTGGGTATTTTTTATTACTTTGTGTAATTATATTGTATGGAGTTCCAAAAAATTTTAAGTTTCTATACAGAAGGTAAAATACGTCAACTCTATTTTTACTTAACGGGAGATAAATTTATAGTCTAGCTAAATATCAGACTATAATCTGTTCAGTTCTGTTTTAGGTATGCGCGAAAGCGTTTTGTACCGAACTATATGTTATCGGACAGGTTATGCAGCATATAAAGAACTTGTATCAACCTTTATTGACCCAACTGTGACATAATAAAGAATTACTAAGGACTTTGGGGGTTGTGGCTAGGAGGTTGTATGGTAATGGCGGAGTTGTTATGAGGCGGACGAATGATTGTTGTTATAAAATAAATGTTTATGTTTTCGAATGGAGTTTTTTTTTTTTTTTTTTTTTTGATTGGAGGTTTAACGACCACCGTGAGCAACTCAATGGGCTATAAGCAGTCACCCGTCCATAATGTAGGGTCACTGGTTCCAGGGAAGGAAGAGAGCCAGTGCCGTAAGACAAACACAACATCCATGCTTCACGGGATTCGAACCCGGACCCCTTTCGGACGAATGATCAGAGGCCATCGCTTAGACCACTGCGCCACCAGGGCGGCCGAATGGAGTTCGTTACTGCTTAAAAGCAAGTTCGTGTCTCTTATTATGGCTTAATATGTAACACTAACAGAATTGGAAAAATGGCGGCAAAGCATTAGGATGTGATGCATTTTTCCACAGCTACAATGTGGAAACATTTTAAGTTAAGAGCATTAACCGTTGTTTAAATGTAGGGTCACAAATTTTATCCCTTGATATCAAATATGTTCATCTTACTATATATTTTTTTTTTTTGGATTGAAGGTTTAACGACCACCGTGAGCAACTCAATGGGCTATAAGCAGTCGCCCGTCCCTAATTTAGGGTCACTGGTTCCAGGGAAGGGAGAGAGCCAGTGCCGTAAGAGAAACACAACATCCATGCCTCACCGGGATTCGAACCCGGACCACTTACGGACGAATGATCAGAGGCCATCGCTTAGACCACTGCGCCACCGGGGCGGCCATCTTACTATATGCACGCAGGTCGGGGAAATCTCCACCGAGAAAAAGCAGCCATTTTGCCACAATGCACTTTGTCTGCCGTTATCGCCAGCACAGATGGAGGGAGCGCCTTATTCACTGGTATAATTAGGTACAAAAATAAAACAAATGTGTAAGATATATTGTTTATTACTAAATGAAAACATCAATAGTGAATGATTTCTCGAGCTGAAGATTAATCAAAATTATTTTTTGCGAAAATTTCGGTAAGTTTCCAAAATCAGCAGTTTCCGTTAACGATGCTCCAATGATTTACGCAAAAACTGATATTCCATGTTAAAATTGCTCCTCCGAATGTACAGTACAATCATTTTACAAGTACAATTTTTTTGGCGGTAAAGGGTCTATTCTCTCTTCTCTCAGTAAAAAACTCAGCATCGTCTGCTCAGAAATCTTCACGTTAGAGTACATACTCTGTGGCCAACAAAAAATATATACAACGCTTATTTGACGAACTCCATGTGATAGGCACAAAAGTGCATATTTGCGAAGCGTTCCAGGTTATTGTTTTTTTAATACCAAGCAAAATAGCAATCCTAAAATACGAATGTTTCTGCCGCTTCCTCCCATAAGAAAGTATCATCATCATCATCATCATCATTGTCAACCATTATCAATCCACTGCTGGACGAAGGTCTCCCCAAGTTTCCTCCACAACGGTCTGTCTTGTGCCAGTCTCCTCCATGTCACTCCCGCATATTTACGAATTTCATCCACCCATCTCCCATGAGGTCTTTTTCTGGGTGTTTTCCTGTCCCTTGGAATCCAATCTAAAATTTCGGCTGTCCATCTATGGTCTGTCCTTCTGGCAGTATGTCCAGCCCATTGCCATTTCAGGGATTTAACTCTGATCATGATGTCTTCCACTCTCGTCATTTTTCGGATCCACGAGTTCCTCTTCTTATCTCTCCTGGTTATACCAAGCATGCACCTCTCCATGCATCTTTGAGTTGTCTGCAGCCTTTGTATGTCTCTTTTAGTTAAGGTCCACGTCTCTGCACCATACGTAAGCACTGGAAGGATGCATTGATCAAACACTTTTCTTTTAAGACATAATGGCATATTGCTCTTGAAAATTATGCTGTTTCTTCCAAAAGCTCTCCAGGCAAGTTTTGTACGCCGATTAATTTCTTCATCAATGTGACCCTCACTTGATATCTGCTGTCCAAGATAAACATACGTATCTGTTATCTCCAGTTTTTCTCCATCAATCGATAAATCTTCATTTCTTGTAAAAGCATTGAACATCACTTTTGTCTTCTGAAAGTTCATTTTTAATCCCACTTCTTTACTCTTGTCAGCAAGTTCCTGGATCATACTCTGCAGCTCTGATGGGGTAGTTGCAAAAATGACTACGTCATCAGCAAAACGAAGGTGGGTTAGATAATCTCCATTAATCTTTATCCCTTTGTTTTCCCAGTTCAGTGATTGAAAGACATTTTCCAATGTGGCATTAAAGAGCTTTGGAGATATGGTGTCACCTTGTCTCACTCCCCTTTCCAATTTTTATGTGTGTTGTATTTTCAAACAACCGAATCTTTGCACTTGCATTTTCATAGATGTTATTAATAATATTAATGTATGCATCTTCAATACCGCAGGATTTCAGAGCCGTGGTAACTGCTGATGGTTTCACCGAATCAAAGGCTTTTTCATAATCGATAAAAGCCATGCACAATGGAAGTTCATATTCCCTCGCTCTTTCAATTAGTTCTCTCAGTACGTGGATATGATCTATTGTGCTGTAGCCACTCCTGAATCCAGCTTGTTCTCTCGGTTGAGCCATGTCCAGTGTTACCTTCAAGCGGTGTGAAAGAACTTTAGTGAAGATTTTATAAACCACTGATAGGAGGCTGATAGGTCTGTAGTTTCCGAGATCCTCAATGTCACCTTTCTTATGTAGCAGGATCATTGTAGCATTGTTCCAATCCTCAGGAATCTTCCCTTCATTAAGGCATCGAGTCAAAATTTGGGCGAGTACTGTTTCAATTTCTCCACTTGCTTCTTGTATGATGTCTATAGTAATTCCATCTTCTCCTGGAGCTTTCCCCCGCTTCATGTTCTTGATTGCATGAGCAACTTCTGCTGGGAGGACTGGAAGAACTCTGGTACCTTTCATGATGTCTGGAGAACATGTATCATCCCTTTCATATAATTTGGAGTAGAAATCTTTCACTCTTGTCAAAATTTCGCCTCTATTTCTTGTTATAGAACCATCTTCTTTTCTCAGAGCCATAATCTGTTTTCTTCCCTTACTGAGATGTCCCTTTGCTATCTTAAGGCTTTGGTTGTTTTCAATTGCTTTCCTCACTAGCTCACAGTTGAATTTCCTTACGTCTTCAGTGATACTTTTTCGTGTTGTCTTGCATAGCTCTATATATTCCACTTTGGAAGTCACATCTTCTTTAGTTGTCCTCATGTCTCTTCTTTTTTGCATCAACATTTTGGTTTTTCCTGATAATTTGTTCACATGCAACTTGTTCTTAGACCCAGCTAATTTTGTTGCTGTTTCCATTAGAGCTTTGGTTACTTTTCTGTTCACTTCCGAAACATCCACTTCTTCCGATGTTAGGCCTTCTAAAGCAGAGAATCTGTTCTTCAGTTCCAACTTGAAAGTATTATGGTGTTTTTTAAGGTTGGTTATGTCAATACATTTTGTTTGTCTTATGAGCTTGCCACGTTCCAGTTTAGTGTTGAGGTGCATCTTACATCTCACCAATCTATGGTCACTACCTGTGTTGAACTTGTTCAGCACACTGCAGTCTTCGATGAAGAAAGTATAGGTTGTATCAAATCATCGGCGCACACGTTCGTCTCGCCATCTAGTGACAAGTGACATTAACGGGCGATTTTTGTTTCCAGAGTCATATCACCTGACTATCATACACCGTGCTATAGGTAGAGGATTCGACAGGATCTCAGGAAATGCTTCAGAATAGAATATCTAGGACAACTCAGAGAATTTTCAAAGGCTCAAAGAGGATCCAACATTGCGGAAGGGGACGTGGTCTTAGTGGGTGATGACAAGACTAAGAGATTCAATTGGGTTTTGGCCAAAATGCAGAAACTTATTCCGGGCAAGTACGGGGAAGTACGTGTTGCGGAAGTTAAGACCAAGACAGGGTCTTTCTTGCTGCCGGTGAAGAAACTTTATCCTCTAGAGATTCGAGAGAGAGAACGTTCCTCCATTCAGGTCCCTAAGACTCCTGCAGTATCGGCAGACATCGAAGGGGGACCTATTTCCAGAGAACTTTTACACGACCCAGTGTCAGAAAAGCAAGAAGAAGCGACGGGTGGTGGAGACATGTGATCCCGTTATGGACGAATCTTAAAGCCAATCGGCGAATGGACTTATGACTTTATATGTGTTTGAGTTTCGTGACTTGATCCCGAAGCTCAAAGGTGGGAGGATATGGGAAGAAGAAGAATAACTCCCGAAGAAAAAAAAACGAGAGGAGGGGGTCTGAGTAGCTGCGGAAACCATTTGACAGGGGGCGCTGTCATTCAGTGTGAAGAGAGAAGAACGATAAGTGCCAAGTGAACTCAAGATGGAACATCAATTGTAAACAACGCCGGTGTTTTCATATACCAATATATCTAATATGTATGGTCATGTTGTTGTATTACACTGAAGAGCAAATGAATTAGACAGCTGGCCTTATGCAAATGTGGCGCTGTGGGCGGCCCTGTAAACGGAAACGACATGACGTATGCAGCGATCCGACAATATAAGGAGTGATGCTGCGGAAATCAGTAAGAGTCGGACGCAGTATGGGTAAGACGAAGGATCTAAGCGCATTTGATCGTGGGCAAATTGTCAGGGCCCGACGAATGGGTCACTCCACTCGGAAGTCGTGAAGGAACTGGGATTTTCACAAGACACTGTGTCACGGGTGCACCGTGAGTACATCGAATCCCGTAAAACCATCCCTGCAAGGGCCAACTGCCGTGGACAACAGCGTGTGGATGAGCGGGGTCATCGTCAGCTAGTTCGCATTGTAACAGCGGATAGATGGGCCACAGTGCAAGAAATCACTCGGCAATTTAACGCTGGTGCACACAAGCGTGTAAGCAGCCACACCATCCAGAACCATCTCTTCGCTATGGGGTACAGAAGCCATCGTCCCACGAGGGTACCGCTGCTGACCGCACATCACAGGATGCAAAGATTAGCATGGGCGCGGGAACATCGCCACTGGACCCTAGACATGTGGAAAAATGCTGCCTGGACTGATGAGTCGAGATTAACGTTGGTACATGCTGATGGCAGGATACGAGTACGGTGCAAACCACATGAAGCGATGGATCCTTCTTGCCAGCAGGGTATTCTTCAAGCTGGTGGGGGTGGTATTCTCGTCTGGGGACTGTTTACGTGGACTCAAATGGGACCCCTGGTACGTGTGACATCGTCCTTCACAGGTCAACGTTACCGGGATATCCTGGACGACCATTTGCTCCCGTTTGTGCGTCTTCAACATCCCACTGGGCACTCATCCTGCAACAAGACAATGTACCGTGCCATCGCTCCCGAATTATATCCGAATGGTTGGATGAACACTCCACTGACGTGACCTTGCTTCCTTAGCCAGTTAGGTCACCTGACCTTATCCCAACGAGCACATCTGGGATGCCATCGAGACCACTACTACAGCTGATCGGCTATCGTAGGCAATGGCTCCCCAGACCATAATGCCTGCAGTGGGGGAGGGGTGGCGCTCGATAGCGAGGCTGGCATTGTGCCGTTGACCCGGGGACCTCGACACCCGGGCACAATGATCAAGTGTCCCCAAAATGAAGCAGCACTCATCGCAAACACCACACGTCGCCAGTCTGTCACATTCCACTTCACTCTGGCCTGGCAACACTATACACGGAGCCGGCGATGTTCGGTGTTAATGGCAGCACACGTAAGGGGCGCTGAGATCGCAGATTCGCTTCAGCAAGGCGTCGAGAAATGTTTTGTGAGCACACAGGAGCCGCTTAATCTGCTTGTATAGTAGACCGGGTCCCCGTGGGATCAGTTCGTGCCCGGCGCATGATCCGTCGATTCTCTCTACTGGTGGTCCTCCTGGTCCATCTGGGGCCACTCCGCCGTGTGGCAGTGCCAGCACGTGTCCACTGCTCCCAACAAAGTCGGACGGTATGGTCAGAACGATCCACGTGGCGGGCAGTATGATGCACCGACCACTCTGCGGGTTTTTAGCCCGATGGTCAGGCCTTCTCTCAAAGTCCACAAGTTGCGTAAATCGACGTCTCTGGCGTCTACCTGGCATTCTTGTCACTCTGTACTCTTGCTTGCGTTGGCCGGTGCTTTTCGATTTCATGGGGCATCGAGTACACGCTGGTTTATAAAGCTGCCAGTTCGTGCTTGCAGTGCCACCAGAGGGTGTGTGGTCATGCGCAATCGCACCAAACGTGGATCACTTGCATACCAGCACGCACTCTAGCAATGTGCAAAGTTTCGCGGTTGTAGCATGTTTCCCTCTAGGTGCGCAAATTTCATTGTCCGTGAGTGCAGTTCCAAAAGCATTGCGAACGTCACGTACTTTGGCACTATCGGACAGAGATAAGTTTAAACCATGGGAAACACAATTAATATAGATAGCTTTCCGATATTCCTGCTGCATGAGAGCTTAAACACCTCGGAATCGACCTCGCATAGATTATGCTCGTCGTAGCCATGCCCTCTCATTTGGCTCAGATCCAAGCCAAGTTCAGCTCTGGTATCATGTATAGTTTTACTGAGTCCTGCCCCAGTGAAATCATAAACTGGTATGAATGTCACAAAGTCTTCTTTTATTTTAATCGTATCTTCATCAACGTATCTGAAGTAAACAGAAAATTGTTCGATTTTGTGATATGTCTGTAGTTTTGTAGGCTAATATGCTATAAAAGCCAGATTGTTTTACATTTTTAACAGTGGCGTCGTTAGACCAATTTTTCAGGGCTCAAGCCCCCTCCGCCTAAGAAGCGCAAAGCCCTCCCAATCAAAATAAACCTTTTCTTGTATTAGCTTACCTTTACCTATGTAATATTTTTCCAATTAATAAACGGAGGGGGGGGGAGATGGGAATTTTCTTAAATATTTTGTTGTGAAAGCAAAAAAAAAAAAAAACCTCTTCCTTCGATTACCTTTTTTTCGATGAAGAGGTCTAGTTGGGGTAATCTCGACGCCTGGTCTCTGCAGAGGTTAGTCCTACATGGAACAATACGTCAAACAACTTAATGATTTACGGGGATGGGAGTATCGTGGAGGCACGTACCATCAGTCCCAAGCTAACAAAAGAGAGAATTAACCGTAGGCCAAAAGACACGATCTACGACAGCAACTGCAACAACTTGTCGGAAACGGTAATATTCATGTGAAAAGGCGGCATCTTTACTAGGGTAATAAAAAACAGCATGAAAGGGAGCAAAAGTTTCCTCTAAGTGAAGGCATTTGTTTCACGGGGTAAAGAGATTTCGGGGGTATTATCGCATTTCTCGTTACGGTAGTTTATTGGTGGGTGTAGTTGACCATCGGACAACAAATAGAACAAGGGCGTTGAGAGTGGGGGAACTGTCGTATAATAGATTCTTTTTTACAGAACTACGTATTCTTCTCGATTAAGTGCAGTTTATTTATTTATTTTTTATTTTTTTTTTTGTCCATTGTAAGCTATACTTTCAGAGCTACTAGAATGGAATTTTTTTTAAATGCCACCGCGAAATACCTCTTGGAAAACAGCGTCAAACAACGGTCTTTAACGTAAGTAGTCTGTGTGCACGAGCTATGTAATGCACAAGAAATGCATTCCAGACAAAAGTGCTCTATTTATTGTCGATTTTATTCAAATTCAGTTTCAGACAATCGTTATGTGATACAGAGGAAAAATATGGTATGTATAAGGTTCGACATTATTCTAGTTTTATAAATAACTGAGACAAATCAGTTTACTTTGGATAGCTTTTGTCGAGTTGCACATCTTTGCTTCTGGGTGTCTTTTGAAGAAAATATTATTTCAAAAGATGTATATATATACCTAAAACCATAAATAGAGCTAAAAACAAAAAACAATTTTTTTTTCATACTTACATTCTGAAGATCAAAACGCGCAAGTGTTGCAGTGAAGAATTCTCAGAACTAACAACCAACAAAGCAGAAACTACAACAAAACTAATAAAAAAAGAATAATGATAATTATTATTATCATTATTATTTTATTATCATTCTGTAAACTGAGTCTGCTTCTGTATGAAATGTGCTTTAAAATGATATGTATATATTGTGAGTAATATCTGCATATTTACTTTTGTAGCAACACTGAAACCCCAAAAACGTCAGAAATTTTCAGAGTTGCTATTAATTTTTTACTAACTGTATATAATCATCATCATCATCATTGTCAACCATTATCAATCCACTGCTGGACGAAGGTCTCCCCAAGTTTCTTCCACAACGGTCTGTCTTGTGCCAGTCTCCTCCATGTTACTCCCGCATACTTACGAATTTCATCCACCCATCTACCATGTGGTCTTCTTCTGGGTGTTTTCCTGTCCCTTGGAATCCAATCTAAAATTTCGGCTGTCCATTGATGGTCTGTCCTTCTGGCAGTATGTCCAGCCCATTGCCATTTCAGGGATTTAACTCTGATCATGATGTCTTCCATTCTTGTCATTTTTAGGATCCACGAGTTCTTCTTCTTATCTCTCCTGGTTACACCAAGCATGCACCTCTCCATGCTACTTTGAGTTGTCTGCAGCCTTTGTATGTCTCTTTTAGTTAAGGTCCACGTCTCTGCACCATACGTAAGCACTGGAAGGATGCTATGATCAAACACTTTTCTTTTAAGACATAATGGCATATTGCTCTTGAAAATTATGCTGTTTCTTCCAAAAGCTCTCCAGGCAAGTTTTATACGCCGATTAATTTCTTCATCAATGTTACCCTCACTTGATACCTGTTGTCCAAGATAAACGTACGTGCCTGTTATCTCCAGTTTTTTTCCATCAATCGATAAATCTTCATTTCGTGTAAAAGCATTGCACATCACCTTTGTCTTCTGAAAGTTCATTTTTAATCCCACTTCTTTACTCTTGTCAGCTAGTTCCTGGATCATACTCTGCAGCTCCGATGGGGTAGTTGCAAAAATGACTACGTCATCTGCAAAACGAAGGTGGGTTAGATACTCTCCATTAATCTTTATCCCCTTGCTTTCCCAGCTCAGCGACTAAAAGACACCCTCCAATGTGGCATTAAAGAGCTTCAGAGATATGGTGTCACCTTGTCTCACTCCCTTTCCAATTTTTATGTGTGTTGTATTTTCAAACAGCCGAATCTTTGCACTTGCATTTTCATAGATGTTATTAATAATATTAATGTATGCATCTTTAATACCGCAGGATTTCAAAGCGATTGTAACTGCTGATGGCTTCACCGAATCAAAGGCCTTTTCATAATCGATAAATGCCACGCACAATGGAATTTCATATTCCCTCGTTCTTTCAATTAGTTCTCTCAGTACGTGGATATGATCCATAGTGCTGTAGCCACTCCTGAATCCAGCTTGTTCTCTCGGTTGAGCCATGTCCAGTGTTACCTTCAAGCGGTGTGAAAGGACTTTAGTAAAGATTTTATAAACCACTGATAGGAGGCTGATAGGTCTGTAGTTCTTGAGATCCTCAATGTCACCTTTTTTATGTAGCAGGATCATTGTAGCGTTGTTCCAATCCTCAGGAATCTTCCCTTTATTAAGGCATCGAATGAAAATTTAGGCGAGTACTGTTTCAATTTCTCCACTTGCTTCTTGTATGATGTCTACAGTAATTCCATCTTCTCCTGGAGCTTTTCCCTGCTTCATGTCCTTGATTACATGTGCAACTTCTGCTGGGAGGACTGGAAGAACTCTGGTACTGGTACCTTTCATGATCTCTGGAATACACGTATAATCCCTTTCATATAATTTGGAGTAGAAATCTTTCACTCTTGTCAAAATTTCACCTCTATTTCTTGGTACAGAACTATCTTCTTTTCTCAGAGTCATAATCTGTTTTCTTCCCTTACTGAGATGCCCCTTTGCTCTCTTTAGGCTTTGGTTGTTTTCAATTGCTTTCCTCACTAGTTCACAGTTGAATTTCCTTACGTCTTAAGTGATACTTTTTCGTACTGTCTTGCATAGCTCTATATATTAACTATATATATATATATATATAACGGATGGGCTTGTGCCCCCCCCCAATCCCTCATTCCTAGCGACGCCACTGATTTTTAATAATTTCTGATTGCATAAGGTTGTGTATAGCAGAGTTGGGCAAAATGTAGTTGTAACTGCAAATGACAAACTACAACTTCATTACCTGAGTTTTATTACAACTAGCAACTACAAATGTAATTCGTAGTTGGAGATCCGCAACTACGTTTTGTCAAGTAATGTAGTTGTAGTTGAAATTTGCAACTGCAACTAGTAGTTGAAAAAAGTAGTAGCAAGAGCAACTACCAACTAGTAGTTGTAGTTACTAATGGGCAACTACAATTACATGAATCATATGCTGTATATTCTTTTATTATTTAATGTATTGTTTTACTTTGTAGTTTATTTTGTTTATTATGAGTTGGGAAAATATTTAAACAAAAAGGCATCTGTTCTATCACTCAGATTTAATGCTAAAGTAATGTTTAACAGTACAAAACACTAACATAAGAATAATAACCATGTTAAACATAAGTTTACTTCGTGGTAACAAATCATTCAACAGTTTCTTGGCCAAATTCAGCGAAAAGTAAACGAAAATATTTCCAAAAATTAATATTTCTTTAAAAATAAATGTTACATTTCTTTGCAGTAACAGTGTGGTCTCTACGTCTTAATTTGAAAAGAAGTAATTTCCTTCAATCATGTTATTGGAAAACTTTCAACAACAACTTCGAAAGAAAAAAATACACTGCATGGAAATTGGTGAAAGCTAAAACATATGCGATGTTAGGGTCGTGTTGAAACCTAATTCCGTTCGTTTTTAAGTTTTAACCAAGACCAAGTATCCTTTATGTAATAATTACATCAAGATTAATGGACGTTATTCACCTCGCATTGCATTATGGGAAAACCTTTTCGTGTCGGCGGACCAGCAATAGTTTGCTTACATGAGTTTTCTTATTGCGTAGCAAGGCGTTACATTGCAGGGGTTCAAGAAAATCGCATTTTTCGCAAATTTTTTAACGACATGCCTAACCTTTTCTCATCGTACATGTGCTAATAAATCCTGCCATCTAAATGTACAGAAGAAGGAATAACTTTCCATAATTTTTTTATGGAAAGGCCGAAACTGATAAACGAATGGCTGTGTAAAATTAAGCGCGATGAGTTCCATCCCAATGTGCATTCTCGAATATGTTCTCCAAACTTTAACGAAGAAGATTTTTAGTATTATGGCACTAAGAATAGAAGGTGGTTAAAACCTGGTAGCACTACTTCGATATTTAATTTCCAAAAAAAATGTGAAAAGAAGATGAATTGCATATCTAGATCGGTAAGTTGCGTACTAACTTCTACGCTCTTTACCCAAAGAGCGAAACATATCTTTAATTTATCTTTTATTTAATGTTATGCATTCATTTTATTTTTGCAGAAGGTGAGTCGAAAATTTTGCAGTATTTGGATCGCTTTATGTCTTCATACGTACCTTTACGACGAAAGCTGACTAGCATTCAAAGTACCGTCTTTAGCCATCTGTCCGCCAGTTCTTCGATTTCGCGGAGGTACCACTTCATATTCTTCGAGGCCAACAACTCCTTCACCTCAGCTGCTACCTCCTCCTGGTTGTTGAAGTGCCGCCCGCGAAGGAAGCAACAAATAATAATACGACGGGGCAAGGTCCGGATTATATGCTAGGTGTGGCATCAGTTCGATGGGCCTAAAGTTCCTGGAGTTTTACGCGAGTCTTTCGCGCGGTATGCGGCCGAGCGTGGTCCTGCTGTAGGAGAGCGCGCTTTCTGTTCACCACTGCCGGGTACTTCTCCTACAAAACGGCATACATCTGCTCCAGCTGTTTAGAGTAGATATTGGCGTTGATGGTCCGACCGTCTGGAACAAATCCGTAATGGATTATCTCCTCAAAATTCCACCAGACGCAGATCATCACCTTGTGCTCGAAGCGCCCATGTTTGGTAACAAGTTCTAGAAGCTGGCTCAGGCTCAACCACTGCCGTCGTGTGTTAAGATTACTGAAATAGACCCACTTTTCATCGCACGTAACAATTCTCTTGATGAAACGTACATCGCGCGGGTTTTCTAGGAGTTTCATGCACACTTCCACTCGGCAGTTTGCTGCAGCTGGCGTCAGTTCGTGAAGGGCAATGCGGCAGCTCCTGTAGACCTTGCCGAGGTCCTGAAGGTGACAAAACGCGGTGGTATGTGATATGCCCAACTCGCCTGATAATCTTCGAGTGCTGGCTGTTACATTTGCCTCTACGGCATGACGCACGGCCCCCGAATCCACGGTTCGCGGCCTACCTGGCCTTGGCTGATCGTTGAGGTTTCTGTCACCTGAGCGAAATTTCTTAAACCATCTGGTTGCGTTGCTGTGGTCCATGGAACCTTCCCCTTTTGCATGACAAATGTTGCGTGTTGCTTGAGCAGCGTTATGACCAAGTTCAAACTCCTAAAGCAAAAGTTTCGTAATTAGCTCGTTGTGACTGTTCATTTTTTAGGCGTCCCAAACCACTGCCAGAAAGGCGACATGCGATGGTGTCCACAGCAACGACTGCCACTTTATATCCTTTTCGACTGACTGCAGTGCGCGACTTGAACTAGTTTAAACACGTGACATACCAGTCGCAGCTCATGCGTTTATGCAAATATTGGAAAACTTTCGACTCACCCTCTGTAAGTAGATTGCCTAGCGTGCGAAAATGTGAAGTTTGTTGTTGTTTAACCGCAGTTTGTTTTCATATTACGCATTTTCCTGGGCTTCTGTATGTTTTATTTTGCAAAAAAGATTCCCAAGTTCATGTTTCAGATGTTTCGCAAATGTCTGATAATGAGAACGTGAAAATTTAATATACCGTGTATGAGAAATGCTTCATTAAAAATCATCATGACTAATGTAGCTTTTCTCCTGAATCATGACAAATAAATATCGAACACAAAATCGTCTTGGTATATTTTTGCAACCTTGATTTGTTCTTCTAAGAAATTAATTTCATGTTCTTCAACCTGTAGTTCTATTAATTCGTTGGCATATTCCAAGACGTTAAGATTTTGAAAATTGGACAACAGTAAGGGATAATGTAATAGCGACAACATTGAATCAGCAGCCATGTTGGTCCACAAAAATCCACTTCTGACGTCACACGAATAAGATCCATTGGTCACATTTGGTTGAAACGAAATGAATTAGCTTTCAAAATTACTCTCATCTCAAAATTTCTATCAGATAAGAGGTTTGCTTTTGGAGAGTTAGTCATTGAGGCAAGCGAAAAAAGTCGCTCTACTGGAGCAGAGGAAGAAAGGGGGGGGGGGTGTTACTTTCGAAAAAAACTTATTGCAGGGTATTCATCGAGAATATTGAAATTGAAGAACCTTTGCAAAAATAGTTACAAATTTGCATTTGAGCTTTTGTTTCAATTTGGTTACCTGACAGTACTTCATCTTCATTAACCCCAAAATCTAAGTAATGTAAATACTGAGGAGGTCGTGCCCCACCTTCTTGTGTTTTCAACGAATGTTGTTCCTCAGTTTCTCTTTGGATTTTCGTCATCACTGCCGATTTGAAAAGGTGCAATATCTTCTCGTAATGAACTTCATCGATGCAAGGTAACCATCGCTTCTTTTTTTTTCGATTGGAGGTTTAACGACCACCGTGAGTAACTCAATGGGCTATAAGCAGTCGCCCGTCCCTAATTTTGGGTCACTGGTTCCAGGGAAGGGAGAGAGCCAGTGCCGTAAGACAAACTTAACATCCATGCCTCACCGGGATTCGAACCCGGACCCCTTACGGACGAATGATCAGAGGCCATCGCTTAGACCACTGCACCACCGGGACTGCACATCGCTTCTTAAAAATAGGGTTAGATAACGCAGCAATTGCTGCTGTTTTAGAGTCAGTGTTGAAAATTCGCAGAATCGTCTAACTACACTCGACGTGAAGTTTTTTTTTTGAAGTGCGAACAAAGAAGGTATAAGTATTCCAAAAAAAAAATATTTTTTTCTGGTTGAAAAATGTCCAGCAAATGAGTCAAAGGCACGAAACATTCAACGTATTCCTTAATGTATAAAAATTAATTATTTGTCAACTGCTGTTTAGTTTTCAACTGTCTGTACACTTGAGGGCATTTATCTTGAATTTTCAGAATTTGATTTAGTGAATCAAATAATGAATTCCATCTGGTAACCTGGTGTTTCCGAGCCTAGATAGCGTATGACACAGTACCTCCTGAAGCACCTCAGCAGATTTCGGCCTCGATGCCAAATTCCACAAGGCATTACATTTGGAGATCATCGTTTCATGCAGCTCAGCGAATTTCGGACGCTGTGAAAATTCGTTATTCACGTCAGAAATTGTGCATAGATTAAGGGCATGTGAGCAACACCGAATATGGTTAGGCAGGAGACGTTCCATACCTTAGGAGAACTCCTTGGAATTTACACTAGATTTTACAGAAAATGTTTTGGGTTCCGTTTGGGTGCTGTGGCTGTCCGATTCTGATGATTAATCTTCATCTGCGAACTGCTTAGCAATCTCACCATCATCTGGGTATACATTGCTTTCACTGCATGTTTCTATCATTTCTGCGTCGATTCCAAATGTTTTGAATGCTTTCACAAAGTTGGGACAGTTGTCTGTTACTGTGGCAGTTACTTTTTTGATACTCAAACTGAAGTTCAGGTGGATTTTTTGAAGTAAGCTCGCGATTCTGTCATACGAGTAGCAATTTTTAAATTTTCTGCACTCCAGGGTCGCTGACTGTCTTTCGTAACCGGCAAAAATCCAGTGTGCAGTGATCCCTCGAAAACTACGTTTTTTAGTGTCGTGCAAACATACTCCGTATCGTACAACAAGTTACTAATAGTTAACAATATTTTTTTCAAATAATTGTTCCATTCTCTGGACAACTGAGCGTCTACTGGGTATTTTAAGGCCATGATTATTAAGATGAAGCTCTTTGAAAATTTCATACAAATATCTGTCTTCCACCGCTCGAAATGGAACCATTGAGTTTACCACAAACTGACATATCTTAGTCTCAAAACCTTGTTGCGTTAATATAACTTCACTCGGTGACATTTTTTTTCGTCCATTGGGTACATTTCTCTCCCGTATCTTCTTTTCCTTGACGTATTCCTTGAACTCCTGCACGGCCCCATCTCCATGTATCCTCTTCAAATGAGCGAGAAAATTTGAAGATGAATTCCTTTGGCCCCTTATTACCGTTTCTTGGGGCTCACACTTTTTGCACAATGCCGCTACATTGATGGATGTACATTTCTCTGAAACTATTTCGGAAAAGCTACCATCAACGGTCATAAAACGTTGGGTGGTTGACTCTCTGCGTCTTTACGTGGCTGATTGTTGCTGTCCTTCGATTCACATGCCATGTCATCATCTACACTGAGAGCGCCTGCTCTAAAATGCGAAGACGTCTCCCTCTTACTTGCACTAATATCAACACACAGAACCAGAATTACCTATATACCGCTGTTTGCGTGTCCACACTGCACTACCACTACTCACTGGAAAACTTCACCGACGAAACCTTAATCAACACAGTCTGAAGTTGTTTCCACTAAGGAACGTTCTACTCTGGCAGCCAATCACAGAAGGAAACAGCCAAATTGGCGATCGTTAATCTTGGCGATGAAGCATTGCATTGCTAATGAACTACAATAACAGAAGTTTTTTAAAAGCAACTACAATTTCAATTACTAACTACAAGTTTGTAGTTGCTGTTGCAACTACTTTTTTAAAACTACTAGTTGTATAATTGTGATTATCAATTACTTTAGTAGTTAAAAGTTACCAACACCAACTTCCAACTACATTTAGTGAATGTTAGTTGCAATAACTTAACTAGTAGTTATCAGTTGAAAATGTAGTTAACTACTGCCCAACTCTGGTGCACAGCACCAATCAGTTCATTTTGAATAGTAGGACTGGTATACATAGCATTGCTACTACTTTCAGGTGTCACGTCAATTCGTCGCCAGCGTCAATTCGTCGACTACGTCAATTCGTTGCCTGCGTCAATTCGTCGACCACGTGAATTCGTCGCCTGCGTCAGTTCGTCGCGGACAAATTCGTCGACTACGTCAATTCGTCGCGTTTCAAATTTTAGTTACATACAAAAGGAATGCAGGAAAATGTACGATTTCGAACGTCTTCTGCCCTGATCATGTTTACAAGGTTTGGGCACACAGAGACAGGATAGGAATATTATGCTTTTTCTTTGCCACTAAAAATATTAGACGGTAGACGGTTTTTGGAACGGATTGGGGCCGGGGGGGGGTCAGAGCCCCACCCACAACATTTTCGTAAAATCTACAGTATTCAATTTCGAAATACCAAATTTGGTATACTATCTCATCTAACGTGGACTGTAGACGGTTTTCGGAGGAAAGAGTCGGAGCCCGGGGTTCAGCCCCTCCCCCCATACAAAATTGTCGTCAAATCTACAGTTTTCAATTTAGAACCACCAAATTTGGTATATTATCTCATGGTACTCTAACTTAAACGGTAGATGGTTTTGGGAACGGTTCGGGGCCCTGGGGTCAGACCCCCTCCCCCGATACAAAATTTTCGTAAAAGATACATTTCAAAATTGTCTTTATTCTTCTGTAAAAATAACATTTCTATGTACATTACAGTAGAATTCTGCCAATAAATACAGTGGTATATACATCAACTGGAAAGTTCCAATGAAACGTAAAACAAAATATTGTTAAAATCATAAAATTATTTCGCCACGTAGGACGAAGGAGAGGCAGACAATAAAGCACGAGCGATGCAAATGAAAATGTATACTACAGTATTGTAGACAAGGAAAGACATGATTCTATACTATTCACAAATTCCAATCAAGCATTACTACTATACTCAAGATTAAATATGCACAAGGTACTAATTCACATAAAGGACCATGGGTGAGAAGGAACTAACAGGTGCAACAGTATTTAGAAATATGACAGTAATGGTAGAAACAATTAAGCACAAAACTTATCATGTGTACATAATTATGCAGTGACAAGAGAGAAATACGCTAAACGGACCCAGGAGGGCAACTTTACAAAAAAACAGAACTCGAACAGTAATGCAATGCATAAGTGTCATATAATATGTACCGAACAATACAGTGACAAGGAAGAAAGCCGCTAAACATACCCAGAAGGGCAGCTTCTCATGAAACAGAAATGTAACAGTGATGCTACATTCAAAATTTACATCATATGTACAGAAGTATTCAGTGACAAGGGGAGAAACGCTAAATGTACTCAGAAGGGCATCTTCTTACGTTAAATTATACACACAGGGACAAATATTTCAAAATATATTCAACAAAATGAAGGGGACATTGCGTGTTCAGTAAACTGCGCAGAAGGAAGAATTATATACAACATTATCGAAGAGAACATGGGAAACATGGTGAGCTATCTCCACTAGCACATTAAAACAGAATAATCACAATTATCGAACCATGTGGGTGAAAAGGAGACACCATCTAGGAGCCTCATACCACCAAAATTAATACGTAAAATCATGATTTGTGACAGTGAACGTGGGCGACAACAAAAAAAAAACACCTATAAGTTGAGATGTTGCTGCAAATAGTAGATATGGAACAGCCCAGGTGAATTGAAAAACTCTATCAGTGTTTGTTGAGGCAGCACGAGAGTGCTCCATTTGGAGATGAGTGGTTAACCGTGCTAGGAAGCGTCTCCGAATGATAGCACTTGCCTCCTGAGGAGGTGGAATAAGAGCGGGGAAGCGTTGTTGAAGATGGAAAGCATAGACAGTGAACTTCACAAGAAGAAAAATATAACGGCACACAGGAGGCAAGTGAGTAGGTGGATGCTTTGTTTGGAGTAGCCAAGCATATGCAAGAAATGGTAACGATCGAGCACAAATTCGATCAGCAAGACGAAATGCTGTGTTTAGGACTGGCAGGAGAACGGGGCAGAATAGCTATTGATGTTGGACGTCGCTGACTTCAGGGTAAAAGGAGCACTGCGGTGAGGTGAGAAGGGTCATTTAAAATAGTACTGATGGGGCGGAGAGACGAAGGTGAAGAAATTGCCAATGGACATTGAGTTCAAGATGGGAGAAAAGGGGAGAGGTAGAGGCTGTCCAGATGGCGGGGAGAAGAGAAGGAGAAGCAGAATGAACAGAAAGTGGAAGTGCGGGAGGGGAAAGAAGAAGCCAATGAAGAGAAGAGGAGGAGATAGAAGTAACTAGAACCGGGGAACTACGAATGAGGAGAAAGAACCGTAGAGAAAGAGTGGCGGAGGGTCTCCAGAAGAGACTATCAGGGGAAGCTAGGAGTGGAAAGAGGTTCCATAGCGCTGTGCGAAGAAGAATATATTCGTTAGCAAGAGTAATGGTTGGATATAGAAACAGGGAAGAAATAGGTCTCCAGGTTAGATCAGAAGTTACGAGAGAACGGACAGTAATCACACCGGAGCGGATCCAAATAGTAAAGTAAAAGTAAGGGAGGTTAGGAGGGTGAATAAGAGAAGAGAAGAAGAGAAGTTTATCTAGGAGATCAAGAGTTGAAGAAGGAAATGAACGGAGAAGAGGAAGCGAACGAAAAAGAAAAAAGCCCTCTCGCAGGACAGGAGGGAGGTGGGACGGGAGAAGAGAGTATGCATCCATCTTCAGAAACAGTAGGAAGGTGGAAGATGGAAGATGGGTCACGGGACGGAACAGTTGAAGTGGCAAGGCGAACGAAATGAATAATGCGATGTGTTTTATAAAGGTCAGCTGGATTAGGAAGCTGGATGCCACCTAATGAGGCTGGTAGAAGAAGCGTGGCAGGTTTAACCCAGTGATGTGAAGACCAGATGACGGAAGTTGAGAGGCGAGTGATGGTCATCACTTGTGACACGGGCACAACCGTCGACATCCAAGAGTATTTGCAAAGTGAGATAAGTTGTCGACGAGCAACGGCTGCTCGTTGACGGAACGATGTGAAAGGGTGGGCCTTACTCCAGTAGGCAGCAGCCCGTTGTATCCGGGGAAGAAGAGCAGTCCAGGTGGCGGATGCAGAAGCCAAGGGCAATCACACATACGCACCGAGGATCTTCTGTGTAGTGGCAGTCAACTGCGCACCCCAAGGAGCATCGGTGCGGGCAGCCCATGCCCCGCACCATAAGCCAGTACTTTTAGTGGCATTCAGCGCAGCTCCAGAAATTGTAACGTACTGTTGATATACAGAATACAGGCGATCAAATTGAGATGCATCTCGGACGCAAAAGGTCACATCATCAGCATAGGCGGTAAAAATTATCTGATGATGACGAGTACTAGCCACTGTCGGTGGTAGGACAGCCAGGAGTGATCTTCGGGCTGCTAACAGAAAAGGCTCGAAAGCGAGAGCGGATAGCTGGCCGTAGAGCGGACATCCTTGCCGGATGCCTCGCTTAAACGGAATTGGAGCGGTTAGAAATGTGGCCGCTCTGACATGGAACCTGGCGCCCTGATAAAGGGCCAAGAGAGCGGAAGAAAAGGCAGGAGGAAAGTCAAATTGTGAAAGGACAGCAGAGAGATAAAAGTGAGAGACATTATCGAAAGCGGACTTTTGATACAGATTGAGAAAGGCAAGAGGTTCAGAAAAAGAGCGAGCGAGGAAGTGAAGATGAAGGAGAAGATAAACGTTAGTGGAAATAGTCCGACCAGGCACGGTGTATGTCTGGTCGGGAGAAATAACGAAAGAGAGAACAGAATTAAGGCGACGGGATAAGAGTTTTGTATGGAACTTATAGTCAATGTTTAGGATAGAGATAGGGAGCCAGTTTCCAAGATCCACGAGGTCACCCTTCTTAGGAAGGAGGATGATGTGTGTCAAAGTAAAGTCGGGCAGTAACGCAGGAGAGGAAAAAGCAGACGAGAAACACGCAGACAGAAAAGGCAGAAGGCACGGTAGAAAAGTACGATAAAAGGACAGAGGAAGGCCGCCAATTTCAGGAGCGGCGTGAGGATTGAGAGTAGCGAACGCCTCGCGGAGTTCACGAAGATAGAAAGGGGAGAGTAAAGAAGTAGATAAAGTAGAGGGGACCTGAGGAAGAGAGGAGAGAAGAGAAGAAGTTTATGAGGATGAAGACTGCATTACCGCACTGTACTTGGCGGTGAAATACTGTCTGGTGAAAGTGCATAGCTTCGATGGGTTCGAAGTGATGGAACCATCTTGGAGGCGAAGATGACGCAAGGATGTAGCAGAACGATGATGAGATTCCAAGGCGGTTAAGTAATCGTGAGAATCAGTTGTAGGGGAGAAATGCAAGAAATGCATCCTGCAGGCTGCATCGGATGCACGGGGAAGAAGCAAAGCGTGGAGATCTGCCAAATAGCCGGGGTATTGCGGATCATCAAGAGAGAGCATCGATAGTAGAGCACGTAGATTCGCAATTTTCATATCGCTCTCATTCCGAGAGGCATGGGAGTAGCGCCGTACAAAAAGGACCAAGTCATGTTTGACACTGAGCCACAGTTGCATCGCGTCTGACGTAGTATCAAGAAGGGGCTGACGACTTCGGAGGAGCTCACGCACAGCAACACAAAATTGTTGATCATCCAGGAGCGAGTCCAGAAAAGTCCATACTCGTTGAGTCCTTGAAGGTGAAGGCGAAACACATACAGACACACTGACAATACTGTGGTCTGAAGAGGCGGAAGGATGATGGGCAGCAGCTGCGATCGACGGGAGAAGAGCAGTCGAAACATAAAATTTATCCAGCCGTGCTGCCATAGTGCCTCCATGGATGGAAGAGCGCCAGGTTAAAGAGATTTCCGACAGGTGTGGATGCCGGAACGCATCAACCAATTGAAAATCCTCTACTAGCTGAGAAATCTGTAATACACGGTGCCTGCGGTATTCGCCAATGGCTGAATTGCGGGCAAGGGCCGGCAACAACGTACAATTGAAATCTCCGCCGATGAGAATATATTCAGATGGTGGGATGCATGACAGCTCTGTACCGGGTGTGCAGAGAAGATCAGGTAACAGACGCTCATCACAGGGAACATAAATGTTAAAAACATGGTAGGTCACGTTTTCAATGCAAAAGACAACGACCTGGAGGTTGTCCACATGTAATGCACGAACCACTGGCGTCGAAATCAGAGGGAGTAGGCGGTGATGGATCCCAAGTGCAAGGCCACCATTCCGTCCAACTCGATAAGAATGTTGAAAATCGTAGGGCCAAGCCCGCCAACGAGAGAGTAAAGTGGTAGCAGAGCAATTGGTCTCTTGGAGCAAGAGAAGATCTGCGTGTAGAGGCGCCAAGTCATCATACACTAGGGCGTTTCTAGGAAATACAGAGAACCCTCTGCAGTTAAGTGTGGCCACCTTGAATCGGTAGGTTCTTCCCAGGTCGACACGCACGAGCGCAGGAATCTGTTATTTTCTTCGCTTGTTTCTTCATTCTGTCAACACTAAATTTGAGATCGGGATAGGAAAGCACAAGATTTCGAAACACAGATGTCACACTAGAAACTTGGGTTAGAACAGTAGGAAGATCAAGCATATGACGTGCAACAAACTGATTAAAGAATCTAGGATGTTTATGAGAGCATAATACTTCATATATTTTATGAACAGAAAGCGGACCTACCGGTATATCCGCCTTCGCTTCAGCTAGGTATCGCAGAAAAGAATCTAGGGAAAGCACTGTGGGTGGAGTCTTAGAACCTGGAATCACAGCAGGATGCCGACTTGTTCGTGGCGAAGTACGTCGTTGAGAGGAGGAGCGGGAAGATGAGTCAACAGAACGACCTCTTGCAGCACCGGTGCGAGGAGGGTGCGGAGTCTGCGGAGCACTCCAGGACTCCCGTCGAGCAGGCTTGCTGGTAGTGGTAGGGTCAGAGTCACTGCTAGAAGAGTCACTAGCAGTACGGCAGTCCATATCAGTAACTGTGCTTGGAGTGTTTTCATCCGACGGAGGATGAAGGTCAGCAGTCAGGTCAGCTGGAGCTGCAAGGAACGTGGACGGAGCAGTCGGCACCAGATGAGGAAAGTCCACTGTCAACAATTGTGGGAGAGTACTCCTTGGGGGAGGGCCTGATGGTAGAGGGGGTTGATGACGTTCTGGAGACACCTGAGAAGCGGTAGGGGTGGACGACACAGGGCTGTCACGAGTGACATTTGGTCCTGAAGACTGAGGTACAGCAGGGCGGCGGAAGCACTCACTTCGTTGATGGCCATACGCCTTACAAGTCTGACAATGAAAGGAGGTTGAAACGTCGATGCGTCGGATCTGGTCTCCGCATTTTACAGTGAAGAGAGTAGGAAAAGTCTTGATATGATCATCCGAAGAGAATACAAATCGTGCAACTCCTCAGGTACTTTCAATCGAACGATCATCCTCGTCTTTTGGAGCAGCGGAGTGTGTGGTAATGTTACCCACAACACGACCGGATTGCATTAGAAAAGCACAAAGCATAGCATCTGTGACTTCAGGATGTACTGGGTACATCGAGACCGTTACTGGTCTTTGGGCGACAGGCTCAGGAAATAATTGGTGATCACCAACAACCAGCCCAGTCTGTAAGACAGAGGTAGCATCTGCCGCATGAAAGAAAATAAACAACGACACTCGGCCCTCTGCGCGACATATGACGTATCGCTGACGGAGAGAATTTTGTTTCAGGGCAGTAGAGTACATTGTGAGTGGTGTGTCCGGCAGCGCCTCAAAGCACACACCCAACTTAGTAGCCGTAGTGAAGACAGTGCCTGCTGGAGAATCTACTGGAATTTCGAGCACAACCTCATTACCAGAGCGACGGACATGAGGTTTTAAAGCTGCGGCTTCCGCTCGCATGGAATTAGACTTGGGCTGAAGTTTTTGGGAAGTTACCGCTGAAGAATAGGAGCGAGAAGCAGTAGAAGTGGAGGTTGAAGGCAGAGGAGTACCGCCATCCATTGAAGGCAGAGGAACACCATCATCCAGTGTCCATGACGTCATCTGTCACTATGTGAGAAGCAGCTGGGACAAGAGCTGTAATAGTGACGTCAGGGGAGGAAAACGATACGCCGCCAACGGTTGACGTCGACTCGGAGGGCAACGCGACAACGCCACCGCTGGGCAAAGTGCCGTAATCACCGGAAGTGATGTCAGGTCTGACAACACGACCGGATGACGCCATGTTTAATGGCGCCGGGATAACGAAGCTTCAACCAGCTCGGTAGAAGTTATAAACAAGACGATAAGTAACGAAAAAAGGCACTCACCACCACGGGAAATGTCCGAAACGAATCACCAAACCTTTATAGTGGAGGTAAGCACAAACTCAGTTATTTTAGTAGCCGAAATACTTGTTATTCTTTTTTATTTTTGATTGGAGGTTTAACGACCACCGTGAGCAACTCAATGGGCTATTAAGCAGGTGCCCGTCCCTAATTTAGGGTCACTGGTTCCAGGAAAGGGAGAGAGCCAGTGCCGTAAGACAAACACAACATCCATGCCTCACCGGGATTCGAACCCAGACCCCGTTCGGACGAATGATCAGAAGCCATCGCTTAGACCACTGCGCCACCGGGGCGGCACTTGTTATTCAAACAAAACTCACGGAGCACAATTTCCGTAAACCCACAGTTTTCAATTTAGAACCACCAAGTTTAGTATACTATCTCATGGTACACTAACTTAGAGGGCAGACGGTTTTTGGAACGAGTCAAGGTCCATGGGGTAAGAGCCCCCCACCCCCCCCCTCCACATTCAAAATGTTCGTAAAATCTACAGTTTTCAATTTAAACCACCAAATTTGGAATACTATCTCATGGTACTCTAACTTAGACTGCAGACGATTTTTAGAAAGGGTTGGAGCCAGTATTATCAGAGCCCCCATAAAAAATTTCCTGAAATCTACAGTTTTCAATTTAGAACCACCAAATTTGGTATCATGAAACTCTAACTTAGACGGTAGACGGTTTTTGGAAGGCGTTAGAGCCCGGGGTCAGAGCCCCGCATAAAAAATTCGTAAAATCACAGCCCCCCGCATACAAAATTTTCGTAAAATCTACAGTTTTCAATTTAGAACCACCAAATTTAGTTTACTATCTCATGGTATTTTAACTTAGACGGTAGACGGTTTTTGGAAGGGGTTGGAGCCCGGGGGTCAGAGCCCCTCCCTAACACACACAAAATTTTCGTAAAATCTACATTTTTCAATTTAGAACCACCAAATTTGGTATACTATCTCATGGTACTCTAATTTAGGGGGCAGACGGTTATCGAACGGGTCGGGGCCATGGGGGTCAGAGCCCCCATACAAATTTTTCGTAAAATCTACAGTTTTATATTTAGAACCACCAGATTTGGTATACTATCTCACGTTACTCTAACTTGGACGGTAGGCGGTTTTTGTAACGGGTCGGGGCCCGGGCGTCAGAGCCGCTATATAAAATTTTCTTAAAAATTCACAGTTTTCAATTTAAAACCACCAATTTTCGTGTACTATCTCATGGTACTCTAGCTTAGACAGTAGACGGTTTTTTGAACGATTCGTGGCACGGGGTTAAATTTTCGTAAAATCTAGTTTTCAATTTAGCACCACCAAATTTGGTATACTATCTGACGAAACTCTAACTTAGACGGTAGACGGTTTTTGGAAGGGGTTGGAGCCCGGGGGTCAGAGCCTCGGTCATAAAAATCTTCGTAAAATCTACAGTTTTCAGTTTAGAACATCCAAGTTTCGTATACTATCTCATGGTACTCTAACTTAGACGGTAGATGGTTTTTGGAAAAGGGTGGGGGCACGGGGTCGGAGCACCCCTATACAAAATTTTCGTAAAATCTAGTTTTCAATTTAGAACCACTAAATTTGGTATACTATCTCACGAAACTCTAACTTAGACTGTAGGCGGTTTTTGGAAGCGGTTGGAGCCAGGGGGGTCAGAGCCCCTTCCATAAAAAAATTTCGTAAAATCTACAGTTTTCAATTTAGAACCACCAAATTTGGTATACTATGTCTTGGTACTCTAACTGAGAATGCAGACTGTTTTTGGGAAACGGTTGGAGCCAGGGGGTCAGAGCCCGCCATGCCAATTTTTGTAAAACCTACAGTTTCGAATTTAGATCGACCAAATTTGGTACACTACCTCATTGTATTGTAACTTAGACCGCAGTCGGAAAGAGTCGGTGCCCGGTGTTAAGGGGCCTCATTGAAAATTTTCGTAAAAATTACATTTTTTACTCTTAACAACTGCATCCCAATATAGTACTCGAATACCCCACTTACGGTCTAAGTTAGAAGCCGTAGATAACAATAAAGTGCAAAAATATCCGGTTAATGGTGTATTAAAAACACAAATTAATAAACGTTAGCTTTCACCACCAACGGGTGCCTTATCAGGCAAAAATGCAATGTAATGTAAATAATGTAAATTATTTTTTTGTTTCGTGTAATTAAATTAACTAAATCAAAAAATTTAAAATAAGTTTCCTGGAAATTTACGAAAATACCTTTTTATTCATTAACTTTCACCCGCTGAACTTGGTGATTCTACAAATAGTAATATTTACCCTTGAAATACCGGGTACCCCTGCTAGTAAGAACTAAAGATAATCTTACACTTTTAGTCAGGTACAAAACAATAATTATAAAGCCTAGGCCTGGGCCTTTTTAGCAATTTTCTGTCCGCCGTGCTAATTTTCACAAGGTTTGCATAGAAATCCAAGATTTTAGTAATGCGCTTTACAGAGGCTGAAACTATCGAGCAGTCCGTAGGCCTAGGGCTTTTTGATAGTTTTCAGTCCTCCGAGCTGATATTTATATAGTTTTCACAGAAAATCAAATTCATTCTGTTGAAATGTTACTCGAGCACAAGACATTAATAGATACGCCCGAGGCCTAGGTATATGCATTTTTAGTAATTTTTATAATGCTGTGATCATATGAGGTTTGCATGACAAATCAATTTAAGAGTGTTACGCTTATTAAAAATTCTTTAAAAGGCCTAGGCGTAGCGGCCAATAATTAATATTTGGTGCCTAAGTGAAAGCGCAACATTATTAACTTGATTTGTTATGCAAACCTTATAAATATGAGCACAGCGATTAAAAGTTACTGAAGAGTCCTTGTAAGTAATATTTTTTGACCGAGTGCAAGTGCAATTTACGAAATGTCAACAGGTCAAAATATCTAAAGTAACAATGAAATTTGGAATATTTCTGTTTTCTTTCTTTTTATTTCAGTTTTGACACTAGTATTAAGTTTTAAACGCATATATTTCTCCTATTGTTTATCTTCATTGTGCTTTTAACAGAATTTCGTACCATGTTTTGGGCATTTTATTTTGTGTGGTTACAGTTTTTTAATGTTTTGGGTATTTCATTTTGCGTGGTTACTTGTTTTTATGTTTTGGGCATTTTACTTTGAATGGGTATTTTTGTTACGTTTTGGTTATTTTATTTTCTGTGGTGGTTGTAATGTCAACAAGATGAAAAAAGGAAACTGTGGACAGTCACGATGCCTACTTGCTTACAATTTTTTCAAATACAGCACATGATTTTGTATTGATTTATATTACTTACTCATTAAGCGACTACAGGTCTCTTTAAATATGAACTTTTTGGCAGAGCCTTCTGTTTCCTCTACCTAGTTTTCTCGGCTTCGCAATTTCTTTTCTTGGTTTTATAATATTTTCCTTATTATTACTCTATTTTCTCATGTAAATTCTTTATGTAAGGTATGTCTATTCTATCGAAGGATTTTGCAATTATACATGAAGCCCTTTTGCTGAAGTAAAAAAATATTTCCAACTGAAACAACGCAGTTCAGATATTTTCCCGCTGTTAACTCAAACTCAAAAAAATAAAACAAAAACAACAAATCTGAGCGATGGTTGAGGCATGAGACAGTACTTACTAGTAACCAGGCAAAATTTTGAGGAAGAATGAGCTTAGGAATTTCTAACTCCAACGAAAAAGAATAACCGCACTGTATCCCTTCCCATCCCCTAGTGCCGGCCTTTGGACGTCTTGAAAGAGAAGTCCTTAGAACATATCTGTATCGTAATTGCCTGAGAATCCGTGACAATGTTCTAGTGTCGTAGTTGAAAAACACACTTCCTACTTCGCCTAAATTGCTTGGATGTAATGCCAACGAACAAAGTTTTGCGCTGGCATTGGATTTCTGTTGCTTTTGATGGAATACTTTTCCCCTGGGTTCGCCGCTTTCAGTATAGTCTTCAGGACACACGGGAATACACCCCAACGTAAAACACCCGTTTCACGGCAATTAACTACAATTAGCGAAAGAGAGGTGCGGTACAGGAAATAAGTCGAACGAGACGGATCTGAACTTAGAAAGTCGGGGGAAGGTGTTTCATTAAAAACTGTGTTTGGCTTCAGACCCTTTGGCACGAAGGGACGTAGGTCTTTTTTTTTAATACGATACAATTTTTTTTCATATGCATGGTGCAACACAGACAAAAAGTTTTATTTATTTTTGAGAATTAGCATGACGCCTACTGGCCCAGTCCGCGCCTGCTGCCATCCCAGGAACCTGGCGCCTGGGTGCTTCGCATCCGTTGATCCCCGGCTTGGAGCGTCCCTGCTGTAAAATACATGTACCTCTGCGTTTTGGAAAAACAAAAGATAAGATGCCGATCCCTAAACTTAACCTCTTCTTGTGACCGCAGGTACGAAAATCTTGAACTTCGCCTAAACCCTAACTGGAGGAACAGGCTTCACGTGATCGTCTGTATTCTGTGTGTTTTTATTGAATGGTTGCTCATCAGGAACGTGTTTGTTAAAACCTTTGTTGTGCGTTGTCAAGTGACAATAGTGGAAATATATCAATCTAAATATTTTTGGAAAGAGAAAGTGCATTGTTATCCAAAGGCTTTATGCAGATGAAGTATGCAACATAGTTAACTCACAAAAAGGAAATGATTTGCTGTAGAAAAACACACTTCCTACTTCGACTAAATTGCTTGGATGTAATGCCAACGAACAAAGTTTTGGTCTGGCATTGGATTTCTGTTGCTTTTGATGGAATACTTTTCCCCTGGGGTTCACCGCTTTCAGTACCGTCTTCAGGACACACGGGAATACACCCCAACGTAAAACACCCGTTTCACGGCAATTAACTACGATTAGCGAAAGAGAGGTGCGGTACAGGAAATAAGTCGAACGAGACAGATCTGAACTTAGAAAGTCGAGGGAAGGTGTTTCATGAAAAACTGTGTTTGGCTTACAGACAATTTGGCACGTAGGGACGTAGGTCTTTTTTTTTTTACGTTACGGGGTAAACAAATTGTCTTTTCAGTATAACAATTTTCTTTCATATGCATGGTGCAGCACAGACAAAAATGTCAATTTATTTTTGAGAATTAGCATGACGCCTACCGGCCCAGTCCGCGCCTGCTGCCGTCCCCGGAACCTGGCGCCCGGGTGCTTTGCATCCGTTGACCTCCCGCTTGGAGCGTCCCTGCTGTAAAATACACGTACCTCTGCGTTTTGGAAAAACAAAAGATAAGATGCCGATCCCTAAACTTAACCTCTTCTTGTGACCGCAGGTACGAAAATCTTGAACTTCGCCTAAACCCTAACTGGAGGAACAGGCTTCACGTGATCGTCTGTATTCTGTGTGATTTTATTGAATGGTTGCTCATCAGGAACTTGCTTGTTGAAACCTTCGTTGTGCGTTGTCAAGTAATAATAGTAGAAATATATCTTTCTAAATATTTTTGGAAAGAGAAAGTGCATTGCTATCCGAAGGCATTATGCAGATGAAGTATGCAACATAGTTAACTCACAAAAAGGAAATGATTTGCTGAAATGGAAAGGGTATTTATTTTGCCATAACAGAGTGCGGAGTGATTTACGGTATTGGTACTGTATTGAAAGAAATTTAGGAAATTGCACTGGCTTTGCTGATATTATTCTTATTGGAGATGAACACAGGATGCGCAATGAGAAACCACGTAATCATGCTCCAAGACCGGAGAAAAGTGATGTTGCTGTTGTAAGAGCGCAAGTAAAAGAACGAGCGAGAAATACGGACCAAGCCCCTGCACAAATTGTTCAAACCGTGACAACGTCAATGGCTACAGTAAATGCAGCTTACATGCCTAATATGGATGCACTAAGGCAAGTTGTAAAACGAATACTAAGAAAAGACATGCCTGTTGAGCCTACGACTTCAGAAGGGATCGGTGCCCCAATGGATTTACAGAAAAGAAATGGTGCAAAATTTTTTGGCAGAGATAGCGCATTTGGAGATCAAAGAAGTATTTTATTTTTAACAGAAAATAATTTACGAAAGCTTAAAAAAGCACCCCTCTGGATTATGGATGGGGCATTTGTAACTTGTCCAACCCTTTTTAGGTAATTATGTACCATTCATGCTATTATTGAAACTAACCCAGAGATGCAAAGATTTATCCCACTAGTTTATAGGTTACTTTCCAGCAAGAATGAAGAATATTAAACTATTATACAAGATTTTAGCAGGATTTATAAGACTATGCATCATACTATGATATTCAGATTGCACCACTATATACGTATAATGATAGATTTTGAAATAGCTAAAAGGAATTGGAAAGCAGCACACACAAATGTTGTTGGTTACATCTCGGAAAAAATGCGCGGAGGAATATCCATCCTCTGGCATAGCCTCGGAATATAGGGAAAACAGTGAGTTTGCTCTCAAAGTCAGACATTTGCAAGCACTCGCATTTCTTTCATCTGATGAAATTCCAGCTGCTTTTGAAGAAGTGAAATCAATTTTACTAGAATATGCAGATTATGTAGTTCAGGGGTTTGGGGAAAATTATCTTCTTGGAAAATTTCGTGAAAGCAGAAAAAACAATCCGAGCAGAAGCCCTCCGCTTTTTTCACCAACAATTTGTTCAGTAAGTGAAAACAATGTACTTGGCTTTCCCAGAACACAAAACAAACTTGAAGGATGGGACAGACGCTGGAATGCAATTATGGGAGAGGAAAAACTGTGACTGTACAAAATTATCAGTGAAATTGCGAAAGAGCGGAGAACAATTTTGGCTAAAATCGAAAAAGTGATAGCACATATTCCAACGAATCCACCCAGAAGAGAAACGCTGGCAAGATAAAAAAGAATTCGAACTTCTTTGGCGCACAGAGACAATGTTAACGTGCTAGACGTTTTAAGAGGAATTTCTTATAATTCTACCCTTTGCTAAAATGTTCTGGTATTTTTCACTAATTGAATTGTACCTTTTACTAACTTGTATTTGAATTCTTCATGAATGTAATTCTGCCGAAGATGCAAGAATGTAAAGCACAACGCAAAATTAAAAAACGCAAAATTTTCAAAATAGCATGTCAAAAACATTAAATGTCAAAAAGTAATCCAAAATGTGAAACAGATAAAAATTCAAAATGCAATCACACGTCACAAGCATAACAAAAATGCGAAACGCTATGTAACAAGTACAACACAAAATAAAACAAATGCCAAAAACATAAAAAAAAATGCACACGCTATGTAAAATGTACAAAATAAAATAAATGTTATATTCATAAAGATTGCATGACAAGTCAAGTTAAAAATGAGCTTTTACGGATTCAAACAATAATTATTAGCCTCTATACCTTTTTAAAAATCTTTAATAAGCGCAACATCATTAACCTGACTTGTCATCAAACATTATCAATATGACCGTAGTATACAATTACTTAAAATACTTATTAATAAATGAATTGGCCGCCTCGGTGGCGCAGTGGTCTAAGGCACTGGCCTTTGATCATTCGTCCGTAAGGGGTTCGAATCCCGGTCTGGCATGGATGTTGTGTTTGTCTTACGGTACTGGCTCTCTCCCTTCCCTGGAACCAGTGACCCTAAATTAGGGACGGGCGACTGCTTATAGCTCATTGAGTTGCTCACGGTGGTCGTTAAACCTCCAATCAAAAAAAAAAAGATGAATTGAGGAACCACCAAATTCAGCGGACGAAAGTTAATGGCTGTTTATAGTTTTGCACTCGATTAAAAGCGCAACACAATAAATTTGACTTTCTCTGAAAATTTTATGTATATGAGCACGGTTGATTAAAAACTGATAAAAAGGTTTAAGGCGTGTTTATTAATTTTTGTGCCTCTGTCAAAACGTAGTACTATAACCTTGGCATGTTATCGAAACCTTATGAATACGTCGGACTAAAAATTCCTAAAAAAGGTTACGCCTAAGGTCTTGTAATTAAAGTTTTGTGACAGAGTAAAACTACAACATTAATAACTTGACATGTTATGTTAACGTTGTGAATATGAGCACGGCCGATTAAAGATTTCAAGAAATAGCCTTTGGGATTAATGTGTTTTAACTGAGTAAAAATGTAACATTATCTTTATTTTCTATATATACCAAACTACGTGCTGAAATGGCCCAACTATATCTACGTATACTTCAACCATATACCGAAGCGCTGACAAGGTGAAAACAAAAGTGCAATTTTGCACGATCCCCTAACATTTTATGGCCAGCCTACATGGAAGTGGACACGTTGATATCAAAAACGTACTTTTTTTTTTTTTTGATTGGAGGTTTAACGACTACCGTGAGCAACTCAATGGGCTATAAGCAGTCGCCCGTCCCTAATTTAGGGTCATTGGTTCCAGGGAAGGGAGAGAGCCAGTGCCGTAAGACAAATACAACTTCCATGCCTCACCGGGATTCGAACCCGGACCCCTTTCGGACGAATGATCAGAGGCCACTGCGCCACCGGGGCGGCAAAAAAACGTACTTTTCATACGGCTCCATAACAAATAGCAATGGACACGTCGCAATCTTTTTTTTAATTGGGGTTTAACGACCACCGTGATCAATTCAGTGGGCTATAAGCAGTCGGACGTTCCTAATTTTGGGCCATTGGTTCCTGGGAAGGGGGACCGCGTGTGCCAGAAGTCAATCCCAAATTCCATGACACCGGGATTCGAACCAAGATCCTTCTCGACGAGTGGTCATAAGCCAGCGCCTAGATCACTCCACCACCGTAGCGGCACACGTTGAAACGAATTTTTCATACGGCTCCAAACGCTCTTATGGACATACTAGATTGAACTGGACGCAAAGAAATCATTAATATAATTTGTACTCGCAGGGATACCAGGTATTTGCCAGGTACATATATAACTATTTGTGGAATCACCAAGCTCATCGGGTGAAAGTTAATGAATGAAAAATATATTCCTGTAATTTTCCCGTAAACTTATTTTAAATTTTTTGGTTTAGTTAATTTAATTTTACGAAACAAAAAAAAAGAAAAAGGAATGTTAATACTTACCTTCGAGGAGACATCTATAGAACTGCCATACATCTGGCGTGTGCTTCTGATAAAACCGCGACACAGAAATGCAATGTACCTACGTGATGTCGCATGCGTACGACTTGACATTGACATTGATCATCTTTCTCTTACCGTTTTGAATTTTGAATATCTGGAACTCTCTATTTACATTACATTACATTTCTGCCTGATAAGCTGCCCGTTGGTAGTGAAAGCTAAACTATATTGATTTGTGTTTTAATACATCATTAACCGCATATTTTTGCACTTTATTGTTATCTATGGTCGCTAACTTAGACCGTAGACTGGTTAGTTGGTTGGTTGGTTAGTTGGTGGTCTATGGCGCAAGGGCCTCAAAGCGCCAAAGAGCGCCTTAGAACGTAGATAGGGTATTGGAGTGCTGAATTGTGTTGCAGATCTAAAGAGTAAAAAATGGAACTTTTTACGAAAATTTTGTATGATGCCTCTTGAGATACCGAGCCCCGACCCCTTCAAAAAACCGTCTACTGTCTAAGGTAGATAACCATGAGATAATATACCAAATTTGGTAGTTTTAAATTGAAAACTGTAGATTTTACGAAAATTTTGTATGGGGGCCCCGACCTGTTCCAAAAACCACATGAGGTCTAAGTTACAGTTTCATGAGATAGTATACCAAATTTGGATGTTCTAAAATGAAAACTGTAGATTTTACGAAAATTTTGCATGGGGGCCACTTGTCCCCGATCCCCTCCAAAACCATCTACAGTCGGAGTTAGAGTTTCATGTGATAGTACAATAACAAATTTGGTGGTTCTAAATGAAAAACTGTAGATTTCAGGGAAATTTTGTGTAGGGGCACCTTGACTCCAGGCCCGACCCCTTCCGAAAACCGTCTTCAGTATATAAGTTAGAGAACCATGAGATGGTATACAAAATTTGGTGGTTCTAAATTAAAAACTGTAGATTTTACAAAACTTTTTGGGAAATCTACAGTTTTCAATTAACACCAGGCCACGAATCCTTCCAAAAGCCGAACACGGACTAAGATAGAGTACCACGAGATAGTATACCAAATTTGGTGGCTCTAAATTGAAAACTGAAGATTTTACGAAACTTCTGTATGAGAGCCCCTTGACCCCGGACCTCGACCCCTTCCAAAAATCATCAACTGTCTAAGTTACAGTACCATGAGATAGTATATGAAATTCGTTGGTTCTATATTAATACCTGGATCTCACTCTCACGCAAATTTTGTATTGGGGCTACTGTCCCAGGGCGCCGACCCCTTCCAAAAACCACCTGTGGTCTAAGTTAGACTTTCATGAAATAGTATACCAAATTTGGTGGTTCTAAATTGAAAATTCTAGATTTTACGAAACTTTCACATGGGGGTCTCGGTCCACCCGTGCTCCGACCCCTTCTAAAAACCATCTACAGTCTAAGTTAGAGTTTCATGAGATAGTATACCAAATTTGGTGTTTCTAAATTGAAAACTGTAGATTTTACGAAAATTTCACATGGGGGTTTCGGTCCACCCGTGCTCCGACCCCTTCTAAAAACCGTCTACAGTCTAAGTTAGAGTTTCATGAGATAGTATCCCAAATTTGGTGGTTCTAAATTGAAAATTGTAGATTTTACAAAAATTTCACATGGGGGTTTCGGTCCACCCGTGCTCCGACCCCTTCCGAAAACTATCTACAGTCTGAGTTGGAGCTTCATGAGATAGTATACCAAATTTGGTGGTTCTAAATTGAAAAGTGTAGATTTTACGAAAATATTGTATGGGGGACTTCAACTCCCCGGGCTCCGACCCCTTCCGAAAACCGTGTATATTCTAAGTTAGAGTTTCATGAGATAGAATACCAAATTTTGTGACTCTAAATTGAAAACTGTAGATTTTACGAAAATTTTGCATGGGGGCGTCTGACACCCGGGCGCCGACCCTTTCCAAAAGCCACCTACAGCCTAAGTTAGAGTTTCATGAGATAGCATACAGAATTTAGTGGTTATAAATTGAAAACTGTAGATTTTAGGAAAATTTTATATGGGGGCTCTGACCCTCCGGGCCCCCTGACCCTTTCCAAAAACCGTCTACCCTCTAAGTTAGAGTACCATGAGATAGTATAAAAAATTTAGTGGTTCTAAATTGAAAATTGTAGATTTTACGAAAATTTTGTATGTGGGGCTATGACCCCCGGGCTCCAACTCTTTCCAAAAACCGTTTACAGTCTAAGTAGAGTGAGTTGCATGAGATAGTATACCAAATTTGGTGGGTATAAATTGAAAACTGTAAATTCTACGAACATTTTGCTTGGGGGTGTCTGAGACCCGGGCGCCTACCCTTTCCAAAAGCCGCATACAGCCTAAGTTCGAGTTTCATGAGATAGCATACCAAATTTGGTGGTTATAAATTGAAAACCGTAGATTTTAGGAAAATTTTATATAGAGGCTCGGAACCCCCGGGCCCCGACCCGTTCCAAAAACCGTCTATCCTCTAAGTTAGAGTACCATGAGATAGTATACTTAATTTGGTGGGCCTAAATTGAAAACTGTAGATTTTACAACAATTTTGTAGGACGGGGGGTAGGGGGCACTGATCCGTTCCGAAAACCGTCTACCGTCTAAGTTAGAGAACCATGATATAGTATACCAAATTTGGTTTTAAAAATCGCTTTATTGTTCAACAAAAAGAATGGGGACGTTCAGATTTGAGCGCCATACAACATAAGGCAAACTGATAAAAACAAATTATTTGTACACTGCGATGAAGTATGTTGGTGACAAAAGATGCTGCGATTCAGATATATATATATATATATACATTAACGTGCACGAGAACAACACCGTGAGATAGCCAGCGTGTCACAGAACACCGGCTGAGCAATTTTACATGAAAGATGTAGTGAACACAAAAGTGACACAAAGAAGACACAGAAACATATCTTGCAGCACAATATAAGAAAAGAATGACAATGAAGTTACGCAGGCATAAATGATACAGTGCAGACAAAAACAAAGCTTATCAAGTGACAGCAGGAAACACAGTAAATATACGCACAATACAACAAGCGTGACAGAAGTGATGTGTGTAGACAATAGAGGCATAGAGTGAAAACACTTTGTACACGAATACTTTTGATGTAGCGAGAGACGTACTGTAATGTGAATTAAAACCAACAATGCTATGAAGGTACTGAAATAACAGGTGCATGTGAATACTGAGCAACTTAAGAAAAAACCACTTAGTGGAGAGTAATTACGAGACAACATGGTATGTAAAAGACAGGCCCACCGCATGATGGAGCAGGTAACCAACATTATGAAAATGATACATTACTGTAATTGCAGAATAAATAATTAATTACAAATACAGAGAACCGTACCGGAAGGAAAAACGCAATATATGATTCACAAAGGGATAGATTAAATAAGCACGTGTACTCACAAAATGCAAACAAGGTGGGAATAAGAAGGACATAATTCAGAAAACACAATGGAATAACAAATCTAACACACAAATAAAGGGTAAGCATGGCATGAGTATGACAAGTAGGTGTGAAA
Organism: Macrothele yani; assembly: GCA_039090855.1. Classification (NCBI taxonomy): domain Eukaryota; kingdom Metazoa; phylum Arthropoda; class Arachnida; order Araneae; family Macrothelidae; genus Macrothele; species Macrothele yani. The sequence continues at coordinate 82,302,703 of CM077002.1, forward strand.
ATCGTTACAACGAATTCATGAAGCGAGAGACATAAAATAACTGGACGTCTCAAATCAAACACAACGCCGTATCTCGCAGGGTTGTAAATAAATAACGGTACGACAATATAAAGCTGTGATATACACACCGAAAAGTATTAAAAGAAGCACAACACAGGCTGGAATGAGAACAACAATTATTATTAAATAGGCCGCCGAGGAAGGCATCCCAGCCACACAGGATGAATACGAAACGGTGGAGAAAGTCTTAATGGACAGTCAGATGAAGGTGTCCAGTTGTCTCCGCAAACCACGGGGTACCAGGCGACCACGTAGTATAAAATGTTGCTTCCTGATGACTCAGGGAAGCCAAGCGGTGCTCAAAGCGAAGACGGGAGATCAAGCTATTTCTAAAGTGGCATACAAGCGCAGCACTAGCTTGTTGAATGGAAACAGGTGACGAGACACTAAGAAGTTGCTGTTGGTACACGTAGACTACGTGTTTCGCCAGTATAAAAAATGTAGGCACATATAGAAGGAAGAGGGACTGGTGGAGTAATACGCAGAAGTAGATGTCTGTAAGTTGTAAATGACAACTCATGGGAGCAAGAGTAACTAGCAAACTTGAAAGCTTGATGGAGTAGAGGCAGCAGAACAGGACAATGCAGATATACGTGAGAAACGTCTGCCTCCTGCGCGCAGAAGGAGCAGAGAGAGGTAGTAAGAAGAGACATTCGAAAGAGGGAGTACGGAACAGGAAGACGATTATCGAGGAAAAGCCAGTGGGTGTTTAGTTCAGGAGGTGTGGAGAGGGGAAAGCGGGCAGCGGCCCAAACAGCAGAAAGAGATGTAGCAGGAACGTCAAGTATAGGAAGGGGAGAGGGGATGGTAGCGTGCACCAGGAAACGTTAGAGAGATTTAGCTGAGAAGGAAACAAGAGGTTGGACCGAGCGAGAGAGCTGAAGGAAGAACGGTAACGAAAGAGGGGCAGAGAGCACAGAGACAAAGCCAGAAGGGGACACCAGTTCGGAGAAAAGAGACAGAAAAGCAGAATGCAAAGGGTCAAATACGAAACGACCAGATCGGGAAGAAAGAATAGCAGCTGGGAGATCGGTAAAAGGGCGCCAGGAAAGGTCGGGATTAGTCAGGTCTTGAACTGTTACGACACCGGCAACAAGCCAGGAAGATGAAAGCAAAGCAAGGGAGGTGAGGAGGGTGGAGGATAGAATTGAAAAAGAGGGGTTCAGCAAGAAGCTCGAGAGTTGAAGAAGGAGGGGAGCGAAGAAGGGGAAGAGAGCGAAGGAATTTGAGAGCTTCTAGATAAGCGGGTGGAAGTTTGGAGGGGGATAGATACAGCGATCCATGAGAACGAAAGAGGAAAAGGTGAAGAGGGGGTTCCGCGAGGAGACGAGAACATTCCTTACCTGAACTGCAGATGCTGTCGAAGCTGTGAAGAGGCGGACGAAGTGAGTGACGGACTCGGTGAACTTTGTAGCACAAGGAAACATCGGGGAGACCGGCACCACCAAAGACGGGAGGTGCGCAAAGCTTGGTAACGGACAGCCAATGATGACGTACCCACATGACTATTGTTAAACAGCGGGTAACCTCTTGTTGACTGAACATTGGGGTGGAAGATGCGATCCATGAATGTTGACACAAGGACAGGAGATACGTACGAGTGAGTATAGCACGCTGGTGGTAGGATGTGCAGAACTGCACTCGTCTCCAGTACACTGCAGCTCTGGTCAGACGAGGATGGAGAGCGGTGCGAGTAGCTTGTGAGGTTGCACGTGGTTGACCTAGGTGCACTCCCAGGAAGCGTTGGGTGGTGGCTGACCATGTGGCGCCCCATGGAGTGTCCGTGCGGTTCCTCCATGAACCGCACCACAAATGGCATTGTTAAGCTCAGCAGCGGAACATGAGGCGTAGTCGGAAAATAAGCAACGAAGGAGCCGGAATTGCGATTCTCTGCGAATGCAGACTGTAATATCATCAGCGTAGGCAGAGTAAATCACTGAGTGATGTCGCGTACTGGCGACTGGCGCTGGAAGTTTAGCTAACAAAGAATGTTGAAGAGAGCAAAGAAAGGGTTCCACAGCAATCGCAAAAAGTTGCCCTGAAAGCCGACAGCCTTGTCGGACTCCGCGCTTAAAGGGGATTGGAGCAGTAAGGAAGTTACTAACCTGTTAGAGTGACATGGAAAACGGCGTCCGTGCAAAGAGAGAGAAGAGTAGAGAAAAAGGCGGAAGGAAAACCAAAGTGAAGAAGAGTTTGTGTTTAGTAATCATGTGAAACCTTATCGAAAGCAGAACGAAGATCTAAAGAAAGAAGGCTAGGGGTTCAGAGAGGGTTTGAGCGGCAAGAATGTAAGAAAGGACAGAGTTGAGACGGTGGGAAAGAAGCTTAGTAAAAAGTTTGTAATCCTGGTTAAGAAGAGAAATGGGGTGCCAATTTCCCAAGTCAAGAGGGTCTCCCTTCTTGGGAAATAAGACTACATGAGCATCTGTGAAACTCCTCGGGAGGGTGGAAGTAAGAAAAGTAGTGGAAATAGCAGTAACGATAAAAGTAATGAGGAGAGGGGAAAAAAGCACGATAGAAAGGGAAGGAGAAGCCGTCCGGACCCAGCGCGGCTTGAGGGTTAAGAGAAGAAAATGCATGGAAGAGTCAAAGAGGTAGCCAGATGTGAGGGAACCTGAGGGAGATTAGAAAAGAGGTGAAGGAGAGTAGAGAAGGAGGGAGGAGGAGCTTCACAGAACTTAGTGGAAAAAACTGACGAACGTGAGAACATAGAGTCGGCGTATCAGAAGTTACGACACCAGTTGGGAGACAGAGTTGCCGAAGTGAAGTGGAAGACTTGCGTGAGGATTCCATCGACGCGAGGAAGTCATAGTTGCAATATTCAGGATGAAGCTGTTTCAAGCGAAGGCGAAGTAGAGCCTGCTGCGCTAGAGGTTCAAGCAAAGCTTTGAGTTCCGCCTGAACCACCGGAAAGAGTGGATCGGACAACCCGATGAGAGCAAGCTTCCGCCGGGCACGATCAAGTTGCATCTGGCGAGATGTTGACGCTGTAAAAGCAAGTTATTTGATGTGTAGTAAGAACACACGTTTAACTTGCAGCCAATATGTCAATGCGCAAGGAGCTGAGTGTATCCCGGCACGATGAGCACTGAGGAAAAAATGAATGGAGGCACAAAAGTCAGGATCACTGAGTAAAGAAGAATCAAAGTGTCCACGGACGAACTGTCCGATGAATTGGTGCCGAAGCAAACCCCGTGAGAGACACAGAACAATGATCGGAGGAAGCGGTGGTTTGCTGTTGTGACTCAGCAATAGGCGCAAGGAGAGGAGGTGAAACATATATACGATAAAGGCGTGCAGTTGATAGAGTCTGGTTCCCGGACGATCTCCAAGTATGAGTGGTATCGTGGAGATTGATGGTCGATGTGCATATGTCAAGGAGAAGTCTGCGACGAGATCCTGGAGCAAGGTAACCAGAGCTGTACGATGTTCTCTTGTTGCTGGAGAGCGGTCTAGTGTCGGGTTCAAAGTACAATTGAAATCTCCGCCTAGGAGAACTCGGTCTGAAGGCGAGACCGCAGACAGAGCTCGACGCAGGCGGGTGAACAAAGTTGAATGATGAAGAGAAAAACACGGAACGTAGATATTATGAATGTGAAAGCGGTTCCCGTCAACGGAGAAAGACACACATTGAAGCAAATTCCGGCAAAGGTTTCTAACTGAGAAACCTGTTAGAGTGGCACGAAACTGTTGACGTAGCCCAATTGCTAGCTCACTATTCGACGAAAAACGAAATGCGTGATGAAAGACATAATCGCTCGCCCGCCAGCGATGATAGAGTGTGGAGGTGTGACAGTTAGTTTCTTGGAGGAGCAAAATATCAGCCTCAAGGAGCGAAAGATCCTCCATGACTAGAGCATTTGCTAGGGGGCTGGAAAAGCCCCGACAATTCAAGGTGGTAACTTTGAAAGTGGTAGATCTGACACCAGCTGGAACGCCTCACTAGCAGCCGAGAAAAGCACTCTAAAGCCATTGACGCAGGACAGTGCCGACGTCCTGTAGCCAGAGTGCCTCTGATGATGTCGAAGGAAATTTGAATGACACTCGCTTGTGCTAAGACTGCAGGGAAAATCGCTTCATACTGTCGTAAAAAGACGGTTGCAGCAGAAATATTAGTTGTATGGCTACAAAACTGAAACCAGTCCTGGAGGGAGACGGGCTTCTACGTGTCGAAACAGGGGCCAAGCCCGAGAGAAAACTTCTCAAACGAAAGAGGTTCACGAGTGGAGGTCTCACCAGATTCAGTAGCTGAGGAGGATGGAGACTGTGCATCAGTTGTACCATCAGGGGGAGCAGAACGTCCAGAAGCCGACGGAGACTTTTGCTTCTTGCGCCGAGCACCTGTGCGAAGCTTCAAAGACCGTTTGACAGAGATCGTCGACACACGAGATGTGGCAGTAGAGTCAGAGGAAGGTTCCTCCGGACCACCATCGCCAGAGACGCCAACTGCAAAAGATGGTGAATGATGAGCAAGAAGGTCTCGAGAAATGGAAACCCTCTGTGCTTGCCGAGATGCAGAAAGCGAGGGAAAGGCATCAAGTGAAGACGTGTCGATCGCAGGAGACATGTGTTGCCCAACATTTGTAGTGCCACTTTTCTTGAAACTCGCCTGAGGGGCTGCTGCTGCTGAATAATGCGTAGTAGGCGGTGGTCTTCGGGAGGCTGGAGTCGGTTTAGCAGTGCCCTGCTGTGAAAAAGGCGCCTGCGGGCAACGAATGCGCTGATGTACTAATTCTTTACACAGAGCGCAATGTTCTGAAATAAGCAAGTCAATCTTATAGCAGAGTGTTCCGCAGCGTACTGTGAGAAATTTAGGAAACTTACGGAGGTGGCCTTCCGATGGGAAAATAAGCCTGACGCTTCTACTGAAGCTCCGAACATTTTTATTGGCAGGATCCTTCGGTGCTGCGGAATGTGTGGTCACAAGACCAGCTATCCGTCCACACTTACTAAGGGCAGTACAGATCAGGGCATCAGAAATTTCAGGAGGGACCGGGTGCAAAAACTTGCACCGGACGTCTGACAATCAGTTCTGCAATGAGATGAAAGTCCCCAATGTCAAGTCCTTGGGTCAGGAGAGAATCAGCATATTCTTTGCGCAAAAGATACACAATCACTGCACGCGGTTTGCGAGTTAGATATGTGACCGAACCAGGAGGTGTCACAATACACCTTTAATGGGGTATTGGACAAAGCGTCCAGGCATACCCCTAACGCTAGAGTAGAGTGGAGGTCTTGTGCAGCAGATGAAGCTTCTGGGATGACCAATTCAAAGTAATCGTTCTGGAACCGGACACATGCATCCCCAAGAGATGTACTTGGGACTTGTGGTGGTGGAAAAGTCCCGGAAGCAACGCCGGAATATGATCGGGAGGTGGATCACTGTGAGAAGGTAGAGGCTTGGCGCTGAGCAACGGATCTGGAGCAGTAGTAGACAGAGAGGCGGATCCATCGGAGACTTCCATGACGTCATCGTCCACCTCAGAGACCAATGACTAGCACCATCAGGAAGGGTGGAATCAGAAAGCTGAAGAGTTGAAGAAGAACACGCGCTGGCGTCAAGAGGAGGACGATATTCCACGTCTGTAGAAACGGACGCCGATTGGTCACCTCCGAGAGAGTGGTGGAGAGATGAATCAGGAGGGTTCATGATATGGGCGGGGTCACCACCCTTATCAGGAGCAGCCATCGCCGATGGCGAGGCTTAACTGAGCAAAAACCGACTTCTTGGTCGAAAATAAATAGCTAATAACTAACTCAAAACAGTACTCACCAACCCGGAAGACATCCAAAAGAAAGGTACAACCTGCACCTTGAAGGCACGCACAAAATAATAAGCACTGCACACACACAATAATCACAGTAGGTGGTCAAACACGGAACTCACTCAAACTCTGTAATGAACCAAATTTGGTGGTTCTAAATTGAAAGCTGTAGATTTTACGAAAATTTTGTATGGGAGTGGCTTTGACCCCCGGGCCCCGACCCGTCCCAAAAACGGTCCACCGTCTAAGTTAGAGTACCATGAGATAGTATACCAAATTTTGTGGCTCGTAATTGAAGATTTTTTGTGGCTCGTAATTGAAGATTTTACGAAAATTTTGCATGGTGGGGACTCTGATCCCCCGGGCTCCAACCCTTTCCAAAAAACATCCGCAGTCTAAGTTAGAGTACCACGAGATAGTGTGCCAAATTTGGTGGTTCTAAATTGAAAACTGTAGATTTTACGAAAATTTTCATGAGGTGGGCTCTGACCCACCGGGTTCCAACCCCTTCCAAAAACCGTCTAAGTTAGAGTTTCATGATACCAAATTTGGTGGTTCTGAATTAAAAACTGTAGATTTTACAAAAATTTTGTATGTGGGGCGCTCTGACCTCCGGGCCTCGACCCGTTCCAAAAACCGTCTACCGTCTAATATTTTTAGTGCCAAAGAAAAAGCGTAATATATTTTTTTATTGGAGGTTTAACGACCACCGTGAGCAACTCAATGGGCTATAAGCAGTCGCCCGTCCCTAATTTAGGGTCACTGGTTCCAGGGAAGGGAGAGAGCCAGTGCCGTAAGACAAACACAACATCCATGCCTCACCGGGATTCGAACCCGGACCCCGTTCGGGCGAATGATCAGAGGCCAACGCCTTAGACCACTGCGCCACCGTGGCGGCCGTAATATTCCTATCCTGTCTGAGTGTCCAAACCTTTTAAATTTGATCAGGGCGGAAGACGTTCGAAATTGTACGTTTTCCTGCATTCGTTTTGTATGTAACCAAAATTTGTAAGGTGGCGCAGTGGTCTAAGGCGTTGGCCTCTGATCATTCGTCCGAAGGGGTCCGGCTTCAAATCCCGGTGAGGCATGGATGTTGTGTTTGTCTTACGGCACTGGCTCTCTCCCTTCCCTGGAACCAGTGACCCTAAATTAGGGACGGGCGACTGCTTATATCCCATTGAGTTGCTCACTGTGGTCGTTAAACCTCAAATCAAAAAAAAAAAATTGTAAACGCGACGAATTTGTCCGCGACGAATTTGTCCGCGACGAATTTGTCCGCGACGAATTCATGCTCGACGAATTGACGTATAACCCTACTTTCAACTAAATGTTTTTTTAACGTCAAATCTCCGGAATTTGCACGAAAATGAAGCAGTGAATGAAAATTGCCATGGTTATGGGTTGGTTCGTCTAAATTCTTCCTGAATCATAATGACCACAAAGAGAAATTTGCTGTCTTCCACAAAAACGAATCGTCTGTACAATGAGAACTAGCTTTGCACGGCTAGTCTTAATACTTTCCTTCTTTCTTGTACCTAACTGAACTGAAACTGGATCAACTCGTTTATCACAAATAGCATGTTCTCAGCATTCAAAACCGCATTCTCATGGACTATGGTGCTGTTTTTTTGTTTTTTTTCGTGCTCGCGGACAAATCTCTAACGAATATTTCCGATTTGTATATGGTTCAGTTACAAGACGTCGTACTTTTTGAAGAGATCCTTTACCTGCGGAATCGTAGTCATAGGATATGACACAATACTTGCAAAAACTTCCATTCTTAACTGTCGAATATACAAGCTATTCGAATTTTTGCAACCATTTTCTTTGAAATTTGCGACTGAACTTCTGGCCTTTCTTTGCAGGAAAAATATAACTTTCCGGAAGCACCCACAGAGATTTTAATTTCCCAACTTTTTCCTGATTATTTACTTTTAAGCATATACAAGAACCAGTGGCGGCTCGTGAGTACATCTACAGGGGGTTCACAATTAATAATTTGCAGTTTTTGAGATACACTGTGTCACACACTTGTGTGTTATTTGCAATATTCATATAATTTAGGCGCTGCTTTACCTTGATGTAATGTATTAATTTTGAAACGAAATGTTATTATAGATATTACTGTACTTTAACTGTTTCACAACTTAATAATAAAGGATTACTTTATTGATCATACTTGTTATAAAATGCTAATTGTTCTTTTTTACTGAAACAATTATTTTCATTTAATTTTATAGTAAAATAAACGCAAAACAGAAAGCTTGTTTTAAGTGTTAAATATTTAGATAGTTAGTCATAAGGCCTCATGCTCTCAATTGTTAGATTAGATTATTAAACACACAGAAAAAGGAAAATAATCAAAGCTGCTGCATATGATGGTAAGGTCTAGTATTTACTTACACAAATTTACTTGGATGGTAGCTTACACAAATATTTTCTTTAAGTACAGTTTTTGTAAACAAAGTCCATCCTTCTATCTTTTCTTGACACAAAAACATCAATAACTCTTTCATTGAAATTATGGATGTTAGAAATCATTTCCTTCTCGATTGCAAGCATGGCTAAATCTGTAAGCCTCTCTTGACACATCGTAGACCGCAAAAATGTCTTTATCCGTTTTAGGGTTGAAAAGCACCTTTCAGCTTCAGTAGTCGTCATTGGTATTGTTGCAATAATTAATAACAGTTTATAACTTTCAGAAAATGATGACAATAAGTTGTTTTCAATAAAAAACTGTAAAAGACTAACAGCACCACGCATGTTTCTGAAATCAGTTCTTTTGTAAATGATTTCAAGCTGTGTCTTGAGGCGATTTTTTTCAAGAAATGAATACACATTTACTGTATCTTCAAGCAATTTCTCGGGGAATTTCTGTTCAAACTCTTCAAACTTTTGTGATTCAAAAAGAGATACACAGCTGAGCAAGATGTTGTGAATGAAAATCTTGTTTTTATTTGTGTTGTAATAATGTCACAGGTTTCCTTGGCAGCCACTGTTCTACTTAAGTAAAAATCTTCTTCACGCCTCGATCGTTTAGGTGCATTTTCTGGGTACTGATTAACCAACTCTGTCACTTTGTCCATGTTACCTCTTTCCTTATCAATGGCTTTGACGAAGTGGTCAACATTTGCTTTAGTTCTCACAGCATCAGTGTAAGTTAGCTGTAACTGGTTGTACAAAATATCCAGATGTGGCATCAATTTGTGAAAAACAGAAAGCCAAAATATAAACTTATTATCTCTAAGAAGACGAGCTAGAGCACCAGCTTTTTTTTTTTTTTTTTTTATTGGAGGTTTAACGACCACCGTGAGCAACTCAATGGGCTATAAGCAGTCGCCCGTCCCTAATTTAGGGTCACTGATTCCAGGGAAGGGAGGAGCACCAGCTTTAATTATGATGGTTGGTTGCTTAGAGGTTGATTGGATTTCCTCCATACATTCAATTAATTTCTCTCTGTACTCAAAAACAGTATTAACAGTTCTGCTCTTAAAATTCCAACTTGTAGCTGACGCCCGAGGTATTCGTTTGCCAACTATCATCCAAAACAGACACTCTCTGAGGGGAATTCGAAAAAAAAGTTGTTATATGACTTATGTCCGAAAAAAATTCTGACATCTTGGTTTTGGCTTGTTGCTTGAGCTACAATCAAGTTCAACTGATGAGCGTAACAGTGAACGAAAAAAGCATGTTTATAGGTTTGTTGCACTATGGTCTGCACGCCAGCATGGTGCCCACTCATTACATTCGCACCGTCATAGCTTTGAGATTCGAGTTTTTCTGGATTTTGCACAACATAATCTAAACTGGTACAGATACATTTGGCTATAGATTCTGCGTCGTGCCCTTCAGGGTTATCAAATTTCCAAAATCTTTCAACTGGTTGGCCATTAGCTAAAACATAGCGGAAAACTACAACTAACTGAAATACAGACGAGACGTCTGATGTTTCGTCCGCAATCAAAGAAACATACTGTGCAGTTTTTATTTCTTCTATTATGTTTTCTTGACATACAAAAAGCATACAATCTAACAATTCATTTTGAATTTCTTTCGAGGTACCTTTAAAGACAGTAGCGGTACTCAAATGTTCTTTCAAAGATGAGTCAAGTTCTGCAGAAAAGTTTGCAAACCCTTTAAATATACCAGGATTTAAGGAATCGTCATCCTCACGATGACCTCGAAGGGCCAACTCAAATGCACCGCAAAATTTAATACAGTCTATAAGCTTAGAAAGGACATACCTATTTTTAGTCACTTGTTCATTGTGCTTTTTAATATTTTGTCGATAAGCACTGTCAAGCTGCTGACGAACGTCAACCTTTCCCAGCAAATTGAAATCCAATTTAGCACTTATGTGTCCATGAGAACTTGCGTGTTCTTTAATTTTTTGTGTCAAATGAGCTAAGTCACAAACGCCGTTTTTCACCCAAGTAGGATCGCCCTTTTCACGGGAAAATAACAAACAAAGAAATCAAAATATTGTGTTTGTTTGTTCACAACCACAAAGCCAAGGAATTTTTTCGTATAGCTCTTCTTTAAATTCTCTTTTAAAAGTTCTAGATTTTGATGTCGATGTTTGACTTATATTAAGTCGGGGCGTTGGCCTGCCACTCTCTTTTATTGCTGTTTTAACTTCTATGGGTAAATTGCGAAACGCTACTTCCTTTAAATTACTAACTGAGTACTTACAGGTACTTTCCATTATTGTACAGTAAATAAAAACAACAGTTCACTAGCTACACTACAATAGATAAACTGTAATAAGTGTAATTTCAACTAAAACGTTATCACCAAAAAAATAATCGAAACTGGAAACTCCAAAACACAAATGTAACACGCGCGCAAAGGTTAGGAGCATCTGACGTCAACTACAGCCGTGCAACAACTGAGCTGAGCTGAGCTGTGTCACAGGCAGCTAGCTAATCGGTATTCTCCGTTAAGCCGCTTGTAGACATGTTCCCCCCTCCCCTACCGCGAGCAAATGGACTCGCCCGTCTGTCGCATATCCCATGTGTTCAGTATCGAGAGCGGCACATTCAGTTAGCTCCTAGCCGCTCCTAGCCACAGGCGCGTCATTACACTTAACCTCACTTTGCGCGTTCTACGCTGTTTTTCATTGTCCGCTCTTTTAAACTTACTGAAGATAAGCCATTTAGTACTGCGTCAATAAAGTTGTATTATTTATATCGTATAATTATTTTTCTATTTTTTATAGGGGGTTCACGTGCTCTTGTGCTCGTGAACCCCCTATAAGTGGGGCAGAATACCACCCTGGTTGTTAAAAAATAGGGACAAAAGCATCCGGGGAATTCAAAAAATAGAAACAAGCATGCCAATAGTCCAGTCGTTTTTTTTAAGGTTAAACAACCACCGTCAGCAACTCGTTGGGCTACAAGCAGTCTTCCATCCCTAATTTAGGGCCACTGGTTCCAGGGAAGGGAGACAGCTGGCGCCATAAGACAAACACAACATCCATGCCTCACCGGGATTCGAACCCAGACCCATCTCGGACGAATGATGAGAAGCCATCGCGGCAGTCTTCTCTTGTACAGGAAACAAAATAAAAATATAATTTAAAATGGAAAATTATGAAGTGTAGTTTATGTAACTTATTTCTGAGGAGGGCTATTAAAAGATTAAAAAAAATAATGTAACTTATTGTTATTTCTAAAACGGTTATTAAAAGATTTAAACAGGAATCAAAGAAAAGAAAAGAAAAACAGAAAAATTCGCCTTATTTCTAAAGAAAACAAAGAAAAAATGAAGGAGAATCTCAAATTTCTGAAATTCGAATTTTAGTCTGGCATATCTTTATAAAATTTTATATCATATCATAAAAAATAGGGGTGGGCTAAACATCATTGAATGTCTACGCACACAGATAAGCACCAGTGTAGTGCTTCGTACTGCAGAGAACAGAAGTGTCGTTTCCTCACTGTTAAAAGTTTACTCCACACAAAATCTATTCCAGTAATTTTTAAAGAAAACAAAAACTTGAACTTGAGGGAAGATCAGGGATAAGGGTGAAAATAAAGGCAATTTTAATACATTAGATGATCAATACTATAAATTTGGTTTATATGAGAATATTAAATGGTTTTTATTGACATTTTGGTCTTGTTAAAAATTCCCTTCATATTGTAAGCATCCATTGGTGACTTTCAGGGTGCAAATTACACTAGTAAATATGGTATGTGTTATTAAAAAACAAAGAAAAGGTTAACAACAAAAAAGCTAGGGTGATAAGTACTGTGGAGTTTGGTCGTTACTCTCATTCGGTTAAACTCTCCACTATAATGAATATACCATCCCAGTAGTGGCGTAACTACCACCGCCGCAGCTGCTGGAAGGCGCAGGTAACAAAGGGGCATACTGTAACCTCCTGTTACAGTTTTATGAGAAAATGTGAACACGCACAAAAACAAACAAAAGAATAATTAACCCAAAGATTCATATTTTTCTTTAAGTTATATTTAGCTTTGCCTAAAGAAATGCCAAATTTCACTTTTAAAACACTGGATGTCCTACAGATTGAAGCCATTCGACCCTTCGGCTCATTGTTGTAATACGATTGCTCTGCAGTGGCTTGTAAATAATACAATCGCTCCCTCTCTCTGCGATGCTGAGGAAAAATGCTTGGCCGCATGGGGACTCCCCGTGGAGGATATGGGGAAACAATAAGGCACCTTGGTTACGTTCGCGACAAGCGCCAACATTTATTCCCAGCAGCTGCAGACCTGCCGTGTATAAGAGGGTGATTTCTAAAAAGGATATATTTTAGTTTTGGACAAAATAATTACACGTTGCTATTGCTTTTAGTTCCTCCTTATAGTAAGCACACTAGTGGCCAAAACTGTGGAAACCGTTAGGAAAATTTGTATTTCTAAGGTTTGATGGCTCATAAACATTGGTCGTTTTTAGAATACAATAAAATTATAGATCATTAGAAAGATAATTTAATGCAGAAAGTAATGTAACACACTGTGCTGAATTATCTTTATTCTATCAAAAGTTATAGCCAAATAACGAGAAAAGGACAACAACTGCCTTATGTAACGAGAAGTGGATTTCCTTAACTCAAAACTGACAAATGAGACTGATTATCATGAGAGCCAGTGAGGTGTTATTATGACCTATCATGGAATCAATAAAGCGTTAGCATGAGTCCCCAGCAAAAACAGTCTTGCTGGGCCAGCAGTGGGCCATTGCTGGCAGCCAGCACTGCCAGCAATGGCCCAGCACTATGTTGCCGCTGCCGAACCGTCAATAAAATGTCCGGGCGGCCAACAGAAGGACCAGCAGTTCAGGCCAACAGCTGGCCAACAGTTGGCACTCCATCAGTTGTCATATGCCACAACAGGGCCACCAGTGGTCCATCACACGCAGTAGCTGCCACAAGTGGCCCTTCAGTGGCACTGCAAGCACGTGCCATAAATGATGGCTAACCTAATGTGGTCCGCTAGTGGGCCGTTAGTGGCAGCCAGCAACCACGTGACGTAACTGGTGTCTTGCCGAATCTTGTCCACCAATTTCCCAGTAGTAGCCATAATAATAATAAAAAAAAGCAAGGATAACCGCAGTTTCCTAAAGTTACAATTTCTTTTTCTTCCCTTACGAAGCTTGTAAATTAACGCACTGCGCTGGGGAAATTTTCTCGACAGACCGGAAAAACACCCGTTTGCATCCGACTAGATTCGATCCTGGACCGTTTGCATGGAAGCCGCGCTCGCTACCGACCGGACTAATTCACAACGCTGGGATATGTGCTGGAAGCTATCTGTTTGGTATGCAATTTGTAATCGAATGCTACCCTCTTTCATTTTACAATATTGCGAGGTATTTTTCATAAAAGTCAGTTTCATATAATTGATAAATTAATTTTTTCAACGTAACGATAGTTTTTTTTTACCTTAAGGGAACTTCACTCATTTTCAAGGCGTGTACATACTTAGAGTCGCTTTCCAAAGTTTTGTACTGTCCTTGCCGTCTTGAGAAGAGATTGTTGAATAAATATATATTTACCCGGGTTCATGTCACATTCTGTTACATTTTTAACGTTGTGTCTTTCCTTTCCGTTGTCCGAAGCTACATTTGTTTTAAAGAGGAAAAGATATTTTATTTTACTTCTCGTTATTTTTAGAAGCGAATTCCTCCCAGTCTTGTGTATTCAACCCATGGATGGGTACACCACATAGCGTTGCTTTTTTTTTCTTTCAAATAATTAATAAATTTTGTACGTTTATAATTCTTTTTTTTCCAACAAACGCTATTTTAATGGTTTTCCAGGATATGTGTTTCAAGCGGTTTCAAATTTTTTCATGTTATTCATCCACTCCATTCCATGAATTGTTATTCATGAGAATGGAGTGGGTGTATTTCATGGCTGTAATCTAGTATTTCACGGCTTAATCTGATATCTTCGTCGACGTAAAATTTCATTAGGAAATTAATTCGCCTCTTCACATATGGATTTTTTTCTTAACATCCACTAAAATAACACGATGGCGATAGCGTCGTCTTCAACTAACTGGTACCATGAGAGACACAGCAAGTGTTGCTTCTGCGCATGCGCAGTCCCGGTGCTTCCACCTGCTGTTGGGGGTTGCATTGGTTGCCAGCAACGGGCCACTAGTGGCACTTGCTTGGAGGCCCACAATTCACGGCGATGCTGCAGGGCCATCAATGGCTCGCCAACTGATAGCGCTGCCACCAACGGACCACTACCGGGCCGTGAGCGGCAGATTCCAGCCAGCAGTGACCCATCACTGCCAGCTGGTGGCCAGCAGTTTCCCAGCACTTGTGTTTTTGCTGGGTCAGATCTCATTTCAAGGTACCAGAGTTAATAACAGAACTCGTATTCAGTTGTGTGAGTGTTATCAAGTTGGGCACTTGATTTTTCACGGATTTTTCTATTCTTTCATAACTTAGTAAGCTTTGTAACTTAGTAAAATGGCAAAAAGAGTTAAAAGATTTGACTGGTCACCTAGGAAGCGATGAAAAATACTAACTTTGCGTGAAAAAGGCTACACTTATGAGGAAATCATAAGAAAAATAGGAAGAAATCTAACTAATGGATGTGTCCCCAAACTGTGCAAGATATACCAGCAGACTCAGTCAATTCAAAACCAAACGGGTAAACGCAGGAAAAGTGCACAACAGCATGTGATGATAGAATAATTGAAACACCGTGTTTCAGTGACAGAAGAAAATCATCTGAGTCAATTAAAAATTAATTGTCTCGATGTAGTTTGAAGATGAGTGCTAGGACTGTTGGGTGCAGACTCAAAGATTTTTATTTAAATTCTAGAATTCCAAGGAAAAAACTATTCTATCTCTCAAACAAAGAAGCAAGATGTTAGAATAGGCTAAAAACCATGTTAATTGGTCGTAGAAATAATGAAACAGAGTCACCTGGATTGATGAGACCAGAATATCCATATTTGACAGTGATAGAATAAAGTATGTAAGAAGAAGAAATGGAAAAAATTTGCTGCCAGAATGCATTGCAACTACAATGAAGCATCGAGTTAGACTTGTGATCTGGATTTGTATGACAGCAAAAGGTGTGGCCAGAATTTGGATGATTAATGATAATTTAAATGGCAAAAATATATCATTGATATGCTTGAGCCAAAACTGAAATTTTCGGCACGTGATCTTTACCAGGATAATGAAGCTTATATATTTCATCAGAAATCACATGAATGCCGTTTGCTTCGACTAGCGAATCCTGTGATGGTTATATTCAAATTAACCGGAAACTTTGGATTTGATCATTCTGGGTGGTGTAGTGGTTAGCATACCCTGACGCAATCTGGGAGACGTGGGTTCGAGTCCCGCTCCAGGACGATGAAATTTTCAAGTTTTCGGATATTATCTGACTTACCATCCTTGTCACATTTACACCAAAAATCGGGTCATCTTCGAAATTCAGCTCCTTGTCATGTTGCTGCTGTGTGCACAAAGCTATTTCAGGAAAATCCAGGTAATAGCCGTGACCTGAATCCAATAGAAAATCCGTACAGCCGATTAAAGAAACTTGTTAGTCAGAATCAAATAAGGAACTAAAGAATAAAGCACGATTGACTGAAGCAATCATACAATCTTTGTTTTACATTATAACACCTGATGAACTAAAACGCTTGATTCACTTCATGGGACGCCGTTGTAAAGCTGTAATTGCGGAAATAGGTTTCCAGACTAAATGCTAGCAAAAATGGAGAGAAGTTGTAAAATATGCTTCATCATGGTTTTCTGAGGGCAACTTCTTTAACAATGCGGTTTTTCAGTAAAATATGCTGCATTATATTCTGCATTAAATTATCTTCCTAATAATATATAATTTTTTGGTGTTCTTCTAAAAGGACTGGTGTTATGAGACATCAAACCTCAGAAATACAAACTTTCCAAGAGGTTTCCACAATTTCGGTCACTAGTGTATATCTATCTCATTCACTGTGTGGAAACTTTAATATACAAACGAATGATATCCATTTTCAAAATGTCGCAAAAGCGTCCAAATGGGACACAGTACCAGTGAAAGAAAAAAGGAGAGCACACAAAGAGCCTTAAAGAACTCGACCAGTTTTTTGTTGTTGCAGAATCAATTAAGCTCAAGTGCCATTTCTGATGAAAAGAATGATTTGTTTAGCATGTCAATTGTTCCAAGTCTGGAAGCAGACATTTTACAAAAATCAAGCACTTCAGAAACAAGTGAAAATAAAATGGGTAATTATGAATCCTTATAGTTATTAACTTCAGCCATTTAAATATATTTAACCGAATTTATTTCATCTGATACAACGTAAATTCATGTTCGTGCATCAGTCTGTGCACTGTGTTAATTCTGATTGATAACCTTGCATTATGTACTTCTGTTCCAGTGGCGTAACTAGCACGGGGTGCGCTCCCCGCAGGATTTTCTTCAGCATCACTAAGAACCATAGGCGCAGAGTTCTGAAAATTTTGAAGGGTGCTGAAATTCAAAAGGCAGGTACCGTTTCCAGTGTTGAAATTTTAGATATTTAAATGGACCTTGTCTTCTGTGTAAACGCAAACAAACCGATACATGATTTCATAATAAAGATATTAAATTTTTTATGACAACCAAATTCTTGAACACCGTTTTAATTCTTCCGATTTAATTTTCTGTAATTTGCGCACAAGAGCTCCTATGATTTTTTTCTTTTGGACAAAATTTAAGCATTTTGTTGGGAACTACTGCCAGAAAACTAAACCTGTTGAAAAAGGCTGAAATGAGGATGTATCCGACACGTGACTCTCAGCATGACAACGAGCCTTAGTAACGTAAGTGAAGGACAACCAGCCCAGCTGAAATGATGGCATCCTACTTTGAAACTTTAACTTGAAAACTTTGAATTATCGACTGAAACGCCTGGCCCAACAAGTGCAAGCACTCCACTCCAACAGCGTTTGAACAAGTAAAAGATAAATTCTCTGCTTGACTGATTTCTGGATCAAACTAACATTTAAAAAGTTATCTGCCTTTGAAGAGTCTAATTCTTAAATAAAAAGTGTTTTCTAAGCTCTGGAAAGCGTTCTCCCTTCGTTTGGTATATAAGCGAATTTTTTCGGTACTGCCTTTACAGATAGCAAATAGTAGCCTGAAAAATACTTACGGTCTCGATTTCCTCTATTACCGCAATTCATATGCCACAAAATCTAGGCATTTTGGCTTCAAATTTTTATAAATAAACACCGATCGCTAATGATTGCACTTTACACACTAAGTGCAGGACAGCCAGCTATGCTGGTCCTTCATCAGGAACTTGCAGTGACTGTTGCCACTTCACTGAAACTTCTCGATGACGTCACGTGCTACATCCTCATTGGCGGTATATATCATTAATCAAAACAGACAGTAGGCTGATAGCGATACCTTTCAGGAGCTCGCTCTAGCAGTAACTAACAAACTGTTTGTAACTAAGCAGTAACTAACAAACTGTTCGTTCCATTCCAACACTGAAGCAGTAACTAACTTCAGTTTTGGAATGGAACACGCTTCATAATCATTGCAATGTATTAATTTCTTTACTTGTTGTTGTTGTTAGCATTTAGCGTATAACGCAGCATATATCACAGTGAAATTTTTGTTTTGATCAACAAGTGTAACTTGGAAATCTCCAGCCCTACTCCGCCATCATTCATCTTGCAGTCCATGTGAACCGGTTGTTATCGATTTGGCATATCACCCCTGCGTGGATTGATTGGTGTTACTATTGGTGACTGCTTATGTTTTATAAAACTAGGGAGAAAAAAAGCCTCAACAGAATTATGTCAAACAAACAATAACTGCAAGAACAGCAAAAAAAAAAAAAAAAAAAACTTCCAAATTATCCTTTGAGCGAGAAAAGATCATTCGCGGTCTCGCAGTGTGTCTTCTGCTCTTGGACGGTAATTCATTACTCCCGCTCTGATATTTATGGCTTTATGACCCTACCGAAGCTTATTGAGTGCATGGTGAGCTGCTGACAATTTACTGATGTGCAAGGAACGTGACTGCGAAAAAAATCGGTAGCTTTAAACAATTATAAAGGTAGGGTACAAACCACATCCCACACCTCCGATTTCTCGCTTTTTTTGATTGGAGGTTTAACGACCACCGTGAGCAACTCACTAGGCTATAAGCAGTCGCCCGTCCCTAATTTAGGGTCACTGGTTCCAGGGAAGGGAGAGAGCCAGTGCCGTAAGACAAACACAACATGCATGCCTCACGGGATTCGAACCCGGACCCCGTTCGGACGAATGATCAGAGGCCATTGCTTAGACCACTGCGCCACCTGGGCGACGATTTCTCGCTTGCTTGGCTGTCTTATTTCTTAGGTGATTATTCGGTATCGGTAGTTAAAACACGATTTTTGAAGATATTGATTTTTTTATAGAAACCTAATACTTGCGCTATATTCCGATTATCTTATTTAATTTTATATAAAGTGGAATTAAATATTTAAGTATGAATCCAATACATGTAACAAAAATTCGGAGGAGTGCGGAGCACCCCAAATGATTTCAAGAAGTGCTCAAGCCCCTGAGTACCCCAGTAGTTGGCGCCAGTGCTAAGCACAGTAATTTCGCCAGGATTTCGAACACGAGGGAGGATGCATTTTTCGCGCGGTGTGTGTGTGTGGAGGGTGGGAGGTAGGAAGTTAGGTAGAGTTTCTGCAAAAGTAACGGTGGTACCTAGAGCCCTGTAGTTTTAACTTTTCAAGTTTTTAAGTAATAGATTTGGCATTACGTGTAATTGCTTTGTCCAAAACTAAAATAAATTACTTGAAAAAAAATCACTCTCCTATCCATGGAACATCTGCGCCTTATGTGAATAAATGTAGACGCCTGTCGTGCACGTAATCCTATGTAACTGTATGTTTTCCCGCATGCTCCACGGGGAATCAATCCCACTGTGGTCTCGCGCTTTTCCTCAGTAGCGCAGAGAGAGGGCGATTGGAGAGCAATCGTACTATTTACAACGCATTGCAGAGCAATCGTATTACAATCCGAAGTCAAAGAGCTAAACACTTTCAATCTGTAGGACATTCAGTGTTTTAAAAGTGTAACTAGGCATTTATTTAGGCAAAGCTAAATATATCTTAAAGCAAAATATGAATCTTTGGGTTAATTATTGTGCGTGTTCGAAGTTTCTCATAAAACTATAACTGTCAGCTGCAGTACGCCCCTTCGCTACCTGCGGGCGTGGTAGTTACGCCACTGTTCTGTTCCACAAACTACTTAAAAAGTTAAAACTGCAAGTCTCTAGGTACCCCCGTTACATTTCTAGACAGGCTCTCTGACTTTTTGAGCCAACCGCACCACCACAACCACTACTCACACACCGTAAAAAGTATATTCTCCCGCGCTTAGGAATGCTGAACTAAATCTTGCTGGGGGACACACGTTGTGCTAAGTACGCCACTACATCCCGGCTGTTGTTTTGTGTCACTTTGACCATTGGTACAAACTTCTCAAATGTAGTTCTACAGGACACACACAACTAATAGTGAAACATGCTATGGCATTAATTCTCATGTGTGATTAAAATTATTTTCACCAAATGAATCATGTCAGATAATCATAGTAAGAACAATTGGCAGGGAAACACGTAACACACAAAACATTAGAAGAACTCTTGATATCGTCATATCACACGTAAGTTACGTTGAAAATTATAAGCGGGACGTTTCGGTAGCGACTTCTACCTTCATCAGCCATGGAATGAGACACGTGGTAAAAGCATCAGTTGGTGCCAGATTTCAAAATTGCTTTCCAAATGATAGGGATGCTAAAAGGGGCGTCTGTATTGCAGGTGTTAGAGGTAAGGTAGATTTAAATGCTTTCGCTGTACTTGAGAGCTTTCCGATTGCTGAACGGTGCGATCCGCTTAACCTTTTTCTAATCGGGAATTGATAGGGGGGCGGAAGGGCTGCATTTCTTAACATAGGCGATATGTTCCATCAATCACCGGTTTATGCTGCGGTAAGTACTACTAATATAGTGGGTAACGCCGGTGGAAGTATTGATAGGGATAGAGTAGACACCTTGTAACTCCAGGGGTTTATTGGGATCTCTGTCTTTAAGGATAATGTTAAGAAGATGTGGAGGTGGTTTGACTGCAATCCTGTAGTCAAAAGACTTGAAAATAGAGCAAACTTAATGAGTAAAAGACAGGCTAAAGGGCAAAGTGCCAACAAGCTGACGGGTGGTGGAAGGTTCAGGCAGTAACCCAGTATATCTACACTGAAGTGCCAGAAAAACTGGTACAGACGAGCTTATGCAAAATACATAGCAACGTCACCTATGCGTGTACTCGGTTGCGTCCGCCAGTGCGTATATAAATCGATAGACATCCTTGCCAGCTGTCAGAGCTGTTTTCGGGCTTGAAAATGACAAGTAATAACGATTTAAGCGATTTTCAACGCGGTGTCATAGTTGGCGCTCGTGAGATGGGCCATTGTATTTTGGAGGTAGAAACGAAGTTCGGATTTTCACGGACGACCATTGCAACGGTGTACCGTGACTACAAGAATTCCGGCGAAACCTCCAACCTACGACATCAGTGTGGCCGTAAAAACACATTGGGTGAACGTGACCATCGTCGGCTGTAAAGAATCGTTTCACGCTATAGACGTGCAACACTCTCGCAAGTATCATCGGAATACAATGCTGGAGCCTCAACAAACATCAGCGTCCGGACAGTGCAACGTACCCTGTACGATATGGGCTTTGGGAGCCAACGCCCTATTCGAGTCCCCTTGATGGGTGCACGACACAGAGCTATGCGCCTCGCTTGGGCACGGCAACACCGCCACTGGACACTTGATGACTGGAAAGAAGTAGCCTGGTCTGACGAGTCACGTTTCCAACTGTATCGGGCAGATGGAAGGATTCGTGTGTGGCGCAAACCCTATGAAGCTATGGATCCCGCCTGTCAACAGGGAACTGTACCTGCTGGTGGTGAGGGGGGTCCGTAATGGTATGGGGTGGGCTTAGCTGGACTTCACTGAGATCCCTGGTACGTCTACAAACTTCTGTGACCGGGCAAAGCTATGTGTGCATCCTTTCTGACGAGGTACACCCATTCATGTCCTGCATTCATGCTGATGGGTTAGGCCTGTTCCAACAGGACAATGCACCTCCACGCAAGTGTCGGGACGCCACATTATGGTTAGAGGAGCATTCATCTGAGTTTGGGGTGTTGCCATTCCCACCCAAGTCCCCAGATCTGAACGTGATAGAACAAATTTGGGATGCTATCCAGCGCTATCGAACACCGGAATCCGAGACCTCGGAGATACACCCGAATCGTGGAACGCTCCGCAGGAAGTATGGTGTGCATTGCCTACAGCATATTTCCAGATGCTAATGGAGTCCATGCCCCGTCGTATTTCTGCAGTCATGCGCTCCCGTGGGGGACCTACCAAGTATTAGACTGGTGTACCAGTTTTTCTGGCACTTCACTGTATTTTGCGATTCAAATCTCTCAATCAGTCTATGCACTAAGAGGGGTTGAAAGCCATGCTATTTGCCGATGTTGAGGATGTTCTGATAATCTTTTTGAACAGCAGAATGGCTGTTGCAAATAAGGTTTGCTCTGTGTATGTGCGACTTTAGAACAGCCAATTTGTATTTTTCAAATGTGCAAGAATGGTAAGGGATGATATTATGGGTGGCAGAAGGTTTCCTGTAAACAGTGAGGCCAAGTAAGAAGTCTGGGTTGGTGTTAATGTCAACATCCAGAAAATTAATATTGTTGTCGACCTGTTCTTGAGAAGAGAATTTTATATGCGGAAATTTTGAAGTTATGGAAGACATGAGTTCAAACAGAGTGTTTCTGCTGTGGCCAAATAATGAAGATGTCATCCAAATACCATAACCAAATGGTGTGTTTTAAGAGGGATGGGGCAACAATTAATTTTTCAATATTCTTCAAATAAATTTCAGCAAGTAAGGAGTGAAGAGGAGAGCACATTGATACGCCTTGTTTTTGATGGCAGCAGATACCATTGTATGCAAAACAGGAATACGTTTCCAGTGAATCAAAACAGTCGTAAAGATCTTTGATGAGTTCTTCAGGAAGTTCTTGGTGCTTCATTAGTTTTTTGACCACGAGCATGTGGGTAATTCTCATGCAATAGGGCCAAAGTAGGTTCCTGGGTCTTACAAAAATCTACATTAATCTTTAATTGAGTATAAATGTAATTTTCTATTAAAATACTATGCTATTTTGAAGAAAAAAATATGAAAATCCTTTAATCTACTCAATTTGATGCTCAAAACCGTGCCTGTGTGTGTCATTTCACATTACCATCCGGTGTCCCTTGCATGAATTTCAGTGTTTGGAAAAGCACATTTTTATCTCTTTTCATTTAAATTACCTCAAACTGCTATCAGCAGTTTACAAAGTATTGGAGAATCATCAAACATACCCACAAGTAAGATTTATGGCATACTTTTTTTACTCATCACAAAACATCTGTCCCGATTTTTATTTACATTACCGTCCGATGAACAAAAACATCCCGCATCTACCACCAGGCGGCGTCATAGGCTACAGAAAGTGTGTGACGTCACTTGAGTTGTATTTGTCGTGCAGAAGAAACACACGTGGGTAAGCTCATCACATTGTTCCAAACTACGGTGTATGATACACCGTGTTCCAAACACTAGGAGACAGTGGCGTACTGGAAACACTCGAGGCGCCCCCGCGAAAAAAAATTTCGAGGCCCTTTTGCGAAAATTGATTAGCTTTCAATTACTGAACATTTTTAACTTCCATATTATTTGCTAGACTTAACAGACGTTTTAATAAATCAAATTCTTTGGAACCTGCAAGTATTTTTCGTAAAAATAAAATTATTACTTTATTGTGTGAAATACAAATGCGCACTTCGTAATTAAAATGTTTTTCCTACTTTCATACCGTTACAAAGTACTCCAAAACACTTACGTCAAAGTTAATCATATCATGCACATTTTATTCTTTTAGAGAACTATATAAAAGGCCATCCTCTTATAAATGCCTTCGATCACACACACAAAACATATAACTGCCGTGTGACAGTGTTTAATGACCTTTTCCGGTTTATACGAAAATACAGAACATAAGTAAGCAAATAAATACGTAATAATTAAGAATTGTGGTACAAAACACGTAAACTACTTACATTCTTTACTCTTGAATATAAAAAACACATTTAATCTAATATCACAATGTTTTGCACAGAGTAAAAAAAAAATCTCTTGACTCTTTCATAAAAAAGATTACTGTGCTTCTTCGTTCCAGCATCTTTTCGTTCAATTATAAGAACATCTTAGTTCATTATATTCTGAAGGATGCGTAGTTATGTGCAAATATATGCACTTTATCGTCATTAGTATAAAAATTCCGCTCATTGAACTGATACGCGTATTTCTTGCACACGTTCTGTTAATATACATGCAAAGGAACTTTTGCTGTGGCCGTGAAAAGGGCACTGAAGTCCAGGGACCGACTTAGACAGTTTGGAGCACTGGGCAAGAGTCTTTCAACCCCTACCTCCCGTAAAACACGTTAGGCCATGCCTCCTTCCGTTACAAAGCGACAGTGATTGGTTTCACCCTACATTTTTGCGTTCGGACCGGTTACATAGTTATTATTGGCAAATTAGGACATTAATTTGTCAATAATATGGTGTTCTATTTATTTGCACAGTAGAAATTATAATTGTCATTTCCATGTGTTTCAAAGTACAGTTCTGAAATTACCATTTTAACTTTTTTTTCAGTGGATGAACATCGTGAATCAGATTGAAAGCAAGTAACATATATAAGTATATTTTTGGGAGCCCTCAAAGATCGGGGCACAGGGCACGTCCCCACAACGCCCTCCCGTAAATCAGTCCCGGCTCAAGTCCTCTGAGCCGGGACTGATTTACGCTCAGTTCCGGCTCAAGTCTTTCCCGTCATCCAGTTTTTAAGTACGAAATCAACCAAAAATGTTTTCTAAAGTTTCACTTATTTACTGAAAAAAGAAGCAAAACTTGCTTTTCTTTTTAATACGTCATTCAAAGCCGCTGGAATTCTTGGCTATTTATTTAACCAGTTTTGCATGAAGTTTCCGCTAAAACTTTTGTGAAATGTTTCTGCTGAGGTCAGAGGCCCTCTTAGCCATGAGGCCCCTCCCCGCAATGCGCGTGTTGCTGGGACTATCAGTACGCCTCTGCTAGGAGATGTACAAAGGTAAAGTAGTTTTGCGTATTTTTATTGCTTTCATTGCCATCCATAGGTAATCTTTGAGCTGTATAAAATGCTGTGGTATTAAATTTTTTATGACTATTTACAAAAGCTTTGTAGAGTTTGTAAACTTAACGTCATAATCATTTCCCAGCAAAAACAGTCTTGCTGGGCCAGCACTGCCAGCAATTGCCAAGAAATATGTTGCCTCTGCCGAACCGTCAATAAAATGTCCGGGAGGCCAACAGTTTAAGGACAACAGCTGCCCAACAGTTAAGGACAACAGCTGCCCAACAGTTGGCACTCTCATCAGTTGTCATATGCCACAACAGGGCCATCAGTTATCCATCACAGACAGCAGCTGCCACAAGCTCCCTTCAGTGGGCCTGCAAGCACGTACCATAAATGAGGGCTAGCCTTATGTGGTCCGCTAGTTTCCCGGCAGTGGCAGCCGGCAATCGCGTGACGTACCTGATGGCTTGCCGAATCTTGTCCGCCAATTTCCCAGTCGTATTTCTTCTTGCATCGATACGAAGTCTTTGACCAACTCGATGAGTCCTTGTCGCGCTCTGGGATACGCGATCAAGATCGATAGGTCCTTCGTTTTCCCTAAGTCGGGGGAGGACTTTTCTCCGACCTGCAAGAGAACTGCACTCTAGAATCATGTGTGCGACATCTGCGGTTTGGGCCCCGCAGCCGCACACTCTGTTCCGTATCGCAAAGCGGCGAAAATATTCCAGCGATACTCCATAGCCTGTGAATATTTGATTCAGGGACCCATCACATTCTAAGCGCCTGATGGAGACGCGGGGAAAGATACGGTGGTACTTCCTAATCGTATCTCCCTCGTCCCATCGTGACTGCCACTCTAACTGTGTGGCCTTTTTAAGCCTTGTGCGAACACTTTGCACCGGTGTTCGCAAAATAAAGTCGATTCTATCTTTTCCGGCGGCTTCCTTCGCTATCCGGTCAGCCTTTTGATTGTCACTGGTTCCGACATGGCTTCGGACCCAGTGGAATGATACTACGACTTCGCTCCTATGATCGACTTGAGCTTTCACGTCTCGGGCAAGGGAAGTTTTACTCTCTAACTGACCAAGTGCTTTAAGAGCCGCTTGGTTGTCTGAGAAGACCTTGACTTCTGTGTCTCTCTGTCTCTCTGATCGCCAACAGCTCTGCTTGAAATACAGAGGAGTTGGGAGAGAGTTTAATTTGTTCTGTGTGGATCTCGTTGCCATTCGAGAGCACACAGAACCCTGCCCCTACGTTACCGTTGATTTTTTAGCCATCGATAAAAATCTCATTCTCCACTCCTGTTGGGTGGGCTTTGTCCCATGTGGGACAGATTTATTTGGCCGGGTGGCAAGCCCAGTCAATTCTCGGCCATTCTACGTCGGGTGACTGGTAATGGTCACCGAGTAGTTCAACATTGCTGCCAAATCTAAGAGATAGCATCACTACTTCCCTTGCAATAACCAAATCCGCTGGTTCACACTCCGCCAGCACTTGCAATGCTGCAGTGGATGTTGAGCGGAAACACCGTTTTATTCCAAGCAGCGCTCTGTGCTGATTCTGGTTGACTCCATTTCTCATTCTAAATGTGTCCGTCCACCAGGCGGAACACGCATACGTGAGGATTCTCTCCAACCCACGTTTGTACACTACTTTCTTAGCTGCCCCGACAGCTTCATGCCATTGATCCTGTTGAGAATCAAGGTGCAGCGACCTTTGAGATATCGAAGGTGAGGAAGCCCAGAAAGCCTCGTATCTAGGATGACACCCAGATGAGGCATCTCCCTCACAGGTTTCACCGTGTGCCCGTTAAAACGACACTTAGGGGAAGTGACCATCTCTCCCTTTTTCTCTATCGCGAAGAGCGTCGTTTTTTCGATATCGAAGCAGAGCTTGCACTATTTACTCCAACTATCCAGTTTCGCAAGAGCGGTATGTACAGTCCGCTCAATCACATGTCTACCTGATGCAGACACCACGAGGACCAGGTCGTCCGCGTAAGCCTGCATTTGCACTCCGTCTTCCATCGGGGGTGAAAGCGCCGTGTCGGCTACTACATTCCACCACAAGGGGCCCGAGCATGAGCCTTGCGGGCACCTCTTAGTGTATTCTCTGCTAAACACTCTATCACCCACAGTGAATTCGACCCTCCTGTTACGGAGAAAGTCGCTAACTACCAGAAACAGATTCTTGGGCAAGCCCAATGTTTTAAGACGGTCCAGCACTAAAGGCCACCAGACATTGTTGAACGAACCCTGCACGTCCAGAGAGACGAGGCAAGTGTGCGTACCCATGTCTCTATTCAGCTTTACCTGCTGTGTAAGGTTAGCTAGCACTTGACTAGTACACCTCTCTGGTGTGAAACCAAATTGGAGGCTGGAGAGCTTACCTAGGCCGACCAGGTAATGGGTTGCTCGGGTCACAAGGACCTTTTCCAGCATCTTACTCTAAGCGGAAAGCAGGCAAATCGGCCTGTAAGCCGCGGGATCTCCTCGGCTCTTATTTTCTTTGCTGAAGAGGACTAGCACCGCGGTTTTCCACGTTGATAAGAAACAACCTCACTCTAGGCACTTGTTTAGCAAGCAAACAAAGTACCCTGGATTGGCCGCGAAGACTTCGCGAATGACTACCAAATCCAGCCCGTCCTTACCCGGAGCTTTTCCCGAGTTAAGGCTGCTGAGTGCCGCCCCAACCTCGGCCTCCGTGAACGGCGGGTCGTTGTCAGTGTCCGGCGAATGCCTGCATTGATCTGTGATCGCACGTTATTCCGGGGTGTCCTCTAACTCCACATTGGCCGGGAAGTGATGGTTGAGGAGAGCCTCGACCGTCTCTTCCGGGGTGGTGGTGTGGGCACCACGCTCCGTCCTGACGGACGCCAGTAACAGTGGGCCGGAGATGGTCCCCTTGGCCACCTTGTACGGGATTCCAAACGGATTCCCCACAGGGGTCGCCTCACACAGTTGTCGCCAGTACTCTCTCTTAGATGCGTTCATTGCACGTCTGCATCTACCAGCGGATTGGTTATATTCCCTTTTCAGGCGTTCCCTCCTGTCCGGGTCAAACCTTTCCTTTTGCATCCTACGTCTGCACAGCCTGGCCTTACCACGAAGCAGGCTCAGGTTTTCCGACCACCAGGGAAGCGTGGGCCTCGGCCCGCTCCTCGCTTTCCTGTAACCTTCACAAATCGCGACTATCTCATCGGTGAGATGACTGACAAAATGATTCAAGTCATCCACATCTTTTAGATCTGACGTTTTTCTTTCGCCAAGCAGATCGGCTAGCCGGGTTTTCAGATCCGGCTAGCTGAGATTCCGGGCGGTGAATCTCTTTCTGGGTGTCTTCCCAGGTTCTTCCCTACCAAGTTTGAAGGTTATGGCTAAGTGGTCGCTACAGCTCACATCGTCTAGCACTTTCCAGTCCTGAAGGTGTGAGAGGCCGAAGTCCGAGTGAGAGTGATCCACGACTTCTCAGGCGCACCTTGGAACATGTGGACACTGTCGCGATCTTTCCGGATTGTCAGTTTGTTAGAACTGACACCAGAAAAACACTTCCTCTCCCGTTTTCTTCCTGACTGCCCCAGAATGGGCTTTTTGCATTGAAGTCACCTGTATCGATCACTTCGTGCTGCTGGTGGGCTTCCAGCAAACTTGTGACCAGATCTAGCACATCTGAGAGAGCACCTGTAGATGTACTGTACGCGTTGAAGAGAATATACCCCCCCCCCCACCACTCTCCAGCCCCACGGCCACCACGTTGGGCGTACATTCCAGCTCCAGAACGGCTAGGTCCGGGTCTAGAACGACTGTGGCCACCAGGGGTCGGTCGCAGTTGGTCGCAGTCGGTCGCAGCGAGAGTAATACTTTCTTGAGGAGTTAGGGAACCCTGCGATTCTACCATGGCAATGGTAGGGTTCCTGCAGAAGCAGGATTTTTGCAGCGACTTCGTTATGCGTCTTAAGAATCTGCCCTGTTGCAGCTCGTGCGTGATGAGCATTTAGCTATAAGGGTTTTAAGACCCTTATTCCAGTTTAATAAAACTGGAATAAGGGTCTTAAAACCCTTATTCCAGTTTTATTACACCTATTAACCATAGTTAATGCGGCTTTTCAAAAGTTCACGTTCCCTTGCTAGACTGGGGCACGTCTTGCTGAAGCTGGAATGACCTGTGTCCAGCTTCAGCTTGAACCTGGAATTGGCTGCCCTGCAGTTACTGAACTTGGTTGTGGAAGTGCAATCCTTGTGCAGGTAACCCACCTCACCGCACAAGCCGCACCTATCTTCGGTCTCTTGGCAACTTTTCCTGAAAGGACAGAAGCCATTGCATCGGAAGCAGCGAACCTCCCTCAAAAACTTTTTCAACCTAAGGATGGACCATCCCAGGTTGACTTTACCCCTTTTGAGAAGGGTCTTAAAAGCTAGGGGCTCGGCCTCAACCATCCAGTAGGCCTTGTCCCCCGTTGCCTTGATGGGGAACCGAGCTTTAAGCTTCCCCTCAAGGCCGGGGTTTTTCTCTTTAATCCCATCTTCGAACTCCTGTTTTTAGAGCTCCCCGTAAACTCCGTACACGATGAGTCGGGGGAGTCTCCTAACTGGGGCCTTTGCAGGAGTATAATCCTTAGTTAGTGGATTGCTTTTCAACTCCTCTTCCAGGGGGTTTATGTCGTCTGAGCTTGAACACTCAACCGCTACCCCACCCTTTCGTACGCTACGTACGCCTCTGACTCCTATCTGCAGCTTTGCAGGCTGGACGGCTGATATTAGTCTTTTTCACGTCGCTCATCAGTGGGATAGACCAAGAGCACGTGTCTCCGGTCTGACACCACTTTTTCTACCTTGGGAGCCGGCACATACTTTTGTGCCTTCGTGGCACCCCTTTTGGCCGCGGCAGCATAGGACTTTGGTCCTGCAGAGGAGCGTTGCCGCTCCTCCCTGTCCTCAAGCATGCCCTCTAGCTTTGAGGTCAGGAGCCCTTGCTGAACGCAGGCGCGTTGGATTTTGCGCAGGACCGCCGTAACCCTGCTCGCCGCGTCCTTGTTGATCGATTTAGGGAGGGACTCCAAAATCCACCAACCTCTGCCACACAGCTATCCGCCAGGTCTATAAACTTCCCAGTAGTTGGTAACTGGGTAGTCTCAACCCGCTGCTTAGCCTCCGGAGAGGGCTTCGGAGCCACAGCTGGAGATATCTCTGACATCTGAGAGGTCCCGGGTTTAGGAGATGGAATTTCCCTTGTCGAGATCTCCGAAGGTTTCAGCCTGGTGTCAGAAACTGTGCATTTTAGTGTTTTCACGGAAGATTTGGGGATGGCCCCCTTTGAAACAACTCCCTTTTGGGAGGACAGCATCTCTGTGAGAGAGAAAACCTCGAAAATTTTCTAATTGCTGACTGGGCAGTCTAGGATTCACCCACTCTAGCCAAAACTCAGAAAGCATGGCGCGCGGGCTTTGGCCTAGTGTGGGATCAAAGAGTCCTAACACTAGTCGAACCGGCACGACGTCGACGTAACCGCAGCCTGATACTAACGACTTGTGTAGGCTGACACGAGACTTCGCCCTTAGAAGGGCGGTTTTTCTAAGTCCGTGACTGCACTGAAAGAGGGCTACATAAAAGAGAAATATTTGCAAAAGAAAAACGCAGGAGAGGACGAATAGCTCTTTTGCGTTTGATTCTAGCGTCTAAGTTCCTTGTCTGCACCAAAACACTTTCGCTTGAGCGCAAAAGAAAAGCGCTACAGGGTTAACCACTCTATAGCGCACAAGATCGTCAGTTCTGCTAAAGCAGCGCAGTAAAACTCAGCCAAAACGCACACAACTCGCTCCCCGGTACGGTATCAGACCGACTGGTCTGCGGAATGTGTAACCTAGGCTGATGACTGTATCTGTACCGTCTATTTTGCAGACATCACAGGGAAAAGTGTAACTCTCTCACGAGTTTCGAATTAATCAGATTCCTGACGGCGCTGCGATAGCTAGCCCGCCAGACACCGAAAACCACAGTCTTTCACTCGGACAGAATCGGTCCAGGGACCTGTGGGGTTCTGCCTCCCCCACGGGACCAGCACCTTGCACCCTTCTATCATAGATCGTGTGTGCGACGTGCTATGGGAGGGGCAAACAAATTTTCGATAGTTTTCTAATCTCGTGGCCGGGAGATTGTCCGCCAACGCGAGTTTTTGGGACAAAAGTCCTTTATTTGGTATCAATAAAAATAGTACATGCACATTGATAGTATGAGGGTCCCATGCACCCTTCTCACAAATATTCAACACAGAATCACATTAAACACACAAAATTATTTATTTACATGGTCCACAGGACTAGGACCAGTGCTGTGGTGATGTCCCCGGGCCAGGGTCATCAGAAATACCTTGGTCATAGAATCAACAAACTCAAAATCGAGAACGACGTACCTCTGAGGGTACCACTATCTGTCAACCATAGTTGACCCGACTTTTCTTTGCTGAAGTTCCCTAATAAGACTTGGGCACGTCTTACTGAAGCTGGAGTGAGCATCATCTATAGCTTCAGGCGGAACTTAGCATTTGCAGCAGAGCAGTTGCCGCACGTCGGCGTGGCTGCACACTGGCGGTGCTGGTGCCCAACTACACCGCAATTGCCACACCTAACTTCGGATTCAGGACAGTTGCTCCGGAAATGACAAAAGCCATTACACCAGAAGCACCTGACTTCGCGCAAATACTCCTTTAGGCGGAGTACTGACCAACCCAAGTCAGTGTCTTCCGCTTCATCAAGAGTTTGAAGGCCTTGGGCTCCACGTCTGCCACCCAGTGGACCCTGCCTCCCTTACCCTTGATGGGGAAACGGGCTGTAAACCCGCTATCGAGGTCGGGGTTCTGCCCACGAACCCCTTCCTTGAACTCCTTGCCCGAGAGATCCCCGTCGACACCGTAAACTATCAACCGGGGAACTGTCTTTCGTGGGGTTGTGGGGAGCGTGCAATCTTTGGTCAACGGATTGCTACTCAACTCCTGGGCTAGGTGGTCGAGCTCCTCGGGACGGGAACACTCCACCGCAACCCCACTTTTCCTTATGTTCCGAATGCTCTTGACCCCTATCTGCAGTTTAGCTGGATTAGCTGCGGATCTCAGGGTCTTCTTCACGTCCTTTGAGGACGTGCTCTAGACAGTGGGATAGACCAGGAGCCCGTGTCTCCTGTCCCCCGACTTTTTCTTTCTCCAACTTGGGGCGGGCGTAGGCCCTTTCACCGTACTAGCCAATTTCCTAGCCGCATCGGCGTAGGAAGTCACTTTGGCGTCGGCCTTGCAGCGCGACTCCAGGAGAACGGATAGCTTACCTTCTGGGGCTACCGTCTCATTTGCTTGTGCGACGCAAGCTCTGCTGATTTCCTTTAGGACCGCTTCTATTTGTTCTCTTTCTGGGAGGTGACCCGAGAATCCATAATAGCGGACTCTACTTCCCTTAGGAGAGAGAATATGCGGGTTATGAAGGCCTCTGGTGTTGGCACCGGGGGTGTTCTGGGATGCTGGTTGGCCTCCAATGTTGCCTCTGGAGTGCCAGCAGACGACCCCTCAGGAATCCGAGAGGACTCGGGTTGGGGAGATGATGTCCCCTTGCTTGCCACGGGCGTGAGTGGCAAAGACGTGCTTTCACCACGTTTTGACTGAGTTGGCTCAGTCGGAGAGGAGGCACCCTTCGTGGGTGTAGTGGCCGTTGAACCCTTCGCACCTGGAAGAGACTTCAAAGAAGGCCTCAACCTAGCGCTGGGCTTTACCTTCCGGTTGGTCTCGGAAGTGGGGCAAGGCCCCTTAGAACTACCGACAGGGCTAGGTAGTTTCTCGGCCACTACTTTCAGAGCCCGGGTTGACCCGGACGGTTTAGGGGCTGACCCCTTTGGAATCGCTTTACCCTTGTGGGTAGCTGACATCTCTGTGAGAGAGATGGAAACTCACGAAAATTTTCTAAGTGCTGAGTAGGCACCCTGGGGTTCTCCCACTCACGCCAAAACTTAGAAAACCGGGCGCTCGGGCTTTGGCCTGACCACGGATCAAAGAGTCCTTTGGTCAGGGGGGGGGGGGCAGTACGACGACGACGTACCCGAAGTCTGATACTAAAGTCACTGTGTGGGCTGAACGGAACTTCGCCCTAAGAAGAGCGTTTTTCTAAGTCCGTAACTGCTCTGATTAGAGGCAACGTAGAGGAGAACAAGTCTCAGAAGAAAAATCGCGAGAGTGGGATGAATCCCTCTCTCGCGCTTTAGATCGTCAGTTCTGCTAAGCAGCGCAGTATAGCACAGCCAAATCACACAGAGTTTGCTCCCCGGTTCGATATCAGACCAATCGGTCTGCGGAATGTGTAATCGAAGGTGTCTGTCTTTTATTTTACAATATTGCGAGGTATTTTTCATAAATGTCAGTTTCATATAATTCATAAATTTATTTTTGCAACGTATCGATAGTTTGTTTGTTTTTTTAACTTAAGGGAACTTCACTCATTTTCAAGGAGTGTACCAACTTAAAGGCGCTTTCCAAAGTTTTGCGCTGTCCTTGTCTTGAAAGGCGATTGTTGAATTAATATATTTACCCGTTCATGTCACATTCTGGAAGCTACATTTGTTTTAAAGAGGAAATATATTTTATTTTGCTTCTCGTTATTTTTAGAAGCGAATTCCTCCAGTCTTGTGTATTCAACCATGGATGAATACATTATATCCACATAGCGTTGCTTTTTTTTCTTCTTCTTTCAAATAATTGATAAATTTTGTACGCGTATAATTCTTTTTTTTTTTTCCAACAAACGTTTTTTAATGTTTTTCCAGGACTGTTGTTTCAAGCGGTTTCAAATTATTTCTTGTTATTTATGGGAATGGAGTGGGTGTATTTCACGGCTGTAATCTAGTATTTCTTGGCTTATTCTGATATCTTCGTCGACTTGGCATTTCATTAGGAAATTTATTCGCCTCTACATATGGCTTTTTTCTTAACATGCACTAAAATAACACGATGGCGACAGCGTCGTCTTCAACTAACTGGTACCACGAGATACACAGCACTGTGCTATACTGCGCTGCTACGCATGGGCAGTCCCGTTGCTTTCGCCTGGTGTTGGGGTTTCATCGGTTGCCAGCTACGGGCCACTAGTGGCACTTGCCTGGTAGTCCGCAATGCACGACGATGCTGCAGGGCCATCAATGGTTCGCCAACTGATGGCGCTGCCACCAACGGATCGCTACCGGGCCGTGAGCGGCAGATTTCAGCCAGCAGTGACCTATCATTTGAACTGTTTTTTCTGGGTTCGTCCACAACACCACAAAAAAAAAAAAAAAAAAACACCACATAAACAGAATCACTTTAAGTTTTACATCACCGTCCAAAAATATTTGACATGCCCGACGGACGGTAATGTGAATCAAAGGATGGTAATGTAATTCTCTCAATTCATTGTATTTCATTCAATTTCTTTCATATTAAAACCTTATGTAGGTTAATTATTTATTTTTAATTTTGTTAAAAACATATTTGCTTCATTATTCATAACTCAAGAGAAAATGTTTAAATGAAGTAAACATTTAAAAATACATTTTATCTCAGATTTTGACGAATTTTGCTTCATTATTGATTACTGAAAGAGAAACTTTGTAATCGTTCAAAAATTCCGAAAATTTCTTTATACACTGCCGGGCAATTGCTAAGGACGGATGACAATAGCAACGATAGCAACCATAAAATTGAAGGCAGGAAAATGTGGAAATTAGCATAAGTGCGGGATACAGTAAGACGTGTTGTGCGTATGCAAATTTTGGATTGCCGAACTTGACCGTTGTTGTTCAAACGCAAAGTTGAAAGGGAAAGAATCAATTGACGAACTTGCAATTTTCAGTATGTCTTCCCGACATCACCTAGATGATTTTACGCGTGGCCTGTATTATTGGCAAGATTGAAGAAGGGCGAAAAATAACAGATGTTGCCAGGGAGTTCGACGTCAGCCACAGTGTTGTTTCAAGGCTTTGGAAATTATTTCAAGCAAATGGAGAGTGTAGCAAACGTCACGGGGGGAGGTCGTGTTCGCAGTACGACACCTGCAGAAGATCGGTACATAGTGCTATCAACAAAAAGACACCAGCGTAGCTCAGCTAGTGAGGTAGCAAATCAGTTTATTGCTGCTACTGGCAAGCGGATCTCCCGAAAAACTGTCGCCAGACGTTTGCATGAAGGAGGACTATACGCCCGCCGTCCTGTTGTGTGCATCCCATTGTCCAGACGTCACCGTACCGCTCGTTTGCAATGGTGCCATCAACATCGCAATTGGACTGATAACGACTGGTCTGCTGTCCTCTTCTCAGATGAGAGTAGATACAGTCTATCGTCTGATTGTCGACGACAACTGATCTGGCGTGACAGTGGTACTGCATATTGTCCAGCAAACATACAGGAAAGGGACTGATATCCGACATGTAGTGTCATGGTATGGGCTGGCATCATGATCAATGGCCGTACGTCCCTCTATGTGCTTCCAACTGGGACTATGACTGGCCAACGATACATTAATGATGTTCTGCTACCTCATGTTCACATGTTCCGTGGTGCTGTCAGTGATAGATTCATTTTCATGGACGACAACGCAACATGTCATCGAATAGTCGCTGTCCAGGAGTGTCTTGAGAGCGAAGATATTCAACGCCTCGTATGGCCAGCACGTTCTCCAGATCTGAATCCCATTGGAAATGTGTGGGATGCTTTGGGGAGGAGTCTTGCTGGTCGCCAATGCCCTCCAATAAATAAGGACACCCTCATCCGGGCACTGACAGAGGAATGGGATAAATTACCCCATCAGCTGCTTGATAATGTTGTGCAAAGCATGACACGACGTGTGGAATCTTGCATCGCCCTCCATGGTGGCCATATCCCGTATTGACATCTTACGCCGGAACGCCTGCGGACGGTAATTGCATTTTTTTCACGTTTACGTATTCTGCACAAAATGGCCTGTTTGTCCCTTGAACACGTTCCAAAGCCTTCTGGATTTCAGAGCACAATAAATTGTCTTTCTTGTAATGTCCTGGCACTCTGACATTATTTTATTTCACTTGGCATCCAACCACACTTACTTTTTTATGCGCTATATAGCCGTTTATGAATCGTCCTTAGCAATTGTCCAGCAGTGTATAAGATTTTGATGAAATTTTGGTTATAGACTGATCTCTGTGAGTACAGTAAAAAAGGTCATAGTGTAATGTGTATGTCTGTATGTATGTGGCTCGTTTTCTCAGAAACTACTACACCGATTTTAAATAAATTTGGTACGTCCATGCACCCAACGAACCCCATCGTTTTTTAACTTGAAGCCTCCAAAAATGGGGGGATGTGGAAATAAGGTGTGCCAAAATATAATCCCACAGGCTTGCTTGCTTGTTAGTTTTTCTTTTCTCTATTCCAGGTTCTTGTGGGAAATGGAATCCAAGCAACCAAATGACTTAGAAGTTTTCAAGAGAAAACTAACAAAAATGAAAGTTGAAGCTCTACAAAGAAGAAAAGAATAGATGGAAAAAAAGAAAAAGAAAAGGAAGAGGTTCTGAAAGAAAAACATAAGAAATTAAAAAAAAAGAGATGACAGTACCACTAATAACTTCAGCTAGCTCGCTCAAAAGTGTTCCTTTCGACACAATTGATGGGACAAGATTTAAAAACTCAGTAAATGGAAAAAAGACAAAAATGTCTTTTAATTTCCACCCAAAGAGATAATAAATTAAGTACTGAGGAAAATAAAAAACGAAGAATCGCCATAACTTCGAATGCTTTAAAAGAAAAAAGGTCAACTGCTTTAACATCAAATTCTGTTAAGATTGGGACACAACCTTTATCCCAAGTTAATCGAAAGAAACCATCAAAAAGAAAAGTTCGCACAGCTGAAAAAAGGAGGTTAGATGCTGAAAGAAAACGACAAGCAAGGCAAAAGATAAAAAGAAATCCAATTGCCTATATGAAAAAGTGAGACAAGAGAACTACACCTTGAAAGAAAAAACAAACGTGGCAAGATCAAGATGATAGAAGAAAGAAGTGAAAGAGACAAAAGAAGACGAAGGGAGAAATGGAGAAGGAATAATAACAGATATTATCAACGAAAAACCTTACGCAAGAGAACATTAAATTATTTACATGAGAATTCGCCACCAGAATCAGATGTTGAAGAATTGTCACCAGAATCAGCCAATGAAGTCTCTGAATTAGCTGTCGGGGAATTACCACCCGGAGCTAACCTACAAGCTGAAAATTCTCTGGTTTCTCTCATAGGGCCCCTCTTCTCAGAGCGCCTTCCCAGCCGTACCATCTTTACCCAGTGACATCGTCACTCCTAAAATGTCAAGTATTTCTACTGAGCAGTGAGCCTAATGTCATTGGCAATGAATGTGTAACAAACCTACCTTCTCACACACTTTCCACCTCAACCTGTGCATCCTCATGTTTTTCTCAGGCCCACATTTCTATAGATATTTGCTCTTCTAACTGCTCAACTATTTCAACTTCAACCAGTTCAGCTGGAAGACGGAAAGTATAAAGTCATCGGTCTGTAGCAACTCGTCGGGTACAAGAATTACAGAAACAGTTAAAGGAACAGCAGAAATTATTGGAAAAGTGGAAGAAAAAAATATTATGACTGGAGGCAAAGAAGAGTGAAGGAAACTCTTCATAACCTAAAAAACTGGTCAAAGAAATCATGAAGAAAGGAGAAAAGGGAGTCAAAAGATTATTGTTCTCAGAAGTATCTTTTGAGTTTCATTACAGGAAACATTGCGGCTGAAACAAGAATAAGTCACATTGCCGTCCATAATGTCTCATTACCATCCACGCTGATAAAGCCTAACTTTTGAAGAAAATCCTGCTTTTGGAAATCGATTTACTATTGTTTCACTGAACGGATTCTGATTATTTCACAATGAAGTAACTTTTGTCCAGTTTGGGTTTTGGATACTACTTTTATGACAAAAAATGCGGTTTTAGCATTTGAAAACGAAAAAAAAAATGCTAAAACAGTTACCCGTATGTTTGAAAATTAATTTTTTAAAGGGATGATCGTGAGGGTTATATAGATGAGGTTTTAGTTATCCTAGAAAAGTTAAATGTTGCAGGTAATGAGATTTTTCATGTTTTTTTAAAACATTTTCTGACAGAAAAGAATTAAAAAGCTTTCAAGTGTTATTTAAAAGCTGAATCCTCTTCCTCAAATATCTACTTAATACATTTTAATAACTATAGCAACCAAAATTGGAAGTTTCTTTTTGAGAAAAAACAAGCCGTTTTAATGGCTTTCTTACATGAGAATAGCCCATGTAGCCACCAAAGAAAAGAACTGAAGAAAATAATGAACCCAGGTCAAAGGTGTACAGGAAATCTTGAGGATTGATGGAAGAAGGGAGTTTCTGGTTAAAGTCCTTGGGCGACACAACAGAATAAGAATTATTTCTTGTCGGAACATTGCAACATTTGACCAATTGTCTTTCAAGATTGATTGCAGGAGAAAAGGTGTTTTCAATTAAGGGCCTAACACGATGTCCAACTTTATGTAGCTTGATCTGTAGAAACAACCTGGGAGTATGAAAATAAGCTCGGGTGGGTGGTGGGTGGGGGAGGAGAGATGCCTCCTAAGAAAGATTTCAGAGAAGATTTTTAGAAAGCTTAGTAACAGCTTTACATAGTTTTTCAGTGCTGTCATCCTTGAGCCTTATGCAATTGTTTTTTTTTCCAGGAACTCAGCTACTTTATTGTCAAAAGAATTCTTATGGATGAAGACAGGACATCCTGCGTTTTCTGCTTTGCAAACTGTAAGATTTTCACATTGGGTGAAATTTCTAAATTTCTTCAAAAATGAGAAAGAGTATTTTAGCCTTGGGATCTATTTGAGCACTGGGATCTATTTAAGCATTGAAATCTAACTTACCCCTAACACCTGTAATACAGACGCACCTTTTAACATCCCTATCATTTGGAAAACGACTTTGAAATATGGCAACGACTGATGCTTTTATAACGTGTTTCATTCCATGTGATGAAGGTAGAAGTCGCTACCAAAACGCCCCAAGACTTATAATTTTCAACGTAACTTATGCGTGATATGACGATATCAAGAGTTTTCCTAATGTTTTGTGTGTTACGTGTTTCCCTGCGAAATTTTCTCACTATGATTCCTACAGTTAACGCAACTTCTAAGCAGATTTTCGACTGAAATGAAGAATAGATCGATTTCCGTAAAGACCGCAACAAAGTTGTTTCACTGTTATGCCAACTTCACTTCCTCATTAAGTGCAAGTGGTCCAGTATTATTCCCAAAGCTTTTCAGGTGCATATACCCACTTTTCATGGAAGATGCAAGAAAGTTCTGGACCGTACCACCACCAACCTCTTCTCTGCAGCTATCCGAGATCTCCGTGCTTCCATCGCGACTTTGGAATTCATGTGTTACACCAGGTACCAATTTCTATCTTTTGCCACCCATCCAGCATTACTGGACAATTTTTTGATCCCAATTCATGAAATTATATCCAGGACTCACAGTTGTGAAACCAAAAGACTTGAAACAAGTTTCGACATCAAGCCTCCACACAAAAGAACACTCGAAGTTCGGCTCCCACGAAGGTTGCCGATACCAACTTTCCAAGGTATGTGAACTTGTCTTCTGTGCCTATTCCAGCTGAAACTGATAGACTTCGTACTTGCAAACGGACCCAAATTTTCTCCTTTTGCTGATCCAAGCCCACCACATACTATTTCACTACTGGAAGCAGCAATAAAAAAAAAAAAAAAAAAAAAAAAAAAAAAAAAACGCGCATCAACAAATTATTCGTGCAAAATCGGCGATTGCAATTTCCGTTTTCTTTTTTGAATGGAGGTTTATCGACCACCGTGAGCAACTCAATGGACTATAAGCAGTCGCCCGTCCCTAATTTAGGGTCACTAGTTCCAGGGAAGGGAGAGAGCCAGTGCCGTAAGACAAATACAACATCCATGCCTCATCGGGATTCGAACCCGGACCCCTTACGAACGAATGATCGGAAGCCATGGCTTAGACCACTGCGACGAGGTTCAAACCCCAAGGTTCAAATACTCTTCCTCCTTTTTGAAGAAATTTAGAAATTTCATCCAATGTAATAATCTTGCAGTTTGCAAAGGAGACAACGCAGGATGTCCTGTCTTCATCCATAAAAATTCTTTGGACAACAAAGTAGCTGAGTTCCTGGAAAAAACCAATTGCATAAGACTCAAGGCTGATAACACAGAAAAATTATGTAAAGCTGTTGTTACTAAGCTTTCTAAAAAAAAAATCTTCTCTGAAATCTTTCTTAGGATTAATCTCACCCCCCCCCCCCCCAGCTTATTTCCGTACTCCTAGGTTGTTTCTACAGATCAAACGAAATAACGTTGGACATCCTTTTAGGCCCTTAATTGAAAACACATTTTCACCTGCAATCTTGAAAGGCAATTGGTCAAATGTTGCAATGTTCTGACAAGAAATCATCCTTATTCTGTTGTGTCGACCAAGGACTTTATCCAGAAACTCCCTTCTTTCATCAATCCTCAAAATTTCCTGTACACCTTTGACGTGGATTCATTATTTCCTTCAGTTCCTTTTCTTTGATGCTTATGGGCAAAAAACTAATGGAGCATCAATAGTTTCCTGGAGAACTCATCAAGGATCTTTGCGACTGTTTTGATTCATTGGAAACGTATTCCTGTTTTGTATACAATGGTATGCAGGGCCGGCTGGACCATAGGGGCAACCGGGGCGGTAGACCCGGGCCCCGCGCCTTTAGGGGGCCCCGCAGTTTAGAAAACTAAATAATTTTCGGTAAAAAAAATTTAACTACATTTTGTTTTTAACTTTTGGGGCGCAAGGCCCTTAAAGAAATATTTTTAAAGTTTTTTGTTTGTTTCCAATCTCCCCATTTTTGAATACATTATCCCCCCTGTTCGTCGTACAGACACTGAGATTTGCAGATTCGAAATGATTTTTGTGACCACCTTAATCTTTCCCGCATTCCTGAAATAGCAAATTAAATTTCATCATTTTGTGGTGCCCTACTTTTATGTATCCAACAATTTGTGTGAAAACCTGATACTTAAATTTAAGGAAATAAAAAGAACAATATCCAAGTTCCTTTCGGACTACATATGGAGGCCACTTTTCCAACATTACAAGAAATTGAAAAAAAAAAGGGCTACTTTCATGTATGAACGCGTATAAAAGTTTAGAATGTCACTAATTTGTCAGTTACTACACTGTGCATTAAAAAACAATCACTAAACATGTATCAGGGGAAAAAACTGTTTATACCAATTTATTTTAGAGGGATCCTTATTATATTTCCTACACAAAAATATTCGCTAAGCAGGTATCTTTTTATCATTTTGTGAATAAGCTGTTATAAGTCACAATGCAACCTAAACCTCTTCTCCCGGGAAAGAAAATCGTAGATTTTAACTTTTACTTTCTCTCTCTCCCTCTCATTTTCTCTCTCTCCCTCTCATTTTCTCTCTCTCCCTCTCATTTTCTCTCTCTCCCTATCTCTCTCTCTCTTCCCTCCCCTCTCTCTCTTCCTCTCTCTCTTTTTCCCTCTCATTTTCTCTCTTTCCCTATCTCTCTCTCTTTTTTCTCTATCTCTTTCCCTCTCTCTCTCTCTCTCTCTTCCCTCCTCTCTCTATTTCTCTCTCTTTCTTCTCTCTCTCTCTCTGAACTTTCAACCCGTATTATGGTCTTTTTCTTAAGCTTAAAGCAAATACTTCTTTGAGAAAATCGTTTTGTCTTTACGGTAGTGTTCGTGTGTCTTCCTCAAGAAAGATAATTTTCAGAAACGACTTTATTAAAATATGAGATTTATTTTTTAGTGCCCACAATGAAATTTTGCTCTGGGCCCCTCAATGAAATTTCGCCCAGGGTCCCGTAAGAGCTCCATCCGGCCCTGATGGTGTGTACCACAGGCGCCGACTTGAAAAATTATTAGGGGTTCCGGAAATTTTTATCGAATTACCCATGCAATTTTCAAAGTATTCAAGTTTAATTAAAATTTCATTCAGTCAGATTATCTAGCACAATAAGACGCGTCAGGTGCTAAAATGAAGCAAATTATAGTTAAATACAGAAAA
Organism: Macrothele yani; assembly: GCA_039090855.1. Classification (NCBI taxonomy): domain Eukaryota; kingdom Metazoa; phylum Arthropoda; class Arachnida; order Araneae; family Macrothelidae; genus Macrothele; species Macrothele yani. The sequence continues at coordinate 82,344,381 of CM077002.1, forward strand.
ATATTTTTTGTTTTAGATAGTTATTTATTTCATTTATTTTGCTTTTGTAGGCGCGACATTAATATACACAATACACAGATACTGTGAATTTCTAATTCAATTGTCTTTATAAAAGTAACAAAAGCATGTAAAATTTATTTTAATTTTTTTTTATCAATTTTAAAAATGCCAACAAATTTGTTTTCAAATGATTTTTGAGTTAAAATAGGAGGTTAGAACGGAGAGGACATGCATCAACAGCACACCCTGCGTTTTCCGTGATGTCCACTTCGTATCAGCTGTGAATGCCCAACTTGAGCTTCTTCTGTACTTTCTATGGAGAAATCGTCGACTTTGAAGAGGTTTTAGAAGCACTAAAAAAATGAGACTGAAATATACGTGCACATAACTAAAAATTTGCAAAAAAATACAGAAATGTTACTATTTTCTAAAAAAACGTATGCTTTGTAGAGCGGAAGTGCATATTGCGCATTAGCCAAAAACGGCCTTGCTAAAGCTGTGGGAGCCTTGTTGACCTTCAGGGTGTGCTGCAGAGAGTAAGAGACGGTCGCTATCAACCTGTGCTGAAGCACAGATCTTCAGGAAGTGATGTCACTGAACCCTCCTCACCCGGAGGGCGCAAGAAACCAGATTTGGCTTTACCAGAGGCTGCTGATGCCAACTCCTTTCTCTTCTAACCTCCTTGGTCCCCGACTGTCCGAAAATAGGGTGGGTCAAATGAGTGTGCAACATATTTCCGCCTTTATCACTATGACCTCGAATAGGTTCTCGTCTCCGAATTTGTAAAGCTAGACTTTTGTATTTTGCGGGACCCCACACAAACCGAAGAATTTTCTTTTATAAAGGATGCAGTTTCAAATGCTCTTAAATAACGGTACTGTCGCGTCAAATTTGATGAGCGCGAACAAACACTAATTATTTTTTTAGGCACAATAAAAAGTATGAGGGGTAAATTTCTATACATAGTTAACGGTGAATGAACAATAAAACACTTGAATTGATAACGAAAAACAAAATTTATGCATATACACGTATGTGTATTTTTCCAACGAAATACTAGGAAAAAGATTAGAGGTTCGAGGAACCCACAACAAAATCATTGGGGGTTCAAAAAGTGCCTCGAACACATGAAGTCGGCGCCTATGACGGGCGTTACCCACTATATCGGCAGTACTTACCGCAGCATAAACTGGCGAATGATGGAACATATCGCCGATGTTAAGAAAGGCAACCGTTCAAATTTTAACCATCAGCGATTCCCGATTGGCAAAATGTTTTTTTTATTGGAGGTTTAACGACCACCGCGAGCAACTCAATGGGCTATAAGCAGTCTCCCGTCCCTAATTTAGGGTCACTGGTTCCAGGGAAGGGAGACAGCCAGTGTCGTAAGACAAACACAACATCCATGCCTCACCGGGATTCGAACCCTGACCCCATTCGGACAAATGATCAGAGGCCATCGCTTAGACCACTGCGGTCTAAATGTTAAGCGGATCTTGCCGTTCAGCAATCAGAAAGCCCTCGGGTACCGCGAAAGCATTGAAATCTACCTTACCCCTAACACTTGTAATACAGACGCACCTTTTAACATCCCTATCTTTTGGAAAGCGACTTTGAAATCTGGCAACGACTGATGCTTTTACCACGTGTTTCATTGGGTCTACGACATAACATCGCAGGTCAAAACATCGCACGACATATGATCGCCGACATAACATCGCAGGTCAAAACATCGCGGTTCCATAACAACGCAGTACTAAAACATCGCAGGTCAAAACATCGCGGCACCATAACATCGCAAGTCAAAACATCGCGGCACCATAACATCGCAGGGCAAAACATCGTGGTACCATAACATCGCAAGTCATAACATCGCAGGTCATAACATCGCAAGTCATAACATCGCAGGTCATAACATCGCAGTAATCCCTAAATAAATTGCTTTAGATAGATTTTGATGAATTGCAAAAAAAGTGTATCTAAGGGGAGGGGGACTTCAAGAAATTGATGTCGTAATTAAATTCTGGTAGAAATTGGGGTTACCCGTACCGCTTTTCCAACAGTGCCTAGGCCCAGGGTCCAGGGCCACTCAATCAAAAATATCGTAACATCTAGTTTTCGATTTAAAACCACCAGATTTGGTATACTATCTCACGGAGACGGTTTTTGGAAGTGGTCGGAGCCCGGGGTCGAGGGGCTTCCCATAGAATATTTTCGCCAAATCTACAGTTTTCAATTTAGAACCACCAAATTTGGTATACTACCTTATGGTGCTCTAACTTAGACCGTAGACGGATTTTGGAAAGGTAGAGGGCCCGGGGTCAAGGGACCCCATACGCAATATTCGTCAAATCTACAGTTCTCAATTTAAAACCACCAGATTTGGTATACTGTCTCATGGTGCTCTGACTTAGACCGTAGACGGGTTTTGGAAGCGGTCGGAGGCCGAGGTCGAAGGGGCCCCCATAGAGTATTTTCGCCAAATCTACAGTTTTCAACTTAGAAACACCAAATTTGGTATACTACCTCATGGTGCACTAACTTAGACCGTAGACTGTTTTGGGAAAGATATGGGGCCCGGGGTCAAGGGGGCCCCATACGCAATATTCGTCAAATCTACAGTTTTCAATTTAAAACCGCCACATTTGGTATACTATCTCATGGTGCTCTAACTTAGCACGTAGAGGGTTTATGGAACGGGTGGAGGCCCGGTCGTAAGGGGGCCCCCTACAAAGTTTTCGTAAAATCTACAGTTTTCAATTTAGAACCACCAAATTTGGTATACTACCTCATGGTGCTCTAACTTAGACCGTAGACGGTTTTTGGAAAGGTAGGGGGCCCGGGGTCAAGGGGCTCCATACGCAATATTCGTCAAATCTACAGTTTTCAATTTAAAACCACCAAATTTGGTATACTATCTCATGGTGCTCTGACTTAGACCGTAGACGGTTTTTGGAGGTGGTCGGAGCCCGGGGTCGAGGGGCCCCCTTAGAATATTTTCGCCAAATCTACAGTTTTCAATTTAGAACCACCAAATTTTGTATACTACCTCATGGTGCTCTAACTTAGACCGTAGACGGTTTTTGGAAGTGGTCGGAGGCCGGGGTCGAAGGGGCCCCCATAGAGTATTTTCGCCAAATCTAAAGTTTTCAATTTAGAACCACCAAATTTGGTATACTACCTCATGGTGCTCTAACTTAGACCGTAGACGGTTTTTAGAAAGGTAGGGGGCCCGGGGTCAAGGGGCTCCATACGCAATATTCGTCAAATCTACAGTTTTCAATTTAAAACCACCAAATTTGGTATACTATCTCATGGTGCTCTGACTTAGACCGTAGACGGTTTTTGGAAGTGGTCGGAGCCCGGGGTCGAGGGGCCCCCTTAGAATATTTTCGCCAAATCTAGTTTTCAATTTAGAACCACCAAATTTTGTATACTACCTCATGGTGCTCTAACTTAGACCGTAGACGGTTTTTGGAAGTGGTCGGAGGCCGGGGTCGAAGGGGCCCCCATAGAGTATTTTCGCCAAATCTAAAGTTTTCAATTTAGAACCACCAAATTTGGTATACTACCTCATGGTGCTCTAACTTAGACCGTAGACGGTTTTTTGGAACGGATCGGGGCCCGCGGTCAAGGGGCCCCCTTACAAAATTTTCGTAAAAAGTTCCATTTTTACTCTTACGATCTGCAACACAGTTCAGCATTCCAATACCCGACCTACGGTCTAAGTGTCAGACCGTAGATAACAATCAAGTGCAAAAATATCCGGTTAATGGTGTATTAAAATCACAAATTAATAAACGTTAGCTTTCACCACCAACGGGCGGCGTATCAGGCAGAAATACAATGTAATGTAATAGAGAGTTACAGATATTCAAAATTTAAAATGGTAAGAAAAAGATGATCAATGCCAACGTCAGCTGTTCTATAGGTGTCTCCTCGGAGATAAGTATTTCCATTCCTCTTCCTTTCTTTTTTGTTTCATAAAATTAAATTAACTAAATAAAAAAATTAAAGATAAGTTTGCTGGAAAAGTACAGGAATATATTTTTCATTCATTAACGTTCACCCGCTGAACTTGGTGATTGCACAGATATTTACCCGGGAAATACCACAATGCTAGTACAAATTACAATAATGATTTCTTTGCATCCCGTTCAATTCCCAGCAAAAACAGAAGTGCTGGGAAACTGCTGGTTACCAGCTGGCAGTGATGGGTCACTGCTGGCTGAAATTTGCCGCTCACGGCCCAGTAGTGGTCCGTTGGTGGCAGCGCTATCAGTTGGCGAGCCATTGATGGCCCTTGCAGCATAATCGTGAATTGTGGGCCTCCAAGCAAGTGCCACTAGTGGCCCGTTGCTGGCAACCAATGTAACCCCCAACAGCAGGTGGAAGCATTGGGACTGCGCATGCGCAGAAGCAACACTTGCTGTATCTCTCATGGTACCAGTTAGTTGAAGACGACGCTATCGCCATCGTGTTATTTTAGTGGATGTTAAGAAAAAATCCATATGTGAAGAGGCGAATTAATTTCCTCATGAAATTTTACGTCGACGAAGATATCAGATTAAGCCGTGAAATACTAGATTACAGCCATGAAATACACCCACTCTATTCCCATGAACAACAATTCATGGAATGGAGTGGATGAATAACAAGAAAACATTTGAAACTGCTTGAAACACATATCCTGGAAAACCATTAAAATAGCGTTTATTGGGGAAAAAAAGAATTATACGCGTACAAAATTTATTAATTATTTGAAAGAAAAAAAGCAACGCCATGTGGTGTACTCATCCATGGGTTGAATACACAAGACTGGGAGGAATTCGCTTCTAAAAATAACGAGAAGTAAAATAAAATATATTTTACTCTTTAAAACAAATGTAGCTTCGGACAACGGAAAGGAAAGACACAAAGTTAAAAATGTAACAGAATGTGACATGAACCCGGGTAAATATATAATTATTCAACAATCTATTTTCAAGACGGCAAGGACAGTGCAAAACTTTGGAAAGCGACTCTAAGTATGTACACGCCTTGAAAATGAGTGAAGTTCCCTTAAGGTAAAAAAAAACTATCGTTACGTTGAAAAAATTAATTTATCAATTATATGAAACTGACTTTTATGAAAAATACCTCGCAATATTGCAAAATGAAAGAGGGAAGTATTCGATTACAAATTGCATACCAAAGAGATGGCTTCCAGCACATATCTGAGCGGAGTGAATTAGTCCGGTCGTTAGCAAGCGCGGCTTCCACGTAAACGGCCCAGGATCAAATCTAGTCAGATGCAAACGGGGGTTTTTACGGTCTGTCGAGAAAATTTCCCCAGCGCAGTGCGTTAATTTACAAGCTTCGTAAGGGTAGAAAAATTGTAGCTTTAGGAAACTGCGGTTATCCTTGCTTTTTCATTATTATTATGGCTACTACTGGGAAATTGGCGGACAAGATTCGGCAAGCCACCAGTTACGTCACGTGGTTGCTGGCTGCCACTAACGGCCCACTAGCGGACCACATTAGGCTAGCCATCATTTCTGGCACGTGCTTGCAGGGCCACTGAAGGGCCACTTGTGGCAGCTACTGCCTGTGATGGATCACTGATGGCCCTGTTGTGGCATATGACAACTCATGGGGTGCCAACTGTTGGCCTGAACGGCTGGCCCTTCTGTTGGCCGCCCGGACATTTTATTGACGGTTCGGCAGCGACAACATAGTGGTGGGCCAGCAAGACTGTTTTTGCTGGGTTAGTATGTCCATAAGAGCGTTTATTTATTTATTTTTTTTGATTGGAGGTTTAACGACCACCGTGAGCAACTCAATGGGCTATAAGCAGTCGCCCGTCCCTAATTTAGGGTCACTGGTTCCAGGAAAGGGAGAGAGCCGTTTGCCGTAAGACAAACACAACATCCATGCCTGACCGGGATTCGAACCCAGACCCCTTACGGACGAATGATCAGAGGCCAGCGCCTTAGACCACTGCGCCACGGCTTAAGAGCGTTTAAGGCCGTATGAAAAATACATGGATGATTTCAACGTGAGCCGCTCCTGTGGCGCAGTGGCCTATGCGATGGCTTCTGATCACTAGTCCGAGAAGGGTCCGGGTTGCCGCCCCGGTGGCGCAGTGGTCTAAGCGATGGCCTCTGATCATTCGTCCGAACGGGGTCCGGGTTCGAATCCCGGTGAGGCATGGATGTTGTGTTTGTCTTACGGCACTGACTCTCTCCCTTCGCTGGAACCAGTGACCCTAATTTAGGGACGGGTGACTGCTTATAGCTCACTGAATTGATCACGGTGGTCGTTAAACCTCCCAACTAAAAAAAAAAGATTGCGACATGTCCATTGCTATCTGTTATGGAGCAGTGTGAAAAGTACGTTTTTGACATCAACGTGACCTCTTCCATGTGGGCTGGCCACAAAATTTTAAGGGACCGTACAAAATTGCATTTTTGTTTCCCCGTGTCCGCGCTTCGGTCTATGGTTGAAGTATACGTATATATAGTTGGGCCATTTCAGCACGTAGTATGATTTATATAGAAATTAAAGATAATGTTACACTTTTACTCTGCTACAACACATTAATCCCAAAGGCGATTTATTGAAATTTTTAATCCGTCGTGCTCATATTCACAACGTTAACATAACATGTCAAGTTATTAATGTTGCACTTTTACTCTGTCACAAAACCTTAATTGCAAGACCTTAGGCCTAGCCTTTTTTTAGGAATTTTCAGTCCGACGTATTCATAAGGTTTCGATAACATGCCAAGGTTATGGTACTGCGTTTTTACACAGGCACTAAAATTAATAAACAGGCTTTAAGCCTTTTTATCAGTTTTCAATCAACCCCAACCGTGCTCATATGCACAAAATGTTCACAGAAAGTCAAGTTTATTGTGTTGCGCTTTTACTCGATTACAAAACTTTAAATAGCCCCTACTAGTGGCGGACCACCGCACAAGGGCAGGAAGCGTGCGCTTGGTGCCTCGGAATCGCAGGGGCCTCAAAATACCAAAAGAAAACTTAAATTTTATTTTTTTATTTCCGTTGTTTTGTTAATTGGTAAAAATATAAAAAAATAATAACGATAATATAGGCACATTATCACGTGTTCTGTGACGCTATTTTCATAGAGGGTGCCAGTTTCATGCTACGAAAGGAACCGCGTTCAGCGTCTTGTTATTCCTGGCCGCGGTCGTTTCTAGGCAGTGGCGTTGAAACTCTTTTTTGACAGCAGGGGCAAGATGTCGGAGAACAAAATATTTCACCCTAGCATAAAATTTATCGTACTACTGTAAAAGAAGATGTGCTGACTTCATTACGAAAATTTGCTGAAAAAATTTTTTTTTATTAAACATTCATCTATAAAAGAAAAGCATTATTCATATTCATATAGTTTCTCAATGTAAACTAACTGTACACATGAACGGCATTAAACTATAGATCTTGATACTTCCGGATTGGTATGAATTTCGCAGGAATTGGGGCCGTAGACGCCATAATTAAATATTGAAAGAACTTATATCTCATTCCTCATCCTACTTCCACTTCCCTATTTATTTTTACTCATTGTTTTAGAGAAAGACTAATTTTGCACTCCTAATGAGACAAAACATTGCTGGTCTTCAAACGGGAACCAGCCCTTTGGACTGTTTAATGCAACTAGCATTTCTTGGCGTCTCAGGAGTGAATGACATTAAGAAAAAATATTCAGATTTCTAGATAGTTCATGGGAAAAAAATGAAGAGCAATACTCAATTTTTATCAAAATGAACCTCAAAAAAAAAACAAAAAAAAAAAAAACGAATGTTTGAGATCTCCAATCACGAACATATGTAATTTAAAAAGGAAGAAAATTGAGGGGGCAAATGTGATGTTTTGCCCCCACACTCATCTGCGTGCGGGGGCAACTTCCCCTCTGCACCCGCGGTTCCGACGCCGCTGTTTCTAGGTCCCGTGTTTTGTAAGTGAAATATCCGTTAGTAGAATCCAAGGTAGAATCTAAGAACATTCAAAACATCGGGGAGGTCAAAACTCGAATGTTAACTATTCCCAGGAGCAATGTTACAAGGTCACGCAGGATGTCCCCTGTGTCTAAATAATTGCGTCTCCCCGTAAGTTTTAGCTCTACGGGAAAGGAATATGGGACTCATGAACAAAGAACCCTTGAACTGTTCCCGTCTGCTCTAATCAGTCCTTCAGCAATCCACAGTACAGAGCAAAGCCGACTAGACCTAGACCGTAAGGGGAACTGGAGCTTTCGCCTTCAAGGGGCCCCGCAGTTTAGGGAAAAAATCATTTTTGGTAGAATTTTTAACAATTATTTTTTGTGTGTGTGTGTGTAAGTTTTGGGGTGCGAAGCCCTTAAAAAGTTCTTTTTTAAAAGTTCTTTTTTTTTTTTTTTTGCTTGCAATCACTCCCTTTACGAATAGGCTATCGTCCTTCGCCGTACAAATACTGAAATTTGGGGATTTTAAGTGGTTATTGAAACTACGTTTCTATTTTCCGCATTGATAAATAGCAAATTAAATTTCATCATTTTGTGGCCCTTACTTTTATGTATTTAACAATTTGCGTTCAAACCAGATACTTAAATTTAAAGAAATAAAAAGAACAATATCAAAGTTGATTTCGGGTTACATATAGAGGCCATTTATTCAGTGACTTTAAAAACATTACTGGAAATTAAAAAAAAATCATATATGAGCGGAAAATAAAAGTTTAAAAAGTCGCTAATTTGTCACTTGCTCTACTTTGCATTAAAAATCAATCACTAAAACCTTGTATCAGGGGAAAAACAACTATTTGTACGAATTTATTTTAGAGGAATACTTATTATTTCCTACACTAAAATATTCGCAATTCAAAAAAATTTCGCTATGCAGGTATTTTTTTTTATCATTTTGTAAGGAAGTTTTTATAAGAGTCATAATACAATCTCAACCCCATCTCCCCGGAAAGGAAATCGTAGATTTCAACACTTTTACTCTCTCTCTCTCTCTCTCTCTTTCTCTCTCTCCTTCCCTCTTCTCTCTCTCTCTCTCTCTTTCTCTCTCTCCTTCCCTCTTCTCTCTCTCCCTCCCTCTTCTCTCTCTCTCTCTCTCTTTATCTCTCTCTCTTTCTTTATCTCTCTCTCCCTCCCTCTTTCTCTCTCGATCTCTGAACTTTTAATCATATTAGGGTCTTTTCTTAAGCTTAAAGCAAATATTTCTTTGACATAATCATTTCGTCTTTATGATAGTTTTCTTTATGAAATACTACAGAGGTGAAGCACATGTCAGGACGGAGAAGTTGCAACAATAAGTTATTTCGGTGTAGCTTAATTGGTAAAGCATTCGGCTCTGGAGTAGAGGGATGAGGATTCGTTGTACCGTCAAAATTTGTGAGTTTCATATCGTGTGTGTTCTTTGAGAACATATTTCACGTAACGACTTTATTAAAATATGAGATTTATTTCCTAGTGCCAGCAATGAATTTTTGGTTCGGGCCCCGCAATAAAATTTAGCCCCGGACCCTGTAAAAGCTTCCTCCATTCGGCTCTAGTTCAGAGGGAAGAGGTCGTGTTCAGAATATTTTCTTTTAATATCGGATCAAATATTCGATGTATTGCAGCTAGAATCAAATATTGGATTATACCTATTACCGGCAAAGTAAGTCTGTTATTCTTTAGTAGAATTTTATATGTTTTAACAAACTTGATATAAAATTTCCATAATTTCATATATTCTTATCTACGATATTTTTCTAGGTCTATAGACTACAGCTAAACAAATTCTCTGCTGGTATGTGCAAACCCAGGTAACTTGTCGGGGGGGGGGTTGCTTAAAACCTAAAATATGAAATATCAAGAATTTCCGGTCCGATCGGGAGTTTTCAATGTTTACAAGATTGTCTGAGTGCATGTGGGAGGGGGAGGGTAATACCAAAAGTGTAAAGTGTAAAATATAAAGCATTTCTCGTCCGATCGAGAGATTTTCACCATTTACAACCAGAAACACTTTGCTTTATATTTTAGGTATTAATTAAGCCCCGAAAGGTTTCCTGAGTCAGCTCAAGCCCTCACAGAGTTTGTTCAGATGTAGGTTGTAAATGCTGAAAATCTCCCGACCGGATCAGAAGGTCTTCATATTTTATAATTTTAGTGTTACCCCCACCCCGACAGGCTTCCTGAGGCAGCACATGCCCTCAGATAATTTGTTGATTTGTAGGCTCTAAATGCTGAAAATCTCCTAATCGGATCAGAAATTCTTCATATTTTACACTTTTGGAATCCCCCCCCAGGTTTGCTGAGTAGGCACATGCCCTCAGATAATGTGTCGAGTGTAGCTTCTAATTACTGAAAATTTCCCGATCGGACCAAAAATTCCTTATATTTTACACTTTTGGTATCCCCCCCCCCCCAACAGGCTTCCTGAGCACTCAGCACATGCCCTCAGATAATTTGGAGACTTGTGCGTACTTTGTAAACCTTGAAATCTTCTGATCTTTTGTTGAGTTGTAGATCATATACATTTTTATAAAGAATTACATTAATTATCGCAATTAAGAAAAGACGAAATTACGGAAACTTTATATGACTCAGATAACCAACCTCTGGTGGTCGTGGCCACGAAGCGGTCAAAAAACGCAATTTTTATACTACCCCTTAAATTTTTTGTGGCCTGTTCTCCGGTGGGCACTTCTCCGGGTGGCCAGTTCTCCTACACCCCAATCACAACGGGCCTTGTAAACGCTTTGTTCCGACATATAAAAGTACTTTACCTGGGTCAATTACATGTTACCAAGAGCTCAGTGGCGCATTCCGGATTTCTTTATGGGGTATCCCAAAATTTTCAAGATGCAAATGAAAATACCCCGAAGAAAATATCTTCCAAACTAATACGAACAAATGAAAATATATTCGACATCATCATCATCATCAGGTTACTCCCGCATACTTTCTAATTTCATCCATCCATCTCCCATGTGGTCTTCTTCTGGGGCTTTTCCTGTCCCTTGGAATCCAATCTAAAATTTCGGCTGTCCATTGATGGTCTGTCCTGCTGGCAGTATGTCCAGCCCATTGTCATTTCAGGGATTTAACTCTGATCATGATGTCTTCCACTCTTGTCATTTTTCAGATCAATGAGTTCCTCTTCTTATCTCACCTGGTTACACCAAGCATGCACCGCTCCATGCCTCTTTGAGTTGTCTGCAGCCTTTGTATGTCTCTTTTAGTTAAGGTCCACGTCTCTGCCCCATACGTAAGCACTGGAAGGATGCATTGATCAAACACTTTTCTTTTAAGACATAATAATGGCATATTGCTCTTGAAAATTATGCTGTTTCTTCCAAAAGCTCTCCAGGCAAGTTTTGTACGCCGATTAATTTCTTCACCAATGTGACCCTCACTTGATATCTGCTGTCCAAGATAAACGTACGTATCTGTGATCTCCAGCTTTTCTCCATCAATCGATAAATCTTCATTTCTCGTAAAAGCATTGAACATCACTTTTGTCTTCTGAAAGTTCATTTTTAATCCCACTTCTTTACTCTTGTCAGCAAGTTCCTGGATCATACACTGCAGCCCTGATGGGGTAGTTGCAAAAATGACTACGTCATCAGCAAAACGAAGGTGAGTTAGATAATCTCCATTAATCTTTATCCCTTAGTTTTCCCAGTTTAGTGATTGAAAGACATTTTCCAATGTGGCATTAAAGAGCTTGGTAGATATGGTGTTCCCTTGTCTCACTCCCTTTCCAATTTTTATGTGTGTTGTATTTTCAAACAGCCGAATCTTTGCACTTGCATTTTCATAGATGTTATTAATAATATTAATGAATGCATCTTCAATACCGCAGTATTTCAGAGCCATTGTAACTGCTGATGGTTTCACCGAATCAAAGGCTTTTTTATAATCGATAAAAACCATGCACAATGGAAGTTCATATTCCCTCACTCTTTCAATTTGTTCTCTCAGTACGTGGATATGATCTATTGTGCTGTAGCCACTCCTGAATCCAGCTTGTTCTCTCGGTTGAACCATGTTCAGTGTTACCTTCAAGCGGTGTGAAAGAACTTTAGTAAAGATTTTATAAACCACTGATAGGAGGCTGATGGGTCTGTAGTTCTGAGGTCCTCAATTTCACCTTTTTCATGTAGCAGGATCATTGTAGCGTTGTTCCAATCCTCAGGAATCTTCCGTTTATTAAGGCCGATCGAGTGAAAATTTGTGCAAGTACTGTTTCAATTTCTTAACCTGCTTCTTGTATGATGTCTACAGTAATTCCATCTTCTCCTGGAGCTTTTCCCCGCTTCATGTTCTTGATTGCATGTGCAACTTCTGCTGGGAAGACTGGAAGAACTCTGGTACTGGTACCTTTCATGATGTCTGGAGTACATGTATCATCCCTTTCATATTATTTAGAGTAGAAATCTTTCACTCTTGTCAAAATTTCGCCTCTATTTCTTGTTACAGAATCATATCTTTTTCTCAGTGCCATAATCTGTTTTCTTCCCTTCACTGAGATGTCCCTTTGCTATTTTTAGGCTTTGGTTGTTTTCAATTGCTTTCCTCACTAGTTCACAGTTGAATTTCCTTACGTCTTCAGTGATACTTTTTCGTACTGTCTTGCATAGCACTATATATTCCACTTTGGAAGTCACATCTTCTTTAGTTGTCCTCATCTCTCTTCTTTTTTGCATCAACATTTTGGTTTTTCCTGATAATTTGTTCACATGCGACTTGCTCTTAGACCCAGCTATATTTTTTGCTGTTTCCATAAGAGCTTTGGTTACTTTTCTCTTAACTTCAGAAATATCCACTTCTTCCGATGTTAGGCCTTCTAAAGCAGAGAATCTGTTCTTCAGTTCCAACTTGAAGGTATTATGGTGTTTTTTAAGGTTGGTTATGTCAATACATTTTGCTTGTCTTATGAGCTTGCCACGTTCGAATTTAGTGTTGAGGTGCATCTTACATCTCACCAATCTATGGTCACTACCTGTGTTGAACTTGTTTAGCACACTGCAGTCTTCTATGACGAATTTGTTGTTACACATAATAAAATCAATTTTACTTGTCGTCCCATTTGGATGTCTCCATGTCCATTTCCTGTGCGGCTTTTTTCTTGAAAAATTAGTTCAAGATGAAAAACCCTTCTGCCTCTGAAAACTCAACGAGAGTATTTCCACGCTGGTTTCTGTTGCCGTGACCGAATTTACCTACTGAAGTTTCATTCTGTTGCCGTTGTCCTATTGTTGCATTGAAATCTCCCATAATTATCTTCAAGTGCTACTTACCTTTATTATTTAAATGACGAATTTCCTCATAAAATGCTTCAATTTCTTCTTCAGGATGACTTGCGGTGAGTGCATAAGTTTGAATAATCTGAGCCTGGTATCTTCTTCAAACTTCTACAACCTCCTTCAGTTTCTTGTTTATTATAAATCCAACACAACTAGTTCTTCCAGTATCTGTCCCACGATAGTAGAAGAGATGTCCACTTTTCAGTTCAATGAGATCTTCTCCTTTTCTCCTTACCTCACTTAGCCCGACGATGTCCCACTTGATCCTTTGTAGTTCCTCTTCCAATTCAAGAAGCCTTGAATCAGAAGATAGGGAGCGTCCATTATACGTAGCCAAGGTCAGCATCAGTTGGCAGCCTAGTCCGGTCCTCCGGGGATTCTTAGCACCCTCTGCCTTCATGTCGCACTGGCCGCTACCTTGGCCAGGTACATTCCAGCTGCCGGAGACTGAGGGCCAAGATTTAAGTTGTGGAGTCATTTTGGAGGGGTTTGGCCATAACTCACCACGCTAGCCAAGCGGGTTGGTGAGTGTGGGATAGCATTTCCTCTAATCCCGATGGTATAGTTATACCGCTATTGGCGGTCGTCAGAGCCCCTTTAGTGGGAACAGGATGCACCACGAGATGGTGGGGTTGACATATATATATATATACACGTCACAACCGTATGTTTTGTTCTGACGTATGTCGCTCTTAATCTCTTTGGGAAGGAGACACTATGTAATTATTTGAACATGTAAAATAATAATTTTGCATGTTTAATTTGTGACATACATCGCTCTTGATCTCTTTGGGGAGTAGCCCCGGTGTCGCAGTGGTCTAAGCGATGGCTTCTGATCATTCGCCCAACGGAGGGGTCTGGGTTCGAATCCCGGTAAAGCATGGATGTCGTGTTTGTCCTACGGCCATCCCGGTGGCCCAGTGATTTAAGCGATGGCTTCTGGTCATTCGCTTAACGGAGGGGGTCTGCGTTAGAATCCCGGGCAATGGTTGTTTGCGTTTGTCTTTCGGAGGTTTATTCGCTGAGTTCCTAGTTCACCTATGTACATTCCTGTCTTTGAAACATAGAATGTCTATACATTATGTATCTGTCCACCAAGTTCAGTGTGTATGTCAATGTATCTTTGGAAAACTGCTACACATAATTCGGAAACTTGGAAAACTGCCACAAATTCGAAGTGCACCTCAGAGGAACAGCAACTCCTGCCCGGCCCCTTAATGAAAAACATGTGGGAGTTTTCCTGTTTGGCGGTTTATAGTGAACCGGATCTTATATGCCATTTTCTGTAAGTAGGAATCTCCTATTATAATTTTATGCCACTATAATAACTCCTACACTTTAACAAATCTAGAACGAAATGCAATTTGCGTATACATTCCCTTATACACTGAGTGCTGGCCACTTTATTATGACCACCCCCTCAGTACTTCGGTGGGCCACCTTTTGCCTTTAACACTGCGTCGATTCTTCGTGGCATGGACTTCACGAGATGTTGATAGGTGGTTTGTGGAATCTGAGACCATGCTTGATTAATAGCACTTTCCAATAGTGTGAGATTACAGGGTTGTGGACCCAGCTGTCTGATGGCTCGTTCAACTTCATCCCACAAATTCTCATTGGGGTTGATATCTGGAGATTGTGGGGGCCACCTAAGCAACGTAAACTCACTGGCATGTTCCTGAAACCAATCCTGTACAATACGAGCACTATGGCAGGACGCATTATCTTGTTGAAAGTAGCCATCGCCATTGGGATAAACCATCCACATGACAGGATGCACTTGGTCCGCAACGATGTTTAGATATGATGTGCCAGTCAGACGTTGATCAACACGAATTAAAGGGCCCAAAGCATGCCAGGAAAACATTCCCCAAACCATAACGTTGCCTCCACCAGCTTGAAGGGTTGTAGTAATGCATTTGGGGTCCATGCTTTCGTGCTGTTTCCGCCAAATTCTCACTCGCCATCGGCATGATGCAACTGAAAACGTGATTCATCGGACCACATAATTTGTTTCCAATTATCGACTGTCCAATCCTTGTGCTCCTGTGACGTTTTCTCTTGTTAACTGCAGACAGCAAAGGTGTTCGAACAGGGCTTCGGCTTCCATATCCCATCTGATGCAGTGTACAGCCAACAGTGCGTGCAGAGATCATTTGAGGGGATCATTGATTAAGATGGTCTGTAAGTTGCTGCACTGTTGCCCTTCTGTTGTCTGTTACCAGTCTGGACACTCTTCGTTCCGCCCGAGCAGCCACTAGTCGATGACGTCCACACATTGCACGTAGAGACCCAGTATTTTGGCTGACAGTCCCGTCTTTAAACACTTTAACAATAGCCGCTCTAGAACACTTCACGAATGCGGCGATTTCGGTGATACTCGCTTCATGGCTCCGATCTCCTGCAATCATCCCACGTTGAAAGTCCGTCAAATCGCATTTTTTACCCATCTCGTCAAACAAAAATCCCTTCTACTACTGTCGCAAGCCCTAAGCTTTCCCTTTTTATACTAGCTTCGCCCTCAGGCGGCAACAGATGCAGCCATAGCTCATTTGCTTAAAACTGTCAGGTGGTCATAATAAAGTGGAGACTCAGTGTCTAAGGTGTAGGAGTTTTATGCGGTGTGTTTTGCTAACGGTGGAAGAAAGAATAGGAGTTTTCCGCCAAGAGAACAGCTGTTCAACAACGACAATCACCAAAGAGGAAAGACCTTCCTTTAATGCAATTTGTATATGTCCCCGTAACGTCTCACTAACAGAAGGGTACCAATCTCCCGGGTACGAGTTTTCTAAAATTCAATTTTAGGAAAATGCCGTGATTGCTTCATTTTGTGAAATAATTTACGAATTTGGAGAGGGGGAAATGTATCGGAATAGTTAGAAGAGGTGAAGATGATGCCAAATCCTGAAAAATCAGGCATTAAAACTGAACAGGAGGGAACGGAACTGCATGGGTACGAGTTTGCTGGGCACCAATTTGCCGGGTACCAATCTCCCGGGACCCATTATTGGATTATTCAACATTGTGTGTAAATATATTTATATTGTCTAGCATAGGCGCCGACTTCGTGGGTTCGAGACAGTTTTTGAACCCCCCAATGATTTTGTTGAGGGTTCCTCGAGCCCTAATATTTTTACGCGTATTTCGTGGAAAAAACACACGTACGCATATGTGTATAAATTTTGGTTTTCGTTAACAATTCTTCAAGGTTTTTATTATTCATTCCCCGTTTATTATAGTATATAAAAAGTGTGTATAGAAATTTACCCCTCGGGCTGTTTATTGTGCCTCAAAAAAGAATTAGTGTTTGTTCATGCTCATAAAATTTGACGCGACAGACAATACATCAAGTACCGTTGTTTAAGAGCATTTAAAACTGCCTCCTTTAGACAATTCTTCGGTTTGTCTGGGTTCCCACAAAATACAAAAGACAAAGCATAATTTTGTTTAATTTTTTTAAAAAATATTAAACAGTATTTCTGTAACTTTTTGCAAATTTTTAGTTATGTGTACGTATATTTCGGTCTCATTTTTTCCTGACTGTACATGATGCACAAGTGCCTCTGAAACCTCTTCAAAGTCAACGATTTCCCCATAGTATAAGTACAGAAGCAGCCCAAGTTGAGCATCCTAGGCATACACAGCTGATACGAAGTAGAGCCCACGGAAAACGTAGGGCATAGGGCTGATGTCATGTCCTCTCCCTTCTAACCTCCTATTTAAACTCAGAAATCATTTAAAGAAAAAAATTTTGGAAGTTTTAAAATTGGTAAAAAAACCTTAAAATATATTTTACATGTTTTAGTTACTTTTATAAGACAATTGAGTTGAATATTCACATAGTATATGTGTATTGCATATGATAATGCCGCGCCTACAAAAGCAAAATAAATAAAATAAATAATTATCTAGAGAAAAAAAATCTGTAATTAACTATAATTTGCATCATTTTAGCATTTCAGGCGTCTTATTGTTCCAGATACTCTCACTGAACGAAATTTAAATTAGACTTAAATACTCTGAAAAATGATTTGGTAATTCGATTAAAAATTTCCGGAACCCCCAATAATTTTTCAAGTCGGCGCCTGTGTTGTCTACTGTTATATAAGTGAAAAACATCCAGTAAGGATTCAATTAAAGTATCAAGTTTATGTGGTTGCAGTTCCCTTAAGTCACGACATACTGTTTTTAAGTTATTTTCAGCGAATGATAAGGACCTTTATTTTTCATTTATTAATTTCTTTTTATTGACTGATCAATAGTTTGCTTCATGTATTGATTAATCAATGGTAAGATAATTGCAACAAAACATTTATTTTGTTGTAAATTGTTGTTCCGACTTTTGATTTAAAATTTGTTTTTCCACAAAACGGAAAAATGCGCCTCGTCACTTGGTGACATGTGATCTGTAAGAATAGCTCACAATTCCCAAAGCCACTTGGATTTGGGCGGTGGAACTGATGAAGAAGCATTGAAATAGTTAAGTTTTGCACCCCCCCCCTTTGTTCATGAGGGAAGTAATCTTAGTATGTGCCCGTCGCATTGTGATTCCTTCCCCAGGAGACTACTTCCTTAAATGAGGACAATGGGTTTGGTCTTTAAAAGTAAACCGCAGCAAGTAAACATCTGGAGATAGAGTGGTTGTTTTGCTATTGTTCCACAGAACGGCGCAATGTGGAGGAGGTAAAAGAGCGTAAAAACTTAGGGCTATTGGTACAAAGGCTGGTTCTTTTAGTGAAGCATACTTTGCTTCCCGAAGAGGGAGGCTGTGGCATAGTTGCGGTGCACATCTCTCTTCGCAGGAGTAATCTAATCCCCTCCGATATCTAAGCGCACGAAGCAAGCGTGGGAAGGAATTAAATCCATGTTTATACCCCAGTAAATCCAACGAACATCACTGAAACACATTAAAACAAAAGGAATATTTGTTTTGAAATCATTAAGCAGAATGTTTCATATTCGAAGATCTAAAAGCTAAAATTATCAGCAAATACCAATATTTTTGACCCCTGATAAAAGGATTATCGAAAAATGACCTGTCCATAGAAATTTCTAGTTCTCTCCACAACGTATTGCATCATCCCAAGTCAGAAATAACTTTCAGTTCAACTCCAGTAGATTCCAAACCTTGATTTATTAAAAAAAAGCAATATTTTTTTCATTTGTAAGTTAAAGAATATTGGCTGCTTCCATTGCGATAATAATCCTCAGATTAAGAAAAATTGGGCTTTCTTGAAAGGGCAAAGAATTTTGTCCATTCTGGTGTCGTAGTGTAGCCTAGAGTCAATATGAATTTCGTCAAAGCTTAAAACATAAAGCTTTGCAGAGCGATTTAAACTTTCATAGCTTTTTTCCCCCATCAACAGAAAGACATCGTGTAGAATGCTTGGATTACAGGTAAATTTTGCGCACTATCTTTTCAAAGTAATGGAATAATATTTTCCCCCTCCAGAAGTCATATATGATTTTTCTAAAGAGAGCTCTTATTACGATGCATTTCGATACATCTTGAGGTGCCCATTTTATCCATTGCTTCCTTTCGTAAGATCCCTTGGGCGTCGTAAATATATCATGGATACCTTTACCTAATCTTTCCAACGTACTATAGTTTCTCTTAATTTCTTTTAATTGCTTCTTGAGGTGGATAATTTGTTTTGACCAGAACCTTGTAATGATGTATGCATTTCTTATTTGTGCAGAGATATTTAATAATTTCGCGTTTCTCATTCTTTAAAGGACCTAGTACACTTTCAAGATCAGATATTTTTCCCTGCAGTCTTTTACTCTCCTTCATCTTTTCACATTTCAAACATACATGAAGTTGCGGAATTACTATCTTGTTTCGTCCTAAACGAATCTACCCCGCCGCTGATAAGGGAATTTTTTGAATTTAAAGTTTCAATTCGACCCAAAGAACTTTCTAAAATTCTTGGTCTCCGATAAAACGTCACACACGAAAACTTCCACACATCTTTCAGCAACTTGGAAAACTGCCACATGCTTTTCATTAAGGGACCGAGCACAAATTGCTGTTCCTCCGAGGAACACTTTAAATGTGTGTCAGTTTTCCCAGTTTGCGAATTATTTGTGGCAGTTTTACAAAGTGCCTAATGACGGGAAGGAGTTCTTTTGTTTATCAGAATTTTCATGCCGGTTCATACGAGTTTACGGCAACTGGCCACAAAAGTTCAACGAGGGGGGGGGGGGGGTATGAATAAAATCGCCGTTTCTTGGCATATATATATGTTTTTTGAGAGTAGAATTGGGAAATCCAAATAATTTCGAGAAAACGTTCTACGTGAGGCAAGCGAGAACTGCACTTTAATTTGAAGAAACACTGTAAACTGCCGAAAATTTCACATGGGGCCCCCTCGATCCCCCCTTTCCCCAAACCCTCTACGGTCTAAGTTAGAGTACCATGCGGTAGTATACCAAATTTAATGGTTCTAAATTGAAAACTGTAGATTTTACGAAAATTTTGTAGGGGCCCCTTTTGGACAGGGCCTCCACCCGTGCCAATAACCGTCACCTTCTAAGTAAGAGCACCATGAGGTAGTACACCAAATTTAATGGTTCTAAATTGAAAACTGTAGATTTTACGAAAATTTTGTAGGGGCCCCCTTCGGACCGGGCCTCCACCCGTTCCATAAACCCTCTACATGCTAAGTTAGAGCACCATGAGATAGTATACCAAATGTGGTGGTTTTAAATTGAAAACTGTAGATTTGACGAATAATGCGTACGGGGCCCCCTTGACCCCGGGCCCCATATCTTTCCCAAAACAGCCTACGGTCTAAGTTAGTGCACCATGAGGTAGTATACCAAATTTGGTATTTTTAAATTGAAAACTGTAGATTTGGCGAAAATACTCTCTGGGGGCATCTTCGACCCCGGCCTCCGACCGCTTCCAAAACCCGTCTACGGTTTAAGTCAGAGCACCATGAGATAGTATACCAAATCTGGTGGTTTTAAATTGAGAACTGTAGATTTGACGAATATTGCGTATGGGGGCCCCTTGACCTCGGGCCCTCTACCTTTCCAAAAACTGTCTACGGTCTAAATAAGAGCACCATGAGGTAGTATACCAAATTTGATGGTTCTAAATTGAAAACTGTAGATTTGGCGAAAATATTCTATGGGATGCCCCTCGACCCCGGGCTGCGACCACTTCCAAAAACTGTCTACGGTCTAAGTTACAGCACCATGAGGTAGTATACCAAATTTGGTGGTTCTAAATTGAAAACTGTAGATTTTACGAAAATTTTGTAGGGGCCCCCTTCGCACCGGGCCTCCACCTGTTCCATAAACCCTCTACGTGCTAAGTTAGCGCACCATGAGATAGTATACCAAATTTGATGATTTCAAATTGAAAACTGTAGATTTGACGAATATTGCGTATGGGGCCCCTTGACCCCGGGCCCCATATCTTTCCCAAAACAGTCTACGGTCTAAGTTAGTGCCCCATGAGGTAGTATACCATACCAAATTTGGTGGTCCTAAATTGAAAACTGTAGATTTGGCGAAAATATTCTATGGGGCCCTCGACCCCGGGCTCCGACCACTTCCAAAAACCGTCTACGGTCTAAGTCAGAGCACCATGAGATAGTATACCAAATTTGGTGGTTTGAAATTGAAAACTGTAGATTTGACAAATATTGCGTATGGGGGCCCCTTGACCCCGTGCCCCATATTTTCCCAAAACAGTCTACGGTCTAAGTTAGTGCACCATGAGGTAGTATACTAAATTTGGTGTTTCTAAATTGAAAACTGTAGATTTGGCGAAAATACTCTATGGGGGCCCCTTCGACCTCGGCCTCCGACCGCTTCCAAAACCCGTCTACGGTCTAAGTCAGAGCACCATGAGATAGTATACCAAATCTGGTGGTTTTAAATTGAGAACTGTAGATTTGACGAACATTGCGTATGGGGGACCCTTGACCCCGTTCCCTCTACCCTTCCAAAAACCGTCTACGGTCTAAGTTAGAGCACCATAAGGTAGTATACCAAATTTGGTGGTTCTAAATTGAAAACTGTAAATTTGGCGAAAATATTCTATGGGGGCCCCTCGACCCCGGGCTCCGACCACTTCCAAAAACCATCCACGGTCTAAGTCAGAGCACCATGAGATAGTATACCAAATTTGGTGGATCTAAATTGAAAACTGTAGATGTTACGAAAATTTCCGCCCTCGACCCCGGGCTCAGACCACTTCCAAAAACTGTGTACGGTCTAAGTTAGAGCACCATGAGGTAGTATACAAAATTTGGTGGTTCTTAATTGAAAACTGTAGATTTTACGAAAATTTTCTATGGGGGCCCATCGACACCGGGGCCCTTCCAAAAACCCTCTGCGTGCTAAGTTAGAGCACCATGATATAGTATACCAAATTTGGTGGTTCTAAATTGAAAACTAGATTTTACGAAAATGTTGTATGGGGGCCTCTCGAACCCGGGCCGCGTACACTTTCCAAAACCGTCTACGGTCTAAGTAAGAGCACCGTGAGTTAGTATACCAAATTTGGTGGTTTTAAATTGAAAACCGTAGATTTTACGAAAATTTTGTATGAGATGAGAGTTTAATTAGTGCCCCCTCCTGAAATATTTCGATAAGTGCCACATACTAGTCTTCCGCAAATTAAATCAGTGTCTGAACGAATTTTTCTTACCAAAGATCCAAATGTTTAGAAAAATACAAAAGAAAAAAAAAATGAAAAGAAAAAAAGCCGTTTAATTAATGCCCGATCCTGAAATGTTATGGCTTGCGATGTTTTGTCACCACGATGTTTTGACCTGCGATGTTTTGTGTCCGCGATGTTATGGCTTGCGATGTTTTGTGTCAGCGATGTTATGGCTTGCGATGTTTTGTCACCGCGATGTTTTGACCTGCGATGTGATGTCCGCGATGTTTTGACGTGCTACGGTTTCATTCCATGGCTGATGAAGGTAGAAGTCGCTACCGAAGCGTCCCTCAACTTATTATTTTCAACGTAATTTATGCGGTTTATGACGATATCAAGAATTCTTCTAAGATCAGATAATAATGTTTTTAGGTAAAACAACAACAGAAGATGTGAAGAAATTCAGAGGACACCCAAAACATCTGGTCAAAAATTATAATTTTATTCCTGGGTACACAAAGAGGATGTAGCACGTAGCGTCATCGAGAAGTTTCAGTTAAGTGGCAACAGTCATTGCACGTTCCTGAAGGACAAACACAGCTGGCTCTCCTGCAGTTAGTGTGTAAAGTGCGATCAATGTTAACAAAAATATTGAAGAGTTAGACTCTTCAAAGACAAAAAATCTTGTAAAGGTTAGTTTTATCCATAAGTCAGTGATTTCTGGTAAGGCTGGGAACCTATCTTTTACTTGTTCAAATGATTCCAAGTTTTAGAGTTGAATTTAAACAGTGTTGGTTTTTTTTTTTTTGCGTAGGTTTTATCGCTACTGACTATTTTTTGATAGAACATTTTCAGAGTTTGCCTCTTAGTCAAAAAACTTTCTAAATCAAAGCTTCGGTATCCAATCTGCACTTCTGTGCCCGTGGGTTTTTCACCTCCAGGAATTTCTATTCAGAAGGTTCCTGGCTGATCAAGATGTTGAAACTTTTTATAGAGCTAAAAGTTAATTTGTTAGCCAATCTGACTTTTAGTCAGAATCAAATCTCTTTGGCTGTTCTGGATTTTTAGGAGAGTTCGAGTACACCGTCCACCTGCCACTTGTTTTGTAAATTTTTTTTGTTTTTCTTGGAGGTTTAACGACCACCGTGAGCAACTCACTGGGCTATAAGCAGTCGGCCGTCCCTAATTTAGGGTCACTGGTTCCAGGGAAGGGAGAGAGCCAGTGCCGTAAGACAAACACAACATCCATGCCTCACCGGGATTCGAACCCGGACCCCGTTCGGACGAATGATCAGAGGCCATCGCTTAGACCACTGCGCCACCGGGGCGGCGAGCCAGTGCCTTAAGACAAACACAACATCCATGCCTCGCCGGGATTCGAACCCGGACCCCTTCGGGACGAATGACCAGAAGCCACCGCTTAGACCACTGCACCACCGGGGGCGACTGCGAATTTTCAACTTTTCACTTTTAAAATTATTTGGCTCTCAGTGTTGGAAGATTTTTATTTTTTTCAAATGAATTTTTTTTTGTGTGTCTAGGTCTGTTTAGATACTGAGATTATGCTGTTAAATTTATTTACGGATTAACAAATTAGGGCGCAAATAAAAATTATTGTTTTTTCACCACAATTTTGCGTGGAAAACCAGATTTTGCTCTAAAATTTTCTAAGTCTTGGAAAACGCTTCCCAGAGCTAAGAAAAACACTTTTTATTGAAGGGTTCCTAATTACTCACTAATTAGTGATCAGCCTAAGTTACCATGTAAAAGAATATCCACGATGAAAAACTGTTATATGCTTCAAGACTTTTATATGCCTCGAACTGTTGTATGGTAAAAGCGGTTCAACCAAAAACAAAGAAATAGAAAATATTTACTATTTGTACTTTCGGAAAACTTTTCGCGTCACCTTCGAAGATACTTGCATTCAGTACATACGGATCTTTTCCTTCAATCTCTTAAATTTTTTCGAAATACCGCATTTTGTACTCGGAAGTTAAACTTACAAAGTAGGGCGCCGTCATTTCAACAGAGACTGGTTGTCCTTCACTTACGTCACTAAGGCTCGTTGCCATGCTAAAGTCACGTGTCTGCTACATTTTCATAAAGATTTATGTTTTCATACTTTGGATTATTAGGCATTAAAATGTAACTAAATACACAAACTGCAAAATAATAATGGAACCTTTTGAACATCACAACAAATGGCACACAATTTAATTACAGACTGGAAAAAACAAATTCTGCACACCATCTTGGACACTAAACATCCTATTTTGAAGTCAACACAGCTCAATGATTTTCTACAACAAACGCATTTCATATAATTAAAATGCATGTTAAGTATGAAGTTTCTGAGCACATCCACAAAGCACAATTCAGTTACACGATTTTCAAGCATTTCTGCAAATACAGTAATTCTGGAAAAAGTTACTGTTTCATGTGATATTTTCAGAGTTCTTGAGAAATTCATAACACTTATATATAATTCCATTGTCGTTTTTCCAGCTAGCATATTTAAGGTTGATGAGCCACCATACTTTGTGCACTGAAAAAGAAAGGCTTCTAATAGTGTAATTATCATATATTCTTGTCTTATTACTGAGTAAAAGGATAATATGGAATTTGATATTCTTTTTCTTTGTATACTGCATCATTGCTAAACATATCTGCTATTACATACCCATTCCTGACAGTTTTCAGAAACATAAATCCACAAAAAAATAATCAATATATTCAATGAAAAATTTAATCAATATATTGAATTAAATTACTTATGGCACATATTAACTAAATATAACGAACATATCGCTTAAAAACCATATGCTACCCAAATCAAGCATCAACTTTTAATCAATATGACTACAGATGTTTGAATTTATCGGCCCATTTATATCGATTAAAAAATAATCTATACTAATTTCTTATTATTATGCTATTCTCATGATCGATAAAGTGACAAAAATGTATTTTTATGGAAGTTTGCATCTAAAGGGATGTTCCACACATCGATCCTCAATCCAATAGGGTTGTATCCCTTGTTGTCATGGAATGCACTAAAATGTTTTCAAGAACGAACCATTTTCACACTAGGAGGTATCTTAAGGAGAGACAGATACCAAATAAAATAAGTGAAATAAATAAGAGTGACTGAAGGACACTAACTGGTAAATTGTATTGTGGAATAACTTTTTTACGGGTCTTATAGAGGTTATTATTCATGAAATTTGATCGTCAAATTTTCGAACTAAAGCCTAGTTCGTCATCAGGACTACGTCACTGGAGAAGTTGCTGCCACTCAGTTGGAAGAGTCCAACCGCAATTACCGTTAATTGTGGTACTTCTTCTTCTTGCTATTTCGATCCGTTCTTCTAGTTTCCTCTTTACTAAGTTTGACTGGTGGGCGATTATTTTTACTGAGTCCCAATTTATGGAGTATCCACTTGCTTGTACATGTCTGTCTGGCCCTGTTTTGTTACTAATGTTCCTAACAGCTGCTTGGTGTATTAAGGTCCGAATGAAAGAACACCAAGCAGCTGTTAGGAACATTAGTAACAAAACAGGGCCAGACAGACATGTACAAGCAAGTGGACACTCCATAAATTGGGACTCAGTAAAAATAATCGCCCACCAGTCAAACTTAGTAAAGAGGAAACTAGAAGAAGGGATCGAAATAGCAAGAAGAAGAAGTACCACAATTAACGATAATTGCGGTTGGACTCTTCCAACTGAGTGGCAGCAACTTCTCCAGTGACGTAGTCCTGATGACGAACTAGGCTTTAGTTCGAAAATTTGACAACCAACTTTCATGAATAATAACCCACAGAGAAGAGAGGTACAGAGTGTGCACTCTAGAAGATCGTAAAGGAAATTCTCCACTTTGTCCGATGACAACAGCACAATGTGAAACTCACATAGACGTTGGCGGTCCCACGGCCTGTTAATGAGAACTAAAAGTGACGTCACAACTACGCTCCTCCCACTTGTTTACAAATGTCTCTCTCGACTTTCCCTCCCTGCGAGAGCCGCCATTTTCCTTACTTCCCGAGTTGGTTAGGTTCGCTGTAGCGTGATTGACCGAGGAATTCCGCGGTAGGTGTAACGGAATTAGGCGTATATTCTTAATCGTAAGAACAGCACTTTGCAGTCGGGAATTATACTGAGAAATAAAGTACTAACTCTGACTTAAAAGAAACTAATAAATCTGTAGCAGCTTTCGTTCTCAAAATGCAGACCTTCGTCAACGCAACATACTACTGCCGGAATTTGAAAATAAACAACGGAAAAATATCAAAGCAGTGGCAAATAAAAAGTTACAAACTGACATAATTGTATCACGAATTAAACATCTGTAAAGATCTGCCCGAAGGATCAAATGGAATTACGAAAAACAAAATACAGTAAGGGCTCTACTCTGATATAAATTTTACTTATATCGATTTTTAACAGTTAAAAAATAGACAAAGATTTCCTACATATAAAAGATGAAATAATTATCCGCCGAAAATAACTTCTACGAAATAACGAAAAGCGTTGTTATAATCACAGAATCACACAGTGGTAACGGTAGTAATAACAAGCAAAGTAACCAATTTCGAATTATGAGCGTTACAGTAAGGACGTTACGTCAGAGAACACGTGGGGTTTAGTTCCATAAAGCACCGACGGTGCTCTGCTATCGTTCTTTTCCCCCGCCCACCAATTTCCATAACTCTGGCTTGTGCACGCTCTCTCTCTCCATTCTCTGTGTAATAACCTCTATAAGACCCGTAAAAAAGTTATTCCACAATACACTATGAATAGAGGTGCCATAAATTCATTTACAACTATGGTAAATTGTGTTAAACTAAAAACAAAGTGAACAAACATTTTGCACGAATTGCATCTAGTTCATCATAACGTTTAACAAAGAAAGTTAATTTTGTATTTTTTTTTTTACCAGCAAAATAAGTCATGGCTGAAGAAGCAGTGGGTCGAATGAACATTGGAATTTTTTTAACTTCCTGTTATACCGCATTCTCACAAAACTGGCAACTTTTGTTTAATTTTGGGTATCGATTTGTGCACAAAAATCCTGCAGATTTAAAATTCATTTGATTTTTTTTTTTTACGATAACTACGTTTTGAGAAAACATTTTGAACTGAAGTAATAAAGACAGGTGCTCCAATGCCAGACACCCCACGCTGGCCTACTTCAAAAGTTGCTACTTGGATCGAACAATACATTATCTGAAAAGATCGAGGGGGTAAACATAGCAAAAGATAAACAAGCCCAGCTGGGGCAGTTCAGTTTACCTGCAGCACAAACTTTAGTGTTAAAACCATAAACCTAAAACACCTGGGAAAACTTACACATTGACGCTTTATTTTAAATGGATTAAGTTAGTTAAAAAAGTTCTAATGGTGGGTGCAAAATCATCAGGCCGCCCCTGTGGCGCAGTGGTCTAAGGCGCTGGCCTCTGATCATTCGTCCGTAAGGGGTCCGGGTTCGAATCCCGTCAGGCATGGATGTTGTGTTTGTCTTACGGCGCTGGCTCTCTCCCTTCCCTGGAACCAGTGACCCTAAATTAGGGACGGGCGACTGCTTATAGCCCATTGAGTTGCTTACGGTGGTCGTTAAACCTCCAATCAAAAAAAAATCAGAAAAAATCTGGGAAAATCAGTAAAATTAAAATTTTGCCCATAAAACTATAAACAAGTCGTATTCCCGTAAATCTTACGGGTAAATAGTAAAACTTGGCATGGCTGCGTAACCTCCCCCCCCCCTTTCTATCATGTTTGTTTTAAACTTTCAAAAGCAATAAAAAAAGAATGTCTACTTTAAATGATAAAAATAGTAAATGAATAAAACTTCAGAAATACTTTTGCATGTTTCTGAGCAGCAAAGCCTCAGTGCAAAATATGCATAGTACAAGAAGTATGCTGCATTCGGTGGCGCCATGTTGCACAGGTGTCAACTAATATAATAACAACTTTATTTATAACAAAATTAAGCAGTGTGGGAAAATAAATATTTCACAATGTGCCACCAGAATAAAGAGAAAGAAAGGGAGAGAAAAGACCAATAGCAGTATAGATTGTTATCATACAGTTAACGACAGCTATGGCAAAAAATTAGCTTTAATGAAAATAAAAATAAAAAGAGAAATTTTTCTCAAACCCCGTTTTCCTTTTTCTGTAGAAAAAATTCTTAGAAGTTACAATTTAGAAAATCAAAGTAGTGTGTATTAGCATGAAAGTAATTTATTTTACCCAGTGCATTTTTTAAATAAATCAGAAGTGTGCATGCAATACAGAGTAACTGACGATCGTATTTAAACAGGGAAATCCACATTTAGGAGAGGGACAGAAAGATGTTTCACAGAAATATTTATCATGAATTTATTTAAATTCTTGAAGAATACATTGGATTTCTCTCATTTAAAATTTACAACAATAAACAATGAGTGTGTCACATATTTCATTTACTAATTTTGTAGACAACTGTTGGAGATAAATAAAGTGTTCTTGTGGCATTTCCCATTGATGGTAATCTACACATGCACACAGATTTTTTGTTTTGTTTTGTTTTGTTTGGAGTTTAGTAACCACCATGAGTGACTCATTGGGTTATAAGCAATAGCCTGTCCCTAATTTAGGGCCACTGGTTCCCAGAAGGGGATAAGGCAAACACACCATCCATGCCTCACCTGGGATTCAAATCTGTACCCATCTCAGATGAATTGTTAGAAGTCAGCACTTTGTACTACTTGGCCACTGAGGCAGCCATTTGCAGTAGATGTTTATAGGCATTTCAACTTTAAAAGTGCATATTGTTTTTATCTTATCATATAACTGGAGTCCAATACATTTCATCACTTTTTACTTCATTTTCACCAGTGCTTGAAGATTATTCAGGGAGTTGGCCATCAGTATATAGAATGAAAACTTATCAGTAGGATGTGTGACCACCTCTTATTGGTTACAATTTTTGCAACATGCCCTCAGGCTGGCCATAAAGTTATTCAGCTGTCCAGTGCATCATAAATCAAATTACTCTTTAAATGCAATTTTTTACTCATGAAGAGTTCTTGGTGTAGGATGGCAACCATACAGTTCTTTTTGCTAGAGCATTCCAAGAATGTTCCAAAGGGTTAAGATCAGGATAACTGATTGACCATTACATTCTCTTGACATCTTTAATTAACAGGAAATCATAAAAATTTCTTTTTATGTGTTATTATTACCCATGAGAAGAAAATTGGGGCACTTTCTCTAATTGAAAACAGAAAAAAAAAAAAAAAAAAGAAAAAAAAAGGAGCTCCTCACGTACAGCACTAAGACCTTATCCGTACTGTTTTATAGTTGCAGTTTCATTTCTCAAAGACATGAAGTAATGTCAATCCATTCATCATGAGTTCTACCACCAGCAAAACAGAAACAAACACACACAAACACACACTCAAATAAATGTTTTCCAATGTATTTGAGGGCTGATAACAAGTACCACCTTTCCATACTTGTGAATAACTACTGTGTGTTATTCACAAGGGTGCTTTCTTTCTTTCTTTGGGGAGGGGGGTGCTAACGACCACCATGCTGAACTTGGTAGGTTATGTAATCAGTCGCTCGTCCCTCATTTGGGGGCTGCAGGCGGCTGATGGCCTAGTGGTCAACATTCATGACTGCCACCATGAAACCAAGTTCGATCCCAGGCAAGTACGAATGCTCGAACCATTGAATATCCGCTGTGCATCAGATAGACACGTTAAGCTGTTGGACCCCCAGTACTGGCCCTCCAGAAATAAATAAGGCCATCTTCCTTTCCCTTCCTATCTCGCTTCCATGTCACTTTCCTATGGGGAACTTTAGCCCTAATCTCATAGCTTCCTATTTCTAAAGGTTGTTTAAGACCTGGGATCAGACAATCCCTTCCTAAAATCCTCTACATATGATCTGAACTAATTTTTCCCCATACCATCATCAAACACCTGTGTTAAACTGCGTCTTGCCTCATCTGAGAGCAGAAATTTACTTCATTCATCATTGTTCCACCTGGAATGTTCTCTACTCTAAGTAAAATATGATATCTTCTGAAAAGAGGTGACATCAATACAAAGTACAGGTTTCCTGGCATAAAGACTTTCCTGTTTCAGATGTCATAAAACTATATACATTATGGCAAAAGCACAGAACCTCTCACTGCTGGAAGATTCATACAGAATTGATGCACCAACATTTTTAAAAATTACACTTTGCTGTCAGGGTTAAATATTGGTTGCCCTTTGATGCTCCAGTGCCAGAATGATATTTCTCATTTCTTGCAATTGTTTCCTTAGTCTTGAAATAATACTTATAGATACGGGGAAAGATTTCACTTCCAATCATGACTGGTTCATCTCTAGTATTCTTAGAGTCTTTTCTATGTCAAAATTATCAAGATGGTGTCTCATACTGCTTGCCTCTGTTAACAAAACTTTAAGAGGAAAAAACAACAACATATGCTTATTTATTTATTTACAAATCTCAACAGGCTGTTAAACCCAACTGAAGATTCAAAGAAACTATTTTAAGCTCAATTTTTGAGGGAGTATGATTTCCACAAGCTGCAGATATACATCAAAGTATTTTACACAAATTTGAAAAGAAAGCGTTAAAATTAACCTACACTAAAATATGTTTCAGCATATTTTTTAAACTACTGAAAGTGAAGAAAAGGCAAATATACTTAGGTTTCGCTTATCAGAAAGCATGTGTGTGTTGTGTGTGTGTGTGTGCACAGTTTCAATGTGATTTCATATTCCTTAAGTTGTATATATGAGGTACCCTACAAAATGAAATGCATTCATACGTAATACTTCCCACGACATACTTCATTACACATATTTATGAGGGAAAGGATAAACAATATCAAATTACACTTTTTCATTCCATATGTAATGAAGCTTTATGAATTTTCTCAAAATCTGATAAATATCAAAATTTTACAACTTCATAAATTATGCTTTATAGGTTAGCATGATACAGAGCCACCTGCAAGAATATGCTGCAAACCAGTCTTATTAACATTACAACTGAACATGAATTTTTAAAACAATTCAGACAGTTCAAGAAAGCCACAGCAAAAGTATGTTTATTCAGAGCACACAAGAAGAGTTTAGGATACAAATGAACTGGGAAAATTTTACAAATGTTGATGTTCCATGAAAATAATCATGAAGCAAGAAATAAATGATGCATTTGTTCTTGCTTAAGATGGAAAATGTTCAAGGAAACATATAAAAATACACAGGCATAAATATATACAGTTCGTATGCAAAATTCAATTGTATTTGCACTCAAATAATGCACAATTTACCTAATAATCACTTATCAGCAAATATTGCACTGATGAAAACTTAGAAACTTCAACTAGAAAAATTATTTGACTTAAAACACTATATGAGTATTAATAACATAAATAACTTTTTAAATAATTCAACATATGTAAATATAAAGATGTAAGCCTATTATAAAATATACATCAACTGTGCACAAACAGGAAACTATGTAGAAGGAAGTTTGTAAATGTATTTGTCACATTGAACAACACAATACATTATACATTCAATATACCAGTTTTTTTGTAACTGAATAAATAAGAGAACTAATTCAAAAATGAAAACATAGACAAATAAATAAATAAATGCAATTCTTGCATAAAATGGCAATTGTATTTGCTTTTGAGTATTGCACTATAGATGCATCAAATAAAAAAAGAACTATAACAACATATTTCCCTGATAAGAAAATGACTATATCAGATATCAAAAGAAATAAGTGTATCATAGTTTTTTTTTTTTTCAAAACAAAGAATTGGAGACTTGTGAAAACACCACTACAAAAATTTTAGATGTTTTCCATCAAAGTGATGATTAAACCACAAAAAAATTAATCATGATTTTAAGACAAAGTATAACAGCATGATTTGCAGAAGGATTTGATGAAAATGAAAAAAGGTTGAGCCACGCACTCACTATATAAACCTAAGCACTAAGTCATGACAATATGAAGGTAAGATGTCCTGAGATTCATTTCAAAATGAAGGTGTACTTTATGAAAATGACCCAATTTGTGATGATATAATACAGATAAATGACTTGTTTCTGCATTCAGATTACCCTTTCAGCAGCTAATTAGTCATGCAAAACACTTAAAAATGTTTAACAAAAAATAAAAGTAATCACATAAACACTAATACTGATTTGGTGGTGGAGTGGGTTTACTGCAGATAAGTATACTGCTTTGGCTATATAGGAATTTACAACCAACCAAATGTGCAAAAGACAGTTACATAAGCTGCACTACAACCATTGCAATAATCATGCTACGGTAAAAAAACCCAACAAAAAACTGATAATGACTTTTTAAAGTTTTTGAAACTTGAAACACAACTAATCCATTTAATCATGTGATGCAGCAAAAAAGCTATTGTTTGCAGTTTCTGTGGCAGAACTTCTGTACAGATTTATTACTAAGGTAAAATCAAAATTCATCTATGTCATGTTCAAGTAGAACAAATGAGTTATTCACAATTACCAGAAGTTATATAAAATTATTAAAATGTAGTGTGAAAAGAAAAACACAGACATTTCAGTTATTTATTGGTGATAAACTAAGTGGAAACTAAAAGTTACTTTCTTTGAAAGAAGGGGAATGAGTTTTCACTTCATTTGGAAATGCTTACAACAAATGTACATGCTATTTTAATTTAAATGGAGTGGCACATGCTACTTACTTTTACAAGTTAACTAACCATATAAGCTAGTTTCTTACATAGTTCTGAAATTCAGTTTGCATCTGAATAATTTTTATTGATAAGGATTCTGAAAGATGAAAATACATAATGCTGTCATAATACATTGCACCAGACACAGGTATTATTTGAAGCTTGACACCCCATAATAGTACCTGCTTAAAAACAAATAAGAATTATCAGTAGCCCACATTGACCAATAATTAATTATTGTGCCTGAATTAAATCTTTTGCATTTTACAAGCTCATACACTGATGTTATTGTTTACAATAACAATCACGATTTTTACTGGATAAAAATATCTGTTAACGCTTTTACTTTATCTTCAGCTAAATCTAGCCAAATCAATATATTCATTTAGGAATTCTGTAAGTTTCAAATATATATTTTATTAGCAACAACTCTGAGTAGTTAAGAGAAGAATGCTATCATCAATGCAGAAACTCAATTCTGAAATGGTGAAATTATTGCATAACTTCTATGCTTCAAATTAAATTGTCAAACTAACAGTAATTTCAATACAATGGCAATTTTTTATTTTTTGTGGCACTTCTAAATCTTGACCTTTGGAATAAACTTCAGCAACAGCTGTTTGTTTTCTAGAAAATGAAACAGCTACTCACATGAAAAACTTTTGCTAATTTCTATAAAATTCCTTGCATGGATACATAAATGGATGAACATATGCTTTCTGTTACTCTTTCTTTTTTTCAATCACTTGTTTGTTCTTTGTGTTATAATCTACTGAATGGTTTCATTCTAACACACTTTTCATTTACAAAACATAGTGAATTTTTAAAGTGACTAATGCAGTGGGAGTCATATTAATAGTGCATATACACGCATGCATGCACGCACGCACGCACACTCAATCAGTCTACCTATCTTGTCTATCTATCAGTCAAATGTTACAGATTAATAGGCTATCAATACCCAACTCAGGAGAAGCTCGGCAGACATTACTTTGCAAGAACTTGGTCTCATGTTTGATAGGTATTTTCCGCATAAAAACAGATGATCTGAGCTAATTGTTAACTCAATATACTGTTGCTCTTTTCACCTATCAATTTATTCTGTGTTCAGTGCTCTATACCACTTTTCCTCTGCAGTCCTTGCAGCACTTGCAATCATTCATTTACTTTATCTATTATGACAAATGATCAAACAAATGCTTTCTTTCACGATATCATATTTGTCCATATCCAACAAAAACTGGATTTTTATTAAAAGTTAAATTACTAAAATTGGGTTGATACCCAATATTGTTAACAATAGTTACCAATAACAATCAGTCATAATATCAATAAAAATCAGTTGTAAAAAGGTACTTGTACATTCAAAGTTGCTTAATTTTATCAAGAAATTCCTGAAGTTGAACTGGTTTACCTTTTGGTTATATACTTTTTCAGTCTTTTTTTCCCCCTCTGATAATCTTTATTCCTTAGACACTGATGTCATAAAGTCACACTCACCAATCAACTTAAATCACAATGATCATGCACATTTTTGTGAAAGTACACTTAAATTTATATACAATGCATTTTTACAAAACACAGATAAAAATATAGCACACACACACACACACACACACCACTAAATTTTATAGAAATCAAGAAAGAAATATTCCTCAGAAATACATTGGAAATTCACTTGATTATTCACAGCAATCAGAATTGTGTACTGAATTGCCTGTCCTTACTGGTCTCCATGTAATATCTCCTCAGAAAACTTGAAAATTACATCGCCATGAGTGGTGTAATGGATAGAGTCTTGAACAGAAATTGGGAGATGTGGGTTCGATTCCTGCTTTAGGGCGATGCAATTTTCAAGTTTTCTGAGGAGAAGTTACATGGCGACCAGCAAACTACAGGCAATTCAGTACACACTTCTGATTGCTTTGAATAATCTACTAAATTTTATTCAATTTTCAAAATGAAATCACTTATGTGTGAAAACCATGTGAAGTGTATGTAAATCCTTTTGACATCAATTTTACACTTTGGAATAGTGTGTACAAATGTTGTCTTACATTCCAAGAACTTATGGTACTAGGAACCCCCAAGTTTTGTATAATATGAAATCTGAAATTAAAAAATATGGATTCCTTGAGAGCATACATGATTTGTGCACATTTCCAGAAAATAACAGCATGCACATAGTTAAGTACAAAATTCTTGGGAAGTACGTTTAACAAATGAGCCAGTTTGCACTTTTTGGAAATTGATACACAGACACACACAATCACACATTCTTAGGGTAGAATATAGTTAAGAAAGTATGACTACATAAACTCAGGAAAAATTGCATAAAAATGAACAACATATAACTCAGTGCACGTCCATATAAAGAAACTAATAAATACACTTACATTCAAAACAAAATTTGCTCCTCATATCTACCTTCTCCTTGTTTTAAAGTTAAAAAGCTCATTTAATAGAACCAGGGGTGAACTGGTCCAACGGGACATTTCTTGGTGGACCATTTTCTAGTATTTCATTTGTCCAAATTTTTTGGACAAATGGAATATTAGAAAATGGTCCACCGAGACAAAATTGTGTTTTTGGTAATGTAGTTATTTTGGTGCTTATGAACAATAACTGTTAACTTCATTGAAGCATTATATCTGTGTGAAAAGTTATTTCCTTAAAAGAAAAAAAAATGAAGCTAACTATTATTAGACGTAGGTTGTTGAACTTGAACCCAGGATCATTGGTAGGCCCTACTCTCCTTTTGCAATCTTGAAGAATACTCTAGTACCCTGTGTGATGGCCCATCATCTCCACCCCATTATCCACAGACTAACACAGAACACAATCTGACTGAGATATTTCAAAATCTGTATTTCACACACATTTATCTTAAAAGAAAACAACAATTTATCAGTACTGGTTCATGGGTAAAAATAATGGGTAGACCTAAAAGGGGCATCTACTCAAGGAGGAGTTACCCATAACATTAAGCGGTATGTGATCAGTGACAAAATCAATATAAAAAATTAATTGCTTAAGAAAATTGCTACATGGCACCCAAAATGTTTAACTTTCAAAATGATCTCCATGGTGATTTCAAGACATTTGTGATTTTGTCAAAACTGTATTTTTCAAAGGAAAGTAATTATCTGATACCCCTGTTTTGAGCATGGTTTGTGAATGGATTATTAAAATTCATTCATTCTTAAATTCTCGTTAAAATTTGTTCTTGACTGAATTCATTTTACAGTGCATATTTCAACAGCTCTCTTTCATCCAGGATCTAACAGAATTTATTTAATGTGGGAATTTATGATATGTTCTCCTATTGGTACGTGTGTTTTTGTAGTGGACCACAAAACTAAAATTCCTGGCCTGGTCTGTTTGCCACAATCTGCCCCTGGATACAACTAATCATTAATTTTTAGACCGAAGTACTGATTTAAGAGCAAAGCATATTTTTTCTTACAAATTTTGTTTTGAGAACATGAGTTTTGTGAACAATGGAAAAAAATTAATATAGCACTTTTAGTACAGCTATATCTTACAGGTAAGATTAAGAATGGTTTTTTTTTAGCTTTCCAATATTTAAGTATCATCACCCAACATGACACAACAACAGCAATGGCTGTGAAACTTTGCATGATTGAATTTCAACTTGTAAGTCACCAAGTATGATTAAAATAATCTATATCTGCTCTGAAATGATTAAGTTCTCATTAAACACTTTAAAAACTCATCTAGTAAGGGCTGACTATAAATGAGGAGCTGAAAGCTGTTTTAAAAAGTGGCATGATCAGACTCTTTAGGAAAACTGAGCAAAATCCATTACAACCAGTCTTCTATTTTCATAGAGTATTAGCAGATAGCAACACTTACTTTATCCCAGTCCTTCACCACTTAAGAATAAAAATAACTCATATACAAATTCAGCTACAAGAAAAACCGAATCCTCATAAAATCACCAGAAAAATATCAACAGATTAGACTACAGTGTACAAATATATGGAGAATAAATGGAAATTGGCTAAAATTAGCCAAAACAATTAGAAAACTTTAACCTAAATGATGAGGTTGGCATCAGTGAAACTGAGAAGGGAAAGTGCTGTTAGTGGCATATTTAGGATGATTTATTCTGGTGTAAAGAGAGGTCAAGATCAAGCAAAAGTGGCTTTAGCCTATGGTATATAAGTAGCTTAACGTCCATTCCAGGATGGGTAAAAAATGGGACTAAAAACATTAAAAATGCAAAAAGACTAAAACATAAAAAACACATTTTATGTCTACAACATAAAGTGTGAGTGTGGTCACAGCTATGTGGGAGAAACAGGCAGACAGCTTAAGACCATATTAGCAGAACATAAAGCTGCAATTAAAAATTTGACGAACAAAGCAGGTTTGGACAGACGTTCAAAATACAGGACATAAAGTACTTTGGGACTCTGTAGAAGTTCTGACACATCAACAGCACTTTTTTGAAGAGAAAATTGTCAGAAGGACTGGAAATTGAGAGAAGAAGAGGTACAACATTAAATGATGTGAAAGGTTGGAATTTAGCTAATGAATGGCAACACTTACTATAGTGTAGTCCTGCGGAAGGGTAGGGGTGCTACCCAAAAATTTGACTGTAAGTAATTTCCTTTATTCCAATGTAAAACCCATAATTTAGTGAAATTTATAGGGTATTAATTCTAGGAATAGCCATGACATCATTTATTACCAAGTTTCAAAAATAAATCCCACTAGGATTTAAAAAAAAATCAAAATCCACATTTTCTGAAGGATGCGACTAAAACCAAAATCATGTTTTTAAAGGAAAAAGCAAATTTATGATCTACCAAACAGGTTTTCATTTGTTGACTAGTTTCACCTATTCAAGAGAACCACAGCGACATACAGTGTTGCAAATAATTTGTTGTTGAAGAAAGTATCACTTTCATTTTATTTAATGTATATGGAAAAAATTCTTTTATCTGAAATACTAAAATATTATATGATGCTAGTCTTTATGTTGAAATTTTTAGTTTTTGTGTGTGTGTGTGTGTGTGTGTGTGTGTGTGGAAGGATCAGTTACCTTCTGTGATAAATAACTTTCTTGATTAATTTTCTTTTTTTTTTCTTTCATTCTTTTTTTTTACTTTTTTGTGAGGAAGGTACTTATTTTTCCAAAATAATTTTGTAATACTTTTATATGGATAATTATATTACGAAAGAATCCCTCTTATTTCTTTTCAGTATAATTTTTACTATTCCTTTGAGTCAATTTTATTTATTCTACATTCGCATTTTTAGAATATATCATCATCATCATCATTGTCAACCATTATCAATCCACTGCTGGACGAAGGTCTCCCCAAGTTTCCTCCACAACGGTCTGTCTTGTGCCAGAATATATATATTTATATATATATATATTAGATCCATGAACGGGCTTCTTTGTTCAGGTAACCACGTTTGTTAGTTTTAAGTAACTTATGCTCTTTTAGCTTATGCCTGTCTTTCAACTGTAAGACTAATTCGTACAATAATTGTAAATAAGGAAACTTTTTTCAAGCAATGCTCTATGTATTTGTTCTTTAATTAATGGTTGTTCTCTCTTGTTTTGTGGTGTAATGGATGTTCGTAATTCTTTTGTAATATATTTTGCATGAATTCCGTTGAACTGGTAATTGTTGAGTGTGCGTTGGGCAATGATTATTCGGTTTGCTCGGAGGGATTTTCACCCCGTTTCTGATAGTTGAGTAAATCCCCAATTTTAATTGTCCTTTATAGCAAACCGGATAAGCAGAAACCCACATTTTCTGGTCTATGTAGAAACGTGAGAGATTTTTCTTCATGATTGCCCTTGATGAAGCCATGAATAAAACTTTGCCACATGTTCTGCAATCCCTGTTTTTCTCCTGGTTGAAATTTCGTTTCTTTGCTTGCTCGGGAACATGCTTGTGTTGCAACTTTTGGCCTATTTTTCAGTTTTTAAATTATTTTTTAAAATATTTCTTAGCTTGCTTATCTCTTGTTTTGACCTCATATATATATATATTGGGTCGTTTCATAATTATTGGCCGATTCGGACACAAAGAAACAAACAGCAGTAACAGACGACAAAATGCATTTTATTCTGAACAATTTCTGCTCTCGGCAGCAATACACTGTGCTCAAAGTGTTTTCAGTACAAAAGTGCCACGGTAGCAGAAACTGGCATCACAGTGGTCCGAGGAATCGCTAACGGTGGAAATCACAGCATCCTTGTTAGCGAACTGTTTGCTCCTCAAGAAGTAGTCCAAATGACAAAACATGTGAAAGTCTGAGGGGGCCAAGTCAGGTGAATAAACAGGGTGAGAGAGGACCTCGTACCCCAAGGCATTGATTTTTCGCATGCTTCCAATAGACACATGCGGTCGTGCGCCATCCTGAAGCAGTATGGGACCCAAGCGATAGTTGTTTGCTGCATAATTTCTGGTGGCATTCGTTCAGCTGATGGCAGCACACGTCCGTTGTGATTGTTTGACCTTGCGGCAAAAAACTCATAGTGAACCACAGTCTTGGCAGTCCACCACACAGAGATCAGAACCTTCTGTGGGTGCAACTCGGTTTTGGACATGTGCTTGGGTGGTTCCCCTTTATCGAGCCACGGCGCTGTTCGCTTCCTTTTGTCATAAAGCATCCATTTTTCAACAACTGTAAGGATTCGATGCAGAAAGGGAGCACTAGCGTCACGTTTTTGGAGGGCAATGCATGTTTCCAGACGCCGTATCTGCTGCTGTTCAGTGAGTTCGTGTGGAACCCAGGTATCCAGTTTTTAACTTTGCATAGCTGCCAGGTGTCTGGAAACTGTCGCTGATGATATGACAAGTTTGGCACTGATATCATGTACTGTGGATGTTGGTTTTCTTTCCACTTTCCACCTTAAATGTACAGTGTCACACAGAACCGGACGACCGGCTCCTGGCTTATGGTCGATGGCAAGATCACCAGCATGGAACTTGGAAAACAGTCTACGGACAGTTCTGTCACTCGTCGTTCCGACAACCCATGCTCTATTGACATTTGTGACTGTTTTGGACATATTCCGGCCAAGTTTGAATTCGTGCAAAATCACTGATCTCACATCGGGTTGCTCCATCACATCCCCAACTGCTGAGATCTGTCTGAAATACCGTTTTATACATGTGGACTGAACCAATTCAATTTGCATGGGCGTTTGGTAGTTCCTCCTACGAGGCGTTCCTCGTAACCGGCTATGCCAATTTACCTTGTCGGCATTGGCCAATAATTATGAAACGACCCAAAATATATATAATCATGTCGAACTTCCAAAGTGAACTTCAAAATCACTTCTAAAGAGAACCAAAACTTTCTAGAGCTTTATTTTCTGGTAAATTTTTTGTTGTCAATAAGGAAGAAAATGTCATTTACGCATTATGCAAAACAGAACCAAAAAAAAAAAAAAAAAAAAAATCAATGTTCCATTAATACATTTTGTTTTGCTGTCCATTTCTGTACTTGGTGATTGAATGCGCTACAGACAGGCTTCAAAGAATGTGATCAGGTAATCACAGTTGGGAAGGACAGAAGGTTGTGACTTTTGATTTTGTTTTACAACTAATATTTTTAATACTTTTCCAAGTTTTCATACTCATTTTGCTAACATATAAAAAAAGTACTAAATCTGCTACAGCAGATTTTCGTACGAAAAAATTTATTCTCTCTATCTCTCTCTCTCTCTCTCTCTCTCTCTCGAGCATATCTAGTTTTCTGACAGTAGTACAGAGTGTATTTTGTGCACTGGGATATTACATCTCATAAATACCAACA
This sequence comes from Macrothele yani, assembly GCA_039090855.1. Taxonomy (NCBI): domain Eukaryota; kingdom Metazoa; phylum Arthropoda; class Arachnida; order Araneae; family Macrothelidae; genus Macrothele; species Macrothele yani. The sequence continues at coordinate 82,384,840 of CM077002.1, forward strand.
ATGGTCCTATAATGCTAGCTGCTTTACCCACAGCAATGCTTTAAGATAATGTAATGCAGAAAACCATTGCAGTCAATTGGTACATAAGCAACAATAAGTTGACAGGGATGATTCATGTTCTCAAGCTTGCTGCCTAGCTGAAAACAGTTTTTCTGAAGGCACACAAAAGCTCATACGCTGATGGTTCAAGTGTTTTGGAAAATTATGCTGAAAAAGAATATACTGATCAAGTCCTTGGCTTAACTTCAGGATAATGCTGATGACAAAGGGAGAGAAATCACAGACATAAAGAAAAACCACTTTCACCAGAATGGAAGTGATTTATAAACTCAGAGGACAACCTTACTGAAAGCAAGCAGATGGTAACCTAGTGAAATAAAGTTCTGTTTTTAAAATGGCATTGCTGGCACAATTAAAAAATCAAGCACCCACCATATGTATGAACATAGCCCATGTGACCTGACTTTTCTTCTTATAATCAACATCCGTTTCTTTTCAATGCAAATTAAGATTCTCCCGATTCGCAAGAAGTTGTAATCCTTACTTTTGGGCAGCCAGCTTCACAAAGAGGGGTAAGAACTACAAACAGAACAAACATGCTACCCTTCCCTTAACTGGGATCTAAACTCAAGCTCTGCAGCAAATGGATAATTAATAATTCAGTTTGCAGTATTTTGCTCTTAAATGCAAAAGTTTTGGAAGGGAAGGATGGAATCTTGTGAATTCATAAAAATCACAATGGCATGCTCTATAACTCCTTACTGAGATGTATACACAATTCAAGAACTAGTGAATTCATAAAAATCACAATGGCATTCTCTATAACTTCTTACTGAGATGTATACACAATTCAAGAACTAAAGTACCCAATATCACCTTCAATATTTTGGCAGTGGTCCTTAACACAGCTCAAAGAAGTTTTAAAAACTGTTCAGAATTTCAAGGAGAAATCTCATATCACGGATGTACACTAACAACAGACACAATGCTTTGGTAAAAATGAATTAAAAATATGACTTTTTCTGGAAACACATCACAAGAGTCATATTACATCAAGTGCTACTCCATAAGTATTGCTTTTTCAGTGCTGGGATATATACCACTCCATTTTGGTACCAGTGAAAAAAGACTGTTATATTATTAATCTTGCCATACATTGAAAATAAACTCAAAAATGAAAGATAATGAATTACACTTATTCGTTTCGCATATTACCACCAAACTGAATGTTTTTTATTCAGCCCTTATAAAAACGTTTACGATGATCATTTTCAAATGTAATATTACTATAAAACATTGTTAACTGGAATTAGTTGTTCTCCAGTCCATTGTACTCTGATCACCAGATGATTGATATTTAGCAAACTTATAAAGCAACAAACATTACTCAAATAAATGAACAGAATGATTAAGATTGAAGGACAACTGTTCCATTTAGCCAACAATATCAAAAGAATAATTTCAGCTGTAAAACAAAACAAGCTGGAGAATCATTACTTCAAGTTTAATCCTTTTATTTCTTTATACAATAATGGCACAGCCAGTGAGAATCCATTTATTTTCGTTTTAAAGAAGAACTAGCACAAGAACTTTGCCATTAACTACATCCTGTTCTGTAATGCAAATGCTGAGAAAAATGAAAATAATGAAATTTGATTTTTTCCAAAAAGTGAATGCATTTATATTATTAGAACTTATACAGCCCCAAAATTCTGAAGTTTGCTTATTATAACTCACTAACACAATGAAGTGGCTAAAGAGAACAAATGTTTTTATGCATAATAAAAAAAAAGTTTTTTTTTAACCTAGAAAAGTTTTATACCAATTAAAGGCATTTTCAGTTGTTTTTTTCTCATTTTCTTCTGAGTAACTACTTTTCCGGTAATTATACCTAAGGTATCATCTCACTTGTTGGCAAGTTGACTTCTTGCAATATTCACACACACACACATACATACATGAATGTACAGAAAAGATATGATAAATATTAACAGCAAAGCAAACTGCAATATTTGCTGGCTTTGGGCTACCAGAATATGCAATGCCTGCAAAAGATGATGATAACCTATTTAAGAAGCACTACTTATGATAATTTGAACAATGTATGATAAACTAAGAGATTTTCAAAGTCATGAAAAATGAGAAGTTAATAAAACACTGTCGTTAGGGTAACAACCAACAAGGCATCAAATGAAAAGCACAAATTATACACGACGAAGTTTTTTGGTTGGTGGATCAACATCATTAAAACCTTTGTCACCCTTATGAATTTCACTGCTACTTTCATCATCATCATCATCATGGATGACAGATTCATTGTAGAGATCTTTGTTGCCACCAAAAGTATTTTTGGCTGCACTTCTGGAGTTGTCTCTAGTGCCCTCATTTTCTTCATCTTGAGATGAATTCCATTCTGTTTCCATAGGACTGGTATCTTTCCTGAGTGAATCAGTGCTAGAATCTTCAATAGTGACATCACTATCTTTGCCATTTGAGGTTTTGGGAAGCTCTTCTGGAGGTGGTAGATTTGTTAATATAGAAGGCTTTAACCGGCTTGCAACAAAATGTGCCCACACAGCCATTTCAATTTTGTGTGGATCCCACTTTGCACTAGGATCTGGGGGAGAATAAAGTAACATATAAGCAAGCTATGCACTGAAGAAAACTATTAATACTTCTACAAAACACAGTTGAATTCCTTTTAGTTTTCTTTTTTTTTTTTTTCAGTGCTGTTTCTAGCCACATTATTGAAGAAAATCAAGAAATCCCAGCAATTAAAAACCAAAAAAGAAAAACGGCAAGACAGTATTGTCAAAAAGTAAACTTCTTAACATGCAGTCAAATTTTCACACTGGATGCTAATTATGGACATGCTCAGTTGTTCTAGCATACTTTTAAAAGTCAAAGACATATTCAACATGATCTTATGAATATAATTTATAAGATATGGCCAAATCAATTTCAAGTTCACTTTACCCATTTTACAGATACTAAATTAAAATGTAAAATAAACCACTATCAAAACTGTTTTGTTAAAATGACTGAAAAAAAAATTGTATGCCTAACTACACTAAAATTTAAAACTGAATAAGCTGTATTAAAAAGTTAAGAAGAGTGACACCACATATGATTTAGAGAAATGTTCTCCCATATTTAATCAAGTAATAATGTTTTTTCATAATTTTGAATTTTTGAGAAGTTAAGCAATTAACTCACCTAATTTGTTGAGGTAGTCCGAACGTTTTTAATTGCATTGTGTAGTTTAAATATTCAGCAATTGTGTAATCCATAGTTTCAACCCCAGGAGTTGAAATCATGCTTTCATCTGCCATGAAAGGTGCTTGGTCTGGATATGCAGCAGCAAGAATAGCTTAGAAAAAAAAAAAATGGTGAACAAAAGTCTTATGATATTCATAAAAAGCAGTACACCTGAAACGAAAAAAAACAGGGAACAACAGGAAAATCACTCAGCATTATAGTTGTTGAAACAATTACGCTGACATAAAAATTAGATGAATCATCCACCCTAAATATATCTATGCACATGAACAATGAGGGTGGTAAACACCTTTCAAATATTGATTCTGCCAACAACACATCAATATTTCCACCAATGAAACTGCAATGTTACAGAGTAATGGGAAATATTTACAAAGTCCTATGGATCTAGAGTTTCACCATCACAGCGTGTTCTCCTGTGCATGTCACATCTTCAATGAAGTGGAAAGATTTTCCCATATAAAAATTGCTCTGTGTATAAAATTTGCATGAAGCAATTTGAAACTTAACATGCTAATACTGTAATAATAATATGGAACAATTTTGCTATGGTATTGAAGATGTAACAAATGCACAAGGACACACAATAAAAGTAGAACTAAATAAGCACACAACTTCAGAAGAATTCCAAAACATGTTTCATGCATGCAAATAAATTCATATGCTTTTTTTCCCTCCCCAGAGCACATACTGCATTTGGTTACTTTTTGCCAAAATTTATACAATAACTGCAAAGTGATACATTCAACTGACAGAGCTGTACATAAAAAAATGAACCTGCATACAAAACAACGGAAACAGAAAAATTCTTGCAAACCCATGAAGCGCAAAAACCATTGTAACAATAGAACAGGGCTCTCACTCTTTTTCTTGCATAAAAAATAAGCACCTTTTAAGCACCCTACAAAAAATTTTTAAGGACTTTACTGATTGCATATACAACAATGACATGCACAAATATACTTTTACACATGACTTAATTATGCAAATTGAAGTATGCTGATTAAGTTTGCAATAGTTTTCCTTATAATTTCAGTTTGTGGATGTAATAAATTATAATTTATTCAAATCAGTTTTTTTATCTGAGAGAATAATCACATATTTGGCAATAAAGTGTATGCAAATTGTAAAACAGTAGTTAAAGCTATGAGTTCAAGATTTAAATTTTGCATATAATGATCTCATGGGTTAAATTGCAAAACCAAAGTCAAAACTGCAAGTTCAAGATTTCAATTTTGCCCTTAATTTCTTGTGGTATAACTGATATTTACGTATACAAAAAGGGAAATATCAGTACCAAGAGATGGTGATGGGGCTTGTCGGGTGGAATCTGCTGGATGTGTTTAATTCAGCCCAGTGTCCTTCACTTTTTCAGCAAATTACTGGTCTCACACTGTCTGTGCTTTCCAATCGGATTTCAGATTTCAGCTGACAATATATGATGTCATCATAGAAACAGCCAACCTGCAGCAGAAGTCCTATGCACTACATCATAACTTCACAGGTGAAAGCTAGGAGGCAGTGCGAAGATTGAAATATTTTCTCTACCCCCCTAAACCGTAACAAATTAGGACTGCCCACATTTGCAGCCTTTATTTTCATTCACGCACGCACACACACACACACACACACACACACACACACACACACACCATCATCATCATCATTGTCAACCATTATAAATCCACTGCTAGACGAAGGTCTCCCCAAGTTTCTTCCACAACGGTCTGTCTTGTGCCAGTCTCATCCATGTTACTCCCGCATACTTCGAATTTCATCCACCCATCTCCCATGTGGTCTACTTCTGGGTCTTTTCCCGTCCCTTGGAATCCAATCTAAAATTTTGGTTGTCCATCGATGGTCTATCCTTCTGGCAGTATGTCCAGCCCATTGCCATTTCAGGGATTTAACTCTGATCATGATGTCTTCCACTCATGTCATTTTTCGGATCCACGAGTTTCTCTTCTTATCTCTCCTGGTTACACCAAGCATGCACCTCTCCATGGTTCTTGGAGTTGTCTGCAATCTTTGTATGTCTCTTTTAGTTAAGGTCCACGTCTCTGCACCACACGTAAGCACTGGAAGGATGCATTGATCAAACACTTTTCTTTTAAGACATAATGGCATATTGCTCTTGAAAATTATGCTGTTTCTTCCAAAAGCTCTCCAGGCAAGTTTTGTACGTCGATTAATTTCTTCATCAATGTGACCCTCACTTGATATCTGCTGTCCAAGATAAACGTACGCATCTGCTATCTCCAGCTTTTTTCCATCAATGGATAAATCTTTATTTTTTTGTAAAAGCATTGTACATCACTTTTGTCTTCTGAAAGTTCATTTTTAATCCAACTTCTTTACTCTTGTCAGCAAGTTCCTGGATCATACTCTGCAGCTCTGATGGGTAGTTGCAAAAATGACTACGCCATCAGCAAAATGAAGGTGAGTTAGATAATCTCTATTAATATTTATCATTTTGTTTTCTCAGTTCAGTGTTTGAAAGACATTTTCCAAAGTGGCATTAAAAAGCTTCAGAGATATGGTGTCACCTTGTCTCATTCATTTTTAAATTTTTATGTGTGTTGTATTTTGAAACAGCCGAATCTTTGCATTTGCATTTTCATAGATGTTATATGTTATTAATGATATTAATGTACGCATCTTCAATACCGCAGGATTTCAGGGCCATATATATATATATGACCGCCAATAGCGGTATAACTATACCATCGGGATTAGAGGAAATTCTATCCCACACTCACGAACCCGCTTGGCCAGCGTGGTGAGTTATGGCCAAACCCCTCCAAAATGACTCCACAAACTAAAATCTTGGCCCTCAGTCTCCGGCAGCTGGAATGTACCTGGCCAAAGCAGCGGCCAGTGCAACATGAACGCAGAGGGTGCTAAGAATCCCCGGAGGACCGGACTAGGCTGCCATCTGATGCTGACCTTGGCTACATATAATGGAAGATCCCCATCTTCTGATTCAAGGCTGCTGGAATTGGAAGAGGAACTACAAAGGATCAAGAGGGACATCATCGGGCTAAGTGAGGTAAGGAGAAAAGGAGAAGATCTCATTGAACTGAAAAGTGGACATCTCTTCTACTATCGTGGGACAGATACTGGCAGAACTAGTGGTGTTGGATTTATAATAAACAAGAAACTGAAGGATAAAGTTGTAGAAGTTGAAAGTTCCTCTGACAGAGCTGCACGACTTGTTATCCAACTCTCAAGAAGATACCAGGCTCAGATAATTCAAACTTACGCACCCACCACAAGTCATCCTGAAGAAAAAATTGAAGAATTTTATGAGGAAATTCGTCATCTAAATAATAAAGGTAAGCAGCATTTGAAGATAATTATGGAAGATTTCAATGAAAAATAGGGCAACGGCAACAGAATGAAACTTCTGTGGGCAAATTCGGTCACGGCAACAGAAACCAGCGTGGAAATACTCTCGTTGAGTTTGCAGAGGCAGAAGGGTTTTTCATCTTGAACTCCTTTTTCAATAAAAAGCCACACAGGAAATGAACATGGAGACATCCAAATGGAACGACAAGGAAATTGATTTTATTATGTGTAACAAACAATTCGTCATAGAAGACTGTAGTGTGCTAAACAAGTTCAACACAGGGAGTGACCATAGATTGGTGAGATGTAAGATGCATCTCAACGTGAAACTTGAACGTGACAAGCTCATAAGACAAACAAAATGTATTGACATAACCAACCTTAAAAAACACCATAATACCTTCAAGTTGGAACTGAAGAACAGATTCTTCACTTTAGAAGGCCTAACATCGGAAGAAGTGGATATTTCTGAAGTTAACAGAAAAGTAACCAAAGCTCTTATGCAAACAGCAACAAAATTAGCTGGGTCTAAGAACAAGTTGCATGTGAACAAATTATCAGGAAAAACCAAAATGTTGATGCAAAAAGAAGAGAGATGAGGACAACTAAAGAAGATGTAACTTCCAAAGTGGAATATATAGAGCTATGCAAGACAGTACGAAAATGTATCACTGAAGACGTGAGGAAATTCAACTGTGAACTAGTGAGGAAAGCAATTGAAAACAACCGAAGCCTAAAGATAGCAAAGGGACATCTCAGTAAGGGAAGAAAACAGATTATGGCACTGAAAAAAGAAGATAATTCTGTAACAAGAAATAGAGGTGTAATTTTGACAAGAGTGAAAGATTTCTACTCCAAATTATATGAAAAGGATGATACATGTACTCCAGACATCATGATAGGTACCAGAGTTCTTCCAGTCCTCCCAGCAGAAGTTGCACATGCAATCAAGAACATGAAGCGGGGAAAAGCTCCAGGAGAAGATGGAATTACTGTAGACATCATACAAGAAGCAAGTGGAGAAATCGAAACAGTACTCGCCCAAATTTTCACTCGATGCCTTAATGAAGGGAAGATTCCTGAGGATTGGAACAACGCTACAATGATCCTGCTACATAAAAAAGGTGACATTGAGGATCTCAGGAACTACAGACCTATCAGCCTCCTATCAGTGGTTTATAAAATCTTCACTAAAGTTCTTTCACACCGCTTGAAGGTAACACTGGACATGGCTCAACCGAGAGAACAAGCTGGATTCAGGAGTGGCTACAGCACAATAGATCATATCCACGTACTGAGAGAACTAATTGAAAGAGCGAGGGAATATGAACTTCCATTATGCATGGCTTTTATCGATTATGAAAAAGCCTTTGATTCGGTGAAACCATCAGCAGTTACAATGGCTCTGAAATCCTGCGGTATTGAAGATGCATACATTAATATTATTAATAACATCTATGAAAATGCAAGTGCAAAGATTCGGCTGTTTGAGAATACAGCACACATAAAAGTAGGAAAGGGAGTGAGACAAGGTGACACCATATCTCCGAAGCTGTTTAATGCTACATTGGAGGGTGTCTTTCAGTCGCTGAGCTGGGAAAACAAGGGGATAAAGATTAATGGAGATTGTCTAACTCACCTTCGTTTTGCTGATGACATAGTCATTTTTGCAACTACCCCATCAGAGCTGCAGAGTATGATCCAGGAACTTGCTGACAACAGTAAAGAAGTGGGATTAAAAGGAACTTTCAGAAGACAAAAGTGATGTTCAATGCTTTTTCAAGAAATGAAGATTTATCGATGGATGGAGAAAAGCTGGAGATAACAGACAAGTACGTTTATCTTGGACAGCAGATATCAAGTGAGGGTCACATTGATGAAGAAATTAATCGGCGTACAAAACTTGCCTGGAGAGCTTTTGGAAGAAACAGCATAATTTTCAAGAGCAATATGCCATTATGTCTTAAAAGAAAAGTGTTTGATCAATGCATCCTTCCAGTGCTTATGTATGGTGCAGAGACGTGGACCTTAACTAAAAGAGACATACAAAGGCTGCAGACAACTCCGAGAACCATGGAGAGGTGCATGCTTGGTGTAACCAGGAGAGATAAGAAGAGGAACTCATGGATCCGAAAAATGACAAGAGTGGAAGACATCATGATCCGAGTTAAATCCCTGAAATGGCAATGTGCTGGACATACTGCCAGAAGGACAGACCATCGATGGACAGCCGTAATTTTAGATTAGATTCCAAGGGACAGGAAAAGACCCAGATTAGAAGACCAACAGGGTTCCCACTCAAAAGTAGAAAAAAAATTCCCTGACTTTTCCAGGTGGTCCTGAGAGTTTTTCCAGAGCGGCATATCAAATCACATTGCGACAAATTGTTGCATTTCCTTACATTCTTGCGTTCCTTACGAAAGCATACATTTGTTAATTCTTTAAATAACTGTCCTTTATACAATTACCTGCTTTTTTTAATAACAATTAAATGCATGAGGCATATTATTTTTGGTACCGTTGGTTCAAATATTCTTTAAAACATGTAAACCATGTATTTACATGTTTTAAAGAATATTTGAACAAAGACTTAATTTAAATTCTACATATAATGAAATATTTCAATCGATTAGGTGAAATTATACAACTGATTTATCTGTATTTTAAGTGCACACAAGTATATAAATAACATTTTAAACGACTCATAACATTTAGAGTTCCAGTTAGGTTTAAAAATGCAAGCTGGGAGAATTGTGACTGAAGAGAATAAATTGCCCTTAAATGATACAATGCTGAAGCTTTAAATCCTTTAAGTGCTTATTTTACATAAATATTAAACAGCATAGAAGTGTTTGCTGAAATTGAAGTCTAATGGGAATGATAAAATGGTGAGTCTCTGACAGAGTCTCTTAACATTTTGTTAGAGCAGTTCTATCAAATCGATCTACCAATTTGTATTTTCTATTGGAATTTACTTAGAATCTTTAAAGACAAAGCAAAGTAAAACAGTTATTAAAAAATAAAAAAAAGAAGAGAGAGAGAACAGAAATCGTGACAGCATTTCTGCGTCTGAGGAAAAATGTGTGCCAGTACCATCCCAACGATTTCTAGCAATCAGGGAAAATACTGTTGACATTTAAAAATCAAAATTGTAATTATTTTAGCTAGCGTTAGTTCTTGCACTTGGCAATGAGAACATCGAATCTATGCTATTTCAGAGGGGCCAACCTCTAGCAGAACGTATCAGTAATCAATAGGGGATTTTACAGTAATGTTTCAGTAATCGAACACAAACTTTCAGTAATGTAACACGCCATTTTTTCTTCAAAGTTAAGGACAATATTATAGTATTACTGTGTAACCAGTAATACTTGTATGAGGTGCCTATCAGTAATCACCATACGAACCCTCATCGCTAACGCGTGGAATGGGTATTTCATGAGAAATTAATGCGTGAAATGTGTAATAACTTTATATGTTTACACTACCCTCACAAAAAAATATGAAATTAAATTACCAATATTGTACTTACCTCATGTCATTGCTGACATAAAAACTCCCTTGTTGCTTGTTTTGCAGTGGTATATTCTTTTTCAGAAAACTTTTTATAACACAGCTCACCTGAGGAAAATGCTTTACTTTTCTGTACATGAAGGGCACTTAATGTTTTGGTGCTCATTGTTGGGCAGAAGTATGCGAGGTTTTTCCTTACTATACTAAATATTCTCTACGTAGAGGAATTGCTGTGAGGGATAGTCAATATTGCCAACATTAGTTTAGGCAATGCAGAATACTTGGGAAGGCCAGATGAATCCTTCATCTTAGATATTTCATTCCATGCCACATCTGCTCAAGGATATCCAGCTTCATCAATATCAGAGTCTGGGAACATAGCATGAAAGAAGCGACCAGCATGATCACAGATTGCTATAGGTAGGTTATGCTCCACAACGATTGCAGTAAACAGCAATTCAGCATTTATCACGCTATTTTCATTCTTTTTTGCAAAAAAATTATCCAAAGGCTTTGATCGAGTCTTTAATTTTACACAATCCTGGTGTTTGTTTTAACTGGATATGCCTTCGGCAATCATCTCATCTCATCTCGTCCTACATGGGCTACTGATTACTCTCATATTAGAAGGCACGCAAGGAAACCTTTATTTCAGCATTTTCCATTTCCTTGCTCAAGATTTGGGAGAAAGATTTGGATGTTCCTGGAGAAACCTCTTTGCATATTTATTTGTTTCAGAAACGATAATTCCAAGGATGAAATTGGTAAAAAACAAGTAAAAATATGCAATAGTTGCCACATCAGTTGCAGGAGCATGTTTGGGCCCCTGCATCTCATGAAAATCAAAAGGATGCTGAGGTTGTTCATCACTTCCCTCTATTACATCCTCCCATTCACTTTCAGAACTTTCATGATCTGAAGATTCACTATGAAGATCTTCACCTTCTGAAGAAGATATGGTGTGCGTGGCACTGTGGCTAGTTTTCTGGCTTGATGTTGCTTGGCCAATATCACTCTCAGATGATTCAAAATCATCACCATCACTTGGCAAACTTTCACTCTCACTACAAGCCATTTCAAATAACCTTAGAAAAAATTTTCACACAGTAGGAAAAAGCACGTCTGCTAGTCTGAGGAACACGCTGTCAATAAAGTCATCCTCTGCTAACACGAGTTTGGAAAAAGAGGGGGATTCGTAATTCACGGAGTTTTGCGATTGTGTCTGTTTGTTTAGGAAAAAGAAATGAATAATGTGAAGAGCTTCTAGTAATAAAACACCGCACTTCGTTCTCCCGCGCGGTGAAAGTCCTCAAGAAATATAAACATCCGTCATCGCGGGACCACGCGTTGCGACGAGTTGATCGTATTGCACTTCGAACGGGGCTCGAAAAAGTGATTTCCGACAGTACGACGTCTTATAATCCACCAACAATTCTAAGTGAACAGCCCTGCCTCAACTGCAGTAGGAAAGTTTTGGCCTGTCACACGGAGAAATTGCGTGGGGAACCGACAGCAAGCGCAAACTCTTTTACGATGACACGGCATATTACCCGTAATTTTCGTCGTATTATCTGCAGACCGCAAAATTCACATAGAAAAAACAATCCTTCGTATAATCCGCAGACTGTGACATTTAGGAAAAAAAATCGCCGTATAATCCGCACATCATAGATGTTGAATCAGAAGCGGAATTTCCGACAGAAAAATCGGTCACATAAACACATCGCTCTTTCCACGTTCCAGAAACACATAGCAACCGAAAAATTGTTTTCAGCCGCCGCCGGGGAATTGAGCCACGGATCTCTCGATATCTAACCGAGCGCGTTAGCTTTACACCAAGGTGGCCAACAATCCACGGTGCTATGTGTATTTTTAAGTCAGCTTCTGACATCATAAATCCGTAAGACGGGCTCAGCTACTGAGACGTCTCCATCTGGTGAGTATTAACGGCACTGGTTATATATATTATAGCAGTTAATTCCAAAGGGCGAGATCCAAGGTGAAAATCCTCCAAATACGTGACGTCAGTAAATAAATAAATACGTCGCTCTTTCCACGTTCCAGAAACACATGAGTCCGAAGAAGTAAGAGGGGAAAAAAAAACTATTTTATTAAATGAAGAAATTCATTTTTAAAGGTTACTGTTTTATATTTTTATCTCCGAACAGATAAAGGGTGTGGCATCCATAGATCACGCCGATGTAGCTCCAGAGTATTGCATTACACTGCCAATGACGAAAGGCTGATACAGAACAAGTCGTAGAAATACCGTATGTACTCGCGTATAAGTCGAAAATTTTTGGAGGAATTCCTGCTTTCAGAGTTGAGAGATCGTCTTATACGTGGGCCAATAAAAAACCCGCGAATTCTCCCGCGGAATTTACCAACGGATTTGTTTACGTTTTAGATCGCGACACAGAGGCTTTCCGTATTTGCTGCACGATTGTGTTCTGACCTCAAAACTATCGCGCAGTGACACGATCATATCCTCAATTCTGTCCACCACTTCAAGTTTAAATTCGGCAGTGTAACTGAAACGTTTCCTTTTCAGACACATCATGATTAGCAATGAAGGAAAACAGCAGCAGCGACGTTCGCCAAAACAACGAAAGCAAACTAGATACAAGGTCGCGCACATGAATTCCGAAAGGAGAAACGCATAGGTTCGTGCAGCAAGCGCTGTGCGTACTTCTTTGGCTTTTTGCCAAAAAACAGAGCCGGCACGACAGTCAGAGCTCTCCCCAACGATAACAAAATGACCCCTACCGTCCCTCCCCACAACTATCCCGATCTTTCATTACGACATTCCTCCCCCTCCTCCCCGCTCCGTACAAACTCCTGAACTGATGAAAATTCTTCCGAGGGAGTTCCTTTTCCAATTATTACACCTTTCCCTGCACAATCACGCTGCAGATTTTTTTTAAATCGGAAGGTCTTATATTTTTTTAATTTTTTTTTTTTAAATCGGCGTGTTAACCGCATCGGTGTATAATCCGCAAAACCTATAATTTTAACTTTTTTAGCAGATAATCCGCGGATTATACGACGAAAATTACGGTACCATTCTTCCGATAATATCGCTGTTTGACGATATGATTCATGGACATTCCATTTCAAAACGATATGATTGATAAATGATATGATCATTGAGACACCGAAATCCGCAGTCTGATTCGGAAAATATGCGGATCAAAATCGAAGGCCGAGAAATCGGCAGCGTCGCACTAAAAGGGTTTAACAAAAAAGGATACAAAATTGAGATTCTCCAAAACACACTGAATTCCGTAATTCTTCCAACCTGTCCGCCGTAATTCCGTAATCTGATAGTCGAAACCGTAATAATTACGGACAATTCGTAATAGTTGGCACCTCTGCTATTTGCTTCTAAATAACGCAGCATAGGATATTTAGACATTGTGCTGTTAAATTTCATAACCAATAAGCTGGCACACAGAGATCCTAATGCCATAACGGCAAAAAAATTAAACCCAGGGATAAAGAAAAAATAATGGAAGCAACAAGTGGGGAAAACTAACAGTTAATACGGAATACCATTTTGCCTGAGAGGCTACAATTCATATTAGTACTTCCAAAATCCGGAAGTCTTAAAATGAATTGGCTACGTTTGTGACGCAAACATTAGTACTGAACTTTTCTCGCAGGTCACAGTCATTTCCACGCTACGTCAAATAACTTGTACGGGAAACAATTAGAGGAAGTTTTGTGTGCATGTGTGCTCATAAAATCCTCCTAACACTTTTTTGTCAACATAATTTATCATCCTGCGGCGAGTGGCATGTTTATACTTAACAATATCTTTACGAAGGGCAATACATTTGTGCGATGTTGATCAGGCAAAGTGCGAGAAAGGTCTGGAGCCCACTCAGGTCATTTGCAGTAACTCCCCACAAATAACGTCATCCAAAACAGAGACAGAGGCTTTAGCGCCAGCACTGACAAACCTGAAACCAATAGAGCACACGCACGGCAAAGATTTTCATCAGTAGTAACTAGGTAGATTTTTTTTTTTTTTTTTCGGCAATGTGAGGGTAAAGATGTGAAATGAATAATTTATGCAAATCTTGTAAGGTGCAGCAACGCAAGAAGAATTTACGATTACAAGAAAATTTCTACCCCGTCTAACTTTTGTTCTCGCAATTTTTTTTTCCTATGTATAAGCTGAAACCTTGGGAAAAATTACGAGAGAATGATGAATTTTATATTTCTTATTCTAAATAACGGAGATATTTGCGTTTTTACGGAAAACGGTTCTACTATGCACAAAAATTCAAAAAATAATATCTTCTAATCTATCAGAAACAAAAAAAATTGAAACTTTCAGGGTTTTTTTTATAACTTGGAGGCAGCTACCCGTAAAAAAAATAAAAAACATCGCACGAATCGGAGATGTGTTGGTGGAAAATTATTTCAATATCAGACGATTTTGCGTGGAATGACCCAGATGTGAAAATCTATGGTTCCGGGCGTCGGACAACCCTATTTTTCGCAACCAGCCAGCTCTTGCAGTAATTGGAATATCGTCTTAAAATAGCTATAAATAAATTTTTTCATGCATTATGAAATAGAAATATGACAGAATAAAAAAAATCTCTTTCCGGCCGTAAAACCGGAAGACAACGAATCTAGAAAACGGCCGTGAAATCTGGGAAATATGGTAGGATGCAATAGTACCAGCTTCATTGCATGGTATTTTTCATATATTTTTTGTCAAAATGCTCGTAAGTACTATGAAAAAAATAAATCTTACCCCCTCTTTGAAGAATCTTCCTATTTCATAATATTTTCCCTGTTCTAACATTTGAAGGTACATACTTTTCCAACTATACCAATTCTGCTACAGAATTACGAAAGCGAAGCTTTAGTTCGTAAGTGACACGAACCTTTTTCAAAATAAATTAGGTGCCCTCAATTTGCAACATTCATCCACACTGCTGTTGAAGGGGAAGGGGGGGGGGGGTATTAGGATGACCAACATCCGGCAAAATAAAATGTTTTTGTACGGTTTGATAAAAGACACGTAGAACATGCAAAAGGGGGGGGGAGCTCAACTTCTAAAGTTTCCAATGAATTTCGGCGAAATTTGAAATGGAACGTTATTTTCATATATCTTGCCCACTGTAAAAATTTCAGTCGGTTATTTAAAAAATTGAGGAAATAGCTTCTTCATAATTTTTTTCCCAGTCTACGCAGAGAACCGGGGCACCTACTCAGGAAAAAATGACTGCCTCTCTTCGCGAACGCCAGCAGATAAGAGCCTGCGAATTTGGGTGTGTGATTAATGGCTTTCTTTCACGCTTTGACGTGTATGTTTGTTCGGTTGTAGTTTAAATCATCTGGAGACGGGGAAACCGCAAAGAGACGCACTCACCTGCACAGCTGCACTTTAATCAGTGGGTGGGTTACGGAGTTGCCTCGAAGGATAAAACAACTCGGAATTATTTTAAAACTTAACAATACAGAAATATATTTTACAAAAGTCTGAAATAAAATATTTTTCTGGCAAAATAAAAAATTCCCTGCCTTTATAGTTCCCTGATAAAAAATTCCCTGATTTTTACGGAAAAACACAATTTTCCCTGAGTTTTCCCTGATTTTTGGAACAATTTTCAAATTCCCTGAGAATTCCCGGTTTTCCAGGTTGCGTGGGAACCCTGACCAATATATATATATCATCATCATCATCATCATTGTCAACCATAATCAATCCACTGCTGGACGAAGGTCTCCCCAAGTTTCCTCCACAACGGTCTGTCTTGTGCCAGTCTCCTCCATGTCACCCCTGCATACTTTCGAATTTCATCCACCCATCTCCCATGTGGTCTTCTTCTGGGTCTTTTCCTGTCCCTTGGAATCCAATCTAAAATTTCGGCTGTCCATCGATGATCTGTCCTTCTGGCAGTATGTCCAGCCCATTGCCATTTCAGGGATTTAACTCTGATCATGATGTCTTCCACTCTTGTCATTTTTCGGATCCACGAGTTCCTCTTCTTATCTCTCCTGGTTACACCAAGTATGCATCTCTCCATGCTTCTTTGAGTTGTCTGCAGCCTTTGTATGTCTCTTTTAGTTAAGGTCCACGTCTCTGCACCATACGTAAGCACTGGAAGGATGCATTGATCAAACACTTTTCTTTTAAGACATAATGGCATATTGCTCTTGAAAATTATGCTGTTTCTTCCAAAAGCTCTCCAGGCAAGTTTCGTACGCCGATTAATTTCTTCATCAATGTGACCCTCACTTGATATCTGCTGTCCAAGATAAACATACGTGTCTGTTATCTCCAGCTTTTCTCCATCAATCGATAAATCTTCATTTCTTGTAAAAGCATTGAACATCACTTTTGTCTTCTGAAAGTTCATTTTTAATCCCACTTCTTTACTCTTGTCAGCAAGTTCCTGGATCATACTCTGCAGCTCTGATGGGGTAGTTGCAAAAATGACTACGTCATCAGCAAAACGAAGGTGGGTTAGACAATCTCCATTAATCTTTATCCCCTTGTTTTCCCAGCTCAGCGACTGAAAAACACCCTCCAATGTGGCATTAAAGAGCTTCGGAGATATGGTGCCACCTTGTCTCACTCCTTTTCCACTTTTTATGTGTGTTGTATTTTCAAACAGCCGAATCTTTGCACTTGCATTTTCATAGATGTTATTAATAATAATGTATGCATCTTCAATACCGCAGGTTTTCAGAGCCATTGTAACTGCTGATGGTTTCACCGAATCAAAGGCTTTTTCATAATCGATAAAAGCCATGCACAATGGAAGTTCATATTCCCTCGCTCTTTCAATTAGTTCTCTCAGTACGTGGATATGATCTATTGTGCTGTAGCCACTCCTGAATCCAGCTTGTTCTCTCGGTTGAGCCATGTCCAGTGTTACCTTCAAGCGGTGTGAAAGAACTTTAGTGAAGATTTTATAAACTACTGATAGGAGACTGATAGGTCTGTAGTTTCCGAGATCCTCAATGTCACCTTTCTTATGTAGCAGGATCATTGTAGCGGTGTTCCAATCCTCAGGAATCTTTCCTTCATTAAGGCATCGAGTGAAAATTTGGGCGAGTACTGTTTCGATTTCTCCACTTGCTTCTTGTATGATGTCTACAGCTGGAGGAACTCTGGTACTGGTATCTTTCATGATGTCTGGAGTGCATGTATCATCCCTTTCATATAATTTGGAGTAGAAATCTTTCACTCTTGTCAAAATTTCGCCTCTATTTCTTGTTACAGAACCATCTTCTTTTCTCAGTGCCATAATCTGTTTTCTTCCCTTACTGAGATGTCCCTTTGCTATCTTTAGGCTTTGGTTGTTTTCAATTGCTTTCCTCACTAGTTCACAGTTGAATTTTCTTACGTCTTCAGTGATACTTTTTCTTACTGTCTTGCATAGCTCTATATATTCCACTTTGGAAGTCACATCTTCTTTAGTTGTCCTCATCTCTCTTCTTTTTTGCATCAACATTTTTGTTTTTCCTGATAATTTGTTTACATGCAACTTGTTCTTAGACCCAGCTAATTTTGTTGCTGTTTCCATAAGAGCTTTGGTTACTTTTCTGTTAACTTCAGAGATGTCCACTTCTTCCGATGTTAGGCCTTCTAAAGCAGAGAACCTGTTCTTCAGTTCCAACTTGAAGGTATTATGGTGTTTTTTAAGGTTGGTTATGTCAATAGATTTTGTTTGTCTTATGAGCTTGTCACGTTCAAGTTTAGTGTTGAGGTGCATCTTACATCTCACCAATCTATGGTCACTACCTGTGTTGAACTTGTTTAGCACACTGCAGTCTTCTATGACGAATTTTTTGTTACACATAATAAAATCAATTTCACTTGTGGTCCCATTTGGATGTCTCCATGTCCATTTCCTGTGTGGCTTTTTCTTGAAGAAGGAGTTCAAGATGAAAAACCCTTCTGCCTCTGCAAACTCAACGAGAGTATTTCCACGCTGGTTTCTGTTGCCGTGACTGAATTTACCTACTGAAGTTTCATTCTGTTGCCGTTGCCCTATTTTTGCATTGAAATCTCCCATAATTATTTTCAAGTGCTGCTTACCTTTATTATTTAGATGACAAATTTCCTCACAAAATTCTTCAATTTCTTCTTCAGGATGACTTGTGGTGGGTGCATAAGTTTGAATAATCTGAGCCTGGTATCTTTTCGAGAGTTGGATAACAAGTCGTGCAGCTCTGTCAGAGGAACTTTCAACTTCTACAACTTTATCCTTCAGTTTCTTGTTTATTATAAATCCAACACCACTAGTTCTGCCAGTATCTGTCCCACGATAGTAGAAGAGATGTCCACTTTTCAGTTCGATGAGATCTTCTCCTTTTCTCCTTACCTCACTTAGCCCCACGACGTCCCACTTGATCCTTTGTAGTTCCTCTTCCAATTCAAGAAGCCTTGAATCAGAAGATAGGGAGCGTCCATTATACGTAGCCAAGGTCAGCATCAGATGGCAGCCTAGTCCGGTCCTCCGGGGATTCTTAGCACCCTCTGCCTTCATGTCGCACTGGCCGCTGCCTTGGCCAGGTACATTCCAGCTGCCGGAGACTGAGGGCCAAGATTTAAGTTGTGGAATCATTTTGGAGGGGTTTGGCCATAACTCACCACGCTGGCCAAGCGGGTTGGTGAGTGTGGGATAGAATTTCCTCTAATCCCGATGGTATAGTTATACCGCTATTGGCGGTCGTCAGAGCCCCTTTAGTGGGAACAGGATGCACCACGAGAAGGCGGGGTTGACATTTGTCAAGGAGAGGCTGTGATGTTACGCATCACCTGACCTTACATCCCCTATATATATATATACCAGAGGTGTTCGCAAGGCAAGCCACGAAACCCTGAAATCATCGGCGTCTCCCAACGGTGCCAATGCATAAACTCGAGACATAAATGAACATGTGAGGGTAAACCCTCCCACACTTCCCCCACCCCGCACAACAAAAGTATTTCCGTTACTGCTAGTACCTCTAATTATTATACTTATCAGCAAAGCTGTTACTGATACTTCGAAAGGTAAAATAGTTTCACTTTGGGAATTACTTACTACCTACCTATACCTTTTGCTCACAACAGTAAATTATTTTGGGGTTGAGCTTGCAGTATTAATTTGTTGCTAAAAAAAATAAATTCCTTCAGTGAAATTTAAGTAACTTTGATTTCGACAACTACATGATATTTGTCTTTAACATATACCACACTAAGAATGTTAATAAAAATTTTGCATTTGTATAAAATAAACTAATTACACACATAACATACCTTTTCAAAAAGTTTTGCCTTTCTTTCCAATTGCAAAATTACCCATTTGGCAAATAAATAAAAGAAAATCTGCAGGCAAGTTTTTATGTTACTAGAAGGGCAACTTCTCTTTTTCATAGGATATTTATCTTTTTTTAACAGAAATTTTAGTCGTTAAGTTTCAGTCAGGTGGCATTAACCTTAAGTTCTATTTACTAATAAAATAACAGTATATTTAGCAAATTGGATGTTGATCTAAGTTCCATTTATTAATAAAAAAAACATCAGTCTGGTGCGGTGTTAATCTAAAGTCATATTTACTAATAAAATAACACTATTTCTTAAAAAAGTGTGCAATCTTCATTTGTTTTTTAGCGGAGACGCTTTCAGGCTGACACTTACGTTTCCAACATCCTTCATTCGCAGTGTCTTGTTTGTGTACCGAAGAGGAGAACCTTTACTATTACAAGTAGCCATTATAATTGCTTCAACAGGTTTTGGAGGCAGAACTGTAGCACATACTCCATTTATATATGCAGAAACATGACCCAGCTGTATCAATTTTTCGACACCATATCCTAGCTTTCTCCTTTTGGGTGTCTTTTTTCTAGCCAATCCCACCGGAATTTATTTTTGACTGAAGCCTCTAATGTCTTGAGATCGTCAGTTTTGGTTAAAAATTTCATCGTTGATGACGAACTTAACTTAAACCGTGTAAACTTTCAAATTCCTAAAAACATTCATACATCACACACACACACACACACACACACACACACACACACACACACACACACACACACACAAAACCCCATCACTTTTGCCTAAACAAAAAACCACAAACATTTCATCAGGGAAACAAAGACACCTCCTTTCCGTCACTGACTTACTAATACAATGAGGCAGGCTGCTCCCGACCGTAGGTGCAGACACGTGAGTGACATACTTTATTTGCTTTAACTCGCTCCCTCCCCCGCCATCTCCATGTTCCAATCCCACATCACTCATCTGAGCGAAAACCTGTTTTTATGTATCGAGGAGCAGAAGCGCTGATGAAATGACTGAGAATTTGCACGCATGCCCTTCCTACAGAACAACGGACAACCACAGCATGAACTGCCGGCTTCGTGTGTCAAGCTCGAGTCAGCTGCATCGGCGAGGAAGACAATATTATTATCACATTAATTCATTGGTGAAAAGCAATTTTTTTTTTAGTAAAACTTTTGCCATGAATCGTTTTAATTTTTTTTTTTTTTTTTTTTTGCTTTGTCACTTATTAGAACTCAAAATTTAACAGTCTTAAAAATGTCTTCAAAGCTAAACATCCGGAATTCCGGGCATGAAAGATCACCCAGACCTGGAACACAAACAGCCCTGATATACACTATATTTACAAAAGTCACTGGAAACCTAGAAGAGAAAAAAAACCACCATAGCATTTATTGATATACATTAGTATGGTGTCAGTCCACCTTTGGCCTTAATGCATGCACTGATCCTTCGAGACATGCTTTCGACAAGGTTTTGGAACACAGCGATAGGTATGCTCTTCCATTCAGTACATAATGCTGCCACTAACTGTTGCTTAATGGTAGGCCTTGGTTCTAAACTTCTTATGTGACACTCTAATTCATCCCACAGGTGCTCTATGGGAATAAGATCAGGGCTCTGTGCTGGCCAGTCCACATACGATACGAAATTATCGTCAAACCATGCCGTAACAGTCCTTGCTTTAGGGCTCGGTGCATTATCCTGCTGGTACCAACAAGGCTCGGTTCCATAGTATTGCCACAGAGTTGGTAGGGCATAATTGTCCGTAATATCAAGGTAGACTTGCTGATTAACAGGTTTGTCCACGATAACCAATGGGCCCGGACCATACCACGTAAAACACCCCCACACGAGTACACTGCCAACTCCAAACTTGACCGTAGTAACAGTGCATTGTGGTAAATAGCATTTTCCCGGCTACTGCCATACCCACACATGGGCATGAGATTGATGGATCGTGTATCTGGATTCATCAGTCCATAGGACCCATTTCCATTGATCTACGGTCCACGATAAATGTTCTTTATACCAAGCTAAACGACGAGTAGCATTCCGAGTGGAGATGAAAGGCTTATGAGCAGCCGCACGACCACGGTAACTCATGGAATAAAGTTCTTTGCAAATGGTATGTGTACATACTGAGGTTCCACCATTTTTACTCACTTGTACACTGAGGCCTTGTGCAGAACTCTGTCGATTGGCTGTATCGACTCTCCTGAAGCTTTGATGCCCTCCATCACTGATTTTCTTTGGTCTTGCAGTACGTTTTGCTGCTTCAAACACGCCATGTGTATTCCACATATTCAGTACATCCAAAACTATTGACTTGGGTATGTTTAAATGCCTCTCGGTTTCTCTTATGGACAACCCACTAATATAACACCCAACAATTTTCTCTTTTTCAAAGTCAGTTCTCTTCTGCCGTGACATTTTCACTCAACCTCACAGTGCGATATGATCGTGGTCAGCTGCAGGCTTGTTTTTATACCATTTGCAGCTGTACCGTGCACGTTAACAATGCAGTGGATCCGTTCATTTGCTTTTGAAGGGGTGTACGGTAACTTTTGTCAATATAGTGTGTATATATATAGGGGCCAACACAGATTACAACTCTCTCATTTCTACCCAGACCAGAAAGTGTGGGTTTCTGCATTATTCAGTTGGGGGGGGGGGGCAAAGAATGCTATGAAAAATACTTAGGAAAATAAATACAAATGCATACCCTATAACTTGAAAACAAAAACAAAAACAAAACCCTAAAGAGCAGCAGATCCCACCCAAATATATTCTACAATCCTTCTTTTTTCCCCCAGGTGGAGGCACCAATTTTTTTCAGATTTTGTGAAATTCAAAATTGGGAATATTGTTTTATTTACTGTAATGTAGTTTTCCTGTTGTACTATATAAATATATATAACTCTTTCATTTCTCTGGTTTTAGCATTATATATATATATATATATCAATACCTCACTTCCCGCTAAGAACCTTCATTGGAACCCCCCACTATTTTCATGGTTTGGAACTCTAAACGTTTATGAGAATGAACCAAGGTATAAATTCTCACTAACCAAAAGTAACACTGGAAATATAGTAAGAAAAAACACAAAAAGAAATATAAAAACTCGGGTGCCGCAGGCCACTCATCAGGGAAAGACGTCCCGCGACATCCGAGTTAGGTTCAAGTTTCGTGCAGGTGTCAGGTTAGAAAATTTTAAAACGAATTCTCAAAACGAGGGTTAAAAAAATAAATAAAAAAAAATACCAAACTTTTTACTAATTTAGGACACCTGGTCTTCCCTACTCGAACCAAATATACAATATATGAAATATAACTATCTTACCTTGGCAATTAGTCCCCCCAATATCATCTCCAGTGTGGACGGTAGGTAACTAACTCCTATAAAAAATAAGTCCCTCCCCTACTGAATTTGAAATGTCTGTTCCCTGTGGAATGGAACTCACAAACCTAAGGAGTCGTGTGGCGACTCCTGTCGGAACTAATAAAAAGAATAAATGAAATAAAATAAAATGGAATAAAAGTAAAACAAGATGTTGGTAATCTAATGTGTGCCAGTAAAATAGACAAAAGTAATAATAACTATGCTTTCATTTGTAAAATTTTTTATTACCAAGTACTTACTTCTGAACTATCAAACCAAAACACATATCAAATAGTTCCAACAACTTCATTAAATATCTTAAAGAAGTGATTAATTGGTTTTAACAAATTATTAAAAATTAATAGAACACAGCTACATTTTCCACATGTTTTTGCTATTCCAAAATTTCATAAACAACCACTAAAATTCAGATTTATTACCTGTAGAGTTAACAGTTATAATTTTCAAGCATGTAAAATCTTAAAAAATTCCTTTCTGTCTTTTATAGTTTTATTTGAAATAATTACCGGATAATAGATTCAGGGATCATAGCATACTTTTGGAAAATTTTAGGTAGGAATTTTAGGACTTTTTAGAAAAATTTTAGGAAAATTTTAGGAGTGTATTTCAATAAAAACTAGATGTATATTTGTATACATCTAGTAAAACAACTTTGTATACATTGTAAAGAGTTTGCTTCACACCCTTCAACCATATATACTGATAGACTGCAAATGACATCAAAATTTCTGGCTCCAACATAAAATCACATGACATCAGTCAAAAAGATGGGTTACACCTGCTGTGCTTATGGTTGCTCTGAGCGATATAGTAAAGAAAGTTCTATGATTTTTCATGGGTAAGAAATGAATTAAATACCTAAGTCAATAAAGTTCAATTACTTAACCAGAAACTTGCAGCTATTGATATAAAAATATAGTAACTTAAGAAAAAAATGGAATGCATGTTCCAAATTCTTCGCAAATGTTCATCACATTATAAATCACAAAATGTAAACAACCCGATCATGCATGTATATAGCTCATAAGTAAACTTACCTGAAGAGTTTTAATTATATATGAGGCGCATTCACATAATACACCGAAAACACTGAAGTTCTGCAGCGTAAATTAGTAATCATAACAGCATTTTTACACGAAATTTGAAGTCTGATGATGACGTGCCCAATGTTTGAGCCATGGCGGCTTTGATGCAGCTATTGCCAATGCGCAGTCCATTAGTATATATGGTCGAAGTTCACACCCAAATTTTTTGTATAACGTCTAATGTCTAAAGTTTAAGTATGATTTACTTCTAATGTTCAGTTCTTATCTTTTCACGTGTTATTATCATATTAAAGTATATTTACCACATTCAAGTTTCACTTTGAACATTAATATGCTGTTGAACCAGAAGCAATTCACGATTTTCACAGTAAAGTTTTCAGGTTTCACATTAAATTATAATATCCTAAAAAGGTAATTGAAAACCAAGAACTATGTACAATTGTTCACTGAATTACTTTTTTCATATTATTGTTTTAACCTTTTCCTGATAAGCCTATCTTTTTCTGCTTCCACCACAACTAATTTACTTTCAGTTTTCTTTATTTCAGCTGAACCTTGTTTGATCAAGTTAGAGGCAACTGCTATTTCAACAGTATTTTGTTTTTCTACAGCTTTTCTCATTCTTTCTGTTCCCTCTTGAATTATTGATAGGGAGGCTTCTTTATCTTTTTTAAGCCTATTTATTTATGCATCATTTTCTTTTATTTTGTCATCAAACTCAGCTTTTCTTTTTTTCTCTAGCTGCTTTTCCTTATTTTCCCTCTCTTTCTGCTTCCTTTCTTTTACCTTTTTTGATTCTTCTTCCTTCAGCTTATCAACATACTCTTTATAAAATTTATGTGAATCACGAACACTATTTAACAAATTTCTTGTTATGGGAACTTTACTTACACATCCATAGTCTTTAATGGCCCCTTTAACTATTCTTAATTATGTTATAGTTGAGTCTTTTAAGTTAGCCTTGTCCTTCCTTAACAGAGCAGTGTTAACTGAAAATCCCCTTTCTGCATCAGCATTACCATGAGGTAAAACTAAAATTGACTTGATGAGTTTAGCAAGATTTGAGTATTTTTCTTTTCCGCTAGAGTCTTTTTTAATACTAAATATATTACGCCAGTAATGATCAATCTGCACTGGAATATGCCCTTCCTCTGAAAATTTCACTAGTTCATCTAGAGTTGGCTTATCGCAATTTAAAAGTATCCACTCTTCTCTTACTCTATCAATTTGTTCCTCAGAAAGATGCAAAACACTTGAAATTCTGGTTGTTTCCGAAAGTCCTTCAGTGACTGAAAGTTGAGTTGACTCTTTCTTTGTTTCTTTTACCTTTAAAACTTCTATGTCTCTTAGCTTTTGATTGCAGAATGGCAAATTTGACTTTAAATATTTTGTGGTTGCAATTAGTGATGATCTTACATCTAAGAGAAATAATTTCTGCCTGGTCTCCTGAACATTCCTGAGGAGATTTTTTGTCTTCATACCAACTTCTAACTCCCCTAGTTTTTTCCATGAATTTTTGTTTTCAAAATCAACATTCTTTAGGTCTTCTCCAAATTTCCCTGCAATAACATCATCTTGGATAAACTGAGCCATAACATTCCTCATTTAAAGTATTTAAATCAGAATATAACTGGTGTATTTTTGGTTCTTCACTCTGATAACATAATGAAAACTTTTCAAAATTTTGGTGTGAAAATGAAATTAATGCTAAATAGCAAGGAGTTAGCTCATTTTTCAGGAAACAGTGAATTCTTTTATACCTTGCCGAATTGCGTAGTTGTTTTTCAAATATTTTTTGAGACGGCAAGAAGTTTAAAAATATTCTGTAATATTTAGCCATTGATCCAAGAGCCTCTGGGCTACAGAACCAACGGTTAACCATCTGTTGCTGACATGACGCAAAAGAAATTTGGCTGTGACCAATGTTATATCCTCGACAGATTTATATTCCTATCGTCTTGCAGCACTACGCTTTAAAAAGTAATGCATATCAGTAGCAAATTCGTCAAAATCTATATTTAAGCTTGTCAAAAAAATTTTAAATGCATTACTAACAACATGCAGGTTGCAAAAAACCTAGTTCCAAAGATTTCTGGCCTGTTTCTTGTTTTACAACTTCATTGAACTTGCGTAAAAAGCACTTATTTACATTTGGGCTGTCCATGGACACACAAATAATTCTGTTCAACGAAATATTGAAGGATGATAACACATCAAGAATTTCTTTTAGCAAAATATCTGCTGTTGCATGACCCAGAAAAATGCTTGTTAGGTATCGGCACGAAACTGAATTTATTTCTGAAGACCAGTACCTGAGATACACATCCAACTGCCGTTTCACTTGTGTATTTGTAGTTTCATCAAATGCTATAGTAACCTTTCCTGGGCTACTAGATGCAATGTCTTTTTCAAATCCTCTTCAAAATATTTTGACAATCCATGTGATATCATATAAGCAACTTTTTTTCTTTAAGTTGCATTTTGGCTGCAATAGCAGAATCAGGAAACATTTCTTTGAAAAGTTCAACTGTTTCAGTGCATAAAACAAAAGACATATTGTCCTTAGCAACTTTCATGGCCCATAATGCTTCGCCTTTAGCCAACTGTAAATCAAGACTCAGTACTTCACTAATATTTGTTTTGGGCTGAAGATCCCGTCCTCCAAAGGCTTTCAGGATGGACTTATTTTGAAATTTACTTTGAAATTTCTGCAAATGTTTTTTTCCTTTATGATGCGCTTTTACTTGTGAAAAACCACTATTAGAAATATTGAAAATTTTTGAACACAATATACACTTACAGACTTGCCAACCTTAAGAAGAGAAAAATCCTGCAATCTTCTATGAAAATCCTGCAAGCTTATTTTTGTATGTTTGAAATATTTTTTTTTTTTTATTGGAGGTTTAACGACCACCGTGAGCAACTCAATGGGCTATAAGCAGTCGCCCGTCCCTAATTTAGGGCCACTGGTTCCAGGGAAGAGAGAGATCCAGTGCCGTAAGACAAACACAACATCCATGCCTGACCGGGATTCAAACCCGGACCCCTTATTAACGAATGATCAGAGGCCAGCGCCTTAGACCACTGCGCCACCGGGGCGGCTGTTTGAAATATCAATGGACATAATTTGAAGCACTAATGTTACGTTAAGGTATATAAAAAAGGTAAAACAATTTCTGTTAACAAATATTAAAAAAAATTATGTTAAGTTATGCATCGATCTGGAGAATAACTCAAATTAAGATGGAAAAGGAGAAATTCCTCGAAACCGTCGGATTCTCATGCCTAAAGCGAAATTTTTTTGCCGTCGAATTTCCGATTTCGGAAATTTTTCCTCCATTTTTGAACTGAAATACAAATATTTATGGAATAAAATGATATATAACAACAATACTGGACAAAGGCAGCATCACAGGAAAAAAAAATTATTGATTACGGGGAAAAACCTTTATTTCGTTTACTTCCGTTTCTGTACCGTCCCGATGCGCATTTTTATGAATTGGTAAAATTATTCGATGCGTAGTTTTACGCGCGAGAAAAAAGTTCCCGACGCATATTTTTACGCATCGAGAAAAATTCCCGATCCGTATTTTTACGCGTTGGTAAAATTTCGATGCATACTAAACGCGCAATTACGCATTTTGGCGAACTCTGGTCAGCACATCACTTGAGCACTCTAACCGCACGAGGTCACAAAGCCAGCGAGTCAAAGATGACATCATCGCGTGACACAGCGCTCGTAAGGTCTGTTAGAAAATCTAAGTGCAGGGGGTTGAAATATTTCGATTGAGCAATCTAAATATTAAAAAAATCTGTTAAAAAAGACCTCTATCCGTAAATCAGTAAAATTTTACGGGTAATCCGTAAAAGTTGGCAAGTATGCAAGTCTATTTTTTAAAATTTCCCCATTTCGGCAACAACGCACAATGTTTTTGTCCTGTTACACATGCATGTGTTTGAAATGTTACTATCTGGGAACATTTTCTTTAAAAGCACACTTGCATGGTCAGCACAGCTTAAAAGTAAGTTATGTTACACGAGGAATGAAGTAACCAAGCACTCAGCATGGATAATCGCATCAGAAGATGAACTATCTCGAGCAAAATTTAATGTTTTATTTTCCACGCACTTAGAATTGGCCACGTGTTTTGCGTAAGAATGTGATTAACGATATTTCCTTTGCCCTTGCGGACAACGAAAAAAATCACACCTACAAATAGAGCAAAATGCAAATCGTTGGCGGTTCCTTGATTTCGATTATACACGGATAATCTGTCGTATACTTCTTAAAAACAGACTGATATTTTCTACCAGCCATCGCTTGATTAAACGCGTGCACAAAAAATTCTCAGAAATTCTTGTTAAGACAGACGAAGTACATGAAACAAACCAAAACACCACGGCGCGCTTACGATAGAAATCTGCGCCGGTACGCGCCCGCTCCTACTCCGTGCGTGCAGCGCCAGAGATCATTACCGGTCGGAGCCGAGATATATTGCGCATCGAAGGTCGCTGTCGCTGACGCACGATCGAAGGTCAATGATCACGTGCTCTACTGTCTGCCACGATAACACTCAGCTACCATCCCATCGTCATTTACCGGAGGTTACGGAAGGAGACCACATGTTTTCTCTTTGCTTCCACCCACCTGCGGTTTACAATAACAAAACATCAGCAGAAAGAGGAGGTTCCACAAGGCATGCACAAAAATAAAGTACGATCTTCTGCGTGCCACGGAGTTCGTCTGCAAAGCGCAAACCAGGGGTGAAAATGACCCCTCCCCTTTTCCCTTAGATCTCTTGTTACTCTCGAAAACTGTCCGAAGGCAAAAAGTGGAGCGCCCGCCCCAAAGCAAGTGCATCTCGATGGCGTCATTTTCCCTCCCTTCAGCAGCACAGCATATAGGCTGTGTTTCTACAATAACAGGTCTTTTCACCTTACCGTAATGGTAAATTTATTGGTGTTAATAACGGTTGTATTTTTAATAAATAAGCTTACGAAAATTTTAGGAAGAATAGCAAATTTTAGGTATAATTTTAGGAATTTAAGGAGGGTCACAAAATATTAGGAATTTTAGGAATTTTAGGAGGAATGCGATCCCTGTAGATTACAATATTAAAGTGCTAGACTTTGTCAACTCTATCATTCCTGTTGAAATGGAAATAAATGCATATGATTTTACGAATTTGTTTACCTCAATAGATTTGATGGATTCACGCAGAATCCTAGATTATTATTTCGAAAAGTTCGGACATCAACTGGACATAGGGTTCGAATATTGGAAAAATTTATGCAATTTATGTATCTCTCATAACAACATTTATGACAACAACCAAATATATGTACAAGTAAAGGAAGTACCCATGGGCTCCAGTTGCTCCAGTCTTTAAGCAAACCTTTACCTTCATTATTATGAGGGATTCTTCAGTTCAGATTCAGTTTTCTCATTCAGATATGTAGACGACCTCATAACCTTTTCATTTGGTTCTCCATCTACAAACATAGATAATATCTACCCTCCTAGTCTAGTGCTATGCAAAACTAACCACCAGAATCATGTACAATTCCTTGACATAGACCTTGTTATACAAAACAAAAATATTATCACGGATGTTTTTGATAAAAGATTACAATTTAATTTCAAAACTAAAATTCTTAGTGATTGGAACTCCAATATATCGAAACATGTATTCAGAAATATTATTATATCTCAATTTATCCGGATTACCAGAATATGCAATAACAAACACAACAGTACAGACAATTAAAAATACTTTTCTCTTCCTTTTTGACAAATCACTATCCAAGGAGGTACTGCTTATTCCACTTCGAAAACTTATTAACCTCTTATAATTCTAGAAATCCATTTAAAATCAGACTTTGCAATATCACTACTTCGGATTAATTATTTTCGGGCCTCAAACTTAAATCTCTTCTTCCGAGCCGCCCCGGAACCATTTAACAAATTTTACTGGCACACATTAGATTACCAACATCTTGTTTTACTTTTATTCCATTTTATTTTATTTCATTTATCCTTTTTATTAGTTCCGACAGGAGTCGCCACACGACTCCTTAGGTTTGTGAGTTCCATTCCACAGGGAACAGACATTTCAAATTCAGTAGGGGAGGGACTTATTTTTGATAGGAGTTAGTTACCTACTGTCCACACTGGAGATGATATTGGGGGGACTAATTGCCAAGGTAAGATAGTTATATTTCATATATTGTATATTTGGTTCGAGTAGGGAAGACCAGGTGTCCTAAATTAGTAAAAAGTTTGGTAATTTTTTTTTTTTTAACCCTCGTTTCGAGAATTCGTTTTAAAATTTTCTAACCTGACACCTGCATGAAACTCGAACCTAACTCGGATGTCGCAGGAAGTCTTTCCCTGATGAGTGGCTTGCGGCACCCGAGTTTTTATATTTCCTTTTGTGTTTTTTCTTATTATATTTCCAGTGTTACTTTTGGTTAGTGAGAATTTATACCTTGGTTCATTCTCATATGCGTTTCGAGTTCCAAACCATGAAAATAGTGGGGGGTTCCAATGAAGGTTCTTAGCGGGAAGTGAGGTATTGATATATACTCTACCAGTGGTTCTAGCAGCTAAGCGCGGATCCCCGGTAAGTAATACAACTCAATGGTACACGGTTTTACAGTTATTGTCATATATATATATATATTCTTTTTTAGAGTTAAAAAAAGGAAAAGAAAAAGGAGAACGACAAACAATACCTAAAAGTCACACAGCAAAATTATAAAGATACCAATAAGGAAATGTAAAACCCAAACAAATATCGTATCAAATGGCTCCGAACCCCCGAACTACTCTTCAGGGAAAGACACCTGGGAGCCCGGAGCCAGTCGGGCTCGGGTTTCATGAGATAGCCTGATACTTAATTTTAAACAAATTGTGGTAGCGACCACATTTGGACTTCCAAAATTTATTGGCCATCTGTCTTTCCTACCTGAACCCTCAAAGTAACACAGCAATAGATGTATAATTAAGCATAACACCACTGAAATATGTCAAATACACAATAATCTCTTACCTTATTTTCTTAATGGACAAAACATACTGAAATATAGAACATAAAGGACATACATATATAAATCCAAAATAAACATAGCTCATGCTCCCCTCGTATGTATCCATTCCATGTGAGATATGGTTAACATGCCATATGAGATAAAACATCTACTCTCGAAACTAACTCAAGTAGATCCACTCAGCAATGGCATGTTCGTAAAATCTCTGTATTCTCAATAAACACGCCAACTACTAAAGGTCCAAATGAAGCACAGAAAACCATCCAAAGGAAAGACCTCAAATGTGGAAGAAAGTAAAGCTTATTGTTAAAGTTCTCCGGGGCGACTCGGAAGAAAACCCGTTTTTATTGTGGCCCTAAGAAATTGGTTAATTCGAAAAGTTTCAAGTGACTATGTTACAAATTCTAATTTTGTATGAAGTATTTTGGTTAAAAATATTAATTTTAACTGTTTGATAGTACTGTTTTTGTTATTACATATCCTAGTGACCCAAAAAAATTGTGAAAGTATAATATTTCTATGTATGGATCCAGGGATTCTGGAAGACCAGGAACTTAATAAGTTAGGACAAATGCAAAATAAGCTCTCTTGTCATAAACATCCATTAAAAATCTCCCTCGCCGTAATATGATTTCCATATCCAGAAAAGCAATTTGAAGTCCTTACCGGTTTCTGTCAAAACTATCTCACGAAACCGGAGCCCGACTGGCTCCGGGCGTCTTTCCCTGAAGAAGTGGTTTGGGGGTTCGGAGCCATTTGATACGATATTTGTTTGGGTTTTACATTTCCTTATTGGTATCTTTATAATTTTTCATTGTGACTTTTAGGTATCGTTTGTCGTTCTCCTTTTTCTTTTGCTGTGGTCTGGAGATCATTTGTTGTAATGTACATGTTCGGGAGGTGTTGCTTGTAGTTATTTATATATGTATGTACTATTCACTCTTGTTTTCTAGCTGCATTGCGCGGTAGCAGAGTGGTATGGGCATGTATCAAGGGAAAATAATTTATATTTTGATATATATAGTCATGCCACTCTATTTTATGGGGGAAAATAAATTAAATTTTTCAGGTCATATGCTCTGAAAATTTGATTTCATACATATAGAGAAGTATCAACAATCAAGGTTAGTCAATTTGTCCCACATTGTGAGGTACACTGTCCCAGTCTATGCTTCACCCTGATTAATAGCAGCATTTTTGCAGCAACACATAGAACATGCATTTGTTGATACAAATCAGAATATCAATGAAAGCAAAGCTCCAAATGCAACATAAAATCTTTCGATTTACTTTCTATGTAAAGCTGAAATAGCAAACATTTATGGAATAAATTGACATTTAACAACAATACATGACAAAGGGAACATCACAAGGAAATTTTCTCTTACTATGAAAGGAGAAATTTTTGTTCCATCTAATTTCCGTTTTCAGAAATTTGTCAAAGATGGAATTCTGTCTCCAGGATGGAAAACTTTCTCCCATGCGTAACTTTTAGATTTCACACAGCCAGTTAGAAAAATAAGTACTTTTTAAACACATTTTGCCATATTCAGCAAAAAGTAAGGACTTTTAAGCACTCCAACAAAAAAACAAGCACTTTTTAAGGATTTTTAAGAATTTAAATGCTAGAGATTCCAATGATGATAAAAAAAATATGTTATGACTGAATGTGCAGCAATGAAATGGCTAGGTCTATATTTTATCTTCTACCACAAATGATGCAGTCAGATAAAATTTGATTTTATTTAAAATGCATATCTTTTCCTTCCTCAGTCATTTCTTTCTATATGAAGAAATAAAAAAAAAGCAAGCATTTTTTCTTTTATTTGAAAAAAAGAAATTCAAAATTGAAATTTTTCATCACCATATTTTGAATTTTACTTTTGTTTAAACAAAAGGAAATGTGCTTGCTCTGTTCCTTGATACAGCAAGAAGAGAATAAGAAATGAAAAAAAAACATATATTGATGCAAAATTAATTTAAAAAATCGGTACTGCAGTTGCTCACTCTGCCATGAAAAATATTTTATGGGTCACAGAAATGTCAACAATTCCATCATGGACAGATTAAGTACTGATTTTTAAATTCAATTTTGCTTAAAAAAGGGAAACAAAATGCTTGCTTCATTGATTGATTTCGAAGCTACTGTTATAAACAGGAAAACATACGTTTCAATAGGAAAATTTCTTAAAAAATATGATGTCACACTCTTTTACACTATTAACAAAGATTTTAAAAACAAGGAATATGATCAGAAAAACATAAAAATAAGAATATAATCAGGAAGTGAAATGGAAGGGGTGGGGGATGCACCTTTGTCAGAAAATTTCGAAATTCCCAAAATTAAGAAACAATTGGCCTGTGAATGTAAAGTCCAAAAAATATTTAAAAAAAAACCCCACCAAGAAATGTCATAGTATTAAAACATGTAATAAACAATCCAAAAATGTTTAGTAAATGTAAGAATCTTTAAAATTTAAGTTAATATATTTCTAGAGTATTAGTCCTGATGACATATTCTTAGCAATAATATCCAATTATATCTTTAAATATTTATAATATATGTTGAAAATAGAGGAGGACACAAAGCTATACTCACCTGTTCTTCAATTTCAATGATGTGGGACACATTAGCTGTCATAAGGTGTGATGTCACTTAGTTTCTGTGTGTTCTTATGCAATTCTGAATTTTACTTAATATTCCAAAGAATGCCTCAAAACTACAGTATTAAAAATACGTTCAAACTTTTATCAAGCTGCATATAAAAACCTCAACCTTTAAAACAAGCAATACATTGCACGTGGGCCTAATCACAATTCCCTGAATTATGAATTCATATAGTTTAAATTTCCTATTACACATCTAAAAAAACCCTCGAATATTTATAGTAGATTAAAATTGATCCAAATTTAAAATAAAAACCCCTCGATTATTATAGTAGATTAAATTATCCGGACTCTAGTGCGGGACATGGTGGACCTACCACACTTGAGAAGGATGGCCCACCACGGAATCGACCTGGAAAAAGGAAAATCAGAAAGAGTGAGTGAGTGTAATATTGGTGTATGGAATACTAGAGGTATAAATGGCAAGATGAACGAGGTGACTGAAGAGATTAATAAGTATAGATTGGATGTGCTGTGTGTAAGTGAAAGCAAAAAAAAGAAAAAGAAAATTGGGATAGAAGAAGTGAATGGAACAGTGAGTGTGTGGTCTGGCGTGTTGGATATTGTTTGAGGAGAGGCTGGTGTAGGTGTGATATAAAGTCAAAAGATAAAAAACAACTTGATTCACTATAGCTACATAAGTGAGAGAATTCTTTGGATTCGTTTGAAAGTGAAACTTCAGAGAACAGTATATGTTGTAGTGTATGCTCTTTGTGACTCGGAACCTTCTGATAGGAAGGGGGTTTTCTGGAATGAGCTAAAAACTGTTTAGAGTCAGTTTGGTGCTAAAGAGAAAGTTATAATAGCAGGGAATTTCAATGCTAGAGTAGGTGTTCAGAATGCAATTTCTGACAATGTTCTGGGTGAGTTTAATGATCCTTGTGTGAATGATAATGGTGAAAATTTAATTGAACTCTGCATTGAGAATGGTTTGTGTGTATTTAACACGTTTTTCAACCACAAGTATATCCACACATATACTTGGGAAAATCGTATGCTTGGTCAAAAGAGTGTGATAGATTTTGTTGTCTACGATCAGCATCTGAAACACTTAGTTGTTGACACTCGTGTGATGAGAGGTGTGGATGTTGGTTCTGATCATTACTTGGTAGTCTCACGAGTGAAACAATGTTGGTTGGAGGAAAAGGAATAGGAAGGGGCCCAGGATGGAAAGAATAAAGGTTGAAAGGCTCCCTGAAGATCATCAGTGTTATTCTGACTTACTCAGACAATGACTGAAGGAAGATCTATATTTTTCCGTGCCGATTTGTACAATCTGAACAAAACAACTTCCGTTTTTGTACGATATTCAATAATACATTACTTAAAACCACTGATTTACTAAATCTTTAATTTACAATTAAAAGACATAATAATATCGTAGTTTAAAACCATAAGACCTTTCAAGCTCGCTACGAGCTCATCCTCAGATGGGGGACTACAAACTAATGAAACAGGTGTTTAAATATCAAATTCTCCGTCACATGATTGAAGGATGCGTCACAAATATGCGTGTAAACAATCAATGAAAACTGCAAAAATGTTCTAGTGTGAGTTGTCACTTGAGTTCAAATGGTCACTCCAGACAGCTGGTATCCACGAGTCTGGGATACAGCACTTTCCGCAAAGAGTGTGGTGAATTTCGTATTCGCAGTGGTGAGGACACAGGAATCCTCCCAAATTGGTAAATGAGTTCCTTTCGAAGTCAGTCTGGATAGGCACATGAGTTCCTTTCGAAGTCAGTCTGATGACGCCTTAAAGAATCGCTGCCAACACAACAACGTATCCTTTGGAATTAGGACAAGAAATATCCTATCCATGGTCAGAAATGAAAAAGATCCTACGAATAACGACCATAAATTTGGGGTATACCGTATACCTCTAAGGGCTAAAGATTTGTCCCTAGAAGACAAAGTCTACATACGATCGACATTATGCACATTAGGAAACAGGATTAGGGAACACAGATACAATGTCAAAATGGGTGCGCAAACAATGGCACTATCCAGACTGACTACGAAAGGAACTCATGTACCAATTTGGGAGGATTCCTGTGTCCTCACCACTGCGAATACGAAATTCACCACACTCTTTGCGGAAAGTTTATTTATCCGTGGATATGGCCTGTCCTGCTATAAGGAAGAAAACCCGTGCAATATCCCAGACTCGTGGATACCAGCTGTCTGGAGTGACCATTTGAACTCAAGTGACAACTCACACTAGAACATTTTTGCAGTTTTCATTGATTGTTTACACGCATATTTGTCACGCATCCTTCAATCATGTGACAGAGAATTTAATATTTAAACACCCGTTCCATTAGTTTGTAGTCCCCCATCTGAGGATGAGCTCATAGCGAGCTTGAAAGGTCTTATGGTTTTAAACTACGATATTATTATGTCTTTTAATTGTAAATTAAAGATTTTAGTAAGTCAGTGGTTTTAAATAATGTCTTATTGAATATCGTACAAAAACGGAAGTTGTTTTGTTCAGATCGTTCAGATTGACTGAAGGAGCTGAAGTCTTGTGACAGGGATGCAGAAAAGAAGTGGGAATGTTTAAAGAACTGTGTTGTCAGTGCTGCTGAAGAGGTCTGTGGCACCACAATAGTGGGTAGCAATAGAGGTGATGCTTGGTGGAATAGTGAAATTGAAGAGGCAGTAAAGAGAAAGAAAAAAGCCTACTTAGGGATGTTGCAAGGTAAAGTTTCTGTGGATGAATATCGCTGTAAGAAGTGTGAAGCAGCTAAGATGGTTTGCCAGAGTAAGGCAAAAAGATAGGAAGGAGAAGGTGGAAAGGCATGAATTAGCTTTTTGGAAAGATATGAAGACTTTCTGGAAGTACATGAGACTCAGGAAAAATTGGGGAAACAAAGTTGTAAGTTGTGTGAAGAATAGGATTAGGGAAATGACATGGGAGCCCAATGAGTTAAGTGAAAGATGAAGTGAATACTTCTGTGAGTTATTAGATCAAGAAAGCAAAGGTGATTCTGAGGCAGAAGCAGATGATGTTATAGTGAAGGATGGAAGCATAGGAGGGATCTCAAGAGAAGTGTGTAAAGCTCTAAAATCTCTTCAGAATGGTAAGGCTCTGGGAGTTGATGGCATAACTGTCCAGATGTTGAAATATGGTGGCGACTCTGTAATTTGACTGGTTAACTAAAATTTGCCAGTTGTGCTGGGAGTTACGAATGATCCCTCGGGATTTGAAGGATGCTATCATTGTACCCTTGTATAAGGGAAAAGGTGATCAGACTGACTGCAAGAACTATTGTGGTATTAGTCTACTGAGTGTGCCAGGGAAAGTGTTTGGAAAGGTCGTTATTGAAAAAGTATGGGGGTCTTACATCAGAGAAAGTACAGAATGTTCAGAGTGGATTTATGCCTGGTAAAGGCCGCACTAACCAAATTTTTGCATTACACATGATAATTGAAAAGCATCTAGCTGTTGGTAAGACAGTTTTTGCTGCCTTCACAGATTTAGAGAAAGCTTACGACCGAGTAAATAGGACACTTTTGTGGAAGGTATTGAATGAATATGGTGTTATTGGAAATCTACTTAACAGTGTTAAAGCCATGTATGCTGACAGTGGAGCTTGTGTACAAGTGAATGGTGTTTTATCAAAATGCTTTTCTATTGGTGCAGGAGTCAGACAAGGTTGTGTAATGTCACCATGGCTGTTTAATATATTTATGGATGCGTGCATGCGTGATGCCATAATAGATAATACTGGTTTATATCTTGGTGATATCCGTGTGTGCAGATTGCTGTATGCTGATGACACTGTCCTGTTGGCAGAGAGCAAAAGTGAGTTGCAGAGTATGTTGTCCCAGATGTGCGAAGTTTGCATGAAAATCAAACTGAGTATAAATAAGCAAAAAACCAAAGTTATGGCTTTTGAGAGAGGAACTGGTAATACTGAGTGCAATATAAGTCTAAATGGCACAGTGATCAACCAGGTGAATGAGTTTGTGTATTTAGGAAGCATGTTTGACAGAGAGAACAAATTGGATGGTGAAATTAGTAGGCGAGTGAATTCTTCATTGAAAGTCATGGCTGCTTTTGGAGGTTTTCACAGGAATGATGGGTTCTCAACAGAGTCTTGCATGGCTGTGTATGAAAGTGTAATTGTTCATACTCTGATATATGGTAGTGACACCTGGGTACTACAGAAGAAACATAGGAGTCGTTTGTGTCCTGGAAAAATGCGTTACTTACTGGGGCGTT
Organism: Macrothele yani; assembly: GCA_039090855.1. Taxonomy (NCBI): domain Eukaryota; kingdom Metazoa; phylum Arthropoda; class Arachnida; order Araneae; family Macrothelidae; genus Macrothele; species Macrothele yani. The sequence goes on from CM077002.1 coordinate 82,422,677, forward strand.
GTGGCAAGACACGTTCTGATTGTGTGAGGAATGAAGATGTGTTGCAGTTGTGTAATGTGAAGAAAAACGTTGTTAGCAAGGTGGAGACTAATATGCTTTGATGGTTTGGCCATGCTGAAAGAATGAGTGATGAGATGCTTTACTTACTAAGAAAATCTTTTTAGCCCAAGTGGCAGGAAGGAAAGGCAGAGGAAGGTGAAGGAAGTCATGGGAAAATCAGATTCAGGAATGTCTGTGTGAGAAAAAGATTATGAGTATGAAGTATAGAAGATCTTGTGTACGGCGTGTGTTGGATATCAGTGAAGCCCGAGTTGTATGTCAAGGTTGCTGTAAATGGAGAAGTTTGATACAACAACAGTAAGAAAAAATTATCTGGTAGTTTGTATTTCTTTGTGGAACTAACCTCTGAATTTCAGAAAACAACTTAGTGATGAGTGAGTGAGTAAAAAGTGAAGCAACCTTAAAAACTCAAAGCACACATGTCCACCTGAAATTCACATTCTTATGCCAAGGCTTTTCACAACATCACGTTGCATCCTGACAGCCATCTTTTTTTAAAGGCATGTTCACTCTTACCAGGTGAAGCACGTGTATGGCATAGATGGAGTTAAACAAAAGGGGTTCTCACCTATGAAGCCTAGTTGTATTCCCTGAGTTTTTCAGATTGCTTCAATTTTAATCTGCTGAAAATAATTGAGGGTTTTTTAAGATGTGTAATAGGAAATTTACTATATGAATTCCTAATTATGGGAATCATGCTTGGGCTCATGTGCAATGTATCACATGTTTTAAAGGTTAGTGTTTTTATTTGTAACTTTTATCATTAGAATGTGATTTTAATATTAGCATTTTTGAGTATTCTTTGGAATGTTAAGTAAAATTCAGAAATGCATGAGAACATGCAGAAATTCCTCTGTTGTCAATGTACGCTACAAATATTTCATCCTGAAAATAAGCTATACACAGATGTTGAAAAACATCATTTCGCTATGATTTTCAATGTTTCTGAAATTCTGTAGAGGTCCAATGGTTCCCATAATGGCTAAGGTGAATCTGTAGGACTTGGTGTGCCTGAATCATCTTGGACTTGTGGGAAGGTTTCTACTAGGTGTGCAACTTAATTCTCGGCACCTAACTGCAAGTGATCATAGAACGTTGGCAAATGCAAATAGCTGTGTGCGATAATGGCTGATTGCAGCACCATCCAACAGCTTTCAAGGTAACCATAACCGCTCACAGCTGTAGTGACAGAAGGGACGAAAGTTGACGGTGAAAGCAATGTCATTCGAGAAGCAACATTTGAGACAATGCCCCTATTTGCGTTTCAGCTGAAAAAAAGTGCAGCAGAAGCCCAACAAATGATCTGTGCTGCTTAGGGTTAGGCTGCTGTGTCCTACAGTATGTGTAAGAAGTGGTTACAGTGATTTAAGCAGGGACATTTTGATCTACGTGATGCAGAACGTCCAGGACAGCAACAGAAAGTTGATGATGAGGAACTGGAATAACTGCTGGACGTGGATCCCTGTTGCACAGTCAGAGCTCGCCCAGGAACTCGGAGTAACATGACAAGCCATTGCAAAGTGCCTGCACATGCTTGGACGGATTCACAAGGAGGGTCAATGGGTGCCCCACTAACTCACAGTTGCGAACAAGTCTAGGTGCTATGATGTTGCTGTGTCCTTGCTCTCCAGATTCAAGACGAAGGATTTCCTCCACAAGATTTTGACCTGTGATGAGAAGTGGATCTTCTACGATAATCCTAAGCGGCACAAATTGTGGATTTATCCAGGTCAGCATACCACCAGTACCGCCAAACCGAGTATCTATGCCAGAAAGTTGTTGCTGTGCATATGATGGGATAAGCGCGGTGTCGTACACTATGAGTTGCTCAAACCTGGTGAAACGGTCAATGCTAAGCATTATTGTCAGCAACTCATTTGTGTGAGTGACGCAATGGAAGCGAAAAGGCCATACACCGACAAGGGCAGAAGGTTGGTCCTGTTGTTTCAGGATAACGCACGTCTTCACACAGCGAAAACGATTTTAAACACGATCACCGACCTGGGATGGGAGATTTTGTCCTACCCGGCGAATTCTCCAGACTTCGCCCTGTCAGATTATCACCTCTTTCGCTCCCTGCAACATCACCTAAGTGATAAGCACTTCACTTCTGTCGAGGAGGTCCACACAAGTATTGATGACTTTATCAATTCGAAACAGCCCTCTTTTTTTCGCAGTGGCATTCGGCAGCTCCCTGACCGGTGGCTCAAATGTATCCAGCACGACGGGGATTATTTCCCTGATTAGGTACGTGTTCGATTTGCTATAATTTGCTGTCAACGTGTCATGCCTGAGGCCGAGAATTAAGTTGCACACCAAATACATGCTGTTTCTACTCAGATTACATAGAACTGCTATACCTCAGACCAAGATCGCTGGGAATACGACACTCAAACAACTTGTACTGCAGTACCAAATGTAATGAAAGAGATGATATCCCATCTCCATACTCTGCGTAAATGGAAGGAAGTGATGTAAACATGAGCAGCCGCAGCACTGAGCTAGAACAATGTGACGTAAAAAATCAAAACTTTTCAACCAGTATTTCTCATTTAGGAAAAAATTCCAGGATTATTCCAGGACCTTTCACAAAATCAAGAAAAAGCAAGGATTTTACAGGCCTGGAAAAAAGGGAAATTAAATTTCAGGACTTTTCCAGGATTCTAGGGGCCATGCAAAACCAGTTTTTAACATTAGATATACACATACAAAAGTACAGTAGAGCGTTGAAAATTCGAATGGAAAAAATCCAAACAAGCTCCCCTCCTCTTTTTTTTTTTTGTTGTAGTGGAAATCTTAAGCATAGTTTAATCATTTAAACTTGGCGTTTGATGATAATGGAATCGCCTAAATTTGGGGGTGCAAGCATTTTGGGGGTGATGTGTGGAAGGTGGAGATGACTTCTGATACTCAGAGACAAAACGTGAAAACTTCCCCAGTCACTTTTTCCCTGCGGGGCTAAGATTTTACGACCTATTACTATGGTAGTACCACCCCTTGTTTCATCCCTCAGCCCCACTGTTCACTGTGAGCTGGGAGGAAAGTTATTCCCCCTGCACTCAGCATAAAGTACACCCCTTAGCAATCAGAACCAGCCTGTAATGATTGGTAAATTTTGGAATTTGTATTTTATTAAAAAATTTCACAACAGTAGTAAAAATGGCAAACTTGTTTCGTATTGCATAATAACAACAACAAAAAATCTCTGTCTTATGTAATTTTTTTTTTTTTGTGTACAGTTGCTTATTTTTGGTACATGTAATTGGATAATATATGGTAGAAATGTTAGCGTATTTGTATTTTTTTACATGTTCAATAATCCGAACACATCAAAAATTCGAACTGCCAGTAGTCCTAATTAGTTCGGATTTTCAAATCTCTACTGTACTAACACTATGACCACTAGTAGCATGTTGGGCAACCTTTCACAGTGATAACTAGGCCTCATGAAAGTCAGTCGCCAAATGAGGACCAGATATTTCGTAGTGGCTAGTAAATTTTTTAGTATAGTAGCCAATGATGGCAAGTAGATTTTTTCCCCCCAAGTGAGCAACTATTTTGTCCAACTTTAGGACTCGGCAATGTATATTGATACATCACAAAAAACCGGTGTGAATTCAACATCGATGTTATGGTGTTTCCACTGAAGAAACTACGATTCACCACCACCATGATGTAAATGTTCGCGATGTAATTACCATCGAGCGCCACCAAGCCGCGACCAAGCACTATTGTTCAAACCGGTTTTCCCAGTCCGAGATACGTGAATATCGACTGATCCTCACGCACGCATCTCTGAAGTAGTTTCTCGCGGTGTCTCGTTCCAGACGCTACATCGGAGGATTGCCCATCAGAAATTAGCCTGCAAGGCAAGCAATCGTGGACATCGGAGCTTCGTGAGCGATCCCATCCGAAGTCTCATCACGATGCAGACACGATGTTTAAACAGGTTCCTTATCAGGCCTCTGTGTGTCGACGATGCTATTAAGAGGCTGCGTGTTCCGCGCGTTGGATCTCGGAAATTCGCCACAGCTTAGGAACAATAGGAAGCATGTGGCAGGTTTTTTTTTTTTTAGACGTGAATACATCTTTAAAATCAGGCCAGTACGGAAAGTCGAGTGTTACCATAAAATGGGCATCGAGTTTGGCCTAATAATTTCTATATTATCAACGCGAACCAAACCAACCTAGTGTCATTCGATAGCAAAGGGAACAAAGACTTGTTAGTGACCTTAAGTTACCGCACAGTGACAAGCTGTAAAGGGCGGGGGCTTTGCGCGCTACTACGTCAAGATCTGTCGATTTAAGACATTAGAAGTGAAATCAAGCAGTGTTGGTTGTAAAACTTTAGATAGCAGTTGAACATTTTTTAAAATTTCACAATGTCCGCATATGCTCGTCAAAAAGTCAAGCAGAAATACATCAAACATAGTCTACACAGAAAAGCAACTTGTCAGCTTTCGATAAACACCGCAATGTCCACGGCACAACGCATGAAAAAATATCGGGAGCAAAAGAAAATTGCTGCGGCGCAGCGCACGAGCACTTCTCCGACAGCGACGCACAAGCTCATTGGCGTGGAACATCAGCGATGAACCTCATACAAACCAGTAATTAGGCATGTCTGAATAGTGACACTTAATGATGATTAAATGCAATGGCACTTCAATTGAAGATTTTGATCCTCAAAATGCTATTCAATTGTGGTGGGCAGATACCTTTGATGGGAAGATCAGACACAGTACATATCAGTGGTAAACTGTATCAACATTATTATTAGTGCCACTTTATGTATATATATCCTAGCTTTTGTTCCTTTGTTTTAAATATTATTAAAAGGAATCAGACATCTAAATTCAATGGCCTCTCAAAAATAAATTATGTATGTGTAAACTAAGATAGTAAGAGTAATGATATTACAGCACTGAAAATAAATCATCAAAAAATCAATCATGTTGGAACAAAAGCATATGCAATATTTGCAGCCAATCTAATGATCCTATGCAGCAACTGCTCTGCATCTGTTTTCATGAAGTTAATGGGGAAGGTGTCTCTCATTAGAAAGAAAAAACAAACAAACATGCACCCATTTAATTTCATAGAAATGTAAGTAGAGAAGTTACTGAATTATTATTATTTTTTAAATTTCGTATGGCCAGTAGATTTTGTCATTTGGCTAGTAAAATTTTTATTCCACTAGCCGCATTGGCTAGTAGAAATTTCAGCAGTTTCGCAAGGGGCTGGTGATAACCATTTGCACCCAGCACGACATCTACACCACTAGACAGCAGAAAGTGTCCTTAGGTACTCTGTACCATATGTACAGAATGATGTTCTGGAGTTTGGTGATAAAGCAAGCCATCGGTGTAGACCTATGGATGCTATGTATCACTGCATCCCACAAATGTTTGATGGGATTGAAGTGGAGGGAATTTGGAGGGTGGGAGGGTGCACACAAAACCTTGGAAAGGATCCTTGAACCCTTCAACCATTACTGCACAATGCAAGCCTTGCAATGTGGGACGCTGTCTTGCTCACAAAATCCAGTGACATCTGGATATATGATCACCATGTAGGATAACACCTGGTCTCAAACAACGCCTATACTTCAAGTCAACCTAAGACTGTACAAAAGCAACAAGGTTACTGGTCAGAATCATCCAATTTTGTTTGCTCAGCAGTTTATAGGGCAAAATTGCTGTTTAAGACAAATTTGCAAAATGGCAGAGAGCATTTTAGAAACATATTTGATTTGTGAAGTTACTCAGTCAAGCACGCCTCACATTTTTCGTTGCTGACTGTCCAAGTGGGAAATGTACATAACTTGGAGGGGTGGGTGGATAGTTGTGGAAATGATAAAAGATTTCTCCCAACTTCCACAACACAGAGACAATAAATTTGCAATCGGGAAAATGCAAAAGGGATGTACTTAATCTCCCCTATGTCTCTGCTTAAAGTAAACAGAGCCATAGGGAAGAGAGAGTGGAAAAGAAAGATGATACGGCAAGCTTTGGTTAGGTCATAAAACTGTAAATGTGTGAGCGTGTGTGTGTGTGTGGGGGGAGTTAGTCAGGGAGTTCAGCACAGATTGATACTGTTCTTGCATTCTTTCCAACTTACTGTGATCCAGCTATTGTACCTCCAACAGATCCAGCTATCCTACGTTCATACACACTAGGCTGACTTGGAGTACAGGAAGGATCAGGTGGTGAGGGGACAGTGATATCCATGAGAGGAACCTCTATACTGCGATACCACTGTCACTTGTCTGTTTTTGTCAAAACACACAGTCTCATTATAGCTCTTAATCCACACAGTGCCAAATATAGAACCATCTATCAACACATTGGAGTTGGAACCCAGACTCATCAAATCAGATGATTCTATTTCAGTCACAGTGCTCCCATGTCCACTGTAAGCAGAGCCATTGATGCCTGTTGGACAGCATGGGTATACAAATGGGCCACCAACACCTTCAGCCATGCTCAAAAATGCTTCTCTGCAGGCTCTGGTTGTAGTTTGCATTGTGTTCTTGCAGCCCTATATTGCCATTTTCTGTAACTTCTAGTGTGCATTATTGTCATGTTTTCCTACAGCTATGCTCTTATTTTGTCAAAGAATCTCACACAAGTTTCCAGCAGTACAGTGAAGAAAAACGAAATGTACTCACTAGTTTTATGTTGGTTTGGAAAATGCAAAGGAAAAAAAGTTTTTGAAATAAAATCCTAAAGAAAATTATATAAAACATCACATCTTCAAAGATGTAGTCACAGGATTCTGGAAGTGATCCCCTATAAACCAAGTTGTTGAAAAAATTAAAGTGAGTAAATGCTATGAATAGATAACAAGTCATGATGGCCTGCAAAGCTATTGTTGAAGACAGAGAAAAACAGAGAGTAAAATAGCTTCAGAATGTTAAGGAAGGGATAGGGATAAACTTCAATGAAAGTTCTAGAACAGCGAAAGCAGGAAACTCTTTTTTTCAAAATGCAGCAGTCAACTTCCTTGTGGGAAATGATACATAAAAGAACAGTGAAATAAAAACAATTCATAAGAGAACTCCATTCAAAAATTTTTCAAACTAGACTATTTGCTTTTTATTGCTAAATAAATATGAAAAACAGTGTATATATATTTTTTACACTAAACATCATTGCAAGGCATTTAACTGCATGAAATGTTTGAATATAAACACACTCTACAAAAGACTTTTATTGTATTTTTGATAAATCAGCATACCACATGACTCTTGGGAACACATATAAATATTACTTTAAATGAGTTATTAATTACAACTATAAATATTATCATCCTTCAATACAGTGCTTTTTCTAAAGACGCCTTAAATGCACAGTGTTGAAAAACATTGTGTTAGCCAAGTAGTATTTACTTTCAATTGCTACTTATTTCTTATTTTTGTCAAAAAATTTTACTCATGGTGTATAACACTTATTCTTAATTTTTTTATGAAATCTTACTAATATAATACTATTTGAATTCTATGGGGGTGTATATATTCTTTTTACTTACTGACGTGCCTGCCCAGCAGGATGCACACAAGATAAAGGCAGATAGCAGTGAGAGCACATGTACGCATAGCTCAGTTGGGAGAGCGACTTACACTTGAGTGAGGGGACCCGGATTCGGTGTCCAGCGCGGAAAAACTTGTACTTCATGTTGGAGCCTGAACTTCCACGATGACTTGGCTGTTAGATTTCTCGCAATGATGTGATGTTCTTTCCACACGGCGAGACAGCAAAAATGGGAATCACTTCTTCAGTGCTTTGAAAAAATAAATCAGTGTTATGTTATGTTTCACAAACCAAATTGTCTGGGATTTCTTAAAAGCACTTTCTTCATGGGATGACTGCCTACAGTGCCACATGGTTCCAGCTGACCAGTGGGCCTTGCCCCCAGCCCTTTTAGGGGGGGATTGAAACTTGTCTGCTCTGCAGGACGCACACGAGATAAAGGCAGATAGCAGTGAGAGTACATGTCCGCCTAGTTCAGTTGGAAGAGTGACTTACTCTGGAGTGAGGGGACCCGAATTCGATGCCCGAAGCAGAAAAACTTGTACATTATACCACTTAACAGAAATCATGGAAAGGTTAATCACTGGAAGAGGTAACACTAGAAAGACAAAAATGCGATTATGAGACCTATGCAAAATGTTGCATCAATAAAAAAAAAAAAAAAATGGCTGACCACTAGCATAGGATTTATTTCTACATGTCTGGGTACCTCAGATATAATCCTCACAAAAAGTTGGTAATATTTTGGGAGGTATTAAAAAATGTGGAATTCTTACTGTGAGGACTTGGTTATCAGACCTTACAAGGAAGAGGTGTGTATAGAATAATTTTTCTCTTTTTTATCATTTGATGCACATTATTACAAATTTTGAGCACAGTTAATGAGTTTTCATGCAGGATTTCAGGGGTTAATTCACAGAATGATGCATATATTCATCCATACACACATGGACATACACATATGTATGTGCACAAAAAAAGAGGTAATTTATTATCTATTACAAAAACCAACGAAGTATGTGCAGAGGCGTAACTAGGCATTTCTGCAGCCAGAGCAAACCATAAAATATTGCACCCCATCTGTTTTATAATGTATATATATATATATATAAAAGACAGATGGGGGTGCAATATTTTATAGTATGTAATACAATGATTAAAGTGTGACTGTTTGTACAGCCTTTTGTAACTGCTTCAGAGTTCGGACCTTCGGCACTACACCAAATGGGCCCAATGTAGCTGGCAGCCGTGGCTTGCAGTCATAGCCCCAAGAGAACCTTCAACAATGTGAAAAACATTCTCATCCAACTAAGAAAAAACACATCCTTATCCATTGAATTAAAGAAAAATTATGGGCCCCGTTGTTGTTGACAAAGGTCATGGTTCTTCTTTAATTGAATGAACTATAGAACCCCTTCATTTCTGAATATGAGCAACTAGCATCTCCTGAACATTTTGAGGAAAAAAATTCGAATTTTATGCCTACCAGAAACTGGTGAAAAAATTTCAATTCCAATTTTAATCAGACAGTAAGCAGTGGTTTTTGCACCCTCTCTTGAGCTGTGCTTGGGCCAACTACCCCATCTGCCCAACCTTTGTTATGCCTCTGAGCATGTGTTTTCAGAATACTTATATAAAACCTACCTGAAGCAGTAGCAGGACCTACACCTTTTAGACAAGTCAATGCACCCATAGCACCAGACAAATTTGGCAACCTTTTAAAGGCTTTCTTACTATTCTGAACAACAGCAGTTTCTGTGTTAATGCGAACCAAATCTATGAGGTTAGATCGATACTTTCCCCTCTGAAATGCAGAAGTATATTTTAAACATATATTTTGATTATATTAAGCTCTTTTTTATGAAAAACACATCAATTTAATTAAAACAAAAACAGTCAAAACTTCTACATAACAAAATCGCAAGATAACAGAATAGTTCCCATGTAGAAAATTGAAGTTTCTAAGCAGAAAGTTTGCTACATAGTTCTAATGTTTCATCTTCATTGCATGCAGGATATTATGATGCTATTTATTTATTTATTTAAATGCAGATATATTTAGGTAGATTATTATAGCTTGTACACAATCAGCTATACATACAGGATTCAGCTATATGAAGTTTTGATTTATATAGCATGTAATGTAATTAAAAAAAATAATATAAAACTAACTTAACTCCCACTATGATATACATGTTATTATGTGTAGCACAAAGCATGACTCTGTACAAAATGTTAATGAACTAACAAAGCACTGAGTTTTTTCAAACTCAAAGATGTGCATTGTGCAATTTACTGTGTTTAGAAGTCTAATTCCAATATTTTAGGTAACTTCCAATTAATCATATTCAACAATTATGACTTATCAAGGTAATTTGTGTTACTAAATACGATTATTTGGATTATTTGGAAGTTTACCTAAATGTCAAGAATTTGAAATGTTAATATTGTGAATACCATAAATTACTGAAAAGTAATAAAAATTAGAGTAAACATTGCAAAAAAGAAAAAAATCCAATTTAAATCTACAAACTCATCAGGACAGACAGACCATTGTGGAAGAGACATGGGGAGACTTTCATACAGCAGCAGATTTATCATGATGATGATTATACATAAAATATTTTGTAAGGTACAAACCATTTATCTTATTACTATTTTAATACCTGTATTTATGCAGCTTCATGAACAGTTGTAAACTTGAAGTGAACAAGGATATTGATTTGTTGTTCACTGATATTATAAAGGGTTCCATTATCCAGGAACAAGTCCAGTGTATTAAAAAGTTATGAACTGTAAAACAGGCTACTGAAGTCAGTCACAAGTCCTTACACCAAGGGCTTTGCAACAATCAGGATGAAACAAAGTACTAGTAAGCGGTTTGAGATTATTTTTACAGTAAGACAATGATGTAAGCTCTTCTAACTTTTGATTCAACATAATATGCTTTTCAGAGTTGAAGAAATATTCTTCACATAATATGTGGTAAATACGTCATATTAATTAACACAGCAATCGGACATCGCCGAATTGGCTGTAACTACTGTCCCACACGTGCATTAAATCACATCAGAAAACTCCAAAATCCCATCGCCGTGGAGCGGGAATCGAAGCCGCATCTCCCGACCCTCGTTCGAGCGCGCTATCCGCTACACCACCCACGCCGACGAATTCCCAAGCCTCTGTGTGTTAAGAGCATCGGAATATCCTCCGACCGCGTTCAGATTCATGCAGACTCTGCTGCCATCAAGCGTGGTCAACTGGATATTTTCTTAACCACGCTTGATGGCAGCGGAGTCTGCATGAATCTGAACGCGGTTGGAGGATATTCCGATGCTCTTAACACACAGAGGCTGGGGAATTCGTCGGCGTGGGTGGTGTAGCGGATAGCGCGCTCGAACGAGGGTTGGGAGATGCGGCTTCGATTTCCGCTCCACGGCGATGGGATTTTGGAGTTTTCTGATGTGATTTAATTCACGTGTGGGACAGTAGTTACGGCCAATTCGGCGATGTCCGATTGCTGTGTTAATTAATATGGATAATATGGTTAGAGAAAGTGATTTAGGACTACTTGTTGAAGTAGATAGTTTGTGAGCAGCAGTTTGCTGCATGATTGATGACTTACTACTAATTTCTAAAAATCTCTACAATTTGCAGTTACCTTTAAAACACAGCTCAACAGAATCTTTGTCTAAAATTCAGAATGAAAAGTGAACAGAAATGTTACATATGGAAGGATGGTAACAACTATTTATTACTTGGGTGTGATTATTGGTGAGCTTGAAAAGCTGGATAAGAAATTTTGCAACAGAAACAGTAAAGTACAGCACATTTTTTGGCAGCTATTCAATAAGATATATTTTGCCTACAGAACAAAACACTGGCTGCATATAATGCATTTAAGGTGGTGACAGTCAGATGAGAGAGGCTCTCTATAAGGTTAGAAACTATGTACATGAAAGAAGTATCCTGAATATCAGGGGGAAATAGATGGATTCTGTGGCAAAACAGAGTTAGCAATCCCGGCATTAAAATAATCAAGGTACTTTGGTAGAAATTCTCTTTTTATTATACACTGATGAGCCATTACATTATGACTACCCCCAGCCTAGAGACCGAATGGTAGCACAGGTGAAGTTCACAGAGCAGTATATATACAACCCGAGGACTGGCTTTCGGTTAATTCAAAGTCAGATTGGGAAAAGCTGCCAATTTATTGGAGTTTGATAAAGGACAAATTGTGATGGCTCGTCACTTCTGAACTATGATCTCGGAAACGGAGCAGCTTGTGGGTTGTTCACATGCTGCTGTAGTGAGTACGCATTAAAAATGGTGCACAGATAACAAAATGACGAACTGTCGTCCAGCCATGTGTCATCTGCAGCTCAATGATTCCAGAGGGGAGCGGAGACTGTCGCGCATTGTTCACAGCAACCACAGGGTGACAGTGTGACAAATCGCTTGCAGCTACAATAGTGGTGATCAGGGCAATGTGTCACGGCACACAGTTTATCGCAGCCTTCTGCGCATGGGCCTGAATAGCCGAAGATCCAGCCGCCAACGCATGAAATGGGCCCAAGATCATGGAGATTGGACCGCGGATGATTGAAAGAAAGTGGCCTGGTCTGACGAATCAAGATTCCTGGTGCATCACGTAGATGACCGAGTGCGGATACACCAGTTACCAGCGGAAGCTATGGCAGTTGGATGCACTGTAGAGCGGAAACAGGCAGGCAGGCGTGGTGTTATGCTGTGGGCGATGTTTTCTTAGGACACTTTAGGCCCTATTATCCCAATAGCACAATCCCTGACAGCTGTCAGGTATCTGAACATAGTTGCGGACCAAGTTCACCCATTCGTGGCAAATGTGTTTCCTGCTGGTGATGGCCATTACCAACAAGATAATGGGCCATGCCACACTGCCATAATCCTCAAGGAGTGGTTCAAGGAACATGCTGGTGACTTTCTGTTAATGCCCTGGCCTGCAAATTCGCCTGACATGAACCCAATCGAACATTTGTGGTTCAACTTGGAAAACGGGTTCACGCTATATCACCACCCCCCAAAATGTACGGGAACTGGAGGACCTGCTGTTGACATTATGGTACCAGATACCCCAGAATACCTATCACCACCTCATCGAATCGATGCCTCAATGAGTGGCCACTGCTTTGCAGGCTAAAGGGAGTCCTACAGCTTATTAGGTACGTGGTCATAATGTAATGGCTTGTCGGTGTGTATATATACACATATATGAGAGCATATCAAAAAATAAGTTTTACATAGCAGCGACTAACTAAAATAAGAATTTCTTATGCAGGGTTCCCACTCAAAAGTAGAAAAAAAATTCCCTGACTTTTCCAGGTTTTCCAGGTGGTCCTGAGAGTTTTTCCAGAGCGGCAAATCAAATCACATTGCGACAAATTGTTGCATTTCCTTTCATTCTTGCGTTCCTTACGAAAGCACACATTTGTTAATTCTTTAAATAACTGTCCTTTATACAATTACCTGCTTTTTTTTTAATAACAATTAAATGCATGAGGCATATTATTTTTGGTACCATTATTTATTTTTGGTACTGTTGGTTCAAATATTCTTTAAAACATGTAAACCATGTATCTACATGTTTTAAAGAATATTTGAACAAAGACTTAATTTAAATTCTACATATAATGAAATATTTCAATCGATTAGGTGAAATTATACAACTGATTTATCTGTATTTTAAGTGCACACAAGTATATAAATAACATTTTAAACGACTCACAGCATTTAGAGTTCCAGTTAGGTTTAAAAATGCAAGCTGGTAGAATTGTAACTGACTAGAATAAATTGCCCTTAAATGATACAATGCTGAATGAAGCTTTAAATCCTTTAAGTGCTTATTTTACATAAATATTAAACAACACAGAAACGTTTGCTGAAATTGAAGTCTAATGGGAATGATAAAATGGTGAGTGTCTGACAGTCTCTTAACATTTTGTTAGAGCGGTTCTATCAAATCGATCTACCAATTTGTATTTTCTATTGGAATTTACTTAGAATCTTTAAAGACAAAGCAAAGTAAAACAGTTATTAAAAAATAAAAAAGAAGAGAGAGAGAACAGAAATCGTGACAGCATTTCTGCGTCTGAGGAAAAACGTGTGCCAGTACCATCCCAACAATTTCTAGCAATCAGGGAAAATACTGCTGACATTTAAAAATCAAAATTGTAATTATTTTAGCTAACGTTAGTTCTTGCACATGGCAATGAGAACATCGAATCTATGCTATTTCAGAGGGGCCAACCTCTAGCAGAACGCATCAGTAATCAATAGGGTATTTTAAGTAATGTTTCAGTAATCGAACACAAACTTTCAGTAATGTAACACGCCATTTTTTCAAAGTTAAGGACAATATTATAGTATTACTGTGTAACCTGTAATACTTGTATGAGGTGCCTATCGGTAATCACCATACGAAGCCTCATCGCTAACGCGTGGAATGGGTATTTCATGAGAAATTAATGCGTGAAATGTGTAATAACTTTATATGTTTACACTATCCTCACAAAAAAATATGAAATGAAATTATCAATATTGTACTTACCTCATGTCATTGCTGACATAAAAACTCCCTTGTTGCTTGTTTTGCAGTGGTATATTCTTTTTCAGAAAACTTTTTATAACACAGCTCACCTGAGGAAAATGCTTTACTTTTCTGTATAAGAAGGGCACATAATGTTTTGGTGCTCATTGTTGGGCAGAAGTATGCGAGGTTTTTCCTTACTATACTAAATATTCTCTACGTAGAGGAATTGCTGTGAGGGATAGTCAATATTGCCAACATTAGTTTAGGCAATGCAGAATACTTGGGAAGGCCAGATGAATCCTTCATCTTAGATATTTCATTCCATGCCACATCTGCTCGAGGATATCCAGCTTCATCAATATCAGAGTCTGGGAACATAGCATGTCAGCGTTTATCACGCTATTTTCATTCTTTTTGCAAAAAAAATTATCCAAAGGCTTTGATCGAGTCTTTAATTTTACACAATCCTGGTGTTTGTTTTGACTGGATATGCCTTCTGCAATCATCTCATCTCATCTCGTCCTACATGGGCTACTGATTACTCTCATATTAGAAGGCACGCAAGGAAACCTTTATTTCAGCATTTTCCATTTCCTTGCTCAAGATTTGGATGTTCCTGGAAAAACCTCTTTGCATATTTATTTGTTTCAGAAACAATAATTCCAAGGATGAAATTGGTAACAAACAAGTAAAAATATGCAATAGGTGCCACATCAGTTGCTTGTGCCCCTGCATTTCATGACAATCAAAAGGATGCTGAGGTTGTTCATCACTTCGCTCTCTTACATCCTCCCATTCACTTTCAGAACTTTCATGATCTGAAGATTCACTATGAAGATCTTCACCTTCTGAAGAAGATATGGTGTGCGTGGCACTGTGGCTAGTTTTTTGGCTTGATGTTGCTTGGCCAATATCACTCTCAGATGATTCAAATTCATCCCCATCACTTGGCAAACTTTCACTCTCACTGCAAGCCATTTCAAATAACCTTAGAAAAAAATTTTCACGCAGTAGGAAAAAGCACGTCTCCTAGTCTGAGGAACAAGCTGTCAATAAAGTCATCCTCTGCTAACACGAGTTTGGAAAAAGAGGGGGATTCGTATTTCACGGAGTTTTGGGATTGTGTCTGTTTGTTTAGGAAAAAGAAATGAATACTGTGAAGAGCTTCTAGTAATAAAACACCGCACTTCGTTTTCCCGCGCGGCGAAAGTCCGCAAGAAATATAAACATCCGTCATCGCGGGACCACGCGTTGCGACGAGTTGATCGTTATTGCACTTCGAACGGGGCTCGAAAAAGTGATTTCCGACAGTACGACGTCTTATAATACGCCAACAATTCCAAGTGAACAGCCCTGCCTCAACTGCAGTAGGAAACGTTTTGGCTAAAGTAACCTTTCTCCTGTCACACGGAGAAATTGCGTGGGGAACCGATAGCAAGCGCAAACTCTTTTACGATGACACTTACGGCATATTACCCGTAATTTTCGTCGTATTATCCGCAGACCGCAAAATTCACATAAAAAAAAAAAAAAATCATTCGTATAATCCGCAGACTGTGACATTTAGGGAAAAAAATCGCCGTATAATTCGCACATCATAGATGTTGAATCAGAAGTGGAATTTCCGACAGAAAAGTCGGTCACACAAACACATCGCTCTTTCCACGTTCCAGAAACACATAGCAACCGAAAAATTGTTTTCAGCCGCCGCCGGGGAATTGAGTCACGGATCTCTCGATATCTAACCGAGCGCGTTAGCTTTACATAACGGTGGCCAACAATCCACGGTGCTATGTGTATTTTTAAGTCAGCTTCTGACATCTTAAATCCGTAAGATGGGCTCAGCTACTGAGACGTCTCCATCTGGTGGGTATTAAGGGCACTGGCTATATATATTATAGCAGTTAAATCCAAAGGGCGAGATCCAAGGTGAAAATCCTCCAAATACGTGGCGTCAGTAAATAAATAAATACGTCGCTCTTTCCACGTTCCAGAAACACATGAGTCCGAAGAAGTAAGAGAAAAAAAAAACTATTTTATTAAATGAAGAAATTCATTTTTAAAGGTTACTGTTTTATATTTTTATCTCCGAACAGATAAAGGGTGTGGCATCCATAGATCACGCCGATGTAGCTCCAGAGTATTGCATTACACTGCCAATGACGAAAGGCTGATACAGAACAAGTCGTAGAAATACCGTATGTACTCGCGTATAAGTCGAAAGTTTTTGGAGGAATTCCTGCTTTCAGAGTTGAGAGATCGTCTTATACGTGGGCCAATAAAAAAACTTCCGTGAATTCTTCCGCGGAATTTACCAACGGATTTGTTTACGTTTTAGATCGCGACACAGAGGCTTTCCGTATGTTGCTGCACGATTGTGTTCTGACCTCAAAACTATCGCGCAGTGACATTATAATATCCTCAATTCTGTCCACCACTTGAAGTTTAAATTCGGCAGTGTAACTGAAACGTTTCCTTTTCAGAGACATCATGATTAGCAATGAAGGAAAACAGCAGCAGCGACGTTCGCCAAAACAACGAAAGCAAACTAGATACAAGGTCGCGCACATGAAATCCGAAAGGAGAAACGCATAGGTTCGTGCAGCAAGCACTGTGCGTACTTTGGCTTTTTGCCAAAAACAGAGCCGGCACGACAGTCAGAGCTCTCCTCAACGATAACAAAATGACCCCTGCCGTCCCTCCCCACAACTATCCCGATCATTCATTACGACATTCCTCCCCCTCCTTCCCGCTCCGTACAAAGTCCTGAACTGAGGAAAATTCTTTCGAGGGAGTTCCTTTTCCAATTATTACACCTTTCCCTGAACAATCACGCTGCAGATTTTTTTTTAAATCGGAAGGTCTTATATATATATATATTTTTTTAAAAATCGGCGTGTTAACCGCATCGGTGTATAATCCGCAAAACCTATAATTTTAACTTTTTTAGCAGATAATCCGCGGATTATACGACGAAAATTACGGTACCATTCTTCCGATAATATTGCTGTTTGACGATATGATTCATGGACATTCCATTTCAAAACGATATGATTGATAAATGATATGATCATTGAGACACCGAAATCCGCAGTCTGATTCGGAAAATATGCGGATCAAAATCGAAGGCCGAGAAATCGGCAGCGTCGCACTAAAAGGGTTTAACAAAAAAGGATACAAAATTGAGATTCTCCAAAACACACTGAATTCCGTAATTCTTCCAACCTGTCCGCCGTAATTCTGTAATCTGACAGTCGAAACCGTAATAATTACGGACAATTCGTAATAGTTGGCACCTCTGCTATTTGCTTCTAAATAACGCAGCATAGGATATTTAGACATTGTGCTGTTAAATTTCATAACCAATAAAGCTGGCACACAGAGATCCTAATGCCATAACGGCAAAAAAAAAATTAAACCCAGGGATAAAGAAAAAATAATGGAAGCAACAAGTGGGGAAAACTAACAGTTAATACGGAATACCATTTTGCCTGAGAGGCCACAATTCATATTAGTACTTCCAAAATCCGGAAGTCTTAAAATTGATTGGCTACGTTTGTGACGCAAACATTAGTACTGAACTTTTCTCGCAGGTCACAGTTCATTTCCACGCTACGTGAAATAACTTGTACGGGAAACAATTAGAGGAAGTTTTGTGTGCATGTGTGCTCATAAAATCCTCCTAACACTTTTTTGTCAACATAATTTATCATCCTGCGGCGAGTGGCGTGTTTATACTTAACAATATCTTTACGAAGGGCAATACATTTGTGCGATGTTGATCAGGCAAAGTGCGAGAAAGGTCTGGAGCCCACTCAGGTCATTTGCAGTAACTCCCCACAAATAACGTCATCCAAAACGGAGACAGAGGCTTTAGCGCCAGCACTGACAAACCTGAAACCAATAGAGCACGCACGGCAAAGATTTTCATCAGTAGTAACTAGGTAGATTTTTTTTTTCCGGCAATGTGAGGGTAAAGATGTGAAATGAATAATTTATGCAAATCTTGTGAGGTGCAGCAACGCAAGAAGAAGAATTTACGATTACAAGAAAATTTCTATCCCGTCAAACTTTTGTTCTCGCAATTTTTTTTTTTCCTATGTATAAGCTGAAACCTTGGGGAAAATTACGAGAGAATGATGAATTTTATATTTCTTATTCTAAATAACGGAGATATTTGCGTTTATACGGAAAACGGTTCAACTATGCACAAAAATTCAAAAAATAATATCTTCTAATCTATCAGAAACAAAAAAAATTGAAACTTTTCAGGGGTTTTTTTTTATAACTTGGAGGCAGCTACCCGTAAAAAAAAAAATAAAAAAAAATCGCACGAATCGGAGATGTGTTGGTGGAAAATGAATATTTCAATATCTGACGATTTTGCGTGGAATGACCCAGATGTGAAAATCTATGGTTCCGGGCGTCGGACTACCCTATTTTTCGCAACCAGCCAGCTCTTGCAGTAATTGGAATATAGTCTTAAAATAGCTATAAATAAATTTCTTCATGCATTATGAAATAGAAATATGACAGAATAAAAAAATCTCTTTCCGGTCGTAAAACCGGAAGACATCGAATCTAGAAAACGGCCGTGAAATCTGGGAAATATGGTAGGTATGCAATAGTACCAGCTTCATTGCATGGTATTTTTCATATATTTTTTGTCAAAACACTCGTAAGTACTATGAAAAAAATAAATCTTTCCCCCTCTTTGAAGAATCTTCCTATTTCATAATATTTTCCCTGTTCTAACATTTGAAGGTACATACTTTTCCAACTATACCAATTCTGCTACAGAATTACAAAAGCGAAGCTTTAGTTCGTAAGTGATACGAACCTTTTTCAAAATAAATTAGGTGCCCTCAATTTGCAACATTCATCCACACTGCTGTTGAAGGGGAAGGGGGAGGGGGAATTATTAGGATGACCAACATCCGGCAAAATAAAATGTTTTTGTACGGTTTGATAAAAGACACGTAGAACATGCAAAAGGCGGAGGAAAAAAAAAAAAAAAAAAAGCTAAACTTCTAAAGTTTCCAATGAATTTCGGCGAAATTTAAAATGGAACGTTATTTTCATATATCTTGCCCACTGTAAAAATTTCAGTCGGTTATTTAAAAAATTGAGGAAATAGCTTCTTCATAATTTTTTTCCCAGTCTACGCAGAGAACCGGGGCACCTACTCAGGAACAAATGACTGCCTCTCTTCGCGAACGCCAGCAGATAAGAGCCTGCGAAATGGGTGTGTGATTAATGGCTTTCTTTCACGCTTTGCTTTGATGTGTATGTTTGTTCGGTTGTAGTTTAGATCATCTGGAGACGGGGAAACCGCAAAGAGACGCACTCCCCTGCACAGCTGCACTTTAATCGGTGGGTGGGTTACGAAGTTGCCTCGAAGGATAAAACAACTCGGAATTATTTTAAAACTTAGCAATACAGAAATATATTTTACAAAAGTCTGAAACAAAATATTTTTCTGGCAAAGAAAAAAATTCCCTGCCTTTATAGTTCCCTGATAAAAAATTCCCTGATTTTTACGGAAAAACACAATTTTCCCTGAGTTTTCCCTGATTTTTGGAACAATTTTCAAATTCCCTGAGAATTCCCGGTTTTCCCGGTTTTCCAGGTTGCGTGGGAACCCTGTTATGACACAAGAGTGGGATACGGTGGACCTACCACACCTGAGAAGGATGGTCCGCCATGGAATCGATCTTAAATTTCTAAACAGCGTATGAGAAAGAGATCTCAGATGCAGTGGTAAGGCTCCGGGAGTAGATGGCATAACTGCTGAGATGTAAAAATA
Organism: Macrothele yani; assembly: GCA_039090855.1. NCBI lineage: Eukaryota > Metazoa > Arthropoda > Arachnida > Araneae > Macrothelidae > Macrothele > Macrothele yani. Next base: position 82,442,646 of record CM077002.1, read on the forward strand.
TGGTGGTGACTCTGCAGTTGACTGGTTAACTGAAAATTCCCAGCTGTCTGGGAGTTAAGAATGCTCCCTCAGGATTGAAGGGATGCTATCATTGTTTCCTTGTATAAGGGAAAAGATGATCAGATTGAATGCAAGAACTATCGTGGTATCAGTTTGCTGAGTGTGCCAGAAAAAATGTTTGGGAAGATCATTACTGATAAGGTACAAGATCTTACATAAGAGAAAGTGTGGGATGTTCAGAATGGTTTTATGCCTGGTAAGGGCTGCTAATAAAATTTGTGCATTACACATGATGGTTGAAAAAGTGTTTGTCTGTTTATAAAAAAGTGTTTGTGGCCTTCATGGATTCAGAGAAAGCTTATGACAAAGTAAATCAGACTCTTCTGTGGAAGGTACTGAATAAATATGGTATTACTGGGAATCTACTTAATAGTGTGAAAGCCATGTACGCTTGTAGTAGAGCATGTGCACGAGTGAATGGTGTTTTATTGAAATGGTTTTCTATTGGTGCAGGAGTCACACAAGGTTGTATATTGTTACCCTGGCTGTTTAATATATTTATGGATGCATGATGCCAAAATGGATAATACTGGTTTATGTCTTGGCAATATCTGTGTGTGCAGATTGCTGTATGCTGATGACATAGTCCTGTTGGCAGAGCGTAATAATAAGTTATGTTGGTGGGGGGCTTTTGGATTGCCCCGCGTCATTATTAGTAATAAGGGTAATCACTCGAATCTCAAAAACTATGGTTTCCCAGTATTAGAGAAAACACAGGCTCGCTATTCGAGGATGGGCGTTGTGTTTCACCCAGCCGACGTTCCGTGTATCGGGGTCCGCTGAGTGCCGCAATGTTTCAAAGTAATCGTCTAGCTTTTCATTTCTTTTTGAATAATTCGTTAACTTACAAATTTTGATTTGCTTACTAGCACTGATGCGTAAGTTACTCAGTATTGCACTGGAGGATTTTTCTGAACATTCATCCCAAATCATTTATTCACACATCCAACACTCAATCGTTATTAACCTTTTTCTTTTTACTTTACAAAATTGTACACTCAAATGAAATGTAGCCGACTCATAATAACGGGAAAATAAAATATGTTTATTTTGCCTGATGAAACTTGAAATCTAGTAAAATATACACTCATTCATATGAAAATGTTTGAAGACCCTTTTAGCAAAATTATTTGTTTAAAGGTTAACTTAATTTCTTATTTTCATTTAATATAATTCTGAAATATTTCGAAATATAATTTACTAAAAAATTGATTCCCTATATTACACAATTTCCTGCTCTGATCAATGGTATTTACTTTACTCAACCATTTCATTATTCTTCTATTTCTGCCCTACTTTTCTCAGCATTAGTTTAGAGCTGGTTTTACTTTCAACCTTAACTTAGTCTATTTCTGCCCTACTTTTCTCAGCATTAATTTAGAGCTGGTTTTTTTACTTTCAACCTTAACTTAGTCTATTTCTGCCCTACTTTTCTCAGCATTAATTTAGAGCTGGTTTTTTACTTTCAACCTTAACTTAGTCTACTATGCTCTTCTTAAATTTTCGGTTCAACATACTAATTATGTAAACAAGAGGAAACATGAATGTCGGATTATCCTACCTTCTATCCCACGATGAGGGCTGGAATATCATTCTAGCGAAGTCTTTATGCTATCTCCTCTCTTCCTGACGTATTCATGCCGACTCTGACTTCTGTCATCCTTCTTTCGAAGTATTCATGCCGACTGTTATAATTCTGTCATCCCTCTTTCGAAGTATTCATGCCGACTGATATAATTCTGTCATCCCTCTTTCGAAGTATTCATGCCGACTGATATATTTCTGTCATCCCTCTTTCGAAGTATTCATGCCGACTGATATAATTCTGTCATCCCTCTTTCGAAGTATTCATGCCGACTGATATAATTCTGTCATCCCTCTTCCGAAGTATTCATGCCGACTGATATAATTCTGTCATCCCTCTTTCGAAGTATTCATGCCGACTGATATAATTCTGTCATCCCTCTTTCGAAGTATTCATGCCGACTGTTATAATTCTGTCATTCCTCTTTCGAAGTATTCATGCCGACCGATATAATTCTGTCATTCCTCTTTCGAAGTATTCATGCCGACTGATATAATTCTGTCATCCCTCTTTCGAAGTATTCATGCCGACTGATATAATTCTCTCGCTCCTCTTCCTGTCCTACCAAAAATTTGTTCTTCCCGGATCCTCCTACCAATTTACAGATTGGTCAAACAATTATCATTTCCCGATCTGATTTGCTCTGGGTTTCCCGCCATTTCTCTGACTTGCCATCCTTCGCCCCGTCCAAAATCTGTGTCCGCCCTCAAATTCTAGGAACTTCGTTGCCTACGGATCTCTGAGGTCGTAAATCTTACTATCATAAAACTGCTATAGTTTTCCTTGGCTTGGCGTCAAGCTATTCTTTTCTTCCAGACTTGGTGCATCAAATCTCAAGACGACTGGCGCCGAGCTCCAATAAAATGTCTACCCGCTATTTTTCGGACTTGCATTACTTCGCCTTACACAATATTGCTGGCTCGTAGCAGTTAGGGAAAGGATGCCCCGCGGTCCCCATGCCACAGCAAGCGGACTGCTGGAAGCCCTTCGACTCTGAGAGAAAGAGAGAGGGTGGGGTGGGGGTGAAGGGGAAGAGCGGTACTCCTGACCTTCCTAGGCGCGAACCCACGGAAGAAATCTAAGGGGAAAAATAAATTGTGAAATGCAGAGCGTCTGAAGAGCGTGAAGTTTATAAAATCCTTATTTTAATAATTCTTACACCAGCTCCCCAAAATCTCTCCCATTCATTTGATTATTTTTTTTTTCCATTTCTTTTCCGCTTTTCCGATTACTTCTCAATTTCCAATACAGGGAAAAGGTGCACACTCGCTCCCGAGTGATGCAACATTATCTCCCTTCGCAGACTGAAAGACTGAAATCAGGGCAAGAAGACCCTGAGTTAGAATATCCCGTCTTCATTATTTCTGCCGATGCCCTACGTTGATCAGAGCAAGTAAATAACATAATCACATACATCACACTGCAATACATAAATGCACAAATTTAGAGTTAAATGACTATAAAGAATGGTTATTAGGGTCTTGCATAAATAATTGAAATATATGTACAGGTAGTCACTTTTTTTTTTTTTTTCATTAGTAATTGACGATGACAAGTAACACACTGCTTAGGTATGAATCATCTAAAAAGTGTTTTTTTTTTTTTTTTTTTTCATGAACGCACCATGCGCTTATCAGCATCGCACAACAATTGGAGTAGTGTTTTTTTCTTTCACTTTATCTGGTGCTCAGATTCAGCACAGAATTCGAAATCAGTGGACACTATGGTCACACTTGGAATGTCACACCACCTATTCCATAAATTCCAGGATAAGTGTACTTCACAGTTTTATAATACAATGTCCAAGACCACCACATTGAGTGGTCCGAGGTAACGTCATCTCCGTTGCTCAGTTCCACACAGGATACACGAAATTGTCCGCTCCAGTCACTCTGAGTAACATTTGCCGTATTCCGTCCGTACCTTCCCGCAGTTCGTTGATCAGTTTGAATGCAGCGACGGTTGTTCAGTTCGAATGAAGCGTCGGTAACTTCAAGTGCCGCTGAAGTTCCTGGTTAATGTTATTTGCACAAATTTATAGCACTCGCTCCTTCAGGCGAAGCCTTATTTACGAAACCCGCAGACAGTATATCGTCTACACCAATGACATAGAGGTCCTTTATACCTCCATAAATAGCAGTAACAACGCGAACTGATGCTGCCAACACTACATAGTTCATGCACTGTTGATTCCGAACGGCTTGCACAACACTATTATCGTAATATTTCTACTGGAAGCTCCTTCTTTCGACGCTTTTCCGTCCTCGGATATTGACTGTCAGAGGAAAGAGAATTTTCCTCTTTTCTTTTCGCTGCGTCCAGAGTCCTGGCAGACTCACTGCGCTTTGTACGCAAATTCCACTGAGAGGATGAGATCACTCACTTTCACAAGTCCCTTTGTCATCTCTCTGTGGCGCTTCCACTGTCCCCACAATAGTGGTAGGAATGCTCACACTCTGGAGAATGGATTCTTTCATTCATAAGCAATGTCTGTCAAAGGGCATTGTCCCACAGGAATGTATATTTAGTGTTCTTTTCTCTTTTTTCACAGCAGCAGTCCGAATACCTCGACACGGACAGCTATTGGGATGAAGCTGCTATATGTGTCTGCACATAGTCTCTGCTTTGCATGTAGCCACTACTCTGGTTATTGCTGACCTAGCCCTGTAAAAAAAACTTCAGCATAGAAATAGGACACTCCGCCATTCGGTTCCTCTTTTTTTTTTTCTTTTTTTCTCGATTATTGTTAGAATTATGCCTAATCTGTTTAACCTTTCCTTCTGGAAATCAGTATGAGCATAGTAGAACAAGCTTATATCAAACTAACACATATTTTTTTTTTTTTCGTGAATCCGTGGATTCTTAACATTACCTTGGCGCACGGCCACTAATCTCCTCGTTTTGACTCTGCTCTCCTTTTCTCTTTGCTTCTATTTTATTTTATTCACTTATTTCTTTTTATTATTATTATTATTATTATATATATTGTATTTTATTTTTCTTTTATCCTTTCATGTAAGTGTGCATTTTTGCGATTACGATTATAAGGAAATGACAAGAAATTTCGATGCTCTATAATTAAGCCAAAATCACTCAATCATTCACACACACACATCCATTTCACACATCACCTTCACCTAAACAAAAATTTATTCCTGAAACTCCCATCGTCGGCGCGCAGAATGTACACGACCATGCTTCCGAATCAACACTGAATTTTCGCATAAGACACTATTTCTTCCATTTAACTACTTTCCCTTTTTGTGATTTATACTTTTACTTTAAAATATTCTCCTTTATTTGTTTTACTAACTGCTTAAGTGTTTAGCCCTCTACATCGATTTCGCTCTAAACACCCTTTTCTTTAGCTGGGTCTGAGAGAAACCCCTTGCTTGCGTTCGGGGGGTCATATGAAGTCACCCCTTTCGCTCAGGTACTCACGCCAAAAGCTGGGAGTCAATCTTGACCTTTCCACCCAAGGTTATTACAACCCGTTTCCTGCTTGCCTTTTCTGGTCCATTGGGCTTGGGGGTAGGAACGATAGGAATTACTTCCGTTTCCTGTTTTTACTCCTTCGCTCCAGAAAGGAAGCCCCGTTGACTCTGCCACGCTTTTTTTTTTCTTCATTCTTCTAAAAGACACGCCGCATGGTCTTACGCTCTTGTACATTATGGTCAGATACCCTTTGCCGAAGTGCCTTGACCATAATGTCACCCAATATATTTTTTTCTTTCTACCCTATTTCCCTTACACATGTTTTTTTTTTTCAGCTACATTATTTGGATTACACTGGATACACACAAGGTAAGTGAACCTTTATTTTTCGTAGGGTATCCCAGGCGTGCTCCAAATTATTATCTCTCCCATTCATTATTCTTAGCCTAGTGAAACCGCTATTTTCTGCTTAACTGCCCTAAGCAAATCTCCCAAAAGGTAATACTCTCCTGATATCCTCTACTCACGTGCTTGCCAAGAAAATTACTAATTTGTTTTACAATACCGAGAATATATCATTACTGAACTGATTGAAGAATCAGCGATGAATTATTCATTCGCTACTGTAAACTGCGAAATGCTGTCGAGAGTTGACATCGCTAACTATTCTTACTATCCTTACTACTCAAAATTGATATGCAACTGAATGTGCTAACTTTTAATAAGTATTGGTGATAATTATTATTATATTATATAAGTGCCTCCCACAGCAGAATGTCCATCTAATAAAATTCCGAACACTACGGATACTACTCTGATGCGAATTACTGCTATTACCTGTATTCTTATCTAGGTAACTGAAATTTACGCATAAATAAGTTGATACTACTTAACCTATTTGGACAATTATGTTAATCAATAATCAACGTAGCGAACATAATTTTAACCTGAAAGCACTGAACTCAATCATTTTTCTCCTGCAACTAAAGTACCTAAACTATTCCTGGCTGATGAGTACTTGCCTTTCACGCAATCAATATATGCACTGATAGAACTGTTGGCTATTCAAAGTTACACCTTCCCAATTTATCGCATGAGAATTAACAATTACAAGTGATATACGCAGTGAATTAGAAGAAATATACCTGAAGTAAAGTGACAATTATCGTAAAGTGTGAACAAATCATTAACATTATTTGCAAAAATGTTTTCAGAGGAAAAAAATATTTTCTCTAAATTTTATCCCACAAGTTACCCAACCTTTACGAATGCGTCCGTGAAGACAAAATAACTCTGACACACAGGTTTTTTAAATACAATGAAATTTGATACCACACGCTGGTTATCAATAATACTCTGCTGTGCTAAACCTGCTGAATTGCCAATACTGAGTGCGATTAAAAATGTAGGCTTCTACTGATTTTGAATTTCAGCGTTCATAACCAAAATTGAGCACTCAAGTTTTTTTTTTTTTTTTCTTCCGGCTCTCCGCTTCTGCCTAGCTCTCCATGCTATACCCAAGATTCCTGGGATGTTCGTCGTACCTCAGCATACTTCGGATACACATACCGTACAGTATCATCATTCGAATTTTCTGCTGTCGAGTTCTCGCTTACGTTCTGAATATCCTGTAAGCAATTTTTCCGCCTGCTCGATCCACGATTCTCCCGATGATTTAGGTGCTAGCTTCAGTTGAGCAATAAATTTCCCTATTAAATCAGCCTTGTCCGTGGCTCCAAACTTTTGATTCCTTTTAGCCATCTCCTGCTGCTCTGGTTTTGTGACACTCACACCTTCCGGTATATTGCTATATACTGGAGTATACACCGTTTTAGGCTTCGCAACATGATTCACGGTCGGCTCTGGTTGCGAGTTACGGTTTCTCAGCATGTACGGTTCTCTGAGGAACGGCGTCCTTCTCACCTTTTCGGCGATCGGATTGCTAGCTTGCTGAGGCGTGCTCTGCACTGCCACCGCTGTCGGTGTAACCTCCAAATCAAATTGAGGAATAAATTCGTACTCTTCTGTCGAATCTGAATGAGCTGTTAAATCTTCTAACTCCTCATTATCGTTTTCTGCTTCTTCGACGTGCTCTCGCTCCGGTGAGTTATTCTCTAGGTGATGTCTCCGTAGAGGTGCTTTGAATACGCGGTTCTTATGCACTACCTGTTGTTTCCTCTCGTCCTTCAAAGATACTAGTCGCACATTGACGGCTGATGGAAAAGACACAATTTTCCACTCACCGCTGTTTTTCTGGCAATTTTATCAGAAAGACCACGGTCGATATAAGGCGTATGCAAAAAATACTCTGTCACCAATTCTCAGGTCCTTTTCTCTGGCAAACCTGTCTGCATACTTTTCCTGCTTAGCTGCAGCCTCCTGCAGATTTCCATGAACCAACTCGTAGGCTTTTCTCATCTTATTGTTGAATGCCTCTACATAATCCTCTTCACTATAATATGTTTGTCGGCGAGGCGGAAGTAAAATGTCGGATGGAACCGTTAAATCTCTCCCAAACACTAAATAGCTTGGAGCATATTTGGTTGCTGAATGGTTTGTAGTATTATATGCTAGTCTTATCATAGGAATGTAGGTGTCCCAGTCGTCTTGTCTCTCATTAACTAGACAACTTAATGATTTGTTAAGAAACCTGTGGCTAGCTTCGTTTTGGCCATTACTCCAGGGTGCAAAGGATGTAAAATTATTCAATCTTCTTATGCCCAATCTTGCCAATAAAATTGGTGAATACCTCAGAGATGAAGCATCCACCGTTATCTGACAAATTAGTTTCCGGCGTACCATAAATACTCATGACATGGTCGAAATATGCCCTTGCGACTGTAGTTGCTTTTTGGTCTAGCATAGGCACTAAAACAGCATACCTGGTGAACGAATCAATCATGACAAGTAGGTATTTATTTCCGTCAGCAGTTGTAGGATACGGGCCACAAATGTCTAAAGAAATTTTTTGAAAGGGGTAAGAACCCGTTTCCACTCGCTGCAGTTTCTCTACTCCTTTTAGTTTGTGGTTTGTCCTTTCATTACATTTTTCGCAAGAAGCTACATAATTTTTAACATCCGCATACAAGTTTATCCAAAAATAACGTTTTCTAACATAGGAGACAGTTTTGTCTCCGCCGAAGTGTCCTACCGAGGGAATATCATGACAACGTTTTAAAACTTCATGTATCATAGCGTGAGGAATTACAAGCTGCTCCCAAAATTCATCTCCAGATGCGCTCCTGTCAGGATATTGGAAATGATATAACAATCCTTCAGAGTTTAGGAAAAAACTATCCTTAACCCTATGTTTGCCTACTGGGATGCGTTGTTTTTCCAGCATGTCAATGATCGGAGCGAGATCGGCGTCTGCTCTTTGCAGTGCTTTAACACGAGCTGTTTCTGATTGGTCCACTTCAGCGGTCAGAAGAGACACGCCCCTGATTTCTCCTTCAGCGCTCTCCGGTGACTCAACTCCGTGCTGCCTGCTCAAATAATCAGCCACGACATTTTGCTTCCCTTGTTGATACAAAATTTTGTAAGAAAATTCACTAAGAGCCATTCTCCACCGATTCAATCTGCTATTTGCGTCTTTGATATTTTGAAGATACGTAAGAGGACGATGGTCGCTAATCACATAGAACTCTTTTCCTAGTAAATAATGTCTCCAATGCTTTAGGGCACAAACTACGGCCAACATCTCCTTTTCGATAACTGGGTAGTTCATTTCGGCTGGATTTAATTTCCGTGACATAAATGCGATTGGCTGCAATATGCCATCAGATGAGTATTGTTCCAAGACCGAGGCCCACTCCTGTATGACTTGCGTCACAGTGAAGGTAAAAAGGTTTGCTGTAATCAGGATGAATTAATACCGTGTCACTTAATAGACAATTCTTGATTTGAAGAAATGCTCGGTTGGCTTCTGGTGTCCAATTAAATTTCCCTTGTTTTGTCAAGTCGGTCATGGGTGCTACAATGTCAGAATAGGATGGTATAAATTTCCGGTAGTAATTGCATAAACCCAAAAATCCCCGTAAGCTCCTGAGAGTCTTAGGAGTTCCAAAAATGTTGACCTTATGCAGATTACTGGGATCTGGACGAATTCCTTCTCCACTAACCACATGACCCAAAAATTTCACTTCCGTTTTCATAAATGAGCACTTGTCCGGCGTTAACTTCAAATGGTGTTCTCTGAGACGTTTAAAAACAGCTTCCAATTTGATAAGGTGTGTCTCTTCATCTTTTGACGCGATAAATATATCATCTATGAAACACATTATGTTAAAATCTGCCAATCCGTACAGAAGAGCATCACTCAATCTCTGAAAGCTATTCGGAGAAGTTTTGTAGCCAAAACACAACCTCTCGAATTGAAACAAGCCCCATGGGGTAGTGAATGCTGTTTTGTGCTTGTCGCGCTCCGCTATCTCCATCTGATTAAAGCCTGCTTTCATATCTAACGTGGTGAAGAATTTGTTGCCCTGAGCCTGCTCTAATAAGTCTTCTATTCTAGGCAAGGGATAGCTATCGGGTATAGCTGCTTCATTTAAAGCCCTGAAGTCTATACATAAGCGAAATTGATGGGATGCTTTTTAGAGAGCAACATTGGTGCTCTGTAGGGTGAAAGCGCTCTCCGTAATAATGCCGGCATCCAACAAATCCTTGATTTGCTGTTGAGCTTCCTGCCTGAGGTGATGTGGAACTCTATACATTTTTCCTACGATTGGCACGTCCGTGTTCAGATTGATCTCATGGTAGAGTAAATTGCATTTACCCAACTCGCTCATAGAACGGACAAAAACGTCTCTATAATTCATTATAAGTGAAGCGAGTGGTCGCCTCCACTTGGGATCCACTTCTTCAAGATTAAAATCCTTAGGAGTAGCGGAGGTAATTTTTCTCTTTTACCCTCCTGGAGCGTCCCCGCATCAACGATAGGCTGAATGTACACTAACTTCGTTGCTTTTGTTAATGTGGAAGGGTTGCTCTGTTAAATTAGCCATTAAAACTGGAATTTTACCCGAGGTTCCTAGAGTATTCACTGAACGCCCTACCCTAACACATCCTTGACAAAATTTTTCCACTGGCTGCACTAACACTTGCCCTAAATAATTCCTCGAAAAAGGTGGGCAATTGACCCAAACGATTTTCTCTGCGCTCGGAGGAATTATTTCCTTCCTAATTAGCTTTCCTGCTTTGGTTTCATCCGGAGGATAAGTAATCTCTTTCCTCTTTATCTGCTCTTCTCTTCTCACCACTGGTGCAATCTTATTCACACGAGCTGCCCTACGTTTCTCTTCTCTACGCTGTTACGGGCCCTCCTCTTCGATACCGGCGTTCTTCTCTCTAAAATCCCTGACCCTGCATCAAATGCAAAACCGTGGGCCTTTAGAAAATCCCACCCCAAGATAAGCGAATAATCTGGGTGCAACTTCTTCCGAGTAACGTGATAGGTATGTTTAACAACATCCTTCCCTATCTGTATTGGTAACTCATAACAGGCTGCTATTTCTAAAGGGGTTCCAGTTATTCCTGAGATTTTCATTAATGATTCCTGAGGCCTGCACTGCATTCTCTTACAAATCTCCTGCAACGCTGTAGGACACAAAATTGACACCCCTGCCCCAGAATCCAGTAAACTGCGATATCGATGTCCTGCAATTTTACTTCAATCAGTGGCAAAGCTTCGTGCTCCTGGATTGAACAAGTGGTTAACACTACAGAGACCTTTTTCTTTCTATTTCTCCGGCCGAGAACGGTCCCGTTATCCCGACCTCCACCTAGTTTAAATTCCTCTGTCCTTGCCTCCTATCATTTGCTCTGCCAGAATAATTATCCTGGAAGTGCACCTGCTGATTCTGCCTACTATATCTTTCCACATCATTTCTCCTTGAATCGTATCCTCTATCCCTGAAATTTTCGTGTTCTGCTCCTCTATCGTAATTCGCCCTGCGCCCGCTAGGATAGCTGCTGCGTCCTCGAGTTCCTCTTACATCTGGCGGAGGAGGCGAATGCACCGAGCGCCCTCCGTAGGGAAATCCTGCTCCCGATGGCTGCCTTGGCTTAATGGGTTAGCCGTTCGCCTTTCCCCGGAAAAACCTTGCTCCCTAAAATTATTGTCTCCGGCATATCCATATCTCCTTGAATTATTTCCTACGTATCTATTACCAAAAGATGTTGGGTTGCTAAGAGGACATTCCTTTAAAAAGTGGTTTGGGCTTCCACACCTAAAACAAATTTGGTTCGGATCCCTTCTATCTACTCTTTGCTGATTATTGTTTTCCTCTAGCCTTCTAATTCTTTGCACATGCTCCCGGTGTGTCCTCTCCGCTTGTTCTAACCTCCTGTTTAACTCCGTTGCTTCATTTCTCAACGTATTGACCTGTGATTCGTGGTCGGCCATCTGACGGGCAAGCAAGTTGCATAATTCAGATACCGCACTATCTGTGTTATCTTTCGGTACTCCTCTCCGAACTCTATCTTGGTTCCACTCTTCGGTGTCTGTTACGTTTACACTAGAGGCAATCAGTTTATTATTCTGCTCCTCTAAGGTCGCCCGCTTGACTGCTTCAGCGAAAGTGTTCGGGAGCAAATGATAGTACCGATCTTTTTAACTTCGGGTCTAGCCCGTTAAGGAGTGGGACATTTTGCCTGGTCTGCCATTTCTCTTACCTCACGGTTCGACTGATCTACCTGCCCTAGGTATTGGTGAGCTAGCCCCTCAATCTGGTCACGTATTCCGAAACTTTTTCTCCTGCTCTTTGACGGCACGTTGTAAACTTATGCATACGGACCATCACCGGTTGCTGGGATTCGAATCTTTCAATAATGGCTTCTTTGAACTTTTTATAACTGGTCTCCCTCCTGATATCAGCTACGTCTGTCAGAAATTGGCTCGCCGCTGCCCTGCATTTTGCTTTCGCCGCCAGAATTTTTAACGGCGTCCGTCCATCCTGCTACCTCAGCCACACTATCAATCATCTCGAAAAATTGTTTTGCATTGATTCCCTCATCGGTATTTCCTGAAAAATTTGGCAAATAAGATAGCATTCCCGCCATTGATTGGATGGTTCTTTGAGTGTTTCTAGTTGCGTCTACTTGTCTATTGCTGTCTTCTTGAATCTCGTTACTTTCTGCTCCCCTAGCTTCATTTGAATTTTCCTCACCATCACTATCCCCCATCTTGATACAATTAGAATTCTTACTGTTCCACTGACAACTTTATCCAATAACAAAATTCCTTGCTACTCACTACCACATTTGCTACGCATATAAATACTCATGCAGTTACTACCCAACTAACTTCTTGTCTTGCTTACTAGTACCCAATTATTTTCTCAATACTTACCTGAGGATCAAAACATAGCTCTTAGGTCACCCCTAACCCAATTCGACATCTGGGGAAAATTCCCTATACTTATCATGAAGTACTGCACTTTACACACTATACAGAAATACAAATTATATACATACACTTATCAACTGAATGAAAAAATGAATTTTCTCTTCTCGTTAACTCGTCGCCTATATATTTCCATTTAATCTTCATTTATTATTCCTATGTTGATTATTCCGAACTATTATCGTGAACTGTATTCTCATCACTAATATCAACCAACAAACAAATTTTTATTTTTTACTTTTAACTTCTAATATTTCCTTTCCAGTCAGCTATAAGTCATGGTTCGAAAAATCCTGGTGACACGGCACCATTTAATGTTGGTGGGGGCTTTTGGATTGCCCCGCGTCATTATTAGTAATAAGGGTAATCACTCGAATCTCAAAAACTATGGTTTCCCAGTATTAGAGAAAACACAGGCTCGCTATTCGAGGATGGGCGTTGTGTTTCACCCAGCCGACGTTCCGTGTATCGGGGTCCGCTGAGTGCCGCAATGTTTCAAAGTAATCGTCTAGCTTTTCATTTCTTTTTGAATAATTAGTTAACTTACAAATTTTGATTTGCTTACTAGCACTGATGCGTAAGTTACTCAGTATTGCACTGGAGGATTTTCTGAACATTCATCCCAAATCATTTATTCACACATCCAACACTCAATCGTTATTAACCTTTTTCTTTTTAATTTACAAAATTGTACACTCCAAATGAAATGTAGCCGACTCATAATAACGGGGAAAATAAAATATGTTTATTTTGCCTGATGAAGGCTTGAAATCTAGTAAAATATACACTCATTCATATGAAAATGTTTGAAGACCCTTTTAGCAAAATTATTTGTTTAAAGGTTAACTTAATTTCTTATTTTCATTTAATATAATTCTGAAATATTTCGAAATATAATTTACTAAAAAATTGATTCCCTATATTACACAATTTCCTGCTCTGATCAATGGTATTTACTTTACTCAACCATTTCATTATTCTTCTATTTCTGCCCTACTTTTCTCAGCATTAGTTTAGAGCTGGTTTTACTTTCAACCTTAACTTAGTCTATTTCTGCCCTACTTTTCTCAGCATTAATTTAGAGCTGGTTTTACTTTCAACCTTAACTTAGTCTATTTCTGCCCTACTTTTCTCAGCATTAATTTAGAGCTGGTTTTACTTTCAACCTTAACTTAGTCTACTATGCTCTTCTTAAATTTTCGGTTCAACATACTAATTATGTAAACAAGAGGAAACATGAATGTCGGATTATCCTACCTTCTATCCCACGATGAGGGCTGGAATATCATTCTAGCGAAGTCTTTATGCTATCTCCTCTCTTCCTGACGTATTCATGCCGACTCTGACTTCTGTCATCCTTCTTTGAAGTATTCATGCCGACTGTTATAATTCTGTCATCCCTCTTTCGAAGTATTCATGCCGACTGATATAATTCTGTCATCCCTCTTTCGAAGTATTCATGCCGACTGATATATTTCTGTCATCCCTCTTTGAGAAGTATTCATGCCGACTGATATAATTCTGTCATCCCTCTTTCGAAGTATTCATGCCGACTGATATAATTCTGTCATCCCTCTTCCGAAGTATTCATGCCGACTGATATAATTCTGTCATCCCTCTTTGAAGTATTCATGCCGACTGATATAATTCTGTCATCCCTCTTTGAAGTATTCATGCCGACTGTTATAATTCTGTCATTCCTCTTTCGAAGTATTCATGCCGACTGATATAATTCTGTCATTCCTCTTCGAGTATTCATGCCGACTGATATAATTCTGTCATCCCTCTTTCGAAGTATTCATGCCGACTGATATAATTCTCTCGCTCCTCTTCCTGTCCTACCAAAAATTTGTTCTTCCCGGATCCTCCTACCAATTTACAGATTGGTCAAACAATTATCATTTCCCGATCTGATTTGCTCTGGGTTTCCCGCCATTTCTCTGACTTGCCATCCTTCGCCCCGTCCAAAATCTGTGTCCGCCCTCAAATTCTAGGAACTTCGTTGCCTACGGATCTCTGAGGTCGTAAATCTTACTATCATAAAACTGCTATAGTTTTCCTTGGCTTGGCGTCAAGCTATTCTTTTCTTCCAGACTTGGTGCATCAAATCTCAAGACGACTGGCGCCGAGCTCCAATAAAATGTCTACCCGCTATTTTTCGGACTTGCATTACTTCGCCTTACACAATATTGCTGGCTCGTAGCAGTTAGGGAAAGGATGCCCCGCGGTCCCATGCCACAGCAAGCGGACTGCTGGAAGCCCTTCGACTCTGAGAGAAAGAGAGGGTGGGGTGGGGGTGAAGGGGAAGAGCGGTACTTTCCTGACCTTCCTAGGCGCGAACCCACGGAAGAAATCTAAGGGGAAAAATAAATTGTGAAATGCAGAGCGTCTGAAGAGCGTGAAGTTTATAAAATCCTTATTTTAATAATTCTTACACCAGCTCCCCAAAATCTCTCCCATTCATTTGATTATTTTTTTTTTTCCATTTCTTTTCCGCTTTTCCGATTACTTCTCAATTTCCAATACAGGGAAAAGGTGCACACTCGCTCCCGAGTGATGCAACAGTTACACAGTATGTTGTCCTGAATGTATGAAGTTTGTATGAAATTCAAACTGAGTATAAATAAAGGAAAAAACCAAAGTTATGGTTTTTGAGCGAGGAACTGTTAGTACTGAATAAGTCTAAATGGCACAGTGATTGACCAAGTGAATGAGTTTGTGTATTCAGGATGCATGTTTGACAAACAGAACAAATTAGATGGCAAAATTAGTAGGTGAGTGAATTCTTCATTGAAAGTCATAGCTACCTTAGGAAGATTTCACAGGAATGATGGGTTCTCAAGGAAGTTCTGAATGGCAGTGTATAAAAGTGTAATTGTTCCTACTCTGATGTATGGCTGTGAAATCTGGGTTCTGCAGAAAAGACATGTGAGTCGTTTGTGTGCTAGGGAGATGCATTACTTATGGAGAATTTGTGGTAAAACACATTCTGATCATGTGAGGAATGAAGATGTGCAATGTCAGACAAATATTCTTAGGTGGTTTAGACACGTTGAAAGAATGAGGGATGAGGTGCTGACTAAGAGAATTTTTAGCCCAAGTGGCAGGAAAGAAAGGTAGAGGAGGGCCAAGGAAATCATGGGAACACCAGATTCAGGAATTTCTGTTTGAGAAAAAGATTATGCGTATGAAGTACAATAGTCTTGTGTGTGGTGTGTTATGGATGTTAATGAAGGACAAACTCTCTGATGAGATCACTGTAAATGGAGACATTTGATACACCAACAGTAAGTAAACATACATTTCTAGTTCTATCAGTTAAGTGCTTACTTGGCAAATGGTCTTTCTTTGAGCAGCTAACCTCTGAATCTTAGAGAATAGCTTAATGATATGTATGTATGTATGACTATGGAAAATGGAAAGAAGGAAAGAATGTGGCTGTGGAGTGATGTCATACATTTTGTCATTTGCTTGTGGAAGTAGTGTGGTACAATTGTGCTGGTTGTTGTTATGGCACTGCAGCTAAAGTGTTAATTGGAAGTTTGAGGAACAGCGCATATTTCATGGGCAAAACATTTGAGTCCAACTGAAGTACTTCGTGAAGTGTTGGAGGTTTATGGCAAAGAGGTAATGTCACGCCAGGCAATTGGAAAATAGTGTAAGCAGTTCAAAGAAGGACACACAGATTTGACAGAAGATCCGGGCAGAGGCAGACCTAAAACTTCAACGACAGTTGATCACATTTTGCACATTGAGGAGTTCATTAGGGATAAGCTGCACATTAAAATTCATGAACTTGTCAAAATTTTGGACGTGCAATATGGTAGTGTACACATTATCAATTACAAGCACCTGCATTTCAGAAAAGTGTGTGCATGATGGGTTCCACGATCTTTACTAGAACAGCACAAAAATCAGCAATTTGGGCCCAGTCTTGCGTTCGTTCCTGCAACATTATTCTGAAGAAGGCCCAGATGTTTTGCAGCACATCGTCACGAGTGATGAGACATGGGTGCATCAGTTCACAATAGAAAGCAAATTGACATCCATAGTGTGGAAACACCCCAGCTCACGAGCTGCAAAACAAGTTAGTCATGCCATCTGCTGGAAAAGTAATGGCAACAATCTTTTTGACTGCGAGGGGCAGGTAGACACAGTTTATGGTAAAAGGGAGTATGATAAATGCTCAATGTACAGCGAGACATTGAAGACATTAAGGAAAGCAATTAAGGGTTGAAGACAAGGAAAATTGTCAAAAGGAATCATTTTGACGCATGACAATGCAACCACACACAAAGTTGTTGCCACGCAGGAGCTTCTTCACAATTTCAAATGGTATGTATGGCCGCATCCCCCATACAGTCCTGATTTAGACCTCTGCAATTACCACTCGTTCCCCAAAATGAAAAAGGACCTTGGGGGCAAGCATTTCGCAAACGATGATGAAGTCAAGGAAGCTAAGAAAACACATCTCAGTGAACTTGGGGAGAACTTTTACTTTCTCTGTTTGAAAAACTGGTTTCTTGTTCTGACAAGTGTTTACTAAAACTTGGTGGTCACTTGGAAAAATGATTGAAGGATATATGTTCCAGAAATTATACTGTTATGATTTCTCATTGTTTAACAAAAGTTATGCAAAACATAACAAGAAAAATTGTAAAAAGAAATCATTTTGACGTATGACAACGCAACCCCACACAAAGCTGCCGCCACGCACAAGCTTCTTCGCAATTTCAGGTTGGAAGTATGGCCACATCTCCCATACAGTCCTGATTTAGCCCCCTGCGATTACCACTAGTTCCCCAAAATGGAAAAGGACCTTGGGGTGCAAGCATTTCGCAAATGATGATGAAGTCAAGGAAACTGTGAAAACATATCTCAGTGAACTTTCAGCAAAATTTTACTTCCTCTGTTTGAAAAACTGGAAAGATATATGTTCTAGAAATTATACTTTTATGGTTTCTCACTGTTTAACAAAAGTTATGCGAAACACGTGAAACTTATTTTTTGATACACCTATATATATATAAATAGTGGTTTGGGCAGATGTGTTGCAGGGAAGATGAAAGATTGCCTAGGCAATTGTTACATTCTTTTGTATTTGGCCATAGATCATGAGTCAGAACTTAAATAAGGTGGAATACATATGCAGAAATTAGCCATTAATGACCTAGGTAGTAATATGTTACAAACTGAAAATCTTGCAATGGACAGAAAGATATGTAATCAAAATTTCATTTTTTGTTTGTTTGTTTCTTCTAATTAATTTTTTGTTTAAATAGAGATTTATGTCAATAATATGCCCAAACACCATGTTCAGTACATAAGTGAGGAATGATGTTGAACACTCTCTATATAACACCATTCGAACCAGAACTCTGGGGAGCTAGTTTAATGCACATACAAATAAACAAGGGGAAATATCTTAAGAAGTAATACCATTTCTTGGAATAAAAAAATTGAAACTAAACTTTTTATCCTGTGTGTTAAGGAAATAAAATCCAGTTCTCAAGTTGGCATCATGATTTCATCTATAGTTTCCTAATACTAAACGAAAATTTTTAAAATCAATATTTTCACAGTAGAACAATGCTGAAAAGTCGCACACATGCCCATGCATACACAGTCAATATGTTCTACTCTAACATCATGTCTTCAGTTTACAATACTGCAATAATAGTTAAGAAAATCATTTCTCTCCAGTTTGATGAAAAAATATGATTACTAATTTTTTTTTTAAATTCAATACAGTTGGTACCATTAATTTCCACTTAGTAAGCTGTATAAGTTCATCATGGGTGATATGTGGCTCTTTTCTGGAATGAATGATTTTTGGAAATTCCTCCTGATACCTAGAAGAGATACAACTTGCTTTAAAATAAAATTCCAGATTATTGATGCAATCATAAAACAAAGAAACCAACATACATGTATACAGAATAAAAAACACATTTAAATCAAACTAGTGTTTGTTACTTCACATATTTAATTTCAAAATATTTATTGAGTTATTTTGCAGCAGATGCAACGCTTTTTGCAAAACTTCTTGCTGTTGATAGAGCATCACAGAATTTTATGACATCAAAGAGACTAACTTAATGCACGTGGCAAAGGTGGATTCAGAACAAAGGGAAATGTGTGGAGTGATTTGATCCATAAAGAAAAGATGAAAGCTAAATTTAAGATGCATATACATATATACAGTATATATGTATATACAGGGCTTGGAAAATATCTGAAAAGTTATTTACCAGCCCAGGTAGTAAAAGCTGGATGCCCAGGAAAATTTTTCTTTTAAAATAACAAATCAGAACTCTCATTTTTTTAAGTTAAAAATTATAATGAACTCTTTTTTACATGTTTTGCATTTCCATTCTGTATTCAAAATGTTCAATGCACAAAAGCTTGTATCTCAAGTTTTAAGATGATGATGCTGAAATTGGTATGAAATGGCATGATGATGCCAATTGATATTTGAGAAATTTAGCGATTCTGATGTGTTCCTTTCATTGAAGTTTTGACCCTTTGTCACTAAACACAGGAAGCTAGTTTCATCAAAAGCATGAATCCCTTTGTTGACTACATATACAATATTTGGAGCACAACTACAGTACATATGGTTTCAATTTCTGGACCTAGAGTATAATACAATTAAAGAAGTGACATTTTTCTGTCCTTGGCACTCTGTAACAATAATACAACTTCGGGTGATTAGCAGTGAAATGAAATCGGGCATGCGACGACTGTCTTTTTTTCTTCTAGTACGAAATTCTATCCCAAACTTTATATTTAGTTGCCCGACTGAGCAATTAGATTTTTTATTTACCTGCCCAGGTCAATAATTTACATGCCCTGGGCATCTGAGGCATGGTATTTTTCAAGCTCTGTATATATATATATATATATGAAATTTAGGTAGAATTTTTTTTAATATTTACTCTTTGTACTATGCTTTTTTAATGTTCTTTTTTGCAGCTTCAGGAGCAGAAGATTTTCAATACTGTGGTGAGTAGGTAATTGTTGGTTGCTGCCTCATTAATACACTGGCGGAAAGTGAAAAAAGAACACCAATAAGGAGACGTCTGATACCAACGAAATTTATACAGCATAATAACGGAATACAGAGGATAACGTGATCAAAATATTATGACAAAATACAGCTGTATTTGCTGGTAAACTGAAAAATAACATTTCCATGTAACATGGTTAGTACGAGGTCGAACCGTTATGAACTGCGTCACGCTGTGCAATTCTGGCATGGAGTCTGTTGTACAGATGTTGAATGTAAGTTTTGGGTATTGAATTCCAAGCATCCTCAACCTGGACGCGTAAATCTGGGATGGTCGTGGCTGGCAGTGGAGATCGGATAAGTCGTTGTCCCATAAAATCCCGCACGTGCTCAATGGGGGACAAATCCGGTGAACGTGCAGGCAATGGAAGTTGTCTCACACCCTGAAGTACATGTCGCGTTGCACGCGCCGTGTGTGGGCGTGCGTTATCTTGCTGGAAAACACCACGATGGACCGACCTTACAAATGGCACAACAACGGGCTGAATGATGTTGTTGATGTAGGAGGTACTGTTTAACGCACCCGGTACAAACACTAGTTGTGTACGGGAGTGATAGCTGATCGCTCCACACACCAGGAGACCAGGTGTAGGCCCTGTGTGTCGCTGGCGGATGCAAGAAGGGTAAAGACGCTATCCTGTGCGTCTGCGAACACGCATACGGCCGTCGGAGGCTCCCAAGCAGAATCTGCTTTCATCGCTGAACATGACAGATTGCCATTGTGTTCTCCAGTGCAGACGTTGGTGATACCACTGCAGCCGTTCCGGACAGTGGGCTGGAATCAGAGGTACACATGCCAGAGGCACACATGCACGTAGTCCTGCATCCAGTAGAGGGTTGCAGATTGTTCGCACAGTCACCTCAGGTGCAACAGCAACTTGGATTTGCTTTGCAGTGGATGTTCTGCTTGACAACGGCACTCTTCTTATGTGTCGATCGGTCTGCTCATCAGTCCGCCTGTGACTCCTGGTTGCACGTCTTCTTGTGTGGGAATGTTCCTCGGACCATCTATGCCACCATCGTACCACCACCGATACCTCCCGTCCAATTCGCTCCGCGATACGACCACCCGGCCTCGCAGAGTCCGACTAGACGACCTCGCTCAAAGTCCGATAACTGATGAAATCATACACGTCTTCCATGTCCAAGCATTGCAGCTTCTTCAGGGTCTTCGCACGTGTCCGTACGCCGATGACTGATTACATTCACTTCGCCGTACTCCTTAAATACCACCGACGATAATTTGCATATTATGCCGTGCTGTGGCGTAAGTCCTCACCGGTTGGTCCCGAAATTAACATCACACCTACGTAAACTCGACCCCATTAACATATATAAATTTCATGATCGCCCGCCAATTCCTTCTTGGTGGTCTTTTTTCACTTTCCGCCAGTGTATATATATCGGGATTACAGGAAATGCTATCCCACACTCACCAACTCGCTTGGCCAGCATGATCTGTTATGGCCAAAACCCTCCAAAATGACTCAACTTAAATCTTGGCCCTCAGTCTCCGGCAGCTGGAATGTACCTGGTCAAGGCAGCGACCAGTGCGACATGAAAGCAGAGGTTGCTAAAAATCTCCGGAGGACTGGAGTAGGCTGCCATCTGATGCTGACCTTGGCTATGTACAATGGACGCTCCCTATCTTCTGATTCAAGGATCCTTGAATTGGAAGAAGAACTACAAAGGATCAAGTGGGACATCGTCGGGCTAAGTGAGGTAGGATAAAAGGAGATCTCATTGAACTGAAAAGTGGACATCTCTTCTACTATCGTGGGACAGATACTGCCAGAACTAGTGGTGTTGGATTTATAATAAACAAGAAACTGAAGGATAAATTTGTAGAAGTTGAAAGTTCCTCTGACAGAGCTGCATGACTCATTATCCAACTCTCGAGAAGATACAAGGCTCAGATTATTCAAACTTATGCACCCACCACAAGTCATCCTGAAGAAGAAATTGAAGAATTTTATGAGGAAATTTGTCATCTAAATAATAAAGGTAAGCAGCACTTGAAGATAATTATGGGTGATTTCAATGCAAAAATAGGGCAACGGCAACAGAATGAAACTTCAGTAGGTAAATTCGGTCACGGACAGAAACCAGCGTGGAAATACTCTCGTTGAGTTTGCAGAGGCAGAAGGGTTTTTCATCTTGAACTCCTTTTTCAAGAAAAAGCCACACAGGAAATGGACATGGAGACATCCAAATGGAACGACAAGGAAATTGATTTTATTATGTGTAACAAAACATTCATCATAGAAGACTGCAGTGTGCTCAACAAGTTCAACACAGGTAGTGACCATAGATTGGCGAGATGCAAGATGCACTTCAACACTAAACTCGAACGTGGCAAGCTCATAAGACAAACAAAATGTATTGACATAACCAACCTTAAAAAACACCATAATACCTTCAAGTTGGAACTGAAGAACAGATTCTCTGCTTTAGAAAACCTAACATCAGAAGAAGTGGATATTTCTGAAGTTAACAGAAAAGTAACCAAAGCTCTTATGGAAACAGCAACAAAATGAGCTGGGTCTAAGAACAAGTTGGATGTGAACAAATTATCAGGAAAAACCAAAATGTTGATGCAAAAAAGAAGAGAGATGAGGACAACTAAAGAAGATGTGACTTCCAAAGTGGAATATATAGAGCTATGCAAGACAGTATTAAAAAGTATCACTGAAGATGTAAGGAAATTCAACTGTGAACTAGTGAGGAAAGCAATTGAAAACAACCAAAGCCTAAAGAATAGCAAAGGGACATCTCAGTAAGGGAAGAAAACATACACTGCCAGACAACTGCTAAGGACGGATGACAATAGCAACAATAGCAACCATAAAATGGAAGGCAGGAAAATGTGGAAATTAGCATAAGTGCTGGATACAGTAAGACGTGTTGTGGGTATACAAATTTTGGATTGCCGAACTTGTTCATGACGTCATAGCGCTGATAAGAGATATAAAGGATTTGACCCTTATTGACCGTTTTTGTTCAAACGCAAAGTTGAAAAGGAAAGAATCAATTGACGGACTTGCAAGTTTCAGTATGTCTTCCCGACAACACCTAGATGATTTTACGTGTGGCCGTATTATTGGCAAGATTGAAGAAGGGCGAAAAATAACAGATGTTGCCAGGGAGTTCGACGTCAGCCACAGTGTTGTTTCAAGGCTTTGGAAATCATTTAAAAAAAAATGGAGAGTGTAGCAAACATCACGGGAGAGGTCGTGTTCGCAGTACGACACCTGCAGAAGATCAGTACATAGTGCTATCAACAAAAAGACACTGGCGCAGCACAGCTAGTGAGGTAGCAAATCAGTTTATGGCTGCTACTGGCAATCGGAT
The DNA here is from genome assembly GCA_039090855.1 of Macrothele yani. NCBI lineage: Eukaryota > Metazoa > Arthropoda > Arachnida > Araneae > Macrothelidae > Macrothele > Macrothele yani. The sequence continues at coordinate 82,465,551 of CM077002.1, forward strand.
CTCCCAAAAAACTGTCGCCAGATGTTTGCATGAAGGAGGACTATACGCCCGCCGTCCTGTGGTGTGCATCCCTTTGTCCAGACGTCACCGTACCGCCCGTTTGCAATGGTGCCATCAACATCGCAATTGGACTGATAACGACTGGTCTGCTGTCCTCTTCTCAGATGAGAGTAGATACAGTCTATCGTCTGATTGTCGACGACAACTGATCTGGCGTGATAGTGGTACTGCATATTGTCCAGCAAACATACAGGAAAGGGACCGATATCCGACATGTAGTGTCATGGTATGGGCTGGCATCATGATCAATGGCCGTACGTCCCTCTATGTGCTTCCAACTGGAACTATGACTGGCCAACGATACATTAATGATGTTCTGCTACCTCATGTTTGCATGTTCCGTGGTGCTGTCGGTGATAGATTCATGTTCATGGACGACAACGCAACATGTCATCGAACAGTCGTTGTCCAGGAGTGTCTTGAGAGCGAGGATATTCAACGCCTCGTATGGCCAGCATGTTCTCCAGATCTGAATCCCATTGAAAATGTGTGGGATGCTTTGGGGAGGAGTCTTGTTGGCCGCAAATGCCCTCCAATAAACAAGGACACCCTCATCCGTGCACTGACAGAGGAATGGGATAAATTACCCCAACAGCTGCTTGATAATGTTGTGCAAAGCATGACACGTCGTGTGGAATCTTGCATCACCCTCAATGGTGGCCATATCCTGTATTGACATCTTATGCCGGAATGCCTGCGGACGGTAATTGCATTTTTCACGTTTACGTATTCTGCACAAAATGGCCTGTTTGTCCCTTGAACACGTTCCAAAGCCTTCTGGATTTTAGAGCACAATAAATTGTCTTTCTTGTAATGTCCTGGCATTCTGACATTATTTTATTTCACTTGGCATTGAACCACACTTACTTTTTTATGCGCTATATAGCCGTTTATGATCCGTCCTTAGCAATTGTCCAGCAGTGTATTATAGCACTGAAAAAAGAAGATGGTTCTGTAACAAGAAAAAGAGGCAAAATTTTGACAAGAGTGAAAGATTTCTACTCCAAATTATATGAAAGTGATGACATGTACTCCAGACATCATGAAAGGTACCAGTACCAGAGTTCTTCCAGTTCTCCCAGCAGAAGTTGCACATGCAATCAAGAACATGAAGTCGGGAAAAGCTCCAGGAGAAGATGGAATTACTGTAGACATCATACAAGAAGCAAGTGGAGAAATCGAAACAGTACTTGCCCAAATTTTCACTCGATGCCTTAATGAAGGGAAGATTCCTGAGGATTGGAACAACGCTACAGTGATCCTGTGTTCGTGGGCACACAGGAGCCACTACATCTGCATGTACAGTGGACCTGGTCCCCGTGGGATCCAATTGTGCCTGGCGTACGATCCGTAGATCCTCTCTACTGGTGGTCTTCCTGGTCCGTCCGGAGCCACTCCGCCGTGTGGCAGTGCCGTCACGTGTCTATTGCTCCCAACACAGTCGGGCGGTATAGTCAGAACAATCAATGTTGCGGGCTATACGGCATGCCAACCACCCTGTGGTTTTCAGCGCGATGATCAGGCATCTACACGTTCCACGTTTCTCTGGCCTGGCATCACTGCACACGGAGCCGTCGATGTTCCGGTGTTAATAGCACACATAAGGGGTGCCATTCAAAGTAAAGGGCACTCTAAGTCCGTAAGTTGCGTAAATCGATGTCTCTGGTATTTACCTAGCATTCTTGTCACTCTGTACTCTTACTTGCACTGGCCGATGCTTTTCCCTTTCATGGGGCATTGACTACACGCTGATTTATAAGGCTGCCGGTTCGTGCTTGCAGCACCACGACAGGGTGTACGGTCATGTGCACTCGCACCAAACGGGGATCACTTGCATACCAGCACGCACTCTAGCTATTTGCAAAGTTTCGCGGTTGTAGCATGTTTTCTCTTAGGTGCGCAAATTTTATTGTCCGTGAGTGTATATTTTTAGGACTTTGCAAGACTGGTCACTGCTTATCACTATTTCAATTAGTTTTGTATCATAGAACTAGAACACAAATGTGCTAGTTTTTTAATATTAAATGGATAAAACCTGTTTGAATTGAATTTTATCAGAAAAATGAAATATTTTATCTGCATGTTTTCGCAAAAAAAAAAAAAAAAAAAATTCAGGGCTGTTCATTTCTAAAGAAGGGGAGGGTTTTTTTCTCCTAATCGCACCACACTGATTCTGCCACTAGCATGTGGTACACAGCTAATGATTTGTACATTGAACCAATATAAATATAGGTTATCAATCAATTATGTGCAAATCATTCCTCAACGTCTATTCGATATATGTGATGTTATGGTATCACATATTCCACTAAGAAAAATGGAAACTTGTTTCACTACACTTGTTCTAATAATTAATGACTTCCTCCAATTACTTTCAGTACCATACATACTTAATGGGAATTATAGAGGATAAATTTATTAAGGTACATTACCTCTGAAATTTTTTATCTATACACTAGATCATCGTCAGCAGTTCCTGCATCTTACTACTTCCACAGGACTTAGCTGGTTGTGGAAGCCCAGTGGAAGTAGTAAGATGCAGGAACTCCTGATGATGATCTAGTGTATAGATACATTTTTTGAAGGTAATGTACCTTAATAAATTTATCCTCTATAATTCCCATTAAGTATTTATGGTGCTTCTTCTTAAATTCAAATAAATATTTCATAATATTGAGTAACAGGTTTCAGCAAATTTCAGGTGATTACATTGCCTTTCAATGCAATTTGAGAGAAAGAGACTGAGATTCTGGATTTCCTCATCAGAATATATCTGCAAATTTTATGTCATGGGAAGACATACTAGAATTCGGGTTGACATGTGAATTTCACATGGTTGTTGACAGTCAGTAGAACTCTTTCTCTGCAGCTAAGAGAAAGCTGGTTTGTTCATATTACTATGAGTGTACTTTGAAGAATATGAAAACATTATCACTATCTGAATGACTGCTGTGGTGATGTGGTGACAGAAGCTTTAGTTTCTTGCACTTTCATTAATGTACAGGCACTAATAAAAACACTTTATTTGGTTGGTAGAGCAAAATTCTATCACTAGCTTGAATATCATACATTGTAGAATAGTTTTGTGTGCATAGTGCTTTAATTTTGTCTTGGAGTGTTCAGCAGGCAGAATACAACTCTTAATTACATTTAATACTAACAACGGATAACTTGGTCATGTGCTCAACAAAACCTTGTTATGGATCAAATGAGGTATTTGTCTGAGAAAGATGTTAGTAAGGGATTTTTAGTTCTGATATGTATAATCTGATATTCTAACACAAGATGACTTAAATTTGGAGTGATTTCACATTTTATTTATCTCCACATATTTAGCCAGGCTTTAGTTGTTTTCAGAGAATGATAAACTGAGAGTTGCCTGAAAAGAGCATGTGAAACTGAAAAACATCACACAAACCAATGAAAGTTAAACTTTCAGCATAAATCTGTGGAATATGCTCACTTTGAAACTCTGAAGGCCGATAAATATTTGTCTGACAAATCCTGCAAAACAAATTTATTTTTGTCCTTTAATCATCACTTAATAACAGCTGCCAGGACTTTCTCTCATTCTTTCTCATAAGTTCTACAATGAGCTACTTTACCACTGGGTAAAGTAGCTCATTGTGCCCACAAGTCACAATTCTGCTATAATGCAAAGGTGGAGGGTTGCATAACATATGTTAGTTTTATTAAAGGACATGTTAAAAAAACTACAATAACATTATATGGGGGAAGCATAATCATTAATACCCCACAGCCCTAATAAAAGCACAGAAGTGCCTGTTTGGGCAGCCATCGGTCACTTAAGTGTAATTTTTCATTAGGATTCTTATAATTTCATTAATGCATTTCTTGGAGGCATCCAAATCCACTAAAAATGAAAAAAAAAATACATAAAAAGAAAGAAAAAAAAACCTAAAACTGTGACACTTTCACATGCTTTAACTTCAAACTAGTTTAAAGAGCATTTGGGATAATCCATTAGAGTTGCAGGTGTGCCTAGCAGCAGAAGACAAACACAGGGTTTGTACTGATTTTTGGAAACTCATCCCAGGAGTTTTTAAGGAGTTTTCAAGAAGGATGAAACCTATTTTACAGAATTCAACGACATCAGAACTTCTTAAAAGTTAAATTTCTCTGAAAATTCATGACTTTCTGTTGCTTAGTCACTTCTTGCTATATCTGCAGTTAATGAATATGAAATTTTCCTTTTGTTTACAAAAACATTACATACAGTTCAAAATCTGAACTTTAGCTCTCTGCCACTGTATTTTTTGGTCGCCATAGTCTTTTTCTCTGCACAGTGAGCACACAGTAGCATTTTTGAACATTCATTTCACTCTAAGCAAAGTAAAAAGTGTCTGCTCTGCTCCTTGATATATAGTAAAAAGTAACTAAGGAATAGAAAAAACATACATTTTATGCAAAATTAAATATCAAAAATTGGTACTGCATTGTTCACTCTTCAATTAAAACAATTTTATGGGTCACGGAAAGGGCTCAGATTCAATCACAGATTAAGTATTAATTTTGAAATTTAATTTTGCTTTAAAAAGAGGAAGGGGGCAAACATGTTTGTTCTACTGATTGGTTTTGAAGAAGAATCTTTTCCTGATGAAGTGTTTGCATTTCAGCAGCAAAATACATTCATGTTTCTTTCCTTTTTTATGTTGCAGATAACATATGGCCTGCACTTTTGCCACCTTCGAGACATGTTATTTCATGTATACATTGATTCAGAATGACGAGAACATGCCGGATCAGTGGTGAAATCACTAAAATGGTTTCCATGCATCAGAAAATTGAACTGTTGACATTTGTGAATCAAATAACATCATTAAAAAAAAGGGGGTGGGGGTAGTGCTGATGGTGTGTGTGTGTGGGACTTTAGATGACAATGGTGTCGTGGTCTTTAGAAAACTGTGAAGAAAACCTGTCATCTCAGAATAGAGAGCACATGTAATTCCCATGAAACAAATAAAGAATTTTTTTTTGTTTGTTTGTCATTTTAACACTTTTTTTTTACCAAGCACTAATTCATTTAATTCACTTGAATTAATAAATTAAACCATGTTTTATCAACTGGAAATTAATCTTATTAATTGGAAACAAATTATCAACAAATGAATTTGATCTTATCAGTAATGAAAAAATATGGTATTCTTATTTTATGAATTAGTGTTTTAAGTAATAAAACAGAAATTTATACTTTCATCTTCACATGAAAAATAAAGTGGTAAACCTCCATGCAAATTTTCTTTACTTTTATAGTCTTACCATTCTTTATATTTTTTTCATCAATAATATAAAATTATAAAATAAAAAAAATCCTATGGAATTTCACTATACATATCAGTACGTTCAAAAAGTTCCGGAACTTTTTATATTAAAAAAGAATGAGTACAGATAATACTTGTTTATGCGGTGTTTCCTTCGAAGTAGTTACCATGTGCAACTCTGCATTTTTGCCAGCGCTGATACAAAGATTTAAATGCAGATTGCAAGCCATCTTTTGCCACATTCTCCAGTGCCTCCATCACAGCTTGTTGCACTTCTTCGTAACTTGAGAAGTGTCGCCCCTTAAGCAAATTCTTCATCTGGGGAAAAAGGAAAAAGTCACATGAGGCGAGATCAGGGGAATAAGCTGGTTGTGGAAGAACAGGAATGTGATGTTTGGACAGGTAATCAGACATCAGGGGGGATCTGTGAGCTGGCACATTATCGTGATGGAGCACCCACGAGTTGGTCTTACAAAGATCGAGTTGCTTTCATCTCACTGATTCTCAGAGACATTTCAGAATGTTGACATACTCTTCTTTAGTGACTGTACAACCACGTTGAAGGAATTACTTGTGTACGACCCCCTTGCAATTGAAGAAAACTGTTCACAAGACCCTTCCTTTGGAGCAGTCAGCCTTGAACTTTTTTGGTCGTGGTGATGATGGTGATTTCCACACTTTTGATTGTCGGTTGGATTGGGAGTTGTACAAAAAGCACAAAGTCTCATTGCCAGTGATCAATTGATTCAAGAGATCAGGATCTGAATCCACTGCATTGATGTTATCCCCACAAACTTGCATGCGCTCTTCCATTTTTTCTTGTGTCAGGTTTTTGGGAACAATTTATTGGCACATGTGATGCATGCCCAGTTTCTCTGTTAAAATGGCATGGCAACTTTCAAGTGAGATGCCGGCAACTTTTGCAATCGCTGCAACAGTTTTTTGACGGTCATTTTTCACAATTTCTTTGACAATGGCGGTCTCTTCATCCCTTGTGGATGTTGAAGGTCGTCCTGACCTCTCATCATTCTCGATACTCTGTCGTCCGTTTTCGAGTCATCGATGCCACTCATAAACTCTAGTTCGACTCATTGCACTCTCACCGTACATTGACTTAATCATTTGAAAAGTCTCAGCGAATATTTTTCCAAGCAGAACACAAAATTTTACATTTGAACACTGTTCAAAATTTGACATCGTTGTCCTCATGATGGAGAGCCTTGAATGCCTGTAATCACCAACTACGCACATATGCTGTACGTGTTGAATCTGGATCAAACCGGTTCTGGCTGGTCGGTCACATTCTGATACTCTTCGCTTGCTCAGCAGGGAATGACGCAATTCACTGACATTTGGCAAATATTCAAAAACTTCCAGAGCTTTCTGCTGAACGTACTAGTAATTACACTGAAGTGCCAGAAAAACTGGTACACCAGTCTAATACTTGGTAGGTCCCCCACGGGAGTGCAGTACTGTAGAAATACGACGAGGCATGGACTCCGCTAGCTTCTGGAAATATGCTGTAGGCAATGCACACCATACTTCCTGCAAAGCGTTCCACAATTTGGGTGTATTCTGAGGACTCGGATTCCTGTGTTCGATAGCGCGTTGCATGGCATCCCAAATGTGTTCTATCACGTTCAGATCTGGGGACTTGGGTGGGAATGGCAACACCCCAAACTCAGATGAATGCTTCTCTAACCATAATGTGGCATCTCGACACTTGTGTGGAGGTGCATTGTCCTGTTGGAACAGGCCCAACCCATCAGCATGAATGCAGGACACGAAGGGATGTACCTCGTCCGAAAGGATGCACACATAGCATTGGCCAGTCACAGATGTTTGTAGACGTACCAGGAGTCCCAGTGAAGTCTAGCTAAACACACCCCATACCATTACGAACCCCCCACCAGCCGGTACAGTTCCCCGTTGACAAGTGGGATCCATGGTTTCATTGGGTTTGTGATGAACACGAATCCTTCCATTTGCCTGATATAGTTGGAAACATGACTTGTCAGACCAGGCCACTTGTTTCCAGTCATCAAGTGTCCAGTGGCGGTGCTGCCGTGCTCAAGCGAGGCGCATAGCTCTGTGTCATGCACCGATTATGGGGACTCGAGTTGGGCGTCGGCTACCAAAGCCCATATCGTGCAGGGTATGTGGCACAGTCTGAATGCTGATGCTTGTTGAGGCTCCAGCATTGAATTCCGATGATACCTGTAAGAGTGTTGCCCGCCTATCGCGTGAGACGATTCTTGACAGCCGACGATGGTCATGTTCACCCAATGTCTTTTTATGGCCACAATGGTATCGTAGGTTGGAGGTTTTGCCGGAATTTTTGTAGTCTTTTTTTTTTTTTTTTTTTGATTGGAGGTTTAACGACCACCGTGAGCAACTCAATGGGCTATAAGCAGTTGCCCGTCCCTAATTTAGGGTCACTGGTTCCAGGGAAGGGAGAGAGCCAGTGCCGTAAGACAAACACAACATCCATGCTTCACCGGGATTCGAACCCGGACCCCCTTCGGATGAATGATCAGAGGCCAACGCCTTAGACTACTGCGCCACCGGGGCGGCAAATTCTTGTAGTCACGGTACACCCTTGCAATGGTCGTCTGTGAAAATCCGAACTTCGTTTCTACCTCCGAAATACTATGGCCTATCTCATGAGCGCCAACTATGACACTGCATTGAAAATCGCTTAAATCATTATTACTTGTCATTCTCATGCCGAAAACATCTCTGGAAGCTGGCAAGGATGTCTATCGCTTTATATACGCACTGGCAGACGCAACCGAGTACGCGCGTAGGTGATGTTGCTATCTATTTTGCATAAGCTCGTCTATACCAGTTTTTCTGGCACTTCAGTGTATATATATACACACAAGTACATACTGTATATACACGTACAGTAAAAGTTCGATATTATGAGAGCTAACAAAAACCGAAAAATTGCTGTTATAACGAAATTCTCATTATAGCAGGATCATACAAATACTACGTACATACTACATAACATGTACTACATAACCATATTAGATAATTAAAAAAGTGATCAAAACAATACATATTACAACCTGTTGTTTGTTTTTAATGCAGATTGGGATTTTACAAAAAATAAGAATCAAGTTTTTTTGGTTTCATTTTTGACATTGATGTTTGTAATATGTAACTCGACTTTACGGAAAATTGCCATTTCTTCAATATGCACACTTGACGCAGTATAAAATTGTCCGACTGTGTTTGAAGCTTGTACGAGTTCTGGTTGAGATGACATGCATTCATATCTATCCTCTTCATCCTCCTGATCTTCTGTGCTTCCTTTTTCTGATACCATGATTTCTGTATCAGCCATCTCATTCCAGGGTACTACATCTGCATCAGCATTGACATAGTCTTGAAAGCTAAATGTCAATCCCACCTCTTTGGCAATGACATACCATCCATCTACTTCCTATTCTCTAGGTTTGTTTGCAATGATTTTATTGTTCAAATCATCTTGGGTAATAAAGCCAGCATGTCTAAAGCTTGTTTCAATGTGCTTTCCTGGCAATTCATTCCATACCATGGCAACAGCTTAAATAGCCTCAAGGACATTCCATTTCACTAATTTATCATCTGATGACGCCTGCCTGATCGCGTCATTTACCAGAATGTTCCAATATTTTTGTTTTATCAGTTTAATAACTGCTTGATCAAGAGGCCGAAGTACACTAGTGCAGTTAAGTGGCAATAATATCAGTTCAATGTTAACCAACTGAACATCTTTGGGACAGAGATGCATGACAATGGGACAATTACTGATGAATAGAGCTATTTTTCTGTTCTTAATTCCAACTTGAATGTTGAGAGCCTTCACCCACTTAATAAATTATGGCATTGTCATCCACGCCTTCTTACTAGTGTCTTCATATGCATTGTATACGGTAGCAAAGCACCACGAAAGCATCATGGCCTTTGTGATTTTCCAATCACTAATGGCTTTAATTTATGACTACCATCCCTATTGAAGCAACATAGAAAGTTTAAACGTTCTTCACTGCGTTTTCCTCCTTTACATCGATCACCTTTTACCACTCAAGTCCTGTCAGGCAACAAGTTATAAAACGATGCGCTTCATCTGCATTGTAAATGTCTTTTGCGTTGTATCGAGCTAAAATTTCTGAAAGGATAGGGGACCAGTCCTGAACTGCTTGTGTGCTAACAGAAGCTGATTCTCCAAATTTTTGCATAGAAATCCTTTTTCTAGTTTTAAATCGGTTTAGCCAACCGTCCAAACAGCTAAAATTCTCGACCTTCATTTCAACGCTTAATTCATTAGCTTTAGCTTTTATCATCGGTTCATCAACAGGAATGTTTTTGGCTTGATTATGGTAAAACAACATAAACAATGTTTCCTCCAATTCCTTATGTTCACCATTGTGAAACTTCATGGATTTTGCCGGAGCATTATTCTGCAAAGTTGCCTCCTTGATCTTCTCTTAGTTCTTTAAAATTGTAAACAGCGTTGATAATGCAAGACCAAATTTTCTTGTGATCTCACTTTTTGACTTCAAACTTTTCTCACATTCATATAAAACTTTAAACTTTGTTTCCAAAGTCAACCTTTCCTTTTATTCTCCATTTAAAGAAAGAAAGAAGAAAAAAAAAAAAAAAAAAAAAAACCCACCATGTACATGCGTAAAAAATGGTTAGACTTCTCACCATTGTGGAGGCAAGTGGAAGAAAGTGGGGGGATAGCATCCAAAGAGCCAAGCAGACTAATTGCTGGTGACTCATCTCTGCGTGCAGCTGTAAGTGTTTATCTCCCTACAACTTCCTGGAATTTCAGGAAAAGAATTTGTTGAAATCTTTGAAAGAACAAAGATTGGCCATGAAAGCCTTTCGTTATAGTGCAAGCTCCTTAGATTTACCACTTATAACACAAAGATTTTTCTTGTCTTTAACATTAACAAATTGATGGTGCATTTTGAATCTCTCACAATAGCGGGATTCTTTATATAAGCTGTGTTTGTGATATTGGACTTTTACTGTATATGAAAAATGTGGAAATGTTTATGACAAAGAAGTATAATTTGTTGGGAACTTAGGATGCTTAGAATTTTGTCTTATTTTGTTTTGTTATAGCAAACTTGGTTCATTTTAAAAACCTTTTACTTTTTAGCTTTTACCTAACATGAAAACCATGTTTGTAGTTTTCAGGCTGATAAAAGGCAAGACAAAGAGGAATCTTATAAAGAACTACTCCTGAAACTGTACACTGATTGAGAATCAACATGTGAAAGGTCAACTTGGAGCAAGAAGAGAAAAAGAACCAGAGTAAAAGAAAAAGAAACATCAGTAATCTTAAAAAGGAAAGCAAAAGGAGAGGGAAGAAATACATTAGTCTTGATAGTCCAAAGTTCTTTATAATTTGAGCCAGTTGCACATGCAGAAAGTGCACATTAAAAACTTAATAATTAATGACATCAAGATAATTTAATTGCATATTAATAATTTGTCTTTAATCAATCTCTCACTATGAATTAAATGATGAAAAATCTGAGCACTTTTATAATTTTGATTGTTTCTTTGAAATCTGTTGCATTTCAAAGAAACAATCAAAATTATAAAAGTGCTCAGATTTTTCATCATTTAATTCATAGTGAGAGATTGATTAAAGACAAATTATTAATATGCAATTAAATTATCTTGATGTCATTAATTATTAAGTTTTTAATGTGCACTTTCTGCATGTGCAACTGGCTCAAATTATAAAGAACTTTGGACTATCAAGACCCACCGCGGGTTATTCCAGTGGAAAGTGATGCCTTTCGGTTTGTCGGGAGCCGCGACCACTTTTCAAAGGATCATGAATAGGGCCTTCCCCCCTCCCCCCAGGAGTATGCCGTGGCATACCTCGACGATGTGGCAATTTTTCCAAAGAGCTGGGAAGAACACCTGCAGCATTTATGATTGGTGGCACCACTTTGCTGTATCATGCTCTCTGTATATTATCTTTAAGCCCTCAAAAGACCCTTGATAGTTTTTTCAAAACAAAGTATTTTTCTTATGTACTGCTTTTAGAAAGCCATACACCAGAATAATGTCAGTATACTATTTACATGTATAACAGTTATCAATACAACCATGCTTATTTCTTAGTACCTGTTTCAAGCAGGTATAGTAAGAAGCTATAGTAAGTAGCAACATATTATTTGCTACCTGTTTCCCCTATTCCAGTGGTATTCAATAGTCTGAATTTTTAGTCCTATCCTACTTGAACTATTGAGACTCTACTGTACTTGAAATATGTAGAAAAATTACTTGTTGCTGAGAGCAAAAATAAGCATCTCGGCATTTACTATGGAAAGGAACAAAGTGCCTACGAACATCACAATGAACTGGGAGAGAAGTTGCAGTCAGAAGAAAATACAACTGCAGAATTATAAATGGAAAGAATGCTTCAAAAACAAAAGCATAGCAAGAGATTTAAAAGATGCCCTTGGAACACTTTTGAAGCTCAAAAAACTGGTGAGGACAGTGATACCATGAGCAAAAATACTAACATTGTTTATTAGACACTCCCAGTGAAAGAGCCATATTTGGCTGCAGAATGCAATAATATAATGCAGATATGAAGATCAGCTCAGGTCAGGATGGGGAATGCCAATCTCCAACTAACTGCTTCTGCAACTCACAGGGAAAAAGTGACAAGACCACTACTAATATTGAAGTAACAAATTAGTGACACATTTTTTCATATTTAATTTAAAGTCAGCAAGTAAACTGAAAAGAGTGTTTCTTTATTGTTATGCAAAATAAGGTCTCAGTGTATATTTTCTTTTGCTGTTATACCAAAATAAATTGCAAAACAATCCCACATTTTAGGCAAATAATTTTTCACAAAGTTTGGAAATATATTTGCAGTTAATTACATACACATATCAACAAACTATTCTTTGCAACATGTGATGCTGTGAGAAAATATAATTCACTCAAATTATCGATATATATATTTTCCAGCTAACATTATAATTTTAATCTGTTAATATAACAGAACCCTCTTCACTAGTCCCTAAATTTAAACCTCACTTCATAACTATATATCCTGTGAAAATATTCAGTATCCTCCATATATATATGATCTCACTATTTAATATTATTATTCAAGAAAATGCATTATAAAACATTAATCTGACAAAGAACCATAAGGCAAGAAACAAAGAGAAATACTTAGATGAACTCAGACTTTGTACCACTTTATGCAATTATTGCAAACTGTAAATATATATATTATACATATATAATCAATGCAGCAAATGAAGCACAATGGTCCTCTCACAAGTTGTTAAGCAAATATCAGGGACGTTTCCAGAGGGGTGCAAGGGTGGGCTAAAATTTTTCTTGCACACCCTACAGTTCATCTAGATCAAGAAGTGCCAGTTTTCAATTTTTTAACCTCAAACTCTGTACTTAACCGAGTGATAATAAGTCTTGCGTTTTTCGTTATTTATGTAGGGTGTCTCATAACAAGTGTTACAACGTTTGAGGATCAGTAGGTGACATCATCGTGATGTGAAAACCGTTTACAGTTTTTGAAATATAATTTCATTACGGAGATATTAAGGCCGAAAGTTTTATAACATCACTTCCATTATTTCACTTTGGCTGTAAAAACATGAAACAATCACATGTCAGCAACAGGTAATAACAACTTAATGTTGTGTAATTTATCTCAATATCATTTTAAGGCATAGTTGAAAAGAGTGGAACACATCCAACTACATTAAAGGTTATCAATTACATTTACTTGCCTAAAAGATTCATTAAATAAATTTGTTATTGTTGAAATTGAAATCTTTACTTATTATTGATTAAATCATGAGTAATGCATGATTAATACTACAGTGAAACCTCGATTTTACGCTTTTCAGCGGATCAGCATCAAGAGTCGTACGATGTGGGGAAATGTAAAACTGAGGTCAAGGTAAAATAAACTTTATAGGCATAGATAATGTGCACAAAAAATAGAAACCAATGTACACTAGTAGTACTATACTAGTACATAGTATGTATTGTACATACATTTATGTAAAAACCAAAAAATGCAATATAACAACGTATGTACTCACATTATATGATGTCGGTTCGGAAAAAATTGGTAATTTCCTTTTGCTTTCTATTTTTAGTGTTAGCTGAAGTAACGCTTTCTAAATAATTAAAAGGCCTTGCAAGTGTTTTTCTTGAGAATCATGACCAAGGAAAATTTTTTTTACGAGTTTTAATCCTTTAATGCCACTTTGAAAGAGGGCATAGGTTCCGAAATTTTGGCTAAGTCGTCGTCATCTTCTTCCAACGAACAATCCATTACCTTGGAGATTTAATGATTTTTCATTGACTCTTTCTGTTTTAAAATTGCTTTCAGTGTTGAAACTGGTAATGCAAAAGACTTGGTTAATTCAACTTTAGTTTCATGAAATTTGCTATCTTTTTGTATAATGGAGTCTTTTTCATCTAAGGAAAGACATTTCCATTTCTTACTCACCATTTCTACTCTCATGTCTAAAAAGCAAGATTTCAACAGACCTCAAACTGACTGAATTGCTCTCAGAACTTCACACCGTTCTTGCCAAGATAAGACGCAGCCCCATTCAACACGGGGATTTATGGCACTAGACGAGCCGCTCCAGCAAAATTGCTATAACACGTACAGTCTGAGAAACGCAGCAGTGCCACAATAGGTCAACACATACTTTCAACAAATTCTGGGGAAGAACAACCAGTTTAAGACAACCTGGTCATCAGATTCTGCAGAGGCATGAGGGGGAAGAGCGGGTTTAAAGCAATCTTACATGTACTGAAACTAAGAAAGATACGAAACTAGAGGAAAATCAGGTTTGGTACCAAAAATTTTAAACAACGTTTGATGCAGGAAATCATGTGATTTGAAAAGCATTTAACACTGGAAATATTATCGGGACTTCAGAAAAACATTGTTGAAAACAGAAAAAAAAAAAAAAAAATGTAGGGACCAAAGATCAGGTTTCACTGTATTACAACACAGTGAAACGATCTTAGGCCCCTGAGCAGTGGATTGGAGCTGTCAGAGCAGTGGATTGGAAGAGGAGGCCCCATTGCCTGGCCTCCATGCTCTCCTGATCTTTGCTTTTTTGAAGTACCGTTCAGAATGGCGACCACCAACTACAAAGCAAGCACTGATTTGTCGCATCAAGGGTTGCTGTAGACTTCTCAAAAATTGTGGGAGTACTTAGGATGGTATCACATACCAGTTGTATTCTTGCTAGAAGTTCTTCAGTGTCCACTTGCTCTTCCTCGTAAATGGTGCTTTTAATATGGCCTCAAAGGAAAAAAATCAAATGGTGAAAGGTCAGGGGAGCATGGAGGCCAGGCAATGGGGCCTCCTCTTCCAATCCACTGCTCTGACAGATCTTGATTCAAGTGGATAGAAATGGTACATGTAAATTGGGTAGGTACAACATCATGCTCGAACCACATACACCAACTTACAGCGAGTGGCAAATCTTCTAGAAGTTTGAGCAAGATATTCTCAATAAACTGCTGGTATTTGTGGCCATTCAGTCATGGGGGTACAAGATACGACCCCACCAAAGATTCATTCACTTTGCCAGCCGAAATGTTAATTGAGAAGCAGTGTTGGTATCTTGTTGTACATGTAGCATGAGGGTTTGTTTCACTCCACAGATGACTGTTATGGTTATTAAACAAGCCCTCTCTGGTAAAACATGTCTCATCACTATATAGCACAAATGCAGGAAACTGTGGGTCCGTATCACAGTGATCCTGAAACCACTGACAGAAATTTAGGCATGAGGTAAAGTCAGTAGGTCCAAATTCTTGCACTGGTTGTAATCGGTAGGGATGCATTTTATGTGTGTGTGTGCAGTACCCTCCATACCATATGTTTACCTACTCCCACTTCGTGTGAAATAGCTCTAGGGCTGGATGATGCCAGATGGTGAGCATGTTCAAGAATTGCTATATCAACATATGCATTCCATGTAGTTGTTCTACCAGCATTATCACTGCAATTTCATTTCAGTGATCCCATATCACACAGACACTGATCAATCCATCTAAAAGTAGTGTAAGCCGGATGATATCTGTTTGGAAATCGTCCTGCATACAGTCGAGCAGTTGCTCTGGCATTTCAGTGAACTTTCCCATAAATCAGATGCATATCAGAAAGTTCAGCATTGGTGTAATCTTCCATGCTGATAGAATGAAGCACAAGTTCTATCAAAGCTTTTACTGATTGTCCAAGCAAAAACAAATTTTCTGCACAGATCATTCAGTCCTTCTTATCATCACTTGACGGTAAAATATATATGCAATTAACTCTTCGTGCAAAAACATGAAGAGCAAATTTTTTTCTTTTTGGTGATACCATTGTTCTCTGCATTTTTCTCTTTTTTGTGAAAATCCACGTCTGTGAAACTTTTAAAGGGACATAATACCTGATGTTTCCACAAGCTGGGCAAATTTTATTTCAAAGTGGATGTGATGTCATAAAACTTTTGGCCTTAACATCTCTGTTAAGAGGTTATATTTCAAATAACTGTAAATGGTTTTTGCATCACAATGACATCACCTACTGCTCCTCAAACATTGTAACACTTCTTACAGGACACCCTGTAGAAGTAAACAATACAATTCCTATTTCTCCAAAAGAATTGTTATTTACTTCTCCGTAGAAAAGTTATCAAAATAGCATTTGCAGGGCCATGAAAATTAAGTTGTTCTCCACTCTTCCAAATCCTTAGTTTAAGCCTTTTTTTTTTTCATTTTTAGTATGGCCAGGGTGCATGAGGAGAGTGAATAGGAACTCACCAAGAGTGGTTATTACTAATTGCTCTGCTGTTTGTTTGTGCTACTAATTAGGGGATTACAACATGGAAAGTGGAGTCTAAAGCTACACTAGTGCTCGTAAAACTGCCCTAGGATAGTGAGGAAGCAGGATGTGGCTGACAACTACTTTGGAGGAGAGGAGTGCAAAGCAATGTCACTGGCTTGAAGGAAAAAGCTAAGGAGGGGAATTGTTTGTTTGTGTCACTATGCAGTGGATTCCAACATGGAAAATTATGGCTGCTTTGGAGCCATCATTTCCATGGTGGAATAACAAAAACTGGTATTATAGAGGTTATTATTCAAAAATGTTGGTGGTAAAATTTTCGAACTAAACCCTAGTTCATCATCAGGACTATGTCACTCCGTAGTCCTGATGATGAACTAGGCTTTAGTTCGAAAATTTGACCACCAACTTTTGAATAATAACCTCTATAATACTAGTAAAAAAGTTATTCCCACATTAAAAATTCTTTCTTTTAGTGTTTCATAAATAAAGTAATACTTGCATGCTATAATTTTGAAGTCTATTGATGTCCCTGGCAACCACCATATGTTTCTAATATATTAGAATTTAAATAACCATGCATATGCATAATTTATTTCACTGTCCACAAATGCAAAACAAGCACTGCTTTCAATTCAACTCTATGAGGCATTATCTAGAAGAAAAAGAATTCTGCATCTGAACAAAAGATACACATATAAAGAACTCTGATGCACTTTAAATTGTTATGATTAGAACTCGCAAATTATTCTGGTAATTATTAATAATTCAGTTCATCCCACTCAGTTTTATTACAAGGAATTACTCTGTGTGGCAAAACTCTTATATCAATTTTTGTAAATGGAAATCAGTCAAAATTATGTTTTATATTTACAGAAAGAGAAAGAAGGAAGCATATTTGGGGATGTTGCAAGATAAGAGTTTCTGAGGATGAATATCACTGTACGAAGCATGAGACAGTTAAGCCGGTTTGCCACAGCAAGGCAAAAGATAAGAAGGAAAAGGTGAAAAGGCATGAATTGGCTTTTTGGAAAGATAGAAAATCTTTCTGGAAGTACATGAGACACAGAAAAAATAGGAAAAACAAAGTTGCAAGTTGTGTGAAGAATAGGAACAGAGAAATGACAAGGGGGGGGGGCAATGTGTAAAGTGAAAAATGGGGGTAATACTTCTGTGAGTTATTAGATCAAGAAAGCAAAGGTGATTCTGAGGCAGAAGCAGATGACGTCACAGTGAGAGATGGAAGCGCAAAAGTAATCTCAAGAGAAGAAGTGTGTAAAGCTCTAAAATCTCTTCAGAATGGTAAGGCTCCAAGAGTTGATAGCATAACCGCTAAGATATTGAAATATGGTGGTGACTATGCACTAGTTAACTGAAATTTTCCACTTACGCTGGGAGTAATGAATGCTCCCCCAAGATTGAAGGCATGCTATCATTGTTCGCTTGTATAAGGGAAAAGGTGATCAGGCTGACTACAAGAACTATTGTGGTATTAGCTTACCGAGTGTGCCAGGGAAACTGTTTGGTAAGGTCATTACTGAAAAGGTACGAGGTCTTACATCACAGAAATTGTAGGATGTTCAGAGTGGTATTATTGCCTGGTAAAGGCTACACTAATCAAATTTTTGCATTACACATGATGATCGAAAAGTATCTGGCTGTTGGTAAGAAAGTTTTTGCTGTCTTCATCAATTGAGAGAAAAGTTTATGACTGAGTAAATAGGATACTTTTGTGGAAGGTATTGAATAAATATGGTGTTACTGAGAATCTACTTAATAATGTAAAAGCCATGTATGCTGGCAGTAGAGCTTGTGTGCGAGTGAATAGTGTTTTATCAAAATGGTTTTCTCTTGGTGCAGGAGTCGGACTAGGTTGTGTAATGTCACAATGGCAGTTTAATATAATTATGAATGGTTGCATTAATGATGCCACAATGGCCAATACTGTTTTATGTCTTGGTAATATCCGTGTGTGCAAAATGCTGTATGCTAATGACACAGTCCTGTTGGTAGAGAGCAAAAGTGAGTTGCACAGTATGTTGTTCCGGATATACAAAGTTTGCATGAAATTCAAACTGAGTATAAATAAGGGAAAAACCAAAGTTATGGTTTTTGAGAGGGGAACTGGTAGTACTGAATGTAATATAAGTCAAAAGGGCACAGTGATTGACCAGGTGAATGAGTTTGTGTACTTCGTAAGCATGTTTGACAGAGAGAACAAATTAGATGGTGAAATTAGTAGGCGAGTGAATTCTTCATTGAAAGTCATAGCTGCTGTGGGAGGTTTTCACAGGAATGATGGGTTTCCCAAGAAAGTCCCAAATGGCTGTGTATGAAAGTGTAATTATTCCTACTGAACTCTGATGCATGGCAATGAAACCTGTGTATGATCATGTGAGGAACAAAGATGTGTTGCAGTTGTGTAATGTGAATCAAAATGCTGTTAGCAAGGTGCAGACTAATATGCTTCGGTGGTTTAGCCATGTTGAAAGAATGAGTGATAAGATGATTACTAAGAATTTTTTTAGCCCACGTGGCAGGAAGGAAAGGCAGAGGAAAGGCCAAGGAGGTCATGGGAGGATCAGATTTAGGTAAGTATGCATGAAAAACTGATTATAAGTATGGAGCATAGAAGGTTTTGTGTACGTCGTGTGATGGATATCAGTGAAGCCCAGTTGTATGTCAAGATTGCTATAAATGGAGAAGTTTGATACGGCTACAGTAAATAAACAATCAGCTAAAAATTTATCTGGTGGTTTGTATTTCTTTGTGGAGTTACTAATCTCTGAATCTCAGGGAACAGCTTAGTGATATGTATGTATGTATGAAAACACAAAACTAATGGTAAAGTACGATACTACCTATTAATATTTTCATAACAAATAGTTTATAGTTTGTTGTTTTTTTGCAAAGCGTACACACACACACACACACACACACACACACACACACTTCTACCATTATTTTATTTTATGGTACATACATATTACAAAGCTGTTCTCTGAGCTTCAGAGGTTAGCTCCACAAAGAAATACAAACCACCGGAAAAATTTTAACTGATTATTTACTTACTGTTGCCATATCAAACTTCTCCATTACAACGATCTGGACCAACAACTTGTCAGCTTCACTGACATCCATCACATGATGTACACAAGACCTTCTATACTTCATACATATCCTCTTTTTCTCATGCAGATACTACTGAATCTGATCCTCCCATGCAGTCCTTTGGCTTCCTCTGCCTTCCTTTCCTGCCACTCGGGCTGAAACTTTTTTCCAAGTATACACCTCATCACTCATTCTTTCAGCATCGCCAAACCACCTAAGGATATTATTCTGCACCTTGCTAACAACATTTTGCTTCACATTACACAACTACAACACATCTTCATTCCTCACATGATCATACACAGGCTTCATTGCCATACATCAGAGTAGGAACAATTACACTTTCATACACAGCCATTTGGGACTTTCTTGAGAACCCATCATTCCTATGAAAACCTCCTACAGTAGCTATGACTTTCAATGAAGAATTCACTCGCCTACTAATTTCACCACCTAATAATTTGTTCTTTCTGTCAAACATGCTTTCTAAATACACAAACTCATTCATCTGGTCAGTCACTGTGCCATTTAGACTTATATTGCACTCAGTGTTACCAGTTCCTCTCTCAAAAACCATAACTTTGGTTTTTCTCTTATTTATACTCAGTTTGAATTTCACGCACATGTTGTACATCCGGGACATCATACTGTGCAACTCACTTTTGCTCTCTGCCAACAGGACTGTGTCATCAGCATATAGCAATCCGCACACACAGATATTACCAAGACATAAACCAGTATTATCCATCTTGGCATCACTCATGCACACATCCATGAATATAATAAACAGCCATTGTGGCATTACACAACCTTGTCTGACTCCTGCACCAATAGAAAACCCTTTAGATACAACACCATTCACTTGTTGTACACAAGCTCTACTGCCAGCATACATGGCTTTTACACTATTAAGTAGATTCCCAGTAACATCATATTTATTCAGTACTTTCCACAGAAGTATCCTATTTTCTCAGTCATAAGCTTTCTCTAAATCTATGAAGGCAGCAAAAACTTTATCAACCAGATACTTTTGAATCATCATGCATAATGCAGAAATTTGGTTAGTGCAGCCTTTACCAGGCATAAAACCACTCTGAACATCCCACACTTTCTCTGATGTAAGACCTCATAACTTTTCAATAATGACCTTACCAAACACTTTCCCTGGCACACTCAGTAAGCTAATACCACAATGGTTCTTGTAGTCAATCTGATCACCTTTTCTCTGACAGAAGGGTACAATGATATCATCCCTCTAATCCTGAGGGAGCATTTGTAACTCCCAGCACAAATGGCAAATTTCAGTTAACTAGTCAACTGCAGAGTCACCACCATATTTTAACATCTCAGCAGGTACGCCATCTACTCCCAGAGTCTTACCATTCTGAAGAGATTTTAGAGCTTCACCCACCTCTTCTCTTGAGATTCTTTTTGTGCTTCCATCTCTCACTGTGACATCATCTGCTTCTGCCTCACAAACACCTTTGCTTTCTTGATGTAATAACTCACAGAAGTATTCACCCCATCTTTCACTTAACTCATTGGGCTCCCATATCATTTCTCTGATCCTATTATTCACACAACTTAAAACTTTATTTCCCCTTCTTCAAGAAGATGCTTTGACGTCTGTAAGTTCTGTTTTACATGTTCTGTAAAGTGGATACAGTCTGTGGTAGTGCTTAACTTATTCAATTAAAATATAAATCGGTTAAAAGTCCTAAAAATGTTACTCACGGAAGTGCGTGTTCAGTCCGACGTCAGTAGTTATTGAGAGTTTCTTTGTCCAAAGTTGTGTCTTGCTTCAATATGGGTAGCTAGAGAGCCATTTCGTCATAAGTTGTACATTACTTCGGTTATGTCCAGATGTTAGGGTTAACTCCGTTCAGGCTGTGTCGACATCATATTGAATGGGTAAAGGTTTCTAGATAATAATTAAAGATTCTTGAGTTAAGAGTTACTATTTACATACCACTTGAAGTTCCACGTCGTACTTGGCCATTAGGGCTATCTCGTCAATGCTGCACTCTCGTACAATTGCTCAGGAAGTCTTCAAGTTAGGTCAGGTTCATAAAAAATTTAAAAGCTTTAAAAGATTCCAGTTAAAATCTTTATATACACCACCTCATACCATCCACAGTCTCAATCGCCGGACGCGCGTTTCACCTAGGCTCTACCCTGGTGTTTTCAACGGAGACTTCACACCCTCTGTCAAACTGTGCTATCTGAAAGTCTCGTGTCCACAGTGCGTATGTTCCTCATGTAACCCATTACCAATGCCATCTAGTGTCAGGTCACATCAACTTTATCTTCATCTATGCCATTCTCACCCTTCCTTTTTCTCTTCCTCTCTCTCCTTTCCCTATTCAATTTCTTCTCAGTTTCGATCAGGTTCCTCCAAGTGTACGAAAGGTCGTATGGACTGTTATTATTGCAGTTAAATGGTTTGGTCTTATTTATTAATACTGCTTCTGCTACTTGTATTGTTCTCATATTATTCTGCTGGTTTAATATTGCAATTCCTTCCCAATAGGGTATACATTGATTATCCAAACAGAAGTCAATAGGTGCTGTTTTATTCTCTCTTCTGCTCCAGTTCTTCATGTGTTCAGTCAATCTGATTTTAAAATTTCTTTTTGTACTGCCTATATATTGGTTGACAACTTTATTTTGATTATTTATTATTGGTATAGAGTAGACACTCACTTTTTGTAAGATTGGGGTCTTTCTGTGATAGTTACTAAGAGATTTCATTATATCTCTCGTTCGTACACCAAAATCTAGGTCAAATTTTTTACATGTTTTCTCATATTAGTTGTGATCTCCGGTATATATGGTAATGATCCACAAAATTTTATTACCTGTTGAGTCTGTGTACTCCTTTGTTGTTTATTTCTAGGGTTGCATCTATTAATAAGATTATTTATTTTCTTCACATCATATCCAAAGTTTATTGCCGTGTTCTTTATCCAATTCAATTAATTTTTTAGTAGTTGGGCGTTAGATGTATCAGTAAACGCTCTATTAATATATGATCGGAAAGCTGTAAATTTGTAAGATGCTGGGTGGTGAGAGTTCTCAGGAATGATATTTATGATGTTGTCAGGTTTTTTATACACTTGGAATTTGATGTTATTTTGTTTATGAGATAGTAATATGTCTAAGTATGGTAAGATTCCATCCTTTTCATGCTCCACGGTAACATTAATTGTTTCGTAATAGTTATTATATTCATCTATGTACATCTGCAGCAGGTTATCATCATGCTGCCATACCATACGGATGTCATCCACGTACCTGCAAAACATCGATGGTTGTGGTATACCTGTTTTCACCTCGATGGGACTGATGGGATCGCCGATTTTGGGTTTGTTGGCAGAGGTGATTTTGCAGAACATCGAAAAATCTATGAGACTGAAAACTGATATACCACAACCATCGATGTTTTGCAGGTACGTGGATGACATATTTATAGTATGGCAGCATGATGATAACCAGCTACAGATGTACATAGATGAATATAATAACTATTACGAAACAGCTAATGTTACTGTGGAGCGTGAAAAGGATGGAGTCTTACCATACTTAGACATATTACTATCTCATAAACAAAATAACATCGAATTCCAAGTATATAGAAAACCTGACAACATCATAAATATGATTCCTGAGAACTCTCACCACCCAGCATCTTACAAATTTGCAGCTTTCCGATCATATATTAATAGAGCGTTTACTCATACATCTAATGCCCAACTACTAAAAAATGAATTGAATTGGATAAAGAACATGGCAATAAACTTCGAATATGATGTGAAGAAAATAAATAACCTTATTAACAGATGCAACCCTAGAAATAAACAACAAAGGAGTACACAGACTCAACAGGTAATAAAATTTTGTAGATCATTACCATATATACCGGAGATCACAACTATTATGAAGAAAACATGTAAAAAATTTGACCTAGATTTTGGTGTATGAACAAGAGATATAACAAAATCTCTTAGTAACTATTACAGAAAGACCCCAATCTTACAAAAAGCGGGTGTCTACTCTACACCAATAATAAATAATTAAAATAAAATTGTCAACCAATATATAGGCAGTACAAAAAGAAATATTTAAATCGGATTGACTGAACACATGAAGAACTGGAGCAGAAGAGAGAATAAAAGAGCACTTATTGACTTCTGTTTGGATAATCAATGTATACCCTATTGGGAAGGAATTGCAATATTAAACCAGCAGAATAATATGAGAACAATACAAGTAGCAGAAGCAGTATTAATAAATAAGACCAAACCATTTAACTGCAATAATAACAGTCCATACGACCTTTCGTACGCTTGGAGGAACCTGATCGAAACTGAGAAGAAATTGAATAGGGAGAGGAGAGAGAGGAAGAGAAAAAGGAAGGGTGAGAATGGCATAGATGAAGATAAAGTTGATGTGACCTGACACTAGATGGCATTGGCAATGGGTTACATGAGGAACATGCACACTGTGGACACAAGACTTTCAGATAGCACACTTTGACAGAGGGTGTGAAATCTCCGTTGAAAACGCCAGGGTAGAGCCTAGGTGAAACGCGCGTCCGGCGATTGAGATTGTGGATGGTATGAGGTGGTGTATATAAAGATTTTAACTGGAATCTTTTAAAGCTTTTAAATTTTTTATGAACCTGACCTAACTTGAAGACTTCCTTAGCAATTCTACGAGAGTGCAGCATTGACGAGATAGCCCTAATGGCCAAGTATGACGTGAAACTTCAAGTGGTATGTAAATAGTAACTCTTAACTCAAGAATCTTTAATTATTATCTGGAAACCTTTACCCATTCAATATGATGTCGACACAGCCTGAACGGAGTTAACCCTAACATCTGGACATAACAGAAGTAGGGAACAACTTATGACGAAATAGCTCTCGAGCTAACCCTAACAACTGACCATATTGAAGCAAGACACAACTTCGGACAAAGAAACTCTCACTATTGACGTCGGACTGAACACGCACTTCCGTGAGTAACATTTTTAGGACTTTTAACCAATTTATATTTTAATTGAATAAGTTAATGCACCACCACAGACTGTATCCACTTTATAGAACGTGTAAAACAGAACTTACAGATGTCAAAGCGTCTTCCTGAAGGACCTTATGGTCACGTAATGGTATGTAAACTTTATGATGGAATCACATGAGATATAATTTATTTACCCTATTTTTCCTGTCTCATGTACTTCCAGAAAGCTTTTCTATCTTTCCAAAAAGCCAATTCACGCCTTTCCACCTTCTCCTTCCTATCTTTTGCCTTACTCTGGTGAACCAGCTTAGCTGCCTCATGCTTTTTACAGCGATATTCATCCTCAGAAACTTAACCACTAGTGTTCTATACACCAATCTTGCACTAACTCAGCCAAGATCTCTTTCTCACACACCGTTTGCCATTTCTGTATCACTTCCATGGTGGACCATTCTTCTCAAGTGTGGTGGGTTCACCATATGTCACGCTGGAGTTTGTAAAAATATTGCTTTGTATCTTTTCAATCAGAAAAGTACACCAGTGTGGGGGATTAGCGACGGTTCCAGTTGGTCATTCCACCTAAGTATCCTGAAACAAAACCCAGTGATTTGGGGTTTTTTTGGCCAATGTCACACAGAACTACCTGGTACCTTAACACCAATTTATGCTGATACTTAAAATTGTGTCAGTTTTCAAGAACCACAGAGGCCCTTGTTGTTGTCATGTGTGTCATTGTTGCTTAGCGGAACACCCCGTGGAGGCAAACCCATCTCTCACAAAGATTGCCCACCTTATATATAGAGTTGTATAAAAATAAAATGTACCTGCATACATAACCATTGAAACAGAAAACTTGATGCAAGCCCATGAAGAGCAAACCACGATAACAATAAAATGCGATAATTTAAAGAAAAATTAATAAAACAAATAATTACTAGAATACTACAGATTCCAATGAGGACAAATAAGTACATTACAATTGAATGTGCAACAATGGGTGAGCAATGGACTGTTATGGCAAAATATTAAAATACTGGACTATGAACCTCATAAAAACAAATAAACATATAAAATGAGCAAAACACACAGTCACGTATGGTAAAAGGTTCGTTTAGCGGTAGCTTTCAGTTATCCTACGACCTTGATCGACTGGATGGGCTGGTTGCCAGAACTATAATTTGAAGTTGGGGTGTTGGAAATGTTGCCAGATTTTAGAAGAGAGATCCAAATAAATGGGATTTGGTGAGGGGTCTCTGAATTGCAGTTTTTGGTGAACAAAATTTCAATGCTCTCTTGGAAATGCAGAGATGCCTTGTTGTTGGTTTTCTTTTAGCAAGCAGCATATGAGAGTGGAAAAGAGGGACTACATCCAGAGTGAACATTTTGTCAGAGGGTTCAATGCTAGGAGGGAGTTTTTAATGAACTCTTTAGTGGAGAAAATTGACAAAGGCTATGCTGTGAGAGTGGAGGAAATTGATAAAGGCCATAGTGGAGGAAATTGACAAAGGCCATAGTGGAGGAAATTGACAAAGGCCATCCTTTGTCAATTTCCTCCACTAAAGAATTCATTAGAAAACTCCCTCCTAGCATTGAACCCTCTGACAAAATGTTCACTCTGGATGTAGTCTCTCTTTTCCCTTCAGTCCCTCTTTTCCACTCTCACATGCTGCTAGCACAATTGCTAAAAGAAAACCAATCACTCCCTGGCCCACTAACAAAAGACCTGTGTGACTGCCTTCGAACTCCGAGAGATCTTAATTGTTTCAAGTTCAACAACAAATACTACTGTCAGCAAGGACTTCCAATGGGTTCACCTCTCTCTCCACTTCTGGCTGAAGTTTTCATGCAACATATCGAAAAAAAAAAAAACCATAGTCATGGAACACAATCTACAACCTTCCATTTGGCTTCGATATGTTGATGATATTTTTGTAATTTGGCCACACAATAGCACTGACCTTGAATATCTTCTTGAAAAGATTTCTCTAAAGTTCCCATCAATAAAATTCACCATCAATGAAGAATCACAGCAAGGCATTGACTTTTTGGATGTCCACCTGGCAAGGCAAGGGAATCATCTCAACAGATCTGTCTACAGAAAACCCTTTGCAATAGCAAACATAATCCCATTTTCATCCCACTCCCCAACTGCTCACATATTTGCAGCCTTTAAAACTTATGTCAATCGAGCAAGGATTGTCTGCAACACTGAATCTTCCTTCAATGAAGAAATTGACACTATAAAGAAAATTGCCAAAGCACACCAGTTCCCACCTTCTACAATTAAAAAATTCTCTCAAAATTCCCACTTCAAAAATCTGTCTGCTCTCTCACCAATAATAATGGAAAAACCACCATTCATTGGTTCCATCCCTTCCCATGGATCTTTCTCTTATAAGATGTGTAAACTTTTCAAAACTATGGGCTACACTCTCACAGTGAAACCAAACCCTTCTGCAATAATGTGCCTGCTTAAAGACAGGGATCCTGTTTCACCCTTGGACACACCTGAAGTTTATGCTATTCCCATTTCAACTTCCTCTGGTCTCTCACTGTATATTGGAAGCACATACCAAAGCATGAAAACAAGACTTGGTGAACACAAAAAAGATGTTTCCAATGGTCTTCCAAAGACAGCTTTATCTGCACTAACCCTTGAAGACACCTCTGCAGTTCCCATTTGGAAAGAAACCAAAAAAGTTGCCCCATTCATTAACAAATAATATATTTAAATCTGAAAAAGGAAGGGCATGAATCATGAGCTACATCATGCAAAAAAAAAAAAAAAAAGAAAAAAAAAGTTCTGGATCTGAGTTAATGGTGAAAAATGCAGTATCCAATAATGGACACATGAATAACCTATAATTATAGCTCCACACATACATCCATATGCTAAAGGATGTGCTAACAATACAAACATTGCGATATAACACAAACTGAAACACAAATTACTGTACAAGTACTAATTAAGTAATTAAGAAGATCACTTAAACTAAAATTAACTCAACCTTTGCTTCAGAAATTTGGCACAGATTTTCCAAATGCTGCAATATCAAAAACCAACAAAAGGCAGCTACACATTGGCATTTTGTTAAAAGGAACTTAGTGACAGTACAGTCAGCTCCAAAAGAAACACAGAGATGAAGCACTATCACTCATCGTTTTACTTTAGTCACAAAATAGTACAATTCTCTACCTTACCTACCTCTTATTAATGATGGATCAGTCAGATAGAGAAATCACTTCCCAATTTTGTTCCCCAACCAGCTACAGAGCACAGCTGACCTCAAAGAAATCACTGATAGCATGTCTAGCCTTGAATAACACAATTTTAAGACATAAGGCAGAGATTAAGGATAAAAGACACAAACTACACTAAAAATTATACACTGACTGGATGGCACAGTTAGGAAATTACATGAAGTTGGAAATAGAGACAAAGATGTGAAAAATGTAAGAAAACTATTTTTCAATTTTAGGGACAAAAATACAACATGTAGTTGGCTCCTAGACATGCAACTATTACAAAACCAAAAGATCTTTCAACAAAAAACACCAAAGACATTCAGCACAGAAAAGGATTAGTTGAAATTCAATGAAAGAAAATTTTGTTAACAGAATAACATATACAAAGCTAAAATGACAGGTGCAAATGCTGTAGAAGAGGGGAAAGTGCAGATTATCGTACACACCCACGAGAGGGAAAGAAAAGGAAAGTGAATAGTCTGTAAGTGAAATGTCAGATGGAGAAAAACACAACCAAGCACAAACTTTGAAAAATCTGGTCAGAAACTACATAAAATAAAAGGAAATATTCAAGAATTCTTGATCTTTGAATAACATGTAAAAAATACTGAAAAAGGCTAAAACCACAGGGAATTTCATTACAAAAAAAAAAAATCTTCACAAAGCAGGAAAAAAGTTAAGAACATTGTGAAGGTACACAAAGTTTTAAAACAAGTATGGATAAACCTATTCTGTAGTAAAAGCTTTCAGAGTGCCAATTAATTACAGCCAAGTTAATAAAACAAGATGAAACAACAAAAATAGGACTTTAAAAAAGCATTATCAATTTAACTTTAAACACAATGATTCCTGGTGCACGCTCTGAATATGGTTAAAATTCAATGAAAGAAAATTAATGAAAACTCTTAATTTAGAACATAAGAAATTTCCAAACTCTAAAAGTGCTATGGCATGACTGGAAGACTAGAACCTCTGTAGTTACTAATGAAATGAGAAATGGAATTATCATGTTTTTTTTTGTTTTGTTTTTTACAGATGATCGAATCAAAATATGCTTAGGTAAAGACAAATTTTGTTAAAAGAGAATAAAGGAAACAAAATCAATTGCTTTTGGATTTAGTAAATGAACTGCACAAAATATTTATAAAAGAGCACAGACAGATTTCATATGTAACATTTCTAGCAGAAAAAGCACTTTGGATTATAAATCCTGCAATGAAAAATCAGGCATTAATCTAAAAAAAAAATGGACTTCATAGATTCAAAAATAAATTTTATAAAAGTGATTATATTGAAAAACACCAACGATAACAATCTACAAATATGAAAAGTATGCTTAACATTAATATTAAATAAAATTAATGTATTATTAAACACTTTCAATCTGTATTCAAATGAAAAACTGGAGAGTTCTATACATAACATAAATGAAGTTCAATATTATAAATAGAAAACTGTCTTGCAGTAGAGAAAGATGAAAAGTAAAAGAAACAGAAAAATTACAAAATAAAACCAAGCAAAAATTTCAAGAAAAAACAGATTAACCAAACTTATATAGTCATTGGTAACTTCATGGATTTTGTATATTGTCAACAAACTAGTAGTGCTTATCTTTTCAAGATTCCTTTTCTGAAAGAATGCACAGATACAAAAAAATTAAAATATCCATTCTAATTCAACCCAAATATTCATCTAATGCAATTTAAAATTACCCATTGAATATAAAATAAATTCTTAATTGTATGTGTACTGAAATCCTTTTTGAAAGGTTATACATACACATGTTAAGGTGGCAAATAGAATAATAGCCATTGCCTTGCTTACTGTGCAACATGGAATTTTAACATCAGAAAACTTGAAAATTACATTGTCCACCACCAGTGTCATTCATGAGATGTAAACAAAGATGCATGTCTTACCATAAATTGCTTAGTTACTTTCAACTAAAATTTAATAAGTAGCTCTCCTGTAGACATTCCCTTTATATCTTTCTCATTTGCTCATGGCAAGCTGAGTTCCACAAAGATGACTATGCGCTCTTGAGGATTATTAGCAAATTAATGCAGCCGGCTTGCCATTCCTCTGCTGCATACGGGTAAGGGACAAAGTGTGTCTGGGACAGACTTCACAGGGAACCATCTATGCATTCACGTCCGCAAACACAGGGAGACTGCAGAAAACCCTGGAAAAAACCACAGACTAGATGGCCAGCAAAACGGATTCAAACACCGGTCAGAAACGTCCACCTCCCACACAGCGCATAGCGAATTAACCAACTGCACTTATGCCAGTGGTTCTGTAGACATTACTAAGAAAAAGTTGATTCATAAAAATAGAATTTTCTCTCTATATTTTCTTTTTGTCCATTCACAACGTCAGTAAAAATTACAAATATTGGAAGTACAAAGCAGTTGCAATTTTAAAATTTATACTCCATATATCTTTTGACCATGACTTGCATAATTTATTATTTAAAAGTGGGAAATAATTCTAGCATAAAAACATCACCTGGATAGTATTTTTATAGCTGTTTTTTCAGGAAAAAAACAACAAAAAAAACAGGGTATAAGATATTGTTGCCAACAAAATGCTCAGTCAGCTTAATTTCAAGTGAACATACCACACATGCTAGAACACTTAATGAATGCTATGCCACAATTACACAATAAATAAAAAAAATCTCTACGAAACTTGTTTTATGCCATGTTTCATAATTTTGGCCGTTATAATTTAGGAATTCAGTAGATGGGAGTTGGGTAAGGGGTCTCAATTTCACAGATGCGAACTGTCAGGATGTCAAGCACAAGAATCCAACACATGCTTTCATGGTTAGATAATAGAGGATACCTTGTGATAGTTTGTCTCCAAGTCATTATTTTTATTTGGTTTCTATGGTTTTTTTCTCCTCTTTTGTAACTGTCAGTTTTATATTTGAATGGGTAACATTACTGATTTTTAAACAAGTTGGACATATCTAATACAGCATAAATAATTGCACTATTGTAATTCTTTGCTA
The DNA here is from genome assembly GCA_039090855.1 of Macrothele yani. Taxonomy (NCBI): domain Eukaryota; kingdom Metazoa; phylum Arthropoda; class Arachnida; order Araneae; family Macrothelidae; genus Macrothele; species Macrothele yani. The sequence continues at coordinate 82,496,158 of CM077002.1, forward strand.
AAGTACTTCTGATTTCTTTTAGATATAAATATTCATGGCAGTTATTAATACATGTACAGTGTTATTTTTCTCATTCCACTTTTCAATGGAAATCAGATTTGATTTACAGAAAAAAATATTTGCTCATCTTTTTAGCTAAAAACAAAACATAAAAACTAATTCCAAACTGTGCACATGAATTTACTTCGCACTACGCAATGTATGTTGCTTTCTGTGGCAAAATATAATGAATGATTCAAAAATACGGTATTTCTTGCATCTCATTATTGTTGAAATTTTATGATTGCATTATAATTACCTTTAAATATATATTTAAAACAGTTATGACATTGTCCCTTGAAATAATGTTAGGCTTTCTGCTACTCTGCCACAAAACAATAAAAAGAACTTCCCCATCTCTTCACATGAAAAAAATAATGAAAATTTCAAAAGCTGTCGAAACCATGTCATAAACAGAAGTCATTAACAGCACAATTTCTGACATTTTTTGGGGTTTTTTTTTAATTTATGGATTAACTACGCAGCTTTTAAAGTAATGGAGCACAGTTTCATTATTTTGCAACTTTTTGCTTATGGACTTCTGCTCTAATTAGCATAATAAAACTTATTGAATAAATAAAAAATGTTAAAAATTTGGTTCTATAAAAATTATGAAATAATTTATTATTAATTTAACAATAACTTACATATTAAAATAACCAGTTACTAAAAAATTTTTCATGCAACTAATAATTTAAGTGAAGGATTTAAAATGATTTTCTCCCATTCATTCAATTATATACACATACATTCAGTTATGAAGATGCCAAATGTTTATTTTTACTGTGTGAAGTTGGTTTTTCAGAGCAGAAATAGCAATTAAATCATAGCAGATTTACTTTCTGATAGCTAACCAGGAGAAGTAAGGTTATCAGATGGTATTGAGGTAGGCACAAAAATCAGTAAAAAGCTGTTATCGCCTTCCAAAAGTATCTTGAATTTATGAAAATATTTCTTGCAATTTTTTGTGAGTTAGAAATTAGTTCTTAGTATTAATTCCCCTCATAGTTCATTTAAATATTGTTTAACCTTGGATAATTACGATTCATATTAGTCTTTTATTAATAGTAACATTATTTTACATGCTTCAGTCATTTGCTTTTTTCTATCACTTCTTATTTCCATTTGTTTTGAGTTGGGTTTCTAAAGTAGTTATAATGAGCTTTTTTTTCAAGGTAATTCCATATTATGCATATTACAGAAGTTGTAATTCCTGGGCAGAACTAGGGTTCTTAGGGGCAACAGATTTTACTGTCACAATAAGGTTCTTAAACACTTCAGACTGAGGTTTATGAGACTGATTATATTTCATGCTTTATTTTTATAATACAGTGAACATCACAGATACTGATAGTATCCATTTCAGTCCGATTTTTTTCTTTTTTCTATTCACTTCCTGGCTACAGTTCAGAATAAGAATGTTAAACTATAAGTACTTCGTTTATCATAAACAACTTATCCGTTAAATACTTAATAAATTTATGTACGCATGTATTTGCAACATTGACTTACGATATTACACAATGTCTGAATTCCTATTATTATTCGGACCTAGTCACATGCCAAAGTAATGTTTATTAGTTTTTTTTCTCATCCTCCTTTCTAGCGCATAATTTTTATATGCTCAGGAAAAACTTTTTCTTTAAAAAGTTGTGTGCACGCTAAAGTTATCATTTGTCAAGAATTTTTTGCGCTTGAAACGGCGCTGAAATCAACATATTTGATTTCTATATTTGTGTTTATCAGTTTTGTTTCTTTTTTTTGAAACGATGCCAAGAATTTCAATTTGGAAGAGAAATAACCATTTAAAACAATTAAACCGCGGCGTTTCCCTCCTGAACAGATGTTAATACTAACATTATATTACGAATTCATTTTGATTTTACTCTTTCTCCTATAACACTCATATCCAGAAGAGAGTGGACCCGTAAAGCGGATCGACACTGGCATCGTAGTCCAAAGCAAAGAATTCTTCAATGAATGGAGAATCCATATATAAAATAAAAAATAAATAACCGAGTAGCTTGCCGCTCATGTTATCAACAATCAGAGCAGTAAACAACGTTCAAGTACAAAATATTTAAACCAAGGTGGATCATGGATAAAACCTCGAAAACGGGATCTGAGACATATACCATAGTGCTCCAAAATCTTACCATGTATCCATCCGTATTAATTCATCAGGACCACCTTTCTTCAGTCTTCGAGAAGCTTTTGTCTTTAATACATCTTTGTATTGCGAAAATATATAAGACCATTGTGCTGGAGTAGCTTTTGTAAAGAAAACTAATGTTGAATCAAGATCAGTAGCCATTCTGTCAGAAGAACTGATATGATCAGACCACCAAATGACTGTGGAAATCGATCGCAATATCCAAAGCCTTTAGGTTGGGCAAGGCATGGGGAGTGGGGACTGGGAGCGCTTCACTGATACACACTTCGCGCATCCGGCAACATAAAGCACGAGGTGGTGGAGGAAGCCCGAAAGATAGGTAACAGCTATAACTTTAGTACAAGACTTCACCGATTAGCTAGTACAGAACGCACCTCGAAAGAGATAAACTAAACAAATATATCATTGCGAATTCTTCGCGTACAGCTTCTCTTTCCTACTTTATTGAAGCTAATGTAAACAAAAATATTTCCATACAAAACATTTTACTGCATTAAAAATCAATAATTTTGCTTAATAGCATAAATTTAAATAATTCGCGAGTCAAATTATTTATATTAGAATCACTTTTAGCGGGAAATTGTACAATAGGTGTATACATCCCAACTACAGACGTTAGTAATCATGCTAGTAATATTGTTATTTTATTTTACAACCGATAGATGGCAGCACACTAGAAATTATTTGGTTCGAACGTTGTTCGAATTATACTGTAGTCCAAAGCAAAGAATATAAGTGGTTGGTGCCTGGTGGTTTCTTTTGCTGTTTTGTCAATAGTGTGTTGTGAGCATAGTTTCAAACAGAAATGTAAATACAAAATTATTACATATGCTAAGCAGTTACAATAATGAAGCATTAACACATAAGAGATGAAAACGAAAAGTATGGTTTCAAGTGCTTTTCAGTAAGTGCACTGCAAATTAATAAAACGTCTCACTTTACATTGGTTACCATCACCAAATACATATTTAACCAGTGGATGGTAATCAAATCAATTGCTGTGATGTGGACTGTACGCCCGAAATGCAACAATAACTGAAAATAAAACATGCTTTAAATGAAAATCGGCCGTTGTATCGAACTTCCCAATAGCGATTATGGATGAGAAAGAATTACAGAATGGTATGACCTTTTTTTAAAGACACTTAACGATTTTTCATTTGCATAGAGTAAAATCAGTTTGATCATATGCTACAGCTTTTGCATTTCATGATCCCCTTTCCATAAAAAATAAAATACGATTTGATATGCAGGTATATTTGTTAAAAGTTGCTTTCGTATTTAAGTGGTTATCATTAAGAATGTGATTTATGTATTTAGGAAAAACATGCCAAGCTGAAAATCAGCGTATTTTGAAGTAACTATTTAAAAAAGATTTGTTTATCTTGGTAATTTCTAAGATTAGTAACACACTACGTTCGCTACTCTTTTTTTTTATTCCTCCTTCCAACTGTTGCTCATGGTGGTAGTTGGTGTTTTCTGACCTAAAAGGGCAGAAACAGAATTTGATATTTTTTTTATCCACGTGGATTCGTTGTATTTGTTTGTAACTCCACTCCATACTCAGCAAGAAAGCCAACATCAAGATTGTATTTTTACAGCTATTAATTTCACATGTATGAAAGTTATCCACAGCTGTGTTCCTCTGAAGGGTGGGGAGGGGTAAGTGTCTTATTTTTCTCATGTAGTACAGATATCAGTACAAGAACACAGTACACATTTTAGGAAGTACACTTTTAATTGCTACCTTTCACATTGTACCTCATTCCAACCTTGTCCAGATCGCCTGTTCCAATTCTTATATGTGATATGACATGATATAAATATGTACATATGTAACATCTCCCCTTTTTTTTTAAACCTATAAAAAAATAAATAAAAACTTAATCCACATAGTTTTTAAAGTCTACATATCTTGAAAAATATCAGTTAAACATAGTCTGGCAAATATTTTGGTTCGTTTATAATCTTGCCAGACCTGGTAGCTGTTACGAAGCTTCCATTCTCATTGAATACTTTTTCTTCAGTAAGATGTTTACGAGGTAACATCTCAGTTTAAGGAGTTTCCTGATGTGCACTATCACAGTGCCATAAACCTCTTCAATGACAGTAAAATACAGTCTTTAAAACATGTCCACTTCTTTTTCAGTATTGCATGCTTTCAACTGATTCAGTCATTCACTGAGCAACTTAGTGTAATGCTGATGTTCTTCAAGAAGCCTTTCAACCTTAACTCATTTGCTAAGCAGTTACAATAATGAAGCATTAACACATAAGAGATGAAAACAAAAAGTATGGTTTCAAGTGCTTTTCAGTAAGTGCACTGCAATTGTTTCTGTGTCAACATTCAGCTTCAATGAAATGCAATGATCAGACCCAACATCTGCACCTTTCATCGCACATCTGTTGGCAACTGTTTTAGGTGCTTATCATATATGACAAAATCTATTGTACTTTTCAGCCTCAAAGTACAATGCTCCCATGTATATGTATAAATGTACTTGTGGTTAAAAATGCATTAGATACACACAACTCATTCTCAGTTCAAACTTCTATTAATCTTTCACCATTTTCATTAGCACTGGAATTGTCAGAAATTTCATTCCGAACTCTTACCTTCGCATAGAAATCCCATGATAGAATAACTTTATTATCAAACTGCCTTAAAGTAGTGTTTAGCTCATTCGAGAAATCATCCGTAGGAATCTGCAGGTTCAGAATCACAAGGAGCATATACTACAACAATTCTCTGAAACTTCACTTTCAAATGCAACTACAAAATTCTCTCACTTGTGCAACTATAGGGAATCATACGCAAAATAATTGACATTAGATGCTGTTCACTACTGTTTCACACATTATAGAGGTTCGGTAATCAGGAGACCATTAAATGATGTTAAATATATCATCATCATCATCATTGTCAACCATTATCAATCCACTGCTGGACGAAGGTCTCCCCAAGTTTCCTCCACAACGGTCTGTCTTGTGCCAGTCTCCTCCATGTCACCCCTGCATACTTTCGAATTTCATCCACCCATCTCCTATGTGGTCTTCTTCTGGGTCTTTTCCTGTCCCTTGGAATCCAATCTAAAATTTCGGCTGTCCATCGATGATCTGTCCTTCTGGCAGTATGTCCAGCCCATTGCCATTTCAGGGATTTAACTCTGATCATGATGTCTTCCACTCTTGTCATTTTTCGGATCCACGAGTTCCTCTTCTTATCTCTCCTGGTTACACCAAGTATGCACCTCTCCATGCTACTTTGAGTTGTCTGCAGCCTTTGTATGTCTCTTTTAGTTAAGGTCCACGTCTCTGCACCATACGTAAGCACTGGAAGGATGCATTGATCAAACACTTTTCTTTTAAGACATAATGGCATATTGCTCTTGAAAATTATGCTGTTTCTTCCAAAAGCTCTCCAGGCAAGTTTTGTACGCCGATTAATTTCTTCATCAATGTGACCCTCACTTGATATCTGCTGTCCAAGATAAACGTACGTGTCTGTTATCTCCAGCTTTTCTCCATCAATCGATAAATCTTCATTTCTTGTAAAAGCATTGAACATCACTTTTGTCTTCTGAAAGTTCATTTTTAATCCCACTTCTTTACTCTTGTCAGCAAGTTCCTGGATCATACTCTGCAGCTCTGATGGGGTAGTTGCAAAAATGACTACGTCATCAGCAAAACGAAGGTGGGTTAGATAATCTCCATTAATCTTTATCCCCTTGTTTTCCCAGCTCAGCGACTGAAAAACACCCTCCAATGTGGCATTAAAGAGCTTCGGAGATATGGTGTCACCTTGTCTCACTCCCTTTCCAATTTTTACGTGTGTTGTATTTTCAAACAGCCTAATCTTTGCACTTGCATTTTCATAGATGTTATTAATAATATTAATGTATGCATCTTCAATACCGCAGGTTTTCAGGGCCATTGTAACTGCTGATGGTTTCACCGAATCAAAGGCTTTTTCATAATCGATAAAAGCCATGCACAATGGAAGTTCATATTCCCTCGCTCTTTCAATTAGTTCTCTCAGCACGTGGATATGATCTATTGTGCTGTAGCCACTCCTGAATCCAGCTTGTTCTCTCGGTTGAGCCATGTCTAGTGCTACCTTCAAGCGGTGTGAAAGAACTTTAGTGAAGATTTTATAAACTACTGATAGGAGGCTGATAGGTCTGTAGTTTCCGAGATCCTCAATGTCACCTTTCTTATGTAGCAGGATCATTGTAGCGGTGTTCCAATCCTCAGGAATCTTTCCTTCATTAAGGCATCGAGTGAAAATTTGGGCGAGTACTGTTTCGATTTCTCCACTTGCTTCTTGTATGATGTCTACAGTAATTCCATCTTCTCCTGGAGCTTTTCCTCGCTTCATGTTCTTGATTGCATGTGCAACTTCTGCTGGAAGGACTGGAGGAACTCTGGTACTGGTATCTTTCATGATGTCTGGAGTGCATATATCATCCCTTTCATATAATTTGGAGTAGAAATCTTTCACTCTTGTCAAAATTTCGCCTCTATTTCTTGTTACAGAACCATCTTCTTTTCTCAGTGCCATAATCTGTTTTCTTCCCTTACTGAGATGTCCCTTTGCTATCTTTAGGCTTTGGTTGTTTTCAATTGCTTTCCTCACTAGTTCACAGTTGAATTTCCTTAAGTCTTCAGTGATACTTTTTCTTACTGTCTTGCATAGCTCTATATATTCCACTTTGGAAGTCACATCTTCTTTAGTTGTCCTCATCTCTCTTCTTTTTGCATCAACATTTTGGTTATTCCTGATAATTTGTTCACATGCAACTTGTTCTTAGACCCAGCTAATTTTGTTGCTGTTTCCATAAGAGCTTTGGTTACTTTTCTGTTAACTTCAGAGATGTCCACTTCTTCCGATGTTAGGCCTTCTAAAGCAGAGAACCTGTTCTTCAGTTCTAACTTGAAGGTATTATGGTGTTTTTTAAGGTTGGTTATGTCAATAGATTTTGTTTGTCTTATGAGCTTGCCACGTTCAAGTTTAGTGTTGAGGTGCATCTTACATCTCACCAATCTATGGTCACTACCTGTGTTGAACTTGTTTAGCACACTGCAGTCTTCTATGACGAATTTTTTTGTTACACATAATAAAATCAATTTCACTTGTGGTCCCATTTGGATGTCTCCATGTCCATTTCCTGTGTGGCTTTTTCTTGAAGAAGGAGTTCAAGATGAAAAACCCTTCTGCCTCTGCAAACTCAACGAGAGTATTTCCACGCTGGTTTCTGTTGCCATGACCGAATTTACCTACTGAAGTTTCATTCTGTTGCCGTTGCCCTATTTTTGCATTGAAATCTCCCATAATTATTTTCAAGTGCTGCTTACCTTTATTATTTAGATGACAAATTTCCTCATAAAATTCTTCAATTTCTTCTTCAGGATGACTTGTGGTGGGTGCATAAGTTTGAATAATCTGAGCCTGGTATCTTTTCGAGAGTTGGATAACAAGTCGTGCAGCTCTGTCAGAGGAACTTTCAACTTCTACAACTTTATCCTTCAGTTTCTTGTTTATTATAAATCCAACACCACTAGTTCTGCCAGTATCTGTCCCACGATAGTAGAAGAGGTGTCCACTTTTCAGTTCGATGAGATCTTCTCCTTTTCTCCTTACCTCACTTAGCCCCACGATGTCCCACTTGATCCTTTGTAGTTCCTCTTCCAATTCATATATAGAGCGCAATATCTGTAATTAAAATCAGGAAACAATGAATGTTATTTCTACTTACTATATCAGTAGCAGAGATGGAAATGGGTCAACGGGTCGACAACTTCTTGCGAGTCCACCGAGTCGGGTCAAGGTGTTCCAGACCCGATTTTGACCCAGTTTTATTCCCGTTTTATTTTTTAAAAGAGAAAAATATATTCCAAAGAAAACTGTGCGTTATGGAATTCTGTAGTCGATACTGGTGCTCACAGAGTGAATAATGATTTGCCATGCAAAAATATGGTCGCCTCTTTCTTAAAGCAACGAAGATTTTCACCGACACTTCAGACACACTGACATTATATTGTAAAAAGATACTTCCTTTGCATTCTTTTACAGTGCAATTGTCCAGGGCAAAATACAGGCAAATGCCATTCGCCTGCTTCTCAGCTGATTCACTATCTCTGTGCAAAGTTCACTGTATGACTAAGAGTTACTTTTCACATCGCATCTTTTACATCGAACATTAAGAGGTTTTCGATTGATGTGCTAACATCGCGTTCCCATGATATGTCATGTCAAAATTAACTCCTTATTTGTTAATATGGATGGATTTAATATTAAGGAGGTTGAGAAAGGCGTCCAGGCCAACAAATACGTGCTTGTTGAAAACACAAGGGGAAAAGTTAAGGCTGGAAATTGTTTTGTCTCATTAAAGAACCGGTGAATAATTCTGTGTTGTTTGGTTTTGCTTATTGTTCAAAATGTGGAAAGTGTATACTTACAAAGAAAGATGTCGACGGTGTAATAAAAGATTATGGAACCAAAATTTAACGGACCATGTAAAAGTATGCGCACCTCTATTAAAGCATGGAAAGAGTGAACAACCTAAATACATTTAAAAAAAATACATTTATATAATCACAAATAATAATTCCCATTTGTAATATACTCCATGGTTGCGGTAGTCAGCCATTATTTCTTTGTTACGCAAAATAGTGGCACTAAAAATGGCACTAAAATTTAGCTGGTAACCAAATTTTATTATTAAAAAAGGATTTCAGTTATTAAATATCAAGCAGTTATTGGGATGAATATGTATATTATGTTTACATGTATATATGCATAAATTGAGTTTCAAATTTATAGTTCAAAGCAGATTTGACCGGGTCTGGATCAGGTCTGGGTCTGAAATTTTTTATTTGTTTCCAAGTCTGATCAGTAGTAGCTGCCGGGTCTTCACATGCTTGCATATAATGAATTCACTCACAAGAGAATTCGTTATATGCAAGCGTGTAAAGAACCGACAGGAAAGTAGAAATAACGTGAACTCGTTGTTTCCTGGTTTTAATTACAGATAATATGCTCTATATATATTTAACATCATTTAATGGTCTCTTGATTGCCAAACCTATATATAACATGTGAACGGCATCTAATGTTGATTATTTTACGTTTTCTTAGCCACGTAAAGATATGTTCTTTGCAAATTGCAGGGTTTGAAAAACCCCAGGCTTTTTTTTTTTAAAACCCAGCCCACTTGGGTTTTTTTGGGTTTTATTGGGCTTTTTCAAGTACTGTTGAAAAAACCCCAAAGAAGTGACAATCAATGAGTTAATTCTGTCTTAAAAGTACAAAAGGGCAAAAGAAATCTCTTGATAAAACAGTGGATAATTTTTTTTAAAGCTGCTAACATACACTGAAGTGCCAGAAAAACTGGTACACCAGTCTAATACTTGGTAGGTCCTCCACGGGAGTGCAGGACTGCAGAAATACGGTGGGGCATGGACTCCACTGGCTTCTGAAAATATGCTGCAGGCAATGCACACCATACTTCCTGCAGAGCATTCCACAATTCGGGTGTATTCCGAGGTCTCGGATTCCTGTGTTCGATAGCGCGTTGCATAGTATCCCAAAAGTCTTCTATCACGTACAGATCTGGGGACTTGGATGGAAATGGCAACATCCCAAACCAGGGCACGATTTCACCGATTAGCAACTAGCAAATAGCTAGTGAAAAATCAAATTTGCTAGTGAAAAAAATCGCAGTAGCAAATATGGCTAGTAAGGTAATTTCTTTATTTAAAGTAACCAAAAGTCATTATTAATCCACGAAGTTTACATAACAGTTTCTATTATCACTTGTTAAAACAGCGACGATCAGCGATTCTCTTTCGCCAATTTCCTTTCGACACTTAATACCCATCCTCCCCATATCTTTCATCCCTTCCAAACTGTCGTAGAAGCACATTGAAACTCCTCTCCATCGTGCCCTCATTGGTCTATTACAGAAACTGAACATGACATCGGCAATGGTTGCTGTGGCAACCCAGAGCTCTGGGATGGATCGGTTGTTTGACCACCTGCTCTGCCACCCTCCCTTCTTTTGCCCCACGAACTTTGTCCTCAACTCCTGTCATACCCTAAGCCAAGCGATCGCCTACTTCCACAAGTCTTGATAGTCGTGCATACATCAAATACTGCGCTCTAATGATCAGTGATGAATAAGCAAGAATAATTCCACTTATTCGGATGGTAGACAAAACCAAAAGAAGCAAACCAAAATGTTACTGGAAAATAGTCTGCCAACACTGGCAAAAGTATTATCCATAGTAACTAGCCTTATTGCATGATTCTTCTACGGGGATGGGTACAAAATAAATCTGTGATGTTCGTCGGCCGTCGCCGCGATTCTGCTATGGGGTTGAGTACAAAATAATTCTGCGAAGTACGTCGCCCATTGCGAGAAAAAAATTATGATTACGGGAGAAATCCTCACTCCGCCTAATTTCAGTTTTTGGAAATTTTGAAAAGGTGGGGAACTTGCATCTATGATAGGGAGTCTGCAAGATGGTTTAACAGGGTTCTGGGGATGCCATTTTTGTCTGCAGGACCAAAATAAATCTGGGAGGTATGTCGCCCGTTGCTGCGATTCTGCTACGGGGCAAGCAAACGATGAATTCAGAAGCATCGTGTGAATGTTTTTCAGAGCACGAAAAAATTTCTTTGTGTGTTTGAAGATTATTTCTGCTTGATGGGACACAGTCAGTGGTTGACTCATGTACATATAATGGGGTATCTGTGGAACAGGTTCTCTGCTCAAGGAACTTGTTTCTGATTAAGTCCTGAAAAGAGTTTTGACGTAGGACTACGTCAAATCCGCGGACAGTGTGCGGCGTTCGAATTACCAAGTGGTCTGCTGGCCATTGGCCAGTAAAACTTCGGTCGGACCACTGAACCGTTGATTTTACTGTCCCAGATGGCTAGTAAGTTTTTTTCTAAGTTGTCACAAGTTAAAAAATAAATTTCTATTTCTTTTACCTCGCTGTACGGTTTTCTTTTTAGGCTGCAAACTAGTGATAGTTCCATGAAATGATATTGTACAACAGCTATTTTTTATCCCTCATGATTTGTAAAGAGTGGAAGAAACAGCTAATACAGAAAGGCAGTTTCCCAGTCTTTGTCTTGTAATGGCTACATCCATTTTTTACTACCTTCAGCTACCCTAGTGAATGTAGCAGATACTGACACTAGACACAAGCCAGCTTTTGTTACTGGCCCAAGAAAACACACTAGCACAGAAGGTCAACTGGATGCGTGTAGGTAATTTTTGCAAAAGAGCAATTCACATGAAAGAGTTTTAAATGGGGGACTAAAACTAACTTCATGGGAAAGTAGCAGGGATGAGCAATAAGACTAAAAATAAGGAAAGGAAGCTAAATCCTAAAAATAAAACATATAAAAAAAGCTACTAACGTATAAGAATTTGTTTTTTTTTGCCGTTGGAGTCTCCTTGTATCTTCTTACTTAAAAACAGATCAGGAATGCACTCTTACTCTGTTATGTCACAAATCCATCGGGATCTTATTCTGGAAAATTCTTTGTCCTGTCAGTTGCACTTTCAAATTAGATGTTTTAGAAACAAATATTAGAGATAATTCCATTAAAATGACATTATTTTCTACATATAAATGTTTTAATTTTTTTGAAATTTTTTTACAGGCCAGTGGGCATTTTGGTGCACCAGTGGTTTGCAGATTCTAGTGGTCCGTTGGGCCAGTAGAAGATTTATTTGTAATTCTAACACTGGTGTAGGGCAACTTACGGCCGACCGCCTGTGACAAAAATAGTTCCCAATTGAGATCATTATAGCATTAAAAACATGTGCCACACAGTAATCATGTTAGCATATTCATAAACAGCATGGAGTCCAATTCGCGTACTGTGCATTACATCGTATGTGCGATACTCCCTCTTGCTCCCTGTGCATGGTGGAGATGATGCAATATTTCTGAGTGTGCCGCTTCATTTGACTCAGTCTATCTTAGCAACCGTGAGCGCAACACGACTGTGTGTGGTATCATTTTAAAGCTCTCGACGAAATCTATTCAAATGTATGAAGAACATCTTACAATTGTTTGACTGAACATTTTAAAAATTGTTTTCTTGTGAACTGGTGAACACTTTTGACAATATTGCAGTTTATCTGGACAACCATAAGTGCAAAACGACTGTGTGGTATCGTTTTAAAGCTCTTGATGAGATCTGTTCAAATATATAATGAGCACATCGCAGTGGTTTAAACTAAATAAAAAAAATGTTTTCGTGTGAACGGGTAAACATTTTTGTTGATGCCATGGAATTTGCAGAATGAACGCAAGTAAAAGTGGCGAAAATCAAAATGAGAGGCAAAAGCAAGTGATGAGGAATGTAAGAAGCCCAAGAAGACAGAGCACCACATTGGATAATTCGTGTATCGATCTGCTTTGTGTTCACAATGTATCCAGCATTATTTGTAAGAATTATGTAAGCTACTTTTCATATCATAGACCTGTGTTGGCTATAACAAATCAAATAAACGCTTTGAAACCATATTCGACTACCTCATTTCAACACTCCGATCTGCAAGTTGTAATCCTATGTTCCAAACTGACGGCTCAATCAGAACTGAACCTACCTGTATATATATATATTTTTCAATAACAGGACATATGTTTTGATTGGAAATGGATAAAGAATATGTTCAGAATTGAGCAAAAAAATCCCTAAAAAATCTCTCCCACTGAAGAGTTTTTTAGCCTGTCTTTGTAAAGAAAAAAGGGCTGTACTTTCAAAGTGCTTCTTTACATTTCCCATCATGACTCTCCATGTGGTGTTACACAATATAAGTAGTTCCATATTGAAATGCAAAAGAAAGCACGCATACATGCATGCTTGTGAGTAGAACAACAGACTTTTGGAAAGTCAAATAGTGTTCTTGATTTGTTTGGATGGTCTTTAACATGATATTGAACTGACTTTCTGAACTTGCCTGCATTTAGGAGATCGTAATGTCATGCTTCCATAAAGCGAATAGCGTTCTTTTTTGGTTTAAATAGTCTTTACGAAGCAGTTTAATGAATTGATAAATATAATTAAAACAACTGAATGGAAGAAATAAGTAATTATTATTTCAGATATTTGTAGTTTATTCAGTTGTATTTTGATTTACTTTTGTTTGAAGTATATTTTCTTACTTTTAAAAATAAGCCTTTTACTGACATTTTAATCAATGCTTTCTTGTTATGTACTCAGCTGTGTCTTCCCAGGCAGGGGGCAACACATCTGAGGATATAACTCATCTTAAAATGAGCAACGTGTGATCTAAATTGTAAACAAATCTGCACTGCAGAAAAATAATTGTGATAGTATTTATATCACATAATGGTGCCTGCAAAGCCATGATCTCATTGAATGTAAACAAATGCATTGGCAAATGCTGCAGAGGGATACCCGTAGCACTTTGGAAGTACCTCCAAAATAATATGTGCTTATGGTATCTTGTCTGTCCTTCTGTCTGTCTATGGACACCATAGCTCTGCAACTATTAGTCCAATTTGAAACATTCTTTTTGCATTGGGAAGCTTAAAATGTGAGAACAATGATGCTCCCTTTCCGTTTTTTTTTTTACAATGCGTAACATTGTTGCTAGTGGGTGTAAATGCAGATGCTATCAAATTCAAAATACAATTTATTCCAAATCATTGCTTCTACATATCTGATTGAAAAAAATTCTTTCTTACATGTTATTGATAATGAGGACTAGGTTTTCTTTTCATGTAATGCATAGTGTTTCCTCTAGGAAGCATAAAGTTAAATTGTTATTTCCCCGATATCTCTGCTTCTAAAAGTGTGATTTCAAAAATCCTTTTCCCATCAAATAGAGCTCCCAGTGGGCTATGTTATGATTTATGAATATAATTTTTAATTTTTGGTAAAGAATGGTTTGTCCACTAGGAAGCATAAGTGTATATTTATGTTACTGACATATTTGCTACAATATCTGTGTGTCTGAAAACTCAATTTAAAACATATTTTTGCAGTCAGATATCACTCACTACAACAAACCTTTTGACAATATTTTTAGCTTGGAATATTGCATGATTTTTCTATTGGAGTATTGCTGTATAGGGTCAGGTGGGATAAAATAGTTATAAAAACAGCACATTTTTCATTTACACCTAGTTTGCAAAAAGAATATAATTTTGATTTGCAAAAAAATTGCACGAGTGTGCAAATGAGTTTGTCTGATAATATTTTAAGAACAATTTCAGTGAAAAAAATCCAAATTGGTACTGATAATACAATTAAAAACATGTTGTCAATTAACTATTTTACCCCATGGTGTGGGGTAAAATAAGTATACCTGTTTTAAGCTGACAGTCACTTTAATTACTGTATATACTCGCGTATCAGTCGAGAAATTTGGGACAAAATGAGAACTTCAAAGTAATGGGGTCGACTTATGCGCGGGGTTTAAAAAAATGGCAAGTCCAAAAGTTTTTCCCGTGAGGCAAAAGGCAATCCATCCCAAAAGAAATAAAAATGCCGATGCGGTATTAATTATGAAATCGCAACTCTCCAAAAGAAAAAGAAAGAAAGAAAGAAAGAAAAAACACTGATGTGGTAGAATTACGAAATCGCGACCCTCCGAATTTCTCCGCGCTTTGAAAAGTCTCTTCTCTCCTGGCTTTGTGTATCCACAGCGCAGTCACAGCCGCGCATAGAAAGCTCCGCCCTTCCGACTACCAGTTGATTGTGCTGACCTTCGACGTAACGGAGCCATGCGACAGCCAGTGTTAGGTGTTGCTTGTTCTTAATCGCACGTGTCTCGCTTCTCCTATTATGGATGACACGGATTGTGTAAAGAAACAGATGTCCTATAATGCAGGATTCAAGTTCAAAGTGGTTTCTTTTGCAGAAAATACTAACAACTGTGCTGCTTCATGTCAATTTGGCATTAACGAAAAACTGATTCAAGATTGGCGTAAAAAAAATGGACTTGGTGAAAATCGCAAAAGGTGCTGCGCCGTGGAATGACATCTTTCCCAGAGCTGGAAAGTGTCTTGAATGATTGGATTGTGGGCTGCAGACAAAATGGTTACATTGTAACGCGAACTGGTATACGTTTGCGAGCAATGAAGCTTGCAAAAGATGAAAAGTTTGTAGCCGCAAATAACACTTTTCGTGCCTCACCAGGTTGGTGCACAAGGTTCATGAACCGCTATGGGTTGTGTCTACGCCAGTGCACCAAAATTGCACAAAAGTTACCTCGTGACCTCGAAGCAAAGATAATGGAATTTCAAAAGTATGTAATTCAAAAGAGAAAAGAGACTGCTTTTGAACTTTCCCAAATAGGGAACATGGATGAAACCGCCATGTGTTTCGACCTTCCTGGAAATAAGACGGTGAACCAAAAGGGCGAAAAAAATATCTTGATCAAAACGAGTGGCCACGAAAAATCCAGTTTCACGGTTGTTCTTTCTTGTTCGCCGACGGCAGTAAGCTACCTCCGGTAATTATTTTGAAACGCAAAACTCTGCCGAAAAGCGTTGTCTTTCTGTCTGGGGTGCTTGTTCGTGCCCATGAAAAAGGATAGATGAACGAATCTGGAACAATTGACTGGTTAAAGAATGTGTGGAACAAAAGGCCAGGTGCACTTTTGAGGAAACCTCTTTTGGTGTGGGATATGTTTGTTGCACACCGTTGTGCAGAAGTGAAAAAAACTGCAGAAAATTCAAAAACAACTCTTGCTGTTCTTCAACCACTAGATGTCTGCCTTAATAAGCCCTTCAAGGACAATGTGTGGAGGTATTGGGCAGATTGGATAAGTTCCGATTTGCCGACTGAAACCAAGGGGGGAAATCTAAAGAAGCCGGATATCGTTTTGATTGCGCAATGGGTGAAGGATGCTTGGGATGCGATACTTGCGGAAATGGTTGTGAAATCATTCAAGAAATGTTGCATTAGTAACAAACTTGATGGCACAGAGGATGATGAGATTTTTATGAGTGATGATGACAGTGATTCTGATGACACAGGCATAGATGGGAATACTGATGTTTATGATGATGCGCCGATGACGGAGAAAGACTTTTTTGAACTGTTTGGCGAGTCTGACTCGGAATCGGATTTTGAAGGGTTCGGATGAAGTTTTTTGGGTATGCAAATTAAATTTAGTATTATATATATAATTTTTTTCGTTTTCAAATGTTTTTGAATAAATTCATTGAAATTTTTTTTCTCATTCCGGGATCGACTTATACGCGAGTTTCCAACAATTTCTTACGATTTTTTCCTGTGAAAGTGTGTGTGTGTGTGTGTGTGGGGGGGGGGGGGTCGACTTATACGTGAGTATATACGGTATATAAATAATTGTACATGAGGCTAAAGAAAGGATGTTTTATAGTGTTTGAAATGTTTCACAACATATATCTAGGGGGGAAAATAGTGTCCTCTGTGGTCCATCATTGGATCAGGATTCAGGAAGGACTTTTATTATTTGTGATGCATCGACTACAGATGTCTTTTTTCTCTGGAAATGCAAAATAGGAATTTCTACTTTTTTTACAAACTTGACTGCATATTCCTCATCTTGGTGAGAAATAATGATTCCATGAAATAAGTGGTTTGTTATTTTCCCAAGAAATGCTAATTGAACCCATTTTCCAATGTTGATGATTTGTTCGTCCATTAGTACTAGGTGAATTTTCCTCTCCTGGAGAAATACTTGGTTGCAGTAGTATTTTCTTGGCTTGGTTTGCAGCAGATATTTTCTTGTTTTTGGCATCTTTGTTGGTTTTCTCTATAATTAGTTGATCGATAGATTGATTGACGGTTAAGACCTCTCCAGATTTTATTTGCATGCGGGCTCTTTTTCTTGAAGTATTTCTCAGAGCATTTTGAACATAATTAGACTGCGCAGGTGATAATGTGTTCATAATAGCTGCTTGTATATGTTTAAGGTCAGGTGACGCGTAACATCACAGCCTCTCCTTGACAAATGTCAACCCCGCCTTCTCGTGGTGCATCCTGTTCCCACTAAAGGGGCTCTGACGACCGCCAATAGCGGTATAACTAAACCATCGGGATTAGAGGAAATGCTATCCCACACTCACCAACCCGCTTGGCCAGCGTGGTGAGTTATGGCCAAACCCCTCCAAAATGATTCCACAACTTAAATCTTGGCCCTCAGTCTCCGGCAGCTGGAATGTACCTAGCCAAGGCAGCGGCCAGTGCGACATGAAGGCAGAGGGTGCTAAGAATCCCCGGAGGACCGGACTAGGCTGCCATCTGATGCTGACCTTGGCTACTTACAATGGACGCTCCCTATCTTCTGATTCAAGGCTTCTTGAATTGGAAGAAGAACTACAAACGATCAAGTGGGACATCGTCAGGCTAAGTGAGATAAGGAGAAAAGGAGAAGATCTCATTGAACTGAAAAGTGGACATCTCTTCTACTATCGTGGGACAGATACTGGCAGAACTAGTGGTGTTGGATTTATAATAAACAAGAAACTGAAGGATAAAGTTGTAGAAGTTGAAACTTCCTCTGACAGAGCTGCACGACTCGTTATCCAACTCTTGAAAAGATACCTGGCTCAGATTATTCAAACTTATGCACCCACCACAAGTCATCCTGAAGAAGAAATTGAAGAATTTTATGAGGAAATTCGTCATCTAAATAATAAAGGTAAGGAGCACTTGAAAATAATTATGGGAGATTTCAGTGCAAAAATAGGGCAACGGGAACAGAATGAAGCTTCAGTAGGTAAATTCGGTCACGGCAACAGAAACCAGCGTGGAAATACTCTCGTTGAGTTTGCAGAGGCAGAAGGGTTTTTCATCTTGAACTCCATCTTCAAGAAAAAGCCACACAGGAAATGGACATGGAGACATCCAAATGGGACGAAAAGTGAAATTGATTTTATTATGTGTAACAAAAAATTCGTCATAGAAGACTGCAGTGTGCTAAACAACCATAGATTGGTGAGATGTAAGATGCACCTCAACACTAAACTCAAACGTGGCAAGCTCATAAGACAAACAAAATGTATTGACATAACCAACCTTAAAAAACACCATAATACCTTCAAGTTGGAACTGAAGAACAGGTTCTCTGCTTTAGAAGTCTTAACATCGGAAGAAGTGGATATTTCTGAAGTTAACAGAAAAGTAACCAAAGCTCTTATGGAAACAGCAACAAAATTAGCTGGGTCTAAGAACAAGTTGCATGTGAACAAATTATCAGGAAAATCCAAAATGTTGATGCAAAAAAGAAGAGAGATGAGGACAACTAAAGAAGATGTGACTTCCAAAGTGGAATATATAGAGCTATGCAAGACAGTAAGGAAAAAGTATCACTGAAAACGTAAGAAAATTCAACTGTGATCTAGTGAGAAAAGCAATTGAAAGCAACCAAAGCCTAAAGATAGCAAAGGGACATCTCAGTAAGGGAAGAAAACAGATTATATGGCACTGAGAAAAGATGGTTCTGTAACAAGAAATAGAGGCGAAATTTTGATAAGAGTGAAAGATTTCTACTCCAAATTATATGAAAAGGATGATACATGCACTCCAGACATCATGAAAGGTACCAGTACCAGAGTTCCTCCAGTCCTTCCAGCAGAAGTTGCACATGCAATCAAGAACATGAAGCGGGAGAAAGCTCCAGGAGAAGATATAATTACTGTAGACATCATACAAGAAGCAAGTGGAGAAATCGAAACAGTACTCGCCCAAATTTTCACTCGATGCCATAATAAAGGGAAGATTACTGAGGATTGGAACAATGCTACAATGATCCTGCTACATAAAAAAGGTGACATTGAGGATCTCAGGAACTACAGACCTATCAGCCTCCTATCAGTGGTTTATAAAATCTTCACTAAAGTTCTTTCACACCGCTTGAAGGTAACACTGGACATGGCTCAACCGAGAGAACAAGCTGGATTCAGGAGTGGCTACAGCACAATAGATCATATCCACGTACTGAGAGAACTAATTGAAAGAGCGAGGGAATATGAACTTTCATTGTGCACGGCTTTTATCGATTATGAAAAAGTCTTTGATTCGGTGAAACCATCAGCAGTTACAATGGTTCTGAAATCCTGCGGTATTGAAGATGCATACATTAATATTATTAATAAAATCTATGAAAATGCAAGTGCAAAGATTTGGCTGTTTGAAAATACAACACACATAAAAATTAGAAAGGGAGTGAGACAAGGTGACACCATATCTCCGAAGCTCTTTAATGCTACATTGGAGGGTGTCTTGCAGTCTCTGAGCTGGGAAAACAAAGGGATAAAGATTAATGGAGATTATCTAACCCACCTTCGTTTTGCTGATGACATAGTCATTTTTGCAACTACCCCATCAGAGCTGCAGAGTATGATCCAGGAACTTGCTGACAAGAGTAAAGAAGTGGGATTAAAAATGAACTTTCAGAAGACAAAAGTGATGTTCAATGCTTTTACAAGAAATGAAGATTTATCGATTGATGGAGAAAAGCTGGAGATAACAGACACGTATGTTTATCTTGGACAGCAGATATCAAGTGAGGGTCACATTGATGAAGAAATTAATCGGCGTACGAAACTTGCCTGGAGAGCTTTTGGAAGAAACAGCATAATTTTCAAGAGCAATATGCCATTATGTCTTAAAAGAAAAGTGTTTGATCAATGCATCCTTCCAGTGCTTACGTATGGTGCAGAGACATGGACCTTAACTAAAAGAGACATACAAAGGCTGCAGACAACTCAAAGAAGCATGGAGAGGTGCATGCTTGGTGTAACCAGGAGAAATAAGAAGAGGAACTGGTAGATCCGAAAAATGACAAGAGTGGAAGACATCATGATCAGAGTTAAATCCCTGAAATGGCAATGGGCTGGACATACTGCCAAAAGGACAGATCATCGATGGACAGCCAAAATTTTAAATTGGATTCCAAGGGACAGGAAAAGACCCAGAAGAAGACCACATGAAAGATGGGTGGATGAAATTTGAAAGTATGCAGGGGTTACATGGAGGAGACTGGCACAAGACAGACCATTGTGGAGGAAACTTGGGGAGACCTTCGTCCAGCAGTGGATTGATAATGGTTGACAATGATGATGATATGTTTAAAAGGAGAACCTATATAGGCCTAGTTGATTGATCTTCCGCTAACCTCGTGGATGCCACAGGTTTATCAATCATTGCATTTGAAGTTGATGCCACAGGTTCGTGGATCGTTGTTGTTGAAGTTGATTCCATTTCTTCATAGGCCATTGCTGCTGAAGTTGATGCCACTACTTCATCAACCATAGCTATTGAAGTTGACTCTACATCTTTGCCTTTCACATATTTTAGTATTCGCCGGTTAATAACATCCTTGTTTGGAGGAAATATGCCACTTCTCTTAAAGCCACTAACAGCGTATTCCTCGGAGCACTTTTCAAACAACTTCTTTAACAGTGTAGGGAAAGTTTATGTGTAGGAAATAGCTTCAGAGCAATATATTGCTTAAATGTCATACTGGTTTACATTTAAAAAATTCCTGAAATGATCCAAAAGGTAAGAAATGTAACTACCTGCTTCTTGTTTGTTAAGCCTAACAGTATAACTGTTTTACCCCACAGAAGTTTTTTTGCTCCAAAATATTAATTTATCATTATTTTGTAACACAAATGCAGAATGTGTATCCTGAATAAGTGTTTCATGCAATATGATGGATCAATTTTCTGAAACTTACCTCTGATTTACTTTAAATCCAAAGTTTTTATCAACCACACAACTAAGCTACTTTAACAAGAAAGTTCAAAATGGCTGCTAGGCAATACAGTGCAGCAGCAAATATTATATTCTGCATAAAAAATGATGACTCATACCTAAAATATATAGAACTGGCAAAACAAAAATGAAAAAAATGTTTATATTTTGTAGGAATTTATTTTTAAAACCTACTTATTTTACCCCATCTGGAAAATCTTTTCATTGTTGGAGAGTGTATCTAGTTTGAAATATTTTGAATATGATTTAAAATTTTTGTTAGTGCAGAAGTGTGACACTAGAGGGCATGTATATGTTCATATTTCCGTTTGCAGCATATTAGCAACAAAGCTACATGTCTAAAAACGTGATTCATTCATAAAATCCTTTCTCCATCACATACCACTAACTACCAAAACATTTTGTGTTCATTTCCTGCATAAAATAATGCTTAATTTTCTCACTACAGTTGTAAATGCATAATCCATTTTCCCCCGATATCTCTGTTTCTAAAAGTTGGATTTAAAAATTTCTTTTAACACTGGGTGCCATTTATCTTGCTTTGCCTGTGCTCGTGGGTCTTTTAGTTCATAGTTCTGGCTCTAGGTGGTATTAGTGTATATTTCTATTTGCAGGTCTGTCTCTACTTCTCAAATATTCTATTGAAAAGTTTCTTATTTTATTGTATGCAGTGCATACACTGGTGTACTGGAAAAACTCCCCCCTGCAAAAAATGTTTTTGAGGCCCTTTTGTGAAAATCCATTAGCTTTCAATTACTCAAAATTTGAACTTCCATAATATTAACTAGGCTTTATGGGTGTTTTAATAATTCAAATTCTTTGGAACCTATGAGTATTTTTCGTAAAATCAAAATTACTTCACTTTATTGTGTGAAACACAAATGTGTACGTTATAATTAAAACAATTGCACTGGTTACCGATACAAATTACTAGAAAATACTTACATTAAAGTTCATGATATCATGTTTTTTTTTTAGCTGAATTCATTATAACGTATACAGTTATAAGTTTGTTTTCAGTTATACATTTTATTTTATGCTGAATTCATTATTACTTATTCGACAGATGTGAAATGAAGCAGTATGAGAAATTCTTTCTTTGGTGTATTTTAGGAATTGCATGCATAAAGTATACCATATACCTGAACCGATTATCCGAAACTCCAAAATTCAGAAAGCCACTGGTCCTCGGGTTGCTGGATAATCGTTCTGATACTTAATGCATGCTTGTGTTTAGGTTGAATTTTTTAGTTAAGTTCTAAGGTTGAAAGTGTGTGTGTGTGTGTGTGTGTGGAGGGGGTGCTTTTACACGGAATTTATATTGTAAAGTCGAAAGTCGGGGTCAACTTGTACAGGTAAATTATATTATGTAAACAAAAAATTATTCAAATTTGAAACTACATTTGTGAAATTTCTTCCAAAATTTGTAAACCTGGCAATGTTTTGAAATTCGCCTTCGTAGATTACTTGCTTGCGCGATTGATTGCCAAATGCGATTGCTCATCTTGGACACGCTGATTTTGAATACAGATCAACCGTGACAAAGAAAAAAAAATTAACAACAAAAAAAAAAAGCAGATAAAGAGGGAAAAAAACTTACCTTCAGCAGTTGCAAATATGTTTTTCTTCTTGGATTTCTGGCATAGCTCGCATGAAATGTAAGGTTGACCGTCATGGCCTCTTATGGCCCACTTATAAAGGGAAAGCCACTTCTCCACTAAATAGGGTTGGATACCTTAGGTTTTTTAACTGGCTGTTGCATAATAGTAGCACTTTCAATACCATATTTTCATTTGGAACTTATTCCTAATAATTTATCCATATTTAGAATACGAAAATTTTTTCAAGACACACGAAGTAGGCCACGTGAAGAAAGACTACCACAAAAGCAAACATGTGAGAGGGTGAGAGAGAGATTACCATGGTTGGCAACTAAGTAGTGACAATTTTCTAAAACCCAAAGCAGGGAGAATGTAAGGAAGAGCTTGGTTTACAACATCATAGCAATTGGATTGGCTACTAGTTTCTATGTATCATTTGACACCACATGATCAAAGAAGAGAAGTTCCACCATGACGACATTTCATATGCGTATGATGGAATTGCAGAATTTTAATGGCACTCACTAAGAAACAGTGCTACTTAAACATTTTCGCATTTATGCGAAAAGAAATATAAATACAGTAGTTTAGCAAAATCGCATTTATTTTTGCAAAATGCGAAAAATACGATCACAGTTTAAACCCTGGTGTTTCAATAATTTTGTTATTGTTTCAGCTTTGCCATCAATTATTTTACAAATTGTTATAAAACTAACACTAATCTGTTTCTTAAGCTGCCAACATATTTAATGTATATATTAATCTGCTTCAAAACTGATTTGTCTGTCATTTCATCACACAGAATACTGAAATAATCTGCTGAATGCACATTTTTTGTATTTCACATCTAATTTCTGAAGCTATAATAATGTCAAGAAATTCTTGCATTATTCTTTCCAAAGTATAATAATGGTCATCTTTTTCAATATCAAGATGGTTTAAGTATGTACAAACCATAAGCCTTAAAATGTTCAAGTAATTTTTCATACAGTGTAGTGTGTGGTAGTTCGTTTTTTGCCAATCAATACATAGATTTTAAAGCTTCCACAAAAGCATCTCTCTGCAAGTTATTCAAAACTGAAATTGATCGTTCAATTTGTCCTAATCCAGTTTCTTCAAGTATACATTTTTTGAATACTATCTGAACAGGAATCAGTTTGTAACTTGCTATGTTCATGGTCAATTAAACTTCCTTTTCGAAGCCTTTTGCATGGTATAGTCATCCAAGTAACTTCCTTGTTTGTGGGTTGTATCTTTCCATATTTTATACATGTGGAACACATTATTCCATTATCTTTTACCACTAACAAATTAAATGTTTGAAACCGGTCACTCTTTACACCTGATAATCAATGTTTAGAAGCACATTTCTCATTTAAAACAGACTGTGTTTCTTGAGATGTACCAGTCTCTACAACGTCGTTGTCGGAAATCACTGGCTGTTGTTGTTGTTGTTGTTGTGCTTTCATTTTTCTAAAAGAAACTTAAGGGTGTCATTTTCTGATTTGACTTCTTACTCAATGTAAGTTTTTAAGTTATTTCATTGCAATAAATATTATTACATATAGTACACTTAATAACATTGATTAACAACAAGCCAGGAACAAAAACAAGCGTTGATTAACAATAAGTCTCGGACAATTATTCTGACAGAGATAGGTTCACTTTAGTTAATGAAATTGTAATTTTCTCAGAGCACTTGTGTGAGATCTTCATTCCTGTTATCAAATGGTTCTTCCCTGGAAGTCAACACGCAGAAAGAACTTAGGAGTATGAAATACAGGAAGAAATATTAGGTCAGATCAGATCATATGTAGAGGATTTCAGGAAGGGAGTGTGTGGCCCCAGGTCTTAAATAGCACTTAGAAATAGGAAACTAGGAGATTTGGGCTGGAGTGCCCGGTAGGAAAGTGACACGGAAGCGAGGTTGAAAGGGGAGGAAGATGGTCTTATTTATGACCGGGTTACCAGTACCTGGGGTCCGCGGGCTTAACGTGTCGATCCGACGCACGGCGGATATTCAATGGTTCGAGCGTTTGTACCTGTCCGGGATCGAACCTGACATTTCTCCATGGCAGTCACGAACGTTAACAGGCAGAAATAACACGGGTTCACAGCAAAAAAGACGCACACTACACAACACACTGTAGCTCTAAATTGCACATGAAACTGCATACTCAGAGAGGGGAGCGATTGCAAAATTGGAGCAGAGGAGTGAACACAGCTCTGCTGCCATCTATCGTCCATCTTGAAAACTGGCTTGGGGCAGAACGCTTCCCCTTCATAAGAATGCAACAAAGAAATTCATTTACTTCACCAAACAAAGGTCCTTTCCCATGGTTTTCGGATACCTGAGACGATTTTAGACACAGAAATTCTAGTGAATAACTCTCCTTGAATTTTTGACAACTTTTTTGCTTTTTAGATCCAAGAATATTAGTAGAGGCAGGTGGCCGTTTAACCGACACTATTGAAAGTAAATTCACACACGACAAACATGATGGGAACAAAGACCAACGACACAATGAACAATTAACTTTTAAAGGTTTCACAGAGCTGCTTTATTATGCAGATAAATAGAAAATTAGCATTAAATGCTTATGATACGAAAAAAAAACTAATTAAAAAGGTATTTTAAATTGCATAAATAAATTAATTCTGAAAAAAGGATAAAATAAAAAGGCAGTGCAAATAAAATAAATTACATTAAAAACCCATGCAACGTTTGACTAACACAATAGAAGTTTCCTGCTAAGATGCAGTGAAATAAAATGTCACAGCTTAATACGCAAGTGAGTTATGAAAATAAAATCATCAAATAAAAAACAAGAGAATTAAAACTGAAGTTAAAAGATTTCCAACAAAGAATGATCTAGGGAAAGCATTAATCTTTAAAACAAGTTATTAAGGAAGAAAGAAAGTTCTTGTGAATCTGACAAGATAAAATAAAGCACCCCTCTGTTTAGCAGAACATTTTTACAAGAGAGAGAAAAAAAAAAAAAAAGGAAGTGCACTTCGCAAATCTGTCGGAGTAACATAAACAAAAGCTCGCTGTCGACAGGGAGTAGCATGAAAAAATATTGTCACATCTGGCGCACACGCTCAGTAGTAACAGTCAGGAATAAGAAAGTGGGAAACACACTCAACAAGCATCGCTTCAAATCATCAGAAAAACCATTATATTAAACATTTGACAAATAGAAATATCTACAAAGCTGCTGCTGTTGTAGTGAGACATTTTCTTTGGCTAGTTGCCAAAGACAGAGGGAGAGATTTCTCTTGCTCTGCGCAAAGAATATGCAACTGCGCACGAAGAACATCAACTCCTGTTGAGGCAAACATGCTTGCTGTATGACGGCTTCATGAAATTACTGCAAAAATCACTACATTTGACTATGCTCGACAGGAGTTGATGTTCTTCGAGATTTTTGGAAAAATCCGTTGTTTTTCACACCTCCGTAAGTCCGTAGTTTGAACATGATATCCGTAGTACTTGGCATCTCCTCGAGCTTAAATTTTAGCTAAGCGGTCAGTAAAATCAGCTGGACGGCATGCTCTTTAGATAGGTCCTGGGGAGAACACTGGTATTCGTACCACCGCCTTGAATAGACACCTTTTTTGTTTACCCCTTTTTGTGACTCATGAGTTACCATTTCAATCCATAAACTGGTGCAGGTAAATAGTTGTTTCTTTTAAGATAAATGTGGATGGGACAAGGATTTCGGATCATCTTTTGTGCTCTATGTCTATACATTGACGAAGGTGTGAGGAAAACGGGCAATCCCCAAATGGGTACTAGTTAGTGTATCTTTCAAGATTACAAAAGGAGGCTAGGTCTACCAATGTGTGTCCCTTTGGCTCCAAGATGAAGTTTTTATAACAATTACCTTAATTTATTTATAACAGCATGCTTGGTCCAGGGACAAATTTTTCACTGAAGTATAGAGAATTTTGCTTTGTAAATTTGGAGCAAATGCCTAACATATATACACTATCTACCAACAAGTAATTGGACATCTGTGATAGCAAAGGAAAACGAAGTTTATTCACCTTCAATAGTTGGTGGAGCCTCCACGAGCGGCGATTACAGCTGCGACCCTCCGAGGCATACTCTCAACCAGACGTTGTACGATGGCTAGGGGTATTTTCTTCCACTCGGCTTGGAGAAGACAGGTCAGTTCCTTTACCGATTTTGGACACTCCAACTCGTCCCAGAGGTGCTCAATAGGGTCAAGGTCCGGGCTCTGCGCAAGCCACTCCATTCGATTAACCCCATTGTCACCATACCAAGCTATGGTGGGCCTCACAACATGACAGGTGGTATTGTCATCCTGAAAGTAACATGGGTCCACCCCGTAAAACTGTCACAACATAGGAAGCGCATGGTCATCCAAAATGGTGCAGTAGGTCTCGGCGTTGAGTCTACCAGGAATTGCGACCAAGGGTCCCGTGTCATACCAGAAGAAACACACCCATAGCATAATTCCACCGCCGCTGAACTTCACAGTTGGCACAATACATTCCGGCAGGAGGCGTTCTCCAGGCAGACGCCAAACCCAGACCCTGCCATCCGAACGGTAGAGGGTGAACCTTGATTCGTTGCTTCAGAGAACCTGTTTCCACTGTTCAACGGTCCACTGTCAACGTTCTTTGCACCACATTAGCCTAGCAGCATATTTGACTTGGTGATCAAAGACTTGTGAGCGGCAGCACGTCCGTGATAATCGAGCAGATGGGCTTCCTTATGGATGGTATTCTTCGAAAGAACACTCCGGGATGCCTGTTGAAACCCCTCACGGATGTGGCCCATAGATTTGGTGCCGTTCTACCGAATTTCTCTGGCCAGCACCCGTCTGTCTCTAACTCCCAGTTTTGTGGGTTTGCCGGGTCGGGGCACATTTCGACAGTCACCTCTCATCTTCCACTTGCCAATCACGCAGGCCACTGTCGATTTTGGGTACTTCAACTCACTGGATATGTCACGTATCGATCGTCCATTTCTGTGATACCCGACGATTACACCTTTCTCGAAATCAGAGAGCTTCGAACTGCGTGGCTGGCATCTTGCATGTGACTGGTTGTGTTGTTGTTTCCCACACGGTATTTAACGGCGGCGGCCGTGACGTGTATCAGGATCGCAGATATTGTCGATTGCTAGGGTGTCCAATTACTTGTTGGTAGATAGTGTACAAGGGTTGTACCAAAAGTAATACAAAAGTGGGCATAATTTTTTTATTAACTGACAGAGGTTGTTCAAATTGTACATGTTGGTAGAGTAACTCTTTCTCTGTACCTGTAATAACCCCTCTTCTTCATTTCAGGTAAATAATGGATTCCAAGCAGAAGCAACATGCCGTCATTGGGTTCTTGATGAAGGAAGGGTACAGGCTGTTCGACATCCACAGAAGGCTACAGAATGTTTACGGAAATGAAACCATTGATAAGAACAATGTGCACAGATGGATGAAGTTTAGAGAAGTGGAAACCAGCATTGAAGACAAACCACGCAGTGGGAGAACATCATCTGTGACAACTGACACAAATCATCATCAGCGAGTGGATGAATTGATTGTCACAGAGAAACAAGTCACAATCCGTGAGCTTGTTGCTCAACTGGACTGTGGTTACAATGCCATACAGAAGATGGTGGAAGACTTAGGGTATCGGAAAGTGTGTGCAAAGTGGGTACCTCAGCAGTTGACACCTGATTTGAAGGAGAGAAGGGTGGAAGTCTGCTCTGACCTGCTGGAAGCATTTGAAGCCAATGAAGACACATTTTTTTTCCAATGTGGTGATGGGATGAAACACGGGCATCGTATCTTTATGATCCGGAAACAAAGAATTAATTCATAGAATGGCGTCACACCTCTTCACCAAGGCCTAAGAAGTTCAAGAGCCAGCGATCAGCACAGAAAGTCATGGTGACTATTTTTTGGGATGACAGGGGTGTCAATCTCCTTGATTTTCTGAAACGTGGCCGTACCATGACCAGCGAGCAGTACATTGAGACACTCAAGAAGCTTAGAGAAGCCAAAAGGAGGAAGAGACCGAACAAGAATCTGAAAAGGATCCACAGTTACCATGACAGTGCGAGGCCACACATCTTTTGCAACAACTCATGCGATCAGCAAATTAGGTTGGTCGGTGGTCCCCCATCCACTGTACAGCTCAAATCTGGCACCCTCCGACTTCCACCTGCTTGGTCCAATGAAGGATAGTCTCTGGGGACAATCATTTGATGACACAGATGAGGTGAAAGTGGCTGTGAAGAAGTGGGTACAACAATCCACACCTGAATTTTTTCCTAGAGGATTCGAGAGTTGGGTTCAATGATGGCGCAAATGCATTGCTTGTGATGGAAACTATGTTGAGTAGTACCTTTGTATAGAGAAAGAGTTACTCTACCAACATGTGGAATTTGAAGGACCTCTGTCAGTTAATAAAAAAGTAATGTCCACTTTTCCTTTACTTTCAGTACAACCCTCGTATATATGGATAGAAGGAAACCCAATTTTTTTTAAGACAGTAACATTTCAGACAGATAACAAAGCTCAAATGAAGTTAACGATACTTATTCAAAAGTACCAAAATAATTATTTGTTCTTTCCAGACAAAGAGGATATAAAAAAGTGGGCCATTTCTTGAGTGGTCCACCAGGAAATATCCCGTTGGGTAAAGATCCAGACTTAAATTTTGCTAGTCGACATTGGTTACCAAGACCAAATTTGTTAGTGGCCATAAAAAAAAAAAAAAAGTCAGTGGCCATACTTTGAAAAAATCAAATTGTATATTTCATACTATTATTTTTATAAAATTGCTTACTATAATATCGGTATGTTTTATTTTGCATATTTCAATTATAGTGTGATTAAAAGTTGAAACTGAAGTAATAAAATACATAAATTAATCTTTTTAGTTTGTTCGGCAAGATTTCATGCTATCGTCCCACCATAGTTTTATCGCATCTTCAGGGTCAAAATTATTCATTTTTATTCCTGATGTTTTTGATCCTAATGGAACTTTCAAGTGTGTTCTTTTCCATTAGAAGCTTCTTTCACCTAATGTGTCTGGGTCATTCCATGTCAGACCACCCAGGGCATGTCACCCACCCATCTCAGATTTTTGTGAAAATTGGTACAAAGTATTGTACTGGTGAGATATGAAATCTGTTAAAATTTTAGGTCAGTCGGTCCAGTAGATCTTGAGTAATGCCTCTTTAATAGTTGGGTAGCTCTGCCTTTAAAGTTTTTGCGAGCTATGAGTTTTCACAACTACACTGTAGGACAAAAAAATTCATAACTTCACAATTAACTATTACAGCCACTTTTTTCTTAAATGATCTGCGTGATCCATACATTTGAGAACAACTTGTTTCTGCACATTTTTAGAATTAAAAGAACACTTTTTTAAAAATTTAATGACAAAAGACATGGAAAAATGAGGTCACATTTTTATTAAACAAACAATTTTTTTCAAAATGCCCAAATTTGCTAAAAATATTTTCATGTGGGTATTATAACATACCCTTTCAGTAAGAAAAAATTACTTTGAGCAATTCGCAATTTTGGAAAGGAAAAAAAAAAAAAAAATCCAAAATGGCGTGTTTTATATATATGGAACATTCCGACATGATATTACCCAATTTTTTAATTAAGTGGTTGCTTGATATACACCTCCCCTTCCCCATAGTTTAGCCCTATTGGTGAGTAGCTCAAAACAATTTTTATGTGCCACCAACTTGGATATAGGTTCCTTTTTTTTTTTTGCGAGAGACCAAAATAGGGCCTCACAATGGTTTTGAAAAAGGCAATTGCTTTCCTCTTATTGTAGATCAAAAGTTTTGGCTTTCACTACCTTAAAGAGGACATTTTAGGCTTACAGAAAATGTATAGAAATATTTATAAAATATTTTTTTTAACCTTGCTTAAAATGGCGTTGAAATCTGCAATACTTGCAAGCATAAATCCCCATTTTTGAGGGACTGTTAAAGTGACTAGGAGTTGGAACCCCAAGTTGAGAATTTTTGTGTAATAACTATGGCTAGTAGAATTTTCAGCTATGGAGAACTGAAGTCTCGGTTTGGTCCCTTTCCAACTCCCCCCCCTCAAAGTTGCAAAATTTTCTTCAACTTTTGTAGATTTCAAGGTTACATATCTCAAAAGAGGGACCAGTTAATTTTTTTTTCTGCCAAAGATACCCCTATTGGTACTCAACAAAACCTGTGAGTTTCATTTTGTGGTTCAAACTGGTTTAAAAGTTACAGGCTCTGAAATATTTGTGAATAAATGGTAACCTTTCAGCACTCAGAGATGCACAAAAACTGATGAATATTTATGCTTATTTCTGTTTTCAAAATATTTTTTAAGTCTTATGGAATTATATTTTTAACACATTTACCACCTTTAATCACCAAATACTATATGTACAATTTATACATAAGGTAAATAAAAAAACCAAAAAAAAAAAAAACCCTTACCAGAGCATATTTTACAGTTTGGGATTCAAAAACTTTAGCAGCAACACTTTTCTAGATGTATAGTTTTACTTCTGTGAGTGCACTTGTAACTCACTATATTTGTTACTGTTGAATTTAATATTTTGATGAATTTTTTTTTTTTTTTAATTAAAGATTTAACGACCACCGTGAGCAACTCAATGGGCTATAAGCAGTAGCCCGTCCCTAATTTAGGGTCACTGGTTCCAGGGAAGGGAGAGAGCCAGTGCCGTAAGACAAATACAACAACCATGCCACACCGGGATTCGAACCCGGACCCCGTTCGGACGAATGATCAGAGGCCATCGCTTAGACCACTGCGCCACTGGGGCGGCTGACGAATTTCAATTTGTAACTGATCAAAATGCTAACCTGCAAAGCCGTGCTCACAAACGCCAGTCAAATTGCCAAAGTGCCGCCCCGGTGGCGCAGTGGTCTAAGCGATGGCCTCTGATCATTCGTCCGAAAGGGGTCCGGGTTCGAATCCCGGTGAGGCATGGATGTTGTGTTTGTCTTACGGCACTGGCTCTCTCCCTTCCCTGGAACCAGTGACACTAAATTAGGGACGGGCGACTGCTTATAGCCCATTGAGTTGCTCACGGTGGTAGTTAAACCTCCAATCAAAAAAAAAAAAAAAAAAAAAAAAAAAAAAATTGCCAAAGTTTTTTTATGGTTGCCATGCTTAAAAGTAATCGCCAATTGCAAAAAAATGCGACCGATAAGGCTACCTATGCTATCCCAAGCTGTATTTTTTATTCTTTTTTAAGAATACAAGCAACTGCAAAGATTAGGTTTCTCTAAATTTCTTACTAATTTTAATAAAAATATAAACTAATTAATGGAACAAACCATTTTATGAATTATTTTTACATTGAATGATACGTTTATGTATGATTTATAAGTGAACTTTTCCTTGGTTACGTAAAGAGATAAATGAATTTTTTTCTCTGTCAGTTTGAGTTAAAAATCTAAACACAATTTACTAACTTTCATATGAAAAAAAAAAAAAAACTTTGACTGAACCAGGTCTTCAGCCTGTTTGGATAGGTTGTATGTTCTTCCTGTTGCAGTGTTTACTTCAACCAAACATAATATATGTGTTAGAGGTACTTCACAATCATTATTAGGCCAATAAAAAGATGGAGAAGGCCCATGTGGATGCATGAATCAAACAGTCACATCATCTTCATCATAGTTAATCTTTTCAACAAATTCCACATACCAACAGGAATCATATACACACGCTACGCAGCAGTTAGCATGTAACTGTAACTCATCTTGAAAATTAGTAACATTGATTTCGGAAATAATGCTGTAATATTTATCAGAACTTAATCTCTTAGCACCAATTCCGAAATTGGGAAGTGGTGTAAAGTGATGCATTTTGCGTGTACCAGGAAGAGCTTTTGCTTTCTCAAAACTGGGACAAAGCTGATTACACACTTTGTTCATCTCTTCTGCACACACAAAGAAAAATGTAATATCTTTTATATTATCTTTGCAGAAGTTACACATTGTTACAGCTGATGTTATTTGTTGAGCTAAAGGTTGCTGCAAACTGGCTTTTGTTGTTAGCCTTTTTACAACTGCACCAATACCATTGCATGGTGACTTGCTATGGCTTGTTGCAAAAAATGACCACTTCCCTACTAATCTAAAAAAATCCTGTTCATGATAGCGCAAGTTCAGAAAATTCTTGCAGTTTTTATATTGTGCAGAACATTCATCAGTGAAATACTCAATGTTTCTCACAGTCTGTAGAAATGCACAACCTTTTTCTAAACTGAAGGAGGTAGAAACATCCACAATGACTAGAAGTTTTAGTAGGAGGCAAAAACAGAGATAGCGAGTGAGGATAGAACTTTATTTTGAAGTCTTGTAAGGAGGGATGATCGGGGGTGGGGGGTGGGGGGTTGACATTCGTTAGTACGTTTGGCAAGCATTTCATTATTGATACAAAAAAATTTAGGTTGGACTTTTTTTTTTTTTTTTTCATTTTCTTAAAAGTATTTATGTGCACTGGATGAAAAACTAACTAAAGAAAATAGAAAATTCCTGTACCTTATTACAACTTTATATTCAACAGGATAAATTACATAGTTTTATTTGATTACACATTTAATATGACAGTAGAATATTTCTCCTTGTTGAGTTTATGTTTGATGTACTTACTAAAAAATCTGAAGATCCAAAATACATTATTTTATTTGCTGATGATCTGAAATGTGTGTGTGTTCTCCCAGACTTCAGTTCTCCATAGCTGAAAACTACTAGCCATAGTTATTACACAAAACTTCTCAACTTAGGGTTCCAACCCCCAGTTGCCTTAACAGTCCATCAAAAATGGGGATTTATGTTTGCGAGTATTGCAAATTTCAACGCCATTTTAAGCAAGGTTAAAAAAAATATTTTCTGTCATTTCTATACATTTTCTGCAAGTCTAAAATGTCCTCTTTAAGGTAGTGAAAACCAAAACTTTCAATCTACAATAAGAGGAAAGCAGTTGCCTTTTTTCAAAACCATTATGAGGCTCTATTTTGGCCTCCCGCAGAAAATAAAAATGAACCTATATCCAAGATGGTGGCACATAAAAATAAAATAAAAATTGTTTTGAGCTACTCACCAATAGGGTATGGGGGAAAGGATGTATAAAATGGTCAAACAACCACTTAATTAAAAAATTGGGTAATATCATGCCGGAATGCTCCATATATAAAACACGCCATTTTGGATTTGTTTTTCCTCGCCAAAATTGCGAATTGCTCAAAGTATTTTTTTCTCTTACTGAAAGGGTACGTTATAATACCCACATGAAAATATTTTTAGCAAATTTGAAGTGGGGTCTCATTTAAAAAAAAAATGTTTGTTTAATAAAAATGTGACCTCATTTTTCCATGTCTTTTGTCATTAAATTGAAAAAAAAAGTTCTTTTAATTCTAAAAATGTGCAGAAACAAGTTGTTCCCAAATGTATGTATCACGCAGATCATTTAAGAAAAAATAATTATGTGGCTGCAATGGTTAGTTGTGAAGTTATGGATTTTTTTGTTCTACCATGTAGTTGTAAAAACTCATAGCGCAAAAACTTTAAAGGCAGAGCTATCCAATTTTTAAAGTGGCATTACTCAAGATCTACTGGACCGACTGACCTAAAATTTTAACAGGTTTCACTCACCAGTATAATACTTTGTGCCAATTTTCACAAAAATCTGAGATGGTAGGTGACATCTTGTGAAAATGCTGGAATGTCCCGGTTTTAACTGCTGACCCAAAACATTGCACATGAGCATTCAACGGCAGTACAGTTAAAAGCTGTTACTAGACCTCTCATGATTTCAAAAGGCTTTAATTTATCTGAATTCTCTAATTTATGTAACAAACCATTTGAAATACATGAAATTCTGTTAAGATTCACACTAACAAGAATCTTCTTGAGTTGAAGCCACTATTCCAAAGCACGATCAGGGTTAAACTTTAAAACTGCATATTTCAGTTATTGCATCATCACCATGATTGTTTAGGCCTTCAGAAGATTTGGGAAAAAGCACCTCATCTAAAGAGCAAACACATATTTGCAAAAACAGGTGTTTGGACATTACTAAATCTTTTTTTAAAGTTTTTGTGCAACTCATTTTTCAATAAATCAATGCTATTTTCTGTAGAACCTAGTCCTATATCTTCATCATATGCAACACATCTTCAATGATCACATGCCATGCTGATTTAGTGACCTTGAAATATTGGTGGCATGTCATCATTTTGAGGCATAGGTTCCATAAAAAAAGACCAATTTCCCCTCCATCTGCAGATTTTAAAACAGCCAACTCCAGTTCAGTAACATAGCACAAAACACTACTGATTCCACATCAGTTTTTTCCAGCTTCCTGGAACATTCAGCAACACATGAAATTATGTCAAAAAATCTGTTGATCCCCTGAATGGATATATGTAACCAAACGTTGATTTAAGAAAATTGAGCTAGAAATTGGAATCCCCAAAAATGATCATGTAAGAAATTTTATGGGTTTCATTCATGCTTTTTTTAATGTGTTTTAAAGGAGTTTTTAACCACGTATAAGAAACTAGGAGATTCAATTATTTTTACCACGAGTATGTATTTTGGTAAAAAGCCTATGTATTTTAACGTGAATCTGTTTCACATTTTTCAATAAGTAGTTTGAAAAACGTGAAGAATGTTAAGCAAGAAAGATGACACCGAATTTTCGGGTGTAATAAGCACGTCTTTCGAATCTGTTCTGACGCAAATTAAATTTATCAAAGCTATTCAAAGTCAATGGAATCCGTATGGAAAACAATAGATCTGACGAAAGAAGGAAGATTTTCAATCGAGTTTTTAATCCCTCAGATATTGCTGTAAACGTAATTGTGAGCTTACGAACTCTTAGGAACAGAGATATCGACAAAAATAAGATGTGACTTTACGTCCCCTGGTGGGAAAACCATGCATTATTTTAGGAAGAAAGTATTCTCAAAAGGTTTATCCATATAAGCGGTATCGGTCCAAGAAAAAAAAATTAGTCGAATTTTCAGGAGCCCAGATTTTGCAACAAATAACATCAGAAGCAGAAATTAACACTTATGACCCCTGGTGGCTAAACCATTCTTTACCAAACATTAGAAATTATGTGAAAAATATTTTTCATCAGGTCTCGAATGTGACACAGGAAGAATTTTTCAAATCAGAGCTTTCGGAGCAGAAATAACGCCGAAAACGCAATTTACCTTTGTGCCCCCTAAAGGAAAGTCTATGATTTACTTGAAATTTTTGAATTTATAGGAAAAACATTTCGCATCGGAAACACTATCCAACAAAGAAGGAATTTTCCAAATCAGACTCTTAGAAGTAGAGATATTCACAAAAATAAGATATACATCTACGCCCCCTGGCATAGAAACCATGCATTTTTTCAAGAAGAAAAGTTTCTTAAAAGGTTTGTCGATATGAGTAGTATCGGCCAACAAACGACTTTTTTTTCGATCGAGATTTTAGAAGCTCATATTTTGCTGCAAATACAACAGAAGTGGAAATTAAGACTTACGCCACCTGGTGGCCAAACCATTTCTTACAGAAATTAGAAAATATGTGTAAACGATTTCCCATCAGGAGCTGTATGCGGTGCAAAAAGAATGTTTCAGATCAGAGATTTAGAAGCAGAGGTACAGGGGGAAACGCAATTTACCGCTACGCCCCGTAGCGGAAAGTCTATGAATTATTTGAAAATTTTGAAATTATATGAAAAACATGTCACACGGAAAACACTATCCAACAAAGAAGGAATTTTTCAAATCGTACTCCTAGGAGTTGAGATATTGACAAAAATAAGATGTACATCTACGCCCCCTGGCGGAGAAACTGTGGAATACTTTAAGAAAAAATATTCCGAAAAGTTTTATCGATGTGAGTGGTATCAGTCCACGAAAGAATTTTTTTCAATCGATATATTAGAAGCTCAGATTTTATGGCAAATACATCAGAAGCAAAAATTAACACTTATGCCCCCTGGTGGCCGAAGTATTCTTTACCAAAAATTTGAAATTATATGCAAAAGATTTTCCATCAGGAGATGTATCCGCTGAAGAAAAAAATTTCAAATCGGAGTTTTAGAAGAAGAGTTATTCGGGAAAATGTAATTTACTTTTACGCCCTAGCGAAAAATCTATGCATAATTTGAAAAAGTAACTATATCTAAAATACTCTTCGACATAAATGGAATCGAAAGATAAAATTTTTTTCAATCGGATGTTTAGAAGCAAATATGTGGAATAAAATGTATTTTTGAATTCGACATCATCTGCATTTACGCCCTCTACCGGTGAAATTGTACATCGTAAAAAAAAACGAAATGAAGGATCATGATTTGCATATTTCAAGCTTCCCAATGCAAAAAGAATTTTTCAAATCGGACTAAGAGTTGCCGAGATACCATGGGTACAAACGGACAAACCGATAACAGAAGCACGATCTTTTTTTACAAAAGACGTGCTAAAAAGTGAATATTAGCATTATGTTCCAACAAAGAAACTTTATCTTTCATGGAAATTAGGAAGTGGGATGTTTTTCTTGAAGTACTATTAAAAGCACGCTGATTACAGTAAAAAGTACTTTGGAAGGCAGATAATATTAAAAAAATATCTTTGCTTTTTGCTGACCGTGATAGTCATAGATATAAATCAGGGAAAATATCCAGATTAGCGGTTATTTGGGGTTACCACTCATTTTGCCAAATTAAATTCTCTGAGTTTTCCCATCTGCAGACAATAGTATTTTTAAAAGCCACACAAACTGTATTTGAACTGGATGAACAGTATTACAGAAACAACACTAACTGAAAAACTTGAACTATATCATCTGCTGATGGTAAGATTTAAAAAAGCAATCTAACACATAAAAAAGAAAAATTTTTGCTGATCTCGTAAACAACAGAACTGGCTTAAAAAAAAAAAAAAGTACTTGTGCACAGGAATACCATACCTGCCAACATTGGCAAGAGCCTTGTCAGTGGTAAACAGTATTATTGCGTGGCATACATAGACGCTTTCTTATGAAACTATGCATCTCTTTGTGAAAAACAAATATACACCACAACAAAACGTTACAACAAACAAGGACACTAATGAAACTAACCGATGTGAAACACAAAAGTTGATTCCCCTGGCAAGGGTATGATAGGTAACATTGTGAGATTTAAGTTCAAAACTTCCACCAGTAAAAATCAGTTAGATGCGTTCCAAATCCTACAACGCTTGACCGACAGGAAATCCAAGCAAGTGAACCCGCAGTGCATGAACCTCCACTTACCATATGATCATACTGCCTCTGAAATTGTAGTTTATGTCAAGATGAGACCAAAGAAGGAAAAAAACACTGAAAGTTTTAACTGGGTGAAAAATCAAAACACACAGCAAGAATGCGGACTATTGTCAGTTTGTCTTTTGTTGACTCTGCAGCTGCACAGCATCCATTGCTTAATTTTTCTTTCTGCTGATATCTTTCTCTCCCTATTTCTTTGTTGATGCTTTTATTTCCTTTCTTTTTTATGCCCTCTGATAACAATAACTTCATCCATCAGGCTGCAAGTTCTTTCAGCATGAGGACCATGAGTGTGTGATATCAAAGCTTTAACTATTTTAGATAAATGGTGTAATTTGAGAATATCAATACTTTTGAACACCATGCATCAATTTTTACAAATGTTTCAACTTTTTCACTTCTATTTTTGTGAATTTCCCTCTCCCTTATCAAGCTTAAATGCAAAACCTCAGATCAGATCAGATGTAGAGGATTTCAGGAAGGGAGTGTCTGACCCCAGGCCTTAAATAACCCTTAGAAATAGGAAGCTAGGAGATTTGGGCTAGAGTGCTCAACAGGAAATTGGCACGGAAGCAAGGTAGAAAGGGGGAGGAACTGCCCTCATTTATTACCGGGGGAGCAAGGGTCCGACAGCTTAATGTGCCCATCTGACGCACAGCGGATATTTAGTGGTTCGAGCGTTCGTTCCTGCCGGATCGAACCTGAGGTCTCCGTGGGATGGCGGATATTTAACAATGCAGGAGAGTGGGAACGTCGCTGGGGGAGGGGCATAACCGGAAAAACCTTTGAACCGTCCGACTTCTGATTTTGAAATTTTTCCCGCTATTTTCAAGCTGAAAGACAAATATTTATGCAGTAAAATCTTATTTAACAATAATACTGGGCAGAGGCAACATCGCAAGAAAAAAGGAATTACGATTGCGGAAAAAATCAACTCCATGGACCTTCCGTTTTCGAAACTTTTGTAAAGATGGAATTCCGTCCTCCGACGAACATCCCCCGTCACCCCCCCAAATTATGTTCACTTGTGCATTGATCTCGCGAATGACCAAAATAATAACGAAAAAGGCGGAATTCCTCGATTTCGCGGAAGAACCTGATGGCTGAAGATTATGGGGAAATTTTTGCGGCGTCCAACGTCCGTTTTCGCAAATTATTGCCCAGAGTTTCAAGCTGAAATACAAACATTTATGCAATGAAATAATATTTTAACAAGAAAACTGGACACAAAGGCAACATTGTGTGAGAAAAATTATGATTACGGTAATGTTTTTACTCCGTTTAACTACTGTTTTCGAAAGTTTTGGAACACAAAATACCGTCTCCAGACGAAAATGCCCCCCCTCCCCAAATTGTCTTTACATTGATCCTGAGAACGATCAAAATGATGACAAAAAAATGCGGAATTCCGTGAATCTGCTTAAGAATCTCATGTATATCATAAAACAATAGCAAAAAAATAAAATAAAAAATAAACAAAATGAAAATTACAAATTTTGAAGATGACAATCTGATTTTTGGCGTAAATGTGACAAGGATGGTAAGTCAGATAATATCCGAAAACATGAACATTTTCATCGTACTGTAGCAGGACTCGAACTCGCGTCTCCCAGAAAACGCCAGGGTATGCTAACCACTACACCACCCAGAACGACCAAGTTTCAAGTTTCCGATCAATTTGAATATTAAATTTTAAAGTTTTTGGATATTATCTGACTTACCATCCTTGTCACATTTACGCCAAAAATCGGATTGTTATCTTCAAAATTTGTATTATATGGCGTAATCCTGTATTTCTTTCAAGATGAAAATTCATAGAATCCGTAGTTTTGACAGCGAAGTCCATAGTTTCGTAGTCAGACAACTAAATCCGTAAAAACTAAGGATATTCCGTAGTAGTTGGCAGGTATGGGAATACTATTACAGTACAATATCGAAAATCCGGATTCGTCCGGACTTTGCTGATTCTAGATTTTAGAAATTTCCGAATTAAAGAGAATTTAGTTAAAATTCAAACTTAGTATTAACTAAAAACACTATAAAACACTATTTTTGGTAAAAATAATGACAAAAAGTCAAGTTAGCCAATTAATTTTTTTCTTTTTAAGTGAACACGGAAAGTGGATGAAAAAC
Source organism: Macrothele yani (assembly GCA_039090855.1). Taxonomy (NCBI): domain Eukaryota; kingdom Metazoa; phylum Arthropoda; class Arachnida; order Araneae; family Macrothelidae; genus Macrothele; species Macrothele yani. The sequence goes on from CM077002.1 coordinate 82,536,195, forward strand.
TCGGTCAGGATTAATTCATAAAATAAATTGTTCCATTTTAACCAGCTGCTCTGCGATACTCAAAACACCGCAGGTGCACGCTAAATTTGACACAGGAGACTTCAGTGAGAGAGAGTATGGACTATGCAGGCTTTCAGCAAATATTCATAAAAAAAAAAAAAATGCCTAACTTGTAAAGTTTTAATCGGATTTTGACGAAATTTCTTATGGGAATTTATTTTGACATGTCTTGGTTACGGTAAAATTTGCATTCGGTTATTTAAAAAATTGGAGAAATTTGTTTTATGACTTCCCCAACGCAGTCCAGCAAGGAAGTAATTCATTGTCAAAGGGAAGAAGCTTTCACCCCCCCCAACTTTACGAACCGTGTTCCCCCACGATGACCCATCACCCTTGGCGCGTTCTTTGTGATCAAAAACCGACGCGACCCTCGCCTAATAGCTTCCATACGTGCGAGTTCCCTACAACTAAAAAATGTTGTGCCATTTCTGTACATTTGGAGTAAAATTTTTCAAAAATGTATGAGTTCCGTACAAGTAAAACTTTTTTTCCATACAGTAGAAGTTAAATAAAATAAAATAATTAAATTTTTTTTTTCGTACAGTACAAGTTAAATTTTTTACCGTACTGGTTGCCAGAATGGGCGATTTAATCAAACATTTTTAGTCGCCACGGTGATGAAGTTTATCGCCAGTGGCGACTGTGAGTCTGGATCTTTACCGGTGGGCCAATCTGCCCCTGCACTGGACGTTTAATTAAATGAGACCATAAAAATTCTGTCACATCAACAGCACTTTGTGAAAAGGATAAACGTCTACAAATTGAAAGAAGAGGAGTCACAATTAACAAACATGTAGGCTCAATATTACCCCACAAGTGGCAGCACCTACTCTCTTGGGGCAATCCTGACAAAGTTTGGGGTGCAATCTGAAAATTTGACAACAGCTGATCTTCATCCTAGTAATCCCTGTAAACATTCTGTATATTCTCAAAATAGTATAACTATATACTAAAAATCCGAAAATCTATTGGCGTAGAATAAATAATCAAAATTTCCAAGCTTTCGCACATCAACCAGATGGCTTTCTCAAGGAAGGTAGACAGCTAACTGCAAACAGGATAATAGAACGTTTCAACACTTTAAACGCGGTGACTTGACTAGACAATAAATGATTAGGAGCAAACGTGATATTTCGAAGAAACGAGGTCACGTTGGTTGGGCACGCGGTACTATGGTAGAAATATCAGCATTATTTGAAGAATTGATTCCAAATACGTGGTAACTCCAGAGAGACGCTATCGTTACAAGCCTCGCAACTGGTCAAGATTTCCAAGGTTTCGCGAATGGCAGTAGATTTGGGTGTGCAGTATGAAGCTAATTTCTTTACATCACTCCATATAGGATCGGCAGACTTGAACTTGACTTCTCTTGATAGGGCAGTGGTTATTTTTCCGTCTCTTGTATCTCTTTTATGTTCGCTGATTCTAATTCCAAACGAACGTTTGGTTATTCCAAACGTTTGGAATGACGTGTTGAAACGTTCTATTATCCTGTTTGCAGTTAGCTGTCTACCTTCCTTGAGAAAGCCATCTGGTTGATGTGCGAAAGCTTGAAAATTTTGATTATTTATTCTACGCCAATAAATTTTCGGATTTTTAGTATATAGTTATACTGTTTTGAGTTTAATTTGGTGTACAGTTCCTACTTTTTGAATTCTGTATATTGTTAGATCCTTAAGATAAATAAATAAATAAAAAAATAATAAAGTAACTGCAAAAATTTGAAATTTTGCCTGTTGCATTTATTTTTCTGTTCACATGTTACAGCAGAAATATAAGTTAATTGTTGCTTCTTTTATGTTTTTTAGGATAGAAGCTTTTACATTTTTTTCAACTTCCTCTAGTGCAGTGGTGGAAATGTTTGTAGATGCAAAAAAAAAAACAAAAAAAAACTAGATTTTCTAAACTTTCAATAGCAAATCTGTTTGAAATTATTTTCTTTTCTCTAGTGATTGCTTGTACTTATGCATTAGCCGGGCACCAGTAGAAATGTATCAGTAAATGTCATAATTGTCGATAAAGGGCACCACGTGAATGGTCATTTCTTTTTTAGAATTTAACTGTAATGAATGACGTGATGCGTTTATTTTTGGTAAACATAATTTATGAAGGAAATATATTGCAACATACACGCATTATTAGTGGCCTGAAACCTACACATTAATTTTTGGGGGCCAAGAAATTTTAATACAATTTAAAATGGAATCAAATGCGTCGAAGCTAAATGATGTCTCCACATGAACTCAACTAAGTACGAATCGATATGCTGTCTAGCAGTTCCGTGCTGACATTTATTTCTCCATTTAGCTGATCCCCACATTCTTTCTATTGTTTGAGTATGGGCTCCACTCTCTGGGTTGACAAAGTTGTACTTATGATTGACTTTGAAATGTTCAAAACCTGCCTCTTCTAGTCTTATATGCCTTCCACGAATCCGATTAGATTGTAGAATGTTCTGCAACACGATTCTTAATTTCCTTTCACACGGTTTTCGCACTTCTGTTTGGCACTTTCACTAAAAAACAGTCATTAGTAGAATGGCAAATTCCTACGAAAATCCACTGCTCTGGAAGCACACAACCTGTACTAAACTTTTTTTCAAAAATAATGTTTCGTGTATCTCCACAATTAATCCTGGGCTACCAATTTTTTTGTCTGACTGATGTTCGAGAACATCTGCACAAATTTCTCGCAAATAGTTATTCCAATCAACAGTTGTGTTACTTGCCATATCCAACTGTTGTTCACACCATTTTATAGAAGTTAAATTCTCACTCCAGCTATATATAAGTCAAACAGCAGTTAAAAAAGGTAGCCAACTACTTTGAACCCAATTTCCAATGTGTAAGCCTACCTTAGATCTGCATGTTCTAATGTTGTACCACTATTGAATACTTTCTAAATTCACTTCCAAAGTACAGCTTCATATTATGGCACAATTTACAGATTCTTTCACTCGGCAGAATTCCTTTACTTTGAAGAAATGACACATCACTTCCTTTATCTCGAGGTAAGTCTCAGATTTTCATATTGCTCAACAGCACAGAAACAGATAAGTGACTGACACGAGAATCACGTTTGCCATAATCGAAATAACGAGACTTTATCTGCAGTACTGATGTAGTGCCATGTACAGCTTTGCATACAAATTCGCTACCTCCAGACAAAAAAAATCGCAATATTACTGCCATTTTTGCAATATATTTCCTTCATAAATTGTATTTACCAAAAATAAACTCATCATGTCGTTCATTACAGCTAAATTCTAAAAAGAAATGACCATTCATGTGGCGCCATTTATCGACAATTGTGATATTTACTGATATATTTCTACTGGCGCCCGGCTAATGCATAAGTATCCGATTGCATTGCTTAATTAGTCATCATGCTTGCCCTGAATGTGCTACATTGTGTCCCCTCTGTTTAGTGACTCTACCGAGAGCTTCTCAACAACATCAACATGATATATTGAAAAGAAATATCAAAGGAGATGACTCCTTTTTCCATTCAGATGACTCCAAGCTTTATCTTTATCCCTTTTATTTCCTTCATCTTTGATCTCATTTTCAGATCTATGTCTTCATTTACCTGAAAATCTTTTTAAAAATTGATATGTTCCAGTAGTATTGAACTGTCTCTTTGAAACTGCATTTTAAGCAGAGCTTAGCATATGACATGCAATTCTAACATCAATAACTGTTGTTTCATCTTTTGCTAAACTGATTGAAACTTTCCAAACTGTATTTTTTTTTTGTTAAGAACTTGTATATTTTCTATTAATTCCTGATCCATCAGCTGCAGTTTGCTTTTAGTGTTAGGGGGAAGATGGCAAACAGTTTTTGATTTTAAAACTAGGTTAGGTGTCTGAACCATCTAGGTATCTGTAATAAGAAGAATCACTTTTATCTACTCACTTCAGCATCGATTGCTTTAATCTATTTTGTAAAAATCTCTGACATCTAGGATTTTGTATTGGCTTTGTAATTGACTGGTAGTTTTTCACTTTTCTTAAAATGACATGGATTTTTATATTTTCTGAAAATGGGCAACTTTCTTTTGTTTGATTCATCTATAATTGCACACAGAATCACAGTCAATCTAATTTTACAATTTTTCTAGCCCTACATTTCCACCCTTTAGAAGTTAATGCTTTCTGTGGTAATAATTGGTAAAAAATTCTAGTATTGTTGGTGTTGTACATATCACAGGAGGTCCATACAGTGAAATGAGGCACTTGTTGGATGTTAACTATTTTTCAGTGGTTTTGTCATATTCTGAAGCATTTTCACCACAATCAGATGTGAACACAATAAGTGATGATCTTTTAAAAGCTGCAATCATCCATTGCTTGGTTGGAAATCCTCTTTTCCTAAGAGCTTGGTAAAATTGAACACCCTTTTTCTTTAGTACAGGCCCAATTACTGATTTTTTTTTTTTTTTTCTGATTCCTTCAAACCACTAGAAAAGAACAGCTTTCACATCTGTGCAAATCAAGGTGAAACTTTACCAGTATTGCATTTGAGATTTGTGTAGCATATTTTTGTGATGCAAATTTTAAAGCTATGCAAAAGAAGTGGAATTCTTTTTTAAATAATTATCATTTTTAGAGCATACTTTTGACTGCTGATCAAAGTGAGCATGTAGATTATTGAATTTGATCTTTCAGTTGTGCAATGGCAGGTCCCAAATTAAAATAAACAGTGTCAGTGGCGCCACTTAGTCATCGACATCTTGAAAGTATTTCCAACCTCAAATGCAAACGTTGAAAGTGTGTTCTAAGAGCAACGAACCATGTGAAAATTGATTTCAGAAACAGAATAAACACAAAGATGAATGATCTTTGAATTACTTTGAAGGGTTCAGAACTCCAAGATTTTAACCCATAGTCAGTGTGGGATTTACTTTTAAGCAAGAAACAGAGGTATCCTACTCTCCATATGGAAGTAAACTTTCATGTGTATCAAAGAGTGATACTGAATGATTTCACTTTTCACCAATGCCCTCCGTCCAGCAGTTTTTTTATCCTTTGTAAGTACATGATTTCTTTTCCATTAGTATTTGATAAATGACATTTCCAAATAATTATAATTTTTAATATAGGCAATTTTTAGCACGTCTTTTGTAAAAAAAGATTGTGCTTATGTTACCGGTTTGTCCGTCCGTCCGTCTGTACCCACGATATCTCTGCAACTATTAGTCTGATTTGAAAAATTCTTTTTGCATTGGGAAGCTTGAAATATGCGAATGATGATCCTTCATTTCGTTTTTTTTACGATGTACAATTTTGCCGCTAGAGCGCGTAAATGCAGATGATGTCGTATTCAAAATCATGTTTTATTCCACATATTTGCTTCTAAACATCCGATTGAAAAAATTCTTTTATCTTTCGATTCCATTTATGTCGAAGAGTATTTTAGATATACTTACTTTTTCAAATTATGCATAGATTTTCCGCTAGGGAGCGTAAAAGTAAATTACATTTTTCCCGATAATTCTTCTTCTAAAACTCCGATTTGAAAACTTTTTCTTCAGCGGATACACCTCCTGATGGAAAATCTTTTGCATATAATTCCAAATTTTTGGTAAAGAATACTTTGGCCACCAGGGGGCATAAGTGTTAATTTTTGCTTCTGATATATTTGCCAAAAAATCTGAGCTTCTAAAATATCGATTGAAAAATTTATTTCGTGGACTGATGCCGCTCACATAGATAAACCTTTTTAGAATATTTTCTTCTTAAAATATTCCACAGTTTCTCCGCCAGGGGTGTAGATGTATATCTTATTTTCGTCAATATCTCTACTTCTAGGAGTCTGATTCAATAAATTCCTTCTTTGTTGGATAGTGTCTCCAGTGTGACATGTTTTTCATATAATTTCAAAATTTTCAAGTAATTCATAGACTTTCCGCTAGGGGCGTAAAGGTAGATTGCTTCCCTCCTATATCTCTGCTTCTAAATCTCTGATTTGAAAAATTCTTTCTGCACCGGATACAGCTCCTGATGGGAAATCCTTTGCACATAATTTCAAATTTTTGTTAAAAATGGTTTGGCCACCAGGGGGTGTAAGTCTCAATTTCCGCTTCTGATGTATTTGCAGCAAAATATGAGCTTCTAAAATCTCGATTGAAAAAAAAGTCGTTTGTTGACTGATACTACTCATGTCGACAAACCTTTTAGGAACATTTTGTTCTTGAACTAATGCATGGTTTCTACGCCAGGGGCGTAGATGTACATCTTATTTTTGTCAATATCTCTACTTTCAAGGAGTCCGATTTGAAAAATTCTTTCTTTGTTGGATAGTGTTTCTGATGCGAAATGATTTTCCTATAAATTCAAAATTTGCAAGTAAATCATAGACTTTCCGCTTGGGGGCACAAAGGTCAATTGCGTTTTCTGTGTTATTTCTGCTTCTAAAACTCTGATTTGAAAAATTCTTCCTGTATTGCATAAAAGACCTGATGGAAAATATTTTTCACATAATTTCTAATGTTTGGTAAAGAATGGTTTAGCCACCAGGGGTCATAAGTGTTAATTTCTGCTTCTGATGTTATTTGTAGCAAAATCTGGGCTCCTGAAAACTCGACTAATTTTTTTTTCTTGGACCGATACCGCTCATATGGAAAAACCTTTTGAGAATACTTTCTTCCTAAAATAATGCATGGTTTTCGCATCAGGAGACGTAAAGTCACATCTTATTTCTGTCGATATCTCTGTTTCTAAGAGTCCAATTTGAAAAATTCTTTCTGCGTTGGAGAGCCTTTCAGTGAGAAATGTTTCTCATATAAATTCATGTTTTTCTTAATGCACAAGTCTGCAACCAGAGCGCGTAAGCTCACGATTCCGTTTAGAGCAATATCTAAGGGATTAAACACCCTATTGAAAAACTTCTTTCTTCCGTTAGATATTGTTTTCCATACCGGTTTCATTGACTTTGAATAGCTTTGATAAATTTAATTTGCGTCAGAACGGATTCAAAAGACGTGCTTATTACACCCGAAAATTCGGTGTCATCTTTCTTGTTTTTAATGTACTTCTTGGGCAAAGGAAGCATGGAAGAAAATCAGGACCTTTTATATTAACAAATAAGGATAACTTGATCACGCTAGTTACGTTAAATGAAAACTTTTACAAAAAGTCCGTAAGTTGGAAGCTTTCGACCTTATCTTAGGTCTTCATCACGCCAATGGAGGACTAAGATTGTTGCCAGATTCTACATTTGAATTTTTCCTATTTTTGTTGCCAAAACTTAGAATTGATCTCCAGATCATCGGAATTTAGAGAGGAGATTCGGAATTGCAAGTCATTGAGTTGAAAATAATTTCCAGGCTTTCACGGTAATGGAGGGCAAAACGATTGTCAAAAGAAGCAATTCGTTTTGCTTCGTTCCAGTGGGGAACTGCAGAAGTGTCTTCCATTGTCAAAATAGACAAAGCAGTATTAGGATTGGCTTTCGAAACATCTTTTTTATGTTCTAAAATTCTATGGTTAATGCTCCTGTATGTGTGTCCAGTGTATAAGTTATCCCCAGTAGAAGAAGAGATAGAAATGCAGTAAACTCCTGGGAAGTTCAGGCTTTCAACTTTGTCCCTATCCCTTTGTAGAAGTTTCAAGATGTTTGGGGTAGATTTAATGGCAAGATGGTAACCAAAACTTCTAAAAAGAATCTCTAACTTATAAGCATAGGAAGGATGGTAAGGAACAGAACCACAGAATTTGAGGTCTTCTTTCTTATGAGGAAGGAGGCATTCGATTTTCGAATGGTTTTCATATTTCTTTATGAGGGAGTTGACTGTAACAGCAGGGAAACCATGGGAGAGTGCTATTGTAGAAATTTTGGAGAGTTTTTCTTCAAGAGATAGTTGGTTGTTGCAAATGATATGAGCCCTGTGGATGTAGGACTTCAATGCTGCAAGCTTGTAGAGATGCAGGGTGAAAGATTTGTAGGGAATGATGTTAGTGGCCGCAGAGGTTTACAATAGACGGAACGAGTAATGGAGAGATCAGCGTTTCTGCAGATAGATACATCCAGGAAATCAATTTTGTGGTTTACTTCCTTAGATATAGTGAGATTAATGGAAGGGAATTTTTCCGTAATGGAGTTGATCAGTGTCTGTAGTTCAGACTCGGAATGTGGCCAGCTAATGAAAATGTTTCCATCATTCCTCAACACCCTTTTCAACCTTCCCTATGGTTAAGATATGTAGACGACATTTTCATTAGCTGGCCACATTCCGAGTCTGAACTACAGACACTGATCAACTCCATTACAGAAAAATTTCCTTCCATTAATCTCACTATATCTAAGGAAGTAAACCACAAAATTGATTTTCTGGATGTATCTATCTGCAGAAATGCTGATCTCTCTATTACTCGTTCCGTCTATCGTATACCTTCTGCGGCCACTAACATCATTCCCTACAAATCCTTCACCCTGCATCTCTACAAGCTTGCAGCATTGAAGTCCTACATCCACAGGGCTCATATCATTTGCAACAACCAACTCTCTCTTGAAGAAAAACTCTCCAAAATTTCTACAATAGCCCTCTCCCATGGTTTCCCTGCTGTTACAGTCAACTCCCTCATAAAGAAATATGAAAACCATTCGAAAATCGAATGCCTCCTTCCTCATAAGAAAGAAGACCTCAAATTCTGTGGTTCTGTTCCTTACCATCCTTCCTATGCTTATAAGTTAGAGATTCTTTTTAGAAGTTTTGGTTACCATCTTGCCATTAAATCTACCATAAACATCTTGAAACTTCTACAAAGGGATAGGGACAAAGTTGAAAGCCTGAACCTCCCAGGAGTTCACTGCATTCCTATCTCTTCTTCTACTGGGGATAACTTATACATTGGAAGCACATACAGGAGCATTAACCATAGAATTTGAGAACATAAAAAAGATGTTTCGAAAGCCAATCCTAATACTGCCTTGTCTATTTTGACAATGGAAGACACTTCTGCAGTTACCCACTGGAACGAAGCAAAACGAATTGCTTCTTTTGACAATCGTTTTGCCCTCCGTTACCGTGAAAGCCTGGAAATTATTTTCAACTCAATGACTTGCAATTCCGAATCTCCTCTCTAAATTCCGATGATCTGGAGATCAATTCTAAGTTTTGGCAACAAAAATAGGAAAAATTCAAATGTAGAATCTGGCAACAATCTTAGTCCTCCATTGGCGTGATGAAGACCTAAGATAAGGTCGAAAGCTTCCAACTTACGAACTTTTTGTAAAAGTTTTCATTTAACGTAACTAGCGTGATCAAGTTACCTTTATTTTTTAACATTGTTATGTGTTTTGCCCATCATCGTCATCTTTTATATTAATTCCCCGCCAATACATTTTTTCACTAATTCACAGTGAATCACCTGAAGATACGTTTATCAGTTTAGCTTCTTGAGGTTATAATTGATTATCGATGTTTATCGATGAATAGTATTCTTTTACGGAATTTGTTCGATTCGTAAATATAAACAAAATTCATTTTCATTAAATAAATTTTGTTCTTTCCAATACATTTATTTCCACATTTTTTTTACTTCTAAAAATAACCATTGTAAATAACGAAATAACAACACTTGAAAGAGTGAAAATTTTATAGAAATTTATTTTATATATTGACATTAGAATAAAATCGTATAAAAACGTATGCGAAATTAAACTTTCATTAAATAACAGAAGTAAACTTCATTCTATATGATCATTAGGAGGCTAGTATGATACAATATTAGTTAAAATTTGATCAAAGGCATCACTATTTGCTGCTTTCACCTTTTCTCTCCACATGAATTCACATAAATAACTATCTAACATTGAGCGATGGGTGCCCCATATTTTTTTGTTCTTTTATTTTGCTTTTCCCCACAAACTCTCAATGCCCTGCATTTGTGCTCCAATATCACTGTTAATGAATTCTAATGAATGATTAACTGTTAAATGAGTATATTTTGGTTAATTTTAAAAAATTTGGTACGATTTCCATTCATGAGAAATTATTGTAGTTTATGGAGCAATTCGTTGACGAATAACTTCGCACAAAATAGTAGCAGATTGGTCAGGTACAGGAACTAGAATGCACTCTTTTGTTTCTCTGCAAATGCCACCGAATACCCATTGCTGGGGCAAATCTCATCCTCGATTGTATTTACGGCGGCTAAAGAGCGATTCATCTATTTCAACATGAGTGTTCAGACCACCTATAACATTCTCATACATCAATAATGCACTAGCACAAATTTATCACATGTAGTTTGACCAGTCAACAGCCGTTCCTCTAGAAATATTTAATTCTTTTTCACAGAATTTTATCGTTGTTAATTCATTTGCTTATGAATAAATGAAAAGGCTGATAGAAGCAAAAGGAAGCCTGCTACCTGTTAAATAACTGTATAAATGAAGTGGTTTTTCAGAATGACAACTACGTAGATTGCATCTCCATCTGTCCTGTTTGCCTAGTTCCAAAGTCATTTTGTGTCCCAAGTGGCACTTAAAACTGGAAGATAGAATTCCTTTAGATTGAATAAATGCAACTGTGCTCTCTTTTTCTTTAATTTTATCATATAATGATAGTACATTCATTTTTTCATACCTAAAAACTAAGAAAAACTTGAACTACTTCCGATGTATGCAATAACGACTACGAATATTTTTGGCAAATTCTGTAAAAGAATACTAATCATCGATAATCATGATAAACACTGATTATCATCGATAACTTCAAGAAGCTAAACTGATAAACATATGTTCTGGTGATTCGCTGCGAATTAATGAAAAAATGTATTGGCGGGGAATTAATGTAAAAGGTCCAAAAAACAGTGTGAAAAACTGGGAATCAAGATAAAAATATGCAATATACTCATCATAGAGTAATTATATAGTACATCTAAAATTAAAAAAAAAATTCCTATAAAAAGACATTGCATAGCGGATTTTGCTATATAATAAATATTGTTTAAACAAATTATATCCTGGTGTGAATTCCCTCATGAAAACTTTTTCTTTCAACACTTGACCAACCATCACTGAACTTAAATCTCAATTCATCCTAATTTTTAAAATTATAGAAAAGAATTTGGTGGCATGCCAAACTTTTGTTGTATATTCTTGTTTAAAAAAAACAACAACTCCAGGTCAACTGAGTGCCTCAATTTTCTCACTGAGCGTCGAAGTTTTGCCCTTGTTTAAAGCTAGGTTTTTCAGTTTTCATAAGCATACTGCATAGATTACTGAACCTCTGAGCAGTCAAAGTCCAACTAAGTTTACCAAATGTGGCCAATATTATTCTCTGTTATGTAGGTGAGTCTACGTGAAAAACAAAACTTATTGAAGGGTGGGGTTACATCCCCAGAAAGATAAGGAATTTCACCCCCAGCATGATGTCATTAACCCAGTGTCCGACCCGTACAACAGGTTTGCAGCAGTCCAGAGCAAAGATTATGTGACTGCAAGGTGGTGAGATGCATTTGCCTAGGAGGTGTGTGTGTGGGGGGGGGGGGAGGAATGCATGAAAGTTAAAAAATGAACTGAAATATTCTTGTCTTCATGCAAACTGACCTATCTGTTAGGGGAACCATGGGATGTTGTAAATAGACCATAATTAAGAGTGGATTTTAAGTACTTTGTACTCATATACACTGTTTCTCACGTTATAATTAACCATATATCAACGGGTCAATCCTCCATTGCATCCCGTCAAAATTTCAAAACATTCATGATAAAAATTGTAATTACGACAGACAATGAAATAGCCTAAACAGGATTATGAGTTTGCCAGACTATCAATCTGCAATATGCATCCGATATAAAACATAAGTTATGTTTTAAGATTCTGTTTTCAATAGATGTTTTGTTACAACTTATAACTTTGATCATGAATGGTTTGAAATTTTGCCGGCATGCAATGGAGGATTGACCTGTTGATATATGGTTAATTATAACGTGAGAAACAGTGTATATGAGTACAAAGTACTTAAAATCCACTCTTAATCATTTAGACCATGTATTGCATATATGTCATATATTATATGGCATATATGCCATATATTATATGAACATATACTGTTCATAGCCTATAATTCCTGGTATTCCAGTGAAAGAGGAAGGAATAATAAAAACTAGATAAATGCCACTTATGGGTTGTTTGATGACATACAGACTCTGATGTAGCAGTTCCTCCAGAAATGTTCATAATGTAAAATGAGGGAGAATATTACAAAGCTGAAGGGATATATAACAACTTTGATTTCTGTGGAACTTTATATTTTGTGAGCTTAGAACATGTTGGTTCTACTGTAGTAAATCAATAGAAGTCAGGCAGTACTTTGTAGCCTGTGTTTAATAATTCTGATTATGCTCTTTACATTTTTTCTTTTCACCAGGTTGTTCACGATTGGCCAATCACCTTATTAAGGCATGTATGTTGCCATTACCGAAGGTATCATCTTTAAAGGACATACAGAGTTGTATGTTCAGCATGATGTTTGAAAGCCTTTTCCATTTACCAGTACCAGGTATGAATTACATCTTTGTTTTCATTCTGTTGCTGCCATTGTTCCTAAACTATGAAGCTTTTCATTGTTTTCTCACTCTCAAACTAGTTCAAGGACAGATTTAAGGTAAAAAAAACATATGAAATTCCCCCAAAAAACTGTTGTTTTGAATGTGATTTTATGTTATTTCATGAAGATTAGCTGCATACATGTTTATTATTATTATTATTATTATTATTATTATTATTATTATTATTATTATTTTTGTGCCACAAGTTGACCTAAATATATTATATAATATAAAACATTGTGAAAAGAACTCCAATCGACTTATTACAGCATTTGATAAAAAAAAAAAAAGACCACTGTCTCTTAGAAGGCAACTGTATGTTATTCAAAGGAGTTCCAACATACATAAACAATAGGCAATATAGACATGGAAAGTGCTGTATTTCAAATCTTCCCTAAGGGCAAAAAATATAGGAATCAAGATACTAAAAATTCTAAAATATGGTGTTTCTAACACTCTGTACTTCTGCTCAAAGGTTTTTATGAAATAGAATTGTTAAACAAATCATACAGTTGAGCTATTAAGACAGAATTATTAGTAAATACAAAAAGTCCACCTACTTTCTTATAAAAGACAAAACAAAACAACAACAACAAAATTTCTGAATACAGGGTTTTCTGCTGAAATTTACTTGTGCTGTATATTTAATCAGTTTTTTGAAGGGCAGAAAATTTACAAATGCAAACGCATACAAAATAATTCTTTTTGTTTCTACAAAAAAAAAAAAAAAAAAAAAAAGAAGTAGGACACTGTATTCTAATTTGAATTCTACTTCACTGTATTTAAGTACTTTATTTTAATTTGTGAATGAAAAACCAAAATGCACTGTGGAGGAGGATTAAATTCTTTGTCAAAATTTTTCCCTCACATCATTATTTTGCTGGAATGAAAGAATAATCAATGGAAAAGATTTATCCATATATCTGTTCTTTGGAGGTGTATTATTGATGCCGTGTATACAATTTACCATAAAGCCATTTTATGGTGCTGGAATGTTATGTATAAGTGAAACTGACAATGGATCAAGATTTTCAGTGCATTATTGAAGAATTATTATGCAAAGAAAACTTTTATGATAAACTTTCATGAAAAACAAACAAACAAAAACCACCTGTGCTTTCCCAGAATGGGCCTTCATGGTGTAAGGAATCCTCCTGCAAAGGGATACAGGGCCTGCATTAAATATTTACCAAATTCAATTTAAACAAGAAATTGGTTTTATGATGGGAAAAAAGAAAAAAAGAAGTTTACTCTTCAAGTTCATTAAAATATATAGCATACAAATAGTTTAACCCAAGCTATTAGAGGAACTTCATGAGTCAATGAATGCTGTAATCACATGACTCAGGACTGCTGCTAACAGCTGAATGACCGTTCATCTTTGAAAAACGAATTCAATGTGTCCCTCTCCTGCAAAACTAGCAAGTGCCTTTAGATGGTTAAATAACTGCTCTCTTTTCACTTCCTGCCTTCCCATTCCTCAAGTACTTGCACATGGTGATAGAATCAAGTCTCTGTGCACATGGCGATAGAATAACAACCATCTCGGTTTACAAATGTGTTCATTGTTTCTTTATTTTTGTTTCCACATGTTCATTGTTTCTTTATTTTTGTTTTCACATGTTCATTGTTTCATTATTTTTGTTTTCACATGTTCATTGTTTTCATTTTCTCGTTTTCTTATATCAATTTCACGCTATAAAAGAAAAGAAATAGGAATTTGAATGATTATTTTTTCTCCAGACAGTTATAATTTCCCTAAAATTTAAAAAGTTAAAATGAGTTGGAAATCAGTATTTGTCTTTTAATTAGGTTTGAAATAAATATAGATAATGCTCTTTTAAGAATTTATTATGAAACCTTAATAATTTTAACTAAAAAAACTGATAAGAATCTGAATAGTAATTTTCTAATTTGGCTACAACCGTGGTTGATGCATTGATTTCCTTAGCACTTACTCTAATCTCAATCTTTTGACCAGAATAACTTCTTGCTTAGTAATAAATACCTCTTGCAAAGGAACATCTTTATATGTCCATTATTGGTGAGATAGCATTTATGGAATTTATCACATGATGCTTGGAAGCTTTATCAAACTCTTTTCAGACACTTATCTTCTGTTGATTGATTGTTAAAATGACAATTAAAATACTTCAAGTAAGAGGTAATAAGTCTTCATGCGTTTAGTGTTAGGAGAAAGTAGAACCACTTATTATTTTGAAAGAAAAGCATAGTTCACACATATGTACTCGCACGCAGAGTTGTATAAAAATAAAATGTGTCTATATACACAACCATTGAAACAGAAAACTTGCTGCAAACCTGCAAATCATGATGACAATAGTAAGATAATTTAAAGAAAAATTAATAAAACAATAAATAATTATTAGAACATTACAGATTCCAGTGAGGGCAAAATAAGTACATTACAACTGAATGTGCAGCAGTGTGTGTGAAATGAACCTTTAGGGTAAAATATTAAAATATTGGACTATGAACCTCACAAAAACAAAAGACTAATTAAAGAAAGTTTTTATATTTAGGAAAACAGTTCCATTAATGAACCTTCAAAAATTATAAATAGCTTTTTCAACAACTTAATTAAAAAAATATTTGACTTACAAAATACGTAAGGAAAATATTTTAATCTAATAACTGCAAGAGGCACCTAGCAGTAAAAATTTAAATTCTTTCTGTGTAAACAAAACTTTTGATACCATTCCTATACATTGAGAACAGGCCTTCATAAAATCTAGAGGCCGGAAATGTCCGTAAAAACAAAGGAACTCAGAAGATGTAAAATATAATTGAAAGTTCTTCAAGTTAAAACAGAATTAAATATATTAATCTGACTAAAGCCTTCAGTAAGTGTTTTAATTTCTGTAAATAACATTTTATTTTTTTAAATCTACAAGCAAAAACTATCTGCAAAATCTGCAGGTCAATCCATTTCAAATCACCCAGTCAGTGTTGCTCAACTTTTTAAATTATAATTTTTTGCCCAAGTGTTCCTTAGTATTTTAAGAGTTAAAAACCATGGTTTAAATTTTTTTTATCGTCAATCATTTTTTTTTTTTTTGGTGGTCATTTTGTAACAGTGACGTAATGCTTTTTTTGGGCAAAATCGCATTCTACGAAAAGTTGTGTAGCTCCCTTATTTTTATAGCTATCAGAATAATTTAAAAACCATATTCTTCAGCATAAAATTATCTCTGTTTTAGGTAATAGGGGATTTTTTCTAAGTGGTAAGGAAATCCTAAAAACTATGAATAAAAAAATATTTAAAATGCTAAAAAATAACATTTTGAACCCAATAATATCTATGAAGAAAATAAGACTCCCTTAAATATTATTTTCCTGCACAGGTCTCTCAAATGACTACTTGCTGTATCAGTTTTAAATCTAAGAAACATTTCCTTTTTGTGTAGAGCCTATCAAACATTGCATTAATCCAATAAATTGTGATTTTCAACACAGAATATCTTCAAAGGGACTGACTGTAAAATTATGAAATTTTCACAGAATAAACTTCTTTTTAGTTGGAACACAGCATATAAATTTGGTGACTGAGACTTAAGTGGTTCCAGACTTATACAGCATAGAAATTGGCTAAAAACTGCATATATTTAATCTCCGACGGAACAATGGAAACGGGAACAAAGAGCCTCTGTTTGTTCTATTCTTTTACTAAATAACATTTATTATTGCTTGGAATTAAACTTATTAATAAATTAAGCTACAAATCAAGATTTTATAAACTTGTAAAGCTTTAAAAAGGAATACATAGGGTCTTGAGTTTCTCCATGCGATATCTGAAAATATTTGCTTGTGAAGAAATGGAACTTGGCACAAAAAATAATTTTTCTATTTACATCGGTATTTTTATATACATTATGAATAAATTGATTATCTGTGATTAACTTAGTCACAAGCTATTCTTTGTTGAACTTAAAGTGTTAAACAGCTCTGAGATTGCATTACACATTTTTTCTGTGATGTTGTATGTTTGTCCAGTAGCTGTAGAAAGTTCTAGTGGTGTCAACTTTTGAAGAACTCTACTTATAGGCACCCACACCGTATTGTTTTTTGATAGCTGAAAAGCAGTTCTAGGCCCAGATGGATGAAAAAATGAACTAATAAGTCGTTATTTTTTTCACTGATGTCTGTAACTTTACCAATCCACTATTTGCTGTCATAAATGCATGCTATGTTATTGTTCTTTTGGAATGAAAATGTTATAATTGCTAACGAAATCTTGTAATTATCATATTCTTTACTCTTGGATGTTTTGAAGCATCTAATTTCATTTTCACTTAGTGGTAAGAATCTGTGGCAACCTCTTGTACCTGGAATTTGTAGACAATAGTCATACCTTTTTTTGAGTTTTGGCTTATTTTCTCGTACAATGTATCTCATCTACTGATACAAACACATACTTAATGCCTGTGATTTTCTCTGAACAATAATGGTACATATCCTGTGGCATGAGAATCTGATCTGTATAGGGTCTCTGTAGACTAGCTCTGGTTACTTCTCTTTTTGTAATTCCACCTATGCCATCACAGGCATTTTTGCCATGTAAGGATGCGAAGAAATTCCACTCTGCAGATATTCCAAAATCATTGATGTGGTGACAGACATTGATAAAAAGTTTTCTGTTTTTGTACTGACTGCTGGAGCCATCACTAAAATAAATTATTTGGTTCACATTAGGGGCAGTACTCTTCATATCATTAATTACATGCTGTTGAAAAGCATGAACTGTAGCTGTGTCATGGTCAAGATGATCGCTTATGACACACAGACTTCTGCAGCAAATTTTATCTTCCTTCTTGTAATAATAAACAAATGGATGCACCGTTGCTTGTTTATTAACCCAATGGAAGCTTTGTATTTCATCCTGCACTGCGAAACTGTAGTTTTCTGAAAAATCACAGAGAACTACTCAAACATCATCTTTAATGTTTTCTTTCAATTCTTTGAAGTACTGAGACTGAACTTTTTAAATGAAATGCTGAGTTTTCCATGACATTTTCTCTACGAGGGATTCTAGAAATTCACCTATTTGTCGGACTATTGTTATTAGCTCTGCCCTGTCACTGCTCACCCACTGCTTGAATGATATCTCATCAGAAATGCTTTTGATTTCATTCATTAAAACCTCAAGTAGGGCTTCTGGTTCAGGGAATTTCAAACACTTATTAAACATGCAGTTTTGATTGTCAGTATTGCAAACAAGGAAATCTAACAAATCTCTGAGCTGGTGTCAAGTTTAGCTCCTTCAATAATTAATTTTGAATTCTGATGATACTTACAAATGCAAATGCTGTGAGTTCCACATGATCCTGGAAGGACACACCATTTAGGTTATAAAGCACAGAATGCATATCTTCCAAGTTTGTATTCAGGGTTTTGTTTGAAAGGGCTGAAAAGTTTATTCAAAGGGACCAAAATGAGTCTCTTTTGCTTGTGTACCTTAATGTTGTTTATTGTTACTGATACACAGTCTTTTTTTTCTTGGACATAGCCGACTGTTCTCATCATCTTGGTAAAACTCAATTACACAGTTAACAACCTGTTCACTTATCTTGTGGCCTTCCCTTTTAGAAAGGTTTGGGAGTAGAGTTCTTCGAAAGTTGACACCAATAGAACTTTCTACAGCTACTGGACAATCATACATCACAGAAAAAATGTGTAATGCAATCTCAGAGCTGTTCAACACTTTAAGTTCAACAAAGAATAGCTTGTGACTAAGTTAATCACAGATAACTAGTTTATACATAATGTATATAAAAATACTGATGTAAATAGAAAAATATTTTTTGTGCCAAGTTCCATTTTTTCACAAGCGATATTTTCAGATATCGCATGGAGAAACTCAAGACTATGTATTTCTTTTTAAAGCTTTACAAGTTTATAAAATCTTAATTGGTAGCTTAATTTACTAACAAGTTTAATTCCAAGCAATAATAAATGTTATTTAGTAAAAGAATAGAACAAACAGAGGCTCTTTGTTCCCGCTTCCATTGTTCTGTCGGAGATTAAATACATGCAGTTTTTAGCCAATTTCTATGCTGTATAAGTCTGGAACCACTTAAGTCTCAGTCACCAAATTTATATGCTGTGTTCCAACTAAAAAGAAGTTTATTCTGTGAAAATTTCATAATTTTACAGTCAGTCCCTTTGAAGATATTCTGTGTTGAAAATCACAATTTATTGGATTAATGCAATGTTTGATAGGTTCTGCACAAAAAGGAAATGCTTCTCAGATTTAAAACTCATACAGCTAGTAGTCATGCAAGAGACCTGTGCAGGGAAAAATATATTTAAGGTGAGTCTTATTTCCTTCATAGAAATTACTGGATTAAAAAATGTGATTTTTTAGCATTTTAAATATTTTTTTATTCATAGTTTTTAGGATTTCCTTACCACTTAGGAAAAATCATCTAATACCTAAAACACAGATAATTTAATGCTGAGGAATATGGTTTTTAAATTATTCTGTTAGCTGTAAAAATAAGGGAGTTACACAACTTTTCGTAGAATGCGATTTTGCCCAAAAAAGCATTGCATCATTGTTACAAAAATGGCCACCAAAAAAAAAAAAAAAAAAAAAAAAAAATGATTGACAATAAAAAAATTTAAACCATGGTTTTTAACTCTCAAAATACTAAGGAACACTTGGGCAAAAAATTAGAAAAATTAAAAAAGTTGAGCAACAAATTAATTTTTTTCTGGGTGATTTGAAATGGATTGACTGACCCCTGCTAATAATTTGGAAACTATCCACATACAGCGTATGCATGTACTTCAACATTCTGCTATTCTGCTCACATATAATAACCATTTTGGTAACATTTGTAAAGAAAGTACAGTATGTAAAAATCTTTTTGAAAAGAATTGTATGTGTTGTGTCAGTATCTTATTGCAACACAATAATGGGACCACAACCTGATTCCTTGTCACACACCATGATTTAGAAATAGTGGATTTCAGTTTTGGTCTTAATTGTAAAACATTTGAAAATAATTTTAGTTATTCATAATTTTAAGTATTGTTTTTTAAATGTTTTGTGAAATTTTGTTTTTGGTGTCTCCTTTCCCATACTCTTCAACAGGAGGATCTTAATTGCAACAGAGGAAAACTATGAAAAAAAGAACAACAAAGAATCTTATTTAAATTACAGATTATGATGAAAAAGTCATTACATAGGTGGTACCACAAAGTGTTTCTTTCATGTGCCCCAGTAGAAATGTGTTTTAAACTAAGAAAAACTCAAATGCATAATAGCCAAGTCAGTAACATCAGTGATAATGCCTTTCCCCTTAATGAAGGGCTAGAACAAAGATTGATCCAAAATATGTTTATAGGGATCTATCAAGTTCTATGTGACTCCATAATGGCAAAAGGGCAGTTGAGAAATTGTTGATATTATTTAAGCTTTTGGGCATATTTGTAAAAAAATATCAAAGTGATGAATCCATTCTTTAACGAAATTGAGACACATGCAAATGTAGAATTTATTTAGTGCAACACTCCTTTGCTGGATTACACACACACACACACGCACGCACGCACGCACACACACACACACACTTACACTTACTTACTTTAAATGCATGTTCAACCTGAATGTCCAACTGCTGGCTCAGGGCTAACTGTAATCACATGCAATAACATAAAGCACACTAAAACTTCAAGCACTAATTCTCTAAAAAAATGTATTATTCTCAACTTCAGAACACCTTCCTAATTATAAAACTATTTACAAAACTCCATACTTTATGAAACTGAACTGAAGAGCAAAAAACACTTTGTAATGTCTATTATTACACCATGTGGTGTTAAAAGCTTGTATCACATTGATACCTTAATATTATCAAAAATTTTAAGACTTATATTTCATTACATTAACATGTAAAACATTTAAAAATTTTAAATAAATTGTTTTTAAATTTATAATAAATTTTTAAATGTTTTTAAGTGTTACTATAATGAAATACAAGTCTTAAAATTTTTGATAATGTTAAGGTATCATATTGCTTATTGACACCATGTGGTGTAATAATAGACATTACAAAGTGGTTTTTGCAATTCACTTTGGTTTCATAAAATGTGGAAGTAAGGGGTTTTCTAAATAGTTTTACAATTAGGGAGTTTTTAAGTTGACAGCAATGCATTTTTGTAAAGAATCAGTATTAAAAGTTTTAGTGTATGTTTAAATTATTGTACATGATTAGGGTTACCCCTGATCTGAACATTCAGGTTGAACACGCATTTAAAATGTATGTTTGTTTCAGACACATCAAAGGAGTGTTACCCTAAGTAAGTTCAACATTTGTATGTTCTCAATTTGGTTAAAGAATTTAACTAGCATGTTTGTATTAAAGCAATTAATTTACTGCTTATAGAGCAGAAACTATAGCTAAGTATTTATGTGATGAATCAAACTAAATAATTCTATATTTTCCTAGATTTAAGTGTTCTTAAATGGGCCCCAAAATTGCCTAAACTGGTAGAAATTAAGCACAAAAGAAACAATAAGCCTAGCATTATAAAGTACTAAAAATGATAATGGGCATATTATGCATGATAATGAAAACACAGCATTTTGGAGCATATGTTTTATAAAAAAAATTACCTGGTTTAATGATGCAATTTTGAAAATCAATCAAAAGAGACAACAGACCCAAAACCTAGGAAAGCATGTGTGAAAAAGTTATACTAAGGAAGAAATTGGGTGGAAGAAATATTCTTCTCATAATATGTGGAGATATGTTAGAATTATTAACTCAGCAATCAGACATCTCTGAATTGCCTGTATTTACTGTTCATCATGTAACATCAATCACATCAGAAAACTTAAAAATTATGCTGCCTTGGACTGAGAATTAAACCTGCATCTTCCGATTTCCATTTGAGTATGCTATCTGTTACACTGCCCAATTTACCTGAAAGACTGGTGATTTAATTAACTATGCTATGAGGAAGTAGAATTTGCTCGGATTGGCAAAAATCAGTGAATGTTCTGATTCTTAAGCCTCAGATACTTAGGACTCCATCATCCTGGGTGGTGTAACAGATAGCATAATCAAACAGAAATTGGGAGATGTGAATTCGATTCCCACTCCAGGGCGATGTAATTTTTAAGTTTCCTGATGTGATTGATGCTATGTGCTGAACAGTAAATACAGGCAATTCAGAGATGTCTGATTGCTGTGTTAATAATGTATACTGAAGAAAGATATGCAGGAGAAAAGGTGTACTGCAACTTCAAAGGTTTTGCTTTGCAGTGTGCAATATTATATATATCTGAAGCATGTCATTTGTAACTTGATGCAACTTAAGGCATTTCATGAGTGCACTTAGGCTGTCATCCTGACATATGGAGAACAGAAAACTGCTGTTGAGTTTTGATATCTGGCATATGCGTTGTTTAATATATTGTTGAACCTTTCAGCTTGACTGAGTTTGCGTATATTGAAAAACATTGATTTATAGTTTCTAATATGTCTCTTTTCCATGTGGAATGAAACTTTTTGATGTATAAATAATTTAGTATGTATGGGTCTGTCTCTGGCACCATCTGACAACAGATGGCGTCAGAGACACAAAGATGCAGAGATTGCGACTGAAGCAGGAACCCCAATGACTTTGCTCACTTGAGCTGTGGTAGGCAGAGACACACATTGGCCTCCTGATGACGACAGTGAGTCTGTTGAAAGCGCTAGAGAATTGTGCATGACGGGGCTGAATAAGGTTGGCGTTTGCGGTAGGTTTTACGGTGTTTGAGGCACACCGTAAAAAACCTTTAGTCACAGCTTTAGTCACAGTTGACAAGGATTTGACTGCCAAGGAATCTAAATAGTGTAATTATGTACATAGTGGTTTTAATTGAGTGTATGAATGTGTTGTATGTTGTGTACCTTTGAGTGGTTTTTATGGAGATGACGAGCTCTGTTACATCTCAGACGGCAGAATGAAATCAGCGTTTTTGTACTGTGAATAAAAACAATATTAAAAAAATACGATGTTTCATGACCGGAAGAACGAATATTATAAGCAAGGCGTTTTTCCACCTTTGAAGGCCAACTACATTACATGATGTTATAATCGACGTGCATGAAGTGTAAAGGAAAAAAAAGTGACCAAGAACTTTCAGGTAAGTGATTGGCTCTTTAGTGATATGTCATTAATGATTTGCACATAAATATACACGTTTTGCTGGTGTTTAATACCTTTAAGGATGCAAATAATATAATCCTATTGCTGTTGTCAATGTTCAAGCATCGTGTAGGCATAATTTTAGAATAATCCCACATGGATGGCAATGCATTCGGCAAATTTCTACGTGGTCATGATGCAAATGACATATGACGCAGCTACCCACGCTGATAACCCAGCTCCAGTAGTCATTAAATGTGCATAACACCACGTTTGCACTTCGAAACCTCACTATTCTGAAGTTTTTGTGACCAGCATATTCCAATACATGGGCTTATTTGACAAAAGTTATTCGACAGATTACAGTAGTTTATCTTGGTGGAAAAGCAATAAGAAGCAGTAATGTTTGTGTTATTTTTTGTGTGTGAATGATCAGTGGAGCATGGCGTTGACGTCTGGCCTTCACAAGAGAAAGAGTTCTCGTGTTTTAGTGGAAGACGATAGCGGTGATGACAGCGATGTCACTGAGGAATGTTATGAAGAACAGTTCGCCAGTCACACAGGTGAGAGCAAAACAGATTTATTCTGTAGTTCGTCTGAGAATGAAGTTGGTACATGTGTTCCCGATGGCCGTCAGTGGTACAGAGTTCTGACAGGGAAAGTTTGCCACGGCCAATCTCGGTTTGCTTTTAGTGGCACCCCTGTAATTACTGCAGGTTTTTTTACCTGTGAATCCAATGTCCTTAGACTACTTTGAAGTATTTTTTGATGACAAATTGTTACAACTCATTGTTGATGAAACCAACAAAAGGGCAGAACAAATTAGGAGAACTGGTCAGCTAAAACCACATTCAAGAGTTAAAAGTGGACAGAGACAAATATTTCAGAGCTAAGAACTTTCTTTGCCATGTTAATTTTGCAAGGAATTGTTCAGAAGCCAGATGTAAAAACTTACTGGTCCAGACAAAAAATTATTGAAACACCATTCTCACAAATCATGTCTGAATGCAGGTTTTCACTGCTAATGACATTTCTGCATTTTAGTGATAATGAACGGCCCTCTGTGCATCCAAACCCAAAGCTAAAAAAGATTGGTGCTGTATTCGATTACATTAGACAGAGGTTTTCTCAAGTATATATTCCTTCCAGAGATATCTGCGTTAATGAAAGCCTTTGTATCTTCAAAAGACGTCTCAGCTGGAAACAGTATTACCAATGTAAACATCTCGGTTTGGAATCAAATGTTTTGAACTATGCGAAAATTCCACAGGCTATGTATGGGATATGATTATTTACACTGGAAAATGCATGCAATTATCCAATTGTCCACCAGATGTGGCTTTAAGAACAAAGGTTGTGCTGAGTTTAGTTGAACCTCTTCTTGACAAGGGTTATTGTCTTACCATAGACAATTTTTACACTAGTCCTGAGCTTGCTGACATTCTTGTTCAAAGGCAGACTGATGTTTATGGGACAGTAAAGCTGACACGAAAAGATATGCCAAAGGACATGAAGTCAGCAAACCTAAAGAAAGGTGACGTCATAGCTTATCAGAAAGGAAAAATTGTGGCTCTAGCATTAAAGGACAAAAAAACTATGTCTCTTCTCGGTAGCCTACATGGCAATGAGACTACAGATGTACAATTAACGACAGGAACTGCTACTAAACCTGTAGTAATTCTGGATTATAATAACAATGGGAGGAGTCAACCAAATGGACTAGATGCTGTCATACTACCCTGGAGTCCAACATCAGCAGAGATATTACGTGAAAATTTGATGACCCCTTCTTCATGTATTGGTCTTCAACGCTTTCATTCTATAATAGCAGCAAGGTGGTACAATGGATCATCTGGCGTTTCGACTGGATCTTACTGACAGGATAGTAAAAAAATATCACGATATATCCTCGACAAAAACCAGGCCGACCGTCAAGTGACGGAAATCCATCCAGACTGATCGAACGGCATTTCCCTGAATACATTCCACCCACACAAATTCAGCCAGCACTAAGGCAAAAATATGCTGTATGCTGCTCAAAAGTTGTTGGTGGAAAAAAGGTTAGGAAGAAAACTCGTTTGTGGTATAAAAACTGCCAAGTTGGACTCTGCATAGACCCTTGTTTTAGGATTTATCATACTATGCGACACTTCTAATTGTATCCGTCCTCATGGAAAGGTCTGCACATAAGTTGTATCTATTCTGCTTTTGTTCCTCCGTTTGTTGCCATTACACTGTATATTTGTATGCACTGCAGGATAAATGTGCTTCTAACATATTCAATGCTGGGCAGTTTCAAATTCAACAGTCAAATGATTAATATCACAATCCTTTTTATGGATTTCATTAAACCAGCAGAAATCCTTTAAGATTAGTAAAATGTATACTTACTCTGAATTTGTTGTAAGCCATTGATTCTCCAGTGTAACTGGGCAAGTCAAACTTTCAAGATGGTACATATTGTTGAAATCCATGATGACAACTAGGTGAGGTAAACTATGAAGTTGCATGAAGGAGCAATGATGTTCTAGCTAAACTAACTGGTAGCACATGAAAAATGTCTTATCTCTTTGCTTGTATTATACAGGGTGTTTCACTACTAGGTTGACCTGGTAAATGAATTATTTCATAAATGCTATTTGTTGTAGGAAGGTTAAATAGGTTGACCTGGTAAATTAATTATTATTGAAATATTTATTGTAGGAAGATTAAGCTGTACCTGAATAAGTGTCATTACATCAAATGCTGGAAGTGCCCGCCTTTCTGTTGCAAACACACAGTGACACATCTTTCCATACTGGCAAAGGTTGAAGCAAGCATAGCAGGTGTAATGAGGGCGATTTCAGTGGTGATGTTGTGCTTTAATTTTTCCAACTTGTGTGGATTATTTCTGTACACCCTGTCCTTCGGCATTCCCCAAAAGAAATAGTCTGGGAGTGTCTGATCCGAAGAGCGAGGCAGCCAGAGTCCTTTAGAAATGATTCTGTTCTTGTAGAAGGAGCTGATGAACCAAATGGATTTTTCAGAAGTGTGACAGGTTGCTCCATCTTGTTGTAAATAACCAAGAGGCAGCTCATGGTCGTCCAACAGGTTGACGAACTCCTCCAAATATTCCACGTACACATCGCTGTTCACACTTCTGTGAAAGGAAATCAGACCCACTATGTGTGTACAAGACAATGCACACCATATTCCAATTTTCTGTGGGTGAAGGGGCTGCTTGTGGATGGCATGCGAATGCTGTGCAGCCTAGATGTGTGCAGTCTGAGAATTTACATAGCCCAAAAGGTGAAACCAGGTCTCGTCAGAAAACCACGCTAAGTCTAGAATGTCCTCATTACCTTCAATGAAGCCTTTAAACCATTAACAGTAACACCTTTTTTCCATATCAGGCTGACACAATTCCTGCAGCATGGTAACGCGATACGGATGCATGTTTGCCACTTGGTGACATGATGACACTGAAATTCCCATCTCCTGTGATAAACGCCATAGATATTTCATCGGTGATGGCTCCAACCGAGCCTGCACTTCCCTCGCTGTATCCGCTGACATTTTCAGTCGACCTCCTGTACGAATCGGCACCAGCGTACTCGTGTTCTCCAACCTTTTCACCATTTTGCAGATCGCCTGTTCCGAAGGTGCAATTTTGCCATACTTTTCTTGAAACGCTTTCCAACATGACTTAAACAATCCTGTTACCCAGTAGGAGCGCAAGAGAAAACCACATTGTTCTATCATCAGCATTATCTCAACTGATGAGTGGCAGCTGCGGCACCGCCAATGTGTGCATGGAGTTGGCTCAAAGCCAGACGTTACGTCATCCGTCTGGAGAATGCGACAACACGGCATCTGGTGGCATTTGCTTTCCTGTTAATTCAGTTACATTGTACCACAATTTAATCTTCCTACAATCGATAGTATTTCTGTAATAATTAATGTACAGGGTCATCCTAGTAGTGAAACACTCTGTATATGTATGTATGTTCTGCTGGTGTACAAGAATGCTTATTTAAGACATTATACTATATGTAATGATTTTATGGATTAAATGATCATATTTTCACACATTGACTGATATTATACAGAGTGAGAATAATTGGCAGTGAGACATGTAACACACAAAACATTAGAATAATTCTTGATGACGACTTATCACGCTTCAGTTACGTAAAATATTTTTACGTAACTGACGTGTGATATGTCGTCATCAAGAATTATTCTGATATTATATATTGTAGTCAGTGATGGATCCAGAGCTGCTTGGGCCTCCATTTGAAATTTTTCTCAGGGGGCCTCCCTTGGACTTACCTCATTGTTTAGTGTCACCAGGTAAAGTGCCATTCAGCATTCAATCAACTGAGTTTTGAAAGTGTGATTAATTTTATGAATTGAGAATTATTCTTAATTTTCAACTTAATTCTAAATTACTGTTTATTTTATGGTGCCTGGAAGAACATACTTGGTTTCTGAGAGTGTTTCATGGCTTCAGCTGTGGACATATCAAAATTAAATCTTACTAAGAATATGTGTTAAATAAAATTTAAAAAACATAAAAATTGCAAAAATCTTAACCAGCTTTTATAGTCAACTTTAGTCAGCAAGATTTGACACAGCACTTTCCTTCTATTTTTTTGCTGGGAAGCTTTTAGAAATTTCATTAACATCCAAAGAATTGGCAATATCATATTCGGTGGACAAAACAACTAATCTCAAAAGTCTCTCTTGGCTCATCATAGATCAAAGATAGCTTTTTAACAATTTCAGTTTTGAAAAGCTTTGCTTAAACGAAGAAACGTTACCGGCAGAGTCAATGTGATTCTCAAATCTATGCAGAAATTCGGATAAATATCATTTAAACCTTTAGCATGCAATACTTTCAGTATAACCATGGGATTATTTTTTCATTTCAGAAAGGGAAAAGTGCTTCAGCAATTTTATTTTCTCACTGAACAAATCGTTCCTAAGAGCCATGGGCCTCCATGTGCCATATGTTCTGCACGGCCTGGATCCAGTACTTTATATATTATGACTTTATTAAAACTAATCCATTAATTACAATTTGCATCGATATGGCAGTGATTCTTAATTGGCCATGACAAAAAATTCATTGATGAAAAATATTATTTAAATATCAGTATGTTTTAACTATTTTTTAAATGCAGAAGTTCATTTTCCGAAGCTCCATTGGGCTGTTATGAATTTTTGCTTTTTGTATTGCCACCAGAATCAGAAGCAGTTGCATTGTAGGTGATGGGATAGCATGATCATCATCATCATCATCGTTGTCAACCATTATCAATCCACTGCTGGACGAAGGTCTCCCCAAGTTTCTTCCACAACGGTCTGTCTTGTGCCAGTCTCCTCCATGTCACTCCCGCATACTTTCGAATTTCATCCACCCATCTTCCATGTAGTCTTCTGGGTCTTTTCCTGTCCCTTGGAATCCAATCTAAAATTTCGGCTGTCCATCGATGGTCTGTTCTTCTGGCAGTATGTCCAGCCCATTGCCATTTCAGGGATTTAACTCTGATCATGATGTCTTCCACTCTTGTCATTTTTCGGATCCACGTGTTCCTCTTCTTATCTCTCCTGGTTACACCAAGCATGCACCTCTCCATGCTGCTTTGAGTTGTCTGCAGCCTTTGTATGTCTCTTTTAGCTAAGGTCCACGTCTCTGCACCATACGTAAGCACTGGAAGGATGCATTGATCAAACACTTTTCTTTTAAGACATAATGGCATATTGCTCTTGAAAATTATGCTGTTTCTTCCAAAAGCTCTCCAGGCAAGTTTTGTACGTCGATTAATTTCTTCACCAATGTGACCCTCACTTGATATCTGCTGTCCAAGATAAACGTATGTGTCTGTTATCTCCAGCTTTTCTCCATCAATCGATAAATCTTCATTTCTTGTAAAAGCATTGTACATCACTTTTGTCTTCTGAAAGTTCATTTTTAATCCCACTTCTTTACTCTTGTCAGCAAGTTCCTGGATCATACTCTGTAGCTCTGATGGGGTAGTTGCAAAAATGACTATGTCATCAGCAAAACGAAGGTGGGTTAGATAATCTCCATTAATCTTTATCCCTTTGTTTTCCCAGTTCAGTGATTGAAAGACATTTTCCAATGTGGCATTAAAGAGCTTCGGAGATATGGTGTCACCTTGTCTCACTCCTTTTCCAATTTTTATGTGTGTTGTATTTTCAAACAGCCGAATCTTTGCACTTGCATTTTCATAGATGTTATTAATAATATTAATGTATGCATCTTCAATACCGCAGGATTTCAGAGCCATTGCAACTGCTGATGGTTTCACCGAATCAAAGGCTTTTTCATAATCGATAAAAGCCATGCGCAATGGAAGCTCATTTTCCCTCGCTCTTTCAATTAGTTCTCTCAGTACGTGGATATGATCTATTGTGCTGTAGCCACTCCTGAATCCAGCTTGTTCTCTCGGTTGAGCCATGTCCAGTGTCACCTTCAAGCGGTGTGAAAGAACTTTAGTGAAGATTTTATAAACCACTGATAGGAGGCTGATAGGTCTGTAGTTCCTGAGATCCTCAATGTCACCTTTTTTATGTAGCAAGATCATTGTAGCGTTGTTCCAATCCTCAGGAATTTTCCCTTCATTAAGGCATCGAGTGAAAATTTGGGCGAGTACTGTTTCGATTTCTCCACTTGCTTCTTGTATGATGTCTACAGTAATTCCATCTTCTCCTGGAGCTTTTCCTCGCTTCATGTTCTTGATTGCATGTGCAACTTCTGCTGGAAGGACTGGAGGAACTCTGGTACTGGTATCTTTCATGATGTCTGGAGTGCATATATCATCCCTTTCATATAATTTGGAGTAGAAATCTTTCACTCTTGTCAAAATTTCGCCTCTATTTCTTGTTACAGAACCATCTTCTTTTCTCTGTGCCATAATCTGTTTTTTCCCCTTACTGAGATGTCCCTTTGCTATCTTTAGGCTTTGGTTGTTTTCAATTGCTTTCCTTACTAGTTCACAGTTGAATTTCCTTACGTCTTCAGTGATACTTTTTCGCACTGTCTTGCATAGCTCTATATATTCCACTTTGGAAGTCACATCTTCTTTAGTTGTCCTCATCACTCTTCTTTTTTGCATCAACATTTTGGTTTTTCCTGATAATTTGTTCACATGCAATTTGTTCTTAGACCCAGCTAATTTTGTTGCTGTTTCCATAAGAGCTTTGGTTACTTTTCTGTTAACTTCAGAAATATCCACTTCTTTCGATGTTAGGCCTTCTAAAGCAGAGAATCTGTTCTTCAGTTCCAATTTGAAGGTATTATGGTGTTTTTTAAGGTTGGTTATGTCAATACATTTTGTTTGTCTTATGAGCTTGCTACGTTCGAGTTTAGTGTTGAGGTGCATCTTACATCTCACCAATCTATGGTCACTGCCTGTGTTGAACTTGTTCAGCACACTGCAGTCTTCGATGACGAATTTTTTGTTACACATAATAAAATCAATTTCACTTGTCGTCCCATTTGGATGTCTCCATGTCCATTTCCTGTGTGGCTTTTTCTTGAAAAAGGAGTTCAAGATGAAAAACCCTTCTGCCTCTGCAAACTCTACGAGAGTATTTCCACGCTGGTTTCTGTTGCCGTGACCGAATTTACCTACTGAAGTTTCATTCTGTTGCCGTTGCCCTATTTTTGCATTGAAATCTCCCATAATTATCTTCAAGTGCTGCTTACCTTTATTATTTAGATGACGAATTTCCTCATAAAATTTTTCAATTTCTTCTTCAGGATGACTTGTGGTGGGTGCATAAGTTTGAATAATCTGAGCCTGGTATCTTCTCGAGAGTTGGATAACGAGTCGTGCAGCTCTGTCAGAGGAACTTTCAACTTCTACAACTTTATCCTTCAGTTTCTTGTTTATTATAAATCCAACACCACTAGTTCTGCCAGTATCTGTCCCACGATAGTAGAAGAGATGTCCACTTTTCAGTTCAATGAGATCTTCTCCTTTTCTCCTAACCTCACTTAGCCCGACGATGTCCCACTTGATCCTTTGTAGTTCCTCTTCCAATTCAAGAAGCCTTGAATCAGAAGATAGGGAGCGTCCGTTGTACGTAGCCAAGGTCAGCATCAGATGGCAGCCTAGTCCGGTCCTCCGGGGATTCTTAGCACCCTCTGCCTTCATGTCGCACTGGCCGCTGCCTTGGCCAGGTACATTCCAGCTGCCGGAGACTGAGGGCCAAGATTTAAGTTGTGGAGTCAATACATACATAATATCACTGAACTGTTCTCTGAGATTCAGAGGTTATCTCCACAAAGAAATGTAAACTACCAGATAAATCTTTAACTGATTATTTATTTACTGTTGCCGTATCAAACTTCTCCATTTACAGCGATCTTGACACATAACTCGGGCTTCACTGACATCCATCACTCGACGTACACAAGACCTTCTATGTTTCATACTCATAATCTTTTTCTCATGCACACTTCTGAATCTGGTCCCCCCATGACTTCCTTGGCCTTCCTCTGCCTTTCCTTCCTGCCACTTGGGCTAAAAAAATTTCTTAGTAAGCATCTCATCACTCATTCTTTCAACATGGCCAAACCACCTAAGAATATTAGTCTCCACCTTGCTAACAACATTTTGCTTCACATTACACAGTTGCAACATATTTTTATTCCTCACATGATCAGAATGTGTCTTGCCACAACCCCCTGTAAGTAACGCATTTCTCCAGCACACAAATGACTCCTATGTTTTTTTCTGTAGTACCCAGGTTTCACTGCCATACATCAGAGTAGAGGAAATTACACTCTCATACACAGCGGTGCAGAACTCTCTTGAGAATCCATCATTCCTGTGAAAACCTCCCAAAGCCGCTATGACTTTCAATGAAGAATTCACTTGCCTACTAATTTCACCATCCAATTTGTTCTCTCTGTCAAACATGTTTCCTAAATACACAAACTCATTCACCTGGTCAATCATTGTGCCATTTAGACTTATATTACATTCAGTACTACCAGATCCTTGCTCGAAAACCATAACTTTGGTTTTTCGCTTTTTTCTACTCAGTTTGAATTTCATGCAAACTTCGTACATCTGGGACAACATACTCTGCAACTCACTTTTGCTCTCTGCCAACAGGACAGTGTCATCAGCATACAGAAATCTGCACACACGGATATCACCAAGACATAAACCAGTATTATCTATTTTGGCATCACACACACACGCATCCATAAATATATTAAACAGCCATGGTGACATTACACAACCTTGTCTGACTCCTGCACTAATAAAATACCAGTTTGACAAAACACCATTCACTTGTACAGAAGCTCTACTGCGAGTATACATGGATTTTATACTATTAAGTAGATTCCAAGTAACACCATATTTATTCAATACCTTCCACAAAAGTGTCCTATTTACTCTGTCGTAAGCTTTCTCTAAATATATGAAGGCGACAAAAACTTTCTTACCAACAGCCAGAAATTTTTCAGTCATCATGTGCAATGCAAAAATTTGGTTAGTGCAACCTTTACCAGGCATAAAACCACTCTGAACATCCCATACTTTCTCTGATGTAAGACTTTTTCAATAATGACCTTACCAAACATTTTCCCTAGCACACTCAGTACTAGGCCAATACCACAATAGTTCTTGCAGTCAGTCTGACCCCCTTTTCCCTTATACAAGGGAACAATGATAGCATCCTTCCAATCTCGAGAGACCATTCTTAACTCCCAGTACACTGGCAAATTTAAGTTAATGAATCAATTACAGAGTCACTACCATATTTCAAAATCTCAGCAGTTATGTCATCCACTCCCAGAGCCTTACCATTCTGAAGAGATTTTAGAGCTTTACACACTTCTTCTCTTGAGATCCTTCCTGTGCTTCCATCCCTCACCGTGACATAATCTGTGTCTATCTCAGAATCATCTTTGCTTTCTTGATCTAATAACTCACAGAAGTATTCACTTTATCTTTCACTTAACTCACTGGGCTTGCATATCATTTCCCCAACCCTATTCTTCACAAAGCTTACAACTCTGTTTCCCCTATTTATTCTGAGTCTCATGCGCTTCCAGAAAGTCTTTCTATCTTTCCAAAAAGCCAATACATGCCTTTCCACCTTCTCCTTCCTATCTTTTGCCTTACTCTGGCGAACCAACTTAGCTGCTTCATGCTTCTTACAACAATATTCATCCACAGAAACTCTACCTTGCAACATCCCCAAATAGGCTTTCTATGTTGATTACCGCCGTCTTTACACGATCATTATTCTATTAACAGATTCAAAATAACACATTTGACTGTTTAGATTATTTAATGTGATGAATTTAATTATTAAATTCATATAGAATACATTAGAACTTTCAGGCCTGCAATGGACCCATCTTCAGATGTTATTAGCAGAATGGAACTGAGCTTGATTTAAATACATTTAAATACAAATAGGCTTCCTTCTTTCTCTTTACTGCCTCTTCAATCTCACTATTCCACCAAGCATCACCTCTATTGTTACTCACTATTGTGGTGCCATAGACTTCTTCAGCAATAGTGACAACACAGTTCTTAAAACATTCCCACTTCTTTTCTACATCCCTCTCATATGACTTTAGTTGCTTCAGTTGTTCTCTGAGTAAGTTACAATAACGCTGATGATCTTCAGGGAGCCTTTCAACCTTTATTCTTTCCATCCGAGGCCTTTTCCTATTCCTTTTCCTTCAACCAACATTCAGTTTCGCTCGTGACACTGCCAAGTAATGATCAGAGCCAACACCCGCACCTCTTATCACACAAGTGTCAACAACTAAAGTGTTTCAGACCCTGATCATAGATAAAATCTATCACACTATTTTTACCAAGAGTACGATTTTCTCAAGTATATTTGTGGATATACTTATAGTTGAAAAACATATTAGATACACACAAACCACTCTCAGTACAGAGTTCAATTAATTTTTCACCATTATCATTCACACCAGGATCATTAAACTTACCCAGAACATTGTCAGAAATCGCATTCTGAACACCTACTCTAGCATTGAAATCCTCTGCTATTATGACTTTCTCTTTAGCACCAAACTGGCTCAAAACAGCTTTTAGCTCATTTCAGAAATCTTCTTCCTATCAGAAGGTTCCTATTCACAAGGAGCATACACTACAACAATTACTATTCTCTGAAGTTTCACTTTCAAACGAATCCAAAGAATTCTCTCACTTATGCAGCTATAGCAAATCAAGTTGTTCTTTATCCTTTCCCTTAAAATCACATCTACACCAGCCTGTCCTCTCACATTATCCAATACTACAGACCACACACTCACCGTTCCATTCACTTCTTCTATCCCAATTTCCTTCTTTTTGGTTTCACTTACACATAGCACATCCAATCTGTACTTATTCATCTCCTCAATCACCTCATTCATCTTGCCATTTATACCTCTAGTATTCCATACACGAATCTTACACTCACTGAGCTGAGATCTCTTTCTCATTTTCCATTTACTGTGTCCAAATTGTTTCTGTGGTGGATCGTCCTTCTCAAGTGTGGTAGGTTTACCATATCCCACACTAGAGTCCGGGTGTTTATGTCTTTGTGTCTTTTTAATCAGGTAAGTATACTAGTGTAGAGTCTTATAAATTAATACTGTATAGTTATCCATCTGTATGTCCATTTTAGACATTTCTAAAATATATCAATAATTAATTTGTGGGTGATCATGGGACAGGACCTTGCAACTGCAGAAAACTGGTGTACTGACCGTTCTGAATTTAGATATTAACATTACTCCCTTACTGAAGTGGGCTTTCCTGAAGAAAGAATTTGTGAAAACTAAAAGTGCACGCAGATGATGCACTAGTGACACAGATGTTATGTTCCCTTTTCTACCAGTGACCATGGATAATTCAATAAGAGAAAGATCCAGCCCAGTACCTGCTATGAAGAAGAAATATTTAAATAGATTGTGAATCTTTCTCAGCATGATCCTAACACAATCTTCTTGTACGTAACTTAGTTTTTAATATTTTTCCATTTTAACATTTTAATGACTTGTTTATTTTATTACTTCAATTTCAACTTGCAGACAAGACAATTTCAGACAGACCTCATTTCTTGTTTTCCTTTACAAAGGTGAAACACATATTTCAGTTCTCAGAACATGGCTCCCATGAATGTAACTCCTTTCCCCATCTGATCTTATGTACAATAAAACCTGTAACTTTTATGTATTTAGTGCCTCATTGAAACATAGAGATTCCCTTGTGTGACAGTAATAACAGAGTTATGTGTAATTAACAATCTGTTTTTACTTTTCACTCTAAATTTTGTATATTTGCTTTAGTCTAGAAAAACATTCCACTTGCAAGCCAGCTTCAGTTGAAAATTTTGTTGTGTATGATTATATTCTTTGAGGTGGAATGAAATATCTTTAGTAGCTGGCTTTTTGTAATTCTGAATAATGTTTATTTTTTTATACTGTTTGAATCTTGAAATAATTTAATTTTATTTTTGGCAGTATGATATTGCTCCTTTTTATTTTTTTTTATTTTGCAAATTTGTGCTTTAAACATGCAGTTGTTGATAATTGTGTCACTTTATTATTATAAATTAATTTCGTAAGAACTCACTGATGCATATGATTTACAATCAAAGAGGTTCATCATCATTGTGGAGTAATATGTATGCAAACATTTACTCATATTCAAAAATTTAAAATCTTTGCAGTTTGCAATCAGCTAAGTTTTATTTTTCCAGAATTTATTTTGAAATCCCAAACATTATTTTTACAGATTTTTGTTTGGAGTGCTCCTCATTGTGTTTGTTTTATTTTACTTTATGTATTTACTGTTTTGTTTTTACAGATTATATGAAAGATCCTAAAACACCTGAAGAAGAAGCACATAATGTCCAGGCTGTTATTGATGCAATTTCACTAGATATTCTGACTATTTCCTTGTCACATATTACTGGAGAAGATGTGGTGTCAAAGAATGTCTATGCAGTTTATAATTTACTGGAAATTTTTCAAGGAATTTTTTTGCACTTGTCAGATATTCCAGTCTCTCCTGATGTTTTTGAAGGTAAATGTTTCCTTCAAAGTTTTTTTTTTTATGAGACGGTTAAAGTGGAAATTGTAAATTTAATGATTCATTTGAAATTTTGGTTTTGCATTTTCATTAAAATGAAGTATGTAAATTAAAGATCATTTTAACAGCAGTGACACTTCTTAGAGTATTGGTGCAATTGTTGCTTTAGGTTTCTAATTGTGAAGTCATTATGCTTCATCTTACTAAAGCAGTTCATTGAGCCTAATGATAATTACACCTTATATTCACAAAATGGGAATTTTTAAAAGTAATTAATCAGCAGTTGCAATGTATCAAACAAAAATTGCAAAGGGGATATGAAATTGTAAAGGCAGGTAAAGCCACATTCAGTAATTATCAGTAAATTGGGTCACCAAGTATGACACTGGTTATTACATCAGAATATTCTGTCTTGATTGTACCCTGAAGGTAAAGGAAGTAATGAGTAAAAAAATTATCTGTGGTATTTGTTATGTATTACTCATTAGTTAGTGAAAGATTACAGAAAACAGTCTTTAACACTTCACTAATTAATGAATGGTGTTACTTAGCATGTTCTTAACTTTGAGATTCTGTAGCATCTAGTATTGATGAGACTGTATCTGATCAAGATAAATTTTAGTTGTAAACATAAACTTTGGATGAAGAGGTAAAATCTGACATTTTAATGTTAATTGGAGTATTAAAATATCAAATGCTATAGGCATCGTCAATCAGATTTACAAACATTATTGGATGGTTAGCCCTCATGTCACAGCTTTATATTCTAATACCCCGTTACCTAAAGCTATTCAGGTAATTGTTGAGAAATTAAAACATTGTAAAGAGTCAAATGTGAAACAGATTGATGAAACTGAAAAAGTGCTATTATACATCTACAGTAAAACAGTAAAACCTGCTTGAAACATAACCTGCATAAAATGGTAAGCTGCCCAAAATGGAACTTCTGTTTTTGGTTGCAAAATGAAAGCTAGAATTACGTGCTATTTAGCTTGTCCAAAGAATTACGTGCTATGTGCTATGTCTGTCCTAATGCAGAAACGGAAATGGCAAGAGATTAAATAAGCCTTGTAACAACAGAAAGTTCCCACATGTGCCTGTGCCTTTAAGTATTTTAATTGAATATAAAACATTACGTGATAAAGTGTGAGGATGAAATCATACTGAACAAATTTGTTTGAGGTTGAGGATAATGTTATTAAACAGAGAGATTGCTTTTGGGTTGTTTACACAAACACATACTGCAGCACATCAACTGTTTGGCTTATCCTTAAGCACGTAGTGTGACTGGACTGGTTCAGGTCATGTGACTAGCGTTGCTCCCTTTACCAGATGCAAAATCCAAAGTCTTGCTATTTCACACAGGTTTCAATAAGATGAGATGATCATTTGCAGCCCTTGCCATGATGAAAAAGAACAAAATTCTTGATTGGATACAAAAGTGAAAGCTATTGAAATAAACACACACACAGAAGAAGTGTGAGTGTCAAGCATTTGGTAGAGAATTTTAGTGCTGGATAAGCACAAAGTTATGACATTTTAGTATGTAATGACGGGGTAATAGAGCAGTGGTAAAAAGACAACTGCTCAACGTAAAAAAAAAAAAAAGTGAACTGGAAATGAAGAGTTGAATGAAATTTTCCGGAAGTGGTTTTTTAGTGCAAACGTGAGAAATTTGACAAATTTAGGCCCTATGGTGCAACCACTAGCAGGAGAATTCTAATGGATGGTTAGAGAGTTTTCAAAAGAGGCACAACATTTCATTCAAGGAAATTTGTAGTGAAGCGGCAGATCAGTGAGATAATAGTTTCAGATGGATACGAAAATTATCAACACTCATTGAAGGCTATCAAAACATTGCTCATGGTGGTGAAATGGGTTTGTTTTTTAAGACACTGACAAATAAAACTTTATGTATGAAAGTGTCAAACCAGTACTGGAGAATAAAATTCTAAGAAATGCCTTACAGCTTTTCTTTGTGCATTTGTCTGCTGACA
This sequence comes from Macrothele yani, assembly GCA_039090855.1. NCBI lineage: Eukaryota > Metazoa > Arthropoda > Arachnida > Araneae > Macrothelidae > Macrothele > Macrothele yani. The sequence goes on from CM077002.1 coordinate 82,574,067, forward strand.
TGCAAAAACCATTAGTGTTTGGCAAAGCTGCAAAACCATGATGCTTTATAATTTAGATTTAAAAAAGCTTTCTGCTGAGTGGAAATTGAACAAGAAAGCCTGAATGGTAGCTCAAATTATGGTAGAGTGGCTAACAAGTTTTAATTCAAACATGAAAAGGCAAAACAGACATATGCTTTTGTTTTTGGATGACGCCACTTGCCATTCTCATCTTACCTATCAAATGTAAAACTTTGCATGGTTTCTGCCAAACACTACCAGCATTTACCAACCAATGGAACAAGGAATTCTTCAGTGCATCAGAATTGATTATCAGAAACCTGTTATGCTTTCGCTTGTTGTGAACATGGAGTCAGCATCCTGTTCTAGTGAACTGATGAAATCTGTAACTGTTCTTGATGCTAATGGATGGCTTACAGAAACATCTAGTGGGGTGTCACCTAAAACGATTAAGTTGTGTTTCAAGAGAGCAAAATTTCCTTTGGAGGACTTACCAGATGTGTGTGGTGAAAGCACCAATTATCTACAGACAGCACTAAACAGAGCCAGTTTTGTAAATGCCAGTGCAAAGGATTATGTAAACATCTCCAGCAACTTAAATTATAAATATCTTTCAACCATATAGTTGCAGGTCGTATGTCGACGAAACACAAGAAGATTGAACAATATTCAGAGATATACCGGTAAAAATGAAGCAGTGAGTTACAGTTTTCATTTATATATGTAATACTTAACCTCAATTTTTTAATATTCAGTATCATGCAACAATGTCAATTCAGTGTCGGACGAGGCAGAGTGAGTTTCCTGCGAACACTTTAATATTTATACAACGTGTGAAATAGTATAATAAAATATCACAATTATATGGTTGAAAGATATTTATAATTTAATAAATTAACCACGTAAATGAAGTTCAGCACTGAAGAGTGTTAGATGAACCAATATATTATCTGCAACAACGCTGTGAATGAGCCTTGTAATGAAAATCGTAATAAAATTATTGAGTGACATCAAATTTAAGAAAAAAAAAAAAATGGCAGTGAGGACGATGAAATGGCAGAGGTGAATGTAGAAACCACATTCGCGATATAAATATGCATCAAGCATTGCAAAACATTCAGGATATTTGGAATTTTGTACTCCTCCAAGGTGTCTGCATTATTTCAATTAATGAACAGCTCACATGCTTGCACTGAGTGTCATGCTGTAAGTGTTACTGTACAGAAATGTAACCACTAATTATGTAGAACATGCTATTAGCATGACAAAAATTCAAATGTTTAAAGTTGAATGGCCTGCACAGATGCACTTGTATAAGATGGAAACCTATCTAAAATGGAAAATAGTTCCTGTACTTTGGATTCTGTCTTACACAGGTTTCACTGTGTAGCAACACTTATTTTGTTTATAAGAAAATTATTTATTTTATAAGAAAATTATTTATAGGATAAAAATCTAGCAGTCCAATGAGATCCCACCTTTCAACTTTATTTGCAGATGTTATTTTAAGTGCTATTGAAAATAGACTAATTGAAAAAATGCATATAAAACCATTGATATGTTGTTGATATGTCAATGACATATTTATAGTTTCAAGAATGCAAGAAAAAGAACTATGTGTTCTAATTAATATGTATACTTTAATTTATCTTACCACCAATTTGACTTGAAAATAATACCATATTTTTTTACTAGGTTCGCAAATGGTTGAATCAGTTAAATCTTTAAAATTTAAAGGGTATCATAAACCTTCACATGTCCCTGTTTTGATTCCACATAATTTAAACCACAGAACTTCTCATAAAATTAATAGTGCTTACACTTTAGTTAAAAAGGGCATTTACCCATACAAGCAATAAAAAATATGCAAAGGAAGAACTAAAATGGATTAAAACATCTCTGAAGTGTGTGGTTATTCACATAAAGTAATTAGTAAATTAACTAAAAGACATAAAACGCACAAAAGTTAATTTGATGGTGGAAGAGAAGATAATTTGGAAAATAAAAAAACTATTTGGGCTCTTTCCCATATACATAACTTTATACCAATGATTTGCAAAAAGCACAAATGCCATTTTGGACATTCCATAACATCCATAAAGGACATGGTAGTTAATAACAAAAATAAGACGCCATTGCTGGTAAAAGAGAGTGTATATGAGATACTGACTGAACTAACCTGGGGGGGGGGGGGCTAGCCTATTCAAAGTATTGTCCATCACTTTATATACATTTCCGTCATCTTTGTACCCATTGGTAAAATCCATTTTGGAAAAATTTCTGAGGCTGTCGTTTCGCTCATGAGTTCACAGCCAGTTTTACGTCTGTTACATCGTCGAAACATTCCCCACGGAGGGTGTTTTTCAAAAGGGCAAATAGGAAAAAGTCTGAGGGAGCCAAATCAGAACTGTAGGGGGGTTGGAGCATGACCGTCCACCACATTTTGGCAATAGCCTGTGAATTCTCAATTGAGGTGTGGGGACATGTGTTATCATGATGTAAAACAAACACTTTGAAGTGGAATGTCTGTCTTTTCCTTCTGATAGCTTCCTTTAGCTTTTTCAATGTCTGCACATAGTAAGCACTGTTTATTGGTGCACCCCATTCAAGGAAATCAGTCAAAATGACACAGCGTTTGTCCCAGAAAATTGTCACCATAACTTTCCCTGTGGAACGAGTTGTTTTCACCTTTTTCTGTCAAGGTGAAGATGTGCAGTGCACTTGTTGCACGTTTTGTTTCTGGGTCATGAAAGAACACCCAAGTTTTGTCCCCCATCACAACATTAGAGAAACACACCTCATCTTCCCTCTCATAACAGTCCAAGAGGTTCCAGCACACGTCCACCCTTTGCTCACTTTGTTCACAGGTTAGGTTTCTTGGGATCCACTTTGAGCAAATTTTTTTTGTAGCCCAGATCCCTAATTAATGTTTCCAAATTTCAAAAGTGATTAAAGAGGAGGCATTACTTTCGGGATGCCCCTTGTATATTGGTGATTAAAAAAAAAGGATTAAGTGTGTGTGTGTGTGTGTGTGTGTGTGTGTGTGTGTGTGTGTGCGTGTATGTGAATGTAATAAAAACGCAAAAAAGAAAGGAAGAACAACTTTAATCCAGTGCTGCATACGAAATAAATAATATCTGAAATTCAAAGAAATTAAGTTCCTTAATTCTCCAAGAAATGAGATGGATTTGTGAAGAACGGTTCTTTAATAGATAGAAAGACTTGGGGGGGGAGTTAGAAAAATACATCCATACAGAAATGTGTGTACAGCCCTGTTAATAAATGGCAACACATCAGAAGGGATTTCAAATGACCTGAATGAGTGTTTTATAAGTGTGTGCATTACAATATCTAGTCTGGCTTAAAAAGTGTGACTTGTATTTCAACTTGTTCTTTCGTGGTGGACAGCTGAGATTTAGATGTGAAACAGTGTTTTTAACAAAAGCATTTTTGTCTTTATATAAAGATGAAGGTGCCAACTAGAACTTTTGGGCTTGTGTTTTTTTAAATGTATGTCAATGTGTGATTTGAAATTACAATAGCATTTTAAAATGTTTTTAAAGGTTACTTTATGTGTTTTTAATTATATGAATTGAAACTGGTGACCACAGGGATGTGGTTTGAATGTTACAATAGGTACCATTAACTGTAACACTAATGCAAAATTTAAACATGAAAAAATATTATTGTGCTTAAATTAATGACATTCATAGTAAAATAAGAAATAAATTCAACTTAAATTCATACATGAGATTCTTCCACAAATTCGCAAATTTTTTTTTTTTTTTTTATCATCATCATCATTTGGATCATTCTCAAGATCAATGCAAAATGCAAAAGTGAAGAAAAAGTACTTGGAATTCTGGTGGTGGTGGTGGCGATGGGGGGGGGTCGTTTTCTGTCTGGGGAAGGTGTTTCATCTTTTAAACCTTTCGAAAATGAAAGTTAAGTGGAGCGAGGATTTTTCCTGTAATCGTAATGTTTTTCTTGCGATTTTGCCTCTGGCTGGTATTGTTTTTGAATTTCATTTTAATGCATAAATGTTTGTATTTAAGCTTGAAACTGCAGGCAACAATTTATGAAAATGGATGTTATACTGCTCGAGAAATTCCCTGTGAATTTCAGGCATGAGATTCTTCAGCAGATTCAAGATATTCCACCTTTTCTATTATCATTGGGGTCATGCACCAGATCGATGCACAACTGAACAGAAATTTTGGGGAAATTGGTGGAGGTAGGGAGAGAGCACTTTACGTTGAAGGATGGAATTCCATCCTTCAAAACTTTCGAAAACAGAAGGTAGACGAAGTTAAAAATCATCCTGTAGTCATATTTTTTTCTTCTTGCGGTGTTTCTTCTAGCTAGTATTGTTGTTAGATACCATTTCACTCCATAAATATTTGTATTTCAGCATAAAAACGTTGTAAAAATATCTGAAAACGAAGATTTCTTCCATAATTATATATTTTTTTCAGCGATGTTCCAACTATCCTGATTTCTTAAATGTTATTTTCTTCCATGAATGTGTGGATTTAGGCTTGATAAGGGAAGGGAAGATTTCCAAAAGCGGAAGTGACAGAGTTCTTTTTTTGTAAAGTTAATGCATGGCGTTCAAACATATTCATATTCTCAAAGTTACACCATTTATCTAAAACAGTGAAAGCTTTGATATCAACATTCATGGTCCTCAGGCTGAAAGTTCTTTCAGCATGATAAATGAAATTATTGTCATATGAGGAAATAAAAAATAAAGTGGCAAAGAGATGGGAAGGGAAAGATACTGGCAGAAAGAAAATTTAAGCAATGGATGTTCTGCAGCTGCAGGGTCAATGTAAGACAAATATATGTCTGTGGAACTTGCTGGTAAAAAAGCAATGCTTGCTCACAAGAAGAAACTTCAGCTGATGTTCTTCTTGCAAGTATGGCAACAAAACAAGAAAGAAACAATGTTTGAAGCAATGTTTTTAAACCCATTTTATTTTGTTTTGAATTGTAATTTTATATTGTGAATCAAGTGATATGCTCCAGTTTAATATTTACATAAATAAATTACAGTGAACAATTCCCTCTTGCTCATGCTGTTTTATATTCACACTTTCTTGCCACAGATTCTGATTTTTTACCCGGTTAAAAAGTTCAGCTTTTGTTCTTCTTTGTCGGTCTCATGTATGGAAATTATCTTATAATGTGAGGCTAGAAGTCTGGAGGAAAGTATATGCCTGTAATATGATATATGAAATGAAACAAAATGAAAGTAATATTTCAATTCATTAGTTCATGATTGCTTGTGCCTATGGCATTTGATATTTTAATTTTCTGACGGTATGTTAATATGATACTGGTAGAGTAAAAATATATAGTTCAAATTTTGCCCTTGTATATTAGTTGTGCTAGTTGGAGTAGTGTTGTATATTCCATTGGTTGATTTCTGGGTTTCTTATATTGTCAAAAAACAATATCAGATAACTCTTTGTAACTGTGTTTTTCTCTAGTGAACTTTTGAAATTTGTTTGGCATGATATCATCATCATCATCATCATTGTCAACCATTATCAATCCACTGCTGGACGAAGGTCTCCCCAAGTTTCCTCCACAACGGTCTGTCTTGTGCCAGTCTCCTCCATGTCACCCCTGCATACTTTCGAATTTCATCCACCCATCTCCTATGTGGTCTTCTTCTGGGTCTTTTCCTGTCCCTTGGAATCCAATCTAAAATTTCGGCTGTCCATCGATGATCTGTCCTTCTGGCAGTATGTCCAGCCCATTGCCATTTCAGGGATTTAACTCTGATCATGATGTCTTCCACTCTTGTCATTTTTCGGATCCACGAGTTCCTCTTCTTATCTCTCCTGGTTACACCAAGCATGCACCTCTCCATGCTACTTTGAGTTGTCTGCAGCCTTTGTATGTCTCTTTTAGTTAAGGTCCACGTCTCTGCACCATACGTAAGCACTGGAAGGATGCATTGATCAAACACTTTTCTTTTAAGACATAATGGCATATTGCTCTTGAAAATTATGCTGTTTCTTCCAAAAGCTCTCCAGGCAAGTTTTGTACGCCGATTAATTTCTTCATCAATGTGACCTTCACTTGATATCTGCTGTCCAAGATAAACGTACGTGTCTGTTATCTCCAGCTTTTCTCCATCAATCGATAAATCTTCATTTCTTGTAAAAGCATTGAACATCACTTTTGTCTTCTGAAAGTTCATTTTTAATCCCACTTCTTTACTCTTGTCAGCAAGTTCCTGGATCATACTCTGCAGCTCTGATGGGGTAGTTGCAAAAATGACTACGTCATCAGCAAAACGAAGGTGGGTTAGATAATCTCCATTAATCTTTATCCCCTTGTTTTCCCAGCTCAGCGACTGAAAAACACCCTCCAATGTGGCATTAAAGAGCTTCGGAGATATGGTGTCACCTTGTCTCACTCCCTTTCCAATTTTTACATGTGTTGTATTTTCAAACAGCCTAATCTTTGCACTTGCATTTTCATAGATGTTATTAATAATATTAATGTATGCATCTTCAATACCGCAGGTTTTCAGAGCCATTGTAACTGCTGATGGTTTCACCGAATCAAAGGCTTTTTCATAATCGATAAAAGCCATGCACAATGGAAGTTCATATTCCCTCGCTCTTTCAATTAGTTCTCTCAGCACGTGGATATGATCTATTGTGCTGTAGCCACTCCTGAATCCAGCTTGTTCTCTCGGTTGAGCCATGTCTAGTGCTACCTTCAAGCGGTGTGAAAGAACTTTAGTGAAGATTTTATAAACTACTGATAGGAGGCTGATAGGTCTGTAGTTTCCGAGATCCTCAATGTCACCTTTCTTATGTAGCAGGATCATTGTAGCGGTGTTCCAATCCTCAGGAATCTTTCCTTCATTAAGGCATCGAGTGAAAATTTGGGCGAGTACTGTTTCGATTTCTCCACTTGCTTCTTGTATGATGTCTACAGTAATTCCATCTTCTCCTGGAGCTTTTCCTCGCTTCATGTTCTTGATTGCATGTGCAACTTCTGCTGGAAGGACTGGAGGAACTCTGGTACTGGTATCTTTCATGATGTCTGGAGTGCATATATCATCCCTTTCATATAATTTGGAGTAGAAATCTTTCACTCTTGTCAAAATTTCGCCTCTATTTCTTGTTACAGAACCATCTTCTTTTCTCAGTGCCATAATCTGTTTTCTTCCCTTACTGAGATGTCCCTTTGCTATCTTTAGGCTTTGGCTGTTTTCAATTGCTTTCCTCACTAGTTCACAGTTGAATTTCCTTACGTCTTCAGTGATACTTTTTCTTACTGTCTTGCATAGCTCTATATATTCCACTTTGGAAGTCACATCTTCTTTAGTTGTCCTCATCTCTCTTCTTTTTTGCATCAACATTTTGGTTTTTCCTGATAATTTGTTCACATGCAACTTGTTCTTAGACCCAGCTAATTTTGTTGCTGTTTCCATAAGAGCTTTGGTTACTTTTCTGTTAACTTCAGAGATGTCCACTTCTTCCGATGTTAGGCCTTCTAAAGCAGAGAACCTGTTCTTCAGTTCTAACTTGAAGGTATTATGGTGTTTTTTAAGGTTGGTTATGTCAATAGATTTTGTTTGTCTTATGAGCTTGCCACGTTCAAGTTTAGTGTTGAGGTGCATCTTACATCTCACCAATCTATGGTCACTACCTGTGTTGAACTTGTTTAGCACACTGCAGTCTTCTATGACGAATTTTTTGTTACACATAATAAAATCAATTTCACTTGTCGTCCCATTTGGATGTCTCCATGTCCATTTCCTGTGTGGCTTTTTCTTGAAGAAGGAGTTCAAGATGAAAAACCCTTCTGCCTCTGCAAACTCAACGAGAGTATTTCCACGCTGGTTTCTGTTGCCATGACCGAATTTACCTACTGAAGTTTCATTCTGTTGCAGTTGCCCTATTTTTGCATTGAAATCTCCCATAATTGTTTTCAAGAGCTGCTTACCTTTATTATTTAGATGACAAATTTCCTCATAAAATTCTTCAATTTCTTCTTCAGGATGACTTGTGGTAGGTGCATAAGTTTGAATAATCTGAGCCTGGTATCTTTTCGAGAGTTGGATAACAAGTCGTGCAGCTCTGTCAGAGGAACTTTCAACTTCTACAACTTTATCCTTCAGTTTCTTGTTTATTATAAATCCAACACCACTAGTTCTGCCAGTATCTGTCCCACGATAGTAGAAGAGATGTCCACTTTTCAGTTCGATGAGATCTTCTCCTTTTCTCCTTACCTCACTTAGCCCCACGATGTCCCACTTGATCCTTTGTAGTTCCTCTTCCAATTCAAGAAGCCTTGAATCAGAAGATAGGGAGCGTCCATTGTAAGTAGCCAAGGTCAGCATCAGATGGCAGCCTAGTCCGGTCCTCCGGGGATTCTTAGCACCCTCTGCCTTCATGTCGCACTGGCCGCTGCCTTGGCCAGGCACATTCCAGCTGCCGGAGACTGAGGGCCAAGATTTAAGTTGTGGAATCATTTTGGAGGGGTTTGGCCATAACTCACCACGCTGGCCAAGCGGGTTGGTGAGTGTGGGATAGAATTTCCTCTGATCCCGATGGTATAGTTATACCGCTATGGGCGTCGTCAGAGCCCCTTTAGTGGGAACAGGATGCACCACGAGAAGGCGGGGTTGACATTTGTCAAGGAGAGGCTGTGATGTTACGCATCACCTGACCTTGCATCCCTGGCATGATATATGTGACTTTTTATTGCTTATAGTGCTTTGTATAGTAATATGCAATATCACACACCCAAAAAAAAATCTTTAGCATAGGAATGCTGTATTTGATTGTTTTTTCCATGTAACAAATCCTGAAAACTGCATGGTTTTGGAGTGGGAATCAAACCCATGTCTCCTAATTTCTGTCTGAGTATGCTAACCACTACATGCACCATTCAGGACAATACATTTTCAAGCAAATGAAATATAAGAATCTGAACAGATACCAGTTTGCCCTTGTTGAGGCATCCAGTGTCTTCTCATGGTACCAACCATTCTGTTCCAATAAAGAATCCAGGCCAGGAATCACCATTTCTTTAGAAATATATACTTCTATGAAAATTTGCTTTCATTATTCATGTTAAAATGTTATTTTCATTAACAGCAAAAGAGAAAAAGAAAATGTATAATGTGTAATTATACAGATTTTTATGATGTTATATGATAAAATTATTTTTCTATGCTCAGGAGATCATCATACAATCAGAAATAAAACACTACAGGTGTACCAAGATGAGAATAGTAAATCTGATAGTGAATTTCACATAGTAAGTACTGTAAAGGGTAAGAATTTTTCATCATGATTGTATCTTATTTTTTTGTTCATGACTGAAATTTTGTAATTTAGGACAAAATACATGCCATTTACTTGAAATCAGGTGTTTGGATATGTTAATGTAGCTGTGCTGTTTCTTTTTGAAAATTCCACTTTTGACCTTTTTTTTTTTTGTCATTACCTATTTTATTATCCCCTTAATTTCAAGGCATTTCAGTAATTTGAATTTATTAACACAGCTGTACTATTTTCTTAGAAAATTCTAAATTTTTATTTTTTATTTCCTTTTTTCTAGAATTTACTACTTTGATTTCAAAGCTTTTCCAAAATTTCTGTAAATAATCCTTAAATTGTAATTTTTTTGTAATTTTATGAAATTTTTTTATTAAAATTTTTTCCTGAGATGCATTTTAAAATTATTCAGTCCAGTGAATCAACTCTTGAATGTTAAAAACCCAATAAATTTTTACTTCTGAGTTATTTATTGATCACAATTCCCTGTAATCTTCAGGTATGAGATTCTACCACAGATTTGAGAATTCTGCCACTTGTATTATCATTTAGGTTATTCTCAAGATCAATGCACAACTGAACAGAATTTTTGGGGGGATTGGTGGTGGAGGTGAAGGGAGGGCCATTTTTCATCTGAGAACAAAATTCCATCATTCAAAACTTTCTAGAATGGAAGTTAGACAAAATGGAGGTTTCTTCTATAATCATTAATTTTTTTCTTCTGATGCTCCTTCTGCCCAATATTGTTGTTGTATATAATTTTATTCCTTAAATATTTGTATTTCAGCTTGAAAATGGGGGAGTATTTTCTGAAAACAGAAGTTAGACGGAGTGAAGATTTCTCCTGTAATCATAATCCCCCCTGCAATACCCCCCCCTTTTAATGCTTGCATTTAAGCTTCATAAAAGGAAGGGAAAATTTTTCGAAAATGCAAGTGATAAAGTTGGAAAATTGGTAAGAATTGCTGCATGGTGTTCAATAGTATCACATTCTAAGTTACACCATTTATCTAAAATAGTGAAAGTTTTGTTATCATGCATTCATGGTCTTTAGGCTGAAAGTCTTTTCAGCATGATAGATGAAATATTGTCATCTGAGGGCATAAAACAAAAGGAAGGAAAAGTGACAATGAAGAAATGGGAATGGAAATATATCAGCAGAAAGAAAAATTAAGCAATGGATGTTGTTGCTGCAGATTCAACAAAAGATAAATATTGCTGTGGAACTTGCTGAGAAGAAAGCAAGGCTTGCTTGTAAGAGGAAACTAGAGCTGATAAGTATTAGGTTGAAAAGAAAGTAATGTCTGTAAATGCAAGGCAACAGAAAAGTGCTAATTACCGTATATACAAGTACAAATCAGTTCAAAATTTACTTGCTATCATTTGCCATGGCCTGCTCCCATCGTATGGGCAGTTGTTGGATATCGTCTCTGTAAAATTGTGGTAGCTTGGACGCAAAGAAGTGAGTAAGTGCACGTTTGACATCATCCTGGTTGGTGAACTGCTGTCCATCCAGGAAATACTGTAACAACTGGAAAAGGTGGTAGTCACTTGGGGCAATGTCCAGGGAATAAGCTGGGTGGTAGTCACTTGGGGCAATGTCCAGGGAATAGGCTGGGTGGTAGTCACTTGGGGCAATGTCCAAGGAATAGGCTGAGTGCCACAGCAGCTCCCAGCCCTGGTACTTGATCTTGTGACAGGTCACCCATGCTGTGTGAGGTCTTGCTCCATCCTGCCATAGGAGGATGCTCTTGCAGTTCAGCAGTGCTGGTCATTTTGACATGAGCAATGTGTGTGCAGATCATTGAACTGATGGTAGTACATATCAGCGGCGATAGTGGTGTTGTCTGGCAGCAGCTCAAAAAACACGACACCCCTCATATCGCACTAAACGGACAGCAGAACCTTATGTGGGTGTAAGCTGGCTGTGGGGGTTGGCATGGGCTTCTGTTTTGGGTCCAACCACTGTTTCCGGACACTGACATTGTCTTACAGGACCCATTTCTCATCACTTGTCACAATGCTGTCCAAGAATGGCCTACCTTGGTCATGTGCAAGCAGAGAAATGCATAAACTCGTGCGATTTGCTTTCTGCTGAACTGTGAGTTGATGGGGTATCCAAACCTCCTTTGTGCACCTTTTCAAGTTGATGCAGGCGTGTGATAATGCTCGTGTGGGTAGTCCCCAGCTGTTCGAGCAACTTCCCACAAGGACACAAGTGGGTTGGTCTCCACAAAAGTCTTCAGCATGTCCATATTTGCTGTTGCGAGTCTTCCGGCTTTGGGACTGTCTGACAGGTCAAAATTTCTCTTTCAAAAGCCATTCGAATCAACAACAGCACTGACAAAGTAATATGCATTGGGTACACATTGGTAATGTTCTTACAGCACTTGTGGGGGTGCTATTGAGACAAACTCATACAGCATGCAATGGCAGATGCGCTTCTTGTCCACTTCCATGTTGGCTGGCGCTTGCACTCTTCACCTTCTAATGGCTAACTGCCACTAACTTAAACCACCTACGTGCTGATGTCATGCTGCTGTGCTGAACAATTGTGCAATCTGCAGTGGCCAGTGTGTGCCGTGGCCTGAGCTTCGACTTCGGGTTAGTGTCTTGTCACTGGACATTACTTTCTTTCCAACCCAATGCAACAAAATGAAACAAGGAAATAAAAATACGTGTTTGAAGTAAATATTTTCCAGTTTAAAATTTACATAAATAAATTACAGTGAAAAATTGAGTCTTACTCATGCTGCATTACACACTTTTCTGCAGTGCATTCTAATTTTTTACGTGGTTAAAAGTTCAGCTTTTTTTTTTTTTTTTTTTTTTTTTATTATTATCAGTCTTATGTATGCTTAATATGCAGATGGTTCAAACCTTTAAATTTCAGTCAGGGTCAATTTTCTGTGCTTTTATGTGTTGTTTTTACTTTGTTGATTCAAGAAGGACATTTGGAAACTATTTCTAGATTATGAAAAATATCTGTACCTTTGAATATTGATGCGTGAAATTTGTCCACTTGAGAATAAAATTAGTAATGATTTTTAATATTTTATTTGCAGAGTTAATTTCATGAGCATAAAACTGTCCTTTATACAGGGTGTCCGAGAATTATTGGACACATTTCAAAATTATATAAAACAAAACATTAAACAGATAGAAAGAAACTGACTGTACTAACTTACAATGTAACTACACATGTTAATAAATTTCAATGTGAGATCCCTTGGTTGCTCATAGTACGTCCAAGCGATACTCGATTTCATGCCATGTATTGGCAAGCATCTAAGGAGTTATGGAATTAATAGCAGCTGTGATACGCTGCTTCAGTTCCTGCAAATCAGTACAAGGCGCCTGATAGACATGATCCTTCACATAACCCCACATGAAACAGACTTTAATTCCGCGAGCCATAACACACATATCACCTTCTGCTTACAGATGACATGACTACTGATTGCACATTTCTCATACATTCCTCACCAGGCCACACCTAGCGCCATCTATCGGATTCTGGGAATAACAATTCTGCAAAACCAAAATATAGAAACTGTGTTAGTAATATGTGACATAGAAAAACAGACAATGCTCAAAGTTTTTTTGTACATAATTTTGTAATGTGTCCAATAATTTTCGGACACCCTGTATAATAATATTTTGTTGTAGTTTGTTTCATGGTCTAACACTTAAACCTGATTCCGGTTGTGTTTGCAATTGCAAATTTAAATGTGCTGCTCTTCTGACCTTTGTTTCTGGTGGCCAAAGAGTGTTCTGTAATTTCCCCCTCTAATCTGCAACAGGAGTGACCAATATAAAATTTACTGCAGTCTAGTGGAATTGAATGGATCGTGTTTCTCATTTGCCATTTGTCTGTATTTTTCAATTTTCTTGTTCTATTAAACAATTTTGCAATTTTTTGAAAAAAATGTTTAATAGAAAAAAATGCCTTTGTAGCTATTTGTTCTTTATAGTTCTTAATGCATGCTAATGTTATTATTAACTTTCCATAGTTATTAATTGGTATATGGGAGTAAATCAAAAAGTAAAGGCCATTGTATTTACCAAAATCAAAGTGAAACTTACAGAACTGTAGCATTATTTTTCAGTGTAATCTCCATGCACTTCCATATGTTTTTTGTAATGTTCCACAAGCTTCTTGATCTCATTGGAGAAGAAAGTTTTCAGTTATCCTGAAGCCACTTTGCCTTTCACCTTTTCATCACTCACACTATCAAACCACCAATCACGTAATCATCTTTAAGCAGACCGAATAAATTAAAATCACTTTGTGTGAAGTTTGGTTTTATAAGGCAGATGTGGAAGAACCTAAAACTTCAGATTTTGAATTGATTTAAAAAAATCTTGCTAACCTTCTTTTCAGATATACATGGGCCTATTTTGCAGCCATTGTATGGGGACAAGAATTGTTGTGATGCAAACGAACAACAGTTTTTGGCAACAATTCTTTTCTTATGTTACAAATTACAGGTTTCAGCTTCTTAAGTATTGCTGAGTATGTAGCATTGTTAACAGTTTGCCTGTGTTCTGGGTAATGTCCCAGAATAGGCACGTGCACATCCAAAAACAAGGTTTAGCTGATTTTTTTTTTTTTTTTTTTTGACAGACAGGACACTTTTGAAGTCTTTTGCAGGGAATAAAGGGTGTTTCTTCCCCATACTTTGTCTCTTATTTTTAGGGTCAAAATTATTCACCCAGTGCTTGTTCCCAGTGCAATCCTTTCCAGTAATACATCAGCATATATACAGGGCGATTCAGAAATGTTGTTTATAAATGAAAATGTAGGTAGTACTCATCGAAACAAACAAAAAAGTCTTAGTCAACATAGGTCTGGAAACGAACCGTTTCCGAGATAATTGACATTTTATTGCAGGGTTTCCAGAGGTAATGTAAAATTGTTTTTTCCCAAGCTGTCAGTTATTTAGATAGTTTTTGCACTTCTGAGGAAGAAATTGGGAGGGCTGAATTGTTTGAGGGATTAGTTAGACCCCAATTGTTTGAGGGAATGGATAGACGCCAAACTTGCCCCTCTCCGAAAGTGCCCCTTCAACTTACCCCAAGGTAAAAACAAACTATCCCAGTTCTTGGAGTAAAACACCACACACGAGACAGTGAAGGAGATGATTTTTGGGAGGGTATGGGTTGAGAGTCCGAACTTTCAGCCCAAGAACAAATGATTCTGAGATGTTTCCCTCAGTAGCTCTCCAAATACAACAAATACAACACAAATGAACTGTGGGGAGAAACCAACGTTACATCTGGTAACCCTGCATGATGTTAAAATGGCAAACAACACATACAAATACGGACAGAAGTGTCATGTAGGGTGCTTACCTTCACAACAAATGTTCTCCATTTGCTTCAATACAGGCCTCCAGTCTCCTTCTCAGCGAGACGAGCATTCTTTCAAACATGCCTGGGTTGTGCCTGATATCTGCACATGCAGTTTTCACTCTTATCCTCAATTTGTCGACGTTGCCCACGGGGACTGCATACACTCGTCCTTTCAAATAGCCCCAGATGCAGAAATCCGATGGATTGAGGTCAGGTGAGCAGAGAGGCCACGAGCGGGGCCCACCCCGACCTATCCATCACTCTCCAAACGCTGCATTGAGATGCTGCCTCACCGTGCGACAAAAATGCACTGGTGAACCAACGTGCATGAACCATATTGTAGCACGTGTACGAAGGGGGACATCTTCCAGTAGCTGCAGGAGGTCATGCTGCAAAAAGTGCAGATTCAAATCACCTGTAAGCCTGTTAGGAAGCACAAATGTTCCTATGAGACTATCAGACAAAACACCAGCCCACACGTTAATTGCGAATCGAACCTGGTGACATGTTTGCTGGATGGCGTGGGGATTTTTGACTGTCCAATGGTGGCAGTTATGGAAGTTGAAAATGCCATGTCTGGTGAATGTGGCCTCATCAGTGAATAAAACATTAACAAGATTCAGAAAGCTCAGATTAAGCGTGCATTGATGTAGCAGCCACCGGCAGATGCCACTCTCGGTGGAAGGTCCCTCACACCTAGGGCTTACACTCACTGGATATGGTAAGGGTGTAGGCGATTGTCATGCAGAACTGGTATTTTGACGCCTATTTTCCACGAGCACAATCCTTCTAGTGCTCGTTGCCGGGTCTTGTTCTATTCATTGTAACAGTTGCTCTTCCTGTCCAGGATCTCAGGCTGTTCTTGGCCTCCTCGCTGGTGCAGAAAACTGAAATGATTCATTCTCTGTTAGGCGCTGGTGGATCACACAAATATGCAAGGATCTGAATGCCTTCGGTATGGATAGGCCTTGGTGTACATACGTGCTGCGAGCGCTGCATTTCCATTCGCCCGACCATACATGAAATGCTTGTCAGCTAACTCTGCATTTGTGAAAGCGCTAGCCATAGCAACCTTGAATAGTAACAGTATGAAACACACTTCGATATTACCTGTAATGTACAAATTTGAGCCTCCACGTGCTAACTGATGCCATGCAGACGTGGTATGTTCGCCAAACTGCGATGCCATCATGGCAGCATTTGCATATCTTCTGCCATGTGTTAGGAGGTGCTTGCTGTACTGATGCAGAGGTTTTTGCTTGAACCCGGTTAGTATCATACAACAGGTCGCTGTCTGTATGTCGCCTGCCAGAGACTTCCGTGCACCTGGGTGTCCCATTGATTTGTCAGGCTCCTGCGGGAGACATCTCAGGGCATTCGTTTTTTGTTTGCCGTTTTAATATCATGCAGGGTTACAAGATGTAATGTTGGTTTCTCCCCACAGTTTATTTATGTTGTATTTGGGGAGCTCCTGCAGGAGACATCTCAGAATCATTTGTTCTTAGGCTGAAAGTTGGGACCCTCAACCCACACCCTCCCAAAATCATCCCCTTCACTTTCTCCCTAGAGCTCAAAGTATTCCCTGTGTGTGGGGTTTTACTCCAAGAACTGGGGTGGGTTGTTTTTTTTACCAGAGGGTGGGGGCACTTTTGGGGAAGGGCAAGTTTGGGGTCTAACCATTTCCTCAAACAATTGGGGTCTAACCGGTCCCTCAAATAATTCAGCCCTCCCGATTTCTTCCTCAGAAGTGCAAAAGCTATCGAAATAACTGACAGCTCGGGAAAAAACAACTTACATTACCTATTGAAACCCTGCAATAAAATGTCAGTTATCTCAGAAAAGGTCTGTTTCCGTACCTATGTTGACTAAGACTTTTTTGTTTGTTTCGATGAGTATTACCTATATTTTCATTTATGAACAACATTTCTGAATCACCCTGTAAATGGAATATGTTTTACTCTTTTTATGTTACCATCCTTCTGAAAACTTGAAAATTATATTCCCCTGGAACAGGAATTGAGCCCTCATGTCATGATTTACGTTCTCTCAAGCATGTTACCATTACACCACCCAAGACGACAAAGTTCCAAGAACTGAAGCTAAACAGACGTAGCTTAAAAATCTGAGCAACTGTCTGGATGTGTGCTAATTGGAGCAATTTCTACTGCATTGTAGTGTCAACAACCATTTCTTATCCATGTTTGAATAAAGGTCAATATATCACTGGTATTTCAGATCACAGAAACAAATTAATTAAATATACATAATATCTAAGGTATTATTACCTGATATTGGCAAAGTATTTCACACGTTGTTGCTCCATGAGGCACGTGTTCCCAGCCCGAGAGAGGTCTATTGTTATGTTTTTTTTTCTTTTTTCGGTTAGTTTAAGTTTTTTTTTTAATAAATGAAACAATTAGGTTAGATATATTATTATCAGTTCACATTCATTCGTTCGCACAATCAAACGTTTTAAATTTACTATTAATTAAAAAATTTTATTAGAAAAAGTTATACTCATCGGGTCGTGAGACGTCTCTCAAGAGGCTCTTTGTCACGTTGTTATGGCGAGCGCTTTCAGCATAGCCGGTGTGCCAACGTCGGGCCTTCTACACCTACATGAGGGTTTCCTCGTGTGTGTGTAGCCGCTGGAGTTGCATGTAGATGTAGAAGGCCCGACGATGGCACACCGGCTATGCTGAAAGCGCTCGCCATAACAACGTGACAAAGAGCCTCTCGAGAGACGTTTCCCGACCCGGCGAGTATAACTTTTTCTAATACAATCTTTTAATTAATAGTAAATTTAAAACGTTTGATTGTGCGAACAAATGAATCTGAACTGATAATAATATTACCTAATTGTTTCATTTATTAAAAATAATTTTTTTAACTAACCAAAAAAAAAAAAGAAAAAAACCCATAACAATAGACTTCTCTCGGGCTGGGAGCACGTGCCTCAGGGAGCAACAACATACAAAATACTTTGCCAGTATCAGGTAATAATACCTTACATATTATGTATATTTAGTCTAAAGCACATTTATAACATAAGACAACACTTAAGGTTTGTCTCATGAATTACATATTTCACAAATTAATTAATTAATCTGAGTTGTGATGTCAGTTTCAAACCAGCTGTGCTAAACATAACTAAAAGTAAGCATCAACATCTATGCCAGTGTTATTTAAACATAGAAGTTGCAAGAAGGTACAGTTATCATGATGTCAGTTTGGAAAAAAAAAAAGCATAAAGCATTGTGCATACACTGGTTTAAATTAAAGTACGGAAGGCATCGCAGGGATAGAAAGGAAAGCATATAACAGCAGGTAGAGATGTTTGGCATGTAAAGAGTTACAATCATAAGAGCAATAAACATTTTATAACAACAGACAAATATGTACCCATTTTGCATATACAGGGTCACATCTACAAATGTCACTAAGGTGAGATGTAAGAATGTAACCTAAAGATGCCTTAATAAGGAATGTGATCACCTTGACTTAATATGGAATGTGGACAGACAACTCTCACAATGATTATACATGCTCATCACTAGGTTGGTGATGAATTCTGGAGCCAGAGAATTCCATTCCTTGATGAGGGCAGTGTATAGTTTGCGAAGGGTTCTGGGTGGGGACTGACAAGTGGTTACGTGTTGTCCCAGAGCATCCCAGGGACCCCCTACAGAGTTAAAGTCCATAGACCTGGCTGGGCAGTCCACACGCCGAAAATCCTTGCACTGCAGGAAATCATCGACAAGTTGAGCCCTGAGAGTGAGCATTATCATTCATTAAAAAGGACTAAGGTCCATCAGCTTCCTGAAAAAGTCTGTCATAGGGCACTAGGATCTTGTCCCTATAGCACTCAGCATTTACATTGCCTCCTACAAACACAGGTGGAGTGGTGTGTAGCCATTGAACATGATGCCACTCCACACAAGCAGACCACTGCTTCCAAAAGAGTCACGTTCATGGGTATTTGCAGGATTATTATGGGCTCCCTGTTTCCTGCTGATAAAATGCCAATGAGAATACTTTTGTAGACTGAATATCTACTTGATCTCAAAGACTACAGTCTTGTGATGATCATATATATTAAGATAATACAATGCAGTTTGTCACAAATATTTATTTTTCTAAGTCGACCATGGTTTCGCTGGGTATTGACCTAGCTTTATCAGGATGAAAAAATAAATATTTGTGACAAACTACGTTGTATTTTCTTAATATATGAATCTCTACTTGTTTGTAAAAAGAACACCAGCCCACTCGTCTGGGCTCCAGGAATGATGTTGCCTGCACCAGTTCAAGCAAGCTTTCCTGTGTGATATGGTTAGAGGAATGCAAACCACATGGGTTTCCAAGCATAAAGGCCAATTGCATTAAGCCTTTGACATATTATTTGTCGGGTCCCAGTGGCAGTGGAGAGCTCCAAAGATAATTGCTGGGCTATATAGAATCTATTATTCTTCACTCAGAAGATATGAAGAATAATTAAAAGTTCTTCAAGTTAAAATAGAATTAAGGTATTGTATACTTTGGATGACCTTGCCCAGGTCTTTATTACACCCCATCAGTGTTTTAGAATTGCTGCTATAACCATGAAACCACTTTGTGGTGAATATATTGCACAACATATAGCACAATAAAATACTCAGCTACATCAATGGTCTCATTGCATATGTTGCTGTAATGTCAAGCACTTGTCACTTTGTGTGTTACAGTTTCCTGGATAACTTTATCTCAGCAGTCAGTTAGTTTGTTACCTGGCAATCATTTATTTAGGCAGCTTTGTAAAAAGCTATGTTTTGAATGATTTTGAAGAATTGTTTCATTGATAGGAATACCAATCCTATTTTCCATGTTTTGTTACTTTTTCAGTCCTTTCAAATAACAACAGACAACTTCTGACTATTCCTCCATGATTGGTCTGGGTTCGAATCCTAGGTGAGGCATGGATGGTTTGTCATATGGCACTGGCTCTCCCCTTCCCTGGAACCAGCAACCCTAAATTAGGGATGGGTGCCTGCTTATAACCCATTGAGTTGCTCACGGTGGTCATTAAACTCTTAAACAAAAGAAAACAAAAAAATTACACACACACACACAAAACAGATGACAAAATGAGTTGAATTAAGTTGCTGAGAAAATTCTCTGTTATGGTAGAATCGGCTTTCACTATGGCATTTAATAGGTTACTGCTGATTGCACAAGGTCAGCTTGACCGTGCATTACTAATTAATTATACTGTAGCTACTATACCCAAACTTCTGGCACTAAAGGTGGCCCTTAATATTTATTCATTGCACATGGATCATACAGTTGGCATTCATCTCAAAATTTTATCACTATTATAATTTCATTTTCTGTTCATGTGGTAAAAGTATACTCTATGTAGACAAAAGTGTTTGAGCACCTAAGTGGAATAGAAACTAGAGCATTTATTAGACAAAATCAGTACAGAATTGGCCCACCTTTGGGTGTTATCACTGCAGTGACTCTTCTCGGCATGCTTTCCACATGATGCTGTTAGGTTTGTACCAGAATTTTCCTCCATTCCTCCTGCAAATCTTCTGCTAGAGCTGCCATAGAGGAAGGTCTTACTGGCCAATCAGATTAAGCATTCCAGCTTATTCCACAGATATTCTATTGTTTTTTGTCAATCCAACACTTGGACATCTTGCATTTCAAATCAGTCTTGGGTGAACTGAACTTTGTAGTGTGGCAAGGTGCTTAGTCTTGCTGAAATAGGCAGGGATCTGTTTGGGCCAAAGTACTGCTGCACTGTAAGTAATGCAAACTTCTTCAGAATATCTTTGTACCTGGTGGCCATTAGGCTAGAGGACACCACAACCAAAGGACTGAGTCCTTCCCAGCAGGACAGTTGTACATCATCATGGATCTCCCTCCAAACTTGACTGTAGGGGCAATGCAGTCCAACTGATAGCATTTCCCAAACAAATGCCACAACCAAATATATTCATCCAAATGAAAGAGTGAGTAGTGTGATTCGTAACTCCACACGATACTCCTTCACTCTTCTGTTGTTCATGAATGGTGGTTGAGGCACCACTGCAGTGTCATCTGGCATTGCCTAGATCAGCAGTTCCCAACCTTTTTTGACTCATGAACCCCTTTCAACATTGTATTGTTATCACGAACCCCTGCATCCATTTGTGTTCACATAATAAGTAATATAAGTTTTGCATGCATATACTTAAATGCCTTCAGTACTTACTGCTTCTTTTATGGTTGTTACATTTTTTTATTTGAATTCCTGTAATTTCATTATAAAAAATTATTTCAGGATTATATATTTTGTAAAACGAAAAGAATTTTAATATCAAAAAGTATACCTGCTGTATTATAAAATGTAAATTAATGGTTAAATAACCTGGAAACAAGTAAGAAATATTCCTGAAACAAATATTGAATGATTTATAATGGTAACAAATAAATATAGCAAAATATTTATAACGATATTAATACTTACGAATCAAAGTAAATCACAAATCTAATGGTCTTTCTGGGCTTGTTTAGTAGAGCAAATGCATCGATATTCGGTTTGACAGAATACAGACATAGTCCCAGAATGGTTTTGCATCAAGTTTTCTTTGATATTTTTACATCAGCGAGGTGTAGGTAGAGAAAGCTCTCTCACACATGCAAGTAGTTAAAAATGGCAAATGCATTTTTACAGATTCGTCACTAAGCGAAGGAGACGGATTTTAATGCAAGTCAAAAATGTGTAAGGCTTTCACTCTTGAATAATTAATGATTGAAGTCCAAAATCAGTCAAAATATCAATAAGATTTCCTTTTTCTGTCATAGTCGGTCAGCAGCCAACGACATGAAAGACTCATCAAATGGATTACAAATCCAATTTAATTTCTTGGAAATTGGTGGAAAATACTCCTTAAAAGTCACTGTTAGGGACTTCAAGTGACATTTGATATTATTTTTAATATCATGGTCTAAAGTTTGTTCATTTTCTCTCAAAAAGTCTTGTAGGGTGATAAAACACTCGGTACTGTTCTCAATAACTTCTTCCCAGAATTTTAACTTTTTAGCTTACTTTCCACTTGATCTTAAACTATGAAAATGGTCGTATTTGAACCTTGTGATGATAAATTAAGTTCATTTATTTTTGAATAGATATCTGCCAAATATGCTATTCTTTGAAGCCATGTGGGATCTGCTGTACACTCACTAAAATAAAAAGGTTGATCTTCAAAGAAAACAATTAATTCCTGTCTTAATTCAAACAAATGTGTAAGCACTTTTCCACATGAGAGCCATCTAATATCTGTACACTTCAAAATAGTAACATGCTCTCTGTCTATATTTTTACATAAGGAAGTAAATAGTCTGGAATTAGTTTCAATTTTATAAAGGTGACTACTTTGATAGCTTCATCGAACACACATTTTAATCATTGCATCATTCCATGGTTCGTACGCTCCTTGAAAACCTTAAAAAGTCCTTGAAAAATAAAAGTTCATTTTCAAGTCCTCGAAAGTACTTCAAAAAGTTTAAGACCATAAATAGTACTTGAAAAAAATTCTGTTTTGTTTTTTAAGTTTGGTATGAAAGAGTATATGTAAGATAATTATTTGTGCTGAAAAGTTGTATAGGATATTTCTGTGTATTTCTCATAAAAACACCAAGCTGACAAGCTGATCAAATAACGCTGAACTTGAGTTCAACCCAGGAGATCGCATTTAACGCAAGTACCTTGGCTATGACATCACTATGGAATAAAACGTCAGCCATGTGAGTAAAATAAGTGGAATGGTGTATTCATGAATTGTGATGGGCTTCTGTTCACTGGGGTTAAGGAGTGTTCTGGCGGGAGGATGGAACTTCTAGAAATTGCTTGTGCTTCGTGCGTGGACCCTTCTTCTCCTGGTTTAATAAAAAAAATGCATCAAAGCCATGCTTAAAAAATAAATAGTTAAAGGAAATAATAAATATTATACCAGCAGATGAATATGAAAATAATGTACCCTTTCAAAATATTCCACAAAATAAAATGATTTCAAAAAATACCAAAACAGAGTAACAATTCAAACTTAATAAAATAAACCAACAGGGAAGATGCAGGGGTTAACAGTCTGGTCATTGAAGGTGTGCCCGTCCCAGCTAAGTTTAACAGTTTGAACTTACTAAAATTCCTTCCTACTGACTTACCGATAGGGCACACATACAATAATATGGTTTTAAAAAGTCCTTGAAAAGTGCTTGAATTTATCTTGCTGGGAACAGTATGAACCTTGCATTCGCCTCAATGCCAAGGGGTGTCTATGGACACTACAATGTGTTCAAGAAATATTCGCACATATATTTTTGATGTGAGTAACTAAGCTCACAAATTTTCCTGTCATCGATTTTGCACCATCCTTACAAATTCCACAGCAAAAATATCATTCAATTTGCTTTTCTTCAAAATACAAGTTGATTAAATTAAAAATGTCCTCACCAGTTATATTATGCTCTTTTAACAGGTGGAAAAACAGCATATTTTTCTCTACTTTACCATCATTCAGGTATCGTACAAATACAATTAATATTGCTAGATTAGAAACGTTTGTGGTCTCATCTAACTGCACAGCTTACATAATACATTTATGCACCCTTTCTATAACAACAGCTTCAACATCCTCAGACATATCATGGATTTGGTGAGACACTCTGTTGTTAGAAAGGAGTATCATATCAAATTTCTTTGCCAGATTGTCACTTGATAATTGTTTTCGTACGCAGTAAATTCAGATTTTCCGCAATAGTATGGGCTTCCCCAGCTTTTCCTATTTGGTAGCTTACCAAGTATGATGCTTTAATCACTTTTTCACTATCTTGGAATGTGAAAAGCTGCCAATTTATCGGAGTTTGATAAAGGACAAATTGTGATGCACTGCGCCTCGGAAACAGCGCAACTTGTGGGTTGTTCACATGTCGCTGTAGTGAGTACATATCAAAAGTAGTGCACAGGTGGCCAAATGATGAACCATTGTCCAGTCATGTGTCGTCCGCAACTCTTTGATGCCAAAGGAGAGGGGATACTGTCGCTCATTGTTCACAGCGACCACAGGGCCACAAATCACCCTCAGCTACAACAGTGGTGATCAGGGCAATGTGTCACAGCACACAGTTCATCACAGCCTTCTTCGCATGTGCATGCATAGCCGAAGACCCAGCCGGGTCCCCATGCTTACTGCACGTCATCACCAACAACGCATGAAATGGGCCCAAGATCATCGAGATTGGACCGTGGATGATTGGAAGAAAGTGACCTGGTCTGATGAATCAAGATTCCTGGTGCATCACGTAGATGGCCAAGCTCAGATACACCAATTACCAACTGAGGCTATGGCATCTGGATGCACCATTGGGTGGCGGCAATGTAATGCTGTGAGCGATGTTTTCTTGTGATACTTTAGACCCTATTATTCCAACAGCACAGTCCCTGACAGCTGTCAGGTATCTGAACATCGTTGCGGATCAAATTCACCCATTCATGGCAACTGTGTTCCCTGCTGATGGTGGCCATTACCAACAGGATAATGTGCCATGCCACACTGCCAAAATCATCAAGGAGTAACTCGAGGAGCATGCTGGTGACTTCCTGTTAATGCCCTGGCCTCCAAATTCACCTGACACGAACCCAATCGATCATTTGTGGTTCGACTTGGAAAAGTGGGTTCATGCTAAATCACCACCACCCTGAAATGTACGGGAACTGGAAGACCTGCTGTTGACATTATGGTACCAGATACCCCAGGATACCTATCGCCACCTCATCGAATTGATGCCTCACCGAGTGGCCGCTGTTTTGCGGGCTAAAGGGGGCCCTACAGCTTATTAGGTAGATGGTCATAATGTAATGGCTCATTGGTGTACGGTAGGTATGAGATTTTAATTAGTGTTAGGTGGTGGTTTTGTGCATAATGGTGAGATTGCTTTTTAGATATTCTTGAATTGTATTTGTTGTATGATGTTGCACAAGTTAGATATAATTTTCTCATATTTTGCTTTTAATGTAGAAAAATTATGATAGAAAGAGAACCAATTTTTTAAGGAGGCAAAGTAAATCTTTAGATCAAGTCTATATACCTTCACATGATTTAAAGCAATCAGAAAAAGTTGGGGAAGGAGGTTATGACAGGTAATAGCATTTAGTGAATATTAGTCAAATGTCATGTCTTTGTAGTTATCAGCTTTTCTTTTTGTGATATCATTACGTACCAAAAACTGATTGATGATATTTAAAAATAAAATTGTTACCCATTGAATTATGATTTTTCATATGATTTCCGTTTTTGATAATTATGAAATCTTTTAAAAAAAATTCTTGTGTATTTTATTCTTAGATGTGTTGAAAATTGGAGTTTTGAAATTCGAAAAAATTATGATAATATTTTATTAGGGAAATAATTACTTTTAGTTGGCAGCAACATATTACTCTAGAAACCACCACTAGATGTCAGGCCCGACAAGCTGTAGGATGATCGGATCTTAAGAGCAACATCAAATTACAGCATGGACCCCGACATTCAGAAATTTCAATAAAATTTCAAGGCACAAATTGTAAAAGATGAGGGAGTGTTAGTAGGATGTAAATTATCATATTATGCAGTTCCAAAACTTGTAGCTCACAACAAAAAAATTGCTAATGGTATTTTAAAAAGCACAGAAATAAACATACTTAGAGACTATAAAAAAATAATAATCCTCCATATGTTCATAATTTCGATTCGTTTTAACCTTAATAAATTTCTGGACAATTTTTCTAAATAGAGCACTGTTAACCTTTAAATGACCATCCAAAAAATTGATCATTGCACAGGAAAGGTAAAATTTCACCACTTTCACAAACATACAGATTTTTCTTTAATCAAATCTGCTTATTTGTTTATATTCTCTTTGGCTTTATTATGATGCATTGAAATCCAGGCAGCTTAAAACACAAAATATCTTTGGGAAATGAGCTTAAATACATACATACGGTGTGTGATGTAACTGAGTAAACAACAGGTATTCGTACTTCTCTAAAGTGGACCAAAAAATTTAAAAACCTTCAGTTTGTTGTTCCACAATCTATTCTTTCTACAAAATGGTTAACACTGATAAATATGAGAAAAAAATGTGATTAGTCAACACTGATGTATAAATATGATTAACACTGATAAATATGAAGAAAACAATTGTTTTTAATTTACATACACTAGATTTTCTTATATTTGGAATAAGATATGCAAAATATCAATAATATTTCAAGCCTTGCACTTAATAATTTACCTGAGTATTAGCAATGCCCAATCATCACTTTGAGGGACACCAAACTCAGTTACTTAAGCCCCCATGCCCCCACATTGTGTGACAGTACACATGTGGCATTAAAACTTTTACTGTTCCCAATTTATTTTATATTTAAGTGGAGGTCATTCACAGAAGGTGATTTTCTAACTTAGAACTACAGTTTATGCACTTGTAATGAGTACATGATGAACAGTTTTTTGAAATCTTGTGTGTATGTTTCAAAATACTGTACTAATGGGGAGAAAACAAAGTAATATATATTAACTACCCTGTCAGATTATCTGAGAAAGCAAATAAAAAAAAATGATTTTTTTACAGAAAATTGGCAAGTATGTATAACACAAAGTAGTTCTCTTTACAGTTATATATAAATAATTGTACATACCTTGTCTTGAAACAATCCTACATCATTGTTCATGTTATTGCAGATCGCTGGGGAATTCGTGGAAACTTGTGTTACAAGTTTTAGAACAACCAGGAACAATGCAGTGTACCATGGTTACATCTAAAGATAAGATCATTATTCGCACAATAATAAATATACAAAACAATATCAAACACCAATTCATAAAACAAATAGCCAAATAACAATGTGATTAACTACGGATAAAGCGAGGAACAGCTTTTCTCCAGTGACGCTTGGTGAGCGTTCAAGGCAAAAGGTGTTGCCTGGTTTTTCACATTTACGGAAGGCATTTACTTTTATGTGGGGCTACAGTCAAATCCCAAGAACAGTTGGCTTTTGTAAAAATTATGTCCGTTACCTATGAAATTTGGCTTTTGGTCAGTCATATAGTTCCAGTGTCTCCCTTTTCTTACGGTGTTTGTTTGTCTCCGTTTCTGAAACCAAGCAAGTAATTGGACTCGAGGTAGTTTATTATTGTGGAACAGTCCTTCCAGCACTCAAGAATTACATAAGAATTACTTAGGTTTGAACTAGACAACTTATGAAGTGGAGAGTGATGATTTTTATGTAAGTTTTATATTTTTTTTCTGTGCGATTATCATGACTATTAAGAAAACAGCATTTTAAACTGAGCTACAGGAAATATTTTATTTGCCCCCCCCAAATCCTTCTTTTTTCAAGGACAGAAATTCAGTGTTCTTAGGAAAAAGGGTACCAGTATGTGTAATTAACAATTATAAAAGTGGTAACTAGCGAATGATTCAATTAACTGATTTCAAAAATGTTTGGGCATGCAAACACCAAAAGGGTAAAATGTTGTATGATGCTTTTGGAGCATAATCAGCAGAAGAAATATGAAATTAGTTATTATAGTATCTTGTAGAGCACATTTGAATGCGACAGAAATGCCCTGAGATGTAACAGAACCTCGTCTGCATAAAGGTCACACATGATTGTTCAAAATTCAAAAGTTTAGCAAACAGTTAAAAATACCCAGTTATCAAGTTTGAAGAAACACTAAGATATCCTCTCCAATACAACCAAATGATTTTCTGAAAATTTAGATACTGGTACCTCTAAATCCTAAAACCGAACAGGAAGAACATGATGGATCTTGCTAAATTTTGGACATAATGACACATCATATGAAAAATAGTCATAAGCTTACCATGCTAAAGGTATTTCAAGTTTTTTCTTTTAATTTTACCCTATCAAGTGCACAATAAATAGTTTGAAAAGAAAAGGTCAGATTTTGTGCCACCAAGTAGGAAAAAATTATAATAAAAAAGCTGGAAGTACTTGGAAAATTATGACTACTGCAATCAGATGCAGAAAGACTTTTTAGAATAGGACTCTTAGAATTATACCTCCTCATGAGAAAATAATTAATCTGAAAAATTGTATAAGGCATGTAGATAATAGTAATAGGTAAAACAAAAACAAAACAAACAAAACTTTCTGTTAAAAAAGCATAACTTTTCTGTTATAACCTGTAGAAACTGTCATATTAAAAATCCAAATATCCTCCTAGTGGAAACATTTTGCATCATAAAAGCTGGAAAGTGTGCGGACAGGTTAAAAAAAAAATCAAATTTTCATAGTGGAGACAATGCAAAATGAATTGAGTTTTTGTGGTACAAACTGTTAGATGCAAAATGAATTTTTGAAATGGGACTTTTTTAGAATTGTGGATGTGGTATATCGAATGCAGTTATATTATTGTATTTACTTCAAGCAAGTAGATAATTAAGTTTACAAAATCGGGAAGTACAATGTGTGTATAAACATTTTAAGGCTACATTAATTAAAAAATCGAAATTTCAAGGTAATGTAATAATTACTCTTTAATCATCAGAGTGTCCCTCCTAACCCAATACACCTCTTTGCACAGTTGTACAGTGTCATGTGAGTGAACGTGAATAAGATTCTTTTTAGAATGTGGAGTTTGGCAACACACAAAAGAAGTAAGTCAAGTGTAGGCAGTGGGCGATGAAGTTGGTGGAATGATGGCGAGGAATAAAGTTATGGTTTGTTTTGTTTTTAGATAAGTGTGTTCCTTTTGGTTGTGTTAAATTATTGATAAATAACAATGTGACATGGTGGCAGCCTCATGGGATTTGATTAATCGTTCAACTCATTGACACTATTGAATTCTGTCTGTAAGTACTCATTTATTCTAGAGTAATGGAATGCAAACCTCCTACTAAAATGAGGTTCAATGGTGATGTTGCAGAAAATTGGAAAATGTTTAAACAAAGATTTAATCTTTATCTGGAAGCAACTGAAAAAATTAACAAGCCTTCTAAGATGAAACTAGCAATTTTATTAACTAGTTTGGGAGATGAATGCATTGACATTTATAATACAGTCAAACTCTGTTAAGACGAGCTGTTCGGGATCAAACAAATTGCTCGTTATAGCCGTTACTCGTATAATCCGGGAAAGACCCAAAATATCAAGGAAATCATTTAAAAAATAAATTTCGTTGTCAAATATAGTACATACAATGTTTAATGTTGAGAAATACATAGTACTTAGGTTTAGTTGAAATTACCGAACAATATTTCGGTTAGTTGTGGAATTCTTGAAAAATGCGTACATACAGTACTACAGACACACAGAACTATGCGTACCATTATACATATTGTAGTACATACATATGTAAGTACATACGTTGTGATGCAGATTAAGTTGAAATTCTTGAATAACGGACATGTAAACTACATCATACTGTATGAAATACAATATGTACT
This sequence comes from Macrothele yani, assembly GCA_039090855.1. NCBI lineage: Eukaryota > Metazoa > Arthropoda > Arachnida > Araneae > Macrothelidae > Macrothele > Macrothele yani. The sequence goes on from CM077002.1 coordinate 82,603,214, forward strand.
ATACAGTATTGTAATTTTTGTACCATACAGTACTTAGATAAAATTAAGCACAGGTACAGTACTATCTGCCTGAAGCACATATCCTTTTTATTTCGTATGAAAAAATTTGGTTAATTTTAGCTGCGTTGTCCTTGATTTCAGCCGAAAATCCACCAGATTATGCTTAACAACTGATAATGCACTGAACACACACTCATTGCCAGAATTAGTTTCATAAAATCTAGTCAAAACATCCAAGGCATCTTGTGCTTGATTGTAAGTCACAACTTCTTGTGTTTCTGTAATGTTTTCGCCTTCACTGTCGGTTTCAATTTCTTCATTCACCACAATGACTTCTTGCACAATTTGTTCCTTCATTAAAATTCCAGTTGTTAGGACCGCAGCGTCAATGTCGATAAAATCATCAAGAGAATTGCAATTGTTAAAGGTGCTTAAATCTCTACTTTTTAACCATTCTGATAAGGGGAGATCATCGTCATCAATCACTTCAGTGCTTTCTACTAAAGTTTCCTTTAGAAGACCAGCCTTCCTATAACAAGTTTTAATGGTTGTCGGAGTTACACTATCCCAAGCTTCTCTCATAAGACGAACTGCATCCAATACGAAAATCTTAATTTCTAGCTTCTCCATGATGAAAGCCCATACTTTTTGCAAACAGCTGAATTTTTCTCGCCGTCTTGCAGTTCCTGAATAATATCCATTTTCTCCCTGATGGAGAGAGCCTTTCTTTTAACACCAACCATTTGCTCACAATATCACACTTAATGAAAAAGGGGGAGGGAAAGCATAGCGATGTCGAAAGAGTAGGGCTGCGTGCGACTTTCTGATTAAAAAAAGGTTACGATATGTCCTGTGGGAAGTTGAAATACCGAATGCACAAAGAAAATGCATAGACCATAGCAGCCAATGAGAGAAAGCTAATTCCAGGAACCCTCTCGTAAACAGCGGCAAAGGAAAGGCTGAGAAGCTTTCCCCCACAAAATGCCACCCCCACCTACCCTTGGGCTGAAATGCAAGACGTCATAAAACATTCCTCGCTTTTCTCTTGGAGCAGGTGACACACAGACAGTCTTTTTGGGTAGCAGGTGGCTAATTGATGCCACCTTTCAATGCTCCGCTATCTTTACTGGGTGTAAAAATAAAATAAAATAAAATCTGAAAGTCTTGCAAATTTGCTCGCTATAACAGAGTTGATACTCGTAACAAGCGGGATAATTTAACACTAATTGCATACGAAACCAAACTTCTTCTGGCATTTACTCGCTATAGCCGGAACCTCGTTATACCCGAGCTCGTCTTAACCAAGTGCGACTGTACTTTTAAATTAAGTGATGATGAGTCGGCAGATTTTGATGTAATGCAAAAATTTGACGAGTATTTTGAATCAAAAAGGAACACCATTGTGGCAAGATATAAGTTTTTTAATTGTAAACAACAGCTTGGTGAGACTGTGGATTGTTTTGTTGCCAATCTTAAAATGTTAGCAAAAGATTGTTCATTTCAGAAGCAGGAAGATAGCCCGATTCATGATTTAGTTATTATGGGGTTAAGAGATACCACTATGAAAGAAAAACTATTAATGGATCCTTATTTAGATTTAGATTTGGGTAAAGCAATTGATTATTGCCGAGCAAAAGAAACTAGTGTTAAGGAAGCTCAAATATTGATGAATGAGAATTTTTAAATATTAAAAACTGATGAAATCAGGTCAACTAAACCTAAAATACAGGTTAGGAACTTTAAAGATTCAAAGAATACAGTTAAAAAGAAACAAAATGGCACATATGGTAATAGCTGTTTATATCGCTGTAGCAAGTGTAATATGTCACACGAATGGAAAAAGTGCCCAGCATTTGGAAAACAATGTAGAAAATGTAAGAAATATAATCATTTTGCTGTGGTTTGTAGAAACAAGAAAATTTATGATATTAGTAAAGCGGAAATGGAAATGAAAGCCGAAGATATTAATAATGTAGTGCATTTAAACTCTGTAATAAATTCTGTTAGCTCTTTAAAATTAGAGTGGAGAGAAACATTATATTTAATTGGTAGTAAAGTATCTTTTAAGTTAAATGCTGGAGCAGAGGTGAATATAATTCCTGTTAGTAAATTCTTCTCTTTCTCTAATGTAAAACTGGATACCACTGAAAAGCAACTCCTGGTACCGAGAACCAGGAGTTGCTTTTCAGTGGTATCCAGTTTTACATTAGAGAAAGAGAAGAATTTACTAACAGGAATTATATTCACCTCTGCTCCAGTATCTAACTTAACATCAATAGCATGTCCAGTCTTTTACTGGACATGTTATTGATGTTCTTGGTATTTGTATTTTGAATTGTAAAACTAGAAAAATTTCGAGAATGCTAAAGTATTTTGTTGTTTGTGATCCTGCTCATGCTATTTTAGGCCTAAATGCATGTGAAGATTTAGGTTACATAAAACAATGTACAGGTTTGGGTGTACATCGTTGTATGTAAGTGTTCATGTCGGTGGCTGCAAACTTCTTGCAGACATGCCAACTCTCTGGATTTAGTCAGGAGACACCGGATTTTCAGCCCTTCCTCAATCCCTCCCTCTGGATGAATGTCAAATTCTCCTGATTTTCACCAAGAATTAGCCGTTAGGATGGTCAAAATTCCATCAATTACCATGATTTCGAACTGCCTGTGAAATCTTTTTTTTTTTTTTCTGCGTCAATAGAAAGTGTCATTACAGTCATCAGTTTCGTACTTTTCCTCTCCTCCTACCTGCAAAAAGAAAGCTGCCCTGGTGGTGCAGTGGTCTAAGTGTTGGCTTATGACCAATCGTCCAAAATGGGTCAGAAAAAATTTGCTTTAAAAAATTTCTCCCAGCCCGATTGTCATATGATGCCTTCGGCAAAGAGCTCACCCGCTGTGGCACTAGAATGCCTGGGAGGGTCAGTAATTGATTGACAGATGTGAGCTGCCCTGCCTTCTCCTTTCTGTTCACAACCCATCGCCTCAACAGAGCTGTGCACATTCTAAGTGATGATATCAGTTCAGTCTTTCAACCCATCACCTCAACAGAGCCATGCACATTCTAAGTGATGATATCAGTTCAGTCTTTCAACCCATCACCTCAACAGAGCCATGCACATTCTAAGTGATGATAAACAGTTGAGTCGCGATAAATTCACTTAACGACAAAAGGGATTACTTACAGTTGGCCTTGCCTTTTAACGAAAGGTGATGTTAGTACGATGCTTTTTGTCATGTTTGCCTTCGCACATTACCGAAAGGAGAAATGAAAAATGGTTGGCTGCTATTTTATTCATAAAAAACAACATGTGGGCCGTTTTATGTTTTCAATATCTTGCAGAATTGACTTACCTGAAAATTAATTTCAGTAGAGGGAGGAGATGTTGATTTTCGCACTGTTTTTTTTTTTCCTCCAGAACCTTTAGTGGACCAATAATACTACTTCTGAAAAATTGTTCCTACGTCTGGAAAATGTCGATACAAAATAGCGCTTGTGGGGTTTCATGAGCTGTATATCACCCGATTTTTCAATTTTGAAGATTGGCATGTCTGTTCTTGAACCAGATGTGTGCTGTCCAAGTGACTGCAACACCTTCTGCATGGCTTATACACTATCTACCAACAAGTAATTGGACACCTGTGATAGCAAAGGAAAACAAAGTTTTTTCACCTTCAGTAGTTGGTGGAGCCTCCACGAGCGGCAATTACAGCTGCGACCCTCCAGGGCATACTCTCAACCAGGCGTTGTAAGACGGCTAGCGGTATTTTCTTCCACTCGGCTTGGAGAAGACAGGTCAGTTCCTTCACTGATTTCGGATGGTGAGGTCACCCCTTAAGTTGACGCTCCAATTCGTCCCAGAGGTGCTCGATAGGGTTAAGGTCCGGGCTCTGCGCAGGCCAGTCCATTCGATTAACCCCATTGTCACCATACGAAGCCATGGTGGACCTTGCAGCATGACAGGTGGCATTGTCATCCTAAAAGTAACATGGGTCCACCCCGTAAAACTGCCACAACGTAGGAAGCGCATAGTCATCCAAAATGGTGCAGTAGGTCTCGGCGTTGAGTCAACCAGGAATTGCGACCAAGGGTCCAGTGCCATACTAGCAGAAACACCCCCATAGCGTAATTCCACCGCCGCTGAACTTCACAGTTGGCACAACACATTCTGACAGGAGGCGTTCTCCAGGCAGACACCAAGCCCAGACCCTGCCATCTGAACGGTAGAGCATGAACCTTGATTGTCGCTCCAGAGAACCTGTTTCCACTGTTCAACGGTCCACTGTCGACGTTCTTTGCACCACGTTAGCCGAGCAGCGCTATTGGACTTGGTGATCCAAGGCTTGTGGGCGGCAGCACGTTCATGATAACCGAACTGGTGGGTTTCCTTGCAGAGGGTATTCATCGAAAGAACACTCCTGGATGCCTGTTGAAACTCCTTGCGGATGTGGCCCATCGATTTGGTGCGGTTCTCCTGAATTTCTCTGGCCAGCCCCCGTCGGTCTCTAACTCCCAGTTTCGTGGGTCTGCCGGGTCGGGGCACATTCCGACAGTCGCCTCTCATCTTCCACTTGACAATCACGTAGGCCACTGTCGATTTTGGGTACTTCAACTCGCTGGATATGTCACGTATGGATCGGCCATTTCTGTGATACCCGACGATTACACCTTTCTCGAAATCAGAGAGCTCCGAACTGCGTGGCGTCTTGCATGCGACTGGTTTCGTTGTTGTTTCTCACACAATATTTAACGGCTGCGGCCGTGACGTGTGTCAGGACCGTAGATATTGTCGATTGCAGGTGTGTCCAATTACTTGTTGGTAGATAGTGTATATCACACTGCTTCTGCCACTTTAAACCCTTCCTTCAAGTAATGTTGCAACAGAACCAAGATCTCATTCATGCTTAGTGGCCACTTTATACAAGGTGATAAATATTCAGTGCACTTTTTGAAACTTGTACCATGTATGAACTAGTTCCCCATGCAACAAACTTTTATATGATCTGCAACACAGACAATCTATGAAACTATGCATAGTAGTGACACAGAAAAACACAATGTAAAAACACAATTTTTTTCCCCAGACACCCCAATAATCACCACCAAGTTTAGTGGCTTCAACTTGCTAATAACATTTCCTGTTAGTATATTTTTTTAGTTCGGAATTGCTGACCTTGAGAATAGGTACATTTGGGCATTTGAAATTATTGTAAAATATGTCAAGGTGTATTGTAAATTATGTCAAGATGTACATAGTAGATGAACATTAATGTTCTAAGTGTAATAAATGCAAGTGGTGGCACTATGTATTCTCACAGGACAAAATGGAAATCTGTGTGTTACATGTAAGGCAGAAATCATCATTGTCAATCAACCATTATCAATCCACTGCTGGATGAAGGTCTCCCAAAGTTTCCCCCATAACTGTCTTGAGCCACTCTCCTCCATGTTACTCCGGCATGTTTTTTGAATTTCAGTCATCCATCTCCTATCTGGTCTTCTGGGAGTCTTTTTTCTTCCTCGGTATCCAGTTTAAAAATTTGGTTGTCTATCGGTGGTCTGTTCTTCTGGCAACATGTCCAGCCCATTGCCATTTCAGGAATTTTACTCTGATCATGATGTCTTCCACTCTTGTCATTTTCCTTATCCACGAGTTCCTCTTCTTATCTTTTCTGGTTACACCAAGTATGCATCTCTCCATGCTTCTTTCCGTTTTTTGCAGCCTTTGTATGTCTTTTTTAGTTAAGGTCCATGTCTCTGCTCCATATGTAAAAAACTGGAAAGATGCATTGATTAAACACTTTTCTTTTAAGACATAATGGCATATCACACTTGAAAATTGTATTGTTTCTTCCAAAAGCTCTCCTGCCAAGTTTTATGTGCCGATTATTTCCACATCAATGTGACCTTTGCTTGATATCTGTTGTCTAAGGTAAATGTAGGTATCTATTACCTTGAGCTTTCACCCATTAACTGCAAAATCTTCATTTCTTGTAAAAGTATTTATTGTACAACAGTTTTGTCTTCTGAAAGTTCATCTTTAATCCCACTTCTCTACTCTTGTCAGCAAGTTCCTGGATCAAACTCTGCAGCTCTGAAGGGGCAGTTGCAAAAACGATTTTGTCATCAGCAAAACGAAGGTGAGTTGAATAATCTCCATTAATCTTTATCCCTTGTTTTCCCAGTTCAGTGATTGAAAGACATTTTGCAATGGGCATTAAAGAGTTTGGGAGATATGGTGTCACTGTGTCTCACTCCCTTTCCAATTTTTATTGGTGCTGTATCTTCAAATATCCGAATCTTTGCACTTGCATTTTCATAGATATTATTATTAATGCTAATGTAAGCATCTTTAATACCACAGGATTTCAAAGCCATTGTAACTGCTGATGGTTTAACAGAATCAAAGGCCTTTTCGTCTTAATTATAAAACTATAAAACAGAAAATCCTTGTGTCTGCTGTTTGTCTGAAGCAGCAAACCTCTTGAACGCTGAACTCCGGCATCATGAAATTTAAACAGCTTATTAATGCTTGAATTTTTAGGTCAACACAACTATTTTCAGCTCTAAGTAGTTCTGTTCCTGAGTTATGAATTAAGTTTTGAGGTGATTAGACACCACATAAATGTATAGAAGGCGTAGTGTGTTTTACGTCACGTGTGATTAATGACAAGTATTTTTAACACATTTTGTTCAGTCAGAGATTCTTATAATTGGGAAAGTGTTCTAACGTTGTGTATCCTCAACTCGTGTTAAATAACTCTCGAATGCTGAACTCTGGCATCATGAAATTTGCACAGCTTATTAATACTGGAATTTTTAGGTCAAGCATTATTGCTGAGCTAAAAGAACAAAGAGTAAAAATTGAATGTTTGCTTGATAATGTTTTTGGTCCGTTTGATTCCACAGATTCCATACATTCTGTACATTTTGTTGCTTTAACTCGACAAATATTTGTGACAGCAATGTCCAAAAGGAAGAGACCAATTTTTAATCAAACTTGAATCAACACAAAATGCCGAACCAAGCAATCAGAAAAGCGAAGATGACAAGCATGTGAAGCGGACAAAACTCAACAAGCTGTTTGATGAAATGACGAAACTGTTGAGGAAAGAAATGCAACTTGTAGAACAATGATTGTGAACTGCTGCAAGATAAGGCAACACAACGAAACTGCTAAGGAAACAGAGGTGTGACTTGCTGAACAACGATTGCGAACTACTACGAGACAAAGCAATGAGACTGCTGAAATGATGAGCGAACACCGAACATCCAATCGCCTACGAGCTTCAAACTTGAGAGCTATTAAAAGTGTGGAGCAGCGACAGCAACAAATTCAAAGTAATGCAATTGCTCATGAGAACCAAAGTTTGGCTGAAACTGTTGAAGCTCGCAGAAATCAACTCCAGCACGAGAGAATTCAACAAACATGGGAAAGCAAATGGCTATATTTGAAGGATGAAGCCTTCAATTATGATCCTGGATGGGATTATTCAAACTTTCCTCTGATTGTCATTGGTAGCATCTCTTTGAAGTGCACTTTTTGTTATGCACTGAAGTTTGAAGGCGAGACACCGGTATTGTGCTGCTCCGGAGGAAAGATTTCATTGCCAGAGCTTCCAGAATTGCCAGAGCCATTGAAGAGCCTTATGAAAGGTGATCATCTAAAGTCAAAAGTATTTCTAAACCTGATCTGCAAATATAATTGCAGTTTTCAAATGACTTCATTTGGAACATCTGTGCCTGTGCCTCAGTCAACTGGATTCATGCCAATGTTATGTTTAAAATTCAAGGGCAAGTGTATCACAAGGTTGGCCCACTCTTACCACTGCCCAACATAATGTCAAATTTTCTAAATATTTACTTTCTTGGTGACAAAGAAACTGAAGCGCAACAACGTTGTGCTGTGATTCCTGGCACCAACAAAAGTTTGATTGATTCCTTGCAAAAGATGCTGCACGAAAACAATCACTACATTCAGTAATTCAAAATGGCACTGGATGATAATTCCAGTGAAAACCTGAAGATCATTATTAAGGCAGACAAGAAACCAGCACAAGGCCATGCATGTGTCTTTAATGCACCGGTAGTCAATGAAGTTGTCATAATCATTGCTGGAAATGAGTTTGAAAAGCTCGATATTGTTTTGACTATGCATAGCAATGAAATATAAGGGAATATGAAATTAATATATATATCATCATCATCAACCATTATCAATCCACTGCTGGACGAAGATCTCCCCAAGTTTCCTCCACAACGGTCTGTCTTGTGCCAGTCTCCTCCATGTCACTCCTGCATACTTTCGAATTTCATCCACCCATCTCCCATGTGGTCTTCTTCTGGGTCTTTTCCTGTCCCTTGGAATCCAATCCAAAATTTTGGCTGTCCATCGGTGGTCTGTTTTTCTGGCAGTATGTCCAGCCCATTGCCATTTCAGGGATTTAACTCTGATCATGATGTCTTCCACTCTTGTCATTTTTCGGATCCACGAGTTCCTCTTTGTATCTCTCCTGGTTACACCAAGCATGCACCTCTCCATGCTGCTTTGAGTTGTCTGCAGCCTTTGTATGTCTCTTTTAGTTAAGGTCCATGTCTCTGCACCATACGTATGCATTGGAAGGATGCATTGATCAAATACTTTTTTTTTAAGACATAATGGCATATTGATCTTGAAAATTATGCTGTTTCTTCCAAAAGCTCTACAGGCAAGTTTTGTACGGCGATTAATTTCTTCACCAATGTGACCCTCACTTGATATCTGCTGTCCAAGATAAACGTACGTGTCTGTTATCTCCAGCTTTTCCCCATCGATTGATAAATCTTCATTTCTTGTAAAAGCATTGAACATCACTTTTGTCTTCTGAAAGTTCATTTTTAATCCCACTTCTTTACTCTTGTCAGCAAGTTCCTGTATCATACTCTGCAGCTCTGATGGGGTAGTTGCAAAAATGACTACGCCATCAGCAAAACGAAGGTGGGTTAGATACTCTCCTTAATCTTTATCCCTTTGTTTTCCCAGTTCAGTGATTGAAAGACATTTTCCAATGTGGCATTAAAGAGCTTCGGAGATATGGTGTCACCTTGTCTCACTCCCTTTCCAATTTTTAAGTGTGTTGTATTTTCAAACAGCCGAATCTTTGCACTTGCATTTTCATAGATGTTTTTAATAATATTAATGTATGCATCTTCAATACCGCAGAATTTCAGAGCCATTGTAACTGCTGATGGTTTCACCGAATCAAAGGCTTTTTAATAATCGATAAAAGCCATGCACAATGGAAGTTCATATTCCCTCGCTCTTTCAATTAGTTCTCTCAGTACGTGGATATGATCTATTGTGCTGTAGCCACTCCTGAATCCAGCTTGTTCTCTCAGTTGAGCCATGTCCAGTGTTACCTTCAAACGCTGTGAAAGAACTTTAGTGAAGATTTTATAAACCACTGATAGGAGGCTGATAGGTCTGTAGTTCCTGAGATCCTCAATGTCACCCTTTTTATGTAGCAGGATCACTGTAGCATTGTTCCAATCTTCAGGAATCTTCCCTTCATTAAGGCATCGAGTGAAAATTTGGGCGAGTACTGTTTCGATTTCTCCATTTGCTTCTTGTATGATGTCTATAGTAATTCCATCTTCTCCTGGAGCTTTTCCCCGCTTCATGTTCTTGATTGCATGTGCAACTTCTGCTGGGAGGACAGGAAGAACTCTGGTACTGGTACCTTTCATGATGTCTGGAGTACATGCATCATCCCTTTCATATAATTTGGAGTAGAAATCTTTCACTCTTGTCAAAATTTCACCTCTATTTCTTGTTACAGAACCATCTTCTTTTCTCAGTGCCATAATCTGTTTTCTTCCCTTACTGAGATGTCCCTTTGCTATCTTTAGACTTTGGTTGTTTTTAATTGCTTTCCTCACTAGTTCACAGTTGAATTTCCTTACGTCAATGACATCTATCCTCCAGGACTAGTGCTTTGTGAAACGGGATCTAAAGATCATGTGCATTTCCTTGATATGGACCTTCTTCCCCAAAATCAGGGTATCATTCTGGATCTTTTCGATAAGAGAACACATTTTAGTTTTGATACCAATGTTTTAAGTAGCTGGTACTCCAATGTTTCTAAACACGTACTTAGAAATATTATTATTTCCCAATTCATTAGAATCACAAGAATATGCAATAATAATCAGTCCAATACCACAAAACAGTTAAAAATACTTTTTTCTTCTTTTTTTAAAAAATAATTATCCGTTAAAATATTGTTTATTTCATTTCAAAAAATTATGGACATCTTTTAATTCGGGAAAATCTTATAAAATCAGACTATGTAACATTCCTACCTTTTAAGCTTTGGACTAATTTTTCTTCGTGCCTCAATTGAAAATATCTTCCTCCGAGTCGCCCCGGAGCATTTAACCTAACATTTGCTGACATCCATTAAAACACGAAAACAATTACTTTTCGTTACAGTTTTTGTGAATTCCGACAGAGGTCGCCATGGGATATCGTGTGGTTGGTTTCAAAAATTCAAGCTATGTCTGGAAGTGGGTTCAGCGGCTGTTGGTATGTTTTTGCAAGATATGGAGGGAATGTGTTAAGATCGAAGTTTAGATTTATTGGAGTTCAATGGAGTTGTTGTAGGTTTTAAAGTTATTTCATTTCAGGTAAGTTTTTTGTATTTCAGTTCTGTGTTGTTGGTTCAGGTGGGGAAGACCAGGTGTATAACACTAAAGTAAAAAAAATTTAACCCTTGTTTCGGAAATCACATATTTCAAAGACACCTGCATGAAACCTGAACCAGGGTTCGGGGGCCGGGGGAGTCTTTCCCTGATGAGTGGCTCCTGGTGCCCGACCCCAAGTGTTTAAAATTATTATTATTGTTATTATTATTATTATTATTATTATTATTATTTTTTTGTGTGTGTTGTATGTGAATTGTGAGAGTTTTGATTTTAGTTTGCGTGTGTTAATTTAGTGGGATTTAGGGATTTCTACTGGAAGTTCTTGGTTGAAGGTGTAGAGAGTTTGACATATACTCCACCAGTGGTTCTTGCTGCAGTGCGCAGTTCCCGGATGGGTAGGACAACTTTGTAGTACACCTTTCAAATTTATATATATATATATATTCCAAGGGACAGGAAAAGACCCAGAAGAAGACCACATGGGAGATGGGTGGATGAAATTCGAAAGTATGCAGGGGTGACATGGAGGAGACTGGCACAAGACAGACCGTTGTGGAGGAAACTTGGGGAGACCGTCGTCCAGCAGTGGATTGATAATGGTTGACAATGATGATGATGATGATAAACATACGTATCTGTTATCTCCAGTTTTTCTCCATCAATCGATAAATCTTCATTTCTTGTAAAAGCATTGAACATCACTTTTGTCTTCTGAAAGTTCATTTTTAATCCCACTTCTTTACTCTTGTCAGCAAGTTCCTGGATCATACTCTGCAGCTCTGATGGGGTAGTTGCAAAAATGACTACGTCATCAGCAAAACGAAGGTGGGTTAGATAATCTCCATTAATCTTTATCCCTTTGTTTTCCCAGTTCAGTGATTAAAAGACATTTTCCAATGTGGCATTAAAGAGCTTCGGAGATATGGTGTCACCTTGTCTCACTCCCTTTCCAATTTTTAAGTGTGTTGTATTTTCAAACAGCCGAATCTTTGCACTTGCATTTTCATAGATGTTATTAATAATATTAATGTATGCATCTTCAATACCGCAGGATTTCAGAGCCGTGGTAACTGCTGATGGTTTCACCGAATCAAAGGCCTTTTCATAATCGATAAAAGCCATGCACAATGGAAGTTCATATTCCCTCGCTCTTTCAATTAGTTCTCTCAGTACGTGGATATGATCTATTGTGCTGTAGCCACTCCTGAATCCAGCTTGTTCTCTCGGTTGAGCCGTGTCCAGTGTTACCTTCAAGCGGTGTGAAAGAACTTTAGTGAAGATTTTATAAACCACTGATAGGAGGCTGATAGGTCTGTAGTTCCTGAGATCCTCAATGTCACCTTTTTTATGTAGCAGGATCATTGTAGCATTGTTCCAATCCTCAGGAATCTTCTCTTCATTAAGGCATCGAGTGAAAATTTGGGCGAGTACTGTTTCGATTTCTCCACTTGCTTCTTGTATGATGTCTATAGTAATTCCATCTTCTCCTGGAGCTTTCCCCTGCTTCATGTTCTTGATTGCATGAGCAACTTCTGCTGGGAGGACTGGAAGAACTCTGGTACCTTTCATGATGTCTGGAGTACATGTATCATCCCTTTCATATAATTTGGAGTAGAAATCTTTCACTCTTGTCAAAATTTCGCCTCTATTTCTTGTTATAGAACCATCTTCTTTTCTCAGAGCCATAATCTGTTTTCTTCCCTTACTGAGATGTCCCTTTGCTATCTTAAGGCTTTGGTTGTTTTCAATTGCTTTCCTCACTAGCTCACAGTTGAATTTCCTTACGTCTTCAGTGATACTTTTTCGTGTTGTCTTGCATAGCTCTATATATTCCACTTTGGAAGTCACATCTTCTTTAGTTGTCCTCATCTCTCTTCTTTTTTGCATCAACATTTTGGTTTTTCCTGATAATTTGTTCACATGCAACTTGTTCTTAGACCCAGCTAATTTTGTTGCTGTTTCCATTAGAGCTTTGGTTACTTTTCTGTTAACTTCCGAAATATCCACTTCTTCCGATGTTAGGCCTTCTAAAGCAGAGAATCTGTTCTTCAGTTCTAACTTGAAAGTATTATGGTGTTTTTTAAGGTTGGTTATGTCAATACATTTTGTTTGTCTTATGAGCTTGCCACGTTATATATACCAGAATCTAAATCTCAGACAAAACCAAGTAGTAAAGCTAGTAATCAATGCATAATGAGAGTACTCCCTCGTTCTTTCAATTAGTTCTCTCAGTACATGGATATAATCTATGGTTATGGTGTTGTAGCCACTCTTGAATTTTGGTTGAGCCATTGTTCTCTTGGTTGAGGCATGTCCAATGTTACCTTCAAGCGATGTGAAAGAACCTTTGTGAAGATTTTATAAACCACTGAAAGGAGGCTGATGGGCCTGTAGTTCCTGAGGTTCTCGATGTCACGTTGTTTATGTAGCAGGATCATTGTAGCATTGTTCCAATCCTTAGGTATCTTTCCTTCATTGAGACATCTAGTGAAAAGTTGGGCGAGTGTAGTTTCTATTTCTCCACTTCCTTCTCGTATAATGTCTACAGTAATTCCATTTTCTCCTATAGCTCTTCCCCATTTCATGTTTTTAATTGCATGTGTAACTTCTGCCAGGAGGACTGGTGCAACTTTGGTACTGGTACCTTTCTTAATGACAGGAATAGTTGTATAATCTCTTTCATATAGTTTTGTATAGAAATCTTTCACTCTTGTCAACATTTCACCTCTATTTCTTGTTACAGAACCATCTTCTTTTCTCAGTGCCATAATCTGTTTCTTCCCTTATTGAGACGTCCCTTTGTTTTCTTCAGGCTTTGATTATTTTCAGTTGCTGTTCTCACTAGATCATAATTGAATTTCCTTATGTCTTCAATGATACTTTTCCAAACTGTCTTGCATAGCTGTATAATCTGTATATTCCACTTTGGAAGTTAACTTTTCTTTCTTTGCTCTCATCTCCCATCTCTTTTGCACCAGCATGTTTGTTTTTCCTTATACTTTATTCATATGCAACTTATTTTTAGTGCCACTTATTTTTGTTGTCATTTCCATAAGAGCCTTGGTTAGTGTTTTGATAACTTTAGGAATGTCCACTTCTTCTGATGTTAGACCTTCTAGAACAGAAAATCAGTTCCTTTGTTCCAACTTGAAGGTACAAGCAGTGGCGGCTTTTCAGGTGAAGTAGGTGAAGTGCCTCTTCACCTATTTTACTCAAAATAAAGTTTTATTCAGTATTTTTTTATAATATATTCTTTTTTGCCTTTATTCAGTTCCAAAATACTCAAAATTTTGAATAGATATTAATTCACATGGCGCGCTCAATACGGAAAACAAATCCTTATACGCAAAACACTGCAAGTGAAGAGCCGAAATGAGAATGCTTGGAAGTCTGCAGTTTTCCGCCGAGTTGCCATGGTAACCGTGACGTTACCCTCCCCAATCTGCTTGCTCAACTGAAGTGTTTCAGCTTCACGCACCTTACCTCTGCATCTTTCAGTTTTTGAACGTAAAGTCGTGAGAGATCACGGTGGAGTGGGCTGACTACCAGGCTACCATGCAATTTGCTAGGGCTTTTTTCCCTTGTAATTCTGTGGTACATTATTTTCCGAAAGGAATTTGTTCTTTCGTGCTTTGTGATTATTTGCTGAAAGCTTTAACTGATATGGTTTGTGTACAATTTAACTGATAGTGATAGTTTTTAATATGCATCCTGTGGACGACATTGTTTGTAATTTATTGCAAACTCCATTTACTCTGTGGAAAGATGAAGATGAAAGAGACATTTTGCTTCAAGGACGACCAACGGATTCACTGACAATTGTTGCCAAGAACAAAATCAAGAAGAGCGGTAAATCTAACAATATTAATTTTAAAAATTGTTGGTTTACTGAATATGAATAGATTTGCAGCACTTCTGTGTTAATTTTTTTTTTTTTTTTGGCCCTGCTTACTTTTTAGTAATAAACATTCGGCCTGGAATAAAGATGGATTCTCAGATTTATTAAGCTTAACACGGTCACTTCATAAACATCGTGATTCTAGCGAACACCTAAAATGCGGATTAATATTAAGGAATTTCGAAAAAATTCAAAACACCATTGCCGATGCCCTGAGGAAGAATGCTAGGCTTTTGAAAACGCATTTTAACGAAAACGTTCGTTTAAATAGACTTTTCTTGCAGATAGTGATTAATGCAGTATTAGTCTATACTGTATTTGAGCAAACAAGAACTAACATTCCATGGCCAGGACGAAAGCATGGGCTCGATAAATCGTGGAAATTTCATTGAATTACTTTCATTGATGATATGAAGAAGTTCT
This sequence comes from Macrothele yani, assembly GCA_039090855.1. NCBI lineage: Eukaryota > Metazoa > Arthropoda > Arachnida > Araneae > Macrothelidae > Macrothele > Macrothele yani. The sequence goes on from CM077002.1 coordinate 82,618,215, forward strand.
TTAGAAATTAAAAATCAATACAAAAGGATAAAAAACTATTCAAAATGAATTAATTGAATGCATTTCTGAATATATAAATGATCACGTCAAAAATTAAATAATTTTTTATTGTTGATTCGGAAGGTGTATTGGTTGAGGGGTTTTTGGGTTTCCATGATGTGAATGAAGATAGAACGTCAGCTTTATACAAAATGCTAAACAAAATTTTGGAACAGTTTGATTACCAACACAAATAAATTGGACAATGTTACGATGGGGCAAGTATAATGTCTGGACACTTAAATGGGCTACAGAAAAAAGTCAAATATAAAGCCTCTCAAGCTGTTTTCGTTCAATGCTTAGTTCATCGTTTGAATCTTGTATTACACCAGAGTGTTTCGAAAATTTCTAAGTGTCGAATACTTTTTGCAAGCTTCAGTGGAATTGCTTCGTTTGTTCACCATTCTGCGAAGCGGTCTTATACACTTATATCAATAACCGAAAGATGCAGACCAACCATAACAGAAACTCGATGGTTCTCCACTTTGAAATTAGTAAGTGTAGTTGTTGAAGATTGGGATAAATTGAAGGAAGTGTTCGGATTTCTGACGAATAGCGAATAATCAGACAAAAAATCAATTCATCTTGCCATGGGGTTTTTGAATGATATGAACACTTTCGAATTTACATTTTTGGCTCCACCGATCTATTATTTGAACTTTTGAAGAAAAAATAAGGAACAATAACTAAACATAAACTACTGTGTAACTCAAATTAAAAAAAAAAAAAAACTCGTGAAATTTTGAGCCATAAAAGGAGCGATGAGTTATTTGAAACACAGTTTGGAAAAGCTAGCAAAATCACAGAAATAAGCACAGGAATATGCTTCTCTTACACAGGAAACAATTTTTCAAAATTATAAACAGTTGTATTTTGAAATTTTGGACCATATTCTTATGGAAATGGATATAAGATTTCAAGACTGTAAGAAACTTCAATTTGTCTGACTTGCTGACACAACCAAATTCGAATAATTTAATGCATGTTTTCCCACTCGCGCTCTTGAAAATCTGCATTTTTACGGAAACATATTTACTAAACACCAGCGCCTTAAAAATGAACTGAGCCTTGTATATGCCGATGAAAAATTGAGGAATATATTGACTCAAGAACTCCTTTGAGTGCTTCACGGAGACAAAGACATGTTTACAGAAGATTATAAATTGGTTTTCCTCAGTTTAACAATGACATCTGCAAGTGTGCCAGTGAAAAGAAGTTTTCTTAAAAGAATACAAACTTGCTCAAGAAACACTAGTTCCCAAGATAGACTTGCTTCTCTGGCAAATATTTCTATTCAGGAAGACATTTTATTGATGCTCACGAAGAAACAACCATCTAACCATCTTATGACGACATAATCGACAAATTTGCAGCTTTAAGAGGAAGAAAAATTGATTTAATATACAAAAAATAAGTAAGTCCTCATTAAGGGATTTTCATTGTAGGCAGTATATATCTTTTCATACTGCTCTTGTACCTCTTCACCTATTTTTCCAACCACGAGCCACCACTGGGTACAAGTTGTATTATGATGATTTTTAAGGTTGGTCTTATATCAATACATTTTGTTTGATTTATGAGCTTGCCACATTCCGGTTTAGTGTTGAGGTGCATTTTACATTTCACCATTCTATAGTCACTACCTGTGTTGAACCTGTTTAGCACACTGCAGTCTTTGATGATGAATTTCTTGTTACACATAATAAAATCAATTTCACTGTCATCCCATTGTGATGTCTCCATGTCAATTTCCTATGTGTTTTTTTTTTTTTTTTTCTTGAAAAAGGAGTTCATGATGAAAAACCTTTCTGCCTGTGCATACTGTACAGGAGTATTTCCATGCTGGTTTCTGTTGCAGTGATGAATTTACCTACCTAAGTTTTCATTCTAATATTGTTGCCCTGTTTTCACATTGAAATCACCCATAATCATCTTCAAGTGCTGCTTGCCCTTGTTATTTATATGCCAAATTCTCTTGTAAAATTCAATTTCTTCTTCAGAATGACTTGTGGTGGGTGTGTAAGCTTGAATAATCTGAGTCTGGTATCTTTTTGAGAGTTGGATAACGAGTCGTGCAGCTCTGTCTGAGGAACTCTCAACTTTGATAAATTTATTCTTCAATTTCTTGTTTCTTATAAATACACCACTAGTTCTGCCAGTATCTGTTGCACATTAGTAGAAGGATGTCCAATTTTCAGTTCAATGAGATCCTCTGCTATCCTTTTCTTCTTACCTCACTTAGCCTGATGATGTCTCATTTGTTCTTTGTAGTTCCTCTTCTAATTCAAGGAGCCTTGAATTAGGAGATAGAGATAGTCCTTTGAACTTAGCCAAGGTTAGCATCAGATGGCAGCCTAGCCCGGTCCTCTGGTGATTCTTAGCACCCTCTGCCTTCGTGTTGCACTGGCCTCTGCCTTGGCCAGTACATTCCAGCTGCCTGGGACTGAGGGCGCCAAGTTTTCAGTTTAAAGTCATCTTGGAGGAGTTTCATTACGCTGGCCAAAATGCTTGGTGAGTGTGGGATAGCGTTTCCTCTTATCCCGGTGATATAGTTATACCGCTATGTGGTGGTCGTAAGAGCCCTTTTAGTAGGAACAAGATTCAACACAAGGCGTGGTTGACATTTGTCAAGGAAAGACAAAAATATGTTTTCGCCATAGGCCAAATATATTTAAAATATGTTTTATATATTTGTGCATCACAAACATATAAACCTATGTTTACATATATATATATATACAGCCAAGCCCGCTTTTAACGAGGAGCTCGGGACTGGCGAAAATGCTCGCTAAATCTGTTTCAGTGCAAAACCAACCCAATGTGGAAAAATAAGCCTAAATGATAATGACAAGGTACATAGTACATGTAGTATGTATTTTCTTGCGTAAAGTCCGCGGACTATCTGTGTTTTTTTGTCTGCGAAACTGTTGGGTGTGGACAATCTGGCAATAGTACCGTTTTTTGTTTTTTTTTAATTGTTGCACTCAAATACAGTAACATACATACTGTATCTATGTACCTCAATTTTTTTGCCCACCGCACCTTAAAAATTAGCATTTTAAAAACAATAGTTTTGCATTTGTAGACGGAAGCGTACCAGGGCCGAGCTCAGAAGAAAATTAAAACTTCACGGCCTGCATCTTTTTTCATACATGTAGAACGGCAGTAGTGAAGTCTGCGAGAGAGGGGGAAATCCCTCTTCGAAGCAGCTGTTGGTCTTTGGCTGTGCAGTGTTTGATTTGATGATCTACCCCCTGTTTCATACCCTCTCCCATCTCCCCCTACTTGTTTATGTACAAGGCTCTGTCTCTTCCGAGTCACTCTTGTTTATTTGAGTTGGGGTAATAAAGAAGTAGGTAGTTATACTGTTGGATTCACACACAAGAAAAAGTATGACACCATTTGTAGAGAAAACAAGCAATTGTGCGCAGTTAGGGAATTTAAAGTGAACGAAAAAACCTTTGGGATCTGCACAGTTAAAGAAGTCATTTCTTTTAGAACTTCCAGAGGCCGATTATTTGTTTAAAGCTTTTTCAATCTGTTTGCCGGTAGCCTTCCCCTTCCTACTACCCCCCTTCGAGAATGAGCACGGTGAAACTTTTATCTGTGGAATGAACGTGACTGACGCTTTAACCTCGTTCTTCTAGGCGATTTACAAATGGGGTCAAGATCGCATCTGGATCCATAAAAAGTCTTTAAAGACATCAGTGACAAATAAAGGTTTTCTATCAGTGAAAAAAAAAAAAGTCACTGCTTTGGTACAAATGCAATAATTATCTCCCCCCCCCCCGCTTTTTAACGAAGTACGGACTATCTGGTAAATTATTATTTTTTTTCGGAGGCGCAAATGGTTTTGTTTGGACTCTACGTGTGGCAGACTATATACAGGAAAATACAGTATACAATTGTATACTGTACTATCCATAACGATTGCATATACAAATTAAGTAAAATAAGTTTTTTGATTAAAGAGAAACTTACATGAATTCTAAATTACATTAGCAACAAAACCTGAAGTGAATGGAACAGTAGCAGCAAATCCACTAATTGGAAACATTTTTGAAGAAACAGTCTATAGTTGTTTGTTTTGTTTTATTGGTGTACTTCTGTTCCCTTAATTTTCTGCGAATAATACTCAGTGCAGTAAACACCTCGTCATCGCAGTGATCTGTTGCCTCGAAGAAACGTTGGAGGTTTTCTGTACAATCAATGGCTGATGCATATGACGGTGGTTGAGTACTTTCTTCTTCACTTTACTGTGCAATTGTTGATGTCTCAATTTCCTCTACAATGTAATCTCCAGAAACGATGCCCGATGTAGCGACAGCATCATCAGCGGTAACAAAGTCATCAGTTTGAGGGACCATTAAAACGTGTAATGTTCTGTAGTTTTAACCACTCAGAAAGAGGGATATCGTCCATTTTGTCATCACTGCGACTTGTGTTATCCAACCCTGATTTTCTGAAGCAGTTCTGAATACAAGATTCTGATATTCGTCCCCAAGCAACAGCCAGCATTCTAATTGCATCAAGAATGGAAATTTTCACTTCAACCTTTTTTTCCATCCTTTCTAACATCAGTAGGATTAATTCCCGTCTGTAGTGGCATTTAAGGCTTCGAATAACTCCTTGGTCCATTGGTTGTAGCAAGGCTGTGGAGTTTGGAGGCAAGAAGATAAGCTGAATGTTAGTCAGGTTATGAACATGAGGATGTGCTGGGAAGTTATCTATAACGAGAATAATTTTACGATTTTTTATTCGGAATTCTTTGTCCCACTCCCTAAGATAAGCTGTAAAAATGTCCGATGTCATCCATGCTTCGTATTGGACCTGTAAGAAAGGGGCAGACATTTCACGTTTTTAAAACATCTTGGTTTTGCAGATTTTCCAATCACTAGCAATTTCCTCTTGTCCTTGCCGGACATAATAGCGCACACTAACACAGTCAGGTGATTCTTTTGAAGTTTCTCCCCTGTGCACTTCTCACCTTTGAACTTCATTGTTTGATTGGGAGTTAGATTATAATACATACCTGCTTCATCCGCATTATAAATGTCATAATCACTGTAGTTCTTCTGAAGATCTGGCCACACTGTTTTCAACCATGATTAAGTTTCTTTTGTATCCACTGATGATGCTTCCCCACTAATTTTTCCAGAACAGATGTTGTGTCGCATTTTGAAGCGGTGAAGCCACCCATTAGAACAAAAAATTTCGTAACCCAGTTGAACTGCCAATTTTTCAGCTTGACTTTTCATTATTGGGCCATTTATTGGTAAGCCAGTGTTTCGTTGAACAGTGAACCGTTTTAATAAGGCTTCATCTATGTCAGTTTTCTGGCATTTCTTCAGTCTTTTGCTAGACGTAACATTGCATTCAAAAGCCTGCAACAATGTTTCCTTATTTTTAAAAAGGGTTGAAACGGTGGAAGATGACAGTCCATATTTTTTGCATATCACAACATTTTTTTCGCCATTTTCCAACTCCCTAATGATGGGGACTTTATTGTTCATGGATAAAAGGATAAAACTTTTCTCTTAGACATTTTTTTAACTTCCTATGTGATTCCTGTTTATACAGTAATTAACATCGCACGCAGCACAGAGTAAGAATATACAGTACAAGAAACGCCAGATCTGAGAAGGTGACACGTGAGAAAAAATTCCAGGAAGTTAACTCTTGTTTCTCCTAAGGCGCGATGATGATATATATATATATCATCATGATGATGATATATATATATCATCATCATCATCATTGTCAACCATTATCAATCCACTGCTGGACGAAGGTCTCCCCAAGTTTCCTCCACAACGGTCTGCCTTGTGCCAGTCTCCTCCATGTCACCCCTGCATACTTTCGAATTTCATCCACCCATCTTCCATGTGGTCTTCTTCTGGGTCTTTTCCTGTCCCTTGGAATCCAATCTAAAATTTCGGCTGTCCATCGATGGTCTGTTCTTCTGGCAGTATGTCCAGCCCATTGCCATTTCAGGGATTTAACTCTGATCATGATGTCTTTCACTCTTGTCATTTTTCAGATCCACGAGTTCCTCTTCTTATCTCTCCTGGTTACACCAAGTATGCACCTCTCCATGCTACTTTGAGTTGTCTGCAGCCTTTGTATGTCTCTTTTAGTTAAGGTCCACGTCTCTGCACCATACGTAAGCACTGGAAGGGTGCATTGATCAAACACTTTTCTTTTAAGACATAATGGCATATTGCTCTTGAAAATTATGCTGTTTCTTCCAAAAGCTCTCCAGGCAAGTTTTGTACGCCGATTAATTTCTTCATCAATGTGACCATCACTTGATATCTGCTGTCCAAGATAAACGTATGTGTCTGTTATCTCCAGCTTTTCTCCATCAATCGATAAATCTTCATTTCTTGTAAAAGCATTGAACATCACTTTTGTCTTCTGAAAGTTCATTTTTAATCCCACTTCTTTACTCTTGTCAGCTAGTTCCTGGATCATACTCTGCAGCTCTGATGGGGTAGTTGCAAAAATGACTATGTCATCAGCAAAACGAAGGTGGGTTAGATAATCTCCATTAATCTTTATCACCTTGTTTTCCCAGCTCAGCGACTGAAAAACACCCTCCAATGTGGCATTAAAGAGCTTCGGAGATATGGTGTCACCTTGTCTCACTCCCTTTCCAATTTTTATGTGTGTTGTATTTTTAAACAGCCTAATCTTTGCACTTGCATTTTCATAGATGTTATTAATAATATTAATGTATGCATCTTCAATACCGCAGGTTTTCAGAGCCATTGTAACTGCTGATGGTTTCACCGAATCAAAGGCTTTTTCGTAATCGATAAAAGCCATGCACAATGGAAGTTCATATTCCCTCGCTCTTTCAATTAGTTCTCTCAGCACATGGATATGATCTATTGTGCTGTAGCCACTCCTGAATCCAGCTTGTTCTCTCGGTTGAGCCATGTCCAGTGTTACCTTCAAGCGGTGTGAAAGAACTTTAGTGAAGATTTTATAAACTACTGATAGGAGGCTGATAGGTCTGTAGTTTCTGAGATCCTCAATGTCACCTTTCTTATGTAGCAGGATCATTGTAGCGGTGTTCCAATCCTCAGGAATCTTTCCTTCATTAAGGCATCGAGTGAAAATTTGGGCGAGTACTGTTTTGATTTCTCCACTTGCTTCTTGTATGATGTCTACAGTAATTCCATCTTCTCCTGGAGCTTTTCCCCACTTCATGTTCTTGATTGCATGTGCAACTTCTGCTGGAAGGACTGGAGGAACTCTGGTACTGGTATCTTTCATGATGTCTGGAGTGCATGTATCATCCCTTTCATATAATTTGGAGTAGAAATCTTTCACTCTTGTCAAAATTTCGCCTCTATTTCTTGTTACAGAACCATCTTCTTTTCTCAGTGCCATAATCTGTTTTCTTCCCTTACTGAGATGTCCCTTTGCTATCTTTAGGCTTTGGTTGTTTTCAATTGCTTTCCTCACTAGTTCACAGTTGAATTTTCTTACGTCTTCAGTGATACTTTTTCGTACTGTCTTGCATAGCTCTATATATTCCACTTTGGAAATCACATCTTCTTTAGTTGTTCTCATCTCTCTTCTTTTTTGCATCAACATTTTCGTTTTTCCTGATAATTTATTTACATGCAACTTGTTCTTAGACCCAGCTAATTTTGTTGCTGTTTCAATAAGAGCTTTGGTTACTTTTCTGTTAACTTCAGAGATGTCCACTTCTTCCGATGTTAGGCCTTCTAAAGCAGAGAACCTGTTCTTCAGTTCCAACTTGAAGGTATTATGGTGTTTTTTAAGGTTGATTATGTCAATAGATTTTGTTTGTCTTATGAGCTTGCCACGTTCAAGTTTAGTGTTGAGGTGCATCTTACATCTCACCAATCTATGGTCACTACCTGTGTTGAACTTGTTTAGCACACTGCAGTCTTCTATGACGAATTTTTTGTTACACATAATAAAATCAATTTCACTTGTCGTCCCATTTGGATGTCTCCATGTCCATTTCCTGTGTGGCTTTTTCTTGAAGAAGGAGTTCAAGATGAAAAACCCTTCTGCCTCTGCAAACTCAACGAGAGTATTTCCACGCTGGTTTCTGTTGCCGTGACCGAATTTACCTACTGAAGTTTCATTTTGTTGCTGTTGCCCTATTTTTGCATTGAAATCTCCCATAATTATTTTCAAGTGCTGCTTACCTTTATTATTTAGATGACAAATTTCCTCATAAAATTCTTCAATTATTTCTTCTTCAGGATGACTTGTGGTGGGTGCATAAGTTTGAATAACCTGAGCCTGGTATCTTCTCGATAGTTGGATAATGAGTCGTGCAGCTCTGTCAGAGGAACTTTCAACTTCTACCACTTTATCCTTCAGTTTCTTGTTTATTATAAATCCAACACCACTAGTTCTGCCAGTATCTGTCCCACGATAGTAGAAGAGATGTCCACTTTTCAGTTCGATGAGATCTTCTCCTTTTCTCCTTACCTCACTTAGCCCCACGATGTCCCACTTGATCCTTTGTAGTTCCTCTTCCAATTCAAGAAGCCTTGAATCAGAAGATAGGGAGCGTCCATTGTACGTTGCCAAGGTCAGCATCAGATGGCAGCCTAGTCCGGTCCTCCGGGGATTCTTAGCACCCTCTGCCTTCATGTCGCACTGGCCGCTGCCTTGGCCAGGTACATTCCAGCTGCAGGAGACTGAGGGCCAAGATTTAAGTTGTGGAGTCATTTTGGAGGGGTTTGGCCATAACTCACCACGCTGGCCAAGCGGGTTGGTGAGTGTGGGATAGCATTTCCTCTGATCCCGATGGTATAGTTATACCGCTATTGGCGGTCGTCAGAGCCCCTTTAGTGGGAACAGGATGCACCACGAGAAGGCGGGGTTGACATTTGTCAAGGAGAGGCTGTGATGTTACGCATCACCTGACCTTACATCCCATATATATATATATATATATACTGTATATACATACATACAAAGACATATCTTGTGGGCACGCCCTGGATTCAATGAGGTGGTATTGCCACCCATGAAGTGAGAAAGTGAGGATTGCCTGTCGCAGAGCATCCACAGTTGTTGGTAGGGGTTGGTGAATTTGAATAAATCTTTCCAATTCATCCCACAAATTCTCAGTGGGGTTGAGTTTCCAGCAGTTGAGGGGGGCATTTGAATGCTTCTGGGGCCAATGAATCACTACTATAAAAGTATGCAATGTGGTGTGGTCCTGTTGAAAGTTGGCATCATGGTGTGGAAAGAGAATTGTTACAAATGGGTGTAGATGGTCTGCAAGGCCATTCACATACCTTGAGCCGATGGTAGAGGTATCGACAGGTATGAGGGGCCCCAAGGAAGCCCATGTAAATGCACTCCAAATTATTACATTGCCTCCACCTGACTGTATGATCCCAACTTGGCAAGCTGGGTCCATCTCTTTATGTCATTTACACCACACCTGCACCCTCCCATCAGCTTAATAGAGTTGAAACCGTGATTCACTAGACCAGGTGATGTGTTTCATTCCTCCTCACTCCAGTTATGAAAGACCTTTGCAATCTGCATCCTAATCATTGGGTGCCTTGCAGTTAACAAGGTTACAAAATGTGGAGGTCGACTGCCATATCTTATTTTTTCCATGGTACGAAGGATAGTCTTGTGGACACACCCTTATTGAATTCTGATGTTATCTTCTCTACGATAGCCTTGTGATTCCATGTAATAATGCAGAACAGTCTGCACTCACCTTGAGAATCAATTGCACATTTGTAGCCATATTTCCCCTGTTGGTCGGAAGTTTTGCTATATTTCATGTAGCCTTGGAATGTATTGGGTTGTCGGAAAAGTCATGACGTATTTTAGCCATGTTTTGCAAAGGTCATTTATCGATAGAAAGAACAAAGATCAATCGGTGATATAATGCCTGTTTTGTTCGATAACCTTTTGCCATCTTTTAGTGAGCTGCAGAATGCCTCGTTCATAGAAGGACCTGTCTTTTGTGGTGAAAAACTGTGCAAGGTGCTGATTTACAGCCTCATCTGAATTGAACATTATACCACGCAAGGACTGTTGAAGAGAGAAAAACAAGTGGAAGTCTGATGGCGCAAGGTCAGGCGAGTATGCTGGGTGTGGCAACATATCCCACCCAAGCTCCAATAATTTTTGGCAGGTGATCAAACTTGTGTGTGGTCTCACGTTGTCGTGATGGAATACAACACCTTTATGATGAACGAGCTCTGGACGTTTCTGGATAATGAATTTGTTCAAACTGTCCAATTTCCGACAGTACACACTCGAATTGATTGTTTGGTTCCGTGGTAGGAGCTCAAAAACATGACACCTTTAAAATCCCACCATACTGAGACCAGAACCTTCCGCTGATGAATGTCTGCTTTGGACGTCGTTTGAGGCGAAGCAGCACGTCAGGACCAAGACTGTTTGCACAACACATTGTTGTACACAATCCACTTTTCATCACCAGTTATCAGTCGCTTCAAAAAAAGATCGTTTTCCTCACGTTTAATGAGCATATCACAGGTGTTCATACGCACCATCAATTAAGCTTCTTTAAGTTTATGAGGAACCCACACATCGAGCTTGCTTATGTATCCGAGCTTCTTCAGATGGTCATGAATGCTTGAATGATGGATGTGCAATGTGTCTGCAATCTCTCGTGTTGTGTAACGTTGGTTTGACTCGATCAATGCCTTGATTTGGTCGTCATCAACCTCAGTTGGCCTCCCGGACCAAGGAGCATCATTGAGGTCAAAATCACCAGCATGGAATTTTCCGAACCACCGCTGGCACTGACGTTCTGGTAGAGCATTATCACCGTACACTTTACGCAACTTTTGAAAAGCTTGACGCGCGTTCTTCCCTTTACGGAAGTAAAACAGTAAAATATGGCGAAAATGCACAGTTTGGTCTTCCATCTTCAACTTGATGTCAAATCTCCGCAAATCAACCAAATTGCTCACTATTCCTTTTAGACTGCAGCTAGAACTGGCAGCTGTCGAATGCCATAGCGATAACAGAGCTGCGCAAGCCTCTTGTACTTCCAAAACCACCCAACCGCCATCGGGTGCCAAAATACGTCATAACTTTTTCGATAACCCAATATGTGTGATGGTGTGACATGGAAATCCCAACAGTTCTGCAGTTTTCACGATTGAACAATGGGCCTTCCTTGCAGCTACTATGTGGCCAATGCAAACTCACTAATTTGTTGCCTTTACCCAGGACTGCTTTTCCATGACTGGTTTCCAATGCATATAGATCTGCTTTATTTATAGACATTGACAATTTCAGCGTTCCACGTGACTAAACATGATCTTTCTACTTTGGATATTGTTATCGGAGTGTACATAATAATTTGTCCATTCAGTGTTTACATATGGAATGTTTAAAAAATGTTATATATAAAATGATGGTAATGACAAAAGCAATATTAAAAGAAATAATCCGATTTAGTAAAAAGTAAACTATTAGGTTAAAAAATTGCATTATCCATTATGATTTGTTTTTTCAGTTCAAGGAAAATCAAAAGAAAAACAAGCAAATTAGGTGTCAAAGCAAATGGTGTCAAGGTCAAACGACCATTCAGGCAGACTCGGGGAGTTAATGAAGAGGTAACTGGTAGAAAATCTATTATGCATGGAAAAATTCTTTAGACTCTTAAAGCTGTTTTTGTTTTTCAGTTCATAGGATATCTATAATTGCTATGTATGGTTCAAATCATTCAACACTTTTTGATAAAATATAAAATGACCCGCCCTCAGTTTGTAAATTGTTGCTTCTACAAAGATCAGTTATTATACTTATTTTTCTGCTTGGAAGCATTTTTCAGTTAAAATTAAGTCATCATAACTAGCCACTACTGTTGTTTGTTGGTGAGCCAAAATGAAAACTGGAGAAGGGTTGGATTAGTATATGTGTATCATAGATCAGTTCGCTCTAGTTTGCCCAAGCACATGTGAAGCTCAAATGTTGACAAGGCAAGCAAGAATAGTGGCTCATTTCAATTTGTGTGCCTGGTTTAAACTCACATGTGTTCCTGCATTTTCAACATTATGACCCACAAACCAGAAAAAAACAAAAAAAAAAAAACCAAAAAAAAAACAAATTATGAACAAAATATGAACAAAATGACCTTGGAAGCAAGAATGTAACTGTAAATCAAAAAGTATTAAAACTGAAAAATAACTTGCTTAAGTTACATAAATAATATATTCAGGGAGCTTTCAACTGCTAATTTCTGTTTTTGTTTTGTTTTGGTTTTTTCAACTTAGAAATGATGGGTGATGGCAAGTGGTTGTGATACCCATATTGTCAAATTTATCATTTTATTTTTGAACACTGATTTCCAGATAGTAGAATACAAAATGACTCAAAATTACTGTTCTTTGTAGAAAGAAAAATATCTAATGAAGTGCAAAACATTTGTCAGTCATTTCCTTCATTGTCCTGACACCACAACAGTTTGCAATGTTTTTAAGGTTGGCATCCATTGTTTGAGAAACTCAAGTGGCTTCTTGATGTGCTGGATGAATGGCCACATTGTACGGAGTGCAGCAGCTTCATGATTATCCAGGATAGGTCGTTATCCTTTCTTCCGTTTTATTTCTTTGAAGACCTTAAAAAGAAGGCAATTAAATAGATAGATAGGAGTGCAAAAGAATCAAAACTCAAAGGGAGTCATGGATGGTTTGAGAGTTTTGGAAGTGCACCCACCTTCTTAGCCTTAGGCTACACTATGAGGCTGCAAAAATCTTCCCTGATGAGGGACTTCAAAAGATTGTCATCAAAGGATGCTCCTCACCAAAACAAATCTTCATCGTTGATGAGACGAGTCTCTTTTGGAAATGAATGTCCTCATGTACTTACACTTCACAGGTTTAAAAAATGTCTCAGGTCATAAGGCAAAAGACAAAGGATCATTGTATTCTGTTACTTGACAGAAACACTAGAGGTGATAAACTTAATCTGTTGCTAGTGTATTATTCCTAAAATATGAGAGCTTTAAAAGACTTGAATAAGAATACACTTCTCAATTTGTTTGGCTTGCTAACTGAAAAATTTAGATTATGAAGGAAATTTCTGCAGACTACATCAGCTATTGTATTTTCTCTTTTTATGGTGAAGTATTTCAGCCATGTATAATCTCGCCAACAAATCACTTTTGGGTATTGATAATGATGGGCGGTGGGGAAGGACTTGGTTATTTTTGCCAAGGAATGTTCTCAGTTATGGCAATGATATCCAAGTTGCTGTAAGATTGGTATATGGAATATTAGAGGAATGAATGGAAAGATGGCTAAAAAACTGAATAAGTACAAATTGGATTTCCTGTGTGTAAGTGAAACTAAAAGGAAAAGAATCAGGACAGAAGAGGAGACTGGATTGGTGAATATGTAGTCTGCAGTATTGGATGATGAAAGAGAACAAGCTAATGTAGGTGTAATCTGGAAGTGAACCCTGATTCAGGTTAATCTGAAGAAAAACCTGATTTTTCACTATAGATTCATAAGTAAGAGAATTTTGTGGGTGCATTTGAAAGGGAAGCTTTAGGGAATATAAATTGTAGTAATGTATGCTGCTTGTAATTCTGAACCACCTGATAAGAAAGATGGTTTCTGGAATAAGGTAAAAGTTATTTTGAACTGGATTTGTTGAAAAGAGAAAGTTATTCTAGAAGGGGATTTTTCAGTACTATAGTAGGTGTTTAGAATGAGATATCTGACAACATTCTGGTTAAGGTTAATAATCCCAGTCTGAATGATATTGGTGAAAAGTTAAATGAAGTTTGCATTGAGAATGGGTTGTGTGTACTTCATACATTTTTTTCAACCACAAGTATATATACACATATACGTTGGATAATCATACCCTGGAAGAGAAAAGTGTAACGGATTTTGTTGTTTATGATCAATGTCTGAAACATAAACGTAACTACACAAAGCTTATTTCTTTTAAATATTGATTTTACATTTTGCTTTTAAATATTGATCTTGAAGGAAAAACATGAGTTGGTTCTCTGTATGGTGGAATTTTTGTTATGTCAAGAAACTCATCTTACTAGTGTCTAAAATTAAAGTCCAGAAGGCAATAGCAGGCAAATAATCCAAAGTGCTGAATGAAATGTTACAATGTTCACAGCACATATGCAAATGGACATAAGAAAGAAAGTGAAATACATGCGTATCAGTGAGAAAAATGCTGTCCAAGATGTAAATTGTGTTGAAACTTAAAGGCAGCAGAGAATGGCAGTGGCATTTGTCATTAACAGCTTGTGTGAGAAGTGCTTTAGTGGTTACAAATGCTTCAGATACACATGTCTCATACATGTGTATTCGACGCTGTATGATGACGAACAATATGACAACCAGAAGCAGATCAGTCTCGACCCAGGCCACAAGGGATTTGAATATACACCCCAGAGTGGTTTCACTGTTATGGTAGCAATTCAACAACACTGGTGGGATGAAACAAAGGCCCAGCCAAGATCATTCAAGGCATATGACACCTCATGAGGACCATTATGTTGCTTTAACCACATGATATCATAGGTCTCATACAGTCCAGCAATTGTCTTTAGAGCTCTCCACTGCCACTGTGTGACTATGATTTCAAGGCAAACATGATATTCAAGGCTTAATGCGATTGGCCTTTATGCTTGGAGGCCCATGGTTTGTGTTACTGTAACCGTATCTCTCTTGAAGTGGTGCAGGCAACATCGTTTCTGGAGTCAAGATGAGTAGTTTCTCCTAGATGAATCAGCCGGTGTTCTTTTTATAGACGATTCAAGATTCAGTTTATACACAGATTCTCATAAGCTTTTCATCTGGAGGGAATACAGAATCCCCCTAATGATCCTGCAAATGTCTGCGAATGAGACTGCTTCAGAGGCAGTGATCTGCTCATGTGGGGTGGCATTATGTTTAATGGCCTCACACCGCTCCACATGTTCTCAGAAAGTAATGTGAATCCTGAGCACTATAGGCACAATATCCTAGTGCCCTATGTCAGACTTTTTAGGGAACTGTTGGCTCTCAGTTGCTCTTAATGGATGATAATGCTTGCCTGCACAGGGCTCAGCTTGTCAATGATTTCCTGCAGAGTGAGGATATTCAGCTTGTAGTCTTCTGACGTAAACCCTATAAAGAATGTCTGTAATGTTCTAGGATGACATGTAGCAGTTCATCAACCCCCTTCCAGAACCCTTCCTCAGCTATGCACTGCTCTGAATGAGGAATAAAATTCTTTTTCATCAACAACCTGGTGATGAGTATGTATTGTCATTGTGAGAGTTGTCTCTGTCCATATGAGGTGATCACATTCCTTAATAAGACATTTTTGGGTTACATTCTTATACTCACCCTGGTGACATTTGCAGATGTGATCCTGTGTATGAAAAATGTGTACATATTTGTCTATTATTATTTTATTACCCTCATGATTGTGTCTCTTTACACGCCAAACATCTTTTTCTGCTGTTATGTGTTTTTCTTTTTATCCCTGCAAATGCCTTCTGGGCCTTAATTTGAGACACCAGTGTACATGAAGAATACAAACTAAATAATCTATGAGTTAGCTCACATCATAGGGGGAAGGAGGTTTGTGTTTATCAGAAATTAAGTACTTCACTCCAACAATAAGTAAATTATGAGAGAGGACAAATAAAAATGCCTTATAAGCAAAACATATACCTTTTACTGACACACTTTCTAAAAATCAACAAATTGTTATGGATTCAAGACTGAAAAAAGACAATTTTCTCAATAGTGATGGAACATGAAAATAATAACTTACTGCAGAAAAGAGTTATTTTTAACAAGTTTCATGTATTGGGATTAGGAAAGCTGTTGAAAATCTGTGTTTTAGATAAAAAATCTGCAACAAAAAATGGCTAATTAAAAATTCCCATTCATTATCA
The DNA here is from genome assembly GCA_039090855.1 of Macrothele yani. Taxonomy (NCBI): domain Eukaryota; kingdom Metazoa; phylum Arthropoda; class Arachnida; order Araneae; family Macrothelidae; genus Macrothele; species Macrothele yani. The sequence goes on from CM077002.1 coordinate 82,634,176, forward strand.
TCTCACAGGCAGCAGATGGTAATGAAAGATAAAAACTGGGCTAAATAGATGTATGTTGTGGCAGACAAGACATGTACTGAAATGGCAACACCTTAAAAGTAACCAGTTGTCATCTGCATTTCATCAAGTGAAAACTGGAGAATGGTATAGAACAGTGCTTCTCAATAGGTGGCCTGCGAACGGTGTCAGCCTGGCCTGCAGTAAAAAATTAAACCGAAAAAAAAATGTATAAAATACTCAGGTGGAAAAAAAAAGAATATCAATATTTATAATATAAAACAATAAATATTTTTGTTTGATTTATTTTTGTTGACTATAACCTATACTCCAGATTTTAAACATATTGTAGAAGGACATCACCCTCATTATTCTCAGTGATTTCTTGATGACTAAATTTAAATTTAAAATATGTGTTTGTAATTTTGCATTAATACAAGTAACTAATTCCTAAAATTTGTTCTATTTTTTTCATTTGCCGGCTATGTAAGGTTCATTTTATAATTTTTACATTACCTTTAATATATCTTTAAAAACATAATGTATGTTTATATGAGTATCAATATGATATGTAACTTACATTTACCAAATTAAGTGTTCACACCCTTTGGCCCAGTTCCATGAAAAAAAAAAAATGTGGCCCCTGGTGAAAAGTAATTAAGAACCAGTGGTATAAAAGTTCAAAACAACAACAACAAAAACAAACAACAAAAAAACAAGGGATCCACAATCAGTGATTACAAAACATTTAATTCATGAAGAACATCTTCAGAAAATTCATGACGGAAGGGTCATGATTTTCTCTCTCTCTCTCTCTCTATGTCACTAAGCTGTTCTCTGAGATTCAGAGGTTAGCTCCAAAAAGAAATACAAACTTCCAGATATTTTTACTTATTGTTGTCGTATCAAACTTCGCCATTTACAGCGATCTTGACATACAACTCGTGCTTCACTGATATCCATTACACGCCATACACAAGATTTTTTATACTTCATACTCATAATCTTTTTCTCATGCAGACACTCCTGAATCTGATCCACCCATGCCTTCCTTGGCCTTCCTCTGCCTTTCCTTCCTGCCACTTGGGCTGAAAATATTTTCTTAGTAAGCATTTCATCACTCATTCTTTCAACATGGCCAAACCACCAAAGCATATTGGTCTCCACCTTGCTAACAACATTTTGCTTTACATCACACAACTGCAATACATCTTCATTCCTCACACAATCAGATCGTGTCTTGCCACAAACCCCACGTAAGTAACGCATTTCTCCAGCACACAAACGACTCCTATGCTTCTTCTGCAGTACCCAGGTTTCACTGCCATACATCAGAGTAGGAACAATTACTGTTTCATACACAGCCATGCGGACTGTCTAGAGAACCCATCATTCCTGTGAAAACCTCCCAGAGCAGCTATGACTTTCAAAGAAGAATTCACTCGCCTACTGATTTCACCATCCAACTTGTTCTCTCTGTCAAACATGCTTCCTAAATACACAAACTCACTCACCTGGTCAATCACAGTGCCATTTATACTTACATTACATTCAGTGCTACCCATTCCTCTCTCAAACACCATAACTTTGGTTTTTCCCTTATTTATACTCAGTTTGAATTTCATGCAAACTTCGTGCATCCGAGTCAACATACTCTGCAACTCACTTTTGCTCTCTGCCAACAGGACAGTGTCATCAGCATACAGCAATCTGCAAACACGGATATCACCAAGACATAAACCACTATCATCTATTTTAGCATCACACATGCACACATCCATAAATATATTAAACAGCCATGGTGACATTACACAACCTTGTCTAACTCCTGCACCAATAGAAAACCATTTTGATAAAACACCATTCACTCGTACACAAGCTCTACTACCAGCATACATGACTTTTACACTATTAAGTGGATTCCCAGTAACACCATATTCATTCAATACCTTCCACAAAAGTGTCCTATTTACTCGGTTGTAAGCTTTCTCTAAATCTATGAAGGCAGCAAAAACTTTCTTACCAACAGTCAGATACTTTTCAAGCATCATGCATAATGCAAAAATCTGGTTAGTGCAGCCTTTACCAGGCATAAAACCACTCTGAACATCCCACACTTTCTCTGATGTTAAGACCCTGTACTTTTTCAATAACAACCTTACCAAACACTTTTCCTGGCACACTTAGTAGGCTAATACCACGGTAGTTCTTGCATTCAGTCTGATCACCTTTTCTCTTATACAAGGGAACAATAATAGCATCCTTCCAATCCCGATGGACCATTCCTAACTCCCAGCGCAACTGGCAAATTTCAGTTAACCAGTCAATTGCAGAGTCACCACCATACTTCAACATCTCTGCAGTTATGCCATCAACTCCTAGAGCCTTACCATTCTAAAGAGATTTTAGAGCTTTACACACTTCTTCTCTTGAGATCTCTCCTGTGCTTTCATCCCTCATTGTGACATCATCTGTATCTGTCTCAGAATCATTTTTGCTCTCCTGATCTAATAACTCACAGAAGTATTCGCCCCATCTGTCACTTAACTCATTGGGCTCCCATATCATTTCCCCAATCTCATTCTTCACACAACTTACAACTTTGTTTCTCCTATTTTTCCTGAGTCTCATGTGCTTCCAGAAGGACTTTCTATCTTTCCAAAAAGCCAGTTCATGCCTTTCCACTTTCTCTTTCCTATCTTTTGCCTTACTGTGGCGAACCAGCTTAACAGCTTCACGCTTCTTACGGCGATATTCATCCACAGAGACTCTACCTTGCAACATCCCCAAATAGGCTTCCTTCTTTTTCTTTACTGCCTCATCAATCTCACTATTCCACCAAGCATCACCTCTATTATTACCCACTATTGTGGTGCCACAGACCTCTTTAGCAGCAGTAACAACACAGTTCTTAAAACATTCCCACTTCTTTTCTACATCCCTCTCACAAGATTTCAGATCCTTCAGTCGTTCTCTGAGTAAGTCAGAATACCGCTGATGATCTTCAAGGAGCCTATCAACCTTTATTCTTTCTATCCTGGGTCTCTTCCTATTCCTTTTCCTCCAACGAACATTAAGTTTCACTCGTGACACTACCAAGTAATGATCAGAACCAACATCAGCACCTCTCATCACACGGGTGTCAACAACCAAGTGTTTCAAACGCTGATCGTAAACAACAAAATCTATCACACTCTTTTGATCAAGAGTACGATTTTCCCAAGTATATGCGTGTATATACTTGTGGTTGAAAAATGTATTAGATACACGCAAATCATACTCAATGCAGAATTCAATTAATCTTTCACCATTATCATTCACACAAGGATCATTAAACTTACCCAGAACATTGTCAGAAATTGCATTCTGCACACCTACTCTAGCATTGAAATCCTCTGCTATTATAACTTTTTCTTTAGCACCAAACTGGCTCAAAACAGCTTTTAGTTCATTCCAGAAATCTTCTTTCTTATCAGAAGGTTTCGTGTCACAAGGAGCATACACTACAACAATTACAATTCTCTGAAGTTTCACTTTCAAACGAATCCAGAGAATTCTCTCACTTATGCAACTATAGTGAATCAAGTTGTTCTTCATCTTTTCACTTAAAATCATGATTTAGTGTGTAAATTTTATTATGAGTTGAAAATTAATCGCATGGTTTATTTAATGTGTATTTTTTTTAACTTTTGTTAATGTTAAAATGGAATTTTTCTTGTTTCAGAAACAGACTGTAGTTTCAGTTCCTGAGGGAGAGAACAGATTGGCAGATGTCAGCATTGTCTCGCATGAAAATGGAACAATTGAAGAAAGGTCTTATAAATATTTCTCACTTTACCATTATTTATGAAAAACTGATTTAGAAATTATGCATCTGAGTTAGTCAATCAGGTTCATCAATACATGCTGGCAGTTTTTTTTTTTTATGTAGGTATGCGTGCATATGTATATCACCATACCTTTAGTTATGAAAAACTGATATAGAAAATATTCTGAATTAGTTTCACCAATATGCACTTGTTCTTTATGTATATATATATATATATATACGAAAAAGTATCACTGAAGACGTAAGAAAATTCAACTGTGAACTAGTGAGGAAAGCAATTGAAAACAACCAAAGCCTAAAGATAGCAAAGGGACATCTCAGTAAGGGAAGAAAACAGATTATGGCACTGAGAAAAGAAGATGGTTCTGTAACAAGAAATAGAGGCGAAATTTTGACAAGAGTGAAAGATTTCTACTCCAAATTATATGAAAGGGATGATACATGCACTCCAGACATCATGAAAGATACCAGTACCAGAGTTCCTCCAGTCCTTCCAGCAGAAGTTGCACATGCAATCAAGAACATGAAGCGGGGAAAAGCTCCAGGAGAAGATGGAATTACTGTAGACATCATACAAGAAGCAAGTGGAGAAATCGAAACAGTACTCGCCCAAATTTTCACTCGATGCCTTAATGAAGGAAAGATTCCTGAGGATTGGAACACCGCTACAATGATCCTGCTACATAAGAAAGGTGACATTGAGGATCTCGGAAACTACAGACCTATCAGCCTCCTATCAGTAGTTTATAAAATCTTCACTAAAGTTCTTTCACACCGCTTGAAGGTAACACTGGACATGGCTCAACCGAGAGAACAAGCTGGATTCAGGAGTGGCTACAGCACAATAGATCATATCCACGTACTGAGAGAACTAATTGAAAGAGCGAGGGAATATGAACTTCCATTGTGCATGGCTTTTATCGATTATGAAAAAGCCTTTGATTCGGTGAAACCATCAGCAGTTACAATGGCTCTGAAAACCTGCGGTATTGAAGATGCATACATTAATATCATTAATAACATCTATGAAAATGCAAGTGCAAAGATTAGGCTGTTTGAAAATACAACACACGTAAAAATTGGAAAGGGAGTGAGACAAGGTGACACCATATCTCCGAAGCTCTTTAATGCCACATTGGAGGGTGTTTTTCAGTCGCTGAGCTGGGAAAACAAGGGGATAAAGATTAATGGAGATTATCTAACCCACCTTCGTTTTGCTGATGACGTAGTCATTTTTGCAACTACCCCATCAGAGCTGCAGAGTATGATCCAGGAACTTGCTGACAAGAGTAAAGAAGTGGGATTAAAAATGAACTTTCAGAAGACAAAAGTGATGTTCAATGCTTTTACAAGAAATGAAGATTTATCGATTGATGGAGAAAAGCTGGAGATAACAGACACGTACGTTTATCTTGGACAGCAGATATCTAGTGAGGGTCACATTGATGAAGAAATTAATCGGCGTACAAAACTTGCCTGGAGAGCTTTTGGAAGAAACAGCATAATTTTCAAGAGCAATATGCCATTATGTCTTAAAAGAAAAGTGTTTGATCAATGCATCCTTCCAGTGCTTACGTATGGTGCAGAGACGTGGACCTTAACTAAAAGAGACATACAAAGGCTGCAGACAACTCAAAGAAGCATGGAGAGGTGCATACTTGGTGTAACCAGGAGAGATAAGAAGAGGAACTCGTGGATCCGAAAAATGACAAGAGTGGAAGACATCATGATCAGAGTTAAATCCCTGAAATGGCAATGGGCTGGACATACTGCCAGAAGGACAGATCATCGATGGACAGCCGAAATTTTAGATTGGATTCCAAGGGACAGGAAAAGACCCAGAAGAAGACCACATGGGAGATGGGTGGATGAAATTCGAAAGTATGCAGGGGTGACATGGAGGAGACTGGCACAAGACAGACTGTTGTGGAGGAAACTTGGGGAGACCTTCGTCCAGCAGTGGATTGATAATGGTTGACAATGATGATGATGATGATGATATATATATAGATACTATATCATAACTAGAAATGTGTGACAAACTGGGCATGTAAGTAGAAGAAAATATGTGAATGCAGACATTATATGCAGGTTATAAGCAGTAGACAAGCAATAGTTACATTAAGAAATTAGAAACTCAGAAGCACTTTCAACCTGACTGTGGTCTTCATCATCTGTAAACAACAGTCATGCTCCATTTGTTTACAGGTGATCAAGACCACAGTCCTGTTGAAAGTACTTCTGAGTTTCTAATTTCTTAATGTAACTATTACGTGTTTACTACTTATGACATACATTTATTTGTTACATGTGAGTTGCATTCCTCACATTCACTCATCACATATGTACATGTGTGTTTATTGTAATTTGTTAGGCTCCAGAGTTGCATTTAGATGTAGAGTTCAAAGTAAAAGCAAATCGATTGGAAGCTCAGATCATATGAATTCCACCGCCCTAATCAACTTGGATACCAGCTGACTCTGTGTAGTTGTATGCATGCATGTGTGTGTGTGTGTATGTTTTATTTTAATATGGTATGTGTTTCGGTTTCAGTGTCAGGTAACTGAAACTAATTATAAATTTTGGTTTAACTCAAGTAACTTATCAAATGAATCCTTCCATAGGATTTTAATTGAAAAAAAATACTTAAAAATATTAATTATTTGTTTAAGAAATTATTAAAATTCAATAAAAACATTTAAAAAGTTTCTTGTTCAATTCTGTTTGTACAGCATCAGCAGAGCTCTTTGTGGCTGTTTGTTAATTTGCATATTAAACATCCCTGCAACTTCTAAAAAATATTATTTCATGAAACGATTGAAAATTAAGATTGATGAGGCTCAGAATATTCCCAGAAAGAATCGTCAAAATGGAAAAGTACTCTCAGGCTTTCTAAAACTTATTTTGAACTTCCTTATTGCTGTCATTGCCTCTAAACTCGCTGACAGTCCTTGATGTGTGGAGTTCTTTCACATTCTGAAATGTATAAATGTTAGAGACAAATTAAAAAGTTATTAAAATATGTGAACATAAAAAGTAGTAATAAATTGTACTGTAAAGCAGCCAGCAAAAAATTCTATTATGAGTCCTTTTATGAAATTCAGTCATTCTACATAATTGTGGAATCTTTTGGTGGTTGAGTTTTAAATTAGGTAATTTAAATTTGTGTTTCATAAAAGGACTTATAATAGATTTTTTTGCTGACTGCTCTATTGTTTATTACTATTTTTTATGTTGACATATTTTAATAATTTTTTAATTTGTTTCTAACTTTATACTTTTCAGAATGTGAAAGAACTCCACACATCAAAGACTGTCAGTGAGTTTAGAGGCAGTGGCAGCAATAAGGTAGTTGAAAATGAGTTTTAGGAAGCCTGAAAGTACCTCTCCGTTTCAATGATTCCTTCTGGGAAACTTCTGAGCCTCATCAATCGTAATTTTTTGAAGTTACAGGGATGTTCATTATGCATATTAATGAATAGCCACATGAAGTTCTGCTGATGCCATACAAACAGAATTGAACAAGAAACTTTTTAAACATTTTTATCAAATTTTAATAATTTCTTAAATGAATAACTAATATTTTTGAAAGTTTTTTTATCAATTAAAATCTGATGATGGAAGTATTTAATTGATAAGTTACTGGAGTTAAACCAAAATTTATAATTTGTTTCAATTACCAAACACTGAAACTGAAACATGTACCATATTACAATAAAATGTAAACACACACACACACATGCATGCATTCTACTACAGAGTCAGCTGGTATCTAAGTTGATTAGGGGTGGAATTCATATGATCTGAGCTTGCAGTTGATTTCTTTTACCTATATCCAAATCCATATCCAAATATGACTCCGGAGCCTAAAAAATTACAATAAATAAGCCTACATACATACATATGCATGTAATGTGTGAATACGAGGAATGCAATTCACATGTAACAAATAAACTTTACATTCTAATTACTATTTTTATTTTTTTTATTTGAAACAAATTTTAAATCCTCTTCAGGTATTGAAAAAAAAAAAAAGATCAAAGGAACTTCACCTTGTAAAAGCACTTTCTAGACTAGTATAGATAAAGTCTCAGTTTACTCTGACATAAACACAGAGCTATTCAAACTTGTTTGTTGAAGATTTAGAAGATGAAATTGCATTTTAAAAATACAATGAGGCAGGACTGATTGGCATTTTTTGAACCTATTGTATTTTCCTTCAAAATTTTTTTCCGTTTTTCTGTTTTGGTAAATCTCTACAAATATGAAGTAACAGCAATTCACATAATAATTAGAAACAGAAAAGTAATGGCAGATCTTTTCATGACAATTATTTATTGCATGTACACACACACACACACACACACACACACACACACACACACACACACACACACACACACACACATGCATGCATATATATAGATGTGCAGATGGACAGAGAGAGAGACAAACACACACACATGCATGCACGCATATATATAGATGTGCAGATGGACAGAGAGAGACAAACACACACACACACACACATGCATGCATATATATAGATGTGCAGATGGACAGAGAGAGACAAACACACACACACACACACATGCATGCATATATATAGATGTGCAGATGGACAGTGAGAGACAAACACACACACACACGCACGCATATATATAGATGTGCAGATGGACAGAAAAAGACAAACAGACACACGCACGCATATATATAGATGTGCAGATGGACAGAAAAAGACAAACAGACACACACGCACGCACGTACATATATGTCACTAAGCTGTTCCCAGAGATTCATAGGTGAATCTCTGGGAACAGCTTTTTTGAACTTTGATCTGGCAGATGACTTTTCCTCAAAGAAAAGTCATCTGCCAGATCAGAGTTCAAAGCTGATGGAACTAGATTTTACTTACTGTTGATGTATCAAACGTTTCCATTACAATGATCTCAGATCTCTATTTACAGTGATCTTCATACACAACCATTCAGGACTTTTTTGAGAACCCATCATTCCTGTGAAATCCTCCTAAAGCAGTTCAAAGATGAATTCACTCATCTACTAATTTCACCATCTAATTAATTTTCTATGTCAAATGTGCTTACTAAACATACAAATTTATTCACCTGGTCTATCTCTGTGCCATTTAGACTAATTTTGCATTCGGTACTATCAGCTCCTCACTCAAAAACCATAGCTTTAGTTTTTTCTTATTTATATTCAGTCTGAATTTCATATAGACTTTGTACATCCTGGACAACATATTCTGCCAGCAGGACTGTGTCATCAGCGTAAAGCAATCCACACACATGGGTATTTACCATAACATAAACCAGTATTGTCTATTTGGGCATCACACATGCATGCATCCATAAATATATTAAACAGCCATGGTGACATGATACAACCTTGTCTGATTCCTGTGCCAATTGAAAACCATTTCACTAAAACACCATTTTCTCGGACACATGCTCTACTACCATAGTACATAGCTTTCATCCTGTTAAGCAGATTCCCAGTTATGCCATATTTATTCAAGACTTTCCACAGAAGTATCCTGTTTAGTGATCATAAGCTTTCTCTATATCAATTAAGGCAGCAAAAACTTCCAGTTATGCCATATTTATTCAAGACTTTCCACAGAAGTATCCTGTTTAGTGATCATAAGCTTTCTCTATATCAATTAAGGCAGCAAAAACTTCCTTACCAACAGACAGATACTTTTCAGTCATCATATGTAATGCAGAAATTTGATTAGAAATTTGATTAGTCTTAAATCTTACCAGGCATAAAACCACTCTGTACATCCCACACTTATTCTCATGTAAGACATCATACCTTATTGATTATGACCTTTTCAAACACTTTCCCTGGCATACTTAACAGGCTGATACCATAATAGTTCTTGCATTCAGTCAATGATAGCTGAAGGGATGCTATCACTGCTCCCTTAATAAAGAGAGCAATGATAGCTTTCTTCCAGTCCCGAGGGACCATTCCTAATTCCCAGCAAAACTAGCAAATTTCAGTTAAGTACTTAATTACAGAGTTGAATTATCTTGACGTCGCGCTCAGAAAAAATAGAACATCCAGCTTCGATTTTAACATTTATTATAAACCGACCGCAGTACCGAACCTTGTCCCTCCTCATTCGCACTGCCCAAAGGAGTACAAACTTTCCGCATTTAGAGCGCGGTTCCATAGAGCGTACAACGTATGCAAACCCGACTATCTGATTAATAAAAAAGTTGAGAATATCTATAGCAAAGGTCTGAAGGCTGGGTGTAAGAAGGATGATATAGACAGAGTACATAAGACTGTGAGAAATCATATAATATCAGCAATAGAAAAATCGCCTAGTAGGACAATGAAATGCGCAGGATCCATCACATATATTCCAGGCTTTACATATTGGTTAAATAATTTATTACGCAAATACAGCATATTAATAGCAATGAAGTCCCCGACCTCGTTATCACATATAATATCAAGCTGCAAGGATAGACAGTGTGAGAAGGAAAAGGCGGGTGTGTACGCTATACCATTGGTATATCCTGACAACATGGAAAAGGTATATATTGGAATGATAAAGTGATCCTTGGACACTAGATGCAAAGAACACGTATGAAGTGTGAAGCAAGACAGGCAAAATACAGCCCTCGCCAGAGAAGTCATGCGTTGCTCGGCCGCTCCTTTATGGAATAATATTAGAAGAATTGCCCCTTACACGAATTTCAAAGAGACTGCCATCAGGGAATCAGTGGAAATCCTATCCAACAAAGTGGCATGCAATGATATAGTCTCTACGGAACTACCAATGGTTTGGCATACATTATTAAAAGATGGAAACACATCACGCCGCTCTGTATAATTACGTGACAAAAATTTATGTAATATGCTCGTGATGTCCCCCGCATTATTTTCAAAAATCATCTTCGTTCTTTACATGTTCCAATTCTCTGCATTTTTGTGTCTATCATTGCCTTGAAAAAGCCTCCCAGTGGAGTGCGAAAGCTTGGCGAATATTTGTGCTGACTACACCATGAAAATAAACGGATTTCATACGCTATATGCGTTTCGTAATTATTCAACTCTGGTGTATTTAAAAAATAAAGTTACCGATGCTCCTAAAGCCCTATCATTTTGAAAAGATTTTAAAGCTTTACAAACTTCTTCACTTGAGATTCCTCCTGTGCTTCCTTTTGCCTCATAAATACCTTTGCTTTTATGTTTTAATAACTCACTGAAGTATTCACCCTCCATCTTCCAATTAACTCATTAGGCACCCATATCCTTTCCCTGATCTTATTCTTCACACAACTTAGAACTTTATTTCCATGTTATCTGATGTCTTGTGTACTTCCAGAATGTTTTCTGATTTTTCCAGAGACATAGGAAAAATAAAGTTCTAAAGTTCTGTGAAAAATAGGATCATAGAAATGATATGGTAGCCAAATGCGTTGAGTGGAAGATGGGGTAAATACTTCTGTGAGTTTTTAGAACATGAAAGCAAAGGTGATTCTGAGGCAGAAGCAGATGATGCCACAGTGAAAACAGTAAGTACAGGAGGAATCGCAAGCAAAGAAGTTTGTAAAACTCTGAAATCTCAAGGTAGGGCTTCAGAAGTAGATGGCATTACTGTTTAGATGTTAAAATATGGTGGTGACTCTGTAGTATACTGGTTTACTGAAATTTGCCAGTTGTGTTGGGAATTAGGAATCATCCTTCAGAATTGGAGGAATGCTACCATTGTTCCTTTGTACAAGGGAAAAGGTGATCAGACTGAATGCAAGAACTATCCATCCACAGAGACTCCAACTACTACGGATTCTCCATAGTTACTATGGAAATCGTTGGTTCACTACAGATTGCGGAAAGCATTGGATATACTACAGAAATCGAAAATCTCAGTGAAATGACCTTTTTAACGATGTGTGTGTGTGAAAAGTTAATTTTCATGTATTCTAGATTCTAACATTCATTAAACATTTCGGAGAGTGTTTCTTGAATATTTTCAATGTCGTGGCATTTCTTCCGTGATTTTTCAAATGTTTTGGACATCTAAGTGTCTCTGGCCACATGCAGAGTTATTACAGCCAGTGGAATCCGGGAAACGTCCTGAAATTTTAGTTCCCTTTCCAGAGCTTGGAAGTTCGTAATTTTTCATATTTTTGCATAAAATCCTGGACTATAATACTAGAATTCTTATCTTCAGTGAAAAAAAAAATGTTTTTTGTTCATTGCAGGGAATAAAAAACTACATTTTTTTTTCATTCTTTTTGGGGTTTAAAGGCGACCATGAACAACTTTCAGTCTGTGTAGGCACTTACTTTGCTTATGGTAAAAGGTTCTCAGTGGAATATACATTGATTTTTGAGGTAAATTAATATATATATATATATTGGAGCCATTCAGTGTTTCTCACAAAATGTCTTCAATTCATGGACAATTTTTAAAGCAAAAATTAATTTTTTTTTTTTTATGAATTTACATTGTCATTTTGCTGCTCTGGCAAATTGTTTTTTTTTTTTTTACCGAGTGTGTAATACAATTTTATTCATTACTACTGAAAAATGCTAAGAACTATGGATTTTTGTAGTGTTTACTACTGAAAATTTCCAGTCAAGGTTGGAGTCTCGGTATCCATGGTATCTGCCTGCTGAGTGTGGCCAGGGAAAGTGTTTCGAAAGCTCATTATCAGTTAACTACATGTAATTTTAACAATTTATTTCTAGTAAGTGGTATTAGCTTGCTGAGTGTGCCAGGGAAAGTGTTTGCAAAAGGTTATTATTGATAAGGTATGAGGTCTTACATCAGAAAAAGTTTGGGATGTTCAGAGTGGTTTTGTACCTGGTAAGGACTGCACTAACCAAATTTTTGCATTACTCATAATGATTGAAAAATATATGTCTGTTGGTAAGAAAGTTTTTTCTGTCTTCATAGATTTAGAGAAAGCGCTTGACCGAGTAAATAGGATACTTCTGTGGAAGGCTGAATAAATATGGTATTACTGGGAATCTACTTAATAGTGTGAAAGCCATGTATGCTGGTAGTAGAGCTTGTGTACGAGTGAATGGTGTTGTTGTCAAAATGGTTTTGTATTGGTGCAGGAGTCAGACAAGGTTGTGTAATGTCACCATGGCTGTTTAATATATTTATGAATGCATGTATGGGTGATGCCAAAATGGGCAATATACTGGTTTATGTCTTGGCAATATCCATTTGTGCAGATCACAGTATGTTGATGAGACACAGTCCTGTTGGCACAGAGCAAAAGTGAGTTGTAGGGTATATTGTCCTGGTTGTAAGTCTAAATGGCACAGTGATTGGCCAGGTGAATGAGCTAGTGTGTTTATGCAGCATGTTTTACAGAGAGAACAAAAGATGGTGAAATTAGTAGGCAAGTGAATTCTTCATTGAATAGCTGCTTTAGGAGGATTTCACAGGAATGGTGGTTTCCCAAGGGAGTCTCAAATGGCTGTGTGGAAGTGTAATTGTTCTTACTCTGATGTATGGCAGTAAAATGTTGGTACTGCAGAAGAGACATGGGAGTCATTTGTGTGCTGGAGAGATGCGTTACTTACTGGGGGTTTGTGGCAAGACACTCTGTAACTGTGTGAGGAATGAAGATGAGGTACAGATGTGTAATGTGAGGCAAAATGTTGTCTGTGAGGCGGAGACTAATATTCTTAGGTGGTTTGGCCATGTTGAAAGATTGAGGGATGTGATGCTTAGTAAGAGAATTTTTTCAGCCTAAGTGGCAGGACAGAAAAGTAGAAAGCCAAGGAAGTCATAAGAGGACAAGATTTAGAAGCGTCTGCATGAAAAAAAAATTATGAGTATGAAATACAGAAGGTCTTGTGTATGCCGTGCGATGGATGTCATTGAAGCTTGAATTGTATGCCAAGATCACTGTAAATGGAGACGTTTGATGTTGCAACAGTAAGTAAATACTCAGTTAAACATTTACTGGTTGATTTTCTTTCTTTGTGGAGCTAACCTCTGAATCTCAGAGAACAGCTTAGTATGACTGATTGGTTATTTTAGTAAGATCTTTTGGCTGAACATCAGCCCTGGTCACACTGATAACAAGAGTTCATGTAGTGGATCTTATTCTGAAGTCTGTTGTTAGTGAAGATTTATAAATAATTGGAATGTTGAAAGATGTGTGTCCAAATTGTAAGAGATTGTCTTCAATAAAAATTTTCTCTTTAGAAGAAGGTAATTTTTATTAATAAATGAAGCAATTCTTTTGATGTTATTTAATTTTGGTGTAGCATAAGTATCTTCTATTGTGAGTACAGAAAGAGCTGTGGGCAGCAGGCTTTTTTGCATCTCTTTTATGTTCTAAATTTCTGCAGTGGATTCACAGAAATATCCTATCAATATAAATATTTTTCATCAATCTGCAAAAATTCCTCATTGTGAAATTTATGTTTTTCTACAAGTAATCCTGTGGTTTAGAAATAGGTTCTTCATTAGCACCTTTTCTTGCTAACTACATTGTAAGTAAGTAGAAGAAAAAATATGTAGCAGAACCATTAATATTTTGTCTGTATACAATGCTCATCAGTGTGTTATTGTTGCTGATAGTAAGTATAATTCTCTTACAAAAGCATTTTTACATACTTTAATTTTCCAAATGGTTCTCTAATATTCATCTTAAAACTTCAGTTTGAAAATGAACTTGTTTACCTGGATTTGACATGTACTGGAGTGGAAAGAAATATTAGTAAAGCTCATATCACCCTTCTTTTGTAAAATACAGTTCACTGACATATATGAATTTCACTGCACTGAATAACTGAAAAGGTCCCCCCCCTTCCCCCACCGTGAAAAAAAAAAAGAAGAAATTGGAGTAAATTCTTTCAGAAAATAATTATCCTGCTACAATTATTAAAAATTATTTAATGAAAAGTAAAAAAAGTAAAAGCCCTCATAACAAGGAAATAAATATCACCATAAATATTGTTTACAATAGAAGTTTGTTTGAATCTATGGAAATATGATAAAAAGTTCAACAATGAAAAATTGAGAAAATTGGGCTGCAACATGTAGCTAAAATAAAGGCAGCGCCAGCTGGACCATAGGGGCAACCGGGGCGGTCGCCCCTGGCCTTGCGGCTTTATGGGGCCCCGCAGTTTAAGAAAAAAAAAATTGTTAGAATTTTTTACAATTATTATTTTTTGTGTGTAAGGCCCTTAAAAAGGTGCTTCTTTCTTTTTTAAGTTTTGTTTGTTTGTTTGTTTCCAATCGTCCAGTTTTCGAATAGGTTATCGCCCTTCGCCGTACAAATATGGAGATCTGTAGATTTCAAGTGATCATTGTAACGACCTTGATATTTTCCAAATTCATGAAATCGCAAATTTAATTTTATCATTTTGTGGCCCTTGCTTTTATATATTTAACAATTTGCGTGCAAATGAGATATTTAAATAAAATAAAAAAGAAGAATATCAAAGTTTGTTTCGGGCTACACATGGAGGCCATTTATTCAGTGACTTTAAAAACATTACTAGAAATTAAAAAAAAAAAAAAATCATATATGAGTGCGTATAAAAGTTTAAAAAGTCACTAATTTGTCAGTTACTCCATTTTGCATTAAATATCAATCACAAAAAACATGTATCAGGAGAAAAAAACTATTTATACGAATTTATTATTTAATATTTCTACACTAAAATATTTGCAATCCAAAAATTTTCGCTACGCACGTAGCTTTTTGTCATTTTGTGAAGCAGTTTTTATACAATAAGTGAAAATACAACCTCAACCCCATCTCCTCGGAAAGAAAATCGTAGATTTTAACAGTTTTTACTCTCTCTCTCTCTCTCTGAACTTTCAATGCATATTCTGGTCTTTTTCTTGAGCTTTGAGATAATAATTTTTTCTTTGTGATAATCATTTTGTCTTTACGATAGTTTTCGTTTCGAAGTACTACAGAGGTAAAGCACATGTCAAAAAGGAAAAGTTACAGAGATAAATTCTGTTGGTGTACCTTAATCGGTAAAGCATTCAGCTCCGGAGCAAAGGGATGCGAATTCGTTGCCGTCATAGGCAGATTTGTGGGTTTCTCATCCTATGTATTATTTACGGACATCTTCTCGTAATAACTTTATTAAAATATGAGATTTATTTCCTTGTGCAAGCAATGAAATGCCCCGCAAAAGCTCCATTCGGCCCTGAATAAAGGGTATGGAGAAAATCGAGGAACATGCTAAGTTACGTAAAAGTTATATTGTACATGGAAGCTTTAAACTACATCTTTAGTTTTTCTTCAGCCAGAGTTTGGATGAAAATTTCTATTAATTTCCATCCAAACTCTTGCTAAAGAAGAACTAAAGACATAGTTCAAAAGCTTCTGTGTAAAATATAACTTTCACATAATTTAAGCATGTTCCTCTATCTTCTCCACAACAATGAAATAATTCTTCATTACAATAAGCAATATAAAAATGATTTCTTACTTTAAAAGGGAATTATTTACAGCTCAGTGAGTAGTTTAAGGCTTTCATACATAGGAGAGGCTTCCAGAAAACTAGTGTAGTGGAACAATACATAAACAGTTAAAAATATATTAATATAGGTATTTGATAAAACTGGATTAGACTGACATATAAGAGAAAGTGGTCATAAAATAAATTGGGAATTCACTATTAAAAACTATTCAAAATTTAAGCTCATGTTTCTTGTGAACTGAGAAAAAGTGATAGCTGTCTTAAATGTAGATTAATATATTTTTTTACATATGTCAGCAGAAAAAAACTATCAGAAGTTTGAAAAATGTTAGGGATATGCAAAAGTTTCTGCCGCCCTCGCTAGTGGGTGCTGTAGGGGTCTAACCGGCTGGCAACCCATGCTGTTATTTAGTACGTAAAGCCAAGCATGGCAGCCGATAAAATTCATTTGTGGCACTCTTTGTTATTCATGTTTAATTTAGGGAAAAGTGTGAGTGAAGCATACAGTTCAATACGTCATGCATATGGCAAAACAGTTATGGGTGAGCGGACGTGTCGAGAATGGTTTGCCAGGTTTAAGAAATATGATCCAAGCTTGGAAGACAAGCCACATGCAGGTAGATCTCAGGAACTCGCAGACGAGAAGCTGGAATTGCTGTTGCAAGAGGATGCCACACAATCGACCATGCAACTGGCAAAACGTTTGAAAGTGGCTCAATCGACGGTGGCACAGCATCTACAGGCCTTGGGGAAGATCCAGAAGATTGGTAAGTGGGCTCTGCATACTTTAACAGGGCTAATATTAGTCAACGATTGAGCATCTGCATGTCATTGCTGAAGAGGTTTCAAGGAAAGAATTTCTTGTGGAAGGTTTTCATCAGGGATGAAAAATGGGTCTATTGCGACAACCCCGTACGCAAGGGATCCTGGGTCAACCCAGGCCAGCCATCAACATCCACTGCAAAACAGAATATCCACGGGAAAAAGGTGCTGATGTGTGTGTGTGGTGGGATATGCATGGAGGGCTGTCCTTCAAACTGTTGAAACCAGATGAAACAGTCACTGCACAACGATATAGCGATCATTTGATGAAACTGAATGCCACAATCGAGCAAAAATGCCCATTGACAGGTAAAGGATGCCACCCAGTCATCCTGTTACATGATAATGCCAGACCACATGTCGATGCCACCATGAAATCAACCCTTGAACAGTTATACTGAAAGGTTTTACCGCACCCGGCTTACTCCCTGGACATTGCATCCTCAGACTTTCATCTGTTTTGCTCTATGCAACATGCCCTAACCCAACAGCAGTTCACCACAGTTCCAGAGGTGGAAAATTTCATCACTGCATTCTTCAGCTCCAAACCCGAGTCCTTCTATCACATGGGCATTCATTTGTTGCCTTAAAAATGGCAAAAGGTCATTGATGCTAACAGGAATTATTTTGTTGAATAAATGTGTACTGGTTTCATGATTGTTAATGTCTCCTTTCTCCTTAAAATGGCAGAAACTTTTGCATACCCGTAATAATTCATTAAGTGGAAAACTGGTTTGGAAAAGGTTAAATGTGAGACTTAACCCTAAACCATGACTGATTGGGGATACAGGCATTGTGCCATTATTCCAGATGGTCCAGGCAGTTCAGAGGACCATATTCTGGCATTCTGATGATTTGTTCTTTCTTCAACGTGAAGACTTTCTCGTCTGTGAAGACAATGTTCTCCCACTGATGATTGGCGGTGTAATGCAACAGTGCTGTACATTTCTGAAGCTGAGTTTCTTATTCTTTTCTGTAAGAAATTAGGCTTTGCGGATTTTATATGGCTTTAGACTAAGGTTCTCTTTGGTGATGTGACGAACTGTTTCTCTGTTGATGCCTATCTGGTGAGTGATTTTTCTCATTGATCTCCTTGGATTCCTCTGGATCCTCTCTTTGATGATCTGGAAGTTCCTTGGTGTGTGCACAGTTGCCTTTCTACCTCTTCCTGGATGGTCATTTGTGTTGCCAAATTCTTTGTACCATTTTATGGCATCACTGATGGTTTGTTTTGGAACTCCAAGCAACTTCACCATTTCACATTGGCATTTTCCAGCTTTATACAGCTGAATAATTGCAGTTTGCTGACAGGACATTATGAAAGTAAAATGATACAGCTCAACTGGCTTCAGTACATGAATATAAAGGTTTGTAGACAATGGCTAAGCAAAATTACTCCTGTATAGCTATATATGTTTACTGTATGGCATTTGAAACTTTGTCCGGGTTATTTATCATCACCCTGTGTATTGAAACCCATTTATTTATTTTTATCTGTACATTATTTTTAATAAAAATTTAATTCTTATGGATACCAATTAAAAACCTTTAAAAGAAATTAAAAGTACTTCAATTTTACCTACGTACTTGAATACACAAAACCATGTGTTTTTTTATTTATTTCTTCTAGCCTTTCATTACCTGTTTCATTCATTTTCTTATCATGAATATCAAAATTTCTAATAATATTTCTACTCTTTTAATTTTGAGAAGGCTGGCTGGTTGCAGGTTTCAGTGCTCTGTCGGCTTTTGGATGAATGAGATTTAAAATCTCACTTGGATTCATTATCAGACCCACACAAAATTCTGTGTGATTGACATGCCATGTTTTCATGGTGGAACTGACTTATTGATGGGGATCAAATGTTACATCTCTCATGGGAGTGGTCGATCGCTTCCGCACAAGTAGGAATCGTGGTTTGAAGTTAATATTTGAAATAAAGCCCCCCCCCCTTTTTTTTTTTTTTTGTGAAACCCTGTTGCCACTGTGTGGGAAACCTTGAAATAAGTGGAAATTTAGATTTAGGAATGCATGTAAAAAACTTTGTTTTGGTTGAATTGATTTGAGTATTTTTCAATTCTCAATTTTTTTTTCTTTTTTGGAAGTTTGCTTAGGCTTTTAAATTGTGAAGAGGACATATAGGAAACAGTTGCCCACTTGTCTAGCTCTAACCAGTTTAGCATTAATAATTTCACTCTGTAAATATTGTATGTTCCAATAACCACCACAGTTTTGTCCCATTTTCGTGATGTTATATGTCATAAAAGTCCTTCACACAGTTCTAGGAGTTTTTCTTGTTTGTTAAATTTATGTATGTGTTTTGAAATGATATGACCAATTGCTGTTTTAATGAAATGCAAAAATTCAGTTCTTTCCTTGGTTTCATTTTTAGTGTTTCAACCAGTTTGGAGAAGAGAAGTCCATTGGTATGGTTGCAGAAACCCAGGGTAGATGCTGTCTCAGAATCACAGATACCTACACAATCTTCTTTGGTAACAAGAGAGGTAAAATTTTTTTTTGTTTATTTTCAATGTTTTATTTATATTTTTAAATTTGATGTGTGTTCTCTCGATAGCTTGTGACTTATTAAATTTTAACACATTGATTACAAGAATATAGGTATGTAATATTTGCTTCCCCCTCCCCCTTAAGTGTATCTTTGCTTGATAGAATATCTGTGTTTTCCCCATTATAAATTTTTCAGATAAATTTTTAACATAACTTCATTTGTAATAATTAGGATATTTATCATCATGTACTGTTTTAATGTATAATTATGGTGATAGTTCACTTTATGAGGGCCTTTAAATTAACAAAGTTCTTAAATATCATTATTAGAAATGCTAGACCCTTATTGTTTGAAAAAGTTCCTTCTGTTTTTCCCCCAATTTATTGGTGCTTGATGGAAAGTCTTAAGGCATTTCTTTGTCTGCAAAACACTGTGCCAGGCTGAACTGGACAAAAATGCATTTCTCCTGCAGTGGAAACTGCAGTTGATGGGGAACCTCTGTAGGAGAAACTGTGAGACAACTTAGGAACCATATAGCAGAACATTAAGCCACTATAAGAAATGCTTCCTGCAAAACAGGACTTGACTGACACATTCAAAACACTGGGCATTCAATTAATTGGAACTCCATAAATATTCTAGTACATCAGGAACACTTTGTACTAAGAAAGTTGGAAGAAGATGTGAAAACTGAAGGAAGAACAGAAGACAATTAATGACCACAAAGACTGGCTGCTACCATACAAGTGGCAACACATATTCTCTTGAGTCAGCCCGATGATAGGTTGGAGTACAACCTGAAAATTTGGCAAATGAGCAAAAAATCATCCTAGAAATCCATATAGAAATGAAGTTAATTTTAATGATAACATCACTAGGATTTGGCATGAATTCACTAATGCAAAGAAGAAAAAAGTGAAAACTGTTTTTTAAAATTGAATTATTTTTTCCTTTTCTCTTTTTCAGACTGTTAATGAGCAGTATGCTGGAAATCTAGAGGCCGAAATGCAGCTGCACCTTGAGGAAAATAAGAAACTTAGAAGAATAGCCTTGGCCACTGTATGTCTTAAATTTTATTAAGTGTCACTGTTGCTATTTTGTGAGTTTATGTGAAAATTTTTGTCTTCAAGGCATTTTTCTAATTTATCTGAAATTTTTTGTCTTCAAGGTGTTTTGCTAATTTATCTGAAAAATTTTGTCTTCAAAATTTTCTTGCTGTAGTATGTACAAAAAAGTAGCTTCTAAAATTTTGTATGAAATGTTTATTTAAATTGAATGTTTTACCTTTTGGAACAAGGTGCGCTTTTTATTCTGATATCCACTTAACAGTTAGAATTATCTGTATTAACTTTACACTGAATTTTAAATAAATGGCTGTGCCATATTTCAGAAAAAAAGTACCGTGAGTTTGTTCTAGATAAAGATTGAATTGGTTTACAGGAAACAGCTCTCATCGTAGACAAATGACTGTACATTGATATTTGACTGCCAATTTTTTTCTTAATAGTATGACAGGTTATGTAATGTAATTAGTACATTTGGTATATCCATGCATTTAGTAACTATTATTTTTCTATACATTGATATTATCTGGGGCAAAAAGTGTGACATAATCATAGATGGCAGTAGATTGCCAGAAAGAGTTCAACACCCACACAGGTCAAAGACGTCTGCTAACACAGGTCATGTTGAGCATTTGGCGGAATATCAAAGGAATTGTTGTTACCATCCGATGGATTTGGTACTGTTGAGATCTGTTGTCATCAACTGAATTACTTGAAGAATGCTTTGAAGTGTAATCACTGTTAGCTAGTTAATGAAAGAGGAGTCATGCTTTACAGGAAGAAACTCACTCCCATATGACAAAAAAGACTATCCAAAAATATTAAGAACTTGGATTGTGAACTAATGTTCCATCCTTTGTGCCAGACCTTGTGCCCTCAATCTTTCACTTATTTTCATTTGAGGCCTACATCTGAATGATGAAACTCCTCAACAAGTTGAGAACTCCAGGAAGACATATGTTTCTTTTTCACATCTAAACTTGCAAACTTTTTATTGAGTGGGAACTGAACTTTTTGGTAAAATGGGGAAATGTTGAATTCAGTGATGCATGATTATCAATTAAACATCATCTGCATTTCTTTCTTTTTTAATGTCACATGCTGTTTACTGTTTGAAAATGGCAAGGATTTATCAAATGACCAATACTTTTAATATTATAGTACAATTGGTACACACTAAATTACTGGAAAGGTCCTTTGTGTATATTAAAGTGGCATATCTGCCAAATTTTATGGTTTACCCTTAAAATTTATGGAAATTCTACTTGTGTTATGGGTATTTTACGGGTGACATATTTTATAGGTTAGTACATTTTTGAGGGGAGAATAAATGGCTCCAAGGATCACTATGCCTGTATTCTGATTTGTTCGATTGCATTTTCATCCACTTTTGCATCTTTCTACTTACAGCCAAGCAGGAAAGACTGGGTAAAAACTGTGGAATTAGGATTGGCAATAACTGCTAAAAGAGAAAGAGAAGAGACAGAAAGGGAAAAATGAATAATATTGGCACACATAATACTTAAAATTGCATTTTTAAAAGGTATTCTAACATGTTGGAACAAATATGTAAGGTTGAAACCTTACTTTAGTGAAAGTAAAAAGTTACTGCAATAATATTGCAGTTACAAGTCAAATTTTTATCTCTGCCTATAGCCTAAAGATAGTGTACTAATTATATGATTATATGTGTATATCTATTGTATTTTAGTGCTGTAAGTGTGAAGTAATGCGAAATATCTTAATTACGACATGAAATTGATTAAAATAGACAATATGCATTATAAAAACGATTTTTCGTATAAATAGACTAAATAGACTTTTAATCGATATGTTTGAAACATTTAATTGCTACGGTTAATATTGAATATATCAATCAGTCAAACATATCGATTAAACGTTCATTGAAATTTTTATACATACTTTAATTCTTGAAAGTTGGCAGTTTTGCAATGGTGTAACCCCTGTATCTTCATGCTTCTGTGAAAGGAATTTGTCATGGTTCATGCATGTTGTTTTGTCGAAAGAGTGGCAATTTGTGGTAATGACATTAAAAAATCCATTCTGTTTCAGAATAACAACAAAAATAAAAAATAAAAAAAAATAAAAGGGAAAGGAAATTGCATTGACACACACACACAACTGACAGCAGCAGCTACAGTGTACTGAATTGAAAAAAAATTGAAAACATTGTCATCCATTACTAAAAACCATTATACTGTGAAAGAATTAGTGTATCTTTTAATTATGGGCAATAGTTGTATTGCAAGCATCTACCCAATTTGTGCACATCATTTCTATTAAATTGTATTTCTTGTCATACAATAAGGTTGTCGTAAAAAACGTACCTCATCATCTTTATTGACATCCCACATTTGTTCAGGTGTGATAGTCCAAGGAAGTTTTCTCAGCAGGTTTTTTTGGCCAATTTGTTTTATTAACTATTCTTATTTTCATTATTAACCATACTACACTCATCGTCAAACCCAAAAAGGAAGCAACTGACAGGAATGAAACTTGGTGGATAGGTTTGACATCGTGAGACGTGCAAATGATTCAAGTATCGCGCTCGGCCCCTCATGTGATGCAAGCAAGGAGTAGGAGGGGTCGTAGCGCTGTGCCTGCCCGAGGTCGTCCCGTTGCACGTGCTTGCCATTCTGACTCGTGTTGTTGCATCCTTTGCAAGTGAAGTATGCGTTGGAAAAATGTTTGGAAGCAATTCGAGCAGTTGGAGGAGTTCGAGAGGGGCTGCATCATCCGGCTCCGGGAAGCAGGATGATCTTATTGTCATATTGCACGCCGTACCGGTCGTGTGGATATCACCATAGCACACTGTTGGCAGCAGCAACAGGAAGGATCTGGGAAACCTATATGAACCATGGAGAAAGAGGACCGATGGGTTGTCCAACATGTGCAAAGTGACACAACAGCCACGATTGTGGATATTCAGTGTGCAGTGGTGCCCTCTATGCATTGCCTGATTAGTGCCAGCACCATTGGCAGACGGCTGCATGACGTAAGACTACACGCACACAGACCGTTACGACTGCCTTTAACACCATTGCATCATTGCCAAAGACTGCAATGGTGTCATGCCAGACTGCCATAGAGCCACTCAGAATAGCAGTGGGTGATCTTCAGTGACGAGTCCCGCTTTTGTCTTGGAGGAGACGACCACCGAATCCGTGTGTGGAGGCACCATGTTCAGCGCCAAGATGAATGGTTTGTTGTCGAGCGTCACACGTCCACAAGGCCTGGTGTCATGGTGTGGGGTGCAATTGCCTACAATGCCAGATCACCTTTGGTGTTCATAACGGGCACTTTGACAGCCCAACATTACATTAATGAGGTCCTGCAAGCAGTGGCTCTACCTTTTCTGAACACTCACTTTGGTGCGATTTCCCAGCAGGACAACGCTTGTCCGCATACTGCTGCTATCTCGAGAGCTTGCCTTCAAGGCACTGACACTGTGCCATGGCCAGCCGCATTGCGTGACCTATCGCAGATTGAAAATGTGTGGGATGCTATTGGATGCGGTATCCACACTCCACCCCTACTACCCAATCTGCAGGAACTGCGTGAGAAAATTCAAGCTGCATTTGATGGCTTATCGCAGGGCACCATTACAAAGCTGTACAATTGCATGCCGAGATGTTTGGCATGCTGTGTGAGCAAACATGGCGGCCCGACGCCATACTGAGAGACACTACTTATTGGCGTGTAACTCAATAAATATTGCCCATAGCAGTCTCAATGTTTAATAATTTATTGTTCGTGGTAACCTTTACATTCCTCCCGAATAGCATTGGAATCCAACATGTCCTTCTGGGTGCAACTATTTCTTTGACGATGAGTGTATTTTAATAATTTAACATTTAAAGTTCAAAGTTAAAAATCATGTTAAAACCTACTTTGTTATATATTATAATACTTTAAAAGCCATGTTTACAAATAAAAGCAACTATATGCAATTTAGTTTACATGTCACTTTTTGCACAGCTAAGAAACATGCTGAAATCTGGCCTTAAAGCTTTTCACATAAAACTTGTGCGTCATCAAAAGTTCACAAAGCACGCACGTCGTCGCTGTCCACAAGCAACACTGGCATTGAATGATGGATCACTACGAGGTTCTTCTCACTCACCAGACAGCTGCCTTCATTCATCACAATCAAAAAGCTTCATCACATGTCTTTGTACTGCCCTCTATGAAACAAGTAGGTATCCAAGGTAGTCCTTTTTTTTTTTTTTTTTTTTTTTTTTTTTGCATTTATTATACAGGGTAATTCAAAACGATTCATCTTATTTAAAAAGAACACAATTCCATGCCTATCAGCTGTGTATGACCTTGACATACAACAAATGAGAGAGGAAATCTCTGAGTTTTAGTAGGTCACCACGAGAGGACTCCACTGTTGTTGTCTTCGTGACAGACAGTCTGTGAGAAAATGGTGACCATACGGAAGAAGGTTTTTTGTGCACTAGTTTTACACTTGATTACTGAACAAAACTTGTTTTTTCCTCTGCAACAGCCAGTAATTTCTATGACTGTTTTAGTTGTTTATACAGTATGTCCTTATAAGTATATCTGTATAAAGGACAAGAGCAGCCGTAGAAATTACTGGCTGTTGCAGAGGGAACACAAGATTTGTTCAGTAATAAAGTGTAAAACTGTAGCATACAAAAAACCTTCTCCTGTATCCTGTATGGTCACCATCTTCTCACAGACTCTCTGTCACAAAGTCACAAGAGGAGTCCTCTCATGGTGATCTACTAAAACTCAGAGATTTCCTTTGTCAAGGTCATAAATGGTTGCTGGTAGGTGTGGAATTATGCTCTTTTGAAATAAGATGAATCATTTTGAATTACCCTGTATCATCATCATTGTCAACCATTATCAATCCACTGCTAGACGAAGGTCTCTCCAATCCTCTTCCACAACGGTCTGTCTTGTGCCAGTTTCCTCCATGTTACACCTGCATACTTTTGAATTTCATCCACCCATCTTCCATGTGGTATTCTTCTGGGTCTTTTCCTGTCCCTTGGAATCCAATCTAAAATTTCGACTGTCCATCGATGGTCTGTCCTTCTGGCAGTATGTCCAGCCCATTGCCATTTCAGGGATTTTACTCTGATCATGATGTCTTCCACTCTTGTCATTTTTCTGATCCACAAGTTCCTTTTCTTATCTCTCCTGGTTACACCAAGCATGCACCTCTCCATGCACCTTTGAGTTGTCTGCAGCCTTTGTATGTCTCTTTTAGTTAAGGTCCACGTCTCTGCACCATACATAAGCACTGGAAGGATGCATTGATCAAACCCTTTTGTTTTAAGACATAATGGCATATTGCTCTTGAAAATTATGCTGTTTCTTCCAAAAGCTCATCAGGCAAGTTTTATACGCCGATTAATTTCTTCATCAATGTGACCCTCACTTGATATCTGCTGTCCAAGATAAATGTAGGTGTTGGTTATCTCCAGCTTTTCCCCATCGATTGATAAATCTTCATTTCTTGTAAAAGCATTGTACATCACTTTTGTCTTCTGAAAGTTCATTTTTAATTCTACTTCTTTACTCTTGTCAGCAAGTTCCTGGATCATAACTCTGCAGCTCTGATGGGGTAGTTGCAAAAATGACTATGTCATCAGTAAAACGAAGGTGAGTTAGATAATCTCCATTAATCTTTATCCCGTTTTCCCAGTCCAGTGATTGAAAGACATTTTCTAATGTGGCATTAAAGAGCTTGGGAGATATGGTGTCACCTTGTCTCACTCCCTTTCCAATTTGTATGTGTACTCTATTCTCAAACAGCTAAATCTTTGTACTTGCATTTTCATCTATGTTATTAATAATAATAATAATAATAATAATAATAATAATAATAATAATAATAATGTATGCATCTTCAACACCGGAGGATTTCAAAGCCATTGTAACTGCTGATGGTTTCACTGAATCAAAGGCCTTTTCATAATCAACAAAAGCCATGCACAATGGAAGTTCATATTCCCTCGCTCTTTCAATTAGTTGTCTCAGTAAGTGGATATGATCTATAGTGCTGTAGCCACTCCTGAATCCAGCTTGTTCTCTTGGTTAAGCCATGTCCAGTGTTACCTTCAAGCAGTGTGAAAGAACTTTAGTGAAGATTTTATAAACCACTGATAGAAGTGTGATAGGTCTGTAGTTCCTGAGATCCTCAATGTCACCTTTTTTATGTAGCAGGATCATTGTAGCGTTGTTCCAATCCTCAGGAATCTTCCCTTCATTAAGGCATCGAGTGAAAACTTGGGCGAGTACTGTTTCAATTTCTCCACTTGCTTCTTGTATGATGTCTACAGTAATTCCGTCTTCTCCTGGAGCTTTTCCCTGCTTCATGTTCTTGATTGCTTGTGCAACTTCTGCTGTGAGGACTGGAAGAACTCTGGTACTGGGACCTTTCATGATGTCTGGAGTACATGTATCATCCCTTTCATATAATTTGGAGTAGAAATCTTTCACTCTTTTCAAAATTTCGCCTTTATTTCTTGTTACAAAACCATCTTCTTTTCTCAGTGCCATAATCTGTTTTCTTCCCTTACTGAGATGTCCCTTTGCTATTTTTAGGCTTTGGTTGTTTTCAATTGCTTTCCTCACTAGTTCACGGTTGAATTTCCTTACGTCTTCAGTAATACTTTTCCATACTGTCTTTCATAGCTCTATATATTCCACTTTGGAAGTCACATCTTCTTTAGTTGTCCTCATCTCTCTTCTTTTTTGCATCAACATTTTGGTTTTTCCTGATAATTTGTTTACATGCAACTTGTTCTTAGACCCAGCTAATTTTGTTGCTGTTTCCATAAGAGCTTTGGTTACTTTTCTGTTAACTTCAGAGATGTCCACTTCTTCTGATGTTAGACCTTCTAGAGCAGAGAATCTGTTTTTCAGTTCCAATTTGAAGGTATTCTGATGCTTTTTAAGGTTGGTCACGTCAATACACTTTGTTTGTTTTATGAGCTTGCCACGCTCAAGTTTAGCATTGAGGTGCACCTTACCATTCTATGGTCACTACCTGTGTTGAACTTGTTTAGCACACTGCAGTCTTCCATGACAAATTTCTTGTTACACATAATAAAGTCAATTTCACTTGTCCATCCATTGGGATGCCTCCATGTCCATTTCCTTTGCGGCTTTTTCTTGAAAAAGGAGTTCATGATGAAAAACCCTTCTGCCTCTGCAAACTCTACGAGAGCATTTCCTAGCTGGTTTCTATTGCCATGACCGAATTTACCTACTGAAGTTTCATTCTGTTGCAGTTGCCCTATTTTTGCATTGAAATCTCCCATAATTATCTTCAGGTGCTGCTTGCCTTTTTTATTAAATGACAAATTTTCTCATAAAATTCTTCAATTTCTTCTTCAGGATGACTTGTGGTGGGTGCATAAGTTTGAATAATCTGAGCCTGGTATCTTCTCGAGATACCCTGTATATCACCTCCTTTTTGATTAATGTCTTCCAAGCTTGTGGAATTCTACATGGTTTTTGGATGTTTCGTGCTATATCTTTTTGTTTCTCGATGGTAACTGCTTCGGAATATCTTAATTCCTATTCATTGCATTGATTATTAATAATTCTGATATCTTCGAATCGTGGATTTTTTTTTTTTTTTTTGGTCTAAACAGTACTGTATTAAAACTCTTTTTTTCTTTTTTTCTTCCCTAATTTTTTATATGCTGATTTAATCACTTTTTTAATCTATTTTTTGTGCTACCAATATATATCTTTTTTTGAGAACTATCATGATACAGGCCAATGGGAATCGTATATACTCCTGCTTGATCCAACGTAGGGGTTTTTTGCTTGGTATTATTCATCCAAGTAGCCATATTTGTCACAGATTGTCCCAAAACCTTTTTAATATTTGTGAGGAGAACCCTGTAGTGATCCATCATTCAGTGCTGGTGTTACTTGTGTACAGCGACGATGTGTGTGTTTTGTGAACTTCTAATAATGTGTAGGTTTTACATGAAAAGCTTTAAGGCCAGATGTATTTAACAAGGGTTATTTTCAGTGTGTTTCTTAGCAGTGTAAAAAGTGACATGTAAACTAAATTGGTTATAGTTGCTTTTAGTTGTAAAAAGGAATTTTAAAGTATTTTAATATGTAACAAAGTAGGTTTTAACAATATGCTTTTTAACTTTGAACTTTGAATGTTAAATTATTAAAATAGTATGTTTAATTATGAAAACAAGGATAGTTAATATAACAAATTGGCCAAAAAAACTTTGTGAGAAGGCTTCCTTGGACCATCACACCTGAACAAATGTGGGATGTTAATGAAGATGATGAGGTACGTTTTTTATGATAACCTTATTATGTGATAAGTAATACAATTTAATAGAAATTATGTGTAAGCAGATATGAGTTCTTGAGCAACTCAGTATCAAATTATATGAATCATTCCTATTTTATATATGTATATAACCTTTCCTGTGATGATGGCTTCAGCTGAAAAATTACTTTCAAAACTGAAACTGATAAAGAACATCTTGAAAAATATGGTGAGTGAATCATTGCTTAGTGCATTAGCATTGTTAAGTGTTGAAGAGACTCAGAAAATAGACACTAATAATATAATGAAAATCAAATTTCCTTACAGCTGTGGATATGTATTCTAAATTTCTTCTGATAATTTTAAAGATACCATTTGTGTAAGGCTTGTGGCATTCACTTTATTCAGATTTCAGATTAAGGATGGAAAATCTTGAGTTTTTCCTATCAATATTCGAAACTAAATGTATTTGTAACATATATATCACTAAGTTGTTCTTTGATATTTAGAGGTTAACTCCACAAAGAAATACAAACTACCAGATAATTTTTACTTACTGTTGCCATATCAAACTTCTCCATTTACAGCAATCTTGGCATACAACTAGGGGTTCACTGACATCCTTCACATGCAGTACACAAGATCTTCTATACTTCATACTCATAACCTTTTTCTCATGCAGACACTCCTGAATCTGATCCTCCCATGATTTTCTTGGCCTTCATCTGCCTTTCTTTCCTGTCACTTGGACTAAAAACAATTTCTTAGTAAGCATCTCATACCTCATTCTTTCAACATGGCCAAACCACTGAAGCATATTAGTCTCCACCTCGCTAACAACATTTTGCTTCACATTACACAACTGCAACACATCTTTATTCATCACACAATCAGAACGAGTCTTGCCACTCCCCACTCCCACCTTCCCCGTAAGTAACGCATTTCTCCAGGACACAAACGACTCCAATGTTTCTTCTGTAGTACCCAGGTTTCACTGCCATACATCAGAGTAAGAACAATTACACTTTCATACACAGCTATGTGGGACTCCCTTGAGAACCCATCATTCCTGTGAAAACCTCCCAAAGCAGCCATGACTTTCCATGAAGAATTCACTTGCCTACTAATTTCACCATCCAGTTTGTTCTCTCTGTCAAACATGCTTCCTAAATACACAAACTCATTCACCTGGTCAATCACTGTGCCATTTAGACTTATATTACATTCAGTACTACCGGTTCATCTCTCAAAAAGCATAACTTTGGTTTTTCCCTTATTTATACTCAGTTTGAATTTCATGCGAACTTTGTACATCTGGGACAACATACTCTGCAACTCACTTTTGCTCTCTGCCTACAGGACAATTCATCAGCATACAACAATTTGCACACATGGATATCACCAAGACATAAATCAGTATTATTTATTTTAGCATCATGTATGCATGCATCCATAAATATATTGAACAGCCAGGGTGACATTACACAGCCTTGTCTGACTCCTGCACCAATAGAAAACCATTTTGATAAAACACCATTCAGTCGTACACAAGTTCTACTGCCAGCATACATGACTTTTACACTATTAAGTAGATTCCAAGTAACACAATATTCATTCAATACCTTCCACAAAAGTGTCCTATTTACTTGATCGTAAGCTTTTTCTGAATCTATGAAGGCAGTAAAAACTTTCGTCCTAACAGCCAGATACTTTTCAATCATTGTGCGTAATGCAAAAATCTGGTTAGTGCAGCCTTTACCAGGCATAAAATCACTCTGAACATCCCACACTTTCTCTGATGTAAGACGCCATACATTTTCAATAATGACCTTACCAAACACTTTCCCTGGCACACTCAGTAGGGTAATATCACGATAATTCTTGCAGTCAGTCTGATCACCTTTTCCCATATAAGGGAACAATGACAGCATCCTTCCAGTTCCAAGTGACCATTCCTAACTCCCGGCACAATTGGCAAATTTCAGTTAACGAGTCAATTACAGAGTCACCACCATACTTCAACATCTCGGCAGTTATGCCATCAATTCCTGGAGCCTTACCATTCTGAAGAGATTTTAGAGCTTTACACACTTCTTCTCTTGAGATCCCTCCTGTGCTTCCATCCTTCACTGTGACATCATCTGCTTCTGCCGCAGAATCACCTTTGCTTTCTTGATCTAATAACTCACAGAAGTACTCACCCCATTTTTCACGTAACTCATTGGGCCCCCATATCATTTCCCCAATCCTATTCTTCACACAACTTACAACTTTGTTTCCTATTTTTTCTAAGTCTCATGTGTTTTCAGAAAGTTTTCCTATCTTTTCAAAAAGCCAATTCATGCCTTTCCACCTTTTGCTTCCTATCTTTTGCCTTACTCTGGCAAACCGGCTCAGCTGCTTCATGCTTCTTACAGCGATATTCATCCACAGAAACTTTACCTTGCAACATCCCCAAATAGGCTTCCTTCTTTCTTTTTACTGCCTCTTCAATCTCACTATTCCACCAAGCATCACTTTTATTGTTACCCACTATTGTGGTGCCACAGACCTCTTCAGCAGCAGTGACAACACAGTTCTTAAAACATTCCCACTTCTTTCTACACCCCTCTCACATGACTTCAGCTCCTTCAGTCGTCTTCTGAGTAAGTCAAAATAACGCTGATGATTTTCAGGGAGCCTTTCAACCTTTATTCTTTCCATCCTAGGCCTCTTCCTATTCCTTTTCTTCCAATCAACATTCAGTTTCACTCGTGACACTACCAAGTAATGATCAGAACCAAAATCTGCACCTCTCATCACACGAGTGTCAACAACTAAGTGTTTCAGACGCTGATCATAGATAACAAAATCTATCACACTATTTTTACCAAAAGTATGATTTTCTCAAGTATATGTGTGGATATACTTGTGGTTGAAAAACGTATTAGATACACACAAACCATTCTCAATGCAGAGTTCAATTAATCTTTCACCATTATCATTCACACAAGGATCATTAAACTTACCCAGAACATTGTCAGAAATTACCTTCTTCACACCTACTCTAGCATTGAAATCCCCTGCTATTATAACTTTCTCTTTAGCACCAATCTGGCTCAAAACAGCTTTTAGCTCATTCCGGGTATCTTCTTTCTTATCAGAAGGTTCCGAGTCACAAGGAGCATACTCTACAACAATTACTATTCTCTGAAGTTTCACCTTCAAATGAATCCAAAACATTTTCTCACTTATGCAGCTATACTATAGTGAATCAAGTTGTTCTTCATCTTTTCACTTAAAATCACACCTACAGCAGCCTGTCCTCTCACATTATCCAATACTCCAGACCACACATTCACTGTTCCATTCATTTCTTCTATCCCAATTTTCTTCTTTTTGGTTTCACCTACACACAGCACATCCAATCTATACTTATTCATCTCTTTAATCACCTCGTTCATCTTGCCATTTATACCTCTAGTATTCCATACACCAATCTTACACTCACTCAGCCGAGATCTCTTTCTGATTTTCCTTTTTCCTGTTCCACGTTAATTCTGTGGTGGACCATCTTTCTCAAGTGTGGTAGGTCCACCATATCCCACACTAGAGTCCGGATAATTATATCTTGGTGTCTTTTTAATCAGATAAGTACATCAGTATGGGGGATTAGCCCATAGCTGATGGTTCCAGTTGGACGTTCAACATAAGGATTCTGGAACAAAACCCAGTGTGTTGGGGTCTTTTTGCCAATGTCACACAGAACTAGCTGGCACCTCTCCAAGATTCACAGAGGCCCTTGTTGCTGTTCAGTGTGCCATTGTTGCCACGGAGTACCCCGGGAGCTTTCTATGCGTGGCTGTGACTGCGCTGTGGATACGCAAAGCCACGAAAGAGGAGACTTTTCAAAGCGCGGAGAAATTCGGAGGGTCGCGATTTCATAATTCTACCACATCGGTGTTTTTTCTTTCTTTCTTTCTTTCTTTCTTTTTTTTTTTTCTTTCGGATGGTTGCGATTTTGTAATTTAATACTGCATCGGCATTTTTATTTCTTTTGGGATGGATTGCCTTTTGCATCACAGGAAGAACTTTTGGACTTACGATTTTTTTAGACCCCGCGTATAAGTCGACCCCATTACTTTGAAACTCTCATTTTGTCCCAAATTCCTCGACTTATACGCGAGTATATACGGATATTTCTGAAGTTAACAGAAAAGTAACCAAAGCTCTTATGGAAACAGCAACAAAATTGGTTGGGTCTAAGAACAAATTGCATGTGAACAAATTATCAGGAAAAACCAAAATGTTGATGCAAAAAAGAAGAGTGATGAGGACAACTAAAGAAGATGTGACTTCCAAAGTGGAATATATAGAGCTATGCAAGACAGTACGAAAAAGTATCACTGAAAACGTAAGGAAATTCAACTGTGAACTAGTAAGGAAAGCAATTGAAAACAACCAAAGCCTAAAGATAGCAAAGGGACATCTCAGTAAGGGGAAAAAAACAGATTATGGCACTGAGAAAAGAAGATGGTTCTGTAACAAGAAATAGAGGCGAAATGTTGACAAGGGTGAAAGATTTCTACTCCAAATTATATGAAAGGGATGATACATGTACTCCAGACATCATGAAAGGTACCAGTACCAGAGTTCTTCCAGTCCTTCCAGCAGAAGTTGCACATGCAATCAAGAACATGAAGCGGGGAAAAGCTCCAGGAGAAGATGGAATTACTGTAGACATCATACAAGAAGCAAGTGGAGAAATCGAAACAGTACTCGCCCAAATTTTCACTTGATGCCTTAATGAAGGGAAAATTCCTGAGGATTGGAACAACGCTACAATGATCTTGCTACATAAAAAAGGTGACATTGAGGATCTCGGGAACTACAGACCTATCAGCCTCCTATCAGTGGTTTATAAAATATTCACTAAAGTTCTTTCACACCGCTTGAAAGTGATACTGGACATGGCTCAACCGAGAGAACAAGCTGGATTCAGGAGTGGCTACAGCACAATAGATCATATCCACGTACTGAGAGAACTAATTGAAAGAGCGAGGGAATATGAGCTTCCATTGTGCATGGCTTTTATCGATTATGAAAAAGCCTTTGATTCGGTGAAACCATCAGCAGTTGCAATGGCTCTGAAATCCTGCGGTATTGAAGATGCATACATTAATATTATTAATAACATCTATGGAAATGCAAGTGCAAAGATTCGGCTGTTTGAAAATACAACACACATAAAAATTGGAAAAGGAGTGAGACAAGGGGACACCATATCTCCGAAGCTCTTTAATGCCACATTGGAAAATGTCTTTCAATCACTGAACTGGGAAAACAAAGGGATAAAGATTAATGGAGATTATCTAACCCACCTTCGTTTTGCTGATGACATAGTCATTTTTGCAACTACCCCATCAGAGCTACAGAGTATGATCCAGGAACTTGCTGACAAGAGTAAAGAAGTGGGATTAAAAATGAACTTTCAGAAGACAAAAGTGATGTACAATGCTTTTACAAGAAATGAAGATTTATCGATTGATGGAGAAAAGCTGGAGATAACAGACACGTACGTTTATCTTGGACAGCAGATATCAAGTGAGGGTCACATTGGTGAAGAAATTAATCGGCGTACAAAACTTGCCTGGAGAGCTTTTGGAAGAAACAGTATAATTTTCAAGAGCAATATGCCATTATGTCTTAAAAGAAAAGTGTTTGATCAATGCATCCTTCCAGTGCTTACGTATGGTGCAGAGACGTGGACCTTAGCTAAAAGGGACATACAAAGGCTGCAGACAACTCAAAGCAGCATGGAGAGGTGCATGCTTGGTGTAACCAGGAGAGATAAGAAGAGGAACACGTGGATCCGAAAAATGACAAGAGTGGAAGACATCATGATCAGAGTTAAATCCCTGAAATGGCAATGGGCTGGACATACTGCCAGAAGAACAGACCATCGATGGACAGCCGAAATTTTGGATTGGATTCCAAGGGACAGGAAAAGACCCAGAAGAAGACCACATGGAAGATGGGTGGATGAAATTCGAAAGTATGCGGGAGTGACATGGAGGAGACTGGCACAAGACAGACCGTTGTGGAGGAAACTTGGGGAGACCTTTGTCCAGCAGTGGATTGATAATGGTTGACAATGATGATGATGATGATATACGGTACGTGAAATATTGGTCATAAGAGCAGCTATGTAATATAAAAGTAATATTTCAAATTTGACTTTTAAAAGGGAAGATAGTAAGCAAAATTTAATATATGGTTAACACTCATTAATACAGCAACACATAAAATAAATTTATTACAACACATTACTGTGTTTTCCCCACTTTTATCCTATGGATTAACTTTATAAATGACATGGTTTATCAAGAATGAGTGAATTTGAAGCATTGGTTTGTACGGACAAAGTAGCACACCTCCCAAATTTTCTTTTAAATTTGTTTTCTCCGAGGCAGAAGGACTGGAATTGGTACAGGAAAGAGTGTTCATTGAGAAAAGCTGAATGGAGTGCCTGAAGATGAGTGGAGCCTTTCACTTACGTTGAAGTATAGGTGGTCCAGAAAGGGGTGTTTAATACCTTCTGCAGTGTTAAGAAATTGCCTCTGGCATTCAGGATTAGAGAAAGTGAATCAGGATTCTTCAAATGTAGTCACTAAACACCAAACCATTGCTGGGCATCCATACCCTCTTTTGGGTGATTTACTGCAAGATAAAGCAACTGTCGGAATTGAAATTCCTCAAGAAGTGAATGCAGACTTTAAGGCTAGATTCAATGATGTCATGATAGGAGATAAACCAGGTGATGGTGATATCATGTATGAAGTTATGGTATGTAATGAGAAGGATGTTTTGGATAATGAAGATGAATCTGAATTCCTCTCTCCACCACCAACTGCCTGAGAAGTGCAGAGCATTTTGGCTAACATTCAGAAATTTTATAAAGCCAAGGACAGTGTTACAGATGAATCATTTATACATCTTTGCGAGTTAGAAAATGGCATGCAATGTATTTATAACAAAGAAAAGGCATAGAAATAATAATACAATTTTTTTTTACCATTGCAATTAATGGTAAGTGTCATTTACAAGAATATGCTCATTAATAATAATTTTCTGTTGCATTTTAATTCATGAAATAAGTTTTATTTCATCAATGAAATTTCAGTACCCATATACACTGCAGTTTTTATTGCATGTGATTAATGTTTTGCTAATTACACTTTATGAACGTAAATTTTGTACACAATTTTGGTAGAAAGAAAAGAGAATGATTTTTTTTTTTGTCTTTGTGCTAATCATTAAATACCCATAGAAATTTCAGATTTATTTTAACATCCATTCACTTTTAAAATCATTATAACTAATTAATTGGTTAAGATCTCAATTGAAAACATGAACAGATAAATTGATAAAGCAAACTGTGTACTTATTAATTTTTTTAATTATGTAAATAAAAAAATTAAATGTGTATACACATTTTTTTTTTATGTTAATGCTTTGGGGCGAGAAAACTAAGTGCTATTGCACTTAAATATTAGAGCTATACTATCACTGAAATCTTTTATGGAAGAAATCTATAATACTCATTTTTGAACAAACTCCTGCTAATACAAACAAAAGCGACATCCCGACAAATATCCATATTAACAAGAGTATATTGTATAATGTTTTGAAAGGAAAATGTACACAGAATGTTTTTTATTATAAAAAAGTATCTGGTAAAGAAAAATATAAGGAATGTTTAATCAGATTTTTGGAATCAATGATGTGGAGTTAACTAAATGTCAGCACCATTTACATCCCCTAACAGCAAGATTATGCATCAGAGAAAAATGAAAAGGAATGGATAATCTTTCTTATAGCTTAAGCCTATCAATAGAAAAAGAATTTTCCAAAGTAAACAGATGTAAAGATATGGTCAGTTCCCTTGGAGAGAGAGAGAGAGAGAGAGAGAGAGAGAGAGAGAGAGAGAGAGAGAGAGATGGATAAAAGTATTATAAGCACATGCTATTTTTCTCAAAAGACATGCTGAAAAATTATAAGGGGTGAGTGTATTGTTTATGTTGAAAAAATATGTACTGAATATTTGCTGTGTTAAAAATCAAGCCTTGATTTTAAAAATTCTCATTATTATTAAATTTCCTGAATAGGAAAAATCATACTGCAAAACAGTGAGGACGCCTATCCGAAAAACAGTTTCTTCCGTGTATAAACGCTCATGTAAGTACTTTGTTAGCTGAATTTCTTATCGTATTTGTGATATTTGCCAAAGCTGTATGAGTAAATATACAATTTTCAGTTCTTTCTGTAAATACAGAAGGAAACTAGAACTGGCAAAGTTGTGTCTTAAAGAGTATATTTTATTTTTCCACAAAAGTAAAATACTTTCCAGCAATTGCATTATAAGTTCAAAGTATATATTGCATGCTCTTAAGGTTTAAGGGAATTATTTCTTTTTTACTGTTACATCATGATTGCTGAGCCACTTGCATTGAAGAAAAATATGAGCGTTATGAGCATTGCTCAATTAGATCCAGGCTAAGTGCACATTGTTACAAACAATGTGGACATTGCCCATAGCATATATGCAAATAAAACAGTGAGGCTGAGAAGGAGAATGACTAAAAATAAATTTTTCATGTCTATGACATATTAAGTTGAATAATGTTTTTAAAATGGTATTAAGATTATTACATTAAAGTTATTTTTGAGAATGCAAATCACTCAAAAATATGATTTTGAAAAAAGAAAATCTGTTTTGCAACTCAGAAATTTGTACATCAGGAATAATGTGTATTGCATCAAGTATAAAACTAAATGCCATCGCTAGACATCCATGCACCGGCTTTTTTATTTTTTATTGTATTTTTTTAATTTTTTAGCAGAAAATTGGTTTAATTAAAGTGGTGCTAAAATTACTTAAACTTGCACCTTCATGCCCAATTTATGGTAAAATGTTATTGAATACTAAAATAAAAAAAGCACCCCCCCCTCCCAGTCCTTATGTGCTGTGAATGTTCTTACAGTTGTCTAATGAGTGCAGCAGCCTCAACCAATGTAGCAGCCACTCTATTTACCATGATGTGATAGCTTTCCCTGATCACACGTTCAGCATCAGAGATGGCCAAATGGCCTAAGGCATTAAGACTGTTCAAGTGTGGCCTGGTCAAGGAGCATCTGTAAGACTAAAAATCCTCTTATTAGACTACCTACTCCATTTTCACACATATTCCTTCTACAACAAATTCTTGAACTCATGCTTAAAAATCTTGTCCTGTGTACATCTGTATATTAATTCCATAAGTTTTTTTTACGGTGAGTCCTATTTTGAGAGAATGGCTAAACATAAAGATATGGTTGAGGTATCAAAATAAAGGTCTTACCATGTAGATGTGCCAGTCAAAAAGAAAAATGAGATTGGGGCAACAGTTCGGGCATTATGGGGTGGCAAAGTTCCCATGTAAAGTCTATGGGAGAAGCGTGCGATTGACATTCAATCGCCTGTGGTTGACTCACGTGCTGTTGAAGGCAGGGAAGCATGGAGGGACTGAGATAGTCCGAATTCTTCTCTTTTCTGAGCGAACCGTTTCTGAGCTAGCAAGCATTCGTATCAAAGTTCTTCTCATCAGAACAGCAAACACTCTCTAAGACCTGATTGCGTTATGCCATTGGACTGTATGATGTTTATATACAATTTAATATTCATTCAATCCAGTTTATTCACGTAGGTTAGACATTTTCCATTATGTAAAGATGTAAATAAACATTCCCTTGACCATTGTTAGTGAAAATATTTAGAATGTACATATTGAGTTGCACCATCTATATCTTCATTCTATAAGTTTTTTTACTGTGAGACCTATTTTGAGAAAACGGCTAAACATAAAAATATGGTTCAGGTATCAAAATAAAGGCCTTACCATTTAGATATGCCAGTCGAAGAGAAAACCGAGATTGGGGCAACAAAGTTACCATGTAAAATCTATGAGAGAAGCATGCAGCCCTTATCTACATCAGGCACTCAGTTCACTATCAGACTTGGTGTGTGCATGGTCATTGGTGTTCTATGATCAGTCCTAAAGTAAGTAAATACTTTATTGCGTACTCACCCTAAACAGAATGTCTCTCCCACAGAAAAAAGAAAAAGAAAACGTAAGAGCCTTACTGGAAGGCATGAGCAATCAATGGGTCGTAACTATATGTCTCAGACAAGAGAGAATGAAGAGTATTTGCAACGTGAATCTCATTCCAACAGCATTTACAAACACAGTTGTGACTGAAGATGAGAGTGAAAGAGTGTGCTATCCAGTTGAATTTTTGCACACGATCGATATGAGTGGACCTCACATTCTATGACTGAAAAGGGATGCAGTTGCCTCACATTCTATGACTGAAAAAGGGTGCAGTCGTGATGTTCATCACGAACCTGGCTGTCCCGGTGGCGCAGTGGTCTAAGCGCTGGCTTATGACAGGGTTCGTACGTCTCCTGGATTTCCTGGAAAACTCCTGGAATCAAATTTTTATTTTCCAGGGCACTGGAAAACTCCTGGAAAAAAGGAAATTTTTAATGACTTCTGGAAAACTCCTGGAATTTTTGTATTTCTTTTTATGCTGAACTAGTTTGGTTAAAGTTTGTATTTCTTTTTATGCTGAACTAGTTTGGTGGTTTTCAGCAGTGTTTCACCATAAAAGTTAGCTCCTCTCCAGCTGTGAACTGGAGGGAAGGAGGGAGAGAGTGTGTGTAGGGGGAAGAGGATTGCAGAAACTTCCTTGCCTGATCGGGTGGGCGGAGCCAGCACGGCTGTTGACTGATAAGTAAATATCTCCTGCACCCTACTAGGATAAAAAATGTGATTTTCTATCTT
This sequence comes from Macrothele yani, assembly GCA_039090855.1. NCBI lineage: Eukaryota > Metazoa > Arthropoda > Arachnida > Araneae > Macrothelidae > Macrothele > Macrothele yani. The sequence continues at coordinate 82,674,026 of CM077002.1, forward strand.
AGCGGAATTTCTACAAAACTGACTGAAAATTTAATGAACTTAATAAATTGCCAAAAGGAACGAACCCAACAAATTTTGTGTGAATCGGATAAAAACTGTGAAAACTAGCCAATAAAGTTTTTAATCACGTATGATGGCAGGTTTTCCCGCTCTAATGTCATAATAAAAAAAATTATGCGCAATTCAAAAAGTTTTCATTTGATTGTAGTGAAATTTGCAGGGTAACCTTATACGTATGACCCAGTTACGACATCTGTGAAAAATGTCAGATCTTTTAATTGAAAATTCAGAAAATAATTTTTTCGGCACATTTTTCCTTAGGTAGAAAAGGAGAGTACATACCTGCCAACTCTTCCGATTTTGGCAGAAGTCTTCCGATTTTTTATACATTCTTCCGATCTTCCGACCAAACTCGCGTTCTTCTGCCGTTCAAAAAATTTGTGTTTTTTGCAAAAAATAACCTGTTTTATTAATTTTTGTAAGTCAAAAAAAAAAAAAAAAAAAAAAGTTGAAAAGTGCAGCAGTAACTAACTAGTCTTAATCTCAGGGCTGCCAGACCTGCGCCAATTGCTCCAGCCTGCGCCAAAACATTGTTCTTTCACCGTTCTGCTTAAAAAATTGCGATTTTGACGACAAAATCTGCGCAAATTTTGCGCCAAAAGTTAAAATTTACCGGTCATTGATATTTTAGCGTAATCTTACGCCATTCGAAATCGATTCAGCGGCTAATTCATACGTGAGATTCTTCCGTGGGTTCGCGGAATCCCCCTCCCCCACCCTTTTTTTTGTTATTTTCGAGATCAATGCAAAAGTGAAGAAATTTTCGGGGTATTAGTTGGGGGTGGGGGTGGGTCGTATTCTGTCTGGGGACATTGTTTTGTCTTTTTAAACGTTCGGAAACGGAAGCTAAACGGAGTGCAAGCAGATTTTTCCCGTAATCGTATTTTTTTTCTCTCACGATGTTGCTTCTGTTCAGTATTGTTGTTAAATATAATTTCATTGTATAATTTCAGCTTAATATTGTAGGCAACGATTTCCGAAAACGGAAGTTAGGCCGCCTGAAAATTTCCCCGTAATCGGCCACGAGATTCTTATGCTGATTCGAGGAATTCGGTCTTTTTTGTTATCATTTTGACCATTTATGAGATCGATGCACAACTGAACTGAAATTTTGAGAGGATTGGTGGTGGGGAGGGGGAGAGGGTATCGTTTTCTCCGTCAGAGAACGGAATTTCATCCTTCGAAAACGAAAAGTAGACGGAGGTAAGATTTCTCTCGTAATCGTAATTTTTTTCTCGTGATGTTTCCTCTACCGAGTATTGTTAGATATCATTTTATTCCATAAATATTTGTATTTCAACTTGAAAATGTTAGATAAATTTCCGAAAATGGAAGTCAAACGGAGCGAAGATTTCTTCAGTAATTGTACTTTTTCCCCTGCGATGTGATCCCCACTCCTATGTAGTTGTTAAATATCACCCTCACAAATGTGTGTGCATTTTAGCTTGATAAGGGTGGAGGAAATTTCCAAAAACGGAAGTGACGAAGTTTGGAAATTTGTAAGAATTGATGCATGGTGTTAAAAAAAGTATTCATTCTCTGAAAATTGCACCATTTATCTAAAATAGGGAAAGCTTTGATATCAGAATTCATGGTTCTCAGCTACAGTTGATGTTTTTAGTAAGCACAGGATACCTTTCAAAAATTGCATTGCTTTTAGAGCAGACAATGCTCCAGTAATGATATGAGAGGAAAATGGTATGGCATGTCATTTGAAAGAACACCAAAGTGAAATAATAATTATAGGGTGTATTTGCCATTTAATTAATAAGGCAAAATAATTTTTTCTTTGGTTAAAACAATCACACAATGTTTCGATCATTAATGTCAGGTGAATCGCTTGAGAGTCTTCTGTTAATTAAATGCAAAGAAAATTTACTTTGTTTTCAAAAAGAGTACTCCAAAGAATTCCTAAAAAAAGCCAAAAAGGCCACTGTAAAAAGTAGTTTTAACTGTTAAATTACTATAAATAAAAGTTCCCTTCAGTAAAAACACACAAAAAAATAAAGGTAAGTGTCCTTTATTCCTTTTTTGTTTAAGCAGTATGAGTTCTAAATCACTTTATCGTGTGACAAATTGACGTAAAAAAAATCTTCTGAATTTTTATACAATCTTCTAAATTTTTCAAAGAAATCTTCTGCATGTTCATTAAATTTAGTTGGCAGGTATGAGGGTAGCAGGTGGGAGGGAGGGGCTGGATGAGATGAGATGGAGAAGATCCTCCAAACCTTGATTTTAGTTTACAGTATTCTTATGGTTACATAAATGTTAGGTTATAAAGCTATAAATGTGGTGAGGGGTAATCGTGGAAGTGCGATGCAGATGGACTGGTACCGCTCTTGTGTGTTCCCCAGACTTTATAGTCAGGCTGTTCTATTTTAAACAGTGTTACAGTCTTACATTAACTCAAGAATATAGTGACCTATACGTAATGCTGATTGCAGAGGCATTTGGCTGTCTTCCTCGTAGAATTGGTAACAAGAACATTGTTCTGTTTTATTAGTCAGAATAAATTATTGTTGTGTAGTTATGCCAGGTGGTAAGTGTATATTTAATCCAGCTTGGCTAAGTATAAGGATTTTTTGCTGAAACAGAAAGATACTTCTAAGTTTAAAGCAAAGTGCAAAGTATGTGATCGTTGCTTCGATATTTCAAATCTGGGCGAGTCTGCCATTACTAGTCATGTAGCTAGTAAAAAGCATATTTCTTTATTGACAGCTAAACAAAAGCAAACAGTAGATATCCAAGACTTTTACCAGAAGTCACATGGTGCTGTTCCTATTAAAAAACCTGCAGTATCTGACATAAGTCTTGAAAATTCGTTTTCCCAAAACAATGTGCTAAAAACAGAAATTCTATAGACATTGAAAGTCATTACTTCACATTATTCATATAAGTCATGTGAAAACATCCAATCTGTACTGACCTTAATGTTCCCTGACAGTAGCATTGCAAAAAGTTCACTTGTGGTGGAAAAAAAGTGCATATTATTCTGTTTTTGGTATTGCACCATTCTTTGTGTCACTTTTAAAGGGAAGAGTCAAATCTCAAGATGGATATGTGCTACTGTTTGACGAGACCCTTAACAAGGAAACTAGCAGAAAACAGTTGGATTCTCATGTTAGGTTTTGGGATGGTGAGCAAGTTTGTACAGGATACTTAGGCTCTAACTATTTAGGACATGCTACTGCTGATGTATTGTGTAGTAAAATTTAAGAAAAGTGTTCCGGCTTGTGTTCTGGTTACTTGCATCAGCTGTCCATGAACGGACCCTATGTCAATTGGAAAGTTTATGATATGATGCTGAATGCATTAAAACTAGAGGGCCATGCCTCTTTGTTGAATGTTGGCAGTTGTGGATTGCACATTGTTCATAATGCTTTCAACAGTGGCTGCAAAATAATGCCAGAACTTTGTGAGACTATTCAAGCATTGTATTATATATATTCAAGGACTCGCCAGCTGGACGTGAAGACTTTTCAAAAGTGACAAACTGCAGCGTCTTTCCGCCAAAGTTTTGCAAACACCGTTGGCTTGAAAATGTGAGTGTTGTTGAAAGAGATATTGAAATTTTGCAAAGTATTTCATTATATGTCAGCAAGGCTCAGCAAAAGATATTACCTGAACCTCAAAACAAGTCATTTGATGTGGTGAAGAAACATGTTAAAGACCCACTTTTTCTTGTCAAATGTAATTTTTTGTTAGTGTGGCTAAAAGTGTTGAATATTTTTTGACTGTTTATCAGACTGACCAACCAATGCTTCCCTTTTTGGCTCATGACTTATATGGTTTGTTAAAAGAAGTGATGCAAAGATTCATAAAGGATAACATAATGAACAGTGTAAATAGTCCTCTTAAACTGCTGAAAATTGAAGTAAATGAAACAAATTACAAAGATACGAGTAAAATCATGATTGGTTTTGTTGCAAGCAAATTAATAATGGAACTAAAGAAAAGCCAAAATGTCAGTGACAAACAGATTATGGAATTTAAGTTACAATGTAAGCATTTTTTGATCCAAGTTACTAAGAAGTTACTCAAAAATTCCCCTTTATACAGTAGTATCCGTTGGTTAGGTCAATGTCGTTTAGACCCAAGAAAGTTTTTGGGAAATTCAGAAGATATGTTCAGAAGTTCAGCAGGATATTACTCATCCTTGTCGATGCAAAGAAAGTTTTGGAAGCAAATTGTGATAATATCATAAAGGAGTATAGTGATTTAGTACAGGAACTTGTCGAGAAAGGAAGGCTGAGCTCACAAATTTTGATTCAAGAACACAGACTTGATGAGTTTTACCATGCTACTGTTGCTAATAAGTATAGACACTTTTAGAAAGTCATGAAGATACTTCTGCTTCTATCCCATGGGCAGGCCACTGTTGAAAGAGGATTTTCTACAAATAAACAAATCATGGTGGAGAACTTAAGAGAAGAATCTGTTGTAGCAAGAAGAATTATTGTTGACCATGTAAATACAGTTGGGAAAATAAAAGATGTTGAATTGTCAAAAGAGCTATTACTGAGTGTTGCCTGTGCTCGTCAAAAGTATGTAGCTTACCTGGATGAACAGAAGAAAACCCAGCAAAAGAAATGTATGAAAAAAAGAATGCTGCTAATGGAAGACATATCATGTCTTAAATCGAAGAAGGAAAGACTTGAAACAGACATTTCTGAATTTAAAAAATCCTCTGAAATGTATGCTGATCAGGTAGAATCAAAAGCTCACTAACATTGTTTGCAAAATCAAATGCCCTGCGACACAATGTCAAAGAAAAAGAAAAAGCACTGTTGCTTGTTGCTGATGAACTTCATGAAAAACTCATGCAACATAAGAATTGTTAAAAGGGTAGGGAGCATCCTATCTCTTGAAGTTATATGTGTACCTGAATGTACCTTTTTCTTAATGAACTTTTTAGATAACAAAACTCTGTGTCTTCCCATTCTGCTTTATTTCCCCTCTCATTTATAGTGTGGTCATTAGTGGCTGTGAAGTGGGAGAGGAAATGTAAGTCAACAGCAATTCCCAATTGAACTTTATTCCCATACGGCTTTATATTGCGTCCATAAAACGGGGGAAACTTTACCTGCTAGAAAAGAGAAGTATACCTTTTAAAAGGAATTCACCTGGTTTCTTTCATAGCAGTTAGCAGCATGCAAATCTGTGGAAGAATTGATCAAGCTCATGCACATTGCGTATTAATCAGATTTCAGCCATTTTCAACACATTCCTTTGATATACACCATTTTTCCCCATCGAGTTTTTAAGTAAAAGATCCCCTCATCGGGGTCCCTAAGAACAAACTAAAATTTCGATGGAATTGAAGGCTTTTGTGTGTGTATTATCATGCATTAAGTTTCGATGAACATATTTTGTATGTGTATTGTCATGCATTAAGTTTCGATGAACAGCCATTTTCAACACATTCCTTTGATATACACCATTTTTCCCCATTGAGTTTTTAAGTAAATGATCCCCTCCTCGGGGTCCCTAAGAACAAACTAAAATTTCGACGGAATTGAAGGCGGTATGTGTATTATCATGCATTAAGTTTCGATGAACATACTGAAACCAGATGAAAATTTCCTGAATAAAATTACAAATTTCCAGGAAAAGCGCGTAATCAAAAACATTTTTAGGCACTCCGAGCATTACTTTTTCTCAGCTTCCAAAATAGTTAGACATATACAGGGTGCGTTCAAAAGTTGGTCAAACATTTTCATGTATTAAATTACCTAAAAATTTTAACCAGTAGTCATTTTACAAAAAATATCATAAACAAACAATAAATCCAGGTAGAGAAGGTAAAATACATGTTGCAAAAATATGCATTTAAATGTTTCCCTCATACTAAGTAGGCATGCAGAAACATCAGTATTTCACTGTCTGCCATCCAATGAAGGCATGTTACATATTGTAAATAGAAAGTTCGGAAGTTCGGAGTATTTTTATACAAGTAAAAATAGAATCTGTTTTTTTTTTTTTTTTTTTTTTTTTGGGTTCTCCATCTCCAAAGGGTTGGCATTCCAGCTTTTCAGGTTCTTGTTTCTATCTACTTTCTTGAATTCTAGAGCATGGAATATCCTGCCTTTTAGGTTTGTATCAAAGTGGATAAAAAAAAAATTAAATCCTGTGAAGCTTGGTGATGCACATTGTCGTTATTGAGGTTTACATGATTCATGCTCTGTGAATGATTTGTTTGGGGTCTTTTACTTTAGCTCAGTGCCTGCTTTCTGATATGTAGGCACTGTAAAAAAAATATTGTGTTACAGGGAAGAAAATTATCAGTATCATGCATGTATTCTATTTTGTTTGTTTCAGAAATGCAAGGAAGCATGTTTAAGGTTTTAATGAATCAGAATTTCCCATCTTTACTGATGTGTATATATCTTTTCTGCTTTCAGTCGATGTATTGTAAATGTGTAGTGCTGCCCCGGTGGCCAAATGGTCTGACCATTCGCCCGAAGTAGGTGTGGTTTTGAGTCCCATATGAGGTATGGGTGGTGTATTTGTCTGATGGCATTGGCTCTGTTCCTTCTCTACAACAAGTGGCCCTAAATTAGAGATGTGCGGCTGCTTATAGCACTCAGAGTTGCATATGATGGTCAATAAATCTTGAAACACAAGAAAAAAAATTAAGTAGTAAACTTCACTGTAATTTGCAATATGGGCAACAACGCACTGTGGTTCTAGCAAAAGTTTGGGCTCCTGGAATTTTTTTATGGACTCCTAGAAAACTCCTGGAATTTATTTTCTTTAAAAGTGTACGAACCCTGTTATGATCATTCATTTGTGAAGGGTCCGGGTTCGAATCCTGGTGAGGCATGGATGTTGTGTTTGTCTTACGGCACTGGCTCTCTCCCTTCCCTGGAACCAGTGACCCTAAATTAGGGATGAGCGACTGCTTATAGCCCATTGAGTTGCTCATTGTGGTCGTTAAACCTTCAGTCAAAAAAAAAAAAAAAAAGAGACGAACCTGGACTATTGTTTTTACTGAAGTGGTTGAGTGAATTTGTCTATCAAATAAAGTTTACATTTGTTGTTTCATATGAGTTTATTCTTTAAAAAAAACAAAAGCTAACCGTCGATTCTGACGGGTTTTGTTTAGTATTATTTTTAAATATGTAGCCAAAAGAACTTTCTACTCGATTCAAATTTGCATTAGCATTTTTAACCCTAACTATCTACAAATACGTACAATTCACCTATTATGCAGAAAACTCATTAAAAGCACATTACAACCTAAATAATTAAAATACCACACTATTAAAATCAACTAAAAGTCATATCTTTTGATCTCAGGAGCCAGCCATGCCTTCTTCTAGACTTTTGCTCATTGCCATGAGCATATTCAGGGGAAGAACCCGTAGCTCTGATCAGCTCAGTCACATCCAAGTGAGTGAACTTTCAGGTCATTGCAGCATAGCCGTCTTAGTGATCTTTCCCTCATTGCACCCTTGTGGCACTAACTCACTTGGATGTGACCAAGTTGATCAGAGCTACGGGGTCTTCCCCTGAAGTGCGAAAGTCTAGAAGAAGGCGTGGCCGGCTTCTGGACGAAAAGATAAGACTTTTAGTTGATTTTAATTGTGTGGTATTTTAATTATTTAGGTTGTAATGTGTTTTTCAGTGAGTTTTGTGTGTATAGGTGAATTGTACATATTTGTAGATAGGGTTAAAAATGTTAATACAAATTTGAATTGAGTAGAAAGTTCTTTTGGTTCCATATTTGATAATAATATTTACATAGGGAAAGATTTTAAGCGAATATGTGTGAAGTTACATTGTGGCAGGATGTTGCAACACTGGTGATTGAAATTTTGTCATATCCTCGAACGGGAGTAAACACACAGAATAGTAAAAAACGTGTAAGAAATGTAGAATAGAAGTAGAACTCTCAAGCTCTCAAGCAAGGTGAGTAAACCACGACAGTATATGGTTATTAATTCTATTTTGCTGCTGAGTTCAGCAATTTTCTTCTTGATATATCTGTTACCGCTCATTTCAGCAGGTTCTGACATTCTGGAAAACACCTTACTTTGCATCCAACTCTTTTTGCCATAAAAGAAGGTAGGGTTAAATACTTCATTGTGTGTCAGTTTATAATATTTGCCCTTTTTAGGTATCAATCGCCAGCAAAGTGCGTATATTTACGTGCAATTCATTAATGATATACTATAAAAACATATGTTAAATACTTCATTGTATAGTGACTATAAAACAAACGTAATTGATGTGCTTGAAGTGTTACAAAATAAAAAAATGACCAGGATCTTTCGGTGTCAGTTTAGTTCTGCAGCAACCTTTTTAAAAATATTTTTTAGTGAAAATATTTTTTTTTTCCAGCTGATTAGCTAATGGTGGAGACTGTTGTCCCCTTTCTTGTCTCTTCAATAGTCACAGCCAAGTAATTAAAATGTGTTGCCTTTTATGGCCTCTTATGATGTACTATACAGTTAATATTTAATTCATCCCAAACTGTGTAAATCCTGTTTAACTGATTGAGGTTATATTGCAACTTTTACACACTTAGAAATTTACTCCAAGTCGCCGTCATACAACAAATTGCTGATACCCGTGCCACCTACTTGACATGAGATAAAAATTACTTTCCTTAAGCTGTTTATCCATGGAGATTACAAAAATGGGTTTTTCTTTCATAGAACTGCAACTAGATTCCTATCTTATTCCAGAGTTAGCTCCAAATAACTTTTTAGTGTGACACTCCATCCTAACTTTTGCTAGACCCTTAATGAGTGACTAGGAGAAAAGAATAGACACTGTGTACAGATCTTGCATTACTTCATGAAACTTTTCAGAATGCTGCCTTGAGCACAATTACAGTAGATTCTCATTAACTAGGGCAGCCATTTATTTGGGGAAGTTCTTGAAGAACATTGCAAATTAGCTCTTTGGGATAAAGCTTCAGATCATTGGGGCATTCATCTGATTGGACAGAAGTGTTCTAGCCACAGTGTGTCTCACTTAACTGAAATCTACTGTATATTGTTCTGGCATCACCTACCTCTTCTGAAGGTACATATTCTGTGCGTAACAGATTTTTTGTCTCCTTTCTAATCTTACTCAGTATGCTTGAGTAAAGTTACCGAGAAACTTTAAACAAGAAGATGCTGTTTGTACTCTTTCAATTCTTCTAATTCCCTTTCTTGTATGCTAATACAGTTTGATTTCTTCCTGTCCTCAGAGACACCAAACTAGTTTTCCATAGCATTTTAATGATCCTGGGTAACCAAATGATACCCGTCATTCCACTTAACCAATTCTGGATTAATTTTTTCAATGATTTGGAACTTATACGTTTCAATTGGCATGTCTTCCTGTTTGAACACCTGTGGTTATCCAGTCTGCTTGCTCATTTGGTAAGCTAGATTGCTGTCTTCAGTAGTTTCCTACTCATAATTGCAATGGATTTTAACTGAAGAATTCCCAATATTCATTACATCTGTTCATTATGTGTTCCTGTGATACCAAACATTGCCCATGTTTGTCAAATAAATTATGAGTTACAGACTTTCTGTCTTTTTTTATGTATGACAAGGTTCCAAAATATTGTTGCCGCCCCGGTGGCGCAGTGGTCTAAGGCGTTGGCCTCTGATCATTCGTCCGTAAGGGGTCCGGGTTCGAATCCTGGTGAGGCATGGATGTTGTGTTTGTCTTACGGCACTGGCTCTTTCCCTTCCCTGGAACCAGTGACCCTAAATTAGGGACGGGCGACTACTTATAGCCCATTGAGTTGCTCACGGTGGTCGTTAAACCTCCAATAAAAAAAAAAAAATATTGTTAGGTTATTTTAGTTCTTTTCTCAGTAATAGCTAAAATATCTAAATACTTACTTGTTTGGCTTTGCATAAACTCTTTTTTGCAATCTAAAGTGGGATTTACTTAGAAAACTTACAGGGATATACTGGAAATTTCTAAAGAGCCAGGTATATTCCCTTGATTGAATTTCACACATTGTTTGGTATATAGCCCAAAAATTGACTTGTGAGCAAATAAGAATGTCTTTTCCCTTGACTCCATTAAAGCTTGAAGTTTTATAATTATTAAGGGAACTGCTGTATACTCTTATTATTAGATGAACTTATTGAAGAAAGTAGCATAGTAATGGACTTTTTAGCAGGTTGTTTTAATATCAGTGATTTCATGTATGCTGATGAGGCAATGCAAATTTCTGAGTGTAAACAGTTTTCAGCAAACTGTAATAAACTGACCAGAATTTGTTAAAACTCTGAGATGACAATAAATATTGAGAATATATATATATATATATATGTATATATAATTCAAGGAAAGCAATTGAAAACAACCAAAGCCTAAAGATAGCTAAGGGACATCTCCGTAAGGGGAAAAAACAGATTATGGCACTGAGAAAAGAAGATGGTTCTGTAACAAGAAATAGAGGCGAAATTTTGACAAGAGTGAAAGATTTCTACTCCAAATTATATGAAAGGGATGATACATGTACTCCAGACATCATGAAAGGTACCAGTACCAGAGTTCTTCCAGTCCTTCCAGCAGAAGTTGCACATGCAATCAAGAACATGAAGCGGGGAAAAGCTCCAGGAGAAGATGGAATTACTGTAGACATCATACAAGAAGCAAGTGGAGAAATCAAAACAGTACTCGCCCAAATTTTCACTCGATGCCTTAATGAAGGGAAAATTCCTGAGGATTGGAACAACGCTACAATGATCTTGCTACATAAAAAAGGTGACATTGAGGATCTCAGGAACTACAGACCTATCAGCCTCCTATCAGTGGTTTATAAAATCTTCACTAAAGTTCTTTCACACCGCTTGAAGGTGACACTGGACATGGCTCAACCGAGAGAACAAGCTGGATTCAGGAGTGGCTACAGCACAATAGATCATATCCACGTGCTGAGAGAACTAATTGAAAGAGCGAGGGAATATGAACTTCCATTGTGCATGGCTTTTATCGATTATGAAAAAGCCTTTGATTCGGTGAAACCATCAGCAGTTGCAATGGCTCTGAAATCCTGCGGTATTGAAGATGCATACATTAATATTATTAATAACATCTATGAAAATGCAAGTGCAAAGATTCGGCTGTTTGAAAATACAACACACATAAAAATTGGAAAAGGAGTGAGACAAGGTGACACCATATCTCCGAAGCTCTTTAATGCCACATTGGAAAATGTCTTTCAATCACTGAACTGGGAAAACAAAGGGATAAAGATTAATGGAGATTATCTAACCCACCTTCGTTTTGCTGATGACATAGTCATTTTTGCAACTACCCCATCAGAGCTACAGAGTATGATCCAGGAACTTGCTGACAAGAGTAAAGAAGTGGGATTAAAAATGAACTTTCAGAAGACAAAAGTGATGTACAATGATTTTACAAGAAATGAAGATTTATCGATTGATGGAGAAAAGCTGAAGATAACAGACACGTACGTTTATCTTGGACAGCAGATATCAAGTGAGGGTCACATTGGTGAAGAAATTAATCGGCGTACAAAACTTGCCTGGAGAGCTTTTGGAAGAAACAGCATAATTTTCAAGAGCAATATGCCATTATGTCTTAAAAGAAAAGTGTTTGATCAATGCATCCTTCCAGTGCTTACGTATGGTGCAGAGACGTGGACCTTAGCTAAAAGAGACATACAAAGGCTGCAGACAACTCAAAGAAGCATGGAGAGGTGCATGCTTGGTGTAACCAGGAGAGATAAGAAGAGGAACACGTGGATCCGAAAAATGACAAGAGTGGAAGACATCATGATCAGAGTTAAATCCCTGAAATGGCAATGGGCTGGACATACTGCCAGAAGAACAGACCATCGATGGACAGCCGAAATTTTAAATTGGATTCCAAGGGACAGGAAAAGACCCAGAAGAAGACCACATGGAAGATGGGTGGATGAAATTCGAAAGTATGCGGGAGTGACATGGAGGAGACTGGCACAAGACAGACCGTTGTGGAGGAAACTTGGGGAGACCTTCGTCCAGCAGTGGATTGATAATGGTTGACAATGATGATGATGATGATATAATTCAAGACTACACACTTGTGATGCTGATTAAGAATAAATTATCAACGTTTATTCACAATTTAAAGCTTTATTAGCATTGACTATAGTTTCGCAGAGCTTCTGGCTCGGCTTCATCAGGACGAATATTCTTAAATATTGAGAAGTCTGGGCCAGTGGTTCTGAGGTGTAGCACCAAAGTTGTTATTTATGTAATACAGAGAAAGGCATGTTGTTACTCATGAGGTAAAGAAACTTGTTAAGCAATTAGACGATGTAATCAGCTCAGCTGTAAAAGTCTCTTATTACCTGTGTAAAAATATCTTTTTTCTGTAAAAAGTTGGCTAAAGAATGACACTGGACATGTGCAATAAATTATTTAAATCTGCCTTTTTTTTATAGCAGTAAGCAGTAAAGGGTCTTACAGGAGAGTAAGTACTGGTGACACAAGAGTGGTAAGAACTACATTGATTAGATAGTTAGATTAAGTGGCAGAATAAAATTAATATTGCAGACATTTGAACTCAGCTAGGTGTTTCATCTGTGGAAGAAAGAAAATAATGATTTGGACATGTATGTTGTATGCAGTAGCAGCTCGTCCATAAGAACACAAGAGCACGTGAACCCCCAATAAAAAATAGAAAAATAATTATACGATATAAATAATACATCTCTATTGACGCAGTACTAAATGGCTTATCTTCAGTAAGTTTAAAAGAGCGGACAATGAAAAACAGCGTAGAGCGCGCAAAGTGAGGTTAAGTGTAATGACGCACCAGTGGCTAGGAGCGGACTGAATGTGCCGCTCTCGATACTGGACACACGGGATATGCGACAGACGGGCGAGTCCATTTGCTCAAGGGGGGGGGGGGAAACATGTCTACAAGCGGCTTAACGGAGAATACCGATTAGCTGCCTGTGACACAGCTCAGCTCAGTTGTTGCACAGCTGTAGTTGACGGGGAATGCTCCTAACCGTTGCACACGTGTTACATTTGTGTTTTGGAATTCCAGTTTCGATTATTTTTTGCGATAAAGTTTTAGTTGAAATTACATTTATTACAGTTTATCTATTGTAGTGTAGCTAGTGAACTCTTGTTTTTATTTACTGTACAATAATGGAAAGTACTTGTAAGTACTCAGTTAGTAATTTAAAGGAAGTAACGTTCGGTAATTTACCCATAGAAGTTAAAATAGAAATAAAAGTGAGTGGCAGGCCAATGCCTCGACTTAATATAAGTCAAACATCGACATCAAAATCTAGAACTTTTAAAAGAGAATTTAAAGAAGAGCCATACGAAAAATTCCTTAGCTTTGTGGTTGTGAACAAACAAACAAAATATTTTGTTTTCCTTGTTTGTTATTTTCCCGTGAAAAGGGCGATCCTACTTGGGTGAAAAACGACGTTTGTGACTTAGCTCATTTGACACAAAAAATTAAAAAACACGCAAGTTCTCATGGACACATAAGTGCTACATTGGATTTCAATTTGCTGGGAAAGGTTGACGTTCGTCAGCAGCTTGACAGTGCTTATCGACAAAATATTAAAAAGCACAATGAACAAGTGACTAAAAATAGGTATGTCCTTTCTAAGCTTATAGACTGTATTAAATTTTGCGGTGCATTTGAGTTGGCCCTTCGAGGTCATCGTGAGGATGACGATTCCTTAAATCCTGGCATATTTAAAGGGCTTGTAAACTTTTCTGCAGAACTTGACTCATCTTTGAAAGAACACTTGAGTACCGCTACTATCTTTAAAGGTACCTCGAAAGAAATTCAAAATGAATTGTTAGATTGTATGCTTTTTGTATGTCAAGAAAACATAATAGAAGAAATAAAAACTGCACAGTATGTTTCTTTGATTGTGGACGAAACATCAGACGTCTCGTCTGTATTTCAGTTAGTTATAGTTTTCCGCTATGTTTTAGCTAATGGCCAACCAGTTGAAAGATTTTGGAAATTTGATAACCCTGAAGGGCACAATGCAGAATCTATAGCCAAATGTATTTGTACCAGTTTAGATTATGTTGTGCAAAATCCAGAAAAACTCGTATCTCAAAGCTATGACAGTGTGAATGTAATGAGTGGGCACCATGCTGGCGTGCAGACCATTGTGCAACAAACCTATAAACATGCTTTTTTTGTTCACTGTTATGCTCATCAGTTGAACTTGATTATAGCTCAAGCAACAAGCCAAAACCAAGATGTCAGAATTTTTTTTCGGACCTAAGTGATATAACAATTTTTTTTTCGAATTCCCGTCAGAGAGTGTCTGTTTTGGACAAGATAGTTGGCAAACAAATACCTCGGGCGTCAGCTACAAGGTGAAATTTTAAGAGCAGAACTGTTAACACTGTTTTTGAGTACAGAGAGAAATTAATTGAATGTATGGAGGAAATCCAATCAACCTCTAAGCAACCAACCACCATAATTAAAGCTGGTGCTCTAGCTCATCTCCTTAGAGATAATAAGTTCATATTTTGGCTTTCTGTTTTTCACAGATTAATGCCACATGTGGATATTTTGTACAACCAATTACAGCTAACTTACACTGATGCTGTGAGAACTAAAGCAAATGTTGACCACTTCGTCAAAGCCATTGATAAGGAAAGAGGTAACATGGACAAAGTGACAGAGTTGGTTAATCAGTACCCAGAAAATGCACCTAAACGATCGAGGCATTAAGAAGATTTTTACTTAAGTAGAACAGTGGCTGCCAAGGAAACCTGTGACATTATTACAACACAAATAAAAACAAGATTTTCATTCACAACATCTTGCTCAGCTGTGTATCTCTTTTTGAATCACAAAAGTTTGAAGAGTTTGAACAGAAATTCCCCGAGAAATTGCTTGAAGATACAGTAAATGTGTATTCATTTCTTGAAAAAAATCGCCTCAAGACACAGCTTGAAATCATTTACAAAAGAACTGATTTCAGAAACATGCGTGGTGCTGTTAGTCTTTTACAGTTTTTTTTTAAAACAACTTATTGTCATCATTTTCTGAAAGTTATAAACTGTTATTAATTATTGCAACAATACCAATGACGACTACTGAAGCTGAAAGGTGTTTTTCAACCCTAAAACGGATAAAGGCATTTTTGTAGTCTACGATGTGTCAAGAGAGGTTTACAGCTTTAGCCATGCTTGCAATCGAGAAGGAAATGATTTCTAACATCCATAATTTCAATGAAAGAGTTATTGATGTTTCTGTGTCAAGAAAAGATAGAAGGACGCACTTTGTTTACAAAAACTGTACTAAAAAAAAAAAATATTTGTGTAAGCTACCATCCAAGTAAATTTGTGTAAGTAAATACTAGACCTTACCATCATGTGCAGCAGCTTTGATTATTTTCCTTTTTCTGTGTGTTTAATAATCTAATCTAATAATTGAGAGCATGAGGCCTTATGACTAACTATCTAAATATTTAACACTTAAAACAAGCTTTCTGTTTTGCATTTATTTTACTGCTTTAAAATTAAATGAAAATAATTGCTTCAGTAAAAAAGAACAATTAGCATATTATGACAAGTATGATCAATAAAGTAATCCTTTATTATTAAGTTGTGAAACAGTTAAAGTACAGTAATATCTATAATAACATTTCGTTTCAAAATTAATACATTACATCAAGGTATAGCAGCGCCTAAATTATATGAATATTGCAAGCAACACACGTGTGTGACACAGTGTATCGCAAAAACTGCAAATTATTAATTGTGAACCCCCTGTAGATGTACTCACGAGCCACCACTGGTTGTATGGGAGATGAAAAGTAACCTGGACAGTTGTTAGTTTTGTGATATCATGACACATTGTAAGAGGAAGACCTAAAGCAAGTTGAGGCATTAAGTGATTGAAGCAGCAGTATGTTAGGAGCATAAATTATTGCAGTGGAATGCATCAGAAACACAAAAAATTTGTTGCAAATCAATGTTTTTGCTTTTTTTTTTTTTTTTTTTGGTGATTGATGCTGTGCCTGAACATCATGTTGGTATGCACATATGTGATCATGGTGGTAACCAAAGCAGAAAGGAAGAAGCTTAATCATAATGAGATTTTTCATTCATAGCAGAGCAGACTGAAGGCATTAAGTGAAAGAAATTGTTACTGCCAGCTGCCAATACTAGTAAACCACATGAGCTACCAATTCTAATGGCCGCCCCGGTGGCGCAGTGGTCTAAGCGATGGCCTCTGATCATTTGTCCGAAAGGGGTCCGGGTTCGAATCCCGGTGAGGCATAGATGTTGTGTTTGTCTTACGGCACTGGCTCTCTCCCTTCCCTGGAACCAGTGACCCTAAATTAGGGACGGGCGACTGCTTATAGCCCATTGAGTTGCTCACGGTGGTCGTTAAACCCCCAATAATAATAATAATAAAAAAAAAAATTCTAATGTGTATATATTACTAAACTGGATTTTAAGTCAACTCGTTGTATTTGTGAAGGTCACTCCCCAGGTGATTGCTACAACTACAGATGAGGGAAGTATATGGGTTAGGTGGGGTTGCATCCTTTGAGAGTTTTGTAGGCATATTAAAAATATTTTCAGTTGTGTATTTTCATTTGTTAACAACAAAAGAATGCTGTTAATAATCTCACATGCACACTGTGAAGTAACCGTAAGGAAAAATACAGTTGTAGACAGTTATTTGTAAAGAATACTTTTCCTCTTCCTTTCACCAATTCCATTTTATTTTTTTCTTACTACTACTGCCTTTGTAATTCCTGTGAAGTTTTGCAACTGCATTAAATGTATTCAATTCTCTTGTTGAATATAATGTTCATCTTGATGAAAGAATCTACTGTATTTTTCAGCTTATAAGTCAATATGGAGTATAAGTCAAATGGGTTAAATTTCTCAATTCCCTTATCTTCATTCATAGATAAGTCGATGCTGAGTACAAGACGAAGCTAGAACAAATACAGTTAGTGTTCTGAAATTCTGTAACTAAATTTTTAATGTTTCAGTAAATATTAAAAGAAAGAGAAAATGAGGTATACCGCATTTTTCTTTTTGGCGAAGATTTGAATTTTATGAGCTTATTTTTTCATATGAACTGAAACTACCCACATTTCTTCCCTCTTACCAACCAGTCAGAGAATTTGCCACACAAAGATGGAAAAAACAAGGTCACACAAATGCACTAATTCAGAGTGATGATTGCAGCATGAGTTATCATATGTTGCTTTCTCAAAGTGCCAGATTGAAATCAGAAACCAAAAGAGCTTTTGATTTCAATTGGAAACATGAAATAAATTAAGATAAGTGTAATTGATTTAAATTCAGTTGGGCTGTAAAATTGAGAGATTGACTGGGAAAAAAAGAAAAAAAAAAACAATTTTGCCAGCTGCTGGTTATTGCTGTTTTTAAAGCGCAAGTGCTGCCAGCTGTCAACACGATTGTCACCAGTCAATCAGCTTCACGGCAGTGGCATGTTTCAGAGGTTTAATCATTGCGAGATAAGTGAGATTCACCCATTGTAGTTCTGGTGACTTTACAAAACCGGGGGTAAATACCACCCAATCAGGCTTCAGGAGGATGCTATTAATATACAACAGCAGCCATTCCAAATCAGTCACAGCGATTTTAATGATATTTCAATGACCAATCAATAGAAAAGTCAATGTGGCGTATAAGTTGAGGCCTGGATTTCTGAGTTGTCTTATACCCTGAAAAATATGGTACATCTGTGAACAAAACTGAGTTAAAACTTTCCAGGTCTGTTGATCCTTTGTGACTGGACTGAAATGTTTAAATTAGATGTGTTCTTCAGGTTCAGTTCAAGATCTTTTTCTAGATAATCATGTTATACATGCAACTAATAACTGTGCAGCAGTGAGCATTGACGCATGTTGTTCTGTTGCACTAATTTGTCTTGCGGACACAGTACAAAACTCACATATGTGAATGTTTCAGCACACGGATGTGAAAAATAGTTATAAACATTTAACCTTGAACTGATTAATTTTGTGAGTTAGAGCAAGTTTACTATGCATTCAGTAAATGCCATAAAACTGACATTGGCAATGCCAGAGTGCCTTCATCAAAAATGTGAGTTTACTGAACTTTCAGTAGACTTTCAAGTATCAATTTTTAATGCCATTGCTAAAAATATCACATTTTACTTATATTAAATCCTTTATAATATTGCAGGTAGGTAATGTGTGTTCCACATTTAATGTGTTCTTTTTTTCAGGGACACAAGTCATTTTCTGTTGTTTATGTTTATTCTTTGCTGATTTACTTTGTACAATTTTAAACTTTAGCTATTTCTTTATCTCACTGGAGAGGAAAGTCTAATAAAGAACAAAGGAGACGGAAACCTGCTGCTTCTTCTTCACAACAACCAATAAAAAGTGAAGGTAATTTTTTTAGAGGAAGTAAAAGAGCAGTTTATGGTGTATGATAATGCATTTTTCAAGTGACTGAAAATTTAATGTGATTGAGAATCATAGAACCATTTAAAAAATTCTTTAAATTTCAGAATATACTGAAAATAGTGTAAGAATTTCTCTGCAACATAATATTGTCAAGAATTTTTTTTAAATATTGCAGATCTCATGCTGTTTTTCACAAATGATGTTAGGAAGTGTCTTTGTTTGTAAAGACATCTAGATGCCATTTCTGGCATGAGAAATAATGATCTTGTTACTGTATATTATAAATTTGGTCAGTTTTGCAAATTTGTGAAAATTTTCACTAAAATTATTTCATGATATGGAAAAGTATACAGTAATTTAGTGAGTGCATAGATGCCAACTAGTACGGATTTTCCGTAATTTTACGGATTTTTGGTTGCTGTTACGGAAGTATGGAAACACCGCTGAAATTACGAAAAATTGCCATTTGATTTCATTTTCTGAGATAGAAAGCAAATTGTCATCAACTTAAAAAATTTTGTTGGTTCTTCAAGTTTTTCTGGGGGAAAAAAATTAAATGCTTACATTCTGTGTATTATAGATTTCTGCATCTTAATTGGCAATCCATCTACCGTAGACTGATGAGCAACTACACTATGCTGGCTCAGCGTTTCATTCCATGACACCGCTCCCATTGGTTCTCTCCATGCCGGATGCAACTACGCAGTTTAGCTCTGTGTGGATGCTGCTTAGGCATTCGTTCCGAACTCCCATGATGCACTTCGTGCCTCCTGCGTGCAACCAGGGCAGTTGCTTTCGTTCCCTGTAGGCCTTAGCGCTTCTACTTTATTGTCCTTGATGCTTTTTGGTTCTCTCTGCTGCACGTGCTACTTTACTGTTACATCATGGAAGGGTGAGGCGATTGTGAAGTAGTTTTTTTTTGCTGTTTTCTTTCATTTATTTAAAATGAAGCGTTCTTTAGACAAGCCTTCTCGTCAAAGAAGAAACAATGTTTTCTAGAAACTTACAATAGAGATTGGCCCTGTTTTGAGAAATCAAAAGTTTCTGTGAACCATGTGTTTTGTAGAATTTGTAGATGCGATTTTAGTATTGCGCATGGTGGGCGGGATGATTGCCGAAGACACGAAAAAGCATAAATCTTTTGGTGAGTTGAAATTTCAGTTAGTGAGTGATTTGTTTGCATCAAAGGAGAACAGCGTAATAAATGCAGAACTTATGTTCTCTTCATTTATTGTGGAACACAATTTACCCATAGCAGCTGCTGACCATGCTAAACCGTTATTTCAAGCCATGTTTCCCGATTCAGCGATCGCAAAAAAATATTCGTGTGGAAGAACCAAGGCTACTGTACTTATTCAGCACATGGCCAGTGTTCCTACAAGTAACATCGTATCTGAAGTAAAAAAAAAATCCTTTTTCTCTATCTATGGACGGAAGTAATGTTGCTCAAGCAAATAAACTGTATCCCATTACAATAACATATTTTGACGAAAAAATAGGGGAAAATTCAACTCTTTTGTTATCATTGGTTGAATCAACTAATAATACAGGTGAAGGAACATTCAACGTTTTGAACAATGAGTTTGTTAAAAAAAATATCACATGGAGCAACTGTGTGTCATTTTCCTGTGACAATGCTAACACTATGATAGGTGAAGTAAAAGGTGTTGTTTCTCACATAAAGAAGGTTCAGCCTGCAACCATAGTGCAGTGATGTTCATGCCATTTAGTAAATTTAGCAGCACAGAAATCTGCTACTCAACTGAAAGGATTTAATGTTGAGCAGTTTCTGATACAGTTGTACTTTTTTTGGAGAAAAGTTCAAAGAGGAAACACAATCTAAAACTGAGTCAAGCTGTTTATGGTACTAAACCACACAACATTCTAAAGCATGTCAATACTCGCTGGTTATCACTTTTGGAATCCATTGACAGAATTTTAGAACAGTGGGAGGCTCTAGAACATTATTTCAGTGACAGTGAAGAAGCTAATTCACAGTATAAGAACCTTGCAAGTATGATTGGAAATCCTTCATCTAAACTTTATTGCCTTTTTTTATCTGCTACTCTTCCTTTGTTTACATCTGTTAACATGTTCTTGCAGCAGGAAGCTTCGCTTGTGCATGTATTAAAAAGAAAACTTCATAGTCTGTTATCTGAATTGCTTGTATGATTTATCAAGCCATCGGCATTTGATGTGACAGCAACATCTCTTGCAGATGGAAATTTTGAAAGAAGGAGAAATCAAAGAAAACTGTGATCTCTTAATTGGGTCAAAAGCGAGATCTTATATAGGCACAACTGCAGATCTGAGTGAAGACACAGTGGCTTCTTTTTATTCTGAGGTAAGGAAATTTTACAAGGCAGGCTGCAATTACATTTTAAGAAAATTTCCACTTAATGATGAATTTCTGAGTCATGCTGAAATTGCAGATGTAGTATTAAGGCAAAGTGTTTCTTTTGCATCAGTCCAATATATGTGTTCCCTGTTTCCAGTTTTGAAACCAGAAGAATCTGACAAGGTGGAATCTGAATTTGCTCACTACCAGTTTGAAAATTTTAACTGTGCTGTTACTTCTGGGAGAATGGATGAAGTGTGGAATAGAATTTCTTTAATGAAAAATGAAAGTGGCCAGTTGAAGTATGACTCATTAAGCAAAATTATGAAAATGATTTTAATAGTCCCTCATAGCAATGCAAGTACCGAAAGAATTTTCAGTATTGTGAAAAAAACCCATGAATGAATTCAAACCTAATTTAAGTACTCACGTGCTGTCTTTTTTATTAGCAGAAAAAATAAATAGCATTGCACACAGTGAACTCTGCTATCAGAAGAAGTTTTCCTAAATTAAACTAAGGAAGGCCAAAATGGCAACTACAGCCAGTTTATCATAATAATTTGGCCAACATTCCAAGGAATAATTTTTCTGAAATTGGTTGTTATAATAACGCCACTGTTAACAGCAGATCACAGAATTTGTCATTTTCATGTAGGACTTCCATCCACAGTGAGTAGAGTTTAGGTCCCAGCCACCTACAGCGAGATCGCCTTTTGGGCAGGACACAGAAATGGAAGGAACGAGAGCAAGTCTAGCGACTTTTGACAGAACAGTTTGTAGTGAGATTAGAGTACAGTAGATGGCGCCACTGTACAAGTACGATATTGCACATAGATGGGTGAGAGAATTTCAGGGAGGACATAGGAAAGGATACCCATTTAACCAGTGGGTCCAGCCAGGGGGCCGTCACTTTACGTGCTCGTCCGATGCACGGCAGATATTCAGCGATTGTTAGTAAATCACACCATCTCTGAAAGATCAGCCCAGGCTAGAACCTGGGGACCCAGCATCGATAGTCTGAAACACTAACCACTAAGCCATCCGCTGCTCTAAATAATTTTTCTTCGTGTCTGGAGGTAATTTATTATATTTTTTCTGGTAGACAGTATTTTAAATTTTCCCACTAGCAAATTATTTTGTATTGTATTATTATTATTATTATTATTATTATGTTAATAGTTCTGACAGATTAAAATTTGTTGCAGTGTTAAATACCCAAATTTGCCACTGTAGACTGGATTACTGAAAATCCCTGAAAAAAAAAAATTGTTACTGAAAATTACTGAAAAATGAACATGTTGGTTACTGAAAACTACTTTTAGAGGTTGGCATCTATGTGAGTGTGGAGAGTTTTATCTATGTGTGTATGTAAATACATAAATAATCTCTTATTTGTACTTTCACATGGCTGAAAAAAAAAAAATGAAATGCAGCATTTGCCCAATTTGTGCCACTGTAGAATAAATGCTGTATGTGGCAAATGTGCTTTATATGTGATATCTTTACACTGGCAAGAATGCTAATTTTCAGAAAACACTTCTAGCAAGTGTTGTGGAATACATTCTTGAACTTTCACCACTATAAAGAAGCTGAACATTATTTGTTTTGTTGTCAGAACTTAAAATTTTCAAAGATGTTATTCCCTCCTAGGGATTTTGTAATTGTGACTTACAGATTCTTCTTCATGTTCCAGACTGATAAAAAAAAATGTTTTATAGAGACAGGTGAAAAAAAATGTTTTAAAGAGACATGTGCCATCAAAAAGATGTTTGATGCAGTGCATAGTGATACCATCTGTTATCGTAGCAGGTGTGTGTTTATTGTTTTATTGATGAACTTGAAGTAAACTGTTTGGCAATTTATTATAAGTAAGTACTTTTGGATTCGTGTATGTATATTTCCTCATATTCAAGATTGAATATCCAAGGTTTGACTCATTGGAATAATCATTCACATTTCCATTTTTCTGCAGCTCAGTAGTTTGCAACTCCTTTCTCAGCATTTACTTTTGTAATTGAGGGTTGTTTTGTTTGCTCCTGTTATGTCAGCCAACTATAAATTACCCTGAAATCCTTCTTTTTGAGTTTATGCAAACCTCTTGAAAACCATACATCTTTTTTTATTCATTTTAAAGTGTGATATCCCATGGCAGAAACGTTATGGAAGATATTATCTGATGAGATTCTTTTCAAAGCAGCATATCTCATAAGATACCACTGTTTCCCAGGGCTGGAAAGGTACTTCAGCCATTATCTGAGTGAGATTCTTTTTGATGCTGTATATCTATTAAAAAGTAAAAGTAATCTTTCCTATGTTGAAAGCAGTTGTAGTATTACCAAACAGAAATCATCACTTTTTCCACGTTAATTAAAGGGCTATGATTTCTGTTTGGTGTTCCTGTTCCACATCGAATGTTTGAATTAAGTTGTAGTGTTATTTTAATGCAAATTCGTTTAAGCAGTACTTCTAAAAAGTATTTTCTCCTCAGAAATGTCATGACATTATCTCCATTTGATTCTCCTGAAATTGTTATGCCTGGAAAAGAAAATATAGTTTCTCATGGTAGAAAGATTATGTATGGCACTATTTAAGTGCAATTCTTTTAGAGTCAGTACAGGTTAAAGAAATTCAATTGCCCATAGTTGAATAGTTATGGATTGATTTGAGTGCACTTCACATTTGGAATCTATATCTAAAAAAAAAAAAATATTTTCTAAGGTAGAAATCTTATTTACAGAATTAATGCATATAATTCTTTGGAACCACTATATCTCCAAAGAAAGAAAAGCAAATGTAATTTCTCATGGTTGAATGCTCTATTTAGATCAGTATGCACCAAAAGAGCTATTTTTCAAGAAAGACAGTGTGATACAGCATTATTTGAATTGCTGTTATCTTAAAATCCGTAAGTAAAAAAACAAGCAAACTATGAATTTCCCAGGAGCTTCATGTTTGAATGTGACAATCAGAAAAATTAAGGCATTATTTCAATGTGCCATTTGGAATTACCATCTGTGTATATACTTTACTCGCATATTAGCTGACCCTCCTCCCCCAGTTCAACAGCTAAAAATTGGTGAAAGAAAACTGTGGCCCACATATAAGTCGACGTGAAATTTCAATTGTTTGGAAAACACTTGAAAACATTTCCCAAGGTGGAAATTATGCAGATTTCTAAAATTATCTTTTTTGAAAACATTACTGGAACCATTTTATTCACTATCAGAGTTTCTAAATAGTTCCTGTAAGTCCATTTTCATTCATATTGGCAACAACTATTCCTGTTTTCTGAAATCATATGCTGGGTGCAAAGATTTTCCATTATTTGTTTTTAACTGGTTTGCATATGAGCTGACCCCTTTAACTTGAAAAAAAAAAAAAAAAAAAAAAAAAAAAAAAGAATTTCTTCCAAAAACTCTGATCTTATACATGAGTATGTACAGTGGTTTATTTCATCAAGATCTTCCTGGTGGCTGACAAAGAGATAAAATAATATATACATATCATGAAAGTTATCCAAATGAACAATTTCATGTTTTAAACATGCATTTAAGACAATGATAAGTAATAGAGTTATCAACTTGCCCACAATTGAAACATATATAAGCATGTTATGAGCTCGGCAGATACATGCTCCCACCTCGAGAGAGGCTTAACATACGTAGCTATTTGTTAGTTAAAATGAAATATTTACAAGCTCAAACATTATTAATAATATTAATTTACAACACTTAATTAAATTACATGTACATACCTTAAACTTCTAAAATATCCTAAAGTAAAATGTACAAAACATCAAACCTAGTTATCTCAATGGGCTGGAAGACACTGTCTACACAAACACTCTGTCATTGATTTGCGAGTGAGTGCTTTCGTCAATACACTACTGACATCCTCAAGCTATCGGCACCCACACAAGGACTCTCTCGAATGTCCCTGGCATTTGAAGTTATACATAACAAATGAGCCACACCCCTTCCTCTTTCCGTATTGCAACTTCAAATGCCAGTGGCATGCGAGGGAGTACTCATGTGGGTGCCGATAGCCTGAGGATGTCAGTAATGTTGACGAAAGCACTCGCCGCAAATCAGTGATAGAGTGTTTGCGTTGTGTAGACAGTGTCTCCCAACCCATTGAGATAACTAGGTTTGATGTTTTGTACGTTTAACTTTAGCATATTTTTGAAGTTTAAGGTACGTACATATAATTTAATTAAGTGTTGTAAATTAATATCATTGATAGTGTTTTAGCTTGTAAATATTTCATTTTAACTAACAAATAGCTACGTATATTAGGCCTCTCTTGGGGTGGGAGCACGTGTCTGCCAAGCTCATAACGTGCTATAAATGTTTCAGTTGAGGGTAAGTTGATACCTCTATTACTTATTAATGAGATAAAAGAAGATATCTCAGGTTGCAGGAAAGCCATTAAACAGAGCCTGAGGGAAAAGAAACAGAACTTCAAAAAACTGTGCTCAGCAAAATTATTAATTAGTGTTTAAAAATAGGCATTTTGTTGTTATACTAAGTGACAAAATTCTTTTAAGGGATTCTGAAAAAATAAATGTTTTATCCATATTAATATGAAGTCTGAACAACAAACGTTTACTTCGAAAGTTATTAGATATTCTTGCAAAACATTTTGTACTTCGACTAGTTTTTTAAGGAGTAGCAAGACTCCATTAAACTGTAATATTTGTTAATCCAGTTTGATTTTAAGTGAAATAAATTCTTTATAAATGGAATACTGGTATATAAGTATGCGAGTGCAGACATGTGCTGAAGTATATGTATTGTAATACTTTTTCAATAAAATATTTCTTTATGTATGCATTTTAGAAGCAGTAATTTGCATGGCAAATATAAGTAAATATTCTAGTAAATAGAATGCTCATGGTTGTTATGAACTAAAAAAAAAAAAAAAAAGTGTGTGTAGAATTTAGACCAGAAACTTCTTCAGTATAACTTGAACTTTGACCAACTATATTATATGTCTAATTTTTTTCACAATGTTTTTGATATTATATTTAGCTTGTGAATGAAATTTAAATATGTGTTATATGAGCACAAATATGTGGGTTCATACAAGACCATCTAGAAAGTACAAGGCCGCGACATTAGAGGGACGAGTTCACTCTCATGTTACGTGACCTGATATGTCGGTGTCATGTTTGACGTAATACACGACAGAATTAGAAGTGATGTTACTAAAAGAGGGAGCTCATCTCTGTAATATCATGGCATTGTATATTCTAGATGGCTGTGGTTTAATACTTACCTTACTTCCTTCAAATATCTATAGAGTATCTAAGTTTTCCAATTTATATTTCAGATTTATTTTTGACAAAACCTTATGTAATAACAATATTTACTGTCATAAATTTGTGTGAATGTGTGATTGTCTAAATAATTCAAATTATAAAAATGCATTTAAATTTAAATTAAGTTTTTAAATGATATTATTAAAACTGTTATGTCTACTGCTTAAAAGTGTTTTTTTGCCGAAATGGAAATTTAATTTCTTCAAAGTGTGTTTTGAAACATGCCATACCTGTTGACACCACTGATCATAGAATTTAAATATTAATTTTCATGCTTTGTGTGAAAAAGTAAAGTGTTATTTTCTACTTTCTGTAGCTGAAAAATTTGCCACATATACATCACCCTGCATTCAAAGCTTTGTAGTTATTCATTTTGTTTTTGTTAATATATATTTTCAGTTCTATAAATTGAAGCCATGTATTGATCTTCATTGTTTCAGATACACGAGCAAAAACACTCATTCAAGAACTAGGAGAAGAATTCCCTGGGATACATTTAACACAGGGTACCATGAGTCAAATGAAACAGCGATACGAAAAACAGTTGAAAACTATGCATAAAAATGTAACCCAAGCAGTTCAAAGAAAATCACTAGCACAGCTGCAAGTAAGAAAAATACAATTTATTGCTTCCTAATCTTGTTTTTGGCGGGATGTCTTAGTGGGATATGGATTTGCCTCCACGGGGTGCACCACTGCACAACAATGGCACACACAACAGCAACAAGAGCCTCTGTAATCTTGGAGAGGTACAGCTAGTTCTGTGTGACATTGGCAAAAAGACTCCAACTCACTGGGTTATGTTCCAGGATTCTTATGTGGAACAACCAATTGGAATCATTAGCTGTGGGCTGATCATCCACACTGATGTACCTTTATCATTTTGTATGACTCAAAGAAAGAATAAAACAGACTCCAATGTAGAATATGGTGGACCTACCACACTTGAGAAGGACGACCCATCCTGGAAATGATATGGAAATGAAAAATGGCATATGTGAAAGAGATCTTGGCTGAGTGAATGTAAGATTAGCGTATGGAATACTAGAGGTATAAATGGAAAGTTAAATGAGATAATTTGAAGAAATTAATAAGTATAGATGCGGTGTCGTAGTGAGCGATGAGTTTGCCTCCTCGGGGCACTCCGTGGTAACAATGGCACACACAACATCAACTAGGGCCTCTGTGAATCTTGGAGAGGTGCCAGCTAGTTCTGTGTGACATTGGGGAAAACACCCCAGCTCACTGAGTTTTGTTCCAGAATCCTTAGGTTGAAAGACCAACTGAAACTGTCAGCCGTGGGCTACTTACCTGATTAAAAAGACAAAAAAAAAAAAATCAATATCCAGACTCAAGTGTGGGATATGGTGGACCTGCCACACTTGAGAAAGATGGTCCACCACGGAATCGACCTGGATGTTCTAAACGGCATATGAGAAAGAGATCTTGGCTGAGTGAATGTAAGATTGGTGTATAGAATACTAGAGGTATAAATGGTAAGATGAGTGAGGTGATTGAGGAGATGAATGAGTATAGATTGGATGTGCTGTGTGTAAGTGAAACCAAAAAGAAGGAAATTGAGATAGAAGAAGTTAATGGCACGGTGAGTGTGTGGTCTGGAGTTTGGGTAATGTGAGAGGACAGGCTGGTGTAGGTGTGATTTTAAGTGAAAAGATGAACAACATGATTCACTATAGTTGCATAAGTGAGAGAATTCTCTGGATTCATTTGAAAGTGAAACTTCAGAGAATTGTAATTGTTGTAGTGTATGCTCCTTGTGACGCAGAACCTTTTGATAAGAAGGTAGCTTTTTGGAATGAGCAAAAAGCTGTTTTGGGCCAGTTTGGTGCTAAAGAAAAAGTTATAATAGCAGGGGATTTCAATGCTAGAGTAGGTGTGCAGAATGCAATTTCTGGCAATGTTCTGGGAAAGTTCAATGATCCTTGTGTGAATGGTAATGGTGAAAGATTAATTGAACTCTGCATTGAGAATGGTTTGTGTGTATCTAACACATTTTTCAACCACAAGTATATCCACACATATACTTGGGAAAATCATACTCTTGGTCAAAAGAGTGCGATAGATTTTGTTGACTACGATCAGCGTCTGAAACACGTAGTTGTTGAGACCTGTGTGATGAGAGGTGTGGATGTTGGTTCTGATCATTACTTGGTAGTGTCACGAGTGAAACTGAATGTTGGTTGGAGGAAAAGGAATAGGAAGAGGCCCAGGATAGAAAGAATAAAGGCTGTGAAAGGCTCCTTGAAGATACATACATACATACATACATATCACTAAGCTGTTCTCTGAGATTCAGAGGTTAGCTCCAAAAAGAAATACAAACTTCCAGATATTTTTACTTATTGTTGTCGTATCAAACTTCGCCATTTACAGCGATCTTGACATACAACTCGTGCTTCACTGATATCCATTACACGCCGTACACAAGATCTTTTATACTTCATACTCATAATCTTTTTCTCATGCAGACACTCCTGAATCTGACCCACCCATGTCTTCCTTGGCCTTCCTCTGCCTTTCCTTCCTGCCACTTGGGCTGAAAATATTTTCTTAGTAAGCATTTCATCACTCATTCTTTCAACATGGCCAAACCACTTAAGCATATTGGTCTCCACCTTGCTAACAACATTTTGCTTTTCATCACACAACTGCAATACATCTTCATTCTTCACACAATCAGATCGTGTCTTGCCACAAACCCCACGTAAGTAACATATTTCTCCAGCACACAGACGACTCCTATGTTTCTTCTGCAGTACCCAGGATTCACTGCCATACATCAGAATAGGAACAATTACTGTTTCATACACAGCCATGCAGGACTCTCTAGAGAACCCATCATTCCTGTGAAAACCTCCCAGAGCAGCTATGACTTTCAAAGAAGAATTTACTCGCCTACTGATTTCACCATCCAACTTGTTCTCTCTGTCAAACATGCTTCCTAAATACACAAACTCACTCACCTGGTCAATCACAGTGCCATTTATACTTGCATTACATTCAGTGCTACCCATTTCTCTCTCAAACGCCATAACTTTGTTTTTTTCCCTTATTTATACTCAGTTTGAATTTCATGCATCCGAGTCAACATACTCTGCAACTCACTTTTGCTCTCTGCCAAAAGGACAGTGTCATCAGCATACAGCAATCTGATGATTGTTGTATGCTGATGACACTGTCCTGTATACAGCAATCTGATGATTGCTGTATGCTGATGACACTGTCCTGTTGGCAGAGAGCAAAAGTGAGTTGCAGAGTATGTTGACTCGGATGCACGAAGTTTGCATGAAATTCAAACTGAGTATAAATAAGGGAAAAACCAAAGTTATGGTGTTTGAGAGAGTAATGGGTAGCACTGAATGTAATGTAAGTATAAATGGCACTGTGATTGACCAGGTGAGTGAGTTTGTGTATTTAGGAAGCATGTTTGACAGAGAGAAAAAGTTGGATGGTGAAATCAGTAGGCAAGTGAATTCTTCTTTGAAAGTCATAGCTGCTCTGGGAGATTTTCACAGGAATGATGGGTTCTCTAGAGAGTCCCGCATGGCTGAGAGCCCATCATTGACTACGATCAGCATCTGAAACACGTAGTTGTTGAGACCTGTGTGATGAGAGGTGCGGATGTTGGTTCTGATCATTACTTGGTAGTGTCACGAGTGAAACGGAATGTTGGTTGGAGGAAAAGGAATAGGAAGAGGCCCAGGATAGAAAGAATAAAGGCTGAAAGGCTCCTTGAAGATCATCAGCATTATTCTGACTTACTCAGAGAATGACTAAAGGAGCTGGTCTTGTGAGAGGGATGTAGAAAGAAGTGGGAATGTTTTAAGAACTGTGTTGGCACTGCAGCTAAAGAGGTCTGTGGCACCACAAGAGTGGCTAACAATAGAGGTGATGCTTGGTGGAATAGTGAGATTGAAGAGGTAGTAAAGAGAAAGAAGGAAGCCTATTTGGGAATGTTGCAAGGTAGAGTTTCTGTGGATGAATATCACTGTTAGAAGCTGCTAAGCTGGTTCGCCAGAGTAAAGCAAAAGTTAGGAAGGAGAATGTGGAAAGGCATGAATTGACTTTTTGGAAAGATAGGAAGACTGTCTGGAAGTACATGAGACTCAGGAAAAATAGGGGAAACAAAGTTGTAAGTTGTGTGAAGAATAGGGTTGGAGAAATGATATGGAAGCCGAACAAGGTAAGGGGAAAATGGGGTGAATACTTCTGTGAGTTATTAGATCAGGAAAGCAAAGATGATTCTGAGACAGATGCAGATGATGTCACAGTGAGGGATGGAAGCACATGAGGGATCTCAAGAGAAGAAGTGTGTAAAGCTCTAAAATCTCTTCAGAATGGTAAGGCTCTGGGAGTTGATGGCATAACTGCAGAGATGTTGAAATATGGTGGTGACTTTGTAATTGAATGGTTAACTGAAATTTGCCAGTTGTGCTGGGAGTTGGGAGTGGTCCCACAGGAATGGAAGAATGATATTCTTGTTCCCTTGTATAAAGCATACATGAGATTCTTCCGCGAAACACGGAATTCCGCTTTTTTCGTCATCATTTGGGTTATTCTCAAGACCGATGCAAAACTGAAAAGAAATGTTTTGGGTGTAGGGTGGGGTCATTTTCTGTCTGGGGACGGTATCTTTTTTTTTTTTCAAAATTTGCGAAAACGGAAGTTAAACGTAGTGAAGATTCTCCCGTAATTGTAATTTCTTTTTACTTACGATATTGCCTATGTCCAGTATTGCTAAATATCATTTTAATGCATTAATGTTTGTATTTCATTATGAAATTGTGGGCAGCGATTTCCGAAAACGGAAGTTAAGGACGGCGTGAAGATTTCCCTATATTCTTTTCAGGCATGAGTTTCTCCTGTGGATTTGAAGAATTCCGCCATTTCCGTTATCATTTAGAGATCAATGCACAACTGAACGGCAATTTTGTTGGGGGGGTCGTTTCCCGTTGAGAACGAAACTCCGCCCTTCGAAACTTTTTAAAACGGAAGTTAGACAATGCAAAGATTTCTCTTGTAACCGTTTTTTTTTTTTCCCTCGATGTACCTTCTATCCAGTATGATTTTATTCCAAAAATTCTGCATTTCAGTTTAAAAATTAAGGGAAAAGTTTCCGGAAACGGAAGTTGGTCGAAGTGAAGATTTCTCCCCGTAATAGTATTTTTTTCTTCCCGCGATGTTCTCACTATCCAGTGCTGTTTTTAAATGTTACTTTCCCCCCATAAATGTTTGCACTTAAGCTTGACAAGAGTGGGGGAGTTTTCCAAAATCGGAAGTGACGAAGTTTGAAAATTTGTTAGAATCAGTGCATGGTGTTTGAAAGTATTCATATTCTGCAAGTTACACCATTTATTTAAAGTAGTGAAAGCTTTGATATCATGCATTTATGGCCCTAAGGCTGAAAGTTCTTTCAGCATGATGGCCAAATTATTGTCATCTGAGGGAATAAAAAGGAAAAAATAATTAGAAAAGTGATGAAGAAATGGGAAGGGGATGATATCAGCAGAAAGGAAAATTAATCAAAGATTGCAATGCAGCTGCAGTCAACAAAAGACAAATATGGCCATGTAACTTGCTGAGAAGAAAGCAACACAAGAGGAAAATCAAGCTAATGTTCTAGCAAGTAAAAAAAAAAAAAAAAAAAAAAAACTAGTGAGCTCTAAATATCTACATAAATAAATTAGAGTGAGCAACTCCGTCTTGCTCATGCTGTGTTATTTACACACTTTCTCATCGCTTGTTCTAATTTTCCAGCCTGTTAAAAAGTTCAGCTGTTTTGTTCCTTGGCCGGTCTCGTGTATGATAAAGGAAAAGGTGATCAGACTGAATGCAAAAACTATTGTGGTATTAGCCTCTAAGTGTGCCAGGGAAATTGTTTGCTAAGCTTGTTATTGATAAAGTACGGGGTCTTACATCAGAGAAAGTGTGGGATGTTCAGAGTAAGGCTGCACTAACCAAATTTTTGCATTACACATGATGGTTGAAAAGTATCTGTCTGTTGGTAAGAAAGTTTATGCTGCCTTCATAGATTTAGAGAAAGCTTACAACTGAGTAAATAGGACACTTTTGTGGAAGATATTGAATGAATATGGTGTTACTGGGAATCTACTTAATAGTGTAAAACCCATGTATGCTGGTAGTAGAGCTTGTGTACGAGTGAATGGTGTTTTATCAAAATGGTTTTCTATCGGTACAGGAGTCAGACAGGGTTGTGTAATGTCACCATGGCTGTTTAATATATTTATGGATGCGTCCATGCGTGATGCCAAAATAGTTAATAGTGGGTGGTTTATGTCTTGGTGATATCCATGTGTGGAGATTGCTGTATGCTGATGACACTGTCCTGTTGGCAGAGAGCAAAAGTGAGTTGCAGAGTATGTTGTCCCGGATGTACGAAGTTTGCATGAAATTCAAACTGAGTAAAAATAAGGGAAAAACCAAAGTTATGGTCTTTGAGAGAGGAACTGGTAGCACTGAATGTAATGTAAGTATAAATGGCACAATGATTGACCAGGTGAGTGAGTTTGTGTATTTAGGAAGCATGTTTGGCAGAGAAGATAAATTGGATGGTGAAATTAGTAGGCGAGTGAATTATTCATTGAAAGTCATAGCTGCTCGGAGAGATTTTCACAGGAATGATGGGTTCTCTAGAGAGTCCTGCATGGCTGTGTATGAAAGTGTAATTGTTCCTACTCTGATGTATGATACTGAAACCTGGGTACTACAGAAGAAACATAGAAGTTGTTTGTGTAGTAGAGAAATGCGTTACTTACGGGGTGTTTGTGGCAAGACATGGTCTGATTGAAGCAAAATGTTGTTAGCAAGGTGGAGACTAATATGCTTTGGTGGTTTGGCCATGTTGAAAGAATGAGTGATGACATGCTTACTAAGAAAATCTTTTTTAGCCCAAGTGGCAGGAAAGGAAGGCCAAGGAAGACATGGGAGGATCAGATTTAGGAGTGTATTCATGAGAAAAAGATTATGAGTATGAAGTATAAAGGGTCTTGTGTACGGCGTGTAATGGATATCAGTGAAGCCCGAGTTGTATGTCAAAATTGCTGTAAATGGAGAAGTTTGATACGACAACAGTAAGTAAAAATATCTGGTGGTTTGTATTTCTTTTTGGAGCTAATCTATGAATCTCAGAGAACAGCTTGGTGATATGTATGTATGTATGTAATATGTATAGATTGGATGTGCTGTGTGTAAGTGAAACTAAAAAGAAAGAAATTATTATAGAAGTGAATGGAAATGTGAGTGTGTGATCTGGAGTGTCAGATAATGTGAGAGGACAGGCTGGTGTAGGTGTGATTTTAAGTGAAAAGATGAAGAACAACTTGATTCACTATAGCTGCCTGCATAAGTGAGATAATTCTTTGGATTCGTTTGAAAGTGAAACTTCAGAGAATAGTAATTGTTGTAGTGTATGCTCCTTGTGATTCAGAACCTGCTGATAAGAAGGAAGATTTTTGGAATTAGCTGACGGCTGTTTTGAGCTAGTTTGGTACTAAAAAGAAAGTTATAATAGCAGAGGATTTTAATGCTAAAGTAGGTATTCAGAATGGGATTTCTGATAATGTTCTGGGTAAGTTTGATGATCATGGTTTGAATGATAATGGCAAAAGATTAGTTTAGCTCTGCACTGAAAATGGATTGTGAGTATCCAATACATTTTTCAACCACAAGTATATCCACACATACACTTGAGAAAATTTTACTCTGGGACAAAAGAGTGTAATAGATCTTGTTGTTTACGATCAATGTCTGAAACATTTAGTTGTTGACACTCGTGTGATGAGAGGTGCAGATGTTGGTTGTGATCATTACTTGGTAGTGTCAGGAGTGAAACTGAATGTTGGCTGGAGTCTTGTGAGAGGGATATATGATACACTGCTGGCCACCCAAAATGTAACACCAAGAAGGACACGAGATAGCAAAGCCAGATTTACTGGATACACAACAACACATACAAAGATGAAACGATTGAGCTTACAGGCCCGTGCGACTTACAGAACACGCAGACATGAATAGTTCGCATGGCCCCCATGGCTGGCAATAACGGCCGCTACACGCCGCGGCATTGAACGAAAGAGGGTTTGGATGTGGGCTTGGGGTATGTCTGTCCAGGCTGCTTCCACACGTTGCCACAGTTCATCAGGCGTAGCCGCGGGTGGTGCTTGCAGGGCCACTCGATTGCTGATCAGCGACCAGACGTGTTCAATGGGCGACATATTGGGAGAACAGGTGTGCCACGGCAGCAGTAACACCTGGTGGGCCATGAAGAATTGGTGCACGATGTGTGCCACGTGCGGGCGCGCATTGTCCTGTTGATACGTGGCCCCTGGCAGGTCCTGCAGGTAAAGGAGGTGGCTGTTGAGTGTACCGGCGATGCGTACCAGAGGGGTGCGGGTGTCATATCCAATCGCACCCCAAACCATAACACCAGGCGACGGACCGGTATGGCGATGCATAATGCAGGCGGCATACAGTCTCTCGCCGCGGTGCCACCACACGCAGATCTGACCATCGTGGTGTTGCAGGCAGAAGTGGGATTCGTCGGAGAAAACAATGTCATGCCATTCCGTAATCTAGGTGCAGCGTTCAACGGCCCACTGCCGCCGCACTCGCCGGTGGTGTAAAGCCAATGGTAACTGGAGCAATGGCTGCAGTGCGACAAGTCCTCGCTCCTGCAGACAACGTCGAATGGTACGTGCTGACACAGGTTGTTGCACAACACACCCTAATTCCTGCGCTAACGTTCGTGATGTGGCGCTGCGAGTCGTCAATGCCCGCCGCACAACATGCCGGTCCTCTCGATCGGTGGTGTGCCGCACCTGCGGCAATCGCTCACATCGGCCCGTCCGTCCCTGCTGCACTCACCGAATTCATACTCGCTTCACTGTGGCTGAATGTCATCCCACACGGGCGCCGATGTCTCGGTACAATAAACCGCTGTCGCGATAAGTCACTATTCGTCCTCTGTCGAACTCCGAAACGTGCTGGAATGACTGCCGTATTCTGCGACGGGGCATCAGGAAGCTTCCCACGCACAGGTCCGGCAGCACAACACACTTCCACTACTTACACCCCGTCTTCCGTGCACCCTTCTTATAGTGCTTCTCGGTGGCGTGCCGGGCGGACATGATTTGCATATGCCCTACAATGCTAATCGTTTGCATGCCCTCTCACGGGCGACTCATGCTGCGAATTTCAGGCCAATCGGATGCTTCCTTCTTGGTGTTGCATTTTGGGTGGCCAGCAGTGTAGAAAAGAAGTGGGCATATTTTAAAAACTGTGTAGTCACTGATGCTGAAGAGGTCTGTGGTGCTGCAGTGGTGGGTAACAGAGGTGATGCTTGGTGGAACAGTGAGATTAAAGAGGCAGTAAAGAGAAAGAAGGAATCATATTTGGGAATGTTGGAAGGTAGGGTTTCTGAGGATGAATATCACTGCAAGAAGCATGAGGCGGCCAAGCTGGTTCACCAGGGTAAGGCAAAAGATAGGAAGGAAAAAGTGGAAAGGCATAAATCTGCTTTTTGGAAAGCTAGAAAATCTTTCTGGAAGTACATAAGACATAGAAAAAATAGGGGAAATAAAATTCTAAGTTCTGTGAAGAATAGGATCGGAGAAATGATATGGAAGCCCACTGAATTAAGTGAAAGATGGGGTGAATATTTCAGTGAGTTATTAGAGCAAGAAAGCAAAGATGATTCTGAAGCAGAAGCAGATGATGTTACAATGAAAGATGTGAGCACAGTAGGGATCTCAAGAAAAGAGGTGCGTACAGCTCTAAAATCTCTTCTGAATGGTAAGCCTCCAGGAGTGGATGGCATAACTGCTGAGATGCTAAAATATGGTGGTGACTCTGTAATTGACTGGTTAACTGAAATTTGCCAGTTGTGCTAGGAGTTATTAATGGTCCCTCAGGATTGGAGGGATGCTATCATTGTTACCTTGTATAAGGGAAAGGGTGATCAGACTGAATGCAAAAACTTTCGTGGTATCAGTTTGCTGAGTGTGCCAGGGAAAGTGTTTGGAAGGGTTGTTATTGATAAGGTATGGGGGTCTTACATCAGAGAAAGTGTGGGATGTGCATAGTGGCTTTATGCATGGTAAGGACTAGACAAACCAAATTTTTGCATCATGTTTGATGATTGAAAAGTATCTGTCTGTTGGTAAGAAAGTTTTTGCTGCCTACGTAGATTTAAAGAAAGCTTATGATCTAGTAAATAGGTTTCTTCTGTGGAAGGTACTGAATGAATATGGTATCACTGGGAATCTACTCAATAGTGTGAAAGCCATGTATGCTGGCTGTAAAGCATGTGTATGAGTAAATGGTGTTGTATCAAAATGGTTTTCTTTTGGAGCAGGAGTTAGACAGGGTTGTGTAATGTCACCATGGCTGTTTAGTATATTTATGAATGCATGCATGCATGATGCCAAAAGGACAATACTGGTTTATTTCTTTGTAATGTCTATGTGTGTACATTGCTATATGCTGATGACACAGTCCTGTTTGCAGAGAAAGTGAGTTGCAGAGTATGCTGGACTGGATGTACGAAGTTTGTAAATTTTAAACTGAGTATAAATAAGAAAAGAAAACAAAGTTATGGTTTTTGAGTGAGGAACTATTAATACTGTATGCAGGATAAGTATAAATGGCACCGTTATTGACAGGGTAAACATGTTTGTATATTTAGGAAGTATATTTGAAAGAGAGCACAAATTAGATGGATAAATTAGTAGGTGAGTGAACTCTTCATTGAAAGTCATAGCTGCTTTAGAAGGATTTCATAGGAATGATGGGTTCTCAAGAAAGTCCTGAATGGCTGTATATAAAAGTGTCATTGTTCCTATTCTGATGTATGGCAGTGAAACCTGGGTTCTGCTGAAAAGTCATGGGAGTCGTTTGTGTGCTGGGGAGATGTATTACTTATGGTTGGTTTGTGGTAAGACGTGCTCTGATCATGTGAGGAATAAAGATGTGTTGCAGATGTGTAATGTAAGATAAAATGTTGTTAGTAAGGTGGAAACTAATATTCTTAGGTGGTTTGGCCATGTTGGAAGAATGAGTGATGAGATGCTTACAAAGAGAATTTATTCAGCCAATGTGGCAGGACAGAAAAGTAGAGGAAGGCCAAGGAAATCATGGGATTACCAGATTCAGGAATGTCTGCATGAGAAAAAGATAATGAGTTTGAAGTACAAAACGTCTTGTGTGCCGCATGTGATGGATGTTAATGAAGCTCGAGCTGTGTGCCGAGATTGCTGTAAATGGAGACATCTGTTACAGCAATAGTAAGTTCTTTCTGTGAGGAGCTAACCTCTGAATATCAGAGAACAGCTTAGTGATATGCAATGTATGTAATGTAATGTAATCTTGTTTTTTGATCAATATTTTCTGTTTTGTAGTTAACATTTATGGTGAGACAGTTTTGTTACTCTAAACAGTCTATGGTTTAACCATCATCATAGTTGCTTGCCAGTCAGCTTTTGTCATGATTTCCAAATTGTAATTGTTTTAGTAATCTTAATTAGCAAAGTGATCAGTTCAAGTACTTATCATTCAGAATTTTAGTTTACTTTGATTTATCTGTTGTTCCTTATATTTATTACTTGCTGTATTGTAAATACAACATGCTGGTCATGGTTACTGGTTTTGCATGTGATAAGGTTTATACGCATGAAGGTACATTATTACGTTTTCAACTTTTAGCTTGAAGAAGCTGCCAAAAGGCAAGCCATTCTATCTGATATTTTGAGGAAAGAAACTCAACAACAGCAATACAAAGTAAGTACTTAGTTCAATGACATTTTTCAAATCCTTGTACATACTGCTTAGAATTATTTGTTCTACATTTAGTATGTGCACAGTTTGCATGTAAGTGAAGATTTTTTTTATTTTAATTACAAATATAAGGTACTTCGTTGTGAAGAATCAATCTACATATGACAGTTCCATTACATTATTTCACTTTAAGATCTTAGCATGAAGCCTAGTTTATTTCCAAATCTTTAAAGGCAAATTGTGTGCTGAAACCAGTGAGTAGAAGTTTTTTTTTTTTTTTTTTTTTTGGAAGAAAATATGTGGAATATCTTCCTTGATAAGCAAACTTCTGGATTTCAAAGAATCGTTTAACAATTATTTGTCATTTTTCTTCATGTGTGTGAAATTTTCTAGTTTTCTTGTGCATGAAACTGTCAGTAAGCACATATGTCACAATTCTGATTGTCATACAAGAAAATGTTGGCAACAGAGTAAAACAGCTGTGTTGTAAATAGCCAGCTGTTTTACTTTCTTGCCAACCTCCTGTGTGGTGAAAATGTTTTTATACAATTGTCTTATTTTACTTTGCTGATTCTGTTGTATTATTCCTTATCCAAGTTTTCCCTTCTCTTCTTTAACTACACACTAATAAATGAAATCTGTTACCTGATCAAAACTTTTCCAATGTACAGTGATGAAAAGTTTGCGCCAATTGCGCCAATTTCATTATCTTGCGCCAAACTGCTACAAATTGCGAAAAAATTTACTATTTGCGCCCAACTGCGCTGAAACGGCAATCCACAGCAAAAATTGCCGAGCGAACAAAATTTTTCTCGGCAAAAAATGCCGTTTTAAACGTCGAATCGAATGACGCTTTTTTAAGTTCTACGCGTAATTTGGTGAAAACGACGCTTAATCAACACGTACCTTACCGCCGATCCCAAAATTTCGGAATGTTTTTCACCTACATTCTAATTCGTTATTTTTTTCAGCAAAAGTGACGAAAAAACAACGATTTTCGCGATGTAGGAAATTAAATTGTTTTTGCTTATGGAGGAGGAGTTTTGTTGTAATCACGTGGTATGTAGGAGAAACGATGCTGTACGTTGTGAAATCCCGATGAAGATTGTTTACTGATAGTTTGGCGGTCCTTCGGAGTGCTGTGCAATTGAGATTGTTTATATGTCGTTCCCTGCTCTTTGGGATAGCGCAGCTATTTCATTCCGGGCGAGGTGCGCGATTACGTAAATGCAGCGTAAGGTCAGTAATTAGCTATTTCGTTGACGCGGAGGACGACTGAAAATGGTTCTCCCGTGGCAGGATACAGTGGTTCTGTTTCTAAAGGATTCATAGGTATATTCAGAGATGAAAACTTTTACGGATTTTCACTCCATCTTACGGTTTTACGGAAGTCACCCGAAAAAACTACGTAAAAGCCCTCGCAAGATCCCTGCACGCGATTTCTATTTTTTCACCGTCTTTTGGTCGAAAAAACGCACTTTACTGATAGTCCCTTATGCGCCTTCAATGTTCTGACTTCCCTCGCCAACGGAGACGGAACTTGTCATGTGATTCCCCGTACAGCCATTTGAGAGTACCGTGCGCAAAAGTCGAGAGGGAACTCTGCTCAGCGCCTTTTGCCAACTCTTTACATTGATTGCATGTGGCTTTGTGCTTGTGAAAATTTCAGTGCAAACGTTTTAACCCTTACCACTCGACTGTCGGGTGATACCCGACATTACGAAATCGCCGAATAGCTCACCCGCCACTCCAATGACGCCTCTATAGCTCGCATGTTGGTGGTTGCAAGACATTTCTTTTTCGTCGAATAGGTCGGGTGTCACTCGCCACGCCGATGACGCCGCTATAGCTCGCATGTCGGGGCTCGCGAGACGTTTCTTTTTCACCGGATAAGGAAACTTCATCTGCGTGTCAGGTGTCACCCGCCATGCCGATGACGCCTCTATGGCTCGCATGTCGGCGCTCGCGAGGAATTTCGTTTTTACCGAGTAGCTCGCGTGTCGCCGTATAGGTCGGGTGTCATCCGCCACGTCTATGACGCTTCTATAGCTCGTATGTCGAGGCTTGCGAGACATTTCTATTTCGCCGAATATGTCGGGTGTCACCCTCCATGCCAATGATGCCTCTATATCTCGCATGTTGGCGCTCGTGAGACATTTCTTTTTCGCCGAACAGCTTGCGTGTCGGGTGTCATCTGCCGCGCTCATTACGCCTCTACAGCTCGTGGGTCGAGTCTTGCGAGAGATTTATTTTTCGCCGAATATCGCACTTGTCGGGTGTCACCCTCCATGCCGATGACGCCTCTATAGCTCGCATGTCGGTGCTCGCGAGACATTTCTTTTTCGTCGAATAGGTCGGGTGTCACTCGCCACGTTGATGACGCCCCTATAGCTTGCATGTCGGGGCTCACGAGACGTTTCTTTTTCATCGGATAAAGAAAAAGAAACGTCGTCTGCGTGTCGGGTGTCATCCGCCATGCCGATGAAGCCTCTATGGCTCGCATGTAGGCGCTCGCGAGGAATTTCTTTTTCGCCGAATAGGTCGGGTGTCATCCGCCACGTCTATGACGCCTGTATAACTTGTATGTCGAGGCTTGCGAGACATTTCTTTTTCGCCGAATATCTCGGGTGTCACCCTCCATGCCAATGATGCCTCTATATCTCGTATGTTGGCGCTCGCGAGACATTTGTTTTTCGCAGAATAGCTTGCGTGTCGGGTGTTATCCTTTGTGCTCGTTACGCCTCTATAGCTCGTGGGTCGGGGCTAGCAAGGCATTTCTTTTTCGCCGAATATCGCACGTGTCAGGTGGCACCCTCCATGCCGATGACGCCTCTATAGCTCACACAGCCGCTACGCTGATGATGCCTCTATAGCTCGTATGTCGGGGCTGGCGAGCTAAAGCTGAGCTTTCACTGCTAAGTTGTGGCTTCTACTGCAGAAAAGAAAAAGAAATGCGAGTTCTGTGTGAGTATGGGTGAAAAGTTATTTGAGTGGAAAG
Source organism: Macrothele yani (assembly GCA_039090855.1). Classification (NCBI taxonomy): domain Eukaryota; kingdom Metazoa; phylum Arthropoda; class Arachnida; order Araneae; family Macrothelidae; genus Macrothele; species Macrothele yani. Next base: position 82,714,947 of record CM077002.1, read on the forward strand.
GGTTAATTTAGATTAAAACAAAACAAAATGTAGCAGTGAAACAGCTATGACAACAAAAAGAACGAAGTCAGATAAAACTTATCATCAAGTGTATCGCTGTATGTATAGTAAAGAATGGCCTTTTTAAAAAGCATCTAAAGTTTTGCTGAATTACATTTTATAAGCCATGTGGCTGCGATTTTAGCCTGTCGCGATGATTGTAGGCGTCATGCAGAGAGCAAGAAGCACAAAGATCATGTCAAAAGATTAAATGGAGATGTGAGTAAAATTAATGTAACCAAAAAACTTCTGACAGCTTATAAAGAATCCAGGAAAAAATATCAAGAGCAGATTAGTGCTGGAAAAATGCATCAAAACAAGCAAAAAAAGAGAAGAAATTGAAGGTGATTTGAAATGGGAAGAAGCTGAACATTTGCAGCAGTTGGATTCCCTCATAAAATGTTAAACAATGCTGAGATGAACATTGAATGTGGCATAAAAAAAACCACATGAGTGCAATAGAAAGTGGAGAGATACTATTAAAAGAAGCAAAACAAAACATTGCTAACTATCTTTAAAAAGTGAGAAAGAATAGAAGTGAGCAATTAAATATTGAGAAAAGCAGCAAAATATTAAACATTTTTTGTAAAATAAATGATTAATAATAGAATACTGCTATGATTAAAATTTTTTTTATCTATTTGAAAACTAAAATGTTTGCATATATGTGTGTGTGTATTTCAATGCAAGATGTTTTAAATTTGAGCAGGGTGCATCTATTCCCAAAACATTTTTTGCTTAAGAGTTTGTTCTATCTACTAATATTTTACCTGCTCTAAAAAATGTTTTCTTACACCAAAATTGTATTTTATCTGCTCCAAAAATGCATTTTGTTGCTTCAAAAACACATTTTGCCACTCCAAAAATGTATTTTACCTGCTCCAAAAATGTATTTTACCTGCTCTAAAAATATATTTTACCTGCTCCAAAAATGCATTTTGTTGCTCCAAAAACGTATTTTACCTGCTCCAAAAATGCATTTTGCTGCTTCAAAAATGGTTTTGCAACTTTCCATCACTGAATGTACTACATAGTCATATTTGTAATTTAGTTTGAAGTCACTGATCTGGACTTCCCAAATTTTACCACAAGGCCTGTTTAGTGAAAGTAAATTAGTTGTACTTGTTTAAACTCTTAGAAAGTAGCACTGTGAAATATTAATACTAAGTAACACTTTTACTAGAATCATTTATTTCAGCGTGTGATGCTAAGTTACTTTCTTTTACCATTTCATTTATATAAACCAAAAACAAAATTGGAGACAGGCTACATCTTTATCATACTCCATAGTCGATCTCAACTACTTATCAGAGCGGAATTTGTTCAAAAAATTTTCCATAGCAAAATCTGCTGTGCAGTTTTCATTTTGAATGACAATTTCTTGATTTTGTATAGCATTTTTTTTAGAAATTTCAGATTCACTACATGTATAAAAGTACTAACAAATATTATTACCCCATGAGATGGCCTAGGCACATTTTTCATCTTGATTCCCAGTCTTTCACACTGATCCCCCCCCCTTGTAAATCCCCTTCTCCAAGAAGCATGTTACTTTGTTACCATTACTGAAAAATCACTTTTATGACCAATGACTAAAAGTAATCAAATTCAATAATGTGCATACTTGCTTTTATCAGCAGTCAAAAGCATAGTAAGTGTAAGTCTATGAAGGCTGATCATTGTTTTAAAATGAATTCCCACTTCTTTTGCATAGCTATGAAACTTGCACCCAAAAATAAGCTAAACAAATCTCATACTGTATTGCAGCTCCACATAATACAATGCAAAATGCAATGCAATACTGGTAAAATTTCACTTTGCTATTGATCAGTTACCTTTCTGCATTCTGACTCCTGCAAGACTTTGGTGTAATGGTTTGTAGATAGCCTGAATTTCACCCTGTAACCTTTCAGCATATCAGCCCAAAAGCCTTTTGGAAGTCAATAAATACCATCCATAAATCCTAGTGTATCTCATGAAAAATTACAGAAAGCTCAAGACCCTTTGTACTTCATACTCTTAATCTTTTTCTGAAGCAAATATTCTTGAATCTGGTCCTCCCATGATTTCCTAGGCCTTCCTCTACCTTTCTTTCCTGCCACTTGGCTGAAAAAAAAAAAGATCTTAGTCAACACCTTGTCACTCATTCTTTCACATGGCCAAACCACCTAAGAATGTTAGTCTCCACCTTATTTAACAACATTTTGCCTTCCTTATTATATATTTGCACTTTTAAGGTATTAAAACCCCTGCAAAGTGCGCATAGTTTACGTGCAATTCACAAATGGAAAACTATTAGAAAGCACCAATCACTCACCCTAAAGATCATGGCATCTCTATCGACAACACACTTCCAACACATCAATTATAATTGACGTGTTGGAAGTGTGTTGTCGATAGAGATGCCATGATCTTTAGGGTGAGTGATTGGTGCTTTCTAGTAGTTTTCCATTTTGCCTTACATTACACACCTTCATTCCTCACATGATCCGAGGTGCCTTGCCACAAACATCCTGTTAAGTAACACATCTCCCCAGAACACAAACAACTCCTATGTCTTTTCTGCAGTACTGCTGTACTTCAGAGTAGGAACAATTACACTTTCATATACAGCCTTTTGTGACTTTCTTGAGAACCCATCATTCCTGTGAAATCCTCTTAATGCAGCTATGACTTTTAAAGAAGAATTCACTTGCCTACTAATTTCTCCATCTAATTTGTTCTGTCTGTCAAACATACTTCCTAAATATACAAACTCATTTACCTGGTCTATCCCTGTGCCATTAAGACTGATCATGCATTCAGTACTAAGAGTTCCTTGCTCAAAAACATAACTTTGGTTTTTCCCTTATTTATACTCAGTTTAAATTTCATGCAAACTTTGTACATCCTGGACAACATGCTCTGCAACTCATTTTTGCTCTCTGTAAACAGGCCTGTGTCATCAGCGTAGTACAATCTGTGCACACAGATTACCAAGACAAATCAGTATTATCCATTCTGGCATCATGCATGCATGTGTCCATAAGTAAGTTAAACAGCCTAGGTAACATTACATAACCTCGTCTGACTCCTGTAGCAATAGAAAACCATTTTGATAAAACACCATTCACTTGTACACATGCTCTGCTGCTAGCATAACATGGTTTTTACATTATTTACGCTTTCCAACCGTAGGTTGAAGAAGCGTATATGCTCCAGCTTTGTCCGTCGGTCTGTCGGCAGGATAGCTCGCATAAAAATAGTTCGATTTCGATGAAATTTTAGTATGTGGTAGGGGACCACCTGGGGACGAACCCTATTGTATATGGACGAAATGGGATCAAAGGTCACGACATAGGAGCGGGATCCATTTCATTGCCCTTATGCGTCATAATTTGCGTAAATATGGTTCGATGTCGATTAAATTTTTATATGGGGTAGGGGACCACCTGGGAAGAAACCCTATTCAAAATGGGTGAAGTGGGGTTAAAGATCAGGACATAGGAGCAGGATGCATTCCATTGCTCTTATGCGTCATAGCTTGCGTAAATATCGTTCGATTTCGATGAAATTGTAGTATGTCGGTAGGGGACCGCCTGGGGACGAACCCTATTGAAAATGGACGAAATGGGGTCAAAGGTCAGTACATAGGATCGGGATCCATTCCATCGCCCTTATCCCATATTATTAAAGGAGCACTTCTTGTATGTATGTAAATTTTATTTTGAAAACGGCTCTAATGATTTTGATGAAAGTTGTTAACCTACCGTTTTCTGATACTAGAAATCGATTTAGCTTGATCTCGACTTTAGGAAAATTCGTTTAGTGGGTTAAATAACCACCCAAAATTATAACGTTTTTGGTGTCATTGCATCATCCCATTAATGTTATCCATGCTTAGAAATCTTATGACGTTACAATCTCGCATTTGAGAATGTCGGCGCGCGGTCACACCATCTGTCTCATTAAGTAACGCGTTGTGTGTGGATCCTATTAAAGTTTTATGACGTCATACTCTCAGTGGCGGATTTGCAGATTAGGCACCCATAGGCACCAATTTTCCAAGCGCCCCCTGCGGAGGAGCTCATCACCTGTTCTCGTTCTGATATTGGGACCGGCAGAGTCGTACTCATTGGGGGGAAGAGCCCAGCTCCAGGTGGCCTAGAACCCCCTCCCTTCCTAAATGTTCGACTTCATGGTCAAACATATATATTCATATATTGGCTGATCATACACGATTTTGTGCTTACCCCCTTGGAGCTTGGACAGTCCTCGAAATTAAGTTCTGCGTACGTGCCTAGGGCCCGATTCTTAGCAAGATGTGGCTGCGCTGCGTCCCCACCCCCGCCACTTTCTAGGCAAAAGTTTTTATGGTTTTGTGCTCCCAACAGGTCCCTATTCCTAAAAAGTACCTCTTTTTCAGCTTGGTTCATAAAAGTCCATAGTTTTAAAAATGCCCCTTCTTTTCCACGGAATGAAGGTCCTCAAAATTTTTATCAGGATGATCAATTTTTAAATATTTACATAAAAAAAGTTCAGTTGTGTTTCAATATCTCAATCAACAATCAGCAGAAATATCTACATGCATGTAGCTATAATATTGTACTATTAGAAATTGGTGATTTGTAAAGAAACACCGCAAATAAATATAATTTTTATTAAGAAAAGGAATAAAAATATCCGTTTATTGACGTAAAAATATGATTATTAAAGCGTAAGCTTTCACCACCAACGGGTGCGTTCTTCAAACTTATGCGTGGATAGGCAAGACAAGAAAACCAAACAACAGGAAAAAAAAAAAAACATGAACAGAATATGAGAACATGCTATGTTGCGTCGCGTGTGTGCGACGAGAGATGTCTGCAGAAATGTGCGCCATATTTGGGGAAGCTCAAGTGAGACGTCATCATTGCAGACCACAGGGTTAGTCAATATCTCGATGATTTCCCTGAGAATAGTGCCTCTGGCGGTAGTATAAGGAGCCACTCCGTTGATCTGGTTCTACTTCGGGATGGCGGAATGGGTAACCACTTCCCGGGATAGTGCGATTGTCAGTTTTCTGTGCAAGACGTCCCGCTTGTGTTCAACTAGCCGAAGAGCAAAAGAGCGTTTTGTCATTCCGATGTAATGTTTGGTGATATCGGGATATTCCAATGGCATGGCATGGAATACACTCCCGCATCAGTCAGTGCGGTATGGGTGTTCCTGGATGATAGCATTCCAATGGCATGAAATACACTTCCGCATCAGTCAGTGAGGTATGGGTGTTCTAGGATGATAGCAGATGGTGTGATATCGATCTTGGTCAGCGTATCCCAAAGGTAAGCCCAAGTTTCTTTAAGGTGTTCTTCAAGAAGTAGGCTTTTCAGCAGCTTAGTTTCACTTCCTTTTTTGCAATCGCGATTTTCCGATTGTTAGACCCACTGAGTTTTCCCTTTTTGCACTCATCGCTCACGGAAATTTCTGCACAGCACCCCACGCACACTAAAACAAGCTTGTTCAAACTTCCTAGTAAAAATCTAAAAAAGCACAACTTACCGCAGAAACTACCGCAAATGCTAGGTTAATTACGATTATGACACTTTGATACACTTATAGCTCTGAGCTCTGACCAATTCCAGTTCCCTGAGCTTTGTCTTTGAGAAGCGCATTTTCATCTAGTTGGGGGTTGGGGGTACACATACACCGTACACTCACGCCCAGCCATTCAGATGAAAGCACTTTGAAAACGTTTGTCTTCGACCACATATACACTGCTGGCCACCCAAAATTCAACACCAAGAAGGAAGCATCCGATTGGCCTGAAATTTGCAGCATGCGTCACCCGCGAGAGGACATGCAAACAATTAGCATTGCAGGGCATATGCAAATCATGTGCACCCGGCACGCCACCAAGAAGCATTATAAGAAGGGTGCACAGAAGGCAAGGTGTTAGTAGTGGAAGTGTGTTGTGCTGCCGGACCTGTGCGTGTAAAGTTTCCTGATGCCTTGTCGCAGAATATGGTAGTCATTCCAGCACGTTTCAAAGTTCGACAGAGGACGAATAGTGACTTATCGCGACAGCGGTTTATCGTACCGAGACATCGGCGCCCGTGTGGTACGACATCCAGCCACAGTGAGGCGAGTATGGATTCGGTGGGTGCAGGAGGGACGGACGGACTGAAATGAGCGATTGCCGCAGGCGCGGCACACCACCGAACGAGAGGTCCAGCATAATGTGCGGCGGGCATTAACGGCTCGCACCGATACATCACGAACGTTAGCGCAGGAATTAGGGTGTGTTGCACAACAACTTGTGTCAGCACGTATCGTTCGACATCGTCTGCAAGTGCGGGGACTTGTCGCACGGCGCTCGTTGCTCCGATTACCATTGACGTTACACCACCAGCGAGTGCGGCGGCAGTGGGCCGTTGAACGCCGCACCTGGACTACGGAATGGCACGACATTGTCTTCTCTGACGAATCCCACTTCTGCCTGCAACACCACGATGATCGAATCCGTGTGTGGCAGCACCGCGGCGAGAGACTCAATGACACCTGCACTATGCATCGCCATACCAGTCCGTCGTCTGGCGTTATGGTTTGGGGTGCAATTGGATATGACACCCGCTCCCTTCTAGTACGCATCGCCGGTACACTCAACAGCCACCTCTACATCTCCGACGTTTTGGAGCCTGTAGTCCTCCCTTACCTGCAGGACGTGCCAGCAGCCATGTTTCAACAGGATAACGCGCGCCCGCACGTAGCACGCATCATGCAACAATTCTTCACGGCCCACCAGGTGTCACTGCTGCTGTGGCCCGCCTGTTCTCCCGATATGTCGCCCAGCGAACACGTCTGGTCGCTGATCGGCAACCGAGCAGCCCGGTCAGCACCACCCGCGGCTAGGCCTGATGAACTGTGGCAACATGTGGAAGCAGCCTGGACCAATATACCCCAAGCCCACATCCAAAGCCTTTTTCGTTCGATGCCGCGGCATGTAGCGTTTGTTATTGCCAGCCATGGGGGCCACACGAACTATCGATGTTGTAGCATAAAAGTCTTTTCGACTTCTACACTGATTTAGCATATAAATATACTAAAAAATAGTTCCTAAATGAAAGAAACCTTAACGGCCAGACGAAACAACAGAAGTCAACTTACGGAAAAGCTTTATTCAGGCTGTAGAAAACACTTCCATAACTGAACGATAACATCACAAATAAAGGTAACTTGATCACGCTAGTTACGTTAAATGAAAACTTTTGCAAAAAGTTCGTAAGTTGGAAGCTTTCAACCTTATCTTAGGTCTTCATCACGCCAATGGAGGACTAAGATTGTTGCCAGATTCTACATTTGAATTTTTCTTATTTTTGTTGCCAAAACTTAGAATTGATCTCCAGATCATCGGAATGTAGAGAGGAGATTCGGAATTGCAAGTCATTGAGTTGAAAATAATTTCCAGGCTTTCACGGTAATGGAGGGCAAAACGATTGTCAAAAGAAGCAATTCGTTTTGCTTCAATCCAGTGCGGAACTGCAGATGTGTCTTCCATTGTCAAAATAGACAAGGCAGTATTAGGATTGGCTTTCGAAACATATTTTTTATGTTCTAAAATTCTATGGCTAATGCTCCTGTATGTGCTTCCAATGTATAAGTTATCCCCAGTAGAAGAAGAGATAGGAATGCAGTAAACTCCTGGGAGGTTCAGGCTTTCAACTTTGTCCCTGTCCCTTTGTAGAAGTTTCAAGATGTTTGGGGTAGATTTAATGGCAAGATGGTAACCAAAACTTTTAAAAAGAATCTGTAACTTATTAGCATAGGAAGGATGGTAAGGAACAGAACCACAGAATTTCAGGTCTTCTTTCTTATGAGGAAGGAGGCATTCGATTTTCGAATGGTTTTCATATTTCTTTATGAGGGAGTTGACTGTAAGAGCAGGGAAACCATGGGAGAGGGCTATTGTAGAAATTTTGGAGAGTTCTTCTTGAAGAGAGAGTTGGTTGTTGCAAATGATATGAGCCCTGTGGATGTAGGACTTCAATGCTGCAAGCTTGTAGAGATGCAGGGTGAAAGAATTGTAGGGAATGATGTTAGTGGCCGCAGAAGGTTTACGATAGACGGAACGAGTAATGGAGAGATCAGCGTTTCTGCAGATAGATACATCCAGGAAATCAATTTTGTGGTTTACTTCCTTAGATATAGTGAGATTAATGGAAGGAAATTTTTCCGTAATGGAGTTAGTTGATCAGTGTCTGTAGTTCAGACTCGGAATAAGGCCAGCTAATGAAAATGTCGTCTACATATCTTAACCATAAGGAAATTTGAAAAGGGTGTTGAGGAATGATGGAAACTTCAATATGTTGCATGTAGATTTCTGCAAGCAGAGGGGAAAGAGGTCAGCCCATGGGGAGACCAGATTGTTGCCTATACACAATTTTGTTGAAAACAAAACAACTGTGTTGATGAATAGTGTGGAAACAATCATAAAGATCTTTGATAAGAGTACCGGGGGTTCAAAATGAAGAATCAATTTCTTCATGAGGAGCATGTAGGAATCAAAATATGGTACAGAGGGAAACAAAGATTCTACATCAAGAGTATACAGATTAACACTAGGAGAAAAGGAATTAGGAAGTTTGTGGATGAAGTTTGAAGTAGAGACAACAGTACGAGGATGGTTGGCTGCCAGGGATTTGCATTTGAGGACCAATCTCTTTTCAAGGTTTACTGCTGGAGAAAAAGAATATCCCACTAAAGGTCTGATGGGGTTACCAGCTTTATGCAGTTTCACTTGCAGGAAAAGCCTGGGAGTTCTAAAGTAAGGAGGGGGTGATATATGACCAAGGAAGGATTGAAGAGTTTCTTTCTTAGCTAATCTGTCAACTGAGTTTTTGAGTGAGTTGGTGGTGTTTGACTGCAAAGGAATGCAGTTAGCAGATGTAAGAAATGAATGCACTTTTTGGTTTAGTGTTTCTTTACCAATGATGACTGGGCAACCAACTTAATCTGCTTTGCATACGGCTAGGTCATTTTCCTGAATAAATAACCTGAATTCTTTTAAACCAAAAAGTGCATTCATTTCTTACATCATTCCCTACAATTCTTTCACCCTGCATCTCTACAAGCTTGCAGCATTGAAGTCCTACATCCACAGGGCTCATATCATTTGCAACAACCAACTCTCTCTTCAAGAAGAACTCTCCAAAATTTCTACAATAGCCCTCTCCCATGGTTTCCCTGCTCTTACAGTCAACTCCCTCATAAAGAAATATGAAAACCATTCGAAAATCGAATGCCTCCTTCCTCATAAGAAAGAAGACCTGAAATTCTGTGGTTCTTTTCCTTACGATCCTTCCTATGCTTATAAGTTACAGATTCTTTTTAGAAGTTTTGGTTACCATCTTGCCATTAAATCTACCCCAAACATCTTGAAACTTCTACAAAAGGATAGGGACAAAGTTGAAAGCCTGAACCTCCCAGGAGTTTACTGCATTCCTATCTCTTCTTCTACTGGGGATAACTTATACATTGGAAGCACATACAGGAGCATTAGCCATAGAATTTTAGAACATAAAAAAGATGTTTCGAAAGCCAATCCTAGTACTGCCTTGTCTATTTTAACAATGGAAGATACTTCTGCAGTTCCCCGCTGGAACGAAGCAAAATGAATTGCTTCTTTTGACAATCGTTTTGCCCTCCGTTACCGTGAAAGCCTGGAAATTATTTTCAACTCAATGACTTGCAATTCTGAATCTCCTCTCTACATTCCGATGATCTGGAGATCAATTCTAAGTTTTGGCAACAAAAATAGGAAAAATTCAAATGTAGAATCTGGCAACAATCTTAGTCCTCCATTGGCGTGATGAAGACCTAAGATAAGGTCGAAAGCTTCCAACTTACGAACTTTTTGTAAAAGTTTTCATTTAACGTAACTAGCGTGATCAAGTTACCTTTATTTGTTAATATTGTTACGTGTTTTGCCCATCGTCGTCAAGATAACATCACAATGTACACCACACATGATCACAACACGCCTATCAATAATAATCAGTTTATAATACAACGCTCTCAAGCAATAGATCAGTCGTCGTTTTTATCTCTTGCTCTTATCAAGATCAGGCATACGTCACGTGCATTCAACCTCAATTGTGTTGCCAAACGTATTCGTTTGAGAGAAAAGATATTTCGTTAAGCGTGAAGAATACTGAGAATAAACTCAAGATTTACGTAGGGGAACGAAACTAAAAAGGAAAGTTAATCTAGAATATACGTCACAATGTCTGCGTGTTTCGCAAGTTGCACGGGCCTGTAAGCTCAATCGTTTCATCTTTGTATCTGTTGTTATATGTCCAGTAAATCTGGCTTTCCTATATCGTGTCCTTCTTGTTGTTGCATTTTGAGTGGCCAGCAGTGTAGTATGGTAAACGGGTCACACCCATGCCTCCTCCCATGAGACTCCCTGGGAATGAAGTATGTCTTGTCCCTTTCCATTCCTTTTTTTTCTTTGTTTGTTGTGTTGTGGTCACCATCAGGGGAGGGAGGGACAACACAGATGTCGCGTGCTCAGTGCCCCTCTCCCCCTCCCCCCAATACGCGTTTTTTTCCTCCTCAACCTGTTCGGGTTTCGGTCAGAATGATCAGGATGAATCATTTCCGGCCAGGCCTCCTGTGTCGCAGTAGTAGTTCCGTCCAAGAATGTGAGCTGGGACTCACTCAGACAAAGAAAACTCCCTCCCCCTTCCCATACAGAAGGTTGTGGTGCGGTGGCACCCAAAGGCGCTGGTAGTGTTGTTATCACACACACACACACACACACACACACACACACGCACACACACACACACGTACGCACACACACACACACACATTGTTCCCAGTCCCACCACAATTTTACACCCTCCCTGAAATTTTTGCGCCCTCGTGGAACTGCGCCCATAGGCACGTGCCTACCGTGCCTAATTGGAAATCCGCCACTGCATACTCTTTCGAGCAGATGGTCGTGATTCCCATCTGCCTCATTACGTCACGCGTTGTGTGCGTATGTCCGTCCGCACGATAACTCGCGTAAAATTTTTTCGATTTCGATGAAATTTTAGTATGTGGTAGGGGAACACCTGGGAAAGAACCCTAATGAAAGTGAATGAAATGGGGTCAAAGGTCAGGACATAGGAGCGGGATCCATTCCATTGCTTTTATGCGTCATAACTAACGTAAAAAAGGTTCGATTTCAATGAAATTTTTGTATGTGGTAGGGGACTACCTGGAAACAAACCCTATTGAAAATGGGTGAAATGGGGTCAAAGGTCAGGACATAGGAGAGGAATTACTTCCATTGCCATTATGTGTCATAACTTACGTAAAAATGCTTTGATTTGGATTAAATGTTAGTTTGTTGTAGGGGCCTGCCTGGGGACGAATCCTATTGAAAATGGGCGAAATGGGGCCAAAGGTTAGGACACAGGAGCGGGATCTATTCCATAGCCCTTATGCATCATAACTTACGTAAAAATGCTTCGATTGTGACAAAACTTTATCATGTTATTTTGGAAGTATACTGAACCGATTCTGTTGAATATAATCGAAATGGGATCATAGGTCAGGGCAGAGGACCGATATTTATTCCACAGCCATAATTCTCATAATTTGAGTGATAACTTGAGTAATGATTTATGGTATGTTGGAAAGCGTATCATAATCAATGCATTGCATGATTTTACTAACTTGTTAAGTAGATTCCCAGTAATACCATATTTATTCAGTACCTTCCACAGAAGTATCCTATTTACTCTGTCATAAGCTCTCTTTAAATCTATGAAGGTAGCAAATGCTTTCTTTAAATCTATGATGGTAGCAAATGCTTTCTTACCAACAGACGTACTTTTAAATTATCATGCGTAATGCAAAAATTTGGTTAATGCAGCTCTTACCAGGCATAAAACCATTGTGTACATCCCACACCTTCTCTGATGTAAGACCTCATGCCTTACCAATAATGACCTTTCCAAACACTTTCCCTGGCCCAATCAGCAAACTGATACCATGATAGTTCTCACATTCAGTCTATCACTTTTTCCCTTATACAAGGGAATAATGATAGCATCCATCCAATCCTGAGGGACCATTCCTAACTCCCAACACAACTGACACATTTTAGTTAACCAGTCAATCACAGTCACTGGCATATTTTAGCATCTCAGCAGTTATGCCATCTATTCTCAAAGCCTTACCATTCGGAAGAGATTTAAGAGATTTACACACCTCTTCTCTTGAGATCCCTCCTGTACTTCCATCACTCACTGTGACAACATCTGCTTCTGCCTCAGAATCACCTTTGCTTTCATGATCTCATAAATTGCAAAAGTACCCACCCCACCTTTCACTTAGCTCATTGGGCTCCCATATCATTTCTCCAACCCTATTCTTTACACAACTTAGAATTTTATTTCCCCTATTTTTCCTAAGTCTTATGTACTTCCAGAATATTTTTCTATCTTTCCAAAAAGCCAAATTGTTCCTTTCCTCCTTTTCCTTCCTATCTTTTGCCTTACTCTAGCAAACCAGCTTTGTTGTTCATACTTCTTACAGCAACATTCACCTTCAGAAAATGTACATTGCAACATCCCAAAGTATGCTTCCTTCTTTCTCTTTACTGCTTCTTTAATATCACTTTCCACCAAGCATCACCTTTAAAGTTACCCACTGTTGCAGTACCACAGACCTCTTTCGTGGCAGGGACAACACAGTTTTTGAGACATGTTTTTTTCTTTTCTACATCCCTCTCATATGCCTTCAACTCATTTACAAGTTCACTGAGTAAAACAGAGTAGCACTGATGTTCTTCAGAAAGCCTTTCAACCTTTATTCTTTACATCACAGGCATCTTCTTTGTCCTCTAACCAACATTCAATTTCACCTGTGACACTAACAGGTGATTCAATTTCACCTGTGACACTAACAGGTGATGATCAGAGCCAATGTCTGTACCTTTCATCACATGGATATCAACAACTTAGTGTTTCCAGTCACTGATCACAAACAACAAAATCTATTACACTCTCTAATCCCGGAGTATAATTTTCCCAAATGTATATGTGGGTATACTTGTCATTGAAAAACATGTTAGATACCCACAATCCACTTTTAATGCTGAGTTCAATTAATCTTTCACTATTATTATTCGCACCAGGATCCTTGAATTCACCCAGAATGTTATCAGAAATCTCATTCTGAACACTTATTCTAGCATTGAAATCTCCGGGTATAATAAATTTCTCTTTAGCACCAAACTGGCTGAAAACAGCTTTTATCTTATTCCAAAAATTTTCCTTCCTATCAGAAGGTTCTGAATCACAAGGAGCGTACATTACAACAATTACCATTGAAGTTTCACTTTCAAACAAATCCAAAGAATTCTCTCACTTATGCAGCTTCAATGAATCAAGTTGTTCTTTATCCTTTCACTTATAATCACGCCTAATCCAACCTGTCCTCTCACATTATCCAACACTCCAGACCACACACTCACCGTTTCATTAATTTCTTCTATCCCAATTTTTTTCTTTTTATTTTCACTTACACACAGCACATCCATTCACATCTAGATACACTGTTTTTCAGTTCCAGGTTGCTTCTGTTGTGGACTATTCTTCTCAGTTGTGGTAAGTGTGTTTAGATCCACCATATTCCACACTAGAGCCCTTTAATGTATTGCTTTGTGTCTTTTTAATCAGGAAAGTACACCAATGAGGGGGATTAGCTAACAGCTGACGGTTCCAGTTGGTCATTTGACCTAAGAATTCTGGAACAAAACTCAGTGAGTTTTTTTTTTTTTTTTTTTTTTGCCAATGTCACACAGAACTAGCTGGTACCTCTGCAAGATTCGTTGAAGCCCTTGTTGCAGTTGTGTGTGCCATTGTTGCATGGTGGAGTGCCCCGTGGAGGCAAACCCATCACTCACTAAGACTGCCCACCTCCAGTAGTTCCTGATGCAGCAAATTGTGTATAGTGTAGATCCAGGGGATGTGTGTGTATAGGAATTCACAGCAGTATACAAATGTCCAGTGTTAGACCAAGAACTGCGTACTAAACCAAGAAGATAAAACAACTTTGCAGAAATTATTGCTCTCAAATTTTCTTTAGCACCATGCACCCAAAGAGCACAATGATTTTGTTTTTTTGTTTTTATGTAATATTCAACACAGGTGTAGTTGAAACAAACCTAAGCTGAGATGAGTTGCTGGTATCATGGTCACCCAGCATCATGAGGACCCTCAATGATGAATCACTCAATTTTTTCACATTAGTTCTTGTTTGCCATTTTTATCCAGTTTCTGCTATATTTAACAAATGTGCCATCATTTTAATAATCAAGATTTGTCAATGTGTTTAAGTGCCCAAAGTGACGAAATTGTTTGATGATTCTAATTAAAGTAATTGCAATTGGTTAAGGGATGCAAACTGCATGAACTAATCATTTGAATAACAGAATCTAGTCTTCTGGATATCAGATGTTGGTTGTTGGTTTATTTGTACATATTATTGTCAGAAGCTATTGTTTACCATATTTTATATATAGAACTGGAATCTGTTGCTATTACTGATAAGTACGGATCTTCACAGAAAATGTTTTTTATGAGTTCTGTGCTTCAGAATATTCTGATATTTCCGTATTTTAAAAAGTGCAATCACAGAGTGGTCTCCCAAAGTTTAATTACTGTGTGCTCAACTGTGTTGTGTTGGGTATATGTCATCTCCCTCAGAATTTATGTAAAATGTAAATGCTTCTTAAAAACAAGATCAATGAAAATTTAAGTGAACACTATATCATTCAAATGATGTTAGTTTCTTTTAGAACATTCCTGCTAAAAATCATTTAATTCAACAACAATTAGTGGTATATGATGTACCATATAGATGGTAATCAATTCACACTTATCTGTTTGCTGCCAATGCCTTGTTAATATTGCTGTACTGCATGTGTTACAGTAAAAGCAGTGTGTTGTAATTGTTTTGTGAAATGCGTTTTTCACTCAGTCAGGAGAGCTTTACATTTGGAGAAAGATGGCATGATTCTGAAACAAAATCTTGAGCATTTTGCCCATTGGTCAAAATGTCAGTTCTCAGATATCATTTCACTATTTCCATTGGGCTTCTTTATTTTGATTTTGGATACATAAAGTTGTAAATGATAAGTTTCTTTCTCTTTCACACTTATATTGTGGAAAAATAATTGAATATTTTATTGCTGTGGTTGACAAGTCAACAGAAACATGTGTGCTTCTTTATAAATTGTGTAAATGTAAACAGTTTTTCCTTAAGTATTTTTCTGTTTTTCAGTTTAATGTGAGTATGTTTGTAATACAAAACACATTATGAACATGCTTTAAATATTTTTATGAAATTCCAAATATGATTGGAAGATCATGTTGAATGATTCTCAGATTACTTTAGTACCACTGTCTTGCAAGAAGAAAAGGCTACAATATTATATATATAAAGAATAGTTTTTGAGGTGTTTAGATGAACTGATAGTTATAAACAAGAACAATGAAGATTTATGTGAATTTAATAAATCTCATTAAAACATGTGATGAAAATTCTTAAAATGTGATTTGTAGCACTTCTTGCATTTCAGAAAAATGTGGATGAACATCGAGAGTTTCAGACACGGGTAAAAGCTGCATACAGAGAAGCCCGTCAGCAGTCATCACGTATCAAGAATTACTATGACGAATTTCATAATCAAATGAAAAGGCGATTGAAGCATAGGAATACTAGAGAAGAAGTGGTGAGCTATCAGTTTTTGTTCTGGATTTTCTGTTGCAAAGTTTTGTTTTTCTTTAAAAACTTGTTTTTATTGATTGTAGGTGGGGTTCTCGTATCTTAATTCTATTCTGTTGTATATTCTGCTGACTTTTTGCAGAGCTGGATTACAAATTCAAGTCTTTGTAAACTGATGAAATTAACTTCAAAATTTTGAAATATGTGTGGCACTCCTGCCCCCCTCCTCCCTTTTTTTTTCTTTTTTTACATTGCTGATCTCAGCATAAGCTGGACAAAACAAAATAAAATCAATATAAACATCATTGTTGCACTTGGTTAGATTTCAAAAAACTTACTCCTGAGAAAGTAGGGCTCAAAAGATTTTAATTCATGCAACTTATAAGTTTGGGAATAACATCAAATGAATATTGGATATGATAATGACAATGTATCTTTTTTTTTTCTTTGAATTAGTACATGGCTAAAATCTCCTTTGATATTGTACCTGAATTTAGGAAACAGCAAACAAACAGATGAAAGTATAAAAACTACCACAGAGATTAAAGTTAAGTACATAATAGAAGTTTTGAAATAAGCAATGATCACTTTTTTAGTTGCACTTATTCTCAGATAACTTCCAATATCCCTATGATATTGGAAGTTATCTGAGAATAAATGCTCAATATGTTAAATGATCAACAAAGATATCAAGATGCATGAAAGTCAGTAGACTGAATGATATTAAAGTGAGGTTGGATTTGCAAGTGTAAACTTCTGTATGTTCCATTAAATTAAATCAAATATGTTTGCCTTGTGAAGATGGAAAAAGGTTTAATGGAATGACTGTAAAAGATAGGTTAAATACTGAACCTTCATGGAAAGTATATGATGAGGATATTAGTAACAACCAAGAAGACTAAAGGATTGTGGAAATTTATGAAGAGATGCTGTTTTATCAGGAAAAACTGGTAAGGCTGCAAATTACAAAAAGGTTATTCAAAATTAGCTATGTGTAGTGAAATGATTTGTATTCATTGATTACACAGCATAATCCAAATGGCATGGGAAACTGGTTTAGTTTCTGAGATTTGTCAAAAATCTATCATGGTGCCATTTACAAGAAAAGTAACAGAAAAGTGTGTAGTAGCTAACTATATACTGTGGCAAATCTGAAGTGTTCCTTGCAAAGATTGCTGAAACATTGTTATTGAGGAACTTACGAACATAGCAGAAATGACAGTGTGGTACCATAAAGAGTACTGGATGCCAGGAGAATACATTTGTGGTCAGGCAATCTTCTGAAATATTTCTTGAGCTGAATATGAACTTAAATACAGTGATTATATGTGTTAAAAAATTATGGAGTGAAAGCTATGCTGTTGTAGTTAGTCACAAGCCTCTACACCATGAATCTTTCAGCAGTCAGGATAGAAGTGAATGTTGGTGAGTTGTTTGAGGGGATAAGATAGAAATGTGTGGATTGTTCCATCTTTGCTCTATATGGATAAACTGGCTGAAGAAAGTAATCAGTTGTTAGATGTTAAAATAAGAGTTTCAGGAATCATTAATTTGTTGTGTGCTGATGATTTAATACTGATTGAGTGTAAACAAATTGCAGTATAACTGTAATTAGTTGAGCAGGGCATGCAAAAAATAAAATGTTTGGCACAAGTTCAAAGTTTATCATCTTTCTACTTGCTGTTAAAGCTATCTTTTGGTCATCAATAAGAAAAATGCTTATAAAGTTCTAGGCCATATTCACATCTGTGGAATTGGTAGACACTGTACCTAATCTCAGCAAAGCTGATAGGTCTTGATTATCTTATAAAATTATTTAATTCCTTGTAACCACTGGGGAGTATGGTCACAGTTGTCCTAAAGGGTACACGCGAGTTGAAGCTGGAATTTCCCAGGTTCATGTTTTTCTGTTGTGCTTTGGAATTGATATTAGACCTCCGATCTCAATGTGGAAATGCCTTGTTATAACTGTTTATTTCTATTTTACCACATTGTGCAGCTTAAGTAGTATCCATTTGGGAGTGAACGACCAACCAGCCCCACAAGGGAATAACTTAACATAAACTTGAATTCAAGGTGGAAATGTCCATGATTTTGTTGAAAAATCAAGATCCTCGAACTTTGTGGAGTGAAACTTACTTTGGTGTTAAAAGAGTTATGCTGCATGTCATCAAAGCCACAGTAGTTAATGGTTTGGATGTCATTGAAGCAATGGTCTTGGACAATCTGTATCCATGCCCATACAGCACAAAACGTTTCAGATATGTATCAGTAATGTTACAATCTCTCATTTTCATTACACTTTCAGAGATTTCTTTCAATTACGTTTCAGCAACATCTATTTTGGAACATAACTCTTTGTGCGTTATGGTTATGTTAAAAATAGCATTCACCGATGCTACTGCTTTATAGTTTCCATTGTACATAATTGCTACCTTGATGTTGCATTCCAGCGATATTTAACATTTTTGATTTGGCAATGGCGTGGATGTGCATGCACATTTATGCCATTTTACCGAAGCACTCTCGTAATCGTATTTCCACGTGCTACTGAGATATTCTTTGGTGGTGATACTGTCATACTCGAATTGGCTGAGTGTAGGAGAAGTGGCCACAAAATTTCTAAGGGGCCGTATAAAAATTGCATTTCTGATCGCTGCATGGCCACGAACAGCAGAGTTTGGTTATCTGAGTCGTATAAAGTTTCCGTAATTTAGTCTTTTCTTAATTGCGATTATTAATGTAATTCTTTATAAAAAATGTTTGTGATCTACAACTCAACAAAAGATTTCAGGGTTTACAAACTACAAGTCTGCAAATTATCTGAGGCATGTGCTGACTCAGGAAAACTGTCGGGGGGGGGGGGGGGTGGAGGGGGGTTAATACCAAATATGTAAAATATAAAGAATTTATGATCCGATCGGGAAATTTTCAGCATTTACAAATTACAAGACAACACATTATCTGAGGGCATGTGCCTACTCAGAGAACCTGTCGGGGGAGGGTAACACACCAAAACTATAAAATACAAAGAATTTCTGGTCCGATCGGGAGATTTTCAATTTTCAGCATTCACTATCTACAAGTCAACAAATTATCTGTGAGCATGTGCTGCCTCAGGAAACCTATTGGGGGGGGGGGAGTATATATTATAAAGAATTTCTGCTCCGATCGAAAGATATTCAGCAATTACAACCTACATCTCTACAAACACTCTGAGGGCATGAACTGACTCAGGAAACCTTTCGGAGGGGGAGGGGGTACCTAAAATGTAAAACAAAATGCTGAAATTCTCCCAATCTGACGAGAAATTCTTTATTTTCTACACTTTTGGCATTACCCCCTCCCCGACAGGTTTCCTGGGTAGGCACATGCCTTCAGATATTTTGTTGAGTTGTAACTTGTAAATGCTGAAAATCTCCCAATCGGACCAGAAATTCTTTATATTTCATATTTTAGCCCCCTCCCCCCGATAAGTTTCAGATAACCAATCTTGGGAGACGTACCCACGGAGCAGTCCAGAACGCAATTTTTATACGGCCCCTTATAATTTTTGTAGCCAGTTCTCCGCTTTGTCTTTGGCTTGAAAGTCATGGAAATGTCTAAATTTCTTACTGAAAATGAAATATTAAAAAAAATATTTTATGAACAATAGTTGCTCAAGTAGTGGGGAATATAGCCACACGAAATATGTTTATGCAGAAAAATTTTATGGCACTGAAATTCCAATGTGTCCAGTTCTCCGTGTGGCCAGTTCTCTGGTGGCCACTTCTCCGTACCCGGAGTTAGCTAGTAAGTGTACACTAGTGTCCGTCATTAAGTTTTGCACACCAGTGTATGATATCTTAGTACGTTTTTTGGTTTTGAATCAGAAAAAAAGTCTCAATAAAAGTAGTTGTTAGTTTGTAAAGGTAGAAAAAAAAATAACGTTGATATATTGAGAAGTTTAAAGACTACACAAGTTTAAAAAAAAAAATAGAGTAAGATATGCATTAAAAGGTACATTTCGTTGATTAATCATGAAGAAATTTAAGTCATCCTACAGAAAAATAAAATGATCTATAGGAAAAAATAATGAATTTCTATTAAATACCGTATTCACAAAGCATTTGGAAAAAATAGATTAAGATATACATTAAAAGGTACATTTCGTTGATTAATCACGAAGAAATTTATATCATCCTACAGAAAAATAAAATGATCTATGGAAAAAATAATGCATTTCTATTAAATAATGTATTTGCAAACCACTGGCCTCCTCCTTAGTTCCTACAGAACGCTGTAAGCACGAGGCGTCCCATGGTCGAGTGAGATAATGCATCTGCCTAGAAACCCGCTGGACAGGGGTTTGAACCTGGCGTGATCTTTGAGGATTTGTATTTCCTTGGAAAGAAAATTTCCCTAGCGTCGTGACGTCACACCATAAAATTTCCTGATGGGGAAAAACAAAATGGCTTGCAAAAGATATCGGTGGGACCATGTGGGGAGGTAAAAAAAAAATTGCTGAACAAAACATGTTTGGTAGGACCACGTGGCACACAAAATGTTACGATTGAATACAAAAACAAAATGGCGGACAAAAGATGGTCGGGAAGATCACGTGGAAAAAAATGACTGCAACTGACATCATGATTGACCACATGCGTCCTTGAGGCAGCACGTGGACGGCTTCCTTTTTACAGAAATTCCCTATTATCACGTAACAGTAATATGACAATGTCACAAATATCTTTCAAATATGTAGCAGTAATGTAATGAAGTTACAAATATCTTTCAAATACGTAACAGTAACATGAAGTTGGTATGTTGAAGTTACAAAGACCTTTCACTGCAACATATCGGTTGTGTTTCAAAGTTATGTAACGTTTGCAGACATTCTGATGTAACCGTAAGGTTTCTGAAACATTACTGTTACATTGCGCAACGTATCTGAAAAGTCTGCATATTTCAGTGCTACGTATTTGTAACATATACGAAATATTCTGTGCTGTGTGGGTGGCATTCCCATAGCCCTGCTGACTTGCCTTTCTCTTCAAGTGTCTGCTATTCCTCCTCCTATGAAGTTCTGCATTGATTATTAACAAAGCTCAGGATCAGTAAATAAAAGCATGAAATATCCTCCACCTCTCAAAAAATGCTTCAAAAACTTCTTTTTTTATATATTTGTCAATGAAATGCATATGAAAGATTTAAAACTGTAAACTCTGGGCAAAAATCGAGTAAAAAACTAGCATGTAAAGTTTTTACTCAGTGGTATAAGGACAGTGCATTTTCTGGGGGCATGCTGACTAAGGAACCTTGCTTGAGTATTGCATATTGTTTGCTTAGTTTACAGCATATGTGTGTGTAACAACATGCAATAAACAAGGTAGAATATGCTTTTTAATTGAGTTCTAAATATTTTGGCCAGTCTTTAACATGTATTGCTTCTGCAGTGTGCTATGCCTACAATATTCCATATTTGAGTCCTTTAATATGTTTTTTTGTGTCTTGAAAATCATGTAAAGTAGATCAGTTTAGGATATCAGCCCATAGTCTACAGTTCCAGTTGGGTCATTCCACTTGAACATTCAGGGACAAAACGTCAAAACCCAATGAGTTGAAGTATTGTGGTCAGTGTAACATAGAACTAACTTGCTTCCCCAGCAATATTCATGCTTCAGCTTAATTTTGTGTCAGATTCTTAGGTTCATAGTGGCCCTTGTTGCAGTTATGTCCCAACAGTTCTCAAATAAAATCTAGCAGCATTGGAAACTTTCATTTGGCAGTTGAGTTTTCTTTGTGGAGCTAACCTCTGAATCTCAAGACAAAAACTTAGTGACATGTTTGTATTTATGTATTTAAAATTGCATCATGCATTGAAGAATAATAATGGAAAAAAGCTCTTGCAAACTTTTTCAAATTTATATACTTCTATATAGTTTAAAAAGGAAAAACAAAAATAAGGATTCCAAACCTTTTTTTTTTTTTTTTTTTATAATTCAGTTTTGGATAAGGTTCCTTAATACATAATAAGATTGGTGTGTCATCAAAAGTTATACAGTCTGGGGGGGAAATAAACACACACATGAAAAATTATGGGATTCATAAGTAAATTTCAGTTCATCACTGAAAATGTTAAGAATAATTTTCTCCCAGCAATTTCTCAAAAGTTGTCTATTTCTTCCGTGACAGCATGAAACTACATACAGCTATAGTTGAACATATACAAACCATGATCCTACTTACTGATATAATGTAGTACATTGTTCCATTTATGACATTTCTGGCATGTAGACTTTGCTGAAGTTGTATCTTGCCAGAGAGAGGATTGACGTCTCATCACATTCATTATTAAACACAAAACACCTAAACCCACGTAAACCCTTGTCAACACAATATTGTGCAAGTTGTAATGAAATTAATGAACAAACTTTTCACAATGAATACTACTAAAAGTCACAACATCAATAATGCATCAGAACCTCAGAAACAACAACCCAAACATATGCACAAAGTAAAATAACAGGCTTCTTTTCTTAGATGTTTTGTTGTTAAAAAATTCAGCCAATTTCGATTTCAAAGTTTTCAGAAAACCTTTCTACATTCCTTTAATCGTTCCATACAACTAATTCCATCCTAAGTTTATAAAAAACAATTGTATTAAAAATCTGCTAAAAAGAGCCTTTATGCATACTTCTAATAGAAAATTCAGATTTGATGAAATACAGTATATTGAAGAAATTACAAGAAAATATGGTTACCCCCAGTGAGAAATAAATAAATAGACTTTGAGGTTGAAAGAAATTTGGGTAAAAACAAACAATCTGATTTAAAAAATCAACCATATCAATGGGTAGGTGTTTTTCCATTTATTAAAGGCTTTTCTGGTGAAATTAATAAATTGGCTGCAAAATTTGGTTTACAAATGGGCAGTACAGCATGTTCTATCAAGAACTTAATCATTCGATAGATCAAGTAAGATTCTAGATTTAGCTGGTGTTTATGAAATTTCAATTGAATGTAATCCACCCAAGTCTTACATTGGCAATACCAAGAATAGATTGAGATTGCGGCTGAAACAACATATCAGAAATTGGCAAAAAAAGAAGCTACAACAGCATTAATACAGTATTGCCTTGATAACAAGATATACCCAAATTTCGATCAGATAAAAATTTTGAAGAGTTGTAAATCTGAAAGACATTTAAAAACAGCTGAAGCAATATTAATCCAAAAAAATTGTAAACATATTTGCAATACTAATGATCCTAGACAGCTTGAAAATTTATGGCAGGAACTGATACAACTTGAGAGTGGTTTTGGAAAAGCCAAAAAAGTGAAAAAATGAAAAGAAAGAAAACACCAGAGGAAAGAAGGAAAACATCTAGAAAACACTTAATTTAGATTGAATTTGGGACTTCAGATACTTACTTCCATATCCCATGGAGAGCGCCATCTCCGTTTTCTCCAGCTATTAGATCGGTAAAAGGATTATGTGCCTGCCTGATCCGATTGGCACACATGCTTGGGAGTTCACCAGCATGCTCCAACTACTCTCAGATGATGTCCACGGGGGTTGGACGAAAACGTTCAGAGTCTACTTGCTGTTTGAGAGGTGTTGATATTGAGCTTTTTAAATGGATTCAAAAATTTTTTGCACATATTCCTTGGTTTGTACTTGATGTTTTGTAAAAAAAAAAAAAAAAAAGTTTTTGGCGTTAAGCGTAAGTGCATTTGGCTTAAATGCTACTGAGAGCTTAGGATTATGTTGAAAAGTTTAAATGTCTTTCAGTTATTTTGTATATAGTCTTGTTTGTATTTTTAAGTGTTCTCGAGAGCTTAAGGTGTCATTTAAACGTCTTTCAATTACTTTTGTATATAGTCTTAAGTTCGTATTTTAAAGTCTTTTAAGTCATGGCGGTACAGAAGGCGCGGTTAACATTATGAACTTTTCTTCATGTCCATTGCAGGTATGACTTTTAAATCTGTACATATGTTTGGGTTCTTGTTTCTGAGATTCTGGTGCATTATTGATGTTGTGACTTTTAGTAGTGTTCATTGTGAAAAGTTTGTTCATTAATTTCATTACAACTTGCACGATATTGTGTTAACAAGGGTTTATATAGGTTTTGGTCATAAGACCAAAAAACATTTGGTTAACTTAATGCGCTGGAAGATATTTAAATTGAAGGGTACAAAGTATACCTTAAAACTCTATGTACATTCTTATCACTTGCAACGAAAACAAAGGTATAATATCAGCAACAGCGGCAAATAGAACTCCTTGAGTTCTATTTGCAGCTGTCGCTGAAATGATACAAGGAGTTCTATTTAAAATAGAACTAAATAGGAGTTATATTTAGTTCTATTTTCTATATGTACAAGAAGTTCTATTTGCCGCTGTTGCTGATATGATACCTTTGTTTTTGTCGCAAGTGATAAGAATGCGAATAGAGTTTTAAGGTATACTTTGTACCCTTCAATTTAAATAGGTTTTGGTGTTTTGTGTTTAATAATTAATATGATGAGATGTCAATTCTCTCTCTGGCAAGATACAACTTGAGCAAATTCTATGTGCCGGAAATGTTGTAAATGGAACAATGTACTACATTATATCAGTATGTAGGATCATTGTTTGTATATGTTTAACTTTACAGAGCACGTTTTTGCGAAGCATTTGCATGAGTTTTCAAGCTTTAGCAGATGAAGATATCCAAATTCGTGCAGAAATTGACAAACAGTAATCAAGTTAGTTGCCTTCGATGCATGATCATTACAAGAAATCCTACACAACATAAATTCAAACTCACTGATGGAATTTACAAATTTATTGTATAAGGTTAAAGGGTTAAATGTACAACCATAAGAACTTTCGGGTTGCCCTAGAACCCATCATCAGATGAATGAAACCGAAGAATGAGGGGAAACAATAAATACACATAGATATTTCATGTATATCTTCTGCATTAGGAAGTCACATGCTATACGTGGTTGAAATACATGATATAAAAAGATTCAGTATCTCTGTAGAATTACTATTACACACATCAAAACGTGGACTTGTGATTATGGTGGTGCAAAAAGTTATCACTTTTTTATTTTAAAAAACAAAAACAGAGAGAAGGTAAGAGCAATTACTCACATATATTCATCCCGAGGTTGCCATCATTCCTTCACTCGTATATTACCGCAAGTTGTTCAGTCCCTGATATTCAGTGGCTATGCATTACAAACAGTCCGATGGTGACCATTACAAAAAGATTAGCAATGCAAAGGTAGTAGTCGGCCTCAAGAACCATGGCATATATTGCATCGTAAGCTCAAAGAACAATACAACAGAAACAGAAAACCATATTACCACATATACCACGGTCAGGCTTAAAAGCTAATAATGAACGAATCTAAAAAACTACAATAAACGAATCTAAAAGGCTGACGATGAACGAATTTAAAAACAAAGTATAACCTGAAAAGCCAGCAGGAACAATAAATCATTCCTGCTGGCTTTTTGATGATTTGTTCCTGCTGGCTTTTTATGTTATACTTTGTTTTTAAATTTGTTCGTTGTCAGCCTTTTAGATTCGTTCATCGTCAGTTTTTTAGATTTGTTCATCGTCAGCCTTTTAGATTTGTTCATTGTAGTTTTTTAGATTCGTTCATTATTAGCCTTTCAACCTGACCATGGTATATGTGGTAATATGGGTTTCTGTTTCTGTTGTATTGTTCTTTGAGCTTACGATGCATATATGGCATGGTTCTTGAGGCCAACTACTACCTTTGCGTTGCTAATCTTTTTGTAATGGTAACCATCGGACTGTTTGTAATGCATAGCCAATGAACATCTGGGACTGAACAACTTGCAGTAATATATGAGTGAAGGAATGATGGCGACTTTGGGATGAATGTGAGTAATTGCTCTTACCTTCTTTTTGTTTTTATTTTTTTAAATAAAAAAGTGATAACTTTCTGCACCACCATAATCTCAAGTCCACGTTTTGACATGTGTAATAGTAATTTTACAGAGATACTGAATCTCTTTATATCATGATAAATAGGCACACTTCGTCACGAGATAAAGATGCAAGGAGTACATATGATACGCAGCACCACAGTTGTGACACACGAATGTCTGATGCGAGTTGACATAACGGCCAGGCTATTCAAATGAGCTAATAACATGGGTAAGTATCATGAAAGCTACTAGAACACTACTTGACAAGTTACATTAAATTAAATAATTGAAAGATGGGTAATGTATGCAAATCAAAGAGGGAAAGAATATATTACCTTGTCATCTGAAAAATACAAATAGAAACTCCATAGTAGTGAATGTGCAACATTAATCATTGCCAAATTAAGTAGTGACATCCACAGTCTGCTGTATATCTGAAACAATTAATTGTTCCCAGGGTGTTGGAATAAAAGTAGGAGTGTTATCATTACAGCATAAATGCCTTTGAGATGTAATTACAAGACTCTCAGTGAGCAGTAATGAAGAGATAGCAATAGGTGTGACGATAATGGAGGCATCTTCCCAAACCATGTAGTGCAAACCATCAATCACAAGGCAGAAGAGTGGAGTATTTGTAAGTCCATTTTTTACCGCATATTTATGTTCATTAAGTCTAGTCCCCAGGGTTCATTTAGTTGATCCTATATAATGATTGTCTGGAGTATCAACATCAATGCTTTTTAAGGGGATGTAGTACACGCCAAATTTATTTAAACCCACCACTTGGTCTCAATCATTTTTGATCAACGTTAAAATGTTGGTAGTTCTTACACCAAAATCCAAATGAAAAGTTTGGCAAAGGCCTTCAAGTACAGGTGTAATGGTTGAATAATATTCCATTGAACCCACATATCTACGACGTTAGTAGTCCCTCTGGAAAGTAGTTGATCTTTCTCGGTAGAGCTTCTTCAGAGCTCTTTTTACAGTAAATGTAGGAAAACCATGTTCAAGAGCAATGTCATACACTTTGGTAATTTCACATTTGCGTCTGCGAATACTTGATGAATGCGAGAAGGCTCTTTGTAACAGGAAGTTGATTGAAGAGAATTTGTAGCTTTTTGGGTGTGCCGAAGAAGTGTAAATGTAGAGGTGTTTTTTCTATGTACAGAGTGTTGTAAGGTACAAGTGACAGCATCATGTTCAAGTATGAAATCCAGGAATGGTAATTTACCCCTATTTTCCAGTTCAATGGTGAATTTTATGGTCGGATATTGGGAGGACATATGTTCAGCAAAACCATGAAGTTTGTCAGGGTCATGGTCCCAGAAAAGAAGAACATCTTCAGCAAGTAAAGAAGATAGCTGTCTAAGCACGAACACTTTAGCTCAAACCAATTACAACACTCAAATGAAGCTAAGACGTATCACCGGTATCAAAAGTATACACAGTTAAAACCATGACGACACAAATAACTCATTCCATTGAGGTTTAAAAAGGTTTAATGTTAAGAACTTGCGAGATCTTTCGAACCTACGACTTATCGGTTCATCATCAGGCACCAAAAATCGCAAGGTGCACATGAAACGTAGTGATTATATACACGTGTGGTTATGGGCAAAGACCGCGCATGCGTACAATAATGATGAACCGATAAGTCGTAGGTTCGAAAGATCTCGCAAGTTCTTAACATTAAACCTTTTTAAACCTCAATGGAATGAGTTATTTGTGTCGTCATGGTTTTAACTGTGTATACTTTTGATACCGGTGATACGTCTTAGCTTCATTTGAGTGTTGTAATTGGTTTGAGCTAAAGTGTTCGTGCTTAGACAGCTATCTTCTTTACTTGTATATCAATCAGCACGATAGTCTTTTCATCATATCTACATCTTCAGCATATCTTATGTAGAAGCACAGAGTTTGATGATACTCGTGTAATACCTTATTCTCTATGTGTTGCAATAGAATTTCAGCCAAAACCGGGGATAGTGGTGACCCCATAGGGGCACCCTCAGTTTGATGATAAATAGTGTTATCGAACTGAAAGAATAAACGGTTTTGTATTAGTTTTAAGGCTATAAGAATGGATTGAATCGTCTCTGGTTCGTAACCATGATAAAAAAGTTTTGACTGGATGATATCATGTACATTTGAAACTGGGATACTTGGGAATAAGGAAATGATATCAAGTGAAGCAAGGATAAAGGTTGAGCCATTGGTATTAAAATTCTTGATTCTATTAAGAGCTTGTACAGTGCCATTAACAGAGTAGAGTGAATTACTGGTAAGAAGTCCAAGGAAAGTAGCAAGCGCCTTCTCTAAAAGTCTTGGGGTGGGGGGGTGCAAATCTGGAAACTAGTGGGCGTAATAGGTGTCCAGTTTTATGAATCTTCAGTTTTCCAAAAAGTTCTGGAACACGAGCACCAGGGACAGTGCGCAAGCTGTGGAAAATAGCTGTTGGGAGGGCTGAAAGTTTCTTGAATTTATTTATGGTCGCTGTAGTGGCATTTGTAAGGTGTGAACTGACTGTGACATGTGGAATGTTATCAATTGCCTCTGGCATTTTATTTTGTAGCTGACCTTGTTCATAAGAATGATCTACGAGGTTTTATCTGCAGTTATGATAGACACATTAGGGTTATTACGTAACTCCAGAAGCTGCCTTTTTTCTTCCATAAGCTGATGACTACTGGCACTTTGACATTGCTGCTATTTAATTTTTTCTTTAGGTTCTGGTATCCATGGGGTACTCTCATTCAGTGTTTCTTGCTAATTGTTTCATTCCCAGGTTTTATTTCTGCTTGATTCTTCTGAGAATTGCATTAGCATCAAAGCTGCAATCAATACAAAAGAGAGAAATTGTGTTTCACCAAAATCCACAGTTAAGACAGTGCAGCAAATCTGTTTATTAGAGTATTAGCAAAATGCATGGACAACTAAGTGAAATCTTGCCATAATTGTGTATATATTGTATGTACATATTTAATATAAAGTTGTTGTTTTTTTATATTGTGAGCCTAGTTGGGTTCAGAAGTCAGCCTCCTGAATAGCGGACAAATGTTTTAAGTCCCAGGTGCCCGCTTTTCAGAGATTTTACTGATTTATTTATTTATTGCTTCAGATTTGTAGCAATATGTACAAAAGAGTGGATAATGAAATTCCTAGTTTAAGGCAGTAGAAGCTTGTTGGAATCGAAATAATGTATTCAAAATATGACCTGTGTGTAATAGCTGAAATCATTATAATTTAAATGTATTTTATTTGTTACTATTTTTTCCTTGTATTGATCGCATGTTGTTATTTTTTTCAAGTTACTCAAGCATGTGTTTGAAGAAGGTTTGGACATTCAGAAAGAACAAGTCAGAGAACTGCTTAAATATGTTAAAGAAAGACAAAGAAATGATGCTGCAGATCAAAAAATGTACATGGATGCATTGGAGAATTTGTATCCTTATATTTTATTAACATGTTTATCAAAAGTTAATCTAACTTGACTGTAAAAAGGGAAAGTTTTAATTCAAACCTCCATGGTAATCTTGTAGTGTAATCATGTAGTGCTATCCATATAGAAACAGCAGCTTATGAAGAGTATTGTAACTTTCTCTGTATCCTGTCTTTGCCTCCATTCTCCTCCTCTGTCTGTTAGTATTATTACTTATTTTAAAATTCTGTTTCATGCTTAACATTTTAAAATCTGCATAATTTGCTAGATGGTCCCATAGCAGAAAGTTCCTGGTCAGTCTGTGACAGATATCATTGTGCCACAAAATAATCTGCTGCTGGTCACTATGCAAGATAACTACTAAATGAAAAAAACAATAAAAATTGCACAGACATATTTTTCTACCTAAAAAAATGTCTAACCTAGGAACTACAGCAATTGCAATGTTAATTAGGATCAAGAACATTCTAGTCCTCTGTATCTGGTATTTTGCCAATATTTTCAAGCAGAAACACAAAGATTTATGGAATAAAATGATATTTAACAACAATAAAGTGTGGAGGCATCACTAGGAAAAAAATTGGGATAAGAGGAGAAACCTTCGCTTTATTCTACTTCATTTTTAGAACATTTTTCTCTATTTCCCATCTCAAGTGCAAACATTTATGTAATTAAATGATGATTAAACAATAATACAGAAGCACAGTGGGTGGAGGGTTATTAGAGGGAAACCTTTTTGCTCTGTACAACTTTGGTTTTCACAAAATTTTCCTCCATTTTCAATCTTAAATACAAACATTTATCTAATAAAATGATATTTAATGACCATATAGGGCTGAATGAATATCGCAAGAAAAAGAATTCAAAATTACTGGGTTCCGTCAAACTTTCGTTTTCGGAAATTGTTGCCTCCATTTTCAAACCAAAACACAAATATTTATGCAATAAAATGATATTTTAACAAAAATATTGAATAATTCTCTCTTCAAGCATCGAGGAAACGTCAGGAGAAAAAAATAATAAACGATTACGGGAGAAATCCTTACTCCACCTAACTTCTGTTTTCGGAAATTTTGAAAGGCGGAAAGCTTGCATCTTTGATAAGAAGTCTGCAAGATGGTTTAATTGGGTTCTGTGGATATCGTTTCTGTCTGCAAGACCAAAATAAATCTGCGATGTGCGTCAGCCGTCGCCGCGACTCTGCTATGGGAATGAGTACAAAATAAACCTGCGATGTACGTCGCCGCATTTCTTCTACGGGGATGAGTACAAAAGGAATCTGCAATGTATGTCAGCCGTCGCACCCCCAAAATTTTGTTTACAATATGTTGAATATTAATATTCCATTTTAGATTATCTTTAATTATTATTCCCAAATATTTAATAATATTTACTATTTCAAGGATACAGTTCTCCACACAAATAGATGGTGGCTCAACAATCTGTCTATCTCCCTTTTTAAAAATCATAATTTTAGTTTTTTTTTTTTTGTTTTTTTTTTTTTATGTTTAAACACAGAAAATTTGTGTCTAGCCATTCCATCAAATTTTCAATATTTTCATGAGAAATTGCTTCAACTAGCACAATGTGGGAAGTTGTTTGGACTCCTAAGTTACATGTGCTTAGCTTCTGTTGCTTGGAACTTCGTTGTCCTAACCAGTGGGATGGTAGCATGCTTGAACATAAAATGGGAAATGCAGGTTCAATTCCTATTTCAGGGCGATGTATTGAAATAATTTTCAAGTTTTCTGAAGGATGGTTACATGGGAAACAGTAAAATGTACAGTACCTTCATGCTGACAGTGATGTGTATATGCCTTTCCATGTAAAAATTTGTGAAGAACTATTTCTTCGTGGGATTCACTTCTCATTCTGTTGGGCATAAATAATTTTTATGTTAAATTTGAAGTTAATCTAATTTTGTAGCCAGGTTATCACTTTTAATGTACTTTCTACAATAGTGGCAAATAAGTTACTGCCTTCAAATAAAATGTTATGCTTAAAAAGGTATAACTTTTTATGTAAAAATTCTGTTGCTGTATACACAGTTGTAATAGAATAATATGGCCACCCCTGGAATCACAGTGTACTCACTCAGACGCATCACAGAGTGCACATGACAAGGTTAACCACATGGAGATATAAGCAGCCGACCAGGACATATGAACCATAGTGTGTTACATGAGCAGAATGGGCAGAGGTAGTGATTTGATGGACGTTCAAAAAGCAGAGCTGCCAAGTGTCCTGGTGTACCCAGATTCCATCTGATTTTGAATTTTTTTTTTTTTTTTACCAGAAATTCGATTTTTCTACAAAAATCCAGTTTCGTGGTTTTTATCCCCCCCATTAATGATATCAGCTATAATTTTTCTGCAACATCAATGCTGGCTGTGGGAGTCGGTAACGAATGGAGACATTTTTTGTTTGTTTGTTTGTTTGTTAATCCACGGAACTTCAAACGCCAAGGTCGTGAGCAAGACAGTCAGTGGCTTAGAAAAGTTGAAGTATTGGTTTATGAGGTCACATCCATGGTGCTTGTGCGGTGCCTTGTGCAGGAATGGGAATTCTGTGCCAATGTGTGCCAAAACAAAAATCTTGCACCATCTTGCTACAAAAGGCAGATTTTGCACCATTGTACACCAGAACCGCCGTGTCTCATTGCCATCGTTGGGATTTCAGCACAGTAAATTCTCCATGCACACGGTTCGATTTGATGCTGAGTAAGACCATGCGGTGGGAAGATAGATTAAGAGACTCCAAGTACTACGGATTTTACGTAGTTACTATGGAAATTGTCAGTCCGCTACGGACTACGAAAAGCATGGAGTATGCTATGGAAATCGAAAATCTCAGTGAAATATCGTTATTAAATATCTTTGTAAAGTTTATTTTCGTATTTTCAAGATTCTAACACTTGTTAAACATTTTTGGGAATGTTTCTTGGGTGTTTTCAATATTGTGGCATTTCTTCAGTGTTTTTTTTTTTTTTGTTGTTGTTGTTGTTGTTGTTGTTGTTTTGGTTAATTGTTTATTTTGTTTTTTTGGATGTTATAATTCTTATATTTATCTGATTATGTGACAGGATTTGCACAACCCATGGAATCCTGGTAAATTTCTGAGTCTTAATTTCCCTTTTCTTCCAAACCATGGAAAGTCCTTGATTTTTCGCATTTTGGTGAAAGGTCATGGAGTAGTACTGCTTTCTTTCCAGCAATGAACATTTTAAAGAAAAAGTCCAAAAAATGAGGATGGGTAGAGAGCGATTGATAAAACCAGAAAAAAGTCAGCGAATCTTGCAAATGTTCGTAGTCACACTAGAAATTACTGCTGTAACAGCAATGAAAATGTCACATTGTTTTCCATTTCTGCATATTGAATTTTTCCTACTTCCTGCTTTTTTTCTCTGCCTGATTATATTTTTATTTTTTGATGTTTTCTGCGTGTGCGTGTGTGACCACGATCCTCGTTTTTAATATCTTCGGTAATAGTGTTAAACGAGCAACTTCGTATGTTTTAAGAATTTTTCTAATAAAATGCATGTTTCCTTGTTTCTAATACGTACTTGTTCAAAACTAATCAATAGAGAACAATCATTTTCACCCCTTTCCCTTTTATTAAATGTAATTAGATTTCTAGATCAGTATTTAATCTGTCTGTGGTGGAATCCTCACCATTTTCATGCCCTGTAAAATTGTCTTACTGCAGAGTGAGCAACATAGCATTGATTTTTCACATTTAACTTTTCCATAAAATTTGTGTTTTTCAATTTCTTAGTCACTTCTTACTCATACATGTGATTCTGTCATTGCTTACAGAATTCTCCTTTTTCTGTCATCATTTGGGTCATTTTCGAGATCGATGCAAAAACTGAAGAGAAGCGTTGGGGGTGGTCTTAAGCCTATAATATATAATTTTGTTATTTATAAAGTGTAAATACGCATGCCACTGAATGCTCATTGATGTCCTGGTTTTTGATTTTGAAAAGTTGGCAGCTCTGAAAAAGGAATAATCATCGACTACTGCAAAAAGGAGACTTTGTGGGCTTTTCGCAAGGTGCTATAATAAGGATGTACCAAGAATGACATGCTGGCGCACCGAGAACCTCCTGGCGTCATAACTGTGGATCCCCAAAGACCATCATCCCCAGAGGAGAACGTTGCCTCGGTTGACTGGTAAAGGGCAATCAACGCGCAACAGTGCAGCAATTGACCACGCAAATGAATGCTGGGGCACCCAGGTATCAAGGTTTCTACTCCACAGAAGTGATGGGTGGTGGCGGATACGGCGTCAGACACATGAGAACCAACAACCGGACGTGCTTGTCGTTCAAGTACAGGCCGACGGTGGCAATGTGCATGTCTGGGGGATGTTTTCCTGATATGACTTGGGACTGCTTGTACCACTGGATTGGTCCCTGTACACCAATGGCTGCCTGTCTGTCCTCGCTGATCACATGCATCTCTTCATGTTGAACATTTACCCTTGTGGTGATGGTCTCTAACAACAGAACAACATGCCCTGCCATGTCACTAGGGGAGGAGGGGGTGACTGGTTCCAGGAATATGACAGCGATGTCTCCGTTCTCCCTTGGCCGGTGAAATCACCCCACCTCAATCCCATAGAGCACTTGTGAGAGTATTTGGATCGACAGGTTCGACGTGCTGACCCACAACCATATCATCTCTGGGACCTCCGTGCTTTGCTGCAGTCCAAATGGGCACGTGTGCCTCGGGCAACCTTCCAGGGCCTCATTGTGTCCATGCCAAGCTATCTCGTTGCTGTCATCAGTGCCAAGGGTGGTTATTCCCATTATTATTAGGTAGGTGGTCATATTATTCTGATATGATCGTTTATGCAGTATATCTATGTCTGACTTAAAATTAAAAGAAAGCCTTTTTGTGACATAGTTCAAAATAAATTAAAAGAAAAAAAAAGTTGACTTTCTTTTTCTTTTAATTTATTTTGGGCATGGGCTTTGACCCCCTCCCCTTCTCACTCTTTCTGTGGTGATGGTAAAGGTCTAGATTTTAGTTGTTTCTGTGCTATATGTTATGAACATTTTGAGGTAAGATTTATATGTTGTATATTTTAAGATAAGATTTAAATGTTATTTTGTTACCTTGGGGCTTGGGATTAATAACTGCTTGCTTTTAAGTATAAAATCTTTACTTCAATTACTGTCAGCTGATTGAAATATGACTGTGAAACATAAATGTAACACAGTATAGATTTATGTTAATATCTTTATTTCAGTGCAGATAGCATGATTTTATCGGCACATTCTGGTAATTATCTACTGTAGATAACATAATCTGTGGATTTGAACTATTGTAATACTACTAAAAGCAATGAATTTTTTTTAAAAAATGCCAATTTTTTATTCTATGCATCTTTCCCAACCAGAGTAAAGTAAATCCCATGCATAACATTTTGATGTAACAAAAATAGGTTACTTAAGGTAGTCAAAATCATTGTTGAAATCTGATTTTTGAATGCTGTCCCATAAAATCATTGTTCAAATGTGATTTTTGAATGCTGTCCCATCAAGTGATGCACTGCATGTCTTTGTCACATGTTAAAGTCTGGAGTGAGCTGTTCCGAGAGGGGCAATTATTGTTGGTCATTACTGACTGATTATTCAAGGCCAGGCAAGCACACTGTGTGATCACCAATGTTTCTGTCACTGAAATGGATAGTCTCGTTCGGGACAACAAAAGAGTCGCTGTGGAAGCACTTGCTAACAAAGTTGGAATCAGTGTAGGAAGTGTGCACACCGTTATCCAGGATCATCTGCAGTACCATAAGATTTACGCGCAGTGGGTTCCACACAACTTGCGATCTGTGCAGAAAGACATTCACATGGGTATATCCTTGGAACATTTACTGTGGTATCATGACAAAGGTCAGCATTTCATTGACAGAATCATTGTAGGAGATGAAATGTGGTTCTTTCATTATCAACCTGAAAGTAAAAGGCAAAACAGTCAATGGAAGCACACGTCATCTCCACTACCAAAGAGAAGTCAAAGGAAATACAGACAAGTGCACTAAAGGTCATGTTGACCTCCTTTCTCAACCACAAGGGTTTCCTGTTGATCGAGTTTCTTGCCGCCGTAAACACTGCCTGGTATGCGAACACTCTGCGAGCATCGCTCAAGTTCAAGCAGCCCGGGCTGCTCACCACAGGAGTCATTCTTCCTCATGACAACACCCGTCCCACACTGTGAAAATTGTCCAGGATTACCTTTCCAAATTCAGGTGGGAACACTCCGGCATACAGCCCAGATTTGTCCCCCCTGTTAGTTTTACATTTTCGGGGAGCTGGAGAAGCATCTGCTGGGTCAGAGATTTCACTTGGATGAAGAAATGCAGGACATTGTTTGGGACTCATTCCACCAGCAGCCCATTTGCCTTCTACTCACAAGGAATCAAACATCTAGTGTCACAGTGGGATAAGTGCCTTAATAGTCACAGGGATCATTTTTAAGGTAAGTCACAATAACTTTCTCATATGCCATTTGGCTAGTTTTCATTTGAATGACCCTTATATAATAATAATAGTAATAAATATTGTTTTTGAAAAACTAAAGTTGAAATTTTTCAGTGTGTATGTGTGTGTGTGCTCACATGAATGTCTATTTCAGAATCTGGTTTTCTCAACACTGAATGTTGTATTAGCAATATTAGTGTAAATTTTCATTAAAAGGTCCAGATATACTCATTACACAATTTGGATGTTTTGTGCAATGTCTGCTTTAACAGTGAAATACAGTATTTCAAAATATTCCTTAATATATGTTTAGTTACCAAACACAGCTCTCATTATTAACAGAATCTTTAGCCTCTGAACGACATGATCTCCAAATAAGATTAAATGCACAAAAAAAGGTAAATAATTCCTTCTCGTTACATTTTTTTTTTAAATCACTGTTACGGCAGAAGGTAGGTCCATAGCTGTGCTAGTGTGTACCATAAATACAGAAAAATTATATGCTGCTATGAATTTCCAAGAACTAAAAATGTGTACCAAAGCAATGTTTTTTGATGTATGAATGAATGTCAAAGAATGATGTGCTTGTAGAATTGATTTGTCTATCTGCCAGTTGACCTGTATTTTCATTCGTGTGTGAATCCATTTGCAGACACAGTTGCTGTATATGAAAAGTTTTGGACTTCAGTACCAGTGATAATGAGAATGAAGGATAATATCCCTTAAGTTTTCCATTTTTTCTCATGCACAAATTTCCTGCTGTGGGCATAAAAATATTTTTTGTGTTTGGTACAATAATTCAACTCCTAAATGTCATATTGCAGGAATTCATCATGCATTTGGTAATTTGAATCCTGGTTAAAATTTTCAATGTATTTGCTGTCTTGTGGGCTGCGCAGTTTATGTATATACCTGTTCTTGCACCTTAAAACTTGTGTAAAAAATAATGAAACTATTATTTTTTCAGTTCCTTTTATTTATTTATTTTAATTTATTCTTATTCTGTTGTTAATTGTGGTTCACACTTTCCAGATTTGCAGCAAGTTTTCTGTTTTGATGGTTGTGTATGCAGATACAGTTTATATATTTGTAGGATTTCTGCGTATCCAAATGGATCAACTACTTGTAATGACAATTCTGCTTCACAGATGGCGGCATAGTACCGTCTACACGATAGCTTCAGGGATGAGGACAATGCCCAGAGAAGGGAAGAAGAGAGGAAGGGGAGAAGGTCGTTGGCCATAGTTGTTTGTTGTGTGGAATTAATTCATTCAAGTTGTTAGTTATTGTCTTGTGTTATGTGTTCGAATAAAATGTTAAGAATATGATGGCTGTAGTCGTAGTAAAAGAATGAATTCCCCTAGTTGCCACGAGTTCTACAAGAAAAAGTGGGGACCCATCCTGGATTTGATTCCAAGGAGAAACAAAAGTTCTAAGTCAGCCATGTTGTTGTGTGTCGTCCAGGCTCGACAGTTATAGCGAGCGTCCTGCTCGAGAGCAAATATTTCAATTTGTTCCTATTTTTTGAAGAGTCATCCCGGCTCAACAGTGCTGCTGAGTGTCACCCTGGCACGTGTGAATTCGTTCCTGTTTTTTTGTTTAGGAGTGTTCCAGGCTCGACAGTGTTGCTGAGTGTCACCCTGGCAGCTGTGGATCCATTTCCGTATTCTGAAGAATCACCCAGGCTCGACAGTTAACAGCGAGCGTTCTGCTCGAGTGCCAATATAATATTTCAGAGGGGCAGTTTTTCTCGAAAGATTCAAGTTTTGGTGGGACAATCTTGCCTGGAACGCTAGTGTTGTGCATGGATACTTTCGATCTTCATTCAAAACTGTTAAGGTTTTTTTTATTAACAATGGTGAAAATAACGTTTGATTTCTTTATTTTTTATTGAAATTTTGTTGTGGATACGTTTTAATTGGACTATGAAAGAGATTTCAGGTTAGTCAAAGTGAAAATTAATTAGTGGATTTTGACTTTAACAAATGACAAAATGTTTAATAATTTGTTCGCGCTGAATTATTTGTTTCGCAATGTTGGTGTAAGAATTCATGTGTGCAAGTACGTTATTCACTGAATACTCCCTACATTGCACTTTTATATGTGGTAAATTTGATTATATGCATTTTCCAGTCTGGTATTTTGTAGACTTAGTACATAACTAAGGATGGCGTGTTTAGCAAAAGTTCTTAAAGAGGACTTAAAAATGCTGGCTTATGAGTTGGGGTTAGAAACGCCAACAGATTGCAGAATTATAGATTCTAAGAGAGCCATTCTTGAAAGTGAAAATTGTAAGGAAGAGTTTTGCAGGGAGATGTTGAGCACAATCATAATTACAAGGTAAGATGCCATTGAAGGAAAACGAAGGAGAGACGAAATGGAACTTGAACTTCCAAAAATAAGAGTCAAGGCTGAATCTAGACAAGATGGGAGGGTTCAGGTTAAAAATACCAGAACTCCAAGTAAAGAGTTTAAAAACTTAATTCAGAAATTTGATATGGGAGATGATATAAGCCTGTACCTAGTGCTTTTTGAGTGGCAAGCCCGTTGTGTGTCGTTGCCGCAGGAGGAATGGGTCACTCATCTTTTGGACTCCTTCTCCACGATCAGAGTTATGACCACGTGAAAGAGTTGTTGCTAAAGAGGTTCAAGTTAACTCCTGAAAGGTTTCGTCAGTTATTTGCTTCGCATCAGAAGAAAGAGACCGGTACTTGGTGGGACTTTTTCATGAATTGTTTACGTATTTTGATGGTTGGATTCTGACCTTAAAAATAACAACTTTTGAACAATTGAGCGATTTGATCATCACTGATCAAATTAATATTGGGATTTGATCATCACTGATCAAATTAAAAAACGAACTCCAGTGGATTTTAGAGAATATTATTTGGACGAATGGAGCAACATTGTCTCTCCCATAAAATTATCTGAAAAGCTCAATGATTATGAAAGTGTTAAAAGGCCTATGAAAGCAGCATTTGGTGTCGAGCATGAACGACCAAAGTTCCCAAAGCCGCCCTTTCGTGATTTTCCAGAGATGTTCAACAAAAACAAAGATATGAAAAACTAAGTTGCTAGAAGAGGGATGCCTGGAGGCAGACAGGCTGAGAATACCAAGGACAAGGTCCAATAAGATGTTATGAGTATGGGAATAGGGGGCATTTGAGGCCCCAATGCTCCAAACTCACCAGAAAAAACAGTGGTCCATCAGCTAACATAGGCAGTGAGAAGGAAAAGGCATTGGACACCCACATTACATGAGCGCGTAACGAGATTGTGAATGAGAAGGTTTGAACCAAAAAGATGACATTGAATAATTTGACTGTTGTTGCACTTGTTGACACAGGTAGTTCAGTATCCCTTCTGCATGAAGATGTATATAAGCAAGTTGCTGGCCTTCCAAAGCTGGCAAACAAACACTTGCTTTTATCCGGAATTAGAGCATCACAAGTTTGGACTAAAGGATCTTTTGAGCAGGAGGTCGGGATAGATGGACATAATTTTTCACTTACGTGGCATGTTGTGCCCACACTGCAGCTAAGTTTACAGGCGGTAATTAGGGTCGACATTCTGAACAAAGCTTCAATAAATTTCAACAAGAGTGACACTGAATTTTGTAAGTACAGGGTGAAGACGTGTCTCGTGCAGATATCCGAATTGACCAAAGAGGATGAAATCAAACTGAGTCACATTCGTGACACACAGATGAAGCAGAAAAGACCAGATATGCCATTTCATGTCCCTCAAGCTAGAAGGCTACTGGATGATACATCTGAAACTCAATGTGCAAACAGACACACATCTCCAGGAAGGCAGAAGGTGAGAAGGTTGAATAAATGGACATTGGAAGTTGAAGATTCTTTGGAAGTCATTCACAAAACAAATCTTGAAAATGAGTCAAAGGATTGTTCAAAAGAGTTTTCTGTGTTCAAGAAAACTGTGGGGAAAGATCATTCACTTTTGCCTTTAGGGAAGACATCATGTGAAATTCAAAGTAATTCTGTCAATGGTGGAGAGAACATGCATAGCAAAATTAATATGATACCCCATACAGCATCAGATACCTCATTAGAGAAACGTTTCACTCCTGTTGATAGTAATGTCATACTACCTACCCAAAATTTAGTAGAGTTTGGTGGTACTTCAAATAGTTCACATGCAAAACAAAATTCTAAAATCCATGACGATATACCATTAGAAAGTATGAAAAATTCCACAATTAATAACTCAGTTTTCAGTTAATATTAATATAGAAGTAGATGATTTAAATTCCATAAATAAAAGCAATCATGGTGTAATTCCATAAATAAAGCAATCATAGTATATTCCATGAGTGGTCGAAGAGGGAAACCAGTTTTATGAAGTTGGGATTTGGTGAGGGGTCACTTCATGAAACTGGTTTCTCTCTTTGACCACTCGTGGAATATACTTTCTCTCCCACCCGTAACCTTGAAAGGAGGATTGTGGGAAAATGCAAACATTTCACCTCCAGCCATCCTTTGTCAATTTCCTCCACTAAAGAGTTCATTAGAAAATTCCCTCCTAGCATTGAACCCTCTAACAAAATGTTCACTCTGGATGTAGTCTCTCTCTTCCCTTCAGTCCCTCTTTTCCACTGTCATATGCTGCTAGTACAGTTGCTAAAAGAAAACCAATCACTCTCTGGCCCACTAACAAAAGACCTGTATGACTGCCTTCGAACTCTGAGAGATCTTAATTGTTTCAAGTTGAACAACAAATACTACTGTCAGCAAGAAGGACTTCCAATGAGTTCACCTCTCTCTCCACTTCTGGCTGAAGTTTTCATGCAGCATATCGAAAAAAACATAGTCATGGAACACAATCTGCAACCTTCCATTTGGCTTCAATATGTTAATGATATTTTTGTAATTTGGCCACACAATAGAACTGACCTTGAATCTCTTCAAAAGATATCCCTAAAGTTTCCATCAATAAAATTCACCATCAATGAAGAATCACAGCAAGACATTGACTTTCTGGATGTCCACCTGGCAAGGCAAGGGAATCATCTCAACAGATCTGTCTACAGAAAGCCCTCTGCAATAGCAAACATAATCCCATTTTCATCCCACTCCCCAACTGCTCACAAATTTGCAGCCTTTAAAACTTATGTCAATCGTGCCAGAATTGTCTGCAACACTGAATCTTCCTTCAATGAAGAAATTGAAACCATAAAGAAATTTGCTGAAGCCCATTAGTTCCTACCTTCTACAATTCAAAAGTTCCTCCAAAATTCCCGCTTGAAAAATCTGTCTGCTCTCTCACCAATAATAATGGAAAAACCACCATTCATTGGTTTCATCCCTTTCCATGGATCCTTCTCTTATAAGATGTGTAAATTTTTCAAAACTATGGGCTACACTCTCACAGTGAAACCAAACCCTTCTGCAATAATGTGCCTGTTTAAATACAAGGATCCTGTCTCACCCCTGGAGTTTATGCTATTCCCATTTCACTTCCTCTGGTCTCTGAGTGTATATTGGAAGCTTCCTCTGGTCTCTGAGTGTATATTGGAAGTACAACTTATGTCAATCGTGCCAGAATTGTCTGCAACACTGAATCTTCCTTCAATGAAGAAATTGAAACCATAAAGAAATTTGCTGAAGCCCATTAGTTCCTACCTTCTACAATTCAAAAGTTCCTCCAAAATTCCCGCTTGAAAAATCTGTCTGCTCTCTCACCAATAATAATGGAAAAACCACCATTCATTGGTTTCATCCCTTTCCATGGATCCTTCTCTTATAAGATGTGTAAATTTTTCAAAACTATGGGCTACACTCTCACAGTGAAACCAAACCCTTCTGCAATAATGTGCCTGTTTAAATACAAGGATCCTGTCTCACCCCTGGAGTTTATGCTATTCCCATTTCACTTCCTCTGGTCTCTGAGTGTATATTGGAAGCACATACCGAAGCATCAAAACAAGACTTGGTGAACATAAAAAAGATGTTTCCAATAGTCTTCCAAAGACAGCTTTATCTGCACTAACCCTTGAAGACACCTATGCAGTTCCCATTTGGAAAGCAACCAAAAAGGTTGTCCCATTCATCAACAAGGCATCTCTGCATTTGAGAGCATTGAAATTTTGTTCACCAAAAACTGCAATTCAGAGACCCCTCACCAAATCCCATTTATTTGGATCTCTCTTCTAAAATCTGGCAACATTTCCAACACCCCAACTTCAAATTCTAGTTCTGGCAACCAGCCCATCCAGTTGATCACAGGTGACCAAGGTCGTAGGATGACCGAAAGCTACCGCTAAACGAACCTTTTACCATACATGACTCTGTGTGTTTCACTCGTTTTATATGTTTATGTGTTATTGTCGTGTGAAGCCTGAGTTTTAAACCAAGAAAGACCACCAGCTGTTTGTTTACAGTCTTTGACCTCATTCTAACTACCTTGGGGGAACCTAGGATTGGACTGGACAGTTCAAAGGGAGACAAAGACAAAAAGAACCTAGCGTTTTCTCAGCGCGAGTGGGGTAGGAGATCCACAACCTTGCCATGACACACGTTGTGGCACGAGTGTCTGGTGGGTGACCTGAACAAAAGTGATCAACTAAATTGAAACGGATCCCAGATTAATAAAAGGGGCCCCCAAATTAAGTTCACACATTAGAAATTATTGTTTCATTTCATTTAAAAAAAAAAAAAAAAAAAGGCAATTCTCTCTCTCTCTCTCTCTCTCTCTCTCTCTCTCTCATAAAATCATTGATGGAAGAAATCACACTGCAGGGGGTCCTCAAACACCCCCCCCCTGGTTGTTGCGGTAGCCTTAAACTGGCCCTGACTGCATATGATATAAAATGTCCTCCATGTGTATGGCAACATATTCCTGTTTTGTCAGGATATTACTTGAGCAGATATAGAACTGCAAACATAAGTAATCACTATTTGAAAATTAGTGGTAACACTTCAATCATGGTGTCCACTAATTTTCAAATGACCCATGTGGAATGCACTTAACAGATTTTGCAAGTAGCGTTACTTTTAGATGTCATCTCAATTTATGCAGTTTTTATGGACAAACTGAACTATCCAAAGTTGGCTGTTGGTGATGTCATCAGAAAATGAAAGCATAGTAGTACCACTGCTGTTTGACATGGAAGCTTACTCTACATGAGTAAAGGGCAGTTGGAGGGATGATATGTCAGTTTTGTCAGTCATCCTGCAAAATATTAACCAGGAGTTTCAGCCATCAACAGGGACTGTGCCAAACAGCTCCACAGCATAATGCTGCTATCAGCAGCCTCACCTTACATAGTGCATAGAACAGGATAATGCATGCCATCTGGTGTAATGTGCCAAAATAAAGTTGAAAGGAGGTTGGTGATGATAGTGTGCCATTTGCAGGGTTCCCACAGTCCTTATAAATCCTTAAAAGTCCTTAAAAAATACTTAAGTTTTTTTAGGGTGCTTAAAAGTCCTTAATTTTTGCCCAAAATCCCCCAAAGTGCTTCAAAAGCACTTATTTTTTTTCCTAACTGTCTGCGTGAAATGCAGAAGTTACACTGTAGTGTGTACAACTTCTGCTGCTGGTTGGCTACGTTGATGATGCTCTGTGACATCAGCAAAAAAACCTGTGGGAGAGCACGGGGCAGGAGGAGCTTTCGTCAGTGACTCATGGCGAACTTGACTTTGGTTTTACAATTCAAGCCATGAAGTAATTATGTGCAATGTCCAAATCTAGATCTTGTAATTTTAACTACAGTTTTATGATTTACATTCTTTTTGTTGCATCTGTGATTATTCTCTCATATAAAAACTGATTTGACTGGAAGAACTGTCTTTTAAATCATGTTAAATTGTAATTTATTACATCCTCAAACTGGAATTATGTGCAACAATATTGCAAACTTCATCAACAGACTTTAGTTTTTATAGTTAAGTCATGCATAAAAGTGTATTTGTATATGTTATTTTCACGTGTGCAATTTGTAAGATCCTTAAAAAAAAATTGCAGGGTCCTTAAAAAGTGCTTATATTTTTGGGAGAAAATTAATGGGAACCCTGATTTCTTATGATATGACTTCAAATATTCTGGTGGTGTTTTTTATTTACTGCCTGACACAGGGTATCCAGAAATGATTATAACAAATAAAGTTGAATAAATTTAATAATCAAATCACTTAAATCTGATCTGAATACCTGTAAGGATTACTGTGTGTACACTTATAAGTTTTTGTTTATTATATGTGTTACATTGTATAGATATCCTTGAACTATTAATAAACTTCTACTTGTCTCCACAATTTATAATAATCAATCTGATTAGGCATTCTCAAATTCAGAGAAAATGTTTGCAAACTCTCTCTCTAGTACAGATGGATGATGTGTTGCATCAGCATTACAACATTTAAGTTCCTTGTGGTTTCTTAGCTTTATTTCTGCAGGATCTTGTTGTAATAATCTACAGCTGTTAAGTTGGATAAACTGGTAGGCCACTTTTTATGGGTCTTTCTTGAGCAATCTTGAATGATCTGAGAATGTTTAAATGAAAAGTTGTTTTATAATATGTGTAAAGTGGTGCATGCTCCATCTTTTTGGAAAATTGATCATGAAACACAGGTTATAATTTTTCCGGAGCTGTGGAAAATTTATTGTAATTTGCTGGAATCTTTTATGATGGCAACATTGTATGATGGG
Source organism: Macrothele yani (assembly GCA_039090855.1). Classification (NCBI taxonomy): domain Eukaryota; kingdom Metazoa; phylum Arthropoda; class Arachnida; order Araneae; family Macrothelidae; genus Macrothele; species Macrothele yani. The sequence goes on from CM077002.1 coordinate 82,759,262, forward strand.
CAACATATAGAATTTAAATGATAATTCAATGAATGTAGTTACATCAACTTTATGTTGATTATATGTTGCAGTATCATTATGCAATTTTCATTTTGGTATATTCATTTTTACACAGCTCTGCACACATACACATGTGTTTTGTGTTTCTCAGAGAAAAGGAAAGGTAGAAAAATGTCTGAAACTCTGTGAAAATGAACTGTTGAAGGCACAGAGTTTGGAGCAAAGATGTGAGGGAAGAGACCCTATTACAGCAGTTCATTAAAAGTGATTGCTGATACACATGCATTTGTGAGTGTGTTTGAGAGAAAGAGATAAAAATATTTTAAATTTTTGAAGAGCTGTGTGAAATAGATAGTAACCAAGATAAAATTCCCATTAAAAAAAGAAAGGAAAAGTTAATTTAGGTTTCTCCAGCTACTAACCACTGCACTGTATTGTCATTTTCTGAGGAGTACATTTTGCATCATGCCTTTTCATAATTTATTTCTTGTTTCACTTGTTGGTATTTTACTTTAGTTATTAAAGTACATCTGTTTAATTACCATTTCGCTAGCTTTCCTTGGATAACCACTTAACTGCCAAATTAGTATGAAGATTTCAATACCAAAATTGCCACTTTTTTATTGGAGAACTAAAATGTGTGTCACCAAGTACACTAAATAGTTACAAAATGATATTTTGAATGTGATATATGAAACAGTACATGTTGTATTAACAGGCAATTAACGGATAATAAATGAAAAGAAACAAGCACCATGAAACAAGTTGCCTCTAGTATTCTAGTAATTAGCTTAGCTTTAGTGTGATGCATTTTAAAACATGGTTTTAAGTACAAACCAACTTCATAATCTTCACACCAGATTTGTGTCTCCTTTTGCTTCTTTTTGCCTGTATCATCTTTCTTCAAACAACATACTTTGCACTGTCTTGTTGGATCTTTCTTGTGAGGGGTAGGGGGAATATGGCAGGGAAAATGGAGTTCCGTAAGGTGGGCAAGACTGTCTGCATGAGATGGTCTTCCTGCCTTGTTCATCCTGGAAATCTGATTATCATACTTATGAAAAGCTATTCCACAACTTGGCTTTGCAATTCTAAAAATGTGATGCTCTTGCCAAGTATTTTTCTATACAGCAAAAAAGAGTTCCTAAGAACTTTGTCAATCAAGTGAGAGAATATCTTTTTATGATACTTTTTCTGCTTTTTCCAGGTTGTGGGATGAAAGGTTTCCTGATCACATAGCTCCACACCACCCATAGTTAGGTTGTAGTCAACAACAAGTTTTGGCTTCTCTATGTTTTCATTTTGTTTTTGTTTTGTTCTGTACAGTGACCTTAGAAGCACCATGAATAGTGCTCATCAAGAATACATCCCTCTTATCCTTCCATCTCATAGCTATTACCTTACCTTTTTGAAAAGCCAATAATTCACCTTTCTGTAATGGTATTTTGGCAAAATTCTTGGGCAGATTCTTTCTGTTGTTTTTTACAGTGTCATACATGTCTGTTCGTTTGGCAACCAGTAAGTTAGCAAGCTCTGGTGACATGTAATAATTGTCTACAGTCACACAATAGCCTTGGCCCAGAAAGCAATTCAAAAGATGCATCACGACTTTCGTGCCTAGTCCATACTCTGTGTACAGTTAATTGAAAACAGTACTATGTCCTGTATATATATAATAAAGTCACAAATGTAGCCACTTTTGGCTTCACAAAGCATAAAAAATTTGATTTCAAATATGGCCCTTTTTATTGATGTGTACTGTTTTCAGGATAACATGCCTTTACAAGGTATTAAGCTTTCATGAAGAGAGAAGTATCTTTCTGGTTTGTAAAACTCATAGAACTTATGCCTTGTATGGTTGATGTCTGTATACAGCTTCCACAGTTTTGGAATGGGAAATTTCTCTTTTTTTTTTTTTTCAGTTTCATTTTGGTAAAAACGTAAATATCTTATAAGCAAAATGAAGCAGTTTTTAGATATTATTTGTGAAAATACCAGGGTTTGCAAAAACCTGCATTGTGACCAGTACATATCTTGTGATGGCTTTTTTAGAATGCCTAGCAGAATTAGTAGCTTCATTTCTTTTTTTACTTTGATGTCATTTTTACTTTGTGAAAAGTCAGACAAGTTTGTCTGATGCTTTCTTATTTCTTGTTCTTTAAAACAGTTCATTTCTGTGACTATTATGCCTGTGAGTTCAGAATCAAAGAACTTTTCAAATATATATACAGACATACAGTTTTCATGCACAGGAAAAGTTATACCTGGTTGCCAGTAAAAGGGAAACCTAGCAGCAGAGCCGTAGTTTGGGGACCACTAGGGGAGTGGTCCCCAAACTACGGCTCTTATGAAAGACTCAATGAATTTAATATATATATACTTGGGAAAAAAATTAACAAAAAACATTTTTGGTATCACACCTAAAGCACTATACATCAATGTGACTGAGAGGAAAATCCTATAAATCAGCTGATTGAAGATCGTGTATCTTGAGCTGTAAATATGGAAACTGGAAGTTCTAAAACACCTAAGTGTTTTCACCGAAGATGTGGCATAGCCAGAAATTTCTTAAGGTGGGGTCAATGGGTTTGGTTCATTGGTGAAAGCCTCGTATACATGTATATATTGCTTTAAATTCGTGCTCAGTCTTCCCTCAAGGGAGGGGTTTACACCCAGACCCACCCCTCTGGCTACGCCACTGCTGAAGCTTGTTTAAAACACAGCATATCAACTTGTCACTCTGACTTCCACATGAAACTGTTGCAATCATATAACGTAAACCTGTCCGTTTTCCCGTACTCATTACAATTACTCATTTTCGAATTGCTTGGCATTCAGTGAGGTCCATTGCAAAAGTTCAGGCATAAAAAAATATGTTGATGCTAGAATGTAAAAATATACAAAGCAAAGGCACACAAACATTGAAAAGCAAGTGAAACACTTCAAACTATGTCATACTATGCAATGGAAAACCAGTACATGCGATGGATATAATTATACTACTTATAGTGTGAAAGGAGGAGAATCTGCATCTCTAAAAAATTTGGACACAACAGAAACATAATGCAAAACATTCCATTATTTGGCAGACATGTATGCCATTTGCAGACATCTCTATCAGTTCAAAGGTAAATGGTAATTTAAATTAATAGTTAATTAACTATTTCACCATATCAAAATTAATCAGTAGGATGTCTTCAATCTTTTTTGAAAGATTATTTCCTTTGAAGTTCTCATAAACATTTGGACAAAATTTCTAAAAGTGCCTAGAGAAAACAAACAACGATATTGCATACTTTTGTCCCATTCCAATCGAATCGATTGTAAACAGTTATTTTAAAACAAAGCCTGGAAATATCAAATTTTGTCTTCATTGGTTAAACAGTTTTTAAGTCATTTCATTCTAAAATGAAAAAAAAAAAAAAAAGATCCCAGGGGTGCCTCCTCTTTTGGTACCATTAAGGGCACCTAAAGATAAGGTACTCTGAGGATATATGTATATATATAAGGAACATTTTTCTAGCCTCCCCTAGAATTTGCCACTAACTAAGGTCCTGACTACCAGGCGTGTTCTGTCATCCTGAAGAAGGTATTTCACACCAGTCCCTCACACTTCGGAATAAATCATCATCATCTGATTCCGATTCGCTACTGCAATCACTGTCAGTCCAATCAGTCTCACTTGAATCACTTGATTCATAATGAAACTCTTCATTCTCCTCATCAGAAGAATCTGTGTCATCTTGAGAATGCTTCCAGCACACAGACACATCACATGCTAATGCCATTTCTAAACTACCTTTTAAAATGTTATGCTACTTTTCACGTTGACAGAAAAACTCATTTCATCTAGTACTTCTGCTGCCATCTGCACTCAGATGTGAAAATCATTCTTTTCACGTGATCCTCTCAGGAGCGGCAGTCAGGAAAAGGTGAAAGGAGTCTTGCTTGAGACTTTCTTGGGCATGGCATTTTGGTACTGTAGGAAAGGAGTCTTGTCCGAGACAGTCTCAGACGTGGCATTTTGGTATTGTAATGTCATGGCCGAGATATTCTCAGGTATGCCATGCTTGAGAAACAACAGTTTAGCTTCAGAAAACTGTTGTTAAACAATAGTTTTCTGAAGCTATAGTCACAAGTGATTTTTTTTAATAATAACCAGATACATTTTTCAAAGCTTAGTAGAATTCAGCTATGTCATTGTTTTGTATTTGCAGTTCTTTGTAAGCTATGTATATATATACATATATATATATATATATTTTTTTTTCAATCATCAGGTGATAACTTCCTTGAAACGAGATTATCGCCTTCAGATGAAAAGAGAAGTACGTAAGATGCAGGATGACATTGTCAGGAATCAGGATGCCTTTCATTTTAGGGAACTGGATGCAGAAATGTATCTCGAGAAGCTTAGAGACAAATACAGCACACGTTTTAAGTGAACTTTAAAGTGTAGATTCTGTAATATGAAGTTCTTTAATTTTTTGTTGTAAATTTTGTATATATTTTTTTATAATCTGATATGCTTTTATTGTTGAGAATGTATATGGACATCAAACAATTAAGTGTGATAAAGCCATAAATTTGACTATATAATGATATATTTACATGATAGAAGGTGTGAGCAACTGAAGTTCAAAACTTATTAATTCATTCAATGCAAGCTTTTATTGTAACTTTTAGATAAATTGTTCCTATCTGATCTGATTCAGTTTTGAGAAAAAATATTTTTATGTAAAAGTATTCCTTCTAAATCTATTATACCTGCCATATTCAACTTTAAGATTTTTTAAATGTGACCTGTATTATGTCAGTTTTTAAATTTTATCTTTGGTATTGGAGTTGAGATTATGGAGAAATTGCTTGAAGATTCAAATATTTAATATATATTTAATATGCAGTAGAACATGGTTATTATTTTAGCTAAGGGATTGCCATCACATTTGACAATGATGATGATGATGATATGAGCAACACTTGTAATTAAGGCTAGCTTATATTAGAACACATACACTGTAGCACAGTAAATACCTAAAATGAATGTTTTACTTACAGTATATAAAAAATACAGCAGTGAAATTGTCTTGTTTTAATAAGAAAATAACATTATTGTACTTTAATATTTTTCTGTAAACAATTGGGAAATAAATGTACAGTAAATTTTTAGGAATAACCATACATATAATGCAAAATGTCATTTTATCTGTGACAGTGTAAAGAAATACGTAACTGATGTATAATTTCATCGATTACAATGCTTTGTAATTGGAGTATACTTTCTTTTAAATACATATATTGGTTGAAGACCAATATGTGTTTTCAAGGTTTGATTTCAATAACAAGTTTTTGCAGTATTTATTGATCCTTTTCTCCTGCTGCGTGGAATCGCTGTACTATCTGTAGAGCTTCCAAGGCCGTTAAAAGGGGAGGAGGAGGGGGAGGAGACTGCTTTTTGTTAAACCAAAAAAGCAGTCTCCCATCCCCCTTTAAATTTATTGTATACATTTTTTTTTATCAAAATTAGCATGTGGAGTTTGTATTTTAAACTTCTGATAACCCATTGATTCAGAAGCTGTAATTTGCCTCACCCTCTAACTTGTTGGATTTCATATTTTTTTACAGCTTTTGCCAACAAATTACTTCTCCGAGGACTAAGCATGCAGCAAACAGCTTACCCACTGGACTTAGTGGCACTATTGTTTTTTTGTCTCATGATATTTTAATAATACACAATTGATAACCCAGAGAGTTACTTTTAATATTTTAAATTAGCTTCCCAGAATATCTGCACTACAAGTGGTGGGAGCTGAAAGGAAAACAATGGTGATGAATGACATTAAAACTGATGTTGACATTTTTTATGATGTTGTAAGGAGTGTTCTGAAGTATTATCTCTAAAGGGAATTTCTTGGGATCAAAATATGTATTGACTTTTTGCTGTTATGGCTGTGGCAAGAAGCAAAAAGTTTAAAAACAAGAAGTTTATAGCCAAGTTTTACTGAATATATAAATTCGAATATTTTTGATTAATTCTAATATATGTTTTATGAAAGTAATCACACAAATTCAGAAAATAAAAAAATATGACTGAGAAAAATTCTTTACTTGTAGTTTTTCTTTTTTTACTGTAAGTTTCAGTTCTATGATGAACAGAATAATATATATTTTTTGCTTTTATGTGTGTGTGTGTGTGTGTGTGTGTGTGTGTGTGCACGCGCTTGCTTGCTCACGGATGCACGTGTGCTAACTAGGAAGTGCTTTCTCTGAAAATTAGTCAATAAATTTTTTGAACCAAAATGACAAACAGTAAGATGCTATATTGTGTTTTCATGGTGATTCAGTTGTTTGTACATGTTGTACCATAACAAATATATTTTGTTATATCATTTTCAGGATATCGTGTATGATTTTTATCTTCAATTTTGTGGAAAAATTTCTTTAAATTGTTAAGATTTGTGCTTGCATGTATGTACCTATTAAATTTCTGTATATCTTTCCTCTTGGAATTCCTACTATTGTTATATTTTTCTGTCCACAGACTGGTGCTACTCATAGCCACAAATACTTTTTTAGATGTTTTACTTGTTTTCATGAGCACTCTTACACAGTGAAGTTTTAAAGTGAAGTAAGACAAGCTTTACAGCTCATTGATTCTACCCTTCCTCAACTTGTTTAGTTTATTATTTGTATTAATGAGCATTGTTCTAGTATGACAGTTATGGCACACTTTGTAGCTGTATGTCAATGAGAAAAAGTTGCAGTTACTTGAACTATCCTTGCATCACTTACATGTGGATTAATATGTGTTGATTCAATAATTAAAATACATATTTTAAACACATTTGTTTAAAAAAACATTTTATTTGTAGATATGCATTTTCCCACAATGTAATAAAATGACTTATTCCATGGTACAACTATGTAAATTAAAATCAGTTGCCATGGTATTATTTTTGGCTAGAGTAAAACATTAAAACCATAAATATTTGTTTTTATTATTTTGATTTTAGAAAACTGAAATCATGTCTTTCTTCTTATGACAAGGAGAACATATTCTTGTGTTAGGTTTTGGAATACTTCTTCGTATTAAAAATGTGACACTAAAATTTCATTACAAAGACAACAAAATGCCTGATTATTTCTTTCTGTGACTCCATAATAAAATATTGATTCTTGTTAAAATAACTTACCTTTTTAGCATCTAGGTTAAGCCTCTGTTTTTTAAGTTCTGAAAATAACATCTGTACATCACACACATCACTATTATTAAATTCAATACACCAAAGCAGTCATTGGATAAACACTCACAATGGTGACTTGACAAAACAGATGGAGCAGGCATTAGTTTCTATTTGTCAAGCTTCTTAACCACTCAGTTTTCGTGTTTAGTTTCCCTGAGGTAAGATGTAAGATTGCTATTGGATCTACAATTTCGTTGTTATTGTTTGTCATTTCTGTAGAAAGTCAACCATGAATAAGCAGATCAGGAAACTGCAAAATTCAGAGTTACTATGTTAAACTCATCCAAAACTTTATATTTTTTATAACAAAACTATATTATATAATTTTGTAATATATATTTTTATTTCAGTTTATTTTGTTCTCTGAAGTAAATGGAAACTGTTCTGTAAAACACTCTTTTGTGTGATGTACACAAGAAAGTAGGATAACTTACTGATATTAGAATGAGTCTTAATCCTTTATCCTGCTAAGATTAGGTATATGTATTTTTCAGTTTATGAAAAACTGTTAATGTAGCAAAAATTCCAAATATGCAGTGAGAATACAGAACAATTTCCATGATAAAAAATGATAAGTAATACATTTGTTTAAAGAAATGGCTATTTTATATGGGAAATGAAAGTGAATATGAAATTAAAGCTCATTTTTTTTCAATTATTCCTTAACTTATAGCAGAATAAACCTAATTATGAGATTTTAGTAAATATATTGCAATTTTTTTTTTTTTTTTTTCAAATTTTATGCTGTAAGTATCACCTAGAAATCTGAATAAATGGGATGAATCAAAATATCTGAAAATGCAATCAGCCTGAAAGAGTACTTAAAGCCATAATTTAAAATTTCTAAATTGTGGTTCAAAAGTTGGGTGATTTATTTTACAAGGGCACCAGAAATGGGGGATATTTTAATTCTTCAAACAAAGTAGCTATGCCAAAGTGGCCTCATTGTCAGGCTGATTGTCTGAGTTGGGCCCAGGCTCATGTTGTAGATAAAGCCTGGCTGGTGTGTTTGTGCTAGAGATCTGCCCTCTTTGTGGATCTGGTGGCTCTAAATTTGGTATAGGCAACTTCTTATGGTCCAAGGAAACACAATAAAAACAAAGGATCTCTGTTTTACATAACGGATAGAGAGAGAGTCAGAAGTCATCCCATTTGCATCTAAAAAGTTTAATGATGCAAAAAAGCTATACATATTCACCTTATTCTGCAAAAGTACCAGCTATTGTTTTCTATAGTCCTTTGCCAATGTTCCACCGGAGCCACCATCCCATAGCTGAACCACTCGGTAGATTTCGAGGACAAAAATTCTTATGTAAGATTCCACGTCCATCACTGAAATGGATGTGGAATTTATGCATTATCCACTTGCAGCAATGCATGCTTTCTATTGATGAGCACTGTGTAGGGTTGGTATAGAGCATCATGGATCCACTGCAGTTGTTTGCATAAAGGTTCCCATCCACAACCTGACCATCTGGCACAAGTTCCCAGTGCACAGGACCCTCATAATTCCACCAAATGCACAGCATGACTTTCCTCTCAAACTGCCCTCTTTGCACCACTGGCATTATTACTTCCTGGCATGGTTCCCAGTGATAGGATAACATAGGAATATCAACTTTTCATCACCTGTGATGGCACAACACCAAAACCTATCATCCTGTGGATTTCAGAGCTCTTTGCAACCAAGAGTGACATGTTTCCTGCCTGCTGGGGTGTCAATTCATGGGGAACCATTTGATAATGCCTGAAGGAGAAACCAGGCTAGTTCAGGAGACAAACGATGGTGGATTGGGATGATACCTCCTCAGCTGCCAATTGTCATTTCCTGGGACCAGAGTTTGATGTCACGGCTTCGACCAGGATGTCAATGTTGGGGGTCATTGGATGTCCTGAGCTTGGCTTGCCTTTGAGACTGGTGTCCCCACCATTGAAACACCAGAGCCATTTTTGTGCAGTGCTGCTGTCCACTGTTCCCCTCAACTGCACAAATTTCTCTTGCTCATGCTGCCGCATTTAACCCCTTTTCTCCAATAATAGTGCAGGAACACCCAAACAACATGTTTATAGACATCTATCCTCAGCTCACCTGATGTGGCTCCGTACCATTGCACATCATCGCAGTACACAATTGATTCCAGCGCACATTTTGAACAGAAATGTAGGCCCAACTTTATGTGTAGCTCAAAACGGGAAGAACTTTCGATTCACCGTGGTGTGTGGGCTTAGAAGATATAATGTCATTTCATTAAGGGAAACTGCAAATATTGTGTTTGAACTATCATCTATATAAAAAAAAAAAAAAAAAAAAAAAAAAAAAAAAAAACCACCTTGTTACTATGACCCTCTTGTGTTCTAGTGAATTTCTTCTTTCTTTAAGAAATTATGTTAAACATGGTGATATTTCATATAAATTTAAAATAAAAATACTATGTGGGTATCTGTGTTTCAACAATGTTACAATTTTATGTTGGCATCTTTACCAGTTTTGATAGGAAACTGAGTATAGTACATTGCAATGCCCCGCACGGGGATAACTGGTTTTCCAGTTATTTGGGGAGCGGCGCCCCCACGGCCCGAGCTGACCTTGTGACGGATCCATTTATTTATTTCGTCTTGAACGATTATGTAACCGAAGGGACAGCTGTTCATCCAGCTGATGGGGGATGGCGTCCCCACGGCCCGAGCCAACATGAACTATATGTGATGAATTTCACATTTTTTATGTTTTTTCACTATACATGAACCCGCCTCAGTTGTAGGTTGCTGAGGTTGTGATTATGCGCCAGCTCCGGATTTTAGTTTCTCGTTTTCTTTCTTGTCTTCTCCATTTCATGTTCCGTTCTTTGTTTTTCCGAGCTGGTTAGCTAGACCTGCCTGCACGTTTGCCGTGTGCGGTGACCCGTAAGGTGGAAAAGGGGATGCTGGAGGCTGAGGTTTCTGGAGGCCTGGGTGTTGTTGTCGCCAGTTGCCAACACTCCTCTTTGCCCCCTGCTTCACCCTAAACGGGCGGCTGGGAACTAACCCACTCCTAGTCAATGAGGTCTGTGGCCGAGTGGAGCCCAGACCTCTAACGGCTTGTCGTCTCGTACGGCAGGGTGAGTCTGGGGATAGGGTGGGCATGCCAAAGGGGTGTTCCCTAGGCATGGGAAAGTCTGGGTGCTCGCCGAGCGCATGTCTGCCCTATCAACTTGCTATATCCGCTTGCTATCCCTAGAGTCGTGTCCTGCGTCCACTTGGGCTTGCGGACCTCCGGCTCTCCCTCGTTGGGCTCGATTGTGGGTGGGGAAGTCGGCGGACGAATTATTAAATTTTTTCATGGATGAAAATAAAATTTCCCCAGAACCAAAAAGCAAAAGAGGTATGGAGGAAGGGTCATCCCCTTCTGCAAAAAAACATGTCCCTGATTGTTCAAATGCTCGATTCTTTTTTGTGCACTCATTGGACCCTTCAAAGCCTTTGAGTGCCAAAAGTCCGTTTTGGATAAATAAAGCTCTTAAATCCATTGCAAGCTCTCCTAAGAGCGTAAAGAAGCTCCAATCTGGAGATCTTCTGGTAGAAATGTCCACTGTGGCCTACAGCTCTACACTTCTTAACACCACCACGCTGCTTGAGACTCCGGTAAAAATAACACCTCATGGATACCTAAATTCATCTCGAGGTGTTGTCTCCTCTCAGGACCTCGTTGAGTGTGCTGAGGAAGAATTACTTGAAGAACTGAGGAGTCAACACGTTACGGGTGTGCGGCGTATTCTATTCAGGCGGAATGGGCAGTCCGTCCCATCCCGGAACATCATTTTAACTTTTGATAGCCCTTCCCTGCCTACATCCATCAAGGCAGGGTATCTCCACCTCGAGGTACGCCCGTACATCCCTAACCCTCTGAGATGTTTTAGGTGCCAGTCTTATGGCCATTCTCAGCAGTCGTGTAGGAGCAATCCCCGGTGTGCACGCTGTGGTGCCACAGAACATCTTTTGCAGGAATGTGTGGCCGAGGCTGAGTTTTGTGTGAACTGCAAGGGTTCACACGCGGCATCAGCCAAAGATTGTCCCAAGTGGAAGGAGGAGAAGGAAATCCAAAGGATCAAAACGGTGGAAAATATTTCCTATCCTGAGGCCAGAAGAAAAGTGGTCCCTGTTACATCTGATCGGCGATCATACGCTTCAGTGGTGGTTGCCAAATCTACGGTTGCCACTCAGACCGACATTGAGATCCCCCTTAAATGTCCATTCAATGTTAACGACATCATCGCAGCCGGACTGGAGGCACTCCAGTCTCGAGCTAGGGGTCTGAAAGCGCCACCCACCACTTCGCCGAAGAAGACTCATCCCACCACCAACAAGGGAAGTCAGGCCACTTCTTCTAACAAAAAGACCAAAGCCCAGGATAAGAAAAGCATTTCTTCTCCTCCAAAATCTCAGGAAACGACTCCACGTCGTGCGCCTCCTGGTAAGACACTTGGGACAAAACATGCTCCCATCTTAGCCCCTGGTCACACGTCTCCAGATCTGGGGGAACCCCCAGCAGAGGCGATGGAGCCGGACTTCGTTTGATCATTTTCATTTCACTTATAACCATGGCTTCAATCATTCAGTGGAACTGTCGAGGTTTTCGGACGAACTTTGATGAAGTGAAACATCTGCTTTCATTTTACTCTCTGGTGTGCCTTTGTCTACAGGAGACGAAGCTTAAACCATCGGACCTGCTTTCAGTTCGAGGCTACAGTGCATTTCGGACAGATAACTCGTCTGGAAATATAGCCTGTGGGGGAGTCGCTGTTCTCGTCCCTCACAGGGTTCCGGTATCTTCCGTCGCGGTTTCCACAACTGTGCAGGCCGTGGCGGTTCGTATTTCTATGCCTGTACCTCTTACTGTCTGCAGTATCTATCTGCCGCCGGACGAGAACGTGAGCGTCTCGGTACTGGAGAGATTAGTTGATCAGCTGCCTTCACCCTTTCTTCTACTGGGTGACTTCAATGCCCATCATCATTTGTGGGGTAGTGTCAGCATCAGCACGAGAGGTCGTCGCATAGAGTCTCTTCTGTCCTCGGCCTCTTTGTGCCTTTTTAACACCGGTGCTGACACGTACTTCCATGAACCGACACGATCCTTCAGTGCGATCGATTTGACCTTGGGATCACCATCAATTATTGCTGACTGGTCGTGGGCGGTGTGTAACGACCTCCACGGGAGCGACCACTTTCCCATTGTCCTCTCTCATCATGCGAACATGCCATCTTCTGCCTCCCGCCCCCTCGCTGGAGGATGGAGCGTGCGAGATGGGAGGTCTTTACACCGTCAGCTTTGATATTTTCTGCAATGGTGACCCAAGAGTCAATCGACGCAGCGGTTCTTGAGGTCACAAATAGTATTCTTCAGGCAGCTGATCTTTCTATCCCAAAAACATCTACGACACTCTCCAGAAGTCCGAAGCCTTGGTGGACCCCTGAATGCGCAGCGGCTAGGAGAGCTCAACATAAGGCCTGGTCTACGTTTCGGCGTTATCCAACCGATGCTAATCTCGTTACATTCAAACGAGCAAAATCCTATGCTCGGTTGGTGCGTCGACGTAGCAAGAGGGAGTCTTGGATCCAGTATGTTTCATCTCTCACTTCACGTGCCAGTTCGAAAAGTGTGTGGGACAAGATTCGTAGGATCCGGGGTAACTACAGCTCTCACCAGATCTCCATTCTCGAGAGTAACGGCTGCACATATGCTGGAGTCGGGGAGATTGCTGATTGTTTGGGGGAGGCGTTTGCCTCCGTGTCGAGTGACCTGGCGTATCCTTCCTCCTTTCTGAGGATTAAATCCACTGCGGAACGCCAGAGAATCTCCTTTGCGCCTTTTCTCGACACTGGATATAACTCCCCTTCAGCATGGTTGAACTCAGGGTGGCTCTGCATCGGTCCGGCGCTACATCGGTCGGTCCCGATGGCATCCATTATGACATGCTCCGTCATCTCTCGCAGTCGTCTCTCGAGAATCTCTTAATCTTGTATAATCGTATTTGGTCGGAGCACAGTTTCCCGGAATCTTGGCGAAACGCTTTTGTTCTGCCTTTTCCCAAACCTGGCAAGGATCCCAAGTCTCCCTCTAGTTATCGTCCAATTGCTCTCACTAGCTGTCTGTGTAAAGTTCTTGAACGCATGGTTAATTCCCGGTTAATTCATTTTTTAGAATATCATCAAGTACTTTCACCATCACAAAGCGGCTTTCGCCGTCATCGTTCACCTCACGATCATCTCCTGCACCTTGAGACATCTGTGCGCGAGGCGTTCGTGCGTAGGCAGCACCTGGTTTCTGTATTTTTTGATATTGAAAAAGCTTATGATCGAGCTTGGCGGCACGGTATTATCCGTGACCTCCACGCATGCGGATTGCGAGGAAATCTTCCGACATTTATTTTAAATTTTCTTCGCAATCGGGTGTTCCAGGTGCGCCTGGGTACGACGCTATCTGCAACATTCCATCAAGAACAAGGTGTTCCTCAAGGTTGCATTTTATCTGTCACATTGTTCATCCTTCGCATTAATTGTCTCCTCACAAATCTTCCTCCTGCGGTTTCGGCTACAGTTTATGTTGATGATTTACACATTTTCTGCTCGTCATCCAGCATGAATTTTATTGAAAGGCAGTTGCAGTCTGCGATTAACCAGATTTTTAAAGCGGCGAATAGCAATGGTTTCGTTCTTTCTCCCGACAAGACAGCGTGTGTCCATTTCTGCCGGAGGCGCGGCATCCATCCTGACCCAGAGCTGTTTTTAGACCGTGCAGCCATACCAGTTTTGCCGGAGACCAAGTTCCTTGGACTGACCGTCGACCGTGCGCTTACATTCCGTGCGCACGTTCGGCGGCTCAAGATTTCCTGTCTGCGGGCTCTATCTATTCTTAAGATCCTTTCAAGAGTCTCCTGGGGCGCAGACAGGGTGTCGTTGCTTCGCATTTATCATTCTTTAATCCGGTCGAAACTGGATTATGGTTGTATCGTGTATGGCTCTGCTCGTCGTTCCGTTCTCCGGCCTTTGGACACTATTCACCATCAAGCACTGCGTCTTTGTTCGGGAGCATTTCGAACATCTCCGATTCCCAGCCTTTACGCTGACGCGAACGAACCATCGCTTGAATTACGCCGTCTGCAACTGTCTATTCAATTCTACCTGAAACTTAGATCTCTTCCAGGCCATCCTTTATACGATGCAGTTTTTCATCCTCAGCATGCTCGTTTATTCGGGAACCGGCCCTCGTGCATTTCAACCTTCGGTCTCCGTATGGCGGCCGTAGCCCGTGATGTAGGGCTCGACTTTTTTTTTTTTTTTTTTTTTTTTTTTGAATGAGGTTTAACGACCACCGTGAGCAACTCAATGGGCTATAAGCAGTCGCCCGTCCCTAATTTAGGGTCACTGGTTCCAGGGAAGGGAGAGAGCCAGTGCCGTAAGACAAACACAACATCCATGCCTGACCGGGATTCGAACCCGGACCCCTTACGGACGAATGATCAGAGACCAACGCCTTAGACCACTGCGCCACCGGGGCGGCAGGGCTCGACTTGTCACTTGTTGGAGAGACCAGGGGCTTTGGGGATCCGCCATGGCACCCACTTGGTGTCATGGTTGATACCACCTTTACATCTTTCGATAAATCCTCAACCCCTGCGTCAGTGTACCAGCAGCTCTTCGCTGAGCACCGTGACCTAAATTCTGATTATACTCCTATTTTTACTGATGGCTCCAAGATGCATGGAGTCGTTGGATCCGCGGCTGTCTGTGTAGATGACGTTTCAGTGGCGCGGATCCCAGCTGAGGCCACGGTGTTTTCAGCGGAGATGCATGCTGTGTATCTCGCTCTTCTCCATGTTCGGTCGAGTTCTCATCATCGTGCTATGGTCTATACGGATTCCTTGAGTGTCTTGCAGTCACTGTCATCGTTGGACTGCTTTGACCACCCCTTTCTTCTTTCCGTACGAAGGCTTCTTCGTTCCTTGCTCGAGGCCGGTGTCCAGATACAATTTTGTTGGATCCCCGGGCATGTTGGAATCTCGGGTAACGAGTGTGCTGATGCGGCTGCTAGATCTGCTTCTTCTTTGGTCGTCACACCCTTGCCACTGTTTCACCGGGATTTCCGCTTTCTATTACGCGACCATATTAAGCGAACGTGGCAAGGTCTGTGGGACCAACAGGTGGAGAATAAACTGCATCGTATTAAACCTAATCTTGAAGTCTGGAAATCCTCATATCGTCGGAACCGTAGGGAGGAAGTGGTGCTTGCGCGTCTTCGCATTGGGCATTGTCGTTTCACTCACCGCTTTTTGCTGTGTGGCGACACTGCGCCGCTGTGTGAGACGTGCAACTGCCGACTCACTGTCACTCATCTTCTGTGTACCTGTGTTCGTTTTCGTGATGTACGTTTTCATTTCTTTCATTCTCATTTGTTGACCGAGGACGCCGCTACACTGCAGCGGCTCCTCAATGACCACTGTGACTCTGTTGCCGTGTTTTCATTTTTTAAAGAAATTGACTATTTTAAACGTGTCTAGATTTTAGCCTTATCATCATCCTCATTTTTCAGTTTTAATGAATCAGCTAGATTTTAATCATTGTATCATGTTTTTAATACTGTTTGTTCCATTTTCTTTTTTAGCCCTTCCATCGTTCTCATTTTTCAGCTTTACATGATCAGTCAGATTTTAAGCTTTTTACCACATTTTTAATACTATTTGTTTGTCTTGTTTCTGGCGCTCTTTGGCCAACCATGGCCCTTGCGCCATAAAAATCAACCAACCAACCAACCAACATTGCAATGCCAAGTAATAATTTAGAGAAAAAATATGCTACCGTTAGTCAGTGCATCAGATGGAATTAGTCTGTGCTTCGTGACTGCTCATAGCCCGTAGAGTTGCTCATGGTGGTTGTTAAACCCCCAATCAAGAAAAAAAGATGAAAAAAGTCTGTGCTTTAGTCATTTCCATTGCAATTCACTGATGTCATTAAGGTTAAAAGTAACGTAAACAGATTGGAATTTATTTTAAGTTAATTTGTTCTTGACCTTATTCACAGTTTATCTGGCATTTGTTAACAGTATGTTGTTTTTTCCCAGGGTGAATATTATTTGAAACTCATCTAGACTCTGCATTTTGTAATTATGTAACATCATGTGTTTTTGTTGATTGAGCAAATTTAAGACTACCAATTTTCTTCTAGGATATTAGAAAATGCTGACAAAATTTATCAAAATAACAAATTGATACATATTTTTTTAGTTTGGAAACCTTTCATTTCCCCAAGGGTAACATTGTTTTGGGATGGGAAGGAGTGGGTTTGTAAGACTCCATGAATACTAAAGTGAGAGAAGCTGCTCATTCCTAATTTTGCAGTTTCTGGTACTAGGGAAAGAAGAGAACACTTGTGCTTGGCAATTAACCTGATCTCAAATAACAAAGGTCATTAAAGGTTTATGAGTGAAACTTGTCCTTATTTTGAATGGTTACCTTATTGCTCGTTGATCTTCTATAAATATCTGAAGTTAAATAAATGCTGAGTGTGGTAGACATATGAATGTGCCTTGAATGCTATGAAACTTCTGGCTTGTGTACCATACTATTTCATAGTGTGTGTCTGTCTCCTAAGGACAACATATCTACTGTTGGATGAGTGTGTTAAGCAGTGAATTCAAGATAGAATTAGTGGTCCACCTAACAGATGACAAAAAATAGTTCCAAAAAATATATAATAAACACTAACAATAGAGTGGCAAGCATTTGTGAACATACAGATGGCAAGCATGCAAAACACATTGATTACGATGTTGGGGAAAGTACTTACTGTTAGTAAAATATTTTATGATGCATACTTGTGATGTTTAGATAGATTTAAATGGAGAACGTTTATTCACAATAAATATTTTATTTTAAGATCTACTGTAGTTTCTCTGAGCATTTGGCTCAAATTTGTCGTAATGAAGCTGAGCTAACTGAAAACTCAGCAAAACTATAGTAGATCTTAAAATAAAATATTTATTGTAAAAAAGCGTTGCTCATTTGATCTAACTTATTGTTAGTGTATGCAGACTTTGTCCTTTTTTTTTTTTTAATGCAAATTGATAACTTAGTTCTTGTGACTTCTTTTGGTAAGTGTGGTTGTGTTTTTTTTTTTTTTTTTATATATATATGCAAGTGGAGAGTCAATTTCTACAATGAGCCATTTTCTAGGTGTTGCTCATTTCATATTTACCCTAAAAGATGGAATAGGATTTTTTAAATATAAACACTGTTGTTGGTTAGAAAGCTGAGTTCGGCAAGCCATTGTGTGTAATGTTCGCAAGGCATTGTCTTCACTAACTTCAGTATCCTTAAAAATAAAGCCACTAAGAGAGGTTACAAAATCGCAATGTTGTGCAAATACTCAACACTATCCAAGGTCTTTTTGAGTTAGAAAAGTAAAAGGTCTGATTGTTGAGGATTAGATTGGGCTGCTGATGGTAACATTTTGGTCGGATTAGATTGCGCTGCTGATGGTAAAATTTTGGTCTCTGAAAAACATTTCTGGAGGAAATTTCTGAGTTTGTTTGTTGACTACAATGGTGATTGTTCTGAAGCACCTAGAAGCAAAACTGAGCATTATGAAAAAGTAGAAAATATGTACAAAGTATTCTTCATAGATGAAGCCATGAGATAGAAAAAGATTTTTTCAAGTGCCACTTTCAGAAGCAGAGATAGCAGCAGTAAGAAGAAAGTTTTTACGTACACGTCCTTTAGTAAGTAGATAATGTTCTCAATATCTGCTTTTAACAGTAAGTGATATGAATGAAATATATTTTGAATTCTACAGCATTTGCTTTGTGCTCCTTAGTGGTGAAGTGCATCGAAAAAAGCTCAAAAGGTATGGATTATTGTTCTTACAGTTCGGGCTTTACAATAAGAAAAATAATTTTTCAAATCAAACTAACAAAGGCACAGATTTGGTGTCCATAGATGGATGTGTAATACTATGTGCCATTTCTTTTTTCAAAAGATGTGGTAAAAAGTGATGAAAAGGTAAATGTACATTTTACCTCTGAAAACTTATAATGCAGAGTTTCATTAACAAAGTTTAAGTTTTGTTTAAGTTTTTTAATAAAATTAATATTTAACAAATGCTATACATGTTTTGCGAGCGGTGTTAAAACAAATGCTATACATGTTTTGCGAGCGGTGTTAAAACAAATGCTATACATGTTTTGCGAGTGGTGTTAAACGTTTTTTTTTTTTTTTTTTTAATAGAATTGTTCTTTTGTCATATGAGATGTAAAAATAGCAATCATTACATGAGAAAGTTCTAAACTTCAACCAGAGTTCCCTCCTAGGATTAGTAGCACCCGAATTAAAAATAAATTTAAATAAATTTGTTAAAAAATATGAAGTCTCATTCATAAAATAGACATGAAGCTAAAAATAAAAATGCACCCCATTGGCTGAGTGGTCAGAGCCGTAGGTTCTGGCTAGTAGTTCAAGCTGTGTATGGGTTTGAGGCATAGGTGTTGTGATTGTCTTACGGTGTTCACTCTTCCTTTCCTGGAACCACTGGCTGCAAATTCGGGACCGGTTACGGTTGATTACCCTAAGAGTTACCTCGAAATAATAAAGAGGGCTGGAAATGCATTTTTATTAGATTTTTTTGTCTATTCAAGAACCCAGTTCCGACTGCATTAAAATAAGCTTTCAAACAATTTAATCAAATGTTTAAATTCATGTTCAATACACAGCTAAATTTGATTCAAGAAGACCGTTTTAGAACATCTTTTGAAAAAGACTTTATTACTACAGTATATTGGCCTGTCTGTGGATACCATATATTTGCATTTATTAGGTTGATCTAAAAGGAAAAAAATTGCGTCGGAAGCCTGATCTGTGAGAATGATGATCCGGGCCTTTTGGTCCTTTCCTGAGGCTTAACTTTGCAATGCAGATGCTTTGGAATTTCAGGGGTCGCAGTTGTCCTAAAATTCCTGAAGTTCCTGATTTTTTTTTCTCCTGAAATGTCTTGGTTTTTGTTCTCTATCCTGAAAATTTGAGTGCAATCCTGAAATTTTAAGAATAAATGGTAAACTATGTATAGTGATTCATCATCTAGCGTTTACAAGTACCGCTTAAATAAAAAATTGGAACGAGACAGAGATAGTACCCCATTGCTGTGACGTCATCGCCAAGAACTCTCACTCTAGTTATTTGCGACGTACGCGAACGCATTCCCGCGCTTGTGAGATCGTTCGAGAATCGAAGCTGCTTCTTACGGAGGACGCACAGAGATGCCAACCATTACGGAATCTCCGTAACTATTACGGATTTCCCACGGAATAACGGATGACTAACGAAAAATTACGGATATTCAAATTTTCGCTGTTATTAAGAAAGTTTTACTGGTTTTTTAATTAATAAATGTAAAAGCCTCTGAACAAAGTTCATAACACAGCTCTTTGTTTCTTTTTTTTTCTTCTTAGGAGGAGGAATTTGTTCTGCTTGTTTGAAAGAGTGCAAAAAAAAGGCATGGCGCCGTGGCCCAGGATTACATCGGCCCGAAGCCTCTGAATAAATTTCGTGGCGCAGCTCTTTGTTTCTTTTCTTTCTTCTGTTTTTTTTTTTTTCGAGAAGGAATTTGTTTTGCTTCTTTGAAAGCTAAGTGGAAAGAAAGCACGGCGCCAAGCCGGGATTATGTAGGCCCGCCGTGCTTCTTTCGCCTTGACCCAGGATTACGTTGGCCCGGACATGCTTCTTTCGCTGTGGCCGGGGATTGCATCGGCCTGATGCCTCTGAACCAAGTTCGTGACTTACCTCTTTTTTTTTTTTTTTTTCGGAGGAGGAATTTGTTTTGCTTGTTTGAAAGCTAAGTGAAAAGAATGCACGGCTCCGGGCCCCGGTATTACGTCAGCCGTTATCATTTGGGGCTTAACGATCGAGGCACAAACTGAGCAGAAATCTTGGAGGGGGGGGTCCGTTTGAGGATGAAATTCCATCTTCCTTCCGGAAACGGAAGTTAGTTGGAGAGAAAATTTCTCCGCCGCCCCGGTGGCGCAGTGGTCTAAGCGATGGCATCTGATCATTCGTCCAAAAGGGGTCCGGGTTCAAATCCCGATGAGGCATGGATGTTGTGTTTGTCTTACGGCACTGGGTCTCTCCCTTCCCTGGAACCAGTGGCCCTAAATTAGGGACGGGCGACTGCTTATAGCCCATTGAGTTGCTCACGGTGGTCGTTAAACCTTCAATCAAAAAAAAAAAAAAAAAGAAAAGATTTCTCCCGTAATCGTAATATTTTCTCGCGGTGTTCCTTCTGCCCAGTATTTTTCTTAAATATCCATTTATTCCATAAATACTTACATTTCAGCTTAAAAATGGAGGAAAGAGACGGTCGAAGCGAAGATTTTTCCTGTAATCATACCCCCCCCTATGTTCTGACTATCCTGTGTTATTGTTAAGTGTTACATATGACTATATTTTGAAGAAATTCTGACTGAAAAGTGAATTTCTACCGCACGCAGAAGTTGCTGATATAGGAATTAGAATGAAAGAAGCTTCCTTTTCTTCAGTAATGTACTTGGCAAATATTTTCCCAATTGCCGTTGTTAGTGACAGTGATCTGGACAAGTTAGAATTGGAGTTTGCCTTATATCAAATTGGTAAATTGGAAGGTGTTTTGAATAGCCTACAATTGATACTGCATGGTCCAACATTTTGAAAATGACTGGTGCAATTGGTGCTTTTTAAAGTATGAACACCTGATACATGCTATTCTTGTTGTGCCACACAAACTGCGGAAAGAATTTTTAGCATTGTCCGTGAGAGTCAAACAGAATTTAAGCCAAACCTAGCCATTGAAACTTTAGGGTCGTTGTTATCCTTAAAAGTGAAAAAATTCCTGCTAACAACTGGGCAATAATTTAGATAGCTTTTTAGTAAAAGAATAACATTTCTGCATATGTACCAATATTTGATTTAATTTACCGCCAAAATATGACCTGAAATTTAAGAAAAATTGTGTCCTGAATTTTTTTTTTCAATCGCTCCTTCCCCTGGAATTCAAAATATGTTTCATTCTACGTCCATAGCTGCCATTCTTCTGTTCTGGGGACGGATCTTCCGAAAACTTTGGAAACCTGTCATGATTATCAGGTTATTTTAAAACTCTGTACCGAAAGTTATGCAAAATCGTATTTCTGTGATCACTGTGGGGTTGCAACAGATGTTATCAAATTCGACGCTATCGCAGACGTGCCAAGTTTACGGAATTCTGCTATTGTCTTCCAGTCGGAATTTTTTTTTAATCGAATTTCTTTCCATTTCTGAATGTTCGCGAGATGCCTGTCCTCCGGCTGATTTCTTTTTTTCTTTTTAAATCTGCAGGAATAAAAATATTCCGTGGTTTCCCGCGTTTTGAATTTTTCTGACGGAGTTCTGTGTTCTTTTTTATTTATTTATTTCCCTCTTCTTGATTGTATTTTTCATTTTTAAGTGTTTTCTGATAATGTTCATTTCTTAATTTTTTGTAATGGTGCAAAAGAGCGACTTGGTTAAGGTTTTTTTTTTCAAGAATTTTTGTTAATGAATGCGTGTTTTCCTGTTGTGACAGTCTCTACTTCAAGATCAATCAACGGAGTTCGCGCCGCCCCGGTGGCGCAGTGGTCTAAGCGATGGCCTCTGATCATTCGTCCGAACGGGGTCCGGGTTCGAATCCCGGTGAGGCATGGATGTTGTGTTTGTCTTACGGCACTGGCTCTAAAAAAAAAACGGAGTTCGCGTTCTTACCCTTCCCTACTCACCAATTTTTTTAAGGCGAAATTAAATTTCAAATTCGGTTTTTAATCTGTCTGTGATGGAATCTGCGCCATTCTCGTGACCCATAAAATTGTTCTCACGGAAGAGTGAGCTACTGCGGTTATGAATTTTGGAATTAATTTCACTTAACGTATAAAACATGTTCTGCCATTCAGTAGTCACCTCTTGCTATGTCAAGGAACAGAGCAGGCATTTTTTCCATTTGCTTAATGAAATTGAAGTTTAAAAATGACCCTGTCCGGGTTCGAAGAATCCCGGTGAGGCATGGATGTTGTGTTTGTCTTACGGCACTGGCTCTCTCCCTTCCCTGGAACCAGTGACCCTGAATTAGGGACGGGCGACTGCTTATAGCCCATTGAGTTGCTCACGGTGGTCGTTAAACCTCCAATCAAAAAAAAAAAAAAGAACCGTTCAAGTTCGGATCTGGAACTTTAATTTATCTATAAACAAAAGGAAATACAGTCGCACCTTTTGCTTCTCGGTATAGCAGACAGTGACTAATCAATGGAAAATCATTCAATTTCAGCGAAATTAAAGTTTAAAATGCGAAATGCCTCTTCTTGATGTGCCGTGAAAACAACAGTACGGGTTACGGAGATGGCGGTATTTCTAGTAAGCACAAAGTAAGTAATGATTTGCAACTTGAATTGTGCTCAAAAAAGAAGAGAAAATGCCTTCTTTTGTGTAGGTATAGCCAGAAGGACCGAGAAAAATGTTTATTCGTTAAGGAAATTTGTTAAAAACAAAAATGTGGCTCAGTGGTCTAAGCGATGGCTCATGATCATTGTTCCAGGTTCGAATACCGGTGAGGCAGGGATGTGTTGTCTTACGGCACTGGTTCTCTCCCTTCCTTGGAACCAGATACCCTAAATTTGGAGCGGGCGACTGCTTGTAGCCCATTGAGTTGCTCACAGTGGTCGTTAACCTCCAACCAACTAAAAAAAAGTATGGTCTTATTTTTAGTTATATCTTGTTCAAACGGAAAAACCAAACGAAAAAAATTTAATTGCCAATGGCCCAAAAATTGTAAGTTCTGAGAACTTCCAATTCATATCACTGTTCAAGTATTCATTAGAATACACCAATTCAAATGTATATGACTGGAGTCTTATCCATTTTCTTATTTAGCAATTTTTTAAGTGACAGATTTATTTTCTACTGATGTGTGTGGGGGGGGGGGAGGAGGGCGTTCTCTAATGGTCAGTGTTTTGTCTTTAAAGTTGTAAAGTTTTTTTTATTGGGGAGGAGGTAATTATATGTATATATATTCCTTGCCGCATTGACCGATAAGCTTCAACTCTTCATCATGAGTGCGACTCAATTTTTAGTCTTGGCTTGAACACATTAGTGGGCTTCCACTTCTACTTCCCAGTGGCGGCTCGTGGCAACTGAAACAGGTGGGGCCAGTAGCCGAAGTCAAACGATGAAATAAAAATAACTGTCATTACTCGGCCAACTATTCAGACCCCCCCCCCCAAGATTCCTTTACTCTGCCTCTGTTTACCCCCTTGACTCAATAAAGGAATGTGTCAACCATTGTATTGCACACGAAAAAATTTCCTCAGAATAGAATGCATAACTAATAACAGAAAAATGTTAAAACTCCTTAAATAAAAATTTTACCTTAAAACATATGAGCATTAATTTATGTTAGTTGTGCTTTGTGTTTCTTCAGATTTCTCAACTGAGGAATAATCACTGGATTCACAGGATAAAAAAATGTAGTGAAAAAATCATCATCATCATTATCAATCCACTGCTAGACGAAGGTCTCCCCAAGTTTCTTCCACAACGGTCTGTCTTTTGCCAGTCTTCTCCATGTTACTTCCGCATACTTTCGAATTTCATCCACCCATCTCCGATGTGGTCTTCTTCTGGGTCTTTTCCTGTCCCTTGGAATCCAATCTAAAATTTCGGCTGTCCATCGATGGTCTGTCCTTCTGGCACTATGTCCAGTGAAACAATAATAACTCCAAATATATGCAGGGGGGAATGTTTCATGAATTTCGTCCCATATAGAATGAGTACCATACTACCATTTGCATTATTTGAAAGGTTTAACCTTTTTTTTTAAAGAACTTGTGAAACCTAAAAACATATATGTACTCATGTGCAAATTATACTTATAGGTTTTCTCATTTATTTATTTATTTTTAACAGAGAAAATCATCTTAGTTAAAACTGAAATTAGTTCTGCAAAAGCGCGTTGTAAACTTCATACTTTTGGAAACTCAAATTCTTGGGCTGATAAGCACCGAGGTTTTTAAAGTGAAGCTTTCGACTCAATTGGGCTGATGAGTACTATGTTTTTTTAAGTGAAGCTCAAACTAAAAATTCTTGGGGTGATAAGCACTGAGTTTTCTTAAGTGAGGCTTTTCTTCCAGATTTAAAGCAAAGAACGGGGATTTTAACAAAATATCCACTCCATTCATTGTACTCGACAAGCAAAAAAGTCACGAAACAAAGGAACAACACATCACCGAGGGAGACACACACAGAAAAAACAACTAACTGAACTTTGCTACGACATTTGAAAACCTCCCGCCACCCTTGAACTTGGTCGTGGTAAGCTTCTCTGTCAACCCACGGCGTTAAGGAAATGGATACTCTCCCGGCCAATCAAATTAGCGCGGGTCAGATAGATCTGGCACCACAGCTTTTTTTTTCACACGCGGTTAAGGCAGTGTTGTATGTAGGTCATCATACTGAATGAGACTGGGAGGAAATCGTCTCCTCTTCGCTTGCGTAGTGATGTTACTGGGGCCTGTTGGAGCTGGCCCCAATAACCTCTCACTCTGAACGTTATCTCTTTCCTCAGGGAATAGTTTTTCGTTTTTGAAGGAAACTTTTCCCGTAGGTAATGGTTTTTGAAGGGAAAAGTTTATCTCCATGTAGTTAAGAAAGAGAATAAGAATCAGGGCAATATATATATTTCTAGAAATAGAAATTTGGCACTGGCCTCTGATCATTCGTCCGTAAGGGGTCCGGGTTCGAATCCCGGTGTGGCATGGATGCTGTGTTTGTTTGTCTTACGGCACCGGCTCTCGCCCTTCCCTGGAACCAGTGACCCTAAATTAGGGACGGGCGACTGCTTATAGCCCATTGAGTTGCTCACTCTGGTCGTCAAACCTCCAATCAAAAAAAAAAACTAAACAGTATTAATAGTACGTGTAAATTTAAAGTGCCGCCCCGGTGGCGCAGTGGTCTAAGGCGTTGGCCTCTGATCATTCGTCCGTAAGGGGTCCGGGTTCGAATCCCGGTCAGGCATGGATGTTGTGTTTGTCTTACGGCACTGGCTCTCTCCCTTCCCTGGAACCAGTGACCCTAAATTAGGGACGGGCGACTGCTTATAGCCCATTGAGTTGCTCACGGTGGTCGTTAAACCTCCAATAAAAAAAAAAAAAGAAATAGAAATTTTTAGGTGGGGCCCGGCCCCTAATGACGAACCGCCCCTGGCACTTCCTTACTTTTGAATATCCAATTTAAAACATTCTTTTATTCGAAATCTTGTACAACGGATACCATTTTGCACACAGTTTCTTTTTCTAACAATGCTCAATTTACTCGGTAGAGAGCATAAATATATTTTGCATTTTCTCCAATATTTCTACTGCTAAAAATCCAACTTAAAAATTGTTTTGCGTCAGATAGAGTTCTTGGTGTAGAATTGCTTCTACGAGTATGTCAGCTTTACTATTTCGCACCTCACAGCTTTGCCACTATGGGGCGTAAGTTCGTCTTTCTGGTTCTGCCATATTTACCGCAGTATTCGCGCTCCTAAAAGCTCCAGTGAATAAAAATTCTTTTTCCGTCAGATGTTACTCTTGACGGCAGACATTTTGCACGTATTTCCTGCCCATAATAATGCACAGTTTTCCCGCTGGAGGGGGTATATATAAAAGCATTTTCTAGCTACTTATACTCCTGCAAGTCATAATTGAAAAATTCCTTTTCTATCGCATATCATTGGATATAAAGAATATTTTCCGCGTATTTTCTTCTTTTCAGTAATTCACACTCCGCTGCCAAGGACGGCAGCGTATATCTCTGAAAAAGTATCTTTGATTCTAAAAATCCTTCCTTTGTAGAATACTCTTCATTATGAAAAACATTTCGGGCCCCTTTTTATTTTATTTTTTTAAGTGCGCAGCTTTCCCGCTAGAGAACGTAAAATTTTATCACTCTTTCCTCAATATTTGTCTTTTAATAGTTCGATTTTAATTTTTCCCTCAGATATATTTTTCTATGAGAAACACCAATGAAAATACTATATACAATTTGTGAATTTTGGTAACACAGTTCTGTCGTTAGTGGAAATATGTAGGTATTTCTGTTATTTCAATTTTTTTACCGTCGATTCCAGTAAACAATTTATATATAAGCCGACGTATAACTGTCCGTGCGAGAAATATTGACGCAAATCCAATCCCACATGTTTGTAAGTTTGGCCCTGGGATTGATTGATCGTTATAGCGAAGGATAGTTTATTTAGGAAACTAATCTTTTGAACGTGAAAGTCAAGTCAGTCGGGATCCTGGGTATAAGTGCTATTTGTCCAGCTGCTGGCCCAGTTAGTATAATGGCTTCAATAATAATATTACGCAGTGCTTTGACCTGTAATCTTGTACCATTGCACAGGTTTGGAAGATTCAGGTTCCGTAACAATAATATAGGAATGCCAACTTTCAATTTGAGACAATGTGGTGAAAGTCCTGAGGAATTTAAAAATTGCCGCCCCGGTGGCGCAGTGGTCTAAGGCGTTGGCCTCTGATCATTCGTCCGTAAGGGGTCCGGGTTCGAATCCCGGTCAGGCATGGATGTTGTGTTTGTCTTACGGTACTGGCTCTCTCTCCCTTCCCTGGAACCAGTGACCCTAAATTAGGGACGGGCGACAGCTTATAGCCCATTGAGTTGCTCACGGTGGTCGTTAAACCTCCAATCAAAAAAAAAAAATTTAAAAATTCATGTGGATAATGCACTGTATCTTTCAAGTTAATGACAATATCGATCGATGTGTAAATTCTGTATTCGCCGGGCAGTTTTTGCAAAATAGCATCGTTTATTTCATCAACAGATGCATTCCTTGGAGACATGATAGCTCGTTCACACATCCAGTTGTGATACATCCATCTTTAAAGCAAATTTTCTACAAAATAATAAAAAACAAACGAAATAGCCTATGTCCACCGGAAAGAAGTAAGCTTCCCAACGGTGAAAAGAATTATCGAAATAGGTTCAGTAGTTTTCGAGAAGAAAGAAAAATCCGCATATTATCGTGAACTACTTTCTTTCACATTGGGTGTGATCAGGTTGTATGTAAACAAAGCGAAACGACACAGGGGAAATCGGGAATTACTTTAAAGAGATCTGATTCGGTAATACAGCTAAACATTATAAGTAAACGAAATAGCCTATGCTCACCGGAAAGAAATCCAGTGCCGTAAGACAAACACAACATCCATGCCTCATCGGGATTCGAACCCGGACACCTTACGGACGAATGATCAAAGGCCATCGCTTAGACAACTGCGCCACCGGGGCAGCTGAGAATTCCGTGTCACCTTGTCTAAATTTAAAACATTGTCCTCTTCACTAATTTCTTCGCATATTTTAATGTCATTTTCATTCTTGCCGCCCCGGTGGCGCAGTGGTCTAAGCGGTGGCCTCTGATCATTCGTCCGAAAGGGGTCCGGGTTCGAATCCCGGTGTGGCATGGTTGCTGTGTTTGTTTGTCTTACGGCACCGGCTCTCGCCCTTCCCTGGAACCAGTGACCCTAAATTAGGGACGGGCGACTGCTTATAGCCCATTGAGTTGCTCACTGTGGTCGTCAAACCTCCAATCAAAAAAAAAACTAAACAGTATTAATAGTACGTGTAAATTTAAAGTGCCGCCCCGGTGGCGCAGTGGTCTAAGGCGTTGGCCTCTGATCATTCGTCCGTAAGGGGTCCGGGTTCGAATCCCGGTCAGGCATGGATGTTGTGTTTGTCTTACGGCACTGGCTCTCTCCCTTCCCTGGAACCAGTGACCCTAAATTAGGGACGGGCGACTGCTTATAGCCCATTGAGTTGCTCACGGTGGTCGTTAAACCTCCAATCAAAAAAAAAATTTAAAGTCAAAGGAATGAGCTGTATCTTGGCACACTAGTTCTGAAAGTTATCTTCTCTAGCACCAAACATTACGAACCAAACTTTTTTATGACAGTGTGAATCTGAAACAGTGTGGCATCCTATTGCCTCGCATTAAGTATTACTAGTTTAGCCCGGTATAGACTGTAGTTTTTTTGTTTTTGTTTTTTTGATTGGAGGTTTAACGCCCACCGTGAGCAACTCAGTGGGCTATAGCAGTCGCCCGTCCCTAATTTAGGGTCACTGGTTCCAGGGAAGGGAGAGAGCCAGTGCCGTAAGACAAACACAACATCCATGCCTCACCGGGATTGGAACCCGGACCCCTTTCGGACGAATGATCAGAGGCCATCGCTTAGACCACTGCGCCACCGGGGCGGCAGACTGTAGTTGTGCCAGAGGAATTGTTTCGCACTTCAAAAGTTTCTTGAAACTTACTGATTGTGTGTAGATTGTAGTAAAAAATTCATTTTTGTGCTTCATTCCATGCGCTCATAACTTCAAGTTTTCTTAATTGTATATTAAAGACTTAAATTGCTATTTCAATTCTGGTATACTTAAAAGTTTTAGTGTTTTTAATTTACTACTTACCACATTTTAAATTTCCACTTTTTCTCTCATCGCTGTAATCGCCACAGTTGTTCTCCCCGTCACAGACAAAGCCTTTCCACAAACACAAGGAATTATCGCATTGGAAATGATCTGGAGAACATGTGTATAATCCTGGATACAATAAATGAGATTGTAATTAATTTATAAGCTAATAAAAAACTCCTAGTTCGTTTTTGCTTATTTACACTACATGATAATATTGAGAAACACCAAAGAATTTTCATTAAGTAAAAATAAAAAAATAACAGTAATATCAGCAAAGGTGTTCGTGAGTAGCTGTAAGAAATGCAATCTCTGAGATGATGCCAAGCCAGTTATCATCCTAAGGACCTGCTTTGCTCTATGAGGTAAAACCACCCTTGTATCGAATATTCCGCGGAGTTCAAGTTGTTTTCCTTGTTTTATTCAAAGAGACATATGTTGGGTTGTCGGAAAAGTCATGACGTATTTTAGCCATGTTTTGCAAAGGTCATTTATCGATAGAAAGAACAAAGATCAATCAATGATATAAAGCCCGTTTTGTTCGCTAATCTTTTGCCATTTTTCAGTGAGCTGCAGAATGCCTCGTTCATAGAAGGACCTGTCTTTCGTGGCGAAAAACTGTACAAGGTGCTGATTTACAGCCTCATCTGAATTGAACGTTATACCATGCAAAGACTGCTGAAGAGAGCAAAACAAGTGGAAGTCTGACGGCGCAAGGTCAGGCGAGTATGCTGGGTGTGGCAACACATCCCACCCAAGCTCCAATATTATTTTGCATGTGATCAAACTTGTGTGTGGTCTCGCGTTGTCGTGATGGAACACAACACCTTTACGATGAACGAGCTCTGGACGTTTCTGGATGATGGATTCGTTCAAACTGTCCAATTGCCGACAGTACACATTCGAATTGATTGTTTGGTTCCGTGGTAGGAGCTCGAAAAGGACACCTTTAAAATCCCACCACACTGAAACCAGAACCTTCCGCAGATGAATGTCTGCTTTGGATGTCGTTTGAGGCGAAGCAGCACACCAGGACCAAGACCGTTTGCGCAGCACATTGTTGTACACAATCCGCTAGTTATCAGTCGCTTCAAAAAAGGATAGTTTTCCTCACGTTTAATGAGCATATCGCAGATGTTTATACGCGCCGTCAATTGAGCTTCTTTGAGTTCATGAGGAACCCACACATCCAGCTTGCTTGCGTATCCCAGCTTCTTCAGGTGATCGTGAACGACTGAATGATGGATGTACAATGTGTCTGTAATCTCTCGTGTCATGTAACGTGGGTTCGACTCGATCAATGCCTTGATTTGGTCGTCATCAACCACAGTTGGCCTCCCGGACCGAGGGGCATCGTTGAGGTCAAAATCACCAGCACGGAATTTTGCGAACCACCGCTGGCACTGACGTTCTTGTAGAACATTATCACCGTACACGTTACGCAACTTTTGAAAAGCTTGACGCGTTGACGCGCGTTCTTCCCTTTACGGAAGTAAAACAGTAAAATATGGCGAAAATGCACAGTTTGGTCTTCCATCTTCACCTTGATGTCAAATCTCCGCAAATCAACCAAATCGCTCACTATTCCTTTTAGACTGCAGCTAGAACTGGCACCTGTCGAATGCCATAGCGATAACAGAGCTGCGTATGCCGCTAGTACTTCCAAAACCGCCCAACCGCCATCAGGTGCCAAAATACGTCATGACTTTTCCGACAACTCAATACTACATGTATATGTAATCTCAAACTTCTTGGCGCAGCAGTGATATGTCTTCGTCACTGTGTTTTGTACATTAGGCAGGCCTTAGTAGAACTTTGCCATGAACGATACTTCTACATACTGTATGTTTCGAAATATAAGATGCACTTCCCCCCAAAAGAATCACACTGCGTTTTATATACCGTAGGTCATTCATTACTATCGCAATGAATGTACAGAGTAATTCACTTCTGACTTTACCCAAAAAACGTGCTATAATTTTGAAAGGGGAAAACATTTCAAGCTGAAATTTGAAGACGTAAACATCTCTAATATCACATCGATATTAGAGATGTTAAAAATGTCCGCCATTTGCATCGAAACAGAGATCAACGCGTCGCTGCATTTTGTCAAATTTACGCCTCAGCATGTTGGTATTTATTGCTTCAATTTCCTGTGTGGTATTGTTTTTCAGCTGCCGAATAGTCCTAGGCTTATTGCTGTATACAATACCTTTCAGATGATCCCATAAGAAGTAATCAGGTGGAGTTAAATCTGGAGACCTGGGCGGCCACAAACGTTTGGATATAACCCGATCGCCGAAGAAACTTCGAATCTTAGCCATGCTGGCATTGGAAGTGTGACAAGTCGCACTATCCTGTTGGAAGACTTCCTGCAGTTCAGTATCATCCAATTGGTTCACGAGCTGCATGAAGATATTGAGATACCCTTCTGTGTTGAGCGTCTGTTCAAAGAAAATGCGACCTATTATCCGGTTCCGTGAAATGGCGCACCATACGCCAATCTTTATGGGATGCATTCGTTCCTCGTGAATGATATGGGGATTCTCACTCGCCCATACCCGTGTATTCTGTGAGTTCACATAGCCAGAAAGGTGCAACCAGGCTTCGTCCGTGAACCACGTAATGTTTAATACGCCTGGATTTTAACTGACAAATTCCTTAAGCCACCGGCAGTAATGAATTCGCTTCGACATGTCAATTTGTAACAGCTCAAGAACAATTGTAACAAGATATGGCTTCAGTTTACCCATTTTTGCAGCTCTCTGGCAGGTGGAATATGACAGTCTTGTTTCTTGCGACAGCCTGCGTAACGATTTCTTTGGAAACTAACAATTTTTTTCACAAACGGCACAGTGTTTTCTGACATTTCGGGTCGCCCTGCTGAATGCGTATCAACAAGGCTTCTTGTCGTCTCAAGTTTCCTCGAAAGATTTGAAATCGTTGGCTTCGTAGATGGTTCCCGACGGAAAATTTCTTAAACTCTTTCTTACACTCTTTGAAACAGCCGGAATTCCAATAACTTCGAAAGATAAACACGCGCTCAGCAATCGTGAACACCATCGTACTCGACGCTAGCCGACAAACAAAGAGAATGGCGCGAAACCGTTCCCACCAGACGCCGTGTAGTGTGGCGCCATCTGTGCATACGAGCTAAACGGAGCAGATATGGATGAGAATGTCAGAACGTACAGCACTTCGTCTTAAAATTTCAGCTCGAAATGTTTTCCCTTTTCAAATTATAGCGCTCTTTTTTAGGGTAAAGTCCTGAGTGGATCACTGTGTATATGCATGTGTGGTGCTATAAAGATTGCTAAATGAATTTAAAATGTTATCGCTTTATCTTAGGTACAGTAATAGATTTTCTGCGCTTT
This sequence comes from Macrothele yani, assembly GCA_039090855.1. Taxonomy (NCBI): domain Eukaryota; kingdom Metazoa; phylum Arthropoda; class Arachnida; order Araneae; family Macrothelidae; genus Macrothele; species Macrothele yani. Next base: position 82,791,398 of record CM077002.1, read on the forward strand.
TTCTAAAATATCATTGTGTCGTGAATGCTTGTTTATATAATTTTATGTTTATCCATTGCTAACTACGCGTGTGTGTTTTTTTATGAGCCGGGCCTGCTAGCGTGCTATTATTTAGCATTTTTTTTACATATGTTTCACTTAGCGGGACAAAGCATCAAAACAGGCACTTAAGAAGTTAGAATGTTTTCCGCAACCGTAGTAACCACAAATGTTTTACATAGTGATCTGAAAGGAACCTAAAAGGACTGTCATAATTCTTTTAAAAAGCAAAGTGATAGAAAAAGAAGGGAAACAACTGCATCTCAGGACAAAGCGTCACAACAGGCGCTTGAGACAGCCACCAGCAAACTGGGGGTGCATTATTGCCGCTGCAAATTCTTCGATTTACGCAGAACTTTCGTAGATAAATGAAAAAAGTTATTCATTCATATATGGAGTCGAAATTTTGACGAACTTTTATTTGAAAAAATTAATTTGTGAGACGTGTACTTTATTTGGGGTATAGCGTATAGTGCTATTTGCAGTTTGCGACGAAGGATGTCTCCATATTGGACAGTCTCACGTTTTTGCTGTTCGCCAACTATATGCAGAGGTTAGTTTGCTTCTTTGACGATATTCTTTGTTTCGAACGGTTCTTGGCAAAAGCTTTAGATTATTAGAAAAAAAAACAATTCCCCGTTCCCAGAAATAGTTAGTATGACACAGAATGCGATAGATTTCGACCAAGCTCATATTGATCAAATGATCATATGTAGAGGATTTTAGGAAGGAAGTGTCTGACCCCAGGTCTTAAACAACCCTTAGAAATAGGAAGCTAGGAGATTCGGGCTAGAGTGCCCGATAGGAAAGTGACACGGAAGCAAAGTAGACAGAGGGAGGAAGACGCCCTTATATATTACCGGGGGCCAGTACCCCGGGTCCGACGGCTCAACGTGCCCATCCGACGCAATGCGGACATTTAGTGGATCGAGCGTTCGTACCTGCTGGGATCGAACCTCAGGTCCTTTCCGTGGTAGTCACGAACGTTGCCCACTTGGCCATCCGCGGCCCAAGCTCATCTTATTTTGACACACATCAGTTATACGGCGAGGATAACCATCCAAACCAATAACGAAGCTCATTGGCTGTGTGAAGATGTAACATCACGGGCCAATCCTGCTGCGCATGTACGCCATTGCCTGATGGACTGAATGACGTTTTTCTATGTGGTTTTTCATCACGCGTTGCTAAATTCGCAAATCGCAATGATTCATAAGCAGCTGTTTTTGCGCGTAAAATTTTATCTTTTTCTTAATAAAAGTCTTTGAAATGCCATTTCAAATTTTTTTCTTAATTTTTTCTGAAAAGAATAAGAGGTGTCCTATATTCTGAAAAATACGGTATTTCAAAAAATTCAAAACTCGTTTTTGTGTGATCAGAGAACAAAGTCAGAATGTTTTTCGTAACTGTAGTAGTTATACACTGAAGAGCAATTGAATTAGAGACAGCTGGCGTTATGCAAATGTGGCGCTGTGGGCGGCCCTGTAAACGGAAACGACATGACGTATGCAGCGATCCGACAATATAAGGAGTGATGCGACGGGAATTAGTAAGAGTCGGACGCAGTATGGGTAAGACAAAGGATCTAAGCGCATTTGATCGTGGGCAAATTGTCGGGGCCCGACGTATGGGTCACTCCATCTTGGAAGTCGTGCAGGCACTGGGATTTTCACGAGCCACTGTGTCACGGGTGCACCGTGAGTACATCGAATCCGGTAAAACCATCCCTACAAGGGCCAACTGCCGTGGACAAAAGCGTGTGGATGAGCGGGGTCATCGTCGGCTAGCTCGCATCGTACAGCGGATAGACGGGCCACAGTGCAAGAAATCACTCGTCAATTTAACGCTGGTCCACAAAAGCGTGTAAGCAGCCACTCCATCCAGAACCATCTCCTCCCTATGGGGTACAGAAGCCATCGTCCCACGAGGTTACCGCTGCTGACCGCACACCACTGGGTGAAAATATTAGCACGGGCGCGGGAACATCGCCACTGGACCCTAGACATGTAGAAAAATGTTGCTTGGACTGATGAGTCGAGATTCACGTTGGTACATGCGGATGGCAGGATACAAGTACGGCGCAAACCACATGAAGCGATGGATCCTTCTTGCCAGCAGGGTACTCTTCAAGCTAGTGGGGGTGGCATTCTCGTCTGGGGACTGTTTCCGTCGACTGAAATGGGACCCCTGGTACGTGTGACATCGTCCCTCACAGATCAACGTTACCGGGATATCCTGGACGACCATTTGCTCCCGTTTGTGCGTCTTCAACATCCCATTGTATTGCAACAATACAATGCACCGTGCCATTGCTCCCGAATTGTATCCGAATGGTTGGATGAACACTCCACCGACGTGACCTCACTTCCTTGGCCAGCTAGGTCACCTGACCTCAATCCCATCGAGCACAACTGGGATGCCGTCGAGAGAGATGTTCAAAGCTCTGACCCCCTCCATCAAATCTTCGTGAACTGTGGGAGCTTGTTCAGGGGTCGTGGATCCATATGGCTTCCCAACGCTTCCGGTGTCTTGTCGAGTCCATGCCGAGAAGAATCGCAGCCGTCATCAGGGCGAAAGGTGGTGCTACACGTTACTAGACAGGTATCTCTAATTCAGTTGCTCTTCAGTGTATAAAACAGAAATTAGCATGTCGCTCAAACAGAGAGAGAGAGAGAGAGAGAGAGAGAGAGAGAGATGTATCGTATCTGAAATGTAGTTGGCATTTTCTGTCTTCCAAAAACAGAAAATGCCAACGAATGGCTCTGAAATCACCGTCGGAGTTTTCCTACTTGCCGTCGGATGTTCCGTTTAGGAACAAGAAAAAAAAATGGCATAGATAGCGATCGGACATGGCTACAGAATTCTCAGGATTTTTTTGTTCTCTGAGTCTAATGCCCTCTATGAGCATTTGGGACAATTGTTCGTGAAAAGGGAAAGAACCAAAGCAAAAGGAAAGAAAACGTCTAACTCAGCTGGAACAAGACTACCGTGGTATGCAAAAGCATTGCATCATTTGAAAAAATTGTGGAATATTAAGTTTAAATCTTTTTTAACTAACTAATTTTTATAGTTATTACATCTTTTATATGTCATTAGATGCGAAATTTAATTGAGATTTCAAAAATGTCTTAGTTTTTCCTGTAGCTAGTTTTGTTCTTAAGATGTGACATAAAATATGAGTTTTGACAAACATTGAAATTCACGTTAGCTGCGCATCAGTTGTTACAGCCAATCATAGACATTCTTTTACCTGGCTGCTTCCTAATGCTATTCTAATCCTACTCCAGCCTTTATAAGGGTTGACACAGAGCTACTAGAGCATTGTAATGGTCGCTTTTTGCTGTAATTAGGGTATGATTTGTGTACATTCTCAATAATTGTTAAGACTGCGGCATTGTCCACAGTGGACAGAGTAAAAATAGTTGTTCTGCGTGAAGAGGGATATTCCTCAAGGCAAATCGCTGAAAGAGTGGGTTGTAATCAATTTACAGTTATTAGGCTACTGAAGAAAGTAAAAGACACTGGTGATATTAAAAATATGCGTCGCTGTGAAAGGTCCAGATCCAATATAATCAGGCAGGACAAAGTGCTCAGAAAGCTAAGCTTGGCAGACAGGAGGTTCAATTCACCTGAATTGCTTCAAAGATGGTCTGAAGTGACTGATGTCTCTGTTAGTACATTTACTGTTAGGAGGAGGCTGCTTAACTATAACTTACGTATCTACAAAGAGCGTAGATTTCAGTGGGCAAAATAGCATGTCTCATGGACAACGAAGCAATGGAAAAATGTTCTTTTCAGTGATGAATAAGAATTTTGCCTTAATAGGAATCAGAGTAGTGCCTATGTAAGGAGATTCAAGCATAAAAAATTCCATCCAAGTTGCTTAGTGACTACTGTTACGCATCCGGTGAAGGTCATGGTTTGGAACTGCTTGTGTGCACCAGGCATTTGGGAACCTCTATATTGTCGATGGTACAGTAAATGCTCGTAAATGCATCTAAATATTAAAAAACAAGATACTACCATCATCTAGAAGACTTTGTAACGGCAATTTTATTTTTCAAGATGACAGTGCTCCTTGTCATCGTGCTAAAGTAGCGAAAAAGTGGTTTCAGGTAAAGAATGTTCAGCATCGTCTTGATTGGCCACCACAGTTACAGGATTTAAACCCGATCGAAAATTTGTGGTTCAAAGTGCCGTATGAACTATCGAAAAAGAAGCCAACAACCAAAATTCAACTCATTGAAGATGTAATTCAAATTTGGAATCGTATTGTTCAACCCAGTCTTTTACAAAACCTTAGAATATTCAAAGCAAACAGGATATAAATTCTCAATTTGCTCGTACCTCTTACTGGTCATCTATGTAGCATCTCTCCGAAAACTTGGAGCGGGAATCGAACCCGCTGCTCCCGATTTCCGTTCGAGTATGCTAACCGTTTCACCACTCAGGACAGTGAAGTTCCAAGCAATTGAGACTAAGCAAACTTAGCTTAGGAATCTGAACATCCTCAGATTTTCGCTAGTCGGAGCATCGTTCCTTCCTCATAGCGTTTTGAACAGGTATTACATGGATGGCCAGTAAGTGTTACAAGCAACTTCAGAATTTATATTCTGTTTGCTTTGAATATTCTATCGATTTCCCATGTATTATGAGGAATAGTTCTTCCTTCATTGATTTATCTGTGGTACAAAACCTTATTCCCGGTATACCATCAAGATGCAAAGCTGTGATTAAAATACCATCAAGATGTAAAGCTGTGGCTGGGTAACAAAATAGTAGGAACATTTTATAATTTTGCTTCATTATGTTTCTGTATTTAAATGTTATTTCATTCCTTATGAATCACAAAAACGATTTATTGCTGTAAACCTAAGTATTGGATATATGATCCTTTTCATAATAATTTCGACTTGGTCATAATTTTGTAATGTATCTTAAGAACAGAAGCAGCTGCAGGAAAAACTAAGAGATTTTTGAAATGCCCATTAAATTTCGCATCTAATGACATATCAATGATGAAATAGCTATTAAAATGAGTTAGTTAAACAAAGAGTTAAACTTAAAAATTCATGGCTTTTGCAGGTGATGCACGCCACTGTAGAAACTCGAATAGCAGAACATAAAGCATCTATGAAGAATTGCTCCAATAAGACAGGTTCAGATAGGTATGTTGGAGGAACTGGTCTCAACATGAACAGGAATTCCCGTATAGTGATCAGTTTTCAAAGCAACTTTCTAAAAAAAAAAATTACAAAAAGGAATAGAAATTTAGAAAAATCAGCATTCCATTATCAATGACTGCAGAGGTTTGTCTCTGCCTAACATCTGGCAAGATTTCGTGGAAAATAACCATCACCGTCAAAATTAACCGTAACCACGATAGTGACGGTGAAAAAAGAGAGGCAACAAAAGACTGATAAAGGAGTAGAGTTTTCTCCGAAAATCTGCAAATTAAAATAAGAAATTTCTAGGAAAAACCTATATTAGAAGTTTAATTCAGTATTTTAAATCTTCCTATAAAAAGGAATGAATATTTGTATACAATTCTATTTAAGTATGCATGTGTGCGTGAACGTATCAAAAAATTATTGCCATAGCAAGACAGATGAAATGAATTCAGCAGTTTGTTTTTTGTTGAAATATTCTGACCCAAAACCTTGTGGTTCTGCAGAACGCTAACCGTAAGTTTAAGGATAAAAAGGAAAAATACATCCCGGAGTGTTTTATTTAACAAAATGCCCGAAGGATGTATTTAACGCAGTGTAAACGTATTTCTGATGAAAATTTGTGTAAGAAAGATTTGCTACTCCCTGATAGGTGTCTAGACCAACTTAACAATTTTGAATTAAATTTTTAAAATAATTTACAAAGGTTAGAAAAATATGAATACAGAGCAATAGGCATAGGAAGTTCGAAGAAAGGTTTAACCTTTTAGCTTACTACTAGGGATTGAACAAAAGAATTTCTATTACATTAGCTTACCTAAGGGATTGAACAAAAGAATTTCTATTACATGCTCAGGAAAGAGACAACTTGTAACGATAACTATTTTATACGGAAACAAGTTCCGAATTTTTTAATGCATACGAATGCTAACTATTCATATTTATTTTGCAGTCTAAAAGAAAAGGAGAAAGGTTTCCGCAAAACTCAGTTTTCTTGGACAGCAAGAAAGGGGGTTGAGTGAAATTAGATGTATCTGCAAGTAGTGTAGTGCTTTTTAGGGATCATTCTCATATTTTTTCAGGTTTGAAGTCAAATGAGTTCTTCACAGATGTCAAAAATTTTATTCGAGAAATTCCTATATAATATTCATGACACTTTCATAAACAGGCACTATAAGATACTGTTTAATAAATGAAATTCATTTAAATTTTTTCACTTTGTTGAAAAGTTTGTTTTAGAAATATTATCAGAAAGATATTTTTGTCCTAAATAATGAGAACAATTAAAACTCACGCATACTTTTTAAAAGTTAGATTTTAAGAAGCGTTGTAGGAGGGATTATTTTGTACACTGTAAGAGAGAGAAAGGGAGAGGTGCAAGAAATGTTGCAGTTTTCTAGACGACGTTGATCAGATAAAAACACAACTGAAAATACAATGAAAATACTAAAACATTTACTTGACGCATGAAAATAACTTACGTTTATCGTATGCTGTGAACAGCATAGATACTTGGTCATGCCTACGAGAATTCTCTATGCTTACAAGAATATCCATTTTTTCTGTTGTGGTAAAGATCCTTTCTACTCCAGAGTCAGAAGAGAAGTTACAAAATTTCTGTGAAAGCTGACCTTCAGAAAAAATCTGAAACGAAACAAATAAAACTAAGTAATTAATTTCAATACACATGTGTATTTGTGTGTGTACTCGTGCACACTTTAATGCAACATCATAATCAAAGCTAAATGATCAGTTACATGTAATTTCTGTCACATAGAAACTGTCTCAACTTGCAAATGTTCTTTAATTTTCCTGGAATCTCGCGCATCGCAAATGAACGGACAGATGGACCAAATATTTTCAGTGTTATTAGACACAACATACCACTGTTTTTTTCTAAAATGGAGAAATGAAGAACAATTGAATCAGAGACAGCTGGCGTTATGCAAATGTGGCGCTGTGGGCGGCTCTGTAAACGGAAACGACATGACGTATGCAGCGATCCTATATAATATAAGGAGTGATGCGACGGGAATCAGTAAGAGTCGGACGCAGTATGGGTAAGACGAGGGATCTAAGCGCATTTGATCGTGGGCAAATTGTCCGGGTCCGACGAATGGGTCACTCCCTCTCGGAAGTCGTGCAGGCACTGGGATTTTCACGAGCCACTGTGTCACGGGTGCACCGTGAGTACATCGAATCCGGTAAAATCATCCCTGCAAGGGCCAACTGCCGTGGACAACAGCGTGTGGATGAGCGGGGTCATCGCCGGCTAGCTCGCATTGCAACAGCAGACAGACGGACCACAGTGCAAGAAATCACTCGGCAATTTAACGCTGGTACACAAAAACGTGTAAGCAGCCACACCATCCATTTACCATCTCCTCGCTATGGGGTACAGAAGCCATCGTCCCACGAGGGTACCGCTGCTGACCGCACAACACAGGGTGCAAAGATTACCATGGGCGCGGGAACATCGCCACTGGACCCTAGACATCAGTGCAAGAAATCACTCTGCAATTTAACGCTAGTGCACAAAAACGTGTAAGCAGCCACACCATCCAGAACCATCTCCTCGCTATAGGGTACAGAAGTCATCGTCCCACGAGGGTATTGCTGCTGACCGCACATCACAGGGTGCAAAGATTAGCATGGGAGCGAAAACATCGCCACTTGACCCTAGACATGTGGAAAAATGTTGCCTGGACTGATGAGTCCGAGATTCACGTTGGTACGTGCGGATGGTAGGATACTAGTAAGGCGCAAACCACATGAAGCGATGGATCCTTCTTGTCAGCAGGGTACTCTTCAAGCTGGTGGGTGGGCATTCTCGTCTGGGGACTGTTTACGTGGACTGAAATGGGACCCCTGGTACGTGTGACATCGTCCCTCACAGATCAACGTTACCGGGATATCCTGGACAACCATTTGCTCCCGTTGGTGCGTCTTCAACATCCCACTGGGGACCTCATCCTGCAACAAGACAATGCACCGTGTCATCGCTCCCGAATTGTATCCGAATGGTTGGATGAACACTCCACCGACGTGACCTCGCTTCCTTGGCCAGCTAGGTCACCTGACCTCAATCCCATCGAGCACATCTGGGATGCCATCGAGAGAGATGTTCGAGGCTCTGACCCCCCTTCCATCAAGTATTCGTGAACTGTGGGAGCTTGTTCAGGGGCCGTGGATCCGTATGGCTTCCCAACGCTGCCACTGTCTTGTCGAGTCCATGCTGAGACGAATCGCCGCCGTCATCGGGGCAGGTGGTGGTTCTACACGTTATTAGACAGGTATCTCTAATTCAATTGCTCTTCGGTGTACAGTATGTCAGGGCACTTATAATGATAATTACTGTATTTCTTTACCGAATGACTTACTGTTATAATTAAAATATACTGTATGAGTTCAACAGCACCATGTCTGCAACGTTTATTTTCCTCCAGCATTATCCACCGTTTCAACGAACTAAAGATGAACATTTCTGAGATCATTAAAGCTCTAGGTATTGGAATTCTACAATATTCACGACGTAACACACTTGACATTAACAGAGAAAACAGAGAAAGATAACCTGGAACATGTCTCACTGAAAGACACAAGCACACACACGTATGCGCGCGGACACACACTGATGGCCCAAAGTTAAGAACGCCATACGAAAACCTCAATAGTTAAGAAATGAATCGCCATACACGAATCCATCCGGTACCATGCACGGCAACATGTGCGAAAGAGATTTAAGCACAACCGTATGGAGTGTCTGAAGAATTCCGTTTCAGTCGGATGTGAAGTTCGCAAGAGAAATCCGGGATAGCAGTCAGATTCATCAGATTAGTAAGCAGCTTACAACCATGCGGGAGCGTCTCCATGGTTGAATGTGATCATCTCATTTACTGTGATCATTTCGATGCGAAACCAATACCGAATCACCCAAGCCATCAGAAGATTAGTTTCAGGTTGTACGAGATTCACCACGACACGAGACGACTGTTACTTCGTCATAACATGTTTCATTTTCTTGATTTTTTCTTCACGATGTTGTGAAGAAAAAAGGCTTTCCTTTGAAAAAAGAAATTGCTTTAGTATGTCCGTCCGTCCCTCTGTGGGGCACCATGCCTCTGCACCTATTAGTCCGAATTGAAATATTTCTTTTGCATTGGGAACCCTAAACTGTGATAACGATTTTCCTTTTTTATTTTGGCATACCATTTGTTATCTTTTCTCGATGCATTATTTCGCAGCTAGAGGACGTAAATGTAGATGCTATCGAATTCAAATTATATTTTACTTCATATCATTGCTTCTAAAAATCATATTGAAATAATTTTTCCCTTTCTTCGATTCCTTTTACTACTATGATCACTGCGTGCAGTTCCTTCTTCAAATAACGCACAATTTTCCCACGAGAAGACATAAATGTATATTGTATTTTTCCGATATCTCTTCTTGTAAAATACCGATTTGGAAAAAATGATTGGAACACATCGGGGCTAGAGCACTTTGGCTTAATTAAGCGGCTTCCCCAATCATGCGAAGTTTCATCCCAAAGAGATAATGGGATGTTCTCCAAGAATTGTCCCAAATAAATGGCTGCCCGGATTAGCCAGCCCAATTAATCGGAATCTATGCAATTTTGCCGCTATGGGCTTGTAAGTGCATTTCGGCCATATCCCAGCTCCAATTGAAAAAAATTATTTTTTGGTCAAGTATCACTTCCTACGAAAAACATTATGCTGAGGTTTTCTATTCAAAACAGTACACAGTTTTCCGACTAGGGGTTGGAAATGCATATCGTATTTTTTCATCTCTGTTTCTAAAAGTCCGATTTGGAACATTATTCTTGCATCAGATATCATTCATGATGAAGAATATTTTGCATACCATTTTTTGTAACGCTCAATTTGCCACTGGTGGGCATAAGATCGCATTTCTGTTTCAATATAATAAATAGTAGTTGTACCTACACGACCAACTGAATAAATTCGTTTTCCCACTGATACCGCTCACTACAGAGAACAATTATTTTGTATTTGTTGATCAAAATAATGCACAAGTTTCCCGCTAAGGGGCGTAAATATACCATTTTTTCTCGATATCTCTGCTGCTAATAGTTGCTTTGAAAAATTATTTTTACATCGAATACTGTTTTAGGGAATATTTTGCACATTTCATACTTTGGGGAACATTTTGTATATATTTTTGAATCTTTCGTAATGCACGTTTCTGCCGAATGGTAACGTAAATGTGTATTTCTGTTTTCAACTGTATTTCCACTTTTAAAAATCCTATTGAAAAAGTTCTTTTTTTACTGTATGTCAAAGATTTAAGACCTTATCGACCTTAAATAATAATATTAAACAATGCACAGTTTTTCCGCTACGAGCGCGTATGCCTAATTCATTCTTGCCGTTTCTACATCTAAAAGATGTACATGTATTTGCAAAAAAAAAAAAAAAAAAAATTCTGTCGCACAGCTCCCACTATTTTTTATTGTTTTTTTATAATGCGCAGCTCAGCCGCTTGGGAATGTCAGTGCATTTTTTTATTTAAAAGAGTATTGCCGATTGAAAAAATCTTTTCTTGGTGTAATATTGGGTTGGTGCGAATGAAATGTCGTGCGAATGAAATGTCGTGCGAATGAAAGGAACAGTAGAGACAGGCCCCCACCACAGCGGAATGGAACCACCCACAGGTGTTGCGGGTATTACGTCACAGAGTTGCTATATACATAGCTAACACGTGTGTGAAAAACACGGTTCAGGCATGGTTTGTTTGGACGTAACGTGGCTTGCAAAGGAAACATGCTGACGCCGGATTTAAGAGTCATCTTCCTGTATGAATTTAAACTTGGCCATTCTGCAGGAATCGCCGCTCGAAACGTTAACAAAGCGTTTAAGGAGAATACACCCAACGAACGAACCATTCGGCGATGGTTTGTGAAGTTTCGAAGCAGAGATACGAACCTGCAAAACGAAGCACGTAGTCACCGATCTGTTGCTGTTTCTGACAATGTTCTGTTACGTGTGGTTGAAGCAGAACCCCGAAAAACGTGTCGTGAGATAGCGGCAGAGGAAAGTGTCTACCACACGACAGTTGTTCGGCGTCTGGCTGCACTGGGTAAAGTAAAAAAGCTGGGCATGGGGAGTTGACAACTGCCAACAAGACTAGGCGTTTGGGAGTCTGCACGTCGCTGCTTGCCAGGAATAAACACGAACCTCTACTGCATCGAATCGTCACCTGCGACGAGAAGTGGGTCCTTTATGATAATCGGAAACGATCTGCACAAGAGTTAAGCAAGGCACAGTCTGCTGGACGGCATCCTAAGCCACACCTACACACCGAGAAGACGATGTTCCTTGTCTGGTGGTCCACAGCAGGGATAATTCATCGGAATTTCTTGGCAAGAGGACAAACCATCACTTCAGAACGTTATTGTACTGAATTACACCAGATGCACCGGAAATTGCTGCAGAAACAACCGGCTTTGGTCAACAGACATGGTGTTCTTCTGCTCCAGGACAATGCCCGCCCTCATGTCGCACAACGAACGATGCTGACACTAAGTGCCTTGGGCTATGCAGCACTGCCTCATTCTGCCTATTTCCCGGATTTGTTTCCGACAGACTATCATCTGTTTCGTCGCCTGAAACTCTTCCTGTCTGGGAAACAGTTCACGACAGAAAACGAGGTTCAACGTGCAGTTGATGACTTCTTCGGGTCCCAGCCACAACACCTTTTTCGTTCCGGGATCATGGCTTTGCCGGACAGATGGCAACTATGTGCCGATGTCGAGGGGGGATTATTTTTCCTAGGTAAGTTGTCCTACTTTTCCGTTCTCGCCGTCCAGGTGTGCTGGTCCTTTGCCGGACATTTCATTCGCACCAACCCAATACCTTTCACCGAGAAAAAATTTTTGTGCCTATTTTGTTCTTCAAATAACGCACAGTTTTCCTCGCTAGAGGTGTAAAGCTATAACAATTTTTTTCTGCATATCTCTGCTCCAATATTGTTCGATTTGAAAAATTCCCTTTTCTTCACATGAGAAACATTCTGTGTTCAGTTTGTGATTTTTCGTAATTTATGTTTCTGCCGTCATACTCCATTTTTTTTTGTTTTTGGTATGTAACTCCATGCTCTAACCGTAACCCAGCCTAATGTTAATGGCCGAGAGATGAAAGACATTTACTTGGGATTCGGGTTTAAAATTTATATTTGATTTCCTGGGAACTTAGTACTGGGGATTTCTAAGAATGCCCCTGTTACCTGGATCCAGACTAACACAACAAGCTGTTGACTGATCAATTATTGCTTATTCTGTAGACTGTTTCAAGACAACCCTTGCTTTGAACACATCATGTAAGCAAATTCATAGCTGTAACACTGGGAACAGCAGTCATAGAGGACATAGCTTGTTACTATGGGAAGCTATTATCGTTAAAGAACACACAGAACTTCATTCATTCTCGGGAAAGACCATGACAATTTGTGTACCGTATGATCTCTGTAAACTATCGCAGGTATTATGTATGGTCTCTGCATATAATATACCATCGTTTGAGAGGTATACATACATATAGACTATATATACACGTCCTGTTTTTGGTGTTCCACAGATCGATAGACACTCTTTGACAGCTATACTGTACTATCTTCGGATGCTCACTGACAATTGCACAATCTATGGAATCAAAACAGGTGTATTCTACGATTCCTGAAGATGTTACGACAGGTATACTTACAGAAACGAGGTCTCAAAATCTCACGTTTGACTATTTGCAGCAGCAGAAATGGGTACTAAATTCTTTTAAATGGGTGATGGCTTCCGTTTCCACCGAACTTGTGTACTTGGACACTACTTAGAACGGGAGATCATATAACTTCTAGTGGTCAAAAAAGATAGCCGGACCTGAATTCCATGGAAGATGTTTGAGATGTTCTGAAAAGACGGGTTTCCAGTCGCCTCACTATGCTTAGATCTACGAGGTAGCTGAAGTTTATCTAGCATCATGAATTGTCACTGTTTATTCAAGAAGTCCTAATTTTCATTCTTAGCATGATATATCACTATCATGTACACTATATTGACAAAAGTCACCGGACACTCCTTCAAAAAGCAAATGAACGGATCCGCTGCGTTGTCAAGATGCGCGGTATAGCTGCAAACAGTATAACAACAAGCCTGCAGCTGACCACAATCATACCGCACTGTGAGATTGAGTGAAAATATCGCGGTGGGAGAGAACTGACTTTGAGAAAGGAAAGATTGTTGGATGTTATATTAGTGGGTTGCCCATAAGAGAAACCGAGAGGCGTTTAAACATGTCCAAGCCAACTGTTTTGGATGTACTGAATGAGTGGAAGACACATGGCGTGCCTGAAGTAGCAAAACGTACCGGCAGACCAAAGAAAATCAGTAATAGAGGACATCAAAGCCTCAAGAATGTCGTTACAGCTAATCGACGGAGTACTGCACAAGACCTCAGTGTACAGGTGAGTTAAAATGCTGGAACCTCGGTATGTACACGTACCATTCGCATAGAACTTCATTCCACGAGTTACCGTGGTCGTGCGGTTGCTCATAAGCCTTTCATCTCCACTTGGAATGCTATTGGTCGTTTAGCACGGTGTAAAGAACATTTACCGTGGACCGTAGATCAATGGAACCGGGTCCTATGGACTGATGAATCCAGATACACGATCCATCAGTCTGATGGCTGTGTGTGGGTATGGTGGCAGCCAGGGAACGCTATTTACCACAGTGTACTGTTCCTACAGTGTACAAGGCTCGGTTCCATAGTATTTCCACAGAGTTGGTATGGTTCCAGCCCATTGGTTATCGTGGACAAACCTGTTAACCAACACGTCTACCTCGATATTCTGGACAATTATGCCCTACCAACTCTGTGGCAATACTATGGAACCGAGCCTTGTTGGTACCAGCAGGATAATGCACCGAGCCATAAAGCAAAGTTTCAAAATCGCTTTATTATTATTCATCATAAGAAAACATAAGAGGGAGACGTACAGCGTTGGGCGTCTCACTGGGAAATAATACAAACTATTAACACATGATGGTATATACACTGCAATGACAATGGGGATGAATAACAAATGCAGCAAGCAAAGCTTATTGCATGAAAATTGCAGGAGAAGTGACAGAGAGAAACACATTGTATCACATGACATTGGCTGGGCATGATTTACAGGATAACACAGGCGAAACAATAGTACACAATTAGAAAAAGAACAGCACAAACACCGCCGTGAAGGTAAAACATTACATACATGAGATAAAAACACAGCGTGCACAATTGTGCAAGTTATATAACGAGGGCAACAAAGCAACATAATACAGGCGGGGTGAAGGTAATTAATGTACACGAGTAAGCATGAACATACACTGAGATGACATTAGCATTCACAATTCAACGGTAGCGTGGATTGCACGAAAAAAAATGCAGAAGGAACAGTAAGATCACAGAGCAAAACTAGGAATGCACACTGGGATGACAAGAGGAATTAGCGCAAAATGAAAGCACTGTACGACGCAATAGATGTAACTGGTACATTAACAAGACATGATGAACCGTATTATACACAGGTATAACCAAATAAAGTACACAATGTGAAGACACGATACAGCGCAAGAAATGTTACAAGTACAGTAAAAAGCACACGATAAACCATGAGTGCACTCTGGTATGTTATGAGTATATGCAAAAAGTGAAAGCACAGGACAGGCCATGGGTTCTGACAGATGACAGAATTTATCATAAATTTGTATGTGCACGATCAAAGCATTAACAAAATGTGAACGCACGGTACAGCACAAGAAATGCAAGAGGTACAAAGCCTGCACAACAAAAAAAAAAACCCCCATGAAAGTACACTGGGATGAAAATAGTATGTACACAATGTGGAAGTATAGAAATGTCCAAAAATCAAACAGGTCCAATGAAAATGGCTAAACACTAAGAAGGTGTGTGAGTGCGGCAAATATAACAAAGAGAGATAGAGACGTAAACCACATGACATCTCAAAGTAAAACACACTACAGGAACACGGTGTAATACACTAGGTGCATAGACAGAAAGCACTTAAGGTGACCAGGGTACAGCCCCAAGTACATAAAAGTGACGGGAGGTCACGGAATCAGAGGGCACACTGATAGCAATGTAAATATGGTAAAGCATAGTACGACACAAAGAACAACAATTCAAATTACAAGATCACAATGATATGCACACTGAAAACGAGAAAACAAAAACTTGGGTATTATAGCACAGGCTGAAGCACGATCACATGATATACATCGAGACGAGTCGTAGAGTGTAGGAGGGGCACCAGGGAGCCACGGAACTCAGCAAAGCAGGTGTAGAATGTCCTAGGGTACTGATAGGTGTAGCAGTCCAGAATCAACCGCAAACCATGGAGCGACCGACGCCCAGGTAGCATAGAAGGTGGCTTCTCGACGACTGGAAGAAGCCGACTGGTACTCCAGGCGGAGTCGAGAAAGCAATCGATCTCGGAAACGGCACAAAAGTGCTGTGCTGGCCTGGTGTAAAGAGACCGGCGAGGAAACGCTGCGGAGTTGTTGAAGGTATACGTAAATAACGTGTTTAACCAGCACGAAAAGATAGGCACATACTGACGGAAGAAGCGTAGGTGGATGAGCCTGCAGAAGAAGATGTCGGTAGGCAGTGAACGGAAGATCTTTAGAACAAGAGCGACTGGCAATCCGGAATGCCTGGTCGAGGAGAGGCATCAGGATGGGACAATAAAGGTAGACGTGAGAAATGTCTGCCTCCTGTGCGCAGAAGGAGCAGAGAGGGGAGGAGAGAAGGGACATGCGAAACAGAAAATACGGAACAGGGACGCGGTTATGCAAAAAGAGCCAGTGGGTATTAATTTCAAGAGGAGCGGATAAGGGTGAGCGAGCAGCGGACCAGACAAGAGGAAGAGAAGCAAGGGGAACCTCAAGAATAGAAAGCGGTGAAGGGGTGGCAAGGTGCATTAGAAAACGATAAAGATATTTAGAGGATAGAGAGGAGAGAGGAAGAACCGAGTCTGAGAGTCGGAGGGAAAACGGCAGCGGAAGAGGGGCAGAAAAGACAGAGACCAGACCGGTGGGGGAGACAAGATAAGGAAAAAGCGAAAGAAGTGCAGTTAGCAGGGAGTCATAGACAAAATGGGCGGATGGGGACGAGAGAAGAGCAGGGGGAGGCCAGAGAAAGGGCGCCAGGATAGATCCGAGTTAGTGAGGTCTTTTTTTATTGGAGGTTTAACGACCACCGTGAGCAACTCAATGGGCTATAAGCAGTCGCCCGTCCCTAATTTAGGGTCACTGGTTCCAGGGAAGGGAGAGAACCAGTGCCGTAAGACACACACAACATCCAAGCCTCACCGGGATTCGAACCCGGACCCCGTTCGGACGAATGATCAGAGGCCATCGCTTAGACCACTGCGCCACCGGGGCGGCTAGTGAGGTCTTGAACGGTTACTACACCTGCTCGGAGCCAAGAGGGGAATGAAATGCAGGGGAGATGGGGGGATGAACAAGGGAGTTGAAGAAGAGGGGTTCAGAAAGAAGCTCTTAAGTTGAAGAGGGAGGGGAGCGAATGAGGGGAAGAGAGCAAAGGTGAGTGAGGGCTTCAGAATATGCAGGTGGGAGTTTGCAGGGGGGTGAGGACAGCAATCCATGAGAACTAAAGAAAGAAAGGGAAAATGTGGGTTACGCAAGGAGGCAAGAGCGTCACGTACCTGAACTGCGGAAGCCACTGGAGCCGTGAAAAGGTGAATGAAGTTGATCACTCGGCTTGCTTTGTAGCACAGCGGGACATCAGGTAGGCCAGCATTATCATAGGAGGGAGGAGCACAGAGCTTGTGGACGTTAATCCAGTGATGACCCGCCCACATTACTCGAGTAAGGCAGCGTGTAACCTCCTGGAGACAGAAAAGCGGGGTCGTAGATGCAATCCAAGAATGCTTGCAGATGGACAGAAGGTATGTCCCGGTGAGATTTGCACGCTGGTAGTAGGACGTACAGAACTGCGCACGACACCAGAACGCAGCTGTGCGGAGGAGGCGAGGATGGAGTTCCGTGCGAGTTGCACTGGATGTAGCTTGTGGTGCGCCTAAGTGCACACCCAGGAAGCGTTGGATAGTGGATGACTATGTGCCCCCCCCCCATGGAGCATCTATGCGATTGGAACACGACCCGCACAACAATCCAGTGCTCTTAGACGTATTCAGTTCAGCTGCAGA
This sequence comes from Macrothele yani, assembly GCA_039090855.1. Classification (NCBI taxonomy): domain Eukaryota; kingdom Metazoa; phylum Arthropoda; class Arachnida; order Araneae; family Macrothelidae; genus Macrothele; species Macrothele yani. Next base: position 82,808,872 of record CM077002.1, read on the forward strand.
ACATGAAGCATATGCGGAGAACAAATGACGAAGCAGTTGGAACTGTGAGTCGCTACGAATGCAGACGGTAATGTCATCTGCATAGGCAGAGTAAATGGCTGAGTGATGCCGTGAGCTGGCAACTGGTGGTGGAAGTTGTGCTAGGAGAGATGTTTGCAGAGAGCGTAGAGAGGGCTCGACGGCAATCGTAAACAGTTGACCAGAAAGCGGGTAGCCCTGACAAACTCCCCGCTTGAAGGGAACATGTGCTGTGAGAAAAGATGCCGTCTTGACATGGAAAACGGCGTCCCGGTAGAGGGAGAGAAGAACAGAGACAAATTGTGGAGGAAAGCCAAAGTGTAGCAGGGTTTGTGTTAAATAGACGTGCGAGATATTATCGAAACCGGAACGGAGGTCTAAGGAAAGGAGAGCAAGAGGTTCAGAATGAGTCTTGGGAAGATGAATGAGATCGCGAAGAAGTTGAACATTGGAGGAAAGAGAACGGTTAGGAACAGTATAGGTTTGAGAGTCAGCAAGGATGTGAGGAAGGACAGAGTTTAGTCGACGGGAAAGAAGCTTAGTATAGAGTTTATAATCTTGATTGAGAAGAGAAATGGGGTGCCAATTTCCCAAGTCAAGAGGGTCACCCTTCTTGGGAAATAGGACCACATGTGCGTCCGTGAAACCCCTCGGGAGGGGGAGCAGTTAAATGCAGCAGAAAAAGCGGAGAGGAGAAAAGGCAACAGAAGAGGCAAGAACGCACGATAAAAAGGAAAAGAGAGGCCGTCCTGACCCGGAACGGCATGGGGGTTAAGGGAAGTGAAGGTGTCGGACACCTCCGTGGATGTGGGTGAGAGAGACACAGGGTGTGAGCAAGATGAGACGGAACTTGAGGCAGGTTATTGAGAAGATGGAGGAGAGCAGAGGGAGGGGGAGGAGTTTCACTGAACTTGGTGGTATAGAACTGACGAACGTGAGAGCAAATCGCTGCCGAATCGGATGTGATTTCGCCAGAGGGGAGGCGAAGATGACGAAGCGAGGTAGAAGACTTACGTGCAGATTCCATTGATGTTAGAAAATCATAGGTGCATTCCTCCGGATTGAGATATTTAATACGCAGACGTAAAAGTGCTTGCTGCGCTAGATGTTTCAGCTAAGCCTGGAGCTCCGCCTGATATACTGGAAACAGCGGATCTGACAACCCAATCAGTACGAGCATCTGCCTGGCGTGATCAGGCGCATCTGACTGGAAGTCGTCATGGTGAAGGAAAGTTGCTTGACATGTAAGATGAGCTGATGCTTGACATGAAGCCAATACGTCAAGGTACAGGGTGCGGAATGCAACCCTGTGCGACGATCAGCAAGGAAAGAACGGACAGAGGCACAAAAGTCAGGATCAGTGAGGAGATTGGAATCAAAACGTCCACGGACGAACAGTCCGAGGGAGTGACGCCGCAACAAACACTGTGAGGGTGACCGAGCAGTGGTCTGAGGAAGCAGTAGGTTGATGTCGCAACTCGGCAATAGACGCAAGAAGCGGTGTGGAAACGTAAACCCGATCCAGGCGTGCAGTCGATGGAAGCTGACTCCCAGACGAGAGCCACGTGTGTGAGGTCTCTTATGGATGTAGGAGCCTATAAGCATCGGTGAAGGAGAAATCAGCAACAAGGTCATGGAGTAGTGCGACGCGATCCGTCCGACGCTCTCGTGACGAAGGAGAGCGATCCAGTGCCGGGTCAAGGGTGCAATTGAAGTCTCCACCCAAGAGCACACGATCCGAAGGCGAGACTTTCGAGAGAGCTTGACGGAGTTTGGTGAACAAGATGGATAAATGAATAGAGGTGCACGGAATATACACATTAAAGATGTGAAATCGAGCTCCGCCAATTATGAAGGAGACTTGCTGGAGTAAATTCCGGCATAAGTTCTGCACTGAGAGTGCAGTGAGGGTGGAACGGAACTGCTGATGTATTCCGATAGCAAGCCCACCATGAGATGAATAGCGAAATGCATGATGGAACACATAATCGCTAGCACGCCAGCGAGTAAACAGAGTGGAGGAATGGCAGTTTGTTTCTTGCAGTAGCAACAGATCGGCCCCGAGGGGCGAGAGGTCTTCCATTACAAGAGCATTCGCTAGGGGGCTAGCGAACCCTCTGCAATTAAGGGTCGTGACCTTGAATGGACTGCTCAGTCGTTGATTGGAGGAGTCGCGGAGCAACTTTCAGGTGTTGTTGCAATCGGTTTACGCAGCCAAGGGTCCATGAGTGGTGCAGGGGGTCATGTACAAACCCACGAAGGTACTTAGCAATGCATCCGGCTTGCAGGAGCAGCGCTGGAAGAATGTCTTCGCGCTCTCGGAGGTAGTCATACGTCGACTCCAGGTTCGTGGTGTGGGTGCAAAACTGATAGTAATCTCCAAGATTGAGAGGTCCTGAAGGAGCACCACATTTGGAGAGTACACTTGAAAAGACCTCAAACGAAGGCGGAGACCACTCATCATCAGTGTCCCTTTCAATTTCTGTTGACGCAGGAGAGGGAGAAAAATCTCCTGAAGATTTGGTAGCACGGAACGGTCGCCCATCCGCAGAGGGATATTTCTTCTTCTTCTTACGTCTGGTACCTGTACGAGTGCCAGAAATGTGTTTTCCAGGGAGCGACTATGCTCGGGAAGCAGACGCAGAGTCAGAGGAGTTATCGGCGCCGCCGTCACACTCGGAGACACCAACAGTGAAGACTGGTCGGAAACCAGCGGCTAGGTCTCCCGATGTTGCGACGTGATCAGGAGTAATAGGTGAGGCGAGCACTGGAAAGTGAAGGTGGGAGGTGAGGTCAGCATCAAAGGACGCTCGTTGACAAGAGGCTTTAGCTATACTTTTTTGTGTAACTCGGCCCAGGGGCAGTTGGCACACTAGAAGACGGTGCAGGTCGAGAGCGAGATGTAGCAGGAGGCTGCTTAGAGGCGGTAGGCACTGTTGAAGCCGTGGTAGCTGCATACTCGTTGTTGGGGCAGCGAGCACGCTGATGCCCAAGTTCTTTGCAATTAGCACAGTGTTCTGATGTTAGCATGTCAATTCTGTAGGAGAGCTGCCCACATCCGACGTTTAGGATCCGTGGGAACTTACGGAGATGCTCCTTTGATGGAAAGATGAGTCGAACACTCCGGCGAAAACTGCGAACATTCTTATTTGCAGGATCCTTGGGCGCAGCTGAATGTGTGATAACAGGACCAACAATCTTACCACACTTACTAAGTGCAGTACATATAATCGCATCCGAGATTTCGGGGGCACCGGATGCAAGGAGACCTGAACAGGGTGCCTGGCGATCGGTTCAGCTTCGAGGTGCTGATCTCCCAGGTCAAGGCCAAAGTTTAGAAGCGTGTCTGCATGCTCTTTGGATGTGAAATAAGCAATCACCGTCCGCGGCCGGCGGGTGAGGTGAGTAATGGCTCTGGCTGGAAGAAAATCAAAGAGCGTATCACAATAGACCTTCAACGGTGAATTCGGAAGAGCATCTAGGCACACTCCCAACTCGCGGGTGGAGTGAAGTTCCTGCGCAGCCGGTGAGAAGTGCGGAACGTCCAATTGAAGTGAGTCACCATGTATCTGGACATGGGCATCCGCAAGGGGAAGGCGAGTCGCTTGCGTCGGTAGGGACGCACCTGAGGTAACACTAGAATAAGAGCGGGAAGGCAAACCTCCACTGGAAGGCAGAGGTGCAGCGCTGGATGAAGGAGCAGACACAACGCTGGGCAAGGCTACCGAGGGCAGAGAAGCAACGCCCTCAGAGATATCCATTACGTCATCGGCAGCATCAGAAACGAACGACGTAGCCTCACCGCCAGGAGGGGTGGAGTCAGAGAGTCGAAGCGTGGAAGAAGAAGAGCAATAGGCATCAGGAAGAGGACGATATTCCTTATCATCAAAGACGGACACTGATTGGTTTGTTCCGTCAGAGATAAGGATCGACGTAGTAGGAGAAGCTGTGACGAGGGCGGGAACTCTGCTCTTATCAGTAGTCGCCATAGCCGATGGCGAAGTCTAATTTAGTAAAAACGACCAACTTGTCGAGAAAATAAAGTGCTAATAGCTAACTGAAAATAGCACTCACCGACTCGGGAGATGTCTTAAATGAAAGATACAACCTTCGTCTTGAAGGCACGCACAAAAGTTAAACGACAGAGCACACAAAACACACTCAGTAGACGGCGAAACACGGAGCTCAAAACAGACACGACTTACGTCCCATAAAGCAAGGACTGTTACGGCGTGGTTTGACGATAATTCCGTATCGTATGTGGACTTACCAAGACACAACCCTGTTCTTAATCCCATAGCATAGAGCACCTATGGGATGAATTAGAGCGCCGCATAAGAAGTTTGGAACCAAGGCCTACTACTAAGCAACAGTTAGCGGCAGCATTATGCACTGAATGGAAGCGCATACTTATCGATGTGTTCCAAACCTTGTCGAAAGCATGTCTCGAAGGGTCAGTGCATGCACAAAGGTGGTCCGACACCATACTAATGTATGTCAATAAATGCTCTGTTGTGTTTCTCTTCTAGGTGCACGGTGATTTTTGTCAATACAGTGTATATTAAATACCGTATTAGGGTGATTTCGAGTTCGCTATTTAACAGTGTTTAACTCATTTTTAGTAAAAACTGTTTTATAACGAGGAACAGAACACCAATTAAGTAGTAAATAGTAACACTGTACTAGTGATCAGATTTATTGGCGTAGGAAATAAACACATAAGCGATTCCAAGCTTTCGCACATCAACCAGATGGCTTCTTCAAGGAAGTTAGACAGAAACTGAAAACTGAAAAATAGAACGCTTAACAATTTGAACGCGGAAACTTGACAATAAATAGACGCGACGTTACATTCATTTAAAGATACGAGGCATCACGTTGGTTGCACGCGGGATCCTGGTAGAGAAAAGACGTTACTTGAAGAATTGGTTCCAAATTCATGGCAACTCGAGCGAGACACAATCATTGCAAGCATCGCTGTTGGTAATGATCTCCAAGGTTTCCCGAATGGCTGTACATTTAGGGGTAGAGTAGCTAGCTAATTTCTTTACATATCCCACATAGGAGTAGCTGACTTGAATTTGACTTCTCTGGATAGTGCCGTGGCTACTTAGCCATATTTGGTGTCCCTTTTATGTTCGTTGACTCTGATTCCAAACGAACGCTTGGTCATTCCAATGTAATATCGCTTAGAGCCGTTCGGATACTATAGGGGATCGCATAAACGCCTGCTCCGCAGGAGAGAGGTGGTTTTTCACTATTTCTCTTTAGTATAGTGTGTAAAGGCGCAGGGGATCTTATGCGGACGCCGTAGTTCATCTTCTTGAGGGCACTTTTGAGTTTGTAAGACACACTTGGTATGTAGGGAATTGAGCCTAAATAACGTAGCTGCGGCACAGGAAGACTGGAATGTTTGGCTGTGGCTTTTTGGATAAAGCTACGTATCTGATTCAATAAATATCCTGCATCAGTGGCTAACTTTATGACTCTTTCAATTTCGTGTTGTCTAGAATGGGTATCAGAAGAAACGGCAAAGACTCTTTGAATTCGAGAACGAAAGATAGCTGCTTTGTATTCTGCGGGACAGAAAGAGCTGCGGAGCATCAGGTTGGGGACGGATGTGGGTTTATAGTAGACGTGTGTACCGAGGCGGTTGTCAGACGATTTTCTCAATAAAACATCCAGATAAGGTAAAGCGTTGTTGCTTTCAAGCTCCATCGTGAAATTGATCGTAGGATGTATATCATTGACTTTATCAAGGAAAATTGGAGGAGTCTCTTTTTCGCGGGGCCATACAGAAAATACGTCGTCTGCATAACGCAGCCAAGTGGTAGGCCGTGGTGTAATGCTGGAGAATATATTCCGCTCAATTGGGCGAGGTATTGCTTCTGCAAAGACGAGTGAAAGTGAGGATCCCATCGGGGCGCTATTATTCTGTTTATATACTTGTCCTTGGAAACTGTAGAAGCTAGTATTAGTGACCAAGTCTATTAATTTGAAGATGCTGAGGCATGACTCCTGCATATAAAATGTTGAATTTGATATGGCCTCCTTTAATGTTCTGACGGCTTCTGGAACGGGAATTGGGGGGGGGTAAAGGGAAACCACGTCGAAGCTGCCGATAATGTCGCTTGGCAGGACAGTGAGTTTCTTGGCTTTCGTTATAAAATCCAGAGTGGAATTTATAACTAAGTCCGATTCACGAAGAAAACTACGTAAGAATTTAAATAGTGCTTTCTCTAAATGGTACGTGGGTGCAGACTTCCTGGATACGATGGGTCTCAGTGGGTTTCCGGGCTTATGGTGCTTAAGTCTTCCGAAAAGCTATGGGATCTGAGGTCCTGGTGGTAGTTTGGCGGCTTTCCTAAGCTCGTCTGGAATATCGGGTAACCGAGCTGCTCTTTGTACCTGCGAAATCCAAGAATTTATGGGGTTCCTTTGAAGGGCTATAGAACCAGTCAGTGATAAAATTTTTAATTTTCGTATTGTAGTCTTTTGCGTCCATAATCACTATCTGGCTAGATTTGTCCGTTAGAGTCAATATTATGGACGGATCATTTCTAAGGACCGAAACTGGCCTCGGAATTATTAATTTATTAGGTATTTTAGTAGGATCATACAGAGATCGTAATTTAGAAGAACAGAGCTGGCGTAGTTCATCTTTTGAGTCGTTTGGAACTAGCGATATTATGCTTTCGAATTCGGAAACGACGCTTTGTGGGTTCGATCTGGTTCGGAAGCAGAATTTTGGTTCAAGCTCCAAAACTTTTGTTTCATCTTCGTTAAGCGTCCGGTTGGAAATATTGACGAATGGACTTGTGAAATCTTTAGCCTTTGGAGTCTGGGAAGATCTCAAGTAATCCAGTTTTTGTTATGCGTGGAGGATAAGGAACGTTGCATTTTATCAACTAACATATCTACACGGAGGGTCAAGATGTTGAAGGTGATCGGGTCGCACAATCAGCGCAGTTACATGTAGAGGGTGTAACACTTGGTCTCCAATGACATAACGTCCTTCCTTTTCAGGTTCACTATACGTGACAGGGTCAGACGAAGAAATTTGTCCTTTTTATTTTCAAACCAGGATCCTCTAACCGTTAATTTAAAGTTGAGGAACTTTGGGATTAGGCCCGTCCATAATATTGACTCTAACGGACAAATCTGACCAGATAGCGATTATGGACGCAGAAGACTACAATACGAAAATTAAAGATTTTATCACTGACTCTGGTTCTATAGCCCTTCAAAGGAACCCCATAAATTCTTGGATTGCGCTGGTACAAAGAGCAGCCCGGTTACCTGCTATTCCAGACGAGCTTAGGAAAGCCGCCAGATTACCACCAGGACCTCAGATCCCAAAGCTCTTCGGAAGACTTAAGCACCATAAGCCCGGAAACCCACTGAGACCCATCGTATCCAGGAATTCTGCATCAACGTACCATTTAGAGAAAGCACTATCCAAATTCCTACGTAGTTTTCTTCGTAAATCGGACTTAGTTATAAATTCCACTCTGGATTTTATAACGAAAGCCAAGAAACTCACTGTCCTGCCAAGCGACATTATCGGCAGCTTCGACGTGGTTTCCCTTTACCCCCCCCCAATTCCCGTTCCAGAAGCCGTCAGAACATTAAAGGAGGCCATATCAAATTCAACATTTTACATGCAGGAGTCATGCCTCAGCATCTTCAAATTAATAGACTTGGTCACTAATACTAGCTTCTACAGTTTCCAAGGACAAATATATAAACAGAATAATGGCGCCCCGATGGGATCCTCGCTTTCACTCGTCTTTGCAGAAGCAATACCTGGCCCAATTGAGCGGAATATATTCTCCAGCATTGCACCACGGCCTACCACTTGGCTGCGTTATGCAGACGACGGATTTTTTGTATGGCCCCACGGAAAAGAGACTCTTCCAATTTTCCTTGATAACGTCAATGTTATACATCCTACGATCAATTTCACGATGGAGCTTGAAAGCAACAACGCTTTACCTTATCTGGATGTTTTATTGAGAAATCGTCTGACAACTGCCTCGGTACACAAGTCTACTATAAACCTACGTCCGTCCCCAACCTGATGCTCCGCAGGTCTTTCTGTCCCGCAGAATACAAAGCATCTATCTTTCGTTCTCGAATTCAAACAGCCTTTGCCGTTTCTTCTGATACCCATTCTAGGCAACACGAAATTGAAAGCGTCATAAAGTTAGCCACTGATGCAGGATATTTATTGAATCAGATACGTAGCTTTATCCAAACAGCCACAGCCAAACACTCCAGTCTTCCTGTGCCGCAGCTACGTTATTTAGGCTCAATTCCCTACATACCAAGTGTGTCTTACAAACTCAAAAACGCCCTCAAGAAGATGATCTACGGCGACGGCATAAGATCCCCTGAATATTTACATACTATACTAAAGAGAAATAGTGAAAAACCATCTCTCTCCTGCAAAGCAGGCGTTTATGCGATCCACCTACAGTATCCGAACGGCCCTAAACAATATTACATTGGAATGACCAAGCGTTCGTTTGGAATCAGAGTCAACGAACATAAAAGGGACACAAAATACAGCTAAGTAGCCACGGCACTATCCAGAGAAGTCAAATTCAAGTCAGCTACTCCTATGTGGGATGATGTAAAGAAATTAGCTAGCTACTCTACCCCTAAATGTACAGCCATTCGGGAAACCTTGGAAATCATTACCAACAGCGATGCTTGCAATGATTGTGTCTCGCTCAAGCTGCCACGAATTTGGAACCAATTCTTCAAGTAACGCCTTTTCTCTACCAGGATCCCGCATGCAACCAACGTGATGTCTCGTATCTTTAAATGAATGTAACGTTGCATCTAGTATTTATTGTCAAGTTTCCGCGTTCAAATTGTTAAGCGTTCTATTTTTCAGTTCGCAGTTTCTGTCTAACTTCCTTGAAAAAGCCATCTGGTTGATGTGCGAAAGCTTGGAAACGCTTATGTGTTTATTTCCTACGCCAATAAATCGGATCACTAGCACAGTGTTACTATTTACTAATAACTGTTTTATTTCAATGAGTTTTTGAAAGAGAGCAAAAAAATTGCTAATAAATATAAATAGATTATCTGTTCTTTTTCTATAATGCAACAAGAATGACAAATGGCTGGACAATTTTTGTTTTCTCTTTCTTTCGTTCCGTATTTTTTAATTTTTCTTTCTTCAACTTCTCAAGTTCTATTATTTACAATTTTTAGCTGCAAGACTTTTCCGAAGTATTTCCTCTTCTTTTCATACAACGTTGACTGTAAAAGGCAAATCCCAAAATTAAAGGAATACTACTTACGAAGGCACATTTCTTTCATTCATTCCTTTGAAATCTTCTTCGAAAAAGAGAACAGACAAAAAAAGAACTTTTTCTACACTGCTGGCCACCCAAAATGCAACACCAAGAAGGAAACATCCGATTGTCCTGAAATTCGTAGCATGCGTCGCCCGCAAGCGGACACGCAAACGATTAGCATTGCAGGGCATATGCAAATCATGTGCGCCCGGCACGCCACCGAGAAGCACTATAAGAAGGGCGCACAGAAGGCGGGGTGTAAGTCGTGGAAGTGTGTTGTGCTGCCGGACCTGTGCGTGGAAAACTTCCTGATGCCTCGTGGCAGAATACGGCAGTCATTCCAGCACGTTTCGGAGTTCGACAGAGGACGAATAGTGGCTTATCGCGACAGCGGTTTGTCGTACTGAGACATCGGCGCCCGTGTGGGACGACATCCAGCCACAATGAGGCGAGCTTGGATTCGGTGGGTGCAGGAGGGACGGACGGACTGACGTGAGCGATTGCGGCAGCCGGGGCACACCACCGAACGAGAAGACCGGCATGTTGTGCTGCGGGCATTGACGGCTCGAACCGCCACATCACGAACGTTAGCGCAGGAATTAGAGGGTGTGTTGCGCAACAACCTGTGTCAGCACGTACCGTTCGACGGCGTCTGCAGGAGCGGGGACTTGTCGCACGGCGCCCATTGCTCCGATTGCCATTGACGTTACACCACCGGCGAGTGCGGCGGCAGTGGGCCGTTGAAGGCCGCACCCGGGCTACGGAAGGACACTTATGACGTAGAAGTCTTGTGTTACTTCTACGTTAATTTAAAACATCAACATACTAAGAAATAGTTCCTAAATGAATGAAAACCTAAACGGCCAAACGAAACATGTAAACAACAGAAGTCACACTTACGGAAAAAGATGCTTTATTCAGGATGTAGTAAACACATCGTAGAATAGCATATTGCACTAAACTCTCCACACACCACACAGCGCTCTTTTCACAACGCTCCTTTCAATAATCAGTTTACAATCCAACGCTCTCAAGCAATAGATCAGTCGTCGTTTTTATCTCTTGTTCTTATCAAAACTTAGGCATACGTCACGTTCATTCAACTCAATTGTGTTGCCAAACGTATTCGTTTGAGAGAAAGATGTCACGTTGAGAGTGAAGAATAACAGAATAAACTCAAGATTTACATAGGAAAAGAAACTAAAAAGGAAAGTTAATTTATAATATACGTCACACACTACATTGTGTTTTCCGACGAATCCCGCTTCTGCCTGCAACACCACGATGGTCGGATCCGCGTGTGGCGGCACCGCGGCGAGAGACTGTATGACGCCTGCATTATGCATCGCCATACCGGTCCGTCGCCTGGAGTTATGGTTTGGGGCGCAATTGGATATGACACTCGCACCCCTCTGGTACGCATCGCCGGTACACTCAACAACACCGCTACATCTCCGACGTTTTGGAGCCTGTAGTCCTCCCTTACCTGCAGGACCTGCCAGCGGCCACGTTTCAGCATTTCAACAGGACAATGCGCGCCCGGACGTGGCACGCATCGTGAAACAATTCTTCACGGCCCACCAGGTGTCACTGCTGCCGTGGCCCTCCTGTTCTTCCAATATTTAGCTCATCGAACACGTCTGGTCGCTGATCGACAACCGAGTGTCCCGACAAGCACAACCCGCGGCTACGCCTGATGAACTGTGGCAACGTGTGGAAGCAGCCTGGGCCGACATACCCCAAGCCCACATCCAAAGCCTCTTCCGTTCGATGATGCGGCGTGTAGCGGCCGTTATTGCCAGCCATGGGGGCCACACGAACTATTGATGTCTGCGTGTTCCGCAAGTCGCACGGGCCTGTAAGCTCAATTGTTTCATCTTTGTATCTGTTGTTATGTGACCAGTAAATCTGGCTTTGCTATCTCGTGTCCTTCTTGGTGTTGCATTTCGGGTGGCCAGCTGTGTATAAACTTAACATCGATACTGTATTGCTGGAAACAACAACTCTCCAATTAATGAGAACATTTTGAGGTAGTTTAAACAAGTTTGTTGCATGGGAGATAAAAGATATCTAGATGGGTGTCACATTATCTGATACAGGAAAAGGGTAGACCAAGAACAAGGTATACTCAAGGTGTAATTCTAGTCAGCGATTGAAACAGCAATATAGCAAAAGCAAATAATACTGTAGCGGACAGAAAGTGATTCAGAAAGTTTGCTGAGAACCAACGTTGCCGTCTTCTTAAATTGGTCTGCGCAAATATGAAGATTGAACACAACAAGCCTGCTCGTTAAGATTGAGGTAGGGAAAACTTGAAAGCTAATACTTACATTGCATGATTTGACTTTATTCCCCCCTCCGTTTTTTAACATACCACGTGCGAATCGATGGTAGCATATACTTTACTTCTTAAGGTAGATTTGCAAAGGCCGTTCCATAAAAATTGACAGTAATTTTTTTTGTGTTGGTAACAGTGTGAGGGGGGGGGGTAATCACACAGATGACTAACTGAATTAAGGAAGTATCTATGGCAACAGTTATTAGCCGTGACAGACGATTCTGGTTTTGTTATTGCGCAGTTGTTTAAGGTACGTCTGCATTTCGCCATACAGCTATGGAGGTGAGTCATTCAGAGTTAAGAGGTGAAATGCGTCGTGCGATGAAGTTTTGCTATCGTTTGGGTGAAACGGCTCCAGAAACAGTTGATTTAATGAAAACAGTTTACGAAGGTAAATGTTTGGATGAGTCAACGATTTTTAGATGGAACCATGATTTAAAAAAACGTCGTTTGTCGGCAGAACTCACTCCTAGGCCTTGTCGACCTCAAGGTGTTGTTACGGAACGTATTGTTAACACTGTTTGGGCAACCCTGCAAGAAGATCGACGAATGGCGTGTGAAGACATAGCGGCATCAACTAATATTTCAACAACGTCGGCATTCCGCATTCTACGCGACAAATTACTGCTGCATCATATGTATTCCAGATGATACCTCATCACCTGACGAGAGAACAATTGTTAGCCAGAGTTTAGGTGTGTCATGAGTGGAAAAAAATGATTGCAAAGGATCCAAACTTTCTAAACATATTAATAACTGCCCATGAAACATGGGTTCACTATTTCAACACCCTCGCGAAGCACGCAACGAGTGTTTGGAAACTCACAGGCTCGCCTCTTCCGAAATAAGTCTGCCAAACCAAATCAGCTGGGCAGGTGATGATAATTTTCTTTAATCATTAAGGTGTAGTCCCCCGGCATGCCGTTCCTTCACAAATTACTGTCAATACTGAGTATTACATTTCAGTCTTGAAGCGTCTGCGACGACACATATCGATTAAGCGGCAGGAACTGGCGATCAAGTGGACCCTACACCATGACAACGCCCGCCCACATGTGGCTGCTTGTGTTCAACAGTTTCTTACGAAATGCAGTATTGAAATCATGCCTAAGCCTGCCTACAGTTATGACCTCGCCCGTGCGATTTCTGGTTGTTTCCAACAATGCAAGAGAAGTTGCGTGGCGCAACATTCAACACAAATGTTATTCATCCTATTCACACGTTATTCAAGCTGTACAGGGGTCGCTAAAGCAGCTTCCACAAAATGCCTTCGCCACATGCTTTGAAAAGTGGACTGAACGATGGGACCGTTTCATATCATCCGAGGGAAGGTACTTTGAGAAAGAATAACATATATTTTGCTGTATCTATATTTCTTCATTTTTTTGTGTGATTTTAGTACCAGTTTTTATGGAACTGCCGTTGTAGTTACCCCAGGAAAGGGAAAGAATCAGAAAAGTAAGTCTAAACCCGTATTCATTTCATGCGCGAGGTTCAAACCGAGACCCAGTGATACGAAGAGACAGAAACTTTCACTCTCGGTTACTTGACTTGAGGAAGCCTATACAACTCTGCCACTCCCAGTAGAAATACCAATGTATCATGTGAGCACATGATCTCAGTCCCTACCATCCGTTAAAATAAATCACGAGCACACTGCACAGCCTGCAAAAGGACTAACATAAAGTTCGAAAATCCCTTCCTCCACCCGTGTGGCGTAGTGGAATGAAGCGGTTTTTTTCTTTTTTTGTTTTTGTTTATTTGAGAATTTAACGACCACCGTGAGCAACTCTATATGCTATAAGCAGTCGCCTATCCCTAATGTAGGGCCACTGGTTCCAGGGAAGGAAGAGAACCAGCTCCCTAAAACAACACGACACCCATGACTTATCCGGGATTTGAAACCTGGCCTCGGCCTGCTCGGACGAAGGTCAGAATCCAGCACTTAGACCAGCGTGCAACCGGACGGCACTCAGGCTTTGAATTATGACCATTTGTTCGAGATGCTCTCAGGACCCAGGCATGGGTGGTGAGGCATGGGTGGCATGGGTGGTGTGTCAGTCTGTCCCTTCCCTAGAACCAATGGCCCCAAATTAGGGACGGACGACTACGAATAGCCCGAGGTTCTGCTGGAAGCTACAGTTCTTTAATTAATGAGAACACTTTGAGTTAGTTTTGACATGTTTGCCTGCTTAGGAGATAGTCAATATCTAGACAGTGTTACATTCTGTAATATAGGGCTGCAAAGCAAGGGATAGGGCAAGGACAAGGTAAATTGAACGTGTAATATCAGCCGTTAGCAACCGTTTGTTCATGTTGCTCATGGCCATCGTTAAATCCGAAACCAAAAAGGAAAAAAAAGTTTCTTTCTACGCATGCAGAGATTTTTTGTCATACAAGTGAAGATAAATCGGCAGCCCCGGTGGCGCAGTTGTCTGAGTGCTAACTTCTGACCATCCGTTCGAGATGGGTCTGGGTTCTAATCCCGGTGAGACATGAATATTGTGTTTGTCTTACGGTATTTGCTCTCTCCCGTCTCTGGAGACATATGCTCTTAATTAGGCAAAGCCGACTGCTCATAGACCACCGAGTTGCTCACGGTGGTCATTAAGCCTCAAACAAACAGGCAAAAAAAATGTAAGTTCGGTATATTTGTCCAGCGCCATTCTTCCAAAGGCATTCCACCTTTAAGACACATCTAAATAATATTAAAACATTTTTTAAACTACAATCTCTAATTCGTGATTCGTATTCGCCTGCAGCCTGAAGTCAGGTAATCACGAGCGATCTCAGTTTATAAGCAAAAATGAATGTATGAATCCATTCTGAGGCATTTCTTATAATGCCGTTCCGCTGGCATATATGAAACATCTAAAATGGTTTTCACACCGATTTACGCATTTGTCACGTTTCATAACATATGAAACTCAGTTTTCAATTTTGCTTTCGCAAAAATTGGTAATTGAGTTCTAATATAGTAATAATAATATTAAGAAGTTAGTTAAGGTTTAGAAAACTATTTTTTTTCTTAAGCGAAATAATTATAATGTTTTTAAAAATATTAAGAAAAACCTTGTGCTTCTTCTTTGCGGTTGAATAAAACAGCTTCGGTAATTTGTATGCTGTTCTTTATTGAAATGGCTGATGATCATATTAATAGCATAGAGGAGTTTCAGAAGCATTACTTACTGCACGTTAAAAAAAATGTTCTACCCTTTGAACAGAAGACTTACTTCGATGTAGTTTTTGCAGTGGTGGTGAACAAGCTCTTCTGAGAAGCCATTTCTAAACACAAGAACTAGGCCATGGAAAGGAGGAGGCTCTACACTTAGACGGCAATGCTGGCGACGGAAGAGGGGCCTGGAAGGCGAAGACTTTATCTTCAGAGCAGCCTGTCGCCCATTTTCCTCCAAGTAGAATTCTCCTTTGCGATTACTGAAGCAGATATCATCCAAATAATCTGCATTCAAATAACAACGACTGTGTCACAAACAAGATGATTAAATCTAGGATCAAAATTTAGTAACATAATTCAACAACTTTCAAAGCACAAAACTCAAGATGCAAATTTGTTGAGGCAAAATGTTTTATAAAAACAAGCTAAGTGAAAATAGTTTTCTTGAATATAAGTACTTCGCTCAATTTTTGAGTTTAGAAACTTTCATTCACTCGGCTTCTTTTAGCTCAACTTTTGGTCTTTCAAGCATGTACTAGGATTGCGAAAAGCATTCTGAGTAGTATAAAAAGGCGGGTTCTGCCGCAAGGAGCAAGGGGCGTGGCTTGCGGCAGAAGGATGGGGGCGTGGCGTGTGACCGAAGGATGTGGGGGCGTGGCAGGTGACGCTAGTGTGTTGGGTCGATGCTGCCCCCTAGCGGTGATTCTTGAAACTTTCGATGAATCTTTGAGGGATGGCAACGACCGAGTCGGGAAAGGAGATGTGCTGCCCCCTAGCGGTGCTTCTTGGCCGTAAAATCGAAATTTTTAAGTTTTTTTTTTAAATCTAATTATCTAATAGACTTTTCTTTCAGTATTTTTCTCGTCTCCCGTAATCCTTCCTTACCCAGCCTTCAGTAAACGCAAATTAATCTTCACGCGCTGCATCTGATACATTCCAGAACCCATAACGTCGCGACACGTATTATTTTTGTTTGACGCTGAAAAAAGTAAAAAATCCATATCTTCTTGGAGAGAGAAAGAGAGAGAAAGAGATAAAAAGAGATAAAAAGAGAAAGATAGATAGATAGAAAGAGGGAGAGTCCATCCCCTTGTTGTTTTAAGAATATATTTGTTTTTCAAGAAAGTAGAGAGTATATGTAGCTCAGCAGGGCGTCGCTACTAGACCATTTCAAGGAGGGCTTCAGCACCCCAATCGTACCTGAACCTCCCAATAATCTTAGAATAATCTCGAAATAAAATTTTCGTTTAAGATAAAAAAATAGCTTTCTAATCCTTAACTAATTTCGGAATATTATTATTGCTATTTTTTTTTATTTTAAATCAATGATCAGTCATCAAAAAATAAAAAAAGAAGGCAAAAAAAACATTTTAATGACAAATTTACATTTGACCGTTATATGCTGCCAAAGGACGCGTAAGAAATCACTTCTTGCTTCAAGATCGTCGGGCGTGTAATTTTTTTTTTTTTTTTTTACTCTTCAAGGGTGGATAACCCTTCATGCGCCTGGTGTACTTGGACATCAATTAGGCGCTCCGATATTATTATTAGTATTCAATGTATTTTCGCATTAGTGTTATGACGTACTCAGAGGCAAAACTATTCTTTATTAAGGAAATAGAGCTTTCGTCTATGTAGGCGAAGAGATTATTCTCAGTAGCATGGTGATGTTTTCCTTTTCCGACAGTAGTACCGTGTTATGGTTTTAAGTAGTGCAAAGCTTCTTATTATGTGGCTGTATTGTTCGTTCCAAAAATGTATGTTAGCGTTTTAGTGAAATATCTATGCATGTGAACTTTTCTTGTTATTTTAGTGCCTCTGTTAGAGACGAAAAAATGGATATTATTTTTTCCTTTAAAATGCACAACATGATTGCCATCCCCGTGGCGCAGTGGTCTAAGCGCTAACTTCTGATCATTCGTCCGAGATGGATCCGGGTTTGAATCCTGGTGATGCATGGGTGTTGTGTTTGTCTTACGGCACTAGATGAACTAGAGATGTTTTTGACAGTCTCTCTTAGACGGTGCGAAGAGAATAAACATCTGAATCAAGTATTTACCGGACACAGAAACTTTCCCGATTAATTCGACCGATTCTCAATTAGGTCCTGTATCTGCGCTTGTGGATCCGAGAGAGGAGATGCTGATTATGTCTTGTTTCACTGTCCTGCCACAGTTAACATTCGACAGAGATTTAACCTTGGAGATGGTTACCAACCTCTTAGGAAATTAATAAAATCCGAATCTTATACAAGAAATCTAATTGAGTTTGTGAGAGTGTTGGAGACAAGAAACGCCGAACTTTGTTTAACCCAACATGAGCGTTCTCCGGACCTTAGTACCTCTTCAGACTTAGATAGTTGAATGATGCAATTTATCGATCCGGTACAAGACATTAAGAAAGGAATCTAGTGCCGTTTTCTGTGCTGAGATTGTTTTTAATGAAATATTGCTATGTTTCAGAAGTATTTCTGTTCATGATACAATTAATTCATTGTTTGATTTGAAGTGTCTATTTTTGCATATAAGTTTCTATGAATATTCTCTTTTAATGGCGGTTTTGCCATAAAGTTTTTTATTTTCTTAATTGTTCGTAAAAATGTCCATGAAAAAGAATCTGTTTAATTTAAGATATGATTCTTCGCATTAATTGGGTGCCTTAACCAATTTCATGAAATGCAGTGAGTTTATCTGCTTTTTAAGTGATTATTTCAATTTTTTCTTCATCCTCTCGGCAAGTCGTCGAGGAAGTTTTGTTCACATTCTTACGTTGTTTGAAGTATAATTTTAAGTTTGTAACTCAGTTCATTCTTATTTTGTACTTTGTTTTGGAATGAAATAAAGGCATTTTGCCCTAAAAAAAGAAGAGATATTGTTCGCGCAGGGAACAAACTCCCAGTTGGTGTTCAAAATTCTGCCCGCTTCACTCCACCTGTCAGGGTGTCCTTGCCTGTGGTTCCGGTGGATGGGGTTGTTGTCGTAGCGTCCTCTTAGACACGCCTAGTGAGTTCCATGAATCCCTGCTATGCCTTCTTGGCGGTGCTAGTTATGGTAATCCAGCCCTGATGGTAATCAGTCTTACCAATCTTACGGCACTAGTTCTCTCCCTTCGCTGGAACCAGTGGCCCTAAATTAGGGATGGACGACTGTTTATAGCACATTGAGTTGCTGACGGTGATCGTTAAACCCTCAAACGAAATAAAAAATAAAGCAAAATTATTTGATGAATTCATTGACTCAGCATACTTTATGATATTTGTGTTGCTACAGCTGGCTCGTACGTGTTTTTTATTTAAAAGAAGTGACCTCTAATGAATAGGTGGTTGCGGACCAACAATAGTTTGTTTACACTGATTTTACCATTGCTTAACAAGCAGTTTTGTTTCATGGGTTCCGAAAAGTCACGATTTTCATATATTTATTAAAGAAATGCCTAACCTTTGCTCAGCTTATGATTGTGCAAATAAATTCTGCCACCTAAAATGCATAGACGGAACACAACATAGCATTTATTGACAAACATTAATACAGTGTCGGTTCACCGTTGGCCTTAATACATGCACTGACCCTTCGAGACATGCTTTCGACAAGGTTTTGGAACACAGCGATAGGTATGCGCTTCCATTCAGTACATTATGCTGCCGCTAACTGTTGTTTAGTAGTAGGCATTGGTTCCAAACTTTTTATGCGGCGCTCTCATTCATCCCATAGGTGCTCTGTGGGATTCAGATCAGGTCAAACCACGCCGTAACAGTCCTTGTTTTATGGCTCGGTGCGTTATCCTGCTGGTATCAACGAGGCTCGGTTCCATAGTATTGCCACAGAGTTGGTAGGGCATAATTGTCCAGAATATCGACATAGACGTGCTGGTTAACAGGTTTGTCCACGATAACCAATGGTCCGGGACCATAATACGAAAAATACCCCCTCACGAGTACAATACCAGCTCCAAACTTGACCGTAGGAACAGTACACTGTGGTACATAGTGTTGTCCCGGCTGCCGCCATTCCCACCCACAGCCATCAGATTGATGGATCGTGTACCTGGATTCATCAGTCCATAGGACCCGTTTCCATTGATCTACGGTCCATGATAAATGTTTTTTACACTATGCTAAACGACGGGTAGCATTCCGAATGGAGATGAAAGCCGCACGACCACAGTAACTCATGGAATGAAGTTCTCTGAGGATGGTACGTGTACATACCGAGGTTCCAGCATTTTTACTCACCTGTAAACTGAGGTCTTCTGCAGTACTCCGTCGATTAGCTGTAACGACTCTCCTGAGGCTTCGATGTCCTCTATCACTGATTTTCTTTGGCCTGCAGGTACGTTTTACTACTTCAGGCACGCCATGTGTTTTCCACTTATTCAGTACATCCAAAACAGGTGACTTGGGTATGTTTAAACGCCTCTCGGTTTCTCTTATGGACAACCCACTGATATAGCACCCAGCGATCTGTCCTTTCTCAGAGTCAGTTCTCTCCCACCGCGACATTTTAACTCAATCTCACAGTGCAATATGAACGCGGTCAGCTGAAAGCTTGTTTTTATACCGTTTGCAGCTGTACCGTGCATCTTAACAAGGCAGTGGATCCGTTCGTTTGCTTTTGAAGGGGTGTCCGGTGACTTTTGTCAATAGTGTATATATATATATATATATATATATATATATATATTTTACAATGGACGCTCCCTATCTTCTGATTCAAGGCTTCTTGAATTGGAAGAGGAACTACAAAGGATCAAGTGGGACATCGTGGGGCTAAGTGAGGTAAGGAGAAAAGGAGAAGATCTCATCGAACTGAAAAGTGGACATCTCTTCTACTATCGTGGGACAGATACTGGCAGAACTAGTGGTGTTGGATTTATAATAAACAAGAAACTGAAGGATAAAGTTGTAGAAGTTGAAAGTTCCTCTGACAGAGCTGCACGACTTGTTATCCAACTCTCGAAAAGATACCAGGCTCAGATTATTCAAACTTATGCACCCACCACAAGTCATCCTGAAGAAGAAATTGAAGAATTTTATGAGGAAATTTGTCATCTAAATAATAAAGGTAAGCAGCACTTGAAAATAATTATGGGAGATTTCAATGCAAAAATAGGGCAACGGCAACAGAATGAAACTTCAGTAGGTAAATTCGGTCATGGCAACAGAAACCAGCGTGGAAATACTCTCGTTGAGTTTGCAGAGGCAGAAGGGTTTTTCATCTTGAACTCCTTCTTCAAGAAAAAGCCACACAGGAAATGGACATGGAGACATCCAAATGGGACGACAAGTGAAATTGATTTTATTATGTGTAACAAAAAATTCGTCATAGAAGACTGCAGTGTGCTAAACAAGTTCAACACAGGCAGTGACCATAGATTGGTGAGATGTAAGATGCACCTCAACACTAAACTCGAACGTAGCAAGCTCATAAGACAAACAAAATGTATTGACATAACCAACCTTAAAAAACACCATAATACCTTCAAGTTAGAACTGAAGAACAGGTTCTCTGCTTTAGAAGGCCTAACATCGGAAGAAGTGGACATCTCTGAAGTTAACAGAAAAGTAACCAAAGCTCTTATGGAAACAGCAACAAAATTAGCTGGGTCTAAGAACAAGTTCCATGTGAACAAATTATCAGGAAAAACCAAAATGTTGATGCAAAAAAGAAGAGAGATGAGGACAACTAAAGAAGATGTGACTTCCAAAGTGGAATATATAGAGCTATGCAAGACAGTAAGAAAAAGTATCACTGAAGACGTAAGGAAATTCAACTGTGAACTAGTGAGGAAAGCAATTGAAAACAACCAAAGCCTAAAGATAGCAAAGGGACATCTCAGTAAGGGAAGAAAACAGATTATGGCACTGAGAAAAGAAGATGGTTCTGTAACAAGAAATAGAGGCGAAATTTTGACAAGAGTGAAAGATTTCTACTCCAAATTATATGAAAGGGATGATATATGCACTCCAGACATCATGAAAGATACCAGTACCAGAGTTCCTCCAGTCCTTCCAGCAGAAGTTGCACATGCAATCAAGAACATGAAGCGAGGAAAAGCTCCAGGAGAAGATGGAATTACTGTAGACATCATACAAGAAGCAAGTGGAGAAATCGAAACAGTACTCGCCCAAATTTTCACTCGATGCCTTAATGAAGGAAAGATTCCTGAGGATTGGAACACCGCTACAATGATCCTGCTACATAAGAAAGGTGACATTGAGGATCTCGGAAACTACAGACCTATCAGCCTCCTATCAGTAGTTTATAAAATCTTCACTAAAGTTCTTTCACACCGCTTGAAGGTAGCACTAGACATGGCTCAACCGAGAGAACAAGCTGGATTCAGGAGTGGCTACAGCACAATAGATCATATCCACGTGCTGAGAGAACTAATTGAAAGAGCGAGGGAATATGAACTTCCATTGTGCATGGCTTTTATCGATTATGAAAAAGCCTTTGATTCGGTGAAACCATCAGCAGTTACAATGGCTCTGAAAACCTGCGGTATTGAAGATGCATACATTAATATTATTAATAACATCTATGAAAATGCAAGTGCAAAGATTAGGCTGTTTGAAAATACAACACACGTAAAAATTGGAAAGGGAGTGAGACAAGGTGACACCATATCTCCGAAGCTCTTTAATGCCACATTGGAGGGTGTTTTTCAGTCGCTGAGCTGGGAAAACAAGGGGATAAAGATTAATGGAGATTATCTAACCCACCTTCGTTTTGCTGATGACGTAGTCATTTTTGCAACTACCCCATCAGAGCTGCAGAGTATGATCCAGGAACTTGCTGACAAGAGTAAAGAAGTGGGATTAAAAATGAACTTTCAGAAGACAAAAGTGACGTTCAATGCTTTTACAAGAAATGAAGATTTATCGATTGATGGAGAAAAGCTGGAGTTAACAGATACGTACGTTTATCTTGGACAGCAGATATCAAGTGAGGGTCACATTGATGAAGAAATTAATCGGCGTACAAAACTGGCCTGGAGAGCTTTTGGAAGAAACAGCATAATTTTCAAGAGCAATATGCCATTATGTCTTAAAAGAAAAGTGTTTGATCAATGCATCCTTCCAGTGCTTACGTATGGTGCAGAGACGTGGACCTTAACTAAAAGAGACATACAAAGGCTGCAGACAACTCAAAGAAGCATGGAGAGGTGCATGCTTGGTGTAACCAGGAGAGATAAGAAGAGGAACTCGTGGATCCGAAAAATGACAAGAGTGGAAGACATCATGATCAGAGTTAAATCCCTGAAATGGCAATGGGCTGGACATACTGCCAGAAGGACAGATCATCGATGGACAGCCGAAATTTTAGATTGGATTCCAAGGGACAGGAAAAGACCCAGAAGAAGACCAAATAGGAGATGGGTGGATGAAATTCGAAAGTATGCAGGGGTGACATGGAGGAGACTGGCACAAGACAGACCGTTGTGGAGGAAACTTGGGGAGACCTTCGTCCAGCAGTGGATTGATAATGGTTGACAATGATGATGATGATGATGATATATATATATATGGACAGTTGAAATTTTAGATTGGATTCCAAGGGATAAGAAAAGATCTAGAAGAAGACCACATGGAAGATGGGTGGATGAAATTCGAAGGTATGCGGGAGTAACATGGAGGAGACTGGCACAAGACAGACCGTTGTGGAAGAGACTTGGGGAGACCTTCGTCCAGTAGTGGATTGATAATGGTTGACAATGATGATGATGATATGTTAAAGTATGTAATTTGATGGTAAATGGTAAAAAGATTTCATCTTTAAAATGCATTTCAAAGATTTTTATTGTAAACCTTATCTCGAAGTACGATGACGTGAACACCAGTGCGTCAGGCCTAACACAATACCGCGGCGACCACGTCAAGAGCTTGGCTCCGCTGAAACAAAGGTCTCGCTCCGGCGATTAACTAACTGGCAGGAGACTACAACAGGAAGTCGGTTCGTTCTTGCCAGGAAAGCGTTCAAATTTTTAGTGCTACCTGACAGAAAATGGTTCTTCATTTCTTTCGCAGTTTTATGGTGAGAATTGCTTTGTTCTTACGCATATAATTTCCCTGATACGAAGTAGAAAGTATGCAGATGCCTTTCTTTCTTCTAGAAAAGCGTTAAAGTAGATGCCGCGTTCTCTCCAACGGAAGTTTCATGGCATCAGGAAGTGCTCCTGGTATTGACGGCGTGGTTCGCAGTTCATTCAAATTGGATTACAAAATAAATAAGTAAGTAAATAAATAAATTAATTAAACCCTCGGAGGAGAAGTGAGTTCAAACATTCCACATCAAAGAACCATATGCGAAAATAAAACAAGAAACTGTCAGATTCTGATGTGAAAAACTGAGACAGAAATGATGAACTATTTTCTGTAGCGTAGCAGTACAAAATGGAATGCTTTCCTAGCAAGAACGCTCCTGGTTCTTCTTGTACTCTTCCGTCAGTGAAATGGCCGCCGGAACGAGACCATCTTTTCAGCGGAGCCACGCTTGACGTGATCGCCGCGGCGTTGTGTTAGATCGCAGCTGGTGACCACGTCGTCGTACTTGGAGGTAAGTTTTACGGTAAAAATCTTTAAAACGCATTTTGCAGATGAAATTTTTTCATCATTTGTCATCAAAAAATCAAATTACATACTTTAACATATGTATTTTTCATTTTTTCCAAATACGTAGCCGAATAATTTAGGACCCTACACTAACTACTCAGTCACCGACATTTTAGCCCATTAGGCATGTTTCCATTTGTTGCTAGGAAATCTACAAAATAAACACTAATTTTTGAGTCTGGTGATTACAGTATGCTGCAAAACAGAAAATCATATATAATATATTCAGTTTCACCTTAAAAAATCAATTTTACAGGACTATTGACAGCCGCCAACGATAAAACTAACGTTAGCTAACATGTAAACAACGTGTGTTTATGCCCCAGTCGCCATTCCGTGACGTCAAGACTTCGACGGCCGTTGGCTGCGTTCGATGACGTATTCTGAAAGCAATTCAGTCAGTTTGCTGTTTAAATCTCGACTTTTTAGACATGAGAGGGAAGATGGCGAGTAAGAAGCGCAAATATTCCTTAGTTGAAAAAGCTTCCATTATGCGAAGCTAGCGAATTTCATGGAATTAAAGTTGAATTAATCAAATCTCTTGGATTACCCGTTTCGACACGGAAAACAATTTTAAAACAGAAAGAGTCAATCGAAATTACTTCGGAAAGGTTACGCCATTGTGCTAATCAGAGAAGGATTTTGAAAAGTTCGCCTTACAGTGAACGGGAAACAATTTTAACGACGTGGTTCAGGCAAGTTCGAGCCGCAAACGTACCACTAAATGGATCAATATTGCTTTGGAAATTGCTGCTTGGCTTGATTTAAACAACTTCACAGATTCAAATGGATGGATGGATCGACTAAAGAAACACCACAATCTTATGTACATATCATTTTGTGGTAAATCTGCAAGTGTTGATCCTGTCACAATTGATGAATGAGACACGGAGACCTTACCTGCTTTAGTTGCAAATTATGCTCCGAAGGGCATTTTCAACGCCGATGAGACTGGCCTTTTGGCCTTTTTTTAATCTTCTACCTGATAAAAATTACGTTGTGAAGGGAGAATCGTGCTACAATGGAAAAATGTCAAAACTGCGAATGACTGTTTTATCATGCTGCAATGCCGAGGGGAGTGAATATATAACACCTCTGGTAATCGACAATTCTAAGGAACCACGTTGTTTAAGAAATGTGAAGAGTTTCCTTACGAACTATGAAGCAAACAAAGAGGCCTAGATGGCGCAAATTACATTTCAAGACATTTTGCACAATCTAGATAAGAAAATAAGATTGCAAAATCAAAACATTATATTATTAGACCATACAGTATATATATATATCTATATATATATATTATATATATTTAGGCCATACAGTTTTTTTCTCTGAACTGTACAAGCAAACTTCAGCCATGCGATTTCGAGATTATCCGCTCCTTCAAGGGTTTTACCGGAAACAGTTGTTGAGAAAAGCACCGGCTGAACTTGATTACGGAAATCTTGAAGATGCGTGGAAGCAGAAAATCAGCGTATTGGAAGCGATACGTTTCACATCTTCATGGAACAGCGTGATAAGCACTTGCATTTCTCATTCTTTTGGAGATGGCGGATTTCAAACATCACATAAAGTTCCCATGAACGCAAGGAATGATTCAAATGGAGTATAATTACACCAATGAACTTGCAATCGATTTTGAAGAGTATGTTGCATGTGATGAAAATGTGCTTACTTACGTATAATTGCATGTGATGAAAATGTGCTTCATTTATAACGCAAATTTAACACATGCTTGTGTTTTTAAGCCAGTACCGAACTTTATGTTGTGTAATGACTAAGTATACTAGACGTTACATGCATACTTTGCTATAGATATCCCATCATGTCTTACGAATTTTGCCACAACGTTGATTTCTTGATCTTCAGATAAGAATGCTCCAGATTTTTGAAATAAATAAATCTGGTCCAAGCTACATACGCTCTATAGTTCTGAAATCTTACGTTGAGGAATTAAACATGTTTCACATCACCTATTACAGTTATAATGTTGTACTTGAATATTTGTGCTTAAGCAATTCCTTAACAATCGTCTTCTAAGTCGGACATAAAATGTAGCCAAAGTTACGGGAAGATTATTAATGTGCAGCTATTGACGGTTAAAGACGGTGCCTTCCAAGCCTATTTAAAGCCACTAGTATGGCTTTCATATAAATCGATTAAGAAATAATATTTGGGTATCTTAACAATGTTTGGAACACGATTGTGGATAGGTGGTTCGATGGAATATAAGTTTAAATACTTCACAGTTTATAGATCTTAATAAGGTCTGGTATCGAAACAGACCCCAGTCGTATGGTTTTGTGTCAGCATTATCATATTTTCCACACATCTCTCCTTGGCTGTTCATACGGAGCTAACAAACATGAAAAACCGTCTCACACTCCTGCCTTCTTCTTGATTTGCGATATTGAAACCATTTCTTTTTTCTTGTGAGTACAACTGTGTGAAGTTGAACTCTTGCAACACCTAGTCCTTGATTATAACTGAAAAAAAGAAATGAAAGAGTTATCCCTGTTTGTACTTTCTTAACGTTTGAGAAAGAGCACATCTTTATCTGTTTTAGGTCTTAAGTATTTTCTCCAACTTATATTAGTACTGCCACATTTCCACTACAGTAAACTCTATTTAAATTAAAGCTAAGATTTCTCTTTTGAGAAGGATAATATTTCTCTTCTGAAAAACTTTTGATACTTTTAAATCACTGCTTGAGCAAAACCATCAGTACTGTTTTCACCTTCGAAGCAGCGCACCCAAACCACCCCTAAAACTGTTTGATCCAATGCAATAAAGAGAAGTTCGCCTGATAAAAGCCTCTGTCTCCACCCGACGGCATATTTTACTTCTTTCCGATATCTTTCCAGAAGCAGGGGTAGCGGCAGATCTGTGTATCTGTCACCAGTTCTGTTATGGGTACTGTTGAACAGCTATCAGCTTCTATTCCATTTCCTGCAGCCTTTCACTGCGCTACAAGCAGGGCCGTAGCCAGGGGAGGGTCAGGCTGGGCTGAACCCGACCTGTGTTTCCTTCTGCCCGTCCTAGCGACTCACGCAACAGTATAGTGCCCGACACCTTTTGCCCGACCACTTTGTATCCTTCGCCCGATCTCAATCATCAGCTGCCCCTCTCGACTTGCTTGTCTGACTATACAAGACGTATAGTCAACCGTCATAAATTTTGTATCCAGAGGAGTAAATGCCGCAGTAATTGTTTTCCCAGTTCATTCATTCCTGCCAGGGCCGTAGCTAGGTCCCAGAACCAGGGAGGAGGAGGCTGCTGAAGAGTCGTCTAGGGGGCTCTGTGTTCAACTACAAACTACATTTTTCCACGAATATAGAC
This sequence comes from Macrothele yani, assembly GCA_039090855.1. Taxonomy (NCBI): domain Eukaryota; kingdom Metazoa; phylum Arthropoda; class Arachnida; order Araneae; family Macrothelidae; genus Macrothele; species Macrothele yani. Next base: position 82,835,664 of record CM077002.1, read on the forward strand.
GCAAGTTTTGCTTTGTTTTTGATATCCTTTTGTTAATTTACTTCATTAGCAAATACTTATGCCAAAAGGTAAAAGCAATTAGATAAAATACAAAATGTGAAATAAGAAGGGGAAGAAAGAAAGCAGAACTCTCTCTTGAAATATAAAAAAATAATTCACATTCTTTGAATTTGTTTGATGGTGGTTGAGCTGCGCGTTCCTTATCCCTGGATTCAAAATAACTGCCGATTAGCGTGATTTTTTTTAGTTTACTATTCTGATCTTTTTTTCCTTGGGCCCACGCAATGGCATCGGGAATTTACTGATGTCACACTTCAACCTTTTCTATTTCATAGTCAGTAAAGAATGTTTGAAGCAATTGTGCCAGCATAAGCATAGATTTATTTTTTAATTCCTTTCTTTTGTTTACTGGAATACAATTAAATGTTTCTTCGCAATACATCACATTCATAATTTCAGAAAAATTGGCTTAGAGCTGATGGATGTATTTTTTGTTAAACCCGAGCAAATCCGGGACCGGGTTCCATCGCTAATATTTAATATATTTTTAAAATCTGTCACATCTTAGTAAAACGCGCTATTCGGTACAATGAAATGCTCCCGGGAGCGCGAGTAGCATTTTTTTCTGATCCAAGATCAACTGTCTAGTACTAGATATAGCCCTATAACGGTTTTGCTTTCACTTTAAATCTGATAGAAAAGGTTGGACACTGCTAAATAGGATGAGAACTTTCTGATTCTAGCACTGAATCACACCTATAATTGACGCCAAATGTACCATTGAATTTACGATTTTGGTTTAGCTACGACGGCATTCTATGTCTAAGCTCTACTCGAAAATTTCTGCCCTTTTCTTTATTTTCTACAGTTAGGATAATAACATGATGTGCTTAAATTTGTGAGATAAAAGCGTAACCAAAAGCTTAGGAATATCTTGTTTTTTTTAATAAAATTTTGTGTTACTTACATTCATAAAAGACACTGCCTAGTTTTCCATTCGACACGTTTGGAACTGAAAATCCAATGCAAGTCAGGTGGACGTAAATTATCAACAGTCTTGCTACAGACATATTCCTTCCTCCCCCTCTGGCACACACTTTGGTAGGAGATCTTTGATTAAAGTATGTGTATATTTCTTTTTTATTCCGCTCATCTATGACAGATAAGGTACAGGTATTCGGAATGTCTTATCGCGCTATTGCTTTTTGCCAGGAATTACCTTTGTCCAAAGTCTGCATTTATCTTTCACGGCAGTGGCGATTAGAAAACAATATGGTGCTGTTATTATCAGACAACAAAACATGTTTATACATCACTGTCGGAAAATATCTTATGATTTCAAAATATCATCCACTGCGTGCCCAATTGTTTATCATTTTCAAACTCCTGTAGGAATGCTTAGGAGAAAAGGAGTTCATATCCTTAATGTCCGGCTACTTAGCCTGTAGAAATGAAAGCGTCAGAGTAACAGAACTAAACGCAATATTCAGGCTTCATCAAAATTAGAAAACTTGGACAGCAGAAAGATTTGACTACATGATACCACAAGAGTGACTGTTTTATTTCGACAACTTCTAACATACAGTACGTTGTACATTAAGAACGAACAAATTTCATCGCCCCCCCTTTCGTTTGTGAGCAGAGCGCCTGCGTCCTTTTTAATTTTATTTTCTGGGTTTAACGACAACTCTAAGGCACCCGCCCGTTCCTAATTTAGGACCACTGGTTCCAGGAAAGGGGGCAGCTATCGGTATCAGACAAGCGCACCACCTATGCTTCATCCGGGACTCGGGTCTGGGCTCAACTCGGACGTACGGTCAGAAGACAGTGACTCAGACAACTCGGTCACAGGGGGAACTCTTTAGTTTTGTGTATGTCCGATAATATGCATTTTTTCTCTCAATGACACAAATGTATATCTGTGTTTGTCATGGTATTTCTGTTTCTGAGAGACGGATATTTCTGCCAAAAGAAGCAAATGACTATTTGCATTTGTAATGATATCTCTGAGGAGAAGACGTAATGAGAAAAAATATCTGGAAGATACGAAGATTTATCCATTCTTCTTAGCTCATTATTTTTTTGTAGATGGGAATACTCTAGAAAGCTTCACAAATTCAAAGGCAGGGTTGTTTGGAAAGTAGTTGATGACCTCCACGAACTTCTAAAGCTATAAGTGGCTTATTCTTAATTTGGAAACATCGGTTCCAGGAAAGGAACAGAACCAGATCTGTCGGACAAACATACCACCCATACTTCATCCGAACTCAGCTCCGACTATTCGCCGGAGTCTCTGACAATCTGACTGATAAGCTGACGTCCCTGACCACTCTGGCACGAAAATGCTTAAGAAAGGGCGTGACTTAAAATTTCCTGTAGGCTTCCTTCTTATTCAAGGAAGTATACATTAATATCTTTAAGCTGGTTTCCGAAATTTATTTCCTGAAAGAATGATCTTCCGAATTTCAGTTAATTGATGTAACCTGCATTTGCTGCGAAACTGGAACGCAGCTCAAATTTCAAATATATGTCCTGCTGATTACGTGCCTGACATGCATGACCTATTGTGTTTTAGATGCGTGTATATTTCTTTTCCAAATATTCTTGAACTGAACTGCACCTGTAAGATCTCACCGGAAACCGAAGTACGGTTTATTTACCGATGTTTAATCGCTAGATGACAGCAATAGGTTATTTTGTTATGCATATTGGTGAAAGCGACATATTTCTAAAAATTTTACGCTTACGCACCATTTTATCTTTCGAACTTGGAACTTTGTTCTAAAAAGAAAATTGTAAGATTACACAAGAAACAGCTGGACTAGCGTCTGAAATATATAGTCATACCATTTATTTTAACCAGAGATTGTAATTGTTTGAGGACAGTGCTTTTGAAAATATAACGAAGTAAATTTCTCCGTCATTTTTGTCCACACCAGGATTCGAACCCGGATCCTCTCATTCCGGAATAAGTCACTCTACCAATTGAGCTACGCGGACGTTTTATTCTGATTCCTATCTGCCTTTATGTCGTGTGCGTCCTTCGGGCAGGTACGTCACATCTCCTGGTACGTTACATCATCTCCCCCCTTATTTTTTTGTATTTTTTTTACGAAGTGCTGGAGAAAGGATTCTCTTATTTTTCCTATCTCGCGGTGTGGAAATAACATCACACCAATGCGAGAGTTTGAACGGTCGGGTCATCCGGATAGTTCGGGCGCCATTATAACGAAGTAAATTTCTCCGTCATTTTTGTCCACGCCAGAATTCGAACCCGGATCCTCTCATTCCGGAATAAGTCACTCTACCAATTGAGCTACGCGGACGTTTTATTCTGATTCCTATCTGCCTTTATGTCGTGTGCGTCCTTCGAGCAGGTACGTCACATCTCCTGGTACGTTACAAAAAGGAACGAGGATATTTCGCCAGGATCCTTTACTGTTAGGTCAGAGCAACATGAATTCAGCAATATACTTTTAAGCCGATGACTTACTCAGAGAGACAGCAACAGAACCTCAAAAGTATAAAATAGTGATAGGAATTCATCCATTCATCGCTTGTCAATTTGTATATCTACACAGTCGAATCACATTGTGACCACCTCCTACTTTTGACGCCAACAGCGCGTAGCCAAGGACAGAAGGCGCGTGTCGTGAGCTGGTTTGGAGGGTATATAAGGTGTGCTGTAGGCATTCTGAAAACATATCATTTGTTGCTGCCATGGACAAAAGGAGCAATTTATTAGATTTGCAAAAAGGGATGATTATCGGCTTTCGGGCCAAGGGTGGCAGTATTTCTGAAACAGCGCAGTTTATGAACTGTTCGCGTGCTGCTATGGTTAAAGTGTATCGTGATCGGAGAAATGACACCATTGCGAATAAGCGACGTGGAAACTGCGGAGCAACACGTACCATTGGCATTGATGTGAGAGGTAACTGTCGGTTTCGAAGGTGCGTGAGGGCTGATCGACACGCTACTGTGGAGTAACTCACTGTCTGAATGAAGCCGGGGGCTACCGGAAGTGTGTCTAAAACGACATTTCAGCGAACCCTGTTGCGTATGGGGCTCCGATGCAGACGGATGGTCACTGCATCTATTCTAACGAAGGTGCATCGGCAGAAAAGGCTTACATTTGCACTGCAGTATCGGAATTTGACCTCCGCTGATTGGCAAAGGATTGCCTTCTGCGATGAGTCACGTTTACTGCTTCGTCGAACGGATGGTTGGCGTATAAGGCGAGAAACATTGGAGAACAAACACTCTTCAACCATTGCTGAAAGAACACAAGCTGATGGGGGCAGCGTCATGGTCTGTGGAATGTTTTCGTGGCATTCTCTGGGTCCACTCATACCTGTGGAAGGCACTATGTACCGAATTCGTTATGTATCCATCCTTGCCGACCACGTACACCTATACATTCGGATTGTCTTCCATCGGGCGGGTGGGATCTCCCAGCACGACAGTTCGATGTATCACACAGCTAGAAATGTCCGAGAGTAGGTGGACGATGAAGACTTCAAAGTACTTCCCTGGTTCCCTAATTCCCCAAATTTATACCCAATTGAGCATCTGTGGAACCACCTCAGTCGTGTTGTTCGGTCTATGGATCCTCCACCACGCACCCTCCAGCAGCTGTCAGATGCATTGCAGTCAGCATGCCTCCACATACCTGTGAACACCTTTCCAGCACCTTATTGAGTCACTACCAGCCCGTCTAGCTGCTGTCCGCACTGTACACGGCGGTTACTCTGGATATTAGCTGGTGGTCACAATAATGTGACTCGAGCGTGTATTTTGTACCGCAGTCACTAGACAGGGAGATCCTTCGAGATAGTATTTAACATCGTCAAAGTTCCGCGCTTTCTTTGGAATAGCGCTGGGCGGGAACCTAGCTCGTTTTGCAGGTGCGGCGACATAGCCAGAGGTAAGAGTGAATAGAAAATGCAAGAGGAAAGAAAGGTAACCGGAAGCTCGAGCTGAGGAGTAAAGGGGTCAGACACTTGAGAAAATGACGACGAACGGATGCTGTCTTATGCGATCAGTAACTGAACTGGATGGCCAAAAGCGAGCTATGATTGGTGTGGCTAATGGAGCTAAGTTACAAAACTTAGCAAAAATAAGAACTCGTAAAGAAGACAAAATAGTCAAAGAAAGTGGAACCGCGAAAATTTCGCGAAACACTGATCAGCACTGAACTTTTGACATAGCGCGGTGGGAAGAATGTAGCGTTCATAACATCAAATATTTCTTACAATTATTATTAACTTCGAGTTTGTAGTTTACTTGATTTCACCATTACCTCGTGGTTTATAGAAAGCCTATGACCATTCGCCTTTGTTGCCAGATTCGATAATAAAGAAGAGGCTGGACAAGCTCAGTAAACAAGTGGACATTTTTGATGCGTTGTAACGGCAAGTAAATTGAATCTCGTGAGATTCCGTCAGTAAGTCATAAGAGAGGCTGGAGCGGATCTTATACCTCTTTTCATTTAGTGATTTGTAACGAATATATCCTATATCCTTTCAGTTAATATATCATCAGTCATTCCTTCATTCTTTCATCATGTCTAACACACAGCGATATATCAGTTTCCGTTATGATGGCAGCATTTTAGTCAACATTGCACTCTTGCATGCATATGTGCTGCAAAGCATATTGTGCTCATGATCTAAACGAATCTTTATAGAGCTCATTCTGCTCATGATCGAAACAAATCTTGCCACAGAACCCTCTTATATGCACACCGTTCAGCCAAAACATTAAAACCACAGTTGCGTTTTGCAAATAAGCACGCCGCCTCTGTGGCGCAGTGGTCTAAGCGATGGCCTTTGATCATTCGTCCGAAAGGGGTCCGGGTTCGAATTCCGGTGAGGCATGGATGTTGTGTTTGTATTACGGCACTGGCTCTCTCCCTTCCCTGGAACCAGTGGCCCTAAATTAGGGACGGGCGACTGCTTATAGCCAATTGAGTTGCTCACGGTGTTCGTTAAACTTCCAATCCAAAAACTAAAAAAAAAAAATAAATAAATAAGCACGAGTGCAGCCAATCAGCGTCAAGTACCAAGGTCGCAAATGATACCTGGGTCGGAGCTCTCTCAGTCAGTATTTCGCTTCTTCTCAACATGGGAAAAGCAAAGGATATTTCTGATTTCGACAAAGGCCAGATTTTTATGTCAAGATGGTAGATGGCTTGGTAAGAGCATCTACGAAACAGCAAAGCTGGTAGGCTGCTCACGCTATACAGTAGTTAATAGTATCTATCAAAGGTGGTCTGAAACAGATGACACTTCGAGTAGTCGACACGGTGTCGACAGGCCACGTCTCATTAATTCCATGATCATATGTAGAGGATGTTTAGGAAGAAAGTGTCTGACCCTAAGTCTTAAACAACCCTTAGCAATAGGAATCTAGGAGATTTGGGCTAGAGTGCCCGATAGGAAAGTGACACGGAAGCGAAGTAAAAAGGGGAAGAAAGACGCCCTTATTTATTACCGGGGTCCAGTACCCGTGGTCCGACGGCTTAACGTGCCCATCCGACGCACGGCGGATATTTATTGAATCCAGCATTCGTACCTGCCTGGGATCGAACCTGAGGTCCTTTCCGTGGCAGTCACGAACGTTGCCCACTAAGCCACTCGCGGCCCCTCATTGATGCCAAAGATCAGCGCAGACTATCTCGTCTTGTCCGCAGCAACAGGATGGTTACTGTGGCTGACATTACTCATAATCTCAATTGTGGTGAAGGGCCCAATGCGTCCGAACACACAGTTCATTGTACACTGTTGGCTATGGGTCGCCGTAGCCGCCAACCCATTCGTGTGCCTATGCTCACAGCCATTCATCGTGTTGAAAACATGCAGCGAGCACGTAATAATCGACATTGGACCATAGAAGACTGGAAGAGGGTCTCATGGTCAGACGAATCCTGTTTTCTTTTATATCATGTTGACAGACGAGCCCGTGTGCGCCGTTTACCCAAGGAAATCTTCTTACTCGGATACACTGTGGGACGGATCCAGGTGGCAGGACGGAGTGTGATGGTCTGCAAAATATTTTCTTAGGAAATACTAGGACCCATTATCTCTGTACAGCGAACTCTGAGAGCTTTCACGTACCTGAACATTGTGGCTTACCAAGTACAGCCCTTTATGGCGAATATATTCCCTGGCGGAGATGACGTCTTTCAACAAGACAATGCTACATGCCACACTGCTAAGAAGGTCCAGGAATGGTTCGAAGAAGATGAAAAGGAATTCCATTTATTGCCATGGTCTCCAAATTCGCCGGACACGAATGCTATCGAGCATTTGTGGCTTGAGTTGGAGAAGAGGGCACGAGCAACATCTCCCCAACCACATTATTTACGGTAACTTTCGGGATCTTCTGTTGCAGTCATGGTACCAAATATCAAGAGACACCTATCAAAATCTCTTTGAATATATGCCTCATCAGGCGAGAGCCCCTTTGGCGGCGAGAAGAGGACCTACATAATATTAGGTAGGCGGTTTTAATGTTTTTACTGATCGATGTAAATAATGTATTTTTTATTATACAATCAACTTTCGGGCTCTTTCTGCAGAGTGCATGTTGTGGAGACACATGTTCAATTAGGTCTTTCTGTTAGTATCTATTAATTCCACCAAATGCCAAAATTAAATTCCAAAAAATTCATTTGACCACTTTTTTAGTTACGTATCTCCTGTTGGGATTCACCCGCTTTTGACAATTGCTTTGTATATTTCGTTTTACAGCACTTATCTTGGAAAGCAGATGAACTTAAAGGCCGACTTGTGAAAGAATGATGCTACAATCCAGCATATCTTTCCTTCTTTCCCTTTATTTTCTTCTTTTCCTCTGTTTATGGTACAGGAAACCGAAGTAAAGAATCTGGTCTTATGATTTCAAAGTGTCATCTACAGTGTATCTGATTGTTTGTTTTTTTCAATGATGTTATGCATATATTACTAACTAGAGCAGGTATCCTGCCTTGCATGGGTTTAACAAAAAAATACGCGAATCAGTTTCTGGGCCAGCGTTTTCCCAGTTTTCCTGAATAGGATTTATTGCACAAAAACATGAAAAGAAAAAGATAAAAAAAACAAAAAACAAAAAAATGTGAATTTGTAACAGTACAATTGGCTTAAACCAGCAGTCTTTATTGACTGTAAATATAGGAAATTTGAAATGTCTGAAACATCTTCGAGTTGTGATCAGCGTAATGTACAGCTATTCGAAGTGCAAGTAAGTTTGCCCTTGAAGAGTCTCTGGGCAACGACGTTGAGTGTTCTTTTATTTGGAATCAAGATGAAGAGGTTTTCATTTTTACCAAAGCGGAAGCAACCTGGAGAGGAAAAACATGAATTTTACAGGTTGAGTCTAGCAACTTTTAACGATTGAACCTGTGTCCTGTTGATACTCATGGCAAAACAGTAAACAGTAGGCGTGTAACCTAAAATAGAGGGTCAGATGGTATGATTCGAGTGCGAAGAATAAAATCATGGTCTCCTGCAGCATGGCCAGTCATAATATGGCAGCTCCGATGACATTTGACATGAGTTTATTGATACACAGTCGGGTTCCATTGTAGATTGCATGGGGATGCAGATTTCATTACGATAAAATATATAAATCCTTAAGATGATGTGGAAGAATGCGCGAACGGAGATAGCAATATCAAGCTTTGAAAAAATGAAATGCAAGAAAATTCACATTTTTCTCTCATTTCATTTCATATATTCAATTTACATTTCATTGAATCACATTTCCTCCCTGAAATATCGCGGAACTGCTGTTTTCAAATACTGGAACTATTCATAGCGTGCAGTAACACATAGACAGCCGCGGTGTGAAACGTAAGCAAACCTGCGGGCAACTATGGGGGAAGGATACACGCAACGTTTTGGAAGTCTAACACAGTAAACAACAGATTCAATTTTTAAATTGTAAATCGTGAGCGCTACGACAAATTCGAAACAATGATTGAAGAAACCTAATCAGAATATTCCGGTTGAAATAACTTGGAACTATTTATAGGGAGTAGTAAGATATGGAGAGCCGTGGTCTGAAACCCAAACAAACCCGCAGGCAACTGGGGTGGAAGGATACACGTTAATGTACAGTTATTAGAACAGCTCTAGAAGTCTAACGCAGTAAGTAGAAAGATCAAATTTCTAATTGTATTGTAAATAGCGCGCGTTATGTCACGTTCGGAACAATGGTTGAAGAAACCTAGTCAGGATCTTCTGGTAAAAATAGCTTGGAACTATATATAGTGCGTAATAATACAATAGGAGCCGCGGCGTGAAGCCTAACAAAACGCTGACACTTGCGGAGGAAGGACACACATCGGACTCCTAACAGAGTAAACAGCAAAAATCAAATTTGAAATTATATTATAAATCCCGCGCGTTATGTGAAATTCGAAACAATAGTTGAAGAAACGTAGTCAAAATCTTCTCGTAGAAATATCTTGGAACTATTTATATTACTATTCATAGTAACACACGGAAAGCAGAGGTCTGTAATGTAAACAAACCCGTCGGTAACTGCGGAAATCGATTACACGTAACACTTTGGAAGTAAACAGGAAGATCAAATTTGTTATTTTAAATGGCAAAAGTTATGTCAAATTCGAAATAATGGTTGAAACAACCTAGTCAAAATTTTTCCGAAAAAATAGCTTGGAACTGTATATAGTGCGTAGTTACACAATGAGAGTAGCAGTCTGAAACGTAAACAAACATTCGGACCACTCCGGCAGAAGGATACACTTTGCAAGTCTTGTTAAACTTGCGAAGTACATGTGAGTTTTGTGTGAGTGTTGTTAGACCAGCAAACAGCAAGATGAAATTTCAAATTGTAAATCGCGCGCGTTTTGTCAAACTCGAAACAATGGCTGAAGAAATCTAGTCAAAATCTTTCCGCAGAAACAGCTTGGAATTTCTAATCGTGCGTGGTAACACACGGACTGTGTTACCACGCACAGTGCCGCGGTCTAAAACGTAAACAAACCAGCTTGCAAATGCAGAGAAAGCATTCACGTCAGACTTTGAAAATGCATCCCACAATTTTTTCGGCGCAACGTATTATAGTATTAGTCTGTCTAGATAAAGCCACCCGTACATGAGTGAAAGTTTGGCGCGTATTTGTTGCTACACCAAGAAAAAAAAACGCGTTTTTGTAATAGCTTTTATCACATTTAACATCAGGTTCTCGTAATTCACGCAGATTGCAATCATATATTGTTACGTTTATGTAAAACATGATGAAATAATGTTCGGCGATAGTTTTCATCTATTGCTTCTAGTCAAATAGATGTCATGGGCGGATGGATCAGGAGATGTAAGTTCGATTCTCGTTCCAGGACAATGTAATTTTCAAGTTTTCTGAGGCATGTCTACTTGCATATCTATTGCTGAGTCACTCCATGGAGCAGCATGCCGCACGATCAGATTTCAACAATTATTTCTTCAACAATAGTTAAATGCTTTTAAAACTAATAAATTAATTAAAAACCAGTAAATTTGAATTAAAAAAAAAGGCTTCGACGTTTATCATGTTCCCTTAACCGCTGTGTGCATATAAATTTCAAATCACTATTTCCAGTTGTTTCCTCTGTAGGCATTCGACAGACAGACAGGTACGGAAATTATATTAACGTAGAAGTTGTGTACATCTAGTGATAAGGCAATATTAAAACCATTTGAATTACCTATACAAAAGTGGTAAGAAAAGTTCTTCGGAACTGATTTATTTTTCATATGCAAATGCGCTGCTCGACATGAAAACTACCACACCATGAAGGAATGCACTACATGCAGACTAGTAGATCGGAAAGAAGTGCTTTCATTTCTGAGGGATTACATGAGAGCTATGGACGACTAGACAGTGTAATGTAGCCTGAGTCAGCAGGTCTTATGACCTCCTGTTGTGCTATACATTAGGTAACGCGACTTGGCATTAAGCGGAAAAGTCCGCAGATGGTGTCCTGAGGTAACGTTGACAATGTGTCCACAATTCGTCGATATTGCAAGGGGGTCGTGTAGAAACGTTAAGTCGTTTTCCAATGACCTCCCACAAGTTCTCTATTAGGCAAACGTCTGAGAACCTGGCTGGCCAGGGTAGCACCTGGACACCTTGTAGGCTCTGTCTGTTGATATCGGCAGTGTGCAGACGGGCCTTATCTTGTTGAAACTGGGCATCAGGGATGCCATGGAGATACGGCAAATGAATGGGCTGCAGCACCTCACCGACGTATCGTCGTACTGTCGCTGCACCCATTTTACGGACAAGCTGTGAACGACTGTTGAAACTGATAACTGCTCAAGCCATGACACCAGGTCGAGGAGCCATATGTCGCTCACAGATGGCAGCAAGATCACCCTGGTGACCACTCCGTCTCCAGACTTTCAATTGGCTATCATCGAGGCTGAGACAGAAGCAAGGCTCTTCCCCTGAATACGACATGTTTCCATTCGTCTCGCCACGTATGTAGGGTACGGCACCGCTGCAACCTTGCACGACGATGTGCTGCGGTGAGTATCAGACGTAAACTGGTCTCAGACAATCTGCGATTCAGAGTCTGTGTCGATACTGGAATGTCCATAGCTGCCTGCACACCTCATCAAATGTTGTCCGCTGTGGATTGTTGACTGATACGGCTTGCCATCGAATGTGAAGATCGAGGCGTTCGGACGTACGTATGCCTACGTGCAGTAGTCCCACTACGGCAACGCCCGTTACCTTTCTTCAACTATACTGTCACCACATTTGGCTGACAGCTGTTGCATCCCGATGGGACGCATGCCTCAACCAACCGGAAGTAGCCAAATGATGAAGTCGCTGATAAAGGTGTCTGTATGACGCTGCGATTCCAGATGACGTCGCTTAAGGTTTCGCAATCCTTACACATGTTCTTGCCACCGATATCAATTCGATGCTGTAGTCCACATACCCAGGTGAGTGCAACTAGACTTAGCTACGTGAAGTCACTTTGCCCTTTTGTCTCCCTCACCTATCGCGTGATTGGTTCTGCGATCATTTACAAAACGTAACTTTCTACACATACCCATCAATTTGCATGGCGCTCCAACAAATACTTTCTGGTTTGGCATTATCTACGTGGAACAGTGTATTAATAAATAGGAATGATAAAAATGAAACTTTCAGTTCAAGTAGTTCTGAAGGAATTGCAGATACAGACGCCATACCTTCAACACGTTTTCTGTCAAACAGGATCCTTAGCACACGAACTTATTCTTCTGCCACTGAAACGTAGTGACGGCTGGTGACTACGTGCTAGCATGCTAAAAAATGTTCATTGCGATCCGTAGTGTTTATCGTAGAGGAAAGTACATGCAAAAAATTTGCTGCCAGCACAAAATCTGATTTTGAACTGGGCCGTATCCAAGAAAGCTCATGTTCGCGTATCGGTCTTTCGTGCTGTGTATAGGGACAGCGACAACAGTGTGGCTCTCCTTCTGCGTACGGCACAACCCCCTTGGGTTTTCTCAAGCAGTATACGATGAACTCTATGAACTTGCAGCGTGCTGAACTTCTCTGAGCACGGTAGCCAGCAGCAAACTACGGTGAGATCTCCCTCCCGTCTTTCTCCCATCGGAACTGGGGACAGTGCAAAGGGTAACTATTTTACCCACAATCCCTACAGGATGCGGTAGCTGACCAAGACAGGAGGAAAGCTCATATAATTGTTAGAGTGTTCTCAAGAAATGTGAGCGATCATTCAGTTAAATTCTTCTTATGTGCTTCTATTTTTTGTTCTTTGTAGTGAATTTTCGCAATTTTTTAATTTCTTGAATGGCGACTGCCATTAGTTCAGTAGATTCTTTGTTAAAACGACCGTTTTCTACAAGAACTTTAGTAGTGGGAACAATTGAGGTAAAATTCTTAGGATCCTGAGTAAAAGTAAAGATAAATCCTAAGTAAACTTCTTAGGATGCATGATTTTTGGGGAGGGCTTAAAAATGAAGCTTGATCTATGTGCAAATATTTATAGTTTTCTGTATTTCATAGACTCTTTATAGTATAATACGTAGAGTAATTTAGTTAATTCATGTTTAATATTTTCAAAAATGCATTAAAATTACAAATAATAAGTTTGCAAAGGTGACTGTACACTGAAAGAAAAATAAGATACCGTAAAATATTTCCCATTAAAAATACGGAAACAAAAAACGTATTTTCCAAAAAAACCTGAAAGAAAATTCTTTTTTAGATGACCTACAACTGAATGTTTTCTGGGCGATTGAAGTCATCGCAGATTAATAAATCCGTACATTCTGTAAAATATTAGGCTTAATATTTTGCCGAAAATATAGTTATAAATTTAACCACTAACACTAAAGGGGCGATAAATGTTATTACTGACGCTTAAAAGGTGAAAAAATTTTTAATGATTCATATTAATTAATATTAATTTGTATATAATTACGGAAAACATCTGGAGTTGCCTTTGTTTTTCTTTTGTTAATCTTTTTTCGGCGGATGTTGGAGTCAAAGCCCATTGAGTCCCAGTTCCAAGATCTTTGTTCGAAGGGGGAGGGGGGGGAGCCATAGCACGTACATTTTCAGCGTCACGAGCTGCCACTGCTAAAACAGATTCTGTATAATTTTATTTCTGCCCATTCCCATTCCCATTTGAATTTTGTACACATTTCGTTCATTTGCGACAAAGTATCCTTAAGTTCACCTTCGCCCTCAGACAGCAATACTGTAAACATGGGTACCAGTTCACACATGCTGTTCAGTTCCCAATGCAAACGAGAATTATATTAGTATCAGTATCACACATTCATGCACTCATGCAGATGATGAAAATTTAACCCTGTAAAACCATCTTGACGAAAATATAACCCTGTCAACGTAACCAACTCGGCAGATGTCCATTTGTCAGCACACACGCTCTGATACAAATACACAAATAAGTTCATGTAATTAAGCAAATCCCCATTTATCTCATTATTTTCCAAAATTTTTCGCACAAGCATGTTCCTTGTTTCAAAGCTTTCCAGAGAAACTCTCTATCATGTGTCACACAGCACAATGCTTGAATGTTCCAACGCTTCTTGAAAAACGGTCCATCATACACAGCTTAAAGGACGAGACGGTTTTTCGAATGTAACGTCGTGCAAAAGTGCTCCACATCGACTCAAATCGTACCATAAGATCCCCAAGATGTAAGAATATGGGACAAGTGAGCAAAACCGTCCAAACGAGGAATCCAAAGGATTCAAAGGCACTTTATTGAAAAGATAGCTTCGAGCACAACTGGGCAGAAGACAGAAACGTCCATGTGACAGGCGACTGCCAAGAAAAATCCAGTCTTTAGTAGGGGATATGATCACCCCTAACTGCGTTGCAGGATTTACAACGTCTGTCCATGCTGAGGACGAGGTTATCAAGGAGCTGTTGAGGCATCGCGGCCCATTCCTCTTGTAGCGCCAATCACAGCTGCGGAATCGTTGCTGGCGGCTGGTGACGTGCTGCCAAGCGTCTCCCGAGAAGGTCCCATACGTGTTCGATTGGATTTAGGTCCGGGGACCTTGTGGATCAATCCATGCGTTGAATATCTTCACTCTTCAACAGCTCTGCGACAGCCACTCTACGGTGAGGTGTAGCGTTGTCGTCCATTAAGAGGAACTCAGGACCCATAGCACCTCTAAATAGACGCACGTGAGGCAGAAGAACCTAGGTACAATAGCGGACACCAGTGACTGAACCTCTTTGGAAAATGTGGAGGTCAGTACAGCTACCAAGCATGATACCGCCCCAAACGAGAACTCCGCCACCTCCAAGCCGGTCCCTTTCGATGATGTTGGAGGTGTGATTGCGTGTTCCCTGCTCTCTCCAGATGTGTATACGTCCAGAATCGCTCGTCAGACTAAATCGGCTCTCATCCATAAAGAGAATTCGACCCCGTTGCTGATGTGTCCAGTTCTTGTGTTCCTGGCACCACAGAAACCGCCGTCTCCGATGAGTAGGCGTTAATGGCACACACCGTACTGGTCATCGTGCAAATAGACCACCTTTGTGCAGCCTCCTGGCCACGGTAAAACGCGATAACGGACGTCCAGTTGTCTGTTGCATGTGCCTTGCGATTTCTCCCGCTGTCTGCCGTCTGTCTCTTTTCGCCTGTAGGACAATATACCGTTTGTCCGCCGCCGTGGTTGCTCGTGGACGACCACTGCTAAACTCTCGGACAGCTGTTCCTGTCATTTAAAATGCTCTCCAAGCTCATGAAACGATGCTATGAGTGATTCCGAACTCCTCGGCCACACTAGTCACACTTCGACCTTCTTCCAACTTCCCAATGACGCGACCTCGGGTAAAGTCATCCAGATGTCGTCTACTGGATTGCCTGTTGGCCATATCACACGGTGGCAGCAACTCGACGTCGTTCAAACCGATGTACCCCGTGCAATAGCTTTCACCGAATTGCTGAGCGTACACCGTCCGTGTGCTTTACACCCTTCCGACACTCCTCCCCCTACGTCATGCTGCATATATGCGCATGCCCTGCCGTTCCGGACCCTATTCTATCTCCTGAGTGGTCTCTCGGTCTGTTCTGCCTGCTCGTTCCGTTGTTATGCTAATTTCTCCTCTTCGTCCTTAATTTTTGTACACCAGTGTATATTCATAAGCTTTAAGTAAACTAAATGCAAAAATTCAGCAAAAGCTTTCTTATCAAAGCACAATACCACCATGGTTCACCATAACGCTATCGTTTTCATACTTGCTTTATAAACAGGCTTTGATGTTTATCTCCCTGCTGCTTATCAGCGTCAGGAAATGACCTATCCACATATATTTTTTTTTCAGAGTACCAGTCCATATACACTGAAGAGCAATTGAATTATAGATACCTGTCTAGTAACGTGTAGCACCACCTTTCGTCCTGATGACGGCGGCGATTCGTCTCGGCATGGACTCGACAAGACACCGGAAGCGTTGGGAAGCCATACGGATCCACGACCCCTGAACAAGCTCCCACAGTTCACGAAGATTTGATGGAGGGGTTCAGAGCCTCGAACATCTCTCTCGATAGCATCCCAGATATGCTCGATGGCATTGAGGTCAGGTGACCTAGCTGGCCAAGGAAGCGAGGTCACGTCAGTGGAGTGTTCATCCAACCGTTTTGATACAATTCGGGAGCGATGGCACGGTGCATTGTCTTGTTGCAGGATGAGGTCTCCAGTGGGATGTTGAAGAGCACAAACGGGAGCAAATGGTCGTCCAGGATATCCCGGTAACGTTGACCTGTGAGGGACGATGTCACACGTACCAGGGTTCCCATTTCAGTCCACGTAAACAGTCCTTAGACGAGAATGCCACCCCCACCAGCTTGAAGAGTACTCTGCTGGCAAGAAGGTTCCATCGCTTCATGTGTTTTGCGCCGTACTCGTATCCTACCATCCGCATGTACCAACGTGAATCTCGACTCATCAGTCCAGGCCACATTTTCCCACATGTCTAGGGTCCAGTGGCGATGTTCCCGCGCCCATGCTAATCTTTGCACCCTGTGATGTGCGGTCAGCAGCGGAACCCTCGCGGGACGATGGCTTTTGTACCCCATAGCGAGGTGATGATTCTGGATGGTGTGGCTGCCTACACGTTTTTTTGCACCAGCATTCAATTGCCGAGTGATTTCTTGCACTGGGGCCCGTCTATCCGCTGTTACAATGCGAGCTAGCCGACGATGACCCCGCTGATCCACACGCTGTTGTCCACGGCAGTTGGGCCTTGCAGGGATGGTTTTACCGGATTTGATGTACTCATGGTGCATCCGTGGCACAGTGGCTCGTGAAAATCTCAGTGCCTGTACGACTTCCGAGAGGGAGTGACCCATTCGTCGGGCCTCGACACATTTTCCACGGTGAAATGCGCTTAGATCCTTCGTCTTACCCATACTGCGTTCGACTCTTACTGATTCCCGTCGCATCACTCCTTTTATTGTCGGATCGTTGCATACGTCATGTCGTTTCCGTTTACAGGGCCGCCTACAGCGCTACATTTGCATAACGCCAGCTGTCTCTAATTCAATTGCTCTTCAGTGTATGCTCCATCTAGAAGACGCAAAGGTGTCCAATTAACAACATACAACGCTTCTTCAGCATCCTGTTTACTTGTTCCATCATAATTTCTACCTCAAAAAAGTTTCGCAAATTAATTGGGTCTGGCGTTCTACGTCGCTGAATTACTAAATGGAACCGCAGTGTGTCTGATCTAATATGGTTCTAGATCTGCTTTATACGCATCTTAAGTTTCACCTTTTCCTCCACCGTTCCATCAGTGATACCAAGTACAGACATTCAATGGCGACCTCAGTGGGAGTTGTCCAGGGTCTCGGCCTTCCTCGTGTGGTATCGCTTTGTCCTTCTCTTTGTTCTTCGTTATTGGCTCCTTATTTTTAAATATATTTGTATATGTTTTTAAATGTATATTTTACGAATCACTGGAAATGCACTTTAATATGGCAGAAATATTTTTATTTCTTCCCAATATTTTGGGAGACGTTTTCTCCGATGTATTTTTATTTGCGTCTTCAATATTTTAAGCCACTATAATAAAGAAGTCCTGGGTGCGCCACTGCAGCTATTTGTTTGAATATTTCCGTCAAAAGTTTAATACTATGGATTCCGATTTGTGATCAGCAGAAACCTAAAGATTTCAATATACACAGGCTTTTTCACGCTTTCCAATCGTAGTTTGAAGAAGCGTATATGCTTCAGCTTTGTCAGTCTGTCTGTCCGCACGATAACTCGCGTAAAAATGGTTCGATTTCGATGAAATTTTATTACGTGGTAGGGGACAACCTGGGAAGGAATTCTATTGAAAATGGGCGAAATGGGTTCGAAAGTCAGGACATAGGAGCTGATCCATTCCATCGCCCTTATACGTCATAACTTACGTAAAAATGCTTCGATTGCGACAAAACTTTATCATGTTGTTCCGGAGGTATACTGAACTGGTTCTGTTGAATATCGTCGAAATGGGGTCAAAGGTCAAGGCACAGGAGCGAGATTTATTCCACAGCCATTATCCTCATAACTTGAGTAATGATTTCTGCGTATGTTGGAAAGCGTATCAGAATCAATACATTCATGATTTTACTAACTTGTTTATTTTACTCATACTGACCCAGAGGCTAGAACTGCTGAACATTTTGTCACATTCTATAATACAGTACAGCAAGGATAACTGGCATACGCACCAATAAATCATATTCTGTATCTCTTCGCCACAAGAAGCATCTGCACTGTGAACATACTGTTGTTTCATTTTTCGGTTCATCTAAACATTCTATTGTGAAGGTTTCTCTACAATATGTTTTGTGTAAACCATAATTATTGGCCAACATCGAGTGCAGCGGAACAAATATGCCCGGTGGGATGATCTCAGGATTCTTTATGCAAGCCCCCACCATGTTACCAGTTTTCTTTTCTCCCACTAATTCATCCATTTGCGCTCAGAAAGTAACCGCCATATATCTCAGTGGAATAAGGGTTTTATTTCTTTCTCGGTCTTCTGTGAGATGGTTGAGAACTAATATTGGTTTAATAAATCCTGCCCCCAGGTTATGACGCTAAAAAGCAAATAGTTTCATAATAGAACTTATTCACCAGTTCACCAGCGTCTGGGACAAGATCAGAGTTCACTGAAGCCAGCAATGCATGTAAGCTACTAATCAACCAAAACTGAAGTTTGGTAAGCGGAAATTAGGAAAAGACAAGTTAGTAAAATCATGCAATGCATTGGTTATGATACGCTTTCTAACATACCAGAAATCATTACTCAAGTTACCAGGATAATGGCTGTTGAATAAATCTCGCCCCAGTGTCCTGACCTTTCATCCTATTTCAATAATATTACACAGAATTGATTCAGTGTAATTCCAGAACAACATACTAAAGTTTTGTCGAAATAGAAGCATTTTTACGTAACTTATGACGCATAAGGGCAGTGGAATGGATCCCGCTCCTATGTCATGACCTTTGATCCCATTTCGCCCATTTTCAACAGGAGTTTTTCTCAAATGGTCCCCTACCACATACCAAACTTTCATTGAACTCGAACCACTTTTACGCAAGTTATGACGCATAAGAGCAATGGAATGTATCCCGCTCCTATGTCCTGACTTTTGTCCCCATTTCGCCCATTTTCTATAGGGTTGGTCCCCAGGTGGTCCCCTACCACATACTAAAATTTCATCGAAATCGAATCATTTTTACTGGAGTTATCGTGTGGACGGACGGACGGACGAACAAAGCTGGAGCATATACGCTTCTTCAACCTACGGTTGGAAAGCGTAAAAAGACTGTACGTTCTGTTTAAACACCAGTATTTTACTTTAGTCTTTCAGTGAGGCTTAAGTTATTTTTTCTCCGTTCTGCCATTAACGAGATAGTTTACTTGTTAATTGTTTTAAAGTCAAATATGATAAAATGTAGTCTTGCTGCTAACTCTGACTTTCTATACTAGTTATCATCTCCTGTAGGAATATTTTCAACGGGTTGAAAACTTGAACATACTCAGTGCTGGAAAGTAGCATGCTACTATTAGCGACGTTACAGAAGTGCGCTAATTTTATTGCAGTTTGTAACGTAGTTTAACTACAAAAATAAAAAATAAGGCAGTTTTATTTGTAATCCGTTACAAAAGTAAAGTAGTTGTGACGAAATTTCACGCTACATTGAACGCTTTTTCTGGCTATGAGGCATAAATTTTGCTATGACAGCAGGAAATGTTTCTGTCAAATTCAGCGTGACCGGCAGAATTAACGTTGTAAAGCGTGATACATGACCTTTGCAATGATACGTTGAAGGTCACAACCTTGGGTGGAACATAAAAGGGAAGAACTTTAGAAAGATAAGGAAAAGGGGCAGAAACACACAAATACAGAAACACACACACACACACACACACACACACACGTAGTCACGACTGTCAACCCTGTTGTGAGGATATTCTCTCAGTAAGCATTGTGCTTGAATTTCAGTTCCGTATGTTAATGCATTTTGCTTGATTAATTCACAGTTTCTTTCATTAGCGATTCATTAGCTCTGAAACATAACTTCCTTGGCCAGTCTACAACAATTATTTCAAATCGAAAAACAAAACAGCTCACGGAAACTACGTTGAACGCTACATTAAATGTGAACCAGGAAGAAAAATCCTTCGGGCTTCAAAATCATCCTCGTCCAACTTCCTGCATTAGTACAATAACGTATATTATATTTTAACTTTCCTTTAGAGTTTCTTTTTCTATGTAAATTTGAGTTCGTTCTCTTATACATTTTCAAACCTTAACGTTATGTCTTTTCCCTCAAACGAGAATGATGTTGGCAACACACTGAGGTCGGAACAAGAGTGACGTATGAATGTATGTGATAAGAACGTTAGATAAAAATGCGATACAGAGGTAGCTTTGTGTGTGGAGATATTAGAACGTTACTGAGGTTTGATTGTAAACCTCTTGAGTAAGATATGAGAAGTGGTGTGTACCTCGCCTTGCTATGTTTCGGATTTCGTTTAATGTTGCTGGACCAATAAAAGGTTGACGAAAGTTAGACTTCTGTATATGTTTCGTCTGGTCTTTGTAAAAGCATTACTTTAACATGAGCTATCCGGCACAATTAGTTGCATCGCATTTACCCTTAGAACATCTATTCAATGCGGAAATCTTACATAACGTAAAAAGGGTTACGTTATAGTACGCCAAATTCTTTCTTTTTCTCTCTCTCTCTCTCTCACTCTTAGCTTCGAACAGATCTATTAGAATGATGATTCATTCCTTTTTTCTCCCCAGGGTTTTCCTATTTGCGAAGTCTTTACAAGAACGACAAAAAAAAAGTGCGTTTTCATTCATCGCTGAATATAATGCAGTCAACATTTTTACAGTTTCTACCTTTTCATGACATGCAACTTTTCCGTTAAATGATTAAATGGCGTAAACAGAAATTTTGGTTCATCATCATGTCTTCGGTTTTAGATTTCTGGTTCAAATTTGTTTTTTATTTCATCTAATGGCATCAGTCTTGAAGATTCTGCAGGTACTTCATCTTTCCCTGGTGTTTTTTTTTCTTTTTTTGTCAAATAAAACGGTGTTCGAAAACGGAAAACTTCTATTATTATTTTTATCACGGTAAGTGGCACTGCATTGAGTCTGCCTATAACGAACGAATGTGCCCCTCATTGGCGTTCAGTAGAACAATAGATATTCTCGATTCTCAGTGTAGAGAAATGTTCATGGTTTACTGACCAAACTGCTGAAAATTACATGAATTCAATATTTCGGAGTGAAAGTAATATAATTTTTGTAACTCATACAAGACGTTAAAAAAGAACGAAAATGAGCAAAAAATTAAAATTCTTTAAGGATATTGAACAATCTCCATCCACCTTTGAGGTTTTTGTAAGTTTTTGCTTATTTTTAGCGCTCGCTTTTTTTAATGAGTAAGTTAGAAATGTCATAAAGTGTTAACATATAGCGCTTGAATCTTAGTGTTATGTTACCGCGGAATTCTCCCTATTCCGGCAACATTTAACTTAAATGTTAATCTTAGCAAATAAGCGATATGCAAATTCAAACTTATTTAAAAAAAAAAAAAGGAGAAAACATATTTTATTAATAATGAATTATAGTTAAAGTCGAGCAAGGTTTTTTAATTATTTTTCTCTTCGCTCCGAAAATTAGATCAGATCATATTTAGAGGATTTTAGGAAGGGAGTGTCTGATCCCAGGTCTTAAACAACCCTTAGAAATAGGAAGCTAGGAGATTTGGGCTAGAGTGCCCGATAGGAAAGAGACACGAAAGCGAGGTAGAAAGGGGGAGAAATACGCCTTATTTATTACCGGGAGCCAGTACCCGAGGGCCGACGGCTTAACGGGCCCATCCGACGCACGGCGGATATTTAGTGGTTCGACCATTCGTACCTGCCTGGGATCGAACCCGATGCCTTCTCCGTGACTGTCACGAACGTTGACCACTAGCCTCCCCCCCCCCCAATTTAGAGCGAACGGTCTTCGGGTACGTTCAGGCATAAAACATCTTTAAAAATGTTTTGTTGCAATCCGCGGGGAGCTAGCGTTGATACCCAGATTGGGGCAAAGAAGTGGGCATTCATTATTCCGAATTCTCACGCACACTAAACCGTGGTACGATGACTTCACTTAGCTTCTCGAGTATTTTTAAAAACAAGGATGTCGTAAATATCTTAGGGGCGTAAGATCCTCCAAAACTCGCATTACGTTAAGCGTCCCGTCGATTTCCTGAAAACACGGAAACCCGGGAAAAGCACGTAGCCGGAAATTCCGTACGTGACAAACTCGCGTCAAGAAAAGTTCGGCGCTGTCACTACGAAAGGGTAGAAGAAAAGGATGACAGCTGAAAGAAAACATAACTCTGATTGCTGGCCCGGTTCCCAAAAGAAGGAGAGTCCGCGAATCCTGCTAAATAAGTCAGAGAGAAGGCCGAATCGCAAGGCCAGGCGGGCGTTAAATGACCAATGACGTAACCTGGTGCCGTTTCTGGTGGCTGGGCAGTCACCACCCCTGAAGCTGGACCTTCGACACTAGAAAGAGGATGAGGAGAAGGTGGAAAAGAAAGTTTATATAACAGAGATGACTCAGTCAGAGAACTGGAGAGAGATACAGAGAGAGAGAGATAGTCGCACGAAGAGACAAAGTAAATAGTTCGGAGAGTTGGGAGGGAGCATTTTAAGAGCTGTACTATGAAATAGAGCAGTTTGAGGAGTCTCTAAGGCCAAGACCCGCCGATTAGGGAGATACGGCAGTGAGTCGAGGTAATCACCGAAGCACGCAACCTACGTCCGGCCTGATGAGCACCAACGACTGAAGAAGAGAGGATAAGATACATTTCTGAATCATGCTTCATAGCTTTGCATGTGCTATGCTGGGTCAGTTCCCAGTGGTCTCAGTCGCAAATTTTATACTATGGGTTTTTCTGGCGCACCGTGTCTACTTTTAATTTCGTGAAGTTAATGGATGAATGACAGAGTAACTATTAGCATACTACTATCGACTATAATCTTAGAATGTCTACTTCAAAGTAATTAACTCCACTGGTATTCATGTACCTTGTATTAAGACCATCTTTCACGAATAAATATTTAAGTATAAATTTTAACTGTGTCTCTCAGTCAACTCTCTAAGGTTGCGTTAATTTCAGTTCAGTGATATACATGTATTTGCCTATGTTCTTCTATTGTTGTTTTTTTCCTTAATTAAACTTCTTTGCGGCATACGGAAGACCATGGTAACCCCATGCTGTCCCATATGAAACAAAACACGATGAACTAGTCTCCAAAAGAAGGAGAGTCAGCGAAGATTGGATACCTTGATTTAGGGAACCCAACCTCATCGTTGACACCACTAGAGAAAATTTAGGGGGTAAATTAATTATGCAGAGTTTTGGCCATTTAAATTAATCCCACTACGGCGAATTTTTAGTGGTTCGCGGGTCCCTAGTTAAGGACGCGGTAATAGTTATAACTAAATTGGCCAGTAAACAACTTTTGAAGAATTTACTTTTGTGTCTATGATTAAAAAAATCAAATTATTGAATTCTTTTTTAATGAAATGTTTTCATCGAAATGAGTTTTTCTTTTTTAATGAAATGTTTCATGGAAATCTTGTTTATTTATTTTTATTCTGTTTTTCTATTCAAATCCCAATACTTTTGATTTAATTTTAAATAAGCATTGGCATCCTGCGGTAACTCAGAGTTTGGAAAAAGTAGCAACAAGAAAACTATGTACACGTACTTTAGGGGGACCATATAGAAATTGTACTTTTTTAACCACTTTTCTTACACAAGAAACACGATTGCTTTGTGTAACTCTGACGTGCGTCACTTATAAAATCAGAATTGAATTGAAATCTCCAACGAAATGAATAAGTTACTCTTGTACCAGTGGTAAAATTATGTATAACAGCATTAAGGGTCCTTATGAAAATCGTACTATCATTTGGTGATACAAATTGTAGTCACTTTGTAGAGTTTTCAAATCTACTGTGTTTGGTGAAACAATAGGAACATGTCACCAATCATGTGTTTCCAAAACGGTGAAAAAGTGACATTTTTTTTAATTTTTATTTTATTTCTTTATTTTTTGGAAATGCTAAATTACGATGCTTTTGTCAATTCTAAATATTTACGTTGGGACGTGCACGTGAAGCCGTCAGATTTCGGGCCAGTAAAATGTTTGGAAAGATAATTTAACAGTTTTACACATCTATTATAGAAGACACTTCTTTACTAGGCTCGAGGCACACAAGGACTTTCTAGAAATATTTATCCCCCTTTTTTTATACCAGAAAATCTTTTGATAACTACTGAAGATAATAACCGACAGATAATATCATCATATTTAGAAATTTGCAAGTCTCGTTAGGCTCTAGGCTAGGGGTCTTCAACCCGGAGCCCGAGGGTCATGGGTGGCCCCCGAGCCATTTTACGCCAACTAAGCAAACATTCTCTCAGGTACGGAATTTTGGCATTTCGCTTGGGAGAGCGAGGTATGTACGTGCCAAAATACACAATGGGAAATAACAACAATGTTTCTGTGAGGGAGGAGTGGGGTAGATTGAGTTTCGAAAAGTAACAATTACTGCCAATATAATAATAATGTTGTGATTTTCATGCATAATTTATCATAACATTTTTCGTTACGTAACTTAAAAAAAATATAATTACCATTTATTGGAGTCATAAACGCCAGCTCCTAGTGTCTGGAAGAAGTGAAAAGTGTCTGCTAGTGTCCGCCCCTTTTTGCCACCTATGCGTTCTATTTCTCAAAATTGCCACTATCCTATTAAGAGGAATGGATGCTAGGAGGAGAACGTGTGACCTGAGGTTAACAAGGGAGCAGGTGGATGTAAAGCTCATGATTGCTTGGCAGTAAGAAGGGAGCCGAGTAGTTAATTTGAGCTGGGTTAACAGACGCGTTTGGTCTTTGAATGAGTGCACAATCAGTGTTTCTTTCAGGACTTTAGGACTTTTTAACCGGGGGGGGGGGATGGAACCTTAGAGGAGGCATATTTTCCATTTGCTATATATATATATATATATTTATACAGTACACTATAGTGACAAAAGTTACCGCCGGACGTCCCTTTAAAAGCAAATGAACGGATCCTCAGCGTTGTTAAGATGCGCGCTACAGCTGCAAACAGTATGAAAACAAGCCTGCAGCTGACTGCGATCATATCGCACTGTGAAGTTGAGTGAAAATGTCGCAGCGGTAGAGAACTGACCTTGACAAAGGAAAGATTGTTGGGTGTTATAATAGTGGGTTGTTCATATGAGAAACCGAGAGGCGTTTAAACATACCCAAGTCAACTGTTTTGGATGCACTGAATAAAGTGGAAGACACACGGCGTACGTGAAGCAGCAAAACGTACAGGCAAACCAAAGAAAATCAGTGATCGAGGACGTCGAAGCCTCAGGACAGTCGTTACAGCTAATCGACGGAGTACTGCACAAGACCTCAATGTACAGGTGAGTAAAAATGCTGGAACCTCGGTTTATACACGTACCATCCGCAGAGAACTTCATTCCATGAGTTACCGTGGTCGTGCGGCTTTCATCTCGTCTCGGAATGCTACCCGTCGTTTAGCATGGTGTAAAGAACATTTATCGTGGACCGTAGATCAATGGAAACGGATCCTATGGAGTGATGAATCCGGATACATGATTCATCAGTCTGATGGCCGTGTGTAGGTATGGCGGCAGCCTGGGGAACGCTCTTTACCACAGCGTACTGTTCCTACGGTCAAGTTTGGAGCTGGCAGTGTACTCGTGTGGGGGTGTTTTTCGTGGTATGGTCCCGGCTCATTGATTATCGTTGACAAACCTGTTAACCAGCACGTCTACCTCGATATTCTGGACAATTATTCCCTACCAACTCTGAGGCAATACCATGGAACCGAGCTATGTTAGTGCCAGCAGGATAGCGCACCGAGCCACAAAGCAAGGACTGTTACGGCGTGGTTTGACGATAATTCCTTATCGTGTGTGGACTGAACAGCACAGAGCCGTGATCTTAATCCCATAGAGCACCTATGGGATGAATTAGAGCGTCGCATAAGAAGTTTGGAACCAAGGCCTACTACTAAGCAACAGTTAGCGGCAGCATAATGTACTGAATGGAAGCGCATTCTTATCGTTGTATTCCAAAACCTTGTCGAAAGCATTTCTCGAAGGGCCAGTGCATGCAAAAAAAAAAAATTAACATTTATAATCATGCAAAGCAGCGACGTTGACGTATCGCGTCACAAACCGTCATCAAGCTGCTATAAAGACGAGTCGTCTTCGGATAGAGGCGGAGTATAGCCAGGAGTATGTCTCGGTGTATGACTTGAGGAGTATGACCTGGAGAGTTAGAGTCAGATGTAGACAAATTCTGATGTCGTCGGAGTTTGGAGGAATTATGAAGCAACTACGGGGATCTTCTATGGATATGCTTCAAGTGTTAATATAGTGCACACTGCCCTTTTTTAGCATGTCTTTTGTAAAAAAAGATCATTCTTATGTTACCGGTTTGTCCGTCCGACCGGATCGTCTGAACCCACGACATCTCTGCAACTATTAATCTGATTTAAAAATATTTTTTTTGTATTGGGAAGCTTGAAATATGCGAATGATGATCCATTACTTCGGTTTTTTTTACGATGTACAATTTCGCCGCTAGGGGGCGTAAATGCAGATGTTGTCGAATTCAAAAATACGTTTTATTCCACATATTTGCTTCTAAACATCCGATTGAAAAAATTATTTTATCTTTCGGTTCCATTTATGTCGAAGAGTATTTTAGATATAGTTACTTTTTCAAATTATGCATAGATTTTCCGCTAGGGGGCGTAAAAATAAATTACATTTTTTCCGATAACTGTTCTTCTAAAACTCCGATTTGAAAAATCTTTTCTTCAGCGGATACACCTCCTGATGGAAAACTTTTCTTCAGCGGATACACCTCCTAATGGAAAATCTTTTTCATATAATTTCAAATTTTTGGTAAAGAATACTTTAGCCACCAGGGGGCGTAAGTGTTAATTTTTGCTTCTGATGTATTTGCCATAAACTCTGAGCTTCTAAAATATCAATTGAAAAAATTCTTTCGTGGACCGATGCCACTCACATTGATAAACATTTTCGGAATATTTTCTTCTTAAAATATTCCACAGTTTCTCCGCCAGAAGGCGTAGATGTATATCTTATTTTTGTCAATATCTACTTCTAGGAGTCCGATTTGAAAAAATTCTAAGAATTTTCTACTGAAAAGTTTCCAGTGTGACATGTTTTTCATATAATTTCAAAATTTTCTAGTAATTCATAGACTTTCCGCTAGGGGGCGTAGTGATAAATTGCTTTCCACCTATATCTCTGCTTCTAAATCTCCGATTTGAAAAAATTCTTTCTGCACCGGATACAGCTCCTGATGGGAAATCCTTTACACATAATTTCTAATTTTTATAAAATACGGTTTAGCCACCAGGTGGCGTAAGTCGTCATTTCCGCTTCTGATGTATTTGCAGCAAAATATGTGCTTCTAAAATCTCGATTGAAAAAAAGTGGTTTGTTGACCGCTACTACTTATGTCGATAAACCTTTTAGGAACATTTTCTTCTTGAAATAATGCATAGTTTCTACGCCAGGGAGCGTAGATGTATATCTTATTTTTGTCAATATCTCTACTTCTAGGAGTCCGATTTGAAAAATTCCTTCTTTGTTGGATAGTGTTTCCAATGCGAAATGTTTCCCCTATAAATTCAAAATTTTCAAGTGAATCATAGACTTTCCACCAGGGGACACAAAGGTAAATTGCGTTTTCTGCGTTATTTCTGCTTCTAAAACTCCGATTTGAAAAATTCTTCCTGTATCGTATACAAGACCTGATGGAAAATATTTTTCACATAATTTCTAATGTTCGGTAAAGAATGGTTTGGCCACCAGGGGGCATAAGTGTTAATTTCTGCTTCTGATGTATTTGTAGCAAAATCTGGGCTCCTGAAAACTCGACTAATTTTTTTTTCTTGGACAGATAGTGCTCATATGGAAAAACCTTTTGAGAATACTTTCTTCCTAAAATAATGCACGGTTTTCCCACCAGGGACGTAAAGGCACATCTTACTTTTGTCGATATCTGTTTTTAAGAGTCCGATTTGAAAAATTCTTTCTGTGTTGGAGAACGTTTCCGGTGCGAAATGTTTCTCTTATAAATTCATGTTTTTCTTAGTACGCAACCAGAGGGCGTAAGCTCACGATTCCGTTTAAAGCAATATCTGAGGGATTAAAATCCGATTGAAAAACGTCTTTCTTTCGTCAGATACTATTGTTTTCCATACCGGTTCCTTGACTTTGAATAGCTTTGACAAATTTAATTTGCGTGAGAACGGATTCAAAAGACGTGCTTATTACACCCGAAAATTCGGTGTCATCTTTCTTGTTGGATTATGACAACGGATCCAGCTCAAGTGTCTTGAGGAGTTTTTTCCGATCAAGGTGACAAGTAGCTGTTTTCCCGATGTCTCTAAGAATTGTTAGCCTAAAGTATCTTTTCAACAAAGCTGAATTTGAACTCTTTCTAATAGTGTGTTATATAAAATGTTTTATCTGTCAGTTCAACTGAACGTCCTTCTTATTTTGAGAGTTATAACATGGTAACCGAAGTGTATAGCTTAGGTCAATTGTTTATATGTTATAATCACTTAAGCTTTAGATAAAGCTAATTCTTTTGTTCTCATTCATGCGTCGTCATATTTAGCAGCTTGTATTAAATTTTACTTAGCATTCCTTTATTGCTAAAAGCAACTGCGCCCTACAAACAACATACATTGCTGGCCACCCAAAATGCAACACCAAGAAGGAAGCATCCGACTGGCCTGAAATTCGCAGCATGCGTCGCCCGCGAGAGGACGTGCAAACGATTAGCATAGCAGGGCATATGCAAATCATGTGCGCCCGGCGCGCCACCGAGAAGCACTATAAGAAAGGTGAACAGAAGGCGGGGTGTAAGTAGTGGAAGTGTGTTGTGTTGCCGGACCTGAGCGTGGGAAGCTTCCTGATGCCTCGTCACAGAATACGGCAATCATTCCAGCACGTTTCGGAGTTCGACAGGGGACGAATAGCGGCTTATAGCGACAGCGGTTTACCGTACCGATACATCGGCGCCCGTGTGGGACGACATCCAGCCACAGTGAGGCGAGTATGGATTCGGTGGGTGCAGGAGGGACGGACGGACCGAAGTGAGGGATTGCCACAGCCGCGGCACACCTCCAAACCAGAGGACCGGCATGTTGTGCGTCGGGCATTGACTGCTCGCACCGCCACATCACGAACGTTAGCGCAGGAATTAGGGTGTGTTGCGCAACAACCTGTGTCAGCACGTACCGTTCGACGGCGTCTGCAGGAGCGGGTACTTGTCGCACGGCGCCCATTACTCCGATTACCATTGACGTTACACCACTGGCGAGTGCTGCGGCAGTGGGCCGTTGAACGCCGCACCTGGACTACGGAATGGCACGACATTGTCTTCTCCGACGAATCCCGCTTCTGCCTGCAACACCACGATGGTCGGATCCACATGTGGCGGCACCGCGGCGAGAGACTGTATGACGCCTAAATTATGCATCGCCATACCGGTCCGTCGACTGGCGTTATGGTTTGGGGCGCAATTGAATATGACACCCGCTCCCCTCTGGTACGCATCGCCGGTACACTCAACAGCCACCGCTACATCTCCGACGTTTTGGAGCCTGTAGTCCTCCCTTACCTGCAGGACCTGCCAGCGGCCACGTTTCAGCATTTCAACAGGACAATGCGCGCCCGGACGTGGCACGCATCGTGAAACAATTCTTCACGGCCCACCAGATGTCACTGCTGCCGTGGCCCTCCTGTTCTTCCAATATTTAGCTCATCGAACACGTCTGGTCGCTGATCGGCAACCGAGTGCCCTGGCAAGCACCACCCGTGGCTAGGCCTGATGAACTGTGGTAACGTGTGGAAGCAGCCTGGACCGTCATACCCCAAGCCCACATCCAAAGCCTCTTTCGTTCGATGACGCGGCGTGTAGCGGCCGTTATTGCCAGCCATGGGGGCCACACGAACTATTGAGGTCTGCGTGTTCCGCAAGTCGCACGGGCCTGTAAGCTCAATCGTTTCATCTTTGTATCTGTTGTTATGTGTCCAGTAAATCTGGCTTTGCTATCTCGTGTCCTTCTTGGTGTTGCAATTTGGGTGGCCAGCAGTGTATATACGTATATATATATATATATATATAAGGTCAGGTGATGCGTAACATCACAGCCTCTCTTTGACAAATGTCAACCCCGCCTTCTCGTGGTACATCCTGTTCCCACTAAAGGGGCTCTGACGACCGCCAATAGCGGTATAACTATACCATCGGGATTAGAGGAAATGCTATCCCACACTCACCAACCCGCTTGGGCCAGCGTGGTGAGTTATGGCCAAACCCCTCCAAAATGACTCCACAACTTAAATCTTGGCCCTCAGTCTCCGGCAGCTGGAATGTACCTGGCCAAGGCAGCGGCCAGTGCGACATGAAGGCAGAGGGTGCTAAGAATCCCCGGAGGACCGGACTAGGCTGCCATCTGATGCTGACCTTGGCTACGTATAACGGACGCTCCCTATCTTCTGATTCAAGGATTCTTGAATTGGAAGAGGAACTACAAAGGATCAAGTGGGACATCGTCGGACTAAGTGAGGTAAGAAGAAAAGGAGAAGATCTCATTGAACTGAAAAGTGGACATCTCTTCTACTATCGTGGGACAGATACTGGCAGAACTAGTGGTGTTGGATTTATAATAAACAAGAAACTGAAGGATAAAGTTGTAGAAGTTGAAAGTTCCTCTGACAGAGCTGCACGACTCGTTATCCAACTCTCAAAAAGATACCAGGCTCAGATTATTCAAACTTATGCACCTACCACAAGTCATGCTGAAGAAGAAATTGAAGAATTTTATGAGGAAATTCGTGATCTAAATAATAAAGGTAAGCAGCACTTGAAGATAATTATGGGAGATTTCAATGCAAAAATAGGGCAACGGCAACAGAATGAAACTTCAGTAGGTAAATTCGGTCACGGCAACAGAAACCAGCGTGGAAATACTCTCGTTGAGTTTGCAGAGGCAGAAGGGTTTTTCATCTTGAACTCCTTTTTCAAGAAAAAGCCACACAGGAAATGGACATGGAGACATCCAAATGGGACGACAAGTGAAATTGATTTTATTATGTGTAACAAAAAATTCGTCATAGAAGACTGCAGTGTGCTAAACAAGTTCAACACAGGCAGTGACCATAGATTGGTGAGATGTAAGATGCACCTCAACACTAAACTGGAACGTAGCAAGCTCATAAGACAAACAAAATGTATTGACATAACCAACCTTAAAAAACACCATAATACCTTCAAATTGGAACTGAAGAACAGATTCTCTGCTTTAGAAGTTATAAAATTGGAAGAAGTGGATATTTCTGAAGTTAACAGAAAAGTAACCAAAGCTCTTATGGAAACAGCAACAAAATTGGCTGGGTCTAAGAACAAATTGTATGTGAACAAATTATCAGGAAAAACCAAAATGTTGATGCAAAAAAGAAGAGAGATGAGGACAACTAAAGAAGATGGGACTTCCAAAGTGGAATATATAGAGCTATGCAAGACAGTACGAAAAAGTATCACTGAAGACGTAAGGAAATTCAACTGTGAACTAGTAAGGAAAGCAATTGAAAACGACCAAAGCCTAAAGATAGCAAAGGGACATCTCAGTAAGGGAAAAAAACAGATTATGGCACTGAGAAAAGAAGATGGTTCTGTAACAAGAAATAGAGGCGAAATTTTGACAAGAGTGAAAGATTTCTACTCCAAATTATATGAAAGGGATGATACATGTACTCCAGACATCATGAAAGGTACCAGTACCAGAGTTCTTCCAGTTCTTCCAGTCCTTCCAGCAGAAGTTGCACATGCAATAAAGAACATGAAGCGGGGAAAAGCTCCAGGAAAAGATGGAATTACTGTAGACATCATACAAGAAGCAAGTGGAGAAATCGAAACAGTACTCGCCCAAATTTTCACTCGATGCCTTAATGAAGGGAAAATTCCTGAGGATTGGAACAACGCTACAATGATCTTGCTACATAAAAAAGGTGACATTGAGGATCTCAGGAACTACAGACCTATCAGCCTCCTATCAGTGGTTTATAAAATCTTCACTAAAGTTCTTTCACACCGCTTGAAGGTGACACTGGACATGGCTCAACCGAGAGAACAAGCTGGATTCAGGAGTGGCTACAGCACAATAGATCATATCCACGTACTGAGAGAACTAATTGAAAGAGCGAGGGAATATGAACTTCCATTGTGCATGGCTTTTATCGATTATGAAAAAGCCTTTGATTCGGTGAAACCATCAGCAGTTGCAATGGCTCTGAAATCCTGCGGTATTGAAGATGCATACATTAATATTATTAATAACATCTATGAAAATGCAAGTGCAAAGATTCAGCTGTTTGAAAATACAACACACATAAAAATTGGAAAAGGAGTGAGACAAGGTGACACCATATCTCCGAAGCTCCTTAATGCCACATTGGAAAATGTCTTTCAATCACTGAACTGGGAAAACAAAGGGATAAAGATTAATGGAGGTTATCTAACCCACCTTCGTTTTGCTGATGACATAGTCATTTTTGCAACTACCCCATCAGAGCTGCAGAGTATGATCCAGGAACTTGCTGACAAGAGTAAAGAAGTGGGATTAAAAATGAACTTTCAGAAGACAAAAGTGATGTTCAATGCTTTTACAAGAAATGAAGATTTATCGATTGATGGAGAAAAGCTGGAGATAACAGACACGTACGTTTATCTTGGACAGCAGATATCAAGTGAGGGTCACATTGGTGAAGAAATTAATCGGCGTACAAAACTTGCCTGGAGAGCTTTTGGAAGAAACAGCATAATTTTCAAGAGCAATATGCCATTATGTCTTAAAAGAAAAGTGTTTGATCAATGCATCCTTCCAGTGCTTACGTATGGTGCAGAGACGTGGACCTTAGCTAAAAGAGACATACAAAGGCTGCAGACAACTCAAAGTAGCATGGAGAGGTGCATGCTTGGTGTAACCAGGAGAGATAAGAAGAGGAACACGTGGATCCGAAAAACGACAAGAGTGGAAGACATCATGATCAGAGTTAAATCCCTGAAATGGCAATGGGCTGGACATACTGCCAGAACAGACCATCGATGGACAGCCGAAATTTTAGATTGGATTCCAAGGGACAGGAAAAGACCCAGAAGAAGACCACATGGAAGATGGGTGGATGAAATTCGAAAGTATGCGGGAGTGACATGGAGGAGACTGGCACAAGACAGACCGTTGTGGAGGAAACTTGGGGAGACCTTCGTCCAGCAGTGGATTGATAATGGTTGACAATGATGATGATGATGATGATGATGATATATATATATATATATATATATAGATCATCGATGGACAGCCGAAATTTTAGATTGGATTCCAAGGGACAGGAAAAGACCCAGAAGAAGACCACATAGGAGATGGGTGGATGAAATTCGAAAGTATGCAGGGGTGACATGGAGGAGACTGGCACAAGACAGACCGTTGTGGAGGAAACTTGGGGAGACCTTCGTCCAGCAGTGGATTGATAATGGTTGACAATGATGATGATGATATAGTACAGGGTCGTGTTTAAAGGAGGCAGGGGGGTGCCTTTGCCCCCGAAAGTGTTTCATTTTTTTTGTTTTTGGTTAAAATACGACTTACATTAGAAAAAAAATGTATCAACTTGAATTAGAAAAAAATGCTTTAATATATTTTCTGTTTTTCATTAACTCTAATTTTGTTCTGATGAATTTCAGAAACCTCCATTTTTTTCGCCCCCCCCCCCCCGAAAAAAAATTCTATATACGCCCCTGATATAGTAATTACTTTTTTAAACATTTCAAGAACAAATTTTCTTCAGCTAAACAAGTGTGTGTGTTTGGAGGGGGGGGATAGGGCGGGGGGGGGGGTGTTGGTTTCGGTAGGCTTGAAACTTTTGTCCATTAAAATGCATTCAACACACTCCTGATCCTGAATCGCTATTCCCTGATTATGGGGTATTATTGGACTATTTTTTTATATTTTGAAGTATGGCATGGGTCTTAATAGACTTTTTAGCAAAATAAACTGTAATACTTAAACAAATATTAAAAAAATATATAATTGGAAAAATATGTGCAGCATTTGAAGGAGCGAAACTTCCTTTTTAATTATAGCATGAATTTATAAACATTTAACTCGGAAACATAAAATGTCTCGAAAAGAGGGGGGGTCGTTTCCGGGAAGGTTTCGCCCCGCCCCCGCATGTCTGCCTGAAAGAAACATTGTGCACAATGGCGATCTGTGAAAGCAAGAGGAGGAGTCTGAGACAAAGTGCGCTTTTTTTAATAAAAGTGGTCGTCTTGTTTTATTACCGTTTTCCTAAGAACAAGAATAAGACAGTTTGCTTTATTCTTATGCTCAGTGTGACACTAGTGAGGCGCATGGAAAATCTAGCAGCAAATGTATTTAGCAATTTGAAATCCAAGTGCAAGGAGTTTGCGTTTTATTCTGTAGCGATGGATGAATCCACAGATGCAACCGATACTACAAGTAACATTTTTCATTCGTGGCATTAATAGAAACTTCACAATTGTAGAAGAATTCGGTAGTGCGTTTGTTCTTAAAGACACGCCACGAGCTTCAGGTTTGTATTTAAGTCAAAGTGTAAAGCTAAGTGTGAGTTAGAGCGAGTTGCTATTTTCTTCTTTAAGTGTGAGTTGCTAAATTTCTTGGTTAAGCGTGTGTTAGACTTGAGCAACATATCTGCCATAACCACAGATGATGCGTCTGCTATGTTCTGAAAGAAAGGAGGAGCGACAACTTTAATGAAATCTGACGCGGAGGAGTGCTGTAAAACTAAGACAATAGCTTTCCACTGCATCATTCACCAAGAAAAGTTTTGTTCGAAGTTCTTTTCAAACTCGAAATATGTGATGATTGTTGTGAAAGTGATGAATTTTATCTGTTCGAAAGGTCTCAACCACGGAAGTACGTTGGTTGGGCTGCGGGAAGATACTTTAGCGTCTTTTTCTTTGAAGGACAAAGTTCGACAATTCATGGATTCCACAGGAAAATCCATTCACGAAGTAAATGGTGAGAAGTGGTTACCGTTTACTTGGGAAAAGTCGATTTGTTTTTTATGTGAAAGAGTTTGACACCAAACTAATCCTGTGTGACGTAAATTGCAAAATAAAAACTGCATTCACTTTCCAACATCAACGGCGTTGGTGAATGAAAATAGAACATGGAACTCAGATGATTATGTACAGTGTATTTCAAATCTGAGAGAAGAGTTCAAAAGTATATTTTCTGTCTTCAGAGGTACCAAAATTTCCACCTCATCTACAATTAGAATTTGCAGATCTTCAGTGTGACTCTGCAGTGAAATGTAAGTTTTTAAAAGTTCCTTCAGTAATTGATTTTTATTCCAAATATGTGCCCGAGAAAAGTTTCCAGAAATACGTAAACATATATTGTTCACGTCTTCTATCTTTGGCAGTTTCTACATTTGTGAGTAGTTGTTCAGTCAAATGAAGAACACATAATCAAAAGCAAGAAAGGTCTGAGAGATCACCATTTGGAGGACATTTTCAGAATCGCGACAACATGGATTACACCTGATATTGAACCCTTAATAAAAAAAAAATGTCAAGCTTCTCATTATAACTGCAATGACATCATCCCCACTGTGATGAGAATTCCTTATTGTCAATAGATTTTATTTGTATTATAGTTACATTGTATATACTAGTACTGTATTCATACTGTTTCATAAAGTACGAAGTATGTTGCTTCTGAACCTGGTTTTGGCAATAAAAGTTTAGGATAGGATGAACTAAAATGTGTCATCCATGATTCTCTATCAGTGTCGAAAGACCCGTGGAAGCTTTCGAATTTATTGATGTGTCCCTCGGTCCTGAAAGGTTGAAGATTCCTAGTTTAGGCCATTTGGTCCTTATTTGGTGTTTTTATCCATTGTTTTTATATTCATTGGTGTACGTAGTTAAGAAAGACAATAGGTGCAAAATATTTGGTGCAAATCCACATAGGTGCAAAATATTTGGTGCAAATCCACATAGGTGCAAAGTCTTCACTCTGAGGTCTTAAGCTTCGGCCTTTGTATAAATTTTTATCTTACTGTTTCCGTATTTGAAAGGTTTTCACAATTAGCAATGAATAATTATGATGTATCTCCTTTACAGAGGCCAAAAAGATAAAAGGAACAATATAACAATCTTTTCTCACTGTTTTTGCGTTCGTTAAGGTTTTCATAACAAAGATAGTTAATCACACATTTACAAATCTCAAAATTATTTTATATAATCCTAGATCTGAAAACTTTTCTGAATCCCATAGGCATTTATAGGTCTAATGATGTTCACAAAAGAACATTTTTAAAACTATTTTCAAGAAGTTATTGTAGCGAAACTACTTTTTAAAGATGTAGTTGTAGCAAAACTACTCTTTAAGAAAAGTAGTTTTATTGACAGCGTACTACTTTCCTGAAATCCTGATTGTGGGTGTAGCTGACTACTTTTGAAAAGTAGTTTCCCCAGCACTGATTACATATTCACCCAACTTGTTTACAAAAAGAGACGTCTGAGCCTGTTACTCGTTCACTGTCCTACAACTTCGACATGCGTTTTGGAAAAAAACCAGCTAGAAGATAAGTAATGAACCTTCCTGTCAACTATGGATTATGAACAACGGAGACGGCTCATAGATTTAGAGCAGTGGTTGCTGAAGGATTTCTATGATATTTAGTATGTGCTTTCCGAGTTTCACGTAGTGATTTTCAATCATGTGATCTAATTTAGGCCGACACTTGTGGAGACCATACGTACCACAGGGACCGTAGCTTCACAGATTTTCGAAATAAAAAATTTCGGTTTCTCTTCAGTTTTTAAGCTTAAAAGAGTATAGCTTCCGAGCTCTATTGCTTCAGGTTCGGAAACTTAGAGCAAAAGTTTGGTCGGTCAGAATACAGAATGCGTGAAGTTTTCAGGACTGGGAATTTCAGCGCCTTTCTGGTTGAATGCTTTTTCATATTATTTAATGTCGATTTCTTCTGATATGTGAAGTTTAAAATTTCAGCTTTGATTATTGTCTTTATTAGGACCACGCCAATTATTATGATTTCCGAGTGGCTACATATCAGCCAGAAGGGTTGAGGATAGAGGGGTGAAATTGAGCATGCAAATAGGAATACATAAGGATTTACCATGATGTTATTTTCAGCAACGTACAGTGTTTATCAGATGAGATAAAGCAGCACAATGGGTACGCCTCAGTAAGTGGTTGCACCGCCGCGAACGTCAGTACAGGCAGCAATATGGCGTAGCAATGAGTCATACAGTCGACGGATATCGTCCTGAGGAATGGAACACCAATCACGGTTGACTTGCTCCCATAATTCATCGAGATCGTGCGCTGCCCCATTCGATTGCAGGCGACGTCCAATCTGATCCCACAGGTTTTCGATTGGGGATACATCAGGCGACGTTGTTGGCCTTGGCAGTGTTTGAACATGTTGCAAACATTGTCTGTAGACTCGAGCGGTGTGCACACGAGCGTTATCTTGCTGCAAAATGGGGTGCTGTATGCCATTCAGGAACAGTATCGAAATGAGCTGCAGAACTTCGCTCACGTATGGTACAGCTGTCAGTGTGCAGTGAGGCAGACAAGAGGTAACCTGCTGTCATGCGCAATAGCACCCCATAGCATTATGCCTGCCTGACGGGCGGTGTGGCGGTCGCGAACGAAACCAGGATCAGTCCACTCACCAGGGTGTGGCCAGACACGGATCCCTCGATCGTCAGTACCCAGATAGAAATGGAATTCATGACTGAAGACCACAGTGGTCCATTCGTGACCCCAGTTCGCATGACTTCGACTTGATGCCAGACGAGTGCTGCGATGGCTGACCGTCAATGGCAGTCGACGTAACGGCTGCCTGCTGCACAGATTTGCCACATATAACCTTCTGTTTACAATTCTGGTCGTTATGACGACGTCCATGGCCGATGACACAGCACGTAGAATATCTGCTTCAGTGCTTTCTGGTGACGAACGAGCGTGTCGGACAATCCGCAGGTCCAGGTGTGCTGGCCACTGTGGTACTGCACCACTGCCGCTCCGACACAAGTACGAACCATCCCGTAGCCACTGATGCCAACGGCGTCCAACAATTCGTGCAGACTGTTGCACATGCGCAGCGATACGACGTGTTGACCAGCCCACTTCACACCGCCCTAGAATTCTTCTTCTGTGAAACGCTTTCAAATGGCGATAAACCTGCCGACGGCTTGCACCTGGCATTTTCGGACTTCGCTGAACAGTTTTCCAGCACAAACAACAAATCTGGAACATCCTCGACACTTCCACCAGCGACCACACATTACCACCCCCTGTTGCTGCTGGCACCTTTATCTCATGAACGTGTGACGTCATTTGCTCCGGTTTTACATCATTTGCATACCTCGAGTGGGTACACCGGCCCTGCGATTTGCATGTTTGTAACACACCACCTTCTGGGTGGGGCAATTTCTATGTCCAGCAGTGTATAAGTGCTTGTTTATTCCATACTTAAAATAACCGATTTCTTAATTGAAGCTTGCTTAAGAGAGTGCTGAAATAAAAAATTTCGGTTTCTCTTTAGTTTTTAAGCTTAAAAGAGTATAGCTTCCGAGCTCTATTGCTTTAGGTTCGGAAACTTAGAGCAAAAGTTTGGTCCGTCAGAATACAGAATGCGTGAAGTTTTCAGGACTGCGAATTTCAGGGCCTTTCTGGTTGAATGCTTTTTCATATTATTTAATGTCGATTTCTTCTGATATGTGAAGTTTAAAATTTCAGCTTTGATTATTGTCTTTATTAGGACCAGCTCTCTGATTTCGAGAAAGGTGTAATCGTCGGGTATCACAGAAATGGCCGATCCATACGTGACATATCCAGCGAGTTGAAGTACCCAAAATCGACAGTGGCCTGCGTGATTGGCAAGTGAAAGATGAGAGGTGACTGTCGGAATGTGCCCCGACCCGCCAGACCCACAAAACTGGGAGTCCGAGACCGGCGGGTTCTGGATGAGAAATTCGGAAGAACCGCACCAAATCGATGGGCCACATCCTCGAGGAGTTTCAACAAGCATCCGGGAGTGTTCTTTCGATGAATACCACCCGTAAGGAAGCCCATCTGCTCGGTTATCATGGACGTGCTGCCGCCCACAAGCCTTTGATCACAAAGTCCAATAGCGCTGCTCGGCTAACGTGGTGCAAAGAACGTTGACAGTGGACCGTTGAACAGTGGAGACAGGTTCTCTGGAGCGACGAATCAAGGTTCACCATCTACCGTTCGGATGGCAGGGTCTGTGTTTGGCGTCTGCCTGGAGAACGCCTCCTGCCGGAATGTATTGTGCCAAATGTGAAGTTCGGCGGCGGTGGAATTATGCTATGCGGGTATTTCTCCTGGTATGGCACGGGACCCTTGGTCGCAATTCCTGGTAGACTCAACGCCGAGGCCTACTGCACCATTTTGGATGACCATGCACTTCCTACGTTGTGGCAGTTTTACGGGGTGGACCCATGTTACTTTCAGGATGACAATACCACCTGTCATGTTGCGAGGTCCACCATGGCTTGGTATGGTGACAATGGGGTTGATCGAATGGACTGGCCTGCGCAGAGCCTGGATCTTAACCCTATCGAGCACCTCTGGGAGGAGTTGGAGCGTCGACTTAAAGGGTGCCCCCACCGTCCGAAATCGGTGAAGGAACTGACCTGTCTTCTCCAAGCCGAGTGGAAGAAAATACCGCTAGCCGTGGTACAACGCCTGGTTGAGAGCATGCCCGGAGGGTCGCAGCTGTAATCGCCGCTCGTGGAGGCTCCACCAACTATTGAAGGTGAATAAACTTCGTTTTTCTTTGCTATCACAGGTGTCCAATTACTTGTTGGTAGATAGTGTAGTTTGGGAATCACGGTTCTGTATCCTTCACATTGAGGACATTTTCTCCGAGTATCAAGGAACGCATGTATGCTGTGTTTCTTGTTTATCTTCATCACAACAGGCACAACAGCTATTATTAGAAAAACAACATCGTATCAGGAAATGTTGAGTTGTGCTGATGTTTCCAGACATATTTCCCTATGTGTGTCCTCAACTAACCGGAAAAGGGTAGTATTTCTTCGAAAAAATGGAAGAAAAAGAAAATATAGAAAACTTAAGGGAGTTGAAGTTGATAATGTCTTCATTTGAAAGAATGTGTTCTGAGCGCCCATTGAAAGTTTAACACATTGTCGAATCTCTCTGCTCATTTCATCGAACTTATGAAGTTATTAGACTTAGATGAAGTTAAAATTCGTAATTGCTCCCGTCTCTTTAGAAGAAAACTAAATTTTTCCGATAGTTCAGTCTTTCTAGCAACATGCGCTCAAAATCTCTTTCACTCGGAGAATTATTCCCAGTAGGACGACACAACTAAAAGATTTTGTTTTCAGAGTTCTTCAATGTCTGTTAGAAAAGAAAGTGGAAGATTTTCGGTGACTTAAGGTGGACATCAAGTAATTTTGCTTCCTATACTTCCAATCGAAAAACTTCTGTACACATTTTCTTCACAATTAATGCGTTCGCAAGGATGAAAATTTGAACATCGATTAAAATAGCTTCATTTTATAACTTGGAATACTTAATATTTTCTAAACCATAACAATAATTATGCAATCCAACATTTGTTTATCTACTGACGTCATCAAAGTACAGGTCGCACCATCTTTTTTCTGGTTTCAACACCACCAAAGGAAAAGTTATTGATTTTTAATATAATTATGGTTATGTTTTAGAAAATATTAAGTATTCCAAGTTATAGTATGAAGTTATTTTAATCGATGTTCAAATTTTCATCCTTGGGAACACACTAATTGTGAAGGAAATGTGTACAAAAGTTTTTCCATTGGAAGTATAGGAAGCAAAATTACTTGACGTCCACCTTAACAGTGCCCTTAAATTTTGTTTCAACTTTTTGAATTTCCGATTATGATCAATCCTAGTGGAATGATTGCGAACTTCAAGATATTTACATCACGATTAGAAAATTAAAAACAAAAATTAAAAGCACTATTCAGTCACCGAAAATCTTTGTACATAAATCTTGAAGTTACTTGCAAATTTTATCACTGTTTCTCAGATCAAAAAGGAAAAATTCCTGTTGTTGCTGAAATGCTGTTTTCCCAATACTCATTCAGACTCGCAATATCTTCGAATACACTACAGAGATACTTATGTACTACTTGAAAAAAAGCTCTAGGTCACTTTTTTTACTAGATCTTGAACACATCACGATAAAAAGAGAAAGAAAGAAATATTGCCCACGTTCTTCTTATTTTTTTGATTGGTGGTTTAACGACCACTGTGAGCAACTCATTGGGCTAAAAGCAGTCGCCCGTCCCTAATTTAGAGCCACTGGTTCCACGGAAGGGAGAGAGCCAGTGCCGTAAGACAAACACAATATCAATGCTTCACCGGGATTCGAACCCATACCCATCTCGGACGAGTGATCAGAAGCCACCGTTTAGATCACCGCGACACAGGGGGGGGTTACCATGTCCTTAGAGACAGTTAGATACCACACGTGAAATACTCTCGGAAAAAAACATTGACAATCTTCTCAGGATTATTAGACATAGCGGATTAATGCGCAAAATGCATTTGTGTACAACAGTTCAAATTTGTGAACTACTCTATTTAGTTCTCAGCGCTCGTCTATGAAACTTAACGAAATAAATGCAAAACTTTATACTGCAAAAAAAAAAAAAAAAAAAAAAAGTAAAAAAGAAAGAAAAAAACCCCGTAATGTTTTCCAAATAAAATTTATTCTTTACAGTGCACGTGCGCGCCCTTTAAACTTTGTAGTTAAGAATCCAAAGGTCGAAAGAAAGACATCTTCGGTTAACATGCTACATAGAAGGTCATTTTTAATATTTTGCCGAAAGGTATTTCTCTCTAGATTGTTTTGCTCATTTACATATTATGTAGACAAAACTAAATTCTATAAAACAAAAAGATGCACCAGATCCAATTTTTTTCGCTTTTAAATAAAACTTCAGTCTTTCAGATCTAATAGCCTTGAAGCAAAAAACAAAAACAAAAAAATGACAGCATAACATATCATTCAATTTTATTTGAAATAGGTGGTACATATTTCAGTATGAACGTAACTGTGTTAGAACACATTCCGTTTCATTGTAAGTCAAGTTGAACGGCTTCAAAACTTGTACACATTTCTCTTGGCTTACTCAGTTTCTCAGCTCGTTTCCATAAACAATCAAGTATTTATGCATAATGTCTTACCTTCACATTTCCCAATAATTTAATTCTGATCTGACCGGATGCGAATAGGGTACATGTTCAAAAAAGTAATATTAATACAAAAAAATTGATTTTTTCAGTGATAAGTAGGATTGACGAAAGCTGGATTCAAAGCTTCGTTATAGGAAGGTGGCATTGGACTCTTTTGGTGTTCATT
Organism: Macrothele yani; assembly: GCA_039090855.1. Taxonomy (NCBI): domain Eukaryota; kingdom Metazoa; phylum Arthropoda; class Arachnida; order Araneae; family Macrothelidae; genus Macrothele; species Macrothele yani. Next base: position 82,878,338 of record CM077002.1, read on the forward strand.
TACCGTTTGTTCAAAGTCAGGTCGAATGGCTGAGTAAGCGTAAGGTTCTGCAACGGGAGCTGTAACCGGAGCTTGGTACATTGGGGCAATGCGCGCACCATGAACATATCCAGGCGTGACTTTAGGCCTCCCACATAGGACAACGATGACGCAACCACCAATACCGCACGCAATCATGATGACGGCGATCACGATGTACACTATCAGCACAGTGTTATATGCGTCATAAACATAATAAGAATCGGAGTTCAAAGTACGGTTCTGCAAAAGTGTTTCCATACTGATATACGATAAACCTGTAAAATAAAAAAAAACATAGACTAAAACTTCAGCTGAAAACAACTATGAGATTTTTCATTTCATAATGTTTAAGAGACACACAGTTCTGCAATATTCCGAAATGAAGATAATGTCCAGGTACCCATAACGAGAGGCCAACAATGACCTTATGAAGGACCAACGTATTGAATGTTAATTTTAATTATTGCCAGACTTAAACGAGCTACTGTTCTGTTCTGTATGAATGGAATTCACGTTTGCAACAGCTGTGAATGACAAGAGTTGCACGTAGGTTCAGATGCCTTAAGCTGCACTGAAGGCATCTGAACCTGCGTGAGTCGTCTGGTGGCCGAGGCGTCAGAGGAGCAGACTTTCATATATTGCTTATGGACATGTCTCAGCTGGCTTGGAGGCAGAGTTCCGGAAAAGAATATACGGACACGTCCCAGCTGGCTTGGAGGCAGAGTTCCGTAAAACAATATACCGACTTGTCCCAGCTGGCTTGGAGGCAGAGTTCCGTAAGACAATATACCGACATGTCCCAAATGGCTTGGAGGCAGAGTTCCGGAAGAGACTTATCATTCGGCTATGACCCTGCCCCGTTATTGGAAATAGTGGCCGCAGATTAGGGACGGACTGCCCACAATCTTAGACTCTCCTGAGGGTCGTTAAACACATCCTCCTTTCCAAAATAAATAAATATGCTCTTGTGCGCAGCGGAGGAAGCCGCTCCTATTTCTCTCACATAGATACTCTTGCCAGTCATTACTCACCACAAAATCAGCAAAAAAAAAAAAGCGGTGAATATTGAGCTTGGCACCAGATCAAAATCAACACCTATGTAGTGTCGAACTCTGTTTAGTAACCAGTCTGAGGAAACCAGCACCGATATATACGTGTTTTAGTGAACAGGCTTGGTACTTAGTGATGGAAGATGGAGACCACTCAGGATGTAATACGATCATGCATTTTTACACTACATGCGCTGTGGAAATCCTTGATCAGGTCCGTTATAACTACAAGAAAATCGTGTGGTTTCACTTACGTATTTTTACATTTATTTTTTCAATGATCTGTACCGACCACACTGACAGCGAAACGTATAAGGGAGTCGTGAAACAGTAGCTTACGCACCGTTATACAAAATGACATCCACAGCTAGGAACATCAGGAAAACTATATGCAGCGATCAGCCAAAACATTAAAACCATCTCTGCTTTATGCAAACAAGCGCGCGTGCAACCAATCAGCGTCACGTTCCAAGTTAGCGAATGATATATGTACTACCTGGATCGCAGCTCCCCCAGTCAGTGAGCCACGGATGGCCAAGTGGTCAACATTCGTGATTCCCATAGAGAAACCTCAGGTTCGATCCCAGCAGGTACGAACGCTCGAACCACTAAATATCCGCTGTGCTTCGGATGGGCACGTTAAGCCGTCGGACCCCGGGTACTGGCCCCCGGTAATAAATAAGGGCGTATTTCCAACCCTTTCTACCTCGTTTTCGTGTCACTTTCCTATCGGGCACTCTAGCCCAAATTTCCTCGCTTACTATTTCTAAGGGTTGTTTAAGACCTGGGGTCAGACACCCCTTCCTAAAATCTTCTACATATGATCTGATCTGATCCCTCAGTCAGTATTTTGTTTCGTCTCAACATGGGAAAAGCAAAGGATTTATCTGATTTCGACAAAGGCCCCACGGCGGCCGAATAACAATTTTTCGGTTGCTGTGGTTTGCTTAACGTGGAAAGAGCGATGGATTTATTTATTCAACTGACGCCACGTATTTAGATGATTTTCACAAAGGCCAGATCATTAAGTCAAGACGCCTTGGTAAGAGCTTCTCCGAAACAGCTACGAGAGTAAGCTGCTCACGCTATGCGATAGTTAGTACTTACCAAAGATGATCCGAAACAGGTGACACTTCGAGTCGTCGACGCCCACGCCTCATTGATGTCAAAGGTCATCGCAGGCTGTCTCGTCTTGTCCGCAGCAACAGGAGGGCTACTGTGGCTGATATTACCCATCATTTCAATTGTGGTGAAGGGCTCAATGTATCCGAACACACAGTTCATCGCCCTCTCTTAGATATGAGTCTCCGCAGCCGCAGGCCCATTCGTGTATTTATGCTCACAGCCGTTCACCGTCGTCAACACTTGCAGTGGGGCCGTAATACACTCACGGACAATGAAATTTGCGCACCAAGACGGAAGCCTCGGCTTGAACTGAAATTTTATGGACGTAGTGATACAGATGAAGGATACACATGATGGGCAAAAACAGAGCTGCAGGACAATTACAGAGGGATCTATGACACGCAGTCCGGTCACCTTCAATAGCGCGTCGCACCGCCTCGTGGGGTGATACGTGCTGCAATACGGTTCGGCATGGTGGCGACCAGACGCCTGATGCTGTCTTGCGGCAGACTGGTCCACACGTGTTGGACGGTGTGCTCCAAATCCCGGATAGTGCGGCACGGCAGCAGTTGGAGTTCCAACTGGTCCCACACATGCTCGATACGGGACATGTCCGAGGAGCGGGCTGGCCATGGAAGTGCCTGGACAGGACCTACGCAACCACGGGCAACCCAACCGTGTTCGGGCTGGCATCATCCTGCTGGTATAGTGCTCCTGGAATACCGGCCAGGAATGGGAGCACATGGGGCCGTGGGAACTGATCCACATACCCTGGCCCGTCAATGATCCACGTACCATTAATAGAGCTGATCGCCTATCGTAGGCAATGGCTCCCCAGACCATAATACCTGCAGTGACGGAGGCGTGGCGCTCGATAGCGAGGTTGGGATTGTGCCGTTGACCCGGGGACCTTCACATCCGTACACGATGATCATCTGTTCCCATAACGAAGCAGCACTCATCGCTAAACACCACACGTCGCCAGTATGTGGCGTTCCATGTTGCTCTGGCCTGGCACCACAGCACACACAGCCGGCGATGTTCCGGTATTAATGACCGCACACGTAAGGGGCGCTGGGATCATAGATTCGCTTCCGCGAGGCGTCGGGAAATGGTTCGTGGGCACAGAGGAGCCGCTACATCTGCCTGTATAGTGGACCGGGTCCCATAAGATCCATTCGTGCCTGCCGCACGATCCGTCGCGATCCTCTCTACCGGTGGTCCTCTTGGTCCGTCCGGAGCAGCACCGCCGCGTGGCAGTGCTGTCACGTGTCTACTGCTCCCAACACAGTCAGACGGTATGGTCAGAACGATCCACGTGGCGTGCTATACGGCGCGCCTACCACCCTGCAGTTTTCAACCCGATGATCAGGCCTCTTTTAAAGTTCGTACGTTGCGTAAATCGACGTCTCTTGCGTCTACCCGGAATTCCTTTCACTCTGTACTCTTGCTTGCGTCGGCCGGTGCTTCGCTTTCATGGTGCATTGACTATACGCCGGTTTATAAGGCTGTCGGTTCGTGCTTGCAGCGGCACCACAGGGTGTGCGGTCATGCACAATCGCACCAAACGTGGATTATTTGCATGCCAGCACGAACTCCAACTATTTGGAAAGTTTCGCGGTTGTAGCATGCTTTCTTCTAGGTGCGCGAATTTCATTGTCCGTGAGTGTAATTGACATTGGACCATAGAACACTGGAAAAGGGTCCCTTGGTTAAAGGAATCCCGTTTTCTGTTACACCATGTTGACGGACGAGCTCGCGTGCGACGTTTACCAAAGGAAGTTTTCTCACCTGCATGCACTGTGGAACGGATCCAGGCGGCTGGAAGGAGTGTAATGGTCTAGGCAATATTTTGGGGGGAACACTTGGACCCATTATCCCTGTAGCCGAACTCTTACAGCTACCACGTACATGAACATCATGGCTGATCAAGTACAACCCTTTATGGAGACTGTATTCTCTGGTGGAGATGGCGTCTTTCAGCAAGACAGTACTCCATGCCACACTGCGAAAAGGTTCAGTAATAGTTCCAAGAATATGAAGAGGAATTCCATTTATTGCCATGGGCCCCAAATTCGCTGTGCTGTACATGAATCTTATCGTGCGTTTGTAGCTTGAGTTGGAGAAATGGGTACGAGCGAGCAGCATCACACCAATCACGTAATAAACGCGAACTGTGAGATCTTCTGTTGCAGTCACGGTACCAAATATCAAGAGACACTTACCAACATCTCGTTGAATCTATGCTTCATCGAGTGAGAGCTCTTTTGGCTGTGAGAAGGAGACCCACATTTTATTAGGTAGGTGCTTTTAATGTTTTGGATGATAGGTGCATGTAGACTTATCAGGACAGTATTATATTTGAAGATGCATAACGTCGAATTTTCGTTTGAATTCCAGTTTTGAAGGACAGCCTCAGAACTTTTAGGATACAGGCGGTACAAATATATGTGAACAAAGGTACCGGAAGTTTTACGATGGACGATGAAATATAGGAAGTCCTAAACGTCTTGTGGGCAACTTTCCACGAGTTGAGTAAGGTTTCCAGAGGTGAGACACTTGTGTGAAAAAGAGATGGTCGTCTAGTGGTTGAGCGGTCCGATGCGCGGGACATTGACCAGGCCCGGGAATGAATTCATGACAAGGCATAGACGCTGTGCTTGACCTGCAATAGCTAGTTCGCTTCGCTCCCAGGAAATAGGGACGTAAAATTTTAAACTAATGGTGGTGTCCCTAAATTTTCATGAGAGCCGTTGAATCGAGGAAAAAAGTTATAGTACATTCTGACCTCATCTGAAAAGGAACATCTTCAATTAACGAGTCCATGGTAATATATCACTGATGTTCAGTCTATAAAAAGTCATAACTCGTCGTGATCCACACATGCCACGGTCATTTAAATACACTGTAGCATGAAATGTAAATGATTAGACGGTAATACTTTCATAAATAAATTTCTTCGAAAGAAATCCTTCATTCTTAGCAAGAAAAAGCTAGCGTTCTGTACATTTTTTTCTACAACAGTCATCACCTGCTTCTCAAAATGAGTCTCACCGATAAACTAGATGCCATTTCACAGCATCGTGGAGTTACGATTTCCGTGTTGAATAGAATATTATCAAAGCTACAACCCGATATAATTAGGGAACAGAAAACAAATGATGTAATTGATGTTTTATGTGTGATACATACTGTATGTATGATCAGTATAAGTTGATTGCAAATTCAGGTCTGAACATTTGTTACATTCCGAGTAACCCCCGCCCTCCTCCCCCATCTCTCTAATTTCAGTGGTGTAGCACTTAAGCGAAATGTGTCAACACAATGGTAATAGATCGGCTAGAATCCCCTGCCTTCAATTATTGTGCGGGGCACATGTACGTATGTATATACGTATATACACTGAGTTAGCTTTGCATTAGGAACACATAACTAACAACGCGTTGGTCCTTCTTCCTGTGCAATTACGGCTCACAGACTCTTAGGAACAGATTCTACAAGGTATCAAACACCCTCCATACGTAACTTGACCAATGTTTGCTGCAGAAGCTACGTTAGTTTGCGCTCATTCCCCGTAGAAGGATCAGCAGTTTTTACGCTCCGTTCTATATCCCACAAATGTTCAATTGGGATATAGGGTTACAGTCGGGAGAGTTTGGGGGCCAAGGCAATGTGACGAATTCGTTGTCGTATTCCTCCAACCACTCAGTAGCTATACGAGCCCGATAACCCGGTGCATTGTCTTGCTGATAGATGGCACTGTAGACTGGGTAAACCTCCTGCAGATATAGATGGAAAAGAGCGGCTAACAGCTGCCTGTAGCATCCACCATACATTTTGTGTGCGATGATATTCAACGGACACTTCGGCTAGAATCACCTGCCTTCAATTATCAAGAGACACTTGCCAACATCTCGTTGAATCTATGGCTTCCAAGGAAAAAAGCTTCCCAGACCAGAACACCTCCACCACCGGCTTGTTGAACCCCAACTGTGCAGCCAGGGAATAGGACTTCATGCTGCTTATGCCTAGAGAAAACTTGGCCATCAGCATGGTGCAGCAGGAAACGGGACTCATCACTCCAGATGACCTTCTTCCATCTGTCTAGGGTCATTGCCGACGTTCATTGGCCCATGCGAAGCATTGTTGCTTGCGATGATTGGGCATCATCATGGGACCCTCGTTGGTCTCTTGATGTGTAACCTCAGGCAAAGCAAGATACTAAGCATGGTGCATGTGGAAATAAGTCGATCTGCACCGTTGTTGTGCTGGTGGGCGAGCTGTGTGACTGTTGCACGTCATTGTCGAGATACAAGTCATGACACCCGATGCTCACCTCGAGGATCAACCGCTCGTGGCTGACCAATATGAGCCCTTCTGCTGGATGTCTGTGTACGTTTAATCCAGTCCTGGTACACCCTTGATACACTAGTACGGCAGCAGCCAACAAGTGTGGCTGTTTGGAAAATACTTGCACCTGCTTTCCGGGATTCAACTATCTGGCCACGGTCAAATTGGCTTACGTCGCCATGTTTCTCCATTACTGGCGAATATTTACTGATCACTTAAAGAGGATAGGTGTGCACAATTTATAGTAGCCCCACGTGACGTTGACATCACGTGGTGCTTCGTTACCGCACCGAATATGTAAAACTGGGAGGGGATTCCTAATGCAAAGCTAACTCAGTGTATATACAGTGGAGTCTCTATTTAACGATGTTCTATCATTCCATTAAAAACTTCATGATAAACAAACTTCGTTAAATAGAAATAAACTTAAATTGTAAAAGGTAAATCAAATAAAGTGAAAAACACGGTAAATATACTTAAATTTGGACAATAAATTGAACTTTTGAGAAGAAGCTTTTCGTAAATGAGTTTAAATCTATTTTGATATATACACTGCTGGCCACTCAAAATGCAACACCAAGAAGGAAGCATACGATTGGCCTGAAATTCGCAGCATGCGTCACCTGCTAGAGGACATGCAAACGATTAGCATTGCAGGGAATATGCAAATCATGTGTGCCCGGCACGCCACCGAGAAGCACTATAAGAAGGGTGTACAGAAGGTGAGGTGTAAGTAGTGGAAGTGTGTTGCGCTGCCGGACCTGTGCGTGGGAAGCTTCCTGGTGCCTCGTCGCAGAATACGGCAGTCATTCCAATACGTTTCGGAGTTCGATAGAGGACGAATAGTGGCTTATCGCGACAGCGGTTTATCGTACTGAGACATCGGGGCCCGTGTGGGACGACATTCAGCCACAGTGAGGCAAGTATAGATTCGGTGGGTGCAGGTGGGACGGACGGACCGACGAGAGACCACCGAACGAGAGTACCGGCATGTTGTGTTCGGTGGTGTCCTCAGCCGTGAGACACCACCGAACGAGAGTACCGGCATGTTGTGTTCGGTGGTGTCCGCAGCCGTGAGACACCACCGAACGAGAGTACCGGCATTTTGTGCGGCGGGCGTTGACGGCTCGCACCGCCACATCATGGACGTTAGCGCAGGAATCAGGCTGTGTTGCGCAACAACCTGTGTCAGCACGTACCGTTCGACGTCGTCTTCAGAAGCGGGGACTTTTCGCACGGCGCCCATTGCTCCGATTACCATTGACGTTACACCACCTGCGAGTGCGGCGGCAGTGGGCCGTTGAACGCCGCACCTGGGCTACGGAATGGCACGACATTGTCTTCTCCGAAGAATCCCGCTTCTGCCTGCAACACAACGATGGTCGGATCCGCGTGTGGCGGCACCGCGGTGAGAGACTGTATGACGCCTGCATTATGCATCGCCATACCGGTCCGTCACCTGGCGTTATGGTTTGGAGCGCAATTGGATATGACACCCGCACCCCTCTGGTACACATCGCCAGTACACTCAACAGCCACCGCTACATCTCCGACGTTTTGGAGCCTGCAGTCCTCCCTTACCTGCAGGACCTGCCAGCGGCTACGTTTCAACAGGACAATGCGCGCCCGCACGTGGGACTCATCGTGCAACAATTCTTCACGGCCCACCAGGTGTCACTGCTGCCGTGGCCCACCTGTTCTCCCGATATGTCGCCAATCGAACACGTCTGGTCGCTGATCGGCTACCGAGTAGCCCGGCAAGCACCACCCGCGGCTACGCCTGATGAACTGCGGCAACGTGTGGAAGCAGCCTAGACCGACATACCCCAAGCCCACATCCAAAGCTTCTTTCGTTCAATGCCGTGGCGTGTAGCGGCCGTTATTGCCAGCCATGGGGGCCACACGAACTATTGATGTCTGCGTGTTCCTCGAATCGTACGGGCCTGTAAGCTCAATCGTTTTATCTTCGTATCTGTTGTTATGTGTCCAGTAAATCTGGCTTTGCTATCTCGTGTCCTTCGTGGTGTTGCATTTTGGGTGGCCAGCAGTGTATATTCGTAGAAGTAGGTTACATTATCTGAATAAATAAATTAATGAAAAAAAGGAAACGAATACTAAAGCTTACCTGTTCTCTTCATTATGCTAATAACATGTGTACTTATTTTAAACTGTAAACAATTCCGTAATTGGGCTCTGTACAGGTTTCCTATAAAAAGCGTTTTGTTCATAAAAAGTTCCACTTTTTATTAACTTCGGAACATTTCATCTGGAACACTTTCTAGAAACTTTAATCTTCGTCGAATCGTACCGGATGCTTTTTTTGTGTGTGTGTGTGTGATTGGAGGTTTAACGACCACCATGAGCAACTCAATGGGCTATATAAGCAGCCGCCCTTCCCTAATTTGGGGTCACTGGTTCCAGGGAAGAGAGAGAGAGCCAGTGCCATAAGACAAACACAACATCCATGCCTCACCGGGATTCGAACCTGGACTTCTTTTGGACGAATGATCAGAGGCCATCGCTTTTTTTTTTTTTGTTTTTGTTTTTGATTGGAGGTTTAGCGACCACCGTGAGCAACTCAATGGGCTATAAGCAGTCGCCCGTCCCTAATTTAGGGTCACTGGTTCCAGGGAAGAGAGAGAGCCAGTGCCATAAGACAAACACAACATCCATGCCTCACCGGGATTCGAACCTGGACTTCTTTTGGACGAATGATCAGAGGCCATCGCTTTGACCCGGGTGCTTTTTGAATTTCGTCTTGTGAAGTTTTTTTATAGCCTCTTCATCATCATCTTCATCACTCACTGTAATTTCTTCACTACATTTCATAACACTACTTGCGGCTATAGCCGCATTTTTCTTCTTCATTCCTTTATCAACATCATGCAAAATGTTCACTTCATCCGCAAGAGACAGGCATTTTTTTCGACGTTTTGAGCGAACAAGACAAGGGAGTAAATCGCTGAATGAGAATGAATACATAACTTATAATGAGTCAGGCTCACATCAGTTACAACCGGTTTTACCCTGTGGAATGCAGTTTCTACACGTCTTCCATATTCGCCTATTCTTGTTTCGCATATTCCCTCTACGTCAAAAGTTAATGGGTTCAGCCATTTTAGACGAGGAAAGAATTCTGGATTCGCCTATTACTATTTCGCCTAAAACTTTCACCTTTAAGAGGGCAGGGATTCACCTGGCGCACACTTCCTTTTTTGCCTATTCTTGTTTTGCCTATTCCTGCTACGTGGAAAGTTAATGGGGCGAGAAAATGCTATTACATTATTTCGCTCAGCTTTGACGGAGTGATTTTGAAAGAAAGTACAGCTTTACCTCCCGTGAATTTTTTGTCGAAACATTAAGTCTTTCACGCAAATAAAAAAACAGGACAGTTTTCATCCCCAGGGTTCGAAGTTAGTTTTATTTCTTTAATTGAAGAAAGAAAGCCAAGTAGAAAAGAAAGTTGTGCAAAACATTTATAATTAAAAAAAAGGTGGGGGTGCTATTACATTATATAAGCTTTGACGGAGTGATTTTAAAAAGAAGATACATCTTTACCTCCCGTGATTTTTTTTTTTTTTTTATCAAAACACTAAATCTTTCGCGTCCTGATGTACGAGACATCTTTCTTTGATTGGAGGTTTAACGACCACCGTGAGCAACTCAATGGGCAGTCGCCCGTCCCTAATTTAGGGTCACTGGTTCCAGGGAAGGGAGAGAGCCAGTGCCGTAAGACAAACACAACATCCATGCCTCACCGGGATTCGAAACCGGACCCCTTACGGACGAATGATCAGAGGCCATCGCTTAGACCACTGCGCCACCGGGGCGGCGTACGAGACATCAAATGCTGAGTGAAGAGTAAAAAGCAAAAGGTAGTCGTCAGCGTGATTAAGGTATTATATGTGTCGTCCAATCAAAATAGTGAGAAACTACAGGAGGGGTGGGGAGGGGTTTTGTGGGTGTAAAGCGGAATTCAAGAAAACGTTGATAATGAAAAGGTAAAGAAGAATAATGGGTAGAGGGATGTTGATGCAGTGGTAGAAAGCGGATTTAAATGAAAAGGAGGAGAGAGGTAATATTAAAAGAAGTAAAAGGTGGGAACGGAGTAGGGAAACAAATAAGGAAACCAAAGGTTTTAGGGAGGTGAGAAAGTCTGATGGTAACTTATAATATAATATTTGAGGGGGAGGAGTGGAATAGTAAAAGTCGTAGTTATCAATTAGTGTTTTCTCACAGTTACTTTCGGAGGCAATTCGTTTCTTCCATAACAAGGGAATGGTAATAGGAACATTATCATTGCTGCATTGAGCAAAATGTTTACATATTAAGATGCTTTTGGCGTATCTGATTTGGTATTTAGTTTAAGAGTTGAAGTGATGTTAGCGGTATCCCAATTAGGGCAATATTTCCTTTGTGCTACAATTCGAGATTGAGCAGAAGAGGATGATTTCTGTTTAACATTAGTTTGGTGTTCTTTAAATCTTGTGGATAGGCACCTCTTAGTGCTTCCGATGTAAAGGATATCAGGTCCTTATTTGCTTCAGTAGATTCTAAGATAATAGTATATGCGCTAGGCCGCTAGCCTGATGTAGTGAGTGAGTAGAATCACCGACAGATCTGATATATGAAAATACAGAGGGTGAGTTGAAAAATTTGCAATATTTGCATAAACGCATGTGCTGCAGCGGGTATGCCACGTGTTTAAATTCATTCAAGTCGCGCACTGCAATCAGTCGAAAGGGATATAAAGTGGCAGTCGTTGCTGAGAACAGCATTGCATGTCGTCGTTCTGTCTGTGGTTCGGACGCCTAAAAGATGAACGGCCACAACCGGCTAATTAAGGAACTTTTGTTTTACGAGTTTGAACACAGCCATAACGCTGCTCAAGCAACACGAAACAGTTGTCATGCGAAAGGGGATGGTTCCGTGGACCGCAGCACCGCAACCAGATGATTCAAGACATTTCGCTCAGGTGACAGAAACCACGACGATCAGCCAAGATCAGATAGGCCGCGAACCATGGATTCGGAGGCCGCGCGCCAGGCCGTAGAGGCAAATCCGACAACCAGCACTCGGAGATTATCAGGTGAGCTGAGCATATCACAGACCATAGTGGTTCGTCACCTTAAGGACCTCGGCAAGGTCTACAGGAGCTGTCGCATTGTCCCTCACGAACTGACGCCAGCTGAGGAAAGCCGCCGTGTGCACGAAACTCCTAGAAAACTCGCGCGATGTACGTTTCATTAAGATAATCGTTACGTTCGATGAAAAGTGGGTCTATTTCCGTAATCCTAACACACAACGGCAGTGGTTGAGCCCGGACCAGTTTCCAGAACCTGTTGCCAAACGTGGGCGTTTCGAGCACAAGGTGATGCTCTGCGTCTGGCGGAATTTCGACGGGATAATGCATTACGAAATTGTTCCAAACGGTCGGACCATCAACGCCAACCTCTACTCTGAACAGCTGGAGCGGATGTATGCCGTTTTGGGGGAGAAGTATCCGGCACTGGTGTAAAGAAAGTTCACTCTCCTACAGTAGGACAACGCTCGCCCTCATACCGCGCGAACGACCCGGAAAAATTTCCAGGAACTTGAGGGCATCGAACTGATGCCACACCCAGCGCATATAGTCCGGATCTTGCCCCGTCGGGTCCTTACTTGTCCCGGTTCATGGCCCACTTCCTTCACGGGCGGCACTTCAACAACTAGAAGGAAGTGGCAGCTGGGATGAAGGAGTTCTTCGCCTCGAAGGACAAGAACTGGTTCCGCCGCGGAATCGAAGAACTGGCAGACAGATGGCTAAAGACGGTGCAACACGATTGCGTATACTTTCAATGTTAGTCAGCTTTCGTCGTAAAGGTACATATGAAGACACGAATTGATTCAAATATTGCAAAACTTTCGACTCACCCTGTGTAGATTATGAGTCTTTATGCCGAAGTCTATTTGATGTTTCCTGCCGGAGTTTTTAAGTTAGATATAATGGAAGGAGCAAAAGGAACTGATCTCACATATTTGAAATTCTTTTGATTTATGATAAGAGTATATTTCCAAGGTATCTATGTTATGAGTAGATTTCCTTGGAAATCTATTTTATTTTTCCAAAAAGAGCTGGTATATGAGGTTACAGAAATTTTAGTTAAAGAGATATTCCACCCACCTACAGAACCGAAGCTGGACAAGTAGCTGGCACATTAGGCTCAGATAATGTTAAAGATGTAGAACCACAACTTTAATTATTATAAATAAGAAATCAACATTATTTATTTACTTGCACAAAACGTACAAAACATATTTATATAAATTACCATATGAAATTAAATACATTGAAATTTAAATCAAAAAGAATACTTTGATAAAAATACGAATTATTTTAACTTAAAACTTTTGTAAATAGCTTTTTTGCTTAGTATATATAATGCCAAAATGTCATCACATTTAATTCTGTTTGATATGTTTTTCTCACATGACACGAAATTTTCTAAATGATTATCACTGAAACATTTTCTTAATCTGTTTAAAATGTATTTCAATTTAGAAAACGATTTTTCACCTACCACTTGGATCGAAGACAATGTTACGACAAATTTCTTCGACAAAATTTAATAAGAATCTGGTAATGTATGTAAATTATTTTTTTTAAGACCAAGTGAAAGCATATTAAATGTTAACTGTTAAATGTTTTACAAATCCGGGCAACAATTTCGTCATCTATGGTTTTCGGAGAACGAAACACTCTTACCCCCCGGAATATTCGTAAACGGAAAACCACGTACCACTGAAATCGACGAAACTTCTGCGATGTTGAGGCAGCGTATACGAACATACATGCAAGAAATTAAGAATTGATGACTGTGTAACTGTTTACATAGTTTGACTTCAATCTAACTTTGAAGTTGATGTGCAGCAGTTTAATTCGCGGTTTTAAAATCTGGTATTAGAAATGAATGTTATAGGAAGCCCTCTACAGAAAATTCAAATTTCGGCAAAATTCGTCAGATTTCTCTTAGGAGTAAAGCGTTTAACATTTATTGTTACTTACCCTTCACATTTTGTTTTCATATTTTAGAATCCTAGAGTTATGACCAAATAAATGAGTGCATATACAGTATATTGTTGGTTGATTGGTTATTACCCCCCCCCCCAGGGGGCACTACAATTATGCTGCACTAAGTGCTAAATAGCCCGGGCCGAGGCCCCAAGGAATAGGGGTTAGACTGGTTGGACACGAGGAGTCTCCACACCCCGGGTCCGTCTGCTTAACGTGACTTCGGAACCAAGACTGATCTTTAGTGGTCAGCGGGACTCGAACCCAGGACTACAGATCCGAACCCGAGCACTGATGCTACCACTGGGCCACCACATATATTCTGTTTTAGATTAATTAATCTTGTTGTTTGTCCGCGAATTGGTCCATCACAATAAAAAATTCAGTTCCTGAGGTGTTTATCATTTATTTTTGTTTACACTATATATTTATTTTATTAGATCATAAACTCATTGTTAATTTAAAAATTAAAATTTTCCGTTTTCAAAAGGTGGTAATATTAAAAAAAACTGTAGTGAACTATAAATTCACAAAAATCAGCAATTTCTAAAAACATTTTAATCAAGCAACTTAGTTTTTCGTGGACCACAATATAACATAGGTGACATTTATTATCTGCTTTTTATTCCCATAGAAAATTTAATTTGTATCGCTGAAGTTGTTAAATTAAATGTCTGTGCTCTCGGTAAATGACACCCTAAGAGCATCAGCAATTTACACCGGCATAAATTTGCATAAAAATACATTCCTCGAAGACAACACATCCGCTTATACTGTTTTTTTCCCTCCCAGGATGGATACTTTTTCTTCGGACTTTTTTCGTTGGACTTTCTATCCTAGATTTATTCTCTGTTGGACTTCCTATCCTGGACTTTTTTTACCAGATTGCCATTTTCACTACAGCCACTTACAAATGAACACAAATAACTGGCGAATTATCTTTATCAGCTAGAAGAATGACGATATACTTGTCGGAATTCAGTTCACTGGCTTCTTTCCCAAATAGTTCTGTACTCTTGTTAACAGTTATGCCATGGTTTCTTTTGCTTTTTACTTTTTACTCAGCATTTGATGTCTCCTACATTAACGCACGAAAGATTTAGTGTTCTGATAAAAAAAAAAGGGGGGGGGGTCACGAAAGGTAAAGATGTATCTTTTTTTAAAAAATTACTCCGTCAAAGCTTATGCGAAATAATGTAATAGCATCCCCTCCCCCTTCCTTTTAAATTATAAATGTTCTGCACAACTTGGTTTTCTACTTGGCTTTTTTTTCTATTAAAGAAATAAAACTAGCTTCGAACACTTGGGATGAAAATTAACTTTTTTTTCACGGGAAAGATCGTCCTTTTTTTTATTTTTTTTAACGCCCGAAAGATTTAGTGTTTCGATAAAAAAAAATTCACGGAAGGTAAAGTTGTATCTTTTTTCAAAATCGCTCCGTCAATGCTTAAGCGATATAATGTAATAGCATTTTTTCGCCCCATAAACTTTCCACGTAGCAGGAATAGGCAAAACAAGAATAGGCGAAAAAGGAAGTGTGCGCCAGGTGCATCTCTTCCCTATTACAGGTGAAAGTTTTAGGCGAAATAGTAATAGGCAAATCCAGAATTCTTTCCTCTCCTAAAATGGCGGAACCAATTCATTATAGTTCTGTACTCTTGTTAACAGTTATGTCATGGTCTCTTTTGCTTTTTACTTTTTACTCAGCATTTGATGTCTCCTACATTAACGCAATTCGTCGAGGCGTAGATTAACGCAATTCGTCAGGGCGTAGTGGGAATGATCGAAACAAGAATAGGCGAATGTGGATATAACCGTTTCTACACTGGGCTTTCCACATTTGGAAAAGCAGCTGCTTTGTACCGTCTCCACGTACACGATTCCTCGCGTGTCGTCACCTTTCCAACAAGACTCCCGTCGACTTACAGAACCAAATACTGTATTTCAAGATAGGGAAAAAAGGACGCTTTGCTTCTATCTGCGTGCTAAAAAATGATAAAGCAAAACATATGAAACACACACACATACAGAAAAGTAATTTTTAATTGAAAAAAACTTTGCTGTATAGAAACTGATTTTCGTAATATGGAGATTAATTTACATGCAAATGTCGTTCAAAGGTCAAGGTTCTGAGGAAAATTTCATTAAATAGATTTCGTTAAATGGAAATTCATTATATAGAGACTCTACTTTGTATACACATGAAAAGAATGAAGATATATTTTCTGAATTATACAATACTTTTCATTGCACTTCTTATTTAACATTATGAGTATTTTGCGAACATCTATGACGGACAATATTGCTGCTACAAAAGAACGTGGTTGTGATATTAAAGCAGTTATCATTATTACTTTTTTAAGGTAAAGAGAAAGGCACAAATCAAGTATTCTAAAATAGAGCAATTACGTTTAGCGCTTACCTAATGGATGTTACGAACAGAACATTATATTTTTCCGTAGACACATTTCCTAGTTACAGTTCGTGACACAAAGAATCTGGCTGACTCAACCAGTTTCATTTCATTTGTTCGACATTGGTCTGTGTACAACAGTTTTTCAGATTTGCTGCATGACGCAAGGAACCCAAAATAAATAAGCAAAGTGCTTCCGTTTTTGTTTCGTGGTTTGAGTGACTGAGCGAAATCTCCATCGGATGGGTGAAGTCATCTTAATATACTCTCCCACCTCGAGAAATGTTCGTACTTTGGAACCGTCTCTTCCACCACCAGCGCCCTCCCAGGAGGAAAGGAAAAAGACCGAATGCCACCACACGACAGTCATTCTCTTTTCTGAGGTGTGTGTTAAACAACTAACAACACTTTTACGTAATGGAATCGTTTTATTACCTTAAAGGAATACTTTCCAGCACTTTTTAGTATTAATGTACACATAGAAAAATGTCTCCACACACTCTGTGATGGAGAAACGCTTACCGTTCCTTTAGGACGCAGAAAAAAAGTGTTGTTGTCGAAAGTTCAGGAAACGGATAATTAATTTATAGACAGGGACGCACTGGTAGTATGTGTGCACGTGTGTGTGTGTGTGTGTGTGTGTGTGCGTGCGTGCGCGCGCGCGTGTATGTGTGTGTGCGCATGTGTGTGTTTGTGGACCCTGTGACGTGTGGTAAACAGAGCGTCTTTACTTTAAGTTCTAGGCTTATTGCTGACAGTGGCGTATCTTGGGTCCGAGACTTGGCCTATTTCACCCGTCACCCCCACAGTACTGCTTTTTTTTTTAAATTACGAAGTTTAATTTTTAATTGTTAAGTAATAGAAGTAACTTTGTTTTCCAAATTTTCGGTACATGCTATTGCTAACATGCTATCAAAAAATTGTGAGAACTAAGATTTGAATACTTATTTGTACATGAACTCCATTCTTCTTCTGAATAATTTATTTGTACATAACTCTATTCATCTTTCCTTTTGTGTGTACTTGAGTGTTACGTTTTCACAAACATGTTTCTTCCGCATACTTTTTCATATTTAAAAAGAATGTTTTTCTCTATTGACAAATCAGCCAAGTTGCTCTAATGTACATGTCCTTGTGTGGCTCTAATATATTTCTTGATTCTTTTTAATACAAGAAACATCTTCCGGCAGTTGCAGTTGTTGATGGAAAGTTTAACATTAGGTCTGCTAATTTGTACACCTCAATAAACTCTATGTCCAATTTATTCAACTTTATGTAACAAGTAATGTCGTACTAAGTTGGTTTGTATTCATCAAGGGAATAAAATCCTTTCAGTTCATTTTTCAGTTGAGCTGCATCAAAATTTGAAGCATAGTTTTTTAAACTCTGACAGTAGATGTTCAGGGCAGCTTTCACAAAATTTATCAAAACATCCGACAAAGCCACGAATTTAAGATATAATATCACTGATTTTAATTCATTGAAACTTCACACAAACTGAAACAACTCTCGCGAAACACACGCTGTTACTCGCGGAAGCATACGAGTGACTGAGATAGTCCAAGGCTTCTCTTTTTCTGAGCGAATCGTTGCGCAAAGCAATGTCCCATTCACCTCCATACGCGCATTCATGTTGCCATGGAAACGCTAGCAGGCGTTTGCATCAAAGCTCTTCGCATCAGAACAGCGAAGACTCTGGAAGGCATGCTTGCGTTATGCAGTTGGTCATCGCTCGTCAGGCTGATTCTCATAGTCGAAAGAAGCGAATCCGTTCGTGTTTTTTTTTTTTCGCACTCAAAGCATCGCCATATCTTAATACCGTTGATAATTGGCTTTTATTTGTGCATTCTCTGGGCTTCGCAGCTAGCCTAGCTAGCCTTGAATATACGCCACTGATAGCTGAGTATGTCTACGTAGAAAAAAATGGTTAGTTTGGCAGCAATCCTAAAGCATGTTGATGTTTCATTTGATGCGAGTACGAGAAATAAAAAACAAACATACGAACATGAGGCTTAATAAGATTCTGTGACTTATGGGACCCGTGGAGGCAATGCCCACATGACCTTTGATCTGGGGAGATGTGGCCCCACGTGTTAGGCGCCACTGCTGGCATGACAAAAATAGCTGAATAAATATTCTTCGTTATATTTCTGTGTATCTGTACGAAAGTGGTGCTGAAAGAAACTTGAAATTTGATGAAGAAATTCTCATAAAAAGTTTCCCAGATAGAAAGCTACCCTTTTTCTTGTCAGATCCCGAAATTTACCTCACTCAGTCAATGAAGCACAGAGCGGCCGTCCCAGTGAATCAGTGGTCTAAGCAATGAATGACTTCTGACCATTCGTCCGGGGTGGGTCTGGGTCCCGATCCCGGCGATACATGGATGTTATGTTTGTCTTACGGGTTCTGTCCCTTCCCCGGAACTAGTTGCCTTAAATTAAGGAGGGGTGAGTACTCATAGCCCATCGAGATGCTCACGGTGGTCGTAAAACCCCAAACAAACAAACAAACAAACAAAAAGAAGCAGAAAGCGGCGATTCATGTTACTCACACGGTAAGTTGTTTTTGCTGCCAATACGAAGTAGCGTATGCTTGGATTGGATTAGATTTGATGATGTGAAAATAGAAATAGTCCCTGTGTATATGTGCACAGGGACAAATACTGGGTATTTTGTGAAGGGGGAAAATAGAATCAATTTGGAAGCGGGAACAGAGTGCCCTCATACGAAAGAACGAGAAGTCCGAAACATTAAAACTGTAGGAGTATGCCGTGCCCCGTTAAGAGAAGAAGTTGCGAGCTGCCCGAACATACTTTCCAACATTGCTGCTGTAACATCTCAACAAAAATTGAAGCAACCCAGTCCTCTGCATGCCACAAAAGGAAAAACTATGGGTCAACGACAGAACCTCAAAAGAAGCAAAACATCGCAAAGAGCAACACAAAAAAACACAAAATGAAGAAAATCATCTCATAAGCGAGCCCCCTGCCCTCATTCAGAGAAATTTTCTCTTCTCCCATATCTTTTAGGATTTCCATCCATAGGAAAGGTTTACATGCAACCACCTGTATCCGAAGCGGACTGTTGTGTTGCAGGTCACAAACGAAATTACATTAAATTGAACCAAGAGACTCGGATAGGACGCAGGGTACATAGATCAGAGAAGTACGAGTGCCATATGATTGATGCACTGTGGCTGCTCACGAAAAACACCGGGGGAGAGAATAGAGGTGAGGGAAGAAACCCATGACTTTAATTTGTAAAAGAAGGTCCAATGGATTAATTTGCCCATCCAAAACACGAGGGGGATTCGGAGCAGTTCATTCTACAAGGGTCGACCCAGTTTCCAAAAGGTGGTTACTCTAACCATTAGGCCACTCGCGCCTATTGAGAGAAATTGTTCATTGCTATTCACTTAATGAATCAACCCAATCCGGAGGGTTATGAGAATGACTGCAAATCCCCATCGGAATCACCACTAGCCCTGACTCACCAATCAGCTTGTAGGGTTTACACCCACAGAGAAGGCTTAGACTCGACTAACTATACCTGTTACAGGCTTTTGAGCCAAGTACGAGGAACAGAACTACAATTAGATGGAACCTAGAGGCTCTCGAACCGAAAGTGGGTGGACAGGGAAATATCAGAAGACATATTCACACAACATCAAGATACAAACTAGTAGTCAGGACAGAGAATGACGGGGGATAGACGCATTTGCTTTTAACCGGTGGGCCAGTACCCGGAGTCCGACAGCTTATCGTGCCCATCCGACACACGACGGATATTTTGCAGTTCGAACGTTTCTAACCTGCCTGGGACATTTCAACCAATAGACAGAAACGTTTTTAACCTACCAGGGACCTTTCCGCCAGTAGAAAGAAACGGCCATTGGCAGCCCTGTTGAGAGAAATCAACAATTAGCATGTAGATTTTACACACACAGGTAAGGTTTAGGCTCGACTAGCTATACCTGTTACAGTCATTTGAGCCAACTACGAGAAACAGAGTGACAATTAGGTGGAACCTAGAGACACACGATCCGAAAGTGGGTAGACAAAGAGATATCAGAAGATATGGCCACGAGTGTGCGTCACGACGCAATGGCGTCACACAACGCCAAGATAAAAACTACTCAGTAGTAGTAGGGACAGAGAATGATGGGGAGATAGATGCCTTTGTTTTTAACCGGTGGGCCTGTTCCCGGAGTCCAACAGCTTATCGTGCCCATCCGACGCTCGGTGGATATTTAGTAGTTCGAATGTTTCTAACCTAACTGGAACCTTTCCTCCAGAAGACAGAAACATTGATCACAAGGCCATTCGCAGCTCTGTTGAGAGAAATCAACAATCAGCTTGTGGACTTTACACTCACAGGAAGGCTTGACCAGCTACATCAGTTAAAGGCTTCTGGGCCGAGTAGGGAAACGGAAGGACACTAAGTGGAACCTAGAAACTACTGACATCACACGTAATGGGGAGGGGGGAGGAATAGGCGCCCTGATTTTTAAGTGGGGGAGGTGTAGTACCCGGAGTTCAATGGCTTAACGTGCACATCCGACGCACGGCGGATAATTTGGTGGTTCGAACGTTTCTAATTTCCTGGGATCGAACCGATGTCTAACACATTTGTAGGCAGAAACACTGACCACTAGGCCATCAGCGGCCCGTTGAGAGGAATTGACTGACTGCCAAGTAACTCATCAACCATTCATGTCAGTCCACAGGGGTTTCGACATCAAGCCAGCTACGCCTGCACCGGCTTTTGGGCAGGAGGTGGAAGCAAAAGTAAGTAAGTGGAGTCTAGCGACTCACGATAGGACAGTTAGTAAACAGAGCTACTGGAGTGCGTCTCACGAGCGACTCACGTCACACGACGTCAAAGTGCACCCCAGTGGACTCGGGGAGAGTGCTAGACAGAGAGGGAAGGCAAGGAAGGAGGAACAGACGCCCTTAATTTACAACCGGGAGCAGTACCCGTAGCCCGTGGGCTTAATGTGCTCGTGTGGCTCAACCCTCATGCACTAAAATGATTTTTATCGTTATTTATGATTTTTATTGTCATTTATGATTTTTATTGACATTTATGATTTTTATTATCGTTTTGAAGAAAAAAGTGATGCTTTAATCCCTGTTTTCAAACGGCATTTTTTGTTTTTATTGCAACTGAATTTTTATTGTGAATAATTTCCAGTATGTGTTTGGATCTTTTACATTGCTGTGCTAGAGTGATATAACAGTTATCCCAATTTGAAATGAGATTTTTTTAGGACTTTTATGTGGCTGTGCTAGAGTAGTACCATAGTTAAGTGCTTCCCTCAAAAAAGGAGGTTCGAGTGACCTGCTTTTTCATAGTATCTTTCAGTTAACTCATAGATTATACTGTATAAGCTATTGAATTTAAGTTTAAATGATAACTGATATCATGATTTGAGATCTTTCCTTCAATTCCTGCTATAACGAGGAGAGCAATATTTTGAAAAGTAGAAATTTCTTTTCTGTGAGTTTGAGTAAAACTCCCCATATTGCACTTCCATAAGTTAGCATGAGGCTAAAGCAAGTTTTAGCGAGGCTCCACTTATCTTTCAAGTTTTGATCGTGGAAGCTAAACAGGCACGTTACTTTTAACGT
The DNA here is from genome assembly GCA_039090855.1 of Macrothele yani. NCBI lineage: Eukaryota > Metazoa > Arthropoda > Arachnida > Araneae > Macrothelidae > Macrothele > Macrothele yani. The sequence continues at coordinate 82,899,976 of CM077002.1, forward strand.
TTCCAGCATATTTAAAAACATGTTTATTCATCTAAGCAAATTACCCATCGTGAATCCAAGGTAGTGTACTTTCTGATTAAAAGGGTTTTCTTTTTCCTTAATAAAAGGTTCATCCATTGTCTGGCTGACAGAAATTGTTTTTTCTGGCTAATGGGATTGCCTGTGTTTTATCCGTATTTATTTTGATCTTACAATTTATAAAATATGGCTCTATTTAATTGACAAAGTGCTGCAACATAAATGCAACCGATTTTAATTTTGTAAAGTAATGTAATAATGTGCTATAATTATAGTACAGCATTTAAATTTTATGAGTAATAATATGCTATTTCTATATCATCAGCACACAACGCAACGGTCAGATTTCTCCTGATTTCTGTAGGGAAATCAGAGGTAAAAATAGAGTACAGCGTAGGTACAAGCCCACTTCCTTGTAGCACTCCGGCTTGTACATTTCTAAGAACAATTTTTTCCCTCTCAGATTTACATAGAATTTTCTGTTTCGTAAGTTAGATTTTGTAATATAATTCATTTGCGTCATCTTGAACAAGAGCGGAAATGATGAAACTTCCCGTGATGGGCGAACCCTGTGGCTTAACCGGTAAGTCGGGTTCAAGAGTACGATTCTACGAAACACAAAGCGGTTTTCTTTCACTTCCGCGCTCTTGTATAAGACTAAATCTATAATAATAAAAATGTCGTGTTTGTCTGCCTGTACAGAAGAAACTATTGAACGTTATGACTTAAAATTCGGCAGGAATTTGTAGCGGAACATGGGGATGTGCACTTGGTAGCCTCCTTTTGTTTTTGAAATTCATATTTGCAAATGTTTTATTTATTTATTTAGTTTTTTAAGCTTTCAACTGTTGTTGAAGAAAACATTATTGAAAATTGATCCGGCGGTATGCTGTGCTATAAGCGCACGCAATAATACTTCATTTCATTACACACTTGCACAACAATATTTCTTTACGCTTTGTGTAAACGCAACAGTATTTCATTGCATTCTTGCGTAAACTACGAGAACGACACGACGATTACGTGCGGGAAGCGACCTTGCGCCAGGCGACCCGGTGGAAAATCGCGCGCGAAGCGACCCTGTTATATTCCATCGTGGACGAAGCGACCCTGCTAATCGAAAAAATTTACTTATATATATATATACAAATCGTAGTCAAATTATTTACATCTAATTAATTAATTACTTGCATCAAGTTTTTTATACTAAATACAAGTTTTTAATATCATTTTACATATATATGTATATATATATACATACAAATCGTAGTCACATTATTTACACCTAATTAATTAAGTACTCACATCTTCTGAATTTTGATAGCTTGACGCTTTCAGGTATTTTTTAAGGTCTTTAGAATTTCCAAATCCGCCATGATATTACGAATGCGTTCTTCTACTTGTATACACATTTTCTTCCTGTTTGGACCAAGATCTCTTAATTCTTTTAATTGTTGTTTGTGCATCACACGTCAAATTTTGATATTTAAAGACCTTAAAAAATGCCTGAAAGAATTAAGCTATCTTTCCAAGTTGGACTAAGGACAAAAGCTGCAAAATTCAGAAGATGTAACTACTTAATGAATTAGATGTAAATAATTTGACTACGATTTGTATATATATATCATCATCATCATCATCATCAACCATTATCGATCCACTGCTGGACGAAGGTCTCCCCAAGTTTCCTCCACAACGGTCCGTCTTGTGCCAGTCTCCGCCATTTCACTCCCGCATACTTTCGAATTGCATCCACCTATCGCCCATGTGGTCTTCTTCTGGGTCTTTTCCTGTCCCTTGGAATCCAATCTAAAATTTCGGCTGTCCATCGATGGTCTGTCCTTCTGGCAGTATGTCCAGCCCATTGCCATTTCAGGGATTTACCTCTGATCATGATGTCTTCCACTCTTGTCATTTTTCTGATTCACGAGATTCTCTTTTTATCTCTCCTGGTTACACCAAGCACGCACCTCTCCATGCGTCTTTGAGTTGTATGCAGCCTTTGTATGTCTCTTTTAGTTAAGGTCCACGTCTCTGCACCATACGTAATCACTGGAAGGATGCACTGATCAAACACTTCTCTTTTAAGACATAATGGCATATTGCTGTTGAAAATTATGCTGTTTCTTCCAAAAGCTCTCCAGGCAAGTTTTGTACGCCGATTAATTTCTTCATCAATGTGACCCTCACTTGATATCTGCTGTCCAAGATAAACGTACGTGTCTGTTATCTCCAGCTTTTCTCCATCAATCGATAAATCTTCATTTCTTGTTAAAGCATTGAACATCACTTTTGTCTTCTGAAAGTTCATTTTTAATCCCACTTCTTTAGTCTTGTCAGCAAGTTCCTGGATCATACTCTGCAGCTCTGATGGGGTAGTTGCAAAAATGACTACATCAACAGCAAAACGAAGGTGGGTTAGATAATCTCCATTAATTTTTATCCCTTTGTTTTCCCAGTTCAGTAATTGAAAGACATTTTCCAATGTGACATTAAAGAGCTTCGGAGATATGGTGTCACCTTGTCTCACTCCCTTTCCAATTTTTATGTGTTTTGTATTTTCAAACAGCCGAATCTTTGCACTTGCATTTTCATAGATGTTGATATATATTTTTCATTTTCATAGATGTTTGATATATATATATATATATATATATAATGATATTAAAAACTTGTGTTTAGTATAAAAAACTTGATGTAAGTAATTAATTAATTAGACGTAAGTAATTTGACTACGATTTGTATATATATATATAAGTAAGGGATGTAAGGTAAGGTGATGCGTAACATCACAGCCTCTCCTTGACAAATGTCAAATCCGCCTTCTGGTGGTGCATCGTGTTCCCACAAAAGGGGCTCTGACGACCGCCAATAGCGGTATAACTATACCACCGGGATTAGAGGAAATGCTATCCCACACTCACCAACCCGCTTGGCCAGCGTGGTGAGTCATGGCCAAACCCCTCCAAAATGACTCCACAACTTAAATCTTGGCCCTCAGTCTCCGGCAGCTGGAATGTACCTGGCCAAGGCAGCGGCCAGTGCGACATGAAGGCAGAGGGTGCTAAGAATCACCGGAGGACCGGACTAGGCTGCCATCTGATGCTGACCTTGGCTACGTATAATGGACGCTCCCTATCTTCTGATTCAAGGCTTCTTGAATTGGAAGAGGAACTACAAAGGATCAAGTGGGACATCGTTGTGTTAAGTGAGGTAAGGAGAAAAGGAGAAGATCTCATTGAACTGAAAAGTGGACATCTCTTCTACTATCGGGGGACTGATACTGGCAGAACTAGTGGTGTTGGATTCATAATAAACAAGAAACTTAAGGATAAAAGGATAAAGTTGTAGAAGTTGAAAGTTCCTCTGACAGAGCTGCACGACTCGTTATCCAACTCTCGAGAAGATACCAGGCTCACATTATTCAAACTTATGCACCCACCACAACTCATCCTGAAGAAGAAATTGAAGAATTTTATGAGGAAATTCGTCATCTAAATATTAAAGGTAAGCAGCACTTGAAGATAGTTATGGGAGATTTCAATGCAAAAATAGGGCAACGGCAACAGAATGAAACTTCAGTAGGTAAATTCGGTCACGACAACAGAAACCAGCGTGGAAATACTCTCGTTGAGTTTGCAGAGGCAGAAGAGTTTTCATTTTGAACTCCTTTTTCAAGAAAAAGCCGCACAGGAAATGGACATGGAGACATCCAAATGGGACGACAAGTGAAATTGATTTTATTATGTGTAACAAAAAATTCGTCATAGAAGACTGCAGTGTGCTAAACAAGTTCAACACAGGTAGTGACCATAGATTGGTGAGATGTAAGATGCACCGCAACACTAAACTCGAACGTGGCAATCTCATAAGACAAACAAAATGTATTGACATAACCAACCTTAAAAAACACCATAACACCTTCAAGTTGGAACTGAAGAACAGGTTCTCTGCTTTAGAAGGCCTAACATCGGAAGAAGTGGATATTTCTGAAGTTAACAGAAAAGTAACCAAAGCTCTTATGGAAACAGCAACAAAATTAGCTGGGTCTAAGAACAAGATGCATGTGAACAAATTATCAGGAAAAACCAAAATGTTGATGCAAAAAAGAAGAGAGATGAGGACAACTAAAGAAGATGTTACTTCCATAGCGGAATACATAGAGCTATGCAAGACAGTAAGAAAAAGTATCACTGGTGACGTAAGGAAATTCAACTGTGAACTAGTGAGGAAAGCAATTGATAACAACCAAAGCCTAAAGATAGCAAAGGGGCATCTCAGTAAGGGAAGAAAACAGATTATGGCACTGAGAAAAGAAGATGGTTCTGTAACAAGAAATAGAGGCGAAATTTTGTCAAGAGTGAAAGATTTCTACTCCAAGTAATGTGAAAGGGATGATGCATGTACTATAGACATGGAAGGTACCAGTACCAGAGTTCTTCCAGTCCTCCCAGCAGAAGTTGCACATGCAATCAAGAACATGAAGCGGGGAAAAGCTCCAGGAGAAGATGGAATTACTGTAGACATCATACAAGAAGCAAGTGGAGAAATCGAAACAGTACTCGCCCAAATTTTCACTCGATGCCTTAATGAAGGGAAAATTCCTGAGAATTGGAACAATGCTATAATGAACCTGCTACATAAAAAAGGTGACATTGAGGATCTCAGGAACTACAGACCTATCAGCCTCCTATCAGTGGTTTATAAAATCTTCAGTAAAGTTCTTTCACACCGTTTTAAGGTAACCCTGGACATGGCTCAACGGAGAGAACAAGCTGGATTCAGGAGTGGCTACAGCACAATAGATCATATCCACGTACTGAGAGAACTAATTGAAAGAGCGAGGGAATATGAACTTCCATTGTGCATGGCTTTTATCGATTATGAAAAAGCCTTTGATTCGGTGAAATCATCAGCAGTTAGAATGGCTCTTAAATCCTGCGGTATTGAAGATGCATACATTAATATTATTAATAACATCTATGAAAATGCAAGTGCAAAGATTCGGCTGTTTGAAAATACAACACACATAAAAATTGGAAAGGGAGTGAGACAAGGTGACACCATATCTCCGAAGCTCTTTAACGCCACACTGGAAAATGCCTTTCAATCACTGAACTGGGAAAACAGAGGGATAAAGATTAATGGAGATTATCTAACCCACCTTCGTTTTGCTGATGACATAGTCATTTTTGCAACTACCCCATCAGAGCTGCAGAGTATGATCCAGGAACTTGCTGACAAGAGTAAAGAAGTGGGATTAAAAATGAACTTTCAGAAGACAAAGGTGATGTTCAATGCTTTTACACGAAATGAAGATTTATCGATTGATGGAGAAAAGCTGGAGATAACAGACACGTACGTTTATCTTGAACATCGGATATCAAGTGAGGGTCACATTGATGAAGAAATTAATCGGCGTACAAAACTTGCCTAAAGAGCTTTTGGAAGAAACAGCATAATTTTCAAGAGCAAAATACCATTATGTCTTAAAAGAAAAGTGTTTGATCAATGCATCCTTCCAGTGCTTACGTATGGTGCAGAGACGTGGACCTTAACTAAAAGAGACATACAAAGGCTGCTGACAACTCAAAGCAGCATGGAAAGGCGCATGCTTGGTGTAACCAGGCGAGATAAGAAGAGGAACTCGTGGATCCGAAAAATGACAAGAGTGGAAGACATCATGATCAGAGCTAAATCCCTGAAATGGCAATGGGCTGGGCATACTGCCAGAAGGACAGACGATCGATGGACAGCCGAAATTTTAGATTGGATTCCAAAGGACAGGAAAAGACCCAGAAGAAGACCACATGGGAGATGGGTGCATGAAATTCGAAAGTATGCGGGAGTGTCATGGAAGAGACTGGCACAAGGCAGACCGTTGTGGAGGAAAATTGGGGAGGCCTTCGTCCAGCAGTGGATTGATAATGGTTGAGAATGATGATGATGTTTATATATAAGTAAAATGATTCGATTAGCAGGGTCGCTTCGTCTACGGTAAAATATAACAGGGTCGCTTCGCGCACGATTTCCAGAGGTTCACTTGGCGCACGGTCGCTTCGCGCACGTCACCGACACGACAAACGTGATAGAAGCTATTAAAAATATCCGTTTTTTATTTGCGTAGTAACTTATACGTGCCAATCTATCACATACCTACTGGTGGCTTTATTGAGGCAGACTAATGCTACAAACCTATGTGGGAGAACACCAGGCTAATGCTACAAACTTAATCGAGAATAGAAGGGAAAATAATAAGAGCTTGCGCCAAAATTTTTATGATGCTCTTCTGAACTGTTATGTGTATTCTTTTGCTGCTGTTGCACGTGGGTTTGTTTTGCGTTTTAGACCGCACCTCTCCGTGTGTTGCCCTGCACTAGAAAAAGTTCCAAGCTATTTCTAAGGGAAGATTTTGATTAGGTTTCTTCAAGCATTGTTTCGAATTTCACGAAATAGGCGCGATTTATAATTAGATATTTGATCTTGCTGTGTAGGCGTTTCATCCGAAGTGTTACGCGTATCCATACGCCGCAGTTGACAGCGGGTTTGCTTACATTTCAGACCATGGCTCTCCGTGTGTTACTACACGCAATAAATAGTCCCACTGCTTAAAACGCAATAGTTCCGCGATTCTGTTTGAGAGAAAATAAATTTCAATGAAATGCAAATAGGATACGCGAAATGAAATGCAAATAGGATACACGAAATGAAATGTGAGAAAATTCTGAATGTTCTCGCATTTCATTTCTTCAAAGCGTAACATTGCTATTTCCTCATTCGCCCATTCTTCGATCTCACCTTGACTATATACTTATTTTATCTTGACGTAATCTGTACCCTAAAACAATCTGCAATGGAACACGAGCGACGAGAACTCATGTCAAATGACATCAAAGCTACCGTCATGACTGGCATTCTGCAGGAAATTACGTTTTTATTCCACGCATTTAAATCGCACCACCTAATATTCCGTTTCAATTTAAACACCTACAGTTTCCCGTTTACCTCAGTTTCTCACGAGTATCAAACAACCACAAGATCAATTGTTAAAAGTTGTTGGACGCAAGATGCAAAACTCATGCTTTTCCCATGGCCAGTTCTGTGTTGGTTGCTCTAGAGTTGGCAAAATTTAAAACCTCTTGATCTTGACTCAAGTGGAAGAAACTCAATATCGTTTAACGGTGGCTCATCAGGAATAAACTAAGCTCAATTGCGCTTTTGAAGAAGAACATATTACACTGGCCCCAACAAAATAGAAAATGTAAATGTTTCAAATATTTCAGATTTCCTATAAAGGTAATAAAAACTTGGCTTCATCCTACTGAACTTGCACAAATATAAATTTCCTTCTTTTTTTTAAATTCCTTTCTTTTCATTACTGGAATATATTTCAATTAAATGTTTCCGTGCAGTAAAATATATTCTAATAATAATTTCAGAAAAATTCGGAAAATCATGGCTCATGAGCTGATTGATGTATTTTGGGCTAAACCGGGCCAACACCGGTCACTTAGCCAGTAAATAAATAAAAATATGAAAGAGGTAGAATAAAAAGTTCAAGGCTGGGATTATTACAGTGGTCAGTATCGCGGATCTACTGGAAAATAGTAAATGATTTTGAACTTTTTACTATGTGAGCAACATATGTAATCTCCCCCCCGGAAATGAAGAAAAATAAATATTTTATTTAATTCTAATTCGGTTCATTTTATGTTATTTTATTTTATTGCACTTTATTTGATTTTCATTTCATTGCATTTCACTTGTTCTTTTTTTTATTATCCCATGCAGGAGAAAATATTGAGACCACATGAGAAACTTGCAAGTGAGTTGCATGTACACTGAAGTGCCAGAAAAACACTGGCACACCAGTCTAATACTTAGTAGGTCCCTCACGGGAGCGCAGGACTGCAGAAATACGACGGAACATGGACTCCCCTAGCTTCTAGAAATGTGCTGTAGGAAATGCACGCCATACTTCCTGCAGAGCGTTCCACAATTCGGGTGTATTCCGAGGTATCGGATTCCTGTGTTCGATAGGGCGTTGCATGACATCCCAAATGTATTCTATCACGTTCAGATCTGGGGACTAGTGTGGGATTGGCAACACCCCAAACTCAGATGTATGCTCCTCTAACCATAATGGGGCGTCCCGATACTTGTGTGGATGGATGCACTGTCCTGTTGGAACAGGCCCAACCCATCAGCATGAATGCAGGACATGAACGGGTGTACCTTGTCAGAAAGGATGCGCACATAGCGTTGGCCGGTCACAGACGTTTGTAGACGTACCAGGGGTCACAGTGAAGTCCAGCTAAACACACCCCATACCATTACGGACCCTCCATCAGTCGGTACAGTTCCCTGTTGACAGGCGGGATCCATGGCTTCATGGGGTTTGCGCCACACACGAATCCTTCCATCAGCCCGATACAGTTGGAAACGCGACTCGTCAAACCAGGCTACTTGTTTCCAATCATCAAGTGTCCAGTGGCGGTGTTGCCGTGCCCAAGCGAGGCGCATAGCTCTGTGGCGTGCACCCATCAAGGGGACTCGAGTTGGGCGTCGGCTCCCATAGCACATATCGTGTAGGGTACGTTGCACAGTCCACACGCTGATGCTTGTTGAGGTTCGAGCATTGAATTCCGATTATACCTGCGAGAGTGTTGCACGCCTATTGCGTGAAACGGTTCTTTACAGCCGACGATGGTCACGTTCACCCAATGTGTTTTTACGGCCACACTGATGTCGTAGGTTGGAGGTTTCGCCGGAATTCTTGTAGTCACGGTACACCCTTCCAATGGTCGTCCGTGAAAATCCGAACTTCGTTTCTACCTCCGAAATACTATGGCCCATTTCACAAGCGCCAACTATGAGACCGCGTTGAAAATCGCTTAAATCGCTATTACTCGTCATTTTCATGCGGAAAACAGCTCCGACAGCTGGCAAGGATGTCTGTAGCTTAATATACGCACTGGCGGACGCAACCAAGTACGCGCATAGGGGACGTTGCTAATTATTTTGTATAAGCTCGTCTGTACCAGTTTTTCTGGCACTTCAGTGTATATATCAGCATTACTTTTTGTCGAAAATCAGAGTAAGTCTGGCGTAGTGGAAAATGCGATTGCAACACTTTCGGCTTGCTGATGAAAAAAAGGGAAAAAAAAGAATTTTTCACAATCAGAAAAAACACGTAAGAAAATTTACTCACTACACCCTCAGACACATAGTGCAGACAGAATATCTACAAAAAAAAAAAAAAAAAACTACATTGCGTCTTACGAACTCTTTCCACTACGCGCGATGACAAATTCATTAAGAGCATGAATTCACAGAGCGCTATTCTGGCCTTGGCGCGCTAGAAAACAATGGGAGTTGGGGGAAATAAGAAACTGCACCGATGACCTCATTAATACAGGTACTCTCCTCTGTGATTTGGAGGTTTCAGAGTTCTTTAATGGACACAATAAAACCAGTCATTCAGGCTAATACCTATACAATGGACGCTTGCATTTGCCATTTGCGGCTTTGCAACGACTATTACTTTGAAAAGCAGCTTTATTATTTTTTTTTTTACTTTTAGGATTTAACTAACTCACGGCGCTGACTAGGGGTGGGGGTATTCCTCCCTAACATGGGGGTTGGTGGGTGGTAGTGCTTATCCTATATTTTATTTTCGGGTATGTCATTTTCGAAATGAGCAAATTGAGGTATTCCTAAAAATAAAAGTTTCCCATGCTATTTAAGGCAATCGTGTGCTGCGTTTTTTTTTTTTTGTTTTTTTTTTTTAAACTATTTACAGGAAGGTCTTTGACAACTGCCCGAATTCAAGCCGGCAAATTTCTTTCTTCCATTAAAAGAAAAAAAAATAGTCAAGCAATAGCAATAATGTTAGAGAAGATTTTAGGAAGGGAGTGTTTGACCCCCAGATATAAAACAACCCTTAGAAATAGGAAGCTGAGAGGTTCGGATTAGGTTACCCAACAGGAAAGGCAAACAGGAATAATGAATGTTAGAGGTAGGGAAGTGAACTTGAAATGACAGCTTGTCGGGAGAAGAAAAGCCAGAAAAGGTCCTCCACTACGTACCAATCAGGAACCTACGTTTTCCAGGGAAAACCACACAGGCACTACCACAGTTTTGGGAAGGGGAGAATGAAACTCAACGGGTGCTAGAGCCCTTCCTAGGTACTCAACATCATTATACCTCCATGGTAGCTAAAGAAAAGTTAGAAATATGTAAAGCCTGTCTGCGTTGTTTAACGCAAGTTAGGATAATGTCGTATAACCCTCCTCAGAGGGCCTGTTAATTGTCTGTCTAACACCTATGCCGCAGACAGGTTTACATATTTCTGATTTTTATATTCCATCAAACCCATGTCATTTTGATGGTGGAGCAACAGTCTACCTATTCTTTTCTCAAACTTTCCTTACATGAAAAAAATTAGTAATGGTCAGCCATAAATTTTCAGTTGTCAGATGCCCTTTCATTCTGACTTGGGAAATACATATCAACTTCCTAGTATCAAAATGAAGCAGCGAACTTTGGTCTGATGCACAAAGGGATATATGTTAAATGATTAAAACCGTTATAAAAAAGTTGAGAAACAAATAACAGAAATGTAATCACGTGGACAGTATTTACGTTTGTTTTCTTAATTTATCTTATTACGTTTGCATTTTGGTCGTTCCTTTGTTACAGTAAACGCGCAATTTTCCCATATTTCCTGTAGATGCTTAGTACTAAATTCATTATGGATATTCTCCCATTAGTTCTGCGAAATTATTAGTATCTAGAAAGAATATTCGTTTTATCTCGGTTTTTTGTATATGAGCACTATTATAATTGTTTTTTTAGTGTTTAAAACGTACGTCGAATCCCGTTTACCATTTTCACTGTTGTTTTACGTTCAAATTGAAAGTGGAGATAAAGAGATAGAGATGACCTTCACTTTCTATCGCTTTAAGTCAGCAACACCCCAATTAATAATTTAGTGAAGTCGGCAATCCTGGCCATCGTGAGCATGTAAAGCAATAATAAGAGGTCAGGCGTCCAACATGAACAGTCACTAGTGCTACGTCGAGGGGTCAGATTCTTCAGATTCCCCTCCTTTTTTTCGTTTTTTAAAAGCACGTCTTTCGGAATGCTCGCCTGCGGACAAGATCTTGTCGGTAGATCAGATTACAAAAATTTTCTTTCTTATGATTTTCATTCCACTTATTGTAGTACACAGTTTTCCTTCTGCATGTCATAAAACCATTTTTGTAATCTGCATTATATTACCATTTCTAAAAGTTGGATTAAAAAAAAACGAAACTTTTTCTTCATTCAATAACTAAAACCATCGTAATGAAGGTCTCTGCATTTTTCAGTTTTTCTCAGAGAACAGGTTTTTCGCAAGTTGACGTAAACGAATTTCTGCATTTCATACGATGTACCCACTTTTAAAAGTGGGAGGGAAAGTCTTTTTTTTTTCATTGACTCTTCTAAGTGTGATCAAAAGTTTTCATACATTTCTTGGTGTAATTTATCCATAAATGGGGACGTGGACGGAGGAGGGCTTAAATCACAACTCTTTTCCTAAAAGTCCTAAATTCTTTGAAACCTAATAGTTGTAAGCAGCACCAAAATTCAGTATGCATTTTTATTTTTTTGTTTCGGGATGTAATGACCACCACGAGAAACGATAAAAGCAGTCGCATGTCACAAATTTGGGGCCACTGGTTCCAGGAAAGGGAGAGAGTCAGCCCCATAGGACAGGTACACAACCCATGCCCCATCTGGTACTCGAACCCGGACCCAGCTTGGACAGCTAGCCAAATGCGTACGCTTCTGACCACACTTTCAGCGGGACGGCAACATGCGTTTTCCATCTGTCTCAAATAAAGTTTATTTTTTCAATTTTTCTGTGATGTTTCCTAAGGATTGGAAAGCTTCTTTTATCATCAAGTGTTTGTAATTGTGATTAGTCGCAGTCATTATCAACATGCTTTCCGATTTTCCAGGTGTATAATTTTCCTGCTTTAACAATCTATTTGTACTTATCACCATATCTCTTCTTCAAATAAGTTAGACTGTATAAAATGGTTTCATTACGTATAGCTACATTCTGTAGTCAGGATTATCATATGTTTCCCAATGTATCTATTTATTAAATTCTTCAGGTAGTGAAAATGTCTATTTATTTGTACTATAAGAGACCGATTAAAAAATATTTTTTTTATCAAACAACTGCATTTTTTTCCACACAGTTTTCAGCCTTTTCTGATGTGTGATTTGTGCATTATGTGAACCACACATATTTATATCGGTGTTTCTCACGCTATCTTTATTTAAAAAGTTCTGCAATCCGATATCTGTGAACATTTCCAAGGGTTCAAGGTTTCCCACATATTGTCAGATTTTCTTGTTGCAATGTTTCAGAGAGGAAACGTGCATTTGTATTGAGCACGATACCACTGCTTTTGTTATTCAATAAACTCCTCCCACCTGCTTCCCGTTTCCATCTGTAGATGCAATCATTACCAAAAAAATCCATGCGTTTTCCTTAAGCAAAATTAAATTATCCTGCTGCACAGGATCACTGTGTATTGGAATTTAGCAAATATAACAATGAATTTTAGAAAAAAAAATCTACGGGTTTTCCTGAAAACAACTGATTACACACATCAAAATAACTTTAGAAATATATATATATATATATATATATGGAAAGTTGAAAAGTGAAAAAAGAACACCAAGAAGGAATTGGCGGAGGATCATGAAATTTACATATGTTAATGGGGTCGAGTTTGCGTAGGTGTGATGCTAATATCGGGACCAACCGGTGAGCGCTTACGCCACAGCACGGCATAATATGCAAATTATCGTCGGTGGTATTTAAGGAGTACGGCGAAGTGAATGTAATCAGTCGTCGGCGTACGGACACTTGGGAAGACCCTGAAGAAGCTGCAATGCCTGGACATGGAAGACGTGTACGATTTCAGCAGTTATCGGACTTTAATTAGGTCGTCTAGTCGGACTCCGCGAGGCCGGGTGGTCGTATCGTCGTATTGCGGAGCGAATTGGACGGGAAGTATCGGTAGTCGTACGATGGTGGCGTAGATGGTCCGAGGAACATTCCCACACGAGAAGACGTGGAACCGGGAGTCACAGACGGACTGATGAGCGGACCGATCGACGCACAAGAAGAGCGGCGTTGTCAAGCAGAACATCCACTGCGACGTAAATCCGAGCTGCCGTTGAACCTGAGGTGACTGTGCGAACAATCCACAACCGTCTACTGGATGCAGGACTACGTGCACGTGTACCTCTGGCATGTGTACCTCTGACTCCAACCCACCGTCAGGAACGGCTGCAGTGCTGTCGCCAACGTCTGCACTGGAGAACGCAATGGCGATCTGTGGTGTTCAGCGATGAAAGCAGATTCTGCTTGGGAGCCTCCGATGACCGTATGTGTGTTCGCAGACGCACAGCAGTGCGTCTCCACCCTTCTTACATCCGCCAGCAATACACAGGGCCTACAACTGGTCTCCTGGTGTGGGGAGCGATCAGCTATCGCTCCCGTACACAACTAGTGTTTGTATCGGGTACGTTAAACAGCACCTCCTACATCAACAACATAATTCAGCCCGTTGTTGTGCCATTTGTAATGCCGGTCCATCGTGGTGTTTTCCAGCAAGGTAACCCACACCCACACACGGCACGTGCAACGCAACATGCACTTCAGGGTGTGAGACAACTTCCATGGCCTGCACGTTCACCAGATTTGTCCCCCATTGAGCACGTGTGGGATTTTATGGGACAACGACTTATCCGGTCTCCACGGCCGGCCACGACCATCCCCGATTTACGCGTCCATATTGAGGATGCTTGGAACTCAATACCCAAACTTACATCCAACATCTGTACGACAGACTCCATGCCAGAACTGCACAGTGTGACGCAGTTCATGGCGGTTCATCCTCGCACTAACCATGCTACATAGAAATGTTATTTTTCAGTTTACCAGCAAATACAGCTGTATTTTGCCATAATGTTTTGATGACGTTATCCTCTGTATTCCGTTATTATGCTGTATAAATTTCGTTGGTATCAGACGTCTCCTTCTTGGTATTCTTTTTTTACGGGAGAAAAACTGTTAAAAAAAGCCTAGATGTTCATGAGATGTTCAAAGACTTGCTTACAATGCAGAAACTTTAGTGGAATCATCCTTTTCGTTGAAATTTGTTATTATAACGACATCTGAAAACTTTGGAATGATCTCGGAATAGCGATCAATCTGCCTGTATCTTCTTACACTCATCTGCAAAAGTGCTATCTGGCAGAGAAGCGAGCACTTGGAAAAATATAATTATGAAGGATCCAGGTGAATTCATCGAAAACGAATTCATCGAAAGCGAATTCGTCGAAAACGAATTAATCGAAAACGGATTCATCGAAAACGAATTCATTGAAAACGGATTCACCGAACGGAGAATTCATCGAAAAGCAAATTCTACGGAAGATACAATATCGTAAGGTAAGCTTTTGTCGAAAACTTTGACTATAATTGTAGTATGGCTAAGTGGCCACAAAAGCGTTTGGTGAATGTACAAAAATTGCATTTTTTTTATTTTTTAGATTACACTTTCATGTAGGATGACCTCAAAACTGTTAGGGAGTCTAACAGGAAATCAGACCTCTGATTTCATTGCCTACTTTCCCCATAGACCGCCTCTAAAGATAGGCCTAAGCTTAGGCCTTTTTAACAGTTTTTATTCCATCGTGCTCATATTCATAACGTTTAAACACCAAGTCAAGATAACATTAATGCGCATTTACTTAGGCATTAAATATTAATACCTTGGCCTAGACCTGGGACTTTTATTATTATTATTATTTTATTGGAGGTTTAACGACCACCGCGAGAAACTCAATGGGCTATAAGCAGTCACCCTCCCTTAATTTAGGGTCACTGGCTCCAGGGAAGGGAGAGAGCCAGTGCCGTAAGACAAACACAACATCCATGCCTCACCGGGATTCGAACCTGGACCCCTTTCGAACGAATGATCAGAGGCCATCGCTTAGACCACAGCGCCACTGGTGCGGCGGCCTGGGCCTTTCTGACAGATTTTATTCCATCGTGTTCATATTCATAAGGTTTAGACACCAAGTCATTTAAGTTGTGCTGGTATGATAAGGTTTGGATACCAAGACAAGTTAGTATTATTGCACTTTTATTTAGGCACTAAATAATTAATCAACAGGCTTTTGGTCCAGGCCTTTCTGACAGATTTTGTTCAAGTGTATGAAATATTTATTCTTAAGTAAAAGCGCAATGTTACTAACTTGACTTGATGCAAAACTTATAAATATGAGCACGACGGAATAAAACTGCTAAAAAGGCCTAAGTCTAGGCCAAGGTATTCATATTTAGTGCCTAAGTAAAAGCGCAATAATAGAAACTTGACTTGGTGTCTATACCTTATGAATATGAACACGATGGAATAAAAACTTAAAAAGACCCAGGCCTAGGCCTATTTGTTAATATTTAATGCGTAAGTAAAAGTGCAATAATACTAACTAGACCTTGTGTCTAAACCTTATGAATATGAGCACAATCGGATAAAAACTATTAAAAAGGCCTATGCCAGGGTATTAGTATTTAATGCTTAAGTAAAAGCGCAATAATACTAACTAGACCTTGTGTCTAAACCTTATGAATATGAGCACAATCGAGTAAAAACTGTTTAAAAGGTTTAGTCCTAGGCCTATTTGTTAATGTTTAATGCCTAAGTAAAAGCTCAATAATACTAACTTGATTTTATTCGTAAACCTTATGAATATTAGCACGACGGGAGAAAAACTGTTAAAAAAAGTCTAGGCCTGCTTATTAATATTTGATGCTTAAGTAAAAGCGCAGCATTATTAGTTTGATTTATTATGTAAACTTTATGAATATATTGCGTCGTGCGCAGATTCATAAGGTTTAGACACAAAGACTAGTATTATTGCCTTTTTACTAATGCATTAAATATTAATTTCTAGGCCTTTGCGCACGCCTGAAACCAAGAAACTGCAATTTTTATACGACCCCAAAAGTGTGTCTGCACTTGTCCGTTTGGCCAACTGTTTAGTGACCAGTTGTCTTAAACTCCATTTCAATTAATTCGTTTCATTTTTTTAGAAAAATTCGCCTTTTGTTTAAACCTTATGAATCTGAGATTTCATTTTTTCTTTAGAAAAATTCGGTAAATTGCTCGTTCGATAAATTTGTTTTCGATGAATTCGTTTTTCGCCTGCTCCCAATGCTAAGGACATCGCGTTGTTTGGAAGCATCGAGAAGTTGACTGCTTCCCACAAACTACTATCAATATTTTAAATAAAGATTTGTTTAAATGTATGTAACAATAATTTTTACCTCCGTTATATTCACAAACGTCAACTGTTCGAAAAAAAAAAAGCAAACATAAATGCTTTTTTTAAGTTTTTTTTTTTTAAGTTTTTTTTTTTTTTGTAATGTATAATTCGGACTTCTATAACCACCGTGAGCAACTCTATGGGCTATAAAGTAGTCGACCATTCAAAATTTGGGGCCACTGGTTCCGGGAGAGGGGGAAGAAACCGTTGCCATAAGACAAACAAACCCAACACCCATATTTCACCAGGGAATCGGGCCCGGTCCCATCTCGGACGAATGATCAGAAGCCAGTGCTCAGGCCACTGCACCACCTAGATGGCCAAATCGAGCTCATTCAGTATCAAAAGTTGTTTCATCAGATATAACAACACTGGCTCAGCCGTGAGCGCTTCTGTTAAACGCATTTTTTAATAGAAAGCGACTCAGTGTCGTTACGACGAATAATTTTCTGTACCGTCCGTTAGTGATGTGTCATCAAGGCAAATGATTTTCGGTGTCGCCTTTTAGCAATTTTAGCTTTGACGAAAGTTAAGGAAACTACGTGATCTAAAATGAAATATCTGTAGGTTTAACTTATACTGAAGAGCATTAACGGTGTCAGCATGTTCGAGAAACTTTATCTTTCCTTGTTATACCGAACGCCATTAGTTAGCTGTGTCGCTATACATGTAGCAGGAAAAGCAAGTCATTCATTACATTATGAGCGGGTGTTGCGGTAAACACGAAGATTTTCTTGTAAACTGTGGTCATTGATGATTCTATGACCTGTTACTCATTTTCCGGTGTGGTACGAAAATGGGTAACAAACATGCAGGAAGGAAGCTTTGTCACTGAATGCTTGACTTCACGTGCATATCTGTTCCTGTTCATGTTTGTATACAAAACGACAAAAAAGCAACGGAAATACAGGAAGGGAAAATATTTTTCTACTTACTTCTGTTGAAAGGACTGGAATTCGTTACGTTTGGAAATTTAAGTAAAAGTGATGCGTGTAGCGACGAATACTTGAACTAACGCCTCCTCTAGAAGCTGTTGAACAGAAAGGACAAAATCTCTAAGCGACACTGATAGAAAGAGCAGTTTCCATCTGTATCATATATAGTGACGCATGAGTCTGTTGCTGATAAGAAAGCCATATCGCCGTGTGTCACACTTCTATCTAAAAATGATCATTTAGAAGTTAATCTTTTTTTATTTCCTTTTCTTTCTTTCTTCTTTTATTTTCCTTCCGTGAAGAATAAAGATAACAACTCGCAAGGGGAGAGGGGTTATGAGTAAAATAAAATTACATCTATTTTAATTGGTGCTTCTCAATTTAATGAAAAAGTGATGTTAAGTCTTTTTTTTTTTTTTATTTTTCTTCAAAATTCGCAATATTTTCTATCTTGCAAGTAAACTTTCAGGAGAGCAATCTTATTACTGGAACTCGGAAAAAGTAAAAAAATACAATGTGCAAACAAAAAAAAAACAAAAAAAAAAAAAAAAAAGGAAAGAAAAAAAGAAAACCAAGCACCCCAAAAAATTCCTCCGATCCTGATGAAACTTCGCATGCAAGTGCCTCAGGGCCGAATATGCAAATGATTAAAAAATCACAACCAATGCCTGAATAGTGGCCCGCCACAGGGCATGGGAAACCGCACATCGATGAGGGTACATCAAGAGCAAAGCTCGCACGCAGAGAAAACTGCAACAGAGGACTGCGGTTACATTAAATTCTACGGACTATGAGGATGCCTCGACGTCAGATATGTGCACAATACGAGCAGTTGAGCGAGTTTGAGAAAGGACGTATAATTGGGTTGAGAGAAGCCGGTTGATCAAGTCACCGTATCAGCAATCATTTGGGTTGGAGCGACGCAGCAATTAGACTATGTTGATGCCAATGGGTCGAGGAAGGCACAACCATCGGCACGGTGGCAGTGGACGGCCGAGGGTAATAATAGGACGCGAGGATCAAGCGATTGAGAGAGCCACACGAATAGAACCGAATTCGTCTCTCTTTACCATCAGTGGCCATATTGCGTCATCTACAGCTACAAAAGTCGCCATCTGGACCGCTGCCAGGCGACTAGCGGCACTGGGACGACACATTCGAGGAGGCCACTCCGCCGCCTACCACTGGCCAGCGAGCATCACTGGCACCAGTTGCAATGATGTCGGGCCCGAAGTAGGATAGTGTCCAGTGGCATCGTGTTGTCTGCAGTGATGAGTCACGGTTTGCACTTGACGACCATGACTAGCGCATATGTGTCTGGAGACGAGCTGCCCAGTGCACGGATCTCGCCTTTACTGTGGAACGGCACATGGCTCGCACAACGGGCGTGACTCTCTGGGGAGCCATTTCCGACGATAATCGAACGTCCTTGGTAATCCTCCGTACCACCCTCATGGCTCAATGGCACGTAGATGACATTCTACGGCCTGTTGTGTTGCCATTCATGTCGCAGCATCACCGAGCAATTTTTCAACAGGAAAACATGCTCGGCTGTCATAGGCCTGCCTCCATAATGTCGTCACGCTTCCATGGCCAGCCCGATTGCCCGACCTCTCATCGATCGAACATGTTTGGGGCATAATGTCATGCCACCCACGCCCATCTCGAAATGTCGGCGAACTGGCCCGCAATTTGGACACCATTTGTCATGCTATACCTCAGGACAGTATCCGTGAACTGTATGCGTCTATGTCACGCCTGATAACGGCTTGTATCCGAGCCAGAGGTGGTGCTGCAACGTACTGTTTTGTTTCATCTGTGTAGCTGTTTTATCCGAAATAATGGCTCAACTGCTGTGGAATTGCAATCATTTCCTTTTCTATATATGTACATTGCACATACTAATTTTCATCTTGATTGGATGATTCCTTCTTGGTGCTTAGATATTTTCTTTCCTTCTTTCTCTCTTGTTTTTTTTTTTTTTTTTTTTTTTGCAAAGAATTTTTTATTTTATTAGAGGTGAACTTTGAATGGATAAATCTCGTTTTCAACAGTCTTTCAAGAAAAAGGCAATTGCAGGTCGACTGAGTTATATCACAGTTAGTTGTTATCTACAAGGAGAAATAGAAGGGACCAGCCAAATTTAATGAACTTTATTTTAACCGAACGATAAAACACCATAGTTTCGTTTAAATGCGATTGCAATCAGAGTCTACGATATTACGACACTGTAAATGTTCCAGTCCCTACCTTGAAGGAACTTCGTCCCAAAGTCTGACAACACACTTTGGAAGACACCATTTGGAACAACCATTCTTTCAAACATTCAATATTCGATTAACCTTCTCCCTAGTTTTTGGACTGTCTCTTGTGCAATCTTATAAAATGAGAATTAAAACAAATATTCAGATGAAAACGAGAGTAGCCCAGTCATTTTCTTTTCCACGGTTCTTGCGACAGTTTAAGCTCCTAAATTTTTCATCCAATAGGCCGAAAATCGATTCAGTGAGATTAGCACTAACACGGCTTTGCCAGAAAGGATGACTTCTAAGTAATGTATTCAAACAGAACTCTTGGTAGGTACCGTTTTGGCCTCGCTTTATGACAGTTTTTACGACCAAAGGAAATATTTAACAAGCGTAAAACTTTCCACAGTACATTTATGAAAGATAATAGTATTTTCAAGAGCAAATTGCCACTCTGCCTATAGCGTAAAATCTTTTTGCCGGTGGTGGAATTCGAACTCACTTCTTTCAACTCCGGAGGTGGCTGTTTTCCCAACTGAACTACGCTGGCTTGCTTGCAGTTTTGCCGACTTGACTCATACGTCACAGCAGTAGTACGTCATATACTTCATGTTACGTAGTATATCACATGTCTAAAATGGAAAGCATCTAACTGGTCATCAAAACTTTGGCATTTATTAGTCAGATGAACGGCACTTAAAATTGCAACAACATATTGTAACAACACAGACACTCGATCACAACACAAAACATTTATTACTTTACACAAAAACATAAACTGGAATACACTCCGAGGTACAAACTGAACTTGTTGTCTTAGCCAAAGCTCGGCATGTCCTACTCCTTCAATATCTCTCACGCAACTCCTCACATCACTCACCACACGCTCAAGTCATTTAATGTCAATGGATCATTCCGCACTTTGGTGCGTGGAAGTTCGTATTTTACAACCCCTCCTCACTCCAGAGGAACTTTTTCCAGTGGTAAAAAGTTCTTGTCATTTTACAATACAATAGTCATAGTTCACATAATGAGTCATAATCCATTTACAAAGATAGATATATGAGTTAATTTAACAATCATCTTTACGTGTTTTCCAACAATTTCTATGTATTATATACCACCACCAAAAACAAAATAAAACAAAAAAAATGTTTTCACTAGCTGACACATAGCATGATCAAGGTGGATCATCTAAAGTTGGAACTATGCTCAGTCCATCTGCATTTTTGTGCATAGTTCCCGATGGATGAATTATAACAAAATCATATGCTTGTAAAGCAAGGGCCCATCTCATCAGACGAGCATTTGAACTTGCGTTGGTGCGTAACCAAACGAGAGGGTTATGATCAGTTTGCATGAGGAAATTTTGACCATCCAGGTAGCATTTCAGTTTCTGTACCGCAAATATAATGGTGGCACATTCTTTTTCACTGGTATTGTGTGTCTTCTCTGCTGTCGAAAGTTTTCTGCTTAGATAGAGTACAGGATGTTCAGCGCCATCTTGTTCTTGCGAGAGGACGACTCCCATTCCTTGATCTGAAGCATCAGTTTGTAGAATAAATCTACGTTCATAGTCAGGGGCATACAGAACAGGAAAACTAGATAAAGATTTTTTTAGTTCCACAAAAGCTTTCTCACATTGTTCTGACCATATAACTTCCTCTTTACGATTTTTACCCATCCAGATGTCTATCAAGAGAGCTGCTATCGAAGAAAACATTGGAATATATCTGCTGTAATATCCCGATAGGCCTAAGAAAGATCTCACTTGCGTCTTGTTCTTTGGCGTAGGAAAATTTTGTATGGCCTGAACCTTTCGTTCCGCTGGTTTTCGATATCCTTGTACAACAATATGACCCAAATACAAGACATGATCTTGAGCAAACTTACATTTGGAAGGTTTTTATATTCAAGGAAGCCCTCTGCAACATCTGTAGCAATTCTTCAAGATGTATCAAATGATCCCCCAGTTTTCGGAAAAAATGGCAAAATCATCTAGTTATGGTACGGCAAACTCTTCGCAGCCTCTCAAAAGTTCCGACATCATTTTGCTAAAGAAATAAGGTGTGTTCTTAAGGCCAAATGGCATCTTTAAGGGCCGATACGTTCCAAAAGTAGTCACAAACGCTGCCAATCGTTGAGCTCTAGCACTTAATGGAATTTGCCAGTACCCTTTTGTTAAATCTAATACTGTAATATACTTCGCTCCAGAAACCTTTTCGACTCTTTCTTCTATGTTGGGCAATAGATAGAACTGGGTCCTTGTCACTTCATTCAATCGCCTGTAGTCAATACATGGGCGTGGATCTCTTCCGGGTACTTCTACCAAAATCATGGGTGATGTACAACATTATAGAAGTACAAGATTATAGTAGTTGGTCTGATTCACCAACTTCTATAATCTTGTACTGCAGCATTTTATCTATCTCGGCTTTAAGAATATTTATCTGCCTGCGCGACATTCTATAAGGCTTAACCCTTACAATAGCATTACTAGCTAGCTCGATATCATGTTCGACCAAATGAGTCTTCTCTGGAATATTAGAAAACATTTTCAAGTAATGGCATAATAGTTTTTTCAGATCCTGAATTTGTTGGCCACTTAGGCGCTCTCGAAGTTTACTGTTCTCCTCGATATCAGAGAAGTTAAATATATTAGGATTTTTTCAACTTGCGGAAATTTAATCTCTAAATCCATTTCACCATTTTCACAAATGGGCAATAAGTTCACAAATTCTGGTCGTTTATGGTATGGTTTCAGCATGTTAAAGTGATATACTTGATGCTTTACATTTTTGCCTTCAAAGCTTACTACATAATTAGTCTCTGAAATTTTTTTCTCAATTTTCCCTGGTCCTTTCCACTGTGCCACTAACTTGTTTGGCCTGCAGGTAACAAAAACCAATACTAAATCTCCTTCTTGAAATTCACGTTTTACCGCATTTCTGTCATACCAATATTTTCTTTTCAATTGAGCCACTTCCATGTTTTTAATGGCAAGTTCTTGACATCTTTTCATCCTATTTATTAACTCAAATACATATTCAGTGACATAGTTTTCTTCTTCAAGATGAACCATCCATTTTTCATACAATAGTGTCATTGGCGTCCTCAAATTTTTTCCATGCACCAATTCAGCAGGCGTAAACTCTGTGCTTTCATGTGTCACAGTTCTCAAAGCAAACAGCGCCGCCGGTAACTGTTTCTCCCAATCCGGAGCACACTCAAGACATAAAACTCTCAACATCCTTTTAATAGTTCGATGGAATCGTTCTACCGGATTACTTTGGGGATGATATACAGAACTATGAGTAACTTTTATTCCAAACCGCTCCAGAAATTCTAGTGTCAAAATGCTTACAAAACTGGCTCCTTGATCAGTTTGAATTTCTTTCGGAAATCCCATGCGGCTAAAAATGTGTAACAAAGCGTCAACTACCGACTTGGATCCTATGTCTGGTACTGGTACTGCATCTGGATATTTGGACGACAAACACATAGCTGTAATTATGTATCTATTTCCGCTTGAAGTCTCGGGCAAAGGCCCACAGGCATCAACGTTGATTTTTGTAAAAATTTCAGGAATAATTGGAACTATTTTTAAAGGTGCTTTCTTTTTGTCCCCAGCTTTTCCAGCACGTTGGCATGAATCAAAAGATTTTACAAATTCTTCAATGTCTTTATAACAGTTAGGCCAATAAAAATACTTCGCTAGTCTGTCTTTGGTTTTTGTCACTCCTAAATGCCCCGAAGTTCCCTCATGACACATGTTTTTTATTTGTTCTCTATATTGTTCTGGAACAACAATAAGATCTCCCTCTTCGCCAATCTTGTTGATCTTCTTCTTCACCAACATCCCATTTCTTAGTACAGCATAACCATTTGCCTTTTTAAAATCTGTTTTCTCTATTTCTTTGAGAATTTTTTCAATTCCAAACTTTGCCGTTGATCTTCCATGAAACTTTTTGAATCCATTTTTACCAACTCTAACATGGCTTTATCTTCATCATGCCTCAATGGCATAATTTTTTCTTCTAATTCATCTGATTCTTCGGAACCCACAGCCTCTCCTTCAAGGGCTTGTTTTTCTTTCTTCCCTGTATCATTCTTTACTGAATTTCTCTCTTCGTTGTTTCGTTTCTGTTTTTCTTGATACCGAGTAATCACAACATTTACCTGTTCTGAATTAAGTGGCCACTCCATAAATATATTTTTTTAACAAAGCGGCAGTCTTATTTCCAAGTAAATATCTACCTTGATCTAGCGACTTTCTAATCACTGCAGCCTTAGTTACAATATGACCTAATTCACATTCTAGTTCAACTTCTGCCAATGGTAAACAAACCTTTTGTTCATCCAGAAGATGCTGTACCCACACATGTTCTCCAGTAAACTCACTTGGCGACACATACTCTTGACAAATGATATCAACTGATGAACCTGTATCCCGGAGAATAGGCATGGTAACTCCATTTATTTTTCCTTCAAAGGTGTAGGGTGCCAAGAGATCCCCTTCAGTTTCCTCTCTGATTCTATTTACGCTTCCTGAGTTCTGTGGTTTTAGCTTTGGGCACTGAGGTCGAATGTGATCATAAGATCCACACTCGTAACACTAAAGCTTCCGTCTGCGATCATACTTTTCTTCATTCTGAGATACATTCCGGTTTGACCACCCTTGTCCTACATCTGACTTAGCATAATTATTGTTATTAAATCCATTTTTCATAAAATTTCCCCTATCATAGTTATCTCTAGTTTTTTTCTCACTGCCTTGCTTTTTCTTTGAAGCACAAAATTCATTCGACGAATTTTTCTTGATTCCTCTTCTTACACTTTCATAATTGTCCACCATATCAGCCAAATCTGAAGGGGAGACAATATTTGACCATTTATCAATAAAATGCTCCCTTATTTCTATAGGCACTCTCCGCTTCAATTGATGCGTGATCATTAATTTTTTTAGCCCTTCAAAATCGCCTATTTTAAGTCCTGAAATCCATTCATTAAAATAGTTTTCTAACTCGAAGGCGAAATCTCTCCATGTCTTCTCTGATGTACGCATGTGTTGTACAAATTTTAATCTAAATTTCTCTGGACTTAACTTATATCTTTTAAGAAGTAACCTTTTAACATATTCATAGTTTTTAGCATCTTCAACATTTTCTCTGGCAATCAATTGTGATATTTCGTAGGGCAAATGTCCTATCAAATTCGTGACCCAATCTTCCCTTTTTATTTCTGCTTGTTGTGCTTGCCTTTCAAATAAAACTAAGTAAATACTTATATCACTGTCTTTTGGGTCAAATGTTTTCATCAAATGACGAAGTTCTAATCTCGGTTTATGAGAATTTCCATTTTGCTCCAAACTACCTCCCAGCGACGGACGTCCAGCTTCTTCTCAGATTTTCAAGCTCAAATTCCATTTGTCTTTCTGTTTGTCTATGTTTTTCAAATTCCAATTCCATTTGTCTTTCTGTTTCTCTACGCTCTTTTATACCTGCCAAAAGTTCTTTCACGAAATCCTCTTCATAACCTTCAAAGTTGACAATTTTATTTTTTAATTCCAGAATTTTGAGATTTGGCATAACTTCTATACCCAATTCTTCCGCCAACTGCAGAAGTTCTTCTTTTCGAGCTCTTCCTAAGAAAGCCATTTCAACAAGCTCTACGTGTACCCAATGTTTATTTATTATCGTATATGTGTATACGTTCACAGAAATTGTTTACAACAATATTCTACATTTACCTATACTCTAGGCTCAAACAGTTGTTCTGAATGTACTATTTCTTGACAGAAATTATTTCCTTCTATTATCGTATATGTGTATACGTTCACAGAAATTGTTTACAACAATATTCTACATTTACCTATAATCTAGGCTCAAACAGTTGTTCTGAATGTATTATTTCTTGACAGAAATTATTTCCTTCTATTTAATTCCGTGCCCGGAAACTTCTAAAAAACTTGCTTTGATATTTCATTCCTTTGGATAATTCTCTAAGAACAACAACAAAAACAGTACTTACATAAACATCTAATGTGGTGTAAATCCGATACGGAACTTTTTTTTTTTCTCACGAACTAATTTCGAAAAACAACAGTCACCATCCTTTGTTCTTCCCAACACAAAGAGGAAAAACAAAATATCCCTGTCGCGTTGGTTCTTTCTCACGCTTGAAGATCTTTCAACTCATCGATTTCCACAGTCATAAAAAACGCCGCTGAAGTTGCGCAATCCCGTCTCACCGGTGCCTCCACTTCTTTCTTTGGTCTGTAACATCACAGACACTCGATCACAACACAAAACATTTATTACTTTACACAAAAACATAAACTGGAATACACTCCGCGGTACAAACTGAACGTGTTGTCTTAGCCAAAGCTCGGCATGTCCTACTCCTTCAATATCTCTCACGCAACTCCTCACATCACTCACCACACGCTCAAGTCATTAAATGTCAATGTATCATTCCGCACTTTTGTGCGTGGAAGTTCGTATTTTACAATACACAGACACAAACGATACTTATAATTGCAACAACATACATAGCAATATAAGACAACGTACGTTTACATGTTCTCACATTTGTTTTGAGATGAGACTTGCAATAATTTGGAATATTGTAGCGTAGTTGTTTTTCTTTTTAATTTAAGAAAACGGTTCGAATTGTAAAAGTACAGGGTTTTGAGTTCTGGTTCGAGATGGTTCGTCTGTAAATACATAGATGTAGTGCAGTGTTTTTTAAATTCCTTCACATTTTTAAAATTTCTTCACCTCCAGATTTCAAGAACATGTAAGCACCTTATTCATGGTTTTGACTATTTGTTTCTACAGTCTCATTGTCATATCACAACATCAACTGTTTCCTTAAAGCAACAAATAGTGCAATACAATATCTGAGGCATACTGTCAGCTCCTCATTTCCTTGCCACAGACAACACAATATGAATGCATGTTTCACTTGTTTCATTTTCGAAGGCAGAAACGAGTTTGACAATTTTGCCAACCAAACCGGATTCCGATGGTGCCCCTGCACCCAGTTGCTTAATGAATGCTCTTTAAGTTGTTGCCTTTAAAAAATAGCCCCAAATAATTGAGGCTTTAATTATGCGGCAACTTGATTAATATCCAGATTTTTTCTGTCCGTTTTGAAAAGAAATGCATATCTGTAGGTCCGTTTGTCGGTCTGTCCATGAACATGGAGCAGTTATTATTATTATTTTTTTAATTTACACACCTGCACCACAGAGTTTTACGTTTCGAAATTTTTGAAAACTCTTTTGCATCTGATATTACCTTGAGAAAAAAAAACGTAATTTAAATGAGTTAAAAATCTAATGCATCTTAAGAGTTCTAAAGTAAAAATTTTGAATGTTTTAAAGTAACGTTGGAGGAGATTTTTTCAATTTCACAAAAGAAAATTTTTTCATAGGTCGTGCAAAGTTTTTGCGCTTTCATTTTCCGATTACTCTATAAATGTTCCTCTAGGAACCTTGAAGTTGTGCAAATCTTTGACGGCATGTTTAAGGACTAGCTTAACTAGAGCGAAAACTGCTTTTGCATCCAACCTGCACTTATAAAGCAAATAAAAACTGGAATATTTTAAAAACTTTAATTGTTTTGTCTACATTGTAAAATCCCCATGCTTGGGACAGCTGTTTGAAAATTTGAATACTTTGAAATGATCTTGTTAAAAAGCTTTTTCTAAAAGTTAAATTTCTTTTCTCTGCTTAACAGGCCACAAAACATTCTTACTTTTTGCATTCTTGTATTTGCCTTTCATAAATTTCCGCAAAGGAAGTCAAACTGGAGTAGGATTTCCTTGATTAAATGAGATCAGCGGCTGACTCATCGAGGAGCTGCTGCTTAGATTAGAATTGGGATAAAACAAACAAACAAACAAAAAACAGTATATTTCTAACAGCTTCTTAAAAACATGTGAACCCTACCGTCCTACTGAACTTAAGGCCAGAGCACTGAATCCCGTTTCCATTTCTTTAGAAATGGTGTAACACACAAAATTAACAATACCAAACTAGATTTTTCTACAAATTTTTTTTTGTTTCGTGTTGATGTATGCTTCAGTACCTGTGTGTGTTTTTTGAAATTGTCAAAAAATTCCGCCCTGCTTGAAAAATGTTACCTTTGGCACATGCTTAACGTGCATATGCATTAAAACACACCTGCACCAGAGAGTTTTACGTGTGTTATTTACAAGGTGTAAGAAAGAGACAATCTGAGCGACAAAAGTATAAATAGTGTAACAAAGTCATAGATTGGTCGATCATGAATGATCATGTGGGCATGCATAGCCAGTGAAGGCGTCACTAGACTACACTTTATAAACAGGTCTGCGAATGCAGAGTGCACTCACAGCCCCATTTATATCTGCCCAGCTAATTCAAACAATCAAGGAACAATTTAGTGAGACTGAATCCTGCATCTTCCAGGACGACCCTGTGTCATGTCAACACGCCAGGGAAAGGTGAGTAAATTTTCATTGTAATGTCTCTCTCTCTCTCTCTCTCTCTCTCTCTGCAGGTTTGTTAGCATTATTGTCATTTTACCTGATACATAATATTTGTTTTTAGATCAGAAATTTTCTACAAGAGGCCAACGTCAGATTCCTTAGTTGGCCGGGCAACACTCCAGAACTAAACCCTATTGAGAACTGTTGGTATGTAATGGCCAAAATAGTTGCAGAGAGGATGCTTGACAGTAAACAACAACTGCAGAAGTGTATTACAAGAGTTTGGTATCACGTTGGCACAGAATATTTGAAAAACTCATCCACTCCATGCGGAGCACTGAAAAGCTGTTATTAAGTCGTCTCAAGGTGACCCTGCGAAGTATTAGTATCCTACGAAATGAGAAATAACTGTTCGTGTTATGTTTTGTATGCCTACATACGCTATGAACCTTTTTTTCTCACAGAAATGTTAAAAGCACGTTTTTGCGACAATGCTTCTTAACGGCATTGATGAGCCTGTGATGTGAAATTGCACTTATTTCAGATAATGCAGCATTATACGTGATAAACTGCATAAATTGCATTTCTTTGGTTTTTCTTTTTGGTGTATTCTCTGCGTTACACATGATATCATTACAAATTTGCCATATCCTTATACATTCCCCACGAGTTTCATAGTGTTCTCTGATGTCGTGCTCTTAAACATACACTGGCGTGCAAAAATTAAGGACGAGACGGATTTTCGAATGCAACGCCGTGCAGAAGTGCTCCACATTGACTCAAATCATACCATAAGATGCCCAAGGTGTAAGAATATGGGACAAGTGAACAAAACCGTCCAAACAAGGAATCCAAAGGATACAAAGGCACTTTATTGAAAAGGTAGCTTAGAGCACAACTGGAAAAAAGACAGAAAAGTCCATGTGAAAGGCGGCTGCCAAGAAAAATCCAGTCTTTAGTAGGGGATATGATCACCCCTGACTGCGTTGTAGGATTTAAAACGTCTGTCAATGCTGATGACGAGGTTGTCCCGGAGCTGTTGAGGCATCGCGGCCCATTCCTCTTGTAGCGCCAATCGCAGCTGCGGAATCGTTGCTGGCGGCTGGTGACGTGCTGCCAAGCGTCTCCCGAGAAGGTCCCACACGTGTCCGATTGAATTTA
Organism: Macrothele yani; assembly: GCA_039090855.1. Taxonomy (NCBI): domain Eukaryota; kingdom Metazoa; phylum Arthropoda; class Arachnida; order Araneae; family Macrothelidae; genus Macrothele; species Macrothele yani. The sequence goes on from CM077002.1 coordinate 82,929,212, forward strand.
GGTCCGGGAACCTTGCGGGCCAATCCATGCGTGCAATATCTTCACTCTCCAACAGCTCTGCGACAGCCACTGTACGATGAGGTTATAGCGTTGTCGTCCATGAAGAGGAACTCAGGTCCCACAGCACCTCTAAACAGACGCACGTGAGGCAGGAGAACCTCGGTACAATAGTGGACACCAGTGACTCAACCTCCTTGGAAGGTGTGGAGGTCAGTATGGTTACTAAGCATGATACCACCACAAACGAGAACTTTGCCACATCCAAACCGGTCCCTTTCGATGATGTTGTAGGTGTGATTGCATGTTCCCTGCTCCCTCCAGATGTGTATACGTCCAGAATCGCTCGTCAGACCAAATCGGCTCTCATCCGTAAAGAGAACTCGACCCAATTGCTGATGTGTCCCGTTCTTGTATTCCTGGCACCACAGAAATCACCGTCTGCGATGAGCAGGCGTTAATGGCACACACCGTACTGGTCGTCGTGCAAATAGACCACCTTTGTGCAGGCTCCTGGCCACGGATAAACGCGATAACGGACGTCCAGTTGTTGTCTGTTGCATGTGCCTTTCCCTTCGTCTGTCTCTTCTCGCCTGTAGGACAATATACTGATCGTCCGCGGCCGTGGTTGCTCGTGGATGACCACTGCTAAACTCTCGGACAGCTGTTTCTGTCGTTTGAAATGCTCTCCAAGCTCGTGAAACGATGCTGTGAGCGATCCTGAACTCCCCGACCACACTAGTCACACTTCGACCTTCTTTCAACTTCCCAATGACGCGACCTCGGGTAAAGTCATCCAGATGTCGTCTAATGGATTGCCGGTTGGCCATATCACACGGTGGCAGCAACTCGACGTCGTCCAAACCGACGTCGAGTTGCTGCCACTCGACGTCGGTTTGGACGACGTCGAGTGGCAGCAACTCGACGAAAGCAACTCTGTGAAAGCTATTGCTTTCAATTCTGTGAAAGCAATAGCTTTCACAGAATTGCTGAGCGTACACCGCTCATGTGCTTTATACCCTTCCGACACTCCCCCCCCTACGTCATACTGCATATATGCGCATACCCTACCATACCGGACCCTAGTCTATCTCCTTAGTGGTCTTTCGGTCCGTTCTGCCTGTTCGTTCCGCTGTGATGCTAATTTCTCCTCTTAGTCCTTAATTTTTTCACACCAGTGTATGTATAAATTGTTTGAAAAAATATTTTTTTGATTGGGAGTTTAACGACCACCGTGAGCAACTCTATCGCTTAAGAGAAGTCGCCAGTTCCCAATTTAGGGTCACTGGTTCTAGGGAGAGGAGACATCCAGTGCCATAATACAACTAGAACAGCCATGTCTCACCGGGATTCGAATCTGGACCCAGCTCGGATGAATGATTAGAAGTCAGTGCTTAGATCACTGCGCCATCGGGGCAGCGTTTGAAAATATGAAACACTCAGCATTTTGGGGACGGGGAATTAAGGAGCACCATGAGAAACTCGGAATACTATAAGTAGTCTCCCGTCCCTAATTTAGAGGAGAATTACAGGCGAGCATCTACGTATAAAGGTACAGTCATTCAGCATTCAGCGCCGTAGGGCGAACGCACCACTCATGCCTCATCCGGGTCGAACCCGGTCCCATCTTGGAGGAGTGATCCTATGTCAGCACCTCAGACCACTTGGCTATAGGGGCGGCTAAACAGTTGGTATTATCTTCAGTCTTGAAGATAATACCTGAAGAGTACAGAATACGATAATAATATAATACAAGAATCTGGTATTATAATATAATATAATATAATATAATATAATATAATATAATATAATATAATATAATATCATCATCATCATCATTGTCAACCATTATCAATCCACTGCTGGACGAAGGTCTCCCCAAGTTTCCTCCACAACGGTCTGTCTTGTGCCAGTCTCCTCCATGTCACCCCTGCATACTTTCGAATTTCATCCACCCATCTCCCATGTGGTCTTCTTCTGGGTCTTTTCCTGTCCCTTGGAATCCAATCTAAAATTTCGGCTGTCCATCGATGATCTGTCCTTCTGGCAGTATGTCCAGCCCATTGCCATTTCAGGGATTTAACTCTGATCATGATGTCTTCCACTCTTGTCATTTTTCGGATCCACGAGTTCCTCTTCTTATCTCTCCTGGTTACACCAAGTATGCACCTCTCCATGCTGCTTTGAGTTGTCTGCAGCTTTTGTATGTCTCTTTTAGTTAAGGTCCACGTCTCTGCACCATACGTAAGCACTGGAAGGATGCATTGATCAAACACTTTTCTTTTAAGACATAATGGCATATTGCTCTTGAAAATTATGCTGTTTCTTCCAAAAGCTCTCCAGGCAAGTTTTGTACGCCGATTTATTTCTTCATCAATGCGACCCTCACATGATATCTGCTGTCCAAGATAAACGTACGTGTCTGTTATCTCCAGCTTTTCTCCATCAATCGATAAATCTTCATTTCTTGTAAAAGCATTGAACATCACTTTTGTCTTCTGAAAGTTCGTTTTTAATCCCACTTCTTTACTCTTGTCAGCAAGTTCCTGGATCATACTCTGCAGCTCTGATGGGCTAGTTGCAAAAATGACTACGTCATCAGCAAAACGAAGGTGGGTTAGATAATCTCCATTAATCTTTATCCCTTTGTTTTCCCAGCTCAGCGACTGAAAAACACCCTCCAATGTGGCATTAAAGAGCTTCGGAGATATGGTGTCACCTTGTCTCACTCCCTTTCCAATTTTTATGTGTGTTGTATTTTCAAACAGCCTAATCTTTGCACTTGCATTTTCATAGATGTTATTAATAATATTAATGTATGCATCTTCAATACCGCAGGTTTTCAGAGCCATTGTAACTGCTGATGGTTTCACCGAATCAAAGGCTTTTTCATAATCGATAAAAGCCATGCACAATGGAAGTTCATATTCCCTCGCTCTTTCAATTAGTTCTCTCAGCACATGGATATGATCTATTGTGCTGTAGCCACTCCTGAATCCAGCTTGTTCTCTCGGTTGAGCCATGTCCAGTGTTACCTTCAAGCGGTGTGAAAGAACTTTAGTGAAGATTTTATAAACTACTGATAGGAGGCTGATAGGTCTGTAGTTTCCAAGATCCTCAATGTCACCTTTCTTATGTAGCAGGATCATTGTAGCGGTGTTCCAATCCTCAGGAATCTTTCCTTCATTAAGGCATCGAGTGAAAATTTGGGCGAGTACTGTTTCGATTTCTCCACTTGCTTCTTGTATGATGTCTACAGTAATTCCATCTTCTCCTGGAGCTTTTCCCCGCTTCATGTTCTTTATTGCATGTGCAACTTCTGCTGGAAGGACTGGAGGAACTCTGGTACTGGTATCTTTCATGATGTCTGGAGTGCATGTATCATCCCTTTCATATAATTTGGAGTAGAAATCTTTCACTCTTGTCAAAATTTCGCCTCTATTTTTTGTTGCAGAACCATCTTCTTTTCTCAGTGCCATAATCTGTTTTCTTCCCTTACTGAGATGTCCCTTTGCTATCTTAAGGCTTTGGTTGTTTTCAATTGCTTTCCTCACTAGTTCACAGTTGAATTTTCTTACGTCTTCAGTGATACTTTTTCGTACTGTCTTGCATAGGTTTATATATTCCACTTTGGAAGTCACATCTTCTTTAGTTGTCCTCATCTCTCTTCTTTTTTGCATCAACATTTTGGTTTTTCCTGATAATTTGTTCACATGCAACTTGTTCTTAGACCCAGCTAATTTTGTTGCTGTTTCCATAAGAGCTTTGGTTACTTTTCTGTTAACTTCAGAAATATCCACTTCTTCCGATGTTAGGCCTTCTAAAGCAGAGAATCTGTTCTTCAGTTCCAACTTGAAGGTATTATGGTGTTTTTTAAGGTTGGTTATGTCAATAGATTTTGTTTGTCTTATGAGCTTGCCACGTTCAAGTTTAGTGTTGAGGTGCATCTTACATCTCACCAATCTATGGTCACTACCTGTGTTGAACTTGTTTAGCACACTGCAGTCTTCTATGACGAATTTTCTGTTACACATAATAAAATCAATTTCACTTGTCGTCCCATTTGGATGTCTCCATGTCCATTTCCTGTGTGGCTTTTTCTTGAAGAAGGAGTTCAAGATGAAAAACCCTTCTGCCTCTGCAAACTCAACGAGAGTATTTCCACGCTGGTTTCTGTTGCCGTGACCGAATTTGCCTACTGAAGTTTCATTCTGTTGCCGTTGCCCTATTTTTGCATTGAAATCTCCCATAATTATTTTCAAGTGCTGCTTACCTTTATTATTTAGATGACAAATTTCCTCATAAAATTCTTCAATTTCTTCTTCAGGATGAGTTGTGGTGGGTGCATAAGTTTGAATAATGTGAGCCTGGTATCTTCTCGATAGTTGGATAACGAGTCGTGCAGCTCTGTCAGAGGAACTTTCAACTTCTACCACTTTATCCTTCAGTTTCTTGTTTATTATAAATCCAACATCACTAGTTCTGCCAGTATCTGTCCCACGATAGTAGAAGAGATGTCCACTTTTCAGTTCGATGAGATCTTCTCCTTTTCTCCTTACCTTATAACGAAGTGAATTTCTCCGTCATTTTTATCCGCGCCAGGATTCGAACCCGGGTCCACTCATTCCGGAATAAGTTGCTCTACCAATTAAGCTACGCGGACATTTTATTCTGATTCCTATCTGCCTTTATGTCGTGTGCGTCCTTCTGGCAGGTACGTCACATCTCCTGGTACGTTACATCATCTCCCCCTTCTTTTTCTTTTTTTTTTTTTTTTTTCGAAGTGCTGCTCTTATTTTTCCTATCTCGCGGTGTGGAAATAACATCACACCATTGCGAGATTGTGAACGGTCGGGTCATCCGGATAGTTCGGGCGCCATTATAACGAAGTAAATTTCTCCGTCATTTTTTGGTCTACGCCGGGATTCGAACCCGGATCCCCTCATTCCGGAATAAGTTGCTCTACCAATTGAGCTACGCGGACATTGATTCTAATTGCCATCTGCCTTTATGTCGTGTGCGTCCTTCTGGCAGGTACGTCACATCTCCTGGTACGTTACATCATCTCCCCCTTATTTTTCTTTCGAAGTGCTGCTCATATTTTTTCCAATCTCGCGGTGTGGAAATAACATCACACCAATGCGAGATTTTGAACAGTCGGGTCATCCGGATGGTTCGGGCGCCATTATAACGAAGTGAATTTCTCCGTCATTTTTATCCGCGCCGGGGTTTGAACCCGGGTCCACTCATTCCGGAATAAGTTGCTCTACCAATTAAGCTACGCAGACATTTTATTCTGATTCCTATCTGCCTTTATGTCGTGTGCGTCCTTCTGGCAGGTACGTCACATCTCCTGGTACGTTACAACCTCACTTAGCCCCACGATGTCCCACTTGATCCTTTGTAGTTCCTCTTCCAATTCAAGAAGCCTTGAATCAGAAGATAGGGAGCGTCCATTGTACGTTGCCAAGGTCAGCATCAGATGGCAGCCTAGTCCGGTCCTCCGGGGATTCTTAGCACCCTCTGCCTTCATGTCGCACTGGCCGCTGCCTTGGCCAGGTACATTCCAGCTGCCGGAGACTGAGGGCCAAGATTTAAGTTGTGGAGTCATTTTGGAGGGGTTTGGCCATAACTCACCACGCTGGCCAAGCGGGTTGGTGAGTGTTTGATAGAATTTCCTCTAATCCCGATGGTATAGTTATACCGCTATTGGCGGTCGTCAGAGCCCCTTTAGTAGGAAGAGGATGCACCACGAGAAGGCGGGGTTGACATTTGTCAAGGAGAGGCTGTGATGTTACGCATCACCTGACCTTACATCCCATAATATAATATAATATAATATAATATAATATAATTAAATATAATTTACACTCATCATAAAAAAAATAATTGCACCCAGAAGGAAGCAACCGACAGAAATGAAACTTGTTGGGTAGGTTTGACATCGTCAGACATGCAAATGATTCAAGTATCACGCTCGGCCGCGCATGTGACGCAAGCAAGGAAGGGTCGTAGCGCTGTGCCTGACCGGCTATATACGGTCATCCTTACATTACGATTCGTGCTGTTGTGTTGGTTGCATCCTTTGCAAGCGAAGTATGCCTCGGAGAAAAGTTCGGAAGCAATACGAGCAATTGAAAGATTTTGAGAGGAGCCGCATCGTCGGGCTCCAGAAAGCAGGGTGGTCTTATCACCGTTTTGCGCTCGATACCGGTAGTACGGATATCACCATAGCACGCTGTTGGTGGCAGTGGATATGACAAGATACGCAGCAGCGACAGGAAGGGTCTGGGAGACCTAGACGATCCACGGAGAAAAAGGACCGACGGGTTGTCTGACATACGCGGAGTGACCCAATAACCACGATCGCGGATATTCAGCGAGCAGTGGTGCCCTCCATGCATTGTCCTATTAGTGACAGAACCACTGGCAGACGGCTGCACGACGTAGGACTACACGCACACAGACCGTTACGACGACTGCCCTTAGCACCACTGCATCGTCGCCAAAGACTGCAATTTTGTCGTGCCAGACTGTCATGAAGCCACTCAGAATGGCAGCGAGCGATCTTCAGTGACGAGTACCGCTTTTGTTTTGGAGGTGACGACCAACGAATACGTGTGGGGAGGCACCGTGGTCAGCGCCAAGATGAACGGTTTGTTGTTGAGCGTCACATGTCCCGAAGGCCTGGTGTCATGGTGTGGGGTGCAATTGCCTGCGATGCCATATTACCTTTGGTGTTCACTACAGGCACTTTGACAGCCCAATGTTACGTTAATGAGGTCCTGCAACCAGTGACCCTAACTTTTCTGAACGCTCACTCCGGTGCGATTTTTCAACAGAACAACGCTCGTCCTCATACTGCAGCTGTCTGGAGAGCTTGCCTTCAAGGCACTGACACTCTGCCATGGCCAGCTGCATCGCCAGACTTATCGCCGATTGAAAATGTGTACGATACTATTGTACGCGCTATCCACACTCCACCCCTACCGAACAATCTGCAGGAACTGAATGAGAAGATTCAAGCTGCATGGGATGGCTTATCGCAGGACACCATTAGGAATCTGTACAACTACATGCTGAGACGTCTTACATGCTGTGTGAGAAAACATGGCGGCCCGACGCCATACTGAGAGACACTACTTATTGGAGTGTAGCTCAGTAAATATTGCCCATATCAGTCTCAATGTTTAATCATTTATTGTTCCTGATAACTTTTATCGTCCTCCTGAATAGCATTGCAATCGGACACGTCCTTCTAGGTGCATACACAAAAATAATATTCTGCGTGATTTGCGCTTTCTACCTGAAGGTGGCTTTGATATGGAAATTGACCGCCATTTATGGTAAGTGTAAGCGGTGTTTGAGAACGATCTCTTTCGCGGACCCAAGCCAGAGCGAGTATATGTTCATAACAAAAATATCCTCGCCATCACAGGTGGCCGAGTCGTCAGACCGCAAGTTTCTGGACAGTCGTCCGTGGGCTGGGCTTGACTCCTAGATGTGGCTCGGTTAGTGAGTTTGTGTCACGGAGCCGGATATCCCACTCCTTGGAACCAACGACCCCAAAGCAGGGACGAGCGAATATTTATAACCCTAAGAGTTGCTATTGGAGGTCGTGAAACAAACATGAAGGAAGGCATTCTCTGAAGCTTGCCACTTCGTCAAGTTCAAAGCTCTGTAAGCATCACATCTTTACTTTAACGACCGTTTTTAGGCCTTAGGCTATATTATTTATGCTTGAATTTTTAAAATTCAAATAAAAAGTGGAATATGATTTCTACGTTTCTTCCCGAAAACGTTTGTGGCAGGAAGCTATGGTTTGGAAAATGTCTCCAAAATGTTTAAGAATATTAACCATTTTGTAGTATGGGTGATCACATACAGAGTTGGTGTTTCCTGAAACAACTGTTCCTCAAAAACGAAGCATAAAGTGAGTAGATGGATAAAGCACGTTTTCGGGAAGAAACGTAGAATAAAGCACATAAGTTTTCCATTCTTTTTTGATCAACCTGTTGGAATAAAGAAACTAAAAAAAGACAATAGTGTACTGCGTTCCAACCTATCATTTTCCCGAATGCATTTACAGCAAGAAAGGAAAAACATAACTGTCTCATTGTATTCGCTGAATATTTTGATTTATGTTGGTAACTATTATATCTGAGACCTTATGAAAAACTTAGAGAATTTCTCTTGCTGCAGAAAATAATTCTATGTGTTTCAAGGTCGGTGCTCTTGAAATCTGATAAGTAACAAATGGTCAATTTGGGTCACTTTCTACCGGTTTTATTAATTTCAAGAACTCAGTACAGCGGTTATTTTGAAAACTCTGTTTGAAGTTTGAAGTGGGATACTTTTCCTACCACTTGGAATAATTTTCCTACTCTCACTCTTCATATCCGTTGATGTTTGCGATCTGTTTCTGAGCGAACGTACAGAAATATGTCTTAATTGATATTTCACTTATAAAAAAGAAACGCTTCTGAGGTAAAGACAGGGGAGCAAAAGATATTATAAGGAAAATTATGTGCAGCTGACGTTGTTGAAGGTAAAATATTATTTTTGTGTGAGATACTGTAGAATATTCAGCAATATGAGTAAATAAAAACACATTAGCGAATTTTTATGCAATATAATCATTTAACGCACATTGACTGCTGCATATTGTTGAATAGCAACAATATGCAGCAGTCCTCAATGCCGGCAGTCTCCAGTTTACCAAGAGTCAATGGAGTTGACGGCCGAGCTGTAATGTTTGTTTTGCCAAGTGTATTTCAGGCAGGTTCAATTGGATTGAAGTCAGGGGAACATGCTGGCCATTCCATACGCTTGATTCCCTCCTCTTGAAGCATGTTTTCATCAGCCGAACTCTATAAGGTCGAGCGTTGGCGTCCATGAAAAGGAACAAATCCCCGACGTCAGCAGCATACAGCATGACAATAAGCCTGAGAAGCCTACAATAAAACAATAAGCCTGACAATAAGCCGTGAAGCCTGACAATAAGCCTGACAATAAGCCGTGAAGCCTGACAATAAGCCGTGAAGCCTGACAATAAGCCGTGAAGCCTGACAATAAGTCGTGAAGCCTGACAATAAGCCATGAAGCCTGAGAATCTCGTCTCCATATCTCTGGGCCGTCAGACTGCCGTATTGGAAGACGTACAGGTCTGTACGGTCACCGATACTTATGCCTTCCCAGACCATCAATCCATGTTTGCTGTAATGTGATGTTTCCTGCACAAAAGCTGGGATATTTTGTGCACTACGTTCCGTCCATAAAAGAACTCATCGATTGACAGACTCCAGACTGAATCGCAAGTCGTCAGAGAAGAAAATTTGACTCCACTCGTCGTGTCCCTAACCACGATGTTCCTCAACCCAGTCTCTACATGCTGTATCGTGCGGTTAAAGGGACACACAATGTTGGTCTACGTGCATAAAATAAAGGCCACCTTGGTGAAGTCGATTTCGGATAGTTTCAGTTGACAACCTGATTCCTGTTGACAGGAGAAGCTGTCGCTGGAGCTTAGTAGCATTTCGCGGCCTGTTCCGACGGGCTGTTAACAGTAGATAAAGGTTGTTCGTGGACGGCCTTGACCTTGCCTTTTTCGAACACTTACCGTATCCTGGAATCATGTACACAGTCAGTTAATGACACTTCGTGACACGCCAATAGCTTTTGCTACCGTCCGCTGTGTCTGACCTACTTGCAGCTGCCAAGAGCTCTCCACGCCGTTGATTCCGGTAAATCGTGTTCCTGAGACATTGTTCGAACCGAAGACTTCAAGAAAAGAAATATCACGGTAAACGCGAAAGAATAAGGGAGCTCCCGGAAAACCGTTTTTATCCCAATCTATGATTTATACATTCTGACGTCACAGACGCTAATTTGCATAAGGCATAAGGATATGTATGAATCGGATTTGTACACGTCACACTCGACTCAGTAAGATTCACATGATCCACGTTTCAGTAAGATTCACATGATTGGCTTACATAATGTCGCCAAAGTCACATACTCCCTAATTATTTTGAGCAGTGTATTAGGAGTCGTTTTGCCAGCAGTAAAAAGAACTACTAAATATACACGGTGTATCAGCAATGATAGTCAAAACTTTAAGGGGTAATAAAACGGCACAAGAAACAATATTTGTAATACAAGGCGTGGTCGAATGTGAAATGTTAACTCGCAAACACATGAAGGACGAAGAACATGGCAAAGGAATAATCTTTATGAACGGATCATGTACAAAAAGTAATTTACGGATAACGGATATTTTACAATAAGTGTTCAAACGAACGTCCACCTACCGCAAGACATGCCTCACAGCTGCGACGGGGGGGATTGACGTACAGTTTGGAGGATTCTCGTCATGCTACGTACTTCGCCAGCAGCGGCGCTGATGCGGGTGACAAGGTCATCAGGAGAGTAAACGAACGTCTCGTGCACGAGGCTTTTCAGATGTCCCCAGAAAAAGTAGTCCAGGCAGGAGAGATCGGGTGATCTAGGGGGCCAAGCGATGGGACCACGGCGCCCAATCCATCGGTTCGGAAATTGAGTGTCCAGGTAGTTCCGCACTTCCCTGGTGTAATGAGCTGTTGCCCCGTCGTGCTCGAACCACATTTTGGCACGGAGATGTGGTGGCACAACCTCCAGTAACTCAGGCAAGACCTTCTGCAGGAAAATACGGTAGCTTGTTCCGTTGAGGCGGTCTGGTAGGAGATGCGGGCCAATGACGTAGTCGTTGATTTTCTCCGCCCACACATTAACGGAGAAACGCTGCTGGGTGCACCGCACCAGTGTTGCATGTGGATTGACGGTGGCCCGCACATGCGCGTTATGCGTATTAAACATGCCGTCACGGGTGAACGTTGCTTCGTCGGTAAACAGAACAGATGCTGCAAACTCTGGCTGCACTGTTGCAGGTACCAGCGTGCAAATGTCACACGGCGAGGAAAATTCAGTTCTTGTAAGGCCTGGACCCCATGGAGATAGTAAAGGTGGAGGTGTTCCTCGTGAAGTACACGTCATGCCGTCATATGACTCACTCCATGGATACGTGCCATCGCTCGAGTACTGCCTTGCGGCAGATCTTCCACATCTTCGAGGATCGCTCCGATCCTAATCGTCGTTCTCACCGTCCGTTAAAAGCCTGCGTCCTGTTTGTGGGCAAGGAACGACCCCGCCTCACACAGTTGTCTGTGCAAACCCCGAAAGGTTCGGCAATCGGGTACCGTCCGATGTGGAAAACGCTCCCAGTACAGTCGTTGAGCTTCGACGGAGTTGCTGTTTGCGGCTACGTACTTAAAATTAGATATCGATCTTCTCAGCATTGGAATACCGCTGCATCTCGGTGGCCGTACTGCTTGTGAATGACGGTATGTGCCAAACGCGCCGGCAAGCGCCCTCTACCGGCTAACCACGCGGCTTCCGACCACGCCTTGTATTACAAATATTGTTCCTTGTGCCGTGTTCTATCACCTCTTAAAGTTTTCACCAACATTTCTGATACACCCTGTATTACTGTATATCGCAATACAAAGTTTTTACTGATTCCTTTTTGCTTATGTGAATGATAAAGTTAATTTTTTTAAATTAAGAAACACTGTTTACCACATACAGCGTCTTTCTGGCTCACAATGAGAGTATCTTGAATATGCATGTAACATTCCATTTTTTTTATTTTTACTTCCTATCTTACCAAGAGTATGAATCACGGAGACCGTGGTGAGATCAATAGTATAATGTCGTATAACCACGACATTTTACCCGAATTAGTCTCGTCTAACTGCGGATGTTTTTCCAAATTTACACACACATGAGTGTATGAAAACATACATACAGATTAAACACGAAACAGGAGGCTTTACGAAAAATTTTCGGTGCACAAGTACGCGCTTGTACGGAACACTTTGGTAACGCCTCTGTTTATTCAGAGTTTGAAATGGAAAGTTGAGTTAAGCCGTACTGTTCACAAAACAGAAACACCCTGTTCTGTACTGCGATTGTTAGATTGTGATATGAGACTGATTTTTTTCATGAAGCACTTTTCCATGACCATAAATACAGACAGCTATGCACCCAACAATGACGAAAATTCCTGCGCCTACTGCAATTGTTATGATTACGATCAAAAGAGGACTCATCAGATGGGAAGAAGTTTCCTCTGCGTCTTTCAAATCCATGACTTCGTTCCGTAGCATAGGAAAGCCTGCAAAAGACAAACGAACGTGGTAAGCCTTTCACAATGCCGATTTACATCAAACGAGGTGGAAAAAATAAAACGTCACTTCTGCTGATAAGTGAAGAACAAGGAAAATACGGGAAAACTATGAGCTATTTTAAGCAGGAGGTATTCTCAAAAGGTTTTCCGCGGTGAGCGGTATGGGTCTACTAAAAATTTTATTCAGTCTAGTTTCAAATAAGCTTAGATTTTGCTGCAAATACATCAGAAGCAGAAATAAACACTTACGACCTGTGGTGGCCAAATAGTTCGATACTAAAAATTAGAAGTTTTATGGAAACCGTTTTTCATCAAGAGCTGTATCCGACGCAGGAGGAATTTTTCAAAACGGAATTTTAAAAGCAGAGATATATAGGAAAATGTAATTTACCTTTACGCTCCCCAGCGGAAAATCTATGCATTACTTGAAAACGAAGCTGTGCCTAAAATAGTTTTCGTTATAAATGGTACGGAAAGGAAAAATTGATTTTTTAATCGGCTATTTAAAAGCATGTATAATCATTTAAATGTATTTTTGAATTCAACATCTTCTACATTTACGCCCTCTAGCGGCGAAGTTGTGCACCGGAAAAAAACCTGAATACAAGGATCATCATTCTCACATTTCAAGCTTCTCAATGCAAAAAGAATTTTTCAAATCTGACTGATAGTTGCAGTGTCTACAGACGGACGGACGAACAAACAGACGACATAAACACGATCTTTTTTTACAAAACAGGTGCTAAAATGTCATATGCAACTGTCCGCTTAAAATTTCCACTCTGCTCTCTCTCTCTCTCTCTCTCTCTCTCCATCTTATAGCACGAAATTGTTTTTTAACGCGTCTTTTGTAAAAAAAGATCTTGCTTATGTTATAGGTTTCTTCGTCCGTTCTCCGTCGGTCTGTGGACACTATATTTCTGCAACTGTTAATCCGATTTAAAAAAATCTTTTTGCATTGGGGAGCTCATAATGTGAGAATCACAATCCATACATTCAGGTTTTCTTGCGATGTACAACTGCGCCGCTAAAGGGCGTAAATGCAGATGATATCGAATCAAAAATACATTTAATTGATCATCATCATCATCATTGTCAACCATTATCAATCCACTGCTGGACGAAACTCTCCCCAAGTTTGTTCCACAACGGTCTGTCTTGTGACAGTCTCCTCCATGTTATACCGGCATACTTTCGAATTTCATCCACCCATCTCCCATGTGGTCTTCTTCTGTGTGTTTTCTTGTCCCTTGGAATCCAGTCTAAAATTTCAGTTGCCCATTGATTCTCTGTCCTTATATGTCCAGCCCATTGCCATTTCAGGGATTTTACTCTGATCATGATGTCTTCCACTCTTGTCATTTTTCGGATCCACGAGATCCTCTTCTATCTCTCCTCGTTACACCAAGCACGCACCTCTCCATGCTGCTTTGAGTTGTCTGCAGTCTTTGTATGTCTCTTTTAGTTAAGGTACACGTCTCTGCACCATACGTAAGCACTGGAAGGATGCATTGATCAAACGCTTTTCTTTTAAGGCATAATGGAATATTGCTCTTGAAAATTACACTGTTTCTTCCAAAAGCTCTCCAGGCGAGTTTTATACGCCGATTAATTTCTTCATTAATGTGACCTTCACTTGATATCTGCTATGCAAGATAAATGTAGGTTTTGGGTATCTCCAGCATTTCCCCATTAATTAATTATACATGCTTTCAAATAGCCGATTGAAAAAATTCATTTTTCCTTTCGGTACCATTTATAACGAAAACTATTTTAGGCACAGCTTCGTTTTCAAGTAATAAATATATTTTCTGCTAGGGCCGTAAAGGTAAATTTAATTTTCTCATATATCTCTGCTTCTAAAACTCCGATTTGAAAAATTCTTCCTGCGTCGGATACAGCTCTTGACGAAAAATGCTTTGCATATAACTTCTAATTTTTGGTACCGAACGATTTGGCCACCACGGGGCGTAAGTGTTTATTTCTGTTGCAGCAAAATCTAAGCTTCTGGAAACTCGACTGAAAAAATTATTTCGTAGACCGATACTGCTCACCGCGAAAGACCTCTTGAGAATACCTCTTGCTTAAAATCGCTCATAGTTTTCCTGCCATTGAACGTAGATGTATATCTTATTTTTGACGATATCTCAGCTTGTAAGAATCCGATTTGAAAAATTCTTTCGCTGGCGGAGAGCGTTTGCGGTGCGAAATTTTCTCATATAATTTCAAATTTTTCTTAACCCACATGTTTGCTACTAGAAATTGTAAGTTCACGTTTCTGTTTAGAGCAATATCTGCCGGACTAAAAACACGATATACATTTTTTCGGTTAGATAACTATGAAAAGAAATTGTGTATAGTTTCTTTCTAAAATAATGCACAATTTTGCGGCTTGGGCGCCAATGTTTAATCTGTTTTTCTTAATATCTCTGCTTCTAAATGAGCGATTTAAAAACTTTTTTCAACACCTAATGCCAATTACCTTGTGGAACACTTTGGGTTAGAATTTGAGGAGTTTTATAGTTCGGAGTTTTGTGGCTAGGTGGTATTCGTGCATTTCTGTTTGCAGCGGTATCTCTGATTCTAAAAGTCACATTGAGAGATTTCTTCTTTTTTTTTATTGTATTCCATTCGCTACAATAAAGATGTGGAAAATTATCCTGTTTAAATAATGCACAGATTTCCAGCTAGGGGCGTAAATGTCAGTATCTTTTTTTTGCTTTCTCTGGTTCCAAGTGATGTATTTAAAGAGTGCTTTTTCTTTAGCATAGCTTTTTCCATTAAGAATATTTTCCCCTACTTTCAACTTTTCCATTACACAAAATTCTTCCGTTACAAAGCTTAGTTATATCATGTTTTCTTCTATATTTTTTTCTTTTAACTGTTCTATTTGAAAATCTGTTTGTCTCCGTAGGAAACGTTTCTTGTTTATTTCTTTTGCCGTTTTGTTTATTAATTTTTGTAACATATTTTATAACCGCTGGTAGAAGTAATTATCTGTTTCTATTACTGAATGTTCTATCGATTGTATAAATCCGGTTGATTATTTTCTAAGCGGTTGCATTAACTTTGAACAATTTTGATAAATTTAATTCGCGTCAGAAAGGATTCAAAAGACGTCCGTGTTACAACCGAAAACTCGGGGTCATCTTTCTTGTTTATTTATTTATTTATTTGGAGATATTGTGAGTACCATAAGCAACTGTTAGGTCTGTAGGCAGTCGCTCGTCCCGAATTGGAAGCAACTGGTTCCGGGGAAGGAGGAGAGCCAGCGCACATCATACCCATGTCTCGAAACCCTGTCCCATCTAGACGAATGGTCAGAAAGCAGCTCCTCAGACCTTTCATCCACTGTGGAGGGCAAACTGTTTTTACAAGAATCAACAGAGAAACTTAACTGAATATCAGATGACTCCGAACTTGGATATAAAGGGGTCGGTAGCAAAGTAAGACGAAATTATATAGCGTGTTCGAGCAATCAGATTTTGTTTGCGGTTTTGTTGTAGATGCTCTTTCTGAGTTTCGTGCATTTAGAACAACTTATTCATGTGTGCCACACAAAACGTGTGCGATCATCAATTGTTCAACAACGAAGATAAAACATGCACAAGATTAATTTCTGAACGATAATTTGAGGAAATATTAGTGCATTAGTGATTACAGTAAGAATGGCTGCTATGGGTGATAATTTATTTTTCAAACAGCTTATACGTACCCAAACGTACACTGGGAAATTTCAGTGCAGGCAGTTCCCTGCTTTCGTCTCCAACTCGTTATTTAGTATATGATACATGTGAACCTCAGTCTCCCTTCGAACACCGAATTCGGACTTCATCTGAGCAAAAGTTTTTTAAATCACGTAGTAGAAAAAATTGAAACATGGGCAATACATATTTAAAGGGTATGAAGTATCAGCAGGCACTTCTTTCCAACATTAAAATTAATTCTATCACCCTTTTGTATCTATTAAGATCGCAAGCTGCAATAATTGCAATCTGAGGTAAAGAATGCAGTTTTTCTTCGATGGTTTTGGTGCCTGCCTGGCTTTTCATTTTAATACAGAACCCTGAATTTCATTTTGGCGTAAAGCGTGGCAACTCAGCTGAAGAAGAGGACTTAACTTGTTGGGGCAGTAAAAAAATCGAAATCTTTGTTTACCTAATAAATAGTATGTAGTGGATGACCGAAAATGGAGCAAAAACATGTGGTTTGGCGCCTTATTATACCCGTAAGAGCACAAAATTAGATCCTTAAGCAAAAATTGAGCATGCGAAATTTCAATTTCCCTGAAGCGAAAACTCGTAAAACGGTTACTCGTGTAGTGCGTCGCATAAATATAGAGGCAGAACAAATTCTCGAATAAAAAAGAAACAACAACGAGCTGAAATCTACACCTCATATTTACAGCAAAAATAGCATAGAACACGCAGCTGCACAATATCTTGACGGAAACATAACAATTCCAAAGCCAAGTACAAGAAAAAACAGAAATACGCTGTCTGAAAAATATAAAGACTTACTAGTTATGAGCACCTCCGGTACGAACAGTGGAGCCGTTGTTCCGAATAACACTGAAATCCCGATTGGGTATGATGTCCAACAAGCGATGTAAGTGTTCTGGATGGAGTGCGTACCAGCTTCGTTCAATCTGCTCTTTCAATGCCACCACACTTGAGAGCTGCCGTCCATTCGCATACACATCACGAGCTAGGGTGCACCAGAGGTTCTCGATAGGGTTCAGATCTGGACTGAGTGCTGGCCAATTCATTACGGTCACATGATGAGTGTTAAACCAGCTTTTCGTTGATGCAGACCGATGGATACGGGCATTGTCTTGCTGGAACAGATAATCAACACCCGCTAGAGTTTCGGCAAAAGCTAGAAGGTGGCTGCTGAGTATGTTCTGATACGTTTCGGAGTTTTGCCTGCCTTGCAGAAAAGCGATATCCGTTGTCCCGATGAACGCAAAAGCTCCCCAGATCATCACAGATCCCCCTCCTTTCTGTCTGCTGAAGACGGTGCGTGGCTCGCGTTGTAAATCATGCCAATAGCAGTTCCAACCGTCAGGGCCGTCCAGGTTGAACTTTTTCTCATCGCAGAAAATAGTTGTGATCCACTCGTCCGTCCAGTGCATGTGGCTGCTTGCCCATAACAATCTAGCTTCCTTGTGACGCCACGTGAGGTGTGGCAGACTGCGCATTTTACGGAGCACAATGTTGCGACTTTCCTGATTCGTCGATGAACGGTGCCCTTTGAGATGGTAACACCAACAGTCCGAGAAACATGACGTAGTGATAACCTTTGGGATGAAACTAAACGCATGATGGCACGATCATCTCGTTTGGTTGTTATTCGAGGCCTTCCAGGCCTTGAATAATAATATTTTATGGCAGTTAACGCCCCGCGTTTCCATAAAGTCTTATAAATGACTGTCCTACTCCTTCCCATGGATTTACAAATTTTCACTACAGGCTATCCATTTGCTCTCAGTCTCCAAATCTTCTGCATATCCTCACCAGAGAGTTGACTGTTGTGTGGCATTTCGACATATGAATGTCTGACGTCAGGTCCGCTGTCTTTTGTAGGCTGCACCGAATTACGGCCCATGCGCGTGCGTACAACATGCTAATTTGTCTCATTTGCATGTGGCTACTTTAAATCATCATCATCATCATTGTCAACCCTTATCAATCCACTGCTGGACGAAGGTATCCCCAAGTTTCCTCCACAACGGTCTGTCTTGTGCCAGTCTCCTCCATGTCACTCCCGCATACTTTCGAATTTCATCCACCCATCTCCCATGTGGTCTTCTTCTGGGTCTTTTCCTGTCCTTTGGAATCCAATCTAAAATTTCGGCTGTCCATCGATCGTCTGTCCTTCTGGCAGTATGCCCAGCCCATTGCCATTTCAGGGATTTAACTCTGATCATGATGTCCTCCACTCTTGTCATTTTTCGGATCCACGAGTTCCTCTTCTTATCTCTCCTGGTTACACCAAGCATGCACCTCTCCCTGCGCCTTTGAGTTGTCTGCAGCCTTTGTATGTCTCTTTTAGTTAAGGTCCACGTCTCTGCACCATACGTAAGCACTGGAAGGATGCATTGATCAAACACTTTTCTTTTTAAACATAATGGTATATTGCTCTTTAAAATTATGCTGTTTCTTCCAAAAGCTCTCCAGGCAAGTTTCGTACGCCGATTAATTTCTTCATCAATGTGACCCTCACTTGTTATCTGCTGTCCAAGATAAACATACGTATCTGTTATCTCCAGTTTTTCTCCATCAATCGATAAATCTTCATTTCTTGTAAAAGCATTGAACATCACTTTTGTCTTCTGAAAGTTCATTTTTAATCCCACTTCTTTACTCTTGTCAGCAAGTTCCTGGATCATACTGTGCAGCTCTGATGGGGTAGTTGCAAAAATGACTACGTCATCAGCAAAACGAAGGTGGGTTAGATAATCTCCATTAATCTTTATCCCTTTGTTTTGCCAGTTCAGTGATTGAAAGACATTTTCCAATGTGACATTAAAGAGCTTCGGAGATATAGTGTCACCTTGTCTCACTCCCTTTTCAATTCTTATGTGTGTTGTATTTTCAAACAGCCGAATCTTTGCACTTGCATTTTCATAGATGTTATTAATAATATTAATGTATGCATCTTCATTACCGCAGGATTTCAGAGCCATTGTAACTGCTGATGGTTTCACCGAATGAAAGGCTTTTTCATAATCGATAAAAGCCATGCACAATGGAAGTTCATATTCCCTCGCTCTTTCAATTAGTTCTCTCAGTACGGGGATATGATCTATTGTGCTGTAGCCACTCCTGAATCCAGCTTGTTCTCTCGGTTGAGCCATGTCCAGTGTTACCTTCAAGCGGTGTGAAAGAACTTTAGTGAAGATTTTATAAACCACTGAGAGGAGGCTGATAGGTCTGCAGTTCTTGAGATCCTGAATGTCACCTTTTTTATGTAGCAGGATCATTGTAGCGTTGTTCCAATCCTCAGGAATCTTCCGTTCATTAAGGCATCGAGTGAAAATTTGGGCGAGTACTGTTTCAATTTCTCCACTTGCTTCTTGTATGATGTCTACAGTAATTCCATCTTCTCCTGGAGCTTTCCCCCGCTTCATGTTCTTGATTGCATGAGCAACTTCTGCTGGGAGGACTGGAAGAACTCTGGTACCTTTCATGATGTCTGGAGTACATGCATTATCCCTTTCATATAATTTGGAGTAGAAATCTTTCACTCTTGTCAAAATTTCGCCTCTATTTCTTGTTACAGAACCATCTTCTTTTCTCAGTGCCATAATCTGTTTTCTTCATTTACTGAGATGTCCCTTTGCTATCTTTAGGCTTTGGTTGTTTTCAATTGCTTTCCTCACTAGTTCACAGTTGAATTTTCTTACGTCTTCAGTGATACTTTTTCTTACTGTCTTGCATAGCTCTATATATTCCACTTTGGAAGTCACATCTTCTTTAGTTGTCCTCATCTCTCTTCTTTTTTGCATCAACATTTTGGTTTTTCCTGATAATTTGTTGACATGCAACTTGTTCTTAGACCCAGCTAATTTTGTTGCTGTTTCCATAAGAGCTTTGGTTACTTTTCTGTTAACTTCCGAAATATCCACTTCTTCCGATGTTAGGCCTTCTAAAGCAGAGAATCTGTTCTTCAGTTCCAACTTGAAAGCATTATGGTGTTTTTAAGGTTGGTTATGTCAATACATTTTGTTTGTCTTATGAGCTTGCCACGTTCGAGTTTAGTGTTGAGGTGCATCTTACATCTCACCAATCTATGGTCACTACCTGTGTTGAACTTGTTCAGCACACTGCAGTCTTCGATGACGAATTTTTTGTTACACAAAATAAAATCAATTTCACTTGTCGTCCCAATTGGAAGTCTCCATGTCCATTTCCTGTGTGGCTTTTTCTTGAAAAAGGAGTTCAAGATGAAAAATCCTTCTGCCTCTGCAAACTCAACGAGAGTATTTCCACGCTGGTTTCTGTTGCCGTAACCAAATTTACCTACTGAAGTTTCATTCTGTTGCCGTTGCCCTATTTTTGCATTGAAATCTCCCATAATTATCTTCAAGTGCTGCTTAAATTACACTATTTCACTTTGTGGTGTTCTTTTCACACAATCCGGTCATCTCGACGGATCGAAACGTTTGTTGTAGGGTTATGTCTAATTAGGTACCACTTCAGCTTCCTTCCTACCTATATTCGCATTGCGTTCACGGAATAAAGTCGACTGTCTCTATATTTATGCGACGCACTAATGTGGAGAGATGAGAGCAACTTAAAAAAATTAGTTGCATTGTTTATAGTTTGTAACTAAAACAACAACTTCAATGCTGAGTACTGTGAGTTTTAAAGTTGTCTAGCCTGACTCCGAAACCTGGTAACGCGAGCAAACGAAAGTTGAACTAAATCGTTATGACGGATATTAATTTACAACTAGTCCGTAACCCGAGCCATGCACAGTTGAAAAAGCTATGACTGAAATTTAACTATTATTATATTATTACATTAAATATTATTATTATTATTATTATTATTACTAGTCCGTAACCCGTGCCATGCACGGTTGAAAAAGCTGTGACTGAAATTTAATTGTTATTATATTATTACATTAACTATTATTATTATTATTATTATTATTAGTCCGTAACCCGTGCCATGCACGGTTGAAAAAGCTGTGACTGAAATTTAACTATTATTATATTATTACATTAACTATTATTATTATTATTATTATTACCAGTCCGTAATCCGTGCCATGCACGGTTGAAAAAGTTGTGACTGAAATTTAACTATTATTATATTATTACATTAACTATTATTATTATTATTATTATTAGTCCGTAACCCGTGCCATGCACGGTTGAAAAAGTTGTGACTGAAATTTAACTATTATTATATTATTACATTAACTATTATTATTATTATTATTACTAGTCCGTAACCCGTACCATGCACTGTTGAAAAAGCTGTGACTGAATTTTTTTCTTGTCATAAAACACGAATCGTAATAAAATGCATAACTATAATAAACGGTTGAATCATCAATTGGCAGTGTATAAGATATGTCACCAACAACAAAATGTTCGCCGCCCCGGTGGCGCAGTGGTCTAAGGCGCTGGGCTCTGATCATTCGTCCGTAAGGGGTCCTGGTTCGAATCCCGGTGAGGCATGGATGTTGTGTTTGTCTTACGGCACTGGCTCTCACCCTTCCCTGGAACCAGTGACCCTAAATTAGGGACGGGCGACTGCTTATAGCCCATTGAGTTGCTCACGGTGGTCGTTAAACACAAAACCACCACCACAATAAAATGTTCGTAGTATTACCATTTATTTTAAATTTTTTCAACTATTCTTATACGAATTTAAAGATGACGTTCCTCATTATTGTATAAACATCTGCTTACCCGTCGTTGATGTGTTTACATTGGAGCATTGAGCAATTCTTTCAGTGACCCGAAATGATATCGTGTCTAGATAACTACACAATGGGGTTAAAGATGTGGTTTATTTGGCCAGTTTGATTTTTAACATATTTTTTTTGGTATCATTCTATACTACTAATACATAGGGTAAACGTGTCAAAAGAGGTCACCTACTTCAATATCTCGAAAATATACTAAAATGTCAGAGCACCTCCTTAAATACTACATTCATAGTCTTATGACTGTTTGGCACAATTTGAACTTTCAAATCGTCGAACGATCGCACTCTGGACATCGCCACAAACAACTTCCTATGACCTAGTTCCAAGTCTGATCACCGCAGAAAGGCAGATGGTGATGAAGTACTGAAGCGAGAACAAACGCCAGAAGAACGAAAGGCCATGGTACGAGTAACATAAAAAATAATTACTTACGGCAATTAAAATTAACGATGACAAATCTGTGGGACAGCAGCTTTCATTTTAAAAAATAAATCATGAAAATCGCTCCAGTGGGTGGCGTTGGCGGATTGTAGAAAGAAACGGCCTTGTGTTTTAAATATAGAAGATGTGTATGTTAAAAGGTGTGGTAATTGTACTGTGAGGTAAACATAGGAAGATAGCCTTTTTTCATGTTGTTTCATAACAGATGTTTTGTAAAGTGCGAGTTTCATTTCATTGGTCATCATTGCTCATTATCAGTAGAAAATGTGTCGGGTTTTTATTATTTTTTGTCAGATTTAACGACCCCCGTAAACATAAAAGGATATAGGACGTCGTCCATCCCTAATTCAGGGCCACTAATTCTAAACAAGGAACGGAACGGGCAGAGTAGGACAAGAGCAACGCCTATGCCTCATCTCGGAATAGAACTCTCACCACGATTAGCCAAATCCCGCGCCTCTGACCATTCCGGAGCAAGGGCTGAATCTCCTACTCTAAATATCTACTGCGCTTCATCTGTTGTCCAAAGGTTTTTACTACACACTCAAGCAGAAATACAACAAATACACTGTTTCAGGAAAATCTTCGTAGTCATTTAGGAATTGTAATGGAATGCCCATATTTTCAGAGGAGGTAAAATGCTTTCACTTGCCACCCCTCATATGGGAAGCCTAAGTGTGGCTATCAAATAACTCGAAGGGTTTAAGGGTAGGTGTCTCAGAAATTAGCCCATCGGAAGAACTTAAAATTTGAAATACAGTTTGTAGTTCACATTGTCGTATCTAAATTTATGCATTTCTGTAATTCGTAAGTCGACTTTTAGCATTGGGTGGGGTGACCATTTAAAAATCATAGCGCTCCCACTGCAAATTGTAAATGGTAATGATGATTAACAGGGATCAACAAGTAGAGTAATTCAGTAACATCACTTACAGGGCTTCAAAACCTTTAACCAGTGTGAGCAAGAAAGAAAGATACACGAACAGTATAAAATAGGAAAGATGACTCTGAATTTTCTGTCGTAATGAGCACGTCTTTTGAATCCTTTCTGGTGCGAATTAAATTTGTCAAAGATACAGTCAATGAAACCAGTTATAAAAAAAACAATCGGATTTTTACAATCGATAAAACATCCAGAAATACAAACAGTAACGTATTTATACCAGCTGCTGAAAAGTGTGTATGTTACGAAAATGTAACAAATGGCGCACAAAAAGTTTCTCATAAAAACAAAGGAAGATATCGGAGACAAAAATATTTTCAAATCGAACCATTAAAATAAGAAATATAGAAGGGAACATGATATAACTCTACTCTTTCTTGCGGAAGAACTTTGCATAATGGGATTGTTGAAAATAGGAGAAAAATATTCTTCGTGAAAAAGCTACGCTGATGAAAGTGAACTTCTCAATTTTTTTAGCTAAAAAAGGTATTGAGCTTTACGCCCTCTAGCGGAAAAACTGTGCAATATTTAAAGAGGCTAATGTTCCACATCTTAATGTTGTGAATGTCTTACAGTTAAAAAGTAATTTCTCAATAGGGTTTTTGGAAGCGGAAATACAGCTGCAAACAGAAATACAAAAACACTGACAGAACTTTGAAGTATAAAACTCCTCAAATACTATAACCTAAAGTGTTTCACAAGGAAAATAGCATCTGGTGTTGAACGAAATTTTTAAAATCTCCTGTTTAGAAGCAGAGATGATAAGAAAAACGAATTAAACATTGGAGCCCGCTAGAGGCGAAATTGTGCATTACTTTGGGAAGAAAATGCACACAGAGTTTTCATAGTTAGTAGTATCTGACAGAAAATAATTTTACATCGGGGTTTTGGTCCCACAGATATTGCTGTAAACGGAAACGTGAACTCATGCCCTCTGGTGGCAGACTTATGCATTAAGAAAAAATTGAAATTGTGCCAGAAACATTTCGCAGCAGAAACGCTCTCCAACGAAGAAATAATTTTTCAAATCGGACTCTTACAAGCAGAGATATCGACAGAAATAAGATATACATCTATGCTCCTGGCGGGAAACTATGCGTTATTTTTGGAAGGAGGTATTCTCGAAAGGTTTTCCGATGTGAGCCGTATCGGTCCACAAAATAATTTTTCAGTCGAGTTTTCGAAAACTTAAATTTTTCTGGAAATACATCACAAGCAGAAATAAACGCTTACTCCCTCTGGTGGCCAAACCATTTTTGTCAAAAATGTAATCAGAACGTTACTCATCAGCAGCTGTACCCGATGCAGGAAGAATTTTTCAAATCGGAGTATTAGAAGCAGAGGTATCGGGGTAAACGCAGTTTACCATTACGCCCCCAAGAGGAAAATCTATGAATTACTTCAAAAATTTTAAACTATATGAAGAATATTTCGCAGCAGAAACGCTCTTCAACAAAGAAAGAATTTTTCAAATCGGACTGTTACAAGCAGAGATGTCGACAAAAATGAGATATACATCTACGCCCCCTGCGCGAGAAAACTAGACGCTATTTTAAGCTGGAGGTATTATCGAAAGGTTTTCCTACGTAAGCGGTATTGATCTACGAAATAATTTTTTAAATCGAGTTTTCGAAAGCTTAAATTTTGCTGGAAATACTTCACAAACAGAAATAGACACTTCTACTCCCTGGTGGCCAAACTATTCTTTATGAAAAATTAGAAATTATGTGCAAAACATTTCCCGTGAGAAATTGTTTCCGATGCAGGAAGAATTTTTCTATTCTGAATTTTAGAAGCAGAGATATCGGGGGAAACGCAATTTAGAAATTTGTGATGTCTGCATAATGTACACTGAGTTAGCTTTGCATTAAGAGCACTCCTTTCCCTGTTTTGCATATTCGGAGTGATAACGAAGTACCACGTGATATCAACGTCACGTGCGGCCACCATAAATTGTGCACACCTATCCTCTGTACGTTATCAGTAAACGTTTACCAGTAATAGGGAAACGTGGTGACGTAAGCAAATTTGACCGCGGCCAGATAGTTGGGGCCCAGACGGAAGGTGCCAGTGTTTCGGAAACAGCATGGCTGTTCCCGTACTACCGTATCAAGGGTGTACTGGGACTGGATCAACCATGCACAGACATCCAGTAGAAGGGCTCACATTGGTCCGCAACGCGCAGTTGATCCTGAGCGTCGGGTGTCATGACTGGTATCTCAGCGACGACGCGCAACAGTCACCCACTAGTTCAACAGTGGTGCAATTCGACCTATTTCCACATGTACCATGCACCATGCGCCATAGCTTACATTAGCTGGGATTTCACAGCTGGAAACCAACGATGGTACTCATGCAAAATATTCTTCACAAGGGCAGCTAGCTGTGCGATGGAAAAATAATTTTTCCAATATGCCTTTCAGAAGAAGAGATAGCAAGAAAATAATTTGTACATACACGCCGCCTGGAAGAGATGTTTTACTTTATTTAAAGTGAAAAATATTCGCAACTTTACCAGAGCAAATTGCATGCAATGCAAAAATTATTATTTCAATCGGAATTTTGGCAGCGGACACAATTTCAAACAGAAATACAAGTTTTCCGACCTAGCAGCAAAAACGGTTACTGTGAATGATTCCTAAATTCAGGGGGAAATGTTCCCTGAATTGAATAGTATCCGATGAAGAAATTATAATTTAAATGTGACTTTAAGAAGAAGAGACATTGAGAAAAATATAACAAACGTTTACGCCCCTAGCGGAGAAACTGCATAACTTTGGGCAGAAACTATGCGTGAAATATTTTCAGAGTTGAGAGGTACTGTCCAAAAATTTATTTTTTCAATCGGGTTTTAAAAGATGTAGACGCTGCCGTGAATGAGTTAATAAGTTTTATAAAACTTATAAGTTAACAAGTTTTTATAAGTTATAAACAGAAATACCCGGTTATCCTTCCTCTTCCCAGAGAATCAATCTTATTTTACAAAATACTAGAAATTGTGTGTATAACATTCATAATAGAAAATACTCTTGTAAACGAATACGAAAAAGAGTATTTTTGTATTATACACACTCAATGTTACGTGAAAGCATGGTATATATAGATGGCTACATGAGAGCATGGTGTGAAAAAATACAGGGTAATTCAAAACGATTCATCCGATTTCAAATGACTGTATTTTATGTTTTTATAAATATACAGCAATTAAATGTGCATAGGATAAAGAAAAAAACTGTCTAAAATTTGTTTTCATACCTTATAAATGTTCTATGTGACTTCCATCGATCACGTGAACTACGTCGAGAGGATAATCAAATTCCTGCCACACGTGATCAAGCATGTCTGTTGTCAACGACTGCAGAGCTCTATGAATGCGAACTTTGAGTCCACCAAGTGTTGTGGGCAATGGTGGCACATACACATTTTCCTTAACATACCCCCATAAGAAAAAGTTGTAAGGGGTCAGGTCTGGAGACCTGGCTGACCACCTGTAGAGCGCCTTGTCGTCGTGTCCGCAGCGACCAACCCAGCGGTTAGGAAGCTGTTCGTTAACGTAATGGCGGCTTTCTAACCGTTATTCGTTAAGGTCGCGCTCAGTTTCAATTACTGCATGTGGGTTTTCCGTGCTCCATATGCGAATGTTATGACGGTTGACCTTGCTACTTAAATGGAATGCTGCTTCGTCACTAAACACCAGCAGTGAAGCAAATTTGTCGTCCCCCATCGCCTCCTGCATGACATTTTTTACAATGATAAGCTTTCGCCCAGGTGCAGATACACGGGTTACACTGCGCCAACTAGCGGTTACATTCGTAAGCTCAGTGCGTTTCTCTTCTTTTTAATGTGTGGTACGCTACTATTACCTTGATTTTTACGGAGCTATGATCTAATGGAATAGGATGAATCATTTTGAATTCCGCTGTATATTTTGATATCGGAAGCAAAAAGAATTTCTCTAATCGGACTTTCAGAAGCAGATATATCGAGAAAATTAAGATATGCGTTTATGCCCAGTAGCGGAAAGACTTTATATTATTTTGAGTAGAAAATAATAATTTTTGCGCAGCAAATAGTATCTGATGAAAAGAGTAATTTTGCAAGCCAGTTTTTACAAGCGTAGATACGGCAGTAAATATGTTAGAAACAGGAATATTTACTTATGCCCCTGATGGCAAATATGTTCTCCATGAGAAATAAGAAATTATAGGGAAAATATTCTTCACCATTAATGAAGCCGTCGCAAAAATATTTTTTAAAATCGTACGTTTAGAAGTAGAGATATCGGAAAAATACTACATTTACGCCTTCTCTGAAAAATTATGCGTTGTTTGAAGAGAGAACTGCACGAATAATTAGCATAGGGATGAAATGTATCGAAGAAAAAGGGAAAAAAATATTTTGTTATCAGCATCTCACTGCTGCCTGTTGCGACACAGATCAGACTTGCGTCAGATCAGATCTAGGTAAGTCGTTACATTTTATGGAATGAACAGCTTATGGAGGCGCATTTAGCACGTAACAGATGCGAAACTTTTGACATGGTCATCAGAGGTAGTTTTGTCTAGACAAAAACACTGCACCAGTGAATGAGCTTTGTAAACCGGTATATATCCATAACTGTTTACATTCATACCTCTTTGAGAAACGGTTGTTGATGTTGCGAGGAAGCACAGGATTGCTTCGACAGCACAAATTTGAACGGTATTCAGATTGTTAAGGCACATCTGTTTAGTTTCAGTTGCTTGGAACTTCATTATAGGGCGTGGTGTAGCGGTAGCATTCGTGAACGGAAATAGGAACATGCGAGTTCGATTCCCGCTCCAGGGTGATGTAATTTTCACGTTTTCTGAAGAGTTACATGGGGAACAGTGAAAATTCGGCACCTTTGGTTAGATAATGACATTTGCAACTCTTTGAAGAAGAATGGTATATACTGTTATTTCTATCACTAGCGCATATCCTGTCCTAGGACGGTGGTTTTAAAGCTTTAAATAAATATTAATATATAGGGGATGTTGCCCGTCCTATGACGGAGTGAAATTTTTAATTAAAGCAGATTAAAAACAAATCAAATAGACGCCGGATTTCTGTAAGGAAATATAGTACAAACTTATATAGTAAGAATTCATTCATGTTAGAACTAAAAATTGTATGATATTTATTTCCGTTTTTCAAAAGACCTGGCGATAAATAACATTCTGTGTAAAATATTTGTTGTTGTTTAACAATTGCAGATTAGAGCATTTAGATAGGTCGATATTTTGCACAATGTGTAATATAATCAGCACTAAACTCAGAAAGTTGTTTTCGTGTAAACTTACCTTAACAACTTTTTCTTTGATCTTTCGCGTTAAATGACTTTTTCTCCGGCACACATGTTATTTATTCCCTTCACGTCTTGTTTTATAAACTGTCCTATTCTACGGTTAGTTTGAAACTTCATAACAAAGCTTTTTCTACAAATAATGCGACATGTGATATTACAAATCGGAATTATCTAAATTCTCGACAATGTGCTATTGGGGCGACATCTGCTTTTAGATGCAATCTTGCTCACTTTGACATCTCAAGATTTCAGTTTTTATTGTAAGTTACAGCGTTTAGATAGATCGATATTTTGCAAAATGTATATTATAGACAGCACTAAACTCGGAAAGTTAGTTAAATTAAAAAAGTAAAAAATAATTAAAGCGTACAAATTAATATTCGAATTGTGCTAAATTAAATTAATATACAAACACAACTTGCCGTGATATTAAGATTTTAATTCGAATTTTGTAGATCTGATAAACAGAACTCGAGTCATTGATAATCCAATGTTTATAAATTAGCACGCGATCACATTGACATCAAAAAGTGATCGCGGGCTATTATATAGCAGGCAATCATTTTGACATCTCTAGAGCACACACGAAGTGTTCGATAAATGATGGCGCAACAATGCAGACGTTGCTGTGGCATCAAGCGCTCCAAAGAGTTAGATGGATCTGGGTGTTTATATATATTATAATAAGGGCACTCTGCCGGTTTTACGAATATTCCGATGTTAATACCGTACGATAAATATAATGCAAAATGCAGCGTTAAGAAAAGAAGAAAAACAACGTTTCTAAATAAATGCCATATCATGGTTTTACTTACGAACACACATACGTGCTGCATATTAATCTATGACCTGTATTGCTGGAATATGAAATGCCCTTTCGTATGAAGTGGTAAATTCCGTACTCTTAAGATCGTGAAATATCATTCCAGCACTCCAAAAATGTTCCATTATTAAGCTTTGACCAAAACATTTAAATAATAAAACGGAAGAAGAAAAAAGAGAAAAGAAATCAGAGAGAAAGAGAGAGAGAGAATAAATTTTTTCACTTGAACGGACAAAATACAGCGCAAGAGAGTGCATTTCCATAGGGATGTTACTTTTAATCCGAAAATGGAATATGCACCACATGAGATGCATGTCCTTCGCAAATACATCTGGTGCCCCGCAAACAAAAAAATTAAAAAAATGGCACGAACGTCAGTGTAGCAAATTCTGTATAATGAATGTATCCAATAGTTATCAATTATTCATCAAGTATGAGTTTCGAAGTCTGCAGTCAAAATGCTATCCAATCCATTTCACGCACCGAAGCATAAACATTGCACGATCCAAGGTGCAAATAGCGCATATCCTGTGATGGTAACGTTAGAGAAATCCGAGGGGCACTTGTTTCCTAATTATGCTTCGACAACAGTAAAAATATTACTTATAATGAAACTGGGGTATTATATTTAATGAAAGCACAATTTTTGAAATTAAACGGATGCGTGCGTTGCGACTTCGTTTTAGCAACCTACACAGGGGAAACATACCATGTTTTATGATATTACTGTTTCAGAGAAATTAAAATTGTACTCAGACGATGAATACTGCTCTATTTTTTTAGGTTTCATTTCCCTGCATGAAAGCTAGGTGTACGAATTGCCGTTTATAACTTAGAACAACTTTTTCCTTATACTCTGATAACATGTCTAATTCCATTTCACGACGCCACCCACTGAATTCTCCAACAACATTTAATGAACCAACCAGCCTGTTTTATTAAAGTGAATTTAGATTTATTCCAAAATCAAGCAACTGATTAACAGTGAAGAATCTGTTTTTGTTTTTATTTATTTATTCATTGCAAAACTGGATAATGAATTGAAAGCCTCGACCACTTTCTTTGTTAATTTTTTCTTAAATTTCTTGCCTTGAAAAGAAAATAAAGAACAAAAAAGGAAAAAGAAAAATGCCTAATAATTCACCTCGATCACGAGGATATTTGACAACTCATTTTAGGGTAAATACAGTTGCATTGTCTGTCCGACCATGCCTATAAAACCCTTTTGCCTTTCCTTTCGAAATTAAAAAAAATATCTTTTGATGGCAAACAGCATATCAAAATTTAAACGCGTCAAAAGTTATATATAGTTAAGTTTCTAATAAAGTTCATAATTTTTCCACCGGGAGTTGTGAAAGTCAGAAATTTGAGATTTTCGGAGTGACGGTGTGAAGTGATTATTTTAGTAAAGGTGATTTTTTTGTCTGATAAGCCATGCAAAATGGTTAATTTTTTCTCGATTTTATTTTGTATGAACACCGAAGAGCCAAAACACCATGAGCAGCGTGTCTTTATGCAAATCGAAGAACATGCAGATAAACGACTGCGAGTGCGAAGGTCTTGAAAAGGTATAAATAACACCTAATACTGAGATCCGTTAATCATTGTTATTCTTGTTCTTCAAATAGGAAAGGCAGCAGACTTAAGCGAGTTTGACAAATGCCAAATTGTAATGGCCAGACGACTGGGTCAGAGCATTTTCGAGATGGCGAGGCGTGTGGGGTGCTCTCGGTCAGCAGTGGTCAGTTCCTTCAAAAAGTGATCCGAGGAGGGAAAAAAAACCACAAACCTTCGGTAAGGTGTGAGCCGACCATGGTTTATTAATGCTGGAGGTCAGACGAGTCTATCCCGTATGCTACGAGCCAACAGAAGGGACAGTGTTGCGCAACTGACCGGTAATTTGAATGCTGGTGGCGAGAGTAATGTGTGTCTCAACACACAGAACATCGAACCTGCTGCAAATGGGGTTATGTGGCCGCAGACCGCTCCAAGTGCCCATGATAACCTCGGTTTGCCGTCGAAACCGCCTACAGTCGGCACATGAGCATAAAAACTGGACTTTGAATGATTGGAAAAAGGTCGCCTGGCCCAACGAATCCCGTTTCCTGTTGCATTATATAGACGGCTGGGTGCGTGTATGTCGTTTGCCTGAGGAAGTGTTGGCACCAGGATGCACTGTGGGGCAGAAACAAGCCGGTGGACGAAGTGCAAATGTTCTGCTGTGAAACCCTGGGTTCAGCCATTCATGTGTAGGAAACTATGGCATCTACCATTTACCTAAACATCATTGCAGACCATCCTTTCATGGTAACGGTGTTCCTCTTTAGTAGTGTCTTCTTTCAGGATGATAATGCATCATGCCACACTGCCCGGACTGTTCAAGAACGGTTCGCGGAAGATTTCCAGGTATTGCCATGGCCTCCACGTCTCCTATACATCAATCCAATCGAGCATCTGTGGTTTGTATAGGAACAGCAAATTCAATCTGCGACGGCTCAACCACGTATAACTTACAAGAGTTAAAGGATCTGCTGATAACGTATTGATACCAGGTACGACAAGACACCTTTAGAAATTTTGTAGCGCCGAAAGATCTCTTACCTCAAGGGGTAAGAGATCTTTTGTCGGCACTTGGTGGACCAGCATCATATTAGGCAGGTGGTCACGTTTTGGCTCTTCGGTATATTCTGAAATTTCCCACCACGAAGTCACATTTATGACGGCTTGTTTAAAGGCTCACGTCAAACGCATTTATGGCTGCTTCTTTAAAAACCATTTTAACTACAGTGGAAACTTTTTTTTTTTACCTAAAGTACTTTTAGAACAAATAAACACTAGGTATTTTTGAAAACATTAAATTTTCAATCACGTGGTGAATATTTCGTTATGGTCACTGCCGTAGGAGAATTTCAATATTTCCGAAAATTTCCAGCTACGTCGAAAGCTATTGCGAGGGGGGAGTGACGACCACCGTGAGCAACTCGATAGGCTATAAGCTGTATCCCTTCCCAAATTTAGGGTCATTGGTTCCAGGAAAGAGAGAGAGAGAGCATCTGTCGTAAGTAGAACAAACACAACATCCATGCCTCACCGGGAGATATGAACCCGGACCCATCTCAGACAAACGATCAGAAGCCAACGCTCAGACCACTGCGCCACCAGGCGGCAAACTCCTTCGGTACTTGATCGGTCATAAAATACTTATATTTTTCGTACCGTTGTATTTCCCGTTCATAAATTAAATCGTGAGGGTTTTAGGACCTTAGAGGAGTTTTAATGACATTAGTAAAAATTGCTGTATGATCGATAAGAGTGCTGTGTTAACATGGCTGAATAGAACATCGGGCCATCGAATTGTGGTCGCAAGAGCTTGATGGGAAATTAGTTTTTGGAGAAATTTTGTTCTCTCCTTTTTCGTTTCTCTCTCTCTCTCACTTTTACTGGAGTGCATTTCCGTTCAAGACGTTTTCATTTATTTACAGGAACTATCGCAATAAAGGATTTTCATTTATTTCCAGGAACTATCGCAATAAATCATCTGTATCATTTATAATTTACAAACAGTACCTTTTTAAAATAACATTGTTTAGTTCATGATATTTAAAGTTTTATAATAAAATTTATTGGATTATAAGATATCGTGAACGAGCAATAGCAATTTATTATGAGGTACGTCATATCTCTGCGTTCAAACTTTCTTGCTCCTGTGAAATACGAAGTTTATTATTGCTATCATTATTTTTTTCTTTTTCGTAAGAAATATGCCAACAAAATCAAATTCCTGAATGTTGACCGCATTTAAAAAACGCACCAATAGAAACTTACAGTATATAGAAACGTCATCGCATTCAGTTCGTTATACGAAATAATTCTTTGCGTCTGTTGTTTATTGTGGGGCGCGCTAACATCAATTTATTACTCCAGATCATTATCAAGACAGCATCGCGATAATAAATATTTTAAGAGGGCCTTAACTAGTTTATTTTAATATTCCCATCAATATAATCTTCTCGGTATAAGTAAGAAAAATGTATTTTAATAATATTTGGCTTACAAAAGCCGTTTGAGATACACAAAACTATAATTATAATATATTTTACATTTTGAAAAATTTTGACACCGCTATTAACTTCAAAAACAACTGCAAAAAAGTTTTAGTCGCTTCTTTTTTCAACATTTAATTCATTCAATTTTTTCATCTTCTATAGCAGTAAATTTGGAGATCTAGTTTAAATTTCTGGAATGATGTTATTTTCATTATTGAGGACAAGTGATGGCAGGCATTTTCATATTGAGGACATTTTATGTCGGGCAGTCGGAAATCTTGCTTGGTTTCACGCGCGTACTGGAAAACATGCCATGGGTTTGCAGTGGGAACCAACTTATTTCTGAAACCCAATCCTGAGGAATGAAATTTAAAAAGCTGGTATGCCGATGTTACTGAACTTTTTCTACACTCCTGTCCATACCTTACGGACGATCTGACGATTACAGAGCGTCATGAGGGTAAATGAGCGTCATGATAAAATATGCAAACGAGTGTGGTGTGACGTATGAAGTTATTCCATGATACGCAGCTACTATGCAAATTTGATGTTACCATGTGACAGCTGCTGGGGGTGTATATAGGCAGGAGGCTGAGGCGTATCTCATTTAAATTCAATGTCTTTTTAACGTATTTCAGCGAGGCAGCGAGAAACTGCCTGTCAGAGGTAGCGAAGAATGTCTCACAGACATCATATGAATGATTCTACCCCGAGGCCGAATTATCGGCAAGCTCGAAGACGGCCGGACTGTGACCAATGTCGCCAGAGAGTTTAAAGTAGCACACAGTAGAGTGTCGCTGCGTTGGTCAATTTGCAGGAGACACAGAACTTCTGCCAGATGTTTTCGTAGAGGTGGTCCTCGCTGTACCAGCTATTGGGATGACTATTACCAGACCATAGTAGGAAAACGGAGTCTGGGAACAGTTAGCTATTCGTCTTCAAGCAAACACTAGTGTGCAAATTTCACGCCAAACCGGACCATAATAGGAAAATGGAGTCGGGGAACAGTTAGCTATTCGTCTTCAAGCAAGCACTAGTGTGCAAATTTCACGCCAAACCGGGTCAAAAAGTCTAAATGCAGTAAGATTATATGCCTGGAAACCTGTACGCTGACTACCATTATTGAGGGTGCATCGTACAATGGACTTCAGATCAATGGGGCAAGGTAATGTCGCCGCCCCGGTGGCGCAGTGGTCTAAGGCGCTGGCCTCTGATCATTCGTCCGTAAGGGGTCCGGGTTCGAATCCCGGTCAGGCATGGATGTTGTGTTTGTCTTACGGCATTGGCTCTCTCCCTTCCCTGGAGCCAGTGACCCTAAATTAGGGACGGGCGACTGCTTATAGCCCATTGAGTTGCTCACGGTGGTCGTTAAACCTCCAATCCAATCCAAAAAAGGTAATGTCCACAGATAAAAGCCGCGGCAGTCTTTCGCCAGATTCCAAGCGGCAATTATCATCTGGAAGAAACGTGGGACTGCGTAGAAACATCGCTGAACATGACAGGTATAGCAGTCGTGGCGTCCTCGTGTGCGCCGGTATCACGGCCAATGAGCGAACCGAACTGCAAGTGATGGATCAAGGGACAATCACCTGGCAGCAGTACTGCAATGATATGATTCATCACTACGTTCGTCTGTTCCGTCGTGCTGTGAACGCAGTTTTTATGTTTATGAAAGGCAGCGGCCGTCCTCACAGAACAGCAGCTGTTGATGCTAGTGAGGATATCCATCGGATGGAGTGGCCAGCGTGCTCTCCTGATCTTGGTCCAGTCGGACATGCATGAGGAGCTCTGGGAAGACGTGTTGACTGACGAAATATCCCAGTGGGAACCATTCCAGCACTTATTAGGTCTTTCCAACAAAAATGGAACAATTTATTCCAAGAGCTCCTATCAGTTGTTTCTGGTCGGAGCTCTGACAAACCAAGCATGACACACCTGTGCCAAATATGCATTGCAGTGCGGGGTGGACATATTCCGTACTGAGGACTTCACTCTGTAGTCTGTTTATGCAGCGCTCTCAGATTATATTCTCACAGACTCACAGAAGAGTGTCACTAGGCAACATTTGAGCCTGTACCTTGTTCGTAACATTTTGTTTTATTTCTATCTCTGTTTCATATTTCTCATGAATTTCGATGCCGGGCGTTTCATTTTACTGTTACTCTCTATCGATACCACTTAGAGTTAGCTGTAAAACCTCTTTTCAGATTTTGACTGGTCAAAATGTACATCGTCCTTAAATTTCGGACAGCAGTGTATAAAATTCAACACCACATTACAATGACCAGAATTTGAAAACATTCATTTACTTTCTAATCATCACAGCTGAAAAGTGCTGTAAATATACCAAATTTTTCTTCGCAGTGAATGAAATCCTGAAGTGTAATACAGTATCAGAATCACTTCGGTATTTTTCCCACAGTCACTGAATTCTACATTCTGTACACTCAGTGGTAAAAATCCATAATCTGAAAGGGCATTAAACGATCTTTCTTCGTGTGAATTTCCCAAAGCGCAAACTTTGTACGAAAAGTTTTTACACCCTCATATATTATAATGTTCTCAGTTAATGATACAATTTTAAGCTCAAATTCTTTCCATGTCAACAAAGAAAGTCGTCAGAATTGGACTTAGTTAACACTGTTTCTCTGAGCAAATATTTTGTTTGCCTATTTGTGAAAATATAATATTTTATTTGAGAAATCAGAACTTTTCATTTTTTGTAATCTAACAACCGGCAAGTTTCGGTCAAATATCGTCAATCTTCACGTTCTAAGTGTTTCCCGTGATTTCATCTTCGGGCACATTAAAGCCGACAACCGGGATCACCCGCTTTGATACGTAGCTTAGTTTAATTATTTGACGAAACAATCAGAGGTGTAACCTAAATTTTAGGCTACACCATTTATGATATCCCCATAAAAAATAAAAAACTTTCTGTCAATCTTCAGGCTTTTTGTTAGTAGTTTTCATAACTTTTATTTGATGTCTATTATCGGATAATATCGTTCTATACTCTGTAACGAGTCCATCTAAATTCACAAGAACCCAAGATTAATTCATACGCAATGATCCAAACGGATTGTAAGGCATTTAAAAGGAACAACGGATTACTGTTTAGTGTATAATAAAGGAGATGTAAATTTGAAGTGTAACTGTGATACACCTTGGAAATGTGGATAAACCAACAGCCGGCAATCTGGGAGTGGATATACAAAACAATTCGGACTGAATCTTATCGACTGGACTTCAAAGCCCCGACAACTATTTCACTTTTATCATGTGATGCCGAAGTTACAACGAGTGTGTATGCCATAAAGAAAAAAGAGAACATACACTGACGGGAAAAAAATCCCAACACCACGAAAAAATAGATGTAGAGGAACGAAATGGCGGCAATACATTTGTATAGGTAACATATTTAATCGATTAAGGTTTCAAGATCACAGCTTAATGTAAGCGCGAGAAGAGCCATTTTAAATGTTAAATGCTGGTACATTAATAACAGGTGTAATCGCCAGAATGTTGAATGCAAGTACGCAAACGTTCATGCTTTGTGTCGTACAGGTGCTGGATGTCAGTTTGTGGGATGGAGTTCCATGCCTGTTGCACTTGGTCGGTCAATACAGGAACGGTTAATGCTGGTTGGGGGTGACGTTGGAGTTGTCGTCCAATGATGTCCCATACGTGCTCGATTGGTGAAAGATCTGGTGATCTAGCAGGCCACGGCAACATGTCGACACTCTGTAGAGCATGTTGGGTTACAACAGCGGTATGCGGGCGAGCGTTATCCTGTTGGAAAACACCCCTGGAATGCTGTTCATGAATGGCAGCACAACAGGTTGAATCACCAGACCGACGTACAACTGTGCCGTCAGGGAGCGTGGGATAACCACGAGAGTGCTCCTGCTGTCATAGGAAATTGCTCCCCAGACCATAACTCCAGGTGTAGGTCCAGTGTGTCTCGGCCGCAGACAGGTTGGTTGCAGGCGCTCACCTGGCCTCCTTCTAACCAACACACGGCCATCACTGGCACCCAGGCAGAACCGGCTTTCATCAGAAAACACAACAGATCTCCACTCCGTCCTCCAATGAGCTCTAGCTTGACACCACTGACGTCGCAAACGGCAGTGGTTTGGAGTAAGTGGAATGCACGCTACAGGGCGTCTGGCTCGGAGCTGTTCTTCAAGTAACCGATTTGTAACAAGTCGTTGTGTCACTGTGGTGGCAACTGCAGCTCGAATTGCTGCCGCAGACGCGGTACGATGCACTACGGCTATACGCCGTACACGGCGGTCTTCCCTCTCAGTAGTGCCACGTGGCCGGCCGGAATCCGGTCTTCTTGAGGCAGTACCTTCCCTTGACCACCGCTGCCAACAATCATGCACAGTGGCTACATTCCTGACAAGTCGTTCTGCAATATTGCGGAAAGAAAATCCACCTTCTCGTAGCCCTATACACGACCTCGTTCAAACTCCGTGAGCTGTTGATAATGGCTTCTTCGTCTTCTTAAAGGCATTCTTGACTAACATCAACACACTACGTCGAATCTCGAAGATAACAAACGCTCACGAACGTCACAGCGCGTATTTACAGCAAACCTGCTCTGCATGTTCCGAGGGGCGCTACTAGCGGCACACGTATGCGCCGAGCGCAAAATTTGCATATACGTCATCTTACAGATGTACTCTCACTGGCTACCAACTGTCGTTTATCTAACACAACCCCTTCTTGGTGTTGGGATTTTTTTTTCCGTCAGTGTATCTACAATTGTTTGTGGGAAAAGGTTACTGAAAACAGAGATGAAAGAAAAACACGAAGATCTTCTGTGACAATCAATTTACAATTTTTCTAGATACCTGTGGATCAACCTCTGACAGCTTAAATCATATGGTAAGGCAAATAACGTTTACTAATGGGAGACGCAAAGCTAATCATTATATTTTAAATTTTGTTTGCAGTCTCCAAAATATTTCAGACTTCCTCCCAAAATGTTTAGGTACAACAAAACTTAATTGCTGCTTATATAACTTTAAACTTAGGGATATTTGAACTGTACTTGAGAATATCATCTTATGTAAACTGAAGAACTTTTTCTAACAAAATTTGAGAATTAGAAAGCGATTGGCTGGCAAAATTTCAGTTTCTAGTGCACCTTTTATGACACGAAGTGGCGTTGTACCCTCCTATCTATTGAAAGGCTATCCTGCGAAAAGTAGATGAGATGATACTTAGTCACGTGTTTTAACTCAGGCAACGTGAGAGTTGAATCCTTCTCGCTTTGTACGGGTGGAATATGGTGACAGCATCTCTGTCAAGTGGTTGTGAGAACAAATAACGTCCCCCACGCATTTTGTCTTTCGGAAATGCTCGGTGTTTTACACTTAAATATGCTGTTACTAAAACTTTTATGCTAAAAGTACTACAAGTGATTCAAACATTCAATAGCTGTGGAAACAAAGGTTTCAGCTTAAAGTATCTTTAATGCACCTCAAATCCCAGGTTAAAGGAGTTAGGAGTTATAAAGCAGAAAGACAACATGAAATAAAAAACGCAGTTGTTGAAATCATGAGATTAAAGAAGGCATGCGTATGAATAGAATATTTATGAATAGAGTAGCTGAAATCTTCAATGTTTCAAGGACAGTTTTCAAAGAAAGAGTTAATTGGGCATCCAGAACGAGAACATTCAACGGAGTTATTTTAACCAGACTCTGGCTCAACCATTGCTGGGCAATTATAAGGAGGAACTGTTAATTAATTTGCGGAGAATATAATCGTCCTTTAAGTTAAGCGCATAATACAGATGAAACACTATTTTTTCATATGCCTAATAACGTAACAGTCAACGATCAAAACACAAAATTTGTCCCGGGAAATTCAAATAGTAATGAGAATTTAAGAACAGCAAAGTTAGCAGATGGATTCAAAGTGCCTCCCTTCACATTCTGAGAAAGAAATTAATAACTTGTATAGTTTCCAGAATGAATTACTTTTAGGTGATGTGTGTCGACCAGTAAACTCATAAGTGATTGGCAAAACTTTGTGTTGATCTGCATCCTTAAAACTTATCACCGTGCATTATCGAAGAGAAAAGGAATATTGGCGCTGATTATTATGACATGATATCTGACGGATAGCTCAATAAATAGCTGCCTATGTGGCCCATTGATCTTGGGCGCTGGACTCTGACCATTCGTCCGAGCTGGGTCAGGGCTCGAGTCCCGGATTCAGCATGGTTTGTCCTATGATGCTGGCTATGTCTTTTCCGTAGACCCAGTGACTCCAAATTACGGATTGACGAATGTTTATAACCCTATGAATTGCTCATTGTGGTCGTTAAGTTTATAAACAATGCACGTATGTATATCATCATCATCATCATCATCATTGTCAACCATTATCAATCTACTGCTGGACGAAGGTCTCCCCAAGTTTCCTCCACAACGGTCTGTCTTGTGCCAATCTCCTCCATGTCACTCCCGCATACTTTCGAATTTCATCCACCCATCTTCGCGCTGGCCACTCCATCCGATGGATATCCTCACTAGCATCAACAGCTGCTGTTCTATGAGGACGGCCGCTGCCTTTCATAAAAATAAAAACTGCGTTCCCAGCACGACGGAACAGACGAACGTAGTGATGAATCATATCATTGCAGTACTGCTGCCAGGTGATTGTCCCTTGATCCATCACTTGCAGTTCGGTTCGCTCATTGGCCGTGATTCCGGCGCACGCGAGGACGCCACGACTGCTATACCTGTCATGTTCAGCGATGTTTCTACGCAGTCCCACGTTTCTTCCAGATGATAATTGCCGCTTGGAATCTGGCGAAAGACTGCCGCGGCTTTCATCTGTGGACATTACCTTGCCCCATTGATCTGAAGTCCATTGTACGATGCACCCTCAATAATGGTAGTCAGCGTACAGGTTTCCAGGCATATAATCTTACTGCATTTAGACTTTTTGACCCGGTTTGGCGTGAAATTTGCACACTAGTGCTTGCTTGAAGACGAATAGCTAACTGTTCCCCGACTCCATTTTCCTATTATGGTCCGGTTTGGCGTGAAATTTGCACACTAGTGCTTGCTTGAAGACGAATAGCTAACTGTTCCCCGACTCCATTTTCCTATTATGGTCCGGTTTGGCGTTAAATTTGCACACTAGTGTTTGCTTGAAGACGAATAGCTAACTGTTCCCCGACTCCGTTTTCCTACTATGGTCTGGTAATAGTCATCCCAATAGCTGGTACAGCGAGGACCACCTCTACGAAAACATTTCCTGTCCCTTGGAATCCAATTTAAAATTTCGGCTGTCCATCGATGGTCTGTCCTTCTGGCAGTATGTCCAGCCCATTGCCATTTCAGGGATTTAACTGTCATCATGATGTCTTCCACTCTTGTCATTTTTCTGATCCACGAGTTCCTCTTCTTATCTCTCCAGGTTACACCAAGCATGCATCTCTCCATGCTTCTTTGAGTTGACTGCAGCCTTTGTATGTCTCTTTTAGTTAAGGTCCACGTCTCTGCACCATACGTAAGCACTGGAAGTATGCATTGATCAAACACTTTTCTTTTAAGACATAATGGCATATTGCTCTTGAAAATTATGCTGTTTCTTCCAAAAGCTTTCCAGGCAAGTTTTATACGCCGATTTATTTCTTCATCGAGATTAATTTTTTCTTCTGCTGTCCAAGATAAATGTACGTGTCTGTTATCTCCAGCTTTTCTCCATCAATCGATAAATCTTGATTTCTTGTAAAAGCATTGAACACCACTTTTGTTTTCTGAAAGTTCATTTTTAATCCCACTTCTTTACTCTTGTCAGCAAGTTCTATAACGAAGTAAATTTCTCCGTCATTTTTGGTCTACGCCGGGATTCGAACCCGAGGCCGCTTATTCCGGAACAAGTCGCTCAACCAACTGAGCTACGCAGACGATTATTCTGATTCCTATCTGCCTTTATGTCGTGTGCGTCCTGCTGGCAGGTACGTCACATCTCCCCCCCCCGAAAGAGGGCCGGGGGCATGGCCCACAGGTCAGCCGTGACCATGAATCGTTGCAGGCAGCCATCCACTGTAGAACGTGCACTTGAGAACTCCCAGTAAATCTGCTGTGTGGAATGCAACATCACACATTTTTATTTTTCGAAGCGCTGGAGAAGGAATTCTCTGATTTTTCCTGTCTCGCGGTGTGGAAATAACATCACACCAATGCGAGATTTTGAACGGCCGGGTCATCCGGATAGTTCGGGCGCCATTATAACGAAGTAAATTTCTCCGTCATTTTTGGTCTACGCCGGGATTCGAACCCGAGGCCGCTTATTCCGGAACACGTCGCTCAACCAACACGAGGAGAAGCTAAATGAATCGAATGGGTTTGGTGGTAATTTCAATAAAAAAACAAGATAAATCGTAACTCTGCATGGAAATGGCTACCACAGCTTAAGTAATTCGTTGCTTAGCAACAGTATGGACCTGGCTCTCAGGAAGAAAAGTAATTTTTCCTTCCATTCTTATCCCTTCTAGTGAAATGAAAAGCACGTAGAGAACTGGCTGTTTCCTTTGTTTGGTAGAGATAGCATTACAATTCCATCTTTCACGTACATGTGTAGCGGAAACAGCTGCTTCGTGCCAAATATTTGCATGGAAGGCTGACTCCATGACCTTGCCACTGCTGGTAAAACTACCTACCAGCAGCCCATGAATTTAACACACGTAACCAAATTACACTCCCTCTCTCCAGTTTTGCGTGATTAACGATTATACACTCAGCTCTTACCAGTGAAAAGTTTCCTCGGTCACAAATTGGGCATTAATAACACTTCAATTACCATCAGTAGAGCCGTGGAATTAATTAGTTTTCTAACTTGAATTCAAATGAGGAGAGATCATTTCGATTTCGCAGCCGATTATTATCTTTCTAGTGGTTATCTACTGAAGTTACCCTAGATCCCGGAGATCTGAAGGCAAATAAACGACGAGATCAAGATGGTATGAGCCCATTACAGTCTCCTAGTTGATGCATTCTTATAAAGATTTTAGATGTTCAGAAATGCTAAAAGGAAGAACACATACCGTCCACCTATTTTGTCAAAATTTGGCCAGGGAAATACCAAAGCCATGAGACACAAATTTATGAAATTCCATTCTCCCACGCATTTACTCAGACTGCTGATGTACAGAGTAAAACATTCTGAAGAGCTGGAAATGTTTCGCAGTGTCCACTACCAGACTTCACATGCTGTGACGAAGTAAATTTCTCCATCATTTTTACCCGAGGGACCAGATTCGATCCTACAACTCTCGGCTCCGAAGCTCCACGTTCTATCCACTAAACTACACTCGAATGTTCTCTCACTGCTATCTGCCTTTATCTCATGTGTGTCCTGCGGAGCAGGCACGTCACAAGCTCCACGTGCTATCCATTATACTACATTGGCATGTGCACTCATTGCTATCTGCCTTTATCTCATGTGCGTCCTGCGGGGCAGGCACGTCACAATGCCCAGAACAAAGTACAGGTATGGAAACATTCGCGCAGAACAAAGGAATACCACATGTTTTCTAAACTCGAATGACGACCTACGGGTAAAAATTTAGAGTCAGTTGGTCATCAAGCTTCACGAGCATGGAAATTTAAATATTTGGAACTCTTTGATTTTGTTTTCTTTCTCTTTCTTTCTTTATTTTGAAAGGAAGAATATTTATTCACAGTTTTCATGCTCTGAAAACGAAACAATCGTAAACACATGTTTGTTTTCACACCGCGAAATCTGATTAGAAGCTGATTTCTAAAATCTCGATGCTTTCATTAAGATTTCTTCACTCTTCAAAGCATTATTATTCTTTCAGTGTATGACTATAAATTTGTGGCATTTTGAGACACGGCTCATTGTAGTGGGAAAATGGAATTTGTTTTGCCGCTGCGTCACGTGAAATTGTTTCTTTACGTAAAGCGACAAATGCTACGACGCAGGTACTTCGCAAGCAAGGAGGGGAAAGTTGGGGAACATCTAGGTCAACTTGTTTAGCACAGCACAGTATGTGAAATAAATAATGTTAATGGAAAAATATTTTTGATTTACTGAATTTGTAAAATCATTCGTAACGAAAAGAAGACAGGAAGAAACGGAGAGAAAAAGAAAGGGAGGAACGAGTCGGCCGAGGAGAAAAAGAACAAAAA
This sequence comes from Macrothele yani, assembly GCA_039090855.1. Classification (NCBI taxonomy): domain Eukaryota; kingdom Metazoa; phylum Arthropoda; class Arachnida; order Araneae; family Macrothelidae; genus Macrothele; species Macrothele yani. The sequence continues at coordinate 82,972,641 of CM077002.1, forward strand.
AGTACTTACGAAATTCTATTCAAATAAATATATACCGAAACAAATGCTGTTTAGGCACGATATAAAAAACTTTAATTTAAAATATGTACAAAGTTAAAATCGATAGAAGATCTCTCGCGAGGGCGACCCCGCATCATCAGGTAAACGAACTGCAACGTAGGCAGCAACCTCTTAAATAGTATGATAAATAGTCACGTCAGTAGTATGATTGTGATGTACGTTAGTAAAAAGGACCAAACCATTAAGATGAGGGTAGATTGGTGGATGTAAGCGAACTATTATGATGAGAAAGGTGTAAAGTTCTAGATGGCGCAAACAAGTGGGAATATTTATATTTAATAGTAAGGGTATTTAGCAAAGCCTTCCGCTCTGGAGAAACAAATACTGGCGTATCATCATTACAGCAAAATTCAAAATAATGCTGAATGAACAGAGCTTCTGCAAATAAAGTGCTTTTTTTAGTAGTAGTGCTCAGTAAGACAACAGATCCATTCCGTATTTGGATGTGGGTTCCATTTTTTACACATCGGGCAAATGCTGTGTTAGAAGCACATTTACAAATGGAATATTCATGTTCAGCTTTGCGTAATCGTAAGCTGCGCAATGTTGAACCTATGTATAAAGAGTTAGGTTGACTAGGAATAGTAGTACGTAATGGTATGCAGTATACACCACATCTATCGTCCTCGACTGTTTTAGGGCGGTCAGTACGTAGCATGCGGAAAATATTACTAGTCGATTCACCGAAGGATAAATTATATCTAGGTGAAAATACTCCAAATACCTGGCGACAGTTAATAAATAAATAAATACATCGCTCTTACCACGTTCCAGAAACACACAGCATCCGAAAAATTGTTTTTCTGCCAACCGCTGTGGAATTGAACCAACAGAACTCTCGATATCGCGCCGATTGCGTTACATTTACGCCACGGTGGCCAACAATCCACGGTGCTATGTGTATTTAAGTCAGCTTCTGACATCATAAATCCGTAAGATGGGCTCAGCTACTTAGACGTCTCCATCTGGTGGGCATTAACGGCAAAAGCTATATATATATATTATAGCAGTTAAATCCAACGGGCGAGATCCAGGTGAAAATACTCCAAATACGTGGCGACAGTTAATAAATAAATAAATACATCGCTCTTTCCACTTTCCAGAAACACACAGCAAAAAAAAAAAAAAAAAAAAAAAAAAAAAAAGCAATTTTTCGGATGCTGTGTGTTTCTGGAACGTGGAAAAAGCGATGTATTTATTTATTTATTAACTGTCGCCACGTATTTGGAGTATTTTCACCTGGATCTCGCCCGTTGGATTTAACTGCTATAATATATATAAAGCTAGTGCCGTTTATGCCCACCAGGTGGAGACGTCTCAGTAGCTGAGCCTATCTTACGGATTTATGATGTCAGAAGCTGACTTAAATACACATAGCACCGTGGATTGTTGGCCACCGTGGCGTAAATGTAACGCACTCGGCGCGATATCGAGAGTTCTGTTGGTTCAATTCCACAGCGGTTGGCTGAAAAACAATTTTTCGGATGCTGTGTGTTTCTGGAACGTGGAAAAAGCGATGTATTTATTTATTTATTAAATTATATCTATGGCAAACATTACGCAGGACACGAGAAATTTGGGGCTGATATTCCATTCTCCAGATTAATTTAATATCGCGTGTGTAATTGAGCAATGAAGAGCTGGATTTTCAACGATAATTAGCGATTAAGTCCTTTATTAAACGTCTCTTGTATCCATATTGTTCTGCGATTAGCATGATTTTATCCAGTTCAAGATTTCGTAAATATATATTTGAAGAATGCGAGTAAGCACGGTGGATTGAAGAACGAAAAGTTGCTACTTTATATTTGAATGGGTGAAAAGAAGAAGCTGGTATAATTGCAGTAGAGCAAGTTGGTTTTCGGTATACCGAGTAACTCAAGGCGTGAGTAGAAGTATCACGTCGTATATTTAAATCTAAGAAGGCGAGTGTACCTTATTGCTCCAGTTCAATTGTAAATTGAAGTGTAAGATAGACCGACGATAATGCACCAAGGAATATCTCCAACTGTTCGAGGGTATGAGGCCCTATAACAAGTGTATGAGGCCATCTACATATCTAACATAGAGTAACGGAGCAAAAACTGTATTATTTAGAATTCTATTTTCCAAATCTTGTAGTACACTTTCGGCAAGTAGTGGAGAAATAGGAAATCCCATAGCTGCGCCATCAGTTTGTCTATATCCTCAAATCGAAAATAAGATCGTTTACTAATAAGTGTGAAGGCCCCATAATATTCTGAATTTCGACCTGTGAGTAATGTTTTTGAGCAATCAGTAGTCCTCGTATAATATCATGAGAAGCTGAGACAGATACATTAGGAAATAATGAAGTTACGTCCAGTGATGCAAGTAGAATCGGAGTATTTGAGAATTTATAAGGTTTTAGTCGTTGAATTACTTCAAAGGTATTTAAAACAGAAAATCTCGAAGTCTTGACCAATGGTAGCAGAGATGCGGCAAGTACTTTTTCTAATGGTCTCAAAGCACTAGAATTGCCTGAGACGAGTGGGTGGGAGAGTAATTAAGTTTATGTGTTTTAACTTTCCCGAATAAAATCGGGAATTTGGCTCCACTTGGAGGTAACAGATTACTACGAATATGTGTAGGTAAGAAGCTATTTTTTCATTTGCTAAGAGCCCTAATTGTAGCTTGGGCAGGGTTATAGTTAAAAATAATATGAGGAATAGCAGCAATTTGATCAAGCATTTTTAACCGATAATCTGATCGGCTCATCAAAACTATCTGTTTGGTCTTGTCTGCTTGAGTTATAACACAGTTAGGATTGTCACGAATATTGTATATTTGGGCCAGTTCATCAGAATTCCGGGAAAGTTCCGGTCCATAGTTCTTAGTGTACATCCTCTGTATTGTAGTATTTAATTTGTGTCGAGTAAGCTCTTGTTCTTCTCTAGGTAGACATTAAATTATAGTCTCAACGTCAGTGATGACTTTAAAAACATTACGGTTTTCAATAGGGTAGTTTAACTTAACTCCATGATTTAAGGCATTTATTTGAGTTTGATTAAGTTGAAGAGAACTTAAATTTAAAAAAGGTTTCTGTGTTGATGAGTTGTCCATTGGCATAGTCCGCCTATCAGGCAGAACCCAATCATAGGTACTAGATACAAGTATACGAAGCTTATGGATGTGAGTTTGACGTATATTTTGTAGTTCAGATTCCACAGTAGCAACTCGTATGGTTAAAATGCGATCCAGTACATATGGGTGTGAGTTATAAGTGAGTACTATAAAACGGCGGGGACTGGCGCAAGGGTGCATCCTTCTAGAGAAGGATGGGGGGGGGGGCTAGCGCAGAAGGATAGGTGTGTGGCACGGGCAGAAGGAGAAGGGGCGTGGCTCGTGAAAGGAGGATGTGGGGCGTGATAGGTGGCGCTAGTGTGTTGGGTCGATGCTGATGTGCTGCCCCTAGCGGTGCTTCTTGGAACTTTATTATTATGTTAGATCTTTGTTTTTGAGGGACGACAAGGACCGAGTGGAGGAAAAGGGCGTGGCAGATGTGCTGTCCCCCTAGCGGTGCTTTTTCGAACTTTATGTTTTTCTCGGGAGATTTATTGGACTTTGACAAATTTTTGAGAAGTCTTTCCAATATGTTTTGTTTTATTAAACTTATATTTTTTAGGAATTCCCCAAAGTGTTAGGAATTTTTATAGACGTTGCAGTATTTTTTGTCGCTCGAGTTCATAAAAAATGATCTGATGGTCCAAGCGAGACTATTGGGAAAATATGTTTGAAAGGGGAAGATGCTTGTTCATGGAGTCAAAATGTTTTTGGAAAAACGTTTCTTGGAATTTCATTTAAAAATGCAGTGTGAGGTGGAGTGGACGTTATTTGAGCTGTGAACGAGTTGGTGTGAACATGAATTTTTCTGTTACGGTAGAACATCTCTCGTTGAATTGTTGTAATGGAGGATGTAAAGAAACAGGCGTATCTTACAGCCGTAAAAGAAGTAAGTTTCGGTAGGGTGAATGCTTTATTCCGTGTTGTCAAGAAAGAAGGCGTCAAGAAAAAAGACGTGGAAAAATGGCTGAAGGGGGAGTAAACGTACACCCTCCACAAACCGACGAAACGTCATTTTGCAAAAAACAGAGTGTTGGTGAATAAAATAGATCAACAGTTTCAAGCAGACTTGGTTGACCTTCCCAGTTTGAGTCGACATAATGATGGATTTCGTTACTTGTTGACGTGTATTGATATATTTTCCATATGCGTCGGTGATTCCCCCAAAACAAAAACCGGGGCTCCATCCCAGCAAAAACAGTCTTGCTGGGCCAGCACTGCCAGTAATGGTCCAGCATTATGTATGTTGCCGCTGCCGAACCGTCAATAAAATGTCCGGGCGGCCAACAGAAGGGCCAGCAGTTCAGGCCAACAGCTGGCCAACAGTTGGCACCCCATCTGTTGTCATATGCCACAACAGGGCCATCAGTGGTCCATCACAGGCAGTAGCTGCCACAAGTGGCCCTTCAGTGGCCCTTGCAAGCACGTGCCAGAAATGATGGCTAGCCTAATGTGGTCCGCTAGTGGCAGCCAACAACCACGTGACGTAACTGGTGGCTTGCCGAATCTTGTCCGCCAATTTCCCAGTAGTAGCCATAATAATAATAAAAGCAAGGATAACCGCAGTTTCCCAAAGCTACAATTTCTTTTTTCTACCCATAGGAAGCGTGTGAATTAACGCACTGCGCTGAGAAAATTTTATCAACAGACCGGAAAAACATCCGTTTGCATCTGACTGGATTTGATCCAAGGCCGTTGGCGTGGCAGCTGAGCTCTCTACCGACCGGACTAAATTGCCACGCTCGAGCACATGCTTAAAGCTGTCTGTTTGGTATGCAATGTGTAATCGAATGCATCCCTCTTTCATTTTACAATATTGCGAGGTATTTTTCATAAAAGTCAGTTTCATATAATTCATAAATTTATTTTTTCAACGTAACGATAATTTTTTTTTTTTACCTTAAGGGAACTTCACTCATTTTCAAGGCGTGTACACACTTAGAGTCGCTTTCCAAAGTTTTGTACTGTCCTTGCCATCTTGAAAAGAGATTGTTGAATAAATATATATTTACCCGGATTCATGTCACACTTTGTTACATTTTTAACGTTGTGTCTTTCCTTTCCGTTGTCCGAAGCTACATTTGTTTTAAAGAGTAAAAGATATTTTATTTTACTTCTCGTTATTTTTAGAAGCGAATTCCTCCCAGTCTTGTGTATTCAACCCATGGATGAGTACACCACATAGCATTGCTTTTTTTCTTTCAAATAATTAATAAATTTTGTACGCGTATAATTCTTTTTTTCTCCAACAAACGTTGTTTTAATGGTTTTCCAGGATATTTGTTATATTTGTTTCAAGCGGTTTCAATTTTTTCTTTTTATTCATCCACTCCATTCCATGAATTGTTATTCATGGGAATGGAGTGGGTGTATTTCATGTCCGTAATCTAGTAATTCACGGCTTAATCTGATATCTTCGTCGACGTAAAATTTCATTAGGAAATTAATTCGCCTCTCCACATATGGATTTTTTTCTTAACATCTACTAAAATAACAGGATGGCGATAGCGCCGTCTTCCACTAACTGGTACCATGAGAGACACAAGTGTTGCTTCTGCGCATACGCAGTCCCGTTGCTTCCACCTGCTGTTGGGGGTTGCATTCGTTGCCCGTAACGGGCCACTAGTGGCACTTGCTTGGAGGCCCACAATTCACGGCGATGCTGCAGGGCCATCAATGGCTCGCCAACTGATGGCGCTGCCACCAACGGACCACTACCGGGCCGTGAGCGGCAGATTTCAGCCAGCAGTGACCCATCACTGCCAGCTGGTGGCCAGCAGTTTCCCAGCACTTGTGTTTTTGCTGGGATATCGTTCAAGCGTTTTCCAAGATTTTCGAACAGAGAAAACCATTAAAACTGCAAACTGATAAAGGAACTGAATTTAGGAACAAAGAATTCCAAAAGTTTTTAAAACAGCACGAGGTGCATTTCTTTACGACGAACAACGAGACGAAAGCATGTGTTGTGGAAAGATTCAATCGCACGTTGAAACCTAGAATGTGGCGATTCTTTACAAGTCAAAACACCTTCAGATTTATCGACGTGCTCGACGATTTAGTCTACAGTTACAATCATTCTCCTCATCGAAGTATAAAAATGAAGCCTGTGGAAGTGAACGAAAACAATGAAAAGCAAGTGTTTGACAATCTATATAGTGGTCTCAAGAGGGAAAAACCCTCTTATAAATTTCAAGTCGGCGATCACGTAAGGATTTCTAAAACCAAATGAACGTTTGAAAAGGGATACGAATCAAATTGGACGGAAGAAGTGTTTGTGGTGAGTGACCTCATTCCAAGATCCCCTCCCGTGTACAAAGTAAAAGATTTATTAAACGAAGAGCTGGAAGGGACATTTTACGCCGAAGAGCTTCAAAAAGTGACCCTTTCCGAGTCGTTTCCTGTGGAACGTGTTCAGAAAAAAAGCAAAAGAAAAGGAAAAATGGAATACTTTATCAAATTTAAAGGCTATTCCGAGAAATTCAACGCATGGATCCCCGCGGAAGACTTGACCTCGCTATAAAACCTACCTTATTTTTAAATGAAACGTCAATCGTCAAGATGAGTTTCTATCTGACACTACCGAGCGACAGCTCTCTCGGCTACTTTTTGGACAACAAAATATCCCATTTTATAACGCGTCTTCCTTCCCCAATCGAACTGAATGGAGACTGGGAAGTGGGACTCGTCGAACTCATCTACCCCCATTCGTGGTATAATATCACGAAAAATTCCAACCATTTCGAATACGATTTGGGATCCGGTCAGTTTAAGACGGGAAGAATCTCTCCAGGCCATTACGAGTCTATAGCGGACATTGTTAAATCCATGAGCAATCACTTTGCCAATAAAATCTTTTTGAATTATAATAAAGCGACTCAAAAGGTAAAGTCAACTCTTCTTAAAGGTACGCTCTTGGTTTTGCCCCCAGTTATTGCGGAAATCTTAGGATACCAACCCATGCAACTTTCAGCCGTGAGTGGAGCTGTCTCGGTAAATGGTGAATTTATCGCAGATCTAAACGGTCGATTTTCTCTGTTGTATGTGTATAGGGATATTGTGGAACCGCAACCGGTAGGAGACATGGTTGCTCCTCTCCTTCGCATCGTTAAAGTGAGTGGTGTGGATGGGGAGATGGTGAGCGCTTTGTTCGATCGACCTCATTATTTGTCTCTTGCAAGAAAAAATTTCCAAACCATTGAAATCGTTTTAAGGTATCACATAGGCCAATTAGTGCCATTTGAACGTGGAACAGCGATCGCGAAACTTCATTTTCGTCTCAAGCATCTCTAATCATGTACGAACCATACCGCTGCTGTACGAAATCCTTCGAGGATTATTACGTCAGTCAAACTGGAAAAGGAATAGTTTACTATCAAGGAGTGCCACAACAAAAAGGTTATGGACTTGGAAGACTTTTTCGTTCATTATTTAGAGCGGCGGTACCATTATTTAGACAAGGTGCTAAAACGCTCGGAAAACAAGTCTTACGAACAGGGTATGGATCTCGCCAATGACGTCATTCTCGGTAAAGATGTGAAAACGGCAGCCAAACAACGAGCTAAAGAAGCAGGACAAATTTTCACTGATAAAGCAGCTTCTAAAGTGAAGAAAATGTTGGGGGGAAGCGTTAAAAGAAAGAGAAAAACGAAGAAACGTATCATTCGTTCAAAGAAAGCCATGAGGACCGCACGTGATATTTTTGATCCGTAAACCATGGCTATGATTCACAGTCATTCTTCCGTATGTCTCAAGTCGGAATTAGATTTATTTGCTTTACCGCCTACACAAACGAGCATAGAAAAAGGACAATGGATCGAATATCACCCCTTGGCCAACATTCGAGATGGATGACCTCTGGAATTTAATATTTCTGGGAGTGGAGAAGAATACATGGATTTGTCTTCCAGCCAACTCTACGTGAAAATTAAAATTGTGAAAGCTGACAATTCTTCCCTAACTGACAAAGAGCCCGTGGGCCCCATTAACTGTTTTCTTCATTCTCTGTTTTCTCAAGTCGACATCAGTTTAAACGAAAGAGTGATTTCCTCATCAAGCAACACGTATCCCTACAGAGCTTATATCGAAACTCTACTGAATTACGGAGAAGAAGCAAAGAAATCCTATTTAGCATGTGAAGGTTTTTACAAGGATACAGCCGGACATCTACACGAAATTAATCCCACGAATGATGCAACAAACAAGGGATTACATCAACGCTACGAACTCATAAAAGAAAGCAAGACGCTGGATATGATTGGAACCTTGCACTGCGATTTATTTTATCAAAACAAACTGCTGCTCAATTTAGTTGATATGAAAATCAAACTGGTTCGAAGTAAACTTGATTTCTGCCTTATTTCCTCCTCCGGGACCCCCAATTACAGAGTTCTCATCGAACACGCATCCATTTTTGTGAGAAAAGTGAAACTCAACCCTGGAGTTGCCATCGGTCATGCAAAAGCTTTAGAAAAATCTCCTGCCAAGTATCCCATTGATCGAGTTTTATGCAAAGTGTATTCCGTCTCTCAAGGAAGTATGTCCATCGTGCAAGACAACATATTTTTCTGACAAATGCCCAAAAGACTGGTTATTGGATGTGTAGACAACGACGCTTTTAATGGTATATATAAATCCAACCCATTTGAATTCAAGCATTATGATGTCAACTTTATCGCCGTGTACTTTGATGGACAGCCAGTTCCTCATAAACCTCTAGAACCCAATTTTGAAAAGGGAAGCACAATTCGTTCCTTCCACAGTCTATTTCAAGGCACCGAGAAACTGGGTCAGGACAGTGGAATATTTATCGATCGTGCGGAGTTTTCCAAGGGATACACTCTTTATGCATTCGATCTCAGTCCGGACCTATGTGATGGAGGACATTTGAACCTGATCAATCAAGGAAATTTAAGAGTGGAAATCAAATTTGGAAAAGCTTTGGTAAAAACCATTTCTGTGCTAATCTACTCAGAGTTCCAGAACATTATTGAAATTTCCAAGTCCAGAAATATTCTTTGTGATTTCTCCAATTGAAGAAATGAACAGTATACAAATAACCAAGTCCTTTAAGCAAGATCACGTGACCCGACGTTCCTTCCTCGGAGTGTTTGCCTGTGACCGCCTTCCCAAGAGAATTGTCAAGTTCCCAGCATGCCTTGTTGTGAATACGGACCGACATGAAAATCCTGGAAAACACTGGTTGGCTATGTATGTGTCAAACCCAAAAACAATGGAATTTTTTTATTCTGTCGGACATTCTCCAGAATATTTTCAAGGACCTATTGCTCAATTTGTCTCCAAGTTTGAAACTATGAATTTTAATGATGTACCTCTTCAAAGTTCGTTTACGGCCGTATGTGGTCAATTTTGTATTTTCTTTCTTTATTCTAGATGTCGCGGAAAAAGCTTGTACTCCATTGTAAGAAATTTTCAATGGAAATCTGAAACAAATGACGTACGTGTCTATTATTTTGTTCGAAATAAATTTGGAATTGTAACAAAATTTCGAATTTAAAATAAAAATTGATTTCAACTCTAATTTATGTGTCTTTAAATTATTTTGTAAGTTCTTGATTGACCTCAGTTGACAACATGGAAGTGCCCAGACTGCAACATCCTTTCACAGCTCTGATAATGGGTCCTACGGGAAGTGGAAAGACCCAGTTTGTAAAACGCTTACTTCAGCATCAAGGGGAAGTCATCTCTCCCCTCCCGAACACGTGGTGTGGTTCTATGGGGTTCACCAAACATTGTATGATGAAATAGAAAACGTAACATTTGTGGAAGGCATCCCCTCTAATTTCCGTGACTATGTGAAAGGAAGAACGCTGTTTGTCATTGGCGATCTCATGACTGAATGCGGAAGTGATAAAAAATTAACTCACTTGTTCACTAGAGGGAGTCATCATTTCAATGTGTCCGTGATATTCATTACTCAAAATATTTTTCATAAAGGTAAAGAAATGCGAGAAATTTCCCTGAATGCTCATTACTTGTTTCTGTTTAAATCACGAAGAGATGTGAATCAAATCACTCATTTAGGGAGGCAGTTGTACCCTAGCAACCTAAAATTTTTTAAGAAGTGCATATGGATGCCCCAAAATCCCCTTACAGCTATTTATTGATTGATCTAAAACATGAGACAAAGGAAGAATTAAGATTACTCTCCCAGATACTTCTGGGAGACATTCAAGTAATATATCAACCTCGGTGAAATGAAATAAGTCTCAGTTTTCATCATGACGCTGTTTAAGCAACAGGTCCAACTTTTATGTATGATTCAACACTGTCCAAAGAAAGTATTAAAAGACCTAATATCGAAGTGTAGAAAAAGTGGAATTAAAGCACTATGCGAAGTTTGTATGAATACGTTAAAAGGAAATGTTCCGCTTACTCCCACCCAGAAACATTCATTGCAACGGCATAAGCACACCTTGCGAGCTCTCTCTCGAAAAAAGACACCTCTGTATAAAAAGAGGAAACTCCTTATTCAAAAGGGGGATTTTTATGTGTGTTGATTCCCGCTTCTCTCAGTGTATTAACGACTCTGCTTACGAAATAATGGAATTTGCCAAGAAAATGGTTCTGATTCCCGAAGAACGGATTTCCCGTCATATGCCAACAGACGAAACGCTAACGGACTTGGACAAAGAAATGAAAAAAATTCTCCTAAGCAAAGTGTCTGACGAAGTAAAAGTGAAATTATATAATCAAGTCTTGAATAAGCGAATTAATGTTTCCAGTTTTAATGCTCCAGTTACATCTCACAAAACCCCATCGAGAACTGAAGGACCAGTGAAAGAAGAACATGTCAAAGACGAGACAGTAAAAGATGTTGTGGAAGACCTTATCGTTCAGTCCGTTCCTTCTAGCTTGAAACGAAATGCAAGAAATGAGCGGAACGTCTTTAAAACGAACTCTGATATTATTGACTGGAGTCCCAAGGCCAAATTTAAATATAATGGACGCATTGTGAAAAACACGAATATAGTAGACCTCATAGACTTTATGTTTCGAAGCAAGCTGTGCATACCTCCTGAATTTGTAAAAGCAATAAAAGACATTAATTTGCCCAAAAAGTACATTAAAAATTAACAAATGTTGAAAGTTCCTGTACAAGAAGGAAATTCTGTTGTAACTCCTAAACGAAAAAAGACAAATTCTAAGAAAATATATAAAACTGTTCGTTGGATTCCATATAAAAAAATTATTTGAAGAAAAGTGTCATTCTTTTTTTTTTTTTTTTTTTTTAAATGTATTCATTTTCGGAAAAGTTCATTCTTTCCTAGGGTTAAAAATGGAACACTTCATTTTTTCTTAGTGGACAGCTTTGATAAAACACAGATTTAAAAAGCAGGTGAAAATCCCATAGAATAACATGGAAAAACCAGCATGCATAAAAAGACTGTTTCGAAACGAGTAAAAAACTGTTGAAGTTCGTTTTCGAAAAAGTTGGAAATAGAATGAAGTAAAAACAGTCACAGCAAGTTCCTGAAAGTTGAAAATTGGATATACTAAAAATGTCTAAGGAAAGAAATTTCTATAAAACACAGACTGTTTTAGTTTTCCCAGGCTACAGGGGTCTTCAGTGAGAGCGCTTCTTCTTTTTCAACACAAAGAATGAAGCGAGTCAGTTTGAAACATTTCAAACTCCCCGAAAATAAGCCGTGTGCTCTGGTTTCGGCTCAATACTGTAAAGCATTGCTCTCAGACCAGTCGGAAATCCCCCCGATTGACCGCCTGATGGAAAACATCAGGCCCATTTCCCTTAATAAATACCCAAATATCCTTAAGAAAAGTCTTTAGCAAAAAAGCATTAGTTCCCCATTAAAACAATTGGATTCATTCTGTTACTATTTTAAACATTTCAAAAAAGAAATTTCTTTTACTTTTAAAATTCTTGAAAGCTTAATATTTTGACTCACTTCAATAAAAAAAATAATTTCACTAAATTTAGGTTAATAAAAAAATAATTTCACAAAATTTATATCTTAGAATGAAAAAAAATAATTGTACTTAAATTTAGGCGCTAGAAATAGAAAAACATTACTTTAAACATTTCCAAAAAAAATATTTGCTTTTTTTTAAACTTGAATTCTCACTTTTTTTTTCAGTAATTTACCTCCCTCCCTCTCCCTTCCCTTACCCAAAATTTTAGGAGCCCTAAACAGGACTTTTTCAACAGCAGCTATTTCCTCCAACTCAATACAAGTCGTATTGGGCTACATGCATGTCGTGAACCGTTTTCAACAAGTTCGTAATGTCCAGAGATTCTAAAAAATTTTTGGAGATGAGTCCTTTCGAAGCAGCAACGAAAGATTCCGCTACAACCACAGGCTGCAGCATAGCAACGGTGCAGGCAAAGTGAGTGCTAAACTTAATATTCATGGAATCAGAGAAGGCATGCTCCATGATGTTGTTAGGCAATTCCCGATAAGGCAAGAGGCATTCCGGACATCGAAACAGTAGGTTGAGCGTTCTTTTGACGCGGTAGACCAATAAGAATTTGTTGGCGGAAACATCTGGAGTAGAGATCCTGATCTCAGAGTTAATGAAACTGGTTTAAACCCGTTTCGCTTAAAAACAAAGTCTCTTTCTTGCCCGAGAGATATAGAGGCAATGCACGACAAAGGTTTTAAATCTGATTCATTGTCCATGTGAAATCCGATGCTATCTTTTCCAGTTTGGTATTTGTTTATTAAAACAAAGTTGAAAGTCTCCTTGCATTCTTTCTCAACAGCGAGCTTGATTTCTTGAAGCAATGGGGTCCAAGCTCAAACCGCTAAAAATGTATTTCAGATTGGGGTCCCCGAATGCGACATGCTGTCTAGGAATGTTATATAACTTTCCGAAAAATTTTATTTTTGAGAATTCACCCCTCAAATATTCCACTTCATCTTCCAAACGAGAATAGTAATGAATCGCTTGAGCAGGGGAGAAGAGCTGAGAGTAACGAAAATGGAGATTTTCCTTGTTATGACGAAGAGACAACATTTTTTTCTTTTTCAGGTCAATACACTCGCACCAAGCACTGAAGCGATAATGAGTCAGGCAGGCAGTCAGGCAGGCAGGCAGGCTTGCGACAAGACATATGACGCCAGGTCTTCGAGAAGAGCAAGCAGCTTTACTCCTTTCTCCACCTGCGTTTTCTGTCAGAAGGACCTACCCTTTTGAAATTTTGGCGGGAAAATTACTCCCCCCTCCGCCCAATTACGTTGACAAAGAAATTTTCTAGAAATGCGTACATGAAGACACATGCGTACATAAAGTAACAACATTCCTCAATTTATATTAAAAAAACAACCTCTACTGGTTTTATAGTTCCTTCCCTTGTAATTTTTTTCTCGCTAAATGCATCTTTGACAACCCCGAAAGCTGAACTTCTGTTCTTTTCAAAATGATTTGTTCCGAAAGGGGTTCACTCCCTGGGGAATGCAGATTCAAAGCAACGTGATCACTCGTTATTTCTGTACAGACAGTTAAAACTAAGAGAAGCAACAAAAAAAAAATAAAAAACAATGGGCTGTCTCCACACATTTTTAAAATGACGTCATTTGAGAGGAGGTTTTTTCATGACAAATTTCTTCCAACAGGAAAAGAATGTATGCGAGCAGAGTAAAAATTTTGAGTCTTCGCAGGAGCAAAACAAAAATTTTGAGACGAAATATCTTCGCATGAGCAGAGTAAAAATTTTGAGACGAAACGTCTTCGCATGAGCAGAGTAAAAATTTTGAGACGAAACATCTTTGTATAAGCAAATTGAGACGAAATATCTTCACGTGAGCAAAACAAACATTTTCAGACGAATTTTTTTTTCTATGAATCCAAGCGAACAGCAGCAAAAATGACGGAGGCATTTCATAGAGCAGAGAAATTTTTTCTTGAGGGAAATCTTCTCGAACAATGAATGAAGAATATTCATTCTCTTCCTGAGCAAAGTGTGCCGTGTGGACCCCCATGCCAAGCAGTTTATCGACATGGAGTGGTTCGAATACAGGCAGCTATTTTGTTTTCAATTTCTTCCGAGGAGGCTCTTCAGATTCTAATGAATAATGCCCATAAGGAAGAGAATGAATATTGTCCTGGAATACGACTCGCTTGTTGTCATATGGGCTAAGAGATGTTTTGTTTATGCCAACAGTTGTGACGTACCTGCCAGCAGGACGCACACGACATAAAGGCAGATAGTAGTCAGAACAAACATCCGCGTAGCTCAATTGGTAGAGTGACTTATTCCGGAATGAGGGGATCCGGGTTCGAATCCTGGCGTGGACAGAAATGACGGAGAAATTTACTTCGTTATACAGTGAAAACCGAACGTTTCATGCTTTGAATGCAATAACTCATGTTCTTCTTTTCTTGCATATGAATGAGTGAAGACTTGAAATCATTCAAACGAAGCTGTTGGGAAACTACTGTTTTGCTCACGCCTTTAGCTTTTTTGACTTCCTCTTCTTCTGTAGCAAAAGCATACATCTTCGGTCTAAGACCAACAAATTCTTTTATGGCTCTTCCTTGGGTCTCGTCTTTAAATTTCCCAATTACTTTTTTTATTTTTCAGACAATAGAGTGGGTGGCTTGTGCAGAAATCACTCGTGTCTAATTCATCTTTAATATTTTCCATATCTTTATATAGATCTTCTGCCTTGATGTGATAGAAGAAACTATCAGTATCCATATAAAGAATGGAAATGTTGTCACGATATAAAGGCCTCATCACTTCATAATGGAAGTCGCACATTCTAGTTTTAGAGATGTCTAAAATGGCGACTCCCAAATAAATGGATTTGTTGAAGGTGAGGTGAGTGACATTAAAATGCATAGACACAAGAACATTTCCATCAGCTTCATCTTTCAGTATGGAGCGGTCTTTAAAATTGGTCTTACTGAGCAGCTTTTCCAGTCGATTGTCTTCGCACACCAGCTCAACTTTGGTTCGGTTGCGAATATTTTCCATTGCTTTGCCAAAGACGGAATTGTTCATCAATTTGAAAAAATCTTTCTCAAACTCATTTTTAGCCCTCTTTCTCCTTTCAGTATTAAGCCGAATATAAGGTTGCAACCACTTGCTTTGATCAAAGCTTAAACCTCAATGCACTTTTGTTATGACGAGACCCGCTTTGACTGCCTGTTTGAGTAGACGATAATGAGCCACATACTTGGATTTTTTATTTAAAGTAGTTAATAATTTGACCTGCCTGGTTCCAGGTACTACCTCCGTTTCCGGACAGAAATGCAAATCCGAATGAAGATCGTGAAGGGAGTAAGGATAGCTGATGTCAACATCAAGAAAGTATCCCGTGTTGGCATCGTCCTCTATACACGTGACATCCAACTGCTTCAGTTCTTCATCGGAAAGCCACCGGAAGTTATTCACCGGAAGTGACTCATGCATTCCAAACCCATAAAGGTTCGTGCAATCGAGATAAGAGATGAAGCTGGTTTCTTTGGAGGCATCAAAAATTTTCAGATACTTATTATCGCTTTCCACACATACACAAGCCATCCCGCTTTCCACTCTCCAGAAAAAGTAGCATATCATAGTCACTTAAAAGCTGGAGAGAAACTTTAGTACATTTGAGCATGGCGGACCAACTTAAGCCAGGACAACTGAAAAACCAGGCAATATCTAAAGTATAAGTGTCCTGGCAAAGATTTCGGAAATTTTCAAACACGTCGGCCAAAATGAGCACATCTGTTTTTAAGTACACATATGCATACTGGCCTAAATTCTGAATCTTCATGACCGCCCATACTTTTTGGCATGCTCATATTCTTCATCTGTTATATGACAATTCGTTAATTTATTGAAGAAATCCTTTTGGTGAGGTAAAGAAGTTTCTTCCAACTTGTTATACGACGAAATGTAGTCATAGAGAAAGATGCCTTTCTGCGTGAGGAGATTGAATTCTTCATGATTAGGAATAAGCTGTCGTGTAATTTTAAAATGCGTTCTCGGAAGATTATTTGCTAATTTCGATAAACTGCTTGGCATGAATCGAAAACTGTCCAGGAAACGAACTTCAAGCCCACCCATCTTTTTAGAAAAAAAAAATAAATTTCTCGGTCGACTCGGGGATACGGCTAATTTCTGCTGGAAAGCAATCTAATTCCTTGATGATGAAATGTGAGTCGTATCCCGAAAGGTTGTGCATCAGAACTGAAACAAAGGAAGTATTTTTGAAATTGGTATTGCAGGAAGCATGTGCGGGTCCTCTGAATTTCCCAGTACGATGATCGTGGTCCGCCACTTTCTTTTTGATTTGCTGTAGGAACTAAATCCACCTTCACCACAAACATGACATATGCTTGCTTTCCGATAGACATCTTTTTCAGCCTCCGTCAATGCAATCATAGGAATATTTATTTTATAATTTTTTTCAATGACTTCCACATCTTCTTTGAGAGTGTGAAGGAAATGATTCACAACTCCCTGCTCTGATCTATGAGTTCGGAAAACATCATAACGACCTACCACATCTTTTATGAAATAAGCATATGATATGACTTCATGAGATTGGGTTGGCGTGGTGAAGGACTCGCTTGGATTCGGGAACGGACCTTGAACTGGTTTTAAGACCCTCTCAAAATCAGCGTACACAACAAAAGGAACCCGCAGACTGAATTTGAAATCTTTAAAAGTTAATTCCTTGTCTTCTGGCATGTTGACCAGGACAGTCTTGTTTTTGTTGCATAATTTCTTGTGCTCATTTAATTTTTGCTCTCCATTGTGCCTCGTATCATAAGTTTTAAAACATTTTTTTGCAGATGTGTACTTTACTTTTATGAGCTGACAGTTGACTGGAAATAAGCCGCTCAAAATTTGTAATGTAAGCAAAGCGGTTACAACCTCCGTTTTCTAAATACAACAAATCTCTGTGGTCCGCCAGCTCTTCTTCGCATACTTTAATGGGAAATATTTTACCAGCTTCATCTATCCCGTAAATGTTGATGCTGATGTTGTTAGACTTCTCAAATTTTGGGATGTCAGAAATCTTGACGGAATAGTCCACGCAATCCCACTTGTAGCCGCCTTCAAAATAAGGATCGTTGAGGTAGGTGGCTACCCTATGTCGATGTTCTCTTTCTTTAAGACGCGGGGTCCACATGGCATATTTGAAATAGAAGGTGTCTGAATTTGTAACGTTCACGACAGCATATTTCTTCTGAATATGGCTGGGAAGCATAATAAAGGAACCTCCTCTCAATGGCCTAAACCGATTAACCCGGAGCTCGAACCACTCCACGTGAGAAAACAACCAGCCTGATCCTTTCAGTTCGCATTCAGAACATTCAGTGAGTAGTTTCCTGGACATGATATCGAAAAATTCCCCGAGATTTGTCGACCGATACACTGGCTTATTAGTTGTTTTTTAAATTCCGAGAACATATATCAAATTCTTCCGGGTCATCGGGTTTAGGCTTTTTAACAGCTGCCTGCATAAATGAATTTACTTTAATGGATGGGTGGGCTGCCAGTGCATGTCCTGGAATGCTTACAGAAGAATTTTGGAGGCCATTCAAAAATGTGGAGAGACAGACCGCTGTTTCCCCTTCCGGAACAATCTTAAATGTTTGTAGTCGGTTCTGACCCACCGACTGCACTTGGATGTAAGCCCCATATTCAATGAAGGAACAATGGGAGCTTCGGAACTGTGGCCCGCGACATCATGGTTGGGGCCAGCAACAATTTCATAACTGGGGCCTGCAACAACTTCATGACTGGGGTCTGCTGCATTGGAGGGGCCCGCTGCATTTGAAGGGTCTACAGCATTGGAGGGGCCTGCCGAAGACGCATTCAACGAGTTCCCCCCACCTGCATTCTCGAATGACACTTAAGAATATGTATCTGCAAGTACGCATTTCTAGGAAAACCCTTCCTACAAAACATACACGGAAAAAGTGCCCCAGAATGAATTTTGACATGCCTCTGCAAATTCCTTTTCAAGTGAAGACCTTCTGACAGATCTTACAAGTGAAAGGGGTAGGGGGTACGTCAGGCACAAATGAGGAAACTAGGTCTTGCGACATTAGAATTTCCTCTAATGCCTGAAACACTTCTGAATTTTGTAAAAATAGTTGTTCATCTTCCAGCCACCATTCTTTCTGTGAAAGAACAATAATAAAAAAAAATTAACCCTCTTCCCTATCAAAGCATTTTCATGGAATAAACATTAAAATGGGAAATTCCTACGTTGAGAATAAATTTTTAAGAGAGCTATCGTAAAAAGTATAAATTCCGAAAATATTTAAAAAAAAAAAAAAAGAACTATGTTTTAAAGGATAAACGATTCCACTAACATGAATTTTCCTTCCTGAAAATCTAACTTAAATCGTATGCAAAATAACTCACATACTGTTCCTGATACGCTAGCATATTTTAAACCCTTATCAACGCATTTTCATGGAGTAAACATTAAACTGGGAAATTCCTACGTTGAGAATAAATTTTTATGATAGCTATTGTAAAAGTATGAATTCCTAAAATATTAAAAAAAAACCTATGTTTTAAAGGAATAAACGATTCCACTAACATGAATTTTCCTTCCTGAAAATCTAACTTTAATCGTATGCAAAAGAACTCACATACTGTTCCTAATACGCTAACATGTTTTAAACCCATATCAACGCATTTTCATGGAATAAACATTAAAATGGGAAATTCCTACGTTGAGAATAAATTTTTATGGGAGCTATTGTAAAAGTATGAATTCCTAAAATATTTAAAAAAAAAGAACTATGTTTTAAAGGAATAAACGATTCCACTAACATGAATTTTCCTTTCTGAAAATCTAACTTTAATCGTATGCAAAAGAAGTCACATACTGTTCCTAATACGCTAGCATATTTTTTCCTTAAGGGAATCCTTTCATGAAATTCTAACAACATCCTAATTCAAACAACTTTGGGGACCTAACAATAAATAAAAACATTGCATGCTAATAAACGAACGCTTACCTCTTCCATTGAAGCAAAATCACTTTCAGATGCCATTCCAAAACACACCACAATATTCAGACAGCAAGACAGTTGATAACTAAACATAGTTGAAAACTAAACTTACGTACTACACGAAGGCAGCAGAAAAACTGAGGGTTAGGAATGAACAACGCTAGTTTTTATAGCAAACAGGATGCCCTTTTGACCCCCGACATTGGAAGAAACGTCATTGGTTCGAAGTTGAAACAGTTTCTGAAATTCTTCTGGCATCTGTTCACAAGGATGACATTACGACGTACCCGTCACCATGCGTCATCGCTTCAAGCAGTATGGTGACATCAGTTCACAAGGAAACAACGCCACGTGTTGCTGCGTCGTCATGCGTCATCGCTTCAAACAGTAACTGCGCGGAGACCTTATCGGGTCATTTCGTGCCTTCAAAGTTTAAGCAGTTTTTGAAATTGTGATTACATCAGTTCACAAGGAAACAACGCCACGTGTTGCTGTGTCTTCACGCGTCATCGCTTCAAGCAGTATGATGACATCAGTTCACAAGGAAACAACGCCACGTGTTGCTGAGTCATCACGCGTCATCGCTTCAAACAGTAACTGCACGGAGACCTTATCTGGTCACGAACATGCTATTGATGAATCACTATAAGGCTCTAATCAGACAAAGCGAACTGTAGCTCAGGACTTATTTTAAGGTAAATTCTTAGCGATAGAAAATGAAAGGATTTCGTTATAATTAATTTTCATATCTTGAGAGAATAAGCGTGAAGAAATTCTTCAAGGTTGAATTTTCCCCTAAAACGAGAGAGGTATACGGAAATTGATAGAATTTAATCAGACACCTTCAAAGAATTCATCTTGGAATTAACGCTGCTTTTGAAAACCGAGTGAACTACGAAATTCTTTGTTCTTCACATAAAGAAAACACAGTGTACGATTTCAATAATTCCTTTCTGAAAAAACTGTGTGGTCCTGAAAAGGACCGTTAATATATTTTTTTTTACCAATAATAAAATTCATCTAAATCTCGTAAAGTTTCTCCAACGTAATGGCTTAGGTCAACTGAGTCCAGAAATGCTTCGTCTACTTTAGTATTTCGATTCCGATGGAGTTCTTTTAGATACTGTTCAGCTATTTTCTCAAAATCCAAAAATAATTTTGGTCATGTTTATTTGATTTTCTTCGTCGTAGGAGAATTCCATTCCGTTCATGTCCGCTGTGTCATACATTGTGTCCACGAGAGTTTCTTCAAGCAGAAAAGAGCCATCATCATACAACCGAAATCCTTCTTTTGGGGTTCGTAATGCTTCCAAAGTCAAATTATTTTTTTCCAATGCTTTCTTAATTGAAGCGGCAAACGAAATGGAACGAAGAAACGTCCGTTGTATGACTCTTAACATAGTAGATTTCTTATCAACCACTTTAGTCCAATGTTCTCCGTACATAGAAATTTCAGTTTTCAAAATTTCACCATCCTCACCCACTTTTTCCTGAGTGAAATCCAATACATGGTGAAAATCTCGACTTATGCATTCCACAGAGTGGGGATTCATTCTCATGAAAGGAGTCAACGGTTCTAAACGATGAGCCACTTTAATATTTCCACTGGAAACGTAATCATATTTCGCAGGCTCGCGACTTTGAACAACATCAAGCAGAAAGACAAAGCTGTCTAGAAGTTCAAGCCATTCAACACCCTTCAAACCGATTCCCATAGCTGTAGGAACATATAAGTCACCAATGCAAATATATTTTCGGACATGAATCTGTAATTCTCCATCAAAACAAAATATCCGTATAAATCAATCGTCTCTTAAAGGAAAGCAATTTTCAGGTATTTCATTCTTCCTAAAGATGACGCGATTTTCATCGTATGGTGCTATGGGCGATTCCATTATAAATGTTTCAAGAAACACAAAAGGCGACCACTCTCCTCGACCGATCGAGTTCAACTGAGAGAATATTAAACCCCTACGTCAATCAACCACCTTGTCATGAATGGACCATAACGATCATGTGACCTGGGAAACGAACCATTCCTTTGAAAAGGGGGGGAACTTGATGCGGAACATGCATCAACAGGATCGAAATCTTTTCAATCGAAGCATTTCCTCATCTAAATTAAAATTGGAGGGAAGAAAAATATAAGAATTAAAAAAATAATGCAACGTCTATAAAAATTCCTAACACCTAACGAAAGTTCTAAAAAATATAAGTTGAATAAAACAAAACATATTGGAAAGACATCCCAAAAATTTGTCAAAGTCCAATAAATCTCCCGAGAAAAACATAAAGTTCCAAAAAGCACCGCTAGGGTCAGCATATCGCGTACACATCTCCTTTCCCTCACTCGGTCGTTGCCATCCCTCAAAAACAAAGATCTAACGTAACAATAAAGGTCCAAGAAGCACCGCTAGGGGGAAGCACATCAGCATCGACCCTACACACTAGCGCCATCTGCCACGCCCTTCCCCTCTCCGTCGTTGCCATCTCTCAAAAACAAAGATCTAAAGTAATAATAAAGTTCCAAGAAGCACCACTAGGGGACAGCACATCAGCATCGACCCAACACACTAGCGCCACCTGTCACGTCCCCACATCCTCCTGTCACGAGCCACGCCCCCTTATGTTTATGTCACACCCCATCCTTTTGCGCTAGGCCACGCCCCCTCCTTTTCTAGAAGGATGCATCTTTGCGCCAGTCACCGCCGTTTTATACTACTTAACTGAGATGTCAGTATGCTAAGTGGCTTTTATGATTCAAGTAATCCAAAAGAACACGCTTCCGACGGATCTCGGCTGTTAAACGTCGGTATTCTGCCAAACGTAGAACTTGGTAATCCGAATATGAGATAGCACATTTTGACACGATGAGGTAGCGTGGAATAACTCCAAGATCACGGCAGTTCTACAAGAATTCTAGATGTACACTTTCAATAGATAGACGTCGTCGATATTGAAGAAAGAGGGATACTGACCTTGTCATTGCAGTCCAGTTACAGAAGTAATGGTTAAAATGACACACCATTATTAAATGTTGCAGCTAAGAAGTCCAAACCAAAGAACGAAGTCGTTCCAAAGTAATAAATATATACCGAAACAAATGCTGTTTTAGGCACGATATAAAAAACTTTAATTTAAAATATGTACAAAGTTAAAATCGATACAAGATCTTTCGCGAGGGCGATCCCCGCATCATCAGGTAAATCAACTGCAACGCAGGCGGCAACCTCATAAATAGTATGATAAATAGTGACGTCAGTAGTATGATTGTGATATACATAAGTTAAAAGGACCAAACCATTAAGATGAGGGTAAACTGGTGGATGTAAGCGAACTATTATGATGAGAAAGGCTTAAAGTCCTAGATGGCGCAAATAAGTGGGAATATTTATGTTCAATGCTTTTACAAGAAATGAAGATTTATCGATTGACGGAGAAAAGCTGGAGATAACAGACACGTACGTTTATCTTGGACAGCAGATATCAAGTGAGGGTCACATTGATGAAGAAATTAATCGGCGTACAAAACTTGCCTGGAGAGCTTTTGGAAGAAACAGCATAATTTTCAAGAGTAATATGCCATTATGTCTTAAAAGAAAAGTGTTTGATCAATGCATCCTTCCAGTGCTTACGTATGGTGCAGAGACATGGACCTTAACTAAAAGAGACATACAAAGGCTGCAGACAACTCAAAGAAGCATGGAGAGGTGCATGCTTGGTGTAACCAGGAGAGATAAGAAGAGGAACTCGTGGATCCGAAAAATGACAAGAGTGGAAGACATCATGATCAGAGTTAAATCCCTGAAATGGCAATGGGCTGGACATACTGCCAGAAGGACAGATCATCGATGGACAGCCGAAATTTTAGATTGGATTCCAAGGGACAGGAAAAGACCCAGAAGAAGACCACATGGGAGATGGGTGGATGAAATTCGAAAGTATGCAGGGGTGACATGGAGGAGACTGGCACAAGACAGACCGTTGTGGAGGAAACTTGGGGAGACCTTCGTCCAGCAGTGGATTGATAATGGTTGACAATGATGATGATGATGATTTATGTTTAATAGTAAGGGTATTTTCCAAAAAATGTAAGAGTAGTTCCAAAAAACGGAACCGACATCCAATATGGAATGAGTATTTCCCCCTCCCCCAAATAACACATCCAACATGGAATGAGTATTTTTCAAAAAATAGTTAGAGTAGGTTCCAAAAAATGGAACCCACATCCCAATATGGAATGAATCTGTTGTCTTACTGAGCACTGTTACTAAAAAAGCTCTTTATTTGCAGAAGCTCTGTTCATTCAGCATTATTTTGAATTTTGCTGTAATGACGATACGCCAGCATTTGTTTCTCCAGAGCGGAAGGCTTTGCTAAATACCCTTACTATTAAAAATAAATATTCCCACTTGTTTGCGCCATCTAGAACTTTACACCTTTCTCATCATAATAGTTCGCTTACATCCACCAATCTACCCTCATCTTAATGGTTTGGTCCGTTTTACTAACGTATATCGCAATCATACACTGACGGAAAAAAATCCCAACACCACGAAAAAATAGTTGTAGAGGAATGAAATGGCGGCAATGCATTTGTATAGGTAACATATTTAATCGATTAAGGTTTCAAGGTCACAGCTTATTGTAAGCGCGAGAAGAGCCATTTTAAATGTGAAATGCTGGTACATTAATAACCGGTGTAACCGCCAGAATGTTGAATGCAAGCACGCAAACGTTCATGCATTGTGTCGTACAGGTGCTGGATGTCAGTTTGTGGGATGGAGTTCCATGCCTGTTGCACTTGGTCGGTCAATACAGGAACGGTTAATGCTGGTTGGGGGTGACGTTGGAGTTGTCGTCCAATGATGTCCCATACGTGCTTGATTGGTGAAAGATCTGGTGATCTAGCAGGCCACGGCAACATGTCGACACTCTGTAGAGCACGTTGGGTTACAACAGCGGTATGCGGGCGAGCGTTATCCTGTTGGAAAACACCCCCTGGAATGCTGTTCATGAATGGCAGCACAACAGGTTGAATCACCAGACCGACGTACAACTGTGCCGTCAGGGAGCGTGGGATAACCACGAGAGTGCTCCTGCTGTCATAGGAAATTGCTCCCCAGACCATAACTCCAGGTGTAGGTCCAGTGTGTCTCGGCCGCAGACAGGTTGGTTGCAGGCGCTCACCTGGCCTCCTTCTAACAACACACGGCCATCACTGGCACCCAGGCAGAACCGGCTTTCATCAGGAAACACAACAGATCTTCACTCCGTCCTCTAATGAGCTCTAGCTTGACACCACTGACGTCGCAAACGGCAGTGGTTTGGAGTAAGTGGAATGCACGCTACAGGCCTTCTGGCTCGGAGCTGTCCTTCAAGTAACCGATTTGTAACAGTTCGTTGTGTCACTGTGGTGGCAACTGCAGCTCGAATTGCTGCCGCAGACGCGGTACGATGCGCCACGGCCATACGCCGTACACGGCGGTCTTCCCTCTCAGTAGTGCCACGTGGCCGGCCGGAACCCGGTCTTCTTGAGGCAGTACCTTCCCTTGACCACCGCTGCCAACAATCATGCACAGTGGCTACATTCCTGCCAAGTCGTTCTGCCATATTGCGGAAAGAAAATCCACCTTCTCGTTGCCCTATTACACGACCTCGTTCAAACTCCGTGAGCTGTTGATAATGGCTTCTTCGTCTTCTTAAAAGCGTTCTTGACTAACATCAACACACTACGTCGAATCTCAACGATAACTAACGCTCACGAACGTTACAGCGTGTATTTACAGCAAACCTGCTTTGCATGTTCCGAGGGGCGCTACTAGCGCCACACGTATGCGCCGAGCGCGAAATTTGCATAGATGTCATCTTACAGATGTACTCTCATAGCCTACCAACTGTCGTCTATCTAACACAACCCCTTCTTGGTGTTGGGATTTTTTTTCCGTCAGTGCATTACTGACGTCACTATTTATCATACTATTTAAGAGGTTGCCGCCTGCGTTGCCGTTGGTTTACCTGATGATGCGGGGGTCGCCCTCGCGAAAGATCTTCTATCGATTTTAACTTTGTACATATTTTAAATTAAAGTTTTTTATATCGTGCCTAAGACAGCATTTGCTTTGGTATATATTTATTATTTCGCACGACTTCGTTTTTTGGTTTGGATTTCTATTCAAACGGCGAACCCTGGTCTCACAAATATTTATCTCCCTTTTGACACAAATCCTAATCTGTTTTATATTGCACTGACACGCATCTTTCAGGTCGTTATCCTATCAAACCACTGCACAACTGACAATAGTGCTAACATGGAACAACTGCTAAAAGCAATTGCTACTTAATTTTCAGCTTTTAACAGTCGAATAACGAGGGAAAATAACCCATTATAGCCAACATTAAACCTAGTTTGTACTTTAGTGACGAAAAATGAACTTTATAAGGGCAATATCCCACAAATTACAAGAATTATAAAACCTTCGTTGCATAGCGAAAAGACAAAGAATTGATAGTGTACAACACACACACACACACACACACACACACACACACACACAAGCTGATTGTTTTGAATGCTGAAAGTTTATCGTTTTGTGACGTACTACAAAGGTTAAAACATGTGTTAAGACGACAAATCTGCAGCGAAACATTCTGTCCGCGTAGCTCATTTGGGACAGCGACTAACTCCGGAGTGTGGGGACACGGATTTGATGGTCGTCGTGGACAAACTTGTGTTTCCACATTGGCTCCCGATTGTGGAAAATGGATCCACTGGCCGTTGGGTTCTCCGAAAAATGTGTGATGTTTGTTCCACACATTGTTTAGAATTAATGAAAAGAAAATTAAGAGGGAGATATGCGATGTATTACAGAGGTGAAAACATGAGAAAACGCTGACAAACTTGTGTTTTCACGGTCGCATGGAATAGCGCAAAGAGTTCATTGTCCTCGATCAACAATTATGCGTTTGTTACAAAGAATACGCCAACATGGAAAGAAAAGACAGATCAGGTGGCAAACATGTGAGTACACCGTGCCAGGATAGGATGCTGAAGCGTCTCAACCTAAGAGAACATACGGCTAAATTCTTCCGAACTGAAGGTACAGTGGGAACAGCAGAAAAGCATAAAAATGAGTGCACGAACTGTACGACGTCGTCTGTGTACCATAGGTCTCAAAACCTACCATTCACGTAAGAAGCGATTACTGACGAGTAAAATAGGCAACGGAACTACACCGTGCACACGTGGGATTCTGTTGTGTTTTCGGATGAATCGGCATTTTACCTGCACGGGTACGACGGCAAAACCTATGTTACACAGCAAAAACACAAGTGCTGGGAAACTGCTGGCCACCAGCTGGCAGTGATGGGTCATTGCTGGCTGAAATCTGCCGCTCACGGCCCGGTAGTGGTCCATTGGTGGCAGCGCTATCAGTTGGCGGGACATTGATGGCCCTGCAGCATCGCCGTGAATTGTGGGCCTCCAAGCAAGTGCCACTAGTGGCCCGTTACTGGCAACCAATGCAACCCCCAACAGCAGGTGGAAGCAACGGGACTGAACATGCGCAGAAGCAACACTTACTGTGTCTCTCATGGTACCAGTTAGTTGAAGACGACGCTATCGCCATCGTGTTATTTTAGTGGATGTTAAGAAAAAAATCCATATGTGGACAGCGAAATAATTTCCTAATGAAATTTTACGTCGACGAAGATATCAGATTAAGCCGTGAAATACTAGATTACAGCCATGAAATACACCCACTCCATTCCCATGAATAACAATTCATGGAATGGAGTGGATGAATAAAAAAGAAAAAATTTGAAACCGCTTGAAACAAATATAACAAATATCCTGGAAAACCATTAAAACAACGTTCGTTGAAAAAAAAAAAAAAAGAATTATACGCGTACAAAATTTATTAATTATTTGAAAGAAAAAAACAGCAACGCTATGTGGTGTACTCATCCATGGGTTGAATACAGAAGACTGGGAGGAATTCGCTTCTAAAAATAACGAGAAGTAAAATAAAATATATTTTACTCTTTAAAACAAATGTAGCTTCGGACAACGGAAAGGAAAGACATAACGTTAAAAATGTAACAGAATGTGACATGAACCCGGGTAAATATATATTTATTCAACAATCTCTTTTCATCAAGAAGGCAAGGACAGTACAAAACTTTGGAAAGCGACTCTAAGTATGTACACGCCTTGAAAATGAATGAAGCTCCCTTAAGGTAAAAAAAAAAACCTATCGTTACGTTGAAAAAATAAATTTATCAATTATATGAAACTGACTTTTATGAAAAATACCTCGCAATATTGTAAAATGAAAGAGGGAAGCATTCGATTACACATTGCATACCAAACAGACAGCTTTAAGTATATGCTCGAATGTGACAAATTTCAAATCTACTCAGATACAAACGGGTGTTTTTCCGATCTGTTGAGAAAATTTCCCCAGCGCAGTGCGTTAATTCACAAGCTTCGTAAGGGTAGAAAAAAATTGTAACTTTGGGAAACTGCGGTTATCCTTGCTTTTTTTTTTATTATTATTATTATGGCTGCTACTGGGAAATTGGCAGACAAGATTCGGCAAGCCACCAGTTACGTCACGTGGTTGCCGGCTGCCACTAACGGCACACTAGCGGACCACATTAGGCTAGCCATCATTTCTGGCACGTGCTTGCAGGGCCACTGAAGGTCCACTTGTGGCAGCTACTGCCTGTGATGGACCACTGACCTCCCTGTTGTGGCATATGACAACTGATGGGGTGCCAACTGCTGGCCAGCTGTTGGCCTGAACTGCTGGCCCTTCTGCTGGCCGCCCGGACATTTTATTGACGGTTCGGCAGCGGCAACATAGTGCTGGGCCAGCAAGACTGTTTTTGCTGGGTATGCATAGAAAAGGCGAGACCTTTAACAGTGATTTTTTGTTCCAGACATTAAAGTTTGGAGTGAGTTAAATGATGTGAGCATGCATAGATAGCCAGTGAAGGTGTCACTAGACTACACTTTATGAATAGGTCTGCGAATGCAGAGTGCACTCACAGGCCCCAGCCTTATTTATATCTGCCCAGCTAATTCCAGCAATCCAAGAACAATTTAGTGAGACTGAATCCTGCATCTTCCAGGACGACTCTGTGTCATGTCAGCACGCCAGGGGAAAGTGAGTAAATTTTGGGGGTAATGTCTCTCTCTCTCACTCACTCTCTCTCTCTGCAGGTTTATTAGTGGTGTCGTGAAACAAACATGAAGGAATTTTTTTTTCTATTAGTGGTGTCGAAGATGAGGGCCAAGTCTTTGGTTTCACTATGCGAAAAAATCACACATCCACGCATTCTTGTCTCCAAAAATGATTCCTCAAATTTTTCCTCTCATTAATTTTTTCTTGAATTTCATTTTTTGAGGTGAACTGAGCGACATGAAAAACATTTTTTTTTCACTTTCTTAAACATTCGTTCGGGGATTTTAGTGGAAATTGTGTAGTTATAGTTTTTGTACGTGTACTGATATGTATGTGTCTTTGGAACGAAAGTTCGAAAGAATTTGAACATATGTAAATGGCTTAAAAATTACTTTTAGTATATGTGAAACTAGAACATGTGTAAACTAAATTATTGACTTCATTTTAAAAAAATTAAAATTTATATTTTTATACATATAGTAATTTACGAACATTGGAATCGTAAAGTGAACTCGTGCATAATAAATTAAATTAAAATTAAGCTTACATTATGACTGAGATTAAGTAGTGCGTGGTGAGAAGCATTTATCGGTACAAAAGTTCAGGCGTGTTAGCAAGACACAACAAAATTTGGGATAGAATCGTGCGTTATTTCAGTAGAATGATTTTTTTTTAAGGAAATTAACTCTTTTTTTCCCCGAATTCTGAAATTTCTTATTCAGCAATTTGTAAATGAAATGATGTGAAAATGTTTGTATTCTTGAATTTCGAGAAATATTAATTGTGTACTTGATGTAAATTTTATGGAATATTAGGATCCCCGGGATTTGCACCATTTCGTTTTGTTTTTTTCACTTGACAGGGAGTCGCCAAAACCAGAGATAAGAATTTCGCTTCCTGTAAGCCCAGAAATTCCTTCGGAAGAGGTCACCTTGCAAAACTTGAATACAGCAAAATCCCCAGGGCATAGCAGGTGGAATTTCAAGAATTTTTGCAAAGTCATGGTCAAGAGCCATGGATGACCAACAGGTTCTTCATTCCCCCACCACCCCTCGTAAGCACCTTCCCTCAAGTTACAGAGAGCATGAAAGACTTTCAGCCAACAGCGTAGCTGAAAGCCATAGCGTCCTTTTTGGCGCATGCGCGCTAGAGCTTTGTAAAAGTTTGAGTTAAGGGAAGATTTTTCTCTCTTGACCTCTGTTTTGCTAAGTGGATCAGTTGACCCACTCTTATCTCCTGGTTCTCTTCCAGTAAGGAAGGCTTTCTATGGAGTTGAAAAGGTATTCGCCCCATACTTGATGGTGGCAGCAAACTTCCTGGCCAAGCACCCTAGTCTCTAATGCCTTGATTTGTTGATGATGGATGATCATACGCCTGTGACTCCACGCCATTTGTTAACAGCCGGAGGGCGAACACCCACGGTGACTACGCCAGTTGAAGTCATTGTTGCAGACAGTTTGAAGGAAAAAATTTTTTTAACGAAAACGAGGCAGCTCTACTCTTAGACGTCTGAACCTGAATACTTGAACGTCATTCCCCAGAAAACTCTCTGCCTGTTTGTTGCTCTTCTCATTCCCTGAAGAAATGGAAGGAAAAAAAACCTAGACCAGTGTGACTTGCATTCCTCGACCCACGACTGATGAGCCTCCTTTGAAAAACGTCGCATGTGTCACCGACTCGATGACGCTGAAATAACTACTCAGGGGAAAAGAAAGGTTATTTTGCAACTATATAATTCATTTTGCCGACGTGTCCAACCGACTCTATCGCTTCTTGAAAATCCGAAAAAATGTGCTGCCTTAATTAACTGAAAAAAAAACGGGATACAACTCTCAAAACTTACTCTAAAGTGAATTTTTTGTTCTTGAAAAAATTGTCTTATTAAGCCTAAGCTGCTGAGTGCCATGAAACCGTTTGCTTAACCAAAAAAACTTTTTTAATGTGTCCTTGTTCATAGAGGGAAAGTATTAAGATAAAATGATGGTTAAAAGCAAAAGCAAGTAAATTTTAAGTGAATCGAAAAGGGGGGAGAGAGAATAAAGAAACATGATATTTGAAAGGATATAATTAATATAAATGAAAAAAAATCTTCAGAGGCAGGTGTAATGCATTACATGCTGAGAAACCTCAGTGCTCATTTTATTTTTGGCCAAAGTGTGTTATTTTTTTGTATTGTGCATGATGTTTTGTGAAAGTACCTGAAAGGGAAATATCAAGTGTAGATCACATATTTTTTTCCTGAACAAATGATAATTGAATCACACTGAATTTTGAATAATAAATGAATTACAAATTGAAATGTCAAAATTTTGAATGCCAGGCAAACCAGAAAATTGTATAATTAATCTGAAATATACACCCAACAATATTGAAGTTGGACTCTAAAACTAATTTTTGGTATTCGTGGGTGATTGTAAAAATAAAACCAAATAAAACAAATCTGTAAAATCTTAACAAAATTCTGATGAGGCGAGAAGCCTGATCAACAATAAATGCAACTGATAGTCAGTTTTACACCTAAAACAATTTTGAGTCACCTTTTTTACTTGTTTATGTGTTTTCAGTGAATCCAAAGTATTGATAGAAAAATCTTATTAATTTTTTTGTCAAGCTCATAAATCATCTCTGTACTTTGCGGAGTTCAAGGATCTGGGCCTGGTAGGATTTAATTAACATATACTTTGGCAACGTTAATTTTACTGTTTGTGCATATATTTTTCTTTTGTTCTTCCACTAATTATTTTTGTTTACATCACGTACCATATTGTTCCACATTATTTGATACAAGTGTATTTACACTATGACACAGGGTCATAGTGACCGAGTTTCAACTTAGAAAGAAATACATTTATATCACATTATTGTCATTTTACCTGATACATAATATTTGTTTTTAGATCCGAAATTTCCTACAAGAGGCCAAGGTTAGATTTCTTAGTTACCCGGGAAACACTCCAGGACAAAACAGTTGCAGAGAGGATGCTTGACAGTAAACAACAACTGCAGAAGTGTATTAAATGAGTTTGGTATCACGTTGGCACGGAATATTTAGAGAAACTCATCCACTCCATGTCGGAGCACTGAAAAGCTGTTATTAAGTCTCAAGGTGGCCCTACGAAGTATTAGGATCCTACGAAATGAGAAATAACTGTTCATGTTATGTTTTGTATGCCTTCATACGCTATGAACCTGTTTTTCTCCCAGAACTGTAAAAAGCACATTTATGCGACCGTGCTTCTTAACGGCATTGATGAGCCTGTGATGTGAAACTACACTTATTTCTGGTAAATTATATGTGAAGCATTATACGTGATAAACTGCATAAGTTGCATTTCTTTTGTTTTTCTTCTCGGTGTATTCTCTGCCTTACACATGATATCATTACAAATTTGTCATGTCTTTATACTTTCCCCACGAGTTCCATAGTGTTCTCTGATGTCATGCTCTTAAACATATGTATAAATTAAATAAATACATCGCTCTTTCCACGTTCCAGAAACACACAGCAACCGAAAAATTGTTTTTCAGCCGCTGCTGTGGATCCACAGCGGCGGCTGAAAAACAATTTTTCGGTTGCTGTGTGTTTCTGGAACGTGGAAAGAGCGATGTATTTATTTATTTACTGTCGCCACGTATTAGGAGGATTTTCACCTTGGGTATATATAAATTGTTTGAAAAAAATTTTTTTTTTTGATTGGGAGTTTAACGACCACCGTGAGCAACTCGATCGCTTAAGAGCAGTCGCCCGTTCTCAATTTAGGGTCACTGGCTTTAGGGAAAGGAGATACCTAGTGCCATAATACAATTACAACATCCATGTCTCACCGGGATTCGAATCCGGACTCAGCTCGGATGCATGATTAGAGGTCAGTGCTCAGACCACTGCGCCACCGGGTCAGCGTTTGGAAATATGAAACACTCGGCATTTTGCGGGCGGGGAGATCAATGAGCACCATGAGAAACTCGGAATACTATAAGTAGTCTCCCGTCCCTAATTTAGGGGAGAATTACAGGCAAGCATCTACGTATAAAGGTAGAGTCATTCAGCATTCAGCGCCGTAGGGCAAACGCACCACTCATGCCTCACGGGACTCGAACCCGGTCCCATCTCGGACGAATGGTCCGATGTCAGCACCTCAGACCACTTGGCTATAGGGGCGGCTAAACACTCGGTATTATATTATCTTCAGCCTTGAAGATAATACCTGAAGAGTACAGAATACGATAATAATATAATACCAGAATCTGGTATTATAATATAATATAATATAATATAATATAATATAATATAATATAATATAATATAATATAATATAATATAGTATAATATAATATAATATAATATAATATAATATAATATAATATGCACTCATCATAAAAAAAATTGCACCCAGAAGGAAGCAACCGACAGGAATGAAACTTGTTGGGTAGGTTTGACATCGTGAGGCATGCAAATGATTCAAGTATCACGCTCGGCCGCGCATGTGACGCAAGCAAGGAGGGGTAGTAGATCTGTGCGTGACCGGCTATATAAGGTCATCCTGACATTCCGACTCGTGCTGTTGTGTTGGTTGCATCCTTTGCAAGCGAAGTATGCCTCGGAGAAAAGTTCGGAAGCAATACGAGCATTTGGAAGATTTCGAGAGGGACCGCATCGTCGGGCTCCGGAAAGCGGAATGTTCTTATAGCCGTTTAGCGCGTCATACCGGTAGTGCGGATATCACCATAGTACCCTGTTGGCGGTAGTGGATAGCACAAGATACGCAGCAGCGACACGAAGGGTCTGGGAAACCTAGACGAACCACGGAGAGAAAGGACCGACGGGTTGTCTGACATGCGCTGAGTGACCCAATAACCACGATCGCGGATATTCAGCGAGCAGTGATGCCCTCCATGCATTGTCCAATTTGTGCCACAACCACTGACAGACGGCTGTACGACGTAGGGCTACACGTACACAGACCGTTACGACGACTGCCCTTAACACCATTGCAACGTCGACAAAGACTGCAATGGTGTCGTGCTAGACTGTCATGGAGCCACTCAGAA
This sequence comes from Macrothele yani, assembly GCA_039090855.1. NCBI lineage: Eukaryota > Metazoa > Arthropoda > Arachnida > Araneae > Macrothelidae > Macrothele > Macrothele yani. The sequence continues at coordinate 83,005,970 of CM077002.1, forward strand.
TGGCAGCGAGTGATCTACAGCAACGAGTCCCGCTTTTGCCTTGGAGGAAACGACCAACAAATCCGTGTGTGGAGGCACCGTGGTCAGCACCAAGATGAACGGCTTTTTGTCGAGCGTCGCACGTCCAGAAATCCTGGTGTCATGGTGTGGGGTGCAATTGCCTACGATGCCAGATCACATTTGGTGTTCACTAGAGGCACTTTGACAGCCCAATGTTACGTTAATGAGGTCCTGCAACCAGTGACCCTACCTTTTCTGAACGCTCACTCCGGTGCGATTTTCCAACGGAACAACACTCGTCATCATACTGCTGCTGTTTCGAGAGCTTGCGTTCAAGGCACTGACACTCTGCCAGAGCAAGCCGCATCGCCAGACCTATCGCCAATTGAAAATGTGTGCGATGCTATTGGACGCGCTATCCACACTCCACCCCTACCGCACAATCTGTAGGAACTGCGTGAGAAGATTCAAGCTGCATGAGATGGCTTATCGCAGGACACCATTAGGAACCTGTACAGCTCCATGCCGAGACGTTTGCCATTCTGTGCGAGCAAACATGGTGGCCCGACGCCATACTGAGGGGCACTATTTATTGGCATGTAGCTCAATAAATATTGCCCATATCAGTCTCAATGTTTAATCATTTATTGTTCCTGGTAACTTTTATCGTCCTCCCGAATAGCATTGCAATCCGACACGTCCTTCTGGGTGCATACACAAAAATAAAATTCTGCCTGATTTGCACTTTCTACCTGAAGGTGGCTTTGATATGGAAATTGACCGCCATTTATGGTAAGGGTAAGCGGTGTTTGGGAACGATCTCTTTCGCGGACCCAATGCAGAGCGAGTATATGCTCATAAGAAAAATATCCTCACCATCACAGGTGGCCGAGTCGTCGGACCGTTAGTTTCTGGCCAATCGTCCGTGGGCCTGGGCTTTTTCATTTTCATTTTATTCATTTTTCAGTTGCCACATATTACAATTCAAAATACAAACAATATAAGCAATTACAAAAAATGTAGCAACCAGGAGGAGGAGGGAAAAGGCCGTAAGGCCTGACATAGCCATCCCACCCCTAGTACTAAAAAAAAAAAAAAAAGGACACGAACAACAAATAACAATACAAAAGACAAGTCAAAGGCACATTGAATATAACTAAGAGATTAAATAAATAGATAAGTGTATACAGATGCAAGGTCTATTCATAAGACATGAAATCAATCCAGCTAACACATCAGGTCAACTCAGCACTAATTGAGAGACTTGTTAATAAGGTAATGCTTGAATTTTTTTTTAAATAGGTCAAAATTGTTAATAGATTTTATGTCATAAGGCAAGGAGTTCCAAAGTTTTGGACCAGCATAATTAATATTCAGTTTAATTGTTTCTGTCCGAGGGAAATTAGGTATGAGTGTTGATCGATTCCTGGTTTCATAAGTATGAGTACGAATATTTAATGATATTAAGTCATGGTATAAATCATTTTTAATTCTTCTGAACATTATTTTACCAAGATTATAGTAAAATAATTGTTTTATTGTAAGTATATTATATTTATTGAGATTTACCTCTGACCTGAAGGTAAAATTAGGTATAGAATAATTAAGAGTTTTTAGGTCTATTAATCTTGTATATCTATTCTGTAATACCTGTATTTATTTTAAGTTATATTGCGTTATTTGCCCCCATGTCAGTATAGAGTAATTTATATGTGTTTGTATTAGTGTGTAGTATAAAAGTATCATTATTTTAGGGGACAAATTTATCATAATCTCACTAACTACCCCAATGTTTCTAGATATTATAATAGTCAGGTTGTCAATATGTATATTCCATTTCAAATCATTTCGAATCAATACTCCCAAGTAAGAATGACTATTGACAAAATCAATTGTAACTCCATTCAAGACCACCACGTCACTCATAGATTTGTAATATTTGTAATTTCGAAAAGATCATAGCCTTGGTCTTGTTTACATTAATAATCAATTCATTGCTATTTAACCAATTTGTCACCAACACAAGTTGTGCATTTATTCTGGATGTAAGATCTAAAGTATTATTACCCTTGAATAATATTGTTGCATCATCAGCAAATAAAATTAAATCATTATCTTTTACCACTGTAAAGAGATCATTAATATACAAATTAAATAATATAGGACCAAGGACCGAACCTTGCGACACTCCAGAAATCACACCTTCTATTGAGGACCGTGTCATATCAATCATAGTATATTGCTTCCTAGCTGATAAATAACTATTTGACTCCTGGATGTGGCTCGGTTAGTGAGTTTGTGTCACGGAGCCGGATATCCCGCTCCTTTGAACCAACGACCCCAAAGCAAGGACGAGCGACGACTTATAACCCTAAGAGTTGCTATTGGAGGTCGTGAAACAAACATGAAGGAAAACATTCTCTGAAGCTTGCCACTTCGTCAAGTTCAAAGCTCTGTTAGCATCACATCTTAGGCCTTAGGCCGTATTATTTATGCTTGCATTTTTAAAATTCAAATTAAAAGTGGAATATGATTTCTACGTTTCTTCCCGAAAACGTTTGTAGCAGGAAGCTATGGTTTGGGAAATGTCTCCAAAATGTTTAAGAATATTAACCATTCTGTAGTATGGGTGATCACATATAGAGTTGGTGTTTTCTGAAACAACGGTTTCCTCAAAATCGAAGCATACGGTGAGTAGATTGATAAAGCACATAAATTTTCCATTCACTGTTGATCAACCTGTTAAAAAAAAGAAACTGAAAAAAACACAATAGTGTATTGCGTTCCAACCTATCATTTTCCCGAATGCATTTACAGCAAGAAAGGAAAAACATAACTGTCTCATTGTATTCGGTGAATATTTTGATATATGTTGGTAACTATTCCTCTTGCTGCAAAAAAAAAAAAAAAAACAATTCTATGTGTTTCAAGCTCGGTGCTCTTGGAATCTGACAAGTAACAAATGGTCAATTTAGGTCATTTTCTACAGGTTTTATTAAATTCTAGACTCAGTACAGCGGTTATTTTTAAAACTCTGTTTGAAGTTTGAAGTGGGATAATTTTCCTACTCTCACTCTTCATATCCGTTGATGTTTGCTGCCTGTTTCTGAGCGAACGTACAGAAAGATGTCTTAATTAATGTTTCACTTTTAAAAAAGAAACGCATCTGAGGTAAAGACAGAAATTTCTTTGAAAAGAAGAAATTGTTATGGAAAACAATATACACGCAATCTTGCGGTTTTGTTGTGAGAAAGCAATCTTGTAATTCAATTGCGCAAATAACTTTTGTGTGCTCTTATATAACCTTCAATTGTTTCTGTACCTGAGAATAGCTTAGCACCATTTTAAGTGCATCATCAATTTTTGTGTAGCATCGAACTAAGAAATAGATGATATAGTATATTGACTGAAGAAGAATATACATAAAACTAAACCTCGCATACCGAAGTCTTAGTGTTCCGTCCATTTCTGTGCATTCCGTTCACTCAGCAAATAATGGGAAACTACACTACTCAAAAGGATTAGGGGAGCAAAAGATACAGTATTATAAGGAAAATTATGTACGGCTGACGTTGATGAAGGTAAAATATTATTTTTGTGTGAGATACTGTAGAATATTAAATAATATAAGTACATAAAAAAACATGAGCTAATTTTTATGCAATATTATCATTTCATGCACATTGACTGCTGCATATTGTTGCTATACAACTTGCAGCAGTCCTCAATGCCGGCACTCTCCAGTTTACGAAGAGTCAACGGAGTTGCCGGCCGAGCTGCAATGTTTCTTCTGCCAAGTGTGTTTCGGGCAGGCTCAATTGGATTGAAGTCATGGGAACCTGCTGGCCACTCCATACGCTTGATTCCCTCCTCTTGAAGCGTATTTTCATCAGCCGAACTCTATAAGGTCGAGCGGTAGCGTCCATGAAAAGGAACAAATCACCGACGGCTGCAGCATACAGCATGAAAATAAGCCTGAGAATCTCGTCTCCATATATCTGGGCCGTCAGACTGCCGTATTGGATAACGTACAGGTCTGTACGGCCACCGATACTTATGCCTTCCCAGACCCTCAATCCATGTCCGCTGTGATGTGATGTTTCCTGCACAAAAGCTGGGATATTTTGTGCACCGCATTTCGCCCATAAAAGAACTCATCGATTGTCAGACTCCAGACAGAATCGCAACTCGTCAGAGAAGAAAACTTGGCTCCACTCGTCGTGTCCCTAACTACGATGTTCCTCAGCCCAGTTTCTACCTGCCGTATCGTACGGTTAAAGGGACTAACAATGTTGGTCTACGTGCATAAAGGCCACCTTGGTGAAGGTGATTGCGGATAGTTTCAGTTGACAACCTGATTTCTGTTGACAGGAGAAGCTGTCGCTGGAGCTGAGTAGCATTTTGCGGCCTGTTCCGACGGGCTGTTAACAGTAGATAAAGGTTGTTCGTGGACGGACTTGACCTTGCCTTTTTCGAACACTTACCGTATCCTGGAATCATGAACACAGTCAGTTAATGACACTTCGTGACACGCCAATAGCTTTTGCTACCGTCCGCTGTGTCTGACCTACTTGCAGCTGCCAACAGCTCTCCACGCCGTTGATTCCGGTAAATCGTGTTCCTGAGACATTGTTCGAACCGAAGACTTCAAGAAACGAAATATCACGGTAAACGCGAAAGAATAAGGGAGCTCCCGGAAAACCGTTTTTATCCCAATCTATGATTTATACATTCTGACGTCACAGACGCTAATTTGTATAAGGCATAAGGATATGCATGAATTGGATTTCTACACGTCACACTCGACTTGTGTTTTCCACGTTTCAGTAACATTCACATGATTGGCTTACATAATGTCGCCAAAGTCACATGCTCCCCTAATTATTTTGAGCAGTGTATTAGCAGTCGTTTTGCCAGCAGTAAAAAGTACTACTAAATATACAGGGTGTATCAGAAATGATGGTCAAAACTTTAAGGGGTGATAAAACACGGCGCAAGAAACAATATTTGTAATACAAGGCGTGGTTGAATGTGCAATGTTAACTCGCAAACACATGAAGGACGAAGAAGATGGCAAAGGAATAATCTTTATATACGGATCATGTACAAAAAGGAATTTACGGATATTTTACAATAATTGTTCAAACGAACGTCTACCTACCGTAAGACATGCCTCATAGCTGCGACGGAGGGATTGACGTACAGTTTGGAGGATTCCCGGCATGTTACGTACTTCGCCAGCAGCGGCGCTGATGAGGGGATAAAGTCTTCAGGAGAGTCAACAAGCGTCTCGTGCACAAAGCTTTTCAGATGTCCCCAGAAAAAGTAGTCCAGGCAGGAGAGATCGGGTGATCTAGAGGGCCAAGCGATGGAACCACGGCGCCCAATCCATCGGTTCGGAAATTGAGAGTTCAGGTAGTTCCGCACTTCCCTAGTGTAATGAGCTGTTGCTCCGTTGTGCTGGAACCACATGTTCGCACGGAGATGTGGTGGCACAACCTCCAGTAACTCAGGCAAGACCTTCTGCAGGAAAATACGGTAGCTTGTTCTGTTGAGGCGGTCTGGTAGGAGATACGGGCCAATGACGTAGTCGTGGATTATCCCCGCCCACACATTAACGGAGAAACGCTGCTGGGTGCACCACACCCGTGTTGCATGCGGATTGACGGTGGCCCACACATGCGCGTTATGCGTATTAAACATGCCGTCACGGGTGAACGCTGCTTCGTCGGTAAACAGAACAGATGCTGCAAACTCTGGCTGTACTGTGCACTGTTGCAGGTACCAGCGTGCAAAGTCACACGGCGAGGAAAATCCGGTTCTTGTAAGGCCTGGACTCCATGGAGATGGTAAGGGTGGAGGTGTTCCTCGTGAAGTACACGTCATGCCGTCATATGACTCGCTCCGTGGATACGTACCATCGCTCGAGTACTGCCTTCCGGCCGATCTTCCAAATCTTCCAGAATCGCACCTATTCTATTCGGCGTTCTCACCGTCCGTGAACAGCCTGCGTCCTGTATGTGGGCAGGGAATGACCCAGCCTCACACAGTTGTCTGTGCAAGCGCTGAAAGGTTCGGCGATCGGGCACCGTCCGATGTAGAAAACGCTCCCGGTACAGTCGTTGAGCTTCGACGGCGTTGCCGTTTGCGGCTCCGTACATGAAATGGATATCGGCCTTCTCAGCATTGGAATACAGCTGCATCTCGGTGGCCGTACAGCTTGCGAATGACGGCGTGTGCCGAGCGCGCCGGAAAACGCCATCTACCGGCTAACCACGCGGCTTCTGACCACGCCGTGTATTACAAATTTTGTTCCTTGTGCCGTGTTCTATCACCCCTAAAGTTTTGACCATCATTTGTGATACACCCTGTATTACTGTATATCGCAATACAAAGTTTTTACTGATTCCTTTTTGCTTATGTGAATGATAAAGTTATATTTTTTAAATTGAGAAACACTGTTCACCACATACAGCGTCTTCCTGGCTCAGAATGAGAGTATTTTGAATATGCATGTAACATTCCATTTTTTTTATTTTTACTTCCTATCTGACCAAGAGTATGAATCACGGAGACCGTTGTGAGATCAACAGTATAATGTCGTATAACCACAACATTTTACCTGAATTAGTCTCGTCTAACTGCGCATGTTTTTCCAAATATACACACACATGAGTGTGTGAAAACATACATACAGACTAAACTCGAAACAGGAGGCTTTACGAAAAAATTTCGGTGCACAAGTACACACTCGTACGAAACACTTTGGTAACGACTTTGTTTATTCAGAGTTTGAAATGGGAAGTTGATTTAAGCCGCACTGTTCACAAAATAGGAACACCCTGTTCTGTACTGCGAATGTTAGATTGTGATATGAGACTTTCTGTTTGCAGATGACAATTTGTACCCAGAATTTTTCCAGGAAGCACTTTTCGACGACCATAAATACAGACAGCTATGCACCCAACAATGACGAAAATTCCTGCGCCTACTGCAATTGCTGTGATTACGATCAAAACAGGACTCATCAGATGGGAAGAAGTTTCTTCTGCGTCTTTCAAATCCATGACATCGTTCCGTAGCATAGGAAAGCCTGCAAAATACAAACGAACGTGGTAAGCCTTTCACAATGCCGATTTACGTCAAACGAGGAGGAAAAAATAAAACGTCATTTCTGCTGATAAATGAAGAACAAGGAAAATACGGGAAAACTATGAGCTATTTTAAGCAGGAGGTATTCTCAAAAGGTTTTCCGCGGTGAGCGGTATGGGTCTACGAAAATATTTATTCAATCTAGTTTCAAATAAGCTTAGATTTTGCTGCAAATATGTCAGAAGCAGAAATAAACACTTACGACCTGTCGTGGCCAAATCGTTCGGTACTGAAAATTAGAAGTTATATGGAAAGCGTTTTTCATCAAGAGCTGTATACGATGCAGGAGGAATTTTTCAAAACGGAATTTTAAAAGCAGAGATATATAGGAAAATGTAATTTTCCTTTACGCTCCCTAGCGGAAAATCTATTCATTACTTGAAAACGAAGCTGTGCCTGAAATAGTTTTCGTTATAAATGGCACCGAAAGGAAAAATGGATTTTTCAATTGGCTATTTGAAAACATGTATAATCAATTAAATGTATCTTGAATTCAACATCTTCTACGTTTACGCCCTCTAGCGGCGGAGTTGTGCATCGTAAAAAACCCGAATACAAGGATCATCATTCTCACATTTCAAGATTCCCAATGCAAATTTTTTTTTCAAATCTGACTGATAGTTGCAGAGTTACTGTGTTTACAGACGGACGGACGAACAAACCGACGACATAAGCACGATCTTTTTTTTACAAAAGACGTGCTAAAATGCCCTTCTGCTCTCTCTCTCTCTCTCTCTCTCTCTCTCTCTCTCTCTCTCTGTCTCTCCCTTCTATCACTAAATTGTTTTTTAGCGCGTCTTTTGTAAAAAAAGATTTTGTTTATGTTATCGGTTCGTCCGTCCGTCCTCCGTCGGTCTGTGGACACCATATTTCTGCAACTATTAGTCCGATTTTAAAAATTATTTTTGTATTGGGGAGCTTGAAATGTGAGAATCATCATCCATGCATTCAGGTTTTCTTCCGATGTACAACTACGCCGCTAAAGAGCATAAATGCAGATGATACCGAATTCAAAATATGTACATTTAATTGATTATGCATGCTTTTAAATAGCCGATTGAAAAAATAAATTTTTCCTTTCGGTGCCATTTATAAGGAAAACTATTTTAGGCACAGTTTTGTTTTCAAGTAATGAATAGATACTCCGCTAGGGCCGTAAAGGTAAATTATATTTTCCTATATATCTCTGCTTCTAAAACTCCGATTTGAAAAATTCCTCCTGCGTCGGATACAGCTCTTGTTGAAAAATGCTTTGCATATAACTTCTAATTTTTGGTACCGAACTATTTGGCCACTACGGGGACGTATTTGCAGCAAAATCTAAGCTTTTGGAAACTTGGCTGAAAAAATTCTGTCATACACCGATACCGCTCACTGCGGAAGAACTTTTGAGAATACCGCTTGCTTAAAATAGCTCATAGTTTTTCCGCAAGGGAACGAAGATGTATATTTTATTTTTGTCGATACCTCTGCTTCTAATAATCTGTTTTGAAAAATTATTTCTTTGTTGAAGAGCGTTTTCAGAGCAAAAGGTTTCTCATATAACATCAAATTTTTGAAGTAAAACATAAATTTTCCGCTAGGGGCGTAAAGGTAAATCGCATCTTCCCTGATATCTTTGCTTTTAATATTCTGATTTGAAAAATTCCTGCATCGATACCGCTTTTGATGGGAATTGTTTTGATTATAATTTTTAATTTTTCATAAAACATTTTTATTCCCAGGGGGCGTACGAGCTTATTTCTTTTCATGATGTATTCCCAACAAAACCTAAGCTTCCGGAAACTCGATTGAATATATTCTTTCGTAGACCGAAAGAATATATTCAATCGAGCTATTGAATATATTCTTTAGACCGAATAGACCGAAAGAATATATTCAATACCGCTCACCTCGGAAAACATTTTGAGAATACCTCATGCTTAAAATAGTTCATAGCTTTCCCGCCAGGAGGCGCATACGCATATCTTATTTTTGACGATATCTCAGCTTGTAAGAATCCGATTTGAAAAATTATTTCGTTGTTGGAGAGCGTTTCTGCTGCGAAATGTTTCTGACACAATTTCAAATTTTTCTTAACGCACAAGTCTGCCACTAGAGGGCATGAGTTCACGTTTCCGTTTACAGGAATATCTGCGGGACTAAAAATACGATATAAAATATTTTTTTGGTTAGATACTACTATAAAAAGAAATTGTGTATATTTTCTTCCTAAAATAATGCACAATTTTGCGGCTAGGGGCGGCGCCAATGTTTAATCTGTTTTTCTTAATATCTCTGCTTCTAAATGTGCAATTTAAAAACATTTTTCAACACCGGATGCCATTTACCTTGTGGAACACTTTGGGTTAGAATTTGAGGAGTTTTATAGTTCAGAGTTTTGTGGCTTGGTGGTGTTCGTGCTTTTCTGTTTGCAGCGGTATCTCTGATTCTAAAACTCACATTGAGAATTTTTTTTTATTGTATTCCATTCGCTACAACAGAGATGTGGAAAATTATCCTGTTTAAATAATGCACATATTTCCAGCCAGGGGCGTAAATGTCAGTATCTTTTTTTTCGCTTTCTCTGGTTCCAAATGATGTATTTGAAGAGTGCTTTTTTCTTAGCATAGCTTTTTCCGTTAAGAATATTTTTCGCCTATTTTCAACTATTCCATTGCATAAAATTCTTCCGCTACAAAGCTTAGTTATATCATGTTTCCTTCTATATTTCTTCTTTTAACTGTTCTATTTGAAAATGTGTTTGTCTCCGTAGGAAACGTTTTTTGTTTATTTCTTTTGCCGTTTTGTTTATTAATTTTCGTAACACATTTTATAGCCGCTGGTGGAAGTATTTATCTGTTTCTGTTACTGAATGTTCTATCGATTGTATAAATCCGGTTGATTATTTCCTAACCGGTTGCATTGACTTTGAATAATTTTGATAAATTTAATTCGCGTCAGAAAGGATTCAAAAGACGTGCTCGCTTCAACCGAAAACTCGGTGTCATCTCTTTTGCTTATTTATTTATTTCTTTGGGGATTTTGCGAGTACCATGAGCAACTGTTAGGTCTGTAGGCAGTCGCTGGTCCCTAATTGGGAGCCACTGGTTTCAGGGAAGGGGGAGAGCCAGCGCACATCATACCCATGTCTCGAAACCCTGTATTATCTGGACGAATGGTTAGAAACCAAAGCCTCAGACTACTCTCCACTGTGGAGGGCAAACTGTTTTTACAAGACATAACAGAGAAACTTAACTGAATAACAGAAGACTCCGAACTTGGATATAAAGGGGTCGGTAGCAAAGTAAGACGTGTTCGAGCAATCAGATTTCTTTTTCGGTTTTGTTGTAGATGCTTTTTCTGAGTTTCGTGCATTTTGAACAACTTAGTCATTTGTGCCACACAAAACGTGTGCGATCATCAATTGTTCAACAGCGAAGATAAAACACGCATAAGATCAATTTCTGAACGATAATTTGAGGAAATATTAGTGCATTAGTGATTACAGTAAGAATGGCTGCTATGGGTGATAATTTATTTTTCAAACAGCTTGTACGTACCGAAGCATACACTGGGAAATTTCAGTACACGCAGTTCTCTACTTTCGTCTCCAACTCGCAATTTAATATACGATATATGTGAACCCCAATCTCCCTCCGAACACGGAATTCGGACTTCAGTACGTCACTGAGCAAAAGTTTTTTTAATTCACGTAGTAGAAAAATTGGAAATATGGGCAATACATATTTTAAGGGCATGAAGTATCAGCAGGCATTTCTTTCCAACATTAAAATTAATTCTATCACCCTTTTGTATCTATTAAGATCGCAAGCTGTAAAAATTGCAATCTGAGGTAAAGAATGCAGTTTTTATTCGATGCTTTTGGGGACTGCCTGGCTTTTTGTTTTAAGACAGAAACCTTCGATTCCATTTTGGAATGAAGCGTGGCAACTCAGCTGAAGAAGAGGACTTAGCTTGTTAGGTCAAAAAATCGAAATCTTTGCTTACATAATAATAGCATGTAGTGGATGAGCGAAAATTGAGCAAAAACATGTGGTTTGGTGCCTTATTATCCCCGTAAGAGCAAAAAATTAGCTTCTTAAGCAAAAATCGAGCATGCGAAATCCCAATGCCTTTAAGCGAAAACTCGTAAAACGGTTACTCCTATGAGGAGTGATAAGAGCAACTTAAAAAAAATTAGTTGCATTGTTTATATATAGTTTGCAACTGAACCAATAACTTCAATGCTGAGTACTGTGTGTTTTAAAGTTGTATATCTTGACTCAGCAACCTGGTAACACGAGTAAACGAAAGTGGAACTAAATCGTTATGATGGATATTAATTTACAACCACACTGCTGGCCACCAAAAATGCAACACCAAGAAGGACACGAGATAGCAAAACCAGATTTGACACATAACAACAGATACAAAGATGAAACGATTGAGCTTACAGGCCCGTGTGACTTGCGGAACACGCAGACATGAATAGTTCGCGTGGCCCCCATGGCTGGCAATAACGGCCGCTACACGCCGCGGCAATGAACGAAAGAGGCTTTGGATGTGGGCTTGGGGTATGACGGTCCAGGCTGCTTCCACACGTTACCACAGTTCATCAGTGCGACAAGTTCCCGCTCCTGCAGACGACATCGAACGGTACGTGCTGACACAGGTTGTTGCGCAACACACCCTAATTCTTGCGCTAACGTTCGTGATGTGGCGGTGCGAGCCGTCAATGCCCGCCGCACAACATGCCGGTCCTCTCGTTCGGTGGTATGCCGCGGCTGCGGCAATCGCTCACGTCGGTCCGTCCGTCCCTCCTGCACCCACCGAATTCATACTCGCCTCACTGTGGCTGGATGTCGTCCCACACGGGCGCCGATGTCTCGGTACGATAAACCGCTGTCGCGATAAGCCACTATTCGTCCTCTGTCGAACTCCGAAACGTACTGGAATGACTGCCGTATTCTGCGACGAGGCATCAGGAAGCTTCCCATGGACAGATCCGGCAGCACAGCACACTTCCACCACTTACACCTCGCCTTCTGTGCACCCTTCTTATAGTGCTTCTCGGTGGCGTGCCGGGCGCACATGATTTGCGTATACCCTGTAATGCTAATCGTTTGCATGTCCTCTCGCGGGCGATGCATGCTGCGAATTTCCGGCTAATCGGATGCTTCCTTTTTGGTGTTGCATTTTGGGTGGCCAGTAGTGTAGTTCGTAACCCGTGCCATGCACCGTTGGAAAAGCGGTGACTGAAATTTTTTCTTGTCATAAAACACGAATCGTAAAAAAATGCATAACTATAATAAACGGTTGAATCATTAATGGGCAGTGTATAAGATGTGTTACCAACAACAAAATTTTCGTAACATTCCCATTAATTTTTTTTTAACTTTTCCAACTACTCTTATACGAATTTAACGATGACGTTCCTCATTATTGTAAAAACATGTGATTACCCGTCGTTGACGAGCTTACGTTGGAGTATTGAGGTATTCTTTCAGTGACCCGAAATGATATCGTGTCTACAGGGTGATTCTGCTAAGCGTGTACAAACTTCTGGGAGGGGTACGTTGCACAAAGACAAATCGGAATCACATAACAATGCAGGGTCGGAAACGCCATCTTCATGTGCTAGTGTAAAGAGAGGACGAGAAATGAAAGAGCAGCACGTAAGAGAACAAAATGCTTTTTATTACTCACAAGACATTTGCGAAATGCATTGAGGTTACAGAAGGTGTTCAAAGTTGCGTCCATGAGCTGTAACACACGCTTGATATCGTCGGTGCATGGAATCATGTACATTTTGGAAAATTCCTGGCGTGTCTCGTACTTCCGAAGCAGCTGATGAGATGCGTGCTACAAGGTCCTCATCACTTTCAACGGGGGTGTCGTACACCAGTCCTTTGATGTAACCCCAGAAGAAGTAATCAAGGCATGTTATGTCCAGCGATCTGAACGGGACCACCACGCCCGGTCAACTGATGTCCAAATGTCATGTTTAAGTGATGACGAACGTCATTGCTGAAATGGGCGGGAACCCAATCGTGCTAGAACCACATTGCACGGCGCAGCGACTGATGGACCTGTTGTTCGTTCAATAGCTTTGGCAAGGCGTCCTCCAGAAATATCCGGTAACCCCTTCCGTCCAGACGAGGAGGCATGAGGTATGGGCCAATTAAGTGGTCCCCTACAATGCTGGCCTAAACATTAACAGCTAAACGGTTTTGGTCTGCACGTGGTCGGACAGCGTAGGAATTCTCCACCGCTCATACATGCGCCTTATGTGCATTGAAGCAATCTTCTCGTGTAAAACACGCTTCGTCTGTGAACAGCACAGAAGGAGGAAATTTGGGTTCTGCCGCACTCTTCTGCAGGTACCATTGCGCAAATGCGATGCGCCGAAGGTAATTCTCAGGGCTTAGTGTCTGAACGTGCTGCACATGATATGGATGCAATTGGTCTTCGAGCAGAACCCTCCATACTGTATATTAGAACAGACCGAGCCGATGGGGAATTGCTCGTGTGCTGGTACTTGGAGTGTCTTCTGCATGACTTAACGATGGCAGGAGTTCGTTCCCGACACCTGGCAGACCCCTGGAAGGAACCAGTGTCGCATAACCTCTGATGCAGCCGTGCAAACATTTGGTTGTTTGGAACTCGTCTCATCGGGTACCGATCCTGGTACAGTCGCACGGCGGCTCGTCCGTTGCACTCCGCTGCTCCGTATGCGAGGTGCATATCAGCCTTTTCCGCGTTCGTGAACTCATACATCCTACTACCTCTGCGGGCGTTTTAAAAAATGACGGTATCCTGAAAGAACGTGTGAACAGTCTCCCGGCAGGACAACGCCATCTACCGCATGAAGAAGGCGTTTCCGACCCTGCATTGTTGTGTGGTTCCGATTTGTCTTTGTGCAACCTACCCCTCCCAGAAGTTTGTACACGCTTAGCTGAATCACACTGTAGATAACTACACAATGGGGTTAACAATGTGTTCCATTTTGCCAGCTTGATTTTTAACAACTCTTTTTTTTTTTTTTTTTTTGGTATCATTATATACTTCTAATATATAGGGTAAACGTGTCAAAAGAGGTTCCCTACTTCAATATCTCGAAAATATAGTAACATGTCAAAGCAGCTCCTTAAATACATTCATAGTCTTATGACCTTTTGGCACTATTTGAACTTTCAAATCGTCGAACGATCTCACTCTGGACATCGCCACATACAACTGCCCATGGCTTAATTCCGAGTCTGACCACCGCAGAAAGGCAGATAGTGCTGCATGTACTGAAACGAGAACAAACGCCAGAATAACGAACGGCGGATTGTACAAAGAAAATGCCATGGTAACATAAAAAATAATTTCTTATGCACTGAGAAAAAAGGTTTGTTTGAAACAACAAAATAATTTTGTTGAGCTGTTTTATCGATTTATTTTGTTGCTTTAGCAAAACTCCATCGGAATTGTTTTGTTGGTAACACAAAATTATTTCGTTGGCTGTATTTTGTTAATTCAACTATATGGTGGTGGCATCCACCTTACGACAAAGCGCACGTGATTACTAGCTATTCTACACGAGCACTACCAGACTACCACTGACCAGAAGAATCTCGTTTTGCGCTTAAGATTTCGCTTTGAATTATGGCCGACTACGAAGTGAGTGCATTGTTAGAAGACTGGGAACTGTCAACTGTGATAAAGACATTCAGAGGTAAGAATTTCTAATTGTCTCAGGTTCGAATCCGCTCGTGTTCATTGTAATTATGAGTCTACAAAGCGAGGCCAGATTATCACTAAAATTCACCAAATCCAACCAAAATAACACACAATAAACACTAGCATAAAAATACGTCGGAATTATTAAGATATATTAGAAACAAGCTACACTGCTGGACAATTGCTAAGGACGGATCATAAACGGCTATATAGCGCATAAAAAAGTAAGTGTGGTTGGATGCCAAGTGAAATAAAATAATGTCAGAATGCCAGGACATTACAAGAAAGACAATTTATTGTGCTCTGAAATCCAGAAGGCTTTGGAACGTGTTCAAGGGACAAACAGGCCATTTTGTGCAGAATACGTAAACGTGAAAAAATGCAATTACCGTCCGCAGGCGTTCCGGCGTAAGATGTCAATACGGGATATGGCCACCATGGAGGGCGATGCAAGATTCCACACGTCGTGTCATGTTTGCACAACATTATCAAGCAGCTGTTGGGGTAATTTATCCCATTCCTCTGTCAGTGCACGGATGAGGGTGTCCTTGTTTATTGGAGGGCATTGGCGACCAGCAAGACTCCTCCCCAAAGCATCCCACACATTTTCAATGGGATTCAGATCTGGAGAACGTGCTGGCCATACGAGGCGTTGAATATCCTCGCTCTCAAGACACTCCTGGACAGCGACTGTTCGATGACATGTTGCGTTGTCGTCCATGAAAATGAATCTATCACCGACAGCACCACGGAACATGCGAACATGAAGTAGCAGAACATCATTAATGTATCGTTGGCCAGTCATAGTCCCAGTTGGAAGCACATAGAGGGACGTACGGCCATTGATCATGATGCCAGCCCATACCATGACACTACATGTCGGATATCGGTCCCTTTCCCGTATGATTGCTGGACAATATGCTGTACCACTATCGCGCCAGATCAGTTGTCGTCGACAATCAGACGATAGACTGTATCTGCTTTCATCTGAGAAGAGGACAGCAGACCAGTCGTTATCAGTCCAATTGCGATGTTGATGGCACCATTGCAAACGGGCGGTACGGTGACGTCTGGACAATGGGATGCACACAACAGGACGGCGGGCGTATAGTCCTCATTTATGCAAACGTCTGGCGATAGTTTTTCGAGAGATCCGCTTGCCAGTAGCAGCCATAAACTGATTTGCTACCTCACTAGCTGTGCTGCGCCGGTGTCTTTTTGTTGATAGCATTATGTACCGATCTTCTGCAGGTGTCGTACTGCGAACACGACCTCCCCCGTGACGTTTGCTACACTCTCCATTTGTTTGAAATGATTTCCAAAGCCTTGAAACAACACTGTGGCTGACGTCGAACTCCTGGCAACATCTGTTATTTTTCGCCCTTCTTCAATCTTGCCAATAATACGGCCAAGCGTAAAATCATCTAGGTGATGTCGGAAAGACATACTGAAAATTGCAATTTCGTCAATTGATTCTTTCCCTTTCAAATTTGCGTTTGAACAACAACGGTCAATACGCGTCAAATCCTTTATATCTCTTATCAGCGCTATGACGTCACGAACAAGTTCGGCAATCCAAAATTTGCATACGCACAACACGTCTTACTGTATCCCGCACTTATGCTAATTTCCACATTTTCCTGCCTTCCATTTTATGGTTGCTATCGTTGCTATTGTCATCCGTCCTTAGCAATTGTCCGGCAGTGTATATATAGGCTATATATATATATATAAGCTATATATACAGGGTGTTTCAAAATTCGTGCGGCAACCAAAGATTGCATAGTGATAGTAAATTGGAACATATAGAAAGTTAAAAAAAATACGATATTTTTATGTCTAACCAAACGTGTCAATAATTTGTTTCAAAGAGCTAAGGAAAACATTTAAAAAGAAATCGGATTTAGAAACATGTTACACACGTACCAAAATAGTGTCAATACATCGTTACGTCAAATACAAATCATCCGTGAACATTTCAGAAGGTAATAAACCCGCCTTCAAAAGCTGAATTCGCAAATAAGAACTTGCTTGTACGGGCAGGTACAGCCGAGTGGTTAGCACGCCGCGTTTCTGAACTACTGGTCTCAGTGATGGAATTTTCGCTGGCTCTGAAAAATTTCTTCGTGACGTATTGCCGTCCAAGTTTATTTAAACACCACTAGAAAACAAATACGTCGGGAAAAATGAAAGCAGCGGGGGAAAAAATGGCGGACACCCAGGGTCGAAGGGCACCGCCTAAAATTATTACACTGAAAAAGTGTTGCCATCAGAAAAAACATTAAGGGACAAAGCAGCCCAGCTACATAATTCTAAATTTTGTTGGAGCAAGAAATTACTGTGTCACGATAACAATATGTTTAGTTGCAGCAACAAATCGTTTTATCACGAAACAACACATACTGTTGGATCAAAGAAATTCCCAAAAATCGACAAAATTATTTTGTTCAATGAACAAAACGTTTTGTCATGATAATAATGAATTTTGTAGAATCAAATGTAATTTTCAACAAAAAAATTTGTAAGTTCAACAAACATTTTTGTCGACTGTATATCGACAAAATTTTTTGGTTGATTCAACTTTTTTGCTGAATTAACAAAATGTTTTTCTCAGTGTGGAAATAAAAATTAATGATGACAAATCTGTGGGTCAGTAACTTTCATTTAAAATATAAATCATGAACATCGCTTCAGGGGGTGGCGCTGGCGGATTGTAGAAATAAACGGCCTTGTGTTTGAAAAAAATCATGTAAATCACTCCAATGGGTGGTGCTGGCGGATTGTAGACAGAAACGGCCTTGTGTTTTAAATATAGATGATGTGTATATTGAAAGATGTGACAACTGTACTGTCAGGTTAACATGGGAAGCTATGCTTTTTTCATGTTGTTTCATCACAGTTGTCTTGTTAAGTGTGAGTTTCATTGGCCATTGCTCATTATCAGTAGAAAATGTGACGTATTTTTATTATTTTTTGTCCGATTTAACGACCCCCATAAACATCAAAAGATATAGGACGTCGTCCATCCCTAATTCAGGGCAACTAATTCTAAACAAGGAACAGGACGGGCAGAGTAGGTCAAGAGCAACGCCTATGCCTCATCTCGGAATAGAACTCTCACCACGATTAGCTAAATCCCGCGCCTCTGGCCACTCCGCAGCAAGGGCTGAATCTCCTACTCTGAATATCTACTGCGATTCGTCTGTTGTCCAAAGGTTTTTACTACACAATCAAGCAGAAATTCAACAAATACACTGTTTCAGGAAAATCTTCGTAGTCATTTAGGAATTGTAATGGAGTGCCTAGATTTTCAGAGGAGGTAAAATTGCCCCCGCCCCTTTACGGGAAGCCTAAGTGTGGCTATCAAATAACTCGAAGGGTTTAATTCTAGGTGTCTTAGAAATTAGCCCATCGGAAGATTTTAAAATTTGAAATACAGTTTGT
The DNA here is from genome assembly GCA_039090855.1 of Macrothele yani. Lineage (NCBI taxonomy): Eukaryota > Metazoa > Arthropoda > Arachnida > Araneae > Macrothelidae > Macrothele > Macrothele yani. The sequence goes on from CM077002.1 coordinate 83,024,273, forward strand.
AGATATGTAGTTCACATTGTCGTACCTAAATTTAGGAATTTGTGTAATTCGTAATTCGACTTTTACCATTGGGTGGGGTGACCATTTAAAAATCATAGCGCGCCCACTGCAAATTGTAAATGGTAATGATGATTAACAGGGGTCAACAAAGAGAGTAATTCAATAATGTTACTTGCAGGGCTTCTAAACCTTTAACCAGTGTGAGCAAGAAAGAAAGATACACGAACAGTATAAAACAGGAAAGATGACTCCGAATTTCCGGTCGTAATGAGCACGTCTTTTGAATCCTTTGTGGCGCGAATTAAATTTATTAAAGTTATTCAAAGTCATTGCAACCAGCTAGAAAAAACCGGATTTTTACAGTCGATAAAACATCCAGAAATATAAACAGTTACTTACTTCCACCAGCTGCTAAAAAGTATGTATGTTACGAAAATGTAACAAACTCATTGTACTTGATTGCGATATTACAATAGAATGGTTATTTCGATACAGTAAAGATGATGCAGTGCAGAGAATTCTGATGTGGGACTGAGTATCCATGTCACCGTATAGCAGCAGAACGACTGATGAACTTCACTTTCCAGTAGGCTACCCTTGTATTTCAGCGTTAAAGAATTGTATCACTGATTCATATAAAATGTTATAATGCCAGCAAAAAATATAAATGCTATTATATATAATTATAACATTTTGTGTACCTAGGAAAACGCTTCTGTTTATTTCTACGGAATACACAAAGTGATTCAAACATTTAATGCAGATCCATTCTAATACAGAAAAGAAGAATATGCTCTCCGTGAAAAAGATATGAAATTTGTGTACTTGTTTGAAGATATCTTTTTAACTTTTTTTAATTAAATGGTGTTATTAAAATACCGCCGTAAGTTCGTTGTGTAAAGTAGCATTTGTTTCCTGAAGCAATACACATCTATAGGGTGTAAGTGTGATGGTCAAATCTAGGCACCACTGCATACTTATCGAGTACAGAATATTAGAAATTCTGTTAGGCTTGCGTTAAATATTTAAAATCACAAAGTTGATGTTGGCCTCGTAAATATGCAGTAAGATTTATTTTGTTTAATCCTTTAAAATAAATAAGAAGAAAGAAACGTACTTTTTACTTTATTATTTTAAACTGTTTTGGCAACTAAACATTTCAGGCATGCCATCTGAGCTTTCTGATCACCAAGTAAAGAAGTCTAACCACCTGTCATTTACAGCGTTGTAGCACAAGCTCCTACCCAGCTCACCAGCGATAAAATGCTAGTAATAAGAGTATATATGATAGCAGTTGCATAGAACTAGCACTGTTGAAAGTTGACTAAACAGTTACACACAATAGAACAGAAATGATATCTATAAATCAAAGATTTGTTTCTCAGAATTGATCTTCATTAAAGGTTTCTGTGGACACGCATTGGTCAATTTTTGAGAGTAATTTTCGCATAGCATAAAATTTATTTCTATGAGGGATTTGCGCATACTGGGAAACATTTATAATAAATTTGACGGTATATTCTAAATTTGTTAGGCCTTTGCCCAGGAGGAGCCTTTATCTGAACTTCCAGGGACACAAATGATTTTTTTTCGTATATTGTATCTGCTGTCTGATGTTTCAACGTGGAAGTGCTTTTCTGTATTTTCCAATGTTTTGTTCTAAAAAGTCTGCATTGACTTTTTCATCTTTTTAGTCTCTCGTCTCTAGTTTGAAGCATTGGTTTCAGGGAAGGGGAAGAGCCAGCGCCGTAGAACAAACGGGACTAGAACCCGGACAGACTAACCACCAGAAGTCCATTGCTCTAACCACTCGTCCACCGAAGGAAAAGTTTGTAACCCATCATAATCCACTACTTATTCAGCTGACTTTATATTCTTACGAAATTATTGAAGTGGATTTATTGGGATACGATTTTTACAATGTTGAAATAGCTTTTACAATGTCGAAATAGCTAGTTTGTGAATGGAAAGAACCACAAAAAAATAAAACCATGCATTTTTGACTTTACTTTTTATTTAGTCAAGTTATCAATAAGTATGAATTTATGTTTGGTCATTTGCTTCGTGCCAAATCAAAAATTCCACCATTGACAAATGAAGTTAATTATATGGACCATTGATAAAATTTACATTGTTCTGACAAAATAATGAGTATTGAGTTATGCGGAAGCCAGAGCTTATAAAAAACTGGATTGTTCACAAAGTATTGCATAGTAGAGGAGAAGGTCCAAATATGGGCTAGTGGCATCACAGAGTTTTATTGTTGCTGTAACCTGGTGGAAATAGTGTGAAACGGTGCCTCACGAACATACGACGTGTACGTGGTTATTTTGTTGTCAGCAGGCGAGCGATCGAGAAGCAATATTTGATAACGTGTCATTTAGCCTATTGCATCACAGCGGAAGTTTCGACAGGTATGTGTATTCTGTTTTATGTACAACAACACTCCGTTAAAGTTAAAGCTATTTTAGTATGTGCACAACATTAAAGATATCTTGAGCTTGTTTTAGCATACATGGTTCACTCAATAGTAATGTACGGTACTGGCTGCCAACCCTTAAATAATCTGTATGCAATGGGTCTAAATACAGGCTAGCCCTAAATACGGGCTACCCGGTGGGGTTTAATTAAAATTATCACTGAAGAACCGTACAAAGCAGCATTGCCTCTGTCTTTGGAAACATGTGCAGCCAACAAACGCAAGAAGAGGGTGAAATGTAGACCTACTCATCAATATAAACGATGGCCTGCTTCAAAAACGCCAATTGCAGGTATAGCGTCAACTAGTGAAACAGGGCCTACTAGAGCAATACGGTCTTCAAAACGAAAACAGCTCTGATCGGAATCAGAAGGTGATTTTGGCCCTGTAAGTCCTCCTCTGGATCACAGTGACAGTAACAATTGAAAAACCTCAAGGGGACTATCCTAACGACAAGGACGCGAGCTGCATATTTTGCGGTGGACTGTTCTCTGAAGACTCAAAGGGTGAACTATGGGTGACGTGTGTACAATGCAATATGTGGGTGCACAGTGATTGTGCAGTTGCCGAAAAGTATCATTACATCTGTGACTTCTGTAAATAGACCTTTAACATTGAAGAATAGTATCCTTTTTCCGGCAATTTGATTTTTTTTACATATTTAAAATGACAAATATGTGAATTATTTTTATGTTCGAAACAGCAGATGTTTGGATTATCAAGTTCATTTCGTTATTCAAATGTATTCTGACGCATTCTTTTGCATCAAAAAAAGGTTTTCCTCTCTTTATTGCTATTTTTGTACCCCTTTTTATGGATATTTTAAGGGTAGCCCATATTTGGACCCTGCTTTCAAAAGTCATCATTTTGCCTCTCATTGTAAAACCTTCATTTCCAACACAACTGATATTTTTAACAATTACGTCAACCCGATACCACACGGGAAACAAGTCTCCGATATATTATAATGTGTTCAATCTAGAAAATATTTAACGGGTATGCCTGTAGATCCTCAAATGAAAGTGGTAGCCCATATTTAGACCCTCTCCTCTGCTATATATATTAGCCTCCAAAGATTTTCGTGAAATTCATTTTAAACAAAATGAAAATATCAAGTGGAAGAACCGGTAGGCTGAAAAAAATATCTTCTGATGCACATCATTCTCCTCATGGTTTCAGTTCATCTGTACTGAAACGTTGCTGTCATTGGGCTGTACTGCGAGCCCACCGGGTACATACTGCTGCCGAATCCTTGAGGTTGGCCATCAGTAGAAGCTGCTCCAATAATCCTACCTGGTGTAACTTGGGGACCTCCCTTCAGGCAAATAGCGATGCATCCACCCAGAAAAATCAAGGCACTAATTACTGCTATTATAATGTATGCAATGAAAATCTGCTGAAAGGAGTGGTCATATTGTGAGTACGACATCACCTTCTCGTTCGAAAAAAGTTAGTTGTTCAGGACTTGACACGCCTGTGGACAAAATAAAGTATACAGCGTTAACGTTTATTCTTTCAGCAACAGCAAAGAACATTTCAGTCATTATAAAGTGTGACACACAGAAACACATGATAAGTTCCAATGGAGCATTCATGGGCAACACATGTCCCAAAAACAAGCTTTTTCGGCTGCCAAAAGGTTCGGCAAAATTGATAAAATTCGATTTCCAAAGATTATTTATGACTGGAGTAGCATTTAATAGCTGAAGGGATTAATAATTCAAAGCGAAGAACAATAACCGTTTGGTAAAATTTGTTCCTGACTACACACTAGCGTTGTAACATAATGGAGAAACAGGCTAGACCGGTCTGTTGCAACATTATTGTTTGATATTTGTAGCGTCTTTCTTATTTATTTAAATGTGCTCATTTCAAAAATGATGCTTAAGTTTGTCTATCACGCACAGTTTTTCCACAAAACGAAATTTTAAAATCTCTGAATAAAAAAAAATGATAAAGGCTTTTTAAGTTGCTAATTCTACACTCACGGGCAATGAAATTTGCGCACTTAGAAGAAAACATGCTACAACCGCGAAACTTTGCAGATAGCTAGAGTGCGTGCTGGTATGCAAATGATCCACGTTTGGTGCAAGTGCGCACGACCGCACACCCTGTGGTGGCGCTGCAAGCACGAAACTGCACCGGCGTGTTCAAGGTGCCCCATGAAAGCAAAAAGCACCGGCCGACGCAAGCAAGAGTACAAAGTGAAAAGAATGCCGGGTAGACTCCAGAGACGTCGGTTTACGCAACTTACGGACTATGAGAGAGGCCTGATCATCGGGCTGCAAACCGCAGAGTGGTTGGCGCGCCGTATAGCCAGCCACGTGGATCGTTCTGACCATACCGCCCGACTGTGTTGGGAGCAGTGGACACGTGACGGCACTGCCACACAGCGGAACACCTCTGGACGGACCAGGAGGACCATCGATTGAGAGGATCGACGGATCGTGCACCAGGTACGAACGGATCTCACGGGGACCCGGTCCACTGTATATGCAGATGTAGCGGCTCCTGTGTACACACGAACCATTTCCTGACGCCTCGCGGAAGCAAATCTGCGTTCAGAAAATTGTATTTCTTAAAAAAGTTCAGAAAAGGAGTGAACTGAAAAACAACTTTGGAAACGATTAACAAGATATCATACAATAGCCTTGACCTTGTAGGTTCTCACACCATATGACAGAAGGTATTCAGAAATTTGTGCAAACTGATGCGTGTTAGCAGATACAGATTATTAACTTTCCAGTTATGTCTTCGCAAAATTCTTCACTCAGGTGCATACTTACAATAACGTCCAGCGATTCTTCACCTTGACAGGTCCGATAGCTGAAAATTTCATAGTCACGAACTGTATGTAAAAGGAATGAGCTCAGTATTTCTACAGTCCGCACGAAGATGAATCATCGTTAGTATGGACTTAGTATAGAGACAAAGCGTAACGTCTAATGTCGTAGCAGTTAATAGGCACCAAGGTGCTAAAAAATACCATAAAAATTTTAAAAGTAGTTTTGTTTTATTCCTGAATTTCTTCCGTTTACCCAAAAATGTAGCAGCAAAGACAACACGACGTCCCGGTGGCCGATTGGTCTGAGGTGCGGGATTCTAGATATCGATCAGCTGTACCAGGGATTGAGCCTCCGATGGGGTACGCATGGTATGTTTGTCCTACGATACTGATTCTTTCCACTACCTGGAACCAGTGGCCCCAAATTAAGGTCGGGAAATTTTTATACCCTTAGATAATCATAAGGGTTTACCCCCTCCTACACCAATACCACCAAAAGACCATGCATCAATCTATACCGTGCATTTTCTTGTTATTGTTTGAGGAGACATCATGAAGGAGCTTAATCGTGGATAACTAGAACTAAAAGGTTCAATCTGAACGGGATACAATGGCTTTCCGGAACTTTATGAACTTATTTTTAACCACTCTTAGAGTTTTATCATTTTGAAAATAACAAGAAAAATATTGGTGACAGGTGTTTAACTTGAAACTGTATAAGGTAACTGTTTGTATCAAGTAGTCATTTTAAAGTTATAACAGCGAATGCAAAGTTTAATAAGTACTTATTTTGCAAATCAAACATTTTCTTGTTAGATTTGAAAAGAATTCTATAAAAACGCTTTCGCAATACTGTTGAATGACTTCACTGCCAAAATACCTAGATATATAAAAAAAAAATCATCCCTATTTGTAAATCATGCCATTTCATTCTCCTCCATAAACCGCATTAAACAATTCTCTGTTGCTTTCAGAAATATAACATTTTGCTGGGGAAATGCTGACTGTGCAAAATTTAGGGTGTACTAAATAAAATGTCCTCTAAAAAAAGAATTTGCATTTCATAAATTTTTAAGAGAAAGAAAGTGAAATACATTGACACAACTTTGTTAAACATTAAGGGACGTCTCTCACCTACTTGAAGCATTAAACAAGTTTATTAAGACAGCGTTTCCTTATTTATTAAAAAATAGACTATGGACACTGGGTAACAGAGAAAGTGTTATGAAAATAAAGTTTCGCGCCTTCGAAACTGTGTTTCAACAAGCCATTCATCGGGCCTTTCACAAAACAGCAGATAAAAAAGCAAATCGTTCGTACATTCATTTTCATTATGCCATAGGTAGCCTTAACTTTCCTTTACTGCACTTACAAAAAGGTTTACACTAGTATAAGACAAAGCTCACACAAAAAAAAGTTTCCAACAGGAACATATTTTTACTTACTATTATTTGTATTATTTAAAATTTGGAAACCCATTTTGCTCTTCAGGAGAAAGCACGCGATAGGTAGAACGATTGTAGAAAAAGCACTATCACCGTTAGGACGTCCTTCCTCAAAAGAGTAGAACTGGGTAGTAGACATAGAAACCTCACGCGCTCCTGATAATACTTGAACTCACGTATTGCAGTAGCCTTCAGTAACAGCTCTCAGAACTGATATCGGTGATAGTGCATAATTACATTTCGGGATAAGCCGAGGGGACTTCAGCGCACTTCATGCATCCTTGTTCCTGTTGTGTTAGTCCTTGAAAACAAGTTAGTAAAATCATGCAATGCATTGATTACGATACGCTTTCCAACATACCAGAAATCATTACCCAAGTTATGAGGATAATGGCTGTGGAATAAATCTCGGTCCTGTGCCCTGACCTTTGATCACATTTCGATGATATTCAACAGAACCGGCTCAGTATGCCTCCGAAATAACACGATAAAGTTTTGTGGCAATCGAAGCAGTTTTATGTAAGTTATGAGGCCTTAGGGCTATGGAATAGATCCCGCTCCTATGCCCTAACCTTTGACCCCATTTCGCCCATTTTCAATACGATTCGTCCCCAGGCAGGCCTCTACAACATACTAACATTTCATCCAAATCGAAGCATTTTTACATACGTTATGACGCATAATGGCGATGGAAGTGATTCCGCTCCTATGTCCTGACCTTTGACCCCATTTCGCCCATTTTCAATAGGGTTTGTCCCCAAGAGGTTCTTTACGACATACTAAATTTTCATCGAAATAGAACCTTTTTTACGTTAGTTATGACGCATAAGACGAGTGGAATGGATCCCACTCTTATGTCCTGACCTATGACCTCATTTCGTTCGCTTTCAAAAGGGTTCCTTCCCAGGTGTTCCCCTACCACATATTAAAATTTCATTGAAATCGAACGATTTTTACGCTAGTTATCGTGTGGACGGACATTTTTTTTTTTTTTTTGATTGGAGGTTTAACGACCACCGTGAGCAACTCAATGGGCTATAAGCAGTCGCCCGTCCCTAATTTAGGGTCACTGGTTCCAGGGAAGGGAGAGAGCCAGTGCCGTAAGACAAACACAACATCCATGCCTCACCGGGATTCGAACCCAGACCCCGTTCGGACGAATGATCAGAGGCCATCGCTTAGACCACGGCGCCACTAGGGCGGCGTGGACGGACATACACACACAACGCGTGACGTAATGAGGCAGATGGTTGCGAGAGTGTGACGTCATAAAACTTTAATAGGATCCACAAACAACGCGTGACGTAATCAGGCAGAGGGCGTGACCGCGCGCCGGCATCTCAATCGCGAGTCGATCGCGATAGTGTGACGTCATAAGATTTCTAAGACTGGGAAACATTAATAGGACGACGCCATGACACTAAAAACGTGGTAACTCGGGGTGGTTATTTAACCCACTAAACAAATTTTTTCAAACTCGAAATCAAGCTAAATCGATTTCTAGTAATAGAAAACGGTAGGTTCACCACTTTCATCAAAATCCTTAGAGCAGTTTTCAAAACAAAATTTACATATATACAAGAATTGCTCCTTTAATAAGATGCGATGGAACGCATCCCGCTCCTATGCCCTGACCTTTGACCCCACTTCACTCATTTTCAATAGGGTTCGTTCCCAGGCGGCCCTCTACCACATACTAAGATTTCATCGAAATCGAACTATATTTACGCAAGTTATGACGCATAAAGGCAATGGAATGCATCTCGCTCCTATGTCCTCACCTTTGACCACAGTTCCCGCATTTTCAATAGGGTTCGTCCCCAGGTGGTCCCCGAACACATGCTAAAATTTCCTCGAAATCGAACCATTTTTGCACGAGTTATCGTGCGGGTAGACAGACGGACAAAGCTGGAGCTAATACGCTTCTTCAACCTACGGTTGGAAAGCGTAAATAAAAGCCTTTATGGTGTCTTTTTGTTTTTGTTTTTTTATTGGAGGTTTAACGACCACCGTGAGCAACTCAAGGAGCTATAAGCAGTAGTCCGTCCCTAATTTAGTGTCACTGGCTCCAGGGAAGGGAGAGAGCCAGCACCGTAAGACAAACACAACATCCATGCCTCACCGGGATTTGAACCCGGACCCATCTTGGATGAATGATCAGAAGCCGTCGCTTAGACCACTGCGCCACCGGGGCGGCATGGTGTCTTGAATATGAGGTCTCGGTATTTTTGTGGAATCTTTCATTGTCTCTCAAACAATCCACAGCAATAAAAATAACTCAGAATTCCAGGATTGTACAGGATGGGGTAGAAGCTCCACATACACTAACCATACTCTCGTGAAAATTGAACTTGAGAAATTCTATTCAAAACTTTCGTCAGCTGCCCAGAACTTAAAACTTTCCTCGTCATTACTAACCGGTGTAACAAATCTACTTACTGAACTCTAATACCAGATTTAGTGGCTATTTCGTCGTTTTCTATGCTTACGAAAATAATGAAATATTGACAAACTCTGTCAGCATATATGCATTACTGCACCGTATTCCTGCTTAGATCTTATATACAGTATTTTCTGCCTTAGGTACATATATTGTTAATACCTGTATGCAATTATATCGGGTCCAAAACGCACGAATTATAATCATATTCCAGCAATATGTAGCTTTCGAAAAGCAACTGTAAAAGTCATTACTACTTTGCTCTAGGATAATTAAAGTGACCGAAGATCAGAAAATTTTTAGAAATTAGCTGAAAAAATACAGTGCACTGAATATTGTTAAAACAATCGGATAACTGGAACGCTAAGCGTCTGAAATGTTTCGTGTGATCAATGCGTATAAACGCATTTTCTCAGTTTTGCGTTTCACACTCAGTGGTGATATGCGTGAAACTTGTAAACGAAGTACCAAATTCGCTAACTACTACAAATTAATGAGGGCACATGTGTTCGAGAAGTGATAATGTGCATAGGGCAAAATTTCCGAATAGATTTAGTTAACAGTAAACAACATGAATAATTAATTATGTAATAAAATTGCAACATGATGAAGCCAAGTTAATTTTCCTCTCCTTTGGAGAAACAAATGCTTTGGTCACGCATTAAGAGAATTCACCCGAGAAATACACATAATCCTTTCCGGGACTCAGTGTACTGGTGCTGACTGATTCTCTTCTGACAAAGCTTTCAATAAAAGTATTCTCATCGTTTTCAATGTGGTGGGCTGTGGCGTTTCAGGAAGGAAATTTCGGAGCTCACTGCTTATGTTTATTTCCACGGAAATTCGAAACACAGGATACTTGATGGAATTCTTCGCTCTCACGAATTCAGTTCTTAATCTTTCTTTTTCAGTGTGAGATAAATTAAAACGATTTCATCAACTTCTTTTGAAGTAAATTTTATGCTGTGTAGAGAAAAAGTTCAGGCACCAACAATTTGGTTGCTGAAAGATGAAGGCAAACATGGCCGCACCGGTGGCGCAGTGGTCTAAGGCGTTGGCCTCTGATCATTCGTCCGTAAGGGGTCCGGGTTCGAATCCCGGTCAGGCATGGATGTTGTGTTTGTCTTACGGCACTGGATCTCTCCCTTCCTGGAACCAGTGACCCTAAATTAGGGACGGGCGACTGCTTATAGCCCATTGAGTTGCTCACGGTGGTCGTTACACCTCCAATCAAAAAAAAAAAAAAAGAAGGCAAACATGAACCTTTCCTTCGCTTAAAAGCAAATTATGCCATAGAGCTCTTTTGAAAGAATGGTTAGGTTTTAATTTCATTTTAGCTTCGAAATTCGTGTTGATTTGAAATTTTTATATGGAAGAAGATTTCGATTCTGAAAGTAGGAAATGCATTATAGTCGAACAGCACAGAGCAAGAGATTCAGAGGTTAATCTTCCATAGAGACACATGGCAACAATTTGGTCCCGAAGATCTCAATAGAACAGCGCGCCAGTGGACGGACATGGAACTAAAACGTCGAACCGTAACCATCTGTGTCTGTTTTTCCCCAAGAGGTTACAACTCAGATCAGATCACATGTAGAGGATTTTAGGAAGGGATTGTCTGTCCCCAGGTCTTAAACAACCCTTGGACATAGTAAGCTAGGAAATTTGGGCAAGAGTGCCCGATAGGAAAGTGACACGGAAGTGAGGTAGAAAGGGGGAGGAAGACGCCCTTATTTATAACCGGGGAGCCAGTACCCGGGCCCAACGGCTTAACGTGACCATCCGACGCACGGCGGATATTTGGGGAATCGAACTTGAGATTTTTCCGTGGCAGTTACGGACGCTAACCGCTAAGCCATCCGCGGCCCAAGAGTTTATAACTCAGATCAGATCATATGTAGAGGATTTTAAGAAGGGTGTGTCTGACCCCAGGTCTTAAACAACCCTTAGAAACAGGAAGCTAGGAGTTTTGGTCTACAGTGCCCGATAGGAAAGTGACACGAAAGTGAGGTAGAAAGGGGGAGGAAGACGCCCTTATTTATTAACGGGGGGCCAGTACCCGGGGTCCGACGGCTTAACGTGCCCATCCGACACACAGCTGATATTTAGTGGTTCGAGCGTTCGTACCTTCTGGGATCAAACCTGAGATCATCCCCGTAGCAGTCACGAACGCTTACCACTAAACCGAATGCACATCTCTTTCAGCGGTGTTACTTAAACACTGAGTGGCCACTTTATTATGACCACCTGACAGTTTTAAGCAAATGAGCTATGGCTGCACGCTGTTGCCGCCACAGGGCGAGGCTAGTATAAAAAGGGAAAGCTTAGTGCTTGCGACAGTGGTAGCAGTGATTTTTGGGTGCCGAGATGGGTAAAAAATGAGATTTCACGGACTTTCAACGTGGGATGATTGTAGGAGCTTGGAGATATGGAGCGAGTATCACCGAAACAGCCGCATTCGTGTAATGTTCCAGAACAGCTGTTGTTAAAGTGTTTAAAGACTGGACTGTCAGCCAAAAAACTGGGTGTCTACGTGCAACGTGTGGTCGTCATCGCCTAGTGACTGCTCGGGCGGAACGGAGAGTGTCCAGACTGGTAACAGACAACAGAAGGGCAACTGTGCAGCAAATTACAGACCATCTTAATCAAGGAAAACCTCTCAAATTATCTCTGCACGCACTGTTAGCCGTACACTGCATCGGATGGGATATGGCAGCCGAAGGCCTGTTCGAACATCTTTGCTGTCTGCAGTTAGCAAGAGAAAACGTCTCGAATTCGCACAGGAGCACAAGGATTGGACAGTCGATAATTGGAAACAAGTTTTGTGGTCCGATGAATCACGTTTTCAGTTGCACCATGCCGATGGCCGAGTGAGAATTTGGCGGAAACAGCACGAAAGCAGGGACCCCAAATGCATTGCTACAACCCTTCAAGCTGGTGAAGGCAACGTTATGGTTTGGAGAATGTTTTCCTGGCATGCTTTGGGCTCTTTAATTCGTGTTGATCAACGTCTGACTAGCACATCATATCCAAAAATCGCTGCGGGCCAAGTGCATCCCGTCATGTGGATGGTTTATCCCAATGGCGATGGCTACTTTCAACAAGATAATGCGTCCTGCAATAGTGCTCGTATTGTACAGGATTAGTTTCAGGAACATGCCGGTGAGTTTACTTTGCTTAGGTGACGCCCACAATCTCTAGATCTCAACCCCATTGAGAATTTGTGGGGTTGAGATCTTGTGGATCCATCAGACAGCTGGATCCACAACCCTGCAATCTTACACTAATGGAAAGTGCTGTTCATCAAGCATGGTCTCAGATTCCACAAACTACCTATCAACATCTCGTGGAGTCATTCCACGAAGAATCGACGCAGTATTAAAGGTAAAAGGTGGCCCGACGAAGTACTGAGGGGGTGGTCATAATAAAGTGGCCACTCAGTGTATAGGCACAGGTACCGTATCACATGACAAACGCTATCGTAGTTTCATGTCCGATCACTGGGGCGCTGTCTTAAACACGAGGGTTCTCTCCACCTCTGTGGTCGAACAGTTACCTTTACAGGAACCAATATAATACAATCCGTTTTTATTGGTGTCCAATAGGAAAACATAATCTTCTCCGCAAGCTTTCCCCGTCAACGGACGGCTTCTTTAGGCGATTACAAAGAAAACAAAATCAAACTAGGAAAAGGAGCTTGCGGGGAAGATTATATTTTCCTAATGGACACTAATAAAAACGGATTATATTATACTAGTCGAAACCAGTCGAAATCGACGGTTAGTTTGTTTTTTTTAAAGAATAAACTCTTATCAAGCAACAAATGTAAACTTTATTTGATTGACAAAAATGTTACAAATTCATTCAAATACTTCAGTCAAGACAATATTTTGAATCCATCCATTTGCGACAGGTATTCCAGGTGCATCTTCATGAGTGATCTTTACTGCAACAGAATCCATTGATCTTGCTGAGATACTGCAACAGAATCCTTTGATCTTGCTAGAGATACTACAACAGAATCCTTTGATCTTGCTAGAAATACTGCAACAGAATCCTTTGATCTTGCTAGAGATACTGCAACAGAATCCTTTGATCTTGCTAGAGATACTGCAACAGAATCCTTTGATCTTGCTAGAGATACTGCAACAGAATCCTTTGATCTTGCTAGAGTGAGAAGACTGGTTCTGGCAGGTATATTCCGATTTTAGCAAGTGCCTCTCCTTGACTCTTATTGTCATCGCAAAGAACAATATGAACGGAAATTGAATCCGTTTGATCGTAAAAGGGAAAGTGCTGTCGCTTGGAGTCAGCGGAATGCGTGGCGACCCCTCGTGTTCTCTGTACAAAATTTCCACAGAAATTGTATTTTGGAAGAGCGACTTCACGATCATACGTGTGCCATCGACTAAACATTTCCTTGTGTCCAGGTTCATGATTTTTTTTTTGACTGAAGTTTTAATGACCACCGTGAGCAACTCAATCAGCTATAAGTAGTGTCCCGTCCCTAATTTAGGGTCACTGATTCCAGGGAAGGAAGAGAGTTAGTACTGTAAGACAAACACAACATCCATGCCTCACTGGGATTCGAACCCGTACCCTTCACGAACGAATGATCATACGTCAGCGCTTAGACCACTGCGCCACCGGGGCGGCTAGGTTCGTGAGCAGCATCACGATTGCACCCTTTTTCAGTCGTAGAATGTGAGGCGGAAGTCCACTCATCTCGATCGTGTGGAAAAATTCAGCTAGATAGCGCACTGTTTCACTCTCATCTTCAGTCACAACTGTGTTTGTAAATGTTGTTGGAATGAGCTTGGCGTTGCGAATACTCTTCATTCTCTCTTGTCTGAGACATATAGTTGCGACGCATTTATCGCTCACGCCTTCCAGTAAGGCTCTTACGTTTGTTTGTTTTTTTCTTCGGGAGAGACAATTTTTAAGGGTAAGTATGCAATAAAGTATTTACTTACTTTAAGACTGCTCATAGAACATCATGCACACACCAAGTCTGAACACTGAACTCAGCGCCTGATGTAGATAAGGACCACACGCTTCTCCCATTGACTTTACATGGAAACTTTGCCGCTCCGCAACGCCCGAACCGTTGCTCCAATCTCAGTTTTATCTTCTACTGGCACATCTACATTGTAAGACCTTTATTTTGATACCTCAACCATATTTTTACGTTCAGCCGTTTTCTCAAAGTATGTTTCACAGTAAAAAGCCTAATTAATATATATAATAGATAGCGCAACTCAATATGTACATTCTAAATATTTTCACTAACAATGGTCAACGGAATGTTTATTTACATCTTTACATAATGGGAAACGTCTTACCTACGTGAATAAACTAGATCGAATGAATATTAAATTTTATATATACATCACACAATCCAACGGCATAACGCTTGCAGGTCTTCGAGAGTCTTCGCTGTTCTGATTCAAAGAACTTCGATACGATCACCTGCTAGCGTTTCTATGACAAAATGAATCAGCGTATTGAGGTGAATGGACCATTGCTTTGCGCAACGGTTCGCTCAGAAAAAAGAAGACTTTGGACTTTGGCCTATCTCAGTCTCTCCATGCTTCCGCCTTTAACAGCGCGTGTTTCGCGAGAGTTGTTTCAGTCAACCGCACGCGATCGAATGTCAACCTCACACTTCTCCTATAGACTTTACATGGGAACTTTGCCGCCTCACAACGCCCAAACCGTTGACCTAATCTCATTTTTCTCTTCGACTGACACATCTACATGGTAAGACCTTTATTTTGATACCTCAACCATATTTTTTACGTTCAGCCATTCTCTCAAAACATGTCTTACAGTAAAAAACCTTATAGAATTAATATATAGATTGGTTTTGTTATTACTTTGGTGTTGACAACCCACAATTTACCTTTACAGTTTAATAGGATATGAAACGGGCGGGGAAAAGTAAGCAACGTTGAATGGATTGTCGAAGACTTGGCTTTATCGCTTTAAAGTGATCATGCAAAAAGGCAGTTTGTGGAATGATACGTCCGAAGAAAGCCGAATTAAGAGTAAATTGTCATTCGACGTGCTTAGAAGATTTGAAGCATCTTAGGTTATTGAAAGGTTCTTTGACCTTTGCAGTCCTTTAAAACATTTGTTCTACTCGATGTTATTTTTATAGGCTGTATTCAAGACCATCGGGTCAGAATTTCAACTAGTGTAGAAACAGTAAAGTAATCTTTTAGAAACGGTAAAGCATAGGGAGACGCTATGGTGATCGCAAAAGTTTGCAAGTTTGATAAACTATTAATAATACATACACTGACTTATATTATTATCCCTCTATTGATAGTGATTTATGTTCTACACACGCACCTCGTCACAGCCCCAGCTTTCAGTATGCTCGTAGGGCTATGATGAGACAATAGCACGACTATGAATGGAAAATGCCTCTATCGACAGTGTTAACTGACTTCCAACCCGGATTGACAATAGGGCGCCATATAAGCAATCGCATTAGTACGTGACATTTCAGTGGCATTCAAGATCTCGAGTTCGACGGTTGGTGAAGTGATACGCAAATGGAAACGATGAGAGGTGAGTCTGACAAGAAACGAAGCGGTAAACCTCCAAAGCTAGCATAATATGAAAGCAAAGGACTGTCCTCTTAGAATGCATATCAACATTGTTTCAAATCAGGAAATCTCTGTGTGCGAGTATTGCGACTGATGTTAGTTCTAGTACAGTACAGTGCAAAGGATGCTGCACGACATAGGCTATCACGGTCGAGCTCCTGTCCACAAGCAACCAACCATTTATTTAGCAACGTTTTGGGTTAATTAAACTAACTACAACTTGAAAATTGTAAGTTTTGAGACCTTCGAGTATCCTAAGAGCGGATCGCAGTGTTGGGGCTGCAGTCAAGAGAGCAAGCAGGAAGGTTTATGTAAATTGCAAAATTACGAAAAGCACCAGTTCTCTTATTCGTGTAATGATAACAGCAAAATAAGAATGATGCAGTGATTATTAGGTGATTTACGAAAGTGAAGGCAACAGAGAAGTGACGCGATCATTGGCTATTTAATACGAATATCTCGATGACTGTTACTGGCTATTTAACAGGAATATCTCGATGACTGTTATTGGCTATTTAACAGGAATATCTCGATGACTGTTATTGGCTATTTAACAGGAATATCTCGATTACTATCATTGCCTGTTTAACAGGAATATATCGCTGACTGTCATTGGCTATTTAACAGGAACATCTCGATGACTGTTTTTTTTTTTTTTTTTTTTTTTGAGGTTTAACGACCACCGTGAGCAACTCGATGACTGTCATTGGCTATTTAACAGGAATATCTCGATGACTGTCATCGGCTATTTAACAGGATTACCTCATAGCTTGAATGATTTCATTTAATATTCAGATCGGCACGCTGAAAGGACCGTTTGGACTGAAATTCGGAAACAAAACCCTAATGTAACAAACCTTAATGTAAATAACCCTAATGTAACAAATATTTTGTTTTTATATTGTTATTCGTATGCTTTATATATCTTCGACTTAAATTTAAGTACTTTGCAGATTTCTTCTGTAGCTACAGTGGCAAAAATTTGGGAAATACAGTGGAACCTCGGTTATAGGTTTCTCAGGTATACATTTTTCAGTTATACATTTTTCACTTTTGCACGTAATTCTGCATTAGTCGAATAGTTTACTGTAGTTTTTATCGCGTTTTTAACACGGTTATACGTTATTCAATGCTACACACCGATTAGTGTGATGTAAAGAACGTCAACTTGAACTGTATAGATTGACTTGAACTTGAACTGTATAGATTGACTTGAACTTGAACTGTATAGATTGACTTGAACTTGAACTGTATAGATTGACTTGAACTTGAACTGTATAGATTGACTTGAACTTGAACTGTATAGATTAACGGAAAACTGTTCTTTGGACTGACGAATCACGGAACACACCCTATACCAGTTTGATGGTCGTTCCTAGGAGTGACGGATGCCGGGGTAAAGGTACCTACCGGATTCTATTGTCCCGGTGGAGGCAACGGGATGGTATAGAGCTGTTTTCCGTGGTTCGGCTTGGGCTCATTAGTCGCTTTGAAAACAACTCATAAGTTCTATACCTAGACTTCCCAGACAATTATGCTCTACCAACTTTGTGGCAGCACTTTAGGAAAAGCCCATACCTTTATCAGGACAGCGCAGCATATCATACTACTCACGATGTTACAGATTGGTTTGAGGACATGGAGTTAGTAATGTTGAACTGGCCAATCCAGATCCCTGACCTGAACCCTAAAGAGGATCTGTGGAGCGAATTCGATCGTCGATCTGGTGGAAGAAGGGATTGCCAAACAAACAAAACTAACCTGCTCACTGCTTTGAAAGCCAAATGGAGGAACATATCGGGTGTCATATATGAAAAAAAAACTGGTAGAGGGTATTCCACGAAGACTACAGCCCGACATAAGGGCTGAAGGTTTCAGCAACAAATATGAAATTTTCTGTAAATGAAAAATATTTATGGGCATGTAGGTGTCCAGACATTACTTGTAGTGCCGTGTTTCTGAATTTTATGACATTTTTTTCGATCACTAATGTGCCTAACTGTAAATAAAATGACATTTATTCACATTTCTATAATTCTTGTTTGCACTCCCCGTTTCTTCCTACTCATTAAAGTGACGCCGTCAAAGGATTGCCAGCTCAAGTACGAGCAAAAACTGTAAAGCCTTACCTTTAAAATTAACACCCAGGTATTTCAAAACCCATTCAGACAATCCTTCTGCATCATGAGATTTAGGGTTGTAAGATATTGTAGAAAAAACATTTCGCATAAATGCCTCAGTCACATTTTTAATGAAGTTACACACTGCTAGTGATAGAAAATGCCACGTCATGAAGGAATGAACGAAATGAGACAACACTTATCACACATGTAGATAAGTAGGTGGGAAAGAAGTTACTATAAATTTATGAGGGATTACATGAAAGCGCAAAGGGAGAAGATACATTACAATTTGGCCTGAGTCAGTAAATCGTAAGACCACCACCGTACTGGGCAATACATTCGGCAACACGACGTGGCATCCAGTGGAAAAGTCCCCAATGGTGTCCTGAAGTACTGCTGACGAGACGTCGTTTACCGGTGTCCATAATTCATCGGCATTGGAAGGGGGGTCGAGCAGAGGCGTTAAATCGTCTACCAATGACGTTCCATTCGTTCTCGATTGGGGGGAAGGCTGGGGATTGCGCTGGCCAGAGCAGCACGTAGACACCTTGTAAATATTTTCTGCTAATGCTGGAAGCGTGCGGGAGGGCGTTATCTTATTAGAACTGAGCATCGGGGATACCATGGAGATACAGCGACAAAACAGGCTGTAGCACGACATCAACGTATCGTCGTGCTGTCATTGTGCCCACTACGCATACGAGAAGCGAACGGCTGTTGAAACTGATAACGCCACAAACCATGACACTATGCTGAGGAACCGTATGACGTTCATAGACGGCGGCAAGATCTGCCTCTCAATTGAAAAAATGTCATCTCTATACTCTCAATAGGAAATCATCGGCGCTGTGGCAGAAGAGAAATTCGTCGCTGAATACGATACGGTTCCATTTGTCCAGCCATACATGTCTGGTACGGCACCACTGCAACCTCGCACAACCATATGCTGCTGTGAGTGGCAGTCGTCGCAACGGCTGGCGAGAACGCGAACATACATTAGCCAATCTGCGATTCATAATCCGTGTCCATACGAGTACGTCCACAGCTGCCTGTATGCCTCGTCGAATGCTGTCCGTAGTGGAGTGTGAGGCTGTTATATCTTGCCATCCAATGCGGCAATGAAAGCTTTCGGACAGAGTCAAGAAAGAAACTTACTATTTGCAAAACATTGTTGCACAATGTTAAGTGTGTTTTGCATATTCAAGACTAAATAGTTTAAGTAGTTTTTCTCTTTAGTGCTATAATTCTTAATTTTTACTTATTTACTTGGTTACTTATATTCTGTATTTTCATATAAATTGGAAAAGGTCACTAGACACTGCTACACGACAGTTATACCTTTTTTATGCGTGATCGTAAGGCATTTCAAAGAGGCTGGCCTTAGTTCTGTAAAAGAATAAAACTTGCATGATATGATTAACTTTGGCGGAAATGTTTTGTGTAGTGCTTAGTACTGGTATAAAACAAGGGCAATCGTTTTAATTATAACATGCACATTTGTGTTAAACGCAATAAAGTGTAATAAGTTTGGTTTTACGAAAACTACCTGTAAAAATTCAATTCCCCAGCGGTGACCGAATAACAATTTTTCGGTTGCTGTGTGTTGCTAAAACGTGGAAAGGGCGATGTCTTTGTTTATTCACTGACGCCACGTATTTGGAGGATTTTCACTTTGGAGTTCAACAACAAATTTTATTGAGAACCACTTTTTGGCACATTACAATATAAAAACAAGTAAACATGTGAAAAACATGTAATGGACATTCGTATAAAATGGCCCGGATTCAATCCGAGATGAAGTATATACAATGACTCGCATAAAGTCAAAGGGACAGTCCTTTCGGAAAAGTCTGTGAACACATACAGGTATGGGGGAACAAGAAGGAATTGGGAAGATCAAGTCATAGGAGTCATGAAAGTTGAAATATACTGGGCACTAGGCACGGCGCAAAGTAACAACTCTTTTTCACAAAGTCTTGAAGCACAGTCACAACCCAGCGCAGCTGGGAGTCAACTTCATTTGCATTATACGTACATTGAGAGAGATATGTGGCATAGTCAAACGACTGATCTTTGGCTAACGCAAAGAGACGACACAGTTGTCGAAGAGATAAAGGCATATTACGCACGCTATTAGCTTTACAAAACAACTCAAACTTCACCTGTAGTGCAGCTTCAGCAAGTTCTGCTGGGGCAGCAGTGAGGCCACACCCTCGCGGAGATGCAGGAGGAGAACGAGTGCTGAAGGAAGACCGGGAACGGTAGACCCGTGGGCGTCCTCGTTTAGCTGTAACGCCAGGAATGAGGAAGACGCTGCGTTTATCACTCCGGGAGTGGGGATCACTCACGAAGTCATCGTCAGGAGACGGGTCAGTTCCCAGAGTATTGACCACGCTGGCAGGCACAGACAGAATAGCAGGAGGTAGAACACCACAGGTAGGAGCTGAAGCAGGAGCAGCGGACGAAACAGCAGAAGATTCCATAACCGATGGAGTTTCAAAAGAAGCATCAGAAGAAAGCTCCCAATCACATCCGGAACCCGCGTTGTCCAAGGAACCAGGCAGGGCAGTAGCAGCAGGAGCCGAAGACACCGGAAATAGAGGGAAGGGATCCGCAAGAAGTGGCAAAGGCGACGAAGAGGGAACACCTTGGTCCGACTCAGAGGTTGCTGTCGACAAGGGAATATCCACTGCGGGAGGCACAGTCGTCTGTCGAGGAAGTGACGGGAGAGCAGAAGCAGGAGCAAGAGTGGGACAATCCGCTTTGTGATGCCCAAACGCCATGCATTTATCACAGTGATATGATGTAAGGAGGGCAATGCGTCGGACATGACCATCGCACTTAACTGCCAGCTTTGTTGGGCAGCAAGCAATATCGTCCGGGAAGGCAAACACCATCTGCGCAGTGCGTCTAACACTGAGGATGGAGCGATCCTCTGCATCGCGTGGTGCAGTGGAAAAAGTGCTAATACGGCCGACAACCCGACCGACGGTAGAAAGGGCGGCATAGAACATTGAATCGGTCACCTCTGGAGGGACAGGGTACAATGATACAGCGACAGTATGCTGTGTAACGGGTTCCTGCAGGAGGAGTTGATTCCGGATAAGTAGTCCAGTCTGAAGAACAGTGACAGCTACGGCTGCTTCCGTGAAGTACATGATGACAAACCGCGGACTACGAGACATGTTCAGTATGGCTAAAGAGGAGAACTGGCGTTTGACAGCAGTAGCATAAATCTTAAGAAGCGTGTTAGGCAAGGCCTCAAAGCAAACTCCTTGCGCTAGAATAGATGAAAATGACGTACCGGGACAGGAATCTGACGGAAGATCAAGAAGAATCTCATCGCCTTCATGACGTAAGTAGGGTTGAAGCGTACTAGCATCCTTGTACAAAGGAGGCGACGCACGAGAAGCCAAGGCAGCTGTAACCACAGAATAGGATAGTTGCTGTAGGGGAAGAGATGAGGGTAAAGGAAGAGCACTGTCCGACGTGTCCATGACGTCATCAGCCGTCACAGATGAAGAAGTAGTAGATGAGACGCAAGCTGAGGAGCTCCGGAAACACGTCGGGATGACGCACCTGAAGAAGGCAGCTGAACAACGGTGGAAGATGACTTAGCAACGCCACCGAGCGGGAGTCCAGGAACGGAAGAGCCAGAACTAGGTAAAGCAAACTCATCATCCCCACCGGATGACGCCATTACTAAGTGCGGCGCCCAGCAGCTTTTCTACCTAGCTCGACCAGAAGGTAAACAAAGCTTATAATGAAGAAAATAACGTACTTACGAATCGGAAAGTAAAACAAAACGATGCGCTAGACCTTTAGACACACGAAAAACACAAAATTGTAAGTCGGAGGGCACTGGAAACTGAACTTTGGACTCGAAAATATCGGAGCTGACGACGAACACAACCAGACCCAAACTTTGGATCTACCTGCTATAATTGACATATAGCCAATGCCGTTAATGCCCACCAGATGGAGACGTCTCAGTAGCTGAGCCCATCTTACGGATGAATGATGTCAGCAGCTGGCAGAAAAAACACACACAGCACCGTGGATTGTTGGCCACCGTGGTGTAAGGCTAACGCGCTCGGCTAGATATCGGGAGATCTGGGATTCAATTCCCCAGCGGTGACCGAATAACAATTTTTCTGTTGCTGTGTGTTGATAAAACGTGGAAAGAGCGATGTCTTTGTTTATTCACTGACGTACTGTATTTGGAGCTTTTTCACATACCTGTAGGTTCCAAAGAAGTCGAATTATTAAAACGCCCGTAAAACCTAATTATTTAAATATTAAATAAAACCGAATTTAAAAATTTCAGTAATTGGAAGCTAATAAATTACTGCAAAGGGCCTCGAAGATATTCTTTGCAGGGGGGGGTCTTGTACGCCACTGGAGTCAGCGGCCCTAATTTAGTGACGGCCGTCTGTTGTAACTCATTGTGTTGCTCACGGTGGGCGTTAATCCTGGACACACATATACAAAAGACTATGAGTGCGGGCGCTAACAAAGAAAGACACTCCACTTCATTTTAACTAACCAACCGATGTGAGACCTGCATCCAGACAGCAGCTTGAAACAGAATGCCACTCTCCACCTAAGCACACGGAATACAGAACCCAACAGACTTAAGAAACAGCTTGTTCAAGAGTAAGTGCATCAGCAAGTGCAAATCGACAACGTGAAGGGTAGTATTATATTAATTACATGGAAGGCACAAAGTATTACAAATATTTAATGAAACATAAGCTTTTAAATTTTTGAATAATTGAAGACAGTTCTGTAGCTTGTAACATTCACAGACGGACTAACGTGAGGAATAACTTTATTCCGTCAAGGACTGACTTTATTCAAAGATCAAATCGTAGGCGTAGTGTCAGGGGGCACGTACCCCTCAACTTTAGAAAATTTAAATGCGAGGACAAGTCTACAATGGGCCAGAAAATATGAATGGGAGGTTTAATGGAGTTGCTACGAAGTTCCAAAAGGAAGAACCAAAAGCTTTGTGCACACAAACTGTTATGTACTCCTTTTAGATTTGGCTGTGATTCCTTTCTTGTCAGGAAGTCAAATCTCAATAAAATGCTATCAATGTAGAAAACTCATTATACTCATTATATAACATTATTCATGTACCAGCAAAAAACAAACAAAAAAAACCCCTGAAATTTAAGAGCATTTGGGAAAAAAAGGAACTTTTTTTTCAGGAAACTTAGCATCTTGTCAAAAATACATTGGACTGTTCTTCATTGTTTATTATCAGAAGTGATTGAAAAGTAATGTATAACAAAAAAAAGTTTGTTATTGAATTTATAAGACCCAAATTTTGTGACATTTACAGACGAACTGTTCCCAAAATGATCTCCCACCAAAAGGAAAGCATCAGTTTTCACTTATTCGTGCCCCCGCCCCCAATTTTTGGTCACCCTTGCCTATGATCAAATCTACACAAATATTGCTACGATTTGAAACTGGATAATACATACTTCGAGAAGATATACTATCTGGAAATTGTGAATATTTATTCATTTTTCATTCTTTGGTGATCATTTTTAACAGTCGAAAAATACCTTTTGATAAGGGTCGTACCTAACGAATGTCCTAGTATATAAAATAGACTTATGTATTTTTTTAAATGACACCTAGAAACAGCGATATTCGAAGAAACACACACTACCTTTCCTTACGAGAAAAATCGCACACACGAAAAATTTAGAATACACCAAACATTTTACCTTCATCCACGAATTTTTCTAATACGTTGTTTAAAAATCACAATATTGTGAAACACAAAAATGAACTTTTACATCTCCCAATGGAAAAAATATTGCATCAGCTTTGATATACTAATGCATGACAAGAGATGCTGTGCTCTATGTAATAACCATGTTCACAATGTTTTGTGTGATTACTATATCTAGTAAACTAAAAAAATAAGCTTGTAGTTGCTTTCGTAGAGGCACCACCTTTGTAAGGGATCCGCGGTTATGCAGAGGTCTTCCGCATTCGCCTATTCTTCTTTCGCCTATTCTTGCTACGTCGAAAGTTAATGGGTTCCGCCATTTTAGGCGAGGAAAGAATTCTTGATTCGCCTATTCCTGTCTCGCCTAAAACTTTGACCTGCTAGAGGGGAGGGATTCACCTGGAGCAAACTTCCTTTTTCCCCTATTCTTGTTTAGCCTATTCCTGCTACGTCGAAAGTTAATGGGGTAATAAAATTCTATTATATTATTTCGCTTAAGCTTTGGCGGAGTGATTTCAGAAAGAGATACATATTTACCTCCCGTGGTTTTGTTTTAAATCGAAACACTAAATCTTTCGTGCGTAAAAAAAAAGAAAGGACAATTTTTCTCGTGAAAAAAAAAAAAAGCTAGTTTTATCCCTAGAGTTTAAAACTAGTTTTATTTCTTTAATCGCAAAAAAAAAAAAGCCAAGTAGAAAACAAAGTTGCGCATAACATTTATAATTTTAAAAAAGGAAGGGGGGGGGGGGGGAGCTATTACATTATTTCACATAAGCTTTGACGGAGTGATTTAAATAAAAAAGATACATCTTTACCTTCCGTGATTTTTTTTTTATCGAAACACTAAATCTTTCGTGCGTTAATGTAAGAGACATCAAATGCTGAGTAAAAAGTAATAAACAGAAGGTAGTCGTCAGCGTGATTAAAATTTAAGTATGTCGTCCAATCAAAATCGTGAGAAACTATAGTGAGGGGTGGGGGAGGGGTTATGTGGGTGTACGGCAGAATTCAAGAAAGCGTTGATAATGAATTGGGCCGCGGGTGGCATAGTGGGCAACGTTCGTGACTGTCACGGAAAGGGCTTCAGGTTCGATCCCAGGCAGGTACGAACGCTCGATCCACTAAATTTCCACCGTGCGTCGGATGGGCACGTTAAGCCGTCGGACCCCGGGTACTGCCCCCCCCCCTCGGTAATAAATAAGGACGTCTTCCTCTCCCTATCTACTTCGCTTCCGTGTCACTTTCCTATCGGGCACTCTAGCCCAAATCTCCTAGCTTCCTATTTCTAAGGATTGTTTAAGACTTGGGATCAGACACTCCCTTCCTAAAATCCTCTACATATGATCATTTGATCGTTGATAATGAAAGGTAAACAAGAGTAAAAGATAGAGGGAGGTTGATGCGGGGTCCGGACTAAACCTCACCGGACATTTGCCCAACCGCACATTTGCCCACTATGGATGATAATATGTAACGTCGGAGAACGTTTCCGTTCCAGTCTAGCAAAATTGATCACATAAATTTTTATGGAACGTATAAAAATTGCACTTTGTTTTAGAAATGCTAAAATTTAAGGGGGTTACTCCCAAACCTAAACTTATATATATTAAATTTGTTATGGGTTCAAAAAGCTCAAACTTAAATCACAAGACAACGCCATCAACAAAGTAGCAGCGCACTTAAAAATTTGGAAAAGTTTAAATTTAAGGGGTGTTAACCCGCTAAATGTAAACTTGGGCCGCGGGTGGCCTAGTGGGCAACGTTCGTGACTGCCACGGAAAGGACCTCAGGTTCGATCCCAGCAGGTACGAATGCTCGATCCACTAAATATCCGCCGTGCGTCGGATGGTCACGTTAAGCCGTCAGACACTGGGTACTGCCCCCCCCTCGTAATAAATAAGTGCGTCTTCCTCCCCTTTCTACTTCGCTTCCGGTGTCACTTTCCTGTCGGGCACTCTAGCCCAAATCTCCTAGCTTCCTATTTCTAAGGGTTGTTTAAGACCTGTGGTCAGACACTCTCTTCCTAAAATCCTCTACATAGCATTGGATCGGATAAATGTCATCAACATCATCATTGCCAACCATTAGCAATCCACTGCTGGACGAAGGTCTCTCGAAGCATCTTCCACAACGGTCTGTCTTGTGCCAGTGTCCTCCATGTTACTCCCGCATACTTTCGAATTTCATCCACCCATCTCCCATGTGGTCTTCTTTTGGATCTTTTCCTGTCCTTTGGAATCCAATCTAAAATTTCGGCTGTCCATCGATGGTCTGTCCTTCTGGCAGTATGTCCAGCCCATTGCCATTTCAGAGATTTAACTCTGATCATGATGTATTCCACTCTTGTCATTTTTCGGATCCACGAGTTCCCCTTCTTATCTCTCCTGGTTACACCAAGCATGCACCTCTCCATGCTTCTTTGAGTTGTCAGCAGCCTTTGTATGTCTCTTTTAGTTAAGGTCCACGTCTCTGCACCATATGTAAGCACTGGAAGGATGCATTGATCAAACACTTTTCTTTTAAGACATAATGGCATATTGCTCTTGAAAATTATGCTGTTTCTTCCAAAAGCTCTCCAGGCAAGTTTTGTACGCCGATTAATTTCTTCATCGATGTGACCCTCACTTGATATCTGCTGTCCAAGATAAACGTACGTACCTGTTATCTCCAGCTTTTCTCCATCAATCGATAAATCTTCATTTCTTGTTAAAGCATTGTACATCACTTTTGTCTTCTGAAAGTTCATTTTTAATCCCACTTCTTTACTCTTGTCAGCAAGTTCCTGGATCATATTCTGAAGCTCTGATGGGGTAGTTGCAAAAATGACTACGTCATCAGAAAAACGAAGATGAGTTAGATAATCCCCATTAATCTTTATTCCTTTGTTTTCCCAGTTCAGTGATTGAAAGACATTTTCCAATGTGGCATTAAAGAGCTTCGGAGATATGGTGTCCCTTTGTCTCCCTCCCTTTCCAATTTTTATGTGTGTTGTATTTTCAAACAGCCGAATCTTTGCACTTGCATTTTCATAGATGTTATTAATAATATTAATGTATGCATCTTCAATACCGCAGGATTTCAAAGCCATTGTAACTGCTGATGGTTTCACCGAATCAAAGGTCTTTTCATAATCGATAAAAGCCATGCACAATGGAAGCTCATATTCCCTCGCTCTTTCAATTAGTTCTCTCAGTACGTGGATATGATCTATTGTGCTGTAACCACTCCTGAATCCAGCTTGTTCTCTCGGTTGAGCCATGTCTAGTGTTACCTTCAAGCGGTGTGAAAGAACTTTAGTGAAGATTTTATAAACCACTGATAGGAGGCTGATAGGTCTGTAGTTCCTGAGATCCACAATGTCACCTTTTTTATGAAGCAGGATCATTGTAGCGTTGTTCCAATCCTCGGGAATCATCCCTTCATTAAGGCATCGAGTGAAAACTTGGGCGAGTACTGTTTCAATTTCTCCACTTGCTTCTTGTATGATGTCTACAGTAATTCCATCTTCTCCTGGAGCTTTCCCCCGCTTCATGTTCTTGATTGCATGTGCAACCTCTGCTGGGAGGACTGGAAGAACTCTGGTACTGGTACCTTTCATGATGTCTGGAGTACATGAATTATCTTTTTTACATAATTTCGAGTAGAAATCTTTCATTCTTGTCAAAATGTCGCCTCTATTTCGCCTCTATACTAACATATATAATCTTATTTAATATATAATCTTATTTAATCAAACTCCTTATATTGGAAAAATCCCTATCCGTTTGTAAGAAAACAAAATTGTTACAAACGAAAGTATAGGATATGGAGGAACTCTCCGCTAGGAACCATTTTCCAGCCGTAACACTGGGAGTGCATTATTGAAACCACAGATGAAAATAAAAGGCAGCACGTTATGCCGTAATGCTTACAAGGTATCTGTGCTAAAGAGCACTTTTGCAAACTAGAAGCTATAAATTTTAAGTTAGACACATTAAGTATGTATATAATTAAAAAATAAAATGAGACAGAATTAGACACAACATATTGATTCTGAGCAGCTTACGAAGGACATAAGCTTAAGTCTTATTTGTAGGTTTTAAATGGTAAAGATAATATTTGGTACGGGCACATAAGAAATGATATTTGTAAAAATCTGAGGATATATCAGTTACATTATAATATTCCCCTCAGATTACTGAGAACCTACTAGCATTATGATAGTAAAAAACTCATTAGCGTTGGACTCCCCTTTGTATACGGTGCGGCTCTTTTGACTCAACATGAAGTGGTAAAAAGCATTTAAGTCGCCATAAATGAAACTGTGGCTGCCATACATCAGCTTTTTTAGTGACTTCTGAATTCTGTTATGAGTGCCACAGAAATTTTAGTTATCCACCCACCCTCCGAAGTAGAACAGGACAAGTAGCTGGCACATTAGGCTCAGATAATATTAAAGATGTAGAGCCACAACTTTACTAGCTTCTTTCCCAGATAGTTCTTTACTCTTGGCCTTTGAACTGAAGAGGTAAACAATTATGTCATCGTTTCTTTTGCTTTTTACTCAGCATTTGATGTCTTATACATTAGCACACGGAAGATTTAGTGTTTTGATTTAAAAAACAACAACACGGGAAGTAAAGATGTATCTTTTTTTTTAAATCACTCCGTCAAAGCTTATGCGAAATAATGTAACAGCATCCCCCCTCCCTTTTTTAAAATTATAAATGTTTTGCACAGTTTTGTTTTCTACTTGGCTTTTTTTCTCGATTAAAGAAATAAAACTAGTTTCAAACCCTAGGGATAAAACTAGCTTTTTTTTTCACGGGAAAAATTGTCCTTTTTTTTTAACATACGAAAGATTTATTGTTTCGATTAAAAAAAAAAACACAGGAGGTAAAGATGTATCTTTGTTTTAAATCACTCCGCCAAAGCTTAAGCGAAATAATGTAATAGCATTTTCTCGCTCCATTAACTTTTGACGTAGATGGAATAGGTGAAACAAGTGTTGTGGCGGAAATCTCAGACACGTTATGTAAGGTGATAATAGATAGCCAAAAGTAAACCTGAAGGACTTCACACTCTCACAGAATATCGAAAGAATATCGAATATATGTGTTCACACTCTCACAGAATATCGAAAGAATCTTTTTGCCCAAATAAAAAAAACGCAAATTCTATGTTCTAAAATTCAGGTAGCACCCAAGAACTCAAGTATCCACATTAATTTGATTTCCCAGCAGAAGGAAAAAGAAGCAAAAAAAAAAAAAAAAAAAATTATGGTTGTCTTAGTTAGTATGATGTCATGCTTCACTTTACTCCTAACTTGAGTCGAAACAATAAAAATTGAAATATTGCACACAAAAAAAATATATATATTACTTTTTCTTAGGGCAAGTGCTTTGTAACAACTCACTAACTAAGTAATCCTGTAACTGTTACTAATACTGACATGTTCTATCAATTGTGCAAATTATCATCATACCTATTCAGATTTAAGCTCACTCAAAAAAAATCTTCAATGCAAAAATTCACACTATGCTAATAACCCCAAATTCTACACTATTCATTTAAACACTGTTATGTATGCAAATTGCTCCAAAAAAAATATTTATATATGCAAAACACTAGAAATAACATATGCACTAAACACTAAATTATATTGTTGCTAACTTTGAAATTTGGAGAAATATATATATCTATACACCCTGAAGCTTCGACTTAATCCGTACTCTACGATTTATCAATAGCAGTGAAGATACACAAAACAAAAATTATTGTTTACTGAAACCCTGTGTTATTCTACCTTGCACTATTATAACCCCAACTCAACCTTTAATTTCCACTGGTGTATGCTCTTACAAAATTTTCAGAAACTACTCTGCTATTTTCATTTAACAACAACTTATCAGTATTATTACAACACTTTGGAATTATTTGGCATTCAGTGTCTTCAATAAAAATTGAGCCATGGCACGCATCCTAGGTCACGGCACCATTGATGTTGTGGCGGAAATCTCAGCCACGTTATGTAAGGGGATTATAATAGATAGCCAAAAGTAAACCTGAAGGAAAATTTTGAATTTAGACTAAAATTTAACTTTAGGAGATGGGTAGATGCATTTTGAAACAACAACAAAAAACATGTAAAACGAAACTTTGAGATGTCATAGTTGTTATAGCACACATGAATTTTGACCTGTGATAGTGTTTCTGTGAATACCGAACAATTTTTTTTTTTTTTTCACACCCGAGGAATAACTATAGCGCTGTGTTTTTGGTACATGTGTAATATATTTGTCAACTCAATGAGGCCGTATTTCTGGAACTCGTGTTTGTAAGCATGAAAATTGACACTTATACAGTAGTTATTTTTTTTTAATTGTTAGGACATTAACATTATTTTAGCAACACCCAAGGGACTTCCTAGCCAACGTCAGAGCGTTGGGTGATGAGTGCCATTGCTCAGAAATTTAGGAGACATCAAGAAAACTGAATTGCCAATTCGTACCAAAATTAGGTTTTTGAAAGGCTAATGCCTATATTTATTTTTTTTAAACAATAACAATATGGTATCAAAAAAAAAAAAAAATAATAGAAGAACAAAATTGTACTGATAGTGTTTCGAGATCACAACCTATTTCTTATGTCATAGCAATTCCTGTTGATACATTTTAGCCTGTTTTTGTAGACTTGGTTTCACATGCCTCTCCCATTTTCAGGATTTTTTGAGGCCATTACAAAACATCATGAGTGATTTTAATTATTTTAGTTTCTTATCTGAAGAATTTTTTATTCATTGAACTATAACCCTAGTTAAATGTTAGACTCTTACGGTCAGCTACAGCCTCCCCCTTCAATAGTGCCTCGCTCTTAAATTTTTCAGCTAATTTATACCCCCCTATCCAAAAAAACTTTTAACCATATTATGAGGATAAAAAAAACCAATAAAAGACAACTTACATAATTAAGCCCGAGGACGTTTGTGTTAGAAATTATTATTAGAAATATGACTGTCAGAGTTCTTCGAACCAGACGCCTCAGCGAACATTTAACAGAATTGCAGGTGGCGCTGCTCGAGACGTTTTTAGTTGTTTACTCTAGCGAGCGTTGACTGAGAAAAAAAAATCCCCTTCTGCTGCTCACGTCGGTTAGTAATCTAAGTGGTTGATCTTTGACTGAACAACAACAATGTCGGTGATATGTAGAGGGTGTGCGCGTTGGAATAGTGAGTTATTACCTTTTTGTGGAGATGTACAATAAATATTAGTGTGTTTGTTGTCTTTGAAGCATTTATATGTGTGGAATCCCCTTTTTCTCTGTGTGATTACTAAGGATAGATCTTCCTGCAGCTGGTAAGTGGCTTACTGCGTTACTTAAAGGAATTATAGATTTTAATTGTTTAGAAATATTTAACCCTTTGTTGGTGGGGT
This sequence comes from Macrothele yani, assembly GCA_039090855.1. NCBI lineage: Eukaryota > Metazoa > Arthropoda > Arachnida > Araneae > Macrothelidae > Macrothele > Macrothele yani. The sequence continues at coordinate 83,055,320 of CM077002.1, forward strand.
TCACTATTTTCACCTGTTTTTAGTGTCCGGCTCTTCCGCTCGCCTCGCTTAGTTGAATTTCGGAAATCTTCATGTGTGATCATATTTTCAGCAGGATTTCCTGGTCAGTATGGGATTCTTCAACTCATTGTTCTTTTGATGACAACTCCTATTAATCTTCCTCCGCCTTTTCTTCTGGCATAGCAGGTTCTGATAGAAAAAAAAACCCGTTAGGAGTCGTTAGGGTTAGGTGCTATACGGGTGCGTCTGCTGTTACCAATCGGCCAGGACGTGCTTCAGGGTGTTCCATATCTTTTTCTGCTGGTATCGTAGGTTCTGATGGTCATATCCTTTCACGAGGCATTAGGGTTAGATGCTGTACGGGTGAGTCTGCTGTTACCAATCGGCCAGGTCGTGCTTCAGGGTGTTCCATATTTTTTTCTGCTGGTATCGTAGGCTCTGATGGTCATATCCTTTCACGAGGCATTAGGGTTAGGTGCTATATGGGTGCGTCGGCTGTTAATAATCGGTCAGGACGTTCAGGCAGCATTCTCGGTGTTGGTCATTTTTTTAATGCTTCCCAGGTGGGCGGTATCCGTTCAACCTCACCCTTGGCTGGTCAAAAAAAATCTGCGTCATTCTGGCCCCAACTGCCAGCCACCTTTTTTTCTTACTCCTTTCACCTCAAAACCAAAATTTGAGAGAGAGCGCGCCTCCTCAAGTCAAAATGCACGCCCAGTGACTTCTTCCACTTAGGAGGAGTCAGAAGACCAGTCAGAACAATTTGGAAGGACCCCAGCCATCCCATTGGCTGCTTTCAGCCAACAGCATGTGAAACGCACGTGCTAGACACGTGACAGCCGGATGCTTCACAGGGTCCACATTTTGTAAACAAGCCCATAAATTTTGGCGCGAGGGACTGCTGCTTCCCACATTCAACCGGCCAACAAATCCCCTTTCCAAGTGTTTTCCAAGGGTATATCTTTCAGTTCGCTAAGCCCTTTCAGCTGGGGAGATTTGCCAGACCTCGGGGGAAAAAGAATGTTGGTTACTCCTGGTGGTCTTTTTTGAGGAAAGAAAATCTCTGAAAGGGATTGAAAGAATTTACTGCCTTCCAGCCCTTTTTCGGGAAACTTAGATCATTGACCGCTATCTGTTAAAGGAGGGAAACTGTAGCTGGCTTACAAAATGTTTTAACACGTTCTATTATACACTGAACAAAGCAAAAAATACAATTCCTTTTTTTTTTTCATAAATTATTTTTAATGAGCATACTCCAGGTTTATTCTCTCGCTTCCATAGTAAATCTACTTGGCGCCAACTCATTAAGTGAAACATTACTATTATAATACCTTATCTTTGGCATGGTGCGACATCAAACTTTGATACTGAGTCATATAAATGCTACATTTTTGTTCACACAACAAAGGTAAAAGAAAGGGGAAAAAAATATTTACACTACTTTTCACTCAAAATATTACATCCCTTCCTTTTTTTTCTTATGTGCACTGCCATTTCCTTCCTGCTGGGCTGAGTAATGTTGAAAGCAATCACTAACTCTCATTTCACAATTTATATGCTTAACTTTGGAACTTAACCAAAAATTCATAGGCTAGCTCCAGAGCGTTGATAAATACTGAATCGGAGGCAGGGTAGCCCTTTGCTACTCTCCAATCCCTTAACAAAGTAAAAACACTCATTTTGTACATTAAACAGAGAGAGAGAGAGAGAGAGAGAGAGAGAGAGAGAGAAACAACGTTGAGAAATAGAATTTTCTGTAACTTTTTCTTGACTTTCTCTCTGGATCCAAAGATCGAACCCAGGGGAGGTGAAATCTAAATTTACGAAAAGTTTAACAGCAAATCACTCCAGGGAAGAATCGTCACCCTTTCCTGAACTGACCACTATTATCCCTTCGATTTATTATTTTTTTCTTTCAAGAAAAACGTGGATAATGTTGATGAAAATCTGAAAACATTGATCAGCTGTCCACAGATTTTCAGCAACATATCACAAGTATAGGCGACAAAGGAATTTTGCTCCAGGTGAATCTTTCCCCTCTAGCAGGTGAAAGTTTTAGGCGAGACAGGAATAGGCGAATCAAGAATTCTTTCCTCACCTAAAATGGCGGAACCCATTAACTTTCGACGTAGCAGGAATAGGCCAAACAAGAATAGGCGAGTCAGGCAGTAAGCGTTATACAGTAACTCTCACGGGATCACTGCAGGCCCTGTCTTACCTCGACTGCTAGATAGGTAAAGATGGATTTGTGGCCAGTAGCAGATCCAGGGGCGTGCGACTGCCTCCAATGCAGGTTTTTTTCTTTTTAAATGGCCAATATGTAGATAATACATTTATTTTTGTAAAATTGGAGAAATATATCCACAGGTTTTCGTAGAAGTTTTTATAACTAAAATGTGCTGTAAATTTGGAGATAAAATGGTCTGTTTTGGTTTCAGCAGAAAAAAAAACAAAAAAACAATGACATCGAAATTTCGGGTGTAATAAGCACGTCTTTTGAATCCATTCTGACGCAAATTAAATGCATCAAAGCTATTCAAAGTCAATGGAACCGGTATGGAAAGCAACAGTATCTGACGGAAGAAAGAAGTTTTTCAATCAGGTTTATAATCCCTCAGATATTGCTGTAAACGGAATCGTGAGCTTACGCCCTCTGGTTAAAGACTTGTCCGTTAAGAAAAACATGAATTTATATGAGAAACATTTCGCACCGGAAACGCTCTCCAACGCCGAAATAATTTTTCAGATCGGACTCTTAGAAACAGAGATATCGACAAAAATAAGATGTGACTTTACGTTACCTGGTGGGAAAACCATGCATTATTTGAGGAAGAAAGTATTCTCAAATGGTTTTTCCATATGAGCGGTATCGGTCCAAAAAAAAAAATTTAGTCGAGTTTTCAGGAGCCCAGATTTTGCTACAAATACATCAGAAGCAGAAATGTACACCTATGTCCCCTGGTGGCCAAACCGTTCTTTAACAAATATTAGAAATTATGTGAAAAATATTTTCCATCAGGTCTTGTATCCGATACACCAAGACTTTTTCAAATCGGAGTTTTAGAAGCAGAAATAACGCAGAAAACGCAATTTACTTTTGTGCCCCCTAGCGGAAAGTCTATGATTTACTTGAAAATTTCGAATTTATAGGAAAAACATTTCGCATCGGAAACACTATCCAACAAAGAAGGAATTTTTCAAATCGGACTCCTAGAAGTAGAGATATTGAAAAAAATAAGATATACATCTACGCCCCCTGGCGTAGAAACCATTCACTATTTCAAGAAGAAAATTTTCCTAAAAGGTTTGTCGACATGAGTACTATCGGTCAACAAACGATTTTTTTTTTCCAACGAGATTTTAGAAGCTCATATTTTGCTGCAAATACATCAGAAACGGAAATTAAGACTTACGCTACCTGGTGGCCAAACCATTTTTTACAAAAATTAGAAATTATGTGCAAACGATTTCCGATCAGGAGCTGCATCCGTTGCAAAAAGAATTTTTCCAATCGTAGATTTAGAAGCAGAGATCTAGTGGGGAAAGCAATTTACCTTTACACCCCCTTAGCGGAAAGTCCATGAATTACTTGAAAATTTTGATGAAAAACATGTCACACTGGAAACACTATCCAACAAAGAAGGAATTTTTCAAATCGGACTCCTAGAAGTAGAGATATTGACAAAAATAAGATATACATCTCCGCCCCCTGGCGTAGAAACCATGCATTATTTTAAGAAGAAAATGCTTCTAAAAGGTTTGTCGACATTAGTAGTATCGGTTTACAAACGACGTTTTGTTACAATCGAGAATTTAGCTCATATTTTGCAGCAAATACAGCAGAAACGGAAATTAAGATTTACGCCCCCTGGTGGCCAAACCATTTTTTTTTACAAAAATTAGAAATTATGTGCAAACGATTTCCCATTAGGAGCTGTATCCGGTGCAGAAAGAATGTTTCAAATCGGAGATTTAGAAGCAGAGATATAGAGGAAACGCAATTTACCTCTACGCCCCCTAGCGGAAAGTCTATGAGTTACTTGAAAATTGTAAAATTATATGAAAAACATGTGACACTGAAAACACTATCCAACAGAGAAGGAGTTTTTGAAATCGGACTCCTAGAAGTAGAGATATTGACAAAAGTAAGATATACATCTACGCCTCCTGGCGGAGAAACTGTGAAATATTTTAAGAATAAAATATTCCGAAAAGGTTTATCGATATGAGTGGCATCAGTCTACGAAAGAATTTTTTTCAATCGATATTTTAGAAGCTCAGATTTTATGGCAAATACATCAGAAGCAAAAATTAACATTTACGCCCCCTGTTGCCCAAAGTATTCTTTACCAAAAATTTTAAATTATATGCAAAAGATTTTCCATCAGGGGTGTATCCGCTAAGGATTAGCGGAAAATCTATGCGTAATTTGAAAAAGTAACTATATCTAAAATACTCTTCGACATAAATAAAATCGAAAGATAAAAGAATTTTTACAATCGGATATTTAGAAGCAATTATATGGAATAAAACGTATTTTTGAATTCGACATCATCTGCATTTACGCCCTCTAGCGGCGAAATTGTACATCGTAAAAAAACAAAACAAAAATTAAGGATCATCATTCGCATATTTCAAGCTTCCCAATGCAAAAAGAATTTTTCAAATCGGACTAATAGTTGTAGAGATATCGTGGGTACAGACGGACAAACCGGTAACATAAGCACGATCTTTTTTTACAAAAGACGTGCTAAGTAGTGGTTCAGAAAGAGAGAAAGATGAAAGCGGAAGTGGAAAGTGATCTTGACTGATCATTAAATGCAGTGTGTGAGCTTTGTTCTGCTTTTTCGTATTGTCTGGCATCATTAGTAATTGGGAGCAGGGAAGTCACCGTGTGGGGTGGACTTGGAAAGTGCGTGTGAGGTAGTGTGGGTGACAAAGCGAAAGTAGGTACCTCGATTGGGTCATAAGCAAAAACTAGTAACAAATTTCCAAGCTGGAAATGTTTCTAATAATTTAACCCATCTGAACAGAAGTGATTAAACTTTATTTTGAAAGATTTTATCCAAACGTGAGGTTTAAAAAGCATCAAGTTGGTTTTCTCAAAAAGCGGGCAATTATACGCCATGAGAATAGTGAAACAGTTTTCATTCGCAATTTGTGATTCAAAAATTTAGAACAATAATGGAAAATTTGAAAAAGCCTGTTGATGCCAAGAAGGGGCACTGCTGCAAGTTTATGGTGTGTGTGTGTGCCCTCCACAAAGTCTCTCTCTCTCTTTTTTAGACCGGAGCAACCCCCCCCCCCCCCCCCCACTAACCATGAGCTTTCACATCCGCTACTTCTTGTGGCCCAAATAAATGTTATTTCTGACTGAAGAATGTTCATAGTCTTGTTCGTCCAAATATCAATTTTCAATCACATTGGAGTGATATTTTTTCCACAGTGACAGAAAAATAAGATTAAAAAAAAATGCTTTTAAGCTATTGAATGGCTTCTCTGTAATATGCTCAAACTTCTTCAAACGTTCCTTACAGCATTCGTATTTGTAAATTTCATCATACATTGCTTTCGTGATTAGGATTGCGCAAACTCGTGGTAAAATAATTGAAGCTTCAACGTCAAACACACTGTTTATAACTGAAGTAGAAAACGTTTTCTTTCCTTTATTATAATATTTATAATTTGTTAAATGAAGTTACTCTTACCTGAATTTTAAAGCATGTTTTGGTATAAAATGCTATTTAAAAATGTGAAAGAAATTTTCTTTTAAAAGATGACTTTTTTTGTGCGTTTTAGGAGCAAAATCAGCAAATACTTGATTGTCCAAAGAAAAAGCAATATCGATTTCCACTAATATATTTATGTTAGCCCAATTAATCATTCTTGAGTCATTATCGATTGTAAATAAGTTTTGAGGAGCTTCATTCCATTTGATGACATGTCGGCTATTTATCATTCTAGTGATTCTTTCTTTCTTTTTCAAAGAAAATAAAATCTGCGGCCTCTAGAAATGGCAGCCCTAAGCAACCGCTTTGTTTTCCTGCGTGAAAGGCCGGACATGCCCCTGTTTGTAAACGTAAAGTCGAAAGAGAAAAAACCCCGCAGGAGATGTGAATGCGAATAATCAAAGTTAAATGATATCATGGTTTTATTTAATCGTTGTTCAATATTTATGTTTAAGTAAATGACAAAAACTGGCACAATTCGCATTATATGACTTACCGAAAGCGTCGTAATTGAAGCAATGTTGCTCTGTTGTGTTGTGCGGATTCTTCGGATGCGTGAGCAAGAACGGTCATCTGTTTCTGGATCTCCGTGGAGGTCCACAAGTTTCCTGCAGATGTTTTTATAGTTGTTAAAGCCGGAAGCAAGAGTTGCCAGCTCAGCGGAGGCGCAGTTGCGTTCATGGAAAGGGTATTTCTCAACATTTCCGGTTGGTGATTTCGCGTGGTAGATGTAATAATTTTGTACCAGTCTTTTTAAATTGATGGCTAAAACCAAATGATCCAGCTCATTCGCAGTTTTGAAGTTTTATTAAATGCTGATTTCAGTGCAATGTAGCATTATTTCTCAAATTTAAGCTTTGCCAGTGGAGGCTCGTGGTTAACTGGGATGGAGGGGGGGGGTGTAACTGAACCTTAATTGTGTAAACAGTCCTTTTAAACTTTTGTGTGCTTATGTGTCTGTGTTTTAAGGAAGTTACTTATCGCTGAAACTAAAGGGAATTACTTATCGCTGAAATAGTGTGCACTAAAGGGAATTACTTATCGCTGAAATAGTGTGCACTAAAGGGAATTACTTATCGCTGAAATAGTGTGCACTAAAGGGAATTACTTATCGCTGAAATAGTGTGCACTAAAGGGAATTATTTATCGCTGAAATAGTCAACAATTACGTTTTCCAGTGAATTTATGATGCGTCAGTATTGAACAAACAAAATGGTGATTAAAGAGTTCAAGTTATATTTATACAAAGAGTACCGATATTACTTAATCCAGTAGATGAAGATTCTTCACGCTTCCTTTTTTTACGTCACGTTCAACAGAGTTGCGAGGAGATTTTTTTGTCATATGGCCATTTGAAAACACTTTCGGATTTTATTTTGAAGCCGTAGCTACACTTTGTTGTCGATAAGTATGATGACTTTAAAAATGTGCTATCTTAAAAATTTTTAAGCAATAAAAGTTCACGTACATAAGTCCTTCAGTTTGAAGGAAACATTCTTATTAGACTTTTTTGCGTAACAATTGGAAAAAGGTATTCCTAGTAATCGCTCATGTTAATTCGCCCACCTTTCGTTTCGTAACGAATCAGAAAATTTTGAACCGATTTTGACAGAGTTGGCATGTGGGACTTTTATGAACATCAAATATTTTTCTTAGAAATTCTTGGTACGTTCTAATACAGATTTTCACGTACCAGTTGGCGGAACCACACCTCTTAAGAAAAGAACAAAGCAGTGGCGACCAAAGAAATGGCATCGGAGGGACGGGGGCTTAGACCGCTCATAATCTCCATCATTCCCTTAGAGCCACTCAAATACACTGGTGTCCGAAATTAATGTGACAAATACAAATATCCAGAATACGCCCAAAACGAGACGACCGATTCTAAAGATTTTCCAGAGACATGTGTAAGGGGAAATGATATTGGGTTAGTGCGAATGAAATGTCCGGCAAAGGACCAGCACACGTGGACGGCGAGAACAGAAAAGTAGGACGACTTACCTAAGCAAAATAATCCCCCTTGGCATTGACACATAGTTGTCATTTGTCCTGCAAGGTCATGATCCCGGAACGAAAAAAGTCTTGTGGCTGGGACCCGAAAAAGTCATCAACTGCACGTTGAACCTCGTTGTCTGTCGTGAACTGTTTCCCGGACAGGATGTGGCAGTGTTTCATAGCCCAAGGCACTTAGTGTCAGCATCGTTCGTTGTGCGACATGAGCGCGAGCGTTGTCCTGGAGCAGAAGAACACCATGTCTGTTGGCCAAAGCCGGTTATTTCTGCAGAAATTTCCGGTGCATCTGGTGTAATTCAGCACAATAATGTTCTGCAGGGATGGTTTGTCCTCTTGCCAAGAAACTCCGATGAATTATCCCTGCTGTGGTCCACCAGACAAGGAAAATCATCTTCTCGGTGTGCAGGTGTGGCTTAGGATGCCGTCCAGCAGGCTGTGCCTTGCTTAACCATTGTGCAGATCGTTTCCGATTATCATAAAGGACCCACTTCTCGTCGCAGGTGACGATTCGATGCAGTAGAGGTTCCTGTTTATTCCTGGAAAGCAGCGACGTGCAGACTTCCAAACGTCTAGTCTTGTTGGTAGTTGTTAACTCATTCGGAAGACACATGTCTAACTTTTTGACCTTGCCCAGCGCAGCCAGACGCCGAACAACTGTCGAGAGGTGGACACTTACCTCTGCCGCTATCTCACGACATGTTTTTTGGAAGTCCGTTTCAACCACACGTAACAGAACATCGTCAGAAACAGCAACAAGTCGGTGACCACGTGCTTCGTTTTGCAGGTCCGTATCTCAGCTTCAACCACACGTAACAGAACATCGTCAGAAACAGCAACAAGTCGGTGACCACGTGCTTCGTTTTGCAGGTCCGTATCTCCGTTTCAACCACACGTAACAGAACATCGTCAGAAACAGCAACAAGTCGGTGACCACGTGCTTCGTTTTGCAGGTCCGTATCTCAGCTTCAACCACACGTAACAGAACATCGTCAGAAACAGCAACAAGTCGGTGACCACGTGCTTCGTTTTGCAGGTCCGTATCTCCGTTTCAACCACACGTAACAGAACATCGTCAGAAACAGCAACAAGTCGGTGACCACGTGCTTCGTTTTGCAGGTCCGTATCTCCGTTTCAACCACACGTAACAGAACATCGTCAGAAACAGCAACAAGTCGGTGACCACGTGCTTCGTTTTGCAGGTCCGTATCTCCGCTTCAACCACACGTAACAGAACATCGTCAGAAACAGCAACAAGTCGGTGACCACGTGCTTCGTTTTGCAGGTCCGTATCTCCGCTTCAACCACACGTAACAGAACATCGTCAGAAACAGCAACAAGTCGGTGACCACGTGCTTCGTTTTGCAGGTCCGTATCTCCGCTTCAACCACACGTAACAGAACATCGTCAGAAACAGCAACAAGTCGGTGACCACGTGCTTCGTTTTGCAGGTCCGTATCTCCGCTTCAACCACACGTAACAGAACATCGTCAGAAACAGCAACAAGTCGGTGACCACGTGCTTCGTTTTGCAGGTCCGTATCTCCGTTTCAACCACACGTAACAGAACATCGTCAGAAACAGCAACAAGTCGGTGACCACGTGCTTCGTTTTGCAGGTCCGTATCTCCGCTTCAACCACACGTAACAGAACATCGTCAGAAACAGCAACAAGTCGGTGACCACGTGCTTCGTTTTGCAGGTCCGTATCTCCGCTTCAACCACACGTAACAGAACATCGTCAGAAACAGCAACAAGTCGGTGACCACGTGCTTCGTTTTGCAGGTCCGTATCTCCGCTTCAACCACACGTAACAGAACATCGTCAGAAACAGCAACAAGTCGGTGACCACGTGCTTCGTTTTGCAGGTCCGTATCTCCGCTTCAACCACACGTAACAGAACATCGTCAGAAACAGCAACAAGTCGGTGACCACGTGCTTCGTTTTGCAGGTCCGTATCTCAGCTTCAACCACACGTAACAGAACATCGTCAGAAACAGCAACAAGTCGGTGACCACGTGCTTCGTTTTGCAGGTCCGTATCTCCGCTTCAACCACACGTAACAGAACATCGTCAGAAACAGCAACAAGTCGGTGACCACGTGCTTCGTTTTGCAGGTCCGTATCTCAGCTTCAACCACACGTAACAGAACATCGTCAGAAACAGCAACAAGTCGGTGACCACGTGCTTCGTTTTGCAGGTCCGTATCTCCGTTTCAACCACACGTAACAGAACATCGTCAGAAACAGCAACAAGTCGGTGACCACGTGCTTCGTTTTGCAGGTCCGTATCTCCGCTTCAACCACACGTAACAGAACATCGTCAGAAACAGCAACAAGTCGGTGACCACGTGCTTCGTTTTGCAGGTCTGTATCTCAGCTTCAACCACACGTAACAGAACATCGTCAGAAACAGCAACAAGTCGGTGACCACGTGCTTCGTTTTGCAGGTCCGTATCTCCGCTTCAACCACACGTAACAGAACATCGTCAGAAACAGCAACAAGTCGGTGACCACGTGCTTCGTTTTGCAGGTCCGTATCTCAGCTTCAACCACACGTAACAGAACATCGTCAGAAACAGCAACAAGTCGGTGACCACGTGCTTCGTTTTGCAGGTCCGTATCTCCGTTTCAACCACACGTAACAGAACATCGTCAGAAACAGCAACAAGTCGGTGACCACGTGCTTCGTTTTGCAGGTCCGTATCTCCGTTTCAACCACACGTAACAGAACATCGTCAGAAACAGCAACAAGTCGGTGACCACGTGCTTCGTTTTGCAGGTCCGTATCTCCGCTTCAACCACACGTAACAGAACATCGTCAGAAACAGCAACAAGTCGGTGACCACGTGCTTCGTTTTGCAGGTCCGTATCTCCGTTTCAACCACACGTAACAGAACATCGTCAGAAACAGCAACAAGTCGGTGACCACGTGCTTCGTTTTGCAGGTCCGTATCTCCGCTTCAACCACACGTAACAGAACATCGTCAGAAACAGCAACAAGTCGGTGACCACGTGCTTCGTTTTGCAGGTCCGTATCTCCGTTTCAACCACACGTAACAGAACATCGTCAGAAACAGCAACAAGTCGGTGACCACGTGCTTCGTTTTGCAGGTCCGTATCTCCGTTTCAACCACACGTAACAGAACATCGTCAGAAACAGCAACAAGTCGGTGACCACGTGCTTCGTTTTGCAGGTCCGTATCTCCGCTTCAACCACACGTAACAGAACATCGTCAGAAACAGCAACAAGTCGGTGACCACGTGCTTCGTTTTGCAGGTCCGTATCTCCGCTTCAACCACACGTAACAGAACATCGTCAGAAACAGCAACAAGTCGGTGACCACGTGCTTCGTTTTGCAGGTCCGTATCTCCGTTTCAACCACACGTAACAGAACATCGTCAGAAACAGCAACAAGTCGGTGACCACGTGCTTCGTTTTGCAGGTCCGTATCTCAGCTTCAACCACACGTAACAGAACATCGTCAGAAACAGCAACAAGTCGGTGACCACGTGCTTCGTTTTGCAGGTCCGTATCTCAGCTTCAACCACACGTAACAGAACATCGCCGAATGGTTCGTTCGTTGGCTGTGTTCTCCCCAAACGCTTTGCCAACGTACAATTACTGCAGACTGGCCCAGTTTAAATTCATGCAGGAAGATGACTCTCAAATCCAGCGTTTGCATGTTTTCTTGCAAGCCACGTTACGTCCAAACAAACCATGCCTAAACCTCGTTCTTCACACACGTTTTAGCTATTTATACACTGCTGGACAATTGCTAAGGACGGATCATAAACGGCTGTATAGCGCATAAAAAGGTAAGTGCGGTTGGATGCCAAATGAAATAAAATAATGTCAGAATGCCAGGACATTACAAAGATAATTTATTGTGCTCTGAAATCCAGAAGGCTTTGGAACGTGTTCAAAGGACAAACAGGCCATTTTGTGCAGAATACGTAAACGTGAAAAAAATGCAATTACCGTCCGCAGGCGTTCCGGCGTAAGATGTCAATACGGGATATGGCCACCATGGAGGGCGATGCAAGATTCCACACGTCGTGTCATGCTTTGCACAACATTGTCAAGAAGCTGTTGGGGTAATTTATCCCATTCCTCTGTCAGTGCACGGATGACGGTGTCCTTGTTTATTGGAGGGCATTGGCGACCAGCAAGACTCCTCCCCAAAGCATCCCACACATTTTCATTGGGATTCAGATCTGGAGAACGTGCTGGCTATACGAGGCGTTGAATATCCTCGCTCTCAAGACACTCTTGGACAGCGACTGTTCGATGACATGTTGCGTTGTCGTCCATGAAAATGAATCTATCACCGACAGCACCACGGAACATGCGAACATGAGGTAGCAGAACATCATTAATGTATCGTTGGCCAGTCATAGTCCCAGTTGGAAGCACATAGAGGGACGTACGGCCATTGATCATGATGCCAGCCCATACCATGACACTACATGTCGGATATCGGTCCCTTTCCTGTATGTTTGCTGGACAATATGCAGTACCACTATCACGCCAGATCAGTTGTCGTCGACAATCAGACGATAGACTGTATCTACTCTCATCTGAGAAGAGGACAGCAGACCAGTCGTTATCAGTCCAATTGCGATGTTGATGGCACCATTGCAAACGGGCGGTACGGTGACATCTGGACAATGGGATGCACACAACAGGACAGCGGGCGTACAGTCCTCCTTCATGCAAACGTCTAGCGACAGTTTTTCGGGAGATCCGCTTGCCAGTAGCAGCCATAAACTGATTTGTTACCTCACTAGCTGTGCTGCGCCTGTGTCTTTTTGTTGATAGCACTATGTACCGATCTTCTGCAGGTGTCGTACTGCGAACACAACCTCCCCCGTGACGTTTGCCACACTCTCCATTTGTTTGAAATGATTTCCAAAGCCTTGAAACAACACTGTGGCTGACGTCGAGCTCCCTAGCAACATCTGTTATTTTTCGCCCTTCTTCAATCTTGCCAATAATACGGCCACGCGTAAAATCATCTAGGTGATGTCGGGAAGACATACTGAATCTCAAATCCGGCGTTTGCATGTTTTCTTTGCAAGCCACGTTACGTCCGAACAACAACGGTCAATACGCGTCAAATCCTTTATATCTCTTATCAGCGCTATGACGTCACGAACAAGTTCGGCAATCCAAAATTTGCATACGCACAACACGTCTTACTGTATCCCGCACTTATGCTAATTTCCGCATTTTCCTGCCTTCCATTTCATGGTTGCTATCGTTGCTATTGTCATCCGTCCTTAGCAATTGTCCGGCAGTGTAGTAACACTGTGACGTGTGACGTAATACCCGCAACACCTGTGGGTGATTCCATTCCACTGTGGTGGAGGCCCGTCTCCACTGTTCGTTCGCGCCGGACATTTCATTCGCACCAACCCAATATGTCAACCTACCTAAGTTACATTGTGCTTGTTCCCATGGAAACATGCAAATGAGACCAACGTCATCGAACTGGCAGGCACGTAACCTTGACAATATTCTGAGTAGGGTGCAGCAATTGAAGCTTGAGTTGGACTGTTAATAGAAGAATGGCTTCGCACAATCCCCTAGAAGACGCTTTACGGTGGAGAGCGATCGGTAGATTAAAAGGAGAATAATCGCGCAAGCTGAGGTAGCAAGATGGCTGAATGCGTCGGGTCAAGTGGTCTCCAACCTTTATAGGAGACAATTCTATAGGAAACCGGAACAGTAACCAGAAGACCAGGATAAAGACGCCCGCGAACCACAACAAGTCAAAATAACCGGTGTCTCTAATAAACAGTTCGCTGCCACAGGGAGTTGACAGCCAGGCAACTTTCTCAGGAGCTCTCCTCTGCTGCTGGAACCGCGATACAGTTTACAAAAGACTTCACGAGAGAGGTTTGTACAATGTTAGTAGAAGAGAAGGTTGCCACGATCCCTATACTTCCCTGCAGTCACATTTTGGGTGGGGGAGTGACTTCAGTGACAGACCCGCGGTCAAGGTCAACGCCCACCCATCCCTTCCGGAAGAGCTAAATCCTATGTAATCTCAATGTAATCTCACTTTGAGCTCAAGCGTTTTTCGTGCAGCAACATTTTTCAGAGTGATCTATTTACTGCTACCTAGTAACATTCAACATTCATAGCTAATGTTTTATGTGACTGACTATCAGTGATGACAGGGATCAGATGTAGCGTTGCAATTTGCAGCAACAGTTTGTCGAAAACTGAAAAAGATCCTGATAAAAAAAACGTAATGTAGGCTATCATTCTTTTCCAAAAGATGCAGAGCTCAGGAAAAAGTGGATTCATCTTTGTCGCAGAGATGGAAAATTAAACCCGGTGTACCATCAAAATAACCCAGAAAAAATAACCCACGTCGTAATAACCCAGTCAAAACAACCCGGCGTCTAAATAACCCGGCGTCACAATAACTCCGCGTTAAAATAACCCGTTACAAAAATAACCGAACGTCACAATAACGCAGCGTGAAAACAACCCGTTACAAAATAACCCTGTGATACAATAACCCCAGGTCACAATTATTGTACGTCAGAATAACCCGCGTCATAATAACCCACGACTTAATAACCTATCTCATGAAACTAACTTAGTCCATAGACGCTTTTTGGAAGGAATCGGTGTCCGGGGTCAAGGGTCTCCCCACACAAATTTTTCGTAAAATCTAGTTTTCAATTTAGAACCACCAAATTTTGGTATACAATTTAATGGTATGCTAACTTAGACGATAGATGGTTTTGGGAGCGGGTCGGGGCCCGGGGTCAAGGGGCCTCCCATACAAAATTTTCGTGAAATTTACAGTTTTTAATTTAGAACCAACAAATCTGGTATACAATCTCATGGTACTCTAACTTAGACATTAGATGGTTGTGGGACCGAATCGGGGCCCGGTTTCCAGGGGCCCCATACAAAATTTTCGTAAAATCTACAGTTTTCCATTTAGAACCACCAAATTTGGTATACAACCTCATGGTACACAAACTTAGACGGTAGATGGTTTTTTGTAACGGGTCGGGGACAAGAGCCCCCCCCCCTCATACAAAAATTTTCGTTAAATCTACAGTTTTCCATTTAGAACCACCAAATTTGGTATACAACCTCATGGTACACAAACTTAGACGGTAGATGGTTTTTTGGAACGGGTCGGGGTCAAGAGCCCCCCCCCCCATACAAAATTTTCGTTAAATCTACAGTTTCCAATTTAGAACCAATAAATTTGGTTTACTACCTAATGGTACTCTAACTTAGATGGTAGATGGATTTTGGAACAAGTAGGGACCCGGGGTCAATGGGTCCCCGTACAAAATTTTCGTAAAATCTACAGTTTTCAATTTAGAACCTCCAAATTTGGTATACCTCTCATGATACTCTAACTTAGACGGTAGATGGTTTTTGGAACCGGTTGGGGCCCGGAGTCAAGGGGCCCCCGACGCAAAATTTTCGTAAAATCTACAGTTTTTAATTTAGAATCAACAAATTTGGTATACAATCTCATGGTACTCTAACTTAGACGGTAGATGGTTTTTTAGAATGGGTCGGGGTCAAGAGCCCCCCTCTCCATACAAAATTTTCGTAAAATCTACAGTTTCCAATTTAGAACCAATAAATTTGGATTACTACCTAATGGTACTCTAACTTAGACGGTAGATGGATTTTGGAACAAGTAGGGGCACGGGGTCAAGCCCCCCTACAAAATTTTCGTAAAATCTACAGTTTTCAATTTCGAACCTCCAAATTTAATATACATCTCATGGAACGCTAACTTAGACTATATTAGTTTTTGGAACCGGTCGGGGCCCATGGTCAAGGGTCCCCCGATACAAAATTTTCGTAAAATCTACAGTTTTCAATTTCGAACCTCCAAATTTTATATACATCTCATGGAACTCTAACTTAGACGGTAGATGGTTTTTGCAACCGGTCGGGGTCCATGGTCAAGGGTCCCCCGATACAAAATTTTCGTAAAATCTACAGTTTTCAATTTAGAACCACCAAATTCGGTATACTATCTCATGATGCCCTAACTTAGACGATAGGTGGATTTTGGAAAAAAATAGGGGCCCGGGATCAAGGGGCCCCATACAAAATTTTCGCAAAATCTACAGTTTTCAATTTAGAACCTCCATATTTTGTATACTTCTCATGGTACTCTAACTTAGACGGTAGATGGTTTTTGGAACCGGTTGGAGCACGGGGTCAAGGAGCCCGACGCAAAATTTTCGTAAAATCTACAGTTTTCAATTCAGAATCAACAAATTTAGTATACAATCTCATGGTACTCTAACTTAGACGGTAGATGGTTTTTGGAACGGGTCGTGGTCAAGAGCCCCCCCCCCCCTCCCCATAAAATTTTTTCGTAAAATTTAGAGTTTCCAATTTAGAACCAATAAATTTGGTATACTACCTAATGGTACTCTAACATAGACGGTAGATGGATTTTGGAACAAGTATGGGCACGGGGTCAAAGGACCCCCATACAAAATTTTCGTAAAATCTACAGTTTTCAATTTCGAACCTCCAGATTTAATATACATCTCATGAAACTCTAACTTAGACGGTAGATGGTTTTTGGAACCGGTCGGGGCCCAGGGTCAAGGGTCCCCCAATACAAAACTTTCGTAAAATCTACTGTTTTAAATTTATAACCACCAAATTTGGTATACTCTCTCATGATGCTCTAACTTAGACAGTAGATGGATTTTGGAACAATAGGGGCCCGGGGTCAAGGGGCCCATACAAAATTTTGGTAAAATCTACAGTTTTCAATTTAGAACCTCCAAATTTGGTATACCTTTCATGGTACTCTAACTTAGAGGGTAGATGGTTTTTGGAACCGGTGCGGGCCAGGGGTCAAGGGGCCCCCAACGCACAATTTTCGTAAAATCTACAGTTTTCAATTTAGAATCAACAAATTTGGTATACAATTTCATGGTACTCTAACTTAACGGTAAATAGATTTTGGAACGGTCGGGGTCAAGCCCCCCCCCCCCCATACAAAATTTTCGTAAAATCTACAGTTTTCAATTTAGAACCACCAAATTTGGTATACTATCTCATGATGCTCTAACTTAGACGGTAGATGGATTTTGGAACAAATAGGGGCCCAGGGTCAAGGGGCCCCCATACAAAATTCTCGTAAAATCTACAGTTTTCAATTTAGAACCTCCAAATTTGGTATACATCTCATGGTACTCTAACTTAGACGGTAGATGGTTTTTGGAACCGGGCGGAGTCCGGAGTCAAGGAACCCGCGATACAAAATTTTCGTAAAATCTACAGTTTTCAATTTAGAACCACCAAATTTGGTATACTCTCTCATGAAACTGTAACTTAGACTGTAGAGGAATTTTGAAACAAATAGGGGCCCCGGGGTCAAGGGTCCCCATACAAAATATTCGTAAAATCTACAGTTTCCAATTTAGAACCAATAAATTTGGTATACTACCTGATGGTACTCTAACTTAGACGGTACATGGATTTTGGAACAAGTAGGGGCCCGTGGTCAAGGGACCCCCATACAAAATTTTCGTAAAATCTACAGTTTTCAATTTCGGACCTCCAAATTTAATATATAGCACATGGAACTCTAACTTAGACAGTAGATGGTTTTTGGAACCGGTCGGGGCCCATGGTCAAGGGTCCCCAAATACAAAATTTTCGTAAAATCTACAGTTTTCAATTTAGAACCACCAAATTTGGTATAGAATCTCATGGTACTATAACTTAGACGGAAAATAGTTTTTGGAACGGTCGGAGTCAACTCCCTTTCATACAAAATTTTCGTAAAATCTACAGTTTTAACTTAGAACCACCAAATTTGGTATACTATTTCATGGTACTCTAACTTAGACGGTAGATGTTTTTGGAAGGGGTCAGTGCCCGGGGTCTATGGGCTCCCATACACATTTTCGTAAAATCTATAGTTTCCAATTTAGAACGACCAAATTTTGGTACTTTGATCGCAGAAGGAAAGGGTCGGGTGCCGGGATGAAAATGAATCCAAAAATTACATTTCTTACTCTTAAGAACTGCAACCCGATTCAGCACTTCAATACCCCACCTACTGTCTAAGTTAGATTCCGTAGATAACAATAAAGTGCAAAAATATCCGATTAATGGTGTATTATAAACACAAATTAATAAACGTTAGCTTTCAACACCAACGGGTACTTTATCAGGCAGAAAAACAATGTAATGTAAATAATGTAAATTATTTTTTGTTTCTTATAATTAAAATAACTAAATCAAAATATTTAAATAAGTTTACTGGAAATTTACGGAAATATTTTTTCATTCATTAACTTTCGCCCGCTGAACTTGGTGATTCTACAAATAGTAATATTTACCCGTGAAATACCGGGTACTCCTGCTAGTAGGAACTAAAGATAATGTTACACTTTTAGTCAGGTACAAAACAATAATTATAAAGCCCTAGGGCTGGGCCTTATTAGCAATTTTCAGTCCGCCATGCCAATTTTCATAAGGTTTGCATAGAACTCCAAGATTTTAGCAATGCGCTTTACTGAGGTTGAAACTATTAAGCAGGCCCTAGGCTTAGGGCTTTTTGATAGTTTTCAGACCTCCGAGCTGATATTTATATAGTTTTCAAAGAAAATCAAATTAATTCTGTTGAAATTTTACTCGAGCACAAGACATTAATAGGTACGGCCAAGGCCTAGGCATATGCATTTTTAGTAATTTTATAATGCCGTGATCATATTAGCTTTTCATGACAAATCAATTTAAAAGTGTTACGCTTATTAAATTTTTTAAAAAGGCTTAGGCCTAGAGGACGATAATTAATATTTGGTGCCTAAGTGAAAGCGCAACATTATTAACTTGATTTATTATGCAAACCTTATAAATATGAGCACAGCGATTAAAAGTTACTAAAGAGTCCTTGTAAGTAATATTTTTTGACCGAATGCAAGTGCAATTTACATAATGTGGACAGGTCAAACAATCTAAAGTAACAGTGAAATTTGGAATATTTCTTTTTTCTTTTTATTTCAGTTTTGACACTTGTATTAAGTTCTGAAAACATGTATTTTACCTACTTTTTAATCTTCATTGTGCTTTTAACAGGATTTCTTACCAATGTTTTGGGCATTTCATTTTGTGTGGTTACTTGGTTTTTATGTTTTGGGCATTTTACTTTGTATGGGTATTTTTGTTATGTTTTGGTTATTTTATTTTCTGTGGTGGTTGTAATTTCCACAGGATGAAAAGGGGAAACTGTTAACACTCACGATGCCAACTTGCTTACATTTTTTTTAAATACAGCACATGTTTTTGTATTGATTTATACTACTTACTCCTTAAGCAACTCCAGGTTTCTTTAAATATCAATTTTTTCTCACAGCCTTCTGTTTACCTAGCTTTTTCGGCTCCGCAATTTTATTTCTTGGTTTTAGAATATTTTCCTTATTATTACTCTATTTTCTCATGTAAATTCTTTATGTAAGGTATGTCTATTGTATCGAAGGATTTTGCAATTATATATAAAGCCCTGTTACTGAAGTTAAACAATATTTCCAACTAAAACAGCGCAGTTCGGACATTTTCCTGCTGTTAACTGAAAAAATGAAAACAAAGACAACAAATCTGGGCAATGGTTGAGGCATCAGACAGTACTTACTAGTAACCAGGCAAAGTTTTGAGGAAGAATGAGCTTAGGAATTTCTAACTCCAACAAAGAAGAATAACCGCACTGTATCCGTCCCCATTCCCTAGTGCCGGCCTTTGGACGTCTTGAAAGAGAAGTGCTGAGGACACATCTGTATTGTAATTGCCTGAGAATCCGTGACAAGCTCCTGGTGTCGTAGTAAAAAAACACACTTCCTACTTTGCGTAAATTGCTTGGATGGTAATGCCAACGAACAAAGTTCTGCTCTGGCATTGGATTTCTGTTGCTTTTGATGGAATACCTTTCCTCTGGGGTTCACCGCTTTCAGTATAGTCTTCAGGACACACGGGAATACGTCCCAAGGTAAAACACCCGTTTCGCGGCAATTAACAACAATTAGCGAAAGCGAGGTGCGGTACAGGAAATAAGTCAAGCGAGACGGATCTGAACTTAGAAAGTCGGGGGAAGGTGTTGTACGAAAAACTGTGTTTGGCTTACAGACCATTCGGCACGTAGGGACGTAGGTCTTCTTTTTAATACGACACGGGGTAAACAAAATGTCTTTTCAGTATAACAGTTTTCTTTCATACGCATGGTGCAGCACAGAAAACAATTTGAATTTGATTTTTAGAGTTAGCATGGCGCCTACCGGTCCAGAGTACAGCGGCCCAGTCCGCCCCTGGTACTTGGCGCCCGGGTGCTTGGCATCCGTTGATCCCCCGCTTGGAGCGTCCCTGCTGGTTAAAATATATGTACCTCGGCGTTTTGGAAAAACAAAAGATAAGATGCCGATCCCGAAACTTAAACTCTTCTCGTGACCGCAGGTACCAAAATCTTGAACTTCGCCTAAACCCTAACTGGAGGAACAGGCCTCACGTGATCGTCTGTATTCTGAGTGTTTTATTGAATGGTTGCTCAGCAGTTCGTAGTTGACTGGCGAACAGAGAACTTGCTTGTTGAAACCTTTGTTGTGCGTTGTCAAGTGATAATAGTGGATATGTCATTCTAAATATTTTGGAAAGAGAAAGCATTGTTTTCCAAAGGCATTATGTAAGTGAAGTATGCAACATAGTTAACTCACAACAAGGAAATGATTTGCTGAAATGGAAAGGGTATTTATTTTGCCATAACAGAGTGCGGGGTGATTTATGGCATTGGCACTGTATTGAAAGAAATTATGGAAACTGTACTGGCTTTGCTAGTACTATTTTTATTGGAGATGAACACAGGAGGCCCAATGAGAAACCACATAATCATGATCCAAGACCGGAGAAACGTGATGTTGCTGTTGCAAGAGCGCAAGTAAAAGAACAAGCGAGAAATATGGACGAAGCCCCTGCACAAATTATTCAAACCGTGACAACTTCAATGGCTACAGTAAATGCAGGTTACATGCATAATATTGATGCACTAAGGCAAGTTGTAAGACGAATACGAAGAGAAGACATGCCTGCGGAGCCTACGACTTTAGAAGGGATCGATGCCATAACAGATTTACAGGAAAGAGATGGTGCAAAATTTCTTGGCAGAGACAGCGCATTTGGAGATTAAATAATTATTTTATTTTTAACAGAAAATAATTTACGAAAGCTTAAAGAAGCACCCCTCTGGATTTTTGAAACCTGTCCAACCCTATTTAGGGAATTATATACCATTCATGCTATGTTTGGAACGAATCCACAGAGGCAAAGACTTGTTCCACTAGTTTATGGGTTACCTTTCAACAAGAATGAAGAATATTATATTATACAAGATTTTTGCAGGATTTACATGACTGTGCATCAGATTATGATATTCAGCTTGCACCACAATACGTATAATGATAGATTTTGAAATAGCTATCATTATAATGCTGCCAAAAATAATTTTTGAAGGACACAAAAATGTTGTTGGTTTCATCTCGGGAAAAATGTGCGGTGGAATAATATCCATCCTATGGCATAGCCTCGGAATATGGAGAAAACAGTGAGTTTGCTCTCAAAGTCAGACATTTGCAAGCACTCGCACTTCTTTCATCTGATGAAATTCCAGCTGCTTTTGAAGAAGTGAAATCAATTTTACTGGAATATGCAGATTCTGTAGTTCAGTGGTTTGAGGAAAATTATGTTCTTGGAAAATTTCGTGGAAGCAGAAGAAACAATCCGAGCAGAAGCCCTCCGCTTTTCCCACCAACAATTCGGTCAGTAAGTGAAAACAATTTACTTGGCTTTCCCGAACACAAAACAAACTTGAAGGATGAGACAGACGCTGGAATACAATTCTGGGAGAGAAAAAACTGGGACTGTATAAAATAATCACTGAAATTGCGAAACAGCAGAGAAGAACTACGACTAAAATCGAAAGAGTGATATCACAGATTCCAACAAATCCACCTAGAAGAGAAACGCTGGCAACATAAAAAGGAATTCGAACTTCTTTGGCGCACAGAGACAATGTTAATGTGCTAGACTTTTTAAAAAGAATTTCTTATACTTCTACCCTTTCCTAAAATGTGCTGGTATTTTTCACTAATTGAATTATACCTTTTACTAACTTGTATTTAAATTTTTCAAGAATGCAATTCTGCCGAAGATGCATTAATGTAAAACACAACGCAAAATTTAAAAAACAAAATTTTCAAAATAGCATGTCAAAAACATAAAATGTCAAAAAGTAATCCAAAAGGTGAAACAAATTAAAATTTAAAATGCAATCACAAGTCACAAGCAAAAATGCGAAACGTTATGTAACAAGCACAACACAAAATAAAACAAATGCCAAATCATAAAAAAGAAATGCACACGCTATGTAAAATGTACAAAATAAAATAAATGTCATATTCATAAGGATTGCATGGCAAGTCAAGTTAATAATGAGCTAATACTTAGGCTTCAAACAATAATTATTAGCCTCTATCCCTTTTTAAAAATCTTTAATAAGCGCAACATTATTAATCTGACTTGTCATCACAGATGTAATCAATATGACCATGTCATACAATTACTTAAAAGACTTGTGCCTAAGCCTAATGGCTGTTTATAGTTTTGTACTCGAGTAAAAGCGCAACACAATAAACTTGACTTTCTATGAAAATTTTATGTATATGAGCACGGTTGATTGAAAACTGATCAAAACGCTGTACCATAACCTTGGCATGTTATCGAAACCTTATGAATACGTCGGACTAAAAATTCCTAAAAAAAGGTTACGCCTAAGGTCTTGTAATTAAGATTTTGTGACAGAGTAAAACTGCAACATTGATAACTTGACATGTTGTGTTAACGTTGTCAATATGAGCACGGCTGATTAAAGATTTCAATAAATAGCCTTTGGGATTAATGTGTTGTAACTGTGTAAAAGTGTAATATTATGTTTATTTTCTATGTAAACCAAACACGTGCTGAAATGGCCCATCTATGTATACGTATACTTCAACCATATACCGAAGCGCTGACAAGGTGAAAACAAAAGTGCAATTTTGTACGGTCCCCTAACATTTTATGGCCAGCCTACATGGAAGTAGACACGTTGATATCAAAAACGTACTTTTCATACGGCTCCTTAACAAATAGCAATGGACACGTCGCAATCTTTTTTTTATTAGTTGGAGGTTTACCGACCACCGTGATCAATTCAGTGGGCTATAAACAGTCGGCCGTTCCTAATTTTGTGCCACTGATTCCTAGAAAGGGGAACAACCAGTACCAGAAGTTAATCACAAAGTCCATGACTCACAGGAATTCGAACCAGGATCTTTCTCGACAAGTGGTGAGAAGCCAGCGCTTAGACCACTACGCCACCGTAACTACTCACGTTGAAATGCTTTCTTCATACTGCCCCAAACGCTCTTAGGGACATATTAGATTGAACTGGACGCAAAGAAATCTTTAATATAATTTGTACTACCAGGAATACCAGGTATACGCCAGGTACATATTACTATTTGTGGAATCACCAAATTCAGCGGGTGAAAGTTAATGAATGAAAAAGATATGCTTGTAATTTTCTTGTAAACGTATTTTAAATGTTTTGATTTAGTTAATTTAATTTTACGAAACAAAAAAAGAAAGGAAAAGGAATGGAAATACTTACCTTCGAGGAGACATCCATAGAATTGCCGTACATCTGGCATATGCTTCTGAGAATCCCGCCACACAGAAATGCAATGTACCTATGTGATGTCGCATGCATACGACTTGACATTGGCATTGATCATCTTTTTCTTACCGTTTTGAATTTTGAATATCTGGAACTCTCTATTTACTTTACATTATGTTTCTGCCTGAAAAGCCGCCCGTTGGTAGTGAAAGCTAAACTATTTTAAATTGTGTTTTTAATACACCATTAACCACATATTTTTGCACATTATTGTTATCTACGGTCTCCAACTTAGACCGTAGGTTGGTTAGTTGGTGGTTTATGGCGTAAGGGCCTCAAAGAGCCAAAGAGCGCCTTAGACCGTAGATAAGGGTATTGAAGTGCTGAATTGTGTTGCAGATCTTAACAGTAAAAAATGAAATTTTCACGAAAATTTAGTATGGGGCCCACTTGACCCCGGGCCCCGACCCCTTCCAAAAACCGTATACCGTCTAAGTTAAAGTACCATGAGATAGTATACCAAATTTGGTAGTTCTAAATTGAAAACTGTAGATTTTACGAAACTTTTGTATGGGGGCCCTTTGGCCTTGGGCCCTAACCTCTTCCAAAAACCGCATAAGGTCTAAGTTAGGGTTTCATGAGATAGTATACCAAATTTGGTTGTTATAAATTGGAAACTGTAGATTTTACGAAAACTTTGCATGGATGGGGGAGGAGGGGGCTCTGAACTCCCGGGTACCGACCCCTTCCAAAAACCTTCTACAGTCTAAGTTAGAGTTTCATGAGATAGTGTACCAAATTTCGTGGTTCTAAATTGAAAACTTTAGAATTTACGAAAATTTTGTGTGGGGGCCCCTTGACCCCGACACCTTCCAAAAACCTTCTACGGATTAAGCCAGAGTACCATGAGATAGTATACCAAACTTGGTGGTTCTAAATTGAAAGCTTTAGATTTTAAGAAAATTTTGTATGGGGTACCTTGACCCCGGCCCCCGACCCCTTACAAAAAACACATATGGTCTAAGTTAGAGTTCCGTGAGATAGTATACTAAATTTAATGGTTCTAAATTAAAAACTGTAGATTTTACAAAAATTTTGTGTGGTGGCCTCATGACCCCGATCCCCGACCTCTTCCAAAAGCCGTCTACTGTCTACGTTAGAGCACCATGAGATAGTATACCAAATTTGGTAGTTCTTAATTCAAAACAGTTGATTTTACGAAAATTTTGTGTGTGTGAAAGGAGGGGAAGGTGTTCTTAGACCCCAGGCTCTGCCCCGTTCCAAATACCCTCTACAGTCTAAGTTAGAGTTTCATGAGATAGTATACCAAATTTGGTGGTTCTAAATTGAAAACTGTAGATTTTACGAAACTTTTGTAGGAGGGGGGGGCTCTGACCTCTTCCAAAAACCGTCTACTATCGTACCATGAGATAGTACACCAAATTCCGTTGTTCTAAATTGAAAACTCTAGATTTTACGAAAATTTGGTAAGGGGGCCACTTGTCCCCGGGCTCCGACTTCTTCCAAAAAGCATCTACAGTCTAAGTTAGAGTACCATGAGATAGTATATCAAATTCGTTGGTTCGAAATTAAAAACTGTAGATCTTACGCAAATTTTGCATGGGGGCTCCTGTTCCCGGGCGCCTACCCCTTCCAATAGGCATCTACGGACTAAGTTAGAGTACCATGAGACAGTATACCAAATTTGGTGGTACTAAATTCAAAGCTGTAGATTTTACGAAAATTTTGTATGGGGGCACCTTGACCCCGGGCCCCGACCCCTTATAAAAACCACATACGGTCTAAGTTAGAGTTCCATGAGATAGTATACCAAATTTCGTGGTTCTAAATGAAAAAACTGTAGATTTTACAAAATTATTGTACGGGGGCCCTTTGACCGCGGGCCCCGACCAGTTCCAAAAACCATCTACCGTCCAAGTTAGAGTACCATGAGATGTATACCAAATTTGGAGATTCTAAATTGAAAACTGTAGATTTTACGAAAATTTTGTATGGGGGCCCCTTGACCCTGGGCCCCTATTTGTTCCAAAATCCATCTACCTTCTAAGTTATAGCATCATGAGATAGTATACCACATTTGTTGGTTCCAAATTGAAAACTGTAGATTTTACGAAAATTTTATATGGGAGGGGCTTGACCCCGACCCCCTTCCAAAATCCCTTTACAGTTTAAGTTAGAATTTCATGAGATAGTATACCAAATTTTGTGGTTCTAAATTAAAAACCGTAGATTTTACGAAAATTGTGTATGCGGGGTGTGGGGCTCCGACCCCTTCCAA